>JALAZF010000288.1:0-4800000 GCA_022829125.1 Lathyrus tuberosus | reverse complement strand
AAACGTATTTACAAACAAATTGGGTTTTATTCGCACGATATTTACCAAAAAGAATCGATAAGTGCAACAAAACATATATACAAAAATAGGTACAATTTGCACTTATCAGTAGGGTAACGATCTTGTTGTATTTCGGTTCTAGAGGGAACCTGTGTGTTGGTATCGTGGTATTCCTTGAGTTGTGAGTTGGTCGTCAAGTGCATTGTATGGGCTTTGCATCTTGTCGTTGTTGTTGTCGTCGTTGTCGTGTCGTTGTGGTAGTTAGCGAGGTGGTTTATCAGTTGTGTTATTCGTGGTGTGCCTTTTGTTGGCATGTTGGTTTGTTAGTCGGATGCGGGAGTCGTGTCCGGAGTTGTTCGTCTCGGTATATTTTCGAGGACGAAAATGTCTAAGTGGGGGAGAGTTGTAACCCCCTAGTTTTTGTCAGTTTTATTTAATCGAGTCTATTTGATTATTTTATTATTATATTATTTTATTCTTGACTTTTATTTGGCAATATAGTATTTTTCATCGATGTTTATGTTTTATCGCATTTTGAGAGCGTTTGAGAGATATTTGAGCTGAGGGGTATTTTGGTCTTTTGCTTGGGTAAGTTTTATGTTTTTATATAAATAGAAAGAAGAGAGAAAAAAATAGTAAGGAAGAGAAAAAGAGAAAGAAAGAAGGAAAAGAGAAAAGAAGAGGAAGAAGAGAGAAAAGAGGAGAAAGTGGGAAAAATCGGGAAAAACTCCGTTTCAAGCGCGAATAATCGGGTAAGGGTGAGAAGTTTCAATTATATCTTGCTTGTATATGTATATGTGTGTGATTTTGTGAATGTTTCCTTGCTTTTCCATAGTTTTCCATTCTAGGTTGATATGAGAAAAATGGTTAGAAATCGATGAATTCACGGACGAAAGTCGGAATAACTCGCGTAGTAGAGTCGAGTGATGTTGGGTCGTGATTTAGCGTGATCGTTTGATTGAGTTTGATTGAAACCTAACTTTTGAAATTTGGTAGAAAATGGTGATTTTGTGTGAATTAATGTTTGGACGGTTGAAACTCGGAATATGTTGTGTAGTGTAGTCGGGTAAGGTTTGGGTTTAATCGGGAATGGTGGTTTGCGTGTTTTCTCGCGGTTTCTATCGAGTTCGAATTTAGAATTCAATGATAAAATTATGTTTTAAAATATGTCTAAAATGGTAAAATGTGTTGGATGGCTTTTTAATAGTGAAAATATTGTAGTACGTCGAATTCTAAGAACGCAGCTTTTTACGGAATCGAAAACGGATGTCCGGAAGTCTAAAAATGGTGTTTTTAAGGTTGAAATTCGTAGCAGGATTCGCGCTCAGCGCGCAGGTCTGTGCGAAAGGGAAAATTTCTGAAACTTTGAAAATTCATAACTTTTGAACCGTAAGTCCGTTTTGGTCCCCGTTTGAAGCGTTAGAAAGCTTATGAAATGTTCTTTCTTGTAAAAATGGTTTTGGGATTAGTGGCTGATTTATTTAAGTCGTGGTTTTGGAAACGTGTCGTTTTGTCGACTTTTCCCGTCGTATTTGTGTGCGATTGATGTGGTATCATGTTATATGCTTTTGTTATATAACGTATAGCTTGTGTGCTATTATATGATGTGAATACATGTAATGAAATGTTGTGATAAGGTGTTGTGATGCAATGTTGTGGTAATGTTGTTGTTGTGTGGTAAAAATACATTGTTTGATTGAATATCAATGTATGTTGTTATGATGTGTCGTGGGTAGCCTTTGTGGTGTGAATCCCTTGTGGAAGTCATTGTGATTTGTATGATTGTTGTGGTAGGTGATGAAATGCATTGTTTGAATTGTTTTCAATGCATGAATATGATGATGTGTATATTGGTTGTGTAACATACAATGTGGCATTGATATTAATGTGTATGCCTTGTATGATGTTGAGTAATGATAGTGCATGTGATGACATGTTGTGATGATAAAGTGTGGCCGAAAGATAGATGAATGTGATATGTTGTGATTGGTTTTATATGCATGTTTATGATTACATGTATGAGTGAAAATGAATTGCTTATGTGAAGTTCAATGTATGCTAATTGGTGGCCGTATGGCAAGAAAATGCATTGTTGGATTGATTTCTAATGCATGAATAAAGATGGTGAAATAATTCATATTGATGAATTGTATGTGATTGTAAGAGATGAATGCATGCCAATGTTTGTATACATGTATGCATTATAAGAATGTCTTGAGTCATTTTGTATGTGAAGCATAATGATGTACATTCTTGTGTTGAGTGATTCTAATGAGAATCCGTTGTAATGTCGTGTGCCTATGTGGGGTGTGAGCGATGATTACAAAAGATTGTGTGCCTATGTGAGGTGTGAGCAATCGGATTGTGTGCCCAGGTGGGGTGTGAGCAATCGGATCGTGTGCCCGCGTGTGGGGTGTGAGCGGTCGGGTCGTGTGCCCAGGTGGGGTGTGAGCGATCCATAAACATTGTGTGCCCATGTGGGGTGTGAGTAATAGGTGAACATCGTAGGCCCGACGGGGAGTTACATTGGTAACGAGCGATGGTTCCAGCAGAGTTCCTGAGTGAACTTGAGATGATTGAGTCGGTACCGCATTGCATTTGCATAGAGTCGTGAGTCGGTCTCTATGATTTGCATTTATCATCTCTATAATTGTGAATTGATAAATAAACATGAATATGAATGTTTATGTGGAATGATAAGAATTGTGAAAATGTGCATGATGAATATGCTTGGTTTTGTATAGATATATACATTGTGATGTATATGAGTGAGTTGTGATGAATTGTGGTGAGAATTGTGAAGGGATGTGTTATGTGTGGAAAATCATGATTCGATTTATTATGTGTGATATGTTATGTATTGGTGCCATGCTATATGTGTTAGTATGTGATGTATGTGGTGAGAAATATTATATATGTGAATTATCTGTGTTGTGGCATATTGCAATCTTGTTATAGTTGTTATTTCTCACCCTTCTGCTGGAATATGCTTTTATGGCATAGTGCAGATTGTCAGCTTTAGAGGCGTGGAGGCAAGTGGAAGAGTTAGATCTTCGGTTGCTTAGGTCTTGGTGTCTGCTCTGATACGTAGCACGGGAGTCGGGGAACGATTATGTTATATATGTATATATTTGTAGGATATATTTTGTATGAATATTTTGATGTATAAAATAGTTTACTTTGTAAAACAAGTCGGTTATGAAACTTTCCGTTTTATTCCATAATTGACATTTCCTTTATTATGGAAAAAGTTTCCCCCTTGAGGGTACTCTATTTTATGCTATGTATCAAAATTATGAGCAGGGATGATGTTTTGTTTATTTAAATGTGGCATCCTTGTTTTTGTCGGAAAAATAAATTTTTAGTTACTCTGATTTTATTTATGTATTATTTATTCGCGATGGGAATTCGGGTGTTACAACATTCTTTCTTGACATGTCCATACCCTTCACACTCAAAGCACTGAACTCCTTTATCTTGGGTAGTTTTCGCTTCATCCTTCTTGCTGGTGTCAGAAGTCATGTTCTTGACATTAGGCCTGGAGTTATTATTCATTCTCTTGAATACTTTGGTGAACTGTCTTCCCAACATCACTATGGCCTGAGATAGATCCTCCTGCAATTCAGAACTCTTTCCTTTTTCTTCTGCATCATTTGACACCAAGGCTATACTTTTTGGCTTCTTTTCTGGTTCTTCCTCATTCAACCCAAGCTCAAAAGTTTGAAGAGATCCAATGAGCTTATCTACTCTCATCTTGCTGATGTCTTGTGATTCTTCAATGGCAGTAACCTTCATCTTATACTTCTTAGGTAGGGACCTAAGGATCTTCCTCACAAGCTTTTCATCTGACATCTTCTCTCCAAGAGCACTAGATGCATTGGCCAGCTCAAGAACACTCATGTGGAAATCATGAATAGTCTCATCTTCCTTCATCTTCAGGCTTTCAAATTTTGATGTTAAAATCTGAAGTCTTGACATCTTGACTCTAGATGTTCCTTCATGAGTAGCCTGCAAGATATCCCATGCTTGCTTAGCAACTTCACAGGTATTGATTAACCTGAAGATATTCTTATCCACTCCATTGAATATGGCATTTAGAGCTTTGGAATTTCCAAGGGCAAGCTCGTCTTCCTCCTTGGTCCACTCTTCTTCAGGTTTTGGCTTAGAGGTGCCTTCTTTATCTTTACCAGCATCATCCTTTTCACACATGACAGGAGCTTTCCATTCTTTAATAACAGCCTTCCAAGCCCTACTGTCCAAGGACTTTAAGAAGGTGGTCACCCTTGGCTTCCAATAGTCATAATTGGATCCATCCAAAATAGGGGGTCTGTTAACGAATCCTCTAACTTCTTTGTCCATCTTTACACCAGAAAGTAACTTCCCTAGATCTCACCCAGAGACAGACAGGATGCCTTCTCTGATACCAATTGAAATTCTGGTATCAGACGTGTGATGTTAAGGTGTGATGTCACAACAACACACTCTGCACAATGGAAAGCAATAACAGTAAAATAACACCAAGAATTGTTGACCCAGTTCGGTTACAACCAACCTACTCTGGGGGCTACCAAGCCAGGGATGGAATTCACTACTTGTAGATATAATTTACAGACTCAACAACCCGTTGACAATCTCCTAAACTTATACTCTACTAATGACTTCCTACCTAAGAAACCACTTAGGTATGAGAACACCACTCAATCCCTTACAAACTCTCAAAGAACCCACTTTGAGTACCCTTGATCTTACTTCACAGCTTCGATCAAGCAACCACTCTCTATTGCTTCACAACTTCTAGAGAGGACAGAAACTCCACACCTATTCAAACCCTAGAATAGTGTAAATACAAGCACTCTAAACAAACTCTAGACACTAAGCCTCCAGCTTCTGATCTTCTGAATGTTTTATGTATTTCTGTCCCTTTTTCCTTTGGTCTTGTGCGCTTTATATAGCTCCTTGAATTGGTCTTGGACTTGCTACAATATCTCCCAGATTTGTTATTTAAAACTGAATATTTAAAACAGATTTTCTCCTAAAATCTTTTTAAATCTTCAACCTTTTAAATCTCCTACAAATCTGCAACAGATCTCCTATGCAGCAGCAAATATCTATCCCAAGATATTCGCATCCAATGAGACAGCTTGCTCTCCACAATTCCAGCTAATACGCAAACCTAACAAACTCACAACCTGCTGTTGTTAATTCTGCAGATCTGATGTTACAACATCACCTGTGTGACATCAGATATCCAACTTCAGCAATTAAATACTTAACACAGCCCAGTGTTAAGACTTCAATGTTGCAACATCAGCACCTTGACATTAACATTGAATATACTTTGTTTTACCAAAATTACAGCTAATCCAGGAACTAACAAACAACATCATGATATAATCCACAACAACATCATGATACAATCAACATCAACATCATAGTATAATCAACAACAACATCATGATATAATCAACATCAACATCATGATATAATCAACATCAACATCATGATATAATCCACAACAACATCATGATACAATCAACACCAACATCATAGTATAATCAATAACAACATCATGATATAATCAACATCAACATCATGATATAATCAACATCAACATCATGATATAATCCACAACAACATCATGATACAATCAACACCAACATCATAGTATAATCAACAACAACATCATGATATAATCAACATCAACATCATGATACGATCAACATCAACATCATAGTATAATCAACAACGACATCATGATATAATCAACAACAACATCATGATACATATTATTCGACAATCAACTCATATACATGCAATGCCACTTAGAATGAAATGCAACTTCATCGGAAACATGCATGTGGTACCAATTTTTCTCCATGTGATAGACACTGGCCATCAACCCTCCACAAGGGAGCACAACATAACAACATATCACTTTAATCCGCACTATGGGATTAAAGGTACCAATAGGCCGAAGCCCCAACATAAAATGCCATGAAATGCAATGATGCTAACTCCTCATTTCATCCAAATATCAACATGTGCATCATTCATTTCATTTTCAACAATATTCATCATAAAATCATGTTTTTATCAACCACATATCAACAACAACTATACAACAATGATTCAACACGAGAAAACATCAAAAACCTCATGAAAGAAACGACAAAGCGATAAGACAGTAGCCTGACACGGTCGCCCGTGTCCTATGACACGGCCCGTGTCAGCAGCACTGAACAACAATTCAAAAAACAGAAAACGCAACAATGACAGTAGTCTGACATGGCCGCTCGTGTCCTGTGACACGGCCCGTGTCAGGCAACCTGTTAACACAAAATTCCAACTTTTCAACCAGAAAGCTGACACGGGTGCCCGTGTTGTGGTACATGGCCCGTGTCAGGGTGCGACAAAACCCCACTTTTCCCAAAACGTGATTTTTCTGCATTTTTGATTCCCATTACCCCAAAATCAGTGTTTCACACGAAATTTGATCAAAAATACTCCCAAAACACACATATAGCAATACATATCAATCAAATTCATCGTACTTTCATCAAATTACTCATTCTACATCAACAATCATCAAAATCAACACAATTCATACAATCCTTAATCTATTCATCTCTAATTCCTATAAAAATATAAGAAATTATGAACTCTCCCCATACCTTAGAGTAATTCGAAGCTTTTTCCTTCTTTCTCCAAGATTCTCCTGGAAATCATTCAAAACCCTAGGCTTTCTCCTCCTCTTCTCTTCTTCAGTGTTCTTCACAAAACACGATCAATTAGAAAATGATCGCTCCTTTCTTCTTTAGTTAAATATATCAGTTTATGAACTTCTAACTCTACCCTTACTCTTTTCCCTTTATGACCACCTTGTCCTTTTTCTTATTATTCTTAAATAATAAATAACAATCTAAATAATACATGATTGTTCACTTTATTAAAATTATTTAAAAATACCCTTTTAATCCATAATTCTCCAAAATTACCAAAAACCTCTTAATTCCTTCTAAATTAAATAAATAAATAAATAAATGATTAATTTAAATTTTCGGGGTGTTACACAAGGAGTTGGAAGTTGACTCAAAGGTATATCACATACATTATTCACAACTTTAACAAATGACTTGGGTTTGCATTCGAGTTCGATGCTTGCTGACAATTAGGGATGTTTGGGATGTTCGATTTTGAGGATTGAAAACACTGAGACATGTTTGGGATGTTCGATTTTGAGAATTGAAAACACTTAACCTAACCAATTTCTAAGAAAAGGGTCTTCCATGGAGGCAAGAGAACTAGGTCAGCCCAGATTCATTTTCTAAAAAAAAAAGAAAAGTTCATTTGCACGGCCATTTATTTAGATAAGCACACACTAATTTTATAAGGTGGATATGAATTAGAAAAGAAAATATATAAACTTTTAAAATATTTAAAAAGTATAAATATAGAAAGAAAATCTAAAAATGGTAGGTGCAATTCTTTCCTTTTTTGTTCAACTAAACTGAGATTTTATGATAGAGACAAAACTCCAAGAAAATAAATCATCCTAAATAATCTCTACCTATATAACTAATTTATAATTTTGCTATAAAAAATAATAAGATGTGAGTTGTGGTTGTAAACATTGCAGCATTTATTGTATCCTCACTCTTGGAGTATCTCATCGTATCTGGTCTGTCCAGTGACCACCACTCATGTCAACTTACATCATAACTTATTTTGAAAATGACACTAGTTAGTTGGTTCACATTTTTTACATTACTTTCTTTAAAAACTCAAATAGTTTCATGTACTATATTTTTTTCTTTATCATATGAAAGTATCTATCTTCGTGTCGTGTCTATGTCTGTATTTGAGTTCTTGTGTCCATGTTTGGTCTGCCCACCATTTATGTGTTTGCGTTTGAGTTTGTGTGTCTGACTCCATGCTTCATAGATTATGATTCTATTTGACAAAATACATTTTGGGTGAATATGTGGTGTCTTATCAATCAACTGTAATTTTTACCAAACAGAATTTATATATCAATTCATTATTAAAAACACAATCAAGTACATAACAAGAATTACATATAATAATACAATCAAATACATATTATAAAATGAAAATGAACAGATTTATGATAGTTGAGTACCCTTTCCAAGATAATCAACTATTCTATTAGAGATACAATAAGCAGTTGATTGAATAGTAATCATAGGATTAACACCAACAGCACTAGGAAGCAAACTTGCATCACAAACAAACAATCCTTCAGCTTCCCAACTCTCACCATTTTCATCAACACCCCCTTCCTTTTCATTCACACCCATTCTACAACTTCCCATTTGATGAGCTGAAGTATAAAAATTCCAATTCTCACCTGGTGACAATGCTCCTTCCACAGGACAGACACTATCAATAAACTTTTCAATTTCCTTTTCACTAGTATTTTCATTACACTTGATTCTCTGTCCATCACTTCTGTGTGTTCCTACTTCAACTGCTCCCGCAGCTATTAGAATCCTTACTGCTTGCTGTAAACCTTCTCGCATATTCGTTTTGTCGGTTGAACTCAATTTGTAGTTTATTCTTCCTTCTCTTGTTACTTGTCCACTTGCTTTGTCTCTTATTATTGTTATTAAATGTGATGTTCTTGGATACTTTAGCATCCTTTGTTTGAAGTCATGACCAGATTCCCATGGACATAGTGTTGCAAATGATGCTGGTCCTAGTAATGGTGTTTCGATTATCGACCTTGTCTCTGAATTTGAACCATCACTTGATGATTGTACTTTATGGACAGATGTTATTATTCCTCCTTCATAGACTTTACCTGTTACAAATCACAAATCTCAGAATCAAAATACATATCAAAATAAAGACGCAGTCTACCAAAATCCTCCCCTTCAAAAACCAACTCGCAATCAGACCCTTAAAAAAGGTCTAGGTTTGATCTTTGTGTTTCGGGGTGGGGTGGAGCGAGACTCCCCTAAGCATGATCACCCAGGTTCTCTGGCGGAGATTAATCATTAACAAAGTTGATAAGCAATAACTAAATTCTAACAATTTTTTTTTACCTTTGAGATTTGAATTTGATTCTGGAAAGTATCCCCAAGTCATTAACACAGGGTGAAGATGAAGATTTCTACCAATATTTTTATTCTTTAAACCACTGGAAATCATCAATGGAGGTGTCATAATTGCCCCACCTGCAGAAATTGTCACCTTGGCCTCAATCTCTAGCTTCATTGTGACTCTACTGTTTAAAATCTTCGCCGACACTCCCAAACATTTCTTCTTTCTGATACTTCCATTCCTGTTATTACTTTCAAACAAAAACCTCTCAGCTTTGCATCCTGTTATTATCACTACACCATTTTCAACCGCATCTACAAGCCATGTAACTTGAGTCCCTTGTTTCTCACCTTGTCTACAACCATAGCCACAGGAACCGCAATAATGATTCCCGGACGAGTTTCTTGGAACATAATCAACTTTTAAGCCAAGATTTTGACACCCTTTTCTCAGTACTTGATTTTGAAACCCCTCTTGTGTACAATTTTCGTTCACGCCTATTCTCTCCCACACAGTTTCCATTGCAGATAGATACTCAAAGCTTTCAAAGAGTGAAAGTTTGTGTTCCTTTGACCATTCTTTCAACACATCTTTTGGTGTTTTTATACAAGCTGACCAATTAACAGCTGAACCACCACCAACAGTTGAACCTGCTAAAATAATCATTCTTGAATCAGCAGAAGCTAACATGCCTCCACATTCGTATTCTTGATCCATTGAAGGACCTTCGAGCAATGAATAATCTTTAGGAACAAAGTAGTTTCCTTTCTCTAGAACAATGACTTTGTAACCAGCTTTTGAAAGGACAGAAGCTGCTACTCCTCCTCCACAGCCGGAACCAACAATTACTGCATCACATTTGATTTTGAGGATGTTGTTTTTGGAATCAAATGTAACATTGAGACCTTTTTTAGATAGAGATTGTTGAAAAGTTGTGTCATGTTCATGCATGGTTTCTATAATTCCATTTTCTAAAGGCCTCTTTTTGTCGCCGACATTGCTCATTTGAGATGATGATACCTCATATCCAATGGCTTTCCATGTTAGGTTTTCACCTTTTTCATCAACCTGTAAATCTTCCACTTTATAAGTTTACAACGTTTCATAAAAGTTAAATTTTCATGTACCATAACGCCACAATCATATCAGAAGTGTGAGTGCAACAAAAGTTGATTTTAAATGCATTGATTCAATCAAGTTGATTTTTATTAAAACCAAGGAAAAATAATTTATAGTTAAACACATTAATATAAATTCAAATCTAAAGATTAATTCCAGAATCAAAAGCTTCAAATTGTATCTTTACTTTCGAATCAATTATAAAGACAGAATCAATTATACCCGAGAGAAGATACTGAAGAGGCATACAACTTTGATGTACACAAAAGCGAGTCTTATAGGAGTCAAGAACCTAAGCTTGAGGCACCTCTGCACAATCTTTTCTCTTTGATCCAAAGACAAGCTTGAGAAATTGTTGATAAATGGCCATTTCTCACTAACACAGAGAAAACCACAAATCAAAAAAGTCCCCAACCTCGTCGATAGAAGCCATAGAATCACTCTAATCAATATAATTGCTTCTGCTAAACCCCTCTTTCCTACCGTCTCAGCAACCTATTGCATTCAAAATTCAGAATAATATATATGAATTCAAGTATTCAACAACGAAGACAAATCAAGAAACTGTACCTCGTGAGGAAATGGATACTGAGAAGCCGAGAGGTTGAAGAAAGACTTGACATCGTTGCTTGACTCATCATCATAATCACCATAATCATCCATTGGCAATGAAGGAAACACAGCTTCACATATGCTTGTGAGTGAATCCATCTCAGCAACAGAAAAACCATGTTTGTATTTGTTATTATCTCTCACACCTCTCAACAATGGATGACACTCCCTTTTCATTTTTTATTTCTGTGTTGTGATCACTGATCATGATCAACACCTTATATATATTGATTTTTTAAATGATTTCTATAGTATTATTATTAATTTATTTTAAAAATTAAGTATTTGAATGTATTTAATTATTTATGGGAAATAAATGTGGGAGGGTGGAAGCTGAGATAATGAAAGAAAATGATGTGTAATTTAACTACTAATTGAGTCTGTTTTGTATTATTATTACTCCATTTTTATACTTTTTGGTTGTGGATTTTAAGTTTTATAAGACTAATAAATTTTATTATTTATGGATTATTTGTCTTTTTTTTTTTTTCTTTTTATTATACAATAAAATTTATTTATAGAATTATTTTATTATTTAGAAGGTGGATATTCCATCACGAATTAACTTTCTAGGCTTTCTTAGTTATACCTTCCACCATAGGAATTACGTAACATGGAGGCAGGTTATACCAAATAACTAACTCTCTGCAGCTACCCTACCTACACATCGTAGGTATTTGTGGATATATCTAATTTAATGAAAATTTGAACTAACCAAATTAATCGAAAATCAAAATAACTAAAAACTGTTTTTGTTTATTGAGCTAGACTAACTTTTGAATTTAATCCTATAAATATTTTTTTTGACTTATAAATTAATTACCTGAATTTCATAATTTTAAAAATGAATATATAGAATGTTACATAGTGGAATCTAATCTCTGCAATGACATGTCTTTGCAATTACTAATTTAATTGGATTAATAGACCATAAATTGAATTATTTTATCAATCATTTTCAGTTGCAAGATGCAACACAGCTCCAGTTTTAATTTATTTAATGAGTTTAATTGTTATTAATATGCTTAAATATGTATGTAGGACTCTAAATTATGCAAGTGAAAGTGTACATAATAGTCACCCGATCTATTGCAACCTATAATTTCCCAAGTGGAATATTGTATTATTCAGTATGCATGGTGAAAAATACAAAGTGGTGAAGATAATGATATGATTCATTGATCATTAAGAGATGCTTCTCCATATATAGGTGAAAAAGCTAGCATTCAAAGTAGTTACAAGCATGAAAAAGCAGTTAGCTACAACTCAATTAACACCCTAACTAACTTGCATTTTAAGCAACTGATTTTTTAATCAACTATATTAAAAGTTCTTAATACTCCCCCTCGGGAGGTATATGTTGCAAATCTCCAATTTGGCTATGAGATAATGAAACAAGTTTCTAGGCAAGGTTTTAGTGAGAGGAACTTGATGAAATTTGCAGCCACATGTTTTCTAATAAAATGACAATCTATATCAATGTGTTTAGCCCTTTCAGGACCCATTGGATTACTTGCCATTTAGATTGCTGATGTACTATCACAAAAGACTCTACAAGATAGGTCATTGATGCCAAATGCTCTCAAGAGTTGCTCATGTTATAGCAACTCAGATGTAACTGATGCCAATGCTCTGTACTCTGCTTCAGCTGGTGATCTTGAGACAGTTGGATGCTTTTTGGATCTCCAAGCCACTAATGATTCTCCAATGAAAATGCAGAAACATGTGGTGAATTTTCTTGTTGTGATGCAACTTCTTTAATCTGCATCAGAATAAGCAGAAATATGCAGAGAAGGGTTTAAAGAAACCAATATTCCTTGACCTGATGTGCCTTTCAGGTACTGCATGATGTGATTGATCCCATTTAGATGTGGCTTTCTTGGTTTAGACATGTACTAACCGAGCTTGTGAACAACATATGAAATGCTAGTCCTGGATATAGTGAGATATATTAATCTGCCTATGATTCTCCTGTACTGAGAGACATCTTCCAGTAATGGCCCTTCTTCATCATTGAAAGTGGCACCAGGGTCCATAGGCACAGAAGGATTTATTGAGTTCGCATACCATGTTCTCCCCCTCACTTGGATAGCCTGGCAAATCCATGTAGATTTCTTCACTTAAATCTCTATTTAAGAAGGCATTGTTGATATCAAGCTGTGCCAACTTTCAATTCTTCACTTAAATCTCCATTTAAGAAGGCATTGTTGATGTCAAGTTGTGTCAACTTCCAATTCTGAGCAGCAACTAAGCTAAGAATAACTCTTACTGATGTGAGTTTTGCCACTGATGAAAAGGTATCTATGGAATCAAGGCCAGGTTGTTTTGTGTAACCTTTGGCAACCAATTGAGCCTTATGTTTATCTAATGAACCATTAACATTGAACTTTGTTTTGTAAAGCCATCTACACCTAATTCTCTTCTTTCCTTTAGGCAAGGCTTGTATATACCAATTATTGTTTGCCTCTAGAGCTTCTATTTCCTCACTCATGGCTTTGCACCATTCAGGGATTTTTGCTGCTTGGTGATAAAATTGAGGTTCATAAACAGATGACACATTCATGACAAATTCTTTCTAAGGAGGAGACAATTTTTCATAAGAAAGCACATCAGTGATAGAATGAGGGACATGACACACAAAGTCTTTCAAGCTAGATGGAGGTATGTGTGTTCTAGTTGACCTTCTTAGGCCACTTATATTTTGGTCATATGGCACAATAGGATCTGCAGGGTCAGGAATGTCATGATGAGCATCTATATTGTTTGGTACAACATCATCAATATCATGAGGTGAATGATCAAAAATGGAATTTAGAAAGACTATGTTATGAATGGGATCATCATGACTGTTATTATCAGATAATGAATGGAAGAGGAAAGTGTCTTCATGAAAAATAATGTCTCTAGACACATGAAAGGTTTTGGACACCAAGTCATACACTTTGAAACCTTTGTAGTCAACAGGATAGCCAAGGAAAACACAAGGAATAACTCTAGGGGTAAATTTATTTCTATGTTAAGGAATTGTGGAAATGTAGCATAAACATCCAAAGATTTTGAACTCAAAATATGCAGGTAATTTGTCATAAAGGAGTTCATAAGGTGACTTACTCTTCAAAACAACTAATGGATTTCTATTTATGATGAATGTGGCTGTGGCTATACAATCTCCCCAAAATTTGATTGGTACCTTGGCTTGAAACATCAATGACCTTGCTACATTTAGCAAGTGTTGATGCTTTATTTCCACCACTGAGTTTTGCTCAGGTCTATAAGGACAAGTGTATTGATGAAGGATGCCTTGTTCCTGAAGAAACTGACTCATTTGTAGCTCATTGGCGTTGTCAGATCTCATAGCTTTAATGACTTTGCCAAACCGAGTCTTTACAAGTGTAAATAACTGTTGTATTTTGATTAGTTAGCTAGCAAATAAAATCCACCTTAAACGACTGAAATCATTAACAATGGTTAGAAAATATGGTTTTCCATGATATGTTAGTTTTCCATAAGGACCCCATAAATCACAATGGATAAGATCAAAACTGTTAGAAGAAAAATGATTTTTCCGATTTAAAAGGAAGTCTTTTCAACTTGGCAAGAGGACAAATAGTACATTTGTGTGAATCAAAATCAGAGGGTATAATGAGTTGAATATTATTGCTAGCAGTTCTAAGCATAGAATCAAATAGATGCCCTAACCTAAGGTACCATAATTGGGCATTATCACTAGTTGAAACTACATTAGACGAGCTTAGTGTATTACTAGATTTATGTGAGTTAACATGATGCTTGGTATTGTTTTCCTTGAGAATGTACAATCCTGACATGAGGTCACCCTTGCCAATCATCTTGGATTGCTTAGTATCCTGAATGGAAAAATGATCCTTATAAAAGATCAATTTTATGTGTGCAAGGGCAAGTAACTTAGCACTAAAATTAGATTGGCATGAAACGTGGGAATTAATAAGACATCTTGAAGAATCAAGTTATCATTGATAACAACTTTATGTATGGCTCTGACTAGTATTTGAATTCCATTAGGAAGCGTAACAAATTTTGCTAGCAAGGGTTTGTATGACTTAAAAAATGAGATGTTGCAATAAATATGAGAGGTGGCACTTGATTCTATGATCCAATTGCTAGAGGATTGTGATTTATGAGAGTCAAGAGTGGAAAAACTCATACCTATGACTGAGTTAATAGATGTAGTAGCTTCAGAAATCCCTGCCTTAGACATTTGAGTTTGAAGATACTGAACGATTTGTTGGAAATTTTGTGAAGTCATATATGCCATATCAGGAACAGACTCATTGCTTGTGTTGGCATGGTCATGAACATTGTTATTTTATTGAGCTGGCATGTAAGCTTGAGTCTTCTTGTATCCAGGAGGGTAGCCATGAAGCTTGAAGCATTTTTTTTGAAGTGACCAATGACTCCACAATGAGCACAAGTGGATCTCTCCTTCTTGAATTTCTTGGAACTTCCTTGCACAACACATGCCATTGGTGTTTCAGTGTGAGGAATGGTGGTGGTTACTTCTCTTTACTTCTCATCTTGAGTAACCATGGATAGAAAAAATTTTATTGAAGGAAAAGGATCCATAAGCGATATTTTTCCATGAACCTGCTTGAAAGATTTTGTCAAGCCCATCAAGAATGTGAAAATGTGTTCATTATGCAGATTATCAACAATCGGTTGCACTCTACCACAGTGACATGTAAGCACAGGTCAACAATCATGTTTCCATAAATGATATGTCAACCATTCTTAGGATATATTGCACACCTAGAACCGAACTATGAGCTTCTAAAAACACACGCTTCTTGGACTGTAATATACTAGAATCAAATCTTCAAAGAATCTTAACTAATAAACCAAATCTTCCAAATGCGAAACAAGATCAGCTTCAGTACCGCACTAATATGTCACGACATCTGGTATGACATCTCACTAGAATACTTGAACAAGATCTGCTTCAGTATCACACCAACATGTCACGACATCTGGTACAACATCTCGCTAGAATAATTGTTTTAATAAAATGCAGCCAATCATAAAGCATACAACCTAACAATCTCCCCCTTTGGCAAATTTTGGCTAAAACAACCTTTGCAAAACATGTCATGAAACAACCAATAAACTCAAGAGAACTTCTTCAAAGAAAAATGCACAATAAACAAACTTGGAACTTCTCCAAGATACATCAGAGGCATACGCAGCAGAGTAAGATAAAACCAACCTCACAGAGAATGACACATCAGAGAGAAATAAACTCTCGCAACACAAACTTTCTGCACAGAAAAATAAATTCTCCCAGACAAGATGTCAATTCATCATATATGACAGCAAACACATAATCATCTCCAGTCAGGATGTCAAGACAAAATATCATGCTTCCCCTAAACAACAGATCAAGAGCAAAAACTACTACTCCCCTTTAAGTAGTACTCCCCCTTAAGGGCAGATCAAGCATGAATAAATTCTACTAAATTTTACCAACTACTCCCCCTTTTTAGCCACAATTTAGACAAAACAACCATACATTCACCAGGAGCAAAAACATCCTTTGTAGAAGATACAGAAGCAATAAAAAATAGGGCACAACAGATGTCAGCACTGCTATCTGTTTCCTCATCTTTATCACCACCTTACCAGATGTCACAACAATGTCTGGGACATGTGTCCTTGAAAATAATCTATAGTGCAAAGAAAGAGGAAATTCTTTCCTACATGCAATATCAGAACTGACCAAAATACCAGGGTACTGCAAGCAAATTATCAGTCACTTCCACCTCAGCCTGTTCCACCTCGCTCCTACCCATAAACATGTTAATAATTTCAGGAGAAAACTCCATACGTTTACCTCTGTCATAAACCTTCATATACTCCTTACTCATCTTACTATCACAGTCCTTAGAAATGTGTACAATGGATTTCTTCACCAGCATATCATAACAGTCACCAAAACAAGCAACACTTTTCATCAAACCAGCATCCACAATAAGATTCACCATCAAATAGAGGTAAGAGAAAGTATCAATTACACTCTTCCACACCTGTATTTGCTATGACTCATACGTGCAAATTTCCAATTTTCCCTTTAACGTCTCAAACATATTTGCATCCAAAGCCTTAGTAAATATGCCAGCCAGTTGCTTCTCAGTGGCCATGTGCTCAAGAGTAATGATTTTGTCCTCAACAAGATCCCTAATAAAATGATGACGAATGTCAATACGCTTTGTCCTGCTATGTTGGATGGGATTCTTGGATATATTGATTGCACTCAGATTGTCACAATATAATGTCATGACATCCTGCTCGACATTATATTCCTTTAGCATTTGTTTCATCCAAATCAATTGAGAGCAACTGCTTCCTGCAACAACATACTCAGCCCCAGCTGTAGACAAAGACACACAATTTTTCTTCTTACTAAACCAAGAGATAAGATTGTTTCCCAAGAAGAAACATCCTCCAGGAGTACTTTTTCTATCATCAACACTACCTACTCAGTCTGCATCACAATACCTTACAAGCATGGAATTTGGACTATGAGAATAAAACATTCCATAATTACTAGTACCATTGATGTATTTCAAGATCCTCTTTACTTAAGTAATATGGCTTATTTTAGGCTTAGCTTGATATCTAGCACAAACTCCTACAACAAAAGTGATGTCTGGTCTGCTAGGTGTAAGGTGCAGTAGGCTACCAATCACACTCCTGTATAAACTTTGATCCACATAAACACCTTTTTCATCCTTAGTTAACTTCAAATATGTTGCAGCAGAGGACCTTTTGTTACTGGCATTTTCTAAGCCAAACTTATTTACTATATTCTTTGCATACTTTCTCTGAGAGATGAATATAATATCATCCATTTGGCTCACTTGAAGACCCAGAAAATAGGTTAGTTCACCTACAATACTCATCTCAAATTCAGATTGCATTTTCTTGACAAAATGTTGGACCATCTGGTTTGACATCCCTCCAAACACAATGTCATCAACATATATTTGAGCTACCATGAGTTCATGTTCGAACTGCAGTATAGCGGAAAGAAGCAAAAGATTTGGAAGAATTCCCTCTAGGTTTTTATTGTTCTCCACAAGGATCGGTGTTAGGGAAAGAATTTCATTCAACAATCTCTACATTTCTAAGCTTGGTTTGAATGGTTTAAAAGCATAAAATACAGAAAGAAAAACATATGAACAATTAAAGAATACATTCTTTAGAGAGGAGAGAACTCGTCAAGAAATGAATTCCATCTACCCTATCAAATACTTAAATCTACTGATCAGTTGTACACAACCAAAATCACTCATCAATAGCATCATGTATCGCTCACATCAATGTTCATGTCTGAAGTGTCAACAAGAATTCTACCGTATTGTCTCATCGGTGATGTCTCACGCAACTAAATAACACAGAGCATTAAACATCGATACCCACAGTGAATATTAGCTATAAATCAATTTCTAGAGTTCAAAACCTAACAGATGTTCATCTTAGATCAAGTTCAAATCGTATATGTCTATAGCAATCCAAACCCATTATGATAAATATTAAAATCAAAGATAACAACGATAAAGATTTGTAAAAGAGATTGTATACAACAACCATGATCAATAAATATAAATATAATCAAGGTAAACTTACAAATAAAACCCCAACAATAGAGGGTACAAAGAGAAGAAAGAAGATGAATAAGAATCTCTCTGTTTGTCAACGCCGATTGAAGCAAATCCAACTCTGGATCATCAAGATATACACTCTAATGTTGTTTCTAAGCCTCTCAATTAAAAAAATGTGTTGCTGGAGTTGGGGTTAAAAGATCCCAAAACCATAACCATAACAATGTTTTATAAATGAATATATAAAATTTCAAAATCAGAAGCTCGCTAAGGGCGTGCACAGTGGGCTAAGCGAGCTCAGAAAAATAGAGAAAAATCAGAATTTTTTTTCACCATAACTTGAGAACCGTAACTCCGATTTACGTACGGTCAGAAGCGTTGGAAAGTTTATTCAATGATCTATATTATAGTGACTAAATATCATTGCTTGAATACCTACAAAAATGAGATAAAACCAATCAAAATGAATAATATTTACACGAACCGATAAAAACTACACTAAAATACTAAACGATTACTTATTCACACTAAAGTTGAGGTTATTGCTAGAAAAACGAACGAATCAAACTAATAAGTACCAATTATTCAAACTAAAAAACACCAAAATTTGGCACTTATTATATTTCCCCAACTTAGAACTTGTTTATCCTCAAACAAGAATCATTCACCCTAAAGAAAACAAAAGCAATCACCAGACAATCATGATCAACAAGTTTTTACAAACAGAAACAATGTATGGTTCAAATTCAAAATTACAAGAAAAGCAATGCTTACCACTGAACTACAACGACACCATGAATATGAAATAAAGTCTAAGCACAAAACAGATGTCAAAAATTCTAAAGCAACAAATTTTCAAAAGTGAATAACACCTAAAGCACAACTTCATCAAGGGATGAAAAACAAATATGAGGGGTTGAACTCACACCCAACAATCATGAAAACATCAATCAAATTATGGATTCATCTAAAAAACTCATATTAAAAGTATAAAAGCAAAAATAACAAGGACTTTAAAGGGTTGTAATGTGGCTTGGCTAACAAATAAGGGTCAATTTCTAAACGTAATTGAAACAAAAACTTGACTAATTCAATGAGAATGATCATTTCTCACAATCTCAAGCATTCAAAAATTTCTTTCACCTTTTCTTTCCTCCTTCATCATTTGTTACAACCTTTGGCACAACTTATTAGCATACTTTATTTGCTATTTTTTTTCTTTTCTTTTTCTTTCTCAACCGCATAGCAACCCACCTTTTCTTTTCCCTAACTTGTGTACAATCAATCATGTAATGTGAATGCTCCCAACTTATTAGGAAAGGGAAAAATTCAACCATAAATCATGGTTATGGTTCAAGAAAAATATTAGAATCCATACAAAAATGAGCTCAACACTAACATGGATTCTAACAAAGGCTCAAAGGGGGTCAGCAAATTCTCACTCACTCACAAGGTATATTGACTATTTGGTCAAGTGATTGTGCTTAAAATCAAACAAAATGCCTTGATCCTTTTCATGCTTTCACAAAATTCAATACAAATGCAAAATTTAACATAAATCATATGAGTTAAACCAGAATGTTGGTCACCTGTGCATATAGTAACAATGGAATGTTTCCTCACATTTGGGCTATGAACTAAAGTAATTCACAAATGAACAAAAATTGCAAGGGAATAAATTGAATGTTATTTGTACAAAGCCTAAATTTCAAACACATGATATCTTCTAGAAAGCAATAAACACATACCTTGATAATGCAACTTACTTTCAAACTCTTATTGCCACCACACATTTTCATGTTGAAACACTCAAACTTGAACAATTACAAAATGCATCCTCAAGCTAATCAAAAACAAAACTTGAGAACAAACACAAAACATTTCTAAAAACTAAACACTAATTACTAACACATATTAACACAAGTTCAAAAATGGGTGATAGTGGACAAAAGAATGAGAGATTTTTCCACACAAAGCAGGGCGCCCTAAGCGCGAACAAGCTTGCTCAGAATTTTCAAAAATGAAACTTCACTCATGTAACCCATCCACTCTCACTCTACACTAACTATACTACTAAATGCAAAGCTATAAAAACTAAAAAATTATTGGGTTTCCTCCTAAAAAGCGCTTGTTTAACGTCGTTAGCTCGACGCCTTTATTGTACTTGGCTAGTAACTTCCTTACAGACATGCCGATGCTTTTCTTCAAAGCGCAAACCAAAAGCAGGTGTCCTAACAAAACACTTGAACAAACGTTACGGGAACAAAATATATACAACACTTGAGCAAACATAATGGAAAACACATATGTACAAACACTCACATAAACACTATAGAAAACACATATGTACAAGTCTGTGTGGAAAACAAGTATGGAACATAAGTATAAACATTATGGCACACAAATATAAACAAGTATGGAAAACAATTATATACAAGGATGGAAAAAAAAGAAAAACAAGTATCTATACAAGCATATATACAATATAGACAATTATGTACAAATCTTAGAAATATAGAAACTATTGTAATTTTTTCAATATCTATACACCAATCCCCGACAACGGCGCCATTTTGTTCGAACTGCAGTATAGCGGCAAGAAGCAAAATATTTGGAAGAATTCCCTTCGGGTTTTTATCATTCTCCACAGGGATTGATGTGAGGGAAAGAATGCCATTCAACAATCTCTACGTTTCTAATCTTGGTTTGAATGGTTTAGAAGCGTAAAATACGGAAAGAAAAAATATGAGCTAGTAAAGAATACATTCTTTAGAGAGCAGAGAACTCGTCATGAATTGAATTTCATCTACCCTGTCAAATACTTCAATCTACCGATCAGTTGTACATAACCTAAATCACTCATCAATATCATCATGTATCACTCACATCAGTGTTCATGTCTGAAACATCGACGAGAGTTCTACCGTATTGTTTCGTCGATGATGTCTCACGCAACTAAACAACACGAAGCATTAAACATCGATACCCACGGTGAATATTAGCTCTAAATCTATTTCTAGAGTTCATAACCTAACAGATGTTCATAAATCATATTAGATCAAATTCGAATCGTATATGTCTATAGCAATCCAAACCTATTAAGATAAATATTGAAATCAAAGAAAACATCGATAAAGATTTGTAAAAGAGATTGTATACAACATCCATGATCAATAAATATACATATAATCAAGGTAAACTTATAAAAAACCCCAAAAATATAGGGTGCAAAGAGAAGAAAGAAAATGAACAAGAATCTCTCGGTTTGTCAACACCGATTGAAGCAAATCCGACTCCGGATCATTAAGATATACACTCTAATGTTGTTTCTAAGTCTCTCTACTAAAAAATGTGTTGTTGGAATTGAGGTTAAAAGATCCAAAAACCATAACCCCCTACAATGTTTTACAAATGAATATATGAAATTTCAAAATTAGGAGCTCGCTAAGCGTGTGCATAGTGGGCTAAGCGAGCTTAGAAAATAGAGAAAAATCAGAATTTGTTTTCTCCATAACTTGAGAACCGTAACTCCGATTTACGCACGGTCAGAAGTGTTGGAAAGCTTAATCAATGATCTATATTATAATGACTAAATATTATTGCTTGAATACCAACAAAAATGAGATAAAAAAATCAAACTCAACAATATTTACATGAACTGATAAAAACTACACTAAAATACTAAACAATTACTTATTCACACTAAAGTTGAGAGTTATTGCTAGAAAAATAATGAATCAAGCCAATAAGTGTCAATTATTCACACTAAAAAACGCCAAATTTTTGCACTTATCAGTTCACCATGTTCTTTTTTAACAAACAGGGTCTTGTCTATTCCTCATTTCCTGTAACCATTATTGATAAGAAACTCAGTTAACCTTTCATACTAAGCCCTAGTGCTTGTTTCAAACCAAGGAGAGCTTTCCTTAATTTGTAAACATGATTTGGAAAATTAGGATCTATGAACCCCTTGGATAGTTCAACATAAACTTCTTCATTTAAGTACCCATTCAAGAAGACACTTTTCACATCCATTTGAAATAAATTGAACTTTAGCATGCATGCCACTCCTAGAAGCAATATTATGGATTCAAGTCGGGAAAATAGTAGCAAAAGTCTCATCAAAGTCAACCCCCTCAATTCGAGAATATCCTTGAGCAACAAGCCTAGCCTTATTTCTGGTCACAATTCCATTTTCATCAGATTTGTTCTTGTAAATCCATTTTGTGTCAATAACATTCATCCCTTCAGGCCGGATACTAAGTCTCACACTTCATTCATTTTGAACTGGCCTAGTTCCTTTTACATAACATTGATCCATAATTCATCTGTCAATGCCTCTTTCACATTTTTTGGTTCAAATTTTTAGACAAAACAAGCATTGGATATCACATCTTTGGATCTAGTGGTGATCCATTCATCAAGATTTCCAATAATAAGTTCCTTTGGATGATTTTTCTAAATTATAGTAGAAGGACCTTTATTGGCTTGAGGGTTATCTGGTTCAGTCCTTTCTGGCTCAATGTCTTCCATATTTTCTGAAACATTAGTCTGCTGATATGATGTTCCAACATCTTCTTCGACATCAGTCCCTTTCACAATAATTGAATCATCAACCACAACATTAATAAATTCCATCATAACCTTGGTTCTGGAGTTAAATACCCTATAAGCTCTGCTGTTTGTAGAGTAACCAAGAAATATCCCTTCATCACTTTCGGGATCCATCTTTCTCCTCTGTTCACAATCAGCTAGAATGTAAAATTTACTCCCAAACACCTGAAAATATTTAACATTAGGTTCATTTCCTTTACAGAATTAATAGAGTGTAGAAGATGTACTAGCTCTCAGAGTGACACGGTTGTGAATATAACATGTAGTGTTCATAGCTTCAGCCCAAAAACGATAAGGAATATTTTTTGCATGAAGCATGGCTCTAGCTGATTCTTGTAAAATTCTATTCTTGCATTCAAAAACTCCATATTGTTAAGGAGTGATGGGTGATGAGAATTCTTGTCCAATTTCTTCAGATGAGCAAAATTAATAAAATTTGGCATTTTCAAATTCCTTGCCATGGTCACTTTTGATTCTAACAATAACACATTCATTCTCTCTTTGAGGACGTTTAAAAAGGTCTTTAAAAACATCAAAAGTGTCTGATTTTTCCTTGATAAATTTCACCCAAGTAAATCTTGAAAAATCATCAATTACCACTTAGACATACCTTTTTTCACCAACACTTTCAACCTGCATTGGCCCCATTAAGTACTCATGAAGAAGTTCTAGAACTTTGGAAGTAGCCTGATGTTGTGACTTCGGGTGTGACATCTTGATTTGCTTCCCAATTTTTTCACTCACCACAAACTTTTCCCTCCTTAACTCTGAACTTAGGTAGACCTCTAACAGCTTCTTCAGACATAATCTTCTTCATACCTTTGAGATTCATATGTCCAAGCTTATGCTGCCATAACTTGACTTCATCTTCCTTGGACATTAAACATGAGGAATAATAGGTAGTTTCTTGTGGTACCCACAAATAACAATTGTCTTTTGACCTAACTCCTCTCGTTAGAACATCATTCTTCTCATTGGTAACCAAAAACATTCTGACTTGGTGAAATTGACTTTTAGACCTTGATCACATAATTGACTGATACTGATCAAATTTGAAGTCAATCCTTTCACAAGAAGAACATCATCCAGTCTTGGAAGTCCAGTACACGCTAACTTTCCTACTCCCTTAATTTCACCTTTAGCTCCATCACCATACGTGACAAAACTAGTGGAATAAGACTGAATGTCCACCAAGTATTTCTTGACCCCAACCATATGTCTAGAACACCCACTGTCAAAGTACCCGTCTTCTCTAGATGAAGCTCTAAAAGAAGTATGGGCTATAAGACTAGTATTAAAAACCTTAGGTTTCCACTTCTTTCTAGTTTTACTCATCACATGACTAGCCCTAGGTTGTGTTGGACATTTTGGATAACCATACAGTCTGTAACAGAAAGGTTTGATGTGACCATATTTACCATAATAATGACACTTCCACAACAAGAACTTGGCTTTGGTTTGAGTTTCTTGATGTTTGGCAGGATGTTGAAACATTTGGTTGGACATTGTACGCTCAAACTTCTTTTTAGCAGATATAACTTTTGTCATAAGAGTGTTTCCTTGTTTAAATTGAGATTGATAATCAAAACTTATACCTGTTAAGCTTCCAGTCTCTTTTCCAACTTGAAGAATTTCATCTAGCATGTCAGACCCATTATTCAACATTCTTACTGATTTGGTCATGTTTTTAAGTTTAGAATTCAATAGGGTTACCTCATCTTGAAGACCAGAAATAATAGATAAAAGTTTCTCTTTTTCATGTTGCAGTTGAGTTATAAGACTCTTCTGCTTTTCTCCTATCTTACAAACCTCTTCAATTTTGGCACAAAGCTCTCTATAGGAAATATCCAATTCTTCATAAGTGACATGCTCATCACAGGAATCTTCATCAGATTCACATCTGCCAATGAGGGCCGTAACATGCTTAACAATTTCAACATCAGGTTCACTTTCAGAATCATAATCAGACCAAAAAATAGGCATGCCCTTCTTTTGTTTCTTGAGGTTCGTGGGACATTCTGATCTAATGTAACCAAAACCATCATATTCATGACACTGAATACCTTTTCCTTGATTTGGCTTCTCCTTTGTTCTTTCCTTTCTCTGAAAATCACTCTCCTTACTGATGTCGAATGACATGTTCTTGACATCTGGTTTTGGCTTATCAACATTTTTTAGAACATTCTTGAATTTCCTCCCAAGAAGCACAATAGAATTAAAAATTCCTTCATCAGTCTCCATGTCATAGTGAATCTCTTCATCATTAGTGTTTGGATATGAAAGTTATACTATTGTTCTTCTATTCAGATCTTTAATTGATAACTAATTCAAAAGTTTGAAGTGACCTTACAAGCACCTCCACTTACATGTTGCTGATGTCTTGGGCTTCTTCAATCGATGTGACCTTTATGTCAAACTTCTTAGGCAACAACCTGAAAATCTTTCTAACAAGCTTCTCCTCTGAAATATTCTCTCCCAAGGCACCAGATGTATTGGCAATATCAAGAATATTCATGTGAAAATCATGAATGGACTCATCATCTTTCATCTTAAGATTCTCAAATTTGGTGGTGAGAAGTTGAAGTTGTTAAAACAAGATTTGTTCTTGGCATATTCTCTTTTAGTTTTGATGATAACAAAAGTATTAAAAGAACAATGGTTTATTTGATGTGTGTTTTTGTAGCGAGCGATTTTTGGACGTGGTTGCGAAGCACTATCGCTCTTTTGGGGGTACTACAGGTCGATTCATTTTTTATCCTATTGAAGCTGATGAAGGAAGGGAAATAGATGTCTCCAACTAACCCTGCTTGTATACTGAGTTTAAACAGCGGTCTGTTAATTTACAGATGCTATTGAGATTGTGGGTCTCTCTTAAGTTATTTTGTTAAAAAGGGGCCTAGGCGATTGGTGGGAGGTTTAGGACTGATGCTTTTCGATTGATGTATGGGATTTTGGGTTTTGGATTAGTGTGCTCGCTAAGATTTTTCTTTTCAATCTTATGCCTACATATTCCTATTTACCGAAACAGGGAAATCAGAGCGATCGTAGTTCCTCCTATTCTATGGGAGGAAATGGTGTTTTAGTGTCTTGTTCAAAGCCCAAGACGTGAAGCTAAAAGTGATTTCTATCTTGTTCGAAGCCCAAGATGTGAAGCTGAAGGTGATTTGTTTGTATCTTGTTCAAAACCCAAGATATGAAGCTAAAGAGTCTATTTGTATCTTGTTCAAAGCCCAAGATATAAAGCTGAATTGGGTTGGCATCTTGTTCAAAGCCCAAGATATGAAGCTGAATTGGGTTGGCATCTTGCTCAAAGCCCAAGATATGAAGCTGAATTGGGTTGACCTTTAGAGAAAATTTGTCATCTCTAAAGAGGGTCTGTTTATCACAACTGTTGGGTGACTGGTTATAAAGGAGGATTACTTTAACTGGGATATGTGAATCCAGTAATGCCATAATTTCCTTTATAAGGGGTTTTTAACCTGAAGGAGAAGACTTTAACTAAGGGTAGAGCAATGCCATCTTTCCTTAGGAATTTCTCATGCTAAAAGAGGGACAGTGGCATGGATGTAGATGATCTAGAGGCTTGCCGCTTACAAAGATTAGATGAAGGGAAAGGAGTTATTGATACTGTGAACAAGGCACAGATTTGATGCTAACAAGTTGATTGGCTCAACCGGGGTTTTCTTATACAAAGCCTAAGAGGAGGCTATTGGCCCAACAAGAGGGTGTTTTTGTGTGTCTCGTACAGCCCGAGAGAGAGGCTAAAAGGGTTGACTCAACAAGAGAGTCTTTTTGTATCTCGTACGAAGCCCGAGGTGGAGGCTAAAAGATGGATTGACTCAACAAGAGAGTCTTTTGTATCTCGTACGAAGCCCGAGATGAAGGCTGAAAGTTGTTTGGCTCAACAAGAGAGCCTTTTTTGGTATCTCGTACGAAGCCCGAGATGGAGGCTAAAAGTGGGATTGACTCAACAAGAGAGTCTTTTATGGTATCTCGTACGAAGCCCAAGATGGAGGCTGTGGTAACTGTTTCAGTTGAGTGACCAGTATGTTGGTTCAAAAATAAAATCAGTTTTTATATGAGTAACGCTGTACTCATGGATTTGATCAGAGGATCGGGGTGATTTCTTGTTCTTTAAGGAAACGAGGAGTCCAAAGGAGCTTTAGACTGTCCGAGTCTACGGGTTTTATCTTTTGTACTATGCGTAAGAAATGGTAGCAGTGAGATCTAGACTCTTTGAAAGACTGTTCTATTAAGATGACTAATTTCTGTTCCTATACCTCTAGGAGGTCGTCGGGACAATTTGTACGAAGCCCAAGAGGAGGCTGGAAACTTTTAAGAAGCCGCAGGACAATTTGTACGAAGCCCAAGAGGAGGCTATCATTCCCGGAGGAAGAAATCATTTATACGAAGCCTAAGAGGAGGCTGTGAATACTTCTAAGAAGTCGACGGGTCCTTGTACAACTCCCAAGAGGAGGCGGGGATGCTTTTAGGAAGCCTGTGGGTCCCCAAACCCCGAGAAATTCAAGACAGGCTATTCACAGAGAATAGATCAAGCCAGGAAAGTTCGAGAATTTAGAAGAAACTCAAGAGATGCCATTCACGGAGAAAAGATCATCTCTGGGGAGTAGAGTCTCTTGATAATTCCTAGGAGGGACAGCCGAAGAGAAGACTGTATCTGGTACTCCTATTGGGGATCTAGTTTGTCTATTTTTAAGAGAGTCCAACGGGCTTTACCTAGTTCTATACGTAGTTGTCGTGGAAACTCTAAATATCTATACTATTATTACACAGTTGATATGAGTTTATGAAAGAAGACTTACAGCGAAACAGCCCCACAATACAGTTATATGTATATGAAAGCGGTAAATGAAAGCGTATAAACACTTACTCGGTTGTAGAGCTTCCATGTTGTATTGTTAGTTTGTTCAACAAAGAAAGATTGAAAACAACAGTATATTTCAAAATCAAAGGAGAAAGTGCTTTGAAAAGTTTGATTGGGGCTTACAGCTCAAGGAGAGGCCCAGGGTTTTATCAGTGATCGCACTGTCATTTTGTATAGGGACTTATACAAGCGACTGAGGCCCAAGAAAGGTTTTATGTACAAAGAGATGGGTCTTACACTCTATTAGAGGCCCAAAAGTGTTTTTAAGAAAAAGAGTGAGGCTTATAACACGAGGGTAGGCCCAAATGATTTTTCGTTTGAAATGGCGATCGCGCCAAGATTTTGAAAATGCTGAGGGTCTTATACAATGACTGAGGCCCAAAATTGTGATTTGGTTTTCAAAGGGGTTGGGTCTTACACTCTAATAGAGGCCCAAAAGTTTTGAATGGGTCTTATAGCTCGAGGAGAGGCCCAAGTGGTTTTTGAATCGGGCGATCATCGCGCCGAACTTTTTGAAATACAACGGGACTTATACAATAAGTGAGGCCCAAGAAAGGTTTGTATTTACAAAGGGTTGGGTCTTACACTCTATTAGAGGCCCAAAAAGTTTTAAAAAGAAGTGGGGCTTACAACACGAGGAGAGGCCCAGGGTTTGATTTTTCAACTGGCGATCACGCCGAGGTTTTCTTTTAACACGGAGGGACTTATACAATATCTGAGGCCCAAAATTGTTTTGGTTAAAAGGGGATTGGGTCTTACACTCTATTAGAGGCCTAAAGAGTTTTGAAAATGATTTGTGAGGGTTGAATTAATCAAAAACCCTAATTTGTTTTCAAAAATGTATTTTAATTGAATAAAAATTCAATTAAAATGACCAAAATTGTTTAACATGTGGAAAAAAAATTGTGATCTTGGATTAATATTTCAAATATCAAGTTTTGACCTACAAAATGATTAGAAATCATTAAAATTTGCAAAATCAAGAAGGCAAAAATATTTTAAATGTAAAAAACAATTAAAATATTAATTCTTGGAAAAAATATCAATTATATGAAATAAATAATATTTTTGGGATTTTTTGGTAAAATAAAATATTTTAACATTTTTGTGAATTATTAAAAAAAGAATCAACTCAAAATCATTAAAACTCAGAGAGAAATTAATTTTTGAATCAATTAAATAAAATCACAAAATTCAAATATTTGAATTTTCAAAAAAGGGCGCCAAGAACACCCAAGAACACGCGCGTGTTCTGAGTTTTGCCCAAATTTGCATTTTCTCTCCAATCTCACTGAATACTTGATGGGATCATGCAAACCACATATCAGTCTGCTTGTTTCAACCTCACGATCATGTCTATGGCCTTTAATTTCATTTATTTTTAACATGGAATAAGAAATCAAGACAAAACCTCAAGAACCCTAAAATTTGCATGAAGGCTGAGAATTTTGATACACGATTCAAACAAAGCAATTAATTGAGGGGAAACATTTTATGCATGATTATGAACATTTGGCAAAAGTATTGTGCGAGGAAATATGCATAGATTAAGAGATGACCAAGTTTAGGCTTACTTGAAGGTCGTGACAGCAAGTGCAATGTGATTTTTGAGTTGGAGGTGTTACAGATGAGTTATGATGATCTGAACAGCTTCCCTACACCCTATGCAGTGTGTTTGAATGCCTGGACTTAATTGGAAATGGCTGGATCACTTCATGGCATCTCAGCTGCAACTTGGTTAAAACCTTGAGGAACTGGCTGGTGATTCTGAGAAATCAGTGTTCCAGATGTTGTTTAAGTGTTTGGATCACTTCTATATGATGTTTATGAGGTGTGTGTGTGATTGGTTTGATTGGAAAAGCTCTCAAACTCAAAACCCGATAGTGACTTGCCTTAGAAGGCAAAATTGGAGTGAAAGAAGAGATTTTGAGGAAAGCATCTGTTTGATGGCTTTGGTGTACTCAAACTGATCACAATTGAGCTCTATTTATAGTAGAGCAAGTTTGTTTTGCAAGGAATAGTGAATGGCACTGCTGCATAGGTTTGGCCAATGTTGGCAAATAGAAATCCAAGTCTCCTCTAGCCATTGACTAGAGGTTAGAGCACAGAGCTTTGGTTCCCTTGGTCTTGGATAAGTCTTGACTGAATTCAATAGCAAATAGCTCAGTCCATGCCACCTTGGTGTATGCATTGAATGCTCCAATCCAAAATTAGAGTCTTGTCCCTCTTTTAGGCAACTCTAGGTATGACATGCTATTTTTGGTTCCAAAGACTTGGGAGGCTTGGGATCAGAGTTGGTTCCTCCTTGGTCCCCCTTGAGGTGTTCAGATGGATAGAGTTGCTTGCCCTTTGTCAAATTTGGGTAAATCGAGCAAAACTCCAAAATCTACCTTGCCTTGGCAGTTTTCAGCAAGGCAACTTGCCAATGTCATATCTCATGACTTAAGTTGAGTTTGGTGATGTTCTTGGCCATTTTGGAAAGCCCTCATATGATACAACAACTATTTGATCATAGTTGGTTTTGATACCTTTTGGATCCAAGTGAAAAATCCTCCAACACTTGGAAAAAAGTGAAGGCAGATTCTGACTTAGTGAAAATTTCACTAAGTGTTGGAAAAAAGTGACATTTTCATTTTTCTTGATTTTGATAATTCCATAACTCAAAATCCATGAGGAATTTGGAAAGAGGTCAGTTTTTAGCTTTTGTAGAGGGACATGAGATCTACAAATCAAACTTTGGATGGGGAAAATGACCTTGTGGTTTAGGAGTTATGATCCTCCAAAGTTGGTACCCTTGCCACTTTATTTCATAACTTAGAAAATTTTCGAAGTTTTTATGGTTACCCCTTTTACAAGTTATCCTACTTTCTTTGATTTTTCTTGATGAATGATGATTAAAATCATACATTAACATCATTTTAGGGTTAAAAATCCATTTTTGTGAAAAATCTCAAAAAGTCAAAGTTGACTTTTGTGCACAGTTGACTTTTTGTCAAGTGAATTCCAAACTGTGCAATCCTTTAGGAAATCATGTCCTTGACCTAAATAAAACTTGATGGACATGTTCCATGGGTGTTAAAGGGTGTATTGAATCATATCCTAGGGTTTGGGAGCATGTCCTATTCAAAAGTCAAAGCTACAGTTGACTTTTTCTGCGAAACCCTAATTGTGGTTCAGATGAAATTGAGACTTGTTGCTCAATCTTCTTGGATAATCCATTGTTGCAAATGGATCAATGTGGTATGTTGGAGACCCTCAAATCATTTCTTGAGGTCTTGGCATATGATTTGTCCCAAAAGTCAACTTAGGGGTTAATTAGGTCAAGAAACCCTAATTCCTGATTTTTGATGAATGCATCCCCTAAAGTCAAATTGACTTGATGATTGGGGTCTATGAGGTTCCATGGAGCATATTATTATATGATTTTAAGTATTGGCTCATGCCCAGAGAAAAATTTCCATCTGGAGGCCCTGGTCGACCAAAACCCTGATTTGGTGACACTGGCGATCTTGAGGCTTGATCCACCTAGAAGGGAGCAGCCTTGTGCTTAATCCTTGAAGTGCGAGTCCTCTTGATCCTTTGGGGATGTTTGAGAGGTTAGACAAGTTAGAGATCATGTCATTCCTTGATTGATCCTTTGTCTAAAGCTCAGAGAGGGCTTAAAACCCTAATTATTGATAGTAATGAATGCTCAACAATTCCTTGAGGAGATTGATGAGGTATGATGGTTCATCCATATTGTGATGATGATTGGCACAAAGATGGGAACCTTAGTGGTCAAAATTTAGGGTATGACAGATGCCCCTATTTAATGTTCTTGGACCCGAAGGTGTGAATGACGAAGGTATTCGGGCATTCGGGGTGCAAGAGGATTAAATATCGGAATATCCAAAATTTTGATGGTGTTTAAGAATGGTAGTTCATGCATCCTTCTTCTTTTGCTAAGCAATGATGCTTAGAAAAGCTAAAAACTTTCCCTCGATCCTGGTTTCCTACCAAGGAACTGGTCTTAGTTGCTGAAATAAACTTCTCCTCGTTCTTGGTTTCCTACCAAGGAACTGGTCTAAGTTTCTGATGTAAACTTCCCCTCGATCCTGGTTTCCTACCAAGGAACTGGCCTAAGTTTCTGAAGTAAACTCCCCTCGATCCTGGTTTCCGACCAAGGAACTGGTCTAAGTTTCTGAAGTAAACTTCCCCTCGATCCTGGTTTCCTACCAGGGAACTGGTCTCAGTTTCTTTTGTCAATAAACTTTCTTGACAAGGGACGCTGTTTATAGCGGTTTTCCTCAAACTTCTCGCCGAATTTTTCTGGGGAGATGCCATTTGACGGAAAAAGACTTGATGTCAGACTTGCTGGGGAACCCATTCGTCTGAGTTGTAGAGGTGCACAAACTTCTCTGTTGGAGACGCCATTTGTCGACTCTATCGGGGGAAATGAGTCTCTTGAGAGACTGTTTCCACTTGGGGTCTTTGCATCATACTTTTCTCGGGATCTTCTCAGAGAAATTTCATATGATGGGATCCAATTTTGAGGTGCCGATGACCTTTTCATCAGCGAGTGTTTCAGAGAAAAATTGTCGTGCTGTCGAATTTCTGCTTAAGAGGCTTTCTCTAGGGATTTTCCTTAATCCGGGAAAGCAAGGATATCATCTTCAATGGCGAAGAGTGATGTTCGTCGAAAATTCTCTGGTCTTTCAGAGGTTCAAGTTATCAAAGTGGTCAAGGGAGCCAACTTCAATCCAGAAATAAACTGGAGGAGAGATTGTTCAGACGCAACACTTCCTGACGAAGAACTGATAACTCGATTGAGAGGACAGTTATCACTTAGGGGACAAGACCGACTAGAGTGATAGTGATGCAATATGAATATGAATGCAAATCAATAATGCATGATGTATGTATGTATATGCTGACACAACTGACACGACATACAGACTAATGGATGAACATGACGGGATACTCGGCCATCGCGGGGCGAAGACATACCGTTGGTCCAAAAGTAGCAATTCTACCTTGCTTAGGAGAGATAGTCCCTCCGGGGAATACCGTTGATCGGGCTTAGGAGATAAGAACTCTGCTGGAAATGTCAGACGGAGTATTCGCATCTGTCATAACTGATCCTTCGTTCAGGCGTACTGGTTTAGAAGGAGCACTTTGATTCCCCACTTTGAGGCTCGAACACCTTTGGAGACGCAATCAATGTTCTTTCGATGTTCAACAGTCAAAAGAATTGCCATCTTTATTTAAAAGCAGAAAAAGTTTAACAAGTAAATTCATTTTTGTTTTATTTCAAGAATCGTTAATCATATTAAAATGTGGTTCTGTAAAGCTAAAACAAATGAGAATTATAAACAAAAGCACAAAGGCTCAAATTTTATTGATAGGATGGAAATCAGCCAAGCACGCGATTCCATAGAGTATATACAAAGTTAGAAAATGGTAATTTAAGGGAAAAGGGCTACGTTGAAACATAACGACCGCTATCCTTCTACCAACTTTGAATTTCGGGCATCTTGAGCTTCTGTCGAAGATGACCTTGACTGGAGGTTTCTGATGGACGACATAACTGCCACTGGGGGATTTGCCCCTTTGTTGGACATAGTTACTTGCCATAAATTCCTAACTTTTGCCTGGATTGTACTGTGATGTTTCCAATCCACCGGGATGATTTTTTATCATGTCTCTAATTTTTACCTGGACCGCCCTTTCGGGTTTTCAATCCACCGAGACGTTTGTTTTTTTTTTTCGTTTAGGCGAAGTATTTCTTGACTACATCAATATTCGCGGGGTAGGAAAATTCCTCTCCGTCCATGGTTGCAAGTCTCAAGGCACCGCCTGAGAAAGCTTTCCTGACCACATATGGGCCATCATAATTCAGAGTCCATTTGCCCCGAGAATCTGTGAGAAATGATTGTATCTTTTTTAGCACGAGGTCTTCTTTCCTGAAGACGCGAGGTCAGACCTTTTTGTCAAACGCTTTCTTTATTCTTTGTTGATACAACTGACCATGGCATAATGTCGTCATTCGTTTTTCTTCGATCAGATTCAGTTCATCGTGCCGACTTTGACACCATTCAGCTTTTGTAAGCTTAGCTTCCATCAATACCCGGATTGATGGGATCTCTACTTCTATGGGGAGCACTGCTTCCATGCCATACACTAGAGAGAAAAGGGTTGCCCCTGTTGAAGTGCGGACAGATGTACGATAACCGTGAAGAGCAAAGGGCAGCATCTCGTGCCAATCTTTGTAGGTTACAACCATCTTTTGAACGATATTTTTGATATTCTTGTTAGCCGCTTCTACCGCTCCATTCATCTTGGGTCGGTAGGGAGATGAGTTATGGTGTTCGATCTTTAACTCAGCGCACAACCCTTTCATCATCTTGTTGTTCAAGTTAGATCCATTATCAGTAATGATCTGGCTTGGAACACCATAACGGAAGATGATATTATTTTTGATAAATCGGACCACCACTTGTCGTGTTACATTAGCGTATGACGATGCTTCGACCCACTTGGTGAAGTAATCAATGGCTACTAGGATGAACCGATGTCCGTTTGAAGCTTTAGGTTCGATCATGCCAATCATTTCGATTCCCCATATGGAAAAAGGCCAAGGGGGAGAGAGAACTTTGAGATGCGTTTGCGGTACATGAATCTTGTCGGAGTATATCTGACACTTGTGACACCTCCTCATGTACTTGTAACAATCAAATTCCATGGTTAACCAGTAGTAACCTGCTCTGAGAATTTTTCTCACCATGGTGTGTCCGTTGGCATGTGTGCCAAAGGATCCTTCGTGAATTTCTTTTATCAACATGTCTGCTTCTGGTCTGTCGACACATCGGAGCAAGACCATGTCAAAGTTCCTCTTATAGAGTACATCACCACTCAGGAAGAAGTTTCCAGCTAATCTTCTGAGGTTTTCCTGTCCTTCCTGGACGCCCCAGGTGGGTATTCTTGTTTCTGAAGGAAGCATTTGATATCGTGATACCAAGGTTTGTCATCTATGACAGCTTCAATCACGAAGATGTAAGGGGGCCTTTCAAAGCACATTATGTTGATCTTAGGTATGTCATTCCATTGACCTACACTAATCATGGAAGAGAGAGTGGCTAATGCATCAGCCATGTGATTCTCCTCACGAGGGATATGATGAAACTCGATTCTGTTGAAGAAAGGCAACAACCTCCTTGCATAATCTCTGTAAGGAATCAATCCTGATTGGTATGTGTTCCAATCTCCTTTTATCTGATTGACGATCAAAGCTGAGTCGCCATATACGTACAAGTTCTTGATCCTTAAATCAATCGCTTCTTCGAGACCCATGATACAAGCTTCATATTCGGCCTCGTTGTTTGTACACTTTAACGTAAGTCTGGCGGTGAAAGGAATGTGGGTACCCTGAGGGGTAACAATGATTGCCCCAATTCCGTTTATGTAATGATTGACAGCTCCGTCAAAGATTAGTCCCTATTGGAAACCTGGTTCTGGCCCTTCACTGGGTAGCGGTTCATCACAGTTTTTCATTTTCAAATACATGACATCTTCATCTGGGAAATCGAACCCAATTGATTCTTGATCGTCAATCGGTTGATGAGCCAAACGATCGGCTAAAATACTTCCTTTAACGGCTTTTTGAGCATGGTACTCTATGTCATATTCTGATAACAACATATGCCAACGGGCAATCCTTCCTGTGAGAGCAGGCTTTTCAAAGACGTACTTGATTGGATCCATCTCAGAGACCAACCAAGTGGTGTGACAAATCATGTACTGACGAAGACGTTTGGCTGCCCAAGCCAAAGCACAACAAGTTTTCTCAAGCGTAGTGTACCGAGTCTCGCAGTCGGTGAACTTCTTGCTTAGATAGTAAATGGCAGACTCTTTTTGTTTAGTTTCTTCTTGTTGGCCAAGTACACATCCCATTGAGTCTTCCAGGACTGTTAAATAAATTATTAGTGGTCTTCCTTCCACTAGAGGTGACAGAATCGGAGGATTCAACAAGTATTCCTTGATACTGTTGAAGGCAATTTGGCAGTCTTCTGTCCAAACGCAATCCTGGTTCTTTTTTAGTAATTTGAAAATCGGCGCACATGTCGCGGTCATAAGGAATATGAATCTGGAAATGTAGTTCAAACGTCCCAGGAATCCTCTGACTTATTTTTCAGTTTTCAGAGAAGGAATTTCTTGAATGGCCTTGACCTTGTCAGGATCAACCTCAAATCCTTTCTGGCTGACGATGAACCCTAAGAGTTTCCCTGAACGGACACCGAAGGTGCACTTGTTGGGATTCAAGCGGAGTTTGTATTTTCTCAAACGCTCGAATAGTTTCGACAGGTGGGTCACATGCTCCTCCTCTGTTCTAGATTTTGCAATCATATCATCGACATATACCTCGATTTCCTTGTGTATCATGTCATGAAACAGAGTAGTCATGGCCCTTTGATAGGTTGCCCCGGCGTTCTTCAAACCGAATGACATTACCTTGTAGCAAAAGGTACCCCATGGGGTAATGAACGAAGTTTTCTCCATGTCTTTCGGCGCCATTTTAATCTGGTTATAGCTCGAAAATCCATCCATGAAGGAGAAAACTTTGAACTTTGTTGTACCGTCTACCAGCATGTCAATGTGTGGCAAGGGAACGTTATCTTTGGACTAGCCTTGTTTAAATCTCTGTAGTCGACACACATTCTGACCTTTCCGTCCTTTTTCGGGACGGGTACGATGTTGGCTAACCATTGAGGATATTCTGATGTGGCGAGGAAACCCGCGTCAATCTATTTTTGTACCTCCTCCTTGATTTTGATGGCCATGTCCGAGTGAGTCCGTCTCAACCTTTGTTTTACTGGCGGACATTCCAATCTTAACGGTAAACGATGTTCCACGATGCTGGTATCCAACCCTAGCATGTCCTGATAGGACCAAGCAAACACATCGGGAAATTCTCTGAGAAGCTTTGTCAAACTCTCTTTGGCAGTTGGACTGAGTAGTGCCCCAATCCTGATTTCTTTTCTCTCTTCCTCTGAACCCAAGTTTACCGTTTCCAATGGCTCTTTGTGAGGTTCAATGGACCTTTCCTCTTGTTTGAGTAGTCAGGAGATCTCTTCTGGAATTTCGTTGTCATCTTCTTTTTCAGCCCCAAATACCGGGAACTCAAAGTTGGGAGAAGGCATCAGATCGTATGTTCCAACGGGGTTTAAAACAAGCAATCTACATGACGCGATGATTTGTGTTTAGAAGAGATAGAGAGAATGCAAGTGTGTGCAGTGTTTTTTTTATTAGTGCTTATTTTTATTATTTGAATTATTTTTTAGGATTACCATTTTCTGAAAAAACGAAAAGAGAAAACAACAATTAACGCGGAAATTACAGAACGACGTTATTTTATTAATGAACAAGTCGATTCTTGAAACTACAGCCCTATAAAACAAAACTCTGTCGCTTTGGGTGAAGCGAAGAGGGATATTTACAGAAAGCGAGCCCTATCAAAACATCTGTTTCACCTGGGCAGGGTGAAAGGTTAAAGACGACAATTACTTTGACTTATGAACAACTTTCGAAACATCGACAGCAACCCATTGGCGGCGAACTCCTCGGTGAATCACAAAGTTTGGTACCTTCCTTGATTTGTCTTCAGAAATGACGCTGATTTCTGGTGGAGCAGGATCGTTGGAATCTGTCTCCCAAGCAGAGTTGTCGTAGGAGGATTCCTCAGTTGTATTTTGCATAACATTGGTGCTCTCAGGCAAATCTCCCCATCCAGTTGGCTGGATGTCTTCGAGCTTGATACGAGAGCTTTCAAGAGCGGTGTACTTGACCATATAGTCTTATTTTCCACTTGGTTGTCCCAAGGTGTCCCACACTTCTTTGGAACTGGAGGAGTCATCTCTCTCGATGATGTTGACCTCAGGAAAAGCATAGTTAATGAATTCTAGTCCTGCAAACGTTGCGAATTCATCGTCGTGTTGGGTATTTTCAGGATAACCTGGATGTTGATCCCATGACATGGTGTGGACGCAGGTATTCTATTCAATGATGCTCAGCTGATTTTCATTGTTCGGCTGATTTTCTTGCCCCAAGTCTCTTGGATACGGTTGCCACATCGGCAGACCATCCATCGGGCCAGAGTAGGTGTGGTCAAAATTGTCCTTTATTGGAGTGTCTTCCTCTAATGAATTTGGTGGAGCACAACATCCTTCCGGATCACAACCTCCATATAGCATTTTGACGTTCGACCGGGGTATAAATCTCGGACTCTGTACGGGATAGCAGAATGGTGTAGGCACCTCTTCCTGAGACATATAACCGTCCTCGTTAAGATAGGACTTCCATTCTTCCTCCGTATCGGAGGAATCATCCTCGTTGATAGTATGGACTGCCTGAGGCACTGGGTGAAGGAAACCTCCACTATGGAAAAGGTCCTGAATGGGATGAAGACTTTCATCGTTAGCAGCTGTCTGGGTATAGGTTGCAAAAAAACCAAGACCCTTCTTTGTTTTATTGTCAGTAGGAATGACAAGCTGTCCCCATCCTGTTGTATTGGGACTCTCGACCGCTTTAATATCATCTTTGTATGAGGAAATCGAAGCTTATCCTTCTGATTGATTGCCACTGTGTAACAACAGCGTTTGGAACTGTGTTCCGATTACCCCCTCCGGTTCCACATAAGTGGATGACGATAAATTGCTCACGAGTAAAGCCTGTTCCATACAGACTGTGACGAGTTGACCGTTCTGGACGAACTTTAACTTTTGGTGGAGGGTCGAGGTGACCGCCCCAGCCTGATGTATCCAAGGTCTTCCTAATAAACAACTGTACGTTGCCCAGATGTCCATGACCTGGAAAGTGACTTGGAAAGTGTGAGGACCAATAGTTATGGGAAGATCAACTTCGCCTATAACCGTTTTTCTGGACCCGTCGAATGCTTTGACGACGACCTCACTGGTTCTCATCGGAGGGCCTTTGAATGATAATTGCATCAAAGTGGAATTCGGCATGACATTCAGGGCTGACCCTGTGTCTACCAATATGCTGGCTAAAGCATCGTCCTGGCAATTTACTGTAATATTGAGCGCCATGTTATGACGGCAGCCCTCTTCAGGTAATTCCTCATCACTAAATCCCAAGTTATTGCAGGAAGTGATGTTAGAGACAATGCTATCGAACTGTCTGATTGTTACATCCTGTTCCACAAAGGCTTGCTCCAAGACTTTCTGTAGAGCCTCCATGTGCGCTTCTGAACTAAGTAACAGTGATAATACCGAGATCTTTGAAGGAGTTTGTAACAATTGATCAACAATGTTGTATACACTCATTTGCATGAGCTTCAGCATCTCATCATCATTTTTCGAAAGGTCGGGATTACTGGACTGCCCGACTGGTGGATTAGGAATTTCCGTCTGAAGTTACTTTTCTCTGTTGGACTCTCCAACTCCTCTGTTGAAGATTCTACCACTTCGCGTTACACGACTGATGTCTGCAATATTTACGACGGAGGGTAATGGAATCTCCTTTCCATTTTCAATTATCATTGCATTGTATTTGTAAGGGATAACCTTAGTTGATTCATACGGTAGTGGTCCCGGTAAATAGATGACTATGGGAACCTTCTGGTTTTTCTGACCATCGTAAGTAATCTCAATCCATTCCTGGTTGGGAACTCTCGATTCGTCAAGTAGAGGGATGATGGCGAAAACATCCCTAGTCCTCTGATGATCAGAGATTACGACCATATCCTCAATTTGATCAGCAAGGTAATCCGGCGCCCAATTGATGGGTCCGGAGCCCGGATATGGGCGAATCTCTCCCCGATCCACCTGACCCTGGAGAGCTGCTCGCACAAGGTAACATCCTTGGTTACTTTACGAACAGACTCTACAACGTTCATAGTTGTGTGGCGGCACTTGGCCACGCCCGCTTTGAATACAATGTAACCTCACTAGGTTTGCTTCCACAGATCGGACATCCTGACTTTGACGCCGAGTAGGGTTTCTGTTATTGATACTAATTTGCTGAGTATCTTCATCCATATAGATTGGCATCCACCAATGATTTAACAAGTGCTGAAGTGCCTCCTGGACAAGGGTATAACCTTGATCGTTTTCGCAACCTGCTTTACAACTTTGATAGTCATGTGATATTAGGAACCCAAGTTGGACTTGCTCAGCATGTAACTCTACCAGGTTGGTATTCATTAAGCGAATATCGAAGATCTGAATCATGTTGAACTGATAAGGATTCCTATCATGGTAGTCTTGGATCCATCCAAGATCCATCTGATGCTGGAGGGCCTCCTGTACAAAAGAGTATCCCTATTTGTTTACCGAGCAAGTCAGACAAGAACTGTAATCGTGCCGCGGCAGATTATGGTACTGGCTTTGCCTTGAGTGCATCGCCACCAAGTTGACATTCATCGTATGGATGTCATGGTTTTGAATGACGTTGGAATTCGTATAGACCATATTAACTCCACGAACTCGGTGCTCCTGGATCCATCTGAGATCCATTTGTTCCTGTAGGGCTGATTGCACCACAGAACATCCTTGATTGTTCTTAGAGCAGATATCACACTGGTGATAGTTATGAGGTGGCACATGGCCATATCCACTCTGTCTACAATGCATCTTGACCAAAATGTTTTTCAACAAGAGTACATTGTGAATTTGATAGACGTTGTTAAACTCTCCCTCTATCAGGTTGACTGCAGCTTTCTCATGTCGAGGCAGCGGGTTCGTAAGAACATTTGGATTCGTATCTTTGAAAGATAAGAGCCCACTCATAATAAGCTTTTGCACGTCAGATTTGAAATTAAGACAATTCTCTATGTTATGCCCTGGTCCTTGATGATAAGGGCATGTCTGATCCACCTTAAACCAAAAAGGCGTATTTTTCGGTACTGTAAGAGGGGACTTAGTCTGGATGTGCCCCTTGGCCAGTAGTAACAGAAATAGTTCTGCGTACGATATGGGTATAGGATCAAATCCTTGTGGCCGTGTTGTACGGTTGTTGTTGTTGTATTGAGGACGAGCCTGCTGAAGAGGCTATTGTGTCCTTTGTTGTTGACTAGGTTGGCTCTACGCAACCTGAGGTTGATACGTAGGAATAGGCATGGGATTGATAGCATGAGTTAGAGCCGCTACTGGTTGATAACGTCGCCTTTGCTTTCCGAGAGAGATATTCCCAATATCTTGCTCTTTTTTCTTAGGGAGAGCACTACCGTATCGTTTTGTACTACTTGATGATCCAGCTTCTTTTACTAAACGTCCTTCTCGGACAACTTCCTCAAGACGAACTCCCATACCGACCATTTCGGTAAAATCACTAGGCGTACTGGCAACCATTCTATCGTAGTAAAATGAGCTTAAGGTCTTTAAGAAGATCTTTGTCATCTCTTTTTCCTCAAGAGGTGGACAAATTTGGGCGGCGATCTCGCGCCATCTCTGAGCGTACTCCTTAAAGGTTTCCTTGTCCTTTTGTGACATCGATCTGAGCTGATCTCTGTCTGGTGCCATGTCCAAATTGTATTTTTATTGTTGGACGAAGGCAGTGCCAAGATCTCTGAAAGTGCTGATCGTAGCGCGGTTTAAACCCATGTACCATTTTAAGGCGGCACCGGTTAAACTATCCTGAAAGTAATGAATCAGTAAGTCCTGATTCTCTGTCTGAGCCGACATTTGCCGAGTGTACATCACCAGGTGGCTCTGAGGGCAAGAGTTACTCTTGTATTTTTCAAAGCCAGGCACTTGAAACTTGTGCGGGACTTTCACATTGGGGACCAAGCAAAGATCTGCGGCGTCCTTTCCAAATAAATCCTGACCGCGAATGGCTTGTAGTTCCTTCTGCATTTCCAGGAACTATTCCTGGAACTCATCCATTATGTCAAACATAGTTTCCTTTCTACCAGAAGGTATCTGTAGAATCTGTCCTTCCGGGATAGTGTGCACCACAGGGGGGGTACCGTTACTACGGCGGTGAATCTTGGCGTTTCCCAAAGTTTGTAACCTTCAGGAGTCCTCAGTATGCCTCTGGAATCTTCGCTTTCCCGAAGTTTGTAACCTTCAGGCCCAGCGGCTTCTACTGTGATTCCCTGATCTTCAGTGATCGGCGGTGTAGCGAGCGATTTTGGACGCGGTTCTTAAGCGCTGGTCGTTCTCTGCGGTTTGAGCTTTGACTACAGGTCGATTCATTTTTATCCTATTGTGAGCTGATGAAGGAAGGGAAATAGATGTCTCCAATTAACCCTGCTTTGCATACTGAGTTTAAACAGCGGTCTGTTAAGTTACGAATGCTGTCAATGTGGGGGGGCCTTTGTACTGGTTATTTGTATTTTCGCCAATACGGTTTTCTTTCTTTTCATCTAGAAGGTTTCTGGCGGGGAACAAGGATTAGGATGTTAGGACTGATGTTTTTGAATTACTGCTTTTGATATGGGATTTGGGTTTTTTGTTTAGTGTGCTCGCTAAGATTTTTCTTTCAATCTTATGCCTACGTATTCCCGTTTATCGAAACTGGGAAATCAGAGTGTTCGTAGTTCCTCCTATTCTATGGGAGGAAATGGTTGTTTTTGGTGTCTTGTTCGAAGCCCAAGATGTGAAGCGAAAAGGTGATTTGTATCTTGTTCAAAGCCCAAGATGTGAAGCTGAAGGGTGTTGACTTTAGAGAGAATTTGTCATCTCTAAAGAGGGGGTTGTATGTCACAACTGTTTATAAAGGAGAATTACTTTAACCGGGATTTGTGAATCCTAGCAATGCCATAATTTCCTTTAAAGGGGATTTCAACCTGAAGGAGAAGACTTTAACTCAGTGTAGAGTAATACCATCTTTCCTTAGGAATTTCTCATGCTAAAAGAGGGACAGTGGCATGGATGTAGATGATCCAGAGGCTTGCCGCTTACAGCGATTAGATGGAAGGGGAAGGAGTTGTTGATGTTTGCGTACTGTGAACGAGGCACAATTTTGATGCTAAAAGGTTAATTGGATTAACCAGTGGTTTTCTTATACAAAGCCTAAGAGGAGGCTAATATGTGTCTCGTACAAAGCCCGAGAGAGAGGCTAAAAGGTTTTGACTCAATGATGGAATCTTTTGGTATCTTGTATAAAGCCCGAGATGGAGGCTATTTGACTCAACAAGAGAGTTTTTGTATCTCGTACGAAGCCCGAGGTGGAGGCGAAAGGGGGATTGACTCAACGAGGGAGTCTCTTTATGTGTCTCGCACAAAGCCTGAGAGAGAGGCTAAATGTTGTCTCAGTTAAGTGACAGGTCCAGTATACTGATTTTAAAGAGAAAATCAGTTCTTATATGAGCAATGTTGTACTCAAGGATTTGATTCAAGGATCCGGGATATTTCCTTTTCTTTGAGGAAACGGGAAATCCGAAGGGTATTGAGACTGTCTGAGTCTGCGGGTTTCCTTCCTATTTAAAGAATGGGTCACTTGAGAATGTCTTTGAGACTCAAGGAGATTAGACTGTCCGTGTCTAGAGTTTTATCTTTTGTACTATGCTTTGAGAAACAGTAGTAGACTCTATAAAAGGACTGTTCTATTAAGATGACTAAGTTCTGTTCCTATACCTCTAGGAGGTCGTCGGGACTATTGTCGCTCCCAGGATTTTCATCCAGGTACAAACGCGAGAGTGGCGCGGAAAAAATAGAGTCGCCAGCCGTGTAAATTTATCCCAAGAGAGGGAAAGGGAACACTGATAAACCTGAGGAAGAGGGAAAGGAATGGTCATCGCAACCATAACCTGGGTTCGGGAGTCGGTTACGCGAGGGGAAGGTGCTAGCACCCTACGCGTCCATCGTACTCGATGGGATCCACGCTTGTTGTCTATTCTAAGGGTGAGTTATCCTATCATCTAGGGCTGTACTAAGACGGGGAGGGAAAGACAAAGACCGACTCGGTAGGACGTCAACGTCCTAGGCCTACGTACCCCCTTGTGTAATGGGGAATTCAGAGTCAACGTAGTTCGGACCAAGTTCTTTTTGTGTTTTTTATGAGCGACGTTAAGTTCGCGTCCGGCAGTTAGGGTCGATGCCTGTTTGCGTCTCAGACGGAAAATAACGTGCCCTTTTTGAAAATAGCCTTTAAGTTGAAGGTCCCGAAGGACAAAAAGGTTTGAAGTTGGTTTGTGTTTTTTAGGACAGAAGTGGCTTAAGTTAGTTCCTAAGTTGCATTGCACCAAAGTCTAGGGCACATGGGCGAATACTTAACGCATCGTCCCAAGACAGGACGCTCGCTAAGCACTCTAGAAATATGAGAGGAAGCCCCTCATTTCTCATTCCCCATACTTAAGGCTCGTGCGCAATACACCTTATTCTTATTAAGTGTTTTAAAGAAATTGGAGATGAGAAGAGAGAAGACACAAAGGTAACTCTAAAGGGGGACTATGAATCCTAAAGTCATCATGCATGGGTGACCTATGGTTAGCGAGGTTCAACCTAAACCCTAAAGGATGAAGATAGGAGAGAAAGAAAGAACAAAGGTGAAGAGGGATACTTTTCCACCCTTAAAGAACTTACCTTAGTCCCTGCATAAAAGATTAGTGAGAAACAAACATAAGTAAGAAAAATGAGGTGAATGAGAATCAAACAATGGCAAACAACAATGATAATAATCCAAACATGAATTCAGAAATCAAAGGAACAACCCCAAAGCACATGGCACAAGTGCCTTTTCAAACAGATAATCGGATGTGGTCAGAAATACACATATAAGCAGATCTCGAGTGAAAACAATTAAATAAATAGAGAAATGACTCCTAAAATTCCCAAATTAAATTTCAAGGTCCCTCAACCAGAGACAAACAACATACCAAAAATCCCTGCAAAAATTCAAAGTGTTAGTCATTCAATTAATCATACAAAATTCAGGTGGGAAGTAGGGTTCAGTGTGCCAAAAGGAAGGACCAAAATGCAATATGCAATAATTTTAAAAATGAAAGAAAAATGTTTTAATGCATTTTAGGATGTTATCTAATAGATACAAAAAGAATGGATCAAAAATGTATTATAGATGAGGAGAATTAAAATAAAGAAATTTATGTATGCGTGAGATGTGTAATGCCAAAAGGAAATTGATAAAATAATTAATTTTGATGATAAAAATAAAATAAAAATAAAAAATTAAAATTTGTAAAAATTTTATAAAATGATAAAGATGATGTATGAATTTTATGGGAATTTTAAAATGCAAGAATGTATTTTTAATAATTAAAATATGAAATAATAATTGAAATAAAATATGAAATTAGTACGTAGGGGGGATGCGAATAGTAAGGAAATGCAGAGGAAATGAGATTGGGCTGAAGAGTGGGGGGTGCGAATAGCAACCCAACCCACTAATTGAACAAAAAATAAAAAAGGAATACCGTGAGCATGCCACGTGCAAGGCGCGTGGTTATTTTAAATTGCTGGCAGGCTGTGGTTCGTTTGATTCATCCAATGGCCAGTGGTTGGTCAACGAGAATAAAAAGTAAATAAAACAAAATATCATGAATGGGTGGCACACGGTATGACCATGGGGTAATGTACATAGGATTACCAATTTAAATTCAGAAAAAAAAATAAAAGAAATAATAGGTGGCATGATTTAGACCGTTGGATTAAGAGAATGAAGGGCCAGGATTTCGTCTTCAACCTTGGAACCCCTCCCTTCGCCGGACCACCGCCAGCCGCCGGAACCCTACCGCCGGCCACCACCTGCAACCTATATTTTTCCAGAAAATGCGTATGGGTACACTATCCGACCCAGAATTTCGTCAGGAATCCAAATATGGCATCAAAAACCCCAAATTGTTAGTGTATAATAAAAAACGAATAAAAAACCATTAGGGCACAAAACTTTAAATCCATATTACAAGCAAACCACACGTCCAAAATTAAAAGTAAATAGATCAGGGTAACCACCAATCATCACACATCAATATTCATATAAAAAAGGGGAGTTTTAGGAGCACAAAAAAAATTCAGCCACCTGAGATGGTGCACCTCTAATCCTTGCTTTTGGCTGCAAATGGTGGTTGGGTTGTGTTCTAGAAATCACCAGGAAGAGATTTGTGGAAGTACTTTTGGGAGAGCTCCTCTTGGCCGTGAGTTTGAATGAAAAATCCTTTTTTAGGGTTCACTAGAAAACTCCAATATATCCCGTGTAACTAACCCTAACCAGTGCATGATTGAGCTTATATAGACTAGGGTTTTCTACTGAATATGAATTGGGCTTGGGTGATTTCTTGTTTAATGATTTTTTAAATAATTTTGAAAAATCACATTATGTTAAGTACACCTCCTCCATGCATGGATATTTGAAAGTTTCATGATGGATCACTTGCATTTGAGTTGCTAATCACACCACATTTAAATTGGGCCTTGAAACTTTTTGATTCATGACTTTTGAATAATTTGGCATTTTTGAACAATGGAGAATAAGTGAAGAACACACCATGAAATTTCTTCATTCTTGGGCCCAAAATAATCCTCAAGGAATGTCTTTTAATATTGGAATGTGGCATGAAGCAATGGAATTGATTATAGGTCATTATGCCCAAAGTTGTGAAAATGGGATCATGAGAAACCCTAAAAACCACTTTTCCTTCTTTTGATCATAACTGGAGTTTCACAAATGATATGGAGACCCACTAGTACTTGTTGGAAAGAGGAGAAAAAGATCTTCAACTTTAATGTTGGAGAGAAATTCATTTGAAGCTTTATTAATGATGAAAAGTCAAGTTGAGTGCAGTGCAGGAACTTGCCCAAAAAGGAAACTTTTCATTATAGGTCACTTTCCAAATTTAGAAACTTTGCACCAACTCCTGATTCCTGATAAATATGTATGAAACTTAACCCTTGAAGACCATATGAGGATGTGAGACCTTGAAAACCTTGGAGAGAACCTCAAAATTCCACAGTTGACTTCTCCTCTCACTGTTGACTTTTACCCAATTCACCTGATTCTCAATCTTCTGGTCAATTGAACTTCTCCTGAACCAAACTGATGGGCAACCTCCCCTCCCTAGATACTTGGGGACCCAAGGAATACCATAGAATCAAGTCTTGCCCAAAAAATCAGAAATAAACTGACTTTATAGCAAACCCTAGTTGTGGTACCCTCAGTCTAGGAGGAAATAACACAATCTTCAAATCCAAATTCCTCTGAATATGATGTGTATCCTCTCCAACAAAGATAAGATATGCCATTTGATGATGATAAAAACTCAAGGAGCTTGCCTATTGAAGCAATAAACCCAAGAATCTCAAAACCCTAATCTATGCACTGGTTAGGAGAGGATAATCCACCTGGGCTCTCTTGGACAATACCAGGACTCTTGCTTGACCCTCTGAAGCACTGCCTCAGGCACCTTGACCCCATGCTAAGAACCAATGATATGCACACATGATAATGCAAAATGCAATGCAGCATAAGCCAGTTAGTAATAAAGTAAGGAGAGCAAATTTTGGGGTGCAACAGCTGCCCCTATTCAATCAACTTGGTCCTGAAGGTGTGATAGCAACGGCTCTCAGACATTCCAGGGTACACGGGGATTGAATACCGAAAGAGCCCCAGAAATTTGCTTATGGTAAGAATAACGAGAGAGAGTGTGCTGAAAAATAAGGAATATGACCTCAACCATATCCACAAGGAAAAAATAAATACGACCTCAATCGTACCCAAAAGACGAATACAACCTCAAAGGAAGACTGACCTCAATCACTCTGCCCAAAAAGAAAATACAAATACGACCTCGATCGCACCCACAAAACGAATACACCTTCAATTACATCCACAAAGGAAGACTGACCTCGGTCACTCCACCCACAAAGAAAACACGAATATGATCTCGATCGCACCACAAAACGAATACAACCTCAATTGCATCCGCAAAGGAAGATTGACCTCGATCACTCTACCCGCGAAGAAAAGACGAATACGACCTCGATCGCATCCACAAAACGAATAAAACCTCAATTGTACCCTCAAAGGAAGACTGGCCTCGATCACTCCACCCACAAAGAAAACACGAATACGATCTCGATCGCACCACAAAACGAATACAACCTCAATTGTACCCTCAAAGGAAGACTGACCTCAATCACTCTACCCGCAAAGAAAAGACGAATACGACCTCGATCGCATCCACAAAACGAATACAACCTCAATTGTACCCTCAAAGGAAGACTGACCTCAATCACTTTACCCGCAAAGAAAAGACGAATACGACCTCGATCGCATCCACAAAACGAATACGACCTCAATTGTACCCTCAAAAGAAGACTGACCTCAATCACTCTACCCGCAAAGAAAAGACGAATACGACCTCGATCGCATCCACAAAACGAATACAACCTCAATTGTACCCTCAAAGGAAGACTGACCTCAATCACTCTACCCGCGAAGAAAATAAGAATACGACCTCAATCGCACCCTCAAAACGAATACAACCTCAATTGTACCCTCGAAGGAAGACTGACCTCAATCACTCTACCCACAAAGAAAAGATGAATACGACCTCAATCGTGCCCACAAAGGATAACCAACATAAAGTGGACTTCACTAGGGGTAATGTGAAACAAGACTCACAAAAGAAAAAGGCCAAAATGAGGCAAACAAAGACAAACTTCTAACGGACTCCTGATCTACAGATAAGATGACTCCGTTGGGGAAGGTGAAGTATGAATAAAAGACTCTGCCGAGGAGCACAAGTATGAGGAACACATCCCTCCAAAATCTCCTGAGTTATGCCATCTCTGCTGAGAAAGAGAACTGGCAAGGAAAGTATCAAACCTGGCTTATGCTTTGGAATGCAAATGTTTGAATCTTGCCGTAATGCTCCACACGAAGTGGAAATGCTACGCGTTTTGAGGATGCAATGCTTATGATATGTAAAAAATGTCCCTCCAGCAAAATAAATGCCAGGGAGAAAAGATCAATTCAGCCAGGGATAACAAAAATAAATTGTCCTCTGAACCTAGGAACTTTGCTGAGAAGGGTCATACTGATCGACTCCTTGGATCAACAATTTTTGCTGGGGATGAAGTCCCAAAAGAATATCCACACTACCGGGGATTATACCTGCCCTCTACTGAAGGTAACATCCAAAACCTGAGATTTCCTCTCCGCTGGGGGAGTTGAGAATGAATGCCAATAACAGAACCGGAAGTTTGTTGCCGAGGATTGCCAACAACAGACGGGCTTAAGACCTGCTGGGGGATACCAACCCATAATACCATCCTGCTTGGGGATACTTCTGAACTGCTGAAGGGGAGAAAGCCCTTACCCCTACCTTGCTGGGGATTAGAATATGACATTGTTGGTGAAAGTACGCTTCCTGACTGGAAGGGGAAGTGAGCACCACGATTCTGTGGGGAAATAACGTCTCGATTCGGAGAAAATACTTTCCAAGTCTTCTGCTGGGGAAAGTCTGCTCTGCTGAGGAAAGTGTAATCTCAATGCTGGGGAGAGCAACCTGCTGGGGGAGTACAATCCTGTTGCCCTGCAAGTCAAATAACAACAAATAGAATATGCCACAACCTGGCTATCACCGTTAACGCTTAAGTAATTTCTACTGCTTTTCGTTATGCTTCGCAAAGCTCAAAGTTTCATATGCAATGTTTATAAAAAATATCGGACATTTTTGCAAACAAAACAGTAAAAGTAAAAGTAAAACAAACAATGGAAAGCTCTTTGAGTGAAATGAATATTTTATTGAAGAGTGGCCTGTAAATAGGCATTTACAATAGGAAGCAATTCCTAGAAAGAGGTAATTACGCAAAAACAAAAAGAAAATACACATGTCGGCAATGTGGGAACAGATATCCACCATGATTCGACTCAGCTATGACCCATACGACTTGCTTATCCACAAACGTCTTGACCTTCGAAGAGACTAACTGTACTGACCCTTTTCTTTCAGAATTTCCAGGTGTTGAAAGTGTTCACAGATCGAACGCAGACCGTAGCCTTTCGCTTATAAATCCCTAACTTTTGCCTGGATCGCCCTTTTCGGGTTTTCAATCCACCGGGATACCCATTTTTGCCAAAGTCGCCCTTTCAGGTTTTCAACTTTGCGGGTGTACACATTTCTTTTTACATTTTATCCCTAATTTTTGCCCGAACCTTTTCCTTTTTATGGCTCGTCGGGATGCCCCTTTTTTGCCTGGATCTTCTTTTTGTGTCCAGCCGGTCTCTTTCATGCGAAGTATTTTTTTGACTACGTCTGCGTTCACAGGGGAGGTAAAATCTTCGCCATCCATAGTTGAAAGTAGTAAGGCTCCACCAAAGAAAACCTTTCTGACTACATACGACCCTTTGTAGTTTGGAGTCCATTTGCCCCTGTTATCTGTCTGAGGAGGAAGGATCCTTTTCAAAACCAATTCACCTGTCTGAAAATTCCGAGGACGCACTTTCTGATCAAAGGCGTGCTTCATCCTGCTCTGATACAAACGACCATGTGCGATGGCTGCCAATCTCTTTTCTTCAATAAGGTTCAACTGATCCAACCTGGAACGCACCCATTCAGCTTCATCAAGCTTCACATCTACCAGAACTCTCAAAGACGGAATCTCGACCTCTAAGGGTAAGACTGCTTCCATACCATATACCAATGAGAAAGGGGTTGCCCCAGTTGACGTACGCACTGAAGTACGGTAACCATGTAGAGCATAAGGTAACATATCATGCCAGTCTTTATACGTTACCACCATCTTCTGCACAATCTTCTTGATATTCTTATTTGCCGCCTCAACAGCCCCATTCATCTTCGGACGATAGGGAGAAGAATTGTGATGCTCGATCTTAAAACTCTGACATAGTTCCTTCATCATCTTATTATTCAAATTCGAGCCATTATCAGTAATGATTCTCTCCGGGACCCCATAACGACAGATGATGTCCTTCTTTATGAACCGGGCTACCACTTGCTTGGTGACATTGGCGTACGAGGCTGCCTCCACCCACTTTGTGAAATAGTCAATGGCAACCAAAATGAAACGATGCCCATTGGAAGTAGTAGGCTCAATCTTTCCAATCATATCTATACCCCACATTGCAAACGGCCAAGGAGATGACAACACATTTAGAGGCGTAGGCGGTACGTGCATCTTATCTGCATAAATCTGGCATTTATGGCACTTCCGAGCGTGCTTGAAACAATTAGACTCCATAGTCATCCAATAATATCCTGCTCTCAACAGCTTTCTAGCCATGGTGTGTCCACTGGAATGAGTACCAAAAGAACCCTCGTGAACTTCCTCCATCAATGAGCTTGCCTCGTGTTCATCAACACAACGTAGCAAGACCATATCGAAGTTCCTCTTATATAACACATCATCCTTGTTCAGAAAGAAGTTCCCTGCCAACCTTCTCAGACTCTTCTTATCTTTGGTGGAGGCACCCTCTGGATACTCCTGTCTCTTCAGAAAAACCTTAATATCATGATACCACGGTTTACCATCAGACACATCTTCAATTGCAAACACAAAAGCCGGTCTGTCCAGACGCATGATTCTAATCGAAGGTGTTTCATTCCAACGATTCACCTTATACATGGATGCCAATGTCGCCAACGCATCGGCCATCTGATTCTCAGCTCGGGGCACATGATGAAAATCCACCATATCAAAGAAAGGTAACAACCTTCTGGCATAGTTATTATAAGGTACCAAATTTGCCTGACGAGTCTCCCATTCTCCTGTAATCTGATTAACTACCAACGCGGAATCACCATAGACATCGAGGTTCTTAATTCTCAAATCAATTGCTTCTTCTAACCCCATGATGCATGCTTCATACTCCGCCTCGTTGTTGGTACATACGAACGCTAATCGGGCAGTGAAAGGTATATAAGAACCCTTCGGGGTTGTAATGATTGCCCAAATTCCATTGCCATACGAGTTGACAGCCCCATCAAAAATCATCTTCCACTGTGATCCAATCTCAGGTCCTTCGTCAGGCAGAGGCTCTTCACAATCCTTCATTTTCAGAAACATAACATGCTCGTCTGGAAACTCAAACTTCATAGGCTGATAATCCTCAACTGGCTGATCAGCAAGATATTCTGACAGAACACTTCCCTTAATGGCCTTCTGAGAAACATACTGAATATCATACTCTGTCAAAACCATCTGCCAACGGGCTATCCTTCCAGAAAGTGCTTGCTTCTCAAACACGTACTTAATCGGATCCATCTTCAAAATCAACAAGGTTGTGTGATTTAACATATATTGCCTTAGGCGCTTGGCTGTCCAAGCGAGTGCACAACATGTCTTTTCCAGCATAGTGTATCTTGATTCGCAATCAGTGAACTTCTTACTCAGGTAGTAAATGGCGTGCTCTTTCTTACCCGTCTCGTCGTGTTAACCGAGCACACAACCCATCGAATTCTCAAGAACCGTAAGGTACATAATCAACGGTCTCCCAGACACCGGTGGCATAAGGACTGGCGGTTCCTGCAAATACGTATTTATCCTTTCAAACGCCTCTCAACAATTTTCATTCCACCTGACCTCTTGATCCTTTCTCAGCAACTTGAAAATTGGTTCACATGTAGCTGTCAGGTGAGAGATAAACCTGGCAATGTAATTTAACCTCCCCAAGAAACCACGAACCTCTTTCTCTGTTCTTGGCTCAGGCATCTCCTGTATTTCTCTTATTTTTGCGGGATCAACCTCGATACCTCTTTCACTAACTATGAAACCCAGCAATTTACCAGACCTCACGCCGAAAGTGCACTTGTTTGGATTCAATCTCAACCTAAACTTCCTCAACCTTTCAAATAGCTTCTGGAGGTTTACCAAGTGTTTTTCCTCTGTCTGTGACTTCGCAATCATGTCATCAACATAGACCTCAATCTCCTTGTGAATCATATCATGAAAGAGAGTCACCATCGCCCGCTGATAGGTTTCCCCAGCATTCTTCAATCCAAAGGGCATTACCTTGTAGCAAAATGTTCCCCACGATGTTATGAAAGTAGTCTTCCCCATGTCCTCTGGGGCCATTTTGATTTGGTTATACCCAGAGAAGCCATCCATGAAGGAAAAAACAGAATATTGAGCGGTATTATCCACTAACACGTGAATGTGGGGGAGCAGGAAATCATCCTTTGGGCTCGCCCTATTCAAATCTCGGTAATCAACACACATCCTGACCTTCCCATCCTTCTTAGGTACAGGTACAATATTAGCAACCCACGGAGGATAATTTGTCACGGCAAGAAATCCGGCGTCCAACTGTTTCTGAACCTCTTCCTTGATCTTGTCATCCATATCTGGTTTCGTCCTTCTCAATTTCTTCTTGACTGGAGTACAACCCTCTTTAAGCGGCAGTCTGTGTGAAATAATGTCGGTATCAAGTCCGGGCATGTCTTGGTAAGACCAGGCGAAGATATCCACATACTCTCGAAGTAACTCAACCAATCTTCCCTTAACAGTGTCTTCCAGGGCAGCCCCAACCTTTACCTCTCGTTTAACATCCTCGGTTCCCAGATTAATAGTCTCAACTTCCTCCTGATGAGGTAGAATAACCCTCTCCTCTTGTTTCAGTAGCCTGGCTAATTCTTCTGGTAAGTCACAGTCTTCGTCAGTCTCTTCTTTGGCCTGATAGATGGGATTGTCGAAGTCATATCGAGCCATAGCTAAGTCATGGGTGGAATCTGAACAAAGGAACCTGCATGATGGATGTTTTATGTTTATTATGGGTGCAACAAACAAGAAAACACATTTCCATTTTTATGTGAGTTGATGCAAAAAGTAAAAAATAGAAAGACAGGGATCAAAATATTTGAATGAAAAACGTCCTTTATTGATGATAAAAATAGCAAATAAAACATCCAAGCCCTACAAATAAATATCACTACGCCTTGGGCAGAGCGTATGACTCAACATAACAGAAAACAAAAGTAAATTACTCCGGGCGCGTCACTTGGATAACTTGCTCGGAGGACCAGTTGCCTAGACTCTAACCAGGAATGCAGGGATGGATCCATTCATCCATGTCACAATCACTATCTCCTTCATCCTCAATAGCATTGACTCTGTCGAAGAAAACACCGGCACTGGTGAAACGGACTGGACCATAGAACTTGGGAGGCTCTTCAGAATGCCTAGGTGGCTTGTAACCCAGTCCATGAGTATCTTGCTTCCTTTGAACATCAATAACACTGCCCCACTTCTGAGAACCACCAGCTTCAACTATAGCACGCGCCTCTTTGAAAGAGGACATTGGAACTTCTGGTTGTATGACGACTTCAGGTTAGGCAACCGCCTCAGGCTGAGTGACTGCCTTTGGGGGTTCCTGGGGAATCTTCAAAGCTTCAAAGGCTTGGCACAAAGTTTCCTGTATCTCACCATCTACCTCTACATACTTGAAGGTCGATAGGTGACTCACCATGATATCTTCTTCACCACAAACAGTCACAACGTGGCCATCCACCATATACTTCAACTTCTAGTGCAGCGTAGAAGTTACTGCCCCAGCACCATGGATCCATGGGCGACCCAACAAACAACTATAGGCGGGCTGAATATCCATTATGTAGAAGGTGGTGTTGAAAATCTCAGGGCCCACCTTGATCGGTAAAACTAACTCTCCAAACACTGACCTCTTGGAGCCATCAAAAGCACGTACCACCAAGTCACTTGATGTACAAATCAACCCACGAGTATCTAACTTCATCAGAGCCTTCTTCAGTAGCACATTCAAAGACAACCCAGTATCAACTAACACATGCGACATTAAAGAACCACGACATTCCACTGAAATATGCAGAGCATTGTTGTGATTCCTCCAAGCCGGAGTCAGATCTAAATCGGTGAAACCCAAACCATTACCAGCATTCACATGAGCCACAACCCCTTCTAACTGATTGACAGATATTTCCTGTGGTACATAAGCCATATTCAGAATCTTCAGCAATGCATTTTGGTGTGCCTCAGAGCACAACAGTAAGGATAGGATGGAAATCTTCGATGGAGTTTGGTGAAGTTGGTCGACAATCTTGTAATCACTCTTCCTGATCAACCTCATAAACTCTTCTACATCTTCTGAGAAAGTATCCCCACTTGGCTTCGTCATAGAGTTATTAGCTTCCTGCCTCTATACGGACTCGTCCATCATCTGTTTACCCTTGTCCTGTCTTGAACTGCCAGCTTGATTCTCGGCCGGAATAAAGACTCTGCCACTCCTAGTGATAGCCCCTGCTTCAACAAGATTTCCAACCCCTGTATTCACAGCTGATGTGTCTTCCAATTCGAGCTTCTCACCATTAACAAACACCTCGGCCCCATAATTCCATGGGATGGCCTTGGTACTCTCATACGAAACTGGTCCAGGAACAGTGATAGTGACCGGCGCTGGTCTCGCCGGCGCTGATATAGTTATCGTCTTGAACGGAATTGTTATCGTGGCAACATCAATATCTCTGTCAGTAACAATACTCTGCTTACAGCCCCTGTCAAACTGTAATACCCCTTCGCTGATCATTTTCTGAATGCTTGCTTTCAATAAATCACAACCGCCTGGCCGCGACATACACTCTACACAACCTTCATCACAACAGGGAAATACTCCTCCCTTCAACAGTCTTTCCTTCACCACACCCAAGGGAGTTTGGATTTCGTTCACATCTGAAATCAAACTCAAATCTTCACAGTCTTTAATAATAGCATTGACCTTCGGCCCACCGTGATTCGGCATCGGGTTCTGATTCACATTAGGAACATCGTTGGAGAAATTGATGGCTTTGGAATCCAGCAGATCTTGAACCTGATGCTTAAAAGCTTTACAGTTTTCAATATAATGTCCAGGTGCCCCAGAATGAAACTCACAGTGGGCCTTGGCGTCATAGTTGGGAGGTGGATTACTAGTAGGTGGAGCCAATGTTCTCTTCTGGATCAACTGTAGCTTTAGCAAGTACTGGAATAATTGAGCGTATGGAAGAGGTGGAGTGTCAAAATGCCTTTCCCGCCTAGTCAGAGGCTGAGACCGGCGAGGAGCCTGATTTTGTTGTTGAGACGCTGCAGGCTGTTGAGGTGCTGCTGGGATGGTTACAGAAGCTACCTGCTGATTGTAGTTCTGAGGAGGTCCATCTCTACCACGATATGATGACACAGAGTTTGTATCTCCCTCCTTCTTCTTATAACCATTGGCATAAGGCTTCTTGCTTCCTCCAGATGAGGAACCATCACTGCCTGATATCTTCCCCGCCTTGATTCCACTTTCCACCATTTCCCCCACTAAGATCAAGTCAACAAACTTTCCAGTCATACATGGTACCAGCTTTTCATAGTAATGACCCTGCAAGGTGGCCATAAACATAGTTATCATTTCACGTTCCAACATGGGAGGCTGAACCCTCGCTGCCAGTTCACGCCACCTCTAAGTGTACTCCTTAAAGCTCTCATTGTTCTTTTGTGACAGATTCTGCAGCTGTGTTCTGTTAGGAGCCATATTAGTGTTATATTGGTAATGTCTGATAAATGCCCCTGCCAGATCTCTCCAACTACGCACATCCTTCCTTTCCAGTTGCATGTACCACTCCAGGGATGCCCCAGATAGGCTATCCTGGAAGCAATGCATCATCAGCTTTTCATTCTTCGCATATGCAGCCATTTTGCTTGCGTATGCCCTCACATGGGTCCTCGGACAAGTCATACCATTATACTTCTTGAAAGTGGGAGTCTGAAACTTGTGCGGAATAACAACGCCTGGAACCAGCCCCAAATCCTCTAGATCCATTCCCACAGAATCCTGATTCACAACACCCCTCAGCTGTTCCTCAATCAACCGGATCCTCTGATCCTGATCAGTCTGGGGACCAGCATCTCCACCTGGCAAAGAAAATACATCATCCTAAACATCATCATACTGACGACCCTGAACTGCGCCAGTACCAGTACCACCTCCCCCAGCATTTTCAGCTCCGATCAGAGGAATCACAACACTAGAAACAGGAACACCTCCGCCAGTAGGACCATTCTGACCATTATCAGTAACACCAGTCTGAAGTCCTCCATGAAGGACACCATCATTATCAACCCTCGCAATCAGTGGCTGAACGAGAGTTCTCAACTGTTCTTGTCCCTGAGCAACCCCTTGCATCAATTCCATGAATTGGTTCATGCGAGTCCGCATCTCAATGATCTCATTCTGTAGCTGATCCATGAGTCTCTTTCGATTTTACTTAGTAGGATACCGGTGAATATGATGATCTGCAATTCTGAGATGAGAACAAGATAAGAATACCGGAGATAAACACCTGTCATGCAAAATGATTATGCGAAATGATTATGAATATGCAAATGCAAATGGACGTGTTTGAAAATTCACAAGGCGATCCACCCCTTGATTCCGGTTTAATAACAAGATATAATGGAACTTCTGCTCATATATTAAGAAAACCAGAGAAAAGCCAAATGTCAGCAATCACAAATCCGAGATAACAAGTCTGAATATAAAAACCATAGGTCCCAACCAACAAGCCTGGTGGTGATCCAAATACAATAAAAGAGAAAAGGAAACTATGGCATGTCATCAAAATTCACAAGTGTCAATCCCCCCATCCATTATGCTTTCTGCACCAGTCTTGAATCTCCTTGAATAGCTTTCTGGTATCGAGATGCTTCGGCCTCTGAATTATCCCTTGAATAAGAAGGTCTCTCATGTGTATGATCCCATCCAAGTATCGGCAATGTAATTCCCAAGCGTCTTCTCCAGAAACACCCTCCATGCTAGGACCCTCATGTCTAGGTTTCTTCACTTCAGCTTGGACTTTCAGTTCTTCCATGGAGGCTATGGCTTGATTGAGTCGACCCTCGACTACTTGTCTCTTGAATATCCCTGATAAGATCTCAGCGTCTTTCTTCTTGAGTGTTGACTTCAACTGATCAATCTTAGCTAGGTAGTCGTCTTCATTTCTCTTATTCTCAGCCATGGCAGTTTCTTGGTGATCATTGAACCTATGAATCTTTAACAAAGCCTTGCCTAATTCCTCCTCCTTGGACCTGAGAACGTTACTGATACCATCCAAAGCTTGTTTTATTCTTTCTCTGGATGCGACCATGTCAGCAAGCTCTTTTTCTGCTTTAGCAAAGAGCTCTGTCTTTAACTTGGCGGTATGAACAGCTTCACCCCGCTCATGCTTCCACTGATAAATTTCTCTCTTTAGCTCACTATTTTCTTCCCGCAACCTTTCCTTTTCAGCCCATAATTTGTTATACTTCTCCAACTCAACGGTGGTAGGAGGCTCGATCACCAAAGGATACAAAGGTGGTTCCACCGGGAAGGGAAGAAGCTCCTCTTCTGCTCTCTTCTTAATCCACTCTTTATAGGGAGGGAAAGCCCGATTGTTACTTTTCCCGAATGGAATCTTACCCTTCTTAGTCACCTGTTTCCAAGCATTCACAACTTTCCTTATCAACCCTTGATCCTCAATACCATTGAAGAATAAGGACTCTCGGACATCTCGCTCTTCGGGTGGATTCTTCAAAGGATAGCCAAACTGTCTGATAGCTAGGGAGGGATTATAGTTAATTCCACCTTTCCTCCCTATCAAGGGAACATTAGGGAATTCTCCGCATTTGCAAATAATCTCCATTCCTAGCAAGTCACGATTAATCCAAGTAATGTTGTCAGCAGTCAAGCCCATAACCCTCTTAGACCACTTCAGAGAATCTTTCGTATCAACGAAAGCGCCAGATTCAGGGAGACGACTCAGAAACCAAGTAGCTAAGAGCGGCGCACAACAACTCACAGTTTTCCCACGCCTATTCTCATTCTTATAGTGAACTAAATGGTACACATCACCTAGCAAGGTAGGTATAGGATTCTTCGAAATAAAGATTCTGACGGCATGCATATCCACCAGATCAGGAATATTCGGAAACAAAACAATCCCATAGATGCACATAGCTAGGATAACTTGGTAAGCAATCCAATTCTTCTCTTTGACATGTATACAGGCTTGATCAAACAGGAACTTCAATAGGAAACCCTTAACTCCTTGTTTTTCTTCAATATTACTGTTCAGGACGAATTCACTAATATGAAGAGCCACAACCATTTCTTTTATACCGGGGTGTTCTTCAGAAAAGAAAACTATATCATGAATGATAGGAATTCCCAAAATAAATGAGAACTCCTCCAACGTTGGTGCCAAGATGTAGTCCGGGAAAGTGAAGCAACGCAGAGACGGATCGTAAAACTGAAGAAGTGTGTGAATGGCATCCTTCTCGTACTTGGAGATGTTATAGACAAATTTCAGAAGTCTTCCATACCTTCCACTGAACTCTGTACGAACTCCAGAACCAGCCATATTAATCAGTTTGTGAATCAGTGTCAAAATCGGTTCTGGGAACGAATAGGCAAAAGTCTTCTTTCTCTGAACATCCATACTGAAGTAACCTCAGAAAACCGGAATCAAGAGTAAGATGCAAGCCCTGAAAAATGTCAAACACGTCAGAATGCAAGAAAAATGATATGCTCATGCAAACATGGGGTCAAGGCACACTGCTGGATGTGTTGTGCTGTTAGCTGAATGAGAAACTAGAAAACCAGAACTCTGAACCACTGAGGAACCCAAATAATCAGACATTGATGAGAAATCCAGAGAATCAGGGTAGGTTGAAGGTTTCGGTTACCTGCAAACCTGCAAATGCCCATCCCCTCTCACATGTGGGTACTAGGATGTTCAGTATCCCGGGCTCTCAGGTCGAGAAATGATGATACGTTCACCATTTCTGGTTTGGCATCATCATCAATCGAGGAGGCCTCAACTGATTCTCCAAAGTGGAAGGTCCTCAACTTTGGCACTGAGGTCGAGAAATAATAGTACATTCATCCCTCGGGGTACAGTACTAAAGTCAATCGAGGAGTGCCTCCACTGATTCTCTTCAAAACGTAAGGGCGTCCTATGCGAGTTCCAAAGCGGGCCCTCGGGTGCAAATGGGTTTGCCACTGGATGTGGTCTGCCACTGTCACCGCTAAAGAGGGGTGTTTCCACTAAGGTCCTCAATGATCGGTCACCAGAGTCGACAGCTCTCTAGATCAACACCCCAACATGCGCAAGACACACACGTTAGAATGCGTCCCAAGATAGCCTCGTCTGGTTGTGAATTTCGTGAACACACAAACTTACCAAGCGGGCACGTAGGTCCCACTACTTTCCACACTAGTCCTAGGGTATACTCAAGCCTGGGTATTGGGCTTAGCTCTCGGACCCACCCAACCTGCAAAACAAAGATAGCCAGCACATCACAGCAGCATGACAGTAAAGAATGAAATGCAGAAAATGCGGTAAAAATAAAAATAAAAATAAAGTACAACATAAAGCAAAACAAAAACAAAACACCCAAAGAGACAAGCAAGCGTTAGGATTGACTCGCTTAGGGATGGACCAGCATAGGTCAACCAGAGTCCCCAGCAGAGTCGCCAGCTGTCGCTCCCAGGATTTTCATCCAGGTACAAACGCGAGAGTGGCGCGGAAAAAACAGAGTCGCCAGCCGTGTAAATTTATCCCAAGAGAGGTAAAGGGAACACCGCATAAACCTGAGGAAGAGGGAAAGGAATGGTCATCGCAACCATAACCTGGGTTCGGGAGTCGGATACGCGAGGGGAAGGTGCTAGCACCCCACGCGTCCATCATACTCGATGGGATACACGCTTGTTGTCTATTCTAAGGGTGAGTTATCCTATCATCTAGGGCTGTACTAAGACGGGGAGGGAAAGACAAAGACCGACTCGGTAGGACGTCAACATCCCAGGCCTACGTACCCCCCTTGTGCAATGGGGAATTCAGAGTCAACGTAGTTCGGACCAAGTTCTTTTTGTGTTTTTTATGAGCGACGTTAAGTTCGCGTCCGACAGTTAGGGTCGATGCCTGTTTGCGTCTCAGACGGAAAATAACGTGCCCTTTTTGAAAATAGCCTTTAAGTTGAAGGTCCCAAAGGACAAAAAGGTTTGAAGTTGGTTTGTGTTTTTTAGGACAGAAGTGGCTTAAGTTAGTTCCTGAGTTGCATTGCACCAAAGTCTAGGGCACAGGGGTGAATACTTAACGCATCGTCCCAAGACAGGACGCTTACTAAGCACTCTAGAAAGATGAGAGGAAGCCCCTCATTTCTCATGCCCCATACTTAAGGCTCGTGCGCAATACACCTTATTCTTATTAAGTGTTTCAAAGAAATTTGAGATGAGAAGAGAGAAGACACAAAGGTAACTCTAAAAGGGGACTATGAATCCTAAAGTCATCATGCATGGGTGACCTACGGTTAGTGAGGTTCAACCTAAACCCTAAAGGATAAAGATAGGAGAGAAAGAAAGAACAAAGGTTAAGAGGGATACTTTTCCACCCTTAAAGAACTTACCTTAGTCCTTGCATAAAAGATTAGTGAGAAACAAACATAAGTAAGAAAAATGAGGTGAATGAGAATCAAACAATGGCAAACAACAATGATAATAATCCAAACATGAATTCAGAAATCAAAGGAACAACCCCAAAGCACATGGCACAAGTGCCTTTTCAAACAGATAATCGGATGTGGTCAGAAATACACATATAAGCAGATCTCGAGTGAAAACAATTAAATAAATAGAGAAATAACTCCTAAAATTCCCAAATTAAATTTCAAGGTCCCTCAACCAGAGACAAACAACATACCAAAAATCCCTGCAAAAATTCAAAGTGTTAGTCATTCAATTAATCATACAAAATTCAGGTGGGAAGTAGGGTTCAGTATGCCAAAAGGAAGGATCAAAATGCAATATGCAATAATTTTAAAAATGAAAGAAAAATGTTTTAATGCATTTTAGGATGTTATCTAATAGATGCAAAAAGAATGGATCAAAAATGTATTATAGATGAGGAGAATTAAAATAAAGAAATTTATGTATGCGTGAGATGTGTAATGCAAAAAGGAAATTGATAAAATAATTAATTTGGATGATAAAAATAAAATAAAAATAAAAAAATAAAATTTGTAAAAATTTTATAAAATGATAAAGATGATGTATGAATTTTATGGGAATTTTAAAATGCAAGAATGTATTTTTAATAATTAAAATATGAAATAATAATTGAAATAAAATATGAAATTTGTACGTAGGGGGGTGCGAATAGTAAGGAAATGCAGAGGAAATGACATTGGGCTGAAGAGTGGGGGGTGCGAATAGCAACCCAGCCCACTAATTGAACAAAAAATAAAAAAGGAATACCGTGAGCATGCCATGTGCAAGGCGCGTGGTTATTTTAAATTGCTGGCAGGCTGTGGTTCGTTTGATTCATCCAATGGCCAGTGGTTGGTCAACGAGAATAAAAAGTAAACAAAACAAAATAACATGAATGGGTGGCACACGGTATGACCATGGGGTAATGTACATAGGATTACTAATTTAAATTCAGAAAAAAAAAATAAAAGAAATAATAGGTGGCATGATTTAGACCGTTGGATTAAGAGAATGAAGGGCCAAGATTTCGTCTTCAACCTTGGAACCCCTCCCTTCGCTGGACCACCGCCAGCCGCCGAAACCCTACCGCCGGCCACCACCTGCAACCTATATTTTTCCAGAAAATGCGTATGGGTACACTATCCGACCCAGAATTTCGTCAGGAATCCAAATATGGCATCAAAAACCCCAAATTGTTAGTGTATAATAAAAAACGAATAAAAAACCATTAGGGCACAAAACTTTAAATCCATATTACACGCAAACCACACGTCCAAAATTAAAAGTAAATAGATTAGGGTAACCACCAATCATCACACATCAATATTCATATAAAAAAGGGGAGTTTTAGGAGCACGAAAAAATTCACCCACCTGAGATGGTGCACCTCTAATCCTTGCTTTTGGCTGCGAATGGTGGTTGGGTTGTGTTATAGAAATCACCAGGAAGAGATTTGTGGAAGTACTTTTCGGAGAGCTCCTCTTGGCCGTGAGTTTGAATGAAAAATCCTTATTTAGGGTTCACTTGAAAACTCCAATATATCCCGTGTAACTAACCCTAACCAGTGCATGATTGAGCTTATATAGACTAGGGTTTTCTACTGAATATGAATTGGGCTTGGGTGATTTCTTGTTTAATGATTTTTTAAATAATTTTGAAAAATCACATTATGTTAAGTACACCTCCTCCATGCATGGATATTTGAAAGTTTCATGATGGATCACTTGCATTTGAGTTGCTAATCACACCACATTTAAATTGGGCCTTGAAACTTTTTGATTCCTGACTTTTGAATAATTTGGCATTTTTGAACGATGGAGAATAAGTGAAGAACACACCATGGAATTTCTTCATTCTTGGGCCCAAAATAATCCTCAAGGAATGTCTTTTAATATTGGAATGTGGCATGAAGCAATGGAATTGATTATAGGTCATTATGGCCAAAGTTGTGAAAATGGGATCATGAGAAACCCTAAAAACCACTTTGCCTTCTTTTGATCATAACTGGAGTTTCACAAATGATATGGAAACCCTAAAAGCAGTGCAGGAACTTGCCCAAAAAGGAAACTTTTCATTATAGGTCACTTTCCAAATTTAGAAACTTTGCACCAACTCCTGATTCCTGATAAATATGTATGAAACTTGACCCTTGAAGACCATATGAGGATGTGAGACCTTGAAAACCTTGGAGAGAACCTCAAAATTCCACAGTTGACTTCTCCTCTCACTGTTGACTTTTACCCAATTCACCTGATTCTCAATCTTCTAGTCAATTGAACTTCTCCTGAACCAAACTGATGGGCAACCTCCCCTTCCTAGATACTTGGGGACCCAAGGAATACCATAGAATCAAGTCTTGCCAAAAAATTCAGAAATAAACTGACTTTATAGCAAACCCTAGTTGTGGTACCCTCAGTCTAGGAGGAAATAACACAGTCTCCAAATCCAAATTCCTCTGAATATGATGTGTATCCTCTCCAACAAAGATAAGATATGCCATTTGATGATGATTAAAACCCAAGGAGCTTGCCTATTGAAGCAATAAACCCAAGAATCTCAAAACCCTAATCTATGCACTGGTTAGGAGAGGATAATCCACCTGGGCTCTCTTGGACAATACCAGGACTCTTGCTTGACCCTCTGAAGCACTGCCTCAGGCACCTTGACCCCATGCTAAGAACCAATGATATGCACACATGATAATGCAAAATGCAATGCAGCATAAGCCAATTAGTAATAAAGTAAGGAGAGCAAATTTTGGGGTGCAACAACTATTTGTACGAAGCCCAAGAGGAGGATGGAAACTTTTAAGAAGCCGATCGGTCCTTGTACTAAGCCCAAGAGAAGGCTATCATTCCCGGAGGAAGAGATCATTATACGAAGCCTAAGAGGAGGCTGTGAATACTTCTAAGAAGCCGGCAGGTCCTTGTACTAAGCCCAAGAGGAGGCGGGGTTGCTTTTAGGAAGCCGATGGGTCCCCAAACCCCGAGAAATTCAAGGCAAGATATTCACAAGGAATAGATCAAGTCAGGAAAGTTCGAGAATTTGGAAGAAACTCAAGAGATGCCATTCACGGAGAAAAGATCATCTCTGGGGAGTAGAGCTTCTTGACAATTGCTTTTAAGAAGCCCGTGGGTCCCCAAGCCCCGAGAAATTCAAGGCAATGCTATTCACCGAGAATAGATCAAAGTCAGGAAAGTTCGAGAATTTGGAAGAAACTCAAGAGATGCAATTCACGGAGAAGAGATCATCTCTGGGGAATAGAGTTTCTTTGACAACTTCTACAAGTGACAGTCTATGAAAGGGTTCACAGAGAATGCTGCCTTTCATATCTCCATATTGTTTAACCCCAAGAGGAGGGAAGACTGTGTCTGGTAATCCTATGGGGATCTAGTTTTGACTATTTAAGAGTGATTGAAACTGCTTTACCTAGTGCTAGACGTAGTTGCCGGGGAAACTCTAAATATCTATACTATTATTACACAGTCGATATGAGTTTATGAAAGAAGACTTACAGTGAAACAGCCCCACAATACAGTTATATATATACGAAAGTGGTAAATGAAAGCGATAACCACTTACTCGGTTGTAGAGCTTCCATGCTGTTTGGTTAGTTGTTCAACAAAGAAAGATTGAAAACAACAGTATATTCAAAATCAAAGGAGAAAGTGCTTTGAAAAAAGAAAGATTTGGGGCTTACAGCTCAAGGAGAGGCCCAGGGTTTTATCAGTGAGCGCACTGTTTGAATTTGTACAGAGGGACTTATACAAGTGACTGTGGCCCAAAATGGTTTTATGTACAAAGGGATGGGTCCTACACTCTTTCAAGAGGCCCAAAGAGTTTTAAAGAAAAAGAGTGGGGCTTATAACACGAGGGTAGGCCTAATTGATTATTCGTTTTAAAATGGCGATCGCGCCAAGGTTTTCTTTTAACGCAGAGGGACTTATACAATAAGTGAGGCCCAAAATGTTTTGGTTAAATGGGGATTAGGTCTTACACTCTATTAGAGGCCCAAAGTGTTTTTGAATGGGTCTTATAGCTCAAGGAGAGGCCCAAGGTTATTTTTTAAAAGGCAATGATCGTGCCGTTTATTTGAAAATGTATAGAGGGACTTATAGAACGAATGAGGCCCAAAAATATTTCTGTACAAGTGGGTTGGGTCTTACACTCTCTCAAGAGGCCCAAGAGGTTTTGAAAATGATTTATGAGGGTTGAATTAATCCAAAAACCCTAATTTGTTTTCAAAAATGTATTTAATTGAATAAAAATTCAATTAAAAATGATCAAAATTGTTTAACATATGAAAAAAAAATTGTGATTTTGGATTAATGCTTCAAAAATTAAGTATTGACCTACAAAATAATTAGAAAGCATTAAAAGTTGCAAAATCAATGTAGAAAAAAATATTTAAAATGTCAAAAAACAATTAAAACATTAATTCTTTGTAAAAATATCAATTATATGAAATAAATAATATTTTTTGGATTTTTTGATAAAATAAAATATTTTAACATTTTTGTAAATTATTAAAAAAAGAATCAACTCAAAATCATTAAAACTCAGAGAGAAATTAATTTTTGAATCCATTAAACAAAATCACAAAATTCAAATATTTGAATTTGTGAAAAAGGCGCCAAGAACACAAGCAAGAACACGCGCTTTTTTCTGGGTTTGGCTGATTTGCGTTTTCCATCCAATCTCACTGAATACGTAATCATATCATGCAATCCACATATCATTATGCTCGTCTCAACCTCACGATCATGTCTATAACACTTAATTTCATTTAAATTAAACATAAAACATGAAATCACGAAGAAACCTCAAGAACCCTAATTTCTGCATGAAGGCTAGGATTTTTGATACACAATTCAAACAATGCAATTAATTGAGGGAAAACACTCCATGCATGATTATGAACATATGGCCAAATTATTGTGCGAGGAAATATGCATAGATTGAGAGATGACCAAGTATATGCTTACCTCTAAGCCGTGACAGCAAGTGCAATGTGATTTTTGATTTGGAGGTGTTACAGATGAGTGGTGATGATCTGAACAGCTTCCCTACACCCTATGGAGTGTGTTTGGATGCTTAGACTTGATTGAAATTGGCTGGATCAATTCATGGCATCTCAGCTGCAACTTGATTGAAAATTTGAGCAACCAGCTGGTGATTTTTTGAAATTGGTGTTTCAGAAGTGATCTAAGTGTTTGATCAGCTCATATGTGATGTATGTGAGGTGTGTGAGTGATTGGTTTGATTGGAAAATCTCTCAAACTCAAAACCCGATAGCTACCTTTCTAAGAAAGGCATTTTTGCCAAGAGAAAGAGATTTTGAGGAAATCATCTGTTAGATGGCTTTGGTGTACTCAAACTAATCACAATTGAGCTCTATTTATAGTAGAGCAAGTTTGTTTTGGGATCCACAGTGAATGGCAACTGGTAAGTAGGTTTGGCCAATGTTGTCCAATGGAAATGCAAGTCTCCTCTAGCCATTGACTAGAGGTTAGGGAACAGAGCTTTGGTTCCCTTGGTCTTGGATAAGTCTTGACTGATTTCAGATGAGAATGGCTTAGTCCATGCCACCTTGATGCTTCCATTGAATGCTTCAATCCAAATTTGGAGTCTTGTCCCTATTTTGGCCATTCTAGGTTCAACATGCTATTTCTTGTTCCATGGACTTTGGAGGCTTGGCTCAGTGATTCTCCCCTTTAGATTCAATCCTCAGATGTGTCCAAGTGGATAGGAGCATTTGAATTTGGCTTATTTTGGCAAATCGAGCCAAAATGCAAAATCTGCCTTGCCTTTGACAGATTTCAGCAAGGCAACTTGACAATGTCATATCTCATGGTGTAAGTTGAATTTGGCAATGTTCTTGGCCATTTTGGAAAGCCCTTACACGATACAACAACTGTTTAAACATGTTTGATTTTGATCTCTTCTGATTCCAAGTGAAAAATCCCTCTACATTTGGCAAAAAGTGAAGCAAAATCTGACTTAGTGAAATTTTCACTAAGTGTTGGAACAAAGTGTGATTTCTTGATTTTGATCACTCCATAACTCAAAATCCTTAATGAATTGGACTTAGGTCTAGTTGAAGTTTTTGTCGAGGGTAATGATGGCTACAAATCCTTCTTTGGATGAAAAAAATTGGCCTTGTGGTTTAGGATTTATGGTCCTCCAAAGTTGGTGCATTAGTGGTACTTTTTCCATAACTTAGAAAAATTTCTAAGTTTTATGGTTACCCCTTTTACAAGTTATCCCACTTTCTTTGATTTTTCTTGATGAATGATGATTCAAATCATACATTAACATCATTTTAGGGTTAAAAATCCATTTTGGTGAAAAATCTCAAAAAGTCAAAGTTGACTTTTGTGCACAGTTGACTTTTTATTAGATGAATTCCAAACTATGCAATTCTTCATGAAATCATGTCCTTGACCTAAATCAAACTTGATGGACATGTTCCAAGGGTGTCATAGGGTATATTGGGGCATGTCCTAGGGCTTGGGAGCATGTCCTGGTCAAAAGTCAAAGTTGCAGTTGACTTTTTCCTTAAAACCCTAATTGTGGTGCAGATGAAATTGAGACTTGTTGCTTAAGCTTCTTGGATTAATCCATTGTTACAAATGGATCAATATGGTATACTAGAGACCCTCAAATCCTCTCTTGAGGTCTTGGCTCTTGATTTGCCCTAAAAGTCAACTTAGGGGTGAATTAGGTCAAGAAGCCCTAATTCCTGATTTTTGATGAATGCATCCCTTGAGGCAAAATTGACTTGATGAATGGGTCCATGAGGTTCCATGGAGTATATTAGGTTATATTTTGGATCATTGGCTTGTGCCCAGATGAAAATTTTCATCTGGAGGCCCTAGTCGACCAAAACCCTAATTTGGTGACACTGTCGATCTTGAGGCTTGATCCACCTAGAAGGGAGCAGCTTTGTGCTTAATCCTTGGAGTGGGATTCCTCTTGATCCTTTGTGGATATGTTAGAGGCTAGACAAGTTGAAGATCATGTCATTCCTTGATTGATCCTTTGTCTAAGAGCTCTGAGAGGGCCTAAAACCCTAATTTTGATTGTAGTGAATGCTCAACAACCCTTGAGGCATTTGATGAGGCATGATGATTCATCCATATTGTGATGATGATTTGCACAATGATGGGAAACTTTAGTGGTCAAAATTTAGAGTATTACAGATGCCCCTATTTAATCTTCTTAGACACGAAGGGGCGAATGGCGAAGGTATTCGGGCATTCAGGGTGCAAGAGGATTAAATATCGGAATACCCGAAATTTTGATGGTGGTTATGAATGGTAGCTTGCGCATTCATCTTCTTTTGCTAAGCAACGATGCTTAGAAAAGGTAAACTTCCCCTCGATCCTGGTCTTCAGCCAAGGAACTGGTCTCAGTTGCTGATTTAAACTTCCCCTCGATCCTGGTTTCCTACCAAGGAGCTGGTCTCAGTTTCTGTTGTAAACTCCCCCTCGATCCCGGTTTCCTACCAAGGAACTGGTCTTAGTTTCCGATCTAAACTTCCCCTCGATCCTGGTTTCCTACCAAGGAACTGGTATTAGTTTCTTTTGTCAATAAACTTCATTGACAAGGAACGCTATTTGTAGCGGATTTCCTTCAAACTTCTCGCCGAATTTTCCTGGGGAGATGCCATTTGTGTGGAAAAAGTTTCGATGTCAGACTTGCTGGGAAACCCAGTCTTCTGAGTTGTAGGGGTACACAAACTTCTCTGTTTGGAGATGCCATTTGTCGATTCTACTGGGGAAAGCGAGTCTCTTGAGAGACTGCTTCCGCTTGGGGTCTTTACATCATACTTTTCTCGGAGATCTTCTCGGAGAAATGCCATATGATGTGATCCAATTTTGAGGTGCCGATGACCTTTTCATCAGCGGATTTTCGGAGAAATACTGATGTACTGCCGAACCTTTGCTTAAGAGGCTTTCTCTGGGGATTTTCCTTAATCCGGAAAAGCAAGGATATCATCTTCAATGGCGAAGAGTGACATCCGTTGAAGGTTCTCTGGCTTTTCAGAGGTTCAAGTTATCAAAGTGGTCGAGTGCCGACTCTGATCTAAAGATACACTGGTGGCGAGATTGTTCAGACACAATGTTTCCTGACGAGGAAAGAACTGACAACTCGATTGAGAGAACTCCTATCACTAAGGGACAAGACCGGCTAGAGTGATAGCGATGCAATATGAAATGTAAATGCAAATCAATAATGCATGATGTACGTATGTATATGCGGACAAAACTGACGCGACACACAAACTAAAAGATGAACGTGACTGGATACTCGGCCATCGCGGGGCGTATAGAGATATTGCTGGTTCAAGATAGTAATTCCACCTTGCTTAGGAGAGATAGTCCCTGCGGGGAATACCGTTGATCAGGCTTAGGAGATAAGAACTCGACCGAAGCGTGTCAGACGAAACGAGGTCTCTGACACAGTTGATTCCTTCATTCAGGTGTACTGGGTTAGAAGGAGTACTTTGATTCTGCACTTTGAAGTTCGCTTACCTCTGGAGAAGCGGTTGATGTTCTTTTGATGTTCAACAGTCAAAAGAAATTGCCGTCTTTATTAAAAAGCAGAAAAAGTTTTAACAAGTAAATTCATTTTTGTTTTATTTCAAGAATCGTTGATCATGTTAAAATGTCGTTCTGTAAAGCTAAAACAAATAAGAATTATAAACAAAAGCACAAAGGCTCAAATTTTATTGATAAGATGGAGATCAGCCAAACGCGTGATTCCAAAGAGTATATACAAAGTGTGAAAATGGTAATTTACAGGGAAAAGGGCTACGTTGAAACATAACGACCACTATCCTTCTACCAACTTTGAATTCGGGGCATCCTGAGCTTCTGTCGAAGATGACCTTGACTGGAGTTTTCTGACAGATGATGTAACTGCTGCTGCCGAGGGATTCGCCTCTGTTGAACATAGTTACTTGCCATTATCCCTAATTTTTGCCTGGATTGTACTATGAGATTTCCAATCCATCGGGACGATTTTTTTATATGTCTCTAACTTTTGCCTGGACCGCCCTTTCGGGTTTTCAATCCACCGAGACTTTTTTTTTTTTTTAGTTTAGGCGAAGTATTTCTTGACTACATCAACATTCGTGGGGTAGGAAAATTCCTCTCCGTCCATGGTTGCAAGTCTCAAGGCGCCGCCTGAGAAAGCTTTCGTGACCACATAGGGGCCATCATAATTCGGAGTCCACTTGCCCCGAGAATCAGTGAGAAAAGATTGTATCTTCTTGAGCACGAGGTCTCCTTTCCTGAAGATACGAGGTCAGACCTTTTTGTCGAACGCCCTCTTTATTCTCTGTTGATACAACTGACCGTGGCATAGTGCCGTGATTCGCTTCTCTTCGATCAGATTCAGTTCGTCGTTTCGGCTTTGACACCATTCAGCTTCGGTGAGCTTAGCTTCCATCAATACCCGGATTGATGGGATCTCTACCTCTATGGGGAGCACTGCTTCCATGCCATACACTAGAGAGAAAGGGGTAGCCCCTGTTGAAGTGCGAACAGATGTGCGATAATCGTGAAGAGCAAAGGGTAGCATCTCGTGCCAATCTTTGTAGGTTACGACCATCTTCTGAACAATCCCCTTGATGTTCTTGTTAGCCGCTTCTACCGCTCTGTTCATCTTGGGTCGGTAGGGAGATGAGTTATGGTGTTCGATCTTGAACTCTACGCACAACTCTTTCATCATCTTATTGTTCAAGTTAGATCCATTATCAGTAATGATCTCGCTTGGAACACCATAACGGCAGATGATATTGTTTTTGATAAATCAGACCACCACTTGTCGGTTTACATTAGCGTATGATGCTGCTTCGACCCACTTGGTGAAATAGTCAATGGCTACCAGAATGAACCGATGTCCGTTTGAAGCCTTGGGCTCAATCATGCCAATCATGTCGATTCCCCATATGGAAAATGGCCACGGGGAAGAGAGGACTTTGAGATGTGATGGCGGTACATGAATTTTGTCGGAGTATATCTGACACTTGTGACACCTCCTCATGTACTTGTAGCAGTCGGATTCCATTGCTAACCAATAGTACCCTGCTCTCAGAATTTTTCTCGCCATTGTGTGTCCGTTGGCATGAGTGCCAAAGGATCCTTCATGAATTTCTTTCATAAGCATGTTTGCTTCTGGTCTGTCTACGCATCGGAGCAAGACCATGTCAAAATTTCTCTTATAGAGAGTGTCACCACTCAGGAAGAAGTTTCCAGCCAATCTTCTGAGGGTTTTCCTGTCTTTTCTGAGTGCCCCAGATGGGTACTCTTGTTTCTGTAGGAAGCATTTGATATCGTGATACCAAGGTTTGTCGTCTATAACTGCTTCGATCGTGAAGACGTAAGCGGGCCGTTCAAGGCGCATTATGACGATCTTAGGTATGTCATTCCATTGACCTACACTAATCATGGAAGAGATAGTGGCTAGAGCGTCAGCCATGTGATTCTCATCACGAGGGATGTGATGAAACTCAACTCTGTTGAAGAAAGGTAACAACCTTCTTGCATAGTCTTTGTAAGGAATCAATCCTGATTGGTATGTGTTCCAATCTCCTTTTATCTGATTGATAACCAAGGCTGAATTGCCGTATACATCCAAGTTTTTGATCCTTAAATCAATCGCTTCTTCGAGACCCATAATACAAGCTTCGTATTCGACCTCGTTGTTCGTACATTTGAACGTAAGTCTGGCAGTGAAAGGAATATGGGTACCCTGAGGGGTAACAATGATTGCCCCAATTCTGTTTCCATAATGATTAACTGCTCCGTCAAAGATAAGTCCCCATTGGGAACCTGGTTCTGGCCCTTCTGTGGGTAACGGTTCCTCGCAATCTTTCATTTTTAGATACATGACATCTTCGTCTGGGAAGTCAAACCCGATTGATTCTTGATCGTCAATCGGTTGATGAGCCAAATGATCGGCTAAAATACTTCCCTTAACAGCTTTTTGAGCGTGGTACTCTATGTCATATTCTGATAACAGCATCTGCCAACGGGCAATCCTTCCTGTAAGAGCAGGTTTTTCGAAGACATACTTGATTGGATCCATTTCTGAGATCAACCAAGTAGTGTGATGAATCATGTACTGGAGAAGACGTTTGGCTGCCCAAGCCAAAGCGCAACAAGTTTTCTCAAGCACCGTGTACCGAGTCTCGCAGTCGGTGAATTTCTTGCTCAAATATTAAATGGCAGACTCTTTCCGTTTGGTTTCGTCTTGTTGGCCAAGTACACATCCCATCGAGTCCTCTAGGATTGTGAGGTAAATGATCAGTGGTCTTCCTTCCACTGGAGGTGATAGAATCGGAGGATTCAACAGGTATTCCTTAATACTGTCGAAGGCGGTTTGGCAATCTTCTGGCCAAACACAATCCTGGTTCTTTTTCAGTAATTTGAAGATCGGCGCACAAGTGGCAGTCATAAGGAATATGAATCTGGAGATGTAGTTCAAACGTCCCAAGAATCCTCTGACTTGTTTTTCAGTTTTCAGAGAAGGCATTTCTTGAGTGGCCTTGACCTTGTCAGGATCAACCTCAATTCTTTTCTGGCTGACGATGAACCCTAGTAGTTTCCCTGAACGGACACCGAAGGTGCATTTGTTGGGATTCAAGCGGAGTTTGTACTTTCTCAACCGCTCGAATAGTTTTGACAGGTGGGTCACATGCTCCTCTTCCGTTCTAGATTTAGCAATCATATCATCGACATATACCTCGATTTCTTTGTGTATCATGTCATGAAACAGAGTAGTCATGGCCCTTTGATAGGTTGCCCCGACATTCTTCAAACCGAACGGCATTACCTTGTAACAAAAGGTACCCCATGGGGTAATGAACGAAGTTTTCTCCATGTCTTTCGGCGCCATTTTGATTTGATTATAGCCTGAGAATCCATCCATGAAGAAGAAAACTTTGAACTTTGCTGTACTGTCAACCAGCATGTCAAGATGTGGTAAAGGAAAGTCGTCCTTTGGACTAGCCTTGTTCAGATCTCGGTAGTCGACCCACATTCTGACCTTTCCGTCCTTTTTCGGAACAGGTACGATGTTGGCTAACCATTTATGATATTCAGATGTAGCGAGGAAACCCGCGTTAATCTGTTTATGTACCTCTTCTTTGATTTTGATGGCCATGTCCGGGTGAGTGCGTCTCAACCTTTGCTTTACTGGCGGACATTCCGATCTTAACGGTAAGTGATGTTCCACGATGCTGGTATCCAACCCTGGCATATCCTAATAGGACCAAGCGAATACATCGGGGAATTCTTGGAGAAGCTTTATCAAACCCTCTCTGGCAATTGGACTGAGCAGTGCCCCAATCCTGATTTCTTTCCTCTCTTGCTCTGAACCCAAGTTTACCGTTTCCAACGGTTCTTTGTGAGGTTCAATGGACCTTTCCTCTTGTCTGAGTAATCGGGAGATCTCTTCTGGAATTTTGTTGTCATTTTCTTCTTCAGCCTCGAATACCGGGAACTCAAAGTTGGGAGAAGGCATCGGATCATATGTTTCAACTGGGTTTAAAACAAGCAATCTGCATGACGTGATGATTCGTGTTTAGAAGAGATAGAGAAAATGCAAGTGTGTGCAGTGTATTTATTTTACTGCTTGTTTTTATTGTTAAATGTTTTTTAGGATTACCATTTTCTGAAAAAGCAAAAAGAGAAAACAGCAATAAATGCGGAAATTACAGAACGACATTATTTTATTAATGAACAAGTCGATCCTTGAAACTACAGCCTTATAAAACAAAACTCTGTCGCTTTGGGCAAAGCGAAGAGAGAAATTTACAGAAAGCGAGCCCTATCAAAACATCCGTTTCACCTGGGCAGGGTGAAAGGTTAAATATGGCAATTACTTTGACTGGCGGATGACCTTCGGAACCTCGACGGCAACCCATTGACGGCGAACTCCTTGGTGAATCACAAAGTCTGGCACCTTCCTTGATTTGTCTTCAGAAATGACGCTGATTTCTGGTGGAGCAGGATCATTGGAATCTGTTTCCCAGGCAGAATTATCGTAGGAGAATTCCTCTGTTGCATTTTGCATAGCATTTGTGCTCTCAGCTGTATCTCCCCATCCAGTTGGCTGGATATCTTCGAGCCTGATACGAGAGCTTTCGGGAGCGGTGTATTTGACCATATAGTCAAATTTTCCACTTGGTTCTCCCAGAGTGTCCCAAACTTCTTTGGGACTGGAGGAGTCATCTTTCTCGATGACGTTGACCTCGGGAAAAGCATAGTTGATGAATTCAAGTCCTGCAAAGGTTACGAATTCATCTTCATGTCGAGTAGTTTCCGAATGACCTGAGTGTTGATCCCATGACATGGTGGGGACACAGGTATTCCGTTCAATGACGGTCAGCTGAGCTTCATTACTCGACTGACTTTCTTGCCCCAAGTTTCCTGGGTAAGGTTGCCACATTGGCAGACCATCCATTGGGCCATAGTAGGTGTAGTCAAAATTGTCTTTCATTGGAGTGTCTTCCTCTAATGAATTTGGCGGAGCACGGCATCCTTCCGGATCACAATCCCCGTACATCATTTTAACATCTGATCTTGGTATAAATCTCGGACTTTCTGTAGGAAAGCAAAAAGGCGTAGGCACCTCTTCCTGAGACATATAACCGTCATTGTTAAGATATGACTTCCACTCTTCATCTGTGTCAGAGGGATCTTCCTCATTGATAGCATGAACTGTCTGAAACACTGGGTGAAGGAAACCTCCACTGTGGAATAAGTTTTGAAGGGGATGAAGACTTTCATCGCTGGCAGCTGTCTGGGTACAGGTTGCAGAAAAACCAAGACCCTTCTTTGTTTTATTGTCAATGGGAATGACAAGCTGTCCCCATCCAAATGTGTCGATACTCTCGACTGCTTTGATAGCATCTTTGTATGAGGAAATCGAGGTTCCTCCTTGGGATTGATTGTCCTTGCTCACCGACAATGCTTGGAACTGAGTTCCAATAACCTCCTCGGGTTTTATACCAGTAGATGATGACAAGTTGCTTACAAGCAAGGCTTGTTCCCCACAAACCGTGACAAGTTGATCGTTCTTGACGAACTTTAGCTTTTGGTGGAGGGTCGAAGTGACCGCTCCAGCCTGATGTATCCAAGGTCTTCCTAATAAACAACTGTATATTGCCCGAATGTCCATGACCTGGAAGGTAACTTCGAAAGTGTGAGGACCGATAGTTATGGGAAGATCAACTTCGCCGATAACTATTTTTCTGGATCCGTCGAATGCTTTGACGACGTCCTCGCTGACTCTCATCGGAGGGCCTTTGAATGATAATTGCATCAAAGTGGACTTCGGCATAACATTCAGGGCTGACCCTATGTCTACCAGTACACTGGCTAAAGCATCGTCCTGGCAGTTAACTGTGATATTGAGCGCCATGTTATGACGACGACCCTCTTCAGGTAATTCTTCATCACTAAATCCCAAATTGTTGCAGGAAGTGATGTTAGAGACAATACTATCGAACTGTCTGATTGTTACATCAGGTTCCACAAAGGCTTGCTCCAAGACTTTCTGTAGAGCCTCCCTATGTGCTTCTGAATTGAGTAACAGTGATAATACCGAGATCTTTGAAGGAGTTTGTAACAGTTGATCAACAATGTTATATTCACTCCTTTGGATGAGCTTCAGCATCTCATCATTATTTTTCGAAAGGTCGGGATCACTAGATTGACCGACTGGTGGATCAGGAGCTTCTGTCTGAAGTTCCTTTTCCTTGTTAGGTTCCCCAACCCCTCGGTTGAAGATTCTAGCACTCCGTGTTACTCGACTGATGTCTGCAATGTTCACAATGGAGGGTAATTGAATTTCCTTTCCATTTTCAATTATTGTTACACCATATTTGTAAGGGATCGCCTTAGCTGATTCATACGGTAGTGGTCCTGGTAGATAGATGACTACAGGAGCCTTCTGATTTTTTTGACCATCATAAGTAATCTTGATTCGTTCTCGGTTGGGAACTTTAGACTCGTCAAGTAGAGGGATAATGGCAAAAACATCCCTAGTCCTGTGATGACCAGAGATCGTGACTACATCCTCAACTTGCTCGGCAAGGTAGTTCGGTGTCCAGTTGATGGGTCCAGAACCCGGATATGGACGAATTTCTCCACGATCGACCTGACCCTGAAGAGCTGCTCTCACAAGGTAACACCCTTGGTTACTTTTCGAACAGACGCTACAACGGTCATAATTGTGTGATGGCACCTGGCCACGCCCACTTTGAATACAATGTAACCTTACTAGGTTAGCTTCCGCTGATCGGACATCCTGACTTTGACGCCGGGTAGGATTCCTGTTACTGATACTAATCTGCCGAGTATCTTCATCCATATAAATTGGCATCCACCAATGATTTAACAAGTGCTGAAGTGCCTCCTGGACAAGGGTACAAAATCGATCATTTTCACAACCCGCTTCACAGCTTTGATAGTCATGTGATATTAAGAATCCGAGTCGGACCTGCTCAGCATGTAACTCTACCAGGTTGGTATTCATCACGTGAATATCGAAGATCTGAACCATGTTGATCTGATAAGGGTTCCTATCATGGTAGTCTTGGATCCATCCAAGATCCATCTGACGCTGGAGGGCCTCCTGTATGAAAGAGCATCCCTGTTTGTTTACCGAGCAAATCAGACAAGAACTGTAATCATGTCGCGGCAGATTATGATACTGGCTTTGCCTTGAGTGCATCGCCACCAAGTTGGCATTCATCGCACAGATGTCATGGTTTTGAATGGCGTTAGAATTCGTGTAAACCATGTTAACTCCACGAACTCGGTGCTCCTGGATCCATCTAAGATCCATCTGTTCCTGTTGAGCTGCTTGCACTACAAAACATCCTTGGTTGTCTTTAGACCAGATATTATACTAATGATAATTATGAGGTGGTACATGGCCATATCCACTCTGTCTACAATGCATCTTGACCAGATTGGTCCTTAACAAGAGTACATCGTGAATTTGATAGACATCGTTAGTCTCTTTCTCAATCAGATTGACTGCAGCCTTCTCATGTTGAGGCAGTGGGTTCGGGAGAACATTCGGATTCGTATCTTTGAAAGATAAGACCCCGCTCCTAACAAGCTTTTGCACGTCAGATTTGAAATTGAGACAATTTTCGATGTTATGCCCTGATCCTCCTTGATGATAAGGGCATGTTTGATCCACCTTAAACCAAAAAGGTGGATTTTCCGGTACTGCAAGAGGAGATTTAGTCTGAATGTGCCCCTTAGCTAGTAGTAATGGAAACAGTTCTACGTACGTCACGGGTATAGGATCAAATCCTGGTGGCCGTGTTGTACGGTTGTTGTTATATGGAGGACGAGCCTACTGAAGAGGTTGTTGTGTCCTTTGCTGATCAGGTTGGCTCTGCGCAACCTGTGGTTGATACGTAGGAATAGACGCAGGGTTGATAGCAGGAGTCATAGCCGCTACCGGTTGATAACGTCGCCTTTGCTTTCTGAGAGAGATATTCCCAATATCTTGCTCTTTTTTCTTAGGGAGAGCACTACCATATTTTTTAGTACCACTCGTCGATCCAATGTCTTTTACCAAACGTCCTTCTCGGATGACTTCCTCAAGACGTACGCCCATGGCGACCATTTCGGTGAAATCACTGGGCGCACTGGCAACCATTCGGTCATAGTAAAATGAGCTTAAGGTCTTTAAGAAGATCTTTGTCATCTCTTTTTCCTCAAGAGGTGGACAAATTTGAGCGGCGATTTCACGCCACCTTTGAGCATATTCCTTAGAGGTTTCCTTGTCCTTTTGCGACATTGATCTGAGTTGATCTCTGTCGGGTGCCATGTCCAAATTGTATTTGTATTGTTGGACGAAGGCAGTACCAAGATCTCTGAATGTGCTGATCGTAGTACGGTTTAAACCCATGTACCATTTTAATGCGGCACCGGTTAAACTATCCAAAAAGTAGTGAATCAGTAGGTCCTGATTCTCCGTCTGAGCTGACATTCGCCGAGCGTATATCACCAGATGGCTCTGAGGGCAAGAGTTACCCTTGTATTTTTCAAAGTCGGGCACTTGGAACTTGTGCGGAACTTTCACATTTGGGACCAAGCAGAGGTCTGCATCGTCTTTTCCAAATAGATCCTAACCGCGAATGGCTTGCAGCTCCTTCTGCATTTCCAAGAATTGCTCCTGGAATTCATCCATTCTATCGAACATAGTCTCCTTACCAGAAGGTGTTGGTGGAATCTGTCCTTCCGGGACAGTGTGCACCACAGGGGGTGGTACCGTGACTACGACAGTGAGTCTTGGCGCCTCCCGAAGTTTGTAACCTTCAGGAGTCTTCAACATGCCCCTGGCATTTTCGCTTTCCTGAAGTTTGTAACCTTCAGGCTCAGCGGCTTCTGTTGTGATTCCCTGATCTTTAGTGATCGGCGGAACATATCCTTCCGGGATATAGTTAACAGGCATGCCCCAAGGACGATCTTTCGGTATCTGATACCTAGGATCATACCTCTCCACTATGGGCGTTGAGGTGATCTCTGAGATCACAGTTCGTTGTAGCTGAGCTTCTGCCATGGCTTGCATGTCGTTACGAAGCTTTCTCATATCCTCTCTCAGAGCGTCGATCTCTTCTTTCAACTCTCTGTTTTCTTCCTCAAGATCCTCCATCCTTTTCTGACGATTGGCCCGAGTATTATACGAATGAGACAGTTTGACTCTAGAACCGAGACACAAACGTGAGATTAGTAGGTAAGGAGAATACGTGACGTGAGAATGATGAATGCAATGATTATATTAATTGTTTAATGTTTAATCAAAATAAACTTCGACAATTAGATTGCAAATATCAAACAGTGGGGAAACCCCTTTTTATTGAATTCCAAAGGATTACAGAAATGGAAATACAGTAGATTACAAAGTGCAGAAACATAAACCTAAACTAATGGGTCCTGAGTTCTCTCTGAAGAGAAATCAGGTGCTGATTCTGGTATCTTCCTTTTCTTTGATCGGGGCTCTTGGGCCGTTGTCGGGTTGTCATTCCTTTGCCAGGTGAAAGGAGCGAGCAAATTCCTTTGGTTATCTTGATTCTCTACAGCATGCTGCTCCAAAATTTCAATCAGAGCATCTTTTTCTTTCAGTAATTGCTGTATTTTGATGCACTCTATGTCGAGGGTGCGGTACTTGTTCTTCCAAGACCTTCTTTCCTTTTGAATTTTGTTGAGAGTAACCTGAAGCTTTTCAGTTTCCGTCATGAAGTACATGACAGATTCCCTCGACGGAAGAATTCTGTAATGAGGATAAGGCACCTTTACTTGAGAGCTCTAGTTTGTACCCAATGGAGATAAGGCTCCACCGAGACACAGTTCGGTTTTCCTAGAGACTCTCGTCCTTTCTTATGAACATGCTTCCAAGCGTGCACTATTTCCATCTTTAGTGCTCTGTCATTTTCTCCTTCCTTGAAGAAAAGACCTTCCAGATGAACACCTAGTGGGATGTGTCTCATCGGGTATCCAAATTGACGGCGAACCAATACCGGATGGTAGTTGATTCCTCCTTTAGTTCCTATGAGGGGTACGTTGGGGAAGCTTCCACAACGATCAATGATCTGGATTCCATCATAAATCCTATTACACCAATCTATATCAGAGTTGGTGAGAGACATGATCTTCTGCGACCAGCGTAGGGCACTCTTACAATCCCAAAACGCAGCAGACTTGGGCAAGTGAGAGATAAACCATTTGTAAAGCAGAGGTACATAGCATGTGATCTCCCCTCCACTGTACAAATTCCCCAAGTGTACAGAATGATACGCATCTGCGAGCAAAATCGGCACAGGGTTTCGAATGAGAAAAACCTTAATAGAATTGATATCGACGAAGTTATTGATGTTGGGAAACAAAAATAACCCGTAGGTGAGCAAGACAAAGATGCTTTCAAAATCAGTCACATTCCCGATACTGGCGAAATACAGGGCCTTCTTTGTCAAGAACTGGGCTGGCAAACCTTGGATGCCACCCTTAGTGGTTAGGTGAGTCCTGACCTCAGACTCGTCCAAATGAATTGCTCTTGCAATGATCTGATTCTTTGGAATTTCTTCCAGTCCAGAAAATGGAGCTCGATCCGTAATGTGTAGATCGATCAGATGAGAATACTCCTCCAGCGTTGGTGCGAGCTGGTAATCCAGAAATATGAAACAGTGATAAACTGGATCATAAAACTGAATGAGCGCATCCATGATTCCCTCAATCACATGGATTCTTAACAGTGGTAGTAAACCTCCGTGCTTGGCTCTAAAAGCCTCAGGGTTAGTGATCATCCTTGCTAACCTTCTCAAATCCTTTATTTTTGGAACCTTGAAGGTATACTGGTGAGTTCTCCTTCTACCGAAATCCATTAGCGCAATCCTTTTCTCTGATATTTGCAATCACAGTCTTAGTTTATTTTGAAAGAACAGAGAGACTAGAAGAGAAGATTTTTTTTGAATGTTTTAATGTTTTATTAAATGAATGCATGAATGCAGCACACAAAAACATAGAAAAAACATAGGGTCAAAGGGTCGTTGTCATGAAGTCTAGGCTCTACCCATCCCTAAAGGTTTATACTAGGGTGATTTTTGTACCTGTACTCATTATCATCAGCTCCTCCCAGGAAAGCAAAACAACAAGCGAATCGCCAGCGAGTTGTAGAGCAATCTTAGAGTAAGTGCCATTCACCAAGAATAGATCACCAGCCTCAAATGAGGGTAGTATCGCGTAACAACTATTTCCAATAGTTTCTGCACTACGAAAGGGTCTGGCTCCTCAGCTTCTCAGACTTAACAACCGGCCCATTGTCTAGGTGAGAGAATGGGTTGCGTTGGTAAGCCTCCACTGAGGTTGATGGTCTACCCCGTCGCCATCACTTATCTTAAGTGTATACTCAATCTTTCCACATACGGCATCACCCGCATTCCCATTAGCAGAAAAATAAACATGTATAGCAACTAGGAAAAGCAGTATATATATATTTGTCCTAAACATCCTAGACCTTTAAAGCTATGAATCTTAAGTTCATGACAGAAACGGGTTCCCCGGCGGAAGCCCCAATCTGTGGTATTCACACAAGTGAAGAGGAGGAAGAAAGAAAACAGAGATGAATCGGCCCCACGGTGGGCGCCATTTTTCTGTAGCGAGTGATTTTGGACGCGGTTCTTAAGCGCTGGTCGCTCTCTGCGGTTTGAGCTTTGACTATAGGTCGATTCATTTTTTATCCTATTGTGAGCTGATGAAGGAAGGGAAATAGATGTCTCCAATTAACCCTGCTTTGCATACTGAGTTTAAACAGCGGTCTGTTAGGTTACAAATGCTATCAATGTGGGGGGGCCTTTGTACTGGTTATTTGTATTTTCTCCAATACGGTTTTCTTTCTTTTCATCTAGAAGGTTTCTGGCGGGGAACAAGGATTAGGATGTTAGGACTGATGTTTTTGAATTACTGCTTTTGATATGGGATTTGGGTTTTTTGTTTAGTGTGCTCGCTAAGATTTTTCTTTCAATCTTATGCCTACATATTCCCGTTTACTGAAACAGGGAAATCATAGCGTTCGTAGTTCCTCCTATTCTATGGAAGGAAATGGTTGTTTTTGGTGTCTTGTTCGAAGCCCAAGACGTGAAGCGAAAAGGTGATTTGTATCTTGTTCAAAGCCCAAGATGTGAAGTTGAAGGGTGTTGACTTTAGAGAGAATTTGTCATCTCTAAAGAGGGGGTTGTATGTCACAACTGTTTATAAAGGAGAATTACTTTAACCGGGATTTGTGAATCCTAGCAATGCCATAATTTCCTTTAAAGGGGATTTCAACCTGAAGGAGAAGACTTTAACTCAGTGTAGAGTAATGCCATCTTTCCTTAGGAATTTCTCATGCTAAAAGAGGGACAGTGGCATGGATGTAGATGATCCAGAGGCTTGCCGCTTACAGCGATTAGATGGAAGGGGAAGGAGTTGTTGATGTTTGCGTACTATGAACGAGGAGGCTAATATGTGTCTCGTACAAAGCCCGAGAGAGAGGCTAAAAGGTTTTGACTCAACGATGGGATCTTTTGGTATCTCGTATAAATCCCGAGATGGAGGCTATTTGACTCAACAAGAGAGTTTTTGTATCTCGTACGAAGCCCGAGATGGAGGCGAAAGGGGGATTGACTCAACGAGGGAGTCTCTTTATGTGTCTCGTACAAAGCCCGAGAGAGAGGCTAAATGTTGTCTCAGTTAAGTGACAGGTCCAGTATACTGATTTTAAAGAGAAAATCAGTTCTTATATGAGCAATGTTGTACTCAAGGATTTGATTCAAGGATCCGGGATATTTCCTTTTCTTTGAGGAAACGGGAAATCCGAAGGGTATTGAGACTGTCTGAGTCTGCGGGTTTCCTTCCTATTTAACGAAAGGGTCACTTGAGAATGTCGTTGAGACTCAAGGAGATTAGACAGTCCGTGTCTAGAGTTTTATCTTTTTTACTATGCTTTGAGAAACAGTAGTAGACTCTATGAAAGGACTGTTCTATTAAGATGACTACGTTCTGTTCCTATACCTCTAGGAGGTCGTCGGGACTATTTGTACGAAGCCCAAGAGGAGGCTGGAAACTTTTAAGAAGTCGATCGGTCCTTGTACTAAGCCCAAGAGAAGGCTATCATTCCCGGAGGAAGAGATCATTATACGAAGCCTAAGAGGAGGCCGTGAATACTTCTAAGAAGCCGGCGGGTCCTTATACTAAGCCCAAGAGGAGGCGGGGTTGCTTTTAGGAAGCCGATGGGTCCCCAAACCCCGAGAAATTCAAGGCAAGCTATTCACAAGGAATAGATCAAGTCAGGAAAGTTCGAGAATTTGGAAGAAACTCAAGAGATGCTATTCACGGAGAAAAGATCATCTTTGGGGAGTAGAGCTTCTTGAAAATTGCTTTTAAGAAGCCCGTGGGTCCCCAAGCCCCGAGAAATTCAAGGCAATTCTATTCACCGAGAATAGATCAAAGTCAGGAAAGTTCGAGAATTTGGAAGAAACTCAAGAGATGCAATTCACGGAGAAGAGATCATCTCTGGGGAATAGAGTTTCTTTGACAACTTCTACAAGTGACATTCTATGAAAGGGTTCACAGAGAATGCTCCCTTTCATATCTCCATATTGTTTAACCCCAAGAGGAGGGAAGACTGTGTCTGGTAATCCTATGGGGATCTAGTTTTGACTATTTAAGAGTGATTGAAACGACTTTACCTAGTGCTAGACGTAGTTGCCGGGGAAACTCTAAATATCTATACTATTATTACACAGTCGATATGAGTTTATGAAAGAAGACTTACAGTGAAACAGCCCCACAATACAGTTATATGTATACGAAAGCGGTAAATGAAAGCGATAACCACTTACTCGGTTGTAGAGCTTCCATGCTGTTTGGTTAGTTGTTCAACAAAGAAAGATTGAAAACAACAGTATATTCAAAATCAAAGGAGAAAGTGCTTTGAAAAAAGAAAGATTTGGGGCTTATAGCTCAAGGAGAGGCCTAGGGTTTTATCAGTGAGCGCACTGTTTGAATTTGTACAGAGGGACTTATACAAGTGACTGTGGCCCAAAATGGTTTTATGTACAAAGGGATGGGTCTTACACTCTTTCAAGAGGCCCAAAGAGTTTTAAAGAAAAAGAATGGGGCTTATAACACGAGGGTAGGCCCAATTGATTATTCGTTTAAAAATGGCGATCGCGCCGAGGTTTTCTTTTAACGCAGAGGGACTTATACAATAAGTGAGACCCAAAATGTTTTGGTTAAAAGGGGATTGGGTCTTACACTCTATTAGAGGCCCAAAGTGTTTTTGAATGAGTCTTATAGCTCAAGGAGAGGCCCAAGGTTATTTTTCAAAAGGCGATGATCGTGGCGTTTATTTGAAAATGTACAGAGGGACTTATACAACGAATGAGGCCCAAAAATATTTCTGTACAAGTGGGTTGGGTCTTACACTCTCTCAAGAGGCCCAAGAGGTTTTGAAAATGATTTATGAGGGTTGAATTAATCCAAAAATCCTAATTTGTTTTCAAAAATGTATTTAATTGAATAAAAATTCAATTAAAAATGATCAAAATTGTTTAACATATGAAAAACAAATTGTGATTTTGGATTAATGCTTCAAAAATTAAGTATTGACCTACAAAATAATTAGAAAGCATTAAAAGTTGCAAAATCAATGTAGAAAAAAATATTTAAAATGTCAAAAAACAATTAAAACATTAATTCTTTGCAAAAATATCAATTATATGAAATAAATAATATTTTTGGGATTTTTTGATAAAATAATATATTTTAACATTTTTGTAAATTATTAAAAAAAGAATCAACTCAAAATCATTAAAACTCAGAGAGAAATTAATTTTTGAATCCATTAAACAAAATCACAAAATTCAAATATTTGAATTTGTGAAAAAGGCGCCAAGAACACAAGCAAGAACACGCGCGTTTTTCTGGGTTTGGCTGATTTGCGTTTTCCATCCAATCTCACTGAATACGTAATCATATCATGCAATCCACATATCATTATGCTCGTCTCAACCTCACGATCATGTCTATAACACTTAATTTCATTTAAATTAAACATAAAACATGAAATCACGAAGAAACCTCAAGAGCCCTAATTTCTGCAAGAAGGCTAGGATTTTTGATACACGATTCAAACAATGCAATTAATTGAGGGAAAACACTCCATGCATGATTATGAACATATGGCCAAATTATTGTGCGAGGAAATATGCATAGATTGAGAGATGACCAAGTATATGCTTACCTCTAAGCCGTGACAGCAAGTGCAATGTGATTTTTGATTTGGAGGTGTTACAGATGAGTGATGATGATCTGAACCGCTTCCCTACACCCTATGGAGTGTGTTTGGATGCTTAGACTTGATTGGAATTGGCTGGATCAATTCATGGCATCTCAGCTGCAACTTGATTGAAAATTTGAGCAACCAGCTGGTGATTTTGTGAAATTGGTGTTTCAGAAGTGATCTAAGTGTTTGATCAGCTCATATGTGATGTATGTGAGGTGTGTGAGTGATTGGTTTGATTGGAAAAGCTCTCAAACTCAAAACCCGATAGCTACCTTGCTAAGAAAGGAATTTTTGCCAAGAGAAAGAGATTTTGAGGAAAGCATCTGTTAGATGGCTTTGGTGTACTCAAACTGATCACAATTGAGCTCTATTTATAGTAGAGCAAGTTTGTTTTGGGATCCACAGTGAATGGCAACTGGTAAGTAGGTTTGGCCAATGTTGTCCAATGGAAATGCAAGTCTCCTCTAGCCATTGACTAGAGGTTGGTTCCCTTGGTCTTGGATAAGTCTTGACTGATAGATGAGAATGGCTCAGTCCATGCCACCTTGATGCTTCCATTGAATGCTTCAATCCAAATTTGGAGTCTTGTCCCTATTTTGGCCATTCTAGGTTCAACATGCTATTTCTTGTTCCATGGACTTTGGAGGCTTGGCTCAGTGATTGTCCCCTTTAGATTCAATCCTCAGATGTGTCCAAGTGGATAGGAGCATTTGAATTTGGCTGATTTTGGCAAATCGAGCCAAAATGCAAAATCTGCCTTGCCTTTGACAGATTTCAGCAAGGCAACTTGACAATGTCATATCTCATGGTGTAAGTTGAATTTGGCAATGTTCTTGGCCATTTTGGAAAGCCCTTACATGATACAACAACTGTTTGAACATGTTTGATTTTGATCTCTTCTGATTCCAAGTGAAAAATCCCTCTACATTTGGCAAAAAGTGAAGCAAAATCTGACTTAGTGAAAATTTCACTAAGTGTTGGAACAAAGTGTGATTTCTTGATTTTGATCACTCCATAACTCAAAATCCTTAATGAATTGGACTTAGGTCTAGTTGAAGTTTTTGTAGAGGGTAATGAGGGATACAAATCCATATTTGGATGAAAAAAATTGGCCTTGTGGTTTAGGAGTTATGGTCCTCCAAAGTTGGTGCATTAGTGGTACTTTTTCCATAACTTAGAAAATTTCTAAGTTTTATGGTTACCCCTTTTACAAGTTATCCCACTTTCTTTGATTTTTCTTGATGAATGATGATTCAAATCATACATTAACATCATTTTAGGGTTAAAAATCCATTTTGGTGAAAAATCTCAAAAAGTCAAAGTTGACTTTTGTGCACAGTTGACTTTTTATCAGATGAATTCCAAACTGTGCAATTCTTCATGAAATCATGTCCTTGACCTAAATCAAACTTGATGGACATATTCCGAGGGTGTCATAGGGTATATTGGGGCATGTCCTAGGGCTTGGGAGCATGTCCTGGTCAAAAGTCAAAATTGCAGTTGACTTTTTCCTTAAAACCCTAATTGTGGTGTAGATGAAATTGAGACTTGTTGCTCAAGCTTCTTGGATTAATCCATTGTTACAAATGGATCAATATGGTATATTAGAGACCCTCAAATCCTCTCTTGAGGTCTTGGCTCTTGATTTGCCCTAAAAGTCAACTTAGGGGTGAATTAGGTCAGAAACCCTAATTCCTGATTTTTGATGAATGCATCCCTTGAGGCAAAACTGACTTGATGAATGGGTCCATGAGGTTCCATGGAGTATATTAGCTTATGTTTTGGATCATTGGCTTGTGCCCAGATGAAAATTTTCATCTGGAGGCCCTGGTCGACCAAAACCCTAATTTGGTGACACTGTCGATCTTGAGGCTTGATCCACCTAGAAGGGAGCAGCTTTGTGCTTAATCCTTGGAGTGGGAGTCCTCTTGATCCTTTATGGATATGTTAGAGGCTAGACAAGTTGAAGATCATGCCATTCCTTGATTGATCCTTTGTCTAAGAGCTCTGAGAGGGCCTAAAACCCTAATTTTGATTGTAGTGAATGCTCAACAACCCTTGAGGCATTTGATGAGGCATGATGATTCATCCATATTGTGATGATGATTTGCACAATGATGGGAAACTTTAGTGGTCAAAATTTGGGGTATTACAGGTGGAACATATCCTTCCAGCATATAGTTAACAGGCATGCCCCAGGGACGATCTTTCGGCATTTGATACCTAGGATCAAACTTTTCCACTATAGGCGTTGAGGTGATCTCTGAGATCATAGTTCTTTGTAGCTGAGCTTCTGCCATGCCAGGTGAAAGGAGTGAGCAAATTCCTTTGGTCATCCTGATTCTCTACAGCATGCTGCTCCAAAATCTCAATTAGAGCATCCTTATTCTTTAGTAATTGTTGTATTTTGATACACTCTTCATTAAGAATGCGGTACTTGTTCTTCCAAGACCTCCTCTCCCGTTGAACTTTGTTGAGAGTAACCTGGAGTTTTTTTGTCTCAGTCATGAAGTACATGACAGATTCCCTTGGCGGAAGAACTCCGTGACGAGGATAAGGCATCTTTACTTGAGAGCTCTAGTTTGCACCCAGTGGAGATAAGGCTCCACCGAGACACAGTCCGGTTTTCCTAGAGACTCTTGTCCTTTTTTATGAACATGTTTCCAAGCGTGCACTATTTCCATCTTCAGTGCCCTGTCATTTTCTTCTTCCTTGAAGAAAAGACCTTCCAGATGAGCATTCCGTGGGACGTGCCTCATCAGGTATCCAAATTGACGACGAACCAATACCGGATGGTAGTTGATTCCTCCTTTAGTTCCTATGAGGGGTACGTTGGGGAAGTTTCCACAATGGTCAATGATCCTGATCCCCTCATAAATCCTATTACACAAATCTATATCAGAGTTGGTAAGGGACATGATCTTCTGCGACAAGCGTAAGGCACTCTTGTGATCCCAAAAAGTGGCAGACTTAGGCAAATGGAAAATAAACCATTTATATAGCAGAGGTACACATCATGTGATCTCCCCTCCGCTGTACAAATTCCCTAGGTCTACAGAATGATACGCGTCTGTGAGCAAGGTCGGCACAGGGTTTCCAATGAGAAAAACCTTAATGGAGTTGATATCGACGAAGTTATTAATGTTGGGAAACAGAAATAACCTGTAGGTGAGTAAAACAAAGATGCTTTCAAAAGCAGCTACGTTCCCTATACTAGCGAAGTATGGAGCTTTCTTTGTCAAGAACTGGGCTGGAAAACCTTGTATGCCACCCTTAGTGGTCATGTGAGCCCTGACCTCTGACTCGTACAAATAAATTGCTCTTGCAATGGTCTGATCCTTTGGAATTTCTTCCAGTCCAGAAAAAGGAGCGCGATCAGTGATGTGTAAATCAATCAGATGAGAATATTCCTCCAGCGTCGGTGCGAGCTGATAATCTGGGAATGTAAAACAGTGATAAACCGGATCGTAAAACTGAACGAGTGCTTCCAGGATTCCCTCAATCACATGGACCCTTAATAGAGATAGTAGACCTCCGTACTTGGCTCTGAAAACTTCAGGGTTAGTGACCATTCTCGCCAAACCTCTCAAGTCCTCTAGTTTTGGAACCTTGAAAGTGTACTTATGAGTTCTCCTTCTACCGAAATCCATTAGCGCAATCTTTTTCTCTGATATTTGCAATCACAGTCTTAGTTTAATTTGAAAAAAAAAAGAGAGACTAGAAGAGAAGATTTTCTTTGTTTTAATGTTTTTTAAATGAATGCATGAATGCAGCACACAAAAACATAGAAAAAACATGGGGTCAAAAGGGTTGTTGTCATGGAGTCAAGGCTCTGCCCATCCCAAAGGTTTACTAGTGATTTTTGTACCTGTCTCTCATCATGATCAACTCTTGTCGACAAAACACCAGCGGGTCGGGAACCGTACTAGGTGGTGTTTTTCGAAGAGTCCTCAGAAGAGGGTGGCATCGCATGACAACTATTTCCGATAGCCTCTGCGCCACTAAAAGGGGTTTTTCCTAAGTGTATACTCAATCTTTCCACATGCGGCATCACACGCATACCCATTAGCAGAAAAATAAACACATATATCAATTAGGAAAAGCAGTATAGATATTTGTCCTAATGTCCTAGACTTTTAAAAGCTATGAATCTTATGTTCCTGATAGAAAATGGCTCCCTGGCGGAGGCGCCACTCTGTGGTTCCTTCCAATTTAAAGGTTTTGACCTAAGTGTCGTACCTCGAAAAATACGATCCTCGTGATGGACGCGGAAAAAACTTGTTCGAAACAGAGTCGCCACCGAACTTTATTTATCCCAAAGGAGGGAAAGGAAAATATCGAGAAAACCTTTGAAAGGATAAGAAAATGGTCATCGCAACCAAATTCGGGTTCGGGAGTCGGTTACGCAAGAGGGAAGGTATTAACACCCTCTACGTCCGTTGTACTCAACGGGAACCTCTTGATTCGATTCAGGAGATAAGTTAGCTTAGTTTGTTTGTTTTCTTCTAAGGTAGATATTGTTTTCTAAGGGGAAATGGATGGTTTTTTATTAGTGTGCTCGACAAGGATTGAGAACCCTTGTGCCTACGTATTCCCTCGTGCAATGGGAAAGTCAGAGCATTTGTAGTTCGTGGGACTATGGTTGGTTGGTGTTTTTTAAGTGAACGAGTGTGTAATTCGCATTCTAACTGCTAAACGTTGGCTTGTCGGGTCGTCATGGGAGGCTGAAACACTAGTTCATATGCGCGGAAGAATGGACTAAACAATGTTCTTTTTGTGAAAAGTTGTTTGATTTGGATTAAGTGTGTTAAGATTTGATTGAAAAAAAGAGTTTGATTTGCGTAGGTTTTAGAGTTTCGGCTGCGCGGGGGCGAGAAGATGATGTTCGATTTGTTAAGTATTTTGAGGGATAATGACGATTATTCGATAAACGAGACGTCAGCCTCGCAACCTATTAATCAGGCATTACTGAGATGCTAGGGCTCAACGACACCTTTTTCATTCTATTAATTATGAAATTGTGTTTGTTGGACAATGGGCTTCTTTGTCCATGTAATTAGGGCGAGTGTTTTTAGGAACAAAAGATCGAAACGAACACAACCCAAAGCGTGCGCCTCAAGAGCGTTCGTTCAAGGGCCCAAGAAGTGCTAGACCTTAAGAGTCCACTACTTTCGTAATTTAATTAGGAAAGTGATTTGAATTTGATTAGAGTATCTTGATTAGACGTGTTAGTCGGATTAGGGTTTGAGCGAGCTAAGAGTTTTAAGGACGATTAAATAGGATTGAGGTTTAAGTTTTTTTAGAAATGGAAGATCGAAACGAACACAACCCAAGGCGTACGCCCCAAGAGCGATCGTTCAAAGACCCAAGGAGTGCTAGACCCCAAAAGCCCACTACTTCCATAATTTAATTGAGAAAATAGATTTTAAAATATTAATCTAAATATTTTATGATTTGATTTAATTAAGAAAATATTTTTAAAGGTTAAGAAATTAATTAGATTTGAGAAAATTATTAGGAAATTAATTAGATGGAGGATTTTATGAGAAAATATTGTATTTTAAGGGTTAAGTGTTTTGATTAAAATTGGAAGTTTTTAAGTATTTTAGAAATGGAAGATCGAAACGAACACAACCCAAGGCGTGCGCCCCAAGAGCGATCATTCAAGGACCCAAGGAGTGCTAGACCCCAAAAGCCCACTACTTCCATAATTTAATTAAGAAAAGAATTTGAAATATTAATTAGAATGAATTATGATTTTTAGTTAAAAAGTATTTTATGATAATTTTAGAGTTAGAGAAATTGGATTAATTAAAATACTAATTAATAACATAATTAATTAACATTAAATAATTTTAATAAAATTAAAAATTAAATTAGTAAATAGATTTTATGATTTTTCTGAAAAAAAAAAGAAATAATTAAAATTTTTTTGGTTTTTATGTTAAAAAGTGACAATAATAAGAAGTTCAAAAAAAAAAAAAAAACAAATGGGCTAGAAAAGTTAGTAGAAATGAGGTGCGGTTAAGAAATTCAAAAGACCAAATAAAGTTTGAGCCCAGAAGGCTGCAAGAGTCCATGGTGGACCTGGTTAATGTTTGACCCCACAGCGAATCCTGAGCGTCCGATCCAACATGAGTCAGCTTTGACTCTAGATCAAGTGGCCAGAAGACGCGCATGTATACGGTGGGGATGTAGGGAGAGCACGTGGAATCAAGGAAAAGGAATGACCGGTGACACTTGTCACCGGCACACGCAGCCACCAATATCAGCATTAGAACGCGTGGAAAAATAAAAAGGATGTTGTGTTTTGTTTTAAATCTTCATTTTATTCTCTCTCACTCTCTCCATCCCAGCTCCCTCTCTCTATATCCTTCCTCACCGGAACCCTAGACACGGCCGGAGAAGCGGCGACGTGCGGCGGCCACCACCGTCTTCTCCGGCGAAACCAACCCTAAACCAAAAAAAATCTACACATACCCCTCATAATTTTCCATCCTCTTTTCAAATCCAGTACCTATTTTTACCAAAACTCACTCAGTCGCTCAGATAAACCCTATTCTCAACTTACCCCTAATTTTAAAACGGACCACAAACAAGCAAATCAAACAAGATTTAAGTTATTCAACAAGATATTCAGTTCTAAAGGTCATAAAGAGTTTCGAAAACTAACCCTTGAAGAACAGCTCTACGAAGGCGCTCAAGTACTTGGCTTCGAATCCTCTTTCTTTAAGCTTGCTTCCTTTTTCCTTCTACTTGCTTTTTCTCTTCTTTTCCCTTGTGATTCTGCTTGCCGTGTTGATGTTGTTGGATATGGTTGTCGTGTGAGTGAGGATGAATGGCTTAGCTCATCTCTTGTCAAAATTTCAATGAGAAATTCTTACAGAGATTCTTAGGATGAGAGCTTTAGTGAAAATGGGTTAGGGAGTATTTTGCATAATCGAAACTTTTTAGGGTTCTAGTGATTTCGGAAACCAACCCTAAACCAAAAATATCTACACATTGTCGCTCGCGAAAGATTCGCATCCAACGGTTCAAACACGAGAGTGGTGCAGAAAAAACACAGAGTCACCAGTAATGTGTATTTATCCCGAGAGAGGGAAAGGAAACACTGCATAAACCTGAGGGAAGGGAAAGAACATGGTCTCGCGACCAAGGGAAACGGGTACGGGAGCTGGTTACGCGAAGGGAAGGTGTTAGCACCCAACACGTCCATCATACTCGATGGGATCCACGCTTGTTGTCTGCATCAAAGGGTGTCGTCGTCTGGAACTCCACTGCTACGGGACCGGAGAAGAAACGAGAACGGAAAAAATGGAGAAACGAAGAAGAAAAGAAAAAAAGAAGTGACTCGATAGGACGTTATCGTTGTCCCAGGCCTACGTACTCCCTCAGTGCAATGGGAAAGTCAAAGTCAATGTAGTTCGGACGGGAACTATGGGGGAAGGTTGCTCGCCAAGACAATCGTTGTCTTATGCCTACATATCCTCAATCGGACGAGAGAGAGAGGAATCATAGCTAATGTAGTTCGTGGGTACGACCACGGATGGGTAAGTGTTTTTTACGTGAGCGACGAGCTCTTTTCTGAAAAGAAGTTTGAAACCCAACAATCCCGAAGGACAAAAAGATTTGAATTTGTTTTGTGTTTTTAAGACAGAAGTGTCTTAAGTTAGTTCATAACTTGCATTGCACCAAAGTCTGTGACATAGGAACAAATACTTCGCGTATCGTCCCCAACAGGACGTACACTAGGTACCCTAGAGGAGTGAAGGGAAACCCCTAATTCCTCACTTCCCACGCTTAAGGCTCGAGCGCAATACACGTTAACTTCTTATTACGTGTTTTGAAGAAGTTTTGAGATGAGAAGAGAGAAGACACAAAGGAAACTCTAAAGGGAAACTAAGAGTCCTAATGTTATCATGCATGGATATCCTATGGTTAGTGAGGCTTATGAGAGATGACTACCTAAAACCTAATGCTAATCCTACTCCAAGCTTAATAAAAAATTAAGTTGGACTAGGTAGCTATAAGGGAAAAGAATCCAAGACTTAATCAAGTCTTGAGATTCATGGGATGAGAAAGAGTGAGAGAGAAGAAAGAAGCATCTTAAATGCTAAAGCAAACACAAGTATGAAAGCTTAAAAGAGAAAGGAAAAGTTAGAATGTGGATAACCATCCACATCCCATTCACTTACCATTAGCCCCTACATGGTTAGCAAAACAAACATAAGCAACAATAAGGTAAATGAAACCCAAACAAGCCACAACCCAAAGAGAAATGGTTACAAACCAGATGAAACTCATCCAAGTCAGAATGTACACCTTAGAGGTGACTCACAATGTTTACCAAACAAGATCAAGCAAAGAGAATGCAAACAAGTGGCAAAACATACAAGAAAGTCATCAAAGAAGGAGTAGAAGAAGAATGAGTGGATAGGCAAGGTGGTCATGCAAGAATGCTTCAAATAAAATCCAAGTAAGAATATGGATGACCTAAACATGTGCCTAAACACGCTATACAAGTGTAACATAAGGCATACAAGCAAGTATCCAAGCATTAAGAATCATTAGAAAAAGGAGAAGGAAGCATGTAAGTGAAACATGTTAAAGGATGCAACATGAAACATGAATAACATATGACATGAATACAAAGCTTCAAGGTCAGAAACATACATCAAATGAGATGCAAAGAAGTGATATGGCATGGCATACACAAACCAAACACAAACCAAGAAGAGGCATAGATGAAAAGAAGTGAAAAGATAAGTCAAAAGAGGCATGCAAATCAAACATTAAACATGTGCACAAAATATGCAACAACCTCACACCAATGACCTATAATGATAATCACATGACTTATAATGATTCAAACATGGCTCAAGAAGTCAAAGAAACAATCCCAAACAATGGCACAAGTGCCTTCTCAAACAAGTAATCAAACATGGTTAAAGATGTGCATAAAAGAAGACCTCAAACAAAGAGCAATCAAACAATTAGCAAACCATCTTCAGAAATCACCAAATTAATTCTCAAAACACCTCAACCAGAAGTAAACATCATATTAAAAAGTCATGCAAAAATTCACAAGATAAGTCCTTGAATCAATCATGCAAAGTCACATAGGAATTATGAACTAATATGCAAAAGAGAGGGACCAAAATGCAATATGAAAAGAGTTTAAAAATATGAGAAAAATGTTTTTATGCACTTCAATATGTTGATGAAACAATTCAAAAAGAATGGGTTCAGAATGTTTTGTATGCTGTGTGAAATAAAATCTACAATGCAAAGTGTGCACAATTGAAACAAATTAACAAGAAATTAAAGCAACAATTAATTCAGATACCAAAAATAAAATAAAAAAGGAAAATAAAATTTGGAAAAATTTTATAAAACCCTAAATATGCTTCATATTTTTTTTTATAATTTTTGGATGCATTAAACTAATTTTAAGAAATAAAAATGAAATACAACAATTAATAAAAAAATAAAAAAAAAGAAATAAACATGGGGGGTGTAAACAGCAAGCAGGGCACGTTGAGAAATGAAATGGACCAAAGCATGGGGTGGGAATAGCAAGCCCAAATCATAAAAGTCCATCAACGAAGTCAAAAGAAAACATATGGAACCCAGTCAATGGTCAGACTCAATCAGGACCCTCAGATCAATCATACGCATGATATCAAGTCAACCAAATGCAAGGTAAGCAAGATCAGTGGTCAGGATCTACACGCACACCATAATTAACATACACACGCGCACATTAAATCACTCAGAATTTAAAAGAAACACGTGAACATCACATGGCAAAATTAATGCGTTGGCATATTACCAACCACAAGATTAAATCAACGCATGGGATCATATCAATCAAAACACCAATAAACAAGATCAACGCATCAGATCTGAGGTACATGATAAGAATCAAGGAATGGCATACACACAAACCATCAAATGAAAACATATTTTAAATGGCGTGGCAACATGTGAGCCTTCAGATCAAACAAATCAAGGGCCATGATTTCGTCTCTTTCCTCCAGCCTCCGGTCACCTGAAAAAACAACCAGACGCCGGAGCCCTAGCTCCGGTCGTCCCCTCCGGCAAGCTGCATCTCAAAAAAATCCAGAAAATGCAAACAAGTATACCATTCCAACCAGATTTTCACAAGGATCATGGATATGCAAACCAAATCATCAAACAATGAACACACAGTGCAAATCGAACAAAATAAGTTTAGATCCAAAACTTTCAAACTCACAATACATGCATGTTACACGTCCAAAATCAATTCTAAACACATCAGCATGCTCAGCAACAATCACAGATCATTATGCACATCAAAAATTTAAGTTCTAAAAGCATGAAATCACCACTAACCTGAGGTCTTGAAGAGCTCAAAATACTCCTAGAAAACCGTCTATAAGCTCTAGATCACACCTTAGAAGTTTCTAATTGCAAAATAAATGCAATTAGAGCTTGAATCTGACCTAGATCTTGAGTTTTGAAGAAGAGGTTTCCAAATTCGAACCCTATGATATCCTTGTTACGAGCTTCAGATGATGGTAGATTTGTGTTCTATGGAGTCTAATGATTCAGAATGTGAAAGAATTTCTCAAAAAGCTCTTAAGATGAGAGAGAATCGAAGAGGAGAAGATTTGAGCAAAAATGTGAAATCTGAGCAAATGAGGATGCATGACCTAGCTGTGAAGGCATGAGTTAGCTTATATACATTCCATTAGTCCACTGATTATGATTAGCAATTGGTTAATCCCTTGATTAATGAGTTTTGGAGGTTTATGCAAAAATGAAATTTCATGTGAAACCCTTCATTCACACGTGCATTGGTCACCAAGTAAGCATGATCCACCTCCATTTTACTTACTGATCACATATGAATTGAAATTGGGCCTTGAAATGTCTTGGTTTGCAAGTTTCAATCCATCTTGCAAATTTGCACTTTGTTGAATAAGTGAGAAACATGGCATGAAATGAATTGATTCAAAGGCCAAATATGATCCAAATGAAGTGTACTTGAGTGTGGAAATGTGACATGAACCAAAAGAACCAATTACAAGTCCATTTGTACCAAAATTCCAAAGGTGGAAAAAGTGGTACATGGAAAACCATCAAAATGCACCTTGCAATGTTTTGACCATTACTAGAGTTCCACAAATGATATGGAGATGTTCTAGTACTTTTTGGAAATGGGAGAGAAAGATCTTCAACTTTCATGTTGGAGGAAAATTCATTTGAAGCTTCCTTGATGATGAAAAGTCAAGTTGAATGTGGTGGAAAAAATTGCCAAAAATGGAAAGTTCTCATTATAGGTCATTTTCCAAATTTAGTAACTTTTGCACAAACTCTTGATTCTTGAAGAATGATGCCATCCATGCTATTCCTTGACCAAATAAAGGTATATGGACTTGGGAAACATGATTTGAACCTTTGAAAACCATGAAAAGAACCTCAAAATTCCACAGTTGACTTTTCTTGGTTCACAAGCAACTGTTCCACTGAACATTCTTCACCATAAACTATCAACCAAACCCTCATCTATGGATACATGCAAGCATAAAGACCTCATGACACCATGCTTGAACACCCAAAGCTCTCCAAGAAGTCTTTTTGATTCACAAACCCTAATTGGTCCCTCTGGTTAGGAGGGAAAGATTTAGTTGAAATCCTTAGCCATTCTTGATCTTATGAAGATATGATGAACCCCTCAAACCACCTTGAGGCTTGAGACTTGAGAAAATGGACAAAGTACCTTGATCCCATGCTAAGAACCATGCTATGCACAAATGCTAATGCAAGAAATGCAAAGAAACATAAGCCAGTTAGCTAAAAACAAACAAGGCAAATTTTGGGGTGTTACAGCTGCCCCTATTCAATCAACTTGGTCCTGAAGGTATGATAGTGACGGCTATCATGCATTCAAAGGATTCATGGAGATTGAATACCAAAAGAAACCTGAAATTTGCAATCCTCAAAGGATGGACGACTCCACTGGGGAACAAGCAATAAATGTTGCACTGTCACAACACGTACGAGTGTTGGAAACCAATACATACGATGTATTGAAAAGTCTTGAAATAAACACAAACGAGTGTTAGCCATGCTTGGGATAAACACTAACGGGTGTCAAGGAATCAAAGATATCAGATACGGACGGGTACTGAAAAGGTACACGGACGGGTGTAAAAGGATTCAATATGGACGGGTATCAAAAAGGGTACACGGACGGGTGTAAAAAGATTTCAATACAGACGGGTACTGAAAAGGTACAAGGACGGGTGTAAAAAGGTTCAATACGGACGGGTATCAAAAAGGTACACGGACGGGTGTAAAAAGATTTCAATACGGACGGGTACTGAAAAGGTACACAGACGAGTGTAAAAAGGTTCAATACGGATGGGTATCGAAAAGGTACACGGACGGGTGTAAAAAGATTTCAATACGGACGGGTACTGAAAAGGTACACGGACGGGTGTAAAAAGATTCAATACGGACGGGTACAGAAAAGGTACACGGACCGGTGTAAAAAGATTTCAATACGGACGGGTATCGAAAAGTTATAAAGCAACATTTATCAGGGATTAATCTCGCCGGGGAATGGAAGGTAACACGAACGAGTGTCATCAAAAGGTCAACATGGACGGGTATTGAAAAGGTTCAAACACGGACGGGTGCCGGAGGAAATACCCTCGAGGGAATAAACCAAAGGACCACCGGGACGAAGGGGTAAAAATGGAATCATGGATTACCAATCCTGGCAAACAACTCTGCAAGGGAATGTCAAATATTACCTTGAATGACCAAATCCAACACCCGTGGAGTAAAGTCAAAATATATCTCCTGAAATCCGGCTTTCCTGACGAAGGAAAAACTCAAACCTGGCTTATGCTTCGGATGCATATGTTTGAATTTTGCCGTAATGCTCCACACGAAGCAGAAATGCTACGCATTTAGGAGGATGCCATGCAAAATAAATGCTTATGCAATGCAAAAGGACCATCCCAGCGAAATAAACGCTGAGAGCAGAAGCAGCTCCACTGAGGACGACAAACTACATTGTCATCAAACTAAAGAACAGTGCTGAGGAAAACTTCACCCTGCTAGGGAAGATCACAATCACCAATTCTGCCGGAGATGGACGAAACTCCAAGAGAACACCCATTCTGCTGGGGAATATCAAGATCAACAACTCTGCTGGAGATGGACGAAACTCCGAGAGAATATCCACTCAGTCGGGGAGGGAAATGAATACTGAAGATGGAAACTCCTTCGCCGGGGATCACCAACTATTTCAGAACTTGGATTTAACGCCTGCCAAGAACGATTGGACTTAAGACCTGCTGGGAATACCAATCACCACCAGACTCTTCTTGGGGATATGAGCTTAATCTGCTGCCAGGGAAATAAATTTACCCTCACCCTGCTGGGGATTAGATCAAGTCATTGTCGTTAAGACTATACTTTCTGATCAACTGAGGAAAGTAGATATCAGGATTATGTGGGGATAATAACATCTTTGTCCACGAACTTCTTGCTGGAGATACAACAACATTCACCTTAGAGCAATCAACTTCTGGATGCTTGCTGAGGAATAGTAATCCAAACACAACTTTGGCTGGGTATACAATCTTCTGTACTCTGCTGAGAAAGACAATCCTCAAGGACTCCGCTTGGGAGAGAAAGTAGTTGTCAACATCCACCCTGCTAGGAGGTAAACCCACTGTTTCCTGACTAGCTGGGAAAAAACAACTGCCCCATACTTTGTGGGGAAACACCACCTGCTGAAGAAAAGTGAGCCAAATCACAACTCTGGCGGGGGGAAAACCTCTTATATCCTGCTGAGGGGACGATCCGCAACGACTCCTCTTAGGGAATTACTTCTTTACTCTGTTGAGGAAGACGGTCCTTGATACTCTGACGGGGAAGAGTAATAAACTGCTGAGGACAATCAGACTTCAAAGTTGGGGAGAGCTCTACTGGGGAGGTACACCTGTCATCCTGCAAAATCAACAAACAGGTCTACATGCAAAAATGATTACTTTGATTATCATCACAGCGACTGTCACCTAAGCAATTGCCACTGTTTTCCAACATGTTTCATAAAGCTCAACATTTTAGCATGTAATGTTTTTATAAAAAATATCGGACATTTTCACAAACAAAACAGGTAAAACAAAAACAAAAGCTCTTTGACTGAAATGCAAACTTTATTGAATGAATTGGCCTGTAAATAGGCATTTACATCTGGAAGCAATTCCTGAAAAGAGGTAATTGCGCAAAAAGCAAAAGAAAATACACATGTCGGCAATGTGGGGAACAGACATCCACCATGACTCGACTCAGCTATAACCCATATGACATGTTTATCCGCAGATACTTTGGCCTTTGAAGATGACTGACGGGACTGATTCCTTTCCTTCGAATTTTCCAAGTGTGAATAGTGATCACAGATCGAACGCGGATCGTAGTCTTTACTTTTAAATCCCTAACTTTTGCCTGGATCGCCCTTTTTGGGTTTTCAATCCACCGGGATACCCATTTTTGCCAAAGTTGCCTTTTCAGGTTTTCAACCTTGTAGGTTTATTCTTTTTCCTATTATCCCTAATTTTTGCCCGAACGTTTTCTTTTTATGGTTCGCCAAGATGCCCCATTTTTTCCTGAACCTTCTTTTTATGTTCAGCGGGTCTCTTTTATGCAAAGTATTTTTTGACTACATCCGCGTTCACAAGGGACGTAAAATCTTCGCCATCCATAGTTGAGAGTAATAAGGCTCCACCAGAGAAAACCTGTCTTACTATATATGGCCCTTCGTAATTTGGAGTCCACTTGACCCTGTGATATGTTTGAGGAGGAGTGATCCTTTTCAGAATTAATTCACCAGTTTGAAAACACCGAGGATGCACCTTCTGATCAAATGCTTTCTTCATTCTTCTATGGTACAACTGGCCATGCGCAATGGCTTTCAATCTCTTCTCTTCAATGAGGTTCAGTTTATTCAGCCAGGAACGCACCCACTCAGCTTCATCAAGCTTTACGTCTGTCAGAATTCTCAAAGAAGGAATCTCAACTTCTAATGGCAGAACTGCTTCCATACCATACACCAGTGAGAAAAGAGTTGCCCCAGTTGATGTGCGTACCGAAGTACGATAACCGTGCAAAGCGTAAGGCAACATCTCATGCCAGTCTTTGTATGTCTACCATCTTCTGCACAATCTTCTTTATGTTCTTATTAGCCGCTTCAACATCCCCATTCATCTTCGGGCGATAGGGAGAAGAATTGTGATGCTCGATCTTAAAGCTCTGGCATAGCTTCTTCATCATATTATTGTTTAAATTTGAACCATTATCAGTAATGATTCTCTCTGGGACTCCATACGGCAGATGATGTCCTTCTTAATAAATCGGGCTACCACTTGTCTGGGACGTTGGCATACGACGCTGCTTCTACCCACTTCGTAAAATAATCAATAGCCACCAGGATAAAACGATGTCCATTCGAAGCAGTCGGCTCGATCTTCCCAATCATGTCAATGCCCTACATGGTAAAAGGCCAAGGTGACGACAAAACATTCAGAGGATTAGGCGGTACGTGCACCTTGTCAGCATAAATCTGGCATTTATGACATTTTAGGGCATATTTAAAACAATCAGACTCCATAGTCATCCAGTAATACCCCGCTCTCAACAACTTTCTTGCCATAGCATGCCCATTGGCATGAGTACCGAAGGAACCCTCATGAACTTCTTCCATTAACAGGCCTGCCTCGTGTTCATCAACACAACGTAGCAAGACCATGTCAAAGTTTCTCTTGTATAACACACCATCTTTGTTCAAAAAGAAGTTTCCTAATAACCTCCTCAACGTCTTTTTATCCTTGGAAGATGCCCCAGCTGGGTATTCCTGACTCTTCAAGAAGACTTTGATGTCATGATACCAAGGCTTGCCATCTGATACCCCTTCAACTGCAAATACAAAAGCATGCCTGTCCAAGCGCATGATTCTGATTGAAGGAGTTTCATTCCAACGATTCACTTGATACATTGATGACAACGTTGCCAACGCATCAGCCATCTGATTCTCAACCCTGGGAATGTGATGGAAGTCCACTCTGTCAAAGAAAGGTAACAACCTTCTGGCATAGTTGTTATATGGAACAAGATTCACTTGACGAGTCTCCCATTCACCTGTAATCTGATTAACCACCAACGCAGAATCACCATAAACATCGAGGTTCTTGATTCTCAAATCAATTGCTCCTTCTAACCCCATGATGCATGCTTCATACTCTGCCTCATTGTTGGTGCATATGAACGCCAATCGGGCAGTGAAGGGTATATGAAAACCCTGTGAAGTTGTAATGATTGCCCCGTTTCCGTTACCATATGAATTAACAGCTCCGTCAAAAACCATCTTCCACTGAGATCCAATCTCAGGTCCTTCATCAGGCAAAGGTTCTTCACAATCCTTCATCTTCAGATACATGTTATGCTCATCCAGAAATTCAAACTTCATCGGTTGATAATCCTCAATTGGCTATTCGGCAAGATATTCTGACAAAACACTTCCCTTAATGGCCTTTTGGGAAACATACTGAATATCGTATTCTGTCAAAACCATCTGCCAACGGGCTATTCTCCCAGAAAGTTCCTGCTTCTCAAACACATACTTGATCGGATCCATCTTCGAAATCAAGAGGGTTGTATGGTTTAACATATACTGCCTCAAACGCTTAGCGGCCCAAGCGAGTGCACAACATGTTTTCTCCAGCATTGAGTAACTCGACTCACAATCAGTAAACTTCATACTCAAGTAGTAGATGGCATGCTCTTTTCTACCTGACTCGTCTTGTTGACCGAGCACACAACCCATTGAATTCTCAAGAACTGTGAGATACATAATCAAAGGCCTTCCTGGTACTGGTGGCATAAGGACCGGAGGTTCCTGCAAGTATTCTTTAATCTTTTCAAACGCCTTTTGACAATTTTCATTCCACCTGACCGCTTGATCTTTTCTTAACAACTTGAAGATTGGTTCACACGTGGCTGTGAGGTGCGAGATGAACCTAGCAATGTAGTTTAATCTCCCCAAGAAACCACGAACCTCTTTTTCTATTTTCGGCACAAGCATTTCTTGTATGGCTTTTACCTTTGCAGGATCAACCTCGATACCTTTTTCACTAACAATAAACCCCAACAATTTTCCTGATCTCACCCCGAAGGTGCCCTTGTTTGGATTCAACCTCAGTCTGAATTTTCTTAACCTTTCAAATAACTTTTGAAGATTCACCAGATGTTCTTCTTCCGTCTGTGACTTCGCAATCATGTCATCAACATAGACTTCAATCTCTTTGTGAATCATATCATGAAAGAGAGTCACCATCGCCCGCTGGTATGTTGTCCCTGCATTTTTCAATCCAAAGGGCATCACTTTGTAGCAGAAAGTTCCCCACGGTGTTATGAATGTTGTCTTCTCCATGTCCTCTGGGGCCATCTTGATTTGGTTATACCCAAAGAAGCCATCCATGAAGGAAAACACAGAGTACTGAGCAGTATTGTCAACGAACACGTCAATGTGAGGGAGCGGGAAATCATCCTTTGGGCTTGCTCTGTTCAAATCCCTGTAATCAACACACATCCTGACCTTCCCATCCTTCTTAGGTACAGGCACGATGTTAGCAACCCATGGAGGATAATTTGTCACGGCAAGAAAACCGGCATCTAGCTGTTTCTAAACCTCTTCCTTGATTTTGACAGATATCTCTGTTTTAGTTCTTCTCAAGTTTTGCTTGACCGGAGCACAACCTTCTTTAAGTGGTAGCCGGTGTACAACAATATCAGTATCAAGCCCATGCATGTCTTGGTAAGACCAGGCGAAGATATCCACATACTCACGGAGCATTTCAATCAATCTTCCCTTGACACTGTCTTCCAATACAGCCCCTACCCTTACTTCCTTTCTGACGTCCTCGGTTCCCAGATTCACAATCTCAATTTCCTCCTGATGAGGTAGGATGACTCTCTCCTCTTGCTTCAACAATCTGGCTAACTCTTCGGGCAGTTCACAATCTTCGTCAGTCTCTTCTTCAGCCTGATAGATTGGATTGTCAAAGTCATACCGAGCTATAGCTGAGTCATGATCGGTGTCATCTGAACAAAAAGACCTGCATGATTGATGTGGTATGTTTATTATGTATGCAACAAAAGAAACACATTGCCATTTTGATGTGGGTTTTTAATGCATAAAAAATAAAAGCAGAAAGACAGAGATCAAAATATTTGAGTGTGAAAAGTCCTTTATTGATGATAAAGCAAAACATGCAACAGTTAAAAGCCCTACAAACAAAATCACTACGTCTTGGACAGAACGCAGGATTAACATAATAGGAAAACAAAGTAATTACTCGAAGCTTGTCACTTGAATGACTTTCTCGGAAGACCAGTTGCACAGACTTTCTCCTGGGACGCAAGGACGAATCCAGCTATCCATGTCACAATCACTGTCCCCTTCTTCCTCAATGGCATTAACCCTGTCGAAGAAAACACTGGCACTAGTGAAATGGACTGGGCCATAGAATTTGGGAGGATCCCCATCTCTCTTGGATGGATTGTATCCTAAACCATAAGTATCCCTCTTCTCCTGAACTTTAACCACCTGGCCCCACCTCTGTGAGCTACCAGCTTCAACCACATCTTTGGCGTCTTTAAACGAAGACATAGAAACCTCAAGCTGATTTGCCACTGCAGGCTGCTCTATAGTCTCAGACTGGACAACCTCTTCAGACACCTTCACCTTTTCAAACCCCTGACACAATGTCTCATGGATTTCACCATCCACTTCCACGTATTTGAAGGTTGACAGCTGACTAATCATTATGTCTTCTTCTCCGCACACTGTCACTACATTACCATCAACCATGTATTTTATCTTTTGATGCAAAGTGGAGGTTATAGCGCCTGCACCATGGATCTAAGGACGACCCAATAAACAACTGTACGCTGGCTGAATATCCATTATATAAAATGTTGCATCAAAAAATTCTGGCCCAACCTTGATCGTAAGCACAATCTCACCAAAGACAGATCTCTTCAAGCCATCAAAAGCTCGCACCACCAAGTCACTTGGTGTACAAATAAGTCCCCTGGTATCTAGCTTCATTAACGCTTTCTTTGGTAATACATTCAACGATGATCCAGTATCAACCAATACATGCGACATCAGTGAACCACGACACTCAATCGAAATATGCAGGGCATGGTTATGATTCCTCACAGCAGGAGTCAAATCAAGATCTGTAAAACCCAAGCCATTACCCGCATTCACGTGTGCTATAACCCCTTCCAGCTGGTTAACAGAAATCTCTTGAGGAACGTAGGCTGCATTCAAAACCTTCAGAAGAGCATTCCTGTGAGCATCAGAACACAATAGCAAAGACAGGATAAAGATCTTGGACGGGGTCTGATGTAACTGGTCCACGATCTTGTAATCACTTTTCCGGATGAGTCTCATAAACTCCCCTACATTTTCAGAAAAAGCATCATCAACCGGCTTTACTGTAGAATCTGTAATCACTTGAGTTTGAACAGAACCATCCATCGCCTGTTTTCCCCTATCTTGCCTAGAGGTACTGGGTTGATCATTAACAGGAGTAAGCACTCTACCACTTCTGGTTATAGCATCAGTCTCAACTTTAACTTCAGGATTAGCACTCACTGGTGAAGTATTCATTAATTCCTGCTTTTGTCCATTGACAAACACCTCTGTACCGTAATTCCAAGGAATAGCCTTAGAACTTTCATATGGAATGGGTCCAGCCCTTGTGATAATAACTGGAGGTGGCCTTGCCGGACCAGAAATAGTAATCATTTTGAACGGAATGGTGATAGTGGCAACCTTCTCACTAACAACCTCTTCTTATTGATTACCTCTATCAAACTATAAACAGCCCTCATCAATCATACTCTGAATACCCATCTTCAACGAATCACAACCATTAACCTTCATCAAACAACCTGAGCAGTTCTCATCACAACCCGAATAGACACCACCCTTTAATAACCTATTTTTAACCACAGCTAAAGGAGTCTTCAGCTCCTCAACACCCATGATCAAATTCAAAGCTTCACATTCCTTAATTATCGCATTCACCCTCGGCCCATTATGATCAGGCATAGGGTTTTGAATAACATTGGGCCCAGCATTCGAGAAATTGATAGCCTTGGAGTCTACAAGGTCCTGCACCTTGTGATGAAATGCCCTACACTTCTCCACAGTGTGCCCCGGAGCACCAGAGTAAAAATCGCAGTGTGCGTTAGCATTGTAGCCTCGTGGGAGTTCCCCTGTTGGTGGAGCCAGGGTACGGAGCTCAACTAGACGCAACTGCAGCAAATGTTGCAACAACTGTGCATACGACATTGGTGGTTGATCAAAATGCCTCTCCGCATTCCTTTGTCTGTTCTGATACTGGCCCTGCTGCCTATTCTGATTAGCATTATTTCTCTGTTGCTGTGGTGGAGGTAACGTTGCTGGGATAGTTACCGATGCTACTTGTTAATTATTGCCCTGACACTGTTTCCCTTTTCCCCTGTGAAATGATACAGCGTTGGCCTCTCCTTTCTTCTTATAACCATCAAATGGCTTCTTTCCATACCCGGAAGACGATCCGTCACCACTAGAAACTTTTCCAGCCTTAATTCCAACCTCTACCTTCTGTCCGATAGCAATCACATCTGCAAACTTGCCTAGAGAACAAGGAAACAGCTTCTCATAATAGTACTTAGGCAGTGTGTCCATAAACATATCCAACATCTCTTTTTCCAGCATTGGTGGTTGTACCCTAGCCGCCAATTCACGCCACCTTTTTGCGTATTCTTTGAAACTCTCATCACTTTTCTGGGACATGCTCAACAGCTGAGTTCTATTGGGAGCCATGTCTGTGTTGTACTGGTAATGCTTGATAAAAGCTGCAGCTAGCTCTCTCCAGGTACGAACATCTCTACTTTCCAGCCCCATGTACCACTCCAAAGACGCGCCAGACAGGCTGTCTTAGAAAAAATGCATCATTAACTTTTCATCCTTAGCATGGGCAGCCATCTTCCTGGTATAAGCCTTTACATGAGTTCTCGGGCAAGTAGAACCATTATACTTCTCCAGTGTAGGAATTTGAATCTTGTGTGGAATGACAATATCAGGGACCAACCCTAGGTCGTCCAAATCTATTCCCAGATCGTCCTGTTTCACAACCCCCTTAAATTGAGCCTCAATTAAACGGATCCTCTCATCACTGACCACAGGTAGACCAGCATCTAAGCTTCTGACTGAAAAAACATCATCCTGTTGATCATCAATACGAGGGCCATGGATAGCTTGAACAGTAATTCCCTCTCCAACCACTGAAGGAATACCACCCTGTCCACCAGCACCAGGAATAGGAATGTTGATACCAGTACCACCTCCGCCCGGAGGAATAACACGATTAAGAAAACCACTGTGTAAGATACCATTCTCATCAACCTACGACACCAAAGGCTGAACTAGAGTTCTGAATTCATTCTGACTCTGCACCACACCCTGCATCATCTCCATGAATTGATCGATGCAAGCTTGCATAGCTGCCATGTCTGCCTGAACTTTGTCCATCACTCTTCTTTGATTAAGCCTGGTAGAATACCGATGAGTTGGTTGATCAATCCTGACTGAACAAAAAGAGAGAGCATAAGAAAACCAGAGAACCCAAGATAACCTGCAATGCAAAAATGATTATGATTATGCAAATGCGAATGCAAAAATGCAAACAAACATATTTGAACATTTCCAGGGCATATCCGCTTTGATTCCATTCCATGAAACTGGACAAGGGATTAGACACACTATCGAAAAATAAATCCGATCCCAGAAATACCACCAGATCAAACCACGGGGACAAACCCTTTCTGAAAACCAGAACTGCCAGAGCACAGATAATTAAACCAAATATTCCATTACTGAAAACAATGTAGTTCTTACAGACAGATTCAAGCATAAACAAAGGTGATTCCATCAACAAACCTGATGGTAATCCCAAAAAAGATAAACAACAAAATCAACTACAAATTAATTCCAAACAAACTAGCTTCAACTTCCTCAAGAAGGTCCACAGTGTCAGGATGTGTAGGTTGTTTTATCAGTCCTTTGATCAACTTGTTCCTCTTTGCAATCTCTTGTTTCAATTTAACAATCTGCTCTTCAGCGTTGTTGTCCTCGCGCTTCGGCTTCTTGACCTCGGCTTGCAACTTTAGCTCTTCAATTTCCTTCTGTGCTTCTTTCCACTTGGCAAAGTAACGATCTTTCCTCACTTTCACTTCCTGAAGTTCTTCTTTCAGCTCTCCATTCTCAATCTTGACCGCCTCCCACATATCCTGATACGTGGCAAGCTTGTCTTCTGCTTTAGTCAAGAGCTTCTTATTTTTCCTTTTAGCTTTGCTTGATGATTCAGCCGCCATACTGACCTTTTTGAAGTGCTGAGCTCTGTCAGCAAAATCCTTCTCTCTTATTTCTAGATGCGCTATCATGTCTTGAACTTTCCATTTCAACTCCAAGTTGTCCTGTAGAGCACTCTGTAGCTGACTACTCATATCAGAGTTTTCCACCCTCAGATCAGATACCAACTTTCGCTACTTGTCGAATTCTTCAAGTGGTACAGTGAGTCTCTCTTCCACAATCTCTGGATATAAGGGAGGCGCCCGATCAAAAGGTAAATAGAACTCTTCTACCCTCTTCTTTACCCATTCAACATATGGAGCGAAAGCTTGATTATTGGGTTTACCCAAAACAGTTTTACCTATCTTTTGTCTGCTGAGCCAAGCTTTAGAAGCTTCTTATGCAATAGTCACACCATCAGTCAATGAAAATACAAAGATTCTTCCAAATCTTTTCCAACTGGAGGATCTTTTAGGGCGTATGCAAACTTCCTGACAGCCAAAGACGGGTTGTAGTTAATACCTCCTTTTCTTCCGATCAAGGGTACATTGGGATACTTGCCACAACTATGCAAAATATCAGTCCCCAATAATCCCTTATCCACCCAAAGAATATCTTTAGCAGCTAGGCCCATCAGACGCTTACTCCACTCTAGAGAAGTCTTTGAATCCACAAAAGCACCTGACTGGGGTAAACGTTTGGCAAACCACTTGTAAAAAAGAGATGCGCAACAACAAACCACCCCACCTCGTCTTTTCTCATTCCTGTTGTATAGGGCATAGTGGAGATCACCTAACAAAGTCGGCACCGGATTCTGAGCTGTAAATATCTGAATAGCATTCGTATAGACAAAATCAGACTCATTAGGGAATAACACAATGCCATATATACACAGAGCCAATATTGCATTGAAAGCCATCCACCTCTTCTCCTTAGCTTCTTCTTGAGCCCTCTTCACCAAGTACTCCAAGTGATAGCCTCGAGATTTTCCCATCTTATAAAAGTCAGCCTCCACTGTAGATCTGCTCAAATAAAGAGCCTCAGCCACTGCTTGGAAATCACAATCTCCTTGGGAACCACAAAAAGGAACACCTTCTTTGACAGGAATTCTCAAAATGTTGGAGTACTCTTCCAGGGTAGGAACCAACACATAATCTGGCATCACAAAGCACCTCAAGGAAGGATCATAAAACTGCATCAAGGTGTGTAGCCCATTGTATTCATATTCACTGAGGCTCCGAACCAGGGATAATATCCAACCATACTTCTCTTCAAAGGCTCCCAAAACTTCTGGACCAGCCATACTCTGTAAACTGTTCAATGGACCAAGAGTGATCTTCAGGAACTTGTAGACGATGATGTGCTTCTTACCCCTCTTAGTGTCCATCCCTATGAATGCTCTCTGACTGGAATAAAAGACTAGATACTACTTGAAAATGCACAAACATGAATGTCAGAAAAATGGAATGCAATGCGAGGCATGGGATCAAGGTATCCACACAAACTGGCTGCACTGCGCTGACTGAACAAATCAAGGCTTTGTACCAAAACCCAGAACAAAAGCAACCATAGTGATAAAACCAGAAAACCAGGTAGGTTGAAGGTCAAGGTCACCTGCAAACCTGCAAACACCCATCCCTCTCACATGTGGGTACTAAGATCCTCAATATCCCGGGCTCTCAGGTCGAGAAATGATGATACGTTCACCATTTCTGGTTTAGCATCATCATCAATCGAGGAGGCCTCAACTAATTCACCAAAACGAAAGGTCCTCAGCTTCTGGCAGTGAGGTCGAGAAGCAATAGTACATTCATCCCTCGGGGTACAGTACTATCGCCAATCGAGGAGCGCCTCCACTGATTCACTTTCAAAAAAAGATCCTATTTCAAGTTCCCAGCATTGGGTCCTCGGATCGAGAATGTCCGATGGATTTGCCACAGAACGTGGTCTGCCACAGTCACATCTCGGGAGGAGTGCCATTACTGAGTCCTCGGGAATGGTCACCAGAGTCGACAATTCCTCAAGAGAATAACTACTAGTCTGTATCAACATACAGTAGCAGAAAGCTCCTGATAGAACCTCGTCTGATTGTAGGGATCGTGATCACCCGCACGTAGCCAACACCACGAGAGCGTCACGCCTGCGCACACTAAAACCTATGGGTATGCTTGAGCCTGGGTATTGGGCTCATCTCTCAAAACCTCCCAACCTGCCAAACAGAAAAACAGCACAGCGCAGCATAGTCCAGCATAACAATGCAATGCAGTAAAATGCGGTAAAAACAGCAAAGCAGTAAAGCAAAAATATAGTAAACAGTAATACAGTAATATACAGCAAAAATAAAATGCAACAGATAAACACCCAATGAAAACAAGAAAACAAGCGCTAGGACTGACTCGCAAAAGGGGATGGACAACCAAGAGGTCAACCTTTCCCCAGCAGAGTCGCCAGCTGTCGCTCCCGAAAGATTCGCATCCAATGGTACAAACGTGAGAGCGGCGCAGAAAAAACACAGAGTCGCAAGCAATGTGTATTTATCCAGAGAGAGGGAAAGGAAACACTGCATAAACCTGAGGGAAGGAAAAGAACATGGTCTCGCGACCAAGAGAAACGGGTACGGGAGCCGGTTACGCAAAGGGAAGGTGTTAGAACCCAACACGTCCATCGTACTTGATGGGATCCACGCTTGTCGTCTGCATCAAAGGGTGTCGTCGTCTGGAACTCCACTGCTACGGGACCGGAGAAGAAATGAGAATGGAAAGAACGGAGAAACGAAGAAGAAAAGAAAAAAATAAGTGACTCGATAGGACGTTATCGTTGTCCCAGGCCTACGTACTCCCTCAGTGCAATGGGAAAGTCAGAGTCAACGTAGTTCGGATGGGACCTGTGGGGGAAGGTTGCTCGCCAAGACAATCGTTGTCTTGTGCCTACATATCCTCAATCGGACGAGAGAGAGGAATCAGAGCTAATGTAGTTCGTGGGTACGACCACGGATAGGTAAGTGTTTTTTACGTGAGCGACGAGCTCTTTTCTGAAAAGAAGTTTGAAACCCAACAATCCCAAAGGACAAAAAGATTTGAATTTGTTTTGTGTTTTTTAGACAGAAGTGTCTTAATATAGTTCATAACTTGCATTGCACCAAAGTCTGTGACATAGGAACGAATACTTCGCGTATCGTCCCTAACAGGACGTACACTAGGTACCCTAGAGGAGTGAAGGGAAACCCCTCATTCCTCACTTCCCATGCTTAAGGCTCGAGCGCAATACACGTTAACTTCTTATTACGTGTTTTGAAGAAGTTTTGAGATGAGAAGAGAGAAGACACAAAGGAAACTCTAAAGGGAAACTAAGAGTCCTAATGTTATCATGCATGGATATCCTATGGTTAGTAAGGCTTAGGAGAGACGACTATCTAAAACCTAATGCTAATCCTACTCCAAGCTTAATAAAAAATTAAGTTGGACTAGGTAGCTCTAAGGGAAAAGAATCCAAGACTTAATCAAGTCTTGAGATTCATGGGATGAGAAAGAGTGAGAGAGAAGAAAGAAGCATCTTAAATACTAAAGCAAACACAAGTATGAAAGCTTAAAAGAGAAAGGAAAAGTTAGAATGTGGATAACCATCCACATCCCATTCACTTACCATTAGCCCCTACATGGTTAGCAAAACAAACATAAGCAACAATAAGGTAAATGAAACCCAAACAAGTCACAACCCAAAGAGAAATGGTTACAAACCAGATGAAACTCATCCAAGTCAGAATGTACACCTTAGAGGTGACTCACAATGTTTACTAAACAAGATCAAGCAAAGAGAATGTAAACAAGTGGCAAAACATACAAGAAAGTCATCAAAGAAGGAGTAGAAGAAGAATGAGTGGATAGGCAAGGTGATCATGCAAGAATGCTTCAAATAAAATCCAAGTCAGAATGTGGATGACCTAAACATGTGCCTAAACATGCTATACAAGTGTAATAAAAGGAATACAAGCAAGTATCTAAGCATTAAGAATCATTAGAAAAAGGAGAAGGAAGCATGTAAGTGAAACATGTTAAAGGATGCAACATGAAACATGAATAACATATGACATGAATACAAAGCTTCAAAGTCAGAAACATACATCAAATGAGATGCAAATAAGTGATATGGCATGGCATACACAAACCAAACACAAACCAAGAAGAGGCATAGATTAAAAGAAGTGAAAAGATAAGTCAAAAGAGGCATGCAAATCAAACATTAAACATGTGCACAAAATATGCAACAACCTCACACCAATGACCTATAATGATAATAAAATGACTTATAATGATTCAAACATGGCTCAAGAAGTCAAAGAAACAATCCCAAACAATGGCACAAGTGCCTTCTCAAACAAGTAATCAAACATGGTTAAAGATGTGCATAAAAGAAGACCTCAAACAAAGAGCAATCAAACAATTAGAAAACCATCTTTAGAAATCACCAAATTAATTCTCAGAACACCTCAACTAGAAGCAAACATCATATTAAAAACTCATGCAAAAATTAACAAGATAAGTCCTTCAATCAATCATGCAAAGTCACATAGGAATTACGAACTAATATGCAAAAGAGAGGGACCAAAATGCAATATGAAAAGAGGTTAAAAATATGAGAAAAATGTTTTTATGCACTTCAAGATGTTGATGAAACAATACAAAAATAATGGGTTCAGAATGTTTTGTATGCTGTGAGAAATAAAATCTAAAATGCAAAGTGTGCACAATTGAAACAAATTAACAAGAAATTAAAGCAACAATTAATTCAGATACCAAAAATAAAATAAAAAAGTAAAATAAAATTTGGAAATATTTTATAAAACCCAAAATATGCTTCATGATTTTTTTTATAATTTTTGGATGCATTAAACTAATTTTAAGAAATAAAAATGAAATACAACAATTAATAAAAAAAAAAGAAATAAACACGGGGGGTGTAAACAGCAAGCAGGGCACGTTGAGAAATGAAATGGACCAAAGCATGGGGTGGGAATAGCAAGCCCAAATCATAAAAGTCCATGAGCGAAGTCAAAAGAAAACATATGGAACCCAGTCAACGGTCAGACTCAATCAGGACCCTCAGATCAATCATACGCATGATATCAAGTAAACCAAATGCAAGGTAAGCAAGATCAGTGGTCAGGATCTACACGCACACCATAATTAACATACACAGGCGCACATTAAATCACTCAGAATTTAAAAGAAACACGTGAACAACACATGGCAAAATTAATGCGTTGGCATATTACCAACCACAAGATTAAATCAACGCATGGGATCATATCAATCAAAACACCAATAAACAAGATCAACGCATCATATCTGAGGTACATGATAAGAATCAAGGAATGGCATACACACAAACCATCAAATGAAAACATATTTTAAATGGCGTGGCAACATGTGAGCCTTCAGATTAAACAAATCAAGGGCCATGATTTCGTCTCTTTCCTCCAGCCTCCGGCCACCTGAAAAAACAACCAGACGCCGGAGCCCTAGCTCCGGTCGTCCCCTCTGGAAAGCTGCTTCTCAAAAAAATCTAGAAAATGCAAACAAGTATACCATTCCAACCAGATTTTCACAAGGATCATGGATACGCAAACCAAATCATCAAACAATGAACACACAGTGCGAATCGAACAAAATAAGTTTAGATCCAAAACTTTCAAACTCACAATACACGCATGTTACATGTCCAAAATCAATTCTAAACACATCAGCATGCTCAGCAACAATCACAAATCATTATGCACATCAAAAATTTAAGTTCTAAGAGCATGAAATCACCACTAACCTGAGGTCTTGAAGAGCTCAAAATACTCCTAAAAAACTGTCTGTAAGCTCCAGATCACACCATAGAAGTTTCTAATTGCAAAATAAATGCAATTAGAGCTTGAATCTGACCTAGATCTTGAGTTTTGAAGAAGAGGTTTCCAAATTCGAACCCTATGATATCCTTGTTATGAGCTTCAGATGATGGTAGATTTGTGTTCTATGGAGTCCAATGATTCAGAATGCGAAAGAATTTCTCAAAAAGCTTTTAAGATGAGAGAGAATCGAAGAGGAGAAGATTTGAGCAAAAATGTGAAATCTGATCAAATGAGGATGCATGACCTAGCTGTGAAGGCATGAGTTAGCTTATATACATTCCATTAGTCCACTGATTATGATTAGCAATTGGTTAATCCCTTGATTATTGAGTTTTGGAGGTTCATGCAAAAATGCAATTTCATGTGAAACCCTTCATTCACACGTGCATTGGTCACCAAGTAAGCATGATCCACCTCCATTTTACTTACTGATCACATATGAATTGAAATTGGGCCTTGAAATGTCTTGGTTTGCAAGTTTCAATCCATCTTGCAAATTTTCACTTTGTTGAATAAGTGAGAAACATGGCATGAAATGAATTGATTCAAAGGCCAAATATGATCCAAATGAAGTGTACTTGAGTGTGGAAATGTGACATGAACCAAAAGAACCAATTACAAGTCCATTTGTACCAAAATGTCAAAGGTGGAAAAAGTGGTACATGGAAAACCATCAAAATGCACCTTGTATTGTTTTGACCATAACTAGAGTTCCACAAATGATATGGAGATGTCCTAGTACTTTTTGGAAATGGGAGAGAAAGATCTTCAACATTCATGTTGGAGGAAAATTCATTTGAAGCATCCTTGATGATTAAAAGTCAAGTTGAATGTGGTGGAAAAAATTGCCAAAAATGGAAAGTTCTCATTATAGGTCATTTTCCAAATTTAGTAACTTTTGCACAAACTCTTGATTCTTGAAGAATGATGCCATCCATGCTATTCCTTGACCAAATAAAGGTCTATGGACTTGGGAAACATGATTTGAACCTTTGAAAACCATGAAAAGAACCTCAAAATTCCACAGTTAACTTTCTCCTTTACAGTTGACTCTTCTTGGTTCACAAGCAACTGATCCACTGAACATTCTTCACCATAAACTATCAACCAAACCCTCATCTATGGATACATGCAAGCATAAAGACCTCATGACACCATGCTTGAACACACAAAGCTCTCCAAGAAGTCTTTTTGATTCACAAACCCTAATTGGTCCCTCTGGTTAGGAGGGAAAGATTCACTTGAAATCCTTAGCCATTCTTGATCTTATGAAGATATGATGAACCCCTCAAACCACCTTGAGGCTTGAGACTTGAGAAAATGGACCAAGTACCTTGATCCCATGCTAAGAACCATGCTATGCACAAATGTTAATGCAAGAAATGCAAAGAAACATAAGCCAGTTAGCTAAAAACAAACAAGTAAAATTTTGGGGTGTTACACACATACCCCTCATAATTTTCCATCCTCTTTCCAAATCCAGTACCTATTTTTACCAAAACTCACTCAGTCCCTCAGACCGACCCTATTCTCAACTTTCCCCTAATTTTAAAACGGACCACAAACAAGCAAATCAAACAAGATTTAAGTTATTCAGCAAGATATTCAGTTCTAAAGGTCAGAAAGAGTTTCGAAAACTAACCCTTGAAGAACAGCTCTACGAAGGCGCTCAGGTACTTGGCTTCGAATCCTCTTTCTTTAAGCTTGCTTCCTTTTTCCTTCTACTTGCTTTTTCTCTTCTTTTCCCTTGTGATTCTGCTTGCCGTGTTGATGTTGTTGGATATGGTTGTCGTGTGAGTGAGGATGAATGTCTTAGCTCATCTCTTGTCAAACTTTCAATGAGAAATTCTTACAGAGATTCTTAGGATGAGAGCTTTAGTGAAAATGGGTTAGGGAGTATTTTGCAGAATCGAAACTTTTTAGGGTTCTAGTCATTTCGGATTTTTTTTCCTCCCTCTCTTTTGCTGATAAATGGCTTGGTTTTTATAGCAGAAAATTAGGGTTTCAGTGTTTGAATCTTGCTGAAGGATCTTCATTTCCATCCATGCCTGTTAACAACTTTTTTTATGCTAAGAAATGTTTTTCCATTTTGGTGAATTCTGTGGTTTCTGAATTTCTCTGCGTTCTCTGCGTTCTGCATTTTTGTCATTTTGCGTATGGACTGTTCTTGGTGGTCCCTTGAGACTCGAGCATAGCAGTACTGTGTTTCACAAATTTAAACTGTAAACTTTTGACAAGGTTTTATATTCGCAATGACTTGTTGGTCTTTCCACCCTTTCCTTGTAATACATTTTTTACTCTTATTTCTCTTTTTGCAGGTATACCATTCTTGGCAAGTGGTTCAACTTTAGCAGACTTACCAACCTCAACCTCAGTACACTAGAACTCCTTTGGAGGGATAGATGAGCTTAGGTTAGTGCCAAGGTTTAGAGAATGGTACTGAGTAGTATTAGATGAAATCTTTGTAATTATTCCTGCACTCTAATATTTTGATGTAATCCCTCTTGTGAGCATAAACTCCAATAGTCTTAAATTTTCTCTTGTGAATTTTGCCATTGCCTCTCACCTTTGTCTACAATTTGAACCTTATCAACACTTTTATGTTCTTAGTATGGATAGGATAACTTAGGAAAACTTATGGCCATGAATTATGTTGAATCTGTTTGCAGCTTACGATACCACTATTATCCTTAGGAAAATCTGTGGCATGGCATGCTGGTTATTAAAACATGTCTTGGCTTTTTATGTACACTTCCTGGTTTCATTGTTTTCAGGTATCTTGGCTGGAATTTGGTAAAATTCTTGACACATGAATATGACTGTTCTGATGCGCATGAATGGTACATGAGGAATGTATTGTTGCAGATGATGAGGCATGAAGATTTGAGGACAGAACTCAATTTGAATCTCTTAAAGAAAAAACCATGGAATTATTCTTAAGTAGCTTGGTAGAATCATATGGTAATGTTTGAAGCTTAGTTGCAACACTTTGTCTTTGTTTGTAATGGTTTTGTATTGTAGCCTTTATGTGATCTTGAATCAAAGGTTGTAACCTTAACTTTGTTAATGGAATTAGAAATTGTAATATGGATGGTGGTCATTGGAGTGGTGTAGTTGCTTGCTAAAATCGCTATTTAAAGTTTAATTACTCACCTTGTCGGCATTTAATGGTGCACAGCCCGTGTTCTGATCTGAAGGCGCTTATGATTTGGCCATAATTATCACTCGGTTTACCTTTAAGGCCAATTGAACAATAAATACAATGGCTTTGGAGTCTTTATAGCTTTTTGTAATATCTCTCTTGGCTTGTAGTGTTGACTTGTGATTTAGCTATCTCTTTAAACTAATCCAAACCTTATATTTTGGTGACGATGTAAATTCCTTGAGAAGCCTTGACATATTTGGAGAAAAGCTCTGCGTGTTACTTGCTAATATTGGAATTCAAAGTAGAGCTTTAAAGCTTCTCGCATTATCTCAAAACATGGATGGTTATGGATTTGAACCCTTTAATTTCATAATGTAAATATATTTGAAACAAAACATGACTAGTCACTATCTCATGATCTAAGATGGGCTAAGTTTGCCCCAATTTAAACCTCGGCTTGCTAAATTGATGTTGTCTTGAACATTATCCATTCATGGCTAGAACTCTCTCGAATGAGCTCAACAAACTTGCTTTTAGACACGAATCCCCCTTTGAAATAATCTTAGAATCCATGACTTGAAAATGAACTTAAGCCTGGTCTTAACTTGTTTAACCTAAAGATGAATGAGCATTTCTTAGCTTGCTTAACCATACAACCTCAGTGTCACACTTGGAATATGGTTAAAAATCTTCACGATCATAGCTTAAAATTTCAAACGATTTTAAGCCTATCTTGAGGAGATCGATTTTTAATCATTGTACTTGATTAGCTAGAATCGTCTTGGACTATAACCTAAAATCATCTTGAAGCCAGCTGACCATGTCTTGACTGACTCATCATAAAGTTAGTGCCCAATCCTTCTTTATCTTCTCTTGAAACCAAAGAAACCCAACAAGAGCCATCAAACACTACAAACATATACAAGGCCAAAGGTCAAGTAATCATGCAGTAGGTAGGACAAATTTGGGGTATGACAGATGCCCCTATCTAATTGTCTTGGACCCGCGAGAGTGAACTGCTGCATGGCGTTCATTTTTAGGGTAGAAGTCAATTAGATATAAAAAGACCCCAAAATTTGTCTATCAAAATGAAACATGTGCTTATGGAGTAAGAACTGGCAGAATGAGGTAGTTGGGTACAAAATGAACAGAATAACTTGAGACTCTTTGGGTGGTCGAAGCAGTCCCTTATCCATTAAGGTTCCTCGATGATACCAAAGCAGTATCTCTGAAGGAAGACGATTCTCTGGGTCGTCGAAGAAATACCTTATCCATTAAGGTTCCTCGATGATACCAAAGCAGTATCTCTGAAGGCAGACGACTCTCTGGGTCGTCGAAGCAGTCCCTTATTCGTTAAGGTTCCTTGATGATACCAAAGCAGTATCTTTGAAGGCAGACGATTCTCTGGGTCTTCGAAGCAGTCCCTTATCCATTAAGGTTCCTCGATGATGCCAAAGCAGTATCTCTGAAGGTAGACGACTCTCTGGGTCGTCAAAGCAGTCCCTTAATTGTTAAGGTTCCTCGATGATACCAAACCAGAATCTCTGAAGGCAGACGACTCTCTGGGTCGTCGAAGCAGTCCCTTATCCGTTAAGGTTCCTCGATGATACCAAATCAGTATCTCTGAAGGCAGACGATTCTCTGGGTCTTCGAAGCAGCCCCTTATCCATTAAGGTTCCTCGATGATACAAAAGCATTATCTCTGAAGGAAGACAATTCTCTGGGTCGTCGAAGCAGTCCCTTATCCATTAAGGTTCCTCGATGATACCATAGCAGTATCTCTGAAGGCAGACAATTCTCTGGGTCGTCAAAGCAGTCCCTTATCCATTAAGGTTCCTCGATGATACCAAAGCAGTATCTCTGAAGGCAGACGATTCTCTGGGTCTTCGAAGCAGTCCCTTATCCATTAAGGTTCCTCGATGATACCAAAGCATTATCTCTGAAGGTAAATTTGCTGAGGAATAGTTGAGCAAGATTCCTATTGGAGGAAATGTGCTGGCTTTGCAGGGGAAGGCTCACAATAAACTTTCTAGGGTAGCCTCTGCTTGGGGAGCACTGACAGCAGCTGTTGAGGATTGTCATTATCAATTTCATGGTTGAAGAATGACTTGCTGGGGAATAGAATTCTGAGAGCACGTACGGGATATCAATTTCTCTTTAGAAGAATACTGCCTACTTTGAAGGAGGACTGGCCAAGATGCTTGTGAGTCGATCCTGGATCCTGTTATGCTATGCTGCTGGGGATGAATATGCCATGCATCACATGATGCACTAAAACACATACTAAGATGCAACTGCTAGGGAATCTAAAACATGTATGATATGATAGTGCTTGATATGATTATGTAATGTTATGCTAGCATGTTATGCACATGACGATGCAAATGATCGGGCGCGTCGGGGATAAATTTCCTTGTCGAGGGTATCACCAGGGATTGGATTTGGTAATTGCCAAGTGAAATTGGACTTTGATTATTTTGGTGTTTGCCAATAGATTGGACTTTGGTTATTTTTGTGTTATGAGGATGCCAACGACAGTGGACTTTTAATGGTTTCCAAAGAAGACTGGACTTTAAAGGGTAGATTTGAAGGTGCCAACGAGTGTGGACTTTTGAGTATTTGTCAATAAAGGATTGGACTTTGGGTTTTATGGGGATGGTGAGAGTGTTTGACTACTCGACCCCTTTTGAGCAAGCCAAATATGACTAGGGAGCGTGATTGCCCCTGTTGGGCTTGAAAGATTCACTGTCGGAGATTACATTAAGTAAATCCATGAGAAGCTATACCGCTTTTGGTGAGGAGCCAATACGGCTGACAACTGATTTGATGCTTTCATGTGGTGAAGTTCTTTTGGAGACTATCTAATTCCTTTGTAGTTCTTCCAACACCAAACAAATTTTATTGTTTTTAAATATTGTTTTTATTAACCGAAGTTTCAAAACACAGTTTATAAAAAACAAAATCAATCTGCAAACAAACAGATAAAGTAAAAAAATGAGCACAATTTGGTGAGAAATCTCTCTCTTTGTATTGATTTGCCCCTGGAATGGGTAAGTATGTACAAGGATGTAATTCCTTAATAAGGTAATTGTGGTGCAAGAAAAACATAATGGAAATACAAATTAACGAGGTTCCATTGAGTTTTAATACTGCTATGGTCCCTATGACTTTGATAACTTCAACACCTTGCTTCGTAGGAAGATGGCTGGGTTGATTCCTCTCTTCAGTGGTACATCAGGATCAAGTGGACGTGCAGACCAGATACTTTGACTTGGAACCTGTCCCTAACTTTTGCCTGGATCGCCCTTTCGGGTTTTCAATCCACTGGGACGCCCTTTTTTTCCTGAACCACCCTTTCGGGTTTTCAATTCAGCGGGCCTATATCTTTTATCTTATCCCTAATTTTTGCCTGGACTAATTTTGTTTTTTCAGGTCCACTGGGATTGCCATTTTTACCTAAGTCGCCTTTTCAGGTTTTCGACTTAGCGGCCTTATTATTCCACTTTTTTTAGGCATAGTATCTCTTAACGTACTCTGCATTAACCGGATATGGTAATTCATCACCGTCCATTGTCACGAGCTTCAAGGCACCACCAGAGAATGCCTCTCTTACAACATATGGGCCTTCATAGTTTGGCATCCACTTGCCCCTGGATTCATTATACATAGTCATGATCCTCTTGAGCACCAAGTCACCTTCCTGGAATGTCCGAGGATGCACTTTCTTGTCAAAAGCTTTCTTCATACATCTTTGATAAAGCTGGCCATGGCATATTGCTGCCAAGCGTTTTTCTTCAAGAAAGTTGAGTTCATCAAACCTCGTCTTCACCCATTATGCTTCATCAAGCTGTGCTTCCATCAATACTCTCAATAAGGGGATTTTGACTTCTATCGGAAGAACCGCTTTCATGCCATAAACCAATGAGTAAGGAGTTGCCCCTGTTGAAGTTCGCACTGAGGTACGGTAGTCGTGCAGCGCAAAAGGTAGCATCTCATGCCAATCCTTATAAGTGACCACCATTTTCTGAATGATCTTTTTAATGTTTTTGTTGGCTGCCTCAACGGCTCCATTCATCTTGGGTCTGTATGGTGTCGAATTATGGTGCTCAATCTTGAAACTAGCACACAATTCATCCATTATTTTGTTGTTGAGATTAGACCCATTGTCAGTGATGATACAGTTAGGCACTCCATATCTGCATATAATGTTGTGCTTCAAGAAGCGAGCGACCACTTGCTTGGTAACGTTCGTATACAATGCAGCCTCAACCCATTTGGTGAAGTAGTCTATGGCAACCAATATGAAGCGGTGTCCATTTGAGGCCTTTGGCTCGATCATCCCAATCATATCTATTCCCCACATGGAAAATGGCCATGGTGAAGTCAAGACGTTCAAAGGAGTGGGAGGTACATGAATCTTATCAGAGTATATCTGGCATTTATGGCATGTTCGAGCATGATGGTAGCAGTCAGCCTCCATGGTTAGCCAATAATAGCCTGCTCTCAATATCTTCTTTGCCATAGTATGCCCATTTGCGTGGGTACCAAAACAACCTTCATGAATGTCTTTCAGAATCTGCTCAGCTTCATGCTTTTCCACACATCTGAGTAGTACAGTATCATGATTACGCTTGTATAACACATTCCCATTGAGGATGAAATTTGATGCCAATCTGCGCAAAGTTCTCTTATCCACCGCCAGAGCGCCCTCTGGATATTCTTATTTCTCCAGATAACGTTTGATGTCATAGAACCATGGCTTTTCATCTGACTCTTCATCGATAGTCAAACAGTGAGCTGGCTCTTTAAATCGCTGTAGACCAATATGCGGCCGATGGTTGGGCCATATCAGTTTATACATAGAAGCCAAAGTTGCCAGAGCGTCTGCCATTTGATTTTCCTCTCTAGGCACATGATTAAAGGTGATATCATTAAATCTGAGAAGTAGCTTTGCCACGTAATCTCAATATAGAACTAGATTGGCATGTTTGGCATCCCAGTCACCTCGAATCTGATGTATTACTAAAGCAGAATCTCCAAACACATCAAGAGTCTTGATTCTTAAATTGATGGCTTCTTCCAATCCAAGTATACAAGCTTCATACTCAGCCATGTTATTGGTGCATGGAAATCAGAGCTTAGCTGTGAACGGTAAGTGGAAATTCTTGGGTGATGTAATTACTGCCCCAATTCCATTTCCATGAACATTTGAGGCACCGTCGAACATGAGAGTCCATCGCTCCCCTGGTTCGGGCCCTTCATCTGGACCTGGCTCTTCATAATCTTTTAGTACCATTATGTCTTTGTCTAGGAAATCGAACTTCAAGGGCTGATAATTATCCACCGATTGATGGGCAAGATGGTCCGCCAGTATGCTACCCTTGATGGCTTTTTGAGTGACGTATTGAATATCGTACTTAGATAAAAGCATTTGCCATCAGGCTATTCTGCAAGTGAGAGCAGGTTTCTCAAAGATGTATTTGATGGGATCCATCTTGGAAATCAGATAAGTAGTGTGGGTCAACATATACTGCCTGAGACATCTGGCAGCCCAGGATAATGCGCAGCAAGTCCTCTCGAGTAAGGAATACCTTGTCTCGCAGTCATTGAACTTCTTGCTGAGGTAATAGATGGCATGTTCCTTCTTTCCCGTCTCATCTTGTTGCCCCAACACACAACCCATAGATTCATCAAGTACAGTCAGGTACATAATGAGTGGCCTTTCAGGAACATGCGGTATCAGGATCGGTGGTTCTTGCAGATACTCTTTGATTTTATCAAATACCCCTTGGCAATCATCACCCCACGCAATTGACTGATTCTTTCTTAGCAGTTTGAAAATAGGTTTGCAGGTGGCAGTAAGGTGTGAAATAAATCTGGCAATGTAGTTTAATCTTCCCAGAAAGCCACAAACCTCTTTCTCTGTCCTAGGCACAGGCATATTCTGAATTGCCCTCACCTTATCAGGATCCACTTCGATTCCTTTCTGACTTACAATGAAACCCAGCAATTTTCCAGATCGTACCCCAAATGTGAACTTATTGGGGTTGAGTCTCAGTCTAAACTTTCTCAATCGAACAAACAACTTTTGCAGATTAATTAAGTGCTCCTCTTCGGTTTGAGACTTGGCAATCATATCGTCGACGTACACTTTAATCTCTTTATGGATCATGTCATGAAAGAGCATTACCATTGCACGTTAATACGTTGCCCCAACATTCTTAAGTCCGAATGGAATCACCTTATAGCAGAAGGTGCCCCATGGTGTGATAAATGTGGTCTTCTCCATATCCTTTGGGTCCATCTAAATTTGATTATACCTAGAAAATCCATCCATAAAAGAGAATACGGAGAACTGAGCTGTGTTGTCAACCAATACATCGATGTGAGGTAATGGGAAGTCGTCCTTAGGACTAGCTCTATTCAAATCTCTGTAATCCACACACATACGAACCTTTCCATCTTTTTCGGTACCGGCACAATGTTGGCAACCCATTGTGGGTACTTTGCTACTGCCAGGAAACCAGCATCAAGCTGCTTTCGGACTTCTTCACGAATTTTGAGAGCCATATCTGGATGGGTCCTTCTTAACTTCTGTTTGACAGCATGGCATTCCTCCTTGAGTGGTAACTTGTGTACAACCATATCAGTATCCAACCCAGGTATGTCTTGATACGACCAGGCGAATACGTCAGCATACTCATGGAGGAGCTCTATCAACTTGGTCTTGACTTCAATTTGAAGAGATGCACCTATCTGCACCTCTCTTCTGTCTTCCTCGGTACCCAGGTTGATGACTTCAATGTCTTCTTGGTGCGGCAGGATGACCTTCTCCTCTTGCTTGAGCAGCCTTGCCAACTCGTCGGGGAGTTCACAATCTTTCATGCCCTCCTCTTCAGCTTGGTATATTGGGCAATCAAAGTCATATAGGCCCGTAGCAGCGTCTATGTCAAGGACCTCGGTGGTGTTTCTGCATGTTTATGATTTATGCAGTTTATTTAGGAAAGTGTGTGCATGAAAATATTGCCATTTACTGTAACGTAAAAAAAGAAAGAAAGTGAGTAAAAGAATTAAATGCAAACTGAAATTCATTAATGATAATCAATGTTTGAAAACATTAGGTGGCCCATACAATGCTCCACTACGCCTTGGGCAGAGCGTAGGGTTTTTGATAAATAGTAAAATTACGTTTGGTGTGTGAAAAACTGAGGAACTTCAATGGTCTTCTAATTCTAGAGCTCTTCACCAGGCTTTGCTTGTCGAATCCAGCTTGTAGCAGCTTGCTCATCACCAACATGGTCTTCTATGATCATTACTACTGGAGAACCAAAGATGTGCCCAGCACTCGTAAAAATCTCCTCAACAGGAAGGATCTGATTTCCGTTGTATGGAACAAAAGCTGAATTGCGGGATGGCTGATAACCTAGCCCAAACTTATCAAGCTTTTCAGTAACCTCAACCATTTTGACCCATCCTTGGGCATTTCCTTCTTCCACCACAGCTTTAGCTTCCTCATATGAGGCCATTGATGACCTTAACTCTTGGTGCTCTGGTACTCGTTGCACAACCAGTGTACTCACCACCTCAAAGGACTGAAAATGTGTCTCAACCATTTCACCCTCGACATCAATGTAGCGAAATGATGTCAAATGACTTACTAGAATGTCCTCTTCGCCGCCTATCACAACCATCTTGTCATTGGTAATGAACTTTAGTTTCTGATGGAGAGTGGACGTGATTGCTCTTGCTGAGTGAATCCAGGGCCTTCCTAGCAAGCAACTATAACCAGGATAAATGTTCATTACTTGAAAAGTAATGGTAAAAATAGTAGGTCCAATCTTAATTGGCAAGTCCACCTCACCAATAACCGCACGCCTAGATCCATCAAATACCTTCACTATGAGAGTACTTGGCCTCATGATTACCCCATTCACAGGCATCCTTTCCAGAGTTGTCTTCGGGAGCACACTTATGGAGGATCCAGTATCCACCAAGACTCTAGATATCAAAACGTCTTCACACCTAATGGAAATGTGAAGAGCCTTGTTATGGTTTTTCTTTTCAATAGTCAGATCATCATCATTAAACCCCAGAAAGTTGCCAGTGGTGACACTGGCTATCACATAATCAAATTGTGCTACAGTGATATCCTTGGTAATGTATGCAGCACTCAACACCTTTAGCAGGGAGGATCTATGTGCCTCGAAACTGAGCAACAAGGCGAGCATAGATATCTTGGCAGGAGTTTAGTTTAACTGATCGACTACCTTATAGTCGCTCTTCTTTATAATCTTTAGAAACTCTTCAGCCTCTTTCTGTGTGAATGCCCCTCTTGGAGATGCCAACCTTTCTAGTAATTCAGCACTCGGAGTTTCAACTGGTATAGCAACCGCCTCTCCTTTATCATTGTTTGGCACATCTACTGGTTTTGCTGCAAAGATTCGACCACTACGGGTCATTCCACTTGGTCCTACTACAACGTCACACTTAGCACCACCATATTCAACGACTACCTTTTCTGGCCCTTGTTTAAAAACTTCAGACTCAGGAACACTAACAGGATACTTAATATTTATCGGAACAGGGCGCCCTGGCCTTGGTTTACTAACATCCGCCTCATCAAACTGAATAACCATAGGTGCAGGACGAATTGGTCTTTGTTGGAAAACATTAGCTCCATCATATTCAATGATTACCGGAGCAGGCTGAACTTGTCTTTGTTGACAACCTTCAGGCGCATCATACTGAATGTTAATGACAACCACACTTTGTTCTTTTGCATTCCAAAGTTCAACCTGAATCACACCTTAATCCAGGAATTTCTGTAAATGTTTCTTAACCACCTCATCAGACAAATTATCAAGCTCATCTTCAGGGATCATCCCACATCTCTTCAATATTTCTCCTATAACCGCCATAGGAGTACGAATATCTTCAACCCTTGTAATCAATCTCTGTCCGCTGCCTTCTTCCACAGCATTAACAGACGGTCCTCCATGCGGGGGCATGGGATTGTGTTTAACATTAGCACCTCCCTGAGTGAAGGTAAGATCTTTGGACTTAACCAAATCTTGAACTCTGTTCTGAAATGCATAACAGTTTTCTATGGTATGCCCGGGAGCACCCTTGTGAAACTCACAATGAGCATTGGCATCGTATCCGGGAGGATATGGGAAGACTGCTGGTCTCAAATCCCTGAGTTTTAAATGCCCACTCTGATACAGTTAAGAAAAAATATGACTATACGGCATTGGCACCGGATCGATATGCCTTCTTGGTCTTGGCTGCCTCTGTGGTGGGGCATTCTGATATTACGGCTGAGGAACGTTCTGATAATTTAGTTGTTGAGTAGGCTGTTGAGGTGGGGCTTGTGCAACTGCAGCCACTTGCTGATATGGTATATTCACTGGGGCTCTACCCCCTCGTCCTCTCATGACAGCGTTGGTCTCTTCATCCTTTCTCTTTACAAATGGTTTCTTTCCTCCACTTGTAGTAGCAACAGCGGCTTTATTTTTCTTCAGCTGACTCTCAATCCTTTCTCCTACAGACACGATCTCAGCAAAGTTAGGGAAGCTTGACCCCAGCATACGGTCCAAATATTGAGGCTGTAAAGTTCCCATAAACATATCCATTAACTCTTTGTCCAGCAAAGGTGGTTGAACACGAGAAGCCAACTCCCACCAGCGTTGAGCATATTCTTTAAATGACTCATCGTTGCGCTGAGCCATGTCTTGCAGTTGAGTGCAGTTTGGCGCCAGATCAGTGTTGTACTGGTTATGTTTAAGAAATGCCTCGGAAAGATCTCTCCAAGTACTAATTTGCCCCTTCTCCAGCTGCATGTACCATTCCAATGATGCCCCACTAAGGCTATCTTGGAAATAGTGAATAAGGAGTAGGTCATTTTTAATATGAGCAGCCATCTTGCGACAATACGCCTGCAGGTGAGTTTTGGGACAGCCGATTCCCTTGTACTGGTCAAAAGTTGGCACCTTAAACTTCTCAGGGATCACAAGTCCGGGAACCAAGCACATATCTACCGCATCCAAGCCGGGGGTAGCCTGAACCTCCAAGGCCTTGAATTTTTCTTTCAATGTGCGCAATCTGTCAGCAGATGGATCAGGTCCAACATGTTGAGGAGGTGGAGCTGGTATGTAGAAGGCATCAACTTTCTCGTCTGCATCGCTCACAGATCCATGATGAGTCGAGTGTTCTGACAAGTCTATGTGAACGGGAGGAGGGATTCCCTTAATCACTCCAGAAGTTCCTATCTTTTCAGCTAGCTTTCTGGTATTGGCCATAGTTTCGGCATTGTTCTCTTTCTGAGCTAGTACCATCATGGCCTCCAGTAGTTGATCCATTTTGGCCTTTAGCGAGTCAATGTCATTCCACATCGTGTTCTGATTCTCCTCTATTTGTTCCAGCGTCATCTTGAAGCTTTGGCGAGTCTCGTACCGGTGTTGAGTAGTCAGGTTTTCTATTGGAGAAGTAATAAAGTGTATGAGTTTATGGTGTTCAAACTCACACGGGATGTGGATGTAAAATGCTTTTATGCTTATGTTTTATGCTTTTATGTTTTATTTTTAGGGAATCATTTGTAGAGTTGTTGTTAACAAGCATTCAAAATAACACGAAGACAGGAACATAAAGGAAAGCTGAATTCTCATTCATCCATTAATTCATTACATAATTCCGAGGTACCAAAGTTTCAACTAATACAAGCCAAATACAAATAACAAGAAAATAAGATGATGGTCTTCAAGCTGTGGGCCTTCGCGCTTCACGCTCCTCAAGTTCTTCCTTAAACCTCTTCAGCATTACCTTACAAAGGCAAACAAACTCCACAATGGCCTGAGGGGTAGAGTCTTCTAGTGCTTCGTATGCATCCCTACGCTTCCAAATCAGGTCCTTAGCCAGATAGTTACAAAATTCAATCAAACCGTTGAGTTTGTTGCGGTACATGTCTCGGCTGTCCCTCAGGATAATCATAGATCGCTCAAAACCATCATAATCCTGGAGCACTTTTTCCCTTTCTGCCAACCAAATGGCCTTGTCTTCGAGAATAGCCCTCATCTGATTTTGCTGATTTTCAACGACCCTTTTGACACCATCCAACTCCCTTCGTAACTTATCCCAATCAGCAGGTCTGACCCAGGCCGTCCTCATAGAGTCTTCCTTAAGCTGACACTCTCTTGCTTCAGAAGCTCTTGACAAGCGTAGGTCGGTACTTAGTTGTCGAATTCGCGCTCCCATTTCTTCTCTGAGTTCTTTGTTCTTCCTAGTGGCAAAGAGCCAAGCTCTTTCATTTTCCACACTTTTCCTATAAGCTTTATCCAAGTCTTCTTTAAGCCTATCTAACGCTCCATCAGCTTGGTTAAGACACACCTTAACCCTCTTTTTTTGGTGTTCTTCTTCATCGGCTTTCTTTCCCACTTCCCGAAGCTGGTTCTTTTTGCGCTCTAGCTCATACCTCAGATTATTTTTCTCATTTGTCACTGTTTGCAGCCTCGATTCCAACTCTTCATTCTTCTTCCCAAGTTGGGCTATTTTGGCTCTAAGACCTTCTACCTCTTCCAAAGAGATGGGCACAGGCTGTGGGCTAGCAGGCCTAGGAGAAGCCTTAATGGAGAAAGGAAGTTTGACCATCTTAATCCTCTCTAGAACCCATGGCTGATACGGCACCCTAGGTGTTCCATCCATTTTCCTCAACTCGGTCCCCTTAGTATGAATCTTTTTCCAGGAGCGTACAATCTTGCAAAGGAGTGAAGGATCTTTAGTACCCTTGTCATGAAGAATCATTTCTTCCAACTCTTTGTCTTCAGGCTTTCTCAACATAGGGTATTCAAACTGTCGTATAGCCAGTATGGGATTATAGCTTATACAACCTTTTGACCCAATCAGCGGCACATTGCTGAAGCTTCCATAACTCATTATGATCTCATCAACATCCAGCTTGTTGGGATACAATGTGATATTTATTTCGGAGAGGGACACTAGCAACTGAGCCCATTCCCCACTATACAAATCAGGGACAATGGCATGGCGCTTGAACACGTGTGAAGTGAGCCACTTATATAGGAGAGGAATACAGAATGTCAGCACTGAACCCTTCCTTTCATGGCGGAGATGTAAGTTATAGAAGATGTCAGCTAAGAGTGGATGAATCGGGCTTTGTCCTTTCTTCCAAACAGCCCAAAACACGCTGATGGCGGCAGAGTCAATGAATTCTTCAAAAGTGGGGAAGAGTACAAGCCCATATATAAGGAAAGCCAATACGTTCACCAGAGCATCCCATTGCTTATTCTTCAAAAGCTTTATTGGTTCTTTTTCCAGAAAAGTGCTTCAGAAACCAAAGAAATATTCTCTCTTTTTCCAACCAGTCTTGATCGTTGGAATAGGGATTTGGAGGGCCTTAGCTAGCACTTCTTTCTCAGGTGTCTGGCCAATCATAGTGTAGGGTGCCTTACCCTTCATGGAGAAACCCAAAAATCCTTCAAATTCTTCAATAGCAGGAGTCAAGTAGAAATCTTGGAACAGAAAGCTTCTCATCGGGGGGTCATAAAACTGTGCTAGAGCTGTAATGGTAGGAACTTGCACATTGTCAGTAAGGAGATCAAGAACCTGACCAAATCTTCCTATTAGAGTTTTCTTGAAGAGAGGAGGCATTTCTTTCAAACAGTTCATCACAACGGTGGTATCTGGCATGATAGCTTTCAACTGCAGAGTTATCCTTTTTCCTGAATCCATGGTTACTTTGAATGCAAGATAAACAGTAGATACAAATGATTCCCTGAAAATAAAAAGTTTTCTTTTGTAAGTCATGATGTATATGTGAATGATTATGAATGTGTGATGTTGGATTCAGGTTATCACAAGTAGCTTCCCAACCCTCCTAACAGGTAGGCTTTATAAGGATAGTTCTAGATTCTTTACCCATAATCCCCCTCACAGGATAGCTCCTACGTTGATGGATAGGGTTCCCAGGATCACGGACACTAGTCGCACCAACATCCCGCAACAGGCTAGCTATATTGTGACGGGGATACGAAAAGGCCTATCCTGAGTGTAGCCTTCATGCTAGGCCCACGAGAAGCGAGTCCTCAGAGACTAACACTAACGACCACCGAGATAGAAACTGGTTCTAAGAGTGGTTCCCAGAGTCACGGACCCTTCATGAATCAAGTCATGCGACAGGCTAGCTGCGTTACAACAAGATCTACGAAAAGGTCTACTCTAGGGGAAGCTTTCCTGCTAGGCACACAAGGAGCGAGTCCTTGGGGGACTAACACTAATTACTTCCAAAATCTAAACTAGTTGTTCTCTTTTCTTTTTCCAAGACTCGGGTATAGAGCCTTACTTGTGATATCATCCCAAGATCCAACAATCAAGTATGGTAAACAACATATAATAAAGAGAAAGCAACACAAAGCAAATAAAGAAGTAATAGGAGAAAACAAACAAGAAGAAATCAAACAAGTGAAACTAACACTCTCGAATCGAGTCAAGTTAGGCTTGACTCTCTCTACCATAGGGCAATGCATATTCCCCAACAGAGTCGCCATCTGTCGTACCTCGAAAAATACGATCCTCACGATTGACGCGGAAAAAACTTGTTCGAAACAGAGTCGCCACCGAACTTTATTTATCCCAAAGGAGGGAAAGGAAAATATCGAGAAAATCTTTGAAAGGATAAGAAAATGGTCATCGCAACCAAATTCGGGTTCGGGAGTCGGTTACGCAAGAGGGAAGGTATTAACACCCTCTACGTCCGTTGTACTCAACGGGAACCTCTTGATTCGATTCGGGAGATAAGTTAGCTTAGTTAGTTTGTTTTTTTCTAAGGTAGATATTGTTTTCTAAGGGGAAAATGGATGGTTTTTTATTAGTGTGCTCGGCAAGGATTGAGAACCCTTGTGCCTACGTATTCCCTCGTGCAATGGGAAAGTCAGAGCATTCATAGTTCGTGGGACTACGGTTGGTTGGTGTTTTTTAAGCGAACGAGTGTTTAATTCGCATTCTAACTGCTAAACGTTGGCTTGTTGGCTCGTCATGGGAGGCTGAAGCACTAGTTCATACGCGCGGAAGAATGGACTAAACAATGTTCTTTTTGTGAAAAGTTGTTTGATTTGGATTAAGTGTGTTAAGATTTGATTGAAAAAAAGAGTTTGATTTGCGTAGGTTTTAGAGTTTCGGCCGCACGGGGGCGAGAAGATGATGTTCGATTTGTTAAGTATTTTGAGGGAGAATGACGATTATTCGATAAACGAGGCGTCGGCCTCGCAACTAATTAATCGGGGCATTACTGAGATGCTAGGGCTCAACGACACCTTTTTCATTCTATTAATTATGAAATTGTGTTTGTTGGACAATGGGCTTCTTTGTCCATGTAAATAGGGTGAGTGTTTTTAGGAACAAAAGATCGAAACAAACACAACCCAAAGCGTGCGCCTTAAGAGAGTTCATTCAAGGGCCCAAGAAGTGCTAGACCTCAAGAGTCCACTACTTTCGTAATTTAATTAGGAAAATGATTTGAATTTGATTAGAGTATCTTGATTAGACGCGTTAATCAGATTAGGGTTTGAGCGATCTAAGAGGTTTAAGGAGGATTAAATAGGATTGAGGTTTAAGTTTTTTTAGAAATGGAAGATCGAAACGAACACAACCCAAGGCGTGCGCCCCAAGAGCGATCGTTCAAAGACCCAAGGAGTGCTAGACCCCAAAAGCCCACTACTTCCCTAATTTAATTGAGAAAATAGATTTTAAAATATTAACCTAAATATTTTATGATTTTATTTAATTAAGAAAATATTTTTAAAGGTTAAGAAATTAATTAGATTTGAGAAAATTATTAGGAAATTAATTAGATGGAGGATTTTAATTTAAGAAAATATTGTATTTTAAGGGTTAAGTGTTTTGATTAAAATTGGAAGTTTTTAAGTATTTTAGAAATGGAAGATTGAAACGAACACAACCCAAGGCGTGCGCCCCAAGAGTGGTCGTTCAAGGACCCAAGGAGTGCTAGACCCCAAAAGCCCACTACTTCCATAATTTAATTAAGAAAAGAATTTGAAATATTAATTAGAATGAATTATGATTTTTAGTTAAAAAGTATTTTATGATAATTTTCGAGTTAGAGAAATTGGATTAATTAAAATACTAATTAATAACATAATTAATTAACATTAAATAATTTTAATAAAATTAAAAATTAAATTAGTAAATAGATTTTATGATTTTTCTGAAAAAAGAAGAAATAATTAAAAGTTTTTTGGTTTTTATTTTAAAAAGTGACAATAATAAGAAGTTCCAAAAAAAACAAACAAATGGGCTAGAACAGTTAGTAGAAAGGAGGTGCGGTTAAGAAATTCAAAAGACCCAATAAAGTTTGAGCCCAGAAGGCTGCAAGAGTCCATGGTGGACCTGGTCAATGTTTGACCCCACAGCGAATCCTGAGTGTCTGATCCAACATGAGTCAGCTTTGACTCTAGATCAAGTGGCCAGAAGACACACGTGTATACAGTGGGGATGCAGGGAGAGCGCGTGGAATCAAGGAAAAGGAATGACCGGTGACACTTGTCACCGGCACACGCAGCCACCAATATCAGCATTAGAACGCGTGGAAAAATAAAAAGGATGTTGTGTTTTGTTTTAAATCTTCATTTTATTCTCTCTCACTCTCTCCATCCCAGCTCCCTCTCTCTACATCCTTCATCACCGGAACCCTAGACACGGCCGGAGAAGCGGCGGCGCGCGGCGGCCGCCACCGTCTTCTCCGGCGAAACCAACCCTAAACCAAAAAAAATCTACACATACCCCTCATAATTTTCCATCCGCTTTCCAAATCCAATACCTATTTTTACCAAAACTCACTCAGTCCCTCAGATCGACCCTATTCTCAACTTACCCCTGATTTTAAAACGGACTACAAACAAGCAAATCAAACAAGATTTAAGTTATTCAGCAAGATATTTAGTTCTAAAGGTCAGAAAGAGTTTCGAAAACTAATCCTTGAAGAACAGCTCTACGAAGGCGCTCAGGTACTTGGCTTCGAATCCTCTTTCTTTAAGCTTGCTTCCTTTTTCCTTCAACTTGCTTTTTCTTTTCTTTTACCTTGTGATTCTTCTTGCCGTGTTGATGTTGTTGGATATGGTTGTCGTGTGAGTGAGGATGAATGGCTTAGCTCATCTCTTGTCAAAATTTCAATGAGAAATTCTTACAGAGATTCTTAGGATGAGAGCTTTAGTGAAAATGGGTTAGGGAGTATTTTGCAGAATCGAAACTTTTTAGGGTTCTAGTGATTTCGGATTTTTTTCCCTCTCTTTTGCTGATAAATGGCTTGGTTTTTATAGCAGAAAATTAGGGTTTCTATGTTTGAATCCTGCTGAAGGATATTCATTTCCATCCATGCCTGTTAACAACTTTTTTTATGCTAAGAAATGTTTTTCCATTTTGGTGAATTCTGTGGTTTATGAATTTCTCTGCCTTCTCTGTGTTCTGCATTTTTGTCATTTTGCGTATGGACTGTTCTTGGTGGTCCCTTGAGACTCGAGCATAGCAGTACTGTGTTTCACAAATTTAAACTGTAAACTTGTGACAAGGTTTTATATTCGCAATGACTTGTTGGTCTTTCAACCCCTTCCTTGTAATACATTTTTGACTCTTATTTCTCTTTTTGCAGGTGTAACATTCTTGGCAAGTGGTTCAGCTTTAGCAGACTTACCAACCTCAACCTCAGTACACTAGAACTCCTTTGGAGGGATAGATGAGCTTAGGTTAGTGCCAAGGTTTAGAGAATGATACTAAGTAGTATTAGATGAAATCTTTGTAATTATTCCTGCACTCTGATATTTTGATGTAATCCCTCTTGTGGGCATAAACTCCAAGAGTCTTAAATTTTCTCTTGTGAATTTTGCCATTGCCTCTCACCTTTGTCTACAATTTTAACCTTATCAACACTTTTATGTTCTTATTATGGACAGGATAACTTAGGAAAACTTATGGCCATGAATTATGTTGAATTCGTTTGCAGCTTACGGTACCACTGTTATCCATAGGAAAATCTGTGGCATGGCATGCTGGTTATTAAAACATGTCTTGGCTTTTTATGTACACTTCCTGGTTTCATTGTTTTCAGGTATCTTGGCTGGAATTTGGTAAAATTCTTGACACATGAATATGACTGTTCTGATGCGCATGAATGGTACATGAGGAATTGTATTGTTGCAGACGATGAGGCATGAAGATTTGAGGACAGAACTCAATTTGAATCTCTTAAAGAAAAAACCATGGAATTATTCTTAAGTAGCTTGGTAGAATCATATGGCAATGTTTGAAGCTTAGTTGCAACACTTTGTCTTTGTTTGTAATGGTTTTGTATTGTAGCCTTTATGTGATCTTGTGTCAAGGGTTGTAACCTTAACTTTGTTAATGGAATTATAAATTGTAATATGGATGGTGGTCATTGGAGTGGTGTAGTTGCTTGCTGAAATCGCTATTTAAAGTTTAATTACTCACCCTGTCGGCATTTAATAGTGCACAGCCCGTGTGCTGATGTGAAGGCGCTTATGATTTGGCCATAATTATCACTCGGTTTACCTTTAAGGCCAATTGAACAATAAATACAATGGCTTTGGAGTCTTTATAGCTTTTTGTAATATCTCCCTTGGCTTGTAGTGTTGACTTGTGATTTAGCTATCTCTTTAAACTAATCCAAACCTCATATTTTGGTGACGATGTATATTCCTTGAGAAGCTTTGACACATTTGGAGAAAAGCTCTGCGTGTTACTTGCTAATATTGGAATTCAAAGTAGAGCTTTAAAGCTTCTCGCATTATCTCAAAACATGGATGGTTACTGATTTGAACCCTTTAATTTCATAATGAAAATGTATTTGAAACAAAACATGACTAGTCACTATCTCATGATCTAAGATGGGCTAAGTTTGCCCCAATTTAAACCTCGGCTTGCTAAATTGATGTTGTCTTGAACATTATCCATTCATGGCTAGAACTCTCTCGAATGAGCTCAACAAACTTGCTTTTAGACACGAATCCCCCTTTGAAATAAGCTTAGAATCCATGACTTGAAAATGAACTTAAGCATGGTCTTAACTTGTTTAACCTAAAGATGAATGAGCATTTCTTAGCTTGCTTAACCATACAACCTCAGTGTCACACTTGGAATATGGTTAAAAATCTTCACAATCATAGCTTAAAACTTCAAACGATTTTAAGCCTATCTTGAGGAGATCGATTTTTAATCATTGTACTTGATTAGCTAGAGTCGTCTTGGACCATAACCTAAAATCATCTTGAAGCCAACTGACCATGTCTTGACTGACTCATCATAAAGTTAGTGCCCAATCCTTCTTTATCTTCTCTTGAAACCAAAGAAACCCAACAAGAGCCATCAAACACTACAAACACATACAAGGCCAAAGGTCAAGTAATCATGCAGTAGGTAGGACATATTTGGGGTATGACACTAAGATCCTAGTAAAGTCAACAAATAGTCCTATCTCAGTGAAATTCCCAAAGAAAAAAGAAAGAAGGGCCCTACGGTGGGCGCCACCTTTCAAGGTTTCTACTTAAGAGATGGGAAGAGAACAAGAAACTCGTTGTCCCCAGTGAAGTCGCCATCTTTCTGTAGGGAGCGATTTTTGGATGTGGTTGCGAAGTACTATCGCTCTTTTGGGGGTACTACAGGTCGATTCATTTTTTATCCTATTGAAGCTGATGAAGGAAGGGAAATAGATGTCTCCAACTAACCCTGCTTGCATACTAAGTTTAAACAGCGGTCTGTTAATTTACAGATGCTATTGAGATTGTGGGTCTCTCTTAAGTTATTTGGTTAAAAAGGGGCCTGGGCGATTGGTGGGAGGTTTTGGACTGATGCTTTTTGATTGATCTATGGGATTTTGGGTTTTGGATTAGTGTGCTCGCTAAGATTTTTCTTTTCAATCTTATGCCTACGTATTCCCGTTTACCGAAACAGGGAAATCAGAGCGATCGTAGTTCTTCCTATTCTATGAGAGGAAATGGTGTTTTGGTGTCTTGTTCAAAGCCCAAGACATGAAGCTAAAAGTGATTTGTATCTTGTTTGAAGCCCAAGATGTGAAGCTGAAGGTGATTTGTTTGTATCTTGTTCAAAGCCCAAGATATGAAGCTAAAGAGTCTATTTGTATCTTGTTCAAAGCCCAAGATATGAAGCCGAATTGGGTTGGCATCTTGTTCAAAGCCCCAGATATGAAGCTGAATTGGGTTGACCTTTAGAGAGAATTTGTCATCTCTAAAGAGGGTCTGTTTATCACAACTGTTGGGTGACTGGTTATAAAGAAGGATTAATTTAACTGGGATATGTGAATCCAGTAATGCCATAATTTCCTTTATAATGGATTTTTAACCTGAAGGAGAAGACTTTAACTCAGTGTAGAGCAATGCCATCTTTCCTTAGGAATTTCTCATGCTAAAAGAGGGACAGTGGCATGGATGTAGATGATCTAGAGGCTTGCCGCTTACAGCGATTAGATGAAGAGAAAGGAGTTGTTGATACTGTGAACGAGGCACAACTTTGATGCTAACAGGTTGATTGGCTCAACCGGGGTTTTCTTATACAAAGCCTAAGAGGAGGCTATTGGCCCAACAAGAGGGTGTTTTTGTGTGTCTCGTATGAAGCCCGAAAGAGAGAGGCTAAAAGGGTTGACTCAACAAGAGAGTCTTTTTGTATCTCGTATGAAGCCCGAGGTGGAGGCTAAAAGATGGATTGACTCAACAAGAGAGTCTTTTGTATCTCGTACGAAGCCCGAGATGAAGGCTGAAAGTTGTTTGGCTCAACAAGAGAGCCTTTTTTGGTATCTCGTACGAAGCTCGAGATGGAGGCTAAAAGTGGGATTGACTCAACAAGAGAGTCTTTTATGGTATCTCGTACGAAGCCCGAGATGGAGGCTGTGGTAACTGTTTCAGTTGAGTGACCAGTATGTTGGTTCAAAAAGAAAATCAATTTTTATATGAGTAACACTGTACTCATGGATTTGATCACAAGATCGGGGTGATTTCCTGTTCTTTAAGGAAACGAGGAGTCCAAAGGAGCTTTAGACTGTCAGAGTCTATGAGTTTTATCTTTTGTACTATGCGTAAGAAACAGTAGCAGTGAGATCTAGACTCTTTGAAAGACTGTTCTATTAAGATGACTAATTTATGTTCCTATACCTCTAGGAGGTCGCCGGGACAATTTGTACGAAGCCCAAAAGGAGGCTGGAAACTTTTAAGAAGCCGCGGGACAATTTGTACGAAGCCTAAGAGGAGGCTATCATTCCCGGAGGAAGAAATCATTTATACGAAGCCTAAGAGGAGACTGTGAATACTTTTAAGAAGCTGACGGGTCCTTGTACAACTCCCAAGAGGAGGCGGGGATGCTTTTAGGAAGCCCGTGGGTCCCTAAACCCCGAGAAATTCAAGACAGGCTATTCACAGAGAATAGATCAAGCCAGGAAAGTTCGAGAATTTGGAAGAAACTCAAGAGATACCATTCACGGAGAAAAGATCATCTCTGGGGAGTAGAGTCTCTTGATAATTCCTAGGAGGGACAGCCGAAGAGAAGACTGTATCTGGTACTCCTATTAGGGATCTAGTTTGTCTATTTTTAAGACAGGCCAACGGGCTTTACCTAGTTCTAGACGTAGTTGCCGGGGAAACTCTAAATATCTATACTATTATTACACAGTTGATATGAGTTTATGAAAGAAGACTTACAGCGAAACAGCCCCACAATACAGTTATATGTATATGAAAGCGGTAAATGAAAGTGTATAAACACTTACTCGGTTGTAGAGCTTCCATGTTGTATTGTTAGTTTGTTCAACAAAGAAAGATTGAAAACAACAGTATATTTCAAAATCAAAGGAGAAAGTGCTTTACAAAGTTTGATTGGGGCTTACAGCTCAAGGAGAGGCCCAGGGTTTTATCAGTGATCGCACTGTCATTTTGTATAGGGACTTATACAAGCGACTGAGGCCCAAGAAAGGTTTTATGTACAAAGAGATGGGTCTTACACTCTATTAGAGGCCCAAAAGTGTTTTTAAGAAAAAGAGTGGGGCTTATAACACGAGGGTAGGCCCAAATGATTTTTCGTTTGAAATGGCGATCGCGTCGAGATTTTGAAAAAGCCGAGGGTCTTATACAATGACTGAGGCCCAAAATTGTGATTTGGTTTTCAAAAGGGTTGGGTCTTACACTCTAATAGAGGCCCAAAAGTTTTGAATGGGTCTTATAGCTCGAGGAGAGGCCCAAGTGGTTTTTGAATCGGGCGATCATCGCGCCAAACTTTTTGAAATACAACGAGACTTATACAATAAGTGAGGCCCAAGAAAGGTTTGTATTTACAAAGGGTTGGGTCTTACACTCTATTAGAGGCCCAAAAAGTTTTTAAAAAAAGTGGGGCTTACAACACGAGGGGAGGCCCAGGGTTTTATTTTTCAACTGGCGATCGCGCCGAGGTTTTCTTTTAACACAGAGGGACTTATACAATATCTGAGGCCCAAAATTGTTTTGGTTAAAAGCGGATTGGGTCTTACACTCTATTAGAGGCCCAAAGAGTTTTGAAAATGATTTGTGAGGGTTGAATTAATCAAAAACCCTAATTTGTTTTCAAAAATTTATTTTAATTGAATAAAAATTCAATTAAAATGACCAAAATTATTTAACAAGTGGAAAACAAATTGTGATCTTGGATTAATGTTTCAAAAATCAAGTTTTGACCTACAAAATGATTAGAAATCATTAAAATTTGCAAAATCAAGAAGGAAAAAATATTTTAAATGTCAAAAACAATTAAAATATTAATTCTTGGCAAAAATATCAATTATATGAAATAAATAATATTTTTGGGATTTTTTGGTAAAATAAAATATTTTAATATTTTTGTGAATTATTAAAAAAAGAATCAACTCAAAATCATTAAAACTCAGAGAGAAATTAATTTTTGAATCAATTAAATAAAATCACAAAATTCAAATATTTGAATTTTCAAAAAAGGGCGCCAAGAACACACAAGAACACGCGTGTGTTCTGAGTTTTGCCCAGATTTGCATTTTCTCTCCAATCTCACTGAATACTTGATGGGATCATGCAAACTACATATCAATCTGCTCGTTTCAACCTCACGATCATGTCTATGGTCTTTAATTTCATTTATTTTTAACATGGAATAAAAAATCAAGACAAAACCTCAAGAACCCTAAAATTTGCATGAAGGCTGAGAATTTCGATACACGATTCAAACAAAGCAATTAATTGAGGGGAAACATTCTATGCATGATTATGAACATTTGGCAAAAGTATTGTGTGAGGAAATATGCATAGATTAAGAGATGACCAAGTTTAGGCTTACTTGAAGGTCGTGACAGCAAGTGCAATGTGATTTTTGAGTTGGAGGTGTTATAGATGAGTTATGATGATCTGAACAGGTTCCCTACACCCTATGGAGTGTGTTTGAATGCTTGGACTTGATTGGAAATGGCTGGATCACTTCATGGCATCTCAGCTGTAACTTGGTTAAAACCTTGAGCAACTGGCAGGTGATTCTGAGAAATCAGTGTTCCAGATGTTGTTTAAGTGTTTGGATCACTTCTATATGATGTTTATGAGGTGTGTGTGTGATTGGTTTGATTGGAAAAGCTCTCAAACTCAAAACCCGATAGTGACTTGCCTTAGAAGGCAAAATTGGAGTGAAAGAAGAGATTTTGAGGAAAGCATCTGTTTGATGGCTTTGGTGTACTCAAACTGATCACAATTGAGCTCTATTTATAGTAGAGCAAGTTTGTTTTGCAAGGAATAGTGAATGGCAACTGCTGCATAGGTTTGGCCAATGTTGGCAAATAGAAATCCAAGTCTCCTCTAGCCATCGACTAGAGGTTAGAGCATAGAGCTTTGGTTCCCTTGGTCTTGGATAAGTCTTGACTGAATTCAATAGCAAATAGCTCAGTCCATGCCACCTTGGTGTATGCATTGAATGCTCCAATCCAAAATTGGAGTCTTGTCCCTCTTTTAGGCAATTCTAGGTTTGGCATGCTATTTTTGATTCCAAAGACTTGGGAGGCTTGGGATCAGAGTTGGTTCCTCCTTGGTCCCCCCTTGAGGTGTTTAGATGGATAGAGTTGCTTGCCCTTTGCCAAATTTGGGCAAATCGAGCAAAACTCCAAAATCTGCCTTGCCTTGGCATTTTTAGCAAGGCAACTTGCCAATGTCATATCTCATGACTTAAGTTGAGTTTGGTGATGTTCTTGGCCATTTTGGAAAGCCCTCATATGATACAACAACTTTTTGATCATAGTTGGTTTTGATACCTTTTGGATCCAAATGAAAAATCCCCCTACATTTGGAAAAAAGTGAAGGCAGATTCTGACTTAGTGAAAATTTCACTTAAGTGTTGGAAAAGTGACATTTTCACTTTTCTTGATTTTGATCATTCCATAACTCAAAATCCATGAGGAATTTGGAAAGAGGTCAGTTTTTAGCTTTTGTAGAGGGCCATGAGATCTACAAATCAATCTTTGGATGGGGAAAAATGGCCTTGTGGTTTAGGAGTTATGATCCTCCAAAGTTGGTACCCTTGCCACTTTATTTCATAACTTAGAAAATTTTCTAAGTTTTTATGGTCACCCCTTTTACAAGTTATCCTACTTTCTTTGATTTTTCTTGATGAATGATGATTCAAATCTTACATTAACATCATTTTAGGGTTAAAAATCTATTTTTGTGAAAAATCTCAAAAAGTCAAAGTAGACTTTTGTGCACAGTTGACTTTTTGTCAAATGAATTCCAAACTGTGCAATCCCTTAGGAAATCATGTCCTTGACCTAAATCAAACTTGATGGACATGTTCCATGGGTGTTATAGGGTGTATTGAATCATGTCCTAGGGTTTGGGAGCATGTCTTGGTCAAAAGTCAAAACTACAGTTGACTTTTTCTGCGAAACCCTAATTGTGGTTCAGATGAAATATAGACTTGTTGCTCAATCTTCTTGGATCAGTCCATTATTGTAAATGGATCAAGGTGGTATGTTGGAGACCCTCAAATCATGTCTTGAGGTCTTGGCACATGATTTGTCCCAAAAGTCAACTTAGGGGTGAATTAGGTCAAGAAACCCTAATTCCTGATTTTTGATGAATGCATCCCCTAAAGTCAAATTGACTTGATGATTGGGGTCTATGAGGTTCCATGGAGCATATTAGGATATGCTTTGAAGTATTGGCTCATGCCCAGAGGAAAATTTCCATCTGGAGGCCCTGGTCGACCAAAACCCTAATTTGGTGACACTGGCGATCTTGAGGCTTGATCCACCTCGAAGGGAGTAGCCTTGTGCTTAATCCTTGAAGTGGGAGTCCTCTTGATCCTTTGGGGATGTTTGAGAGGTTAGACAAGTTGGAGATCATGTCATTCCTTGATTGATCCTTTGTCTAAAGCTTAGAGAGGGCTTAAAACCCTAATTATTGATAGTAATGAATGCTCAACAATTCCTTGAGGAGATTGATGAGGTATGATGGTTCATCCATATTGTGATGATGATTGGCACAATGATGGGAATCTTAGTGGTCAAATTTTGGGGTATGATAGTTTTATTTATGCAAGTTCTTGTACATAAATAATCAGACTCTGTTTTACTTAGACACACTTGGGAGTTGCTTCATTGCTAGCTTCTGGTGGCAGAGTCTGAAGAACAATTGCTACTGTGGCTTGACGTAGACTCTGAGCTGAAGGCCTCAGCATTCAGACGAGTTACTACACTTGGTAATTATATATCAGCATCTGGTACAATTCAGAGTTGGTGATAAAGTCGTGGATTGTCCGTACTGCAGAAAGCAAGTTGTATTATCTTATCAGCCTGTCAGCTCGACTCTACAAGATTTCAAGGCTCAAGAAAAGCTAGTACGTTCTATGAATGTGTTCTCCCAACGGCTCCATCACTACAAAACCTCTTGAAGACTCAAAGGTTAAACGAGTTACACATTGGATTCCGAATCTGATGTGCATCCATCTTCAACGTCTCTTGTACTATAGAGTAAAGGCAAAGACACTTGATTAAGACACTTCCTCAACGGCTAGTTTCTGCAAAGGCTATATATATGGCTAAAGATTCAAGTTTGAATCTTAACAAGGATTCTTCTGATGAAGGAGTAGCAAGATCAAGCAATTATCAACTCTAATGTAATATGCAGATTTTATGCTTTAGGTTGTAATTGTAAAATCCTTAATATTTATTATCATTAAATATCTTAGAAATCTTAAGAGCTTTAGGTCTTTGTTATGGTGATTTCCCGTACCTATGATGCTTGCATCATGTACACCTTGTTCTCTATTCTGCTGAGCCTTCAGTAGTTTAGATTAAGTCTCTTGCTATGTGCTTGAGAAAAAAGTCTTGTCTCATTGGGATTCAAGCAACAAGTCTTGAGCCAAGATGCTTAAGCCACGTAAGTCTCATTGCTTAAGTGCTTGAGCTATGAAAGTCTTATTCAGCTAGTCTGATTGAGCAAGTGGGGAAGATTTCGTCTGAGAGGAGTGAGCAGGAAGTCTCAAGAGAGATTGAGCAAGGGGAAGTCTCTGTCTGATGACTAGAAGAGCAGGTGGCTCGATCAGAGGGCGTGAGTAAGTGAAGTCTTAGACATGTGCTTTAAGCAAGGGGAAGTCTTAACCTGAAGATCTTGGAGCAGGTGGCTCGGTCAGAAGGTGTGAGCAAGGGAAAGTCTTAGACATGTGCTCTAAGCAAAGGATGTCTCAGAAAGTTGGTCTGGGCAGTTGTAAAAGTCTTATGCAGGAGCATAAGAGGTTGTAATAATGAATTGGTTATAATGAAAATCTCTTGTGAGGCAAGGGGACTGGAGTACTCTCACTTAGGGGAGGAACTGAGATAAATCTTTTGTGTCTTCTACTGTTATTTTATTTACTTCTGTTATATTCGCTGCTAATGAATTAAACAGAATCTGAATACCAGTCCTAATTCTGAAACTCTGATTAAAAGTTAAATTAAACAAAAATGCGAAGCACAATTCAACCCCCCTTCTTGTGTACTTTTCACACCTTCAGAAGTCTTGACATCTTTACTTTTGATGTGCCTTCATGAGTGGTTCTGAGGATTTCCCATGCATCTTTGGCCACAGTACAAGTACTTATTAACCTGAATATATTCTTGTCAGCCCCATTGAACAAGGCGTTAAAAGCTTTGGAGTTTCTAAGAGCAAGATCATCTTCTTCCTTAGACCAATGCTATTTTGGCTTCAATTCAACTGTGTCTTTCTCATATTTTCCCTTCACAACAGGGTGTTACCAACCTTTGATATATGCTTTCCAGGTTTTTCTATCTATAGATTTTAGAATATCCACCATGCACGCCTTCCTGTAATCATAGTTGGTGTCATGCAAAATAGGTGGCATGTTAACAAATCCTCCTTCTTTGTCCATAGTACCAGAAAATATCTCTATGGAGCTCACCGAAAACAGAACAAGGTGTCGCACCCTAATTTTTGACCCTAAGATCCCTGCCTTGTTCCTTGCATAACATATTAGGTCAATCATTCGTGTATAACTAACCTCTTTATCTAGCTTTGTCTGTTTGTTTCTCCTTTCAGGATAGATGTTGTTGCAGAGGATTCAGGTCCTGAAGGCTGCGTTGTGTGTGTGTGATTGTGGAGGTTCTCTGGTCCTGTGAGATTGTGCCCTCACCCTTTTGATCCCTAAACCACTACCAAGCCTTTCTTCCCTCAAGATTGCCCAAAAGTCTCCCCCCCCCCCCCCCACAGAATACTAGATATGGGATTTGGCACCCTAAAGACCGATCACTGGTGGTGTGGCAGTTATACTGCAAGATGGTATCTTTCCCCCCTCTGTAAACTCCTCAGATTCAAGAGATGTGTTGCTCTTTGTTCTCAAGGCTTGGTTTATTAAGGAAAGTTCAATTCGGAAGAAGTAGAAGTTTGAAGTCCAAATATGCAATCTCAAGCCCATGATTGTCGCAAAATTTACAAGATCAAGCATAAAAGTCACGATCCATTCACTACCCAAATATCCAAAGGAGTTGCTTGACATAATAACATTTTCATGTGGTCGAATCTCATCGAATGCAAGTTTAAGTATAAAACTCAAGTTGCAAATTCAAAGGTGGCTTGCAAAAACCCAAGTATAAGAGTGGCAAAATCTTTTGATTGAATTCAGGAGGATAATTCAAGAGGTTACAAGTAATTCGTAATTATATTTGCAAAGCTGTAATTCATAATTATATTTGCAAAGCTGTAAGAGGGAAATTAGTCAGTTAAAGTTCATGGAGGAGAGCAGGAAACGATGTGGTCTTTAATGTAGCGATACAAAGATGCTCAACAATTCGGAAATATACACTGTGTGGCCAGTTTAACGTTTCTGGATACGTAATATTAAAGAACTGAGAAAGAAAAACAAATATTAAAGAACTGAGAAAAGAAAAACAAAATTGAAATGGCTCGTGAGCTTTAATGGCCACTAAGGAATTACAAGTCCGGAGTCGATACCAACTCTATGACTAGGTTCCTACACTATGCTTGTTGAAGAGAAAGGTATTATATAACTAGGAGTACAAAACTAACATAAGTCATCTTGACGGGAAGACAAATATCACACGACAGCAAACACAATATAGGTGCATGATTACAAAATTTATCACTCCAAACTCAAATCCAACGCCACCATACTCAAAGACGGTTCTTCTTTTGGTCCACAGCAGATGAATATCTCTAGTATCTAGTATAACCATATACAAGATTTAAACCCTGGTATAATTGCGGCGCTCGATGATGCACTATCAGACGACCTCGATGTTTCTCACCATGTATCCTGGTACTAAGGTGTAGTTGCTATAGCCCTGGAAAAGTGTCGTGTGTCAGCTTCCGCGAGTGACAATAGGCTTTCCTCTCAAACTTTCTGCTTGATCCTCAAGATGCAGCCAAGATCGGACCTCAAAGCATTTACCGCCTCCGTCAACGTTAGAATGCCATAAATCTACATGAGCAATTCCGCCAATAACAAAAACATTGGAGTGAGTTTCTAAATACAGGAAACAACAATAGAGAGTTAATTAAATATGAAGAAAAACTGGTTGACACTAAAAGTGATGTTGAGACAGCATTGAAGAGATTAATTAGAAGCAGTTTACACGTTTGATTTATGTGCATAACAGTTCCTGCTGGAAGTTAGAATTTAGTCAGCAAAGCTCCCAGAGTTATTGATGATAGTCGAGCATCATGAATGTTACTAATTCTCCACTTCATACCATCCGAACCACGCGTCGCGCCTCTTATTCCAACTGATATGATTCTAGTTGTGAAATTCAACAAAAATGCGGCCAATGTTCAGCACTGTTAGTGAGAGTCAAAAGATAAATTCCAAAACATGTCAGCCGCAAATTTCCTAAACTAGAGCTCCTGCCGAGCTTCTCAAATGCAACATTTCAGCTGAAACTTCTACTGTTACACCTTGTGACAAACCCCACTGTACCTTAGATAATGTGGACGGTGGGCTAGGAACGGAGGATGTTTGTGTTGGTGAAAGGGACCTCAGAGATCTTTTTAACTTTAGAGCTTGGTTATGACATGGGATCCAGCATCACACCTTTCTAACTAGAAACAACAACGCATTGGAATCATCATCAAAAGACCTGTCCAAATAAATCCAAGTTAGTGCTAATCAATTCGAGAAACAAGTGATTTGAAAGACAACCTCTAACAACGAAGCCGAAAGCTTTCGACTCTTCCAACGCATTACCGTTTTCTATCACGAGGTGTTGGTATGGCCTTGAAAGGTTTTTAACACGTCCAGGCATGGCTGCACCTATTAAGCATCCACCAAATCTATCACATATCTATCATTGAGTGTTGAACATGAAAAATATAAAAAGAGAGAAAATCATGAATCATAGAATCACCAAAAGAGGATTCTTGCATCTGATTAATCACCAATGGAAAATGCTCACATCTCGCCTCTGGACCCTGTCCTCGCTACGGATAATTCAGCAAACCTAGCAGTTGGACTGCCCAGTCGAAAGGCGAAATTTTCAAGAAGCTCTTATGTTTGATCACCTGAAAAAGAGATGAGATTGGAATAAGCTGCAAATGATGACCTCAAGTGGATAGACATGAGTTGTGGATTCCAATTGAAGTTGATGAAGAAATTGAAATTGAAAATAGATTCTGTAGTATTGAATACTCTGCTAGGAGAACATGTTGGTTTGACACCTCAATACAGCGGCCTAATTCCTTATCTACGTCGGAACCTTACAACATTTAAACCTGATAATCTAACCTCCAGTTCGGCAATCATGATGACATTAGAAACACCATTTGACACATGTACTGTATTAGTTCTGCACGCCAATTTGAACTGGCCCAATGGGTGAGTTTGACGACATTCAATCACCTTCGGCTAGCAGCAGCGCATGGGCCTGATAACATGGCAAGAGATATCAGATTTTCAAATCACCGGCATCAAGTTCCAAATAAAAAAAAAACCAAACATTCATGGAGATCTTTCATAATTTAGCAAGAAGAGAAAATGTTTACAAAATGTTTACCATCATAATCGCACATATTCCCGCAGCATTGTTAAGATCTCAACCTGAAAGAACCAAAGTGATAATAAGCCACCAGCCGCCATTTCAAAAGTGAGTTAACCAAGTCACAAGTACACAACAACCTGAAACATGTTTAAGCTATCAAGTTAGCATGGAGAAGTTAAGGTATCCTGCAGCATTATCAGTTACCATGGCACATTCCAAAAACATAAGACATGTTCAGACCAACTTTAAAATTTCCTACGTGGCCTCAGAGTTTTTATTTGAATCAGATTTAGCTTCATCATATTCAAAAGGAAAGTTATGGGTAATATCCCAAAGGGATACCGCCAGCAGAACTTTCCTAAAAATGGACAAAATCACACAAAGGGATCGTATCCAAGACAGCAAGGCAAGGCAACGGTTGAATAGCTTTTAAATCAAAGTGTATCAGACAACATTAACTTTCCAAACTCGAAAAATCAAGTCATATCAGGCCCAAACTCAAACAAGGCAACAATTCAAAAACCTTCCAAATTCAAAATCAGAATCAAATCAGCAATTAACACAAATCAATCAACATTGAAGAGATTTCCCAAAACGGATTCATCATTGGCCTTATAAGTACGGGGTCATTCTTGCATCAAGAGGAAAAAAAATCAACCAAAAGGTCACCAAGAAACCCAGAGATCAGAAGAACACCCTGTTCATCATCATCTCTCAAAAATCACGCCAACAGACGGAGCAAACATCAACATCATCAGAAGCAATCGCACAGACAAGAAGAAGATAAATCACGCAAGAAAGGTAAAAGAAAGAAAGAACTCATCCTCGGAGCCGTTCTTGTCCGCTCACTCTACCGCCGGCGACCTTACTCTTTTTTGCTTTCGCTTTCTTCATTATTGTTGTAATTGTAATAGCATGAACATAGTGGATTGGGGCTGGGAACCGTGGGGTTAGGGTGGTTGATTTTGTTTGATCGCGCGAGATGAGAGAGTGAGATAGCGGCGAGAAGTGAGGTTTTCAAAGAACCCTAATTTTTTGAGAGAAGTAACGAGAGAGAAGAGCTTTTGTTCGTGAGGCCCCCCTCCGTTTCGTTTTATTTGAAACCAACCCTTTTTTTTTTAAAAACAAAGGGTTCATTAATCTAATATAACTAAACCTTTTCAACTAATATGTTTTTTAAAAAAAAAAAGCTTTAACTTAATAAAACCTTTTATTGTTAGAAACTATTTTTATTTAAATACTAAAATTAAAACTCTTTTAACCAATAATTAAATTTTTTTATAAAAAACCCTTTAACCTTTAAGAATGTATCTTCCCTTTTAAAACATCACCTTTTTATAATAAATAATTTCTAAACTAATAAAAACCTCTTCCTTTAAATATTAAAACTTTTAAGTTATAAGAAATCTCTTTAAGGTTTAAGTATCTTTTTTTATTAACTTTAAAACTAAAATAAAACTCTAAAAATAATTAGAATCCTTTTATTATTAATAAGAATCCTTAACCCCTCCCTTTAGTTATTTAGGTGATCCTTAACATAATCCTCCCATCTATAAACCTTAAGAGCAATTCGTTAGATCCCTCGCGTGAGTGTACGCTTGTCTCTTTCTTCCTTACTATGCCTCACTAGTATGAATGCATGCTTTATATGTCAAAACCTTTTCAAACTTATAAAAATCCTCGATCCAACGTCGAGCCAATTTTCTACCTATATAAGTCGATCGCATTCGACCTTTTGATCACAAGACACAAGTCTAGCATCACTTTGCTAGCACACTCGCCTAAATAATATAATTAATCGTTAATATCCAAGGGAAAATCCCATGCATGATAACCATGTTATTGTGCATGGTGCATATCATTTGCATCATAATCGGCAAACTTAAGATAAGACAATTAGACAACTCTAGGATAGACTTCCTAGGTTAGTCCCCCCTCAACTTTGATTTAAAAAAATCAAATTTTAGCCCACCTAATTCTCCACACAAGAGAATTAGATGTTAATCATCTCAAAGAAAGGGACATACAATCCCATACCCCACAAAATTCAAACATTTTTCAAAAGTGTGGTGGTCTTTTTTTGAAATGATGACTCATCTTCTTCACTTACCCTTAAACCCTTAGCAAAACAAATAACAGATAATATAAAATGAATCAAGAGGTTCCTGTAGAGTACTACAGATACCTAGGATGCTAACACCTTCCCTAGGTATAACCAACCCCCGAACTTAGAATCTAAGTGCATTTGCATTGCATTGTGGATATTCGGTCTTTCTCCCTTCCCTTGGATAAAATCAAAGACGGTGGTGACATTAAAAATATGCGATACAAGTTAACTAATAGCTTGTTATCCAATTTTCACCGCGACAGAAATGGCGACTTCACTGGGGAATTCTCATAAGAGGGTTCCCCCTAACTTGATTTTTTTATCTGTTATATATATTTGTTTTGCTGTTTGCAGGGTTATCTTTGAGTGGTGAGATAAGTCCTAACCCGGACTTGAGAGCACATATAAGATAGGATCGTGGGTATAATCGAGGAGATTTCGAGGGAGTAATTCCAAAGAAGTCGATTTGATTCCACACTCAGTTGAGGCCCTCTCGAAGGTGGTATTTGTTGAACGAGCTATCGTGAATACATTACTACTTTCGACCTAGGAGCCCGGGATATTGAGAACCGTAGTCACCTTTAACCCAACTTGGCCTTTTAGGATGTAGTGCGATGACTATGAGGGAGTAATTCCAAATGGTTGATACGCGATACTACACTCAGACGAGATCCTCTTGAGAATATTGTTGACTACCAAGTAATTGGGAAATCGATAATATCCAAAAGATGGATGGTAGACTCTGGGAACTTTGTAGAACCCGTTCGGCAGGTACAAATGAACCATAGTACATACCTTCTTGGGATGGTTAGACCCTTGGCTCCATGTTGTGACCTTTCAAGCCTAGGACTTTTTGTCTGTTTGATTGCTTGTGTGCTTTGTGTATTTGCATCCTTGCATTGCATAAGGATCATATCATAAAGATTCATGGAACGTAGTCTTGTTTATAAACATCATAAGGATATCATGAACTCTAAAAAAAAAAACGTTGAAGTACCTTTACAAAAGTCATAACCTGGACGATCTAAGGGGACTGGAGACCTTGCTGACAGATAAAGAAAGGATCGATATCAGATATGGGAATTTATCATCTCCATTCTACTACTGTTTCCTTGATTATCAACTGGCACCTTATGAAGAATTTCCTCAGCTGATGGAGTTACTAATTTAAGACAAAAAAACTCATTTCCTATCTCCGGTTAATATTCAAGCTAAGATGACTACAAAAGAAGGTTTATTAGGAAGGAGCTGTTTTTTGCAATAAACGGAAAAGCTCAAGACATCTTATCCCATCAGTCAACACTTCGTCGACAAGCTCATCTTGGAAAAGCTCAGGTCGAAGAAAAGTCAAGGACTCAAAGAGGACCATTGGAAGAGTCTCCTTAGATCCATCATTATTAGCTTTTATTTAGATTTACGTTATGACTGTTGTAAGGCGTACAGACGCGTTTTAATTTTCATATTAAATCAATCATTTAGTATTCTGTTACTAATGACTGTAACTGTCTTTTTATGATTATTAAAAATGAGACTTCTAATATCCCAAAATGATTATAAATAGCTAAGTTTCCATGAATCTTTTGCATATCATCTGCATTTGCATTCTCATTTTCATTCTACTTCAAAGAACTCAAAGTTTGTTTCTTTAAATATCGTGAAATGGATTTTGGAAGGAAAGGAACTTTGCCATACACCTTCAGGGTCCTTAATATGGAACAATTAAGGGAACTAGGAGGTCAGATAAAGGATCCAAAGGCCTTCGCTGCGAAGCATGGACAGATCCTCTCTTTGTTGCAGGTACAAGTAGTTGCTGGTCTACTAGAGACGCTGGTTCAACTCTACCATGTAATCTACCACTGCTTCATCTTTCAAGATTTCCAGTTGATGTCCACATTGGAGGAGTATTTCGCTTTATTGGGAATCTCTGTCAAAGACTCACCCCCGTTCTACGGTGGAGAAGGAAGACCCAGTCAGGAAGACATTGCAAGAGTGACTCGCATCAAGCTGTTAGAGATCCAGACTCACATGACGTTCAGAGGGGGAATCGATGGTTTGCCTGCTCAGTTCTTATTCGAGAAGGCTAGACAGTTTGCCGACAAAGGAAGTACCAGAGCTTTCGAGAATCTTTTCGCATTGATGGTTTATGGTTTATTCTTGTTTCCAAATGTCGAAGATTTCATCGATGTCCACGCGATCAGGATCTTCATGCTCAAGAATCCTGTTCCAACACTGTTGGCCAACGCATACCATTCGATTCATTCAAAGATTCTGAAGGGAGAAGGTCAGATAGTTTGCTGCACTGCTATCCTCTATAGGTGGTTTATTTCGCACCTACCGAGGTCCGCAGCCTTCTGGGATGTGAAAGATGCTTCTGAATGGCCCGTTAAACTCATGGCTCTCACTCACTCGGACATTGTTTGGTATGATCCAATGTACGGAGGAATTCCCATGATTCACAGCTGCGGAGATTTCCCCAATGTGCCTCTCCTTGGCACAAAAGGATGCATCAGTTACAATCCTATTCTCGCCCGTCGCCAGCTTGGACATCCGATGAATGAAATACCTGATCAAGAGAACCTGAAAAGAATTTTCCTCTATGAGGGAGAGGACCTTCAGCTGAAGATTCAGATTTTATTTGCTTGGCGTCGAATCAACAGACAAGGGATGACCGCAACAACGAACCCTAACTGCACGGTTGCAGAATCTTGCCTGGAGTGGTCACGCAAACGAGCTCTCTTCTGACAATGCCGTATCCTCGGCCCAAGCCTCTTGTATTGGAATCAGATGAAGTTTCAAGGTTGAAAGCAGAAGTAGAGAAGCTGACCCTGGACAAGTTTATATTGCAGGAAAGGATTGACAAGTTGATGGAAGAACTCAGTGAAAGAAAAGGAGCATCATCCAGTGGATCAAATCCCTAGTTCCCTTTATATTCTGTTTGTTTATTATAATAAAGCCCTGAAGGTGTATCGATGTTATGAAAGTTTAAAATTTTAAATAAAACCAATTTCCGATTATGATGTTTAGAATACATCTTTGAGTTCCTTGAAGTGCATGTTGCATCATACGCATCATTTGCATTCGCATTGGCATTTCTTTTGCATTCCAGATTCTCATTCGTGTCTCTCTTCTCAGACTCTGCATCATCGATACAATACTCGAGTCAGGCGCAAGAGAAGGATGGATCATTTAGAACAGGAAAACCGGGCACTCCGGGCAGAGATTGCCACTCTAAAGGTCAACATGGAAACTCTTTCTGCTACTATGAAGAATATGATAGACGTTCAAGAACATGAAAAGCAAGAACTTCGCAATGGGATTGCGGACTTAAGGATGACCAAGAGGAGCCTAATGGATTTGGTCAAAGAGTTGGCCACATCCCAACGCCAGGATGGATTTTCTGCCTCCTCCACCGACCAACCAGCTGAACGAAGGGGAAAATTTTTGGATATCCCTGTGCTCTACGCTGATTTGTTCCCAACACTCTTACAACATGGTTTAATCAAGAAGGAAACTCCACTATCCGTCGCGGTGACCCATGGGAGTTATTTCAAAGCCGATGCCTTCTGTGCCTTCCATCAAGGGGCACCCGGCCATGATATCGAGGAATGTTATGTCTTGAAGGAGAAAGTGAAAGAGATGGTTCAGAAGGGGGTCTTGTCTTTCGAAGTGTGCGAACCCCAAGCTGAGATCCATCTCTCACTCGAACAAGAAGCAATCCCCTCCTTGCACATGGTGGATTGATACACATGACAGTTTTCTCCAGGCTATGTCTGGCCATATTTTAAGCTTATTTACTATTTTCATATGTTAATTTTCTACGTTCGTTAATGCATTTGTTTTGACGTGTAAGAGCTTGTTTTTTTGAATAATTAATGCAATAATAATGTTTGTCTTGAAGAAATCCATTTGTTTCACTCATTTTTAAAATGCTATTTTATAATGTCAATGCTGCCCAATCTCTTGCCTCGGCAGAGAACTGAATGGAGGATGATGAAACCAAACGCTAGATCTCGTGTTGTATGCTTTTGAATAAAACTTTGCTAGTGATATAAGGCATTATTTCAAAAATCCGAAACACCGGAGATATAAGGAGATAAACTCTCATTAACCCTTTTGAGCCTTGAAGTAGGAGTTTTCTTTCTTCCAAATCAAAAACCTCATTCTTAACCTGGGACAGGGTAATTTTCAAAAATGGAGTGAAAGTATCACGAAGATTGGGTGGGTACAAACAATCTTTGAGCCTTGTATCCTTTGTTTCTTAAACTGTGAACCAATCCAAGATACAACCCTTAAAAGACCTAATTGAAACAAGGTTTATTTCAAAAGCATACTCATTGAGATATCGTTTCCTGACTCCTATGAGCTATGCTCAAATCTGTCTTGACAGTATAAAATCGGCAATTCAATCATAAAAATATTTTAAAATAAACTTCAAGACAAATGTTTGTCGCATTATCTGTTTCAGAATTAACATTTTCTACTTGCTAACATTGCTTGACATCATAGAAATCAACATATGTGTGGTAATGATGAGCTAAACTTTAGTACTGTTTCAAGGAGATGATAGTACCCAGGGGCACGTCACCTGAAGACCTTGCTGAGCAGGGGCAAGTTATTTCTCGACTATTACTCCACAATCTGAAGAATGAGTTCGAAGACTCGGTTATACAAAATATCATCAATCTGGGGCAGTTAAGTCGAGATTTGATAAATCTCTCCAATCCCGAAGACTTAGAACACCATCAATCTGGGGAAGTTATGTCGAGATTTGATAAATCTCTCCAAGTTGTTTCCCAGCTACTTCTTTCATTGTCTGACCCCAGGGGACAAGTTCGAAGATTAAGGACACCATTAATCTGGGGCAGTTACGTCGAGATTTGGAAAATCTCTCCATTATTTGAAGACTCACTGCACAGAATACCGTCAATCCGAGCCAGTTACGTCGAGATTCGACGAATCCCTCCAAGAGTTGGAATACATTGGAACACCTTGGATACCAAGTTTTCTGTAAAATCCTCTTGGAATCTTCTCTTAAACCATATGATCTGGGGCATTTTGAGAAGTGAAGATTACTTTTATCCATCCACAACAACTGTTAATCAAAATGGCGACTACCTTGCAGGTCATCAATGCAGAGTCTTCATCCATAATCCACAGCTCAGAGAGTTTCTATCCCAGGCAAGGTGGTAGCTCCCCAGTAAGTTTTATTTCAGGTAGTCGCGACTGTTCCCCGATGAACTTCTTCGGTTTTCGACTCTCCCCAGCAAAGCGAGCGTCTATTTCACTCCTCATTATCAATCTTCTCTAGTGAAGGCGGATATTTATTTCATCTTTTCGAAGTTTTATCTCCGATATTCTCAACTACTATTGATCCAAGTTTCCCAAACGAGGCGGATATTTATTTTATCCAGCTACAACTTTCATTCAAGACTATTTCGGTCCACATCGGATATTTATTTTATCCCCATTAAAGTCTTGTCGATCATGAGTTTGATTCGTTCCCAGTGAATCTTCCTCATCTCTCAACAGAGTGGCCAGATCCATCTCGACATTTCCCCAAGTGGAGTGCTCTCTTTTCCCCAGAGAAAGTTTGAAGCTTTGAAGTGGGATTTGTTTCCATTTTTGGCTTTCCATTCATTCCCAGTGATGCTTCTATATTGCCGAGATTGGCCGAGTATTCGTATCGAGATGCTTGTTTTCGTCTCCCGTTTGCTTTTTGTTGTTGTTTTGTCAGCATAAGCATAAGCATAACATGGCATCCTTGCATGTAGATTCATGGAATTTGGCATCTTTTACATCTTGAATTTTGTGTTTTTTCTTTCACTTTGGTCGTGTTTATCCTAAGTGACCTGGGTTTTGTCTGCTCCCTCCAAGTAGAGTAGTCAGCCTTAGGCAGAAAGAAAAGAACATATTTTCTAATTCCCCACTGAGCTCGATCCTCGTGGAAGATGGTTGCTTTAGTTTTCTTTTCCATTTTTGGATAAAGATAAACTCGTTGAGTTTAATCCTCAATGGATGGAGTCCTTGTTTGACCGTTTCTCTCCAGTTATTTCCTGGATTGAACTTTGATCCATGACAATCACAATTTTGGATATCTCTGAGATATTGAATTCGGATTAAGCGTGCATTTATTTTGCACTTTGTCTCTCCAAGAAGAGTTTATTTGAAGATCTCTATGGAAAACATAAATGATTTCTCCAACAATGATTACTACATTTTCAAGGGATTTGAACCCAGACAACAAGTAACAGCTCTTTATTTGAGCAGCTTGGTTATCAAGATCTCTACGACAAATAACAGTCTCCTCAAGACAGTTTGTCTATCCCCAACAAATTATCAAGATTTTCCATTTATTCTCCGTCGGATGTTATCTCTTCGGAAATCCATCCGGGAAACTTATTGAAGACTTTACAGGCATTCTCTTTATTTGAGAACTCCCGTTGCAAGGATTCTATTCATTTCACTGAAATCTCAACTACAGCAATATTGCTCTACAATGGTTATCTCCAGTGAATCCATTATTCAAGTTACTCCCACCAGATGACATCTCTTTGAAGAGGGTGGGAAATTCAAGACTTTGTTTGAGGCAGACAACCTCACAACACTTATTTTCAAGACTTGCCCATGGCATACAATCTTGGGGCATGGGAAAGTATTTACTCTTCCTAAAGCAGAACATGTAAGGAAGCTGAATCATCATCTTGATCGTTGAAGCTTTTCCAGCCTATTACCTGGCTTAGGCTATCGTGGGATAGTAGGTAATACGTCTGTGTTTTGGGTCAGATGCCTCGCTTAGGCTACCGTGGTGGTAGTAGGTCATCTTCCCTTATCGTGTTTACCTGGCTTAGGCTATCATATGCTTGATAGTAGGTAGCACACCTTTTGGTCGGACACCTTTGCTCAGGCTGCCACAAGTTGGTAGTAGGTGATCCTCCTATTCCAGTCTATTACCTCTGCTTAGGCTATCGTGTGATAGTAGGTAATTGATCTGTATCCTTGGTCAGATGCCTCGCTTAGGCTACCGTGGTGGTAGTAGGTCATCTCTCCTTTGGTGTTTACCTGGCTTAGGCTATCATATGCTTGATAGTAGGCAACACAACCTTTCTGGTCATATGCCTCGCTTAGGCTACCGTGGTTGTAGTAGGTCATCTTTCCTGCTTGTGTTTACCTGGCTTAGGCTATCATATGCTTGATAGTAGGTAACACACCTTTTTGATCAAATGCCTCGCTTAGGCTGCCGTGGTGGTAGTAGGCCGTCTTTTCCCATTGTGTTTACCTGGCTTAGGCTATCATATGCTTGATAGTAGGTGACACACCATTTTTCTTAGTCGGACGCCTTTGCTTAGGCTACCGTGTTTGGTAGTAGGTGATCTTTCCTCCCCAGTTTATTACCTCTGCTTAGGCTATCGTGTGTGATAGTAGGTAATATACATCCTTGTATTGCAATTGGATACCTTGGCTTAGGCTACCAGTTGTTGGTAGTAAGTTATCCTGTTCCTTTCAAGTTTCTTGCCATGTGCTTGAGCTACCTTGTGATTGTCAGTCGGTAGTCTCTTTTCCCCCAGGGGGGTTAGATCTTTCCCCGTGGAGTCTTGTCTCGCTGAGTCGTCCTCGTCGGGTCTTTCTTTCTTTGTGTTTCAACGTCGGTTATCCCCTGTGACATTATCCCTCACAGATTCCTTGTCTTGCATAGCATATCATATCATGTGCATTTGGCGGCATCTTAGGGCCAAAAATTTTGTGCATGTTTGTATTTAAGTCTCTCCTGTCTCGTCGAGATGAAGATTTCAATCTCCATATCTCCGAATAGGAGAAACTTAAATAGGGGCATCTGTCGCACCCTAATTTTTGATCCTAAGATCCCCGCCTTGTTCCTTGCATAACATATTAGGTCAATCATTCGTGTATAACTAACTGCTTTATCTAGCTTTGTCTGTTTGTTTCTCCTTTTGGGATAGATGTTGTTGCAGAGGATTCAGGTCCTGAAGGCTGCGTTGTGTGTGTGTGATTGTGGAGGTTCTCTGGTCCTGTGAGATTGTGCCCTCACCCTTTTGATCCCTAAACCACTACCAAGCCTTTCTTCCCTCAAGATTGCCCAAAAGTCTCCCCCCCCCCCACAGAATACTAGATATGGGATTTGGCACCCTAAAGACCGATCACTGGTGGTGTGGCAGTTATACTGCAAGATGGTATCTTTCCCCCCTCTGTAAACTCCTCAGATTCAAGAGATGTGTTGCTCTTTGTTCTCAAGGCTTGGTTTATTAAGGAAAGTTCAATTCGGAAGAAGTAGAAGGTTGAAGTCCAAATATGCAATCTCAAGCCCATGATTGTCGCAAAATTTACAAGATCAAGCATAAAAGTCACGATCCATTCACTACCCAAATATCCAAAGGAGTTGCTTGACATAATTACATTTTCATGTGGTCGAATCTCATCGAATGCAAGTTTAAGTATAAAACTCAAGTTGCAAATTCAAAGGTGGCTTGCAAAAACCCAAGTATAAGAGTGGCAAAATCTTTTGATTGAATTCAGGAGGATAATTCAAGAGGTTACAAGTAATTCGTAATTATATTTGCAAAGCTGTAATTCATAATTATATTTGCAAAGCTGTAAGAGGGAAATTAGTCAGTTAAAGTTCATGGAGGAGAGCAGTAAATGATTTGGTCTTTAATGTAGCGATACAAAGATGCTCAACAATTCGGAAATATACACAGTGAGGCCAGTTTAACGTTTCTGGATACGTAATATTAAAGAACTGAGAAAGAAAAACAAATATTAAAGAACTGAGAAAAGAAAAACAAAATTGAAATGGCTCGTAAGCTTTAATGGCCACTAAGGAATTACAAGTCCGGAGTCGATACCAACTCTATGACTAGGTTCCTACACTATGCTTATTGAAGAGAAAGGTATTATATAACTGGGAGTACAAAACTAACAGAAGTCATCTTGACGGGAAGACAAATATCACCCGACAGCAAACACAATATAGGTGCATGATTACAAAATTTATCACTCCAAACTCAAATCCAACGCCACCATACTCAAAGATGGTTCTTCTTTTGGTCCACAGCAGATGAATATCTCTAGTATCTAGTATAACCATATACAAGATTGAAACCCTGGTATAATTGCGGCGCTCGATGATGCACTATCAGACGACCTCGATGTTTCTCACCATGTATCCTGGTACTAAGGTGCAGTTGCTATAGCCCTGGAAAAGTGTCGTGTGTCAGCTTCCGCGAGTGACAATAGGCTTTCCTCTCAAACTTTCTGCTTGATCCTCAAGATGCAGCCAAGATCGGACCTCAAAGCATTTACCGCCTCCGTCAACGTTAGAATGCCATAAATCTACATGAGCAATTCCGCCAATAACAAAAACATTGGAGTGAGTTTCTAAATACAGGAAACAACAATAGAGAGTTAATTAAATATGAAGAAAAACTGGTTGACACTAAAAGTGATGTTGAGACAGCATTGAAGAGATTAATTAGAAGCAGTTTACACGTTTGATTTATGTGCATAACAGTTCCTGCTGGAAGTTAGAATTTAGTCAGCAAAGCTCCCAGAGTTATTGATGATAGTCGAGCATCATGAATGTTACTAATTCTCCACTTCATACCATCCGAACCACGCGTCGCGCCTCTTATTCCAACTGATATGATTCTAGTTGTGAAATTCAACAAAAATGCGGCCAATGTTCAGCACTGTTAGTGAGAGTCAAAAGATAAATTCCAAAACATGTCAGCCGCAAATTTCCTAAACTAGAGCTCCTGCCGAGCTTCTCAAATGCAACATTTCAGCTGAAACTTCTACTGTTACACCTTGTGACAAACCCCACTGTACCTTAGATAATGTGGACGGTGGGCTAGGAACGGAGGATGTTTGTGTTGGTGAAAGGGACCTCAGAGATCTTTTTAACTTTAGAGCTTGGTTATGACATGGGATCCAGCATCACACCTTTCTAACTAGAAACAACAACGCATTGGAATCATCATCAAAAGACCTGTCCAAATAAATCCAAGTTAGTGCTAATCAATTCGAGAAACAAGTGATTTGAAAGACAACCTCTAACAACAAAGCCGAAAGCTTTCGACTCTTCCAACGCGTTACCGTTTTCTATCACGAGGTGTTGGTATGGCCTTGAAAGGTTTTTAACACGTCCAGGCATGGCTGCACCTATTAAGCATCCACCAAATCTGTCACATATCTATCATTGAGTGTTGAACATGAAAAATATAAAAAGAGATAAAATCATGAATCATAGAATCACCAAAAGAGGATTCTTGCATCTGATTAATCACCAATGGAAAATGCTCACATCTCGCCTCTGGACCCTGTCCTCGCTACGGATAATTCAGCAAACCTAGCAGTTGGACTGCCCAGTCGAAAGGCGAAATTTTCAAGAAGCTCTTATGTTTGATCACCTGAAAAAGAGATGAGATTGGAATAAGCTGCAAATGATGACCTCAAGTGGATAGAAATGAGTTGCGGATTCCAATCGAAGTTGATGAAGAAATTGAAATTGAAAATAGATTTTGTAGTATTGAATACTCTGCTAGGAGAACATGTTGGTTTGACACCTCAATACAGCGGCCTAATTCCTTATCTACGTCGGAACCTTACACCATTTAAACCTGATAATCTAACCTCCAGTTCGGCAATCATGATGACATTAGAAACACCATTTGACACATGTACTGTATTAGTTCTGCACGCCAATTTGAACTGGCCCAATGGGTGAGTTTGACGGCATTCAATCACCTTCGGCTAGCAGCAGCGCATGGGCCTGATAACATGACAAGAGATATCAGATTTTCAAATCACCGACATCAAGTTCCAAATAAAAAAAAAAACCAAACATTCATGGAGATCTTTCATAATTTAGCAAGAAGAGAAAATGTTTACAAAATGTTTACCATCATAATCGCACATATTCCCGCAGCATTGTTAAGATCTCAACCTGAAAGAACCAAAGTGATAATAAGCCACCAGCCGCCATTTCAAAAGTGAGTTAACCAAGTCACAAGTACACAACAACCTAAAACATGTTTAAGCTATCAAGTTAGCATGGAGAAGTTAAGGTATCCTGCAGCATTATCAGTTACCATGGCACATTCCAAAAACATAAGACATGTTCAGACCAACTTTAAAATTTCCTACGTGGCCTCAGAGTTTTTATTTGAATCAGATTTAGCTTCATCATATTCAAAAGGAAAGTTATGGGTAATATCCCAAAGGGATACCGCCAGCAGAACTTTCCTAAAAATGGACAAAATCACACAAAGGGATCGTATCCAAGACAGCAAGGCAAGGCAACGGTTGAATAGCTTTTAAATCAAAGTGTATCAGACAACATTAACTTTCCAAACTCGAAAAATCAAGTCATATCAGGCCCAAACTCAAACAAGGCAACAATTCAAAAACCTTCCAAATTCAAAATCAGAATCAAATCAGCAATTAACACAAATCAATCAACATTGAAGAGATTTCCCAAAACGGATTCATCATTGGCCTTATAAGTACGGGGTCATTCTTGCATCAAGAGGAAAAAAAATCAACCAAAAGGTCACCAAGAAACCCAGAGATCAGAAGAACACCCTGTTCATCATCATCTCTCAAAAATCATGCCAACAGACGGAGTAAACATCAACATCATCAGAAGCAATCACACAGACAAGAAGAAGATAAATCACGCAAGAAAGGTAAAAGAAAGAAAGAACTCATCCTCGGAGCCGTTCTTGTCCGCTCACTCTACCGCCGGCGACCTTACTCTTTTTTGCTTTTGCTTTCTTCATTATTGTTGTAATTGTAATAGCATGAACATAATGGATTGGGGCTGGGAACCGTGGGGTTAGGGTGGTTAATTTTGTTTGATCGCGCGAGATGAGAGAACGAGATAGCGGCGAGAAGTGAGGTTTTCAAAGAACCTTAATTTTTTGAGAGAAGTAACGAGAGAGAAGAGCTTTTGTTCGTGAGGCCCCCCTCCGTTTCGTTTTATTTGAAACCAACCCTTTTTTTTAAAAACAAATGGTTCGTTAATCTAATATAACTAAACCTTTTCAACTAATCTGTTTTTTTAAAAAAAAAGGTTTAACTTAATAAAACCTTTTATTGTTAGAAACTATTTTTATTTAAATACTAAAATTAAAACTCTTTTAACCAATAATTAAACTTTTTTATTAGAAACCCTTTAACCTTTAAGAATGTATCTTCCCTTTTAAAACATCACCTTTTCATAATAAATAATTTCTAAACTAATAAAAACCTCTTCCTTTAAATATTAAAACTTTTAAGTTATAAGAAATCTCTTTAAGGTTTAAGTATCTTTTTTTATTAACTTTAAAACTAAAATAAAACTCTAAAAATAATTAGAATCCTTTTATTATTAATAAGAATCCTTAACCCCTCCCTTTAGTTATTTAGGTGATCCTTAACATAATCCTCCCATCTATAAACCTTAAGAGCAATTCGTTAGATCTCTCGCGTGAGTGTACGCTTATCTCTTTCTTCCTTACTATGCCTCACTAGTATGAATGCATGCTTTATATGTTAAAACCTTTTCAAACTTATAAAAATCCTCGATCCAACGTCGAGCCAATTTTCTACCTATGTAAGTCGATCGCCTTAGGGCATCACATTCGACCTTTTGATCACAAGACACAAGTCTAGCATCACTTTGCTAGCACACTCGCCTAAATAATATAATTAATCGTTAATATCCAAGGGAAAATCCCATGCATGATAACCATGTTATTGTGCATGGTGCATATCATTTGCATCATAATCGGCAAACTTAAGATAAGACAATTAGACAACTCTAGGATAGACTTCCTAGGTTAGTCCCCCCTCAACTTTGATTTAAAAAAATCAAATTTTAGCCCACCTAATTCTCCACACAAGAGAATTAGATGTTAATCATCTCAAAGAAAGGGACATACAATCCCATACCCCACAAAATTCAAACATTTTTCAAAAGTGTGGTGGTCTTTTTTTGAAATGATGACTCATCTTCTTCACTTACCCTTAAACCCTTAGCAAAACAAATAACAGATAATATAAAATGAATCAAGAGGTTCCTGTAGAGTACTACAGATACCTAGGATGCTAACACCTTCCCTAGGTATAACCAACCCCCGAACTTAGAATCTAAGTGCATTTGCATTGCATTGTGGGTATTCGGTCTTTCTCCCTTCCCTTGGATAAAATCAAAGACGGTGGTGACATTAAAAATATGCGATACAAGTTAACTAATAGCTTGTTATCCAATTTTCACCGCGACACAAGGTGCTTGCTCTAATGCCAATTGAAATTATGGCATGTAGAGGAAAGATGTCATATACGATGTCAGGACACCAGGATGTCGAATGCAATATTGAGACGTCGTAATAGCAGAATTAACAATGAACAATTTAAACAAAATTGCAGGAAGTAAATAACATAAGGAAGTTATTAACCTAGTTCGGTGCAACGTCACCTACATCTGGGGGCTACCAAGCCAAGAAGGAAATCTACTATAATAGTATTATTTTAAAGCTCTTTTGTAAACAACCTCCGGTTTACAATCTTCGCACCTAATCACTACCAGTGCAATTTCTATCTAAGACACTCATAGATAAGAGACCCCTCTCTCCCCCTCAATCACACAACAATGATAATAAAGCAAACAGAAGAAGACACACTTCAAGAAATAAAATGCACTCTTGCTTATATACTTATGAGTGATTCACAATTACAACTCTACCAAAACAATCCAGCTATAGTATCAAGGTGATACAACAATCAGTCACAAGTAACAATGAACAACCAAAACCAAAAGAACTCTCACAAAAATATGGCAACATTATTTGCACTTTAGGTTTAGAATCTTCTTATAAATAACCTTCGAAAAAGTATGGACTTGATGAGCAAATCAGGCTAAATTAAATAGCATATCCATAATATTTTGGAAAATAATATATTATTAAATGCAGATCCATAATATATTATTTCCTAAAGTTCATATCCAAATCAAATCTTATGCAGAAACAAATCAAATCAAATCTCATCAATTCTCATGTTTCCTTAAATTATATGGCAACCATTCTTAGGAAATATTGCACAGCTGGAACGAACTATGAGCTTCTAAAAACACATGTCTCTTAAACTATAATATACTGGAATCAAATATTTAAAGAATCTTCACTAATAAAATTAAATCTTCCAAAACACGAAACAAAATCAGCTTCAGTACTGCACCAACATGTCACGACATCTCGCTAGAATACTTGAACAAGATATGCTTCAGTATCGCACTAACATGTCACGACATCTGGTACAACATCTCGCTAGAATACTTGTTTTAACAAAATGCAGCCAATCATAAAGCATACAACCTAGCAAATTGTAATCGAGAGAGGGTTTGCAATTTTTCAATTAAAAAATTACAGTTTGGATAGTTTGCAATTTTCTCTTTAAAAGTTGCAGTTTATTGAGGAATTTTGTAATTTTGTTTTGAATAGATTAGAAGTTGAATAATGAATTTGTGAGTTTTCTTTTTGAATTTTTTTTCTCTTTTTTCTTTTTGTGAGTATGCTTTTGTGTGCGTAGAAATTTGTTTTCTTTTGTTATTTTTCCAACAAGTAGTATCAGAGTTAAGGTTCTGATCAAGGGAGGAAGGAATAGTCACAAAAAATTCTGATCAAGCGAAAAAGGAAGAGTAACAAAAAATTCCGATCAATGGATGAAGAAGACAAAAAGATTGAAGAGTAATAATTTTACAAATATGATGATGATCTTAAATACTTTGAAGATCAAGTTGATTATAAAGTGAAGATATGTGATACATTGGATGGGAGAATTTTTTGGGTCAAATAGTATATTCGTCTAAGTCCTACATCATATAATAGAAAGAAAATAGAATTTGAGTATTAATATAAATAGAGATAATTACTTTGAATTTTTTACACACAACAAAATGTAGTCTTTTAGGTGTATTGAGGATTTGGATAGTTGTGTGTTTAGAGAGGGTTTTCTATTTTTTCGTTCAAAAATAGTTTGTTGAGAAGATTTGAAGCAGTTAGAACATTCAACGGAACCGGAGGTACATGTACTTTGTCAGCATAGATCTGGCACTTGTGACAAGTTTTGGAGTGATGGTGGCAATCAGTTTCCATGGTAGACCAGTAGTAACCTGCTCTCAAAATCTTCTTAGCCATTGTATGCCCACTGGAGTGAGTGCCAAAGATTTTGTCATGCATCTCTTCCATAATCTTTGCTGCTTCCTTCTTGTCGACACAACGAAGCAAGGTTGAATCATGGTTGCGTTTGTACAAAATTCCGTTACTCAGAAAGAACTTGGCAGAGAACCTCCTTAGAAACTTCTTGTCATTGATAGATGCCCCTTCAGGATATTCCTGAGTTTCGAGATATCTTTTCACTTCGTGGAACCAATGTTTCTCTTCTACTCCATCAGTATCAACTTCATAACAGTATGTCGGCTCGTCTAGTCTGTCAATAGTAATCCTAGGAGCCTCGTTGTCCCATCTGACTTTAAACATAGATGACATGGTGGCTAACGCATTTTCCAACTGATTCTCTTCTCGTGGAATATGCTCAAAAGTGATTTCTTTAAAGTATGGAATCAAAGTCAACACATGTTCTCGGTAAGGAATGAGATTTGGATGCTTCGTGTCCCATTATCCTTTAATCTGACTGATCACTAGGGCTGAGTCCCCATATACATTCAAGACTTTGATCCTCATATTAATGGCAGCTTTGATACCCATGATGCATGCTTCATATTCAGCCATATTGTTGGTACAGTCAAATCAAAGTCTAGCAGTAAACGGCGTATGGCAACCCTTAGGAGAGATAATTACAGCACCAATACCATTTCCAAGTGCGTTAGAAGCTCCATAAAAAATCATAGTCCATCGGGATCCTAGTTCAGGCCCTTCATATGGTCCAGGTTCTTCATAATCAGTAACAAGCATAATATTCTCATCTGGGAACTCAAAATTCATAGACTGATAGTCATCCACCGCTTGATAAGCCAAATGATCAGCTAGTACACTTCCTTTGATTGCTTTCTGCATAGTGTACTGGATGTCGTATTCTGTCAAGACCATCTGCCATCTTGCTATTCATCCGGAGAGAGCAGGTTTCTCAAATACGTATTTGATAGGATCCATCTTAGAGATCAATAAAGTGGTATGAGTCAACATATACTGTCTTAGTCGGCGAGCAGCCCATGCCAAAGTGCAACAAGTTTTCTCAACCAGTGAATATCTTGTTTAACAGTCGGTAAACTTTTTGCTAAGGTAGTATATTGTATGCTCTTTTCGACCAGACTCGTCATGTTGCCCCAACACACACCCCATCGAATTCTCTAGCATTGTTAAGTACATGATTAGAGGTCTTCCTTCAACTGGTGGCATCAGAATCGGAGGTTCTTGGAGATACTCCTTGATCTTATCAAAAGCTATCTGACATTCGTCGTTCCACTTCACTACTTGATCTTTCCTCAGTAATTTGAAGATTGGCTCACAAGTATCGGTCAAATGGGAGATAAATCTGGCAATATAGTTCAAACGTCCCAAGAAACCTCTGACTTCTCTCTCAGTACGGGGAGCGGGTATATCTTGTATAGCTTTTACCTTTGCAGGGTCGACTTCAATACATTTACCACTGACGACGAAACCCAAAAGTTTACCGGATCTAACCCCAAAGGTGCATTTGTTTGGATTCAATCTCAACTTGTACTTCTTCAACCTCTCAAACAGCTTGTGTAGGTGGTCAAGGTGCTCTTCTTCATTCTGAGACTTAGTTATCATATCATCAACGTATACCTCTATCTCGTGATGGATCATATCATGGAATAAAGCAACCATAGTGCGCTGGTATGTTGTCCCTGCGTTCTTCAAACCAAATGGCATTACCTTGTAACAAAAGGTGTCCCACTGTGTAACGAACGTAGTCTTCTCCATGACTTCAAGTGCCATCTTGATTTGATTATAACCTAAGAAACCATCCATGAATGAGAATACCTTGTGCTGAGCAGTGTTGTCTACCAGAACATCAATATGTGGGAGAGGAAAGTCATCTTTGGGGCTTGCCCTATTCAGATCTCTGTAGTCCACACACATACGAACTTTACCATCCTTCTTAGGCACTGGTACCACATTTGCAACCCACTGAGGATATGATGTGACAGCTAGAAAACCTGCATTGAACTGCTTCATAACCTCGGATTTGATCTTTTCAGACATCTCAGGGCGCATACGACGAACCTTCTACTTTATCGGAGGACAACCTTCCTTCATCGGTAAACGGTGAACCACGATATCGGTATCAAGTCCTGGCATATCTTCATAAGACCAAGCTAAAATCTCAGCATAATCACGTAGAATCTGAATCAGTCTTTTCTTGACACGGTCTTCTAATCCAACACCTATCTTGATTTCTTTCTTATCCTCCTCAGTACCTAGATTTACAACCTCGACTGGCTTTTCGCGCTGTTGTATGGTCTTTTCTTCTTGCTCTAATAGTCTAGCAAGCTCTCTAGACACTTCACAATCTTCCTCACCTTCGTCCTTGGCTTGGTAGATCGGATTTTCGAAGTCATAATTGACAATAGCAGAACCGTTATCAATGGGATCCAGAGTGGATGTGGATCTGCAGTTTATCGCGTGGGTGTGTGTAAGAACACATAGCTATTTTGATGAATATAAAGTAAAAGAAAAGACAAAGAGCGCAAAATTTGAATGCAAAACGTCCATTGATTTATTGAATGAAAATATGCGATGAAACGACAACCCTAATAAATGGGCCATTGTGCCCCAGGCAAGGCATAAGGCTTAAAAGTTTTATTGTTCAAATTACAAAACCAAACTTCGAAAATAAGAAAACAGAAAATAGCATTTACTCCTGACTAAAGGAGATAGGAATAATGTCTTCAGTCTTCCAATTGTTGAGCCCACTGCCAATGGTAGGAAAGATCCAACTGTCTAGGTCACAGTCACTATCAGCATCTTCCACAGCGTTGACCTGATCTTTATGAACTCCTTTGTTGGTGATACGAATAACACGAGCATGACGTACAACCCTCCGAGCCTCTGAAGTGAAGCCCAAACCAAATTTGTCAGACTTGTAAGGAATTTCAGGAAGCTGACCACAAATGGTACAACCACCTTCTTCAACCACAGCTCTAGCATCCTTTAGGTAAGCCATTGTAGGAGGCACTCTAGTAACCTTGGGAACAGTAGGAACTGGTTTACCTATAGGAGCAGTCTGAGGAGCCAATTCAAATGTTTGACAAGGAGTCTCGAGGAATTCTCCATCGATATCAACATACTTGAAAGTATTCAAATGACTAACCATGTACTCTTCTTCACCACAGACGGTGACAATCTTGCTTTTCGCGGGATACTTCAACTTCTGATGTAAGGTAGAAGTCACATCGCCTGCCCCATGTATCCAAGGGTGCCCAAGCAAACAGGAATAGGCAGGACGAATATCCATTACATAGAAAGTAGAATCAAAGACTTGAGAACCCACTCTGATCGGGAAATCAACCTCTCCATGCACCATTCTCTTTGAACCATCAAAGGCTCTTACCACGACGTCACTAGGTTTTAGCACAACCCCTTCATAGTCGAGTTTGTCTAGAACAGCCTTTGGCAACACATTCAATAAGGAACCATTGTCCACCAATACATGAGATAGGGTAGCGCCCCTACACTCAATAGAGACGTGCAGGGCCTTATTGTGGTTCCTTCCGGCGGGAATCAGATCAGCATCAGAAAAGCCTAGACCATTATCAATTGTCAGGCTAGTGACACAATTTTTAAGCTGGTCAACCAAGATTTCTTGCGGAACGTGCGCAGATTTCAAAAACTTCACTAAAGTTTTAGCATGGGCCTCGGAGCACAACAACAGAGATAGCATAGAGATCTTGGAAGGGGTGTGCCCCCAACTGTTCAACAACATTGTAATCACTCTTGCAGATAATTTTCAGCACTTCCTCCATTTCTTGCTTGGAGGAATCTTCGATAGTAGTTTCACCCGGGGCCTCCATCTGGGCAGGCTCAATCATTGGTTCTTTGCCTTGAGTCTCAGTAATTGGCTCGGTGGCAGAGATACGAATTAGAGTAGTAACAGTCTCCGGAGAGATTTCTGGGGAGAAGATCCTTCCACTTCGGGTAACCTTACTAGTCCCAACGATATTGTCGACATCGGGATTAGTAACTTCAGCAGTTCCATCAGTCAAAGGCTCTTGCTTGACACCATTAATGTAAACATCAGCACCATAATTCCAAGGGATAACCTTGCTAGAGGAATATGGAATCGGACCGGGCGTAGTAATAATTAGGGGAGCCAATCTAGGCTCGACAATAATCTTCACAGGACCTTTAGAGGTGATCCTCATTGGAGTTTTGGAATTAGTAACCACAGATACGTCCTCAAACTTTAGACCTCGGGACAAATTTTCTCATAAGCTCTCCATAAAAGGAGTCTTCTCAAACAATATAGTACGGTCGTCCATCAAATGCTGAATGCCTTCTTTCAGCTTCACACAACCATTGGATTGAGATGCACAATAATAACAGTTTTCAACACAGCCCAGAAATAAACCGGCTTGCAACAGCTTCTTCTTAACAATTGATAGAGGAACAATCAAGTCAACCACGGTAGAGACACAAGAACCATCTTCAATAGCATTAACGATCTTGTCATGATTCGGCATAGGAGCGGTAATCACATTAGGAGTCTCAGGGGGATCAAACTTAATCTCCTTAGCGTCAATCATGTCTTGAATCTTGTTCTTCAGTGCCCAACAACTGTTCGTATCATGTCCAGGACTATTAGAATGGTATGCACACCTTACATTAGGATTATAGCTAGGAGCAAAAGTATTAGGATTCCTAGAATGATTCCTCAAAGTAATCAATTCTGCCTTCAACATATGCTGCAACGCCTGAGCCAATGACATGTTGATCTTTGTAAACTATCTCCTGGGTGCATCCTGCTTACGCTGACTACCCTGTTGTTGTTGTGGCACCGGTGCAGAGATCAGAACTGCCCCAACAGATTGGTTGCGGTCATTCTTATTACGACCCTTCTGGCCGTATACATCATTAGACTCCTTCTTCCCATTATGTGGCTTCTTTGTAGTGTTTGAAGATGTAGCTACTTGTATTTTACCACTTCGAATTCCACTTTCAAGACGTTCTCCTGTCAATATCAGCTCGGTGAAACCAGATGACGAGCTTCCAAGTAGATGACTATAGAAAGGACCAGTTAGTGTGCTCATGAACATGTCAACCAACTCTCTGTCGGCTAAAGGAGGCTGAACCGTGCCTGCAAGATCTCTCCATTTCTGGGCGTACTCTTTGAAACTTTCATTAGGGCCCATGGACATTCTTTGGAGTTGCATTCGAGTTGGAGCCAAATCAGAGTTATATTGGTATTACCGGTAGAAAGCTTCAGCCAAATCATTCCAGGTATGAATATTGGTACTCTCAAGTTGATAGTACTACTCAAGTTGAGCTCCAGACAAACTCTCTTGGAAAAAATGCATCCATGGCTTTTTGTCAGTAGTATGTGGCTGAATCTTTCGGACATAAGATCTCAAATGCAGCTTCAGGCAAGACACACCGTCATATTGAGAAAACGTGGGAATTTTGAACCTAGGGGGAATGACAACTCCTGAAACCAAGCCCAAGTCCTCAAAATCCAAACCAGGTACTTTCTGAACCTCCATGGCCATCAGACGTTCTTCAAGTAATTTGTATTTCTCATCACCAGGGGGATACTGATCATCCAGATAATCATCTTCCTCTTAAGAGTTTCCACCGGTGTCGTGGTTACTATTTTCCTCATGTTTGTCACTTTCATAGTAGTCATCTAGTTCATCATCTTGGTCTACTGGGATCCTAATTTCCTTGACCTGTTTAGCCGGACCTTTGAATCGCCTCCCCATGTTGATGACGCCAGTTGATTTTCTTGCTTTCTTCTTCTTCTTGGTCAGAAGTGCTTTCAGTTCTTCTTGCCCCTTGGACAAGTTCAGGATCAGCTCTTGGAACTGGGAGTTCTGGGCCTAGAGATCTTTGACGGTTTGCTCGAGAGCCATTTCTTCTTAAATAAACAGCGAGAAGATGAGAAACCTGTCTTAGAAACCTGCTATGCAATGATTATGAGATGTAGATGCATATGCAATGATTTCAAGGACTTTAGAGTTTATCTTTGCAAACAAACAGAAACAAAAGGAAAACTTTTATTAGTAAACTCAAAATTCTTTTTTTTTTCTTTTATGCCTCTTGGGCTACAATGAAAGGAAATTTCAAAAACCAAATTCAAAAACGCCTAAGACCTAGGACTCAAGACTCAAGTCTCCCACGGGCACTTCCTCTCTGTGCCGATGTAAGCATTGATGCTCTGCTCCTCATGAAGTAATTTTGTCAACTCCAACACCTTATTCTCACTAGCATAGAACTTAGTTTCAAAGGTGTATCTTTCTTCTTTCATCTGAACCCAGGACTTCTGCAGCTCTTCAAGATCGGTAGGCATATCTGGATGGAGAATGACTTGAGGAACATCTCCCTCAAACTCAGGTTCAACAGTCACTGGTCTGACAGCTGGATATGGCATAATAAGATCTCGAGCACGAGTGCGCACCCATCTAAGGTAAGGCTCCAAAGGAATAGAGTTCTTCTGTCCCAAGGTCATGCTTTCAATCTTATACACCTTATTCCACGCGCGTATAAACTTTTGACGGTAACCTTGAGGATCATCTTCATAATCGAACACAATACCCTGAATAAGCATATCATGAGGACCATCCCTTCGAGCATAACCAAACTGGCGCAAGGCTAGCAAAGGATTATAGGTGATGCCTCCCCTAATGCCAAGGAGTGGCACATTAGGGAATTCCCCATAATGATCAATAAGAGTGAAGTCTTCAAGAGATCGGGCATACCAATAGATATCTGAATGGGAGAGTGACATTATCCTTCGAGACCACTGCAACCTTTGTTCATTCTTCAACACTGATCGGGGAAGGTGCGAATAAACCACCTGGATAGTAAGGGTACGCAACACATGAGAGTCCCTCGCTCCTTGATAGTACGAGTGTGAAGCGAGTGCAGAATATCTTTGAGCAAGGTAGGTACCGGGTTATGAGTCAGACATATTTTGATAGCGTGCACGTCTATGAGTTAGTCTAGATTAGAGAACAACCCCAACCCATAGATCAACAAAGCCAATACCTCCTCAAAAGCATGGTAACTCATAGCGCTTAGGAACAATTGAGCCTTCTCAATCAGGAACTTAGCAAGAAACCCCTTGACTCCACTCCTTATTTCCCAATTGGACACAATGTCTGACCTCTTCAGATGTAAAGCAGCTGCAATGACTTCAGGCTTTGGAACGTCTTCTATACCGGTAAAAGGTATCTGATCGAGAATAGGTATTCCAAGTAGCTTAGAGAACTCCTCTATCGTGGGCACCAATTGGTAATCCGGGAAGGTGAAACAGTGGTGCTTAGGATCAAAGAACTGGAATAAGACTCTCATCATGTCTTCTTCAAAACCTGAGGTAACCAAATTGAGTAGAAAACCACGCCTTTTGGTGAATCGAGAGCCATCGGGAACCTTTGAGACCAATTCTTTAAGCTGGGAAGGAACCCTTACAAAGTTGACTCGGATGAAATTTCTAGGAACGGAAGCAATGGCCTGCAACGACGAATAAAGATAAATTCCTTGGTCCTTGAAATGGTTAGTGAAAATTATATGTTATGATGTCATGATGTCATGTACATGTTAATAGTAAATAAGTAGCACTCACAAACAAGTCATACAAGAGCCTTAGGTTTAAAGGCTTGTATGAAGTCCAAAGGTAAGTACCCTTCCCCACTTAGGTTTAGTTGGCTCAATCTGTCCTAGAATAGTAATCGGGTTCTAAAGGACTCATATCACAGATCTTTCTCGAAGGCTCTATTTTAGTGCGACACTCAAGTGGCCGACCAAAACATCCCGAAAGTCTGATCTCAATGAGCGTAGCCTCGAGTATCAACCAACTTTGGTCTAAATCCAAAGCCGGCCATCTCACTACCTTCTAATGGCCAAAGATGAGTTAACTAGGGTTCTAAAGACTGTGACCATCATATCAACCATATCGGTACATGCCGTACAGTCTCCATGATCTATTGTCACTTGCCTAAGGAATCACTAGGTCCGGGTGTAGGACCTTTCACACAAGTAACCCCAAAACAAAGCCCATTAAAAATAAAGCACATAAGTCAAACAATTTTAAACAAGTGGTAAAGTGATCTAACTCTAAGGTAACCCCTCTTTTAAAATTCCCCAGCAGAGTCGCTAGTTCTGTAACACGGTGGGAGAACTGACTTTTTTTGTTTTTTGTTTTTTTTTTCGCAAAATATGTTGCGGTTAGCAAGAGTCGCCACCGACTTTTCTTTTATCCAATAAGGAAAGGCTGAAAAGAACAGGAAAGACCTTGATAGATTTTGAGTTCGGGGGTAGGTTATACAAAGGGAAGGTATTAGCACCCTTTGTATCCATGGTTATCCATGGGCTCTTAAATGCTTAGCTCACCTTTTTTACTTACTTTTTGAATGTGTGTGAACGTTTTTGAAAATATTTTGTAAAAGTTTGACTTTGTAATAATTCATGTAAGAATGTATACAAAGTGTTTGTTTTTTTTTTTTTGAGAAATATTTTTTGAAAAGTGAGATATGAAAAGTATTTGTTTTTTGAGTTGTGAGCAAGCATTTAAAAGTTACTTACCCCTAATTTGTAAGGTCTTTCTTGTACTTATCATTTTCCTTGAGAGACAGTACTATCCATATCATTAATGGGTAGGTAGTACTGTCTATTGGATGTTGAAGGACATCGAAGGGTCATCGAATGGTCATAGAAGGCAACATGTAAGGATACCTTAGCAATGCGAAGGGACTATCATCATTTTTCCTTAGGGTCGTCGAGGGACAAGATCATTTTTTTTGTAGGCAGCTCGAAGGGTCATCGAGGGACTATGATCTTTATATCGAAGGGACTATGATGATATTATTCGTAAGCGTATTTTGCTAAAGTACCCCTACTTTCGAGGGACATGACTATTTTAATCGTAAGGCAACAGAGAGAGGCTACCCTAGAGGTGAATGTGTGCAATGTGCGTTGATTCAATTATATTATCTTGAGTTATAGGTTATTCTAACGTTTGATTTTAGATCTTGCCATACATGCCTATTTATCTAGCAAATAAAATAAGTGCGAAAAATAAATACCTACACTATTACATGGCTTATGGACAGTTACATAATATAATCGTGCAAGAAATGTAACATAGACTATTACAAGGCTTATGGACAGTTACATAATATAATCGTGTAAGAAATGTAAACTACTATTACAAGGCTTATGGACAGTTACATAATATAATCGTGCAAGAAATGTAAACTACACTATTACAATTTATGCACAAACCTATACATTTATTTTTAAAAAAATAAATGATAAACGAAAAGCAATTACATATTAAAAGTCAAGTTAAATGTCCTAAATATCTAAGTCAATATTCATTTTTTATTTATTTTTGAGAAATAATTTTGAAATAAATAAACCTAATTTCTAATTCATTTGTACAAAAATTAATTAATTATAAGTCTAAGTCTAAAAAATTAATTTTAACAAAAATAATCTAAGTCTAAAAAAAAGATTACATAACCTAAACTATATTTTTTATTCTTTTAACAGTTTTTATGATTTTTTTTATTGTTTTAATTTAATTGAAAAGAAATAAATAAATTAATTGAAATATGATAAAAGAAAGGGATTAGAAAATGGTTAAAAAGAATTGCATGGGATGGAAATCGAACCTTCAGGATGAGTATTTAATCCTTGGTTTGGATTGAGAATGATTGGAAATGGAGTTTTGAATTTTCACCCTTTTTTTTTTCAAGAATTTTGTGATTTGGAAGCCTTCTTTTGTGAAGCCTCTTACCCCTCCTCTTGTGTTTGAGCCTTGTATTTATAGGAGAAACATGGTAGACAAATAATCATTGATGAGCTAGGATCAAGGAACATGTTTTCAACCATTTTAATTTTTTGAAAACCATGTTTCCTTCACTCTCTCCCACAGTTTTATTTGGGTTTTGATGGCCTTGAATGACATGTTTTAACCTTTTAGAAACTCCATTAAAATGATCCATGTGCCCACCATTATTTGATTTATTTTGTTTTATTTAATTTTGTTTATTTCTTTGAATAAAATCAAAATAAAATAAAATAAAAATCAAAATAATACTAAAGTGAACTTTGAGGTCCTTGAATATGTCATAAACATGATTCAACCTTAAAAGATAGGCCCATTGGTCCAAAAGCTCAAAAATGTTCAATGTAGGTTTCATGCGTTTCTCAAATTTTGCTCAATTGCACCAATCGTAACTCTCTCAATTTTTGTCGTATGAAGGTGATTTTGGACTTTTTGGAACCCTCAAGATGTCCCCTACAACTTTCGTGTTGATCAATTTTTCATTTGAAGTCTTTATTTTTGTGTAAAATGCTTTGACGAAAAAGTGTCTTTTTGTTGACTTTCAAAATGACCTGTAAAGTTTTGGTCCATATCTCTCAGACGAGGCATTTTTAGCCTTGAGCTTAGAGAGACAAAGTTGTAGAGAATTGAATTTTCTTCAAAATGAGCTTTGCTTGAGGAATTTATGATGAAGTATGTGAAAGTTGTGCATGGTCAAAGTTCAGTTGACTTTTCCTTAAGAAAACCCTAATTTGGCAATTTTTGACTTTTGAGTAAATCTTGATTTTCTTGAGGAATCATGATCAACCCTTGATCAAATGATGAATGGGACTTTAAAATCTTGATGTTGGCAAGAAATGATGACGTTTGACTGTAAATTGGTCAAAGTTGACTTTTGGTCCAATACAATCGACTGTTGATCATTTGCAATTGACTGAGCAAACTTGTGAAGCAAGGCTTGAGATTTGACATGAGGATACCCTAGAGCACATAGTGAACCATGAAGTCCATCTGAGGTATTAAGAGCTCAATTCCTTTTGAGAAAAATAAAACCCTAGTTGTAGGTTGATTGTTTAGGAGGAGAGCTTGTATGGTCAATCCTTAAGTAGTCTTGAGCTTTTTGAGACTCCTAGGAGTGTGAGGAAGCTTATTGAATCAATTTGTCTCAAAGATGTGAGGGCAAATTTTGGGGTACAACAAGGATGAATGGTGATGATATGATCATAGTACAGCTGAGTTGCTTCTCACACAAGTTTCTTCTCTTTCTCTTGGTTTGAACAAATGAGGAAAGAATGGTACAAGAGCATGTATGGTATGTAAGAGAATGTTTTGTCTTGAAATGGAAATGTCATGCATGGTTGTAATGAGCATGCGCATGATGTCCAAGAAAGAACAAGGTTTTGTCTAGGTTTTGTTTACTTGGCCTGAAAGAAAGTCTGATGGCATGAGGGTGACTTTGGAGGAAGAAATATCCACGCTCATGGGATGAAATGACAAGTTCTTAGGCTATTTGGAAAGAGGGGATGGAGGACAACAACATTGACGTGGAAAGCAAACACAATTGAAGCCTCTCACATGCCTAAAAATGTCCATGAAGATGCTTGTACACAATTGAGTTGGCAGGCCAACCTGACCTGATCGTGCCTTGCCCTATGGCGTGTGAGATGTATGTGTTGTGATCCTAAATTTGATCCACTATAACTCTCAATGAGTTGATCAGATGAAAAATTCTTCAACATCAAAGTTGAAGAGGAGATCAAGAGGAACAAAAACCATGTTGAAGACTTTTTGAATTAAAGCCTCCGTCAATGATATATTTGCCCTTGAACTTGGACATGTCATGCACACAAGGTGTTTGTGAATATTACTCCAAGCCAGCACGCGTGTGACCTGAGTGTTTGGCCCAAATTGCCTTGATTTCTCTCAACTTGAATTAATCATATCTCCCTTGATTTTTATCCAATGGAGATGTTCTTGGTATGGTTTTAAAGCTTAGAATGTGAACTTTTGATAGGCCTCCATAAACTTTCAGTTTGAAGCTTGGAACATGGAAAAAGAATAGCTTAAAGATGACCCCTCAACTTGACAAAACTTACCAAATTAGGAAACCCTAATTTCTATTTTTGGAAACTTTTCTCATCTTTTGATTTTTGGTGAATCCCTTGATATTTCTTGATCCAATCTTCATCAATGATCATATTTGAGATGAGGAACATGAAATTGACCTCAAAAAGTCAAGAGTTGAGTTTTCCTCTACACAATTGACTTTTCCCTAATTCTCCTGATTTTCAAACAATTGATCAATTGAAACCCCTATGAACCAAATTGATGGACAATTCTCCAATCTTAGACACTTAAGGACATAGGAATACCATAGAATCAAGTCTTGCCCAAAAAATCAGAAATAAACTGATTTTATGGCAAACCCTAGTTTTGTACCCTCAGTCTAGGAGAAATCAGCCCATCCTCCAAATCCAAATTCCTTTGAGTATGATGTGTATCTTCTCAAACAATGATGAGATGTACCATTTAGAGATGATAGAAGCTCAAAGATCTTGCCCATTGGGGTGTTAAACTCAAGAATCCCAAAACCCTAATTTTGCACTGGTTAGGAGAATGTGATTCACTTGAGATTTCTCATATACCTTGATCCCATACTATGTACCAATGATATGCAAAAATTATTATGCAAAAATGAAATGAAACATAAGCCAATTAGTGTTAAAAGCATGAGGGCAAATTTTGAGGTGTTACATCTGCCCCTATTCAAACTTCTTGGATCCGAGGGTATGTAAACGAAGGTGTCTTACCCCAAATTTTGACCACTAAGATTTCCCATCATTGTGAAAATCATCATCACAATGTGGATGAACCATCATGCCTCATCAAATGCCTCAAGGGTTGTTAAGCATTCACTACAATCAAAATTAGGGTTTCAAGCCCTCTCAGAGCCTTAGACAAAGGATCAATCAAGGAATGACATGATATTCAACTTGTCTAGCCTCTAACATGTCCACAATGGATCAAAAGGACTCCCACTTCAAGGATCAAGCACAAGATTGCTCCCTTCTAGGTGGATCAAGTCTCAAGATCGCCAGTATCACCAAATTAGGGTTTTGGTCGACCAGGGCCTCCAGATGAAAATTTTCATCTGGACACAAGCCAAAGATCCAAAACACAACCTAATGTACTCCATGGGACCTCATGGACCCATTCATCAAGTCAACTTTGCCTCAGGGGATGCATACATCAAAAATCAGGAATTAGGGTTTCTTGACCTAATTCACCCCTAAGTTGACTTTTAGGGCAAATCAAGAGCCAAGACCTCAAGAAAGGGTTTGAGGGTCTCTAATGAGCTATATTGATCCATTTGTAACAATGGATTAATCCAAGAAGCTTGAGCAACAAGCCTCAATTTCATCTGCACCACAATTAGGGTTTTAAGGAAAAAGTCAACTGTAACTTTGACTTTTGACCAGGACATGCTCCCAAGCCCTAGGACATGCCCCAATATACCCTATGACACCCATGGAACATGTCCATCAAGTTTGATTTAGGTCAAGGACATGATTTCCTGAAGAATTGCACAGTTTGGAATTCATTTGATAAAAAGTCAACTGTGCACAAAAGTCAACTTTGACTTTTTGAGATTTTTCACCAAAATGGATTTTTAACCCTAAAATGATGTTAATGTATGATTTAAATCATCATTCATCAAGAAAAATCAAGAAAAGTGGGATAACTTGTAAAAGGGGTAACCATAAAAACTTAGAAAATTTTCTAAGTTAAAAATAAAGTGACAAGGGTACCAACTTTGAAGGATCATAACTCCTAAACCACAAAGCCATTTTCTCCCATCCAAGGCTTGATTTGTAGATCTCATTTCCCTCTACAAAAACTTCAACTAGACCTAATTCCAATTCATTGTGGATTTTGAGTTATGGAGTGATCAAAATTAAGAAAAGTCATTTTGTTCCAACACTTAGTGAAAATTTCACTAAGTCAGATTTTACCCTACTTTTTGCCAAATGTAGGGGGATTTTTCACTTGGATTCAAAAGAGATCAAAACCAAACATGTTCAAACAGTTGTTGTATCATGTAAGGGCTTTCCAAAATGGCCAAGAACATTACCAAATTCCATTTGAGTCATGAGATATGACATTGGAAAGTTGCCTTGCTGAAATCTGTCAAGGCAAGGCAGAATTTGCAATTTTGCTCGATTTGCCAAAATCAGCCAAATTCAAATGCTCCTATCCACTTGGACACATCTGAGGATTGAATCTAAAGGGGACAATCACTGAGCCAAGCCTCCAAAGTCCATGGAACAAGAAATAACATGTTGAACCTAGAATGGCCAAAATAGGGACAAGACTCCAAATTTGGATTGAAGCATTCAATGGAAGCATCAAGGTGGCATGGACTGAGCCATTCTTATCTGAAATTAGTCAAGACTTATCCAAGACCAAGGGAACCACAACCCTGTGCCCTAACCTCTAGTCAATGGCTAGAGGAGACTTGCATTTCCATTGGCCAACATTGAACAAACACCTGCTGCAGTTGCCATTCACTGTGGATCCCAAAACAAACTTTCTCTACTATAAATAGAGCTCAATTGTGTTCAGTTTAAGTACACCAAAGCCATCTAACAGATGCTTTCCTCAAAATCTCTTTCTCTTGGCAAAAATGCCTTTCTTAGCAAGGTAGCTATCGGGTTTTGAGTTTGAGAGCTTTTACAATCAAACCAATCACACACACACACCTTATACACATCACATATGAGCTGATCAAACACTTATATCACTTCTGAAACACCAATTTCACAAAATCACTAGCTGGTTGCTCAAATTTTCAATCAAGTTGCAGCTGAGATGCCATGAATTAATCCAGCCAATTTCAATCAAGTCCAAGCATTCAAACACACTCCATAGGGTGTAGGGAAGCTGTTCAGATCATCACCACTCATCTGTAACACCTCCAAATCAAAAATCACATTGCACTTGCTGTCACGGCTTATAGGTAAGCATATACTTGGTTATCTCTCAATCTATGCATATTTCCTCGCACAATAATTTGGCCATATGTTCATAATCATGCATGGAATGTTTTTCCTCAATTAATTGCATTGTTTGAATCGTGTATCAAAAATCCTAGCCTTCATGCAGAAATTAGGGTTCTTGAGGTTTCTTCGTGATTTCATGTTTTATGTTTAATTTAAATGAAATTAAGTGTTATAGACATGATCGTGAGGTTGAGACGAGCATAATGATATGTGGATTGCATGATATGATTACGTATTCAGTGAGATTGGATGGAAAACGCAAATCAGCCAAACCCAGAAAAACGTGCGTGTTCTTGCTTGTGTTCTTTGCGCCTTTTTCACAAATTCAAATATTTGAATTTTGTGATTTTGTTTAATTGATTCAAAAATTAATTTCTCTCTGAGTTTTAATGATTTTGAGTTGATTCTTTTTTTAATAATTCACAAAAATGTTAAAATATTTTATTTTATCAAAAAATCCCAAAAATATTATTTATTTCATATAATTGATATTTTTGTAAAGAATTAATATTTTAATTGGTTTTGACATTTTAAATATTTTTTCTACATTGATTTTGCAACTTTTAATGCTTTCTAATTATTTTGTAGGTCAATACTTAATTTTTGAAGCATTAATCCAAAATCACAATTTGTTTTTCATATGTTAAACAATTTTGATCATTTTTAATTGAATTTTTATTCAATTAAATACATTTTTGAAAACAAATTAGGGTTTTTTGGATTAATTCAACCCTCATAAATCATTTTCAAAACTCTTTGGGCCTCTTGAGAGAGTGTAAGACCCAACCCACTTGTACAGAAATATTTTGGGCCTCATTCGTTGTATAAGTCCCTCTGTACATTTTCAAATAAACAGCACGATCATCGCCTTTTGAAAAATAACCTTGGGCCTCTCCTTGAGCTATAAGACCCATTCAAAAACACTTTGGGCCTCTAATAGAGTGTAAGACCCAATCCCCTTTTAACCAAACCATTTTGGGCCTCACTTATTGTATAAGTCCCTCTGCGTTAAAAGAAAACCTCGGCGCGATCGCCATTTTTAAACGAATAATCAATTGGGCCTACCCTCGTGTTATAAGCCCCATTCTTTTTCTTTAAAACTCTTTGGGCCTCTTGAAAGAGTGTAAGACCCATCCCTTTGTACAGAAAACCTTTTTGGGCCTCAGTCACTTGTATAAGTCCCTCTGTATAAATTCAAACAGTGCGCTCACTGATAAAACCCTGGGCCTCTCCTTGAGCTGTAAGTCCCAAATTTTTATTTTTCAAAGCACTTTCTCCTTTGATTTTGAATATACTGTCGTTTTCAATCTTTCTTTGTTGAACAACTAACCAAACAACATGGAAGCTCTACAACCGAGTAAGTGGTTATCGCTTTCATTTACCGCTTTCATATACATATAACTGTATTGTGGGGCTGTTTCACTGTAAGTCTTATTTCATAAACTCATATCGACTGTGTAATAATAGTATAGATATTTAGAGTTTCCCCGGCAACTACGTCTAGAACTAGGTGACGCCGTTTCGTTTATTCGTAGAAATAGACAACTAGATCCCCAATAGGATCACCAGATACAGTCTTCTCTCAGGCTGTCCTCATTAGGAATTGTCGAGAAACTCTACTCCTAGAGATGAATGTATTCTCCGTGAATGGCATCTTTGAGTTTCTTCCAAATTCTCGAACTTTCCTGACTTTGATCTATTCTCGGTGAATAGCATTGCCTTGAATTTTTCAGGGTTTGGGGACCCACGGGCTTCTTAAAAGCAATCGACCTCCTCTTGGGCATCGTACAAGGACCCACACGCTTCCTAAAAGCAACCCCGCCTCCTCTTGGGCTTCGTACAAGGACCCTACGGCTTCTTAGAAGTATTCACAGCCTCCTCTTAGGCTTCGTATAATGATCTCTTCCTTCGGGAATGATAGCCTCCTCTTGGGCTTAGTACAAGGACCCGTCGGCTTCTTAAAAGTTTCCATCCTCCTCTTGGGCTTCGTACAAATTGTCCCGACGACCTCCTAGAGGTACAGGAATAGAACTTAGTCATCTGCATAGAACGGTCCTTTCAAAGAGTCTACTACTGTTTCTCAAAACATAGTACAAAAGGTGAAACTCTAGACACAGACAGTTTAACTTCCTTGAGTCTCAAAGACATTCTCAAGTGACCCCTTCGTTAAATAGGAAGGAAACCCGCAGACTCGGACAGTCTCAATACCCTTTGGATTTCCCGTTTCCTCAAAGAGAAGGAAATATCTCTGATCCTCAAATAAAATCCCTGAGTACAGTGTTTCTCATATAAGAACTGATTTTCTCTTTCAAAATCAGTATACTGGACCTGTCACTTAACTGAAACAGTTACCCTAGCCTCCTCTTAGGCTTTGTATAATGATCCTTCTCCAGTGAAGTTAGCCTCCTCTTGGGCTTTGTACAATGATTCTCCCCAGCGGAGTCAAACAACATTTAGCCTCTCTCTCGGGCTTTGTACGAGACACCTAAGAGACTCCCTCGTTGAGTCAATCACCCTTTTCGCCTCCATCTCGGGCTTCGTACGAGATACAAAAGACTCCATTGTCGAGTCAAAACCTTTTAGCCTCTCTCTCAGGCTTTGTACGAGACACATACTAGCCTCCTCTTAGGCTTTGTATAAGAAAACCACTGGTTGATCAAATCAACCTTTTAGCATCAAAGTTGTGCCTTGTTCACAGTACACAAACATCAACAACTCCTCCCCTTTCATCTAATTGCTGTAAGCGGCAAGCCTCTGGATCATCTACATCCATGCCATTGTCCCTCTTTTAGCATGAGAAATTCCTAAGGAAAGATAACATTGCTCTACACTGAGTTAAAGTCTTCTCCTTCAGGTTAAAACCTCCTATAAAGGAAATTATGGCATTGTCGGATTCACAAATCCCGGTTAAAGTAATTCTCCTTTATGAACAGTTGTGACACCCCTCTTTAGAAATGACAAATTCTCTCTAAAGATAACACCCTTTTAGCTTCACGTCTTGGGCTTTGAACAAGATACAAATAGACTTTTCAGCTTCATATCTTGGGATTTAAACAAGATACAAATCACCTTTTGCTTCACGTCTTGGGCTTTGAACAAGACACCAAAAACACCCATTTCCTCCCATAGAATAGGAGGAACTACGAACGCTCTGATTTCCCTGTTTCGGTAAACGGAAATACGTAAGCATAAGATCGAAAGAAAAGATCTTAGCGAGCACAATCAACAAAAAACCAAAATCCCATACTCTCACATACCTATCAAAAAGCATCAGTCCTAACATCCTAATCCTTGTTCCCCGCCAGAAACCCTCTGTCTAGATAAAAAAGAAGAAGAAAAGTGTATTGGCAAAAATACAAATAACCAGTACAAAGGCCCCCCCACATTGATGGCATTCGTAACCTAACAGACCGCTGTTTAAACTCAGTATGTAAAGCAGGGTTAATTGGAGACATCTATTTCCCTTCCTTATTCAGCTCACAATAGGATAAAAAAATGAATTGACCTGTAGTTTTAAGCTCAACCGCAGAGAGCGACCAACGCTTAAGAACCGCGTCCAAAATCGCTCGCTACAGAAGGTTTCCAAACAATCGGGATACACGGGGTTTGAATACCAAAAGAACTCTAAAATTTGCAACCTGTGGGGAAATGGAAGACAGAGTGAGCGCCAGCCGAAGCTGGACTTAGAAATAGCGGACACCAACCAATAGTTGAGCTAGAAAATGGTACCAACCAATAATTGGGATGAAAGGTGCCAACCAATAGTTGGGACAAATGAAGGGGACCAACCAATAGTTGAGATTAAATACACTAACCAATGGTTAGGATAACAGGGTGGACCAACCAATAGTTGGGATGAAAGATACTAACCAATAGTTGGGGCAAACGAAGGGGACCAACCAATAGTTGGGACAAACGAAGGGGACCAACCAATAATTGGGATAACAAAAGAGACTAACCAATAGTTGGGATGAAATATACTAACCAAAAGTTAGGAGAACCAAGGAGACCAACCAATAGTTGGGACAAAAAAAAAGAGACCAACCAATAGTTGGGATAACAGATACTAACCAAAAGTTAGGATGAAAGAAAGGAAACCAACCAATAGTTGGGATAAAACACAGGGTACCAACCAATAGTTGGGATAATAAAAGAGACCAACCAATAGTTGGGATGAAAGATACTAACCAATAGTTAGGATGACAAAGGAGACCAACCAATAGTTGGGACAAACAAAAGAGACCAACCAATAGTTGGAATACAAAAGGATACCAACCAATAGTTGGGATGACGAGGACGCCGACCAAAGGCGTACTCATAACAAAAGAGACCAACCAAGAGTTGGGATAACAGACACTAACCAATAGTTATGATAAAAGCAAAGGAGACCAACCAAGAGTTGGGATGAAATAAGGATTACCAACCAAGAGTTGGAATGAAACTCCACAAAGGGTACCAACCAAGAGTTGGGATGAAAGAAAATGGGTACCAACCAAAAGTCGGGATAACAAGGACGCCGACCAAAGGCACACTCACAATGATAGAGACTAACCAAGAGTTGGGATAACAGCCAAAAATGCACAGGAAGTAGAATCAACGGACTTACGACCTGAAAAGAAGATGACTCCGCTGGGGAAAATTGAAGCTTAAACAGACAACTCTGCAGGGAAGCATGCGACAGTTCTTCCGAAAGAGAACAACAATCAATTAGGGCATAAGGTTAACCAACACATCCTGAGTTATGGCACTTTTGCTGGGGAAAAAGTCTGGAAAAAAGAATCGAACCTGGCTTATGCTTTAAATGCATATGTTTGAATTTTTCTATGGCGTAATGCTCCATACGAAATGGAAATGCTACGCATTTGGGAGATGCCATGCAAATGATGCTTATGCAATGCAAAAGAAGTGCTCCAGCAAAATAAATGTTGAAGACGAAGGCAACTCCACCGGGAATGACAAACTAAATTGTCTCCTGAATTAAAAGACCCTGCTGAGGAAGATTTCACTGAACGACTTCCTGATCACCAACTCCACTGGAGATGAAAACTCCGAGAGAAATTCCACTCTGTTGGAGATGGATAAAAATGAATATTGGAGATGGAAACCAAAGAGAAATTCCCTCCACTGGGGATTACCAATGATTTCTACAGAACTCAGAACCCGGATCTGAAAAATACCAATAACAATTGGATTTAAAACCTGTTGGGGATGTCAACTGCCGTTGGACAAACCATTGTGAAAATCACCACCAAACTCTGTTTGGGGAGACAAGTCAATAATACTGAACCTGCTTGGGGATATTACTGAAATTAACCTGCTGTTGGGAGAAATCTTTACCTTTACCCTGCTGGGGAATATCAGCCACTATTAGCAAACTTGCTTTGGGAATGGTGATTGACGACATCAACTCTGCTAGGGGATACCATCAAGCTTACTCATATGTTGGAGATCAAATTATACCGTTGCTGATGAGAAAAACATTTCCTGAATGGCTGAGGAGAACGGGTGTTCAGACTCTATGGGGATGTTAACATCGTTGTCCAAAGAAGATATTCCACAAGTCTCCTGCTGGGGATACAATAACATCAACTTCTGACTACTTGCTGAGATAGTAATAAATTAATCGCAACTCTAGTAGGGGAATAATCCTCTGTACTCTGGCTGGAGAGAGTAACAACCTGCTGAGGAGGATGAAACTTCAATGCTGAGGAAAATAGCTCTACTGGGGAGAATAGTCAATGAAACCTACCGAGGGATATCATTGAGCTTAACCTGCTGTTGGAGGAAAGAATTTACCCTGCTGGGGATTAGAGCATGCCGTTGCTGACAGAAATACACTTCCTGACCTCCTGAGGAAAGTGAGTACCAGGCTCTGTGGGGAAAATAAAGTCTTTTCAAAGACATCCAACACACCTCCTGCTGGAGATACAACCACATTCACCTCGGAACAATCCACTTTAAACTGCTTGCTGGGAAATAATCAACCAACCATGACTTCGGCTGGGGAACACAATCCTCTGTACTCTTGCTGGGGAGAGTAAGCTCTGTTGAGGATGATGAACTTTCACTACTGGGGAGAGAAACTCTACTGGGGAAAACAAAATTATTACCCTGCAGCCATACGATAAACTGAACCGTTTCTATGTTTATAAAAGGCCCTTTGAACTCTCCACTTGCCCTAGACCACCAGGTCTAAAGGAAGAAATCATCTCAAGAGAATTTTATAGAAGACCGGGCATTCACACTACCCCAGGGTCTTCAAACTCTTGGAGAGATTTATCAAATCTCAACGCAACTGCCCCAGACTTCATACTCCATGAAGTAAATTACCTCGAAAGGATTTGTAATGACTTGAAAATACTCTGCCCCAGTATTTTGAACCTTGAAGAGGTGTTTTCAATTAATCGTCTTCAGGAGTGGACAACTTCTTGCGCTCTAGGGGTGGCCTCCCCCAAGTCTTGAAGAAACTTTGCCCCTGACTGATCTTACAGAGATTTCTCAAATCGACCTGATTGCCCCTGTTTGGCTGCTTCAGGGAGAGTTTTCAATGTGACTGCTCCAGATTGGCTGCATCTTATCACCATTTATCGGGAACCCCCTGGCTGCGCACAGTCTCTTGGCCACATACCCCTTGACATGGCTATCCTTCGGAGTTTTCACCATCTCAACTTGGCGTGATCGAGCTTCTCGACTGATGTTCATCATGTAAGCTTCTTTGATGTCAAACACATGCAAGCAGAAAATGTTTATTGTGAGAATGACAATTCTAATGCAACACTCGTGTTAACCTTGAAGTTTTATTGAAAATGTGTCGCCAAGCCTTGTGAACGAATCACTAGCTGGGATGCGACATTGATTTTTGAATGGAAAAACAATACGCACATGCAATACCAACAAAAATCTTATTAGCATAACTCATAGGAGTCAGGATCGCTATCTCGTTGAAGAACGCCTTCGGAATAAACCCTGTTTCATAGAACTTTTAAGGGTTGTAACGTGGCCTGGTTCATGGTTTTTAGAAAAAAGGATTTAAGGCTCAACATTTTGTTTGTACCCACCTATTCTCCTTGATGTTCTCCAGTCCAACGTTCAGCTAATTCGGCACAAGCGCTCCTATCTCAAAAAGATTTTGTGATCTTTAAGGAACCCATGCAACTGATGGTTTGACACCTAATGAGGTTTTAGAGTGACTGTCACCCCTTTTGTCTTTTGTTCGTAGTCACACGACTTTGTTTTTGCTCGAAGATTTTCTTTTGTAATCCTTTTGCTTTTCGTTTTTTCGTTCTTTTGTTTTTGATTTCCCTAATTTTTGCCTGGACTGATTCTTTTTTAATCTTTCAATTTTGAAGTCCAGCGGGATGCCCTAATTTTTGGCTAAGTCACTTCTTTTCAAGTTTCGACTTAGCGGGCTTTCTTTTTCTTTTGATTCATTTTTTTTTAATTCTTCTTTTTTAAACAAATCGTGTGACACTGTTTTGTCTGACTTGCTTGAAAGGATTGTGACTGCCTCACTTCTTGATTGTTGATGGATAACCATTGTGGTTTCACATCTCTTGACCTCTTGACGGTGGAATAGAAGGTAATGGATCCTCAGATGCACACTCCTTTTGAAATTTGAACGCTCGGTCAAACTAATTGACGCCTACCCTGCCCCTGGGTTAAGTGTGAGGGTTTTTTCGTACGAAAGAAACTCCTGCTTCAAGGCTCAAAGGGGTTAATGAGGGTCTATCTCCCTTATATCTCCAGTGTTTGGGGAGTTGAAACAATGTCTGTACATCATCAGCAAGGTTTTGTTCCCAAAAGCATACGACCAGGGATTTTGCGTTTTCATCTCATCATCCTCCCTCCAAGAGTTTAGGCAAGAAAGTTGGTATTGTAGTGTGTAGCGCGATTTTTGTGGTCTTGAAGCACGATCGCTCGGGTACTACAGTTTGATTCATTTTTTATCCTGTTAAGCTGATTAAGGAAGGGAAATAGATGTCTCCAATTAATCCAGCTTGCATACTGAGGTTAAACAGTCAAAACTGTTGGTTTACAGATGTGGTGTGGACGTGGGCCCCAACTTCGGTTATTTTGCCTGAGAACACGGTTTTTGGACTATTGGTGAGGTTTTTGATAATGTGTTTAGATTTGATGCTTTTGGGTTGATTGATGGAGGTACTGGATTTTGTGTTTTGATTATATGCTCGCTAAGATTTTTCAATCTTATGCCTATGTATTCCCATTTAACGAAATAGGGAAATTAGAGCGATCGTAGTTCCTCTTATTCTGAGGGAGGAAAAAGGTGTTTTAGTGTCTTGTTCAAAGCCCAAGACGTGAAGCTAAAGGTGATTTGAATCTTGTTCAAAGCCCAAGATGTGAAGCTAAAGGGTTCATGGATGAGAGAGAATTTGTTATCTCTAAAGGGGAATATTTGGTCTGTTTATCACAACTGTTGGGTGACTGATTATAAAGGAGAATTACTTTAACTGGGATATGTGAATCCAGTAATGCCATAATTTCCTTTATAGGGGATTTTTAACCTGAAGGAGAAGACTTTAACTCAGTGTAGAGCAATGCTATCTTACCTTAGGAATTTCTCATGCTAAAAGAGGGACTGTGGCGTGGATATAAATAATCCAGAGGCTTGCCGCTTACAGCAATTAGATGAAGGGAAAATGAGTTGTTGATGTTTGTATACTGTGAGCAAGGTATAAATTGATTCTAAAAGGTTGATTGACTCAATCGAGATTTCCTTATACAAAGCCTAAGAGGAGGATATTGACCCAACAAGAGGGTGTTTTTTATCTGTCTCATACGAAGCCCGAGATAGAGGCTAAAAGGGTTGACTTAACAAGAGAGTGCTAACGAGTAACTGACTCAACAAGAGAGTGCTTTTATATGTGTCTTGTACGAAGCCCAAGACGGAGGCTAAAAAGGTTCGACTCAACAAGAGGGTATTTTATACTCAACAAGAGAGTGTTTTTGTATCTCGTACGAAGCCCGAGATGGAGACTAAAAGGAGATTGACTCAACAAGAGAGTCTTTTATACTCAACAAGAGAGTATTTTTGTATCTCGTACGAAGCCCGAGATAGAGGCTAAAAAAGGTTGACTCAACAAGAGAGTCTTTTATACTCAACAAGAGACTGATTTTATTTGTCTTATACGAAGCCTAAGACGGAGGCTAAAAAAGGGTTTTGACTCAACAAGAGAGTCTTTTATACTTAACAAGAGAGTGTGGGGAGAATCATTGTACAAAGCCCAAGAGGAGGCTATCTGTTGGCGACTGTTTCAGTTTAGTGACAGGTTCAACATGTTGGATAAAAGAGAAAATCAGTTCTTATAAAGGGAACGGTTAAAGGTAAGGTTGTGCTTTGGTACTGATCAGAGGATCATGGTTATTTCCTATTCTTTAAGGAAATGGGAAATCCAAAGGGTATTGAGACTGTTCAAGTTTACTGGTGTTTTTGAGAAATCAATTCTCAGATAAGTGAATGATCTTTATATGATGCCTAAGAGAAGGCTGGTATGTTAAGGGATGAAGGTCAACCCTTTACCTGGTCTGACACTTGACTCAGAAAGACAGCTTTACCAAATTGATGACTAGGTTCTGTTCCTATACATGTAGAGGTCTCTGGGTCCTTGTACTAAGCCCAATAGAAGGCATGAGAACTTCTAAGAAGCCGAAGGGTCCTTGTACAACGCCCAAGAGGAGGCGGGGATGCTTTAAGGGAGCCTGTGGGCCCCCAAACCAAGAGAAGTTCAAGACATGCTATTCACAGAGAATAGATCAAGCCAGGAAAGTTCTTGAATTTGGAAGAAACTCAAGAGATGCTATTCACAGAGAATAGATCAACTCAAGGGAGTAGAGTTTCTTTGACGATTTCTAAGAGTGACAGTCTGAGAAAGGGTTCACCGAGAATGCTGCCTTTAACGTGTCTATATTGTTTAACCCCAAGAGGAGGGAAGACAATATCTAGTAATCCTATGGGGATCTAGTTTTGTTTGTATTTAAGAGTGACCAATATGCTTTACCTAGTGCTGACGTAGTTGTCGGGGAAAACTCTAAATAACTATACTAGTATTACACAGTTGATATTTGACGAGTATATAAGAGGTTATGAAAGAAGACTTACAGTGAAACAGCCCCACAATACAGTTATATACATATGAAAGGGATAAATGAAAGCGGGTAAACACTTACTCGGTTGTAGAGCTTCCATGCTGTTTTGTTAGTTGTTCAACAAAGAAAGTTTTGATAACAATTTTATATTCAAAATAAAAGGAGAAAGTGCTTTGAACAGTTTGTTGGGGCTTACAACTCAAGGAGAGGCCCAGTTTGAGCGATGATCGCACCGCTGTTTTAAAATTGTACAGGGACTTATACAAGTGACTGAGGCCCAAAAAGGTTTTCTGTACAAAGGGATGGGTCTTACATCCTCTCAAGAGGCCCAAAGGTTTATTTTAATGCAAGTGGTGGGTCTTACAGCTCAAGGAGAGGCCCAAGGTCTTTGTTAAAAAAGGCGACGATCGCGCCAAAATTTTTGATGGTGTCGGGACTTATACAATACACTGAGGCCCAAAAAGTTTTGGTTTTCACAAAGGGTTGAGTCTTACACTCTACTAGAGGCCCAAAAAATGTTTAAAGAAAAGAAATGGGGCTTATAACACGAGGGTAGACCCAGATGATTTGATTTAAAATGGCGATCGCGCCGAGATTTTTTTGAAAACGCAGTGGGTCTTATACAATGACTGAGGCCCAAAATATTTTGGTTTCAAAGGGGAGTTGGGTCTTAGACTCTACTAGACGCCCAAAAGTGTTTGAAAAAGATTTGTGAGGGTGAAAATCAAAGAAACCCTAATTTTGTTTTCCTTTAAAAATAAATATTTAAAGAAAATCAATAAAAATGATAAAAATACCAAATAAGTTTGAATAAATCACTTGTGATTTTTGTTTAAGGTTTTAAAAATGAGGTTTTAATCACAAGATGAATTAAAACTCATTTGGTTTTGATTTTCAAGATAAATATTCACTTTTAAATGTTTAAAAACAATTAAAAATGAATTTATTCACAAAATTACCAATTATATTAAATAAATAATATAAATTTGATTTTTTTGTGGAATAAAATATTTCAACATTTTTGTGATTTTTTGCAAAAAGAACCAATAAAAAATAATTAAAATTGAGGGAGTTATCAATTTTTCAAATCATTAAAAATAATAAAAAAAATAATAAAATATGAAAAAAAACATGAAAAAGTGGTAAAAAAGAGAATCTGGGGCGAGGGGGATTCGAACCCCAGACCTCTTGTGTATAGGGCGCACGCCTTACCACTGGGGTGGTGATACATCCTTTGATTGAAACACAACCACAAATATACAAGGCTTTCCTTGTTTTTGGCCTGGCCCAAGGCAAGGCAAGTAAAGATTTTGGTTAGAAACGTGAAGGCCATAACTTTCTCATTTCTCCATGGATTGGGACAAAATTTAGGTCTATCCTGCCTAGAATTTCACAAGGAATCCAATGGTGGTGGTGTTTTTTTAGATCATGCTCCTATTGAAAAACCCGATAGTGGTTTTGAAATAGGCCATGATTTGCATTTTCTGTTCTACCTCTTGGTACAGGTGTGAATTACATGATATATTGGTGCAAACACAACATATATAACATGTAGAAGAGATGCATGATCAGTGGACATCAAAGGAAAGCATGATTCAAAGAATTCAAGTTGTGATGCTTACCTCTTTTTGGAGCTTTTGTGCAATCTGCCAAGTACCTTGTTCCAGAAATGATTTGATGCTTTGGACACCCTCAAATGATCTCTTAGAAGCTTTTAGGATGGTTGGAATCAGCTGGAAACCTCAGGAACAAGTTTGAGCTTTTTCTTGCAAAAGGGGCAAAAGTGGCCAAAATAGCAACTCTCTCAAATGGTGTTCCAGATGTGTGGAACCATTTGGGACAGTTCAAGGATGATATTTGGAGTGTGTTTGAGGTTTTATCTGGTTTGGAAAGTGACTGAATCAAGACATGGCTTGAAAAATGCACAAAAGTCTAATTTTGAGGTTTTGAGAGGTGACTTTGTGATTTTGGTGTTGCAGGTCACTTGTGAGTGTTTGGATCACCTCTATATGATGTTTATGAGGTGTGTGCGTGTGTGTGTGATTGGTTTGGTTGGAATTGCTCTCAAACTCAAAACCCGATGGTGACTTGCTTTGGAAGGCAAATTTGGAAGTGAGAAGGTGATTTTTAGGAAAGCATCTGTTTGATGGCTTTGGTGTACTCAAATTGATCACAAATGAGCTCTATTTATAGTAGAGCAAGTTTGTTTTGGGATCAATAGTGATTGGCAACTGCAGCTGAGGTTTGGCCAATGTTGATCAATGAGAATCCAAGTCTCCTCTAGCCATTGACTAGAGGTTTGGGCACAAGCTGCTGGTCCCCTTGGTCTTGGATAAGTCTTGACTGAATTCAGTTGGAAATGGCTCAGTCCATGCCACCTTGGTGCATCCATTAAATGCTCCAAACCAAAATTGGAGTCTTGTCCCTCTTTTAGGCATTTCTAGGTTTGGCATGCTACTTTTGGTTCCAAGGACTTGGGAGGCTGATGGATCAGTGTTTGTCCCTCCTTGGTCTCCCCTTGAGGTGTTAAGATGGATAAACTTGTTTGTCATTTGCACAATTTTGGTAAATCGAGCAAAATGCACAAATATGCCTTGCTTTGACAGTTTGCAGCAAGGCATGTTGCCATTGTCATATCTCATGGCTCAAGTGGACTTTGATGGAGTTCTTGGACATTTTGGAAAGCCTTCATATGATACAATAACTGTTTGATCATAGTTAGTTTTGATACCTTTTGGATCCAAGTGAAAAATACCCCTACATTTAGAAAAAAGTGAAGGCAGATTCTGACTTAGTGAAAATTTCACTAAGTGTTGGAAAAAAGTGACATTTTCACTTTTTGTGATTTTGATCATTCCATAACTTAAAATCCATGAGGAATTGTAATGAGTTGTGTTTGAAGCTTTTGTAGAGGGCCATGAGAGCTACAAATCCAGCTTTGAATGGGGAAAAATGGCATTGTGGTTTAGGAGATATGATCCTCCAAAGTTGGTACCCTAGCCACTTTGTTCCATAACTTAGAAAATTTCTAAGTTTTTTATGGTTACGCCTTTTACAAGTTATCCCACTTTTCTTATTTTTCTTTATGAATGATGATTCCAATCACATATTAACATCATTTTAGGGTTAAAGAACCATAATTGTGAAAAATCTCAAAAAGTCAAAGTTGACTTTTGTGCACAGTTGACTTTTTGTCAGATGAACTTCAAACTCTGCGGTCCTCTATGAAATCAAGTCCTTGACCTAAATCAAACTTGACAGATTGATTTCATAGGTGTTATAGGGTGTATTGAATGATGTCCCAAGGTTTGGGAGCATGCATGGGTCAAAAGTCAAAGGCACAGTTGACTTTTCCCACAAAATCCTAATTGTGGTTCTGATGATATTGAAACTTGTTGCTCAAGCTTCTTAGAGCAATCCATTGTTGCAAATGGATCAATGTGGTGTATTAGAGACCCTCAAATCCTCCCTTGAAGTCTTGGCTCATGTTTTGTCCCAAAAGTCAACTTAAGGGTGAATTAGGTCAAGAAATCCTAATTCATGATTTTTTTATGAATGCATCCCCTGAGGCAAAATTGATTTGATGATTGGGCTCATGATGTCCCTTGGAGCATCTTAGGTTATGCTTTGAAGCATTGGCTCAAGCCTAGAGGAAAATTTCCATCTGGAGGCCTTGGTCGACCAAAACCCTAGTTTGGTGACACTGTTGATCTTGAGGCTTGATCCACTTGGAATGTTGCAACCTTGTGCTTGATTCTTGCTGTGGGAGTCCTCTTGATCCATTGGGGATGTTTGAGAGGTTAGACAAGTTGAAGATCATGTCATTTCTTGATTGATCTTTTGTCCAAGAGCTCTGAGAGGGCTTGAAACCCTAATTGTTGTTTGTAGTGAATGCTAACCCATCTTTGGGGAGACTAATGAGGCATGATGATTCATCCATATTGTGATGATGATTTGCCTAATGATGGGAAATATTAGTGGTCAAAATTTGGGGTATGACAGATGCCCCTATTTAATCTTCTTGGACCCGAAGGTGTGAATGGCGAAGGTATTCGGGCATTCGGGGTGCAAGAGGATTAAATATCGGAATACCCAAAATTTTGATGGTGGTTAAGAATGGTAGTTCATGCATCCTTCTTCTTTTGCTAAGCAATGATGCTTAGAAAAGGTAAACTTCCCCTCGATCCCGGTCTTCAGCGAAGGAACCGATCTCAGTTTTTGTTTGAAGTAAACTTCCCCTCGATCCTGGTTTCCTACCGGGGAACTGGTCTTAGTTTCTTTTATAAACTTCCCCTCGATCATGGTTTCCTACCAAGGAACTGGTCTCAGTTTCTTATGTAAACTTCCCCTCAATCCTGGTTTCCTACCAAGGAACTGGTCTTAGTTTCTTTTGTCAATAAACTTTCTTGACAAGGGACGCTATTCGTAGGGGTTTTCCTCAAACTTTTCGCCGAATTTTCTTGGGGAGCTGCCATTTGACGGAAAAAGTTTTAATGTCAGAGTTGCTGGGGAACCCAGTCGTCTGAGTTGTAGAGGTGCACACACTTGTCTATTGGAGACACCATTTGTTGATTCTACTGGGGAAAACGAGTCTCTTGAGAGACTGCTTCCAGCTTAGGGATATTACATCATACTTTTCTCGGGAATCTTCTCGGAGAAATGCCATATGATGTGATCCAATTTTGAGGTGTTGATGACCTTTTCGTCAGCGGATTTTTTCTGAGAAAAACTGCTATATTGTCGAATCTGTGATTAAGAGGCTTTCTTTGGGGATTTTCCTTAATCCGGGAAAGCAAAAATATCATCTTCAATGGCAAAGAGTGACATTTGTCGAAAGTTTCTCTGGTCTTTCAGAGGTTCAAGTTATCAAAGTGGTAAATGACCAACTTCATCCCAGAAATAAACTGGAGGAGAGAGATTGTTTAGACGCAACATTTCCTGATGAGGAAAGAACTAACAACTCGATTGACAAGAGGACTTTTATCACTAGGGGATAAGACCGACTAGAGTGATAGTGATGCAATATGAATGTGAATGTAAATCAATAATGCATGATGTATGTATGTATATGTTGACAAAACTGACGCGACATACAAACTAATAGATGAACACGACTGGATACTCGGCCACTGCTGGGACGAATAAGTACCACTGGTTCACGATAGTAATTCTACCTTGCTTAGGAGAGATAGTCCCTGCGGGGAACAGCCGTTGATCGGGCTTAGGAGGTAAGAACTCTGCCGGGGGGTATCAGATGGGAAAATCACATCTGATACAGTTGATCCTTCGTTCAGGCGTACTGGTTTAGAAGGAGTACTTTGATTCTGCACTTTGAGGTTCGAACACCTTTGGAGACGCAATTGATGTTCTTTCGATGTTCAACAGTCAAAACAAATTGTCGTCTTTATTTTAAAAGCAGAAAAGTTTGACAAGTAAATTCGTTTTGTTTCGTTTCAAGAATCGGTAATCATATTAAAATGTCGTTCTGTAAAGCTAAAACAAATAAGAATTACAAACAAAAGCACAAAGGCTCAAATTTTATTGATAGGATGGAAATCAGCCAAACGCGTGATTCCATAGAGTATTTACAAAGTTTAGAAAATGGTAATTTAAGGGAAAAAGGGCTACATTGAAACATGACGACCGCTATCCTTCTACCAACTTTGAATTCAGGGCATCCTGAGCTTGTGTCAAAGATGACCTTGACTGGAGTTTTCCTGACGGATGGCATGACTGCTGCTAAGGGACTTGCCCCTATTGAACATAGTTACTTGCCATTATCCCTAAATTTTGCCTGGATTGTACTGTGATGTTTCCAATCCACCGGGATGATTTTTTGATTATGTCTCTAATTTTTGCATGGACCGCCCTTTTGGGTTTTTAATCCACCGAGACGTTTTTTTTTAGTTTTTTTTAGTTTAGGCGAAGTATTTCTTGACTACGTCAACATTTTTGGGGTAGGCAAATTCCTCTCCGTCCATGGTTGCAAGTCTCAAGGCGCTGCCTGAGAAGGCTTTCTTGACCACATAGAAGCCATCATAATTCGGAGACCATTTACCCTGAGAATCAGTGAGAAATGATTGTATCTTCTTGAGCACAAGGTCTCCTTTTCTGAAGACGCGAGGTCGAACCTTTTTGTCAAACGCCTTCTTCATTCTTTGCTGATACAACTGACCGTGGCATAGAGCCGTGATTCTCTTTTCTTAGATCAGGTTCAGTTCGTCGTATCTGCTTTGACACCATTCAGCTTCTGTTAGGTTAGCTTCCATCAATACCCGGATTGATGGGATCTCTACTTCTATGGGGAGAACTGACTCCATGCCATATACTAGAGAGAAAGGGGTTACCCCCGTTGAAGTGCGGACATATGTGCGATAACCGTGAAGAGCAAAGGGTAGCATCTCGTGCCAATCTTTATAGGTTACAACCATCTTTTGAACAATCCTCTTGATGTTCTTGTTAGCCGCTTCTACCACTCCATTCATCTTGGGTCGGTAGGGAGATGAGTTATGGTGTTCGATCTTGAACTCAGCGCACAACTCTTTCATCATCTTGTTGTTCAAGTTAGATCTATTATCCATAATGATCTGGCTTGGAACACCATAACGGCATATGAGATTGTTTTTGATAAAGCGGACTACCACTTGTCGGGTTACATTGGCGTACGACGCTGCTTCGACCCACTTGGTGAAGTAATCAATGGCTACCAGGATGAACTGATGTCCGTTTGAAGCTTTGGGTTCGATCATGCCAATCTTGTCGACTCCCCATATGGAAAAAGGCCATGGGGAAGAAAAAACTTTGAGACGTGTAGGCGGTGCATGGATTTTGTCAGAGTATATCTGACACTTGTGACAATTCCTCATGTACTTGTAGCAGTCGGATTCCATTGTCAACTAATAATACCCTGCTCTCAGAATTTTTCTCGCCGTTGTGTGTCCGTTGGCATGAGTGCCAAAGGATCCTTCGTGAATTTCTTTTATCAGCATGTCTGCTTTTGGTTTGTCTACGCATCGGAGGAAGACCTTGTCAAAATTACTCTTATAGAGTGTATCACCGCTCAGGAAGAAGCTGCTTGCCAGTCTTCTGAGGGTTTTTCTGTCTTTCCTTAGTTCCCCAGGTGGGTACTCTTGTTTCTGAAGGAAGCATTTGATATCGTGATACCAAGGTTTGTCGTTTATGACTGCTTCAATCGTGAAGATGTAAGCGGGCTGTTCAAGGTGTAACGCCCCGATTTCGATTATTCCCATTTTGTTGAGTCTTTTATTTAAATTGAGTGATAAATTATTTTATTTGTGAAATTGGTGTGTTAATATGCTATGTTGACATGTTATGATATTTTACCGTTTTTGAGAGTTTTCGGGGATATTAGAATGGAGGGTATTTTGGACATTTCTCAATTAATGGTAAGTTAGAAATTTAGTGGATATAGAATTATGTGAGAAATTTAGTAAAATTGGTAGAAAAGTGATTAAGTGTAGAATTATGTGAGAAAATGAATTAATTGAATTTGAGTAGAAAATAAGAAAAGAAAATGAGAAAAAAAAGTAGGAAAAGAAATAGAAAAGAAAAAGAGATAAGAAGAAGAAATGGGAGAGAAAGAGAAAGAAAAGAGAAATAGAGTGAGAAAGGAGAGAAAGAAAGAGGAAGAAGAGAAAAGAGAAGAAAACTTGGAAAAAACCTAGAAAACCATCAAGAACAATCATCTAGCAAGTTTGGAATCCGGGTAAGGGTGTGAAATCTTATTATCTCATCAATGTATATCATTATGTATGATTGTGTTGTTGTGGTTGTTGATTTTTATGAGTTTTTGTATAAACCCTAAATGTAGAAAATGTTGTGAATGATGATCAAAACATGATTTTGTATGCATAAATGTGTTGTTGATGTTGTTTGAGGTTTGGGTACTGATATGGATGTATCTATTGGTGTAAAAATGAGTTTGGAGGGATTTTGGGTCATAAAATTCTTGTATTTCTGCTGTTACGCGATGGTTAATCGATTAACCAAATGCGTTAACCGATTAACAGTGTCAGTTTTCAGAAAAATATTATTTTCAAAAACCCATAACTTTTGATCCGTAAGTCGATTTTGGTCCCCGTTCGAAGCGTTGGATAGCTATTGAGCTGTAGTTTCTTATGGTGAGGAGTTTGGGGCTGTTAGCCGATTAAATAAGTCAGAAAGTCGGGAATAGTGTTATTTAGTGACTTTTACCGTTTTGAATGTGTGTTTTAGATGTGAATCATACAATAGTGCATTGATGTGAATGTATATAGATTGTATGTGATTGTATGAGATGAATGCATGAATATAATGTGAATATGTATGCATTTCAAGAATGTCTTGAGTCATTTTGTATGTGAAGCATAATGATGTACATTCTTGTGTTGAGTGATTCTAATGAGAATCCGTTGTAACGTCGTATGCCTATGTGAGGTGTGAGCGATGATTACAAACGATTGTGTGCCTAGGTGAGGTGTGAGCAATCGGATTGTGTGCCTATGTGAGGTGTGAGCAATCCATAAACATCGTGTGCCTATGTGAGGTGTGAGCGATGATTACAAACGATTGTGTGCCTAGGTGAGGTGTGAGCAATTGGATTGTGTGCCTATGTGAGGTGTGAGCAATCCATAAACATTGTGTGCCTATATGAGGTGTGAGCAATGGGTGAACATCGTAGGCCCGACGGGTAGTTATATTGATAACGAGCGATGGTTCCAATAAGTTCCTGAGTGAACTTGAGATGATTGAGTCGGTACCGCATTGCATTTGCATAGAGTCGTGAGTCGGTCTCTATGATTTTCACTTATCATCTTTACAATAGTGCATTGATGAATAAACATGAATATGTATGTTTATGTGGAATGATAAGAATTGTGAAAGTATGCATGATGAATATGCTTGGTTTTGTATATATATATACATCGTGATGTATATGAGTGAGTTGTGATGAATTGTGGTGAGAATGTAGAATATGTGTATTTTTATGCTAAGATATATAATTATATGCATTGTTATTATGATAATATTTCTCACCCTTCTGCTGTTTTATGATGCTCTATGAGGCATTGCAGAGTAGGTATGCTGGTGGTCTTTTTGTGAAGCGTGTCTTCATTCTTTTGGTCGGTCGGCTCTGATATGTAGCACCGGGTAGCTAGGATGATTATGATTCTCTTGTGATACATTTGTACATGTATCTTATTGATTAATGTTTATGTAAACATGAATTATGTTGGTGGATATTACTTGATGATATATATATATATATATATATATACATATATATATATATATATATATATGTATATATGTTTGATGTTATTCAATGTTTAGATTTTCCGCTTTTATTCTAAATATTGAGATGTGGGTGTAAGGACTAAGTTCCTCTGTTGCAAAGTTACCCCACTGTTGCATATGAATTATTGAGCAGGTGTTGAATGTTTTAATTTCATGTATAATGTGACATACCTCTTTTATACTATGTTTATAATTATACTCTGATGGAAATTTTTAATATGTGCCTAAATGATTAGGTGATTATTTGGGGGTATAGAAATGGGGTGTTACACAAGGCGCATTATGCCGATCTTAGGTAGGTCATTCCATCGACCTACACTAATCATGGAAGAAAGAGTGGCTAATGCATCAGCCATATGATTCTCATCACGAGGGATGTGATGAAACTCGATTCTGTCGAAGAAGGGTAACAGGCTTCTCGCGTAATCTTTGTAAGGAATCAGTCCTGATAGGTATGTGTTCCAATCTCCTTTGATCTGATTGATAACCAGGGCTGAGTCGCCATATACATACAAGTTCTTGATCCTTAAGTCGATCGCTTCCTCGAGACCCATAATACAAGCTTCGTATTCGGCCTCATTGTTTGTGCACTTGAATGTCAGTCTGGCAGTGAAAGGAATGTGGGTACCCTGAGGTGTTATGATGATTGCCCCAATTCCATTTCCGTAATGATTAACTGCTCCGTCAAAGATTAGTCCCCATTGGGAACCTGGTTCTGGCCCTTCACTGGGTAGCGGTTCATCGCAATCTTTCATTTTCAAATACATGACATCTTCGTCTGGGAATTCAAACCCGGTTGATTCCTGATCGTCAATTGGTTGATGAGCCAAATAATCGGCTAAAATACTTCCTTTAACGACCTTTTGAGCATGGTATTCGATGTCGTATTCTGATAACAACATCTACCAACGGGCAATCCTTCCCGTGAGAGCAGGTTTTTCGAAAACGTACTTGATTGGATCTATTTCGGAGACCAACCAAGTAGTATGACGAATCATGTACTGGCGAAGACGTTTGGCTGCCCAAGCCAAAGCGCAACAAGTTTTCTCAAGCATTGTGTACCGAGTCTCGCAGTCGGTGAATTTCTTGCTTAGATAGTAAATGGCAGACTCTTTCCGTTTAGTTTCATCTTGTTGTCCAAGTACACATCCCATTGAGTCCTCTAGGAGTGTGAGGTAAATGATCAGTGGTCTTCCTTCCACTGGAAGTGATAGGATCGGAGGATTCAACAGATATTCCTTGATACTGTTGAAGGCAGTTTGGCAGTCTTCTGACCAAACGCAATCCTGGTTCTTTTTCAATAACTTGAAAATCGGCGCACAAGTGGCGGTCATAAGGAATATGAATCTGGAGATGTAGTTCAAACGTCCCAGGAATCCTCTGACTTGTTTTTCAATTTTCGGAGAAGGCATTTCTTGAATGGCCTTAACCTTGTCAGGATCAACCTCAATTCCTTTCTGGATGACGATGAACCCTAAGAGTTTCCCTGAACGGACACCGAAGGTGCATTTGTTGGGATTCAAGCGGAGTGTGTACTTTCTCAACCTCTCGAATAGTTTTGACAGGTGGGTCACATGCTCCTCTTCTGTTTAAGATTTGGCAATCATATCATCGACATATACCTCGATTTCCTTTTGTATCATGTCATGAAAGAGAGTAGTCATGGCCCTTTGATAGGTTGCCCCGGCGTTCTTCAAACCGAACGGCATTACCTTGTAACAAAAGGTACCCCATGGGGTAATGAACGAAGTTTTCTCCATGTCTTTCGGTGCCATTTTGATTTGGTTATAGCCCGAGAATCCATCCATGAAGGAGAAGACTTTGAACTTTGATGTACTGTCTAACAGCATGTCAATGTGTGGTAAAGGAAAGTCGTCATTTGGACTAGCCTTGTTTAGATCTCTGTAATCGACACACATTCTGACCTTTCCGTCCTTTTTCGGAACGGGTACGATGTTGGCAAACCATTGAGGATATTCTGACGTGGCGAGGAAACCCGCGTCAATCTGTTTCTGTAATTCCTCCTTGATTTTGATGGCCGTGTCCGGGTGAGTCCGTCTCAACCTTTGTTTTACAGGCGGACATTCTGACCTCAACGGTAGATGATGTTCCACGATGGTGGTATCCAACCCTGGCATGTCCTGATAGGACCAAGCGAATACATCGGGAAACTCTTTGAGAAGCTTTGTCAAACTCTCTTTGGCAGTTGGACTGAGCAGTGCCCAAATCCTGATTTCTTTTCTCTCTTTTTCCGAACCTAGGTTGACTGTTTCCAACGACTCTTTGTGAGGTTCAATGAACCTTTCTTCTTGTCTGAGTAATCGGGAGATCTCTTCTAGAATTTCGTTGTTAACTTCTTCTTCAGCCCCAAATACCGGGAACTCAAAGTTGGGAGAAGACATCGGATCGTATGTTTCAACGGGGTTTAAAACAAGCAATCTGCATGACGTGATGATTTGTGTTTAGAAGAAATAAAGAGAATGCAAGAGTTTGTGCATTGTATTTTCTTTGGAAAACTGCTTATTTTTATTATTGAATTATTTTTTAGGATTACCATTTTATGAAAAAACGAAAAGAGAAAACAGAAATAAATGCGGAAATTACAGAACGACGTTTATTTTATTTATGATTAAGTCGATTCTTGAAACTACAGCCCTATAAAACAAAACTCTGTCGCTTTGGGCAAAGCAAAGAGGGATAATTACAGAAAGTGAGCCCTATCAAAACAAGCGTTTCACCTGGGCAGGGTGAAAGGTTAAAGACGATAATTACTTTGACTTATGAACAATCTTCGGAACATCGACAGCAACCCATTGGCGGCGAACTCCTCGGTGAATCACAAAGTCTGGTACCTTCCTTGATTTATCTTTAGAAATAACGCTGATTTTTGGCGGAGCAGGATCATTGGAATCTGTCTCTCAGGCAGAGTTGTTGTAGGAGGATTCCTCGTTTGTATTTTGCATAGTATTCGTGCTCTCGGGTAAATCTCCCCATCCAGTTGGCTGGATGTCTTCGAGCCTGATACGAGAGCTCTCAAGAGCAGTGTACTTGACCATATAGTCGTATTTTCCACTTGGTTGTCCTAAGGTGTCCCACACCTCTTTGGAACTAGAAGAGTCATCTCTTTTGATGACGTTGACCTCGGGAAAAGCATAGTTGATGAATTCTAGTCCGGCAAGCTTTGCCAATTCATCGTCGTACTGGATATTTTCGAAATGCTTTGTGTAATGATCCCATGACATGGTGGAGACGCGGGTATTCTGTTCAATGATGTTCAGCTGATTTTCATTGTTTGGCTGATTTTCTTGCCCTAAGTCTCCTGGGTACAGCTGCCAGATAGGCAGGCCATCCATCGGGCCATAATAGTCGTGGTCAAAGTTGTCCTTCATCAGAGTGTCCTCCTCTAATGAGTTTGGTGGACACGGCATCTTTTCGGATCACAATCTCCGTATATCATCCTCACATCTAACCTGGGTATAAATCTCGGACTCTGTGCGGGATAGCAAAATGGCATAGGCACCTCTTCCTGAGAGATATAACCGTCCTCATTAAGATAGGATTTCCACTCTTCATCTGTATCGGAGGGATCTCCCTCGTTGATGGTATGGACTGCTTGATATATTGGGTGAAGGAAACCTCCACTGTGGAAAAAGTCCTGAATAGGATGAAGACTTTCATTGTTAGCAGCTGTCTGGGTGCAGGTTGTAGAAAAACCAAGACCCTTCTTTGTTTTATTATCAGTAGGAATGACAAGCTGTCCCCATCCCTTTGCATTGTTACTTTTGATCACTTCGAGAGCATCTCTGTATGAGGAAATCGATGTTCCATTTTCTGATTGATTCTCATTGCTCATCGGCAATGCTTGGATCTGGGTTCCAACAACCTCCTCTGGTTCTACACAAGTAGACGATGATAAGTTACTCACGAGCAAGGCTTGTTCTCCACAGACCGTGACGAGTTGATCGTTCTTGACGAACTTTAGCTTTTGGTGCAACGTCGAAGTGACTGCCCCAGCCTGGTGTATCCAAGGTCTTCCTAATAAGCAATTATATATTACCCAGATGTCCATGACCTGGAAAGTGATTAGGAAAGTGTGAGGACCGATAGTTATGGGAAGATCGACTTCGCCAATAACCGCTTTCCGAGATCCGTCAAAGGCTTTGACGATAACCTCATCGCCCCTCATCGGGGATCCTTTGAATGATAGTCGCATTAAAGTAGACTTCAGAAGAATGTTGATGGTCGATCCTGTGTCTACCAGTACGCTGGCTAAAGCATCGTCCTGGCAGTTAACTGTGATATTGAGTGCCATGTTGTGGCGTTTTCCCTCCTCTGGAAAATCCTCATCACTGAATCCTAAGTTGTTGCAGGAAGTGATGTTAGAGACGATGCTATCAAACTGTCGTATTGACACATCCTGTTCCATAAAGGCCTGCTCTAAGATTTTCTGTAGAGTCTTTCTGTGCGCTTCGGAACTGAGTAAAAGTGATAGTACAGATATCTTTGAAGGAGTTTGTAACAGTTGATCAACAATGTTGTATCCACTCCTTTGGATGAGCTTCAGCATCTCATCGTTGTTGTTCGAAAGGTCAGGATTACTGGATTGACCGACTGGTGGATTGGGAACTTCCATTTGATGTTCCTTTTCTTTGTTAGGTTCTCCAACTCCTCGGTTGAAGATTCGACCGCTCCGTGTTACTTGACTGATGTCTGCAATATTTGTAAGGGATCACCTTAGCTGATTCATACGGTAATGGTCCCGGCAAATAAATAACTACAGGAGCCTTCTGATTTTTCTGATTGTCGTAGGTAACTTCAATCAGTTCCTGGCTAGGAACCTTTGATTCGTCAAGTAGAGGGATGATGGTACAGACATCCTTGTTCTGTTGATGACCAGAGATTATGACAACGTCTCTGATTTGATCAGCGAAGTAGTCCGGCGTCCATTTGATTGGCTCAAAACTCGGACATGGGTGAATCTCTTTACGATACAATTGTCCTTGAAGAGCTGCCCGCACAAGGTAGCATCCTTGGTTATTCTCCGAGCAGACTCTACAGCGTTCATAGTTGTGTGGTGGCACCTGGCCGCGCCCGCTTTGAATGCAGTGCAACCTTACCAGGTCAGTTTCCATAGATCGGACATCCTGACTTTGACGCCAAGTAGGGTTTCCATTAAGCACACTGATTTGTTGCGTGTCTTTATCCAGATAGATCGGAAGCCACCAGTGGTTTAACAAGTGTTGTAAAGTTCTTTGAATAAGGGCACACCCTTGGTTACTCTCACTGCATACTTTACAGTTCAGATAATCGTGAGAAGTGAGAAAACCAAGTTGGACTTGCTTGGCGTGTAACTCCACCAAGCTGGTATTCATCAGACGAATATCAAAGATTTGAATCATGTTGATCTGATAAGGATTTCTATCATGGTAGTCTTGGATCCACCTAAGATCCATCTGACGCTGGAGGGCCTCTTGTACAAAAGAGCATCCCTGTTTATTTACCGAGCAAGTTAGACAGGAATTGTAATCATGCCGCGGTAGATTATGGTACTGGCTTTGCCTTGAGTGCATTGCCACCAGGTTGACATTCATCGTACGAATGTCGTGGTTCTGAATGATGTTGGAATTCGTATAGGTCATGTTAACCCCCCGAATTCGGTGCTCTTGGATCCTTCCGAGATCCAATTGTTCTTGTAGAGCTGATTGCACCACAGAATAACCCTGAGTGTTTTTAGAGGAGATATCACACTGGTGATAATTATGAGGTGGCACATGGCCATATCCACTCTGTCTACAATGCATCTTGACCAAGTTGGACCTTAATAAGAGTACATCATGAATTTGATAGCTTTCGTTAGACTCTCCCTCTATCAAATTGACTACAGCTTTCTCGTGTTGAGGCAACGGGTTCGTGAGAACATTAGGATTCGTATCTTTGAAATATAAGACCCCGCTTCTAACAAGCTTTTGCACATCGGATTTAAAACTAGGACAGTTTTCTATGTTATGCCTCAGTCCTCCTTAATGGTAAGGACAAGTCTAATATGTTTTGAACCAAAAAGGCAGATTTTCTGGTACCGTAAGAGGAGACTTGGTTTGGACGTGCCCCTTGGCCAGTAAAAGTGAAAACAGTTATGCGTATAACATAGGTATAGGGTCGAACCCTGGTGTTCGCGTTGTACGGTTGTTGTTGTACTGAGGACGAGCCTGCTGAAGAGACTGTTGTGTCCTTTGTTGAAGTTGCTATTGATTAGGTTGGCTCTGCACAACCTGAGGTTGATACGTAGGGATAGGCGCGGGGTTGATAGTAGGAGTTATAGTTGCTATTGGTTGGTATCATCGCCTTTGCTTTTCGAGAGAGATATTCTCAATATCCTGCTCTTTTTTCTTAGGGAGAGCACTACCGTATCGTTTTGTACTGCTTGATGATCCAACGTCTTTAACCAGACGTCCTTCTCGGACGACTTCCTCAAGACGAACTCCCATGCCCACCATCTCGGTGAAATCACTGGGCGCACTGGCGACCATTCTGTTGTTGTAAAATAAGCTCAAGGTCTTTAAGAAGATCTTTATCATCTCTTTTTCCTCAAGAGGTGGACAAATCTGAGCGGCAATTTCAAACCATCTCTGAGCATATTCTTTAAAGGTTTCCTTGTCCTTTTGGGACATCGATCTGAGCTGATCTCTGTCCGGTGCCATGTCCATATTGTATTTATATTATTGAACGAAGGCAGCGCCAAGATCTCTAAATGTGCCGATCGTAGCGCGGTTTAAACCCATGTACCATTTGAGTGCAGCACCGGTTAAATTATCCTGAAAGTAGTGAATTAGTAGCTCTCGGTTCTTTGTCTGAGCTGACATTCGCCGAGCGTACATCACTAAATGGCTTTGAGGGAAAGAGTTACCCTTGTATTTTTCAAAGTCGGGTACCTGGAACTTGTGTGGAACTTTCACATTGGGGACCAAGCAGAGGTCCGCGGCGTCCTTTCCAAATAAATCCTGACCGCGAAGGGCTTGCAACTCTTTCTGCATTTCCAGGAACTATTCCTGGAACTCATTCATTCTGTCGAACATGCTGTCATTCCAACCAGAAGGTATCTGAGAAATCTGTCCTTCCGGGACAGTGTGTACCACGGGTGGTGGTATATTCATTATGGCCGAGACTCTCGAGGTCTCTCGAAGTTTGTAACCTTCAGGAGTTGCTATCATGCCCCTGGCATCTTCGCTTTCCCAAAGTTTGTAACCTTCAGGCCCAGCGGCTCCTGCTATAGTTCCCTGATCCTCATTGATCGGTGGAACATATCCTTCTGGGATATAGTTAATAGGCATGCCCCAGGGACGATCTTTCGGCATTTTGTACCTAGGATCTAACTTCTCCATTATGGGCGTTGATGTGATCTCTGAGATCACAGTCCTTTGTTGTTGTATTTGAGCTTCTGCTAGAGCTTGCATATTGTTATGAAGCTTTCTCGGATCCTCTTTCAGAGTGTCGATCTCTTCCCTCAACTCTCTGTTCTCTTCCTCAAGATCATCCATCTTTTTCTGACGATTGGCCCGAGTATTGTACGAATGAGACAGTTTGACTCTAGAATCGGGACGCAAACGTGAGATTCGTAGGTAAGAAAAATGCGTTACGTGAGAATGATGAATGCAATGATTATTTTTTAATTAATTTTTTGTTTGATCAAAGTAAACTTCGACAATTGGATTGCAAATATCAAACAGTGGGGAAACCCCGTTTTATTGAATTCAAAGGATTTCAGAAATGGAAATACAGTAATTTACATAGTGCTGAAAAAGGAAATCTAAACTAATGGATCCTGAGTCCTCTCTGAGGAGAGCTCAGGTGCTGGTTCTGGTATTTTCCTTTTCTTTGACCGGAGCTCTTGGGTCGTTGTCGGGTTGTCATTCCTTTGCCAAGTGAAAGGAGCGAGCAAATTCCTTTGGTCATCCTGATTTTCCACAGCATGTTACTCTAAAATCTTAATCAGAGCATCTTTTTCTCTTAATAGCTGTTGTATTTTCTTACACTCCACATTGAGAATACGGTACTTATTCCTCCAAGACCTCTTCTCCTGCTGAACTTTGCTGAGAGTAACCTGAAGTTTTTCCGTCTCAGACATAAAATAAAGGGCAGAGTCCCTTAACGGAAGAACTTCCTGACGAGGGTAAGGCATCCTTAGCTTGAGAGCTCTAGTTTGTACCCAGTGGAGATAAGGCTCCACAGAGATACAGTCTAGTTTCCCTAGAGACTCTCTTCCTTTCCTGTGAACATGTTTCCAAGCATGCACTATTTCTGTCTTTAGTGCCCTGTCATTTTCTCCTTCCTTGAAGAAAAGACCTTCCAGATGAGAATTGCGTGGGACATGCCTCATTGGTTATCCAAATTGGCGATGAACTAACACCGGATGATAGTTGATTCCTCCCTTAGCTCCTATAAGGGGTACATCTGGGAAATTTCCACAACAGTCAATGATTTTGATCCTGTCGTAGATTTGATTGTACCAATCGATGTCAGAGTTGGTAAGAGACATGATTCTCTGCGACCAACGTAAAGTATTCTTTTGATCCCAAAATGCAGCAGACTTGGGCAAATGGAAAGTGAACCATTTGTAAAGCAAGGGTACACAGCATGTGATCATTCCCCCTCTATATAAATTCCTTAAATGTACCGAATGATACGCATCTGCGAGTAAGGTTGGTACAGGGTTTCCGATCAGGAAAATCTTAATGGCGTTGATATCTACGAAGTTATCAATGTTGGGAAACAAAAATAACCCGTAGGTGAGCAAAACAAAGATGCTCTCGAAAGCGGCCACGTTCCCTATACTGGCAAAGTATAGGGCTTTCTTTATCAAAAACTGGGCTGGCAAACCCTGGATGCCACCCTTAGTGGTCATGTGAGTCCTAACTTCTGACTCGTCCAAATAAATTGCTCTTGCAATGGTTTAATCCTTTGGAATTTCATCCAGTCCAGAAAAGGGACCTTGATCAGTGATATGTAGATTAGTCAAGTGAGAATACTCCTCCAGTGTTGGTGCTAGCTAATAATCCAGGAATGTGAAACATTGATAGACCGGATCGTAGAACTAGATTAGTGCGGACAGGATTCCTTCGATTACATGAACCCTTAATAGAGACAGGAGTCCTCAATACTTGGCTCTGAAAGCCTCGTGGTTGGTGATCATTCTCGCCAAACCTCTTAAATCCTCTAACTTTGGAACCTTGAAGGTGTACTTGTGAGTTTTCCTTCTACCGAAATCCATTAACACAAACTCTGTATCTGACATTTGCAATCATTGTCTTAGTTTAACTTGAAAAAGAGAGACTAGAAGAGAAGATTTTTCTTTGTTTTGTTTTTTAAATGAATGTATGAATGCAGCACACAAAAACATAGAAAAAACATTGGGTCAAAGAGTCGGTGTCATGAAGTCAAGGCTCTGCCCCCCCCCCCAAGGTTTATACTGGTGATTTTTTGTACCTGTCAACAAAATCATTGACCCCTCTTGGGATGACAACAGCGAGCGGATCGCCAGCGACCTGATGCATCCTAGAGTGATCTCAGATGAGGGTAGTATCGCATGACAACTATTTCCGATAGCTTCCGCACTACAAAATGGTTGCAGCCTACTAAAAACCTCAACTTCTCAGATAACCCAGTCGACCACACTACTTTCAACAACCGAAGTCGTATAGGCAATGTATCTGCAAAGGGAGTCTCCACTGAGTTTGATGGTCGATCGGGGACTCTTAGCTGGGATTCACTTCCCGCAAGATTACCCGCATTTCCATCACCTATCTTAGGTGTATACTCAATCTTTCCACATGCGGCATCACATGCATTCCCATTAGTAGAAAAATAAACACATATATCAATTAGGAAAAGCAGTATATATATTTGTCTTAATCATCCTAGACCTCTAGTCTTATGATCCTATATAGACAATGACTCCCCAGCAGAGTCGCCATTTCTATGATACTTTAATAACTCAGGGCTTTCTACCGAAGATTGTAAGAATGAGAAGAGGGCCCCACGGTGCGCGCCATTTTTTTTGTAGCGCGATTTTTGTGGTCTTGAAGCACGATCGCTCGCGTACTACAGTTCGATTCATTTTTATCCTGTTAATCTGATTAAGGAAGGGAAATAGATGTCTCCAATTAACCCTGCTTGCATACTGAGGTTAAACAGTCAAAACTGTTGGTTTACAAATGCGATGTGGACGTGGGCCCCAACTTCGGTTATTTTGCCAGAGAACACGGTTTTTGGACTATTGGTGAGGTTTTTGATAATGTGTTTAAATTTGATGCTTTTGGGTTGATTGGTCGAGGTATTGGATTTTGGGTTTTGATTAGTATGCTTGCTAAGATTTTTCAATCTTATGTCTACGTATTCCAGTTTAACGAAACATGGAAATCAGAGCGATCGTAGTTCCTCCTATTCTAAGGGAGGAAAAAGGTGTTTTGGTGTCTTGTTCAAAGCCCAAGACGTGAAGATAAAGGTGATTTGTATCTTGTTCAAAGCCCAAGATGTGAAGCTAAAGGGTGCATGGATGAGAGAGAATTTGTTATCTCTAAAGGGGAATATTTGGTCTGTTTATCACAACTGTTGGGTGACTGATTATAAAGGAGAATTACTTTAACTAGGATATGTGAATCCATTAATGCCATAATTTCCTTTATAGGGGATTTTTAACCTGAAGGAGAAGACTTTAACTCAGTGTAGAGCAATGCTATCTTTCCTTAGGAATTTCTCATGCTAAAAGAGGGACAGTGGCGTGGATATAAATAATCCAGAGGCTTGCCGCTTACAGCAATTAAATGAAGGGAAAAGGAGTTGTTGATGTTTGTATACTGTGAGCAAGGCACAGATTGATGCTAAAAGGTTGATTGACTCAACCGAGATTTCCTTATACAAAGCCTAAGAGGAGGCTATTGACCCAACAAGAGGGTGTTATTTATCTGTCTCGTACGAAGCCCGAGATAGAGGCTAAAAGGGTTAACTCAACAAAAGAGTGCTAACGAGTAACTGACTCAACAAGAGAGTGCTTTTATATGTGTCTTGTACGAAGCCCAAGACGAAGGCTAAAAAGGTTTGACTCAACAAGAGGGTCTTTTATACTCAATAAGAGAGTGTTTTTGTATCTCGTACGAAGCCCGAGATAAAGGCTAATAGGAGATTGACTCAACAAGAGAGTCTTCTATACTCAACAAGAGAGTATTTTTGTATCTCGTACGAAGCCCTAGATAGAGGCTAAAAAAGGTTGACTCAACAAGAGAGTCTTTTATACTCAACAAGAGAGTGATTTTATCTGTCTTATACGAAGCCTAAGACGGAGGCTAAAAAAGGGTTTTGAATCAATAAGAGAGTCTTTTATACTCAACAAGAGAGTGTGGGGGAGAATCATTGTACAAAGCCCAAGAGGAGGCTATCTGTTGGCGAAGTTTAGTGACAGGTCCAACATGTTGGATAAAAGAGAAAATCAGTTCTTATAAAGGGAACGATTAAAAGTAAGGTTGTGCTTTGGTACTAATCAGAGGATCAGGGTTATTTCCTGTTCTTTAAGGAAATGGGAAATCCAAAGGGTATTGAGACTGTTCAAGTTTACTGGTGTTTTTGAGAAATCAATTCTCAGATAAGTGAATGATCTTTGTATGATGCCCAAGAGAAGGCTGGTATGTTAAGGGATGAAGGTCAACCCTTTACCTGGTCTGACACTTGACTCAGAAAGACAGCTCTAGCAAATTGATGACTAGGTTATGTTCCTATACCTGTAGAGGTCTCTGGGTCCTTGTACTAAGCCCAAGAGAAGGCATGAGAACTTCTAATAAGCCGAAGGGTCCTTGTACAACGCCCAAGAGGAGGCAGGGATGCTTTTAGGAAGCCTGTGGGTCCCCAAACCAAGAGAAGTTCAAGACATGATATTCAAAGAGAATAGATCAAGCCAGGAAAGTTCTTGAATTTGGAAGAAACTCAAGAGATGTTATTCACGGAGAATAGATCAACTCTGGGGAGTAGAGTTTCTTTGACGATTTCTACGAGTGACAGTCTGAGAAAGGGTTCACCGAGAATGCTGCCTTTCACATGTCTATATTATTTAACCCCAAGAGGAGGGAAGACTCTATCTGGTAATCCTATGGGGATCTAGTTTTGTTTGTATTTAAGAGTGACCAACATGCTTTACCTAGTGCTAGACGTAGTTGTCGGGGAAAACTCTAAATAACTATACTAGTATTACACAGTTGATATTTGATGAGTATATAAGAGGTTGTGAAAGAAGACTTACAGTGAAACAGCCCCACAATACACTTATATACATATGAAAGCGATAAATGAAAGCGAGTAAACACTTACTCGATTGTAGAGCTTCCATGTTGTTTTGTTAGTTGTTTAACAAAGAAAGCTTTTATAACAATATTATATTCAAAATTAAAGGAGAAAGTGCTTTGAACAGTTTGTTGGGGCTTACAGCGCAAGGAGAGGCCCAGTTTGAACGATGATCGCACTGCTGTTTTGAAATTGTACAGGGACTTATACAAGTGACTGAGGCCCAAAAAGGTTTTATGTACAAAGGGATGGGTCTTACACTCTCTCAAGAGGCCTAAAGTTTATTTTTATGCAAGTGGTGGGGCTTACAGCTCAAGGAGAGGCCCAAGGTCTTTGTTAAAAAAGGCGACGATCGCGCCGAACTTTTTGATGGTGTCGGGACTTATACAATACACTGAGGCCCAAAAAGTTTTGGTTTTCACAAAGGGTTGGGTCTTACACTCTACTAGATGCCCAAAAAATGTTTAAAGAAAATAAATGGGGCTTATAACACGAGGGTAGGCCCAGATGATTTGATTTGAAATGGTGATCGCGCCGAGATTTGTTTGAAAATGCAGTGGGTCTTATACAATGACTGAGGCCCAAAATATTTTGGTTTCAAAAGGGGGTTGGGTCTTAGACTCTACTAGAGGCCCAAAAGTGTTTGAAAAAGATTTGTGAGGGTGAAAATCAAAGAAACCCTAATTTTGTTTTCCTTTAAAAGTAAATATTTAAAGAAAATCAATAAAAATGATAAAAATACCAAATAAGTTTGAATAAACCACTTGTGATTTTTGTTTAAGGTTTGAAAAATGAGGTTTTAATCACAAGATGAATTAAAACTCATTTGGTTTTGATTTTCAAGATAAATATTCACTTTTAAATGTTTAAAAACAATTAAAAATGAATTTATTCACAAAAATACCAATTATATTAAATAAATAATATAAATTTGATTTTTTTGTGGAATAAAATATTTCAATATTTTTGTGATTTTTTGTAAAAAGAACCAATAAAAAATAACTAAAATTGAGGGAGTTATTAATTTTTCAAATCATTAAAAATAATAAGAAAAATAATAAAATATGAAAAAAACATGAAAAAGTGGTAAAAAAGAGAATCTGGGGCGAGGGGGATTCGAACCCCAGACCTCTTGTGTATAGGGCGCGCGCCTTACCACTGGAGTGGTGATACATCCGTTGATTGAAACACAACCACAAATATACAAAGGCTTGCCTTGTTTTTGGCCTGGCCCAAGGCAATGCAAGGCAAGATTTTGGTTAGAAACGTGAAGGCCATAACTTTCTCATTTCTCCATGGATTGAGACAAAATTTAGGTCTATCCTGCCTAGAATTTCACAAGGAGTCTAATGGTGGTGGTGTTTTTTCAGATCATGCACCTATTGAAAAACCCGATAGTGGTTTTGAAATATGCCATGATTTGCATTTTCTGTGCTACCTCTTGGTACAGGTGTGAATTACATTATAAATTGGTGCAAACACAACATATATAACATGTAGAAGAGATGCATGATCAATGGACATCAAAGGAAAGCATGATTCAAAGAATTCAAGTTGTGATGCTTACCTTTTTTTGGAGCTTTTGTGCAATCTGCCAAGTACTTTATTCCAGAAATGATTTGATGCTTTGGACACCCTCAAATGATCTCTTAGAAGCTTTTAGGATGGTTGGAATCAGCTGGAAACCTCAGGAACAAGTTTGAGCTCTTTCTTGCAAAAGGGGCAAAAATGGCCAAAATAGCAACTCTCTCAAATGGTGTTCCAGATGTGTGGAACCATTTGGGACAGTCCAAGGATGATATTTGGAGTGTGTTTGAGGTTTTATCTAGTTTGGAAAGTGACTGAATCAAGACATGCACAAAAGTCCAATTTTGAGGTTTTGAGAGGCGACTTTGTGATTTTGGTGTTATAGGTCACTTGTGAGTGTTTGGATCACCACTATATGATGTTTATGAGGTGTGTGTGTGTGTGTGATTCGTTTGGTTGGAATTGCTCTCAAACTCAAAACCCGATGGTGACTTGCTTTGGAAGGCAAATTTGGAAGTGAGAAGGTGATTTTGAGGAAAGCATATGTTTGATGGCTTTGGTGTACTCAAACTGATCACAAATGAGCTCTATTTATAGTAGAGCAAATTTTTTTTGGGAGCAATAGTGATTGGCAACTGCAGCAGAGGTTTGGCCAATGTTGATCAATGAAAATCCAAGTCTCCTCTAGCTATTGACTAGAGGTTAGGGCACAGGTTGTTGGTCCCCTTGGTCTTGGATAAGTCTTGACTGAAGTCAGTTAGAAATGGCTCAATCCATGCCACCTTAGTGCATCCATTAAATGCTCTAAACCAAAATTGGAGTCTTGTCCCTCTTTTAGGCATTTCTAGGTTTGGCATGCTACTTTTGGTTCCAAGGACTTGGGAGGCTGATGGATCAGTATTTGTCCCTCCTTGGTCTCCCCCTGAGGTGTTCAGATGGATAAACTTGTTCGTCATTTGCAAAATTTTGGCAAATCGAGCAAAATTCACAAATCTGCCTTGCTTTGACAGTTTACAGCAAGGCATGTTGCCATTGTCATATCTCATGGCTCAAGTGGACTTTGATGGAGTTCTTTGCGATTTTGGAAAGCCCTCATATGATACAACAACTGTTTGATCATAGTTGGTTTTGATACCTTTTGGATCCAAGTGAAAAATGCCCCTACATTTGGAAAAAAGTGAAGGCATATTCTGACATGTGAAAATTTCACTGTTGGAAAAAAGTGACATTTTCACTTTTTGTGATTTTGATCATTCCATAACTTAAAATCCATGAGGAATTGGAATGAGTTGTGTTTGAAGCTTTTGTAGAGGGCCTTGAGAGCTACAAATCCAGCTTTGAATGGGGAAAAATGGACTTGTGGTTTAGGAGATATGATCCTCCAAAGTTGGTACCCTAGCCACTTTGTTCCATAACTTAGAAAATTTCTAAGTTTTTTATGGTTACCCCTTTTACAAGTTATCCCACTTTTCTTGATTTTTCTTGATGAATGATGATTCCAATCACATATTAACATCATTTTATTGTTAAAGAACCATAATTGTGAAAAATCTCAAAAAGTTAAAGTTGACTTTTGTGCACAGTTGACTTTTTGTCAAATGAACTTCAAACTGTGCGGTCCTCTATGAAATCAAGTTCTTGACCTAAATCAAACTTGATGTATTGATTTCATGGGTGTTATAGGGTTTATTGAATCATGTCCCAAGGTTTGGGAGCATGCCTGGGTCAAAAGTCAAAGACACAGTTGACTTTTCCCGCGAAACCCTAATTGTGGTTCTGATGAAATTGAAACTTGTTGCTCAAGCTTCTTAGACCAATCCATTGTTGAAAATGGATCAATGTGGTGTATTAGAGACCCTCAAATCCTCCCTTGAGGTCTTGGCTCATGTTTTGTCCCAAAAGTCAACTTAAGGGTGAATTAGGTCAAGAAACCCTAATCCTGATTTTTTTATGAATGCATCCCCTGAGGCAAAATTGACTTGATGATTGGGTCCATGATGTCCCTTGGAGCATCTTAGGTTATGCTTTGAAGCATTGGCTCATGCCCAGAGGAAAATTTCCATCTGGAGGCCCTGGTCGACCAAAACCCTAATTTGGTGACACTGTTGATCTTGAGGCTTGATCCACTTGGAATGTTGCAATCTTGTGCTTGATTCTTGCTGAGTCCTCCTGATCCATTGGGGATGTTTGAGAGGTTAGACAAGTTGAAGATCATGTCATTTCTTGATTGATCTTTTGTCCAAGAGCTCTGAGAGGGCATGAAACCCTAATTGTTATTTGTAGTGAATGCTCACCCATCTTTGGGGAGACTAATGAGGCATGATGATTCATCCATATTGTGATGATGATTAGCCCAATGATGGGAAATCTTAGTGGTCAAAATTTGGGGTATAACACAGTGCGTGCAAACATTAAAATGAGTGAACACGAATAAAACACTTCAAGAAAACAAATTCATTGCATTAAAATCATCATTCAAAACACAAACAAGTTTTTACATGTAGACAGTGCTTAAACAAACAAATGAAAGCTACATATGAAAATGCAGTAAAGGAAGCTGATGATTGTCGTTGTTGAGGAGACTTGACTTCGTCTAGACTTATTGCTTCTGATAACATCCTTGCAGTCTCAAGTGCCCACTTGGGAAGCTTCGGTTGAAATGCATACCATCAGCAGTGAAAGTAATGACCCCTGCATCAATCAGGTCTTGCACTTTGTGTGGGAGCGCCTTACAATCCTCAGTTGAATGCCCCCGTGCCCCATCATGGTATCCACATCGAGCATTGGCATTAAACCCTAGAGGATATGGAGGAATGATCGGATCTGGTTTCCTTGGCACAATCAACCCTCTTTTAACCAACTCTGGCAATATCTGACCATACAGCTTCGGTAGTACAGCAAACTGTCTGTTTCTTGGCTTCTGTCGACCCGCTTGGGAACTATTCTACTGTTGATTCTGATTTACGTATTCCTCTAGCTCAGGCGCTTTTCCCCTCAGACTTAATCGAGGAGTAGGCAGCAGTTGCGGACGTGGGGATTCTAAGACCAAGGACTGCAAGAAATGCTCCTGGCTTGATGTAGCTTTAGGAGAGGCAACAGGGATATCCACTTCTTTTTCAACAGCTAGAGTAGGACCACCTTGTATGCTCATGCCGCCCGACGTGAATTCAATTACCTTCGAATCGACCAGATCCTGGACAACATACTGAAAGGCCCTACAATCTTCCACATTATGCCCCGACGCACCATAGTGGAAATCACAGTGAGCTCTTGCATCATAACCCGGTGGGGGAATACCAGTAAGAGGAGCCAGAGTTCTTTTCTGTACCAGTCGCAACTGAAGGAGATGCTGTAATAGCTGAGAAAATGGCACTGGTGGAGTCTCGAAGTGTCGTTTCATCTTTGGTCTATCCTGACACCGACGAGGAGCCCTTCCCTGTTGCGGAGATACAACCGGGATGGTCACAGTGGCAATCTACTCACTCTTTAGGAGGGATCCCTTAAACAATAGAGGAGAGACAATTCCAGCCGCAGCTTCAGGCATGGGAGTATTATCTTTATTTAGCACACCTCTCATGACCTCCATAACCAGGCTCATTTGTGTCTTCAGTTGATTGACCTCTTCCTTCAGCATTCTCTGGTCTTGAATCAACACTTGCATGCTCCCCATAAACTGCCCCATTTGGCTCCGAACTTCCCCTAATTTCGCTTAAATTTGCTCCATGATCACCTTCTGAGTGGCTTGAGCAGTTAAGTAGTGAAATTTGGAGAGAACCAGATCAGGACAAGAATAACCAGCCTCGAACACCTATTATTCAAATGAGTATGGAAATGCAATGCAAATGCCATGTTCGAATATTTCCAAGGAATCATTCTGCTTTGATTCAAGTTTTTGACAAAAGAACCATAAGAAATAGACGTAAGTGCTCAACAACGAGTCTCAAAATTAATATCCCTTGGAAATACAAGAACATGTATGCAAAAATGATGATGCAGATGCAACCGACATGGGATCAAGGCTTCCATAAAGCTCTGTACTGCTGTGCTGCTGAATGGATAAGTTCAAAGGTCTGCTCTGAAGAGAATACCGGAATACCAGAATATGCGAATACCAGAATGCTAGGCTGATAAGTTCACACTGATAGGAAAACCAAAATACCAGGTAGGTTGAAGTCCAAGGTTACCTGCAAACCTGCAAACACCCAACCCCTCTCAGATGTGGGTTCTAGAAAACAGAGGATCCTCAATATCATGGCCTCTCAGGTCGAGAAATGATGATACGTTCACCATTTCTGGTTTGGCATCATCATCAATCAAGGAGGCCTCAACTGATTCCCCTAAAAAAGGATATCTTATAGCAAGTTCCCAGCATTGGGTCCTCGGATCGAGAAGTGTAATGTGTTTGCCATTTCTGGTCTGCCAATATCACATCTCGGGAGGAGTGTCGTTACTTAGTCCTCGGGAATGGTCACCAGAGTCGGCAGTTCCTCAGGAGAATAACTACTGGCATGTATCAACATACAGTAGCAGATATCTCTCGATAGAACCTCGTCTGGCTGTAGGTCTCGTGAACACCCGACGTGGCCAACACCACAGGAGTGTCACGCCTGCCCACGCTAATATCTATGTGTATGCTCAAGCCGGGTAGTGGGCTTATCTATCAGAGATCCCAACCTGCCAAACAGAAAATCCAGTACAACACAGTACAATCCAGCATAATAATGAAATGCAATGCCATAAATGTGGTAAATACAGTAAAACAGTAAAACAGTAATACAATAATGCACAACAAAATAAAGCACCATAATAAACACCCAATGAAAAGAAACAGACAAGCCCTAGGATTGACTTGCATAGGGAACCAGAGTCCCCAGCAAAGTCGCCAGCTGTAGCTCCCGGGATTTTCATCCAGGTACAAACGCGAAAGTGGCGCGGAAATAGAGTCGCCAGCAATGTGTATTTATCCCAAGAGAGGGAAATGAAACACTGCATAAACCTGAGGGAAAGGAAAAGCATGGTCTCACGACCAAGAGAAATGGGTAAGGGAGTCGGTTATGTGAGGGGAAGGTATTAGCACCCCCACGCATCCATCGTACTCGATGGGATCCACGCTTATTGTCTCGATCAAAGGGTGTCGTCATCTGGAGCTCCACTGCTACTAGAAAGGAAAAGGAACAGGAACGGAAAAGAGCAAAGAAACGGGGAAGAAAAGAAAAGGAAGTGACTCGGTAGGACATCGTCGTCCTATGCCTATGTATTCCTTCGTGCAATGGGAAAGTCAGAGTCAACGTAGTTCAGACACGAACTAAGGGGGGAGGTTGCTCGCCAAGACATCGCCGTCTTGTGCCTACGTATCCTCAATCTAACCAGAAGGAGGAAATCAGAGCAGTCATAGTTCGACCTACGGGTCGAAAAGAGATAAAGAGGTGATGAAGAAAGGTTGTGCTCGGAGAGATCTCGCACAATCTCCTGCATACGTATCTCCATTAACCAATGAAGAATCAAAGCGACGTAGCTCCCATCACTAGGGATGACTTTGCGTTGTTTGTGTTTTTTTATGAGCGACGTTAAGTTCGCGTCCGGCAGTTAGGGTCGATGCCTGTTTGCGACGAGACGGAAGTAACGTGCCCCTTTCTGAAAAAGGTTTGAAATCGAACGATCCCGAAGGATGAAAAAGGTTTCAGTTTGTTTTGTGTTTTTTAGACAGAAGTGGATTGAAGTTAGTTCCCAACTTGCATTGCACCCAAGTCTACAACATAGGAACGAATACGTCGCGTATCGTCCCCAACAGGACGTACACTAAGTACCCTAGAAGAATGAAGGGAGACCCCCCATACCTCACTTCCCATATATAAGGCTCATGCGCGATACACGTTAACCTTTATTAAGTGTTTTAGAAAGGTTATGAGATGAGAAGAGAAGACTCAAAGAAAAGAAAACACTAAGGGGAATTCTATCCTAAAGTTATCATGCAAAAGATGGCCATAAGGGGAGGTTTAAGAACAACCTAAGTCTAAAGAAGAGAGAGGGATAGCACTACCTAATGCTTATCCTACCTCACCTTAATAAAAAATTAAGGATGAGCTAGGATCCCAAAGGGATGTAAAGAAGTTCTACACAATCAAGCATTATATCATGTAATCCAACATACAAAGGAGAAGTAAAAGTAGAAGAGAAGAGAGATGAAAGAAGGAATGAGCATGGATTAGCATCCACATGCTCGTGTGTCTTACCTCTGATCCTACACAAAAGGTTAGTACAAAATCAACACAAGTATTGAATATAGATGACAAAAAGTAAACCAAGCAAAGCTAGTTGTCTTAAGAAGACAACTTAAGAAGCAAACAAGGTTTGAACCAAAAGGGAAGGGTCCTAAGAATTAAGGATCATTCAAGGTCAGTAGGTACATGTCAATGTATCCTACTAAGGTAAAGGTATCAAACAAAGTCAAACTAGGTTGAAACATGCACCAAAAGATCATACAAATGCAAATGGTACATAAACTATGCAAGATGAATGCATATGGTTCATGAACATGAATGAATGCATATGCAAACATCAAAGTCAGAAGTGAATGACATTTAATAAGTCATGGAGATGTCATTAAGATAGCATGTGATTCATTAATGCAAGCATTGATTAAGTAAGAAGAAGTGAGAACAAACATCATTCAAGTCCATGCATTCGCGCATACTTGTAATACAAGTAAAGAATGAAGATGCAAAATGATCCTACATGTTTAATGGATACAAGTCAGTAGCATATGGTATATGAGATGACATTTCAGATGCAATAATGAGCATTCAAAGTCCATACAAGTCTTATGTTGAAGCATATTGAAGATTAGAAGCAAGCATGTTCAAGTTAGGTCAAACAAGTTCTCATGTGTTCATGAAGTTAACAGACATGCAAGATGCAATTAGGGGTCATGTTTTATGGTTGAGAAGGATCACAAACAGAAGTGAATCATGTCTTGATGGATGTTTAAGATCATACAAGCATTGGTGAAAACAAATCATCAAAGATGTGCAAAAGACGGAACTCAAGTCCACAAGCCAATTCAAGTTTGAATAAGTGCATACAAGTCATGTAAAGATGGACAAGCAATGACCTATAACATGAAAAAAAGGACCTATAATGTTCACACAACATGTATCAAGAGGTCTCAACAAATGTCAAAGAGGATTGCATATCATACACATCCAAAATCCTTGCACAAGTCTTCTAACAAACACACATGCATTTATGCAATTAAAATTAAACAAAAGAGGTGTTAGAAGCTCAAGAAAATAGAAGATGCAATTCATTTGAAGTGAAAACAGTGTGCAAACATGTCTCAAAAGGATAGATCAAAATTCATTAAGAATCATGCACAAACATGCTTCACAATCTCATACAAGTCACACAAACAAAATGTTCAAAGATAGCATTCAAAAGTCAATAAGAAATGACCTAAAAAATCTATGAAAAATGCATGAGATGCCTTAATATATCCTAGAAGCATGTATTAATTATCATGAGAAACTTTAGTTCAAAACTATGTCAAACAAATCAAGAATGAGGCATGTACCATGGATGGATGTTCATACAAAAGAAATTAAATGGAAATTCATGGAAAAAATAGAAAAATATGCTAAAATCAGAAAATAAAATATGAAAAAATTATTTAAATGCATTAGGATGCTCCATAAATTTTTTGGGAATTTTATCAGGCTTAAAAGTATTTTTTAAAAAATGATTTGAAGCATGTATAAGAAAGAAAAATAAAAAAACAAATTAAAGAAGTCAGGGGGTGCAACGCAAGTAAAAATTTAGTTCAGAAATGCATTGGGCTTTAGAGGAGGGGGTGCGCATATCAAAAATTGACCAGCCCACACGCGTGGGTCAGAGAGGTGCATAGCATGTTATTCAGTCAAATATTGCCTTTCTGAGAACCATTGGATTCAGTCAACTATGATCATCAGGCAAGGTAACCACATCACGTAGCCAGGATGCAAGCACATGATAACATAAAGAAAATGCACACACACATGATCACACATTTCAAAATATTCAGAAAAAAGAGAGCACGTGCAAGGGAGCACGTTCATTAATGTGCTGGCATCACAAGAACCATCAGATCAAAACAATCGTGTGGCTGGGACTTAAACTGGAGAAATGCTAGGGTTCTTGTGAGATTCAAGTTTCAGGTGGCCGGAGAAGACTCCGGTTGTCTTCTCCGGCGAGCAGCCACCGTGCTCAGCCTTACATGTCACCAGAAATGGACATTGCCTTATACCAAAATGATCCTCATGCTTAGTAGATCAGGAATTCAGGCTCAGAATTCACAAACAGTTCACACACAAAGCAAATCGAAGCTAGGAAGTTTGCCCTAGAAATTTCAACTAAGCATCTAAGGTGCCTATCAACTAGCCATATGTTCACATGGCTCCTATTGAGCTCAAAACAATCAAAAACAAGTAAAATCAGAGCATACAGAGAGTAAGAAATTTGAAGTGAAACCTGTGCTTTTGATGAATCCTTAGCTCAAAAGAAAACCAGAGAGGAGGATCCTTGTTCTTGAGATTCAAAATGAGCCAAATAAAGGCTAGAGGAAGCTTATGATTGCTGAGAAATTTGAGTGAAGAAAAATGCAGTGGAGCTTTCAATTCTTCAGAATCAATGAACTCTTGATGAGGATGATGAATGTTGAAGAAGAATGGAGAAGAAACTTCAGAGAGAGCAAGCTCGAGAGAGAGAAACTTCTAGAGAGAGAGAGTATGAAGCTTTGTGAAGTGTGAAGAATGAGCCAGTTTGTTATAAATTCTATTATGGATTGTATTTATATGGTGAGTTAACTGTTAACCACCTTGATTAACAGTTAGAACTCTGGTTAGGGACAGGTGTAGTGAGAAAGAGAGGGTGGAGTGAGAAATAGAGAGTGAGTGAAGATGGTGAAGAAATGCTCGTGTGTGATTCAATATGGAGAGGGAGCATGATAATTGTGGTGAGGTCGGGATGAATGGTGATGATGTGATCATAGTACAGCTGAGTTGCTTCTCACACAAGTTTCTTCTCTTTCTCTTGGTTTGAACAAATGAGGAAAGGATGGTACAAGAGCATGTATGGTATGTAAGAGCATGGTTTGTCTTGAAATGGCAATGTTATGCATGGACGTAATGAGCATACGCATGATGTCCAAGAAAGATCAAGGTTTTGTCTTGGTTTTGTTTACTTGGCTTGAAAGAAAGTCTGATGGCATGAGGGTGACTTTGGAGGAAGAAATCTCCATGCTCATGGGATGAAATGACAAGTTCTTAGGCCATTTGGAAAGAGGGGATGGAGGACAACAACATTGATGTGGAAAGAAAACACAATTGAAGCCTCTAACATGCCTAAAAATGTCCATGAAGATGCTTGTACACAACTGAGTTGGTAGACCAACCTGACCTGATCGTGCCTTGCCTTATGGCATGTGAGATGCATGTGTTGTGATCCTGACTTTGATCCACTATAACTCTCAATGAGTTGATCAGATGAAAAATCCTTCAACATCAAAATTGAAGAGGAGATCAAGAGGAACAAAAACCATGATGAACACTTTTTGAATTTAAGCCTCCATCAATGAGATATTTGCCCTTGAACTTGGACATGTCATGCACACAAGGTGTTTGTGAATATTACTCTGAGCCAGCACACGCGTGACTTGTGTGTTTGGCCCAAATTGCCTTGATTTCTCTCAACTTGAATTGATCATATCTCCCTTGATTTTGATCCAATGGAGATGTTCTTGGTATGGTTTTGAAGCTTAGAATGTGAACTTTTGATAGGCCTCCATAAAATTTGAGTTTGAAGCTTGGAAAATGGAAAAAGAATAGCTTAAAGATGACCCCTCAACTTAACAAAACTTACCAAATTAGGAAACCCTAATTTCTATTTTTGGAAACTTTTCTCATCTTTTGATTTTTGGTGAATCCCTTGATATTTATTGATCCAATCATCATCAATGATCATATTTGAGATGAGGAACATAAAATTGACCTAAAAAATTCAATAGTTGACTTTTTCCTCTGCACAGTTGACTTTTCCCCAATTCTCCTGATTTTCAAACAATTGATCCATTGAAACCCCTATGAACCAAATTGATGGACAATTCTCCAATCTTAGACACTTAAGGACATGAGGAATACCATAGAATCAAGTCTTGCCCAAAAAATCAGAAATAAACTGATTGTATGGCAAACCCTAGTTTTGTACCCTCAGTCTAGGAGAAATCAACCCATCCTCCAAATCCAAATTCCTCTGAGTATGATGTGTATCCTCTCAAAAAATGATGAGATATATCATTTGGGGATGATAGAAGCTCAAAGATATTGCCCATTGGGGTGTTAAACTCAAGAATCCCAAAACCCTAATTTTGCACTGGTTAGGAGAATGTGATTCACTTGAGATTTCTCGTATACCTTGATCCCATACTATGCACCAATGATATGCAAAGATGATTATGCAAAAATGAAATGAAACATAAGCCAATTAGTGTTAAAAGCATGAGGGTAAATTTTGAGGTGTTACACCACTCTCTCTTCCATGATTAGTGTAGGTCAATGGAACGACTTACCTAAGATTGACATAATGCGCCTTGAACGGCCCGCTTACATCTTCGCGATCGAAGCAGTCATAAATGACAAACCTTAGTATCACTATATCAAATGCTTCCTTCAGAAACAAGAGTATCCACCTAGGGCACCCAAAAAGGATAGAAAGACCCTCAGAAGATTGGCAGACTACTTCTTTCAGAGCAGTGATACACTCTATAAGAGAAACTTCGATATGGTCTTGCTCCGATGTGTAGATAGACCAGAGGCAAACGTGTTGATAAAAGAAATTCATGAAGGATCCTTTGGCACTCATGCCAACGGACACACAATGGTGAGAAAAATTCTAAGAGTCGGGTACTATTGGTTGACCATAGAATCTGATTGCTACAAGTACATGAGGAGATGTCACAAGTGTCAGATATACTCAGACAAAATCCATGTACCGCCACGCATCTCAAAGTTCTTTCTTCCCCATGGCCTTTTTCCATATGGGGAATTGACATGATTGGTATGATTGAACCCAAAGCTTCAAACGGACATCGGTTCATTCTGGTAGCCATTGACTACTTCACCAAGTGGGTCGAAACAGCGTTGTACGGCAATGTAACCCGACAAGTGGTGGTCCGATTTTTCAAAAACAATATCATTTGTCGTTACGGTATTCTTGGACAGATCATTACGAATAATGGATCCAATTTGAACAATAAAATGATGAAAGAGTTGTGTGCTGAGTTCAAAATCGAACACCATAACTCATCTCCCTACCGACCTAAGATGAACGGCGCGGTAGAAACCGCTAACAAGAACATCAAGAAGACTGTTGAGAAGATGGTTGTAACCTACAAAGACTGGCACGAAATGCTACCCTTTTCTCTTCATGGTTATCGCACATCTGTCCACACTTTAACAGGGGCAACCCCTTTCTCTCTAGTATATGGCATGGAAGCAGTGCTCCCCATAGAAGTAGAGATCTCATCAATCCAGGTATTGATGGAAGCTAAACTAACAGAGGTTGAATGGTGTCAAAGTCAACACGATGAGCTGAATCTGATCGAAGAGAAGCAAATAACGGCTCTGTGCCACGGTCAGTTGTATCAACAAAGAATGAAGAAGGCGTTCGGCAAAAAGGTCTGACCCCTCGTCTTCAGGAAATGAGACCTTGTGCTCAAAAATATACAATCATTCCTCACTGATTCCCGGGGCAAATGGACCCTGAACTATGATGGCCCCTATGTGGTCAAGAAAGCTTTCTCAGGCGGCGCCTTGAGACTCGCAACCATGGATGGAGAGGAATTTGCCTACCCCACAAATGTTGACGTAGTCAAGAAATACTTCGCCTAAATAAATAAATAAAAAAGAGAGTATCGGTGGATTGAAAACCCGAAAGGGTGGTCCAGGAAAAAATTAGAGACGTGATCAAAAATCATCCCGGTGGATTGGAAATCTCAGAGTACAATCCAGGAAAAAATTAGGGATAATGGCAAGTAACTATGTTCAACAAGGGGCAAATCCCTCAGCAGCAGTCATGTCATCCATTAGGAAAACTCCAGTCAAGGTCATCTTCGACAGAAGCTCGGGATGTCCAGAATTCAAAGTTGGTAGAAGGATAGTGGTCGTTATGTTTCAATGTAGCCCCTTTCCCTTTAAATTACCATTTTCTAACTTTGTAAATACTCCATGGAATCACGCGTTTGGCTGATTTCCATCCTATCAATAAAATTTGAGCCTTAGTGCTTTTGTTTGCAATTCTTATTTGTTTTAGCTTTATAGAATGACGTTTTCACATGATTAACGATTCTTGAAATAAAACAAAAATGAATTTACTTGTTAAAATTTTTCTGCTTTTAAAATAGAGATGGCATTTCTTTTGACTGTTGAACATCGAAAGAACATTGATCGCTTCTCCAAAGGTGGTCAAACCTCGAAGTGCAGAATCAAAGTACTCCTTCTAAACCAGTACGCCTGAATGAAGGATCAACTGTATCAGATGTGATTTTTCCATCTGATATCCCCGGCAGAGTTCTGATCTCCTAAGCCCGGCCAACGATTTTTCCCCACGAAGACTATCTCTCCTAAGCAAGGAAGAATTGCTATCTTGAACCCGTGATACTTTTAATCCACTGCAGTGACCGAGTATCCAGTCATGTTCATCCACTAGTCTGTATGTCGTGTCAGTTTTGTCAGCATAAACATATATACATCATGTATTATTGATTTACATTCATATTCATATTACATCACTATCACTCTAGTCGGTCTTGTTCCCTAGTGATAAAAGTCCTCTCAATCGAGTTGTCAGTTCTTTCCTCGTCAGGAAGTAAATCATCTAAACGATCTCTCCTCCAGTTTATTTCTGGAATGAAGGTGGTTCTTTGACCACTTTGATAACTTGGACCTCTGAAAAGCCAGAGAGCTTTCGACAAACGTCACTCTTCGCCATTGAAGATGATATCTTTGCTTTCCCAGATTAAGGAAAATCTCCAGAGAAAGCCTCTTAATCAAATATTCGGCGGTACAACAGTTTTTCTCCAGAATTTTCGCTGACAAAAAGGTCATCAGCACCTCAAAATTGGATTGCATCACATGGCATTTCTCCGAGAAGATCTCGGAGAAAAGTATGATGTAATATCCCCAAGCGAACGCAGTCTCTCAAGAGACTCGTTTTCCCTAGTAGAGCCAAAAAATGGTGTCTCCAACGGAGAAGTTTGTACACCTCTGCAACTCAGACGAATGGGTTCCCCAGCAAGTCTGACATCAAAACTTTTTCTATTAAATGGCATCTCCCCAGGAAAATTCGGCGAGAATTTTGAGGAAAACCGCTACGAATAGCGTCCCTTGTCAAGAAATTTTATTAACAAAAGAAACTGAGACCCGTTCCTTGGTAGGAAACCAGGATCGAGGGGAAGTTTACATCTGAAACTGAGACCAGTTCCTTGGTAGGAAACCAGGATCGAGGGGAAGTTTATTTCAGAAACTGAGACCAGTTCCTTGGTAGGAAACCAGGATCGAGGGGAAGTTTATTTTAGAAACTGAGACCAGTTCCTTGGTAGGAAATCAGGATCGAGGGGAAGTTTATTTTTAGAAACTGAGACCAGTTCCTTGGTAAGAAACCAGGAGCGAGGGGAAGTTCATTTCAGAAACTAAGACCAGTTCCTTAGTAGGAAACCAGGATCAAGGGAAAGTTTTACCTTTTCTGAGCATCATCGTTTAGCAAAAGAAGATGAATGCGTAAGCTACCATTCATAACCACCATCAAAATTTTGGGTATTCCGATATTTAATCCTCTTGCACCCTGAATGCCCGAATACCTTCGCCATTCACACCTTCGGGTCCAAGAAGATTAAATAGGGGCATCTGTCATACCCCAAATTTTGACCACTAAGATTCCCCATCATTGTGCAAATCATCATCACAATATGTATGAACCATCATACCTCATTAGTCTCCCCAAAGAGGGGTGAGCATCCACTACAATCAAACTTAGAGTTTCAAGCCCTCTCAGAGCTCTTAGACAAAGGATCAATCCAGGAATGACATGATCTTCAACTTGTCTAAACCTCTCAAACATCCACAATGGATCAAGAGGACTCCCACTTCAAGAATCAAGCACAATGTTGTAGCATTCTAGGAGGATCAAGCCTCAAGATCGCCAGTGTCACCAAATTAGGGTTTTGGTCGACCAGGGCCTCCAGATGGAAATTTTCATCTGGGCATGATCCAATGCTTCAAAGCACAACCTAAGATGCTCCAAGGGACATCATGAACCTAATCATCAAGTCAATTTAGCCTCAGGGGACGCCAGTGTCACCAAATTAGGGTTTTGGTCGACCAGGGCCTCCAGATGGAAATTTTCATCTGGGCATGATCCAATGCTTCAAAGCACAACCTAAGATGCTCCAAGGGACATCATGAACCTAATCATCAAGTCAATTTAGCCTCAGGGGATGCATTGACCAAAAATCAGGAATTAGGGTTTCTTGACCTAAGTCACCCCTAAGTTTACTTTTGGGACAAAACATGAGCCAATACCTCAAGACAAGATTTGAGGGACTCTAACACACTACACTAATCCATTTACAACAATGGATTGATCCAAGAAGCTTGGTGCACAAGTTTCAAGTTCATCAGAACCACAATTAGGGTTTCGCGAGAAAAGTCAACTATGCCTTTGACTTTTGACCAGGACATGCTCCCAAACCTTGGGACATGATTCAATACACCCTATAACACCTATGAAATCAATCCATCAAGTTTGATTTAGGTCAAGGACTTAATTTCATAGAGGATCGCACAGTTTGGAATTCATCTGATAAAAAGTCAACTATGCCCAAAAGTCAAAGTTTGACTTTTTGATTTTTTTGATCAATTATGGTCCCCTAACCCTAAAATGATAATAATGTGTGATTAGAATCATCATTCATCAAGAAAAACCAAGAAAAGTGGGATAACTTGTAAAAGGGGTAACCATAAAAAACTTAGAAATTTTCTAAGTTATGGAACAAAGTGGCTAGGGTACCAACTTCCAAGGATCATAACTTGAGATCCAAGCAACCATTTGGGCTGGTCCAAAGATGGATTTGTAGCTCTCATGGAATACTTTAAAAGTATCAACTACACCTCATTCCAATTCATCACGGATTTTGAGTTATGGTTGGATCAAAATGGCTGAAAACATGAAATCTCACTTTTTCCAACACTTAGTGAAATTTTCAATAAGTCAGAATCTGTTTCACTTTTTCCCAAATGTAAGGGCAATTTTCACTTGGATCCAAAAAGTGTCAAGACAAACTATGATCACACATATGTTGTATCATATGAGAGCTTTCCAAAATGGCCAAGAACCCCATGAAATTCCACTTGAGCTAAGAGTTATGACAGCTGCAACATGCCTTGCTGCAACTGTCATGGCAAGGCAGAATTTTGTACTTTTGCTTGATTTGGCAAGATCAGATAAATCCAAGCCTTGTCATCATTTTGGACACTTCTAAGGATTAAATCCAAGGGGGGTGATCTGATCTCCAAGCCTCCAAAGTCTTTGGAACTAAAAATAGCATGCCAAACCTAAAAAACCCTAAAGAGGGGACAAGACTCCAATTTTGTTTTGGAGCATTTAATGGAAGCACCAAGGTGGCATGCAATGAGCCATTTCCAACTGAATTCAGTCAAGGATGATCACTGAACTAGGGGACCAAAGGCCTGTGCTCTAACCTCTATTCAATGGCTAGAGGAGACTTGGATTCCTATTGATCAACATTTGCCAAACCTCTGCAGCAGTTGGCATTCACTATTGCAGCCAAAACAAACTTGGTCTACTATAAATAGAGCTCATTTGTGCTCAGTTTAAGTACACCAAAGCACTACAACACTTGCTTTCCTCAAAATCTCTTTCTCTAGGCAAAAATGCCTTCTTTAGCAAGGTAACTCTGAGTTTTTGAGTTAGAGAGCATTTCCACCACAGCTCATGATCCAAACACATCCAATATGTCATATCTAAGTTGTCCAAACTCTCACAAGTGACCTGTAACACCAAAATCCCAAAGTCCCCTCCCAAAACCTCAAAATAGGACTTTTTTGCATTTTTCAAGCCATGTCTTGATTCAGTCACTTTCAAAACCAGATAAAGCCTCAAACACACTCCAAATATCATCCTTGAACTGTCCCAAATGGTTCCCCACATCTGGAACACTATTTGAGAGAGTTGTTATTTTGGTCACTTTTGCCCCTTTTGCAAGAAAGGTCCAGTTTCCATTCCCGAGGTTTCCAGCTTATTCCAATCATCCTAAAAGCTTCTAAGGGATCATTTGAGAGTGTTCAAAGCATCAAAACATTTCTGGAATAAGGCACTTGACAGATTGCCCAAAAAGCTCCTAAAGAGGTAAGCATCTCAACTTGAACTCTTTAAAATATGCATTGCTTTGAGGTCCACTGATCATGCACATCTCATACATGTTATATATGTTGTGTTTGGACCAATACATCATGTAATTCATGCCTGTACCAAGAGGTAGCACAGAAAATGCAAACCATGGCCTATTTAAGAACCACTATCGGGTTTTAAGGAGGATTTATTTTTAGAGAAAACCACCACCACCATTGGATTCCTTGTGAAATTCCAGGCAGGATAGACCTAAATTTTGTCCCAATCCATGGAGAAATGAGAAAGTTACAAGCTTCACGTTTTTTGTCAAAACCTTGTCTTGCCTTGCTCTGACCAGGCCAAAAACAATGCATGCCTTGTATATTTATGGTTGGGGTTTAATACATGGATGTATCACCACCCCAGTGGTAGGACACGCGCACTACACACAAAAGGTCTGGGGTTCGAATCCCCCTCGCCCTAGATCCTCTTTTTTACCACTTTTTCATATTTTTGTTATTTTTCTTATTATTTATAATGATTTGAAAAATTAATAACTCCCTCAATTTTAATTATTTTTTATTGGTTCTTTTTGCAAAAAATCACAAAAATGTTGAAATATTTTATTCCACAAAAAAATCAAACATATATTATTTATTTAATATAGTTGGTATTTTTATGAATAAATTTATTTTTAATTGTTTTTAAACATTTATAAAGTGAATATTCATCTTGAAAATCAAAACCAAATGAGTTTTAATTCATCTTGTGATTAAAACCTCATTTTTCAAACCTTAACCAAAAATCACAAGTTGTTTATTCAAGCTTATTTGGTGTTTTATCATTTTTATTGATTTTCTTTAAGAATTTCCTTTTAAAATTGAAAGAATTAGGGTTTTGATTGATTCCACCTTCATCAATCATTTTCAAACAATCTTTGGGCCTCTTGAGAGAGTGTAAGTCCCATCCTTTTGTAAATAAACCATTGTGGGCCTCAGACATTGTATAAGTCCCTCTGTGTATTTTCAAAGCAACAGCGCGATCGTCGCCTTTTTAAAAAAGACCACATGGGCCTCTCCTTGAGTTGTAATCCCCATTCTTTTTCTTAAAATCACTAATGGGCCTCTTGAGAGAGTGTAAGTCCCATCCTTTTGTAAATAAACCATTTTGGGCCTCAGACATTGTATAAGTCCCTCTGTATATTTTCAAAACGTACGGCGCGATCGTCGCCCTTTTCAAAATAACCCTGGGCTTCTCCTTGAGCTATAAGACCCATCTTTATTCATTTAAAAACTTTTTTGGCCTCTAATAGGGTGTAAGACCCAATCCCCTTTTAACCAAAACCATTTTGGGCCTCAGACATTGTATAAGTCCCTCTGCGTTAAAAGAAAAATCTCGGCGCGATCGTCAGTTCAAAAACAAATCATCTGGGCCTACCCTCGTGTTATAAGCCCCATTTCTTTTCTTTAAATTTCTTTGGGCCTCTATTAGAGTGTAAGACCCATCCCCTTTGTAAATACACCACTTTTTGGGCCTCAGTCATTGTATAAGTCCCATTGTATTTTCAAAAAGCAACAACACGACCGTCGCCTTCTTAACAAAACCAATTGGGCCTCTCCTTGAGCTGTAAGCCCCAACAATCTTTTCAAAGCACTTTCTCCTTTGATTTTGAAATAAAATACATGTTGTCATCAAAACTTTCTTTAATTTCTTTGTTGAACAACTAACCAAACAACATGGAAGCTCTACAACGGGTAAGTGTTTATCCGCTTTCATTTACCGCTTTCATATGTATTGTAGCGCGATTTTTGTGGTTTTAATCACTATCGCTTTGGTACTACAGCTCGATTTATTTTTTATCCTATGAAGCTAATTAAGGAAGGGAAATAAATGTCTCCAATTAACCCTGCTTGCAAACTGAGGTTAAACAGTCAAAATTGTTGGCTTACAGATGCTATCAAAAGGGGGGTTCTTCTTTAGGGTTATTTGCTTAAGAACAGTGCCTAGGCTATTGGTAAGGTGTTAGGTCTGATGCTTTTCGATTGATGTATGAAGGTACGGGATTTTGGTTTTTTTTTTATTAGTATGCTCGCTAAGATTTTGCAATCTTATGCCTACGTATTCCCTAAACAGGGAAATCAGAGCGATCGTAGTTCCTCCTATTCTAAGGGAGGAAAGAGGTTGTTTTGGTGTCTTGTTCAAAGCCCAAGACATGAAGCTAAAGGTGATTTGTATCTTGTTCAAAGCCCAAGATGTGAAGCTAAAGGGTTTTGGCTGAGAGAGAATTTGTCATCTCTAAAGAGGAGTTGTTGATGTTTGTATGCTGTGAGCAAGGCACAACTTTGATGCTAAAAGGTTGATTGACTCAACCAGGGTTTTCTTTATACAAAGCCTAAGAGGAGGCTGGAAGTTGACTTTTTCGGAGGAAAATGTTCTTTCAGTCTTGTACAAAGCCCAAGATTGAGGCTAAAAGTGATTTTGACTCCGTTGGGGAGAATGTATCTTGTATAAAGCCCAAGATGGAGGTTGAACTGAGTTTGACTCAACAAGAGAGTGCTGGTATGTGTCTTGTACAAAGCCCGAGACGGAGGCTAAAAAGGTTTACTTATCAAGAGAGTCCGAAGGTTGATTGACTCAATGAGAGAGTCTTTTATACTCAACAAGAGAGTGTTTTTCCATGTGTCTTGTATGAAGCCCAAGACGAAGGTTAAAAGTTGATGACTTAACAAGAGAGTCTTTTATACTCAACAAGAGAGTGATTTGCTGTCTCGTACGAAGTCCGATATTGAGGCTAAAAGGAGGTTGACTCAACAAGAGAGTCTTTTATACTTAACAAGAGAGTGTTTTGCTGTCTTGTACGAAGCCCGAGATTGAGGCTAAAAGGAGGTTGACTCATCAAGAGAGTCTTTTAAACTCAACAAGAGAGTGCTTTTATATGTCTTGTACAAAGCCCAAGACGGAGGCTAAAAGTTGACTCAACAAGAGAATCGTGTATACTCAACAAGAGAGTGGGTTTTTATATGTCTTGTACAAAGCCCAAGACGGAGGCTAAAAGTGGGTGACTTAACAAGAGAGTCTGAAAAGGTTATCTCCGTTGGGGAGAATCATTTATACAAAGCCCAAGAGGAGGTTGTCTTACTGCTGAGGATTATTTAGATCCTCAAGCGGGTCCAAGTGTGGGGAACTCTTATGAGAGAGATCGGGTTTAGGGTGGAGAATCATCCAGAGTGATCGGTATGTTTCCTATGTTTGAAAGGAACTTGAGAATGTCTTTAAGACTCAAGAGTTTTAGACTGTCCAAGTCTAGAGTTTTATCTACTCTACAATGCCCAAGAGAAGGCATGGGAATTAAGGGATGAGTATCAACCCTAAAATGGTCGGAGTTTTGACACTGGAAAGACTGCTCTAGCAAAGGATGACCAAGTTTTGTCTTATACCTTTAAGAGGTCGTCAGGGTCCTTGTATTAAGCCCAAGAGAAGGCATGAGAACTTCTAAGAATTCTAAGGGTCCTTGTACAATGCCCAAGAGGAGGCGGGGATGCTTTTAGGAAGCCTGTGGGTCCCCAAACCAAGAGAAGTTAAAGAAATGCAATTCACAAAGAAGAGATCATTCCAGGAGAGTTTGAGAATTTGGAAGAAACTCAAGAGATGCCATTCACGGAGAAAAGATCATCTCTGGGGAGTTAGAGTTTCTTTGACAATTTCTAGGGGTGACCGTCTGAGAAAAGGTTGACCGAGAATACTGCCTTTCTCTTTGTTCCATATTGTTTAACCCCAAGAGGAGGGAAGACTGTATCTGGAATCCTACGGGGGATCTAGTTTTGTTTGTATTTAAGAGTGACCAACAAGGCTTTACCTAGAGCTAGACGTAGTTGCCGGGGAAAACTCTAAATAACTATACTAGTATTACATAGTGGATATGTGACAAGTATATAAAAGTATGTGAAAGGAGACTTACAGTGAAACAGCCCCACAATACAGTTATATACGTTTAAAAGAGGTAAATGAAAGCGGATAAACACTTACCCGTTGTAGAGCTTCCATGCTGTTTGGTTTGTTGTTCAACACAGAAACTAAAGAAAGTTTTGATGACAGCATGTATTTTATTTCGAAATCAAAGGAGAAAGTGCTTTGAAAAGATTGTTGGGGCTTACAGCTCAAGGAGAGGCCCAATTGGTTTTGTTAAGAAGGCGACGGTTACGCCGTTGTTTTTTGAAAATACAATGGGACTTTTACAATGACTGAGGCCCAAAAAGTGGTGTATTTACAAAGGGGATGGGTCTTACACTCTAATAGAGGCCCAATAAAATTTAAAGAAATGAAATGGGGCTTATAAGATGAGGGTAGGCCCAGATGATTTGTTTTTGAACTGGCGATAGCGCCGAGATTTTTCTTTTAACGCAGAGGGACCTATACAATGTCTGAGGCCCAAAATGGTTTTGGTTAAAAGGGGATTGGGTCTTACACTCTATTAGAGGCCCAAAAAGTTTTTAAATGAATAAATATGGGTCTTATAGCTCAAGGAGAAGCCCAGGGTTATTTTGAAAAGGGCGACGATTGCACCGTACGTTTTGAAAATATACAGAGGGACTTATACAATGTCTGAGGATCAAAATGGTTTATTTACAAAAGGATGGGACTTACACTCTCTCAAGAGGCCCATGAGTGATTTTAAGAAAAATAATGGGGCTTACAACTCAAGGAGAGGCCCATGTGGTCTTGTTTAAAAAGGAGACGATCGCGTCGTTGCTTTGAAAATACATAGAGGGACTTATACAATGTCTGAGGCCCACAATGGTTTATTTACAAAAGTATGGGACTTACACTCTCTCAAGAGGCCCAAAGATTATTTAAAAATGATTGATGAAGGTGGAATCAATTAAAACCCTAATTCTATCATTTTTAAAAGGAAATTCTTAAAGAAAATCAATAAAAATGATAAAACACCAAATAAGCTTGAATAAAGAACTTGTGATTTTTGGTTAAGGTTTGAAAAATGATTTTTTAATCACAAGATGAATTAAAACTCATTTGGTTATGATTTTCAAGATGAATATTCACTTTAAAAATGTTTTAAAATAATTAAAAATGAATTTATTCATAAAAATACAAACTATATTAAATAAATAATATAAGTTTGATTTTTTTGTGGAATAAAATATTTTAACATTTTTGTGATTTTTTGCAAAAAGAACCAATAAAAAATAATTAAAATTGAGGGAGTTATTAATTTTTCAAATCATTAAAAATAATAAGAAAAATAACAAAAATATGAAAAAGTGGTAAAAAAGAGGATCTGGGGCGAGGGGGATTTGAACCCCAGACCTCTTGTGTGCAGTGCGCGTGTCTTACCACTGGGGTGGTGATACATCCGTGTATTAAACCCCAACCATAAATATACAAGGCTTACCTTGTTTTTGGCCTGGCCAGGGCAAGGCAAGGCAAGGTTTTGGCCAAAAACGTGAAGCTTGTAACTTTCTCATTTCTCCATGGATTGGGATAGAATTTAGGTCTATCCTTCCTAGAATTTCACAAGGAATCCAATGGTGGTGGTGGTTTTCTCAGAAAATAAATCCTTCTCAAAACCCGAAAGTGGTTTTGAAATAGGCCATGGTTTGCATTTTCTGTGCTACATTTTGGTACAGGCATGCATTACATGATGTATTTGTCCAAACACAACATATATAACATGTATGAGATGTGCATGATCAGTGGACCTCAAAGCAATGCATATTTTAAAGAGTTCAAGTTGAGATGCTTACCTCTTTAGGAGCTTTTTGGGCAATCTGTCAAGTGCCTTGTTCTAGAAATGTTTTGATGCTTTGAACACTCTCAAATGATCCCTTAGAAGCTTTTAGGAAGATTGGAATCAGCTGGAAACCACAGGAATGGAAACTGGCCCTTTCTTGCAAAAGGGGCAAAAGTGACCAAAATATCAACTCTCTCAAATGGTGTTCCAGATGTGGGGAACCATTTAGGACAGTTCAAGGATGATATTTGGAGTGTGTTTGAGGCTTTATCTGGTTTTGAAAGTGACTAAATTAAGACATGGCTTGAAAAATGCAAAAAAAGTCCTATTTTGAGGTTTTGGGAGGGGACTTTGTGATTTTGGTGTTACAGGTCACTTGTGAGAGTTTGGACAAGTTAGATATGACATATTGGATGTGTTTGGATCATGAGCTGTGGTGGAAATGCTCTCTAACTCAAAAACTCAGAGTTACCTTGCTAAAGAAGGCATTTTTTCCTAGAGAAAGAGATTTTGAGGAAAGCAAGTGTTGTAATGCTTTGGGGTACTTAAACTGAGCACAAATGAGCTCTATTTATAGTAGAGCAAGTTTGTTTTGGCTGCAATAGTTAATGGCAACTGCAGCAGAGGTTTGGCAAATGTTGATCAATAGGAATCCTAGTCTCCTCTAGCCATTGACTAGAAGTTAGAGCACAGGCCTTTGGTCCCCTAGTTCAGAGATCAGCCTTGACTGCATTCAGTTGGAAATGGCTCAGTTCATGCCACCTTAGTATATCCATTGAATGCTCCAAAACAAAATTTGAGTCTTGTCCCCTCTTTAGGGTTTTTTAGGTTTAACAAGCTATTTTTAGTTCCAAAGACTTTGGAGGCCTGGAGATCAGATCATCCCCCTTGGATTTGATCCTTAGATGTGTCCAAAATGATCACAAGGCTTGGAATTATCTGATCTTGTCAAATCGAGCAAAAGTGCAAAATTCTGCCTTGCCATGACAGTTGCAGCAAGGCATGTTGCAGCTGTCATAACATCTTATCTCAAGTGGAATTTCATGGGGTTCTTGGCCATTTTTGAAAGCTCTCATATGATACAACATATGTGTGATCATAGTTTGTCTTGACACTTTTTGGATCCGAGTGAAAAATTCCCTTACATTTGGGAAAAAGTGAAACAGATTCTGACTTAGTGAAAATTTCACTAAGTGTTGGAAAAGGTGACATTTCATGTTTTCAGCCATTTTGATCCAACCATAACTCAAAATCCATGATGAATTGGAATGAGGTATAGTTGACACTTTTAAAGTATTTAATGGGAGCTACAGATCCATGTTTGGATCAGCCGAAATGGTTACTTGGATCTCAAGTTATGATCCTTGGAAGTTGGTACCCTAGCCACTTTGTTCCATAACTTAGAAAATTTCTAAGTTTTTTATGGTTACCCCTTTTACAACTTATCTCACTTTTCTTGGTTTTTCTTGATGAATGATGAGTCCAATCACACATTAACATCATTTTAGGGTTAGGGGACCATAATTGATCAAAAAATCAAAAAGTCAAACTTTGACTTTTGGGCACAGTTGACTTTTTATCAGATGAATTCCAAACTGTACGATCCTCTATGAAATCAAGTCCTTGACCTAAATAAAACTTAATGGATTGATTTCATAGGTGTTATAGGGTGTATTGAATCATGTCCCAAGGTTTGGGAGCATGTCCTGGTCAAAAGTCAAAGGTATAGTTGACTTTTCTCGCGAAACCCTAACAGTGGTTCTGATGAACTTGAAACTTGTGAATCAAGCTTCTTGGATCAATCCATTGTTGCAAATGGATCAATGTAATGTATTAGAGACCATTAAATCATGTCTTGAGGTCTTGGCTCATGTTTTGTCCCAAATGTCAACTTAGGGGTGAATTAGGTCAAGAAACCCTAATTCTTGATTTTTGGTGAATGCGTCCCCTGAGGTAAAATTGACTTGATGATTGGGTTTATGATATCCCTTAGAGTATTTTGGGTTATGATTTGAAGCATTGGGTCATGCCAAGAGGAAAATTTCCATCTGGAGGCCCTGGTCGACCAAAACCCTAATTTGGTGACACTTGCGATCTTGAGGCTTAATCCACTTGGAATGTTGCAACCTTATGCTTGATTCTTGAAGTGGGAGCCCTCTGGATCCATTAGGGATATTTGAGAGGTTTAGACAAGTTGAAGATCATGTCATTCCTTGATTGATCCTTTGTCTAATAGCTCTGACAGGGCTTAAAACCCTAAGTTTGATTGTAGTGGATGCTCACCCATCTTTGGGGAGACTAATGAGGTATGATGGTCCATCCATATTTCGAAGATGATTTGCACAATCATGGGAAATCTTAGTGGTCAAAATTTGGGGTATGACACGTATATAACTGTATTGTGGGGCTGTTTCACTGTAAGTCTCCTTTCACATCCTTTTATATACTTGCCACATATCCACTGTGTAATACTAGTATAGTTATTTAGAGTTTTCCCCGGCAACTACATTTAGCACTAGGTAAAGCCTTGTTGGTCACTCTTAAATACAAACAAAACTAGATCCCCCGTAGGATTCCAGATACAGTCTTCCCTCCTCGTGGGGTTAAACAATATGGAACAAAGAGAAAGACAGTATTCTCGGAGAACCTTTTCTCAGACTGTCACCCCTGGAAATTGTCAAAGAAACTCTAACTCCCCATATATGATCTTTTCTCCGTGAATGGCATCTCTTGAGTTTCTTCCAAATTCTCGAACTTTCCTGGAATGATCTCTTCTCTGTGAATTGCATTTATTGAACTTCTCTTGGTTTGGGGACCCACAGGCTTCCTAAAAGCATCCCCGCCTCCTCTTGGGAGTTGTACAAGGACCCTTCGGCTTCTTAGAAGTTCTCATGCCTTCTCTCGGGCTTAATACAAGGACCCTGACGACCTCTTAAAGGTATAAGATAGAACTTGGTCATCCTTTGCTAGAGCAGTCTTTCCAGTGTCAAAACTCCGGCCATTTTAGGGTTGATACTCATCCCTTAATGGTAGTGCCTCCTCTTGGGCATTGTACAGTAGATAAAACTCTAGACTTGGACAGTCTAAAACTCTTGAGTCTTAAAGACATTCTCAAGTTCCTTTCAAACATAGGAAAAATACCGATTACTCTGGATCAATCTCCAGCCTAAACCCGGTTTCTCTCATAAGAGTTCCCCACACTTGGACCTGCTTGAGGATCTAAATAATCCTCAGCAGTAAGACAGCCTCATCTTGGGCTTTGTACAAATGATTCTCCCCAGTGGAGATAACCTTTTCAGATTCTCTTGTTGAGTCACCCACTTTTAGCCTCCGTCTTGGGCTTTGTAAAAGACATATAAAAACCCATTCTCTTGTTGAGTATACAAGATTCTCTTGTTGAGTCAACTTTTAGCCTTCGTCTTGGGCTTTGTACAAGACATATAAAAACACTCTCTTATTGAGTATAAAAGACTCTCTTGTTGAGTCAACCTCCTTTTAGCCTCAATCTCGGGCTTCGTACGAGACAGCAAATCACTCTCTTGTTGAGTATAAAAGACTCTCTTGTTGAGTCATCAACTTTTAGCTTCCGTCTTGGGCTTCATACAAGACACATGGAAAAACACTCTCTTGTTGAGTATAAAAGACTCTCTCGTTGAGTCAATCAACCTTCGGACTCTCTTGGTGAGTCAACCTTTTTAGCCTCTGTCCCGGGCTTTGTACAAGACACATACCAACACTCTCTTGTTGAGTCAAACTCAGTTCATGCTCCATCTTGGGCTTTATACAAGATACATTCTCCCCAACGGAGTCAAAATCCCTTTTAGCCTCAATCACGGGCGTTGTACGAGACAAAAAGAACATTTTTCCCGAAAAAGTCAACTTCCAGCCTCCTCTTAGGCTTTGTATAAAGAAAACCCCGGTTGAGTCAATCAACCTTTTAGCATCAAAGTTGTGCCTTGCTCACAGCATACAAACATCAACAACTCCTCTTTAGAGATGACAAATTCTCTCTCAGCCAAAACCCTTTAGCTTCACATCTTGGGCTTTGAACAAGATACAAATCACCTTTAGCTTCATGTCTTGGGCTTTGAACAAGACACCAAAGCAACCTTTTTCCTCCCATAGAATAGGAGGAACTATGATCGCTCTGATTTCCCTGTTTCGGGAATACGTAGGCATAAGATTGCAAAATCTTAGCGAGCATACTAATAAAAAAAACCAAAATCCCGTACCTTTATACATCAATCGAAAAGCATCAGACCTAACACCTTACCAATAGCCTAGACACTATTCTTAGGCAAATAACCCTAAAGAAGAACCCCCCCTTTTGATAGCATCTGTAAGCCAACAGTTTTGACTGTTTAACCTCAGTTTGAAGCAGGGTTAATTGGAGACATCTATTTCCCTTCCTTAATCAGCTTCACAGGATAAAATAATGAATCGAACTGTAGTACCAAAGCGATAGTGATTTGAAACCATAAAAATCACGCTACATTCTGGTTTTGTGACACGACCTCTACTGCATTTAGTGCTACTTTTTAATTTCTAATATTTATCCTATGATGCTTAAAAGGAAGAGTAAGATACCTTAAACTAACCCTGCTCATAAATGTTTTTCTTACAAATTCTAAGAGATCTGGAATCTGGGTTTGGTTATACTGAGGGAATCTATTAACACCCTGAGTATCTATAGTAATCTATATGAACCTTTATTTGTATATATTTCTACTGTTGAATCACTTGGTTGCTTAAGTTTGTTTGCTGCTAAATTAGGAAGGTTTCTCCTTTGTGAAAATTGAAGAATTTTTTTTGTTGTTTTATGATTTTCTATTGTTTTTGGAAAGGTACCTGGACCTAAGGTTTTTGATTAGTGTGTTTGCTAAGATTTCACAATCTTATGCCTACGTATTCCCATGAAGAAACTTTGAGAAATCAGAGCATTCATAGTTCCTCCTAATCTTTGGGAGGAAAAAGTTTTGTTTTGTATCTTGTTCAAAGCCCAAGATGATGAAGCTAAAAGAGTGTTTAAAAGATTTGACAAATTGTCATCTTTAAGGGAGATATCTCACATATTCACTACAATAATTTGAGAGTGATGTCATAAGGGAAAGAGCTTTAAACTTATTGTGTTAAGCAATGTCACTTTTCCTTTATGAATTCTTTGCATTACTAAAAGAGGGACCTTAACTTGGATATAGAATCAACAACTATGCCGCTTACACCAGTTAGATGAAAGAAAAGTTTTTGAACCATGATAAAGAAGGGACTCCAACTTGGATATTGAATCAACAAGAGTGCCACTTACATCAATTATCTGGAGAAATAGTTTTGATTATTTGATCTGAATTGTAGTGATTAGAAGAGATATTTTCCTACAGAGATGGCTCAAGGTCTTACCAGTGAGGAGATGAGTTTATTTAGGTATCTTGATTAAAGCCTAAGATATGAAGCTGAAAAAGAGATCGACTCAACTAGGGAGTTTTATTTGTATCCTGTACAAAGCCCAGGATGAATGAGGCTAAAAGATTTATTGTATCCTATACAAAGCCTAGGATGGTGAGGCTAAAAGATTTTATTATATCCTGTACAAAGCCCATGATGGTAAAGCTAAAATATTTTATTTATGCTTTTAAGAAGCCTGAGGGTCCTTGTATAAAGCCCAAGAGGAGGATATGATGCTTGGATAAAGCCCAAGAGGAGACTAGGGGATTGAGTGAGACTTCCCAAGTCTCCTTGTATGAAGCCCAAGAGGAGGTTAACTTGCTGGGGAGATTCTTTATATGATGCCCAAGAGGAGGCAATGATGCTTGTATAAGGCCCAAGAGGAGGCCAGGATGCTTGCATAAGGCCTAAAAGGAGGCCAGGGGATTTAGTGAGACTTCCCAAGTCTCATTGTATGAAGCCCAGGAGGAGGCTAACTTGCTGGGGACATTCTTTGTATGATGCCCAAGAGGAGGCAATGATGCTTGTATAAGGCCCAAGAGGAGGCCAGTGAACTAGTTGTTTGAACTAAGTTGTGATTGAAGGGATCCTATTGTTTAACTTATGTCTAAACTAAGGATGATATAAATGCCAAGAGAAACTTAACAAGATATGAACAAAAATGATTGAATATCAACAAGTATAAACATTGATATGACATGTTGAATTCATGGAAGATTTGGCATCTTTAGAGTTTTTGTGTGTTTTATTCTATTCACCAAGGTGTTGGGTCTTACACTCTAAGTAGAGGCCCGTGACTAATTGAAAAGAAAAGAAAAGGTGGTGGGTCTTACACTCTTGACAGAGGCCTAAGGAATTTATTCTTATTTTGAAAACAGAAGATGACTTTGATGAATGATTAGAAGTATTGAGGATGATTTTGAAAGAAATGGAGGGAGGGGGACTTACACTCTAGATAAAGGCCCAAGGATTTAAAATAATTGGTTTTGAAAATGTGATAAGTGATGGGTCTTACACTCTGAATAGAGGGCCCAAGGAGTTTGATGATTTGAAAATTAAAAGGGGTTGGAACTTACACTCTAAGCAGAGGCCCCAGATTTATTGAAATGCCACTAGGGTTGTGTTTGATGAAAGTTGATGATGGAGATTTGAAAGATTGAAAGCTTTGAGAAATTGAAGAAAATTTTGAAAAGGAGGAGAGGGACTTACACTCTAATAGAGGCCCAAAGTGTTTGTATTGGAAAATGTAACGGGTCTTACACTCATATAGAGGCCCAAAATTTATCTTGTTTAAAAACAGGAGATGATTTTGAAAGAGAGGGATGGGACTTACACTCTGGATAGAGGCCCAAGGATTTAAAACAATTTGAAAATAGTCAATCATTCATGTTAAGGTTTAAACATAGGCTTGGATAAAGTGGAAACACCACAAAGTTCATACAAATGAACATGTATTAAAACATTTTCAAAGCAAAGTTCAAATGTTTTAGGAGCATATAGAAATGGTGTGATCAACACAAGGGCACATAAACATATTAAAATCATGTAATTATGGAAGAAAATCAACATTTTAAGGCAAAGGATTAAGCAAAAACTCAATGACATGTTTGAAAGTTCATCATCCATTCACATGTAAACATACACTTAAAAAATGGATTAAAATCAAGTGAGGATAAAGATGTACAAATTCACAACATCATTTAAGGTTCATACAAGATGTATATGGTTCAAACAAGTCATTATGAGCAAAGAAAGGCAAGGAATTATTCAAAAGAATCAAGAAGTTCTTTAAGAAACCCTAAGAACATCACTTACTTTGAACAACCATAAATGTATTAAAAATAATTATTTTGGTATTTTATTTTTACAAATAGAAAATAGACATTATCAAGAACAATTTACAAAACGAATGGGTTCAAAATGATTAAAAATGAGAAAGTTATAGTAATTTAAAATTGTGAAGAAAAGTAAGAAAATTAAGTGTTAAAAAAATGGGGAATGGTCCCCATGGGTGTTGAATCCACGCTGGTCAGCGTACAACCCAAAACCTTAACCATCCCAACCAAAGCGCGCGTGTTGAAAATAAATGGAACCTGTAAGTTCTAGTAATTGGCTGAAATTTTGTTAAAACAATGTTGATGTCATGGTTGATGTTGCAACATGAGCTTCTAACAGTATAGCTAACATTCTGGTTTATTGTACTGAAGAGTGATGTCACATGCGATGTCTTAACATCACTATACCAGAACATTAAAACATCAGATTGTTATGTGTTTAGGGCTGCACGTGTTTCTGGTGTGAATGAGATATTCTGCTAATTACAATCAGAGAATGCAGGCGAAGATCAAGGGAGAGATATATTCTGTTGCATTCAGTTATGAAGATCAGTTTGTTGAGAATTTAAAGCATAAAGATATGGAGAATATTCTGAGTTAATTATTGAAGATTTAATTGAAGATATGATTAAAGATCTATCTGTTGCAGATTTGTTAGAGAAGATATGATATGATTTGAAGGCCCAAATCCAGTTGGGATTATATTATAAATAGAATGCTTGTAACCTAGAATAGATACGGGTCCAAGATGTAGATCTTTAGGGCTTTGTCAAAGTGAACCACTCGGGTTGTGAGATGGTCACTGTGTGTAACTCAGAAACCTGTAGGTAATGAGTTTGGGTTTGGTATTGTTCTTTGAGGAAGCTTTGAAGCAACTCCAAAGGGTGTCATGGAAGGGTGTCTTCTATGATTTTACAGTTGTTGGTAATCAAGTTGTTGATGCAGTGACGGTGTAGTTGACTGCTAGACATCATAGTTATAATAGGAAGTGAGATGGAGTCTCTTACCTAGGGAGGACTTAGGTAGAAGGGTCATTGGGTAGTGATTAAATTAGGTAGATTGTCAACGGGTTGTTGAGTCTGTAATTTGATACTACTAATAGTGGACTTCCTTCCTGGCTTGGTATGCCCCCAGATGTAGGTTGTTGAACCGAACTGGGTGAACAATTCAGTGTGTTATGGTTTCTATTATTGCCTTGTTCAGCAGATTGCGATGTTGTGACATTACACTATGACATCACACATCTGTACCAGAATTTCAATTGGTATCAGAGCAGGCATCCTGTCTATTTCTGGATGAGATCTAGGGAGGATACTTTATGGTTCATGAGCAAGGAAGATAGTTGGTTCATAGAGGATTTCGTATGATTCCTTGGAGTGAAGAATGAAGGTTCTAGGGTTGGTGGTAAGCTGTTGTGTGGTTTGACTTATAATGAGCTTGTGCACTTGGAGTGTTGGGCAAGAGTTATTATGTTTTGCCTAAAGGTAGTAGAGGAATTTTTTTGTGTATGTTCCGCTGCATATATATATCTGATGGAAAATTCCTGAAAGTTTGGTGTTAAGACTGCAACATTCTGCTCTCCTCCAAAAATGTGGTGATATGTGAGGACATCTTCAAAGGAACTCTTCTATAAGCATGTTGAAAAGAGGCCTGAAGAAAGGTTGTAGTAATCCAACCTTACAAGGTCAATCTCTGGGTTGTGTTAAAGGATCTTTTGGTGTGAAGAGAACTTATGTCCTACCAGCAGATTGTGTCATAACAGATGCTTGGGGGCTAAACAAATGTGTTGATCACATCTGTTTGGAACCTACTCCTGACTTGGAAGAGGAGGCATCTGGGTCATGTGAAGATTCATCAAGAAAGAAGCTGAGCTTAATAGGTCAATCAGCCTTTGGTCAATTAGAATTGGTGTCTGCAGAAGTAGAAGACCAATTTGTGACTCCTTCATCCTTTTTGATGGTGAAAGAAGAAGGTAGAGCCAAAGCAAAAGAGTATCTCTGTCAAAGTTTTCATGCCGGAGTGAAGATCTTGATAAGTTATCTCTGAAGCTTACTTGTGGTAACTTATTGAGGATGGCATTAAAAGTTTGAAGATTCTTGAAATATTAGAGTATGTTGGCTCATGTTTAGTGTGATTGGTGATGTTGAAACATTATTTCAGTCTTTGCCTTCTCAGCCAAAGGAAGTTTGTTATGCTCACGGTGAAATATCAGGTAAAGCCACTTACCCAATCTAAAGTGATCAGTGGTGTGTATTAGCAAAAGAAGGATCAACCAGTGCCTCAAGTCTGCAGGAAAAGGATGTATCTTGCATGACAATAGTGGAATATTTGTCTGCTTTGGATAGTGTTGTGCATTCAACTAATGACAATATACATTGACGGGAGACTATGTATTTGTCTGAGGTTAAAGTGCAGGACTGCAGTAGGCTTGAGAATCCACTTTATGTGACTGTCTTGAAGATGAATCAACTGGTGGAGTTGATTGGTGACTATGGAGTATTATCCAAATTCTCTTGGAGCTTGTGGCAGAGATTCTAGGTTGAGGATGGACGTGGTGGATGAGAGTCTATATCTCTATGGGTTTCTGAAGTTCTCATTGTTCAAGCTTAAGATCTTCAGTTTGGATTACTATGCTATTATAAGTCCAGTTGGTGGAGCATATCAAGAATCATGGTGATGATGTCTTGGTGGGTGGCAGATGTTCTAATGTGTGTTGGGACATTATCTAGTTGGATATCCTTGGGGAAGGATGATTATGCTCTGGTTCAGAAGTGTGGTGCCTACATTATGCCTAAGGAGCGTCTACATAGTCATACGGGAGAATGATGAAGTAGAAGGTCTGCCTTGGATGGAAAATGTAGAGAAGACTGAAGTAGATCAGGTATTGAGCATGATAAGGAATGAATGGTCCCAAAATGCATGTGCTCAACAAGTATGCTCAAATGTTCTTCTTCATCTAGAGCATTAGTTAACCATGACAGGGGGAGTACTTGTCTATGGATTTTGCTGCAAAGGTATAGATTGTGAAGATTGGTTGAAGTGAGCTCTTGAAGACATAAAGATATAAAGAAGCACATGTTACCCTTGATAGGGGGAGATGGTTAAAAATTTGTGCAGCTGGACGTGTATGTCTGCAGTTTTTGGTGTTGTCACTTATTGGAAGGTTGCATACATGAGGAGTTAGTGTCTTGTGCAGTTGTGTTCCTTATTGCTTTTGTTTAGTATAGATGGAACAGAATTAAAACAGAAGTTTATTACATTGTTGGAAGCTTACAAGATCAGTAAAAACAACAAGCAAAGAGTCTAAAGATTATCCCAACCCCCCGAATCAAGAAATGTCTTCCAATCTTCATCCCATTCATCATCAGATGCTTGAAGCTGCACTTGGTTTTTCTTGATAGTCTTCATCCTTGTCTCTGATGTCTTGCGTGTTCTTGTTGCTCCTGAAGATGATCCAGCTTTGGACAGTGTAGTGTCCTTCAACTTCTGAGGATCTGGCTTCTTGTCCTCCTGCATGTGCCTCTTTGATGCAATCTTGTTAGACTGACTCATGTTTGCTTCCTTGGTGTGCTGATAGGAGCAAGGAGGTTTGGTATTTATAATGGATAATATGGCATTGTTTATATCGCCTGACCAGTCAGAGTAGTCTTTGGTGTGGGAATCTTTTTTTCTTGGGAACCTATTTTTCTTGACATATTGGTTACCAGAACTTCGTGCTTGGTGCCTAGGTGGAAGTGGTCCTAGTAGGATGAGGCTAGGTCTTGTCTAGTTGTCTGATGGTATAACTACTGGTGTTGATTAAGTGGGATGGTCTTTTGTCTAGTGTTGATGTCCTACTTGTTGTTACAACATTATGGTTGGGTATGTACCATACTTATGGAGTTTGAAGAAGCAGCATTATTGTCTGAAGTGGCAGTTCTGACATAGTGTGGATTAGAATGGGCAGATTCTAATCTTGATGGTAAGTTGTTCAGGAAATACATGGCTACTTTCATGTTGAAGACTTCATTAGGAGCTGGTGATTGTAAGGACAGAAAGGTGTTTATCTTGTGTGAGATATTTCCAATCAAATAGGCCTTTGTCTTTTGGACTTGGCAGACCTTATATCTAAAATCCCCATGAGAAATGAGGAATTTTGGGAGGGATATCATAAAAGGCATTGTATGGAAGGCTGTTAACTATAGCCTATTGCAGCATGTGTGGTGGTCAAGCTTGTGCAGTGTGTTGATGGGACCTATCATAGCTGTGTGAAGATAGTACCTATGCAGGAGAGGTCTGAATAGAAAAGTGGTGTACTTGGTTGATGGTTGGAAGCATTCTAGAAAAAGTTGTGAGAAGATGCACCTACACCCATTAGATAAGAAGATGTGGTTGGTTAATGAGCCAGCAGGCAATGTCTGAAGTGATGTCAGAACATGATATAGGACATGTTTTTCTTGAGCCAAACAGGGAAGTATTTTGGACGGTGGTGTTAGGATAAAGTGAAACACGTGGCTTCGAATATGCATAGAGCGTTATTGGCCTAATTTATGGTAAGATTCAGTTGTGAATTATTTAAGGCAGTCGAGGCAGTTTTTGGAAGGTATGCATTGAATTTGAATGCAGTTTTTGATACCTAAAATAGCGGTTGTTTGACCAAGAACATTGACATATTCAAGGCTCGTTAATTTCAAAGTTACTGGTCAGCTATTTATAGGGGTTAGTTTGTTCTCCTTCAGCCAGTGAGTGTTCGTATCTCATAAGTCTTATGTCTTTTATTCGTGTTTGGGTAAGCATTTCTTGGGTCTGGTTTTGTGAGAGTTTCCTTTGCCAATTTGTGGCTAAAAAGGGGGAGAAAGGAGAGAGATGGTCTATATGGGTTGCACAGTGGTTATGCTTGGAACCTACAATTCCTGATGTAGCAGAAGAGGATGGTACATCCTTGAGTTGATGTTGAGTCTTTGTGACTTGTGTCCTGAGTTATGAACACAGTTGTGACCTGTGTTCTGAGTTACGATTGACCAGGGGGTCTGATCAAAGAAGGTGTGCAGAATTCTCTCATGCCACCATTGGTCTTTGGTGAACAGACACACACTTCTTTTATGGGGGAGTCTTCCACAATGATTCCAGGTCTGAGTTGAAAGGAAAAAGAAATGTGCTACATCAAAGGGGAGTGTCTAAAATCTTCTTCCTCATGTACACCAGATATCTGTAATCTGAGTGCACAACTTCGGGACTTTCTACTTCTTCCTCCTGATGTGCTGCCTGAAGTGATTGTGGTGGGCTGTGCTGCAAAAAGAAGGTGTCAGACATGATGTCTTAACATCATTCAAATACTCCTAGAAGATGGTTCTCCAGGATTGCTGCGCACAGTAACTACTGATGGTTACTGTTAGGATCAGTGGTTACTGATAACTACTGACAGTAGTATAGAGTTGTAATTACTACTGTAATCTAAGTTGTAATGGTTATATAGTTGTTTTAGCCAAAATTAGCCAAAGGGGGAGATTGTAAGTTCTAGTAATTGGCTGAAATTTTGTTAAAACAATGTTGATGTCATGGTTGATGTTGCAACATGAGCTTCTAACAGTATAGCTAACATTCTAGTTTATTTTACTGAAGAGTGATGTCACATGCGATGTCTTAACATCACTATACCAGAACATTAAAACATCAGATTGTTATGTGTTTAGGGCTGCACGTGTTTCTGGTGTGAATGAGATATTCTGCTAATTACAATCAGAGAATGCAGGCGAAGATCAAGGGAGAGATATATTCTGTTGCATTCAGTTATGAAGATCAGTTTGTTGAGAATTTAAAGCATAAAGATATGGAGAATATTCAGAGTTAATTATTGAAGATTTAATTGAAGATATGATTGAAGATCTATCTGTTGCAGATTTGTTAGAGAAGATATGATATGATTTGAAGGCCCAAATCCAGTTGGGATTATATTATAAATAGAATGCTTGTAACCTAGAATAGATACGGGTCCAAGATGTAGATCTTTAGGGCTTTGTCAAAGTGAACCACTCGGGTTGTGAGATGGTCACTGTGTGTAACTCAGAAACCTGGCTTGAAAAATGCAGAAAAGTCAAAATATGAAGTTTTGATGGTTGACTTTCTGATTTTGGTGTTTTGAGATAAAGATGAGGGTTTGAACCCCTCCAATTAATGATTTGTGATGTTTTTGGATGGTTGTTTGAGTGGTTTAGGCTCTGGTTTTGAACATTCCAAGTTTGCTCTTTGAAACTCTGAAATTTGAAGTAAAAGAGGGAGAATGAGAAAACAAGTATTTGGTATTGTTTTGGTGTAATTGAACTGATGCAAAATGACCTTTGTTTATAGGAGAACTGATTTGTTTTGGATGAATAGTGTTGGATGAGGGAACATGCTATTATCCAATGGATATTGTCATGTAGCTCTTACTTAAAGGCTAGGGTACCAAAGTCTTTCATAGCATGACTAGAATCTTGAATCAATTCGCATTTTACAGGTTTAAATACTCATTGTTTTTGAATTGATCTGAACTGGTGTGGCTCATTTCATGCCAATTCAATGCTTCACTTAAATGCCAAATGACAAACTTGAATTCAAGGCTATGTAATGATGGGTTTTCACATGCCAAGAGATGGGATCCTTGACTTATGGTCCAAAGTTGAAGATATTATACGATTCAACAAGATTGCAAAGTCACCAAAATTGTTTTACAAAATCGTGTGATGCAAGTAATCATGAAAACTATCTTGAAAAATCAGTTTGGTCATGGCATGTTGTGAGGATCATAACTCCTTGCTCAAACAGAAACAATGGATATTCTTGTACTCTTTGGAAAGCTGAGATATCCTACTTTAAATTTGATGTTTGCATTTGGTCTTGAATCTTCTTGGAACATGGTGAAAATGTCTTCAAATTTGGCCTAAAAATGAAACAGATTCTGCCTAAAAAAATTCTAAGTGTCCAAGTTCAAAACATGATCTCTTCCAACTTTATGGCTTTATATATCAAAATCCATGCATTTTTTGGGGATGGTTCAGCCCAACAATCTTGTTGTATGGAAGAAGATGTATCATTTAAGCTTTGGAGTGCAAAAAATGGTTGCTTGGATCACAAGTTATGGCCTTGTGAAGTTAGGTACTTGAACATGAATCTCCATAACTTAGTGAAATTTTCAATTCTTCCAATTTTGCTTCTTTTGCAAGTAACCTTGATTTCCTGATCAATCCTTGATTAAATATAACTATGGATTATATTTCCTTGAATAATAACCTTTGATTATCCATTTTGCTCAAAAAGTCAAACTTTGACATTATGCATCAGATGAATTTTGTGTAGAGAAACCCTAATTCTTGATTTTCAAATAATGGATATCCCAAAGTGATTTTAAACTTATGAATGGACTTCAAGGGTATATTTGAGTGTCTTGAATCATATCCCAAGGTTTGAGAACATGTCTTGGCCAAAATTCAAAGGTATGGTTGACTTTTCATCAAACCCCTAGTTTATGACTCAGATGGATTTGAATTCTTGCATTGTTTATGAATCAAGTTCTTTTAGATCAATCCAATCATATGAATGGACTAATATGATGTATTTGAGGTCCTTGAAACATATCTTGAGGTCTTGGATCATGCCTTGCTCCACAAGTCATCCTAGGGATCGAACTAGGTCAAAACCCTAATTTTGTGCACCGAGGGTCTTGAGGCTTGATGAGCTTATCATGATGCCACTTTGCACTTTATTTTTGATGAGTGAAACTCCTCGATCTTCATGGATAATATAGAGACCTGTAGTGTTGAATATGATACTTATCCCTTGATAATTCATCTGCTTGAGCCTTAGGGGGATCACCTAACCTGTGAAGCAAGTAAGCATACACATCTTACACTTGTGATGGGTTAGTGATGCATGAAAGTATATTCATATGATATGCAAATGATGTGAAATCTTAGGGTCAAAATTTAGGGTATGACAAGTCCCTATTGAAGTCGCCATTTTTATGTGGACCGATTTCAGTACCCCCACCAATCCTGAGATGGTGGGACCCTCGTGAACTATGCTTGTTCCAGTTTCGAATTTCTAATATTTATCCTATGATTTCCCTACAAATGCAAAGAGATCTGGAATCGGGGTCGGTTATACTAAGGGAAGCTATTAACACCTAAGTATCTATAATACTCTATAGGAACCTTTTGTACACTTTTTACTATTAGTTATCTTATCTATTTAAAATGTTTACTATTTGATTTGGGAAAGTTATAAACTATGGATGAGAATGAGGATGTGAGATATTTTAGGAGTTTTTTATTTATGAAAGGTACAATGACCTAAGGGGTTTTATTTAAAGGTGTGCTCGCTAAGATCTCGCAATCTTATGCCTACGTATTCCCAAAAAGAGAGGCTTTGGGAAATCAGAGCGTTCGTAGTTCCACCTAACTATGGGTGGAATTTGTATCTTGTTCAAAGCCCAAGATGATGAAGCTAAAAGGTATTTGTTGGAAAGAAGAGACAAATTGTCATTCTTAAGGGAGATATCTCACCTATTCATCACAAACATTTGAGAATAATATCATAAAGGAAGAAGCTTTGAACTTGGATGTTAAAGAATCCTAAGCAATGCCACATCTTCCTTTATGCGTCTTTGCATGCTAAGAGAAGGACCTTAACTTGGATATAGTATCAACAAGTGTGCCACTTACATCACTTAGATGAAAGAAAATTTTTGGACCACGATAAGAGAAGGACTCCAGCTTGGATTTTGAATCAACAAGTGTGCCACTTACATCACTTATATGGAGAAAAAGTTTTTAATGTTTGATTTTGAATTGTGGTGTATAGAAGAAATATCTTCCTACTGGGATGACTTAATGTCCTATCTCTGGGGAGAAGTTGAATTATTTGAGTGTCTTGTTCAAAGCCCAAAATGTGAAGCTAAAAAGTTTGTTTGTATCTTGTTCAAAGCCCAAGATGTGAAGCTAAAAAGTTTGTTTGCCTGAGAGGAGGATGACTTAACTGGGGGGATTTTGAATTGATGGTATCTTGTATGAAGCCCAAGATGAAGGATATGATGCTTTTAAGAAGCCTGAAGGGTCCTTGTATGAAGCCTAAGAGGAGGCTATGAGTAAGTTTACTTTATCCAGGGGAACTAGGGTTTGAACTATGTTGTGGTTGAGGGAACCCTGATGTTCTGAGCTAAGTCTAAACTAAGGATAAGGTGTTATAAATGTCAAGAGAAACTTAATATGGATAAGTACATGACAAGTATTTTACAAGTATAGACATGAATTGAAAAAAAATGATGGGTCTTACACTCTTATAGAGCCTCATGTCTAAGCATGGTTGAACTTGAAAGGGTGATGGGTCTTACACTCTATTAGAGGACAAAGAGTTTTGAAAATGTAATGGGTCTTACAGTCTTACAGAGGCCCAAAAGTTTTGAAAATGTAATGGGTCTTACACTCTTACAGAGGCCCAAGAAGTTTTGAAAATGTAATGGGTCTTACACTCTTACAGAGGCCCAAAGAGTTTTGAAAATCTAATGGGTCTTACACTCTTATAGAGGCCCAAAAGTTTTGAAAATGTAATGGGTCTTACACTCTTACAGAGGCCCAAAAGTTTTGAAAATGTAATGGATCTTACACTCTTACAGAGGCCCATAAAGTTTTGAAAATGTAATGGGACTTACACTCTTACAGAGGCCCAAGAAGTTTTGAAAATGGTGAATGTGCATCAACCAAAGAGATGTATTCATCATGGTAAGAGTTTATGAAGGAAATACTTGATCATTCAAGCAAAGATTTAATCCATGGGAGAAATTAAAAAGAAGTTTAAGCAAGTATATGTATTCAAGATGAATCGAGGATCCAATAAATATAGTAAGGGAAACAACCAAGCATACTTGAACAAAAGGACATGTTTATGACAACAACATGTGGATGAAGGTGTAAACATACAAGATATGGCATGTGAGAATACTTAAAGATGACAAGTTTAAAGTTTAAACATCATGTAAACAAGTTAAGGCATTACTTGAACATTTAAGCATGGATACAAGTTGAACAAGTTAAGACAAGTTGGTAACAACCAAACATGGATATTAGGGTTCAAACATGGTCATAAGCAAGTAAGAACATCAACAAAAGTTTAGGCATACAAGTATGTATTCATAGTCATTTTCAAGACAAAATTCAAGTGCATAAGAACACCTAAACATGGTAAAAGCAACACAAAGACAAATATGCACATCATGGTTGTGTAAACATGGAAAGAACATCTCATGTTAAGGCAAAATAGTCAAGCAAATATCCCATGGCATGGACAAAGTTCAACATGCACTTTTATGTAAGCAGTTCAAATAAATCTTTTCAAGCAAGGGAAAGCAAGGAAACATTAAAAAGAACCAAAGAAGTCCTTAAGAGACCCTAAAAACACCACACACTTTGATCATTCATAAATGCATCAAAAAAAAATATTTTTGGTATTTTCTTTTCAAAAATAGAAAATAGACATTATCCTGAACAATTTTCAAAAAGAATGGGTTTAAAATGATAAAAAAATGAGAAAGTTATGATAGTTTGAAAATGCAAAGAAAAGTAAGAGAATGAGTCATTAAAAATAATGGGGAATGGTCCCCATGGGTGTTGAACCCATGGTCCCCATGGGTGTTAAACCTATGTCATCTCGCTTGCAGCACAAAACACTAGCAAGTCCAACCACGCGTACATGGTAAAAAAAACATGGAAGGACAATATAATATATGTAGTTCAGTTGAAAAATCAGAAAAAAAATAAAAGAACTGGGGCGAGGGGGATTCGAACCCCAATTCTGGTGGTGACAAGGTACATAAGACGCATATGCTGAACCACTGGGGTGGTGATACATCCGTTGTATCACCCTCACACAATAATTGATAAGGCTAAGTGTGACCTATTGGGTGGGCAAAAAAAGGCGCCCATGGTTGGTTTGGCTGGGCAAGATCAGGTTTTTGCCCTCATGCAAGAACACCTCTAACTTTTTCTACACTCAATGAAATTCCAAGATGTAAAGACCAATCTTGCTTGGAATTTCACAAGGAACACAATGGTAGTCTTAGATTTTGCTAAAAATGGCTACATTTTAAAACACGATAGTGATTCCTAAAATTACATGTTTTTGCAAGTTCTATCGCAAGTCTTTATACAACCAACAATAACACTTAAATATAGTTCAAACATAACAAGTATGACATATAAGACATGTTCATGTTCAAGGAACATCAAAGCAAAGGATATTTCACAAAGTTCCAAGTTTTAGGGAGCTTACCTCTTGTAGTTCACTTGCCAACTTCCAAATGCCTTGTTACAGAAATGAAATGACACCTGAGACACCTCCAATGGACCTCTAGGGAGCTTCTTGGGTGCATGGAACCAAAGGAAAACCTCTTGGACAGAATCTTGCTTCTTCTTGCAAAATTGGTAAAAGTAACCAAAATGGAACTTTGGTCAAATGGAGTTACAGTTGAGAAACTATTATTGGAACAATTTAAGGATGTTATTTAGAGTGTGTTTGAAGTGTTGGATGGTTTGGAAATGAACAAAATCAAGACATGGCTTAGAAAATGCAAAAAAGTCAAAATATGAGGTTTTGACAGTTGACTTTTGGATTCTGGTGTTTGGAGAGGAAGATGAAGGCTTGGACACCTTCAAGGGATGATTTGTGATGTGTTTGGATGGTTATTTGAGTGGTTTAAGCTCTGGTTTTGAAAATTCAATTCTCACTCTTTGAAATTTTGAAATTTTGAAGTGAAAGAGGAAGAATGAGAAAACAAGTGTTGTGATTGTTTTAGTGTGTTTTGAATGATAAAATGTGGTCTCTATTTATAGGGGAGCAAGTTTGTTTTGGAGGAATAGTGATGGTTTGAAGGATGAGGTCAATGTTCAATGGTTTTTGAAATGCATCATTACTTCCAATTCAAGGTACCTTATCTCTTCCACTAGCCTAGCTCTTCTTTTGACCAATTCCACATTCTGCAGAGGTGTTTATTGTTGTTTAAGAGTGCATCTTGACTAGTGAAAGTGGTTTCTTTGACAATGCACTATTCCACATAAATGCCTCTTGAATTCAAGGCTTAAAGTGATGATGTCTCATCATTTCAAAGGGATTCCTCTTGACTTAGTGGCTCTATCTTGCAGGTTTTGGACGATTCATTCAAATTCTTGTTGAATAAGCATGGTATGATCATCACACTTGGACTCAAGAAATCATGCTCCACAAGTAATGCCAAATCTGCCTTACCAAAACAGTTGCATCAAGGCATATTATGCACTCCATATCTCCTTGCTCAAATGGAATTAGATTGTGTTCTTGGACATTTTGGAAAGCTGGTATATCATACTTCAACTTTGATCTTTGAATTTGATCTTGATTCATCTTGGATCATGGAGAAAAATGGCCTCAAAGTTGGCTCAAACACAAAACAGATTTTGTCCAAAAAAATTTTCAAGTGTCAAAGTTCAAAAAGTCTTGAAACCCTAACTTCATGGCTTCATATCTCAAAATATATGCACTTTTTGTGAATCCACCCTAAGTGACAAAGTTGTAGTATGTAACAAGCTATTCAATTTGATATTTGGATCAAAGAAAATGGTTACTTGGTTTGGAAGTAATTGTGAGAGCAAGAATTGTCTCTACAAGTCAATCTATGTTTTGATGATAACAATACGTATTTGTGAAAGAACCATTTTATATTATAACGTGTGTTGTGTGCAGATCATATTCATAGAAATTATCAAATCCAACAAGCACCAGCCTGATGAGCGAAATTGATAATATGCGAAGTTACTATGTGTGACACAAGTCGCAAGAAGCAAGAACGCTTCTGTATCTAATTGTGATCAGTCAGATCCAAGGATGCCGATATTGCTAATGCAATGCTCTTGTGGATGCTATCTGAAAGTGATCGAGATTCTGAAGATTGCGAAGCTTCTGAAGAAGAGAACCGAAGTGCTGAAGACTCTCATGACTTGAAGTTCTGAAGTTTCGAAAGACTTGAAGAAGTAAAGGATAACGTGCTCAAAGACAAGTGCTGAAGTTCTGAAGACTGATTCCTAATGGACTTCTTCAATTGACTGAAGACTTGACATATCAGATATCCTGATTAAGAAGACTCTACTCATGCTTCATCAATTAAACATCAGAAGCCTCTGAAGTTCAGAAGTCACATGTTACCGTTGTGAGTAACTGTACACGGTGCCCAAGAAAGATATATCCCATCACTTCTCCCACAGCAAAAAGGAGATGTGTCAGTACAACTAGTTATTACACAACGTCTCTTTTCCAACAGCCAACAATATTTCAAACGACTATATTTCTACTGGGCTATTTAAAGGAAAAATAATTCTCTTTTGAATCATCGATTCATTCCATCAAAGGTGAATTGATCAAGTCATTGTGTGAAGATAGCAACAACAATGAGTTCTCATTGTAACACTTAGAATATCCAAAGCTATCACCATTTACACATGGCCATTGTTGTTGAAACTCAAAGAACATCATTCAACACAACAACAATGAATTGGTACAAAAGCTATTGATGAAGAAGACAACATTGCAAATCAGTCAAGTCATCAACCACCTTCTCGTCAGCGCTACAATGAAGATCTGAAGCAAGGAGTTGTTGCTCAAAGCTTGCTCACCTCGAAGACGATGAAGAAGAATATCTAAAAGATGCAACAACTGTCAAATCATTATACATCTCTGTAGTTTCTTAGAATAGCAAGGAGTTATTGCTCACATATTGCTTGAACACTTGTGTGTTTTTTGTACTTAAACTTAGGAGTAATCTGCTTATTAAGAAGCATCTTTGTAATCTCCTATATAACTAATTCTTGGTGAATTAGGATTCCCTGAGTGGTCAGTGTGACCGAAGACTCGAGAAGACAATGGCGAGATGTCATTGTGGGAAAAGCCTGAAATATGGTCAGTAGCGTTATATTCATTGCGATGAATCCCTGAACGTCTAGCTGTGAAATCCTAGCAGTAGATCTTGCGAGATTGGAACCTGTAGGTCAATGTTCGTTATATTCATTAAGTTGAATCCCTAAACGGTTCATTGTATGTTAGTCACAGTGCGACTGTGCAAGTGGTTAGTCACCGGCTGTTGCCCATGCATCTGTAATCGAGATTGATTATAGTGGATTAAGACCTTGTGTTCAAGGCGAAATCACCTGAGGAGGGTGGACTGGATTAGCCTTTGTGGTGAACCAGGATATATCGTGTGTCCTTTACTCTTATGCTTGTTGTTCTTATTTATGTTTATATAATGAGTATCAGAACCTTACATAAGCAAGTCAGAACCTTGCAGCTTAACTCTGATAAGCTTCCGCACTGCAAGTTCTGAGAAATGTAGTTTATGTTCAGACTCTTGTTGGTTCTCATGCTTCACGCATAGCAAGCCTGAAAGTATCTTTGCCAGTCAGAGTCTCTCAACGAACTCTGATGTTGTTCCATGTGCTTTAATGACAAGAAGCGAAAAGTTGTCAAAAGAGTAAATACACAATTCAAATCCCCCTTTTCTTGTGTCTTTCTCGCACCTTCAATTGGTATCAGAGCTCTAGTTCTGTTATTGATGGAGATCAAACACCTAACAGTGTCAGAAAAAGATCCAGATGAGGTACGCTGAAATACTCTGGGTGAGATTGAAATCCACTTATAATTTCTGTAACAGTTCAGAAGGTGACTGTGTACAAAATTGTAATCAATCTAAGTATTTGGGCAAATCACTGATTCTGGAAGTTGTACAGTTGTCAAACAACTAAATCTTCCTCACCTAATTTTTAATGAAGATTGAAGAATCAACTGATAAGATAGACTCATCATATAAGAAGTAGTATCTGTTGAATACCTATCTTGGAAAATACGTGTGGATGAACCACGTATGTGCTCAAAGCTTAATCATCGAAAAACAAGAAGTCTTGTTTGCTGAAGATTAATTCTTTATGAGTTTTTGAGATGTTTTCAAGAAACGGATTTGGTCCACCCTTGACTTTCTCGTTTAAAGCTCATTCAGAACCTCTTTATGTAAAGAAGAAAGATTGTTGTTCTATGATTTTGAATTTCAGAGTGAAGTCTGTTGAAGTCAGAAAATCTAAAGAATTCAAACTCTTAGAAATGATTCAACATTTGAATCTTGAATGATCTAGAAGTTAAAAGATTCAATGAAGATCTGAATACTGTTTTCATGGAGAGCTATGCAGAAATCGGAAAGAAAATTCAGGAAGAAGAAGAATGTCAAGGATTCATCGAATACTTGACCAAAAATTATCTCTTAAGTGTGGATTGAATCAGTATAACCAAGTCCTGATGACTTGAGACATTATCACAGATGAATCAAACCTTGTTGATCAAATCATCTTCTGATAAGTGTCTCAGAATTTCTCATACATTGAAATTAGAAGAAGCATGTCCAAACACTTAAAGTCTTCTACCTAAAGTCAAAAGGATTTAAGTTACTGATGTCCTTCAGAAAGAAGAAATCAGTTAACATTCTGTTCAGAAGTAGATATGTTGTTGATCTTTGATGGACTAAGTTTATAGTCAGGTTAAATCAGCATTGTGAGATCAAGAAGTGTCATGCAAATTGCGCTACACGCTTGTCTGATGAGACTTGGACATAATCTGCTATCGTTGAAGAAACATAGTCAGAAGACGTCAATCAATTCTCTTCAGCTCATAACCTCGTAAGCAGTTTAGATTCTTATGATCAGAATGTAGGAAATATCCACATTGCTCAGACTCAGAGTGTTACATAATTCAACAATATCCGATAACTCTCTCTGAAGGAAGTTGAGGATAAAAAATGATGATCGGAAAATATTCATATTCTTCAGAAACCAGAATGTAAGAAAATCTTGAAGAATCCAAGAACCCTCAGTAGTTCACTCAGAAAAGGAAAGATCAGAATCAAGAAGAAAAGAATGAAGAAATCAACCTTGCACCCCCACTCAACCTTGCACCCTCACTCCATTTGCTAAAGATTGGTACAAGCTTATGGTGACTAATCTAAGACCAAGAGAAAGAGGAGGAGGCTGGCTGTCTGACCAAGAAAGATTATTCATTTTCTTTTTAGTATCTAGGATCAAAATAAACCTACCTCAGTCCATGTACAACCATTTAAAAGAAGAAATTAATCTGTCTAGGGAAAACACAATCTACCAAGTTCCCTATTGCAGAGTTATCTCCCACATTCTTGACCTCCAGGGAGTGGTTGGTCATTGCAAAAGAAATGGAATGACTGAGAAGGTCCTTCCTGAATTTTGTTCACCGTGACGTTCTTAGTCTAAGATAGGATTTTTAGTTATTTCTATTTAACTAAGCTTATGTTACATATTAATCTTTTTGTGATCTGTGTGAATATTTCAAAAGATCAAAATGCACTAATTGTCTAATTAAAATAATGAGTGCTGCTTAAAATTCACACGAAAAGGCTTGGGATTGTCTAGAGACCATAAACCCCCCATAGGTCATGATTAAGTAACGATTCCATTGCCACTTATTAAGATTATGTCAAGATTCTTGATTAAGGGAATTAATCATTAACCTACCTTCCCACGATACTTAGTGCTTCTAGGAAAATCAAACGTTACGGTTTCAAACTATCCACAGAAATAACCCTACTTCTTAATCTATAAAAGCATCAAACCCTAAGACATCAACACTCTCTTACTCATCTGAGTTCTCAGCCTAATTACCTTTTGTTTTCCTCATCCATCCCTAAAGATGGCCTTCGTCTCACAAAATGCTTCAACTCTCACAACCATGCAAAATCCAGTTGATCGTCTTGTCGTTTTGTCAGAAACGATTGTAAACTTCAACAATCTAAAGGTGAACAGATGTAATATTACTCCCTCAATGAAAGCACAAGGATGGAGTAACTACTTCAAAAGGTTGGAAGTACCAACCTATAGATGTTTGGTTAAAGAGTTCTGAATTCATGCTAATGCAAGCTCGACTCTCATTAGTTCTTCGGTCTTTGGAAGAAGAGTCTACATATCTGAAAATACTATTGCAAATCTCTTGGAGCACGAGAATAATGGATTTAGAATTGCCAAGGATCTACTTAATGAGGAGAAATAAGTTAAAGTCATAGCCCTTATTTTCAATGAAGGACTAGCAGTTGAGAACCAAGTACTCTCAAACCTAAGAGAACCACTACAAGTTTGGTTCAGAATCTTGCAGGGAAGCATTTTTCATCATCTTCCTGCGAATCAACTCAACGACACTCAGAAGTGTGTCTTGTTCCTTCTCCTTAAAGGAATTAAGATCAATCTTCCCTCCGTTCTCTTTAAACTTCTGAAAGAAGCCATAAGAAACTCCAGAAGGGGTTCTAATCCGGAGATCAAACTTATTCCGTACGGAAGACTCGTCTCTGACATTTTGGTTGAATCTGGAATAGTTGATGACATTTTAATTGATGAAGGTGAATCAAGAAAGCTGCTTAAAAGCGTTGGGAAGATTCTCTAGTTTAAGGATCTTATGAAGGAAGACACCACTCTGGGCAATACATTCTTTAGGGAACGAACTCTGACTCCCAGGGTCCCAGTTAAAGGCTTTCCAAAATTTACCGCTTACAATCAGGCAGAAGTCACAAACTATCTGAGGAGATTTAAGGATGAAGATATCAGTGTTTGGATCAACGTGAAGAATATTACCAATGTACTTCAAGAACTCACAAATTGGAAAGAAGGAAGTAAGAAGTAGAAAATGGTTAATGATGAGGAACCCTCATCTAAAAGATTAAAAACCGTGAGTGATGCATTAGAATCCTTTAAGGACAATGCAATCACAAAAATCCAAAGCTTAGTAGAAGCTTTCAGTTCCTGTGTGGACTCCATGGAAATAAGTAATATCTGGACTGAGTTCCATAAATGGATCTCAGTAGAAATTGTGAAGAGCAAGAGGCTGGCAATTACTGAAGTAGAAGAGAGGTTGGATGTCTCAAGAAATGATGATTCTGAAAACCTTCTCTCATCTTCTTCATCATCCTTAGGCTCGCTCTAGTCTAACTCATAAGGACCCATGAAAACACAGTTTTATTAAGTCTACGATGACTTAAAACATTTCTAATTAGGAATCTGCGTTTAAATTATCTATGTTTTGATTATCTTGAACTTTTCAAGATTAAGCTTAACCCGTGCTCTGCATTTTAAAATTACTTTATGTTGATGCTTCTATCTGATTGTTCATAAATAAAATGCTATAATTAATCTCTACAGATGATCCAAAACCTTCAAATGGTAATCAGATAATTCCATCTAATTGTACTTAAAATGAATATGATATGGTTATAGATGGTTATGACTTGGATTGCTCTTAACTGCTCAAATGCTGGCTCTATGATTCTATGTTGTTTAACATATTCAGTATATATATATGATGATGTTAATATGCTTAAATGCTTAAATGCTCAGATGAGGAAGAAATATATGATGCTCATTGGAAAGAGGAATTATATGCTTAAATGCCCTTATGCTCTAGTACTTTTTGATGATGTCAAAAAGGGGAAGAAATATAATGATTTTGATTGAGAAATGATTGAGAAGAGGAAATCCAAAGAATACAACTCAAACAAGTAATCAATCATATAAAAATGCGTTACTACTAACGTTTGTTGTTTGATGTTATCCGAGGAACTCTAAACAAGTTCACTAGGCATTCTAAGACAGGTTAAGAATGAAGAACTCCGATCATATAATAGATGTTGTCTAAGAATCAGAAGAAGTAAGAAAACTTTGAAATAAGCCAAGACAAAGTATACATCTCAAGATGCTTACTCAGAAGAATAGTGCAAATCAGAAGACAGAGAGTTGTCTGAAGATCCGAATTGAAGATCCAAGAACAAGCAGTTATGATGTTTACCGGGAACCAATTGAAGTGAAAACAATTTGGTATCAGACTAAATCAATAATTGTTAATCAGACTCAGTACACAAAGACTAGTATCAGACTCATCAATCAGAGAAAAGTTGTGAATTATTATCAAATACATTCACTGGTATCAATTCAGCACATTAAGGAAATACCCTTCAAGTGGTATGTAAAGTAATCCTTCATTTAGTATCAGACTCAGCACATCACGTGATATCAGACCAGAATCAAATCATGAGTACCAGATTCAGAATCAAGCGTTGATTGATCACAAATATTAACCTTCAATTGGTATCTGATAAAAAATCAAGCTTTGATGAACCACTGAGTTGTGACAATAACAAGGTTCTGAGATGAAGACCTGTGTTCAAAAGTCAAACTCTGAAAAGTCATGATCTTTATTGGTGATTAAAACTTAATATTCCTGAACTACATTTTGAAAGATCCCAATATCTGACTTATAGAAATTAGGGGGAGACTACCCAGAAGATTCAAATGATAAATCCTATAATCTTCACAAAGTCTGAAACTCAGGGGGAGTTTCTTGAAAGACAGTGTATGTCTCTGATCAATAGCGAGGCTATGTTATCAGATAAGAACTGATTTGTTTGTGCTCAAATGAATTTGCTGAAAAGTAGAAATGCTTCAGAAGACTCTGAACATTACAAGCTCTGATACGACCACAAAGGAACTGAGGTCTGAAGATCTGAAGATGAAAGTTCTGATGAACTAGTCCAGATGCTAAAGACTCTCTGTTCTCTTAAAGACAAGATAGAGAAGCAGTCTTTTTCTATTCTTCGTCTGGTAACTCAAGTTGTTATTCTGTATGTCTTTGGATCATATAAGATTCTAGATGATCATAGATAAAACTTTGAGGATAACACATTCAAGGGGGGCTGTTGTTCCAGAATCTGAATATGTTTGTTTTGGTGATTACCTTGTATAAAATGTTCAATCAAAATACTTGGTTTTGACATCATCAAAAAGGGGGAGATTGTGAGAGCAAGAATTGTCTCTACAAGTCAATCTATGTTTTGATGATAATAATACGTATTTGTGAAAGAACCATTTTATGTTCTAACATGTGTTGTGTGCAGATCATATTCATAGAAATTATCAAATCCAACAAGCACCAGCCTGATGAGCGAAATTGATAATATGCAAAGTTACTATGTGTGACACAAGTCGCAAGAAGCAAGAACGCTTCTGTATCTGATCGTGATCAGTCAGATCCAAGGATGCCGATATTGCTAATGTAATGATCATGTGGATGCTCTCTGAAAGTGATCGAGATTCTGAAGATTGCGAAGTTTCTGAAGAAGAGAACCGAAGTGCTGAAGACTCTCATGACTTGAAGTTCTGAAGTTTCGGAAGACTTGAAGAAGTAAAGGATAACGTGCTCAAAGATAAGTGCTGAAGTTCTGAAGACTGATTCCTAATGGACTTCTTCAATTGACTGAATACTTGACATATCAGATATCCTGATTAAGAAGACTCTACTCATGCTTCATCAATTAAACATCAGAAGCCTCTGAAGTTCAGAAGTCACATGTTACCATTGTGAGTAACTGTACACGGCGCCCAAGAAAGATATATCCCATCACTTCTCCCACAGCAAAAAGGAGATGTGTCAGTACAACTAGTTATTACGCAACGTCTCTTTTCCAACAGCCAACAATATTTCAAACGGCTATATTTCTACTGGGCTATTTAAAGGAAAAAGAATTCGCTTTTGAATCATCGATTCATTCCATCAAAGGTGAATTGATCAAGTCATTGTGTGAAGATAGCAACAATGATGAGTTATCGTTGTAACACTTAGAATATCCAAAGCTATCACCATTTACACATGGCCATTGTTGTTGAAACTCAAAGAACATCATTCAACACAACAACAATGAATTGGTACAAAAGTTGTTGATGAAGAAGAAAACATTGCAAATCAGTCAAGTCATCAACCACCTTCTCGTCAGCGCTACAATGAAGATCTGAAGCAAGGAGTTGTTGTTCAAAGCTTGCTCACCTCGAAGACGAAGAAGAAGAAGATCTACAAAATGTCAACAACTGTCAAATCATTATACATCTCTGTAGTTTCTTAGAATAGCAAGGAGTTGTTGCTCACATCTTGCTTGGACACTTGTGTGTTATTTGTACTTAAACTTAGGAGTAATCTGCTTATTAAGAAGCATATTTGTAATCTCCTGTATAACTAATTCTTGGTGAATTAGGATTCCTTGAGTGGTCAGTGTGACCGGAGACTCGAGAAGACAATGGCGAGATGTCATTGTGGGAAAAGCCTGAAATAGGGTCAGTAGCATTATATTCATTGCGATGAATCCCTGAACGTCTAGCTGTGAAAGCCTAGCAGTAGATCTTGCGAGATTGGAACCTGCAGGTCAATGTTAGTTATATTCATTAAGTTGAATCCCTGAACGGTTCATTGTATGTTAGTCACAGTGCGGATGTGCAAGTGGTTAGTCACTGGCTGTTGCCCGTGCATCTGTAATCGAGATTGATTATAGTGGATTAAGACCTTGTGTTCAAGGCGAAATCACCTGAGGATGGTGGACTGGATTAGCCTTTGTGGTGAACCAGGATATATCGTGTGTCCTTTACTCTTATGCTTGTTGTTCTTATTTATGTTTATATAATGAGTATCAGAACCTTACATAAGCAAGTCAGAACCTTACAGCTTAACTCTGATAAGCTTCCGCACTGCAAGTTATGAGAAATGTAGTTTATGTTTAGAATCTTATTGGTTCTCATGCTTCACGCATAGCAAGCCTGAAAGTATCTTTGCCAGTCAGAGTCTCTCAACGAACTCTGATGTTGTTTCGAGTGCTTTAACGACAAGAAACGAAAAGTTGTCAAAAGAGTAAATACACAATTCAAACCCCCTTTCTTGTGTCTTTCTCGCACCTTCAGTCACGACCTTTCAAAATAGGGAAAAATCATTGTTTTTCCATGACTTAGAAAAATTTTAAGTTCTCTAAGGTTGCCCTTTTTACAAGTAATCTCACTTTTCTTGTTTTTTCTTGATCAATCATGATCCAAATCCTATATTAACATTGTTCTTGACTTGAAGAGGCCATGTTTGACCAAAAACCCCAAAAGTCAAACTTGATTTTGACCACAGTTGACTTTTGTATCAAATGAATGTTGAACTTTGTGATCTTTTATTGAAATCAAACCTTTGGCCTATTTGAACACAATGGAGAGACTCCAAGGGTGTTTTTAAATGTCTTGAATCAATGTCCCAAGATTTGAGATCATGCCTTGCTCAACAGTCAAAGGTATGGTTGACTATTCATCAAAAACTCTAGTTTGTGGTCCAGATGAATTTGAATTCTTACATTGCTTATGAATCAAGTTCTTTGGATCCACTACTATAAAACGCGCATACAACAACTTCAAGTTTATAACGGCTTGCCTATACACTGTTGTAATAGATGCGTGCATTTTTTTAATCTCATTAAAAGGCTTTTAATGACGGTTAATATTCCAACCGTGGTGAAATGTGAGGCCTTTCACCACGGGTATTTAAAAACCGTCATTATAGGTAGCGCCTGGTCATGGGTTCAATTCATAGCACCAACATTTATGGTTTTTTGCATATTTTTTCAAAATGCCCACAACCTTTCACCACAGGTATTTGTAAAACCGTCATTATAGCCTATAGTTTAGTTTTAGGTCTTGCTCTTCAAAAAATCGATTTTAGAGAAAATCGTCTCCTTTTTTAGATCTGTTTTCTGTTTTGTTCACCCTCATAACCCCAAATTCATCATTTTTCTATTTTTAATGAATTTTTTACTGTTTTCATAGTCTCAAAAAATTCCAAAAAAATTCTCAAAATTCTTATTTTACCTAATTAGATTAAATTTCGTGTTTTTAGATTTTTCTGAATTTATTTTAATCATGTTACTTCTTTCCTATTTTTTCAAAATGCTGACAGACCTTTAACCACGGGTATTTAAACCAACTGTCATTATAGGTAGCGTTTTTTTACTTATTTTTTCAAAACGCTTACAGACCTTTCACCATGGAGTAATTTAAACCAATTGTCATTATAGGTAGAGTCTTGTCATGGGTTCAAGTCCCAGCACCAGCATTTTGGGGTTTTTTTACTTATTTTTTCAAGTCTCATTACCAACATTATAGGTGGCGCGCATAATGAGTTTATTCATTATCCTTAAACAAATCTTGGTTGTCCATTTAGTGATTATCAACGGCCAATACACTACTATTAGTAATCCGTGTGAAACCTAAAACTTAGACATCTTTACCTCCAAACATCATCTTTCATTTACGATACTTTATTTCTCCATCAAACCAAATTTCAGAACAAATTTCAGAACTCGAGTTAACAATGTTAGTTGTTGGTGTTCTTTTTTAATTATTGTTGTTCTTTGTTGTTCTTTTTTATTATTGTTGTTCTTATTGTTATTTTTTATTAATGTTGTTCTTGTTGTTCTTTTTATTAATGTTGTTCTTGTTGTTATTATTGTTATTATTGTTGTTGTTGTTGTTGTTCTTCTTCTTCTTCTTCTTCTTCTTCTTCTTCTTCTTCTTCTTCTTCTTCTTCTTCTTCTTCTTCTTCTTCTTGTTATTGTTGTTGTTGTTATTGTTGTTGTTGTTGTTGTTGGTATTGTTGTTGTTGTTGTTGTTGTTGTTGTTGTTGTTGTTCTTCTTCTTCTTCTTCTTCTTCTTCTTCTTCTTCTTGTTCTTGTTGTTGTTGTTGTTCTTGTTATTGTTGTTGTTGTTGTTGTTGTTGTTATTCTTATTGTTGTTCTTGATGTTCTTGTTGTTCTTGCTGTTGTTCTTGTTCTTGCTGTTGTCCTTGTTCTAATGCTGCAAATTTTTTTATTTTATTAAAAGACATACAACAACGGTTCTTTAAAATAACTGTCATTATAGGTAGTTCTAATGCTGCATTTTTTTTATTTTATTAAAAGACATACAACAACGGGTATTTAAAATAATCGTCATTATAGGTAGCGCATTTTCCAATTTATTACATCGCTTTCTGGGTCGTGATTGTAGGTATCATATATACAACGACACTCTACATAACAACGCTTGCGCCCGCGTCATTATATCTCTTTCGCAACCGTTGTTAAATGGGCTTTCTGTAGTAGTGATCAATCCAATCATATGAACGGAATAATGTGATGTATTTGAGGTCCTTGAAACATATCTTGATGTATTGGATCATGCCCAGATAAAAAATTCACTTTGGAGGCCTTGATCAACAAAACCCTAATTGGTGCACCAGATGAACTTGGGGCTTGATTGACTTGAAATGATGTAGACTTGTGCTTGATTATTGGAGGAGATCTCTTGATATTCATGGATGAATAAGGGACTTGAGATGTTGAATATCATGCCCATTCTTGATTGATCATTTTCCTGAGTCTCTTTTGAAGCTCAAAAACCCTAATTTGTAATCAAATGAAACAAACAACAATCTTTGTATCTCCAAATGGGTTAGTGTTGCATAAAAATATACACACATATGATGCCAATGAAATGTAAATGATGTGGGATTTTAGGGTCAAAAATTAGGGTATGTCACATTTCTTCTTAAATGTCTTCAAAAACCATTTAAGGAGAGATCTATGATCTAGATATTCTGAAGGAATTTACGGCTACTTTCAATGAATTGACGAAGAGTAGTCTTTCAAGGATAGTTGCGGGTATTCATTTTCAGGAACGGGGTGGATATTTTGCAATGCTTAATGGACCTATCTATCCAGATCTAGTGAAATATTTTTGGGAAAATGCTCATGTTCATTAGAATGAGCTAGATGATTGTCAAATTCTATCTGTTGTCTATGGTTTTCCTGTTGTGATCAACTCTAAAATCATCTCTCAAGCAATAAATTATGAAGAAGATGGAGTTACTGTTGAAAACTAAAGATATGACAACATATTTATGAACCTTATGCACAACATCTATAGTAATAGAGGCCCTACTGAAAGTCCTTCTACTCTTACTCCTTTGGCAAAAGTCTAGCACTAAATTATGGGGACCAATCTAAGGCCTAGAGAAAAGGGGACAGGATGGCTTTCTTTTGATGATAAACACTTCATTCTGTTCCTAGTCTTCAAAACTAAAATCAATCTTCCTCTTTGTATGTTCTATTATCTGAAAGAAGTGATCCTTGGATCTCGTGAGGAACTATCTTTTCTCATTCATTTTGGTAGGGTTCTTTCCGTGATTCTTATTCAATGGGGTGTTGTTGCTCATGTGCAACATGCTGGGTTGATTGACAAACTTGTTCCTGACTGGTGTTCAACCATGAATTGTTCAGAAACCATTATTAATCATTGAAGTTTCCTTTTTTTTTCTTCTGTCTTTTTGTTGATGACAAAGGGGGAGAATGAATTGAGTATTCTTCTAGATTAATTATGGATCCGAACGAGGATGGTGATCCTATATAGGGGGAGCTTACAAACCTCACCCTTGGAGTGGATTCAATTATTCTATATAGGGGATCTTACAAACCTCACCTCTTAGACTTCGCAGATAGGACTCAGAGGGAGCTTACAAACCTCACATCTAAGACTGTTTGACATAAGGGGAGCTTACAAACCTCAGACCCTGAAAGTTGTTGAGTAATTAATTTACTAGTGATTATTTTAAATACTTAAGGTTGTCATCATAAAAAAAGGGGAGATTGTTGAAACAAATTTGGTTCATACCATGTATCCTCTAAAGTTTTAATGATAACAAAGTATTTGAAAAACAATTAGGATTTCTAACTAGCTAGTTCATGTGTGCAAAATTATATTTATTTGATGTAACTGGTTCTGTAACAGAAGTAGCTTTGGTTCGGTTCTGATTATACACTCGTGAGAGAGTCTGATTAGAAAGTTACTGCTAGTACACTTCAAAATCAAAAGCGAGTTGTGGCTGCCTCTGAAACCGAGTAGTGTCAACTCAAGCTCTGCTAACACATGACTCGAGATATGTTGATATTATCTTTAAAAGACGGTGTTGTACTTGTTTCATAGAAGTGTTTTCCGGACAAATGCCTTGTTCTGTGGATAAGTCTTTGACTACGAGTTCCAACATCTACTTTCTTTGAAAAGAAGATGTATTAGAAGATTTGATCTGATTATAGCCATTGTGGATACTTCAAACGACTATATTTCTTCATCTATAAAAGGAGCATAAGTTTGGAAGATCAACTTAAGAAATAACGTTTCAACTACAACTGAGATATACACACACTACATTCATATCACCCCAATAGAGGCTAATATGTTAAAGTGTTCTTATTCTTGTATAGCTTAAGAATCCTTTTAGTAAAAGTGTGTTGTATTGTATTTAAACACCTCTAATTGTTAATCAAGTGTTGTTGTAATTTATTCCTTCTCTAAACAATCTGTTTAGATAAAAGTTTCTTACCTTGGGTTCGAGCAGCGAAGTCTTGGATTGTAAATCTGAGCAAAGGAAGTCTTAGATGGTGCGTCTGAGCAGAGAAGTCTTAGGTAGGCTGTCAAAGCAGTGAAGTCTTGAACCAGGAGGGTTTAAGTAAGGAAAGTTTTAGGATCTGAGGATCTAAGCAGAGAAGTCTTAATCAGTTGCTAATTAAGCAAGGAAGTCTTAGACTGTAGGTCTGAGCAAGGAAAGTCTTATACTAGTGAGTATAAGCAGTTGTAATCAGGTTGATTATAGTGGAAATCTCTTGTGTGGAAAAGAGATTAAAGTACTCTCAGTTGGAGAGGAACCAGGATAACTGTTGTGTATTCTTTGATGTTTTTATTTCTTCTGTTACATTTTTCGCAGCATTCATTATCAGTTTCTAAACTCTGCTTTATAATTTGAACTCTGGTTTAGAAGTTAAAAGAATTTTGCAAACACAATTCAACCCCCCTTCTTGTGTATTTTTCTCACCTTAAATTTAATGTGCAAGCTTAAGTCTGCGATCCACCAAACCTATTGGATCATAATAAATACAATTATGTTTTTGAATAAAACTCTATGTAAATGTTTTTAAATCTCTTTATTTAAAAGCGACTGTAGTTATCTTGTACTCGTTTTGCATTAGAAATAATCATGCCTTTAGTGAGATCTTGTAGTATTATTATTGGATTAATTCATTGAGAAGCTTCCAATCTCTCTTCGTGTTATAGGACCTAAAAAAAATTTGAATTTGTTTATTTGGGTATTGATCTTTCCAACCCCATTCTAGACTTTTTTTGTCCATATTATCACCCAACAATTGGTATCAAGGTGGGGCTTTTAATCAAAGTCTTGCGACTCCAAAAGTTCATGATATGGCTCTTTTTCGATCCTAGATGAGTTTTTCTATTTGTTTGAAAGCTTATGCAGTTAAATGAATTCCAATTATATTACATTGATTTCCTAATGTCTAATTATTCATTGCATGTGTTGTAACACCCTAAACTCAGAAACTTACTTAAAAAGAATTACTCGGCAATTTAAGGTGTCACTTCGACAACCAACTAACAAAACTTTCAAAAGCATTTAACAGCATGCAGCGGAAATTAACATAATAACAATTTCAAATTGAACTTCTCAAATAAAGTATTAAACTTTAACATCACAATTCGACATTGACTCAAAACATAACAAAAGTGTCTCATTCTCGATGTTACAATATCAGAGCACTAAACTACTAAAATGCAACATAACGATAAACAAACAGAGGTAAGATCCAAGAAGCTATCTTTCATTCACATCAACAAAAATCTACTCCTGATTATTTATAAGATGTCCATGGTGGACAACATAAAGCAAAAGGGGTGAGAATAACTGTGATACAAAATAGCGTAAAGAACGTAAGGGTAGATAAACACAAAAAACATCAAGCATTCAATATACAAACCACATCATTACAATCTCACACCTTTTCCAGCATAATATATACATATGCATGCAAAGTGACTCACAACATTGACACTATGCATGTGGTAGCAATAACAATGGTTCTTCATACGAACTGGTTTACCATTCTGAACCCCAACTCCACCCTTCTAGACTCGGGACAAGTTACTTGTCCACCTTCTAGACTCGTAACTCGCCTCTTTCACAACAACGAATCAATGATGTATGGCATACAATTTATGCAACAGTAACAACAACATGTAATCCCCCTTAGAACCATAAACCACATGCAACATGGTCACAATGTAGTCCCCCCTTCAAAACTACCACCACAATAAACAACAATTATGTACTCTCCATATAATTAATCATGAATCATCATAACAATTCTCATTATCAATCAATTGAACACAAATTAACATAAACTCAACCATTTCATGCATAATCATTATCAATTCAATAAAATGTATCGATTCACATCAAACAAAAACACATAATCTCAAACCACACGTGACAGTAACGATAAACTGTCAAAATAATACATTGTCACAAAATTAACTTGAAAACAACTCAATTATGCGCTGTCACCCTCGTCGGGCGAGCGTTCGATAGGCGTACTCTCTTCTCGTTGGGCGCGCATCACAGAAACTAGAATTCCTCACTCTGCATATCTCGCTGGGCGAGACGCCTCTTATTCGGCGAAGTTCATCCTTGCTAGGAGAGATCGCTTAGACCAGAACTTAGAAAACACAATTTTCCACCATTGGATCCCTTTCAAAGCTCTGATTCTGACCTTAATCGATCCCAAACACACGAAATTTAATCATATATGTTAATACAGTATTAAAACACTCAAATAGGCACAAATTAACATATATTACATTTATTTGATTCAAAATCATCTTCACCTTCAACAATTGCAACACAACTCATAAGAACACCAATTTCATAATTCAATCAGATAGATTCACACAAAATTGACATGAAATCAGTACACGATAATTAGCATCAAAACACAGAGATCATGAAAAGAGTTCTACGAAAACTCATCTCAAGCTCTAAGCCATTCAACAATGGTGAAAAGGGAAAACTCCAAAGGAGGAAGGTAAGGAACACTCTCTACCCTTTATAAATTACACCAATATACGAAGTAGCCCCCTCCTCTTTACTTGAATTTCCAGCAAAAGCTTTTCAACAATGACGGTTTCCTTCTTCCTCCTCAAAACCATAGCCTCTCTCAAGCCTTTGCCTATTTTTCCCCCAGACTCAATTTCATGATCAGTGAAAACTCAACTTCCCACATTCTCCTTTTTTAATAGAAAACATATTTCCCTCATTGGTTATTCCTATCCTATCCTCACTTATCTCCCTAATCTCCACTTTATCCTTACTACCTTATTCTTCTATTTATTTTATAATTAACTCTAATTTTCACCAAAATAATATTAATAAATTATCATTTCTAATTTTATTTATTCTTATAATACTTATACTATTTCAATTACTCTTCTCATTATAAAATTAATTAAAATTCTAATTTATTCTACCACTCTCACCAACCCAACCACATGCCATATACTACACACATATTCACCAAAAATCAACCAAAAGCATATAATTCACTTAATAATTTAAATAAAATGTAACTACATTTAATTAAATAAATTAATTGAATTCGGGGTGTTACATGCGTTACATAGATTAAATCAAAGTAAAGTCTTACTTGTATTTTCTTCAATCATTAATTGTATTTAAGATGTTCTCTATGTTTTTATTCATCCAGGATTGAACTAACAAAATTTTGAGGTATGACAGTGTAGCAAGTAACATGACATTATGCCTTAAAGTTTGTTCTTAATTAATCATTCTTAAAGATGTATATACATTCAGATACTCTGGATGAAGAGTTAGCTAGAATACAATCAACTTTATGAGAGTAACTGTTGAACCCTAATTTTTACCCCTAAGATTTCGTAGATCTCATTTTGCATCTTTACCATAAACAAGATCACACATTGGTTCCCTCTCTTCTTTGAGTTTATACCTTGCAGGGATCTCAGAGTCATCTGTGTGTTTTCTTATTCACTTTATTGCTTTATTTGTTTATATTTTACTAACCATTAATCAAAATCCAAAAAATATTTTGTTCCCTTTTACTAACTTTTTCAGGAAGAGAATCAAAGATATCAAACAGTCCCTCAGCTCGAATGAATTTCATCTGAACAAAGTCAAAGTTGATCTGCAAACAATTCAAAATTCATCTGATCAAGAGTTTTCAAGATTTAATTGATTATTATTCAAGAGACTCCACGGTTCATGTGTTTATTTCCATGCCTTCTTTGACAAGTAAGAAAAATCGAGTCGGAGCCAAGACAGCACATCAAAAAAAGCCATTTTTCTCATTTTTCACTGTGTTAATCGATTAACCTAATTGCACTGTGAAATGGTTAATCGATTAACACGTGCAATTTTTGGAAAAAATGTGCCAAATTCAAATTCTGCAGCAATTAGCACCAATTTTCATCATTTTGATCACATGTGGAATATTCTAGACCATCTCATTTTAATTCCCTACATCACTTTGATCATTTCCTACCATACACCTTCAATAATCACCACTCTTTTATGAATTTCCTTCCAAATTCAAATTCTAAGCCTAATTTTCATTTTCAAACCAAATTCCAAACCACCAAATTTCAAAGCCTAAACTCTATAAATAGAGCCCTCATTTCATTCACTCTTCAAGCTTTGAAGAGCCAAATTCACCTTGCTAAAATTTCATTCAAGGTTTTGATAGCCAACAAACCTCTTGTAATTTCTCTCCCCAACTACCAAATTCACCAAAGCTCACATTTCTTCTTTTGAAAGTTAACAAGAATTCACATTGATTCTTGTTCAACTTTGAGCTAAACCTTCATCCATTCACTTTTTCTTCATCAATTTCAGTAGATCAAGACTTTGGAGTTTGGATCTTGGAGTAATTTGAAGCAATTTTCATATTTGGAGTGGTAATCTCATTTTCCACCATTGTTGTTCAATTTCATCTTTCACAATGTAGATCCTTTTTTGATCTTGTTTGTTTGATCTTTGGATCTTGCAATTTGTGTTGATTACTGGTTTTTGCTGTTGTTTTACTCAAAATTTCGTGCACAATTGCATCCTTAATCATGAGGTATTTGAATAAATGATTGATCAAGGATTATGCAATTTTTAAACTGATTTTCTACTATTTTTACAGTGTTAATCGATTAACCAAAACATGCACGAATTGGTTAATCGATTAACAGTTGAATTCTGTGCAAAAAAACTGCAAGTTTGCACTGGTTAATCGATTAACCTAATTACACTGTGAAGTGGTTAATCGATTAACCAGCATCCAAAATGTGAAAAATGCTTGTTTTTGGGACTGTTTTGGTTTTTTTTTTGCCGTTTTCTTCCCTTTTCTTTGTTCTTAGCCTTAGATCACATAATTGTGTGGTTTAATTAGGCCCTCTCTTCATTTATTTCTCTTTTCTTTTGATCGATGAAAGTCGTAAAGATCGTGGAATTCTTTTGTTGAATTTCGATCAAGACGAGATCGCTACCACTTTTCTTTTCGTGCAGTATTGCTTTCGGATGACGATCTACATATCGTTCATCTAGCATGCATTAGCACAAAGAGCTATTGACCGGCCTCATTGTAGGGTAATTACTCCGTAAATTACTCGGCGATTGCTTAACATCGCGCAATATTTGTCCCGCATCGGAAAACAATCAAGAATAGTTGATTATTTGTCTTTTGGTTCAAAACTTATGAAACTTGTTATTAGGAGGCTTTGGTCTTATCAATCCTCTAATGAGTTTTCATTAATCTTGACCTAAGTGCAATTATTCGATTATTATTGATCACTAATTCTAACAACTAATCACTAACTTTCTAACAATATTATTGTACTAATCCTTTACAATTCCTTCTCGCTCCTTATCTCTTTTACTTTTATGCTTCATTTTTATCATTTCATATCATGTTTATGCTTCCGCAATTTTTCCTTTGTCCGTTGGACATATGTTTATGCTTCCGCAATTTTCCCTTTGTCCGTTGGACGCATGTTTATGCTTATGCCTTTTTCTCTTTGTCCACTTGGACCAAAAACATTAATAAAGGCCAAAACCTCTAAAAAACTTGTGCTTCTAATCTTGGACTATGGTTACTATCCTTTGCAATGGACGTGGAGTTTTGCACCTAGACCTTGGACTACAATGCTATTCTTGAATCCTTGGACTTAGAACTTGGACATCCAATGCAATTCTTGGAACCATGGACTTATAACTTGGACATCCAATGCAATTCTTGGAACCTTGGACTTAGAACTAGGACCTTTTCCCTTTGCTTTGGAATTATGGTTCGAAGACTTCGAAGACTTGTGCTTTTGCATGGTTTATGGTGAAGATAGCTACATTGTGTGGTTAGATCTTTTTTATCCTTAGCTTTTACTTTATGCTTTAGGATAGTCACTTCTTCTCCTCCCCATTCTTCAATTTTCAAAACTCTCTCTCTTTTTCAAAACCTTATTGATTTCAAACTATCACCGCTTTCATAATCAAACCTTGACTTTGTCAACTGATTTTACTCTTTTCTTTTCATTTCTTAACCAAATGCTAAACTACATAAGCATATTGACACCTTTTTCAAAAGACATTAAAAAACATCAAACTCATCATTCTCTTTTTTGTGCCCTTGTGCACTTTTTTCTTTAACTTTTTCATAAGTTTAGACACGATTCATTTCTTTAAGCGGAATTATTCGCTTGGAAATGACGACTTGTCTTTACATTTAAAAACAACCAAAACAAACAAATTTCATTCTTAGTACCACGAACTACGGGGTTTTGATCCTACATTGCACATCGTGGGTACGTAGGCATGAGGGGAAAAGTCTCTCCAAACACAAAAATATTAAAAGCAATTTCTCTTCTCATCTCCTCAATGACTTTTCAAGCAAACTTTTTCAGACCAAAAAGCGGTGGATATTTCAAAGGGCTCCTATAGAGTACTATAGACGTTTTGGGTGCTAACACCTTCCCATTGCGTAACCAACCCCCCTTATCCAGTCTCTTCACTTGTTCTTGTTGTAGAGCTTGTGTAGGTTTTGTTCGCTCTTTTTCCTTTCCTTTTTGGATAAAATAAAAGTTCGGTGGCGACTCTTGCTTCTCGAGTTAAGTTAATCAATAACTTACACTCACGATTTTGCCGCTACAGAAAAGTGGCGACTCTGCTGGGGATGACCTCCCTTGAGGGGTTTAGCCTACTTTGATTTATTTACTGCCTTCTGCCTGATTTGCTTGTTACTTGATTGTTCTATTTTGGAGTTCCTCTGTGTGTGAGATAGGTCCTATACCCGGACAAGAGTGTACTTTGAGATAGGAGGATGGTATAGTCAAGGGAACTTTGAGGGAGTCGAATCCTGAAAAAGAAGAACTTGAGAATCCATCCACTCGGTGGTTGCATCTTTGGAATTACTGATGTCGATCGAGCGATCGTGAAGGCATTACTTTTTCCATAAAAGCCTATAACACCGAGGACCGTAGTAACCCTTAACCCATCCTAGCCATTTTAGGATCGTGGCACGGAAGCTATGAAGATGCAAATCTGACTTAGCTGTTACGTGATGCCACACTCAGGTTAGATTCTCTTGAGGATAACTACCAACCTCCGAGCAAATCAGTGCATTGGTGTGTCTGATAGTGGATTGTGGACCCTGGGCACTCTGTTAGAACCGTTGTTTTCTGCAGGCACAATGAAGACAAACCTTAGCACATACCTTTTGTGGGATTGGTTCTTAACCTTGACTTCATGCTCGTGACTCGAACCTTTGAACCCGTGTGCTTTAAATGATCTTGTTTGTGGCTGTTGCATCCATGCACTCTTGCATCCATGAGCATACATATGCATTTCTTCCCAGTTATCTCAGAAACTCATTTCAACTGTCTCCTTCTTCAGTTATCTGTTCACCGTCAAGCTGTTTCCTCAAAACAACTACAGAACTAGACCTGCTGTTAGATTAAGAATGGAAAACCAAGAACAACACAACGCCGAAGTCAGAATGGAAATTGATGAGTTGAAGGCCGGCATGACCAAGCTCACAGAAATACTGCAAGTTCTGATTGCTAGAGGTAAACCACCTTAGAAGACTGTGATTGTTGAAACTTTAACTACTACTGTTGACCCTCCACTGACTCAGTAACCAGCTTCTACTTGGCCAAAATTTAGGTTACCTCCGAATTACTCGCCACCCTTTGCAACTACTCCTGTGTTTGTCTCGCCAGTATCTTCAGCTCCATTGTTCACAGAACCTCAGCCTGTTGTGCATTTTGTTGCTCAAGCTATTCCTGAGAATCCTTTCGTGTACCATGCTGCTGGTCCACAATCTGAAAGTCAGGGAGAACCTAGATACATTGAAGAAGTCAGAGAGCAATGGCAAACTCTAGACAAAAGGATAAGAGTCGTGGAAGGAAATGATGTCTTTAGTGCTGCTGCAATGAACATGTGCTTGGTTTCCGATTTGGTTATTCCTCTAAAATTCAAAACTCCTGATTTTGAGAAATACAAGGGGCACACATGTCCCAGAACCCACTTGGTGATGTACTGCCGCAAGATGGCTGCTCATGCCAAAAATGACAAACTGCTCATTCACTGTTTCTAAGACAGCTTGAGTGGGGCTTCAATGAAATGGCATATGGGACTTGAGAAGAACCGTATCCAAAGCTGGATGGACTTGTCTGATGCTTTCTTAAAGCAATATAAGTACAATCTGGACATGGCACCTGATCGCCGTCAATTGCAGAACATGTCTCAGAAATAAAAAGAATCCTTTAAGGAGTACGCTCAGCGCTGGAGAAAGATAGCTACTCAGGTGGAGCCACTCTTGGATGAAAAAGAATTGACTGGATTATTCATGGACACTCTTCAGCCACTCTTTTGGGAAAAGATGATAGGCAGTGTATCATCTGGTTTTGCTGACCTAGTCACTATTGGAGAAAGACTAGAAGAGGGTATCAAGAAAGGAAGGATTGCTAATGCTGAAGCCTTTAGTGGTGCTAAAAAGTATGCTGGGAATTTCCAAAAGAAGAAGGATGGCGATACCCATGCTGTTTCAGTTGAAGGTAAACCTCATCGCAGACAACAATAATATGTAGCTGCAGTTGCTCCTGTTGTTAATGCTCAAGCAGTTCAAGCTCCTTGTCAGGCTGTCAGACAAAATCAGAATCACAATAGGGTTAACTTTGATCCTATCCAGATGTCCTACACTGATTTGTATCCATGTCTTGTAAAGAAAGGTTTGATTACAACAAGGACTCTACCTCCTCCTCCAAATCCTCTCCCAACCGGCTATAGGGCTGATCTTCACTGTGGGTTCCATCGAGGTTGGGCAGGCCATAACTTGGAAGGCTGATATGCATTGAAAGCTAGAGTACAAGAATTGGTGAACTCAAAGATTCTGACTTTTCTTGATGACAATCCCAATGTTGTCAACAATCCTTTGCCAGAGCATGCCAAATGAAGTTTGAGTCAGTTCAGACGGATCATCTCCTAAAGCCAGTGTTTCAGACAGGACAACTCATCCTTGTTGCTGATTAGTCACTAGGCCTTGTTTCTTTCTGTTTGCATTTTTCTTTGATTGTACTGTTTGTTTGCTTTCGAACTTTATTTGTACTTTCATGGTAATTTCAATGAAATGAGCATTGCAATGTTTTGATTCAATTCATTTATATCCACTGTGTGCATCTTTATGCTTTCTTTTTCACAAAACAAAAATATATCTCCTGTTCACTTTCTTTATCAAGCTTTTGTTTATGCAAAGATTGGAGGGAGGATGATGAAACGAAATACCTAAAATTACTGGATTCTATGCTTTTAATTTAAAACTTGGCTGATGATGTACATGCATTGTTTCAACTCCCAAACACTGGAGAAATAAGGAAGTTAATCCTTTGTCAACCCCTTCGAGCCTAAAAGTTGGAGTTTCTTTCTGTACGAAAAACCCGCAATTTAACCTAGGGATGGGTAGTTCTCAGTTAATTTGACTGTGTATTTAAACACAAGAGAATCATTACAATCACAAGCTTTCCTTCGCACACATCAAAGAAGTGTCGAAGATGTCTTTCAAATCAAAAGCCAATGATGGTTCACCATAATCATTAAGCCAGGCAGTCACTATCTTTCAAAAAAAAAAAGAATGAAAAAATCAAAAGAAAAGCCCGCTAAGTCAAAACCTATGAAGGAGACTTAGGCAAAAATTGGGGCATCCCGCTGACTGTAAGCTCAAATGACACAGTTCAGGCAAAAGTTAGGGATAACAAAAAAGAAAAATCAAGAGGTTACCAAAATCCTCAAAGACAAAATGAGTTGACTAAGGTCCTCATAAAAAACAACAAAATATTGTAAGAAAGAGTGACTGCCATTTCAAAGAAAATCCCTTGGCCCTTGAGCCATTATCATAACAGTGTTACAATTCCAAAATCACTTGGAACTTGAATGCATTGTTTGAATTAACTGAGCATAGGACTGGAGATCATCATGAAGAATGGGTTGGGTACAAATAAACTTTGAGCCTATATCCTTTGTTTCAAAAACCGTGGACCAAACCACGTTACAACCTTCAAAAGACCTAATTGAAGCCAGGTTTCTTTTGAAAGCATACTACAGCAAGGTTGCGTAAACTGACTCCTATGTTTGTTGCCAATCATTTGCTTTGATGTCTTACCTTTGCTTTCTCTTTCACTTTGCATGTCTAAAACGCCGTGTTTTGACAAGTGATTCATTTTGCTTTACATCAATAATATCATTCCAAAAATGATTTTTGATTTCAAAATTGCACTGAGCTTTGCATTAAAATTACCATGTTTGTTTGAATAATCCTATTTGCAGGCAAACTTTCCTCATTTAAGAAAACTTCAAACAGTTGAGAAACCTGGTCAGTGAACCTATCAGGGGCACATTACTTCCAGATCCTGTTGTGAATCAGTTCAAGATTTGTTGCTCAGTGCAATTCCCTCTTAGAATTGGTTATCCAGAAGATCTCCTTCAAGACCCATACTGAGTTTAGCCTTCTCAACTCTCGTTTCAAGACTTGAAGCCATGATCAGTTCATCCCCAGCAACTGAAGCCACAATCAATTTATTCTTAGCATTCAAGAATTGAAGCCATGATTAGTTCATTCTTCCCCTACAGCAGTCAAACTGAAGCTATGATCAGTTTATTTTCATCAGTCAATCAATCTGGGGCAATCTTCTTCAAGAATCCTCAAGAGGTCTTTCCTCAAAAGACCATCATCCTGATACAATTCATAAGTGTGACAGAGATGTGTTCAACATCTTCTCTCCAAGCAGAGTGGGCAGTGTTCCCTGTGTTGAGGAATCAGAGTTCCATTCTTCCCTCACAAAAGAGTCTATCTCAGTTGTCTCTATCATTTGCATTGTATACATAAATCATTCGTTTATCATACATAGATAGATTTTCATAGCTTGAAGTTTGCTTCGTGCTCATATGCATTTTTCCGAGGTCCTGTTGCTATCAACATCTTACCTTGTGATCAAAGCCCAACTTACTTGGCGCCTACCAAAACTTTTACCTGCCTTTTCATTCAGTGCCATTCCTGAATGTTGTCGTTTACCTGTTTTCTTTCTTTTCAGTGCCATTCTTGGATGTTGTCATTTCTCTTTGCATCTATTGTTGTTGTTAGATGTTTGTCTTCTTTTGTTCCAGTGCTATTCCTGGATCTTTATATTCTTTCACTCTAGTGCCATTCCTGGATGTCTGTCTCTTTTGATCTCCAGTGCCATTCCTGGATATTTTATTCCTCTTATTTCTCCCAGTGCTATTCCTGGAAGCTTTTCTCTCTTCTGTAATCCCCATCATATTTGCTTGGATATCTTTCAGTGCCATTCCTGAAAGTTTTATCTGTTCGTTCAGTGCTATTCCTGGATGATTTTTCTCCTTTGTATTCAATGCCATTCCTGAATGAGATTTTACCTTTATCTTTCAGTGTCATTCCTGAAAGTCTTATCTGTTCATTCAGTGTTATTCCTGGATGAGTTTTCTCCTTTGTATTCAGTGTCATTCCTGGATGTCTTTCTCACTGTCATTCAATGCCATTTTTGAATGTAGTGATTTACCTTTACCTTTCAGTGCCATTCCTGAAAGTTTTATCTGTTCGTTCAGTGCCATTCCTGAATGAGTTTTCTCTTTTGCATTCAATGCCATTCTTGGATGTTGAGATTACTTTTGTCCAATTCCATTCTTGGATACCTTTTCCCCAACCAAGTCCAATACTATTCTTGGATATCTCTGATGTTTAACCTTGCCATCCAATGCCATTCTTGGATGTCTCCAATGAAGTTTTCAAATAAAATTTTGTTTCTATCCAATGCCATTCTTGGATGACTCTGATGTTTACTGTTGCCTCATTCAATGTCATTCTTGAATGTTGTAGTTCCTTTTATCCAATGCCATTCTTAGATATCTTATCCCCAATAGAGTGTTTTTCATCTCCATCCAATGCTATTCTTGGATGACACTGTTGTTTTTACCAGAAACTTTCTTGTTGTTGTCCAATGCCATTCTTGGACATCTTTTGACATACTTTTGTCTCGTTTGTAGTTTTTATCCAATGCTATTCTTGGATGTCACTACTCGTCTTCCCAGGGTCTTGTCCCTTTCTTTCCAACTATTGATGGATACTTCTTGTCACCTTGACAAATCTCCAAAAATAGCTTGTGTTCCCCGACGTGTCTTTTCACGTCATCTCTCTCAATTTACCGTAACTCTCTTGTTTCAAGTTTCCCTGCAGTTTGTTTCATCCTTTGCATTCATATCATCTTGTGACATCTTATGGCTAAAAATTTGGTTTTCTGCATTTAAGTATCTTCAATCTTGTCGAGACGAAGTTTTCAACCTTCATATCTCCTGATAGAAGAAACTTAAATAGGGGCAGCTATTGAACCCTAATTTTTACCCCTAAGATTTCACATATCTCATTTTGCATCTTTACCACAAACAAGATCACACATTGGTTCCCTCTCTTCTTTGGGTTTATACCTTGCAGGGATCTCGGAGTCATCTGTGTGTTTTCTTATTCACTTTATTGCTTTATTTGTTTATATTTTACTAACCATTAATCAAAATCCAAAAAATATTTTGTTCCCTTTTACTAACTTTTTCAGGAAGAGAGTCAAGGATATCAAACAGTCCCTCAGCTCGAATGAATTTCATCTGAACAAAGTTAAAGTTGATCTGCAAACAATTCAAAATTCATCTGATCAAGAGTTTCCAAGATTTAATTGATTATTATTCAAGAGACTCCAAGGTTCATGTGTTTATTTCCATGCCTTCTTTGACAAGCAAGAAAAATTGAGCCAGAGCCAAGACAGTACATCAAAAAAGCCATTTTTCTCATTTTTCACTGTGTTAATCGATTAACCTAATTACACTATGAAATGGTTAATCGATTCACACGTGCAACTTTTGGAAAAAATGTGCCAAATTTAAATTCTGCAGCAATTAGCACCAATTTTCATCATTTTGATCACATGTGGAATATTCAAGGCCATCTCATTTTAATTCCGTACATCACTTTGATCATTTCCTACCATACACCTTCACTAATCACCACTCTTTTATGAATTTCCCTCCAAATTCAAATTCCAAGCCTAATTTTCATTTCCAAACCAAATTCGAAACCACCAAATTTCCAAGCCTAAACTCTATAAATAGAGCCCTCATTTCATTCATTCTTCAAGCTTTGAAGAGCCAAATTCACCTTGCTAAACTTTCATTCAAGCTTTTGATAGCCAACAAACCTCTTGCAATTTCTCTCCCCAACTACCAAATTCACCAAAGCTCACATTTCTTCTTTTGAAAGTTAACAAGAATTCACATTGATTCTTGTTCAACTTTGAGCTAAACCTTCATCCATTCACTTTTTCTTCATCAATTTCAGTAGATCAAGACTTTAGAGTTTGGATCTTGGAGTAATTTGAAGCAATTTTCAGATTTGGAGTGGTAATCTCATTTTCCACCATTGTTGTTTAATTTCATCTTTCACAATGTAGATCCTTTGTTGATCTTGTTTGCTTGATCTTTGGATCTTACAATTTGTGTTGATTACTGGTTTTTGCTGCTGTTTTACTCAAAATTTCATGCACAATTGCATCCTTAATCATGAGGTGTTTGAATAAATGATTGATCAAGGATTATACAATTTTCAAACTGATTTTCTGCTGTTTTTACAGTGTTAATCGATTAACCAAAACATGCACGAATTGGTTAATCGATTAACAGTTGAATTCTGCGCAAAAAAACTACAAGTTTGCACTGGTTAATCGATTAACCTAATTACATTGTGAAGTGGTTAATCGATTAACCAGCATCCAGAATGTGAAAAATGCTTGTTTTTGGGACTGTTTTGGTTTTTTTTTGCCGTTTTCTTCCCTTTTCTTTGTTCTTAGCCTTAGATCACATAATTGTGTGGTTTAATTAGGCTCTCTCTTCATCTATTTCTCTTTTATTTTGATCGATGAAAGTCGTAAAGATCTTAGAATTCTTTTGTTGAATTTCGATCGAGACGAGATCGCTACCACTTTTCTTTTCGTGCGGTATTGCTTTCGGATGACGATCTACATATCGTTCATCTAGCATGCATTAGCATAAAGAGCTATTGACCGACCTCATTGTAGGATAATTACTCCGTAAATTACTCGGCGATTGCTTAACATAGCGCAATATTTGTCCCGCATCGGAAAACTATCAAGAATAGTTGATTATTTGTCTTTTGGTTCAAAACTTATGAAACTTGTTGTTAGGAGGCTTTGGTCTTATCAATCCTCTAATGAGTTTTCATTAATCTTGACCTAAGTGTAATTATTCGATTATTATTGATCACTAATTCTAACAACTAATCACTAACTTACTAACAATACTATTGTACTAATCCTTTACAATTCCTTCTCGCTCTATATCTCTTTTACTTTTATGCTTCATTTTTATCATTTCATATCATGTTTATGCTTCCGCAATTTTTCCTTTGTCCGTTGGACATATGTTTATGCTTCCGCAATTTTCCCTCTGCCAGTTGGACGCATGTTTATGCTTATGCCTTTTTCTCTTTGTCCACTTGGACCAAAAACATTAATAAAGGCCAAAACCTCTAAAAAACTTGTGCTTCTAATCTTGGACTATGGTTACTATCCTTTGCAGTGGACATGGAGTTTTGCACCTAGACCTTGGACTCCAATGCTATTCTTGAATCTTGGACTTAGAACTTGGACATCCAATGCAATTCTTGGAACCTTAGACTTAGAACTTGGACATCCAATGCAATTCTTGGAACCTTGGACTTAGAACTAGGACCTTTTCCCTTTGCTTTGGAATTATGGCTCGAAGACTTCGAAGACTTGTGCTTTTCCATGGTTTATGGTGAAGATAACTACATTGTGTGGTTAGATCTTTTTTATCCCTAGCTTTTATATTATGCTTTAGGATAATCACTTCTTCTCCTCCCCATTCTTCAATTTTCAAAACTCTCTCTCTTTTTCAAAACCTTCTTGATTTCAAACTATCACCGCTTTCATAATCAAACCTTGACTTTGTCAACTGATTTTACCCTTTTCTTTTCATTTCTTAACTAAATGCTAAACTACATAAGCATATTGACACCTTTTTCAAAAGACATTAAAAAACATCAAACTCATCACTCTCTTTTTTGTGCCCTTGTGCACTTTTTCCTTTAACTTTTTCATAAGTTTAGACATGATTCATTTCTTTAAGCGGAATTATTCGCTTGGAAATGACGACTTGTCTTTACATTTAAAAACAACCAAAACAAACAAATTCCATTCTTTGTACCACGAACTACGGGGTTTTGATCCTACATTGCACATCGTGGGTACGTAGGCATGAGGCGAAAAGTCTCTCCAAACACAAAAATCTTAAAAACAATTTCTCTTCTCATCTCCTCAATCACTTTTCAAGCAAACTTTTTCAGACCAAAAAGCGGTAGATATTTCAAAGGGCTCCTATAGAGTACTATAGACGTTTTGGGTGCTAACACCTTCCCATTGCGTAACCAACCCCCCTTATCCAGTCTCTTCACTAGTTCTTGTTGTAGAGCTTGTGTAGGTTTTGTTCGCTCTTTTTCCTTTCCTTTTTGGATAAAATAAAAGTGCGGTGGCAATTCTTGCTTCTCGAGTTAAGTTAATCAATAACTTACACTCACGATTTTGCCGCTACAGTAACATTCTTATCCTTTGAGATACACACATTGAGATAAAACATCATTTTATAAGGGACTATGTTTAGAAGGGTATTATTAATTTAAAATTTATTGGTACATACCATCAATGAGCTAATATCTTTACAAAATCCCTTGCTGAAGACATACTTATTTTCATTCTGAAGAGTTTAAAAATGGAAATTTTTCATGAGTAAAAATACAAATTTCAATGTGTGATGCCTTTGGAGAGTCAAAATAAGAATTTGAGAAAATATGACTCTGAACCAGTTAACCCTATGAAGTGAAAAGGTTCTCTCGGTCAAAAGGTCCTAAGTCAAAATCCCTCTGGAAATTTTGTCTTCTGGACTCTGAATAATATTAATATTTTTATTCATGCACTTTAATTGGGGCTAAGAACTATGTTGACAACATGTCTAACTAATTCTTACAGCAGTAAATTGTTTGAATAAACCTTGGGAACTATTTTTTAGGGTAAAACAAAATTTATGTTCTGACGCATCCTTTATCATTAATTTCTTTTTCCTTTTCGAGTAGAATGATTTCATTCAGCAAGCGTGCTTAGTAGCGTGTCGTGCTATAGAAGTTATTACTGAGGTTTTTGTTTTGAGGTGACATTCGAGTTTCCTTTCATTTCAACTTCAATCCCTAATCATTTCTAAGTCTTCTCAACAATTTACTTATGATGATAAACATCTCATGTACTTTATCCTTTCAAGGGTTAAAGTCAACCTTCCTTTCACCATCTTTAACTTCATGAAGTCAAAGATCATTACCTCTCAGAGAAAATGTCTTTCTTTATTCCTTATGGACCAGTTCTCTCAAAACTCTTCTCTCAAGAAGGAATAATGAAGAAGGTGTAAGAAGTTGGTTTAACTAAGGCTCTTGTAACCCATTGGAGCTTGAAGCTTGATGTACCTCAAAGTACTTCAGGTGTTGGACCCTCTGCTTCCTAGTCTCCTTTTCTCATCTTTTCTTTTGTATCTTTATTTTCTTCTATTTGCATCTTGTACTTCAGAATGACTGATGAAGTATTTCCTTTTCAGTCATCTTTATTCTTCAATTTTATGTATTCTTTTTTAGTGATGCCAAAGAGGGAGAAAATATATGATTTAGATTCACTTTTATCCCAAGATAATCTTCAAACATGTTAAATTTATTGGATAAATTATAAGATTATTTGTGTTGTTTGAAAATAAAAAATTTTCCAAGTCTTAAACTTAAAGGGAGCTTGCAAACCACACTATGTGAACTTAAGCTAAGAAAATTTTGAAGTCTAAAACTCAGCGGGATCTTACAAACTTAACTCTTACTTTTAGATGATTATTTGTTAAGTCAAAATTGTTCATAAAAATTATAATATTTGTCATCATAAAAAAGGGGGAGATTGTTGGGACAGCTTTGGTTCTACATATATAATCCTTAAGTTTTGATGATAACAAGGTATAAAGAATACTTTTGTACTCTGACAGTTTGTTGAGTGTGCAGAATCTGAACTAGCCAGCTACTAAATAAAGAAGAATCTAAACAAATCAGAAGCTAGATAAAGCAGAATCTAAACAAGTCAGAAGCTAGATAAAGCAGAATCTAAACAAGCCAGACGCTGAACATAGCTAAACAAAACAATCTGGATAGAAAGAGACTCAGAACTCTGGATAGAGAGAGACTCTAGACTCTAGATATAGACTCTGGATTCTAGGTAGAGAGAGACTCTGGACTCTAGTTATAGAGACTCTGGACTCTAGATAGAGAGAGACTCTGGACTATGGACACCATCAAATTCTGAACCAAAGATAGAATATGAAGAAGTGTTAAACTTAAATTCAACCTCTGGATATCCCAGTCAACGCTTTTGAACTAAATAACTTATATGTACTCTAATAAATGCAAGCCTAATTTTCACTAGACTCTAAAGTCTATCCTCAAGGCTCTGAACTCTGATCAAACTTAAAAAACATCTCATATACAAAGCCAATGGTTTAGAGAAAATGACTGAATGAATATTTTAAAAGATAGTACAATTTGAGCGGCGAAATCAAAATGACAGATACACTCATATTTCCAAGGACTGTACTACAAACAACTATCAAACATTTTCTCTCCACTATCCACGATTTACGGCTCAACCTCGTACCAACTATTACAATTGTGGATTTGAATAATTGTCCAATTGTATCCTTCAATGATCTTATTCTTCATCTATATAAAGCAGACAAATAAATTGTGAAGATAAGATTTGAAAAATGCAACTGAGACGACGAACTTCATGCCGAAAGAATTTCAATAAGAGAAAGTCAATATCAAGAAAGAGAAAATAGAGAGAAACACTTAGAACTTCATTTCATATATTCTAAAGTGTAACCTTTGATTATCACAGTGTATATCTATTTATTTAGAAGTAATTTTGTAAACACAAATCTTGTATTTAATGGTTGTTAAATTCCATGAGGGACTAGGTTTTAGTCAGAAGCCTCAAGAAGTCATTAACGCATAGTCTTTGAGTTGTAATTCTGTAAGGGGCTAAGTTGAGTCAGAATCCTAGAGAAGTCATTAACGGGTAGCCTTTGAGATTGTAATCAGTTTGATTATTAAATTAAGCCCTGTTGAGAAGGCAAAATCACTCTAGCGAGTGGACTGGATTAACCTAGTTAACGGTGAACCAGGATAAAAATACCTTGTCATTTTTATCATTATTGCTATTGTTTTTGGGATGACGAAAATAATTGTCATATTTAAAACCTAATTCAATCTCTCATGTATTTCCTGAACCTTCAATAAGATGAAAAAGATGTAATTATTAGATCGACAATGTTCTACATATCACCACCAGAGCTCCGTCCTTTTCAGAGTTGAACATTCATGATCGTGAAGGTTGGATCAGATCCTATAGAATCAGGCCGCCAAGTACGTCAGGGATACTGGTCGTATGGAGAGGAGGGGGTTGTACCTGCAAGGTACTCCGACGCTCAAGTAAGAAAGGGTCGGAGAAAAGGGGCAAGCACAAAGTTTGAATTCTTAGGGTGAATATCGGATACCTGACCCTCTCAAGCGAGAGGGTTTATATAGAGCCCCCAGCGCGTGGCCAACAGTCCTATTTTCGGAGCGAAATAACCGTTTTCCCCAAAGAATTGGAAACTACCCAAACTAGCTATTATGTCGGGCAGGGTGCCCAAAACTAGTCGTTATGTCGGGCATAGGCATAGTTCCGGGCACCTGCCCAAAGCTGTTCAGGGAGCAATGAAGCCGTGCATGACGGGCAGTAATTCAGGGGAGGAATGTTGTACTCCTTGCCCGGTTTGAGGGGAAGAAAGGTAACTTTTACCCCTCTATGGATTAGACTTAGGCAATTTGGGCTGCTCTGGAACAGAGGCGGATTTGGCCAATTCTAGCCATTGGTCCAGTCCAGAACAGGAGCCCCCCAAGTCGTTGCTCCCGAGCATGGGAGTGATGACTTAAGGAATGCTCATTGCTCCGTGGAGCCAGTATGGAGTCGTCATTTGAAGACGAGGAGGATTGTCTCAAAGTGCTCGTGGCTCCCGTGTTCGTGAGATTTGTGGTCGTGACCTTCTTGCCCGGTGTTCGGGGAAATTGAGAGTCAGACAGGATTGGAAACGTTGGGACGCCACGTGTGTCTAGAGCTCCGTGTAGCAGTTAATAGAAAATGATGGCTAGTGGGTAGTCATCATGGCCTACGAGCGCATGTTCATACGTTCCTCTTTGTATAAAAGGGTGAAAGTCGTTCCACTTGGAACTTTTCAGTATGATTTCTCTTCGCTCCTTTCAGTACTCTTGCCCGTAACCGCCTTCCACCTACTCCGACCACCGTGTCAAGCTTCGACCAGCACCTTTTTCTACTTAAATCAAGTAAGTTTTTGATCCTTTGCCTATTCTGCTTCTGTTTGTTGTTAATGGTAGATTGCATGTGGTTAGGGCTAGTTTTAGAGGACGAAATGGGTGAATCTCTGGCGATTGTTGGTGGTGGACGGTGGTTGTGCCATTTTTCTACCTCTAACATGTCGCTGGAGTTGGTAGTATGTTTCAGCGAGGAGGGTGGTTAACGGTGATGTTGCGGTAGCTGTATATGCGTGATCGCCGTGTCTGTTCATCGTCCGAGTGGGTGATGAGTTTTCCGGTAGAACATTCCCAGATTCCCTTGAAGCTTTGCGATTTCTGGTGAAGCTTCAAACGGAAACTGGGTGTGGGTACGCGGAAGCTCCTCGCCCTGGGATGATTAGTTTCGAGCGTCTCCTCCGAGGAGGTTTCAACTTTCCTTATGATGTTAGGGCTTAGGCCGGGGACATTGTTTTAGCCCTTTGCGCTCCCTTTCACTTGACTTAGCAGTGGAATGGTGGATTTGATTTGCTGTCAAATTCATTTTCTTCTCTGCTTTTCAGGTGACTATAATGGTGACGGGGCCAGATAGAGAAGTTATTATAGATACATCCGAGGAGGAAACGGGCTCCGAAGATAACAACAGCTCGACGGCTTCGAGTCCGGCGACTTCGAGTTCTTCCAGCACTGTTGGGGAGGAGGAAGAGGTGGACGACATGGATGAGGATGTCGACGGGTTCTCCGCGAAGGATTGGGAGGTGGCCGAACCTGCCGAACATGTGTCGACTTTCGCAAAATCTTTGGTGGATGTTTTCAGGAGGTAGGACCAGAGGGAGAGTAAAAGCTGCACTTCCCTTCTTTAGACGAGCGGGTTTGTACGAGCTTCGGGGACCGCTTCACAATGTACGAGTATGCCTTTAAAGAGCTGGGCCTGAGGTTGCCTTTCACTGATTTTCAACGGCCAGTGTTCGAGCATTTGATGTTAGCCCCCACGCAGTTGAATCCTAACTCGCTGGCCTTCATTCAGGCATTCAAGTTGGTATGCGAGCATCTCGCTATAGGGGCTACTCTTCCCTTGTTCTTCACTGTCTTCCATCTTCAGAGGCAGCTATCGGGGAAGAAGTATGGCTGGGTCTCTTTAAAGCAGCCCCGCAAGCTGTTCAAGCCATTTTCAGAGTCTATCCAGACATTCAAGGAATGGTACTACGTCGTTGAGCCCGTGTCCGAGGTTGCCCAGGATAGTACATATGTCTGGGAGATTGAAGTTGATGAGGACGGGAACGAGCTGTACGACGAGGAGGGGAGGTATATCGGGCGGAGACTCTACAAGTTCCCACTCCACTGGGCACCCGACCATTTTGCCAAGAAGCCCAGTGACTCTGTCTTCCAACCGAGCGATCTCCGCGGGCAGGAAGCTGTGGCGTATGAGGTGCTGGTGAAGTGGTTCAACTCCTTCGGGCTTGCTCAGTGCTAGACAAGCAAGGGCAACCCGATCTTCGAGGAAGATGGGAGTCAAAGGGTCGAGCGCCGATTCATCAAAGTTAAGGCACTGTTGGAGTGCAAGACTCCCGTGGATGCCGACAAGCTGCTTGGTAGTCATAGATATTTAGATTTTGTTTGCGTCATTTCTTTTCCTCGTATCTAACATACTCGTGTTTTGCTTGTGCAGGCGAGATGCCTCAGGCGCATGACAGGGTTGTAAGGAACGCTCTCGCGAGGAATAAGGCCGGGGCGGCTCCTCCAAAATCCCGGTTTACTGGTGCTCGTGCTCCTCCTCCCGTTCAAACTGCTGCGCGAACCTCTTCTTCTCCTACTTCTGCTCCCCGGGGGTCTCCTCTTTCTTTGATCGGTCGACCCAAGCGGCAAAGGTTTAATGATGTTGTGGACCTTACCCGGGGGCCGGAGAAAGGGAAGTTCGAGCTTCCTCCCTGTATCCTTGACAGGAGGTTTTTTGAAGGCAACTCTTTAGTCGTTCCCCGGGCGGAATCTCTTCGCTTTGAAGGTATGGATCGCCCGAGCAAGAGGGCGCTGGTGGCCTAAGACGCTTCTGCCTTGGTCAGGATACTAGAGATGGCGGCTGTTTACGCTGAAGGGGACTCTGCAACTGAGTCCGAACTCAATGCTGCTCAGGCTTCTGTGGCATCCCTCAAGGAAGAATTCAAGAGTGCCGGCGAGGCTCGGAAGAAGGCTGAAGAGGAGGCGGTTAGGCTGAAGGAGGAGAATTCCAAGCTGGCGGCGGAGAAGAAAGCTGCCGAGGAGCTGATCAGGGAGCTGAGGGCGGTCAATGCCCCGGGTGTCGACGAGCTGGATGATGTGAAAGAATTGAAGACTAGATCCGAGTTGGTTGCTCGCATGCTGCTGGCCGAAGACGATAGTATTGTCGTTGTGGAGGAGTCTTTCAAAAATGTTGTGGCTCAATTGCGGGTGGTGAACCCTGAGCTCGATATTTCTGTTGAGGGTACTCACTATCTGGTGCATGTAGAGGATGGTCGTATTGTCGTGCCCGACGGCCTCCTTGAAGGTACCCCCGAGGATCAGCCCGCAGAGGACCAGGGACCCCAGCCAGAGCCTGCCGAGCATGCGGTTGAGTGAGGAATTTGTATTTTTGATGTTGTTGTAATCTGTCCGGCCTGCGTGCCGTGGAATTGCGTGTAATTTATTTCTGGGGGGCGTGGCCCCCGTTTCATGTAACAAAGTACAATCGTGGCCCTTGCGGCCACTTATTATGTTAACTTATCACATGTTTAATTCTGTTGTTTGTATGAATTTACTTGCTTTTATTTTTAGCTAAGTGTCGTATTCATGCTCGTTGCAAGTGTATATATGCCCGTGATTGGGAGTATTTGACTTGCGCAAATGTTTTAGGGGAGTTGCTTGTTGCAGATGTGTTCGACAGTGAGGGGAACTGGTCGAACTGCCGGGGAATGTCCTGGCGGGGTGCGGAGCTCAGGTCGCGTTTGAGGCCTGAGTTCACGGCGTGAACGTCCCATCACGAGCTGGGGTTCTGCCAGTCATGGTACTTTGACGACAGCGATGCTCGATCGAGGACCGCCGTCGAGCAGTGGCCCGGCTCGTTACTGAGCGAGGTTCTGCTTTATTCGTATGCGACGCTTGTACCTAGACGCGCATAATGGCCGGTAGCTGACGTTCGTCGTTGCGACGGGTCGCACCGAGGATTTTAGCTTTAGTATTGTTTTAGCTTTTCAGCGTTCCATGGTCGAGCAAGTTCTTCCCCAGAGAGATGTTATAGGTAGTATGCCCCATTTCCCTTTTTGGTCGGACATAATAGGGTCCTTCCCAGTTGGCTGCTAGTTTGCCTTCGCGAGAGTCTTTGTGATTTCTTCTTAGGACATAGCCTTGAGCGCGTTAGGCGGAGCCAGGTGCATGTCCCCGTGCCGTTGGTATTTATCGCATTTCTTCACGTGTTCTTTCGCGTCGTTTTACATGGTCGGCCAGTAGTAACCTACCCGGAGAGCCTTTCAAGCAAGGGACCTTCCGCCGAGATGTTGGGCGTTGATTCCCTCGTGGATTTCGCGCAGGATGTGTGTGACCATTTCCCCCTCGATACATTTGAGCAGCGGAATGGAGAATCCTCGTCTGTAGAGCTTGTACTCGACCAAAACATAAGAGCAGGCTCTTCGCCTGACTACGCTGGCCTCCTTTGGGTCGGACGGGAGTTTGTCTTTGGCGAGATAGTTGTAGAATGGGGTCATCCAGCAGTTGTTATCGTCGATCATCTATACGCCGAGTGTCGGGGAAGCCTTCTCGATACTGGGTCGAGGAAGTACCTCCTGTATGACAGATTTGTTTCCTCCTTTCTTCTTCGTGCTGGCTAGTTTAGACAGCACGCCTGCTCGTACGTTATGTTCGCGGGGAACATGTTTCACTTCCACTGTTGTGAACTTCGCCATTTCCTTCTTTACCAGGGCCAAGTATTCGGTCAGGTTGTCGTTTTTGGCTTGGTATTCTCCCCAGACCTGGAGGGCCACGAGTTGTGAATCTGTGCAAATGACGACTTCTTCTGCGCCTAGGTCCTCGGCAAGGCGTAGCCCAGTGAGGAAGGCTTCGTATTTAGCCTAGTTATTAGAGGTTGGGAAAGACAGTGTGAGTGATACCTCGACGATAATTCCTTCTCCGTTCTCCAGTATGATGCCCGCGCCGCTTCCTGCAGAGCTTGAGGCACCGTCGACGAAGATGGTTCATTTACGTGCTTCGCTCGCGGGGGAGTCTGCGAACGTCATCTCCGCGACGAAGTTGGCCAGAGCTCGGGCCTTGAGGGCTTTTCTGCCTTTGTATTTGATGTCAAATTTGGGCAGTTGCAGCGACCATTTGAGCATTCGGCCGGCCATATCTGGTCGTCCGAGCAGCTGTTTTATGGGCTGATCTGTTCGAACCACGATCGTGTGAGCCAGGAAGTAGTGTCTTAATCTTCTGGCTGCATTAATGAGGGTCAGTGCCACCTTCTCTATCTATTGGTATCTTAACTCTGGTCCTTGCAGCACTTTGCTCGTGAAATAAATGGGCTTCTGCCCGTCGGGTGTCTCATGGATGAGGGCGGCACTCACTGCTTCGGTTGCTACGGCCAGGTATAGGTACAACGTCTCGCCATTGTCCAGGCGAGAGAGGACTGGTGGCTCTGAGAGTGCTTATTTTAGATGGAGAAGGGCCTTGTCGCACTCTTCGGTCCATTCGAATGCTGCCTCTTTGCGGAGGAGTTTGAAGAATGGTAGGGCGTGCTGGGCGGACTTGGCCACGAAACGAGATAGTGACGCGAGCATCCCGTTGAGGGACTTGATGGATTTTTTGGACTTGGGCGTAGGAAACTCGGAGAATTCCCGGCATTTGTCGGGATTGGCCTCGATTCCTCGTTCCGTTAAGTAGAAGCCGAGGAATTTGCCTGCTCGGATGCCGAACGTGTACTTCTCTGGATTAAAACGCATTTTGTATTTGCTGGCCTGTTCGAAGACCTTTTTCAAATGGGAAGTATGATCGGTTTCCTCGTGGGATTTTACGATCATGTCGTCCATGTAGACTTCGAGCATGTCGCCTATTTCTCCCCCAAAACACTTTGTTCATCATTCGTTGGTACGTTGCTCCGACGTTCTTCAGGCCGAAGGGTATTACGTTGTAGTAATAGTTGCCCGATTCGGTCATGAAGGCCGTGTATTTTTTGTCGTACATTGCCATTGGGATTTGATTGCAGCCCGAGTAGGCGTCCATGAATGATAAAAGTTTAAAACCAAAAAATTATCAAGTTTATCAATATTAGGGAGGGGGTAGGCATCCTTCGGGCATGCCTTATTGAGATCGGTATAATCAATGCACATGCACCATTTTCCATTAGATTTTTTAACTAATACAATGTTGGACAGCCAAGTGGTGTACTTGGCTTCCGAAATAAATTTGGCCTCGAGGAGGTCCTTTACAGCTTTTTCAGCAGCCTCCATTTTCTCCAAAGACTGCTTCCTCCTACGTTGTGCTACGACCTTGATGGCCGGGTCGATGGTCAGCTGGTAACAAGCGATTGATGGATCCAAGCCAAGCATTTCGGCGGCGCTCCATGAGAAGAGGTTGGATTCTCTCGGAGGCATGCTTTGAGCTGCTTCCTCGTAATGTCGGGAAGGTCTGCTCCAATCTTCACTCCCCGTTGGGGGTCTTCGCCGAACCGAACTATCTCGAAGTTACCATCCGAGATTGGGCGCATCGGATGGGAGCTGCTGCTGGATGACGCCGACGGGCTGGCTGAAGCGGCTCGTTCCTCTTGTTGTTCCTCGGGGAAGTGACTGTCGAGGTCGATAGAGTCAACCTGGGGCAGAGGCTTGGCCTCCTCGGAGCTGCTTGGCAGTGCTGGCTTGCTCGACACCTTTGGCTTGGGCGCAATGGTGTTGAGCCCCTTTGTAGATTCTTCGAAACACCGCCTGGCAGCTTCTATATAGCCGTGGAGGGTGGCGACCATCCCTTTCGAAGTGTAATACTTCATCTTCAAGTGGACGGTTGAGGGCACCGCTACCAACTCGGCCAGAGTTGGCCTTCCGAAAATGCATTGGTAAAGTGACGGGCAGTCGATTACCAGAAATTGCACCTTAATGGATCTGGCCGTCTCAGCTGATCCGAAGGTTACGATCAGTTCAACGTATCCCCACGGCTTGGTCATAGACCCGTTGAATCCCTGTAAATCAGACCCTACGTAGGGGGTAAGGTGCGATTCATCCAGCTGAAGTGTTGAAAACAGCTGGGAGTACATGATGTCGGCCGAGCTGCCCTGGTCGACGAGTATTATGCGAACGTCAAAGTTCGCCATCCGGGTTCTGACGAGCAATGGTATGCTTGAGTTCGGGGACCCGCCGAGGAGTTTCTCCCGGTAGAAGGAGATAGGGACGGATCCCTTCTGGGCCCGATCAAGCGTGGTTACTTTGTTGGAGCTTGTGTTGATCAGGTGTTCGAACTTCCGTTTTAGGAGCCCACAGTGACTTTGTTGAAACCCCCGCCAGAGATGACCATGGCGGAGGGAAATGTCTCCCACGGGCTGTGGGCCGCGAAATATGCAGGGGCATTGAGCCCGTCCGGGACGTTGAAGTCCTCGGGTCACGATATGGACATAGCGACCTGTACATTGGCGTCTTCTGGGGAGGGTACCCCCTCCTCGACCTTCTTGGACTCCTGGGCGTCCTGCCGAGGAGTGTCCTTCTTCTTCGCGAACTGTTTTAGGTGGCCGTCCCTGATCAGTATCTCAATGGCATCCTTCAGATGGATGCAGTCCTCCGTAGTATGGCCGTGACTTTTGTGGAAACGGCAGTATTTTGATTTGTCCACGTTCGGTCTGTTTGGAAGTTGTTTGGGGAAGCGGACCCCAGCCTGTTTGAACTCCGAATTGGCACATTCGGACAAAATCTTTTCCCTGGAAACGGTCAAGGGAGTGTAGTCATGGAAGCGCCCGGAGGGTCCCTTGCTATCGCGGGAGTCCCGTGGACGGTCCTCGTGCCTCCGTTCACCCCGACGAGATGTCGAGGCTTTATCTCCTTTGGAGGCCCGAGCGTTCTCCTGGCGGCGTGATGCTCGGACGTTGCAAGCCGCAATCTTCTCTTCGTACTGAATATGAGACTGGGCTTTAAGGAGGAGAGCGTCTAAGTTCCTCGGTGGCTCGAGGCCAATGGCTTTAGAGAACTCGGAGTCCGGGCGGACCCCTTGTTCGAGGAGAAACTTCTTCATTTTATCTGTCGTCGGGACCTGCACTGCTTCCTTGTTGAACCTCTCGATATATGCGCGGAGAGGTTCGTCTTTCCCCTGGATTATGGCTCCAAGAGAGGCCTCAGTTTTGGGGTGGCGGCGAGATGCTGTGAAGTGCCGCGAGAACATCCTGCCCAGCTGTTTCCACGAGGTAATGGACTCCTCGGGCAGTTGTTTATACCATGTCATCGCTCCCTTTCGGAGCGTGGTCGGGAACAGTCTGCATTTGATGGCGCCACGTATGCCTCGGTAGTCTAACAGCGCATCGATGTTCTCGATGTGCTCATCGGGGTCGGTGGTCACGTCGTACGTACCAAGTGACGAGGGTTTCTCCAAGCCTTTTGGGAGACGGGTAGCCAAGATCTCCTGGGACAACGGGCCGCGAGGCTCGTCGTCGTAGCTAGAACTGGTGTATGATGGGGACCGAACGGGATGCTCGCGACGCCGGTTCCTTCGCGGAGAAGGTGAGCGGTTCCTTCGAGGAGAAGGTGAGCGGTTCCTTAGGGGAGAAGGTGAGCGGGCCCGTCCTTTAGACTTGATCGGTGGAGATTGCTCGTTCCTCCGAGTCCTCTTGTGGTCATGAGCGTGCTGGTCACGCGGGGAGATTCGGTCGTGCTTCCGGGCTACGCGAGGATCAGGTTCTTGGTGCAGTCTTCGGTCGATTTCTCTCCGGGGCTGCGGGCTTCTTGATCGTCGTTGGTTCCTCATCGTGGGAGGGGATCTCGGACGGTTGGACTCTTCCAGCGCCCTGATCCTTTCGTTTTGCTGCAGGATCAGGGTGTTGGTTTTGTTGATCGCCTCTAGGAGGGCTGCCACGGCCGGGTCGGCGTTAGGCGGAACAGGAACGGGCTGGACGTCAAGTGAAGGTTGATCGTTGTTGCGATCAGCAGGGGTAGGGGAAGGAGAGGTAGTGGCTCCGTCCTTGAGGAAACGGGCATCTCGGAGGAGAGATGGTTGGCTGTCAACGTCAGATTTGTTGACGGGGAGGATGGTGGTTTGGAGAGCATCCTTCGTGCGATCTTGGGAGGCCATGATCGTGATGATGTTTGAGAATTGTTTTGATCTTCGGTTTCTGTGGAAAGAAAGATGGGGAGAACAAAGGTTCCCACAGACGGCGCCACTGATCGTGAAGGTTGGATCAGATCCTGTAGAATCAGGCCGCCAAGTGCGTCAGGGATGCTGGTCGTATGGAGAGGAGGGGGTTGTACCTGCAAGGTACTCCGACGCTCAAGTAAGAAAGGGTCAGAGAAAAGGGGCAAGCACAAAGTATGAATTCTTAGGGTGAGTATCGGATACCTGACCCTCTCAAGCGAGAGGGTTTATATAGAGCCCCCAGCGCGTGGCCAATGGTCCTATTTTCGAGGCGAAATAACTGTTTTCCCCAAAGAATAGGAAACTACCCAAACTAGCCGTTATGTCGGGCAGGGTGTCCAAAACTAGCCGTTATGTCGGGCATAGGCATAGTTTCGGGCACCTGCCCATAGCTGTTCGGGGAGCAATGAAGTTGTGCGTGACGGGCCGTAATTCTAGGGAGGAACGTTGTACTCCTTGTCCGGTTTTAGGGGCAGAAATGTAACTTTTTCCCCTCTGTGGATTGGACTTAGGCAATTTGGGCCGCTCTGGAACAGAGGCAGATTGGGCCAATTCTAACCATTGGTCAAGTCCAGAACAATTCACATTAAATGTTGCATTTGTTAGAGAAATGTTTCGAAATTTAAACTATAAAATTTTATTTCGATTTACTATGTTGCAAAATAGATTAAATAGTTACATTTTAATTTTTACCAAAAATAATATTTTAATTTTTATTAGGCTTTATTATATTTTATTTTTTTATCATGAATAAGTTAATTATGATTTTGTAATTATTTTTGCAATAAAACACTCCAATGTGATAAAATTTCAGGAAAACTTTGGAGATTGGCCGTCCCAAAAGATTTGGAGGCCCAATTCTATTCTTTAAAATTAAATTATAAGCGTTATTTAGATTTAAAAGTTACATTCAGATATAATAATAAATATGTTTTGAATGATAAAATATTTAATTAAAAATAAAAATAATAATTTAGTATTAAAATAAATAAAATAAAATTACTTTTATGTTTAACAAAATTACTATTTTTTTATTTAATAGTATTACTTCCTTACTTGACTAGTTATGTTAACAGATTATTATTATTAATTTGAAGTTTATGTTCTAATCCTATTGTTAAAGTCTAACAAATTACTTTGTATTTTACAGCTTATAGATTTCATATTATTTATTCATCTATAAACTAATAAATAAGTCTTTATCTTTTAATAAAATATTAGGTTTATTTGCTAGGTACTTTTCATCTTCTTCTATATATTTTAAACTTATAAGTTTGATGCCTATCATGTACAATGATAGAGAAAGTTTTGTATGAGCATAATATTTAGATACAGTTTGGACACATATCCATAAAAAGAATATAAAAATGAAAATAATTAAATAATATATACTTTCAAATATTTAAATATTATATATTTTATGCGAGTGTGTCTAAATGATTATTTCTTGGGTTTTGCCACTAAGTATTTATTACTTATGATGATAAATAGAACATCATTCAGATACTTAAAAATAATTATTTGAAGACTAAATAAAATAATAATACTAAAATAATAATAAAAGAACTATAATAAATCCAAATCATATATTTTTAAGCTATTCTTATTACAACATGAGTAAAGTAAAGTCATCAAGCAATGAATGAGATATTTAAAACAAGAGTGATGGTTACTATGTACCAAGAAAAAAGTTTTCTTTTCTCCCGAGACTACACTCCATTCATTATTATAATAATCAATTTAAAATATAGATTAATTGGAATACACGGTCAGTGTAAAACTACTTTACACTGTTATCCAATTAAAATTAGTTATTTTGACACATGAGAAGAGAAACATGGAAGAAGTTGTTATTAAAATGATTTATTTATAATTTAATATTTTTTATTTTTAATTCATAAATATGTGTCAAAATAACTAATTTTAATTGGATGACAGTATAAAATAGTTTTACACTGACAGTGTATTTCAATTAATCTCTTTAAAATAATTATAATAATTGTGATTTCACTTTATGACTTCTCTTGTTCTATCTAACATACAGTTGAAAAATTGACATGCACATTTAATTGGATCCTATATTCAAATTAACAAAACTACACATTTAGAAAAAATGAGGCCCTTTGAAATCTTGAGGCCCTCTGCAACAGATCTTGTTGCACATGCTTATGGCCGGCCTTGCTTATAGTTCAATATATCCAAATCAATTAAGATCAACTTTGTATAATCTATCAATTTCAAATTATGGTCCATATAATTTAAATCAACCAAATAAATGAAGACTTTGTTGTTACACATTTTAATGGTAGGTTTATCAAAGGGACAAGTTTAATCACAGACTCATATCTTATCTAACACAGATCGGCATGTTTATTACAATGGGGTACCAACCTTTTAATGCAATTTGAAAGAACACACCACCCAATTATGAGTCTAAAGTTTGGTTGGGATTGATTTTCTGTTATGTGTTTTAAAATATTTTAAAAATAGTAAAAAATCCTTCACTTTAAAAAAAAAATTTAATATCAATATCAATTTTAATTTCGAATTATCAAAAGAGTTATAATAAACAATTCGTACCACTAATTTTACAAAATATATCCAAACAATTTCTATCACTAATTTTTCAAATAATTAAAATATTACAATTATATAATAAAGTACTCTCTCTTAACAACAATGATTAAAAGTGATGGTTGACAATTGATAAACTACAAGATTTGGGGGTAGTAAAATTTAGAGAGAGAAAGTTAGAGAGAGAATGTCTCGTTTTTTCTTTCCAGTTTTTTCTTCTTTTTTCCTTTTCATCTTTCTTCTCGTTTTCTCCCCGGTTTCCTTCTTCATCTTCGGCTTTGATTCAGACAATGATTCAGGTACATTGATCGGAGGTTATTTTCGGCTGTCACGGTGGGATTTCATGATGTGTTTGATTTAAATTCCTAATTTTCGAATTAGGGACCTTCACATTGTGTTTTGCTGCGCGGTGGTTCCGAGGATCTTTCCGGTGGTAATGCGAGTTGGGTTTGTTTAGTCCTTTGAATGGAGTGGATGCATGTTAAAAGACGTTCCTTTCGAGACATCAAGCCAAGATGGGAGGTGTTTTCGAAGGGGAAAGGGCCGTGGGTTGGTGGAGGGCCACCGTTGGTGTCGTTGTATATTTCGGAATTTCCCGATCGGATGAGTTCGGAGGATCTTTTCAATCTGTTCGGTTGTGAGGGCGATATAGTGGAGGTTTTGATTTCACCTAGGAGGAACAACTTAGGTAGACGTTTCGGTTTCGCGAGATTTAGAGACGCCGAGGAGGAGAGGATCCTAGCTATGAAGATTGATAATATTCTAATAGACGGTCGGAAGATTCACGCAAACTTGCCAAGGTTTGACCGGAATAGTAGTGGAGAGAAGAGGGTGGATAGAGGGGAAAATCTTGGTAGTTCTCTTCATAGAGGTGGGCGGCGGAGTGAGGCTCACTTCAACCACGGTGGTTATGATAGGAGAGTGAGTAACAGATCTTTCGCAGAAGTAGTTTGTGAGGAAGGTTCTCGTCAGCGTGAGGAGGTGATTCCGGCAAACAGGAAAGAGAACAATATGGTCGTTTTTTCTGCTGAGGTAGTCTTGAAAGATTCTTTGCGAAAGGCTTTTGTTGGCATTGTGCACAAACCTGGGTTGGCTTTCAATGTGCAGACAGGTTTGGATTTGGAGGGTTTTTCCTCAATCAAGGTTACACCAATGGGGTTATCTATGTGTCTGTTGGAGGAATCCAAGGAGGGCGAAATCCACAATTTTATCGTTGAGGGTGAATGTGCTGGAAGAAATGGTTTCAAGAACTTAGGCCATGGAAGGAAACCGACGTGGATTCAGATAGGGTGGCTTGGTTGAGTTTGAGTGGTGTTCCTCTACATGCATGGTGTAGCGACTTTTTTAAGGCTTTCGCGGACTCGATCGGAGCTTTCATCTGTGTGGATGATGCCACTCTAAATGGAGAAAACAAATTTGTTGCTAGAATTTCACTGAAGGTGTCTCAAGGCTACGTTTTCAAAAACTCAGTGACGGTTATGATAGATAATTTGCCCTTTGTGATTCATCTTCGTGAAGAATCCTTGGGAGCGGCGACGGAGGATTCGGTAGATAGTGATGAAGCAGATATGGAGTCGGAAGAGGTATCGGTCTCCTCTTCTGATGTTTTCAGCAGCGATTTAAATGGTTTATTCGAGGAAGACAACGCTGGTAGGGGAGGTTCTCCGGTGTTTTCTGCGGATGACGGGGAGGCTCCAGTTTTGGAACAAGGGGAAGGGTATGGTCCTTTGGATAACTCGGTGGTTAGTTTACCTAAGAGTTTTAGTAAGGTTGATAGGGACTTGAGTTTGGAAGTGGAAAAGGTGTCAGATACTATGTCCTTTGATAAAGCTTTAAGTTCCTTAAAAGTGAAATCTTTTGAACCAATTTTGTCTTTGGCTGGTAGCGCTGAGTCAAACTCTATGCAGGGGTCCACAGTGCCCTGCTCTATTCCTAATGTAGCTCATAATTTCTCCCTTCGTAATGGGCTTGGTGAGGCGTGTGGGGACCACTCGTTAGGTGTTACGAAATCCAATGCGTGTAATAGAAGGAAAGTATTGAAAAGTATTAAACTGAAACATTTCTATGAAACTGGAGGTGGTGGTAACAGTTATTTTAAGAGGAATAAGAAGAATAAAGGAAGAGGGAACAAGGGTAGTTCGCTACCAGAGGCGAGAAGGGCAAAGATGGATAGTGTTAATAATAGTTGGGATACTGTTAAGAGGGTCTGTTTTCATGGAGAAAATTCTGCGGAATCCGGTATTGATAGGTGTAACCTTCGCCTTTTTAAAAATTTGAATTCTAATATTGGAGAAATGTTATGGAAGGCAATTTCCGATTTAGGAGTGGAGAAGGGTGAATCTATGGAAGATTTCCAAAGGAAAATAGTCGAATTGGAGAGAGCGGATAAAGTTAGAATGGTAAATGGGAAGGAGAAAATTAATGTGTTGGAATGATAGTGGGTTCTTTGAATATTAGAGGGGGTTGTAGTAGAGTTAAAAGGAGTAGGATCTCTCATATAATTTCAAAGGGCAAAGCGGATTTGTTCTTATTACAAGAAACGAAGATTCAAGATATGTCGGAGGGTGTTGCGAGGAGTTTTTGGCGTAGAGAGGATGTGGATTTTTCTTTTGTCAATTCGGACGGCATGTCGGGTGGTTTACTTATTTTGTGGAAAGTTAATTTGGTGGAAGTAATTTGCAGTTTTAGAGGAGTGGGTTACTTGGGAATAAAAGTTAAATGGAAAGATAAATTTTATTATATTGTCAATGTTTATGCTCCGTGCTCATCTGCTTTGAAGAGGATTTTATGGAAGAAGTTGTTGGAGTTGAAGGCCATCTTTATGGATGGAGAGTGGTTGATAGGGGGTGATTTCAATGCGGTAAAAAATGCGAATGAACGAAGAGGTAGAACATTTGTTAACATGGGTTTGGAGTGGAGGTCCTTTGAGAAGTTCATTATGGATGCTAATTTGGTGGATTTACCGTGTAAAGGTAAAAAGTTTACTTGGTATAGTAGTGACGGCAAGGCTAAGAGTAAGATTGACCGGTTCTTGGTTTCTAATGGAATCATCGATGCGTGGGGGGCGGTGGGTCAATTGATTGGGGACAGGGATTTATCCGATCATTGTCCTATTTGGCTTATTTTGAACAAAGAGGATTGGGGTCCGAAACCCTTTAAGGTTAACAATGAATGGTTTACTAATCCTTCGTTTCTCCCTTTTGTGGAAAAGGAGTGGAGGATGATTCAAGTGGTTGGAAGAAGAGATTATGTTCTTAAGGAAAAATTGAGGATCTTAAAGGAGAGCCTTAGGTGGTGGAATGCCACCATCTTTGGTAAGTTTGATTTAAATATGGAGGAGGGTGTTAAGGAGTTGAATGAAGGAGATGACGTGGAGGAAGTATTAGGGGAGAGGGAGGAGGAAGAGGTGTTGAGAAAGAAGAAGATGGCTAGTAGTAAGTTTTGGTTGAATTTAAAGATTAAGGAAAATATGCTTATTCAAAAAGCTCGTTTGAAGTGGCTTAATGACGGGGATTCAAATAGTAGGTATTTTCATAGAGTGATGAAAGAGAGGAGAAGGCGTAATTTCATCGGTTCCATAAAAACGGAGAATGGCGTAATAGATAAGGTGGAGGATGTTAAGGAATAAGTGAGGAGACATTTTGCTTCTAAATTTGTTGAGACGGATTCCGTTAGGCCGGTGTTAGAAGGCGTTCCTTTTAAGAGTATTAGTAGTGTGGAAAATTCTTTTCTTGAAGCTCCTTTTTCGGAGGAGGAAATTAAAGAGGCGGTGTGGAGTTGTGATGGCTCAAAAAGCCCGGGCCCCGATGGTTTTTCTTTTCTTTTTATCAAGAAGTGTTGGCATTTCATGAATGGTGATTTTATTGGTTGTTTTCAAAGCTTTCACTCCGGAGCTTTTTTCTCTAAATCTTTTATCTCTTCTTTTTTAACCTTGGTCCCTAAATCTTCTAATCCTTTGTGTTTGGATGATTATCGACCTATTTGTCTTGTAGGGTGTGGTTATAAAGCCTTATTGAAAATCTTGGCGTCGAGGTTAAAGGTTATGTTGAACTCGGTTATTTCTAGTTGTCAAAGTGCTTTTGTTCCGGGAAGACAACTTCTTGATGGCGTTTTGATAGCAAATGAGGTGGTTGATTTTGCAAAGAAGGAGGGTAAAAGTTGTTTGCTTTTCAAGGTTGATTTCGAGAAGGCGTATGATAAGGTTAGTTGGAATTTTCTCACCTTTATGCTTCGTAAAATGGGGTTTGGGGAAACTTGGTTGAGATGGATGGATGCTTTGATTTTTTCGAGTAAGATGTCGGTCTTAGTTAACGGTAGCCCTACGAAGGAATTTTTTGTGGAGAGAGGTTTAAGACAAGGAGACCCTTTATCACCTTTTCTTTATGTGATAGTTGCGGAAGGGCTAAAGGGGATGGTAAATAGGTCGGTGGAGAATGAGAGGTTCGAGGGATTCAACATTGGAGGTAGGTGCTTTGTTGACATTCTTCAATTTGCGGACGACACTTTGTTGTTTGGTGATGGCACTTGGAAACATCTTTGGGCTATTAAAGCGGTTTTAAGAGGTTTTGAATTGGTTTCCGGTTTGGGTATTAATTTCCATAAGAGCAAACTTATCGGTGTGAATGTTAATTCTAGATTTATGGAGGTGGCTTCCTATTTTCTTTCTTGCAAAAGGGAGGAAAACAATTTTGTTTTTCTTGGAATTCCAATTGGCTACAATACTAATAGAAGTGAAATGTGGAGGGATTTGGTGGGGAAGTTGAAACGGAGGCTCTTTTGTTGGAACAATCGTTTTCTTAGTTTCGGAGGGAGGCTAACTTTATTAAAATCGGTGCTTTCTAGTGTTTCTATTTTCATGCTTTCTTTCTATAAAGCCCCGTCGAAGGTGGTGAGAGAAATCACTAGTTTACAAAGTAACTTTCTTTGGGGGAGTAAGGAGGACAAGAGGAAAATTCATTGGGTGAGTTGGAAGATGGTTTGTTTACCTATTGAAAAAGGGGGTTTGGGATTGAGAAGGGTGGACGATTTTAATAAGGCATTAATTACTAAATGGAGATGGAGGATTTTGACGGAACCAAGTTCTTTTTGGTATAAGGTTTTAAAAGCTAGATATGGAGATATTAATTTGAAGATGGTGGATCCCGGTTCCTCTCCGACTAAGGGTAATTGTGCATCTTTTTGGTGGAGGGACTTATGTGGCTCGGTGAATAGTATTCTGGATAATTGTTTTGTGCCTAATTGCAAATTTTCTATCGGTAATGGTTTCTCTATCTCTTTTTGGTTTTCTTGGTGGATAGGGGATTATTGTTTAAAGGATTATTTTCCAATTCTTTTCCACTTATATGGGAGGTTGGTTCGATGATAGGTGGTTTTGGGGTGATTTTGGTGTTGTCGGGCCGGTTGTGGGAGAGGCGGCTGAGGAGTTGAATAGGTTGCGGGTTTTGTTGGCTGATGTTTGGCCGAATTGTGGAGATGTTGGAACGGTGGCTTGGAGGGGGAGTGCGTCGGAAGAATTTTCGGTGAGTTCACTATTTAATTTAATTTCTTCTTTCCGCATTCCCTTTGGTCCGAGCAACAAATTTGATGAAGCTTTTTCTATTGTTTGGAAAGTTTTCGTTCCTTATAAGATTAAGGCTTTTGGTTGGAGGTGCTTTTTAAATAGGCTTCCTACTAAGGTAGCTCTTAAGTGTAGAGGGTGTGTGTTTCCGAATAGTGGTTTGGAGTGTGTGTTTTGCTCCTTGGCGGAAGATTCTATTGACCATATTTTTATGAAATGTCGAGTTTCTTTATTGGTGTGGAGGGAGGTGGCCGATTGGTTTGGTTTTGAAAATTGGGGGGCTAGTGATATTAAAGAAAGCTTCTTATCTTGGTATAGTTTCTTCAAGCTTAATAGGGTGAAGAAAGGGAAAGAAGGTTGTGTGTGGTTGGCAACGACTTGGTATTTGTGGTCTTTGCGTAATGCTATTATTTTTAGCAATGCTAGTTGGAATGTGTTGGATACGGTTTGGAATATAAAGACGTTGGTGTGGAGGTGGTCTTTTATAGGGAAAATTGCTCGCTCCAATTTTAGCTTTTATGAGTTTTGCAAATTTCCTTTGTATTACTTGGCTTAAGTTTTAATTGGGTGTAATTTTCTTTTGTCTCGAGGTTTTCCTCGTTTTTGTTGTATCCGGTTTCGAGAACCCATTGTTCTCGCTTTCAATAGAAATCTCTTGCTTATTGAAAAAAAAAAGTGATGGTTGACAACAGACACATGTTAATAATATGTTCAATGGTATTTAGAATGGTAGTTAGTGGTTATTGTTAGCAGACCCACTTTTTTTTTTAATAAGCAATTCAATAAGTGAGATTAAGGAAATCTCCAAACCAATAAGTACAATTATAAGAAGTCGAATGAGAATTTGTACCAATCGTAGAGACGACAAGGGACCCTACCTTTCCTACCTAGGATTAACCAATTCCACGAAGACACTTTGATCTCATTTACAATATCGTTTACATTAAAACCGCAATCACTAAACAAACAATTATTTCGCGTCCTCCATATGCTCCAGCAAGTAATAAACCAAAAAGACGAAGTCGTAGCCATGTTACTGCGACCTTTGAGTCTATTAATCCACTCCTTAGCATGATTGACATAATTCGAAACCGAAAAAGGCTCCATATCTAACTAGTCGCAAATCTGCTCTACAAATCAAAGTAGCAAACTGACAAGTAAAGAAGAGATGATCCAGATCTTCTAAAAAGTGGGAACAGAAGATACACTCCACTTTTAAATTCAAAAGAAACACAAAAAAATCTAGCTGGTTGAATAATTTTTATTTAAACTAGTAACTAATCCGTGCGTTCGCACGGGCCGGTCTGTTTGAGGATTTTATGTTATGGGCGCGTAATTGTTAATCAAATTGAAAAAAGAAATTGCAAAATTATAAAAACAGATATAATTTAAATTAAAAAATTATATTGATAAATATAAGAAATTGTCGAGAAATTTGTAGTATTCAAATTTAATCAAAATTAAAGTGGCGCTCGTTTATAACAATAATAATAGTTTCGTATATTAAAAATTTTGAATCAAATTTATAATTGTGTCAGTCTAAAACATATGTATTTATTTTTTGTTTAACAAATTTTGAATCAAGCAAAAAGTTGTGCCCGTGGATTACAGTAGTATTTGTTTCGTATATTAAAAATTTGATTCAAATTTAAAGTTGTGCTCGTTTATACGATATGTATTTTATTTGTATATAAAAAAATTTGAATCAAAACAAAAGTTGTGCCCGTTGATTACAATAGTAATTGTTTTGTAGATTAAAAAAATGATTCAAAATTAAAGTTGCGCTCGTTTATAACAATAGTATTTGTTTCGTATATTAAAAAATTTGAATCAAATTTATAATTATGTCCGTTTAAAACATATGTATTTATTTTTTGTTTAACAAAATTTGAATCCAACAAAAAGTTGTGCCCGTGGATTACAGTAGCATTTGTTTCGTATATTAAAATTTTGATTCAAAATTAAAGTTTTGCTCGTTTATACGATATGTATTTTATTTGTATATAAAAAAAATTGAAGTAAAACAAAAGTTGTGCCCGTTGATTTCAATAGTAATTGTTTCGTAGATTAAAAAATTGATTCAAAATTAAAGTTGTGCTCGTTTATAACAATAGTATTTGTTTAGTATATTTAAAAATTTGAATCACATTTCTAATTGTGTCAGTTTAAAACATATGTATTAATTTTTTGTTTAACACAATTTGAATCAAACAAAAGGTTGTGCCCGTGGATTACAGTAGTATTTATTTCGTATATTACAAAATTGATTCAAAATTAAAGTTGTGATCGTTTATCTCATATGTATTTTATTTGTATATAATAAAATTTGAATTAAACAAAAAATTGTGCCCGTTGATTAACATAAAGGATGGGAAACAATTTTTTAGTGTTTGAAATAATAGTTTTTTTAATTTCTTTGTGTTTGCACCAATTATATAAAAAATATAATTATTATTGTAATCGTGACGATATAGTATAAATGGTATAAAATAATATTAATATTTTATCATAAGTTTTGATATTTATTTACATTAATTATATTTAATATCTAATATTTGTAATTGCAATTAGTATATTATATTTTAAATTTAAAATAATAAACCATCAAATAAAATTTGTAAGTTAATGTAATATATGGTGTCCATTTAGATTTAACTGTTTTCTTAAATAAATTTTTTAAATAGTTATCAATTTTACAGTTTTTTTGGGTAATATCAATTTTAGAGTTTAATGCAATGATATTTATTATTTTATAAATGAATCTTATTTTGTTAAATAGAAATAAATGAATCTAACTATAAGTGAATGATAATAAAAAAATAGATAACAATTTTCATTAAGGGTCATAAAAAATTTCAATATTGTAATAATGATTCTAAGGTATAAACAACAATAAATAATAATAACATAAATTTAAAATTTAATATTATTAATTATGTTTTTGTTTTTCGTATATTATTTTCTATTTTTATTCAATGTTTAATTTTTTTTAATTGATATTAATTCTATTAATTGGGATTATGACCAATTATAAATTTCAAAATAGATGAGATGATGTGTGTTAATTTTTAAATAAGATTTGAATTAGTGCCCTGTTATGACCCATTATTATCACTTTATTAAAATTAAATATGATAATAAGATGATAATAATAATAATTCAAAGGTAGCAGCAAAATTAAAAACATTGATGTGGACAAGTCCCCATATAGACTGCAAACTATGTTTTAACATATTATAAAATCAGATTTTAATTTTATTGAAACCTTGAACATTGATGTTCCACACAAAATATCTATTAACAAAGTTTTATGAAATATTTTTTTCTTGATAGTTTTTTAAATTAATTTTTATTGTAGACAAATTTATGAGATGATATTTTCAATATTGTAGATAGGAATCTCAAATAGAAGATATATTAACAAAAACTATATTCAAGGTTTTATTTTTAAAAATATATTGAATTACTTAATCAATAAATTATTAAATATACTGTGTTATACTTAATCACTAAAGAATATATTGAATCACTTAATCAATAAAATATTAAATAATAATAATAATAATAATAATAATAATAATAATAATAATAATAATAATTTTTTAGTCATTGTTAACCACATAAATTTAAAGAGTACGACTTGATATGACATGACTCTTATCTATTAGTTTGTTTATCACTATTAATATTATTTTCTCTACTAAGTGAGTATGACATGACTATTCACTCCTTCACATCCATATTTATTGAATATTTGAATCTTTCTTCTCACTATTAATATTTGAATTTTTTATTATATTTTTTAATTTGCATAAAATGTTTAAAATATCTTATATTATTATATATAAATTAGTTTGTAAAAGATATTTAATTGTTATTAATTTATGTTGATGCCAATATTAAATTCAATCTGGTAAAACTAATGAAAAATATATTTTAAGTCATTAAAAATTATTGTAAATGAATAAATTGAAGCAATGTAATGGACAACAGGTAATGGGTACATTATTGCCCTTAATTTAGTCGTGTTTTTAACTTAAAGCATTGATACTCGGTCAACTATTAAATTTGAATTTTTTTGATGGGCTTACTTTTGCATTTACTGCTCTTTAATAAAACTAGTTAAAATTTCAATTTTAATTTCGAATTATCAAAAGAGTTATAATAAGCAATTCGTATCACTAATTTTACAAAATATATCCAAACAATTTCTATCAATAATTTTTCAAATAATTAAAATATTACAATTATATAATAAAGTACTATCTCTTAACAACAATGATTAAAAGTGATGGTTGACAACAGACACATGTTAATAATGTGTCCAATGGTATTTAGAATGGTAGTTAGTGGTTATTGTTAACAGACCCACTTTTAAATTCAAAAGAAACACAAAAAAATCTAGCTGGTTGAATAATTTTTATTTAAACTAGTAACTAACCCGTCTGTTTGAGGATTTTATGTTATGGGCGCGTAATTGTTAATCAAATTGAAAAAAGAAATTGCAAAATTATAAAAATAGATATAATTTAAATTAAAAAATTATATTGGTAAATATAAGAAATTGTCGAGAAATTTGTAGTATTCAAATTTAATCAAAATTAAAGTGGCGTTCGTTTATAACAATAATAATAGTTTCGTATATTAAAAAATTTGAATCAAAATTATAATTGTGTCAGTCTAAAACATATGTATTTATTTTTGGGTTAAATAAGTATTAGGTCCCTGAAAATAACCCAACTTTAAGGTTTAGTCCCTAAAAAAATTTCCTTCAAACTTTGGTCCTCCCAAAGTTTTCCGTCCCTAACTCTAGTCCCTTCCGTTAGTTTCCACTAACGGAAGATGATGTGGCATGCCATGTGTATTATAATTTTTCCACATCAGAATAATTGTAAAATTTTTTTTTTCTCACTCTCCTCCTTTTTAGGTAAGTCCATCTTCCTCCTCCCTATGGATATTTTCATTTTTAGGGTTTTTATTTTAGGGAAAATATTCTAATAGATGCATAATTCCGAGGAAAAGTTTCAAATTTTGGGTTGGCTAGAGTTTCTTTCTGGAAGAGAAGTTGTTGGTGGTGACAAGAATAATGGTTTGGGGGATCAACTTTTATCTTCAACTGTGAATCAGGTTCTTGAAGGGGAAAATGATAGGTATGCGTTTGAATCTTCGTTTTCGCCGCTTTCATCGAATCTTCTTCTTTGTTCTTCTTCGTATTCGTTTTCTTCCGTTCTCAACTCTTTTTCTTGCTCGATTCTGCAGAGATTTGGTGTGAAGCTGTGGTTGTGTTGGTGTCGATGGATTGTGACACGTGCAGCTTCGTTTGGGTGTGATTTTGTGTTTAGGGTTTTTAATTTTCGTCTTGGATTGGGATTGTGGTTTTTTACTAGGGTTTTAAATTTGGTCTGCAATTATTTTTCACATAAGCTTTGTCGGTCTGTTATTTGAAGTTTTCATTTGTGTAGTATAGATTTGACTGTGATTTTGAATCCCGTGTTTTTTGTTGTGTTTGGTTTGTTTGTAGTGAATGGGAGAGGGTTGAAGAAGACTCTAGAAGAGCAATTCATTTGTTAAACCATACCAGTTTCCTTCAGGTTAGAACTTGTTCAGCAGTCCAATGTCTTGTTTTTTGATTCCCTGTCTCATAGGCTTGATTGCTCGGCTGGATCAGTCATGGGTCCTGATTCCTGGATGGTTTGGTTTTTCTCAATATCAATTACTTTAATTGGATGTAGTACTTGGTTGTTGTTGACTTCGTATGTGATATGCCTCTGTTTTGTTTTGTTTTTCTGCAATAGCTTTGTTTGGTGTTTGTTAAAATATGAACTATATCTGGAAATTTCACTAAAACAGTCAAGCTTAATTGGAAGCAGTGGCTCATATGTGTTGTTATAGGATTTATCAGGTTAGTTAATTATCATAGGTAAGAGTATTTGAAAATGGAAAGTTAGTTGGATTTAATTTCTGTTATGATTGTAATTAGGAGTAAAATCTGTTACAGTTTGAATGGAGTTTGGAGAAATTATGTTGAGTTAGTTACTTGTGAAAATTAGTTAGAAAGCTTGTTATGTTATTGGTTTTGAAGTTAGTTTGAGTTAGTTAATGAATTAATGTTGAGACAGTTGGTTGTATTGGTTTGAGAAATGCTTATGTATGATATACGTGTTGAAAAGTATTGTCATGAACATGATGTTCTAGTTGTGATGAATGGTAGAGTATGTGCTTAACTTATTGAGTATTTTGAAATGTAAGCTATGATATTTCCTGTTAGAACTTGTATAAGTTGCTCTTGAATTTTCTTCTGAAGTGGCAATAGTTGCTAATGAACATGCGTATAGGAAAGATTGAGAGATGATGGCTGTTATAAATTATTGACAATGATGGCTATCCTGCAGGTGGAAATGTATAAGATCAAGATGTTATCTGGTGCACCTGCAGTAGAACGACATCAAGAAGCAGCAGTGCATTGAAGTAGTACTTGAACGGTTAATTGTAAACAGTTAGTTGGAGGTGAAACTCTATTCCACTATTATGCATATTCTGCTCACTGTTCTTGTCCTTTTTGTTTGAAATTGACACAAGGAATTCTATATACCAACCATGGATATTCTCAGCCTCCAACAGCATTCACACCGTATCTTATTGGATGGATAGTTTTATGCTACAAAGTTTACATGGCATGGTTAAAATTCTGGAACAGGGTTACAGTTCACTATGACAACTTTAGTTAAGTGATTGTTAGTTTTTGAACTAAAAGCAATGATTTTGTTATTTTGCTAGTTCAACATTGTTCTAGCTTTTAAGGCTTAAGATTTTTTTTACTGTATAATCTGATGAATGAATGCTTGTTTAGATTCTAATTTGTAGCTAATGATTGTAAAATCAGTTTTGAAAAGAGCTTCAAATGTTTGAACATTCTATTTTTGAGTGTATAGTTTTTTTTCCTTCCCTTTTTGTATAGTTTTTTTTCTTAATTTGAGAAGCATTGTAGCTAGAGATTAGCTATGAATTAGCTACAAAAATGTTGTGTTTAAATTAGCTAGAGATTAGCTAGGAATTAGCTAGAAAGTAGCTGCAAATTAGCTACCATTTCTGGATTCAAATATGATATAAATATAAAAAAAATTAAAATTGAAACAATTGCCACGTGGCATACATGCCAGCAATTTTTGCCACATTGGCATTGCCACATGTAAGCCACGTCATCAAAAAATTTCCACATGGCATGCCACATAAGCCATCGTTAGTGAAAACTAACGGGAGGGACTACAGTTACAAACGGAAAACTTTAGGAGGACCAAACCTTGAAGAAAATATTTATAGGGACCAAACTTGAATGTTGGGTTATTTTCAGGAACCTTATACATATTTAACCCTTTATTTTTTGTTTAACAAATTTTGAATCAAACAAAAAGTTGTGCCCGTGGATTACAGTAGTATTTGTTTCGTATATTAAAAATTTGATTCAAATTTAAAGTTGTGCTCGTTTATGCGATATGTATTTTATTTGTATATAAAAAAATTTGAATCAAAACAAAAGTTATGCCCGTTGATTACAATAGTAATTGTTTTGTAGATTAAAAAAATGATTCAAAATTAAAGTTGCGCTCGTTTATAACAATAGTATTTGTTTCGTATATTAAAAAATTTGAATCAAATTTATAATTATGTCCGTTTAAAACATATGTATTTATTTTTTGTTTAACAAAATTTGAATCCAACAAAAAGTTGTGCCCGTGGATTACAGTAGCATTTGTTTCGTATATTAAAATTTTGATTAAAAACTAAAGTTTTGCTCGTTTATACGATATGTATTTTATTTGTATATAAAAAAATTTGAAGTAAAACAAAAGTTGTGCCCGTTGATTTCAATAGTAATTGTTTCGTAGATTAAAAAATTGATTCAAAATTAAAGTTGTGCTCGTTTATAACAATAGTATTTGTTTAGTATATTTAAAAATTTGAATCACATTTCTAATTGTGTCAGTTTAAAACATATGTATTAATTTTTTGTTTAACACAATTTGAATCAAACAAAAGGTTGTGCCCGTGGATTACAGTAGTATTTGTTTCGTATATTACAAAATTGATTCAAAATTAAAGTTGTGCTCGTTTATCCCATATGTATTTTATTTGTATATAATAAAATTTGAATTAAACAAAAAATTGTGCCCGTTGATTAACATAAAGGATGGGAAACAATTTTTTAGTGTTTGAAATAATAGTTTTTTTAATTTCTTTGTGTTTGCACCAATTATATAAAAAATATAATTATTATTGTAATGTGACGATATAGTATAAATGGTATAAAATAATATTAATATTTTATCATAAGTTTTGATATTTATTTACATTAATTATATTTAATATCTAATATTTGTAATTGCAATTAGTATATTATATTTTAAATTTAAAATAATAAACCATCAAATAAAATTTGTAAGTTAATGTAATATATGGTGTCCATTTAGATTTAACTGTTTTCTTAAATAAATTTTTTAAATAGTTATCAATTTTACAGTTTTTTTTGGGTAATATCAATTTTAGAGTTTAATGCAATGATATTTATTATTTTATAAATGAATCTTATTTTGTTAAATAGAAATAAATGAATCTAACTATAAGTGAATGATAATAAAAAAAATAGATAACAATTTTCATTAAGGGTCATAAAAAATTTCAATATTGTAATAATGATTCTAAGGTATAAACAACAATAAATAATAATAACATAAATTTAAATTTTAATATTATTAATTATGTTTTTGTTTTTCGTATATTATTTTCTATTTTCATTCTATGTTTAATTTTTTTTAATTGATATTAATTCTATTAATTGGGATTATGACCAATTATAAATTTCAAAATAGATGAGATGATGTGTGTTAATTTTTAAATAAGATTTGAATTAGTGCCCTGTTATGACCCATTATTATCACTTTATTAAAATTAAATATGATAATAAGATGATAATAATAATAATTCAAAGGTAGCAGCAAAATTAAAAACATTGATGTGGACAAGTCCCCATATAGACTGCAAACTGTGTTTTAACTTATTATAAAATCAGATTTTAATTTTATTGAAACCTTGAACATTGATGTTCCACACAAAATATCTATTAACAAAGTTTTATGAAATATTTTTTTCTTAATAGTTTTTTAAATTAATTTTTATTGTAGATAAATTTATGAGATGATATTTTCAATATTGTAGATAGGAATCTCAAATAGAAGATATATTAATAAAAACTATATTCAAGGTTTTATTTTTAAAAATATATTGAATTACTTAATCAATAAATTATTAAATATACTGTGTTATACTTAATCACTAAAGAATATATTGAATCACTTAATCAATAAAATATTAAATAATAATAATAATAATAATAATAATTTTTTAGTTATTGTTAACCACATAAATTTAAAGAGTACGACTTGATATGACATGACTCTTATCTATTAGTTTGTTTATCACTATTAATATTATTTTCTCTACTAAGTGAGTATGACATGACTATTCACTCCTTCACATTCATATTTATTGAATATTTGAATCTTTCTTCTCACTATTAATATTTGAATTTTTTATTATATTTTTTAATTTGCATAAAATGTTTAAAATATCTTATATTATTATATATAAATTAGTTTGTAAAAGATATTTAATTGTTATTAATTTATGTTGATGCCAATATTAAATTCAATCTGGTAAAACTAATGAAAAAGATATTTTAAGTCATTAAAAATTATTGTAAATGAATAAATTGAAGCAATGTAATGGACAACAGGTAATGGGTACATTATTGCCCTTAATTTAGTCGTGTTTTTAACTTAAAGCATTGATACTCGGTCAACTATTAAATTTGAATTTTTTTGATGAGCTTACTTTTGCATTTACTGCTCTTTAATAAAACTAGTCAAAATTTCAATTTTAATTTCGAATTATCAAAAGAGTTATAATAAGCAATTCGTATCACTAATTTTACAAAATATATCCAAACAATTTCTATCACTAATTTTTCAAATAATTAAAATATTACAATTATATAATAAAGTACTATCTCTTAACAACAATGATTAAAAGTGATGGTTGACAACAGACACATGTTAATAATGTGTTCAATGGTATTTAGAATGGTAGTTAGTGGTTATTGTTAGCAGACCCACTTTTAAATTCAAAAGAAACACAAAAAAATCTAGCTGGTTGAATAATTTTTATTTAAACTAGTAACTAACCCGTCTGTTTGAGGATTTTATGTTATGGGCGCGTAATTGTTAATCAAATTGAAAAAAGAAATTGCAAAATTATAAAAATAGATATAATTTAAATTAAAAAATTATATTGGTAAATATAAGAAATTGTCGAGAAATTTGTAGTATTCAAATTTAATCAAAATTAAAGTGGCGTTCGTTTATAACAATAATAATAGTTTCGTATATTAAAAAATTTGAATCAAAATTATAATTGTGTCAGTCTAAAACATATGTATTTATTTTTGGGTTAAATAAGTATTAGGTCCCTGAAAATAACCCAACTTTAAGGTTTAGTCCCTAAAAAAATTTCCTTCAAACTTTGGTCCTCCCAAAGTTTTCCGTCCCTAACTCTAGTCCCTTCCGTTAGTTTCCACTAACGGAAGATGATGTGGCATGCCATGTGTATTATAATTTTTCCACATCAGAATAATTGTAAAATTTTTTTTTTCTCACTCTCCTCCTTTTTAGGTAAGTCCATCTTCCTCCTCCCTATGGATATTTTCATTTTTAGGGTTTTTATTTTAGGGAAAATATTCTAATAGATGCATAATTCCGAGGAAAAGTTTCAAATTTTGGGTTGGCTAGAGTTTCTTTCTGGAAGAGAAGTTGTTGGTGGTGACAAGAATAATGGTTTGGGGGATCAACTTTTATCTTCAACTGTGAATCAGGTTCTTGAAGGGGAAAATGATAGGTATGCGTTTGAATCTTCGTTTTCGCCGCTTTCATCGAATCTTCTTCTTTGTTCTTCTTCGTATTCGTTTTCTTCCGTTCTCAACTCTTTTTCTTGCTCGATTCTGCAGAGATTTGGTGTGAAGCTGTGGTTGTGTTGGTGTCGATGGATTGTGACACGTGCAGCTTCGTTTGGGTGTGATTTTGTGTTTAGGGTTTTTAATTTTCGTCTTGGATTGGGATTGTGGTTTTTTACTAGGGTTTTACATTTGGTCTGCAATTATTTTTCACATAAGCTTTGTCGGTCTGTTATTTGAAGTTTTCATTTGTGTAGTATAGATTTGACTGTGATTTTGAATCCCGTGTTTTTTGTTGTGTTTGGTTTGTTTGTAGTGAATGGGAGAGGGTTGAAGAAGACTCTAGAAGAGCAATTCATTTGTTAAACCATACCAGTTTCCTTCAGGTTAGAACTTGTTCAGCAGTCCAATGTCTTGTTTTTTGATTCCCTGTCTCATAGGCTTGATTGCTCGGCTGGATCAGTCATGGGTCCTGATTCCTGGATGGTTTGGTTTTTCTCAATATCAATTACTTTAATTGGATGTAGTACTTGGTTGTTGTTGACTTCGTATGTGATATGCCTCTGTTTTGTTTTGTTTTTCTGCAATAGCTTTGTTTGGTGTTTGTTAAAATATGAACTATATCTGGAAATTTCACTAAAACAGTCAAGCTTAATTGGAAGCAGTGGCTCATATGTGTTGTTATAGGATTTATCAGGTTAGTTAATTATCATAGGTAAGAGTATTTGAAAATGGAAAGTTAGTTGGATTTAATTTCTGTTATGATTGTAATTAGGAGTAAAATCTGTTACAGTTTGAATGGAGTTTGGAGAAATTATGTTGAGTTAGTTACTTGTGAAAATTAGTTAGAAAGCTTGTTATGTTATTGGTTTTGAAGTTAGTTTGAGTTAGTTAATGAATTAATGTTGAGACAGTTGGTTGTATTGGTTTGAGAAATGCTTATGTATGATATACGTGTTGAAAAGTATTGTCATGAACATGATGTTCTAGTTGTGATGAATGGTAGAGTATGTGCTTAACTTATTGAGTATTTTGAAATGTAAGCTATGATATTTCCTGTTAGAACTTGTATAAGTTGCTCTTGAATTTTCTTCTGAAGTGGCAATAGTTGCTAATGAACATGCGTATAGGAAAGATTGAGAGATGATGGCTGTTATAAATTATTGACAATGATGGCTATCCTGCAGGTGGAAATGTATAAGATCAAGATGTTATCTGGTGCACCTGCAGTAGAACGACATCAAGAAGCAGCAGTGCATTGAAGTAGTACTTGAACGGTTAATTGTAAACAGTTAGTTGGAGGTGAAACTCTATTCCACTATTATGCATATTCTGCTCACTGTTCTTGTCCTTTTTGTTTGAAATTGACACAAGGAATTCTATATACCAACCATGGATATTCTCAGCCTCCAACAGCATTCACACCGTATCTTATTGGATGGATAGTTTTATGCTACAAAGTTTACATGGCATGGTTAAAATTCTGGAACAGGGTTACAGTTCACTATGACAACTTTAGTTAAGTGATTGTTAGTTTTTGAACTAAAAGCAATGATTTTGTTATTTTGCTAGTTCAACATTGTTCTAGCTTTTAAGGCTTAAGATTTTTTTTACTGTATAATCTGATGAATGAATGCTTGTTTAGATTCTAATTTGTAGCTAATGATTGTAAAATCAGTTTTGAAAAGAGCTTCAAATGTTTGAACATTCTATTTTTGAGTGTATAGTTTTTTTTCCTTCCCTTTTTGTATAGTTTTTTTTCTTAATTTGAGAAGCATTGTAGCTAGAGATTAGCTATGAATTAGCTACAAAAATGTTGTGTTTAAATTAGCTAGAGATTAGCTAGGAATTAGCTAGAAAGTAGCTGCAAATTAGCTACCATTTCTGGATTCAAATATGATATAAATATAAAAAAAATTAAAATTGAAACAATTGCCACGTGGCATACATGCCAGCAATTTTTGCCACATTGGCATTGCCACATGTAAGCCACGTCATCAAAAAATTTCCACATGGCATGCCACATAAGCCATCGTTAGTGAAAACTAACGGGAGGGACTACAGTTACAAACGGAAAACTTTAGGAGGACCAAACCTTGAAGAAAATATTTATAGGGACCAAACTTGAATGTTGGGTTATTTTCAGGAACCTTATACATATTTAACCCTTTATTTTTTGTTTAACAAATTTTGAATCAAACAAAAAGTTGTGCCCGTGGATTACAGTAGTATTTGTTTCGTATATTAAAAATTTGATTCAAATTTAAAGTTGTGCTCGTTTATGCGATATGTATTTTATTTGTATATAAAAAAATTTGAATCAAAACAAAAGTTATGCCCGTTGATTACAATAGTAATTGTTTTGTAGATTAAAAAAATGATTCAAAATTAAAGTTGCGCTCGTTTATAACAATAGTATTTGTTTCGTATATTAAAAAATTTGAATCAAATTTATAATTATGTCCGTTTAAAACATATGTATTTATTTTTTGTTTAACAAAATTTGAATCCAACAAAAAGTTGTGCCCGTGGATTACAGTAGCATTTGTTTCGTATATTAAAATTTTGATTAAAAACTAAAGTTTTGCTCGTTTATACGATATGTATTTTATTTGTATATAAAAAAATTTGAAGTAAAACAAAAGTTGTGCCCGTTGATTTCAATAGTAATTGTTTCGTAGATTAAAAAATTGATTCAAAATTAAAGTTGTGCTCGTTTATAACAATAGTATTTGTTTAGTATATTTAAAAATTTGAATCACATTTCTAATTGTGTCAGTTTAAAACATATGTATTAATTTTTTGTTTAACACAATTTGAATCAAACAAAAGGTTGTGCCCGTGGATTACAGTAGTATTTGTTTCGTATATTACAAAATTGATTCAAAATTAAAGTTGTGCTCGTTTATCCCATATGTATTTTATTTGTATATAATAAAATTTGAATTAAACAAAAAATTGTGCCCGTTGATTAACATAAAGGATGGGAAACAATTTTTTAGTGTTTGAAATAATAGTTTTTTTAATTTCTTTGTGTTTGCACCAATTATATAAAAAATATAATTATTATTGTAATGTGACGATATAGTATAAATGGTATAAAATAATATTAATATTTTATCATAAGTTTTGATATTTATTTACATTAATTATATTTAATATCTAATATTTGTAATTGCAATTAGTATATTATATTTTAAATTTAAAATAATAAACCATCAAATAAAATTTGTAAGTTAATGTAATATATGGTGTCCATTTAGATTTAACTGTTTTCTTAAATAAATTTTTTAAATAGTTATCAATTTTACAGTTTTTTTTGGGTAATATCAATTTTAGAGTTTAATGCAATGATATTTATTATTTTATAAATGAATCTTATTTTGTTAAATAGAAATAAATGAATCTAACTATAAGTGAATGATAATAAAAAAAATAGATAACAATTTTCATTAAGGGTCATAAAAAATTTCAATATTGTAATAATGATTCTAAGGTATAAACAACAATAAATAATAATAACATAAATTTAAATTTTAATATTATTAATTATGTTTTTGTTTTTCGTATATTATTTTCTATTTTCATTCTATGTTTAATTTTTTTTAATTGATATTAATTCTATTAATTGGGATTATGACCAATTATAAATTTCAAAATAGATGAGATGATGTGTGTTAATTTTTAAATAAGATTTGAATTAGTGCCCTGTTATGACCCATTATTATCACTTTATTAAAATTAAATATGATAATAAGATGATAATAATAATAATTCAAAGGTAGCAGCAAAATTAAAAACATTGATGTGGACAAGTCCCCATATAGACTGCAAACTGTGTTTTAACTTATTATAAAATCAGATTTTAATTTTATTGAAACCTTGAACATTGATGTTCCACACAAAATATCTATTAACAAAGTTTTATGAAATATTTTTTTCTTAATAGTTTTTTAAATTAATTTTTATTGTAGATAAATTTATGAGATGATATTTTCAATATTGTAGATAGGAATCTCAAATAGAAGATATATTAATAAAAACTATATTCAAGGTTTTATTTTTAAAAATATATTGAATTACTTAATCAATAAATTATTAAATATACTGTGTTATACTTAATCACTAAAGAATATATTGAATCACTTAATCAATAAAATATTAAATAATAATAATAATAATAATAATAATTTTTTAGTTATTGTTAACCACATAAATTTAAAGAGTACGACTTGATATGACATGACTCTTATCTATTAGTTTGTTTATCACTATTAATATTATTTTCTCTACTAAGTGAGTATGACATGACTATTCACTCCTTCACATTCATATTTATTGAATATTTGAATCTTTCTTCTCACTATTAATATTTGAATTTTTTATTATATTTTTTAATTTGCATAAAATGTTTAAAATATCTTATATTATTATATATAAATTAGTTTGTAAAAGATATTTAATTGTTATTAATTTATGTTGATGCCAATATTAAATTCAATCTGGTAAAACTAATGAAAAAGATATTTTAAGTCATTAAAAATTATTGTAAATGAATAAATTGAAGCAATGTAATGGACAACAGGTAATGGGTACATTATTGCCCTTAATTTAGTCGTGTTTTTAACTTAAAGCATTGATACTCGGTCAACTATTAAATTTGAATTTTTTTGATGAGCTTACTTTTGCATTTACTGCTCTTTAATAAAACTAGTCAAAATTTCAATTTTAATTTCGAATTATCAAAAGAGTTATAATAAGCAATTCGTATCACTAATTTTACAAAATATATCCAAACAATTTCTATCACTAATTTTTCAAATAATTAAAATATTACAATTATATAATAAAGTACTATCTCTTAACAACAATGATTAAAAGTGATGGTTGACAACAGACACATGTTAATAATGTGTTCAATGGTATTTAGAATGGTAGTTAGTGGTTATTGTTAGCAGACCCACTTTTAAATTCAAAAGAAACACAAAAAAATCTAGCTGGTTGAATAATTTTTATTTAAACTAGTAACTAACCCGTCTGTTTGAGGATTTTATGTTATGGGCGCGTAATTGTTAATCAAATTGAAAAAAGAAATTGCAAAATTATAAAAATAGATATAATTTAAATTAAAAAATTATATTGGTAAATATAAGAAATTGTCGAGAAATTTGTAGTATTCAAATTTAATCAAAATTAAAGTGGCGTTCGTTTATAACAATAATAATAGTTTCGTATATTAAAAAATTTGAATCAAAATTATAATTGTGTCAGTCTAAAACATATGTATTTATTTTTGGGTTAAATAAGTATTAGGTCCCTGAAAATAACCCAACTTTAAGGTTTAGTCCCTAAAAAAATTTCCTTCAAACTTTGGTCCTCCCAAAGTTTTCCGTCCCTAACTCTAGTCCCTTCCGTTAGTTTCCACTAACGGAAGATGATGTGGCATGCCATGTGTATTATAATTTTTCCACATCAGAATAATTGTAAAATTTTTTTTTTCTCACTCTCCTCCTTTTTAGGTAAGTCCATCTTCCTCCTCCCTATGGATATTTTCATTTTTAGGGTTTTTATTTTAGGGAAAATATTCTAATAGATGCATAATTCCGAGGAAAAGTTTCAAATTTTGGGTTGGCTAGAGTTTCTTTCTGGAAGAGAAGTTGTTGGTGGTGACAAGAATAATGGTTTGGGGGATCAACTTTTATCTTCAACTGTGAATCAGGTTCTTGAAGGGGAAAATGATAGGTATGCGTTTGAATCTTCGTTTTCGCCGCTTTCATCGAATCTTCTTCTTTGTTCTTCTTCGTATTCGTTTTCTTCCGTTCTCAACTCTTTTTCTTGCTCGATTCTGCAGAGATTTGGTGTGAAGCTGTGGTTGTGTTGGTGTCGATGGATTGTGACACGTGCAGCTTCGTTTGGGTGTGATTTTGTGTTTAGGGTTTTTAATTTTCGTCTTGGATTGGGATTGTGGTTTTTTACTAGGGTTTTACATTTGGTCTGCAATTATTTTTCACATAAGCTTTGTCGGTCTGTTATTTGAAGTTTTCATTTGTGTAGTATAGATTTGACTGTGATTTTGAATCCCGTGTTTTTTGTTGTGTTTGGTTTGTTTGTAGTGAATGGGAGAGGGTTGAAGAAGACTCTAGAAGAGCAATTCATTTGTTAAACCATACCAGTTTCCTTCAGGTTAGAACTTGTTCAGCAGTCCAATGTCTTGTTTTTTGATTCCCTGTCTCATAGGCTTGATTGCTCGGCTGGATCAGTCATGGGTCCTGATTCCTGGATGGTTTGGTTTTTCTCAATATCAATTACTTTAATTGGATGTAGTACTTGGTTGTTGTTGACTTCGTATGTGATATGCCTCTGTTTTGTTTTGTTTTTCTGCAATAGCTTTGTTTGGTGTTTGTTAAAATATGAACTATATCTGGAAATTTCACTAAAACAGTCAAGCTTAATTGGAAGCAGTGGCTCATATGTGTTGTTATAGGATTTATCAGGTTAGTTAATTATCATAGGTAAGAGTATTTGAAAATGGAAAGTTAGTTGGATTTAATTTCTGTTATGATTGTAATTAGGAGTAAAATCTGTTACAGTTTGAATGGAGTTTGGAGAAATTATGTTGAGTTAGTTACTTGTGAAAATTAGTTAGAAAGCTTGTTATGTTATTGGTTTTGAAGTTAGTTTGAGTTAGTTAATGAATTAATGTTGAGACAGTTGGTTGTATTGGTTTGAGAAATGCTTATGTATGATATACGTGTTGAAAAGTATTGTCATGAACATGATGTTCTAGTTGTGATGAATGGTAGAGTATGTGCTTAACTTATTGAGTATTTTGAAATGTAAGCTATGATATTTCCTGTTAGAACTTGTATAAGTTGCTCTTGAATTTTCTTCTGAAGTGGCAATAGTTGCTAATGAACATGCGTATAGGAAAGATTGAGAGATGATGGCTGTTATAAATTATTGACAATGATGGCTATCCTGCAGGTGGAAATGTATAAGATCAAGATGTTATCTGGTGCACCTGCAGTAGAACGACATCAAGAAGCAGCAGTGCATTGAAGTAGTACTTGAACGGTTAATTGTAAACAGTTAGTTGGAGGTGAAACTCTATTCCACTATTATGCATATTCTGCTCACTGTTCTTGTCCTTTTTGTTTGAAATTGACACAAGGAATTCTATATACCAACCATGGATATTCTCAGCCTCCAACAGCATTCACACCGTATCTTATTGGATGGATAGTTTTATGCTACAAAGTTTACATGGCATGGTTAAAATTCTGGAACAGGGTTACAGTTCACTATGACAACTTTAGTTAAGTGATTGTTAGTTTTTGAACTAAAAGCAATGATTTTGTTATTTTGCTAGTTCAACATTGTTCTAGCTTTTAAGGCTTAAGATTTTTTTTACTGTATAATCTGATGAATGAATGCTTGTTTAGATTCTAATTTGTAGCTAATGATTGTAAAATCAGTTTTGAAAAGAGCTTCAAATGTTTGAACATTCTATTTTTGAGTGTATAGTTTTTTTTCCTTCCCTTTTTGTATAGTTTTTTTTCTTAATTTGAGAAGCATTGTAGCTAGAGATTAGCTATGAATTAGCTACAAAAATGTTGTGTTTAAATTAGCTAGAGATTAGCTAGGAATTAGCTAGAAAGTAGCTGCAAATTAGCTACCATTTCTGGATTCAAATATGATATAAATATATAAAAAATTAAAATTGAAACAATTGCCACGTGGCATACATGCCAGCAATTTTTGCCACATTGGCATTGCCACATGTAAGCCACGTCATCAAAAAATTTCCACATGGCATGCCACATAAGCCATCGTTAGTGAAAACTAACGGGAGGGACTACAGTTACAAACGGAAAACTTTAGGAGGACCAAACCTTGAAGAAAATATTTATAGGGACCAAACTTGAATGTTGGGTTATTTTCAGGAACCTTATACATATTTAACCCTTTATTTTTTGTTTAACAAATTTTGAATCAAACAAAAAGTTGTGCCCGTGGATTACAGTAGTATTTGTTTCGTATATTAAAAATTTGATTCAAATTTAAAGTTGTGCTCGTTTATGCGATATGTATTTTATTTGTATATAAAAAAATTTGAATCAAAACAAAAGTTATGCCCGTTGATTACAATAGTAATTGTTTTGTAGATTAAAAAAATGATTCAAAATTAAAGTTGCGCTCGTTTATAACAATAGTATTTGTTTCGTATATTAAAAAATTTGAATCAAATTTATAATTATGTCCGTTTAAAACATATGTATTTATTTTTTGTTTAACAAAATTTGAATCCAACAAAAAGTTGTGCCCGTGGATTACAGTAGCATTTGTTTCGTATATTAAAATTTTGATTAAAAACTAAAGTTTTGCTCGTTTATACGATATGTATTTTATTTGTATATAAAAAAATTTGAAGTAAAACAAAAGTTGTGCCCGTTGATTTCAATAGTAATTGTTTCGTAGATTAAAAAATTGATTCAAAATTAAAGTTGTGCTCGTTTATAACAATAGTATTTGTTTAGTATATTTAAAAATTTGAATCACATTTCTAATTGTGTCAGTTTAAAACATATGTATTAATTTTTTGTTTAACACAATTTGAATCAAACAAAAGGTTGTGCCCGTGGATTACAGTAGTATTTGTTTCGTATATTACAAAATTGATTCAAAATTAAAGTTGTGCTCGTTTATCCCATATGTATTTTATTTGTATATAATAAAATTTGAATTAAACAAAAAATTGTGCCCGTTGATTAACATAAAGGATGGGAAACAATTTTTTAGTGTTTGAAATAATAGTTTTTTTAATTTCTTTGTGTTTGCACCAATTATATAAAAAATATAATTATTATTGTAATGTGACGATATAGTATAAATGGTATAAAATAATATTAATATTTTATCATAAGTTTTGATATTTATTTACATTAATTATATTTAATATCTAATATTTGTAATTGCAATTAGTATATTATATTTTAAATTTAAAATAATAAACCATCAAATAAAATTTGTAAGTTAATGTAATATATGGTGTCCATTTAGATTTAACTGTTTTCTTAAATAAATTTTTTAAATAGTTATCAATTTTACAGTTTTTTTTGGGTAATATCAATTTTAGAGTTTAATGCAATGATATTTATTATTTTATAAATGAATCTTATTTTGTTAAATAGAAATAAATGAATCTAACTATAAGTGAATGATAATAAAAAAAATAGATAACAATTTTCATTAAGGGTCATAAAAAATTTCAATATTGTAATAATGATTCTAAGGTATAAACAACAATAAATAATAATAACATAAATTTAAATTTTAATATTATTAATTATGTTTTTGTTTTTCGTATATTATTTTCTATTTTCATTCTATGTTTAATTTTTTTTAATTGATATTAATTCTATTAATTGGGATTATGACCAATTATAAATTTCAAAATAGATGAGATGATGTGTGTTAATTTTTAAATAAGATTTGAATTAGTGCCCTGTTATGACCCATTATTATCACTTTATTAAAATTAAATATGATAATAAGATGATAATAATAATAATTCAAAGGTAGCAGCAAAATTAAAAACATTGATGTGGACAAGTCCCCATATAGACTGCAAACTGTGTTTTAACTTATTATAAAATCAGATTTTAATTTTATTGAAACCTTGAACATTGATGTTCCACACAAAATATCTATTAACAAAGTTTTATGAAATATTTTTTTCTTAATAGTTTTTTAAATTAATTTTTATTGTAGATAAATTTATGAGATGATATTTTCAATATTGTAGATAGGAATCTCAAATAGAAGATATATTAATAAAAACTATATTCAAGGTTTTATTTTTAAAAATATATTGAATTACTTAATCAATAAATTATTAAATATACTGTGTTATACTTAATCACTAAAGAATATATTGAATCACTTAATCAATAAAATATTAAATAATAATAATAATAATAATAATTTTTTAGTTATTGTTAACCACATAAATTTAAAGAGTACGACTTGATATGACATGACTCTTATCTATTAGTTTGTTTATCACTATTAATATTATTTTCTCTACTAAGTGAGTATGACATGACTATTCACTCCTTCACATTCATATTTATTGAATATTTGAATCTTTCTTCTCACTATTAATATTTGAATTTTTTATTATATTTTTTAATTTGCATAAATTGTTTAAAATATCTTATATTATTATATATAAATTAGTTTGTAAAAGATATTTAATTGTTATTAATTTATGTTGATGCCAATATTAAATTCAATCTGGTAAAACTAATGAAAAAGATATTTTAAGTCATTAAAAATTATTGTAAATGAATAAATTGAAGCAATGTAATGGACAACAGGTAATGGGTACATTATTGCCCTTAATTTAGTCGTGTTTTTAACTTAAAGCATTGATACTCGGTCAACTATTAAATTTGAATTTTTTTGATGAGCTTACTTTTGCATTTACTGCTCTTTAATAAAACTAGTCAAAATTTCAATTTTAATTTCGAATTATCAAAAGAGTTATAATAAGCAATTCGTATCACTAATTTTACAAAATATATCCAAACAATTTCTATCACTAATTTTTCAAATAATTAAAATATTACAATTATATAATAAAGTACTATCTCTTAACAACAATGATTAAAAGTGATGGTTGACAACAGACACATGTTAATAATGTGTTCAATGGTATTTAGAATGGTAGTTAGTGGTTATTGTTAGCAGACCCACTTTTAAATTCAAAAGAAACACAAAAAAATCTAGCTGGTTGAATAATTTTTATTTAAACTAGTAACTAACCCGTCTGTTTGAGGATTTTATGTTATGGGCGCGTAATTGTTAATCAAATTGAAAAAAGAAATTGCAAAATTATAAAAATAGATATAATTTAAATTAAAAAATTATATTGGTAAATATAAGAAATTGTCGAGAAATTTGTAGTATTCAAATTTAATCAAAATTAAAGTGGCGTTCGTTTATAACAATAATAATAGTTTCGTATATTAAAAAATTTGAATCAAAATTATAATTGTGTCAGTCTAAAACATATGTATTTATTTTTGGGTTAAATAAGTATTAGGTCCCTGAAAATAACCCAACTTTAAGGTTTAGTCCCTAAAAAAATTTCCTTCAAACTTTGGTCCTCCCAAAGTTTTCCGTCCCTAACTCTAGTCCCTTCCGTTAGTTTCCACTAACGGAAGATGATGTGGCATGCCATGTGTATTATAATTTTTCCACATCAGAATAATTGTAAAATTTTTTTTTTCTCACTCTCCTCCTTTTTAGGTAAGTCCATCTTCCTCCTCCCTATGGATATTTTCATTTTTAGGGTTTTTATTTTAGGGAAAATATTCTAATAGATGCATAATTCCGAGGAAAAGTTTCAAATTTTGGGTTGGCTAGAGTTTCTTTCTGGAAGAGAAGTTGTTGGTGGTGACAAGAATAATGGTTTGGGGGATCAACTTTTATCTTCAACTGTGAATCAGGTTCTTGAAGGGGAAAATGATAGGTATGCGTTTGAATCTTCGTTTTCGCCGCTTTCATCGAATCTTCTTCTTTGTTCTTCTTCGTATTCGTTTTCTTCCGTTCTCAACTCTTTTTCTTGCTCGATTCTGCAGAGATTTGGTGTGAAGCTGTGGTTGTGTTGGTGTCGATGGATTGTGACACGTGCAGCTTCGTTTGGGTGTGATTTTGTGTTTAGGGTTTTTAATTTTCGTCTTGGATTGGGATTGTGGTTTTTTACTAGGGTTTTAAATTTGGTCTGCAATTATTTTTCACATAAGCTTTGTCGGTCTGTTATTTGAAGTTTTCATTTGTGTAGTATAGATTTGACTGTGATTTTGAATCCCGTGTTTTTTGTTGTGTTTGGTTTGTTTGTAGTGAATGGGAGAGGGTTGAAGAAGACTCTAGAAGAGCAATTCATTTGTTAAACCATACCAGTTTCCTTCAGGTTAGAACTTGTTCAGCAGTCCAATGTCTTGTTTTTTGATTCCCTGTCTCATAGGCTTGATTGCTCGGCTGGATCAGTCATGGGTCCTGATTCCTGGATGGTTTGGTTTTTCTCAATATCAATTACTTTAATTGGATGTAGTACTTGGTTGTTGTTGACTTCGTATGTGATATGCCTCTGTTTTGTTTTGTTTTTCTGCAATAGCTTTGTTTGGTGTTTGTTAAAATATGAACTATATCTGGAAATTTCACTAAAACAGTCAAGCTTAATTGGAAGCAGTGGCTCATATGTGTTGTTATAGGATTTATCAGGTTAGTTAATTATCATAGGTAAGAGTATTTGAAAATGGAAAGTTAGTTGGATTTAATTTCTGTTATGATTGTAATTAGGAGTAAAATCTGTTACAGTTTGAATGGAGTTTGGAGAAATTATGTTGAGTTAGTTACTTGTGAAAATTAGTTAGAAAGCTTGTTATGTTATTGGTTTTGAAGTTAGTTTGAGTTAGTTAATGAATTAATGTTGAGACAGTTGGTTGTATTGGTTTGAGAAATGCTTATGTATGATATACGTGTTGAAAAGTATTGTCATGAACATGATGTTCTAGTTGTGATGAATGGTAGAGTATGTGCTTAACTTATTGAGTATTTTGAAATGTAAGCTATGATATTTCCTGTTAGAACTTGTATAAGTTGCTCTTGAATTTTCTTCTGAAGTGGCAATAGTTGCTAATGAACATGCGTATAGGAAAGATTGAGAGATGATGGCTGTTATAAATTATTGACAATGATGGCTATCCTGCAGGTGGAAATGTATAAGATCAAGATGTTATCTGGTGCACCTGCAGTAGAACGACATCAAGAAGCAGCAGTGCATTGAAGTAGTACTTGAACGGTTAATTGTAAACAGTTAGTTGGAGGTGAAACTCTATTCCACTATTATGCATATTCTGCTCACTGTTCTTGTCCTTTTTGTTTGAAATTGACACAAGGAATTCTATATACCAACCATGGATATTCTCAGCCTCCAACAGCATTCACACCGTATCTTATTGGATGGATAGTTTTATGCTACAAAGTTTACATGGCATGGTTAAAATTCTGGAACAGGGTTACAGTTCACTATGACAACTTTAGTTAAGTGATTGTTAGTTTTTGAACTAAAAGCAATGATTTTGTTATTTTGCTAGTTCAACATTGTTCTAGCTTTTAAGGCTTAAGATTTTTTTTACTGTATAATCTGATGAATGAATGCTTGTTTAGATTCTAATTTGTAGCTAATGATTGTAAAATCAGTTTTGAAAAGAGCTTCAAATGTTTGAACATTCTATTTTTGAGTGTATAGTTTTTTTTCCTTCCCTTTTTGTATAGTTTTTTTTCTTAATTTGAGAAGCATTGTAGCTAGAGATTAGCTGTGAATTAGCTACAAAAATGTTGTGTTTAAATTAGCTAGAGATTAGCTAGGAATTAGCTAGAAAGTAGCTGCAAATTAGCTACCATTTCTGGATTCAAATATGATATAAATATAAAAAAAATTAAAATTGAAACAATTGCCACGTGGCATACATGCCAGCAATTTTTGCCACATTGGCATTGCCACATGTAAGCCACGTCATCAAAAAATTTCCACATGGCATGCCACATAAGCCATCGTTAGTGAAAACTAACGGGAGGGACTACAGTTACAAACGGAAAACTTTAGGAGGACCAAACCTTGAAGAAAATATTCATAGGGACCAAACTTGAATGTTGGGTTATTTTCAGGAACCTTATACATATTTAACCCTTTATTTTTTGTTTAACAAATTTTGAATCAAACAAAAAGTTGTGCCCGTGGATTACAGTAGTATTTGTTTCGTATATTAAAAATTTGATTCAAATTTAAAGTTGTGCTCGTTTATGCGATATGTATTTTATTTGTATATAAAAAAATTTGAATCAAAACAAAAGTTATGCCCGTTGATTACAATAGTAATTGTTTTGTAGATTAAAAAAATGATTCAAAATTAAAGTTGCGCTCGTTTATAACAATAGTATTTGTTTCGTATATTAAAAAATTTGAATCAAATTTATAATTATGTCCGTTTAAAACATATGTATTTATTTTTTGTTTAACAAAATTTGAATCCAACAAAAAGTTGTGCCCGTGGATTACAGTAGCATTTGTTTCGTATATTAAAATTTTGATTAAAAACTAAAGTTTTGCTCGTTTATACGATATGTATTTTATTTGTATATAAAAAAATTTGAAGTAAAACAAAAGTTGTGCCCGTTGATTTCAATAGTAATTGTTTCGTAGATTAAAAAATTGATTCAAAATTAAAGTTGTGCTCGTTTATAACAATAGTATTTGTTTAGTATATTTAAAATTTGAATCACATTTCTAATTGTGTCAGTTTAAAACATATGTATTAATTTTTTGTTTAACACAATTTGAATCAAACAAAAGGTTGTGCCCGTGGATTACAGTAGTATTTGTTTCGTATATTACAAAATTGATTCAAAATTAAAGTTGTGCTCGTTTATCCCATATGTATTTTATTTGTATATAATAAAATTTGAATTAAACAAAAAATTGTGCCCGTTGATTAACATAAAGGATGGGAAACAATTTTTTAGTGTTTGAAATAATAGTTTTTTTAATTTCTTTGTGTTTGCACCAATTATATAAAAAATATAATTATTATTGTAATGTGACGATATAGTATAAATGGTATAAAATAATATTAATATTTTATCATAAGTTTTGATATTTATTTACATTAATTATATTTAATATCTAATATTTGTAATTGCAATTAGTATATTATATTTTAAATTTAAAATAATAAACCATCAAATAAAATTTGTAAGTTAATGTAATATATGGTGTCCATTTAGATTTAACTGTTTTCTTAAATAAATTTTTTAAATAGTTATCAATTTTACAGTTTTTTTTGGGTAATATCAATTTTAGAGTTTAATGCAATGATATTTATTATTTTATAAATGAATCTTATTTTGTTAAATAGAAATAAATGAATCTAACTATAAGTGAATGATAATAAAAAAAATAGATAACAATTTTCATTAAGGGTCATAAAAAATTTCAATATTGTAATAATGATTCTAAGGTATAAACAACAATAAATAATAATAACATAAATTTAAATTTTAATATTATTAATTATGTTTTTGTTTTTCGTATATTATTTTCTATTTTCATTCTATGTTTAATTTTTTTTAATTGATATTAATTCTATTAATTGGGATTATGACCAATTATAAATTTCAAAATAGATGAGATGATGTGTGTTAATTTTTAAATAAGATTTGAATTAGTGCCCTGTTATGACCCATTATTATCACTTTATTAAAATTAAATATGATAATAAGATGATAATAATAATAATTCAAAGGTAGCAGCAAAATTAAAAACATTGATGTGGACAAGTCCCCATATAGACTGCAAACTGTGTTTTAACTTATTATAAAATCAGATTTTAATTTTATTGAAACCTTGAACATTGATGTTCCACACAAAATATCTATTAACAAAGTTTTATGAAATATTTTTTTCTTAATAGTTTTTTAAATTAATTTTTATTGTAGATAAATTTATGAGATGATATTTTCAATATTGTAGATAGGAATCTCAAATAGAAGATATATTAATAAAAACTATATTCAAGGTTTTATTTTTAAAAATATATTGAATTACTTAATCAATAAATTATTAAATATACTGTGTTATACTTAATCACAAAAGAATATATTGAATCACTTAATCAATAAAATATTAAATAATAATAATAATAATAATAATAATTTTTTAGTTATTGTTAACCACATAAATTTAAAGAGTACGACTTGATATGACATGACTCTTATCTATTAGTTTGTTTATCACTATTAATATTATTTTCTCTACTAAGTGAGTATGACATGACTATTCACTCCTTCACATTCATATTTATTGAATATTTGAATCTTTCTTCTCACTATTAATATTTGAATTTTTTATTATATTTTTTAATTTGCATAAAATGTTTAAAATATCTTATATTATTACATATAAATTAGTTTGTAAAAGATATTTAATTGTTATTAATTTATGTTGATGCCAATATTAAATTCAATCTGGTAAAACTAATGAAAAAGATATTTTAAGTCATTAAAAATTATTGTAAATGAATAAATTGAAGCAATGTAATGGACAACAGGTAATGGGTACATTATTGCCCTTAATTTAGTCGTGTTTTTAACTTAAAGCATTGATACTCGGTCAACTATTAAATTTGAATTTTTTTGATGAGCTTACTTTTGCATTTACTGCTCTTTAATAAAACTAGTTAAAATTTCAATTTTAATTTCGAATTATCAAAAGAGTTATAATAAGCAATTCGTATCACTAATTTTACAAAATATATCCAAACAATTCTATCACTAATTTTTCAAATAATTAAAATATTACAATTATATAATAAAGTACTATCTCTTAACAACAATGATTAAAAGTGATGGTTGACAACAGACACATGTTAATAATGTGTTCAATGGTATTTAGAATGGTAGTTAGTGGTTATTGTTAGCAGACCCACTTTTAAATTCAAAAGAAACACAAAAAAATCTAGCTGGTTGAATAATTTTTATTTAAACTAGTAACTAACCCGTCTGTTTGAGGATTTTATGTTATGGGCGCGTAATTGTTAATCAAATTGAAAAAAGAAATTGCAAAATTATAAAAATAGATATAATTTAAATTAAAAAATTATATTGGTAAATATAAGAAATTGTCGAGAAATTTGTAGTATTCAAATTTAATCAAAATTAAAGTGGCGTTCGTTTATAACAATAATAATAGTTTCGTATATTAAAAAATTTGAATCAAAATTATAATTGTGTCAGTCTAAAACATATGTATTTATTTTTGGGTTAAATAAGTATTAGGTCCCTGAAAATAACCCAACTTTAAGGTTTAGTCCCTAAAAAAATTTCCTTCAAACTTTGGTCCTCCCAAAGTTTTCCGTCCCTAACTCTAGTCCCTTCCGTTAGTTTCCACTAACGGAAGATGATGTGGCATGCCATGTGTATTATAATTTTTCCACATCAGAATAATTGTAAAATTTTTTTTTTCTCACTCTCCTCCTTTTTAGGTAAGTCCATCTTCCTCCTCCCTATGGATATTTTCATTTTTAGGGTTTTTATTTTAGGGAAAATATTCTAATAGATGCATAATTCCGAGGAAAAGTTTCAAATTTTGGGTTGGCTAGAGTTTCTTTCTGGAAGAGAAGTTGTTGGTGGTGACAAGAATAATGGTTTGGGGGATCAACTTTTATCTTCAACTGTGAATCAGGTTCTTGAAGGGGAAAATGATAGGTATGCGTTTGAATCTTCGTTTTCGCCGCTTTCATCGAATCTTCTTCTTTGTTCTTCTTCGTATTCGTTTTCTTCCGTTCTCAACTCTTTTTCTTGCTCGATTCTGCAGAGATTTGGTGTGAAGCTGTGGTTGTGTTGGTGTCGATGGATTGTGACACGTGCAGCTTCGTTTGGGTGTGATTTTGTGTTTAGGGTTTTTAATTTTCGTCTTGGATTGGGATTGTGGTTTTTTACTAGGGTTTTAAATTTGGTCTGCAATTATTTTTCACATAAGCTTTGTCGGTCTGTTATTTGAAGTTTTCATTTGTGTAGTATAGATTTGACTGTGATTTTGAATCCCGTGTTTTTTGTTGTGTTTTGTTTGTTTGTAGTGAATGGGAGAGGGTTGAAGAAGACTCTAGAAGAGCAATTCATTTGTTAAACCATACCAGTTTCCTTCAGGTTAGAACTTGTTCAGCAGTCCAATGTCTTGTTTTTTGATTCCCTGTCTCATAGGCTTGATTGCTCGGCTGGATCAGTCATGGGTCCTGATTCCTGGATGGTTTGGTTTTTCTCAATATCAATTACTTTAATTGGATGTAGTACTTGGTTGTTGTTGACTTCGTATGTGATATGCCTCTGTTTTGTTTTGTTTTTCTGCAATAGCTTTGTTTGGTGTTTGTTAAAATATGAACTATATCTGGAAATTTCACTAAAACAGTCAAGCTTAATTGGAAGCAGTGGCTCATATGTGTTGTTATAGGATTTATCAGGTTAGTTAATTATCATAGGTAAGAGTATTTGAAAATGGAAAGTTAGTTGGATTTAATTTCTGTTATGATTGTAATTAGGAGTAAAATCTGTTACAGTTTGAATGGAGTTTGGAGAAATTATGTTGAGTTAGTTACTTGTGAAAATTAGTTAGAAAGCTTGTTATGTTATTGGTTTTGAAGTTAGTTTGAGTTAGTTAATGAATTAATGTTGAGACAGTTGGTTGTATTGGTTTGAGAAATGCTTATGTATGATATACGTGTTGAAAAGTATTGTCATGAACATGATGTTCTAGTTGTGATGAATGGTAGAGTATGTGCTTAACTTATTGAGTATTTTGAAATGTAAGCTATGATATTTCCTGTTAGAACTTGTATAAGTTGCTCTTGAATTTTCTTCTGAAGTGGCAATAGTTGCTAATGAACATGCGTATAGGAAAGATTGAGAGATGATGGCTGTTATAAATTATTGACAATGATGGCTATCCTGCAGGTGGAAATGTATAAGATCAAGATGTTATCTGGTGCACCTGCAGTAGAACGACATCAAGAAGCAGCAGTGCATTGAAGTAGTACTTGAACGGTTAATTGTAAACAGTTAGTTGGAGGTGAAACTCTATTCCACTATTATGCATATTCTGCTCACTGTTCTTGTCCTTTTTGTTTGAAATTGACACAAGGAATTCTATATACCAACCATGGATATTCTCAGCCTCCAACAGCATTCACACCGTATCTTATTGGATGGATAGTTTTATGCTACAAAGTTTACATGGCATGGTTAAAATTCTGGAACAGGGTTACAGTTCACTATGACAACTTTAGTTAAGTGATTGTTAGTTTTTGAACTAAAAGCAATGATTTTGTTATTTTGCTAGTTCAACATTGTTCTAGCTTTTAAGGCTTAAGATTTTTTTTACTGTATAATCTGATGAATGAATGCTTGTTTAGATTCTAATTTGTAGCTAATGATTGTAAAATCAGTTTTGAAAAGAGCTTCAAATGTTTGAACATTCTATTTTTGAGTGTATAGTTTTTTTTCCTTCCCTTTTTGTATAGTTTTTTTTCTTAATTTGAGAAGCATTGTAGCTAGAGATTAGCTGTGAATTAGCTACAAAAATGTTGTTTTTAAATTAGCTAGAGATTAGCTAGGAATTAGCTAGAAAGTAGCTGCAAATTAGCTACCATTTCTGGATTCAAATATGATATAAATATAAAAAAAATTAAAATTGAAACAATTGCCACGTGGCATACATGCCAGCAATTTTTGCCACATTGGCATTGCCACATGTAAGCCACGTCATCAAAAAATTTCCACATGGCATGCCACATAAGCCATCGTTAGTGAAAACTAACGGGAGGGACTACAGTTACAAACGGAAAACTTTAGGAGGACCAAACCTTGAAGAAAATATTTATAGGGACCAAACTTGAATGTTGGGTTATTTTCAGGAACCTTATACATATTTAACCCTTTATTTTTTGTTTAACAAATTTTGAATCAAACAAAAAGTTGTGCCCGTGGATTACAGTAGTATTTGTTTCGTATATTAAAAATTTGATTCAAATTTAAAGTTGTGCTCGTTTATGCGATATGTATTTTATTTGTATATAAAAAAATTTGAATCAAAACAAAAGTTATGCCCGTTGATTACAATAGTAATTGTTTTGTAGATTAAAAAAATGATTCAAAATTAAAGTTGCGCTCGTTTATAACAATAGTATTTGTTTCGTATATTAAAAAATTTGAATCAAATTTATAATTATGTCCGTTTAAAACATATGTATTTATTTTTTGTTTAACAAAATTTGAATCCAACAAAAAGTTGTGCCCGTGGATTACAGTAGCATTTGTTTCGTATATTAAAATTTTGATTAAAAACTAAAGTTTTGCTCGTTTATACGATATGTATTTTATTTGTATATAAAAAAATTTGAAGTAAAACAAAAGTTGTGCCCGTTGATTTCAATAGTAATTGTTTCGTAGATTAAAAAATTGATTCAAAATTAAAGTTGTGCTCGTTTATAACAATAGTATTTGTTTAGTATATTTAAAAATTTGAATCACATTTCTAATTGTGTCAGTTTAAAACATATGTATTAATTTTTTGTTTAACACAATTTGAATCAAACAAAAGGTTGTGCCCGTGGATTACAGTAGTATTTGTTTCGTATATTACAAAATTGATTCAAAATTAAAGTTGTGCTCGTTTATCCCATATGTATTTTATTTGTATATAATAAAATTTGAATTAAACAAAAAATTGTGCCCGTTGATTAACATAAAGGATGGGAAACAATTTTTTAGTGTTTGAAATAATAGTTTTTTTAATTTCTTTGTGTTTGCACCAATTATATAAAAAATATAATTATTATTGTAATGTGACGATATAGTATAAATGGTATAAAATAATATTAATATTTTATCATAAGTTTTGATATTTATTTACATTAATTATATTTAATATCTAATATTTGTAATTGCAATTAGTATATTATATTTTAAATTTAAAATAATAAACCATCAAATAAAATTTGTAAGTTAATGTAATATATGGTGTCCATTTAGATTTAACTGTTTTCTTAAATAAATTTTTTAAATAGTTATCAATTTTACAGTTTTTTTTGGGTAATATCAATTTTAGAGTTTAATGCAATGATATTTATTATTTTATAAATGAATCTTATTTTGTTAAATAGAAATAAATGAATCTAACTATAAGTGAATGATAATAAAAAAAATAGATAACAATTTTCATTAAGGGTCATAAAAAATTTCAATATTGTAATAATGATTCTAAGGTATAAACAACAATAAATAATAATAACATAAATTTAAATTTTAATATTATTAATTATGTTTTTGTTTTTCGTATATTATTTTCTATTTTCATTCTATGTTTAATTTTTTTTAATTGATATTAATTCTATTAATTGGGATTATGACCAATTATAAATTTCAAAATAGATGAGATGATGTGTGTTAATTTTTAAATAAGATTTGAATTAGTGCCCTGTTATGACCCATTATTATCACTTTATTAAAATTAAATATGATAATAAGATGATAATAATAATAATTCAAAGGTAGCAGCAAAATTAAAAACATTGATGTGGACAAGTCCCCATATAGACTGCAAACTGTGTTTTAACTTATTATAAAATCAGATTTTAATTTTATTGAAACCTTGAACATTGATGTTCCACACAAAATATCTATTAACAAAGTTTTATGAAATATTTTTTTCTTAATAGTTTTTTAAATTAATTTTTATTGTAGATAAATTTATGAGATGATATTTTCAATATTGTAGATAGGAATCTCAAATAGAAGATATATTAATAAAAACTATATTCAAGGTTTTATTTTTAAAAATATATTGAATTACTTAATCAATAAATTATTAAATATACTGTGTTATACTTAATCACTAAAGAATATATTGAATCACTTAATCAATAAAATATTAAATAATAATAATAATAATAATAATAATTTTTTAGTTATTGTTAACCACATAAATTTAAAGAGTACGACTTGATATGACATGACTCTTATCTATTAGTTTGTTTATCACTATTAATATTATTTTCTCTACTAAGTGAGTATGACATGACTATTCACTCCTTCACATTCATATTTATTGAATATTTGAATCTTTCTTCTCACTATTAATATTTGAATTTTTTATTATATTTTTTAATTTGCATAAAATGTTTAAAATATCTTATATTATTACATATAAATTAGTTTGTAAAAGATATTTAATTGTTATTAATTTATGTTGATGCCAATATTAAATTCAATCTGGTAAAACTAATGAAAAAGATATTTTAAGTCATTAAAAATTATTGTAAATGAATAAATTGAAGCAATGTAATGGACAACAGGTAATGGGTACATTATTGCCCTTAATTTAGTCGTGTTTTTAACTTAAAGCATTGATACTCGGTCAACTATTAAATTTGAATTTTTTTGATGAGCTTACTTTTGCATTTACTGCTCTTTAATAAAACTAGTTAAAATTTCAATTTTAATTTCGAATTATCAAAAGAGTTATAATAAGCAATTCGTATCACTAATTTTACAAAATATATCCAAACAATTTCTATCACTAATTTTTCAAATAATTAAAATATTACAATTATATAATAAAGTACTATCTCTTAACAACAATGATTAAAAGTGATGGTTGACAACAGACACATGTTAATAATGTGTTCAATGGTATTTAGAATGGTAGTTAGTGGTTATTGTTAGCAGACCCACTTTTAAATTCAAAAGAAACACAAAAAAATCTAGCTGGTTGAATAATTTTTATTTAAACTAGTAACTAACCCGTCTGTTTGAGGATTTTATGTTATGGGCGCGTAATTGTTAATCAAATTGAAAAAAGAAATTGCAAAATTATAAAAATAGATATAATTTAAATTAAAAAATTATATTGGTAAATATAAGAAATTGTCGAGAAATTTGTAGTATTCAAATTTAATCAAAATTAAAGTGGCGTTCGTTTATAACAATAATAATAGTTTCGTATATTAAAAAATTTGAATCAAAATTATAATTGTGTCAGTCTAAAACATATGTATTTATTTTTGGGTTAAATAAGTATTAGGTCCCTGAAAATAACCCAACTTTAAAGTTTAGTCCCTAAAAAAATTTCCTTCAAACTTTGGTCCTCCCAAAGTTTTCCGTCCCTAACTCTAGTCCCTTCCGTTAGTTTCCACTAACGGAAGATGATGTGGCATGCCATGTGTATTATAATTTTTCCACATCAGAATAATTGTAAAATTTTTTTTTTCTCACTCTCCTCCTTTTTAGGTAAGTCCATCTTCCTCCTCCCTATGGATATTTTCATTTTTAGGGTTTTTATTTTAGGGAAAATATTCTAATAGATGCATAATTCCGAGGAAAAGTTTCAAATTTTGGGTTGGCTAGAGTTTCTTTCTGGAAGAGAAGTTGTTGGTGGTGACAAGAATAATGGTTTGGGGGATCAACTTTTATCTTCAACTGTGAATCAGGTTCTTGAAGGGGAAAATGATAGGTATGCGTTTGAATCTTCGTTTTCGCCGCTTTCATCGAATCTTCTTCTTTGTTCTTCTTCGTATTCGTTTTCTTCCGTTCTCAACTCTTTTTCTTGCTCGATTCTGCAGAGATTTGGTGTGAAGCTGTGGTTGTGTTGGTGTCGATGGATTGTGACACGTGCAGCTTCGTTTGGGTGTGATTTTGTGTTTAGGGTTTTTAATTTTCGTCTTGGATTGGGATTGTGGTTTTTTACTAGGGTTTTAAATTTGGTCTGCAATTATTTTTCACATAAGCTTTGTCGGTCTGTTATTTGAAGTTTTCATTTGTGTAGTATAGATTTGACTGTGATTTTGAATCCCGTGTTTTTTGTTGTGTTTGGTTTGTTTGTAGTGAATGGGAGAGGGTTGAAGAAGACTCTAGAAGAGCAATTCATTTGTTAAACCATACCAGTTTCCTTCAGGTTAGAACTTGTTCAGCAGTCCAATGTCTTGTTTTTTGATTCCCTGTCTCATAGGCTTGATTGCTCGGCTGGATCAGTCATGGGTCCTGATTCCTGGATGGTTTGGTTTTTCTCAATATCAATTACTTTAATTGGATGTAGTACTTGGTTGTTGTTGACTTCGTATGTGATATGCCTCTGTTTTGTTTTGTTTTTCTGCAATAGCTTTGTTTGGTGTTTGTTAAAATATGAACTATATCTGGAAATTTCACTAAAACAGTCAAGCTTAATTGGAAGCAGTGGCTCATATGTGTTGTTATAGGATTTATCAGGTTAGTTAATTATCATAGGTAAGAGTATTTGAAAATGGAAAGTTAGTTGGATTTAATTTCTGTTATGATTGTAATTAGGAGTAAAATCTGTTACAGTTTGAATGGAGTTTGGAGAAATTATGTTGAGTTAGTTACTTGTGAAAATTAGTTAGAAAGCTTGTTATGTTATTGGTTTTGAAGTTAGTTTGAGTTAGTTAATGAATTAATGTTGAGACAGTTGGTTGTATTGGTTTGAGAAATGCTTATGTATGATATACGTGTTGAAAAGTATTGTCATGAACATGATGTTCTAGTTGTGATGAATGGTAGAGTATGTGCTTAACTTATTGAGTATTTTGAAATGTAAGCTATGATATTTCCTGTTAGAACTTGTATAAGTTGCTCTTGAATTTTCTTCTGAAGTGGCAATAGTTGCTAATGAACATGCGTATAGGAAAGATTGAGAGATGATGGCTGTTATAAATTATTGACAATGATGGCTATCCTGCAGGTGGAAATGTATAAGATCAAGATGTTATCTGGTGCACCTGCAGTAGAACGACATCAAGAAGCAGCAGTGCATTGAAGTAGTACTTGAACGGTTAATTGTAAACAGTTAGTTGGAGGTGAAACTCTATTCCACTATTATGCATATTCTGCTCACTGTTCTTGTCCTTTTTGTTTGAAATTGACACAAGGAATTCTATATACCAACCATGGATATTCTCAGCCTCCAACAGCATTCACACCGTATCTTATTGGATGGATAGTTTTATGCTACAAAGTTTACATGGCATGGTTAAAATTCTGGAACAGGGTTACAGTTCACTATGACAACTTTAGTTAAGTGATTGTTAGTTTTTGAACTAAAAGCAATGATTTTGTTATTTTGCTAGTTCAACATTGTTCTAGCTTTTAAGGCTTAAGATTTTTTTTACTGTATAATCTGATGAATGAATGCTTGTTTAGATTCTAATTTGTAGCTAATGATTGTAAAATCAGTTTTGAAAAGAGCTTCAAATGTTTGAACATTCTATTTTTGAGTGTATAGTTTTTTTTCCTTCCCTTTTTGTATAGTTTTTTTTCTTAATTTGAGAAGCATTGTAGCTAGAGATTAGCTATGAATTAGCTACAAAAATGTTGTGTTTAAATTAGCTAGAGATTAGCTAGGAATTAGCTAGAAAGTAGCTGCAAATTAGCTACCATTTCTGGATTCAAATATGATATAAATATAAAAAAAATTAAAATTGAAACAATTGCCACGTGGCATACATGCCAGCAATTTTTGCCACATTGGCATTGCCACATGTAAGCCACGTCATCAAAAAATTTCCACATGGCATGCCACATAAGCCATCGTTAGTGAAAACTAACGGGAGGGACTACAGTTACAAACGGAAAACTTTAGGAGGACCAAACCTTGAAGAAAATATTCATAGGGACCAAACTTGAATGTTGGGTTATTTTCAGGAACCTTATACATATTTAACCCTTTATTTTTTGTTTAACAAATTTTGAATCAAACAAAAAGTTGTGCCCGTGGATTACAGTAGTATTTGTTTCGTATATTAAAAATTTGATTCAAATTTAAAGTTGTGCTCGTTTATGCGATATGTATTTTATTTGTATATAAAAAAATTTGAATCAAAACAAAAGTTATGCCCGTTGATTACAATAGTAATTGTTTTGTAGATTAAAAAAATGATTCAAAATTAAAGTTGCGCTCGTTTATAACAATAGTATTTGTTTCGTATATTAAAAAATTTGAATCAAATTTATAATTATGTCCGTTTAAAACATATGTATTTATTTTTTGTTTAACAAAATTTGAATCCAACAAAAAGTTGTGCCCGTGGATTACAGTAGCATTTGTTTCGTATATTAAAATTTTGATTAAAAACTAAAGTTTTGCTCGTTTATACGATATGTATTTTATTTGTATATAAAAAAATTTGAAGTAAAACAAAAGTTGTGCCCGTTGATTTCAATAGTAATTGTTTCGTAGATTAAAAAATTGATTCAAAATTAAAGTTGTGCTCGTTTATAACAATAGTATTTGTTTAGTATATTTAAAAATTTGAATCACATTTCTAATTGTGTCAGTTTAAAACATATGTATTAATTTTTTGTTTAACACAATTTGAATCAAACAAAAGGTTGTGCCCGTGGATTACAGTAGTATTTGTTTCGTATATTACAAAATTGATTCAAAATTAAAGTTGTGCTCGTTTATCCCATATGTATTTTATTTGTATATAATAAAATTTGAATTAAACAAAAAATTGTGCCCGTTGATTAACATAAAGGATGGGAAACAATTTTTTAGTGTTTGAAATAATAGTTTTTTTAATTTCTTTGTGTTTGCACCAATTATATAAAAAATATAATTATTATTGTAATGTGACGATATAGTATAAATGGTATAAAATAATATTAATATTTTATCATAAGTTTTGATATTTATTTACATTAATTATATTTAATATCTAATATTTGTAATTGCAATTAGTATATTATATTTTAAATTTAAAATAATAAACCATCAAATAAAATTTGTAAGTTAATGTAATATATGGTGTCCATTTAGATTTAACTGTTTTCTTAAATAAATTTTTTAAATAGTTATCAATTTTACAGTTTTTTTTGGGTAATATCAATTTTAGAGTTTAATGCAATGATATTTATTATTTTATAAATGAATCTTATTTTGTTAAATAGAAATAAATGAATCTAACTATAAGTGAATGATAATAAAAAAAATAGATAACAATTTTCATTAAGGGTCATAAAAAATTTCAATATTGTAATAATGATTCTAAGGTATAAACAACAATAAATAATAATAACATAAATTTAAATTTTAATATTATTAATTATGTTTTTGTTTTTCGTATATTATTTTCTATTTTCATTCTATGTTTAATTTTTTTTAATTGATATTAATTCTATTAATTGGGATTATGACCAATTATAAATTTCAAAATAGATGAGATGATGTGTGTTAATTTTTAAATAAGATTTGAATTAGTGCCCTGTTATGACCCATTATTATCACTTTATTAAAATTAAATATGATAATAAGATGATAATAATAATAATTCAAAGGTAGCAGCAAAATTAAAAACATTGATGTGGACAAGTCCCCATATAGACTGCAAACTGTGTTTTAACTTATTATAAAATCAGATTTTAATTTTATTGAAACCTTGAACATTGATGTTCCACACAAAATATCTATTAACAAAGTTTTATGAAATATTTTTTTCTTAATAGTTTTTTAAATTAATTTTTATTGTAGATAAATTTATGAGATGATATTTTCAATATTGTAGATAGGAATCTCAAATAGAAGATATATTAATAAAAACTATATTCAAGGTTTTATTTTTAAAAATATATTGAATTACTTAATCAATAAATTATTAAATATACTGTGTTATACTTAATCACTAAAGAATATATTGAATCACTTAATCAATAAAATATTAAATAATAATAATAATAATAATAATAATTTTTTAGTTATTGTTAACCACATAAATTTAAAGAGTACGACTTGATATGACATGACTCTTATCTATTAGTTTGTTTATCACTATTAATATTATTTTCTCTACTAAGTGAGTATGACATGACTATTCACTCCTTCACATTCATATTTATTGAATATTTGAATCTTTCTTCTCACTATTAATATTTGAATTTTTTATTATATTTTTTAATTTGCATAAAATGTTTAAAATATCTTATATTATTATATATAAATTAGTTTGTAAAAGATATTTAATTGTTATTAATTTATGTTGATGCCAATATTAAATTCAATCTGGTAAAACTAATGAAAAAGATATTTTAAGTCATTAAAAATTATTGTAAATGAATAAATTGAAGCAATGTAATGGACAACAGGTAATGGGTACATTATTGCCCTTAATTTAGTCGTGTTTTTAACTTAAAGCATTGATACTCGGTCAACTATTAAATTTGAATTTTTTTGATGAGCTTACTTTTGCATTTACTGCTCTTTAATAAAACTAGTTAAAATTTCAATTTTAATTTCGAATTATCAAAAGAGTTATAATAAGCAATTCGTATCACTAATTTTACAAAATATATCCAAACAATTTCTATCACTAATTTTTCAAATAATTAAAATATTACAATTATATAATAAAGTACTATCTCTTAACAACAATGATTAAAAGTGATGGTTGACAACAGACACATGTTAATAATGTGTTCAATGGTATTTAGAATGGTAGTTAGTGGTTATTGTTAGCAGACCCACTTTTAAATTCAAAAGAAACACAAAAAAATCTAGCTGGTTGAATAATTTTTATTTAAACTAGTAACTAACCCGTCTGTTTGAGGATTTTATGTTATGGGCGCGTAATTGTTAATCAAATTGAAAAAAGAAATTGCAAAATTATAAAAATAGATATAATTTAAATTAAAAAATTATATTGGTAAATATAAGAAATTGTCGAGAAATTTGTAGTATTCAAATTTAATCAAAATTAAAGTGGCGTTCGTTTATAACAATAATAATAGTTTCGTATATTAAAAAATTTGAATCAAAATTATAATTGTGTCAGTCTAAAACATATGTATTTATTTTTGGGTTAAATAAGTATTAGGTCCCTGAAAATAACCCAACTTTAAGGTTTAGTCCCTAAAAAAATTTCCTTCAAACTTTGGTCCTCCCAAAGTTTTCCGTCCCTAACTCTAGTCCCTTCCGTTAGTTTCCACTAACGGAAGATGATGTGGCATGCCATGTGTATTATAATTTTTCCACATCAGAATAATTGTAAAATTTTTTTTTTCTCACTCTCCTCCTTTTTAGGTAAGTCCATCTTCCTCCTCCCTATGGATATTTTCATTTTTAGGGTTTTTATTTTAGGGAAAATATTCTAATAGATGCATAATTCCGAGGAAAAGTTTCAAATTTTGGGTTGGCTAGAGTTTCTTTCTGGAAGAGAAGTTGTTGGTGGTGACAAGAATAATGGTTTGGGGGATCAACTTTTATCTTCAACTGTGAATCAGGTTCTTGAAGGGGAAAATGATAGGTATGCGTTTGAATCTTCGTTTTCGCCGCTTTCATCGAATCTTCTTCTTTGTTCTTCTTCGTATTCGTTTTCTTCCGTTCTCAACTCTTTTTCTTGCTCGATTCTGCAGAGATTTGGTGTGAAGCTGTGGTTGTGTTGGTGTCGATGGATTGTGACACGTGCAGCTTCGTTTGGGTGTGATTTTGTGTTTAGGGTTTTTAATTTTCGTCTTGGATTGGGATTGTGGTTTTTTACTAGGGTTTTAAATTTGGTCTGCAATTATTTTTCACATAAGCTTTGTCGGTCTGTTATTTGAAGTTTTCATTTGTGTAGTATAGATTTGACTGTGATTTTGAATCCCGTGTTTTTTGTTGTGTTTGGTTTGTTTGTAGTGAATGGGAGAGGGTTGAAGAAGACTCTAGAAGAGCAATTCATTTGTTAAACCATACCAGTTTCCTTCAGGTTAGAACTTGTTCAGCAGTCCAATGTCTTGTTTTTTGATTCCCTGTCTCATAGGCTTGATTGCTCGGCTGGATCAGTCATGGGTCCTGATTCCTGGATGGTTTGGTTTTTCTCAATATCAATTACTTTAATTGGATGTAGTACTTGGTTGTTGTTGACTTCGTATGTGATATGCCTCTGTTTTGTTTTGTTTTTCTGCAATAGCTTTGTTTGGTGTTTGTTAAAATATGAACTATATCTGGAAATTTCACTAAAACAGTCAAGCTTAATTGGAAGCAGTGGCTCATATGTGTTGTTATAGGATTTATCAGGTTAGTTAATTATCATAGGTAAGAGTATTTGAAAATGGAAAGTTAGTTGGATTTAATTTCTGTTATGATTGTAATTAGGAGTAAAATCTGTTACAGTTTGAATGGAGTTTGGAGAAATTATGTTGAGTTAGTTACTTGTGAAAATTAGTTAGAAAGCTTGTTATGTTATTGGTTTTGAAGTTAGTTTGAGTTAGTTAATGAATTAATGTTGAGACAGTTGGTTGTATTGGTTTGAGAAATGCTTATGTATGATATACGTGTTGAAAAGTATTGTCATGAACATGATGTTCTAGTTGTGATGAATGGTAGAGTATGTGCTTAACTTATTGAGTATTTTGAAATGTAAGCTATGATATTTCCTGTTAGAACTTGTATAAGTTGCTCTTGAATTTTCTTCTGAAGTGGCAATAGTTGCTAATGAACATGCGTATAGGAAAGATTGAGAGATGATGGCTGTTATAAATTATTGACAATGATGGCTATCCTGCAGGTGGAAATGTATAAGATCAAGATGTTATCTGGTGCACCTGCAGTAGAACGACATCAAGAAGCAGCAGTGCATTGAAGTAGTACTTGAACGGTTAATTGTAAACAGTTAGTTGGAGGTGAAACTCTATTCCACTATTATGCATATTCTGCTCACTGTTCTTGTCCTTTTTGTTTGAAATTGACACAAGGAATTCTATATACCAACCATGGATATTCTCAGCCTCCAACAGCATTCACACCGTATCTTATTGGATGGATAGTTTTATGCTACAAAGTTTACATGGCATGGTTAAAATTCTGGAACAGGGTTACAGTTCACTATGACAACTTTAGTTAAGTGATTGTTAGTTTTTGAACTAAAAGCAATGATTTTGTTATTTTGCTAGTTCAACATTGTTCTAGCTTTTAAGGCTTAAGATTTTTTTTACTGTATAATCTGATGAATGAATGCTTGTTTAGATTCTAATTTGTAGCTAATGATTGTAAAATCAGTTTTGAAAAGAGCTTCAAATGTTTGAACATTCTATTTTTGAGTGTATAGTTTTTTTTCCTTCCCTTTTTGTATAGTTTTTTTTCTTAATTTGAGAAGCATTGTAGCTAGAGATTAGCTGTGAATTAGCTACAAAAATGTTGTGTTTAAATTAGCTAGAGATTAGCTAGGAATTAGCTAGAAAGTAGCTGCAAATTAGCTACCATTTCTGGATTCAAATATGATATAAATATAAAAAAAATTAAAATTGAAACAATTGCCACGTGGCATACATGCCAGCAATTTTTGCCACATTGGCATTGCCACATGTAAGCCACGTCATCAAAAAATTTCCACATGGCATGCCACATAAGCCATCGTTAGTGAAAACTAACGGGAGGGACTACAGTTACAAACGGAAAACTTTAGGAGGACCAAACCTTGAAGAAAATATTTATAGGGACCAAACTTGAATGTTGGGTTATTTTCAGGAACCTTATACATATTTAACCCTTTATTTTTTGTTTAACAAATTTTGAATCAAACAAAAAGTTGTGCCCGTGGATTACAGTAGTATTTGTTTCGTATATTAAAAATTTGATTCAAATTTAAAGTTGTGCTCGTTTATGCGATATGTATTTTATTTGTATATAAAAAAATTTGAATCAAAACAAAAGTTATGCCCGTTGATTACAATAGTAATTGTTTTGTAGATTAAAAAAATGATTCAAAATTAAAGTTGCGCTCGTTTATAACAATAGTATTTGTTTCGTATATTAAAAAATTTGAATCAAATTTATAATTATGTCCGTTTAAAACATATGTATTTATTTTTTGTTTAACAAAATTTGAATCCAACAAAAAGTTGTGCCCGTGGATTACAGTAGCATTTGTTTCGTATATTAAAATTTTGATTAAAAACTAAAGTTTTGCTCGTTTATACGATATGTATTTTATTTGTATATAAAAAAATTTGAAGTAAAACAAAAGTTGTGCCCGTTGATTTCAATAGTAATTGTTTCGTAGATTAAAAAATTGATTCAAAATTAAAGTTGTGCTCGTTTATAACAATAGTATTTGTTTAGTATATTTAAAAATTTGAATCACATTTCTAATTGTGTCAGTTTAAAACATATGTATTAATTTTTTGTTTAACACAATTTGAATCAAACAAAAGGTTGTGCCCGTGGATTACAGTAGTATTTGTTTCGTATATTACAAAATTGATTCAAAATTAAAGTTGTGCTCGTTTATCCCATATGTATTTTATTTGTATATAATAAAATTTGAATTAAACAAAAAATTGTGCCCGTTGATTAACATAAAGGATGGGAAACAATTTTTTAGTGTTTGAAATAATAGTTTTTTTAATTTCTTTGTGTTTGCACCAATTATATAAAAAATATAATTATTATTGTAATGTGACGATATAGTATAAATGGTATAAAATAATATTAATATTTTATCATAAGTTTTGATATTTATTTACATTAATTATATTTAATATCTAATATTTGTAATTGCAATTAGTATATTATATTTTAAATTTAAAATAATAAACCATCAAATAAAATTTGTAAGTTAATGTAATATATGGTGTCCATTTAGATTTAACTGTTTTCTTAAATAAATTTTTTAAATAGTTATCAATTTTACAGTTTTTTTTGGGTAATATCAATTTTAGAGTTTAATGCAATGATATTTATTATTTTATAAATGAATCTTATTTTGTTAAATAGAAATAAATGAATCTAACTATAAGTGAATGATAATAAAAAAAATAGATAACAATTTTCATTAAGGGTCATAAAAAATTTCAATATTGTAATAATGATTCTAAGGTATAAACAACAATAAATAATAATAACATAAATTTAAATTTTAATATTATTAATTATGTTTTTGTTTTTCGTATATTATTTTCTATTTTCATTCTATGTTTAATTTTTTTTAATTGATATTAATTCTATTAATTGGGACTATGACCAATTATAAATTTCAAAATAGATGAGATGATGTGTGTTAATTTTTAAATAAGATTTGAATTAGTGCCCTGTTATGACCCATTATTATCACTTTATTAAAATTAAATATGATAATAAGATGATAATAATAATAATTCAAAGGTAGCAGCAAAATTAAAAACATTGATGTGGACAAGTCCCCATATAGACTGCAAACTGTGTTTTAACTTATTATAAAATCAGATTTTAATTTTATTGAAACCTTGAACATTGATGTTCCACACAAAATATCTATTAACAAAGTTTTATGAAATATTTTTTTCTTAATAGTTTTTTAAATTAATTTTTATTGTAGATAAATTTATGAGATGATATTTTCAATATTGTAGATAGGAATCTCAAATAGAAGATATATTAATAAAAACTATATTCAAGGTTTTATTTTTAAAAATATATTGAATTACTTAATCAATAAATTATTAAATATACTGTGTTATACTTAATCACTAAAGAATATATTGAATCACTTAATCAATAAAATATTAAATAATAATAATAATAATAATAATAATTTTTTAGTTATTGTTAACCACATAAATTTAAAGAGTACGACTTGATATGACATGACTCTTATCTATTAGTTTGTTTATCACTATTAATATTATTTTCTCTACTAAGTGAGTATGACATGACTATTCACTCCTTCACATTCATATTTATTGAATATTTGAATCTTTCTTCTCACTATTAATATTTGAATTTTTTATTATATTTTTTAATTTGCATAAAATGTTTAAAATATCTTATATTATTATATATAAATTAGTTTGTAAAAGATATTTAATTGTTATTAATTTATGTTGATGCCAATATTAAATTCAATCTGGTAAAACTAATGAAAAAGATATTTTAAGTCATTAAAAATTATTGTAAATGAATAAATTGAAGCAATGTAATGGACAACAGGTAATGGGTACATTATTGCCCTTAATTTAGTCGTGTTTTTAACTTAAAGCATTGATACTCGGTCAACTATTAAATTTGAATTTTTTTGATGAGCTTACTTTTGCATTTACTGCTCTTTAATAAAACTAGTTAAAATTTCAATTTTAATTTCGAATTATCAAAAGAGTTATAATAAGCAATTCGTATCACTAATTTTACAAAATATATCCAAACAATTTCTATCACTAATTTTTCAAATAATTAAAATATTACAATTATATAATAAAGTACTATCTCTTAACAACAATGATTAAAAGTGATGGTTGACAACAGACACATGTTAATAATGTGTTCAATGGTATTTAGAATGGTAGTTAGTGGTTATTGTTAGCAGACCCACTTTTAAATTCAAAAGAAACACAAAAAAATCTAGCTGGTTGAATAATTTTTATTTAAACTATTAACTAACCCGTCTGTTTGAGGATTTTATGTTATGGGCGCGTAATTGTTAATCAAATTGAAAAAAGAAATTGCAAAATTATAAAAATAGATATAATTTAAATTAAAAAATTATATTGGTAAATATAAGAAATTGTCGAGAAATTTGTAGTATTCAAATTTAATCAAAATTAAAGTGGCGTTCGTTTATAACAATAATAATAGTTTCGTATATTAAAAAATTTGAATCAAAATTATAATTGTGTCAGTCTAAAACATATGTATTTATTTTTGGGTTAAATAAGTATTAGGTCCCTGAAAATAACCCAACTTTAAGGTTTAGTCCCTAAAAAAATTTCCTTCAAACTTTGGTCCTCCCAAAGTTTTCCGTCCCTAACTCTAGTCCCTTCCGTTAGTTTCCACTAACGGAAGATGATGTGGCATGCCATGTGTATTATAATTTTTCCACATCAGAATAATTGTAAAAATTTTTTTTTCTCACTCTCCTCCTTTTTAGGTAAGTCCATCTTCCTCCTCCCTATGGATATTTTCATTTTTAGGGTTTTTATTTTAGGGAAAATATTCTAATAGATGCATAATTCCGAGGAAAAGTTTCAAATTTTGGGTTGGCTAGAGTTTCTTTCTGGAAGAGAAGTTGTTGGTGGTGACAAGAATAATGGTTTGGGGGATCAACTTTTATCTTCAACTGTGAATCAGGTTCTTGAAGGGGAAAATGATAGGTATGCGTTTGAATCTTCGTTTTCGCCGCTTTCATCGAATCTTCTTCTTTGTTCTTCTTCGTATTCGTTTTCTTCCGTTCTCAACTCTTTTTCTTGCTCGATTCTGCAGAGATTTGGTGTGAAGCTGTGGTTGTGTTGGTGTCGATGGATTGTGACACGTGCAGCTTCGTTTGGGTGTGATTTTGTGTTTAGGGTTTTTAATTTTCGTCTTGGATTGGGATTGTGGTTTTTTACTAGGGTTTTAAATTTGGTCTGCAATTATTTTTCACATAAGCTTTGTCGGTCTGTTATTTGAAGTTTTCATTTGTGTAGTATAGATTTGACTGTGATTTTGAATCCCATGTTTTTTGTTGTGTTTGGTTTGTTTGTAGTGAATGGGAGAGGGTTGAAGAAGACTCTAGAAGAGCAATTCATTTGTTAAACCATACCAGTTTCCTTCAGGTTAGAACTTGTTCAGCAGTCCAATGTCTTGTTTTTTGATTCCCTGTCTCATAGGCTTGATTGCTCGGCTGGATCAGTCATGGGTCCTGATTCCTGGATGGTTTGGTTTTTCTCAATATCAATTACTTTAATTGGATGTAGTACTTGGTTGTTGTTGACTTCGTATGTGATATGCCTCTGTTTTGTTTTGTTTTTCTGCAATAGCTTTGTTTGGTGTTTGTTAAAATATGAACTATATCTGGAAATTTCACTAAAACAGTCAAGCTTAATTGGAAGCAGTGGCTCATATGTGTTGTTATAGGATTTATCAGGTTAGTTAATTATCATAGGTAAGAGTATTTGAAAATGGAAAGTTAGTTGGATTTAATTTCTGTTATGATTGTAATTAGGAGTAAAATCTGTTACAGTTTGAATGGAGTTTGGAGAAATTATGTTGAGTTAGTTACTTGTGAAAATTAGTTAGAAAGCTTGTTATGTTATTGGTTTTGAAGTTAGTTTGAGTTAGTTAATGAATTAATGTTGAGACAGTTGGTTGTATTGGTTTGAGAAATGCTTATGTATGATATACGTGTTGAAAAGTATTGTCATGAACATGATGTTCTAGTTGTGATGAATGGTAGAGTATGTGCTTAACTTATTGAGTATTTTGAAATGTAAGCTATGATATTTCCTGTTAGAACTTGTATAAGTTGCTCTTGAATTTTCTTCTGAAGTGGCAATAGTTGCTAATGAACATGCGTATAGGAAAGATTGAGAGATGATGGCTGTTATAAATTATTGACAATGATGGCTATCCTGCAGGTGGAAATGTATAAGATCAAGATGTTATCTGGTGCACCTGCAGTAGAACGACATCAAGAAGCAGCAGTGCATTGAAGTAGTACTTGAACGGTTAATTGTAAACAGTTAGTTGGAGGTGAAACTCTATTCCACTATTATGCATATTCTGCTCACTGTTCTTGTCCTTTTTGTTTGAAATTGACACAAGGAATTCTATATACCAACCATGGATATTCTCAGCCTCCAACAGCATTCACACCGTATCTTATTGGATGGATAGTTTTATGCTACAAAGTTTACATGGCATGGTTAAAATTCTGGAACAGGGTTACAGTTCACTATGACAACTTTAGTTAAGTGATTGTTAGTTTTTGAACTAAAAGCAATGATTTTGTTATTTTGCTAGTTCAACATTGTTCTAGCTTTTAAGGCTTAAGATTTTTTTTACTGTATAATCTGATGAATGAATGCTTGTTTAGATTCTAATTTGTAGCTAATGATTGTAAAATCAGTTTTGAAAAGAGCTTCAAATGTTTGAACATTCTATTTTTGAGTGTATAGTTTTTTTTCCTTCCCTTTTTGTATAGTTTTTTTTCTTAATTTGAGAAGCATTGTAGCTAGAGATTAGCTATGAATTAGCTACAAAAATGTTGTGTTTAAATTAGCTAGAGATTAGCTAGGAATTAGCTAGAAAGTAGCTGCAAATTAGCTACCATTTCTGGATTCAAATATGATATAAATATAAAAAAAATTAAAATTGAAACAATTGCCACGTGGCATACATGCCAGCAATTTTTGCCACATTGGCATTGCCACATGTAAGCCACGTCATCAAAAAATTTCCACATGGCATGCCACATAAGCCATCGTTAGTGAAAACTAACGGGAGGGACTACAGTTACAAACGGAAAACTTTAGGAGGACCAAACCTTGAAGAAAATATTTATAGGGACCAAACTTGAATGTTGGGTTATTTTCAGGAACCTTATACATATTTAACCCTTTATTTTTTGTTTAACAAATTTTGAATCAAACAAAAAGTTATGCCCGTGGATTACAGTAGTATTTGTTTCGTATATTAAAAATTTGATTCAAATTTAAAGTTGTGCTCGTTTATGCGATATGTATTTTATTTGTATATAAAAAAATTTGAATCAAAACAAAAGTTATGCCCGTTGATTACAATAGTAATTGTTTTGTAGATTAAAAAAATGATTCAAAATTAAAGTTGCGCTCGTTTATAACAATAGTATTTGTTTCGTATATTAAAAAATTTGAATCAAATTTATAATTATGTCCGTTTAAAACATATGTATTTATTTTTTGTTTAACAAAATTTGAATCCAACAAAAAGTTGTGCCCGTGGATTACAGTAGCATTTGTTTCGTATATTAAAATTTTGATTAAAAACTAAAGTTTTGCTCGTTTATACGATATGTATTTTATTTGTATATAAAAAAATTTGAAGTAAAACAAAAGTTGTGCCCGTTGATTTCAATAGTAATTGTTTCGTAGATTAAAAAATTGATTCAAAATTAAAGTTGTGCTCGTTTATAACAATAGTATTTGTTTAGTATATTTAAAAATTTGAATCACATTTCTAATTGTGTCAGTTTAAAACATATGTATTAATTTTTTGTTTAACACAATTTGAATCAAACAAAAGGTTGTGCCCGTGGATTACAGTAGTATTTGTTTCGTATATTACAAAATTGATTCAAAATTAAAGTTGTGCTCGTTTATCCCATATGTATTTTATTTGTATATAATAAAATTTGAATTAAACAAAAAATTGTGCCCGTTGATTAACATAAAGGATGGGAAACAATTTTTTAGTGTTTGAAATAATAGTTTTTTTAATTTCTTTGTGTTTGCACCAATTATATAAAAAATATAATTATTATTGTAATGTGACGATATAGTATAAATGGTATAAAATAATATTAATATTTTATCATAAGTTTTGATATTTATTTACATTAATTATATTTAATATCTAATATTTGTAATTGCAATTAGTATATTATATTTTAAATTTAAAATAATAAACCATCAAATAAAATTTGTAAGTTAATGTAATATATGGTGTCCATTTAGATTTAACTGTTTTCTTAAATAAATTTTTTAAATAGTTATCAATTTTACAGTTTTTTTTGGGTAATATCAATTTTAGAGTTTAATGCAATGATATTTATTATTTTATAAATGAATCTTATTTTGTTAAATAGAAATAAATGAATCTAACTATAAGTGAATGATAATAAAAAAAATAGATAACAATTTTCATTAAGGGTCATAAAAAATTTCAATATTGTAATAATGATTCTAAGGTATAAACAACAATAAATAATAATAACATAAATTTAAATTTTAATATTATTAATTATGTTTTTGTTTTTCGTATATTATTTTCTATTTTCATTCTATGTTTAATTTTTTTTAATTGATATTAATTCTATTAATTGGGACTATGACCAATTATAAATTTCAAAATAGATGAGATGATGTGTGTTAATTTTTAAATAAGATTTGAATTAGTGCCCTGTTATGACCCATTATTATCACTTTATTAAAATTAAATATGATAATAAGATGATAATAATAATAATTCAAAGGTAGCAGCAAAATTAAAAACATTGATGTGGACAAGTCCCCATATAGACTGCAAACTGTGTTTTAACTTATTATAAAATCAGATTTTAATTTTATTGAAACCTTGAACATTGATGTTCCACACAAAATATCTATTAACAAAGTTTTATGAAATATTTTTTTCTTAATAGTTTTTTAAATTAATTTTTATTGTAGATAAATTTATGAGATGATATTTTCAATATTGTAGATAGGAATCTCAAATAGAAGATATATTAATAAAAACTATATTCAAGGTTTTATTTTTAAAAATATATTGAATTACTTAATCAATAAATTATTAAATATACTGTGTTATACTTAATCACTAAAGAATATATTGAATCACTTAATCAATAAAATATTAAATAATAATAATAATAATAATAATAATTTTTTAGTTATTGTTAACCACATAAATTTAAAGAGTACGACTTGATATGACATGACTCTTATCTATTAGTTTGTTTATCACTATTAATATTATTTTCTCTACTAAGTGAGTATGACATGACTATTCACTCCTTCACATTCATATTTATTGAATATTTGAATCTTTCTTCTCACTATTAATATTTGAATTTTTTATTATATTTTTTAATTTGCATAAAATGTTTAAAATATCTTATATTATTATATATAAATTAGTTTGTAAAAGATATTTAATTGTTATTAATTTATGTTGATGCCAATATTAAATTCAATCTGGTAAAACTAATGAAAAAGATATTTTAAGTCATTAAAAATTATTGTAAATGAATAAATTGAAGTAATGTAATGGACAACAGGTAATGGGTACATTATTGCCCTTAATTTAGTCGTGTTTTTAACTTAAAGCATTGATACTCGGTCAACTATTAAATTTGAATTTTTTTGATGAGCTTACTTTTGCATTTACTGCTCTTTAATAAAACTAGTTAAAATTTCAATTTTAATTTCGAATTATCAAAAGAGTTATAATAAGCAATTCGTATCACTAATTTTACAAAATATATCCAAACAATTTCTATCACTAATTTTTCAAATAATTAAAATATTACAATTATATAATAAAGTACTATCTCTTAACAACAATGATTAAAAGTGATGGTTGACAACAGACACATGTTAATAATGTGTTCAATGGTATTTAGAATGGTAGTTAGTGGTTATTGTTAGCAGACCCACTTTTAAATTCAAAAGAAACGCAAAAAAATCTAGCTGGTTGAATAATTTTTATTTAAACTAGTAACTAACCCGTCTGTTTGAAGATTTTATGTTATGGGCGCGTAATTGTTAATCAAATTGAAAAAAGAAATTGCAAAATTATAAAAATAGATATAATTTAAATTAAAAAATTATATTGGTAAATATAAGAAATTGTCGAGAAATTTGTAGTATTCAAATTTAATCAAAATTAAAGTGGCGTTCGTTTATAACAATAATAATAGTTTCGTATATTAAAAAATTTGAATCAAAATTATAATTGTGTCAGTCTAAAACATATGTATTTATTTTTGGGTTAAATAAGTATTAGGTCCCTGAAAATAACCCAACTTTAAGGTTTAGTCCCTAAAAAAATTTCCTTCAAACTTTGGTCCTCCCAAAGTTTTCCGTCCCTAACTCTAGTCCCTTCCGTTAGTTTCCACTAACGGAAGATGATGTGGCATGCCATGTGTATTATAATTTTTCCACATCAGAATAATTGTAAAATTTTTTTTTTCTCACTCTCCTCCTTTTTAGGTAAGTCCATCTTCCTCCTCCCTATGGATATTTTCATTTTTAGGGTTTTTATTTTAGGGAAAATATTCTAATAGATGCATAATTCCGAGGAAAAGTTTCAAATTTTGGGTTGGCTAGAGTTTCTTTCTGGAAGAGAAGTTGTTGGTGGTGACAAGAATAATGGTTTGGGGGATCAACTTTTATCTTCAACTGTGAATCAGGTTCTTGAAGGGGAAAATGATAGGTATGCGTTTGAATCTTCGTTTTCGCCGCTTTCATCGAATCTTCTTCTTTGTTCTTCTTCGTATTCGTTTTCTTCCGTTCTCAACTCTTTTTCTTGCTCGATTCTGCAGAGATTTGGTGTGAAGCTGTGGTTGTGTTGGTGTCGATGGATTGTGACACGTGCAGCTTCGTTTGGGTGTGATTTTGTGTTTAGGGTTTTTAATTTTCGTCTTGGATTGGGATTGTGGTTTTTTACTAGGGTTTTAAATTTGGTCTGCAATTATTTTTCACATAAGCTTTGTCGGTCTGTTATTTGAAGTTTTCATTTGTGTAGTATAGATTTGACTGTGATTTTGAATCCCGTGTTTTTTGTTGTGTTTGGTTTGTTTGTAGTGAATGGGAGAGGGTTGAAGAAGACTCTAGAAGAGCAATTCATTTGTTAAACCATACCAGTTTCCTTCAGGTTAGAACTTGTTCAGCAGTCCAATGTCTTGTTTTTTGATTCCCTGTCTCATAGGCTTGATTGCTCGGCTGGATCAGTCATGGGTCCTGATTCCTGGATGGTTTGGTTTTTCTCAATATCAATTACTTTAATTGGATGTAGTACTTGGTTGTTGTTGACTTCGTATGTGATATGCCTCTGTTTTGTTTTGTTTTTCTGCAATAGCTTTGTTTGGTGTTTGTTAAAATATGAACTATATCTGGAAATTTCACTAAAACAGTCAAGCTTAATTGGAAGCAGTGGCTCATATGTGTTGTTATAGGATTTATCAGGTTAGTTAATTATCATAGGTAAGAGTATTTGAAAATGGAAAGTTAGTTGGATTTAATTTCTGTTATGATTGTAATTAGGAGTAAAATCTGTTACAGTTTGAATGGAGTTTGGAGAAATTATGTTGAGTTAGTTACTTGTGAAAATTAGTTAGAAAGCTTGTTATGTTATTGGTTTTGAAGTTAGTTTGAGTTAGTTAATGAATTAATGTTGAGACAGTTGGTTGTATTGGTTTGAGAAATGCTTATGTATGATATACGTGTTGAAAAGTATTGTCATGAACATGATGTTCTAGTTGTGATGAATGGTAGAGTATGTGCTTAACTTATTGAGTATTTTGAAATGTAAGCTATGATATTTCCTGTTAGAACTTGTATAAGTTGCTCTTGAATTTTCTTCTGAAGTGGCAATAGTTGCTAATGAACATGCGTATAGGAAAGATTGAGAGATGATGGCTGTTATAAATTATTGACAATGATGGCTATCCTGCAGGTGGAAATGTATAAGATCAAGATGTTATCTGGTGCACCTGCAGTAGAACGACATCAAGAAGCAGCAGTGCATTGAAGTAGTACTTGAACGGTTAATTGTAAACAGTTAGTTGGAGGTGAAACTCTATTCCACTATTATGCATATTCTGCTCACTGTTCTTGTCCTTTTTGTTTGAAATTGACACAAGGAATTCTATATACCAACCATGGATATTCTCAGTCTCCAACAGCATTCACACCGTATCTTATTGGATGGATAGTTTTATGCTACAAAGTTTACATGGCATGGTTAAAATTCTGGAACAGGGTTACAGTTCACAATGACAACTTTAGTTATGTGATTGTTAGTTTTTGAACTAAAAGCAATGATTTTGTTATTTTGCTAGTTCAACATTGTTCTAGCTTTTAAGGCTTAAGATTTTTTTTACTGTATAATCTGATGAATGAATGCTTGTTTAGATTCTAATTTGTAGCTAATGATTGTAAAATCAGTTTTGAAAAGAGCTTCAAATGTTTGAACATTCTATTTTTGAGTGTATAGTTTTTTTTCCTTCCCTTTTTGTATAGTTTTTTTTCTTAATTTGAGAAGCATTGTAGCTAGAGATTAGCTATGAATTAGCAACAAAAATGTTGTGTTTAAATTAGCTAGAGATTAGCTAGGAATTAGCTAGAAAGTAGCTGCAAATTAGCTACCATTTCTGGATTCAAATATGATATAAATATAAAAAAAATTAAAATTGAAACAATTGCCACGTGGCATACATGCCAGCAATTTTTGCCACATTGGCATTGCCACATGTAAGCCACGTCATCAAAAAATTTCCACATGGCATGCCACATAAGCCATCGTTAGTGAAAACTAACGGGAGGGACTACAGTTACAAACGGAAAACTTTAGGAGGACCAAACCTTGAAGAAAATATTTATAGGGACCAAACTTGAATGTTGGGTTATTTTCAGGAACCTTATACATATTTAACCCTTTATTTTTTGTTTAACAAATTTTGAATCAAACAAAAAGTTGTGCCCGTGGATTACAGTAGTATTTGTTTCGTATATTAAAAATTTGATTCAAATTTAAATTTGTGCTCGTTTATGCGATATGTATTTTATTTGTATATAAAAAAATTTGAATCAAAACAAAAGTTATGCCCGTTGATTACAATAGTAATTGTTTTGTAGATTAAAAAAATGATTCAAAATTAAAGTTGCGCTCGTTTATAACAATAGTATTTGTTTCGTATATTAAAAAATTTGAATCAAATTTATAATTATGTCCGTTTAAAACATATGTATTTATTTTTTGTTTAACAAAATTTGAATCCAACAAAAAGTTGTGCCCGTGGATTACAGTAGCATTTGTTTCGTATATTAAAATTTTGATTAAAAACTAAAGTTTTGCTCGTTTATACGATATGTATTTTATTTGTATATAAAAAAATTTGAAGTAAAACAAAAGTTGTGCCCGTTGATTTCAATAGTAATTGTTTCGTAGATTAAAAAATTGATTCAAAATTAAAGTTGTGCTCGTTTATAACAATAGTATTTGTTTAGTATATTTAAAAATTTGAATCACATTTCTAATTGTGTCAGTTTAAAACATATGTATTAATTTTTTGTTTAACACAATTTGAATCAAACAAAAGGTTGTGCCCGTGGATTACAGTAGTATTTGTTTCGTATATTACAAAATTGATTCAAAATTAAAGTTGTGCTCGTTTATCCCATATGTATTTTATTTGTATATAATAAAATTTGAATTAAACAAAAAATTGTGCCCGTTGATTAACATAAAGGATGGGAAACAATTTTTTAGTGTTTGAAATAATAGTTTTTTTAATTTCTTTGTGTTTGCACCAATTATATAAAAAATATAATTATTATTGTAATGTGACGATATAGTATAAATGGTATAAAATAATATTAATATTTTATCATAAGTTTTGATATTTATTTACATTAATTATATTTAATATCTAATATTTGTAATTGCAATTAGTATATTATATTTTAAATTTAAAATAATAAACCATCAAATAAAATTTGTAAGTTAATGTAATATATGGTGTCCATTTAGATTTAACTGTTTTCTTAAATAAATTTTTTAAATAGTTATCAATTTTACAGTTTTTTTTGGGTAATATCAATTTTAGAGTTTAATGCAATGATATTTATTATTTTATAAATGAATCTTATTTTGTTAAATAGAAATAAATGAATCTAACTATAAGTGAATGATAATAAAAAAAATAGATAACAATTTTCATTAAGGGTCATAAAAAATTTCAATATTGTAATAATGATTCTAAGGTATAAACAACAATAAATAATAATAACATAAATTTAAATTTTAATATTATTAATTATGTTTTTGTTTTTCGTATATTATTTTCTATTTTCATTCTATGTTTAATTTTTTTTAATTGATATTAATTCTATTAATTGGGACTATGACCAATTATAAATTTCAAAATAGATGAGATGATGTGTGTTAATTTTTAAATAAGATTTGAATTAGTGCCCTGTTATGACCCATTATTATCACTTTATTAAAATTAAATATGATAATAAGATGATAATAATAATAATTCAAAGGTAGCAGCAAAATTAAAAACATTGATGTGGACAAGTCCCCATATAGACTGCAAACTGTGTTTTAACTTATTATAAAATCAGATTTTAATTTTATTGAAACCTTGAACATTGATGTTCCACACAAAATATCTATTAACAAAGTTTTATGAAATATTTTTTTCTTAATAGTTTTTTAAATTAATTTTTATTGTAGATAAATTTATGAGATGATATTTTCAATATTGTAGATAGGAATCTCAAATAGAAGATATATTAATAAAAACTATATTCAAGGTTTTATTTTTTAAAATATATTGAATTACTTAATCAATAAATTATTAAATATACTGTGTTATACTTAATCACTAAAGAATATATTGAATCACTTAATCAATAAAATATTAAATAATAATAATAATAATAATAATAATTTTTTAGTTATTGTTAACCACATAAATTTAAAGAGTACGACTTGATATGACATGACTCTTATCTATTAGTTTGTTTATCACTATTAATATTATTTTCTCTACTAAGTGAGTATGACATGACTATTCACTCCTTCACATTCATATTTATTGAATATTTGAATCTTTCTTCTCACTATTAATATTTGAATTTTTTATTATATTTTTTAATTTGCATAAAATGTTTAAAATAACTTATATTATTATATATAAATTAGTTTGTAAAAGATATTTAATTGTTATTAATTTATGTTGATGCCAATATTAAATTCAATCTGGTAAAACTAATGAAAAAGATACTTTAAGTCATTAAAAATTATTGTAAATGAATAAATTGAAGCAATGTAATGGACAACAGGTAATGGGTACATTATTGCCCTTAATTTAGTCGTGTTTTTAACTTAAAGCATTGATACTCGGTCAACTATTAAATTTGAATTTTTTTGATGAGCTTACTTTTGCATTTACTGCTCTTTAATAAAACTAGTTAAAATTTCAATTTTAATTTCGAATTATCAAAAGAGTTATAATAAGCAATTCGTATCACTAATTTTACAAAATATATCCAAACAATTTCTATCACTAATTTTTCAAATAATTAAAATATTACAATTATATAATAAAGTACTATCTCTTAACAACAATGATTAAAAGTGATGGTTGACAACAGACACATGTTAATAATGTGTTCAATGGTATTTAGAATGGTAGTTAGTGGTTATTGTTAGCAGACCCACTTTTAAATTCAAAAGAAACACAAAAAAATCTAGCTGGTTGAATAATTTTTATTTAAACTAGTAACTAACCCGTCTGTTTGAGGATTTTATGTTATGGGCGCGTAATTGTTAATCAAATTGAAAAAAGAAATTGCAAAATTATAAAAATAGATATAATTTAAATTAAAAAATTATATTGGTAAATATAAGAAATTGTCGAGAAATTTGTAGTATTCAAATTTAATCAAAATTAAAGTGGCGTTCGTTTATAACAATAATAATAGTTTCGTATATTAAAAAATTTGAATCAAACTTATAATTGTGTCAGTCTAAAACATATGTATTTATTTTTGGGTTAAATAAGTATTAGGTCCCTGAAAATAACCCAACTTTAAGGTTTAGTCCCTAAAAAAATTTCCTTCAAACTTTGGTCCTCCCAAAGTTTTCCGTCCCTAACTCTAGTCCCTTCCGTTAGTTTCCACTAACGGAAGATGATGCGGCATGCCATGTGTATTATAATTTTTCCACATCAGAATAATTGTAAAAATTTTTTTTTCTCACTCTCCTCCTTTTTAGGTAAGTTCATCTTCCTCCTCCCTATGGATATTTTCATTTTTAGGGTTTTTATTTTAGGGAAAATATTCTAATAGATGCATAATTCCGAGGAAAAGTTTCAAATTTTGGGTTGGCTAGAGTTTCTTTCTGGAAGAGAAGTTGTTGGTGGTGACAAGAATAATGGTTTGGGGGATCAACTTTTATCTTCAACTGTGAATCAGGTTCTTGAAGGGGAAAATGATAGGTATGCGTTTGAATCTTCGTTTTCGCCGCTTTCATCGAATCTTCTTCTTTGTTCTTCTTCGTATTCGTTTTCTTCCGTTCTCAACTCTTTTTCTTGCTCGATTCTGCAGAGATTTGGTGTGAAGCTGTGGTTGTGTTGGTGTCGATGGATTGTGACACGTGCAGCTTCGTTTGGGTGTGATTTTGTGTTTAGGGTTTTTAATTTTCGTCTTGGATTGGGATTGTGGTTTTTTACTAGGGTTTTAAATTTGGTCTGCAATTATTTTTCACATAAGCTTTGTCGGTCTGTTATTTGAATTTTTCATTTGTGTAGTATAGATTTGACTGTGATTTTGAATCCCGTGTTTTTTGTTGTGTTTGGTTTGTTTGTAGTGAATGGGAGAGGGTTGAAGAAGACTCTAGAAGAGCAATTCATTTGTTAAACCATACCAGTTTCCTTCAGGTTAGAACTTGTTCAGCAGTCCAATGTCTTGTTTTTTGATTCCCTGTCTCATAGGCTTGATTGCTCGGCTGGATCAGTCATGGGTCCTGATTCCTGGATGGTTTGGTTTTTCTCAATATCAATTACTTTAATTGGATGTAGTACTTGGTTGTTGTTGACTTCGTATGTGATATGCCTCTGTTTTGTTTTGTTTTTCTGCAATAGCTTTGTTTGGTGTTTGTTAAAATATGAACTATATCTGGAAATTTCACTAAAACAGTCAAGCTTAATTGGAAGCAGTGGCTCATATGTGTTGTTATAGGATTTATCAGGTTAGTTAATTATCATAGGTAAGAGTATTTGAAAATGGAAAGTTAGTTGGATTTAATTTCTGTTATGATTGTAATTAGGAGTAAAATCTGTTACAGTTTGAATGGAGTTTGGAGAAATTATGTTGAGTTAGTTACTTGTGAAAATTAGTTAGAAAGCTTGTTATGTTATTGGTTTTGAAGTTAGTTTGAGTTAGTTAATGAATTAATGTTGAGACAGTTGGTTGTATTGGTTTGAGAAATGCTTATGTATGATATACGTGTTGAAAAGTATTGTCATGAACATGATGTTCTAGTTGTGATGAATGGTAGAGTATGTGCTTAACTTATTGAGTATTTTGAAATGTAAGCTATGATATTTCCTGTTAGAACTTGTATAAGTTGCTCTTGAATTTTCTTCTGAAGTGGCAATAGTTGCTAATGAACACGCGTATAGGAAAGATTGAGAGATGATGGCTGTTATAAATTATTGACAATGATGGCTATCCTGCAGGTGGAAATGTATAAGATCAAGATGTTATCTGGTGCACCTGCAGTAGAACGACATCAAGAAGCAGCAGTGCATTGAAGTAGTACTTGAACGGTTAATTGTAAACAGTTAGTTGGAGGTGAAACTCTATTCCACTATTATGCATATTCTGCTCACTGTTCTTGTCCTTTTTGTTTGAAATTGACACAAGGAATTCTATATACCAACCATGGATATTCTCAGCCTCCAACAGCATTCACACCGTATCTTATTGGATGGATAGTTTTATGCTACAAAGTTTACATGGCATGGTTAAAATTCTGGAACAGGGTTACAGTTCACTATGACAACTTTAGTTAAGTGATTGTTAGTTTTTGAACTAAAAGCAATGATTTTGTTATTTTGCTAGTTCAACATTGTTCTAGCTTTTAAGGCTTAAGATTTTTTTTTCTGTATAATCTGATGAATGAATGCTTGTTTAGATTCTAATTTGTAGCTAATGATTGTAAAATCAGTTTTGAAAAGAGCTTCAAATGTTTGAACATTCTATTTTTGAGTGTATAGTTTTTTTTCCTTCCCTTTTTGTATAGTTTTTTTTCTTAATTTGAGAAGCATTGTAGCTAGAGATTAGCTATGAATTAGCTACAAAAATGTTGTGTTTAAATTAGCTAGAGATTAGCTAGGAATTAGCTAGAAAGTAGCTGCAAATTAGCTACCATTTCTGGATTCAAATATGATATAAATATAAAAAAAATTAAAATTGAAACAATTGCCACGTGGCATACATGCCAGCAATTTTTGCCACATTGGCATTGCCACATGTAAGCCACGTCATCAAAAAATTTCCACATGGCATGCCACATAAGCCATCATTAGTGAAAACTAACGGGAGGGACTACAGTTACAAACGGAAAACTTTAGGAGGACCAAACCTTGAAGAAAATATTTATAGGGACCAAACTTGAATGTTGGGTTATTTTCAGGAACCTTATACATATTTAACCCTTTATTTTTTGTTTAACAAATTTTGAATCAAACAAAAAGTTATGCCCGTGGATTACAGTAGTATTTGTTTCGTATATTAAAAATTTGATTCAAATTTAAAGTTGTGCTCGTTTATGCGATATGTATTTTATTTGTATATAAAAAAATTTGAATCAAAACAAAAGTTATGCCCGTTGATTACAATAGTAATTGTTTTGTAGATTAAAAAAATGATTCAAAATTAAAGTTGCGCTCGTTTATAACAATAGTATTTGTTTCGTATATTAAAAAATTTGAATCAAATTTATAATTATGTCCGTTTAAAACATATGTATTTATTTTTTGTTTAACAAAATTTGAATCCAACAAAAAGTTGTGCCCGTGGATTACAGTAGCATTTGTTTCGTATATTAAAATTTTGATTAAAAACTAAAGTTTTGCTCGTTTATACGATATGTATTTTATTTGTATATAAAAAAATTTGAAGTAAAACAAAAGTTGTGCCCGTTGATTTCAATAGTAATTGTTTCGTAGATTAAAAAATTGATTCAAAATTAAAGTTGTGCTCGTTTATAACAATAGTATTTGTTTAGTATATTTAAAAATTTGAATCACATTTCTAATTGTGTCAGTTTAAAACATATGTATTAATTTTTTGTTTAACACAATTTGAATCAAACAAAAGGTTGTGCCCGTGGATTACAGTAGTATTTGTTTCGTATATTACAAAATTGATTCAAAATTAAAGTTGTGCTCGTTTATCCCATATGTATTTTATTTGTATATAATAAAATTTGAATTAAACAAAAAATTGTGCCCGTTGATTAACATAAAGGATGGGAAACAATTTTTTAGTGTTTGAAATAATAGTTTTTTTAATTTCTTTGTGTTTGCACCAATTATATAAAAAATATAATTATTATTGTAATGTGACGATATAGTATAAATGGTATAAAATAATATTAATATTTTATCATAAGTTTTGATATTTATTTACATTAATTATATTTAATATCTAATATTTGTAATTGCAATTAGTATATTATATTTTAAATTTAAAATAATAAACCATCAAATAAAATTTGTAAGTTAATGTAATATATGGTGTCCATTTAGATTTAACTGTTTTCTTAAATAAATTTTTTAAATAGTTATCAATTTTACAGTTTTTTTTGGGTAATATCAATTTTAGAGTTTAATGCAATGATATTTATTATTTTATAAATGAATCTTATTTTGTTAAATAGAAATAAATGAATCTAACTATAAGTGAATGATAATAAAAAAAATAGATAACAATTTTCATTAAGGGTCATAAAAAATTTCAATATTGTAATAATGATTCTAAGGTATAAACAACAATAAATAATAATAACATAAATTTAAATTTTAATATTATTAATTATGTTTTTGTTTTTCGTATATTATTTTCTATTTTCATTCTATGTTTAATTTTTTTTAATTGATATTAATTCTATTAATTGGGACTATGACCAATTATAAATTTCAAAATAGATGAGATGATGTGTGTTAATTTTTAAATAAGATTTGAATTAGTGCCCTGTTATGACCCATTATTATCACTTTATTAAAATTAAATATGATAATAAGATGATAATAATAATAATTCAAAGGTAGCAGCAAAATTAAAAACATTGATGTGGACAAGTCCCCATATAGACTGCAAACTGTGTTTTAACTTATTATAAAATCAGATTTTAATTTTATTGAAACCTTGAACATTGATGTTCCACACAAAATATCTATTAACAAAGTTTTATGAAATATTTTTTTCTTAATAGTTTTTTAAATTAATTTTTATTGTAGATAAATTTATGAGATGATATTTGCAATATTGTAGATAGGAATCTCAAATAGAAGATATATTAATAAAAACTATATTCAAGGTTTTATTTTTTAAAATATATTGAATTACTTAATCAATAAATTATTAAATATACTGTGTTATACTTAATCACTAAAGAATATATTGAATCACTTAATCAATAAAATATTAAATAATAATAATAATAATAATAATAATTTTTTAGTTATTGTTAACCACATAAATTTAAAGAGTACGACTTGATATGACATGACTCTTATCTATTAGTTTGTTTATCACTATTAATATTATTTTCTCTACTAAGTGAGTATGACATGACTATTCACTCCTTCACATTCATATTTATTGAATATTTGAATCTTTCTTCTCACTATTAATATTTGAATTTTTTATTATATTTTTTAATTTGCATAAAATGTTTAAAATATCTTATATTATTATATATAAATTAGTTTGTAAAAGATATTTAATTGTTATTAATTTATGTTGATGCCAATATTAAATTCAATCTGGTAAAACTAATGAAAAAGATATTTTAAGTCATTAAAAATTATTGTAAATGAATAAATTGAAGCAATGTAATGGACAACAGGTAATGGGTACATTATTGCCCTTAATTTAGTCGTGTTTTTAACTTAAAGCATTGATACTCGGTCAACTATTAAATTTGAATTTTTTTGATGAGCTTACTTTTGCATTTACTGCTCTTTAATAAAACTAGTTAAAATTTCAATTTTAATTTCGAATTATCAAAAGAGTTATAATAAGCAATTCGTATCACTAATTTTACAAAATATATCCAAACAATTTCTATCACTAATTTTTCAAATAATTAAAATATTACAATTATATAATAAAGTACTATCTCTTAACAACAATGATTAAAAGTGATGGTTGACAACAGACACATGTTAATAATGTGTTCAATGGTATTTAGAATGGTAGTTAGTGGTTATTGTTAGCAGACCCACTTTTAAATTCAAAAGAAACACAAAAAAATCTAGCTGGTTGAATAATTTTTATTTAAACTAGTAACTAACCCGTCTGTTTGAGGATTTTATGTTATGGGCGCGTAATTGTTAATCAAATTGAAAAAAGAAATTGCAAAATTATAAAAATAGATATAATTTAAATTAAAAAATTATATTGGTAAATATAAGAAATTGTCGAGAAATTTGTAGTATTCAAATTTAATCAAAATTAAAGTGGCGTTCGTTTATAACAATAATAATAGTTTCGTATATTAAAAAATTTGAATCAAACTTATAATTGTGTCAGTCTAAAACATATGTATTTATTTTTGGGTTAAATAAGTATTAGGTCCCTGAAAATAACCCAACTTTAAGGTTTAGTCTCTAAAAAAATTTCCTTCAAACTTTGGTCCTCCCAAAGTTTTCCGTCCCTAACTCTAGTCCCTTCCGTTAGTTTCCACTAACGGAAGATGATGCGGCATGCCATGTGTATTATAATTTTTCCACATCAGAATAATTTTAAAAATTTTTTTTTCTCACTCTCCTCCTTTTTAGGTAAGTCCATCTTCCTCCTCCCTATGGATATTTTCATTTTTAGGGTTTTTATTTTAGGGAAAATATTCTAATAGATGCATAATTCCGAGGAAAAGTTTCAAATTTTGGGTTGGCTAGAGTTTCTTTCTGGAAGAGAAGTTGTTGGTGGTGACAAGAATAATGGTTTGGGGGATCAACTTTTATCTTCAACTGTGAATCAGGTTCTTGAAGGGGAAAATGATAGGTATGCGTTTGAATCTTCGTTTTCGCCGCTTTCATCGAATCTTCTTCTTTGTTCTTCTTCGTATTCGTTTTCTTCCGTTCTCAACTCTTTTTCTTGTTCGATTCTGCAGAGATTTGGTGTGAAGCTGTGGTTGTGTTGGTGTCGATGGATTGTGACACCTGCAGCTTCGTTTGGGTGTGATTTTGTGTTTAGGGTTTTTAATTTTCGTCTTGGATTGGGATTGTGGTTTTTTACTAGGGTTTTAAATTTGGTCTGCAATTATTTTTCACATAAGCTTTGTCGGTCTGTTATTTGATGTTTTCATTTGTGTAGTATAGATTTGACTGTGATTTTGAATCCCGTGTTTTTTGTTGTGTTTGGTTTGTTTGTAGTGAATGGGAGAGGGTTGAAGAAGACTCTAGAAGAGCAATTCATTTGTTAAACCATACCAGTTTCCTTCAGGTTAGAACTTGTTCAGCAGTCCAATGTCTTGTTTTTTGATTCCCTGTCTCATAGGCTTGATTGCTCGGCTGGATCAGTCATGGGTCCTGATTCCTGGATGGTTTGGTTTTTCTCAATATCAATTACTTTAATTGGATGTAGTACTTGGTTGTTGTTGACTTCGTATGTGATATGCCTCTGTTTTGTTTTGTTTTTCTGCAATAGCTTTGTTTGGTGTTTGTTAAAATATGAACTATATCTGGAAATTTCACTAAAACAGTCAAGCTTAATTGGAAGCAGTGGCTCATATGTGTTGTTATAGGATTTATCAGGTTAGTTAATTATCATAGGTAAGAGTATTTGAAAATGGAAAGTTAGTTGGATTTAATTTCTGTTATGATTGTAATTAGGAGTAAAATCTGTTACAGTTTGAATGGAGTTTGGAGAAATTATGTTGAGTTAGTTACTTGTGAAAATTAGTTAGAAAGCTTGTTATGTTATTGGTTTTGAAGTTAGTTTGAGTTAGTTAATGAATTAATGTTGAGACAGTTGGTTGTATTGGTTTGAGAAATGCTTATGTATGATATACGTGTTGAAAAGTATTGTCATGAACATGATGTTCTAGTTGTGATGAATGGTAGAGTATGTGCTTAACTTATTGAGTATTTTGAAATGTAAGCTATGATATTTCCTGTTAGAACTTGTATAAGTTGCTCTTGAATTTTCTTCTGAAGTGGCAATAGTTGCTAATGAACACGCGTATAGGAAAGATTGAGAGATGATGGCTGTTATAAATTATTGACAATGATGGCTATCCTGCAGGTGGAAATGTATACGATCAAGATGTTATCTGGTGCACCTGCAGTAGAACGACATCAAGAAGCAGCAGTGCATTGAAGTAGTACTTGAACGGTTAATTGTAAACAGTTAGTTGGAGGTGAAACTCTATTCCACTATTATGCATATTCTGCTCACTGTTCTTGTCCTTTTTGTTTGAAATTGACACAAGGAATTCTATATACCAACCATGGATATTCTCAGCCTCCAACAGCATTCACACCGTATCTTATTGGATGGATAGTTTTATGCTACAAAGTTTACATGGCATGGTTAAAATTCTGGAACAGGGTTACAGTTCACTATGACAACTTTAGTTAAGTGATTGTTAGTTTTTGAACTAAAAGCAATGATTTTGTTATTTTGCTAGTTCAACATTGTTCTAGCTTTTAAGGCTTAAGATTTTTTTTACTGTATAATCTGATGAATGAATGCTTGTTTAGATTCTAATTTGTAGCTAATGATTGTAAAATCAGTTTTGAAAAGAGCTTCAAATGTTTGAACATTCTATTTTTGAGTGTATAGTTTTTTTTCCTTCCCTTTTTGTATAGTTTTTTTTCTTAATTTGAGAAGCATTGTAGCTAGAGATTAGCTATGAATTAGCTACAAAAATGTTGTGTTTAAATTAGCTAGAGATTAGCTAGGAATTAGCTAGAAAGTAGCTGCAAATTAGCTACCATTTCTGGATTCAAATATGATATAAATATAAAAAAAATTAAAATTGAAACAATTGCCACGTGGCATACATGCCAGCAATTTTTGCCACATTGGCATTGCCACATGTAAGCCACGTCATCAAAAAATTTCCACATGGCATGCCACATAAGCCATCGTTAGTGAAAACTAACGGGAGGGACTACAGTTACAAACGGAAAACTTTAGGAGGACCAAACCTTGAAGAAAATATTTATAGGGACCAAACTTGAATGTTGGGTTATTTTCAGGAACCTTATACATATTTAACCCTTTATTTTTTGTTTAACAAATTTTGAATCAAACAAAAAGTTATGCCCGTGGATTACAGTAGTATTTGTTTCGTATATTAAAAATTTGATTCAAATTTAAAGTTGTGCTCGTTTATGCGATATGTATTTTATTTGTATATAAAAAAATTTGAATCAAAACAAAAGTTATGCCCGTTGATTACAATAGTAATTGTTTTGTAGATTAAAAAAATGATTCAAAATTAAAGTTGCGCTCGTTTATAACAATAGTATTTGTTTCGTATATTAAAAAATTTGAATCAAATTTATAATTATGTCCGTTTAAAACATATGTATTTATTTTTTGTTTAACAAAATTTGAATCCAACAAAAAGTTGTGCCCGTGGATTACAGTAGCATTTGTTTCGTATATTAAAATTTTGATTAAAAACTAAAGTTTTGCTCGTTTATACGATATGTATTTTATTTGTATATAAAAAAATTTGAAGTAAAACAAAAGTTGTGCCCGTTGATTTCAATAGTAATTGTTTCGTAGATTAAAAAATTGATTCAAAATTAAAGTTGTGCTCGTTTATAACAATAGTATTTGTTTAGTATATTTAAAAATTTGAATCACATTTCTAATTGTGTCAGTTTAAAACATATGTATTAATTTTTTGTTTAACACAATTTGAATCAAACAAAAGGTTGTGCCCGTGGATTACAGTAGTATTTGTTTCGTATATTACAAAATTGATTCAAAATTAAAGTTGTGCTCGTTTATCCCATATGTATTTTATTTGTATATAATAAAATTTGAATTAAACAAAAAATTGTGCCCGTTGATTAACATAAAGGATGGGAAACAATTTTTTAGTGTTTGAAATAATAGTTTTTTTAATTTCTTTGTGTTTGCACCAATTATATAAAAAATATAATTATTATTGTAATGTGACGATATAGTATAAATGGTATAAAATAATATTAATATTTTATCATAAGTTTTGATATTTATTTACATTAATTATATTTAATATCTAATATTTGTAATTGCAATTAGTATATTATATTTTAAATTTAAAATAATAAACCATCAAATAAAATTTGTAAGTTAATGTAATATATGGTGTCCATTTAGATTTAACTGTTTTCTTAAATAATTTTTTTAAATAGTTATCAATTTTACAGTTTTTTTTGGGTAATATCAATTTTAGAGTTTAATGCAATGATATTTATTATTTTATAAATGAATCTTATTTTGTTAAATAGAAATAAATGAATCTAACTATAAGTGAATGATAATAAAAAAAATAGATAACAATTTTCATTAAGGGTCATAAAAAATTTCAATATTGTAATAATGATTCTAAGGTATAAACAACAATAAATAATAATAACATAAATTTAAATTTTAATATTATTAATTATGTTTTTGTTTTTCGTATATTATTTTCTATTTTCATTCTATGTTTAATTTTTTTTAATTGATATTAATTCTATTAATTGGGATTATGACCAATTATAAATTTCAAAATAGATGAGATGATGTGTGTTAATTTTTAAATAAGATTTGAATTAGTGCCCTGTTATGACCCATTATTATCACTTTATTAAAATTAAATATGATAATAAGATGATAATAATAATAATTCAAAGGTAGCAGCAAAATTAAAAACATTGATGTGGACAAGTCCCCATATAGACTGCAAACTGTGTTTTAACTTATTATAAAATCAGATTTTAATTTTATTGAAACCTTGAACATTGATGTTCCACACAAAATATCTATTAACAAAGTTTTATGAAATATTTTTTTCTTAAAAGTTTTTTAAATTAATTTTTATTGTAGATAAATTTATGAGATGATATTTTCAATATTGTAGATAGGAATCTCAAATAGAAGATATATTAATAAAAACTATATTCAAGGTTTTATTTTTAAAAATATATTGAATTACTTAATCAATAAATTATTAAATATACTGTGTTATACTTAATCACTAAAGAATATATTGAATCACTTAATCAATAAAATATTAAATAATAATAATAATAATAATAATAATTTTTTAGTTATTGTTAACCACATAAATTTAAAGAGTACGACTTGATATGACATGACTCTTATCTATTAGTTTGTTTATCACTATTAATATTATTTTCTCTACTAAGTGAGTATGACATGACTATTCACTCCTTCACATTCATATTTATTGAATATTTGAATCTTTCTTCTCACTATTAATATTTGAATTTTTTATTATATTTTTTAATTTGCATAAAATGTTTAAAATATCTTATATTATTATATATAAATTAGTTTGTAAAAGATATTTAATTGTTATTAATTTATGTTGATGCCAATATTAAATTCAATCTGGTAAAACTAATGAAAAAGATATTTTAAGTCATTAAAAATTATTGTAAATGAATAAATTGAAGCAATGTAATGGACAACAGGTAATGGGTACATTATTGCCCTTAATTTAGTCGTGTTTTTAACTTAAAGCATTGATACTCGGTCAACTATTAAATTTGAATTTTTTTGATGAGCTTACTTTTGCATTTACTGCTCTTTAATAAAACTAGTTAAAATTTCAATTTTAATTTCGAATTATCAAAAGAGTTATAATAAGCAATTCGTATCACTAATTTTACAAAATATATCCAAACAATTTCTATCACTAATTTTTCAAATAATTAAAATATTACAATTATATAATAAAGTACTATCTCTTAACAACAATGATTAAAAGTGATGGTTGACAACAGACACATGTTAATAATGTGTTCAATGGTATTTAGAATGGTAGTTAGTGGTTATTGTTAGCAGACCCACTTTTAAATTCAAAAGAAACACAAAAAAATCTAGCTGGTTGAATAATTTTTATTTAAACTAGTAACTAACCCGTCTGTTTGAGGATTTTATGTTATGGGCGCGTAATTGTTAATCAAATTGAAAAAAGAAATTGCAAAATTATAAAAATAGATATAATTTAAATTAAAAAATTATATTGGTAAATATAAGAAATTGTCGAGAAATTTGTAGTATTCAAATTTAATCAAAATTAAAGTGGCGTTCGTTTATAACAATAATAATAGTTTCGTATATTAAAAAATTTGAATCAAACTTATAATTGTGTCAGTCTAAAACATATGTATTTATTTTTGGGTTAAATAAGTATTAGGTCCCTGAAAATAACCCAACTTTAAGGTTTAGTCCCTAAAAAAATTTCCTTCAAACTTTGGTCCTCCCAAAGTTTTCCGTCCCTAACTCTAGTCCCTTCCGTTAGTTTCCACTAACGGAAGATGATGCGGCATGCCATGTGTATTATAATTTTTCCACATCAGAATAATTGTAAAATTTTTTTTTTCTCACTCTCCTCCTTTTTAGGTAAGTCCATCTTCCTCCTCCCTATGGATATTTTCATTTTTAGGGTTTTTATTTTAGGGAAAATATTCTAATAGATGCATAATTCCGAGGAAAAGTTTCAAATTTTGGGTTGGCTAGAGTTTCTTTCTGGAAGAGAAGTTGTTGGTGGTGACAAGAATAATGGTTTGGGGGATCAACTTTTATCTTCAACTGTGAATCAGGTTCTTGAAGGGGAAAATGATAGGTATGCGTTTGAATCTTCGTTTTCGCCGCTTTCATCGAATCTTCTTCTTTGTTCTTCTTCGTATTCGTTTTCTTCCGTTCTCAACTCTTTTTCTTGCTCGATTCTGCAGAGATTTGGTGTGAAGCTGTGGTTGTGTTGGTGTCGATGGATTGTGACACGTGCAGCTTCGTTTGGGTGTGATTTTGTGTTTAGGGTTTTTAATTTTCGTCTTGGATTGGGATTGTGGTTTTTTACTAGGGTTTTAAATTTGGTCTGCAATTATTTTTCACATAAGCTTTGTCGGTCTGTTATTTGAAGTTTTCATTTGTGTAGTATAGATTTGACTGTGATTTTGAATCCCGTGTTTTTTGTTGTGTTTGGTTTGTTTGTAGTGAATGGGAGAGGGTTGAAGAAGACTCTAGAAGAGCAATTCATTTGTTAAACCATACCAGTTTCCTTCAGGTTAGAACTTGTTCAGCAGTCCAATGTCTTGTTTTTTGATTCCCTGTCTCATAGGCTTGATTGCTCGGCTGGATCAGTCATGGGTCCTGATTCCTGGATGGTTTGGTTTTTCTCAATATCAATTACTTTAATTGGATGTAGTACTTGGTTGTTGTTGACTTCGTATGTGATATGCCTCTGTTTTGTTTTGTTTTTCTGCAATAGCTTTGTTTGGTGTTTGTTAAAATATGAACTATATCTGGAAATTTCACTAAAACAGTCAAGCTTAATTGGAAGCAGTGGCTCATATGTGTTGTTATAGGATTTATCAGGTTAGTTAATTATCATAGGTAAGAGTATTTGAAAATGGAAAGTTAGTTGGATTTAATTTCTGTTATGATTGTAATTAGGAGTAAAATCTGTTACAGTTTGAATGGAGTTTGGAGAAATTATGTTGAGTTAGTTACTTGTGAAAATTAGTTAGAAAGCTTGTTATGTTATTGGTTTTGAAGTTAGTTTGAGTTAGTTAATGAATTAATGTTGAGACAGTTGGTTGTATTGGTTTGAGAAATGCTTATGTATGATATACGTGTTGAAAAGTATTGTCATGAACATGATGTTCTAGTTGTGATGAATGGTAGAGTATGTGCTTAACTTATTGAGTATTTTGAAATGTAAGCTATGATATTTCCTGTTAGAACTTGTATAAGTTGCTCTTGAATTTTCTTCTGAAGTGGCAATAGTTGCTAATGAACACGCGTATAGGAAAGATTGAGAGATGATGGCTGTTATAAATTATTGACAATGATGGCTATCCTGCAGGTGGAAATGTATAAGATCAAGATGTTATCTGGTGCACCTGCAGTAGAACGACATCAAGAAGCAGCAGTGCATTGAAGTAGTACTTGAACGGTTAATTGTAAACAGTTAGTTGGAGGTGAAACTCTATTCCACTATTATGCATATTCTGCTCACTGTTCTTGTCCTTTTTGTTTGAAATTGACACAAGGAATTCTATATACCAACCATGGATATTCTCAGCCTCCAACAGCATTCACACCGTATCTTATTGGATGGATAGTTTTATGCTACAAAGTTTACATGGCATGGTTAAAATTCTGGAACAGGGTTACAGTTCACTATGACAACTTTAGTTAAGTGATTGTTAGTTTTTGAACTAAAAGCAATGATTTTGTTATTTTGCTAGTTCAACATTGTTCTAGCTTTTAAGGCTTAAGATTTTTTTTACTGTATAATCTGATGAATGAATGCTTGTTTAGATTCTAATTTGTAGCTAATGATTGTAAAATCAGTTTTGAAAAGAGCTTCAAATGTTTGAACATTCTATTTTTGAGTGTATAGTTTTTTTTCCTTCCCTTTTTGTATAGTTTTTTTTCTTAATTTGAGAAGCATTGTAGCTAGAGATTAGCTATGAATTAGCTACAAAAATGTTGTGTTTAAATTAGCTAGAGATTAGCTAGGAATTAGCTAGAAAGTAGCTGCAAATTAGCTACCATTTCTGGATTCAAATATGATATAAATATAAAAAAAATTAAAATTGAAACAATTGCCACGTGGCATACATGCCAGCAATTTTTGCCACATTGGCATTGCCACATGTAAGCCACGTCATCAAAAAATTTCCACATGGCATGCCACATAAGCCATCGTTAGTGAAAACTAACGGGAGGGACTACAGTTACAAACGGAAAACTTTAGGAGGACCAAACCTTGAAGAAAATATTTATAGGGACCAAACTTGAATGTTGGGTTATTTTCAGGAACCTTATACATATTTAACCCTTTATTTTTTGTTTAACAAATTTTGAATCAAACAAAAAGTTATGCCCGTGGATTACAGTAGTATTTGTTTCGTATATTAAAAATTTGATTCAAATTTAAAGTTGTGCTCGTTTATGCGATATGTATTTTATTTGTATATAAAAAAATTTGAATCAAAACAAAAGTTATGCCCGTTGATTACAATAGTAATTGTTTTGTAGATTAAAAAAATGATTCAAAATTAAAGTTGCGCTCGTTTATAACAATAGTATTTGTTTCGTATATTAAAAAATTTGAATCAAATTTATAATTATGTCCGTTTAAAACATATGTATTTATTTTTTGTTTAACAAAATTTGAATCCAACAAAAAGTTGTGCCCGTGGATTACAGTAGCATTTGTTTCGTATATTAAAATTTTGATTAAAAACTAAAGTTTTGCTCGTTTATACGATATGTATTTTATTTGTATATAAAAAAATTTGAAGTAAAACAAAAGTTGTGCCCGTTGATTTCAATAGTAATTGTTTCGTAGATTAAAAAATTGATTCAAAATTAAAGTTGTGCTCGTTTATAACAATAGTATTTGTTTAGTATATTTAAAAATTTGAATCACATTTCTAATTGTGTCAGTTTAAAACATATGTATTAATTTTTTGTTTAACACAATTTGAATCAAACAAAAGGTTGTGCCCGTGGATTACAGTAGTATTTGTTTCGTATATTACAAAATTGATTCAAAATTAAAGTTGTGCTCGTTTATCCCATATGTATTTTATTTGTATATAATAAAATTTGAATTAAACAAAAAATTGTGCCCGTTGATTAACATAAAGGATGGGAAACAATTTTTTAGTGTTTGAAATAATAGTTTTTTTAATTTCTTTGTGTTTGCACCAATTATATAAAAAATATAATTATTATTGTAATGTGACGATATAGTATAAATGGTATAAAATTATATTATTATTTTATCATAAGTTTTGATATTTATTTACATTAATTATATTTAATATCTAATATTTGTAATTGCAATTAGTATATTATATTTTAAATTTAAAATAATAAACCATCAAATAAAATTTGTAAGTTAATGTAATATATGGTGTCCATTTAGATTTAACTGTTTTCTTAAATAAATTTTTTAAATAGTTATCAATTTTACAGTTTTTTTTGGGTAATATCAATTTTAGAGTTTAATGCAATGATATTTATTATTTTATAAATGAATCTTATTTTGTTAAATAGAAATAAATGAATCTAACTATAAGTGAATGATAATAAAAAAAATAGATAACAATTTTCATTAAGGGTCATAAAAAATTTCAATATTGTAATAATGATTCTAAGGTATAAACAACAATAAATAATAATAACATAAATTTAAATTTTAATATTATTAATTATGTTTTTGTTTTTCGTATATTATTTTCTATTTTCATTCTATGTTTAATTTTTTTTAATTGATATTAATTCTATTAATTGGGATTATGACCAATTATAAATTTCAAAATAGATGAGATGATGTGTGTTAATTTTTAAATAAGATTTGAATTAGTGCCCTGTTATGACCCATTATTATCACTTTATTAAAATTAAATATGATAATAAGATGATAATAATAATAATTCAAAGGTAGCAGCAAAATTAAAAACATTGATGTGGACAAGTCCCCATATAGACTGCAAACTGTGTTTTAACTTATTATAAAATCAGATTTTAATTTTATTGAAACCTTGAACATTGATGTTCCACACAAAATATCTATTAACAAAGTTTTATGAAATATTTTTTTCTTAATAGTTTTTTAAATTAATTTTTATTGTAGATAAATTTATGAGATGATATTTTCAATATTGTAGATAGGAATCTCAAATAGAAGATATATTAATAAAAACTATATTCAAGGTTTTATTTTTAAAAATATATTGAATTACTTAATCAATAAATTATTAAATATACTGTGTTATACTTAATCACTAAAGAATATATTGAATCACTTAATCAATAAAATATTAAATAATAATAATAATAATAATAATAATTTTTTAGTTATTGTTAACCACATAAATTTAAAGAGTACGACTTGATATGACATGACTCTTATCTATTAGTTTGTTTATCACTATTAATATTATTTTCTCTACTAAGTGAGTATGACATGACTATTCACTCCTTCACATTCATATTTATTGAATATTTGAATCTTTCTTCTCACTATTAATATTTGAATTTTTTATTATATTTTTTAATTTGCATAAAATGTTTAAAATATCTTATATTATTATATATAAATTAGTTTGTAAAAGATATTTAATTGTTATTAATTTATGTTGATGCCAATATTAAATTCAATCTGGTAAAACTAATGAAAAAGATATTTTAAGTCATTAAAAATTATTGTAAATGAATAAATTGAAGCAATGTAATGGACAACAGGTAATGGGTACATTATTGCCCTTAATTTAGTCGTGTTTTTAACTTAAAGCATTGATACTCGGTCAACTATTAAATTTGAATTTTTTTGATGAGCTTACTTTTGCATTTACTGCTCTTTAATAAAACTAGTTAAAATTTCAATTTTAATTTCGAATTATCAAAAGAGTTATAATAAGCAATTCGTATCACTAATTTTACAAAATATATCCAAACAATTTCTATCACTAATTTTTCAAATAATTAAAATATTACAATTATATAATAAAGTACTATCTCTTAACAACAATGATTAAAAGTGATGGTTGACAACAGACACATGTTAATAATGTGTTCAATGGTATTTAGAATGGTAGTTAGTGGTTATTGTTAGCAGACCCACTTTTAAATTCAAAAGAAACACAAAAAAATCTAGCTGGTTGAATAATTTTTATTTAAACTAGTAACTAACCCGTCTGTTTGAAGATTTTATGTTATGGGCGCGTAATTGTTAATCAAATTGAAAAAAGAAATTGCAAAATTATAAAAATAGATATAATTTAAATTAAAAAATTATATTGGTAAATATAAGAAATTGTCGAGAAATTTGTAGTATTCAAATTTAATCAAAATTAAAGTGGCGTTCGTTTATAACAATAATAATAGTTTCGTATATTAAAAAATTTGAATCAAAATTATAATTGTGTCAGTCTAAAACATATGTATTTATTTTTGGGTTAAATAAGTATTAGGTCCCTGAAAATAACCCAACTTTAAGGTTTAGTCCCTAAAAAAATTTCCTTCAAACTTTGGTCCTCCCAAAGTTTTCCGTCCCTAACTCTAGTCCCTTCCGTTAGTTTCCACTAACGGAAGATGATGTGGCATGCCATGTGTATTATAATTTTTCCACATCAGAATAATTGTAAAAATTTTTTTTTCTCACTCTCCTCCTTTTTAGGTAAGTCCATCTTCCTCCTCCCTATGGATATTTTCATTTTTAGGGTTTTTATTTTAGGGAAAATATTCTAATAGATGCATAATTCCGAGGAAAAGTTTCAAATTTTGGGTTGGCTAGAGTTTCTTTCTGGAAGAGAAGTTGTTGGTGGTGACAAGAATAATGGTTTGGGGGATCAACTTTTATCTTCAACTGTGAATCAGGTTCTTGAAGGGGAAAATGATAGGTATGCGTTTGAATCTTCGTTTTCGCCGCTTTCATCGAATCTTCTTCTTTGTTCTTCTTCGTATTCGTTTTCTTCCGTTCTCAACTCTTTTTCTTGCTCGATTCTGCAGAGATTTGGTGTGAAGCTGTGGTTGTGTTGGTGTCGATGGATTGTGACACGTGCAGCTTCGTTTGGGTGTGATTTTGTGTTTAGGGTTTTTAATTTTCGTCTTGGATTGGGATTGTGGTTTTTTACTAGGGTTTTAAATTTGGTCTGCAATTATTTTTCACATAAGCTTTGTCGGTCTGTTATTTGAAGTTTTCATTTGTGTAGTATAGATTTGACTGTGATTTTGAATCCCGTGTTTTTTGTTGTGTTTGGTTTGTTTGTAGTGAATGGGAGAGGGTTGAAGAAGACTCTAGAAGAGCAATTCATTTGTTAAACCATACTAGTTTCCTTCAGGTTAGAACTTGTTCAGCAGTCCAATGTCTTGTTTTTTGATTCCCTGTCTCATAGGCTTGATTGCTCGGCTGGATCAGTCATGGGTCCTGATTCCTGGATGGTTTGGTTTTTCTCAATATCAATTACTTTAATTGGATGTAGTACTTGGTTGTTGTTGACTTCGTATGTGATATGCCTCTGTTTTGTTTTGTTTTTCTGCAATAGCTTTGTTTGGTGTTTGTTAAAATATGAACTATATCTGGAAATTTCACTAAAACAGTCAAGCTTAATTGGAAGCAGTGGCTCATATGTGTTGTTATAGGATCTATCAGGTCAGTTAATTATCATAGGTGAGAGTATTTGAAAATGGAAAGTTAGTTGGATTTAATTTCTGTTATGATTGTAATTAGGAGTAAAATCTGTTACAGTTTGAATGGAGTTTGGAGAAATTATGTTGAGTTAGTTACTTGTGAAAATTAGTTAGAAAGCTTGTTATGTTATTGGTTTTGAAGTTAGTTTGAGTTAGTTAATGAATTAATGTTGAGACAGTTGGTTGTATTGGTTTGAGAAATGCTTATGTATGATATACGTGTTGAAAAGTATTGTCATGAACATGATGTTCTAGTTGTGATGAATGGTAGAGTATGTGCTTAACTTATTGAGTATTTTGAAATGTAAGCTATGATATTTCCTGTTAGAACTTGTATAAGTTGCTCTTGAATTTTCTTCTGAAGTGGCAATAGTTGCTAATGAACATGCGTATAGGAAAGATTGAGAGATGATGGCTGTTATAAATTATTGACAATGATGGCTATCCTACAGGTGGAAATGTATAAGATCAAGATGTTATCTGGCGCACCTGCAGTAGAACGACATCAAGAAGCAGCAGTGCATTGAAGTAGTACTTGAACGGTTAATTGTAAACAGTTAGTTGGAGGTGAAACTCTATTCCACTATTATGCATATTCTGCTCACTGTTCTTGTCCTTTTTGTTTGAAATTGACACAAGGAATTCTATATACCAACCATGGATATTCTCAGTCTCCAACAGCATTCACACCGTATCTTATTGGATGGATAGTTTTATGCTACAAAGTTTACATGGCATGGTTAAAATTCTGGAACAGGGTTACAGTTCACAATGACAACTTTAGTTAAGTGATTGTTAGTTTTTGAACTAAAAGCAATGATTTTGTTATTTTGCTAGTTCAACATTGTTCTAGCTTTTAAGGCTTAAGATTTTTTTTACTGTATAATCTGATGAATGAATGCTTGTTTAGATTCTAATTTGTAGCTAATGATTGTAAAATCAGTTTTGAAAAGAGCTTCAAATGTTTGAACATTCTATTTTTGAGTGTATAGTTTTTTTTCCTTCCCTTTTTGTATAGTTTTTTTTCTTAATTTGAGAAGCATTGTAGCTAGAGATTAGCTATGAATTAGCTACAAAAATGTTGTGTTTAAATTAGCTAGAGATTAGCTAGGAATTAGCTAGAAAGTAGCTGCAAATTAGCTACCATTTCTGGATTCAAATATGATATAAATATAAAAAAAATTAAAATTGAAACAATTGCCACGTGGCATACATGCCAGCAATTTTTGCCACATTGGCATTGCCACATGTAAGCCACGTCATCAAAAAATTTCCACATGGCATGCCACATAAGCCATCGTTAGTGAAAACTAACGGGAGGGACTACAGTTACAAACGGAAAACTTTAGGAGGACCAAACCTTGAAGAAAATATTTATAGGGACCAAACTTGAATGTTGGGTTATTTTCAGGAACCTTATACATATTTAACCCTTTATTTTTTGTTTAACAAATTTTGAATCAAACAAAAAGTTGTGCCCGTGGATTACAGTAGTATTTGTTTCGTATATTAAAAATTTGATTCAAATTTAAAGTTGTGCTCGTTTATGCGATATGTATTTTATTTGTATATAAAAAAATTTGAATCAAAACAAAAGTTATGCCCGTTGATTACAATAGTAATTGTTTTGTAGATTAAAAAAATGATTCAAAATTAAAGTTGCGCTCGTTTATAACAATAGTATTTGTTTCGTATATTAAAAAATTTGAATCAAATTTATAATTATGTCCGTTTAAAACATATGTATTTATTTTTTGTTTAACAAAATTTGAATCCAACAAAAAGTTGTGCCCGTGGATTACAGTAGCATTTGTTTCGTATATTAAAATTTTGATTAAAAACTAAAGTTTTGCTCGTTTATACGATATGTATTTTATTTGTATATAAAAAAATTTGAAGTAAAACAAAAGTTGTGCCCGTTGAATTCAATAGTAATTGTTTCGTAGATTAAAAAATTGATTCAAAATTAAAGTTGTGCTCGTTTATAACAATAGTATTTGTTTAGTATATTTAAAAATTTGAATCATATTTCTAATTGTGTCAGTTTAAAACATATGTATTAATTTTTTGTTTAACACAATTTGAATCAAACAAAAGGTTGTGCCCGTGGATTACAGTAGTATTTGTTTCGTATATTACAAAATTGATTCAAAATTAAAGTTGTGCTCGTTTATCCCATATGTATTTTATTTGTATATAATAAAATTTGAATTAAACAAAAAATTGTGCCCGTTGATTAACATAAAGGATGGGAAACAATTTTTTAGTGTTTGAAATAATAGTTTTTTTAATTTCTTTGTGTTTGCACCAATTATATAAAAAATATAATTATTATTGTAATGTGACGATATAGTATAAATGGTATAAAATAATATTAATATTTTATCATAAGTTTTGATATTTATTTACATTAATTATATTTAATATCTAATATTTGTAATTGCAATTAGTATATTATATTTTAAATTTAAAATAATAAACCATCAAATAAAATTTGTAAGTTAATGTAATATATGGTGTCCATTTAGATTTAACTGTTTTCTTAAATAAATTTTTTAAATAGTTATCAATTTTACAGTTTTTTTTGGGTAATATCAATTTTAGAGTTTAATGCAATGATATTTATTATTTTATAAATGAATCTTATTTTGTTAAATAGAAATAAATTAATCTAACTATAAGTGAATGATAATAAAAAAAATAGATAACAATTTTCATTAAGGGTCATAAAAAATTTCAATATTGTAATAATGATTCTAAGGTATAAACAACAATAAATAATAATAACATAAATTTAAATTTTAATATTATTAATTATGTTTTTGTTTTTCGTATATTATTTTCTATTTTCATTCTATGTTTAATTTTTTTTAATTGATATTAATTCTATTAATTGGGATTATGACCAATTATAAATTTCAAAATAGATGAGATGATGTGTGTTAATTTTTAAATAAGATTTGAATTAGTGCCCTGTTATGACCCATTATTATCACTTTATTAAAATTAAATATGATAATAAGATGATAATAATAATAATTCAAAGGTAGCAGCAAAATTAAAAACATTGATGTGGACAAGTCCCCATATAGACTGCAAACTGTGTTTTAACTTATTATAAAATCAGATTTTAATTTTATTGAAACCTTGAACATTGATGTTCCACACAAAATATCTATTAACAAAGTTTTATGAAATATTTTTTTCTTAATAGTTTTTTAAATTAATTTTTATTGTAGATAAATTTAAGAGATGATATTTTCAATATTGTAGATAGGAATCTCAAATAGAAGATATATTAATAAAAACTATATTCAAGGTTTTATTTTTAAAAATATATTGAATTACTTAATCAATAAATTATTAAATATACTGTGTTATACTTAATCACTAAAGAATATATTGAATCACTTAATCAATAAAATATTAAATAATAATAATAATAATAATAATAATTTTTTAGTTATTGTTAACCACATAAATTTAAAGAGTACGACTTGATATGACATGACTCTTATCTATTAGTTTGTTTATCACTATTAATATTATTTTCTCTACTAAGTGAGTATGACATGACTATTCACTCCTTCACATTCATATTTATTGAATATTTGAATCTTTCTTCTCACTATTAATATTTGAATTTTTTATTATATTTTTTAATTTGCATAAAATGTTTAAAATAACTTATATTATTATATATAAATTAGTTTGTAAAAGATATTTAATTGTTATTAATTTATGTTGATGCCAATATTAAATTCAATCTGGTAAAACTAATGAAAAAGATATTTTAAGTCATTAAAAATTATTGTAAATGAATAAATTGAAGCAATGTAATGGACAACAGGTAATGGGTACATTATTGCCCTTAATTTAGTCGTGTTTTTAACTTAAAGCATTGATACTCGGTCAACTATTAAATTTGAATTTTTTTGATGAGCTTACTTTTGCATTTACTGCTCTTTAATAAAACTAGTTAAAATTTCAATTTTAATTTCGAATTATCAAAAGAGTTATAATAAGCAATTCGTATCACTAATTTTACAAAATATATCCAAACAATTTCTATCACTAATTTTTCAAATAATTAAAATATTACAATTATATAATAAAGTACTATCTCTTAACAACAATGATTAAAAGTGATGGTTGACAACAGACACATGTTAATAATGTGTTCAATGGTATTTAGAATGGTAGTTAGTGGTTATTGTTAGCAGACCCACTTTTAAATTCAAAAGAAACACAAAAAAATCTAGCTGGTTGAATAATTTTTATTTAAACTAGTAACTAACCCGTCTGTTTGAGGATTTTATGTTATGGGCGCGTAATTGTTAATCAAATTGAAAAAAGAAATTGCAAAATTATAAAAATAGATATAATTTAAATTAAAAAATTATATTGGTAAATATAAGAAATTGTCGAGAAATTTGTAGTATTCAAATTTAATCAAAATTAAAGTGGCGTTCGTTTATAACAATAATAATAGTTTCGTATATTAAAAAATTTGAATCAAACTTATAATTGTGTCAGTCTAAAACATATGTATTTATTTTTGGGTTAAATAAGTATTAGGTCCCTGAAAATAACCCAACTTTAAGGTTTAGTCCCTAAAAAAATTTCCTTCAAACTTTGGTCCTCCCAAAGTTTTCCGTCCCTAACTCTAGTCCCTTCCGTTAGTTTCCACTAACGGAAGATGATGCGGCATGCCATGTGTATTATAATTTTTCCACATCAGAATAATTGTAAAATTTTTTTTTCTCACTCTCCTCCTTTTTAGGTAAGTCCATCTTCCTCCTCCCTATGGATATTTTCATTTTTAGGGTTTTTATTTTAGGGAAAATATTCTAATAGATGCATAATTCCGAGGAAAAGTTTCAAATTTTGGGTTGGCTAGAGTTTCTTTCTGGAAGAGAAGTTGTTGGTGGTGACAAGAATAATGGTTTGGGGGATCAACTTTTATCTTCAACTGTGAATCAGGTTCTTGAAGGGGAAAATGATAGGTATGCGTTTGAATCTTCGTTTTCGCCGCTTTCATCGAATCTTCTTCTTTGTTCTTCTTCGTATTCGTTTTCTTCCGTTCTCAACTCTTTTTCTTGCTCGATTCTGCAGAGATTTGGTGTGAAGCTGTGGTTGTGTTGGTGTCGATGGATTGTGACACGTGCAGCTTCGTTTGGGTGTGATTTTGTGTTTAGGGTTTTTAATTTTCGTCTTGGATTGGGATTGTGGTTTTTTACTAGGGTTTTAAATTTGGTCTGCAATTATTTTTCACATAAGCTTTGTCGGTCTGTTATTTGAAGTTTTCATTTGTGTAGTATAGATTTGACTGTGATTTTGAATCCCGTGTTTTTTGTTGTGTTTGGTTTGTTTGTAGTGAATGGGAGAGGGTTGAAGAAGACTCTAGAAGAGCAATTCATTTGTTAAACCATACCAGTTTCCTTCAGGTTAGAACTTGTTCAGCAGTCCAATGTCTTGTTTTTTGATTCCCTGTCTCATAGGCTTGATTGCTCGGCTGGATCAGTCATGGGTCCTGATTCCTGGATGGTTTGGTTTTTCTCAATATCAATTACTTTAATTGGATGTAGTACTTGGTTGTTGTTGACTTCGTATGTGATATGCCTCTGTTTTGTTTTGTTTTTCTGCAATAGCTTTGTTTGGTGTTTGTTAAAATATGAACTATATCTGGAAATTTCACTAAAACAGTCAAGCTTAATTGGAAGCAGTGGCTCATATGTGTTGTTATAGGATTTATCAGGTTAGTTAATTATCATAGGTAAGAGTATTTGAAAATGGAAAGTTAGTTGGATTTAATTTCTGTTATGATTGTAATTAGGAGTAAAATCTGTTACAGTTTGAATGGAGTTTGGAGAAATTATGTTGAGTTAGTTACTTGTGAAAATTAGTTAGAAAGCTTGTTATGTTATTGGTTTTGAAGTTAGTTTGAGTTAGTTAATGAATTAATGTTGAGACAGTTGGTTGTATTGGTTTGAGAAATGCTTATGTATGATATACGTGTTGAAAAGTATTGTCATGAACATGATGTTCTAGTTGTGATGAATGGTAGAGTATGTGCTTAACTTATTGAGTATTTTGAAATGTAAGCTATGATATTTCCTGTTAGAACTTGTATAAGTTGCTCTTGAATTTTCTTCTGAAGTGGCAATAGTTGCTAATGAACACGCGTATAGGAAAGATTGAGAGATGATGGCTGTTATAAATTATTGACAATGATGGCTATCCTGCAGGTGGAAATGTATAAGATCAAGATGTTATCTGGTGCACCTGCAGTAGAACGACATCAAGAAGCAGCAGTGCATTGAAGTAGTACTTGAACGGTTAATTGTAAACAGTTAGTTGGAGGTGAAACTCTATTCCACTATTATGCATATTCTGCTCACTGTTCTTGTCCTTTTTGTTTGAAATTGACACAAGGAATTCTATATACCAACCATGGATATTCTCAGCCTCCAACAGCATTCACACCGTATCTTATTGGATGGATAGTTTTATGCTACAAAGTTTACATGGCATGGTTAAAATTCTGGAACAGGGTTACAGTTCACTATGACAACTTTAGTTAAGTGATTGTTAGTTTTTGAACTAAAAGCAATGATTTTGTTATTTTGCTAGTTCAACATTGTTCTAGCTTTTAAGGCTTAAGATTTTTTTTACTGTATAATCTGATGAATGAATGCTTGTTTAGATTCTAATTTGTAGCTAATGATTGTAAAATCAGTTTTGAAAAGAGCTTCAAATGTTTGAACATTCTATTTTTGAGTGTATAGTTTTTTTTCCTTCCCTTTTTGTATAGTTTTTTTTCTTAATTTGAGAAGCATTGTAGCTAGAGATTAGCTATGAATTAGCTACAAAAATGTTGTGTTTAAATTAGCTAGAGATTAGCTAGGAATTAGCTAGAAAGTAGCTGCAAATTAGCTACCATTTCTGGATTCAAATATGATATAAATATAAAAAAAATTAAAATTGAAACAATTGCCACGTGGCATACATGCCAGCAATTTTTGCCACATTGGCATTGCCACATGTAAGCCACGTCATCAAAAAATTTCCACATGGCATGCCACATAAGCCATCGTTAGTGAAAACTAACGGGAGGGACTACAGTTACAAACGGAAAACTTTAGGAGGACCAAACCTTGAAGAAAATATTTATAGGGACCAAACTTGAATGTTGGGTTATTTTCAGGAACCTTATACATATTTAACCCTTTATTTTTTGTTTAACAAATTTTGAATCAAACAAAAAGTTATGCCCGTGGATTACAGTAGTATTTGTTTCGTATATTAAAAATTTGATTCAAATTTAAAGTTGTGCTCGTTTATGCGATATGTATTTTATTTGTATATAAAAAAATTTGAATCAAAACAAAAGTTATGCCCGTTGATTACAATAGTAATTGTTTTGTAGATTAAAAAAATGATTCAAAATTAAAGTTGCGCTCGTTTATAACAATAGTATTTGTTTCGTATATTAAAAAATTTGAATCAAATTTATAATTATGTCCGTTTAAAACATATGTATTTATTTTTTGTTTAACAAAATTTGAATCCAACAAAAAGTTGTGCCCGTGGATTACAGTAGCATTTGTTTCGTATATTAAAATTTTGATTAAAAACTAAAGTTTTGCTCGTTTATACGATATGTATTTTATTTGTATATAAAAAAATTTGAAGTAAAACAAAAGTTGTGCCCGTTGATTTCAATAGTAATTGTTTCGTAGATTAAAAAATTGATTCAAAATTAAAGTTGTGCTCGTTTATAACAATAGTATTTGTTTAGTATATTTAAAAATTTGAATCACATTTCTAATTGTGTCAGTTTAAAACATATGTATTAATTTTTTGTTTAACACAATTTGAATCAAACAAAAGGTTGTGCCCGTGGATTACAGTAGTATTTGTTTCGTATATTACAAAATTGATTCAAAATTAAAGTTGTGCTCGTTTATCCCATATGTATTTTATTTGTATATAATAAAATTTGAATTAAACAAAAAATTGTGCCCGTTGATTAACATAAAGGATGGGAAACAATTTTTTAGTGTTTGAAATAATAGTTTTTTTAATTTCTTTGTGTTTGCACCAATTATATAAAAAATATAATTATTATTGTAATGTGACGATATAGTATAAATGGTATAAAATAATATTAATATTTTATCATAAGTTTTGATATTTATTTACATTAATTATATTTAATATCTAATATTTGTAAATGCAATTAGTATATTATATTTTAAATTTAAAATAATAAACCATCAAATAAAATTTGTAAGTTAATGTAATATATGGTGTCCATTTAGATTTAACTGTTTTCTTAAATAAATTTTTTAAATAGTTATCAATTTTACAGTTTTTTTTGGGTAATATCAATTTTAGAGTTTAATGCAATGATATTTATTATTTTATAAATGAATCTTATTTTGTTAAATAGAAATAAATGAATCTAACTATAAGTGAATGATAATAAAAAAAATAGATAACAATTTTCATTAAGGGTCATAAAAAATTTCAATATTGTAATAATGATTCTAAGGTATAAACAACAATAAATAATAATAACATAAATTTAAATTTTAATATTATTAATTATGTTTTTGTTTTTCGTATATTATTTTCTATTTTCATTCTATGTTTAATTTTTTTTAATTGATATTAATTCTATTAATTGGGACTATGACCAATTATAAATTTCAAAATAGATGAGATGATGTGTGTTAATTTTTAAATAAGATTTGAATTAGTGCCCTGTTATGACCCATTATTATCACTTTATTAAAATTAAATATGATAATAAGATGATAATAATAATAATTCAAAGGTAGCAGCAAAATTAAAAACATTGATGTGGACAAGTCCCCATATAGACTGCAAACTGTGTTTTAACTTATTATAAAATCAGATTTTAATTTTATTGAAACCTTGAACATTGATGTTCCACACAAAATATCTATTAACAAAGTTTTATGAAATATTTTTTTCTTAATAGTTTTTTAAATTAATTTTTATTGTAGATAAATTTATGAGATGATATTTTCAATATTGTAGATAGGAATCTCAAATAGAAGATATATTAATAAAAACTATATTCAAGGTTTTATTTTTAAAAATATATTGAATTACTTAATCAATAAATTATTAAATATACTGTGTTATACTTAATCACTAAAGAATATATTGAATCACTTAATCAATAAAATATTAAATAATAATAATAATAATAATAATAATTTTTTAGTTATTGTTAACCACATAAATTTAAAGAGTACGACTTGATATGACATGACTCTTATCTATTAGTTTGTTTATCACTATTAATATTATTTTCTCTACTAAGTGAGTATGACATGACTATTCACTCCTTCACATTCATATTTATTGAATATTTGAATCTTTCTTCTCACTATTAATATTTGAATTTTTTATTATATTTTTTAATTTGCATAAAATGTTTAAAATAACTTATATTATTATATATAAATTAGTTTGTAAAAGATATTTAATTGTTATTAATTTATGTTGATGCCAATATTAAATTCAATCTGGTAAAACTAATGAAAAAGATATTTTAAGTCATTAAAAATTATTGTAAATGAATAAATTGAAGCAATGTAATGGACAACAGGTAATGGGTACATTATTGCCCTTAATTTAGTCGTGTTTTTAACTTAAAGCATTGATACTCGGTCAACTATTAAATTTGAATTTTTTTGATGAGCTTACTTTTGCATTTACTGCTCTTTAATAAAACTAGTTAAAATTTCAATTTTAATTTCGAATTATCAAAAGAGTTATAATAAGCAATTCGTATCACTAATTTTACAAAATATATCCAAACAATTTCTATCACTAATTTTTCAAATAATTAAAATATTACAATTATATAATAAAGTACTATCTCTTAACAACAATGATTAAAAGTGATGGTTGACAACAGACACATGTTAATAATGTGTTCAATGGTATTTAGAATGGTAGTTAGTGGTTATTGTTAGCAGACCCACTTTTAAATTCAAAAGAAACACAAAAAAATCTAGCTGGTTGAATAATTTTTATTTAAACTAGTAACTAACCCGTCTGTTTGAGGATTTTATGTTATGGGCGCGTAATTGTTAATCAAATTGAAAAAAGAAATTGCAAAATTATAAAAATAGATATAATTTAAATTAAAAAATTATATTGGTAAATATAAGAAATTGTCGAGAAATTTGTAGTATTCAAATTTAATCAAAATTAAAGTGGCGTTCGTTTATAACAATAATAATAGTTTCGTATATTAAAAAATTTGAATCAAACTTATAATTGTGTCAGTCTAAAACATATGTATTTATTTTTGGGTTAAATAAGTATTAGGTCCCTGAAAATAACCCAACTTTAAGGTTTAGTCCCTAAAAAAATTTCCTTCAAACTTTGGTCCTCCCAAAGTTTTCCGTCCCTAACTCTAGTCCCTTCCGTTAGTTTCCACTAACGGAAGATGATGCGGCATGCCATGTGTTTTATAATTTTTCCACATCAGAATAATTGTAAAATTTTTTTTTTCTCACTCTCCTCCTTTTTAGGTAAGTCCATCTTCCTCCTCCCTATGGATATTTTCATTTTTAGGGTTTTTATTTTAGGGAAAATATTCTAATAGATGCATAATTCCGAGGAAAAGTTTCAAATTTTGGGTTGGCTAGAGTTTCTTTCTGGAAGAGAAGTTGTTGGTGGTGACAAGAATAATGGTTTGGGGGATCAACTTTTATCTTCAACTGTGAATCAGGTTCTTGAAGGGGAAAATGATAGGTATGCGTTTGAATCTTCGTTTTCGCCGCTTTCATCGAATCTTCTTCTTTGTTCTTCTTCGTATTCGTTTTCTTCCGTTCTCAACTCTTTTTCTTGCTCGATTCTGCAGAGATTTGGTGTGAAGCTGTGGTTGTGTTGGTGTCGATGGATTGTGACACGTGCAGCTTCGTTTGGGTGTGATTTTGTGTTTAGGGTTTTTAATTTTCGTCTTGGATTGGGATTGTGGTTTTTTACTAGGGTTTTAAATTTGGTCTGCAATTATTTTTCACATAAGCTTTGTCGGTCTGTTATTTGAAGTTTTCATTTGTGTAGTATAGATTTGACTGTGATTTTGAATCCCGTGTTTTTTGTTGTGTTTGGTTTGTTTGTAGTGAATGGGAGAGGGTTGAAGAAGACTCTAGAAGAGCAATTCATTTGTTAAACCATACCAGTTTCCTTCAGGTTAGAACTTGTTCAGCAGTCCAATGTCTTGTTTTTTGATTCCCTGTCTCATAGGCTTGATTGCTCGGCTGGATCAGTCATGGGTCCTGATTCCTGGATGGTTTGGTTTTTCTCAATATCAATTACTTTAATTGGATGTAGTACTTGGTTGTTGTTGACTTCGTATGTGATATGCCTCTGTTTTGTTTTGTTTTTCTGCAATAGCTTTGTTTGGTGTTTGTTAAAATATGAACTATATCTGGAAATTTCACTAAAACAGTCAAGCTTAATTGGAAGCAGTGGCTCATATGTGTTGTTATAGGATTTATCAGGTTAGTTAATTATCATAGGTAAGAGTATTTGAAAATGGAAAGTTAGTTGGATTTAATTTCTGTTATGATTGTAATTAGGAGTAAAATCTGTTACAGTTTGAATGGAGTTTGGAGAAATTATGTTGAGTTAGTTACTTGTGAAAATTAGTTAGAAAGCTTGTTATGTTATTGGTTTTGAAGTTAGTTTGAGTTAGTTAATGAATTAATGTTGAGACTGTTGGTTGTATTGGTTTGAGAAATGCTTATGTATGATATACGTGTTGAAAAGTATTGTCATGAACATGATGTTCTAGTTGTGATGAATGGTAGAGTATGTGCTTAACTTATTGAGTATTTTGAAATGTAAGCTATGATATTTCCTGTTAGAACTTGTATAAGTTGCTCTTGAATTTTCTTCTGAAGTGGCAATAGTTGCTAATGAACATGCGTATAGGAAAGATTGAGAGATGATGGCTGTTATAAATTATTGACAATGATGGCTATCCTGCAGGTGGAAATGTATAAGATCAAGATGTTATCTGGTGCACCTGCAGTAGAACGACATCAAGAAGCAGCAGTGCATTGAAGTAGTACTTGAACGGTTAATTGTAAACAGTTAGTTGGAGGTGAAACTCTATTCCACTATTATGCATATTCTGCTCACTGTTCTTGTCCTTTTTGTTTGAAATTGACACAAGGAATTCTATATACCAACCATGGATATTCTCAGCCTCCAACAGCATTCACACCGTATCTTATTGGATGGATAGTTTTATGCTACAAAGTTTACATGGCATGGTTAAAATTCTGGAACAGGGTTACAGTTCACTATGACAACTTTAGTTAAGTGATTGTTAGTTTTTGAACTAAAAGCAATGATTTTGTTATTTTGCTAGTTCAACATTGTTCTAGCTTTTAAGGCTTAAGATTTTTTTTACTGTATAATCTGATGAATGAATGCTTGTTTAGATTCTAATTTGTAGCTAATGATTGTAAAATCAGTTTTGAAAAGAGCTTCAAATGTTTGAACATTCTATTTTTGAGTGTATAGTTTTTTTTCCTTCCCTTTTTGTATAGTTTTTTTTCTTAATTTGAGAAGCATTGTAGCTAGAGATTAGCTATGAATTAGCTACAAAAATGTTGTGTTTAAATTAGCTAGAGATTAGCTAGGAATTAGCTAGAAAGTAGCTGCAAATTAGCTACCATTTCTGGATTCAAATATGATATAAATATAAAAAAAATTAAAATTGAAACAATTGCCACGTGGCATACATGCCAGCAATTTTTGCCACATTGGCATTGCCACATGTAAGCCACGTCATCAAAAAATTTCCACATGGCATGCCACATAAGCCATCGTTAGTGAAAACTAACGGGAGGGACTACAGTTACAAACGGAAAACTTTAGGAGGACCAAACCTTGAAGAAAATATTTATAGGGACCAAACTTGAATGTTGGGTTATTTTCAGGAACCTTATACATATTTAACCCTTTATTTTTTGTTTAACAAATTTTGAATCAAACAAAAAGTTATGCCCGTGGATTACAGTAGTATTTGTTTCGTATATTAAAAATTTGATTCAAATTTAAAGTTGTGCTCGTTTATGCGATATGTATTTTATTTGTATATAAAAAAATTTGAATCAAAACAAAAGTTATGCCCGTTGATTACAATAGTAATTGTTTTGTAGATTAAAAAAATGATTCAAAATTAAAGTTGCGCTCGTTTATAACAATAGTATTTGTTTCGTATATTAAAAAATTTGAATCAAATTTATAATTATGTCCGTTTAAAACATATGTATTTATTTTTTGTTTAACAAAATTTGAATCCAACAAAAAGTTGTGCCCGTGGATTACAGTAGCATTTGTTTCGTATATTAAAATTTTGATTAAAAACTAAAGTTTTGCTCGTTTATACGATATGTATTTTATTTGTATATAAAAAAATTTGAAGTAAAACAAAAGTTGTGCCCGTTGATTTCAATAGTAATTGTTTCGTAGATTAAAAAATTGATTCAAAATTAAAGTTGTGCTCGTTTATAACAATAGTATTTGTTTAGTATATTTAAAAATTTGAATCACATTTCTAATTGTGTCAGTTTAAAACATATGTATTAATTTTTTGTTTAACACAATTTGAATCAAACAAAAGGTTGTGCCCGTGGATTACAGTAGTATTTGTTTCGTATATTACAAAATTGATTCAAAATTAAAGTTGTGCTCGTTTATCCCATATGTATTTTATTTGTATATAATAAAATTTGAATTAAACAAAAAATTGTGCTCGTTGATTAACATAAAGGATGGGAAACAATTTTTTAGTGTTTGAAATAATAGTTTTTTTAATTTCTTTGTGTTTGCACCAATTATATAAAAAATATAATTATTATTGTAATGTGACGATATAGTATAAATGGTATAAAATAATATTAATATTTTATCATAAGTTTTGATATTTATTTACATTAATTATATTTAATATCTAATATTTGTAAATGCAATTAGTATATTATATTTTAAATTTAAAATAATAAACCATCAAATAAAATTTGTAAGTTAATGTAATATATGGTGTCCATTTAGATTTAACTGTTTTCTTAAATAAATTTTTTAAATAGTTATCAATTTTACAGTTTTTTTTGGGTAATATCAATTTTAGAGTTTAATGCAATGATATTTATTATTTTATAAATGAATCTTATTTTGTTAAATAGAAATAAATGAATCTAACTATAAGTGAATGATAATAAAAAAAATAGATAACAATTTTCATTAAGGGTCATAAAAAATTTCAATATTGTTATAATGATTCTAAGGTATAAACAACAATAAATAATAATAACATAAATTTAAATTTTAATATTATTAATTATGTTTTTGTTTTTCGTATATTATTTTCTATTTTCATTCTATGTTTAATTTTTTTTAATTGATATTAATTCTATTAATTGGGATTATGACCAATTATAAATTTCAAAATAGATGAGATGATGTGTGTTAATTTTTAAATAAGATTTGAATTAGTGCCCTGTTATGACCCATTATTATCACTTTATTAAAATTAAATATGATAATAAGATGATAATAATAATAATTCAAAGGTAGCAGCAAAATTAAAAACATTGATGTGGACAAGTCCCCATATAGACTGCAAACTGTGTTTTAACTTATTATAAAATCAGATTTTAATTTTATTGAAACCTTGAACATTGATGTTCCACACAAAATATCTATTAACAAAGTTTTATGAAATATTTTTTTCTTAATAGTTTTTTAAATTAATTTTTATTGTAGATAAATTTATGAGATGATATTTTCAATATTGTAGATAGGAATCTCAAATAGAAGATATATTAATAAAAACTATATTCAAGGTTTTATTTTTAAAAATATATTGAATTACTTAATCAATAAATTATTAAATATACTGTGTTATACTTAATCACTAAAGAATATATTGAATCACTTAATCAATAAAATATTAAATAATAATAATAATAATAATAATAATTTTTTAGTTATTGTTAACCACATAAATTTAAAGAGTACGACTTGATATGACATGACTCTTATCTATTAGTTTGTTTATCACTATTAATATTATTTTCTCTACTAAGTGAGTATGACATGACTATTCACTCCTTCACATTCATATTTATTGAATATTTGAATCTTTCTTCTCACTATTAATATTTCAATTTTTTATTATATTTTTTAATTTGCATAAAATGTTTAAAATATCTTATATTATTATATATAAATTAGTTTGTAAAAGATATTTAATTGTTATTAATTTATGTTGATGCCAATATTAAATTCAATCTGGTAAAACTAATGAAAAAGATATTTTAAGTCATTAAAAATTATTGTAAATGAATAAATTGAAGCAATGTAATGGACAACAGGTAATGGGTACATTATTGCCCTTAATTTAGTCGTGTTTTTAACTTAAAGCATTGATACTCGGTCAACTATTAAATTTGAATTTTTTTGATGAGCTTACTTTTGCATTTACTGCTCTTTAATAAAACTAGTTAAAATTTCAATTTTAATTTCGAATTATCAAAAGAGTTATAATAAGCAATTCGTATCACTAATTTTACAAAATATATCCAAACAATTTCTATCACTAATTTTTCAAATAATTAAAATATTACAATTATATAATAAAGTACTATCTCTTAACAACAATGATTAAAAGTGATGGTTGACAACAGACACATGTTAATAATGTGTTCAATGGTATTTAGAATGGTAGTTAGTGGTTATTGTTAGCAGACCCACTTTTAAATTCAAAAGAAACACAAAAAAATCTAGCTGGTTGAATAATTTTTATTTAAACTAGTAACTAACCCGTCTGTTTGAGGATTTTATGTTATGGGCGCGTAATTGTTAATCAAATTGAAAAAAGAAATTGCAAAATTATAAAAATAGATATAATTTAAATTAAAAAATTATATTGGTAAATATAAGAAATTGTCGAGAAATTTGTAGTATTCAAATTTAATCAAAATTAAAGTGGCGTTCGTTTATAACAATAATAATAGTTTCGTATATTAAAAAATTTGAATCAAACTTATAATTGTGTCAGTCTAAAACATATGTATTTATTTTTGGGTTAAATAAGTATTAGGTCCCTGAAAATAACCCAACTTTAAGGTTTAGTCCCTAAAAAAATTTCCTTCAAACTTTGGTCCTCCCAAAGTTTTCCGTCCCTAACTCTAGTCCCTTCCGTTAGTTTCCACTAACGGAAGATGATGCGGCATGCCATGTGTATTATAATTTTTCCACATCAGAATAATTGTAAAAAAAAATTTTTCTCACTCTCCTCCTTTTTAGGTAAGTCCATCTTCCTCCTCCCTATGGATATTTTCATTTTTAGGGTTTTTATTTTAGGGAAAATATTCTAATAGATGCATAATTCCGAGGAAAAGTTTCAAATTTTGGGTTGGCTAGAGTTTCTTTCTGGAAGAGAAGTTGTTGGTGGTGACAAGAATAATGGTTTGGGGGATCAACTTTTATCTTCAACTGTGAATCAGGTTCTTGAAGGGGAAAATGATAGGTATGCGTTTGAATCTTCGTTTTCGCCGCTTTCATCGAATCTTCTTCTTTGTTCTTCTTCGTATTCGTTTTCTTCCGTTCTCAACTCTTTTTCTTGCTCGATTCTGCAGAGATTTGGTGTGAAGCTGTGGTTGTGTTGGTGTCGATGGATTGTGACACGTGCAGCTTCGTTTGGGTGTGATTTTGTGTTTAGGGTTTTTAATTTTCGTCTTGGATTGGGATTGTGGTTTTTTACTAGGGTTTTAAATTTGGTCTGCAATTATTTTTCACATAAGCTTTGTCGGTCTGTTATTTGAAGTTTTCATTTGTGTAGTATAGATTTGACTGTGATTTTGAATCCCGTGTTTTTTGTTGTGTTTGGTTTGTTTGTAGTGAATGGGAGAGGGTTGAAGAAGACTCTAGAAGAGCAATTCATTTGTTAAACCATACCAGTTTCCTTCAGGTTAGAACTTGTTCAGCAGTCCAATGTCTTGTTTTTTGATTCCCTGTCTCATAGGCTTGATTGCTCGGCTGGATCAGTCATGGGTCCTGATTCCTGGATGGTTTGGTTTTTCTCAATATCAATTACTTTAATTGGATGTAGTACTTGGTTGTTGTTGACTTCGTATGTGATATGCCTCTGTTTTGTTTTGTTTTTCTGCAATAGCTTTGTTTGGTGTTTGTTAAAATATGAACTATATCTGGAAATTTCACTAAAACAGTCAAGCTTAATTGGAAGCAGTGGCTCATATGTGTTGTTATAGGATTTATCAGGTTAGTTAATTATCATAGGTAAGAGTATTTGAAAATGGAAAGTTAGTTGGATTTAATTTCTGTTATGATTGTAATTAGGAGTAAAATCTGTTACAGTTTGAATGGAGTTTGGAGAAATTATGTTGAGTTAGTTACTTGTGAAAATTAGTTAGAAAGCTTGTTATGTTATTGGTTTTGAAGTTAGTTTGAGTTAGTTAATGAATTAATGTTGAGACAGTTGGTTGTATTGGTTTGAGAAATGCTTATGTATGATATACGTGTTGAAAAGTATTGTCATGAACATGATGTTCTAGTTGTGATGAATGGTAGAGTATGTGCTTAACTTATTGAGTATTTTGAAATGTAAGCTATGATATTTCCTGTTAGAACTTGTATAAGTTGCTCTTGAATTTTCTTCTGAAGTGGCAATAGTTGCTAATGAACACGCGTATAGGAAAGATTGAGAGATGATGGCTGTTATAAATTATTGACAATGATGGCTATCCTGCAGGTGGAAATGTATAAGATCAAGATGTTATCTGGTGCACCTGCAGTAGAACGACATCAAGAAGCAGCAGTGCATTGAAGTAGTACTTGAACGGTTAATTGTAAACAGTTAGTTGGAGGTGAAACTCTATTCCACTATTATGCATATTCTGCTCACTGTTCTTGTCCTTTTTGTTTGAAATTGACACAAGGAATTCTATATACCAACCATGGATATTCTCAGCCTCCAACAGCATTCACACCGTATCTTATTGGATGGATAGTTTTATGCTACAAAGTTTACATGGCATGGTTAAAATTCTGGAACAGGGTTACAGTTCACTATGACAACTTTAGTTAAGTGATTGTTAGTTTTTGAACTAAAAGCAATGATTTTGTTATTTTGCTAGTTCAACATTGTTCTAGCTTTTAAGGCTTAAGATTTTTTTTACTGTATAATCTGATGAATGAATGCTTGTTTAGATTCTAATTTGTAGCTAATGATTGTAAAATCAGTTTTGAAAAGAGCTTCAAATGTTTGAACATTCTATTTTTGAGTGTATAGTTTTTTTTCCTTCCCTTTTTGTATAGTTTTTTTTCTTAATTTGAGAAGCATTGTAGCTAGAGATTAGCTATGAATTAGCTACAAAAATGTTGTGTTTAAATTAGCTAGAGATTAGCTAGGAATTAGCTAGAAAGTAGCTGCAAATTAGCTACCATTTCTGGATTCAAATATGATATAAATATAAAAAAAATTAAAATTGAAACAATTGCCACGTGGCATACATGCCAGCAATTTTTGCCACATTGGCATTGCCACATGTAAGCCACGTCATCAAAAAATTTCCACATGGCATGCCACATAAGCCATCGTTAGTGAAAACTAACGGGAGGGACTACAGTTACAAACGGAAAACTTTAGGAGGACCAAACCTTGAAGAAAATATTTATAGGGACCAAACTTGAATGTTGGGTTATTTTCAGGAACCTTATACATATTTAACCCTTTATTTTTTGTTTAACAAATTTTGAATCAAACAAAAAGTTATGCCCGTGGATTACAGTAGTATTTGTTTCGTATATTAAAAATTTGATTCAAATTTAAAGTTGTGCTCGTTTATGCGATATGTATTTTATTTGTATATAAAAAAATTTGAATCAAAACAAAAGTTATGCCCGTTGATTACAATAGTAATTGTTTTGTAGATTAAAAAAATGATTCAAAATTAAAGTTGCGCTCGTTTATAACAATAGTATTTGTTTCGTATATTAAAAAATTTGAATCAAATTTATAATTATGTCCGTTTAAAACATATGTATTTATTTTTTGTTTAACAAAATTTGAATCCAACAAAAAGTTGTGCCCGTGGATTACAGTAGCATTTGTTTCGTATATTAAAATTTTGATTAAAAACTAAAGTTTTGCTCGTTTATACGATATGTATTTTATTTGTATATAAAAAAATTTGAAGTAAAACAAAAGTTGTGCCCGTTGATTTCAATAGTAATTGTTTCGTAGATTAAAAAATTGATTCAAAATTAAAGTTGTGCTCGTTTATAACAATAGTATTTGTTTAGTATATTTAAAAATTTGAATCACATTTCTAATTGTGTCAGTTTAAAACATATGTATTAATTTTTTGTTTAACACAATTTGAATCAAACAAAAGGTTGTGCCCGTGGATTACAGTAGTATTTGTTTCGTATATTACAAAATTGATTCAAAATTAAAGTTGTGCTCGTTTATCCCATATGTATTTTATTTGTATATAATAAAATTTGAATTAAACAAAAAATTGTGCCCGTTGATTAACATAAAGGATGGGAAACAATTTTTTAGTGTTTGAAATAATAGTTTTTTTAATTTCTTTGTGTTTGCACCAATTATATAAAAAATATAATTATTATTGTAATGTGACGATATAGTATAAATGGTATAAAATAATATTAATATTTTATCATAAGTTTTGATATTTATTTACATTAATTATATTTAATATCTAATATTTGTAATTGCAATTAGTATATTATATTTTAAATTTAAAATAATAAACCATCAAATAAAATTTGTAAGTTAATGTAATATATGGTGTCCATTTAGATTTAACTGTTTTCTTAAATAAATTTTTTAAATAGTTATCAATTTTACAGTTTTTTTTGGGTAATATCAATTTTAGAGTTTAATGCAATGATATTTATTATTTTATAAATGAATCTTATTTTGTTAAATAGAAATAAATGAATCTAACTATAAGTGAATGATAATAAAAAAAATAGATAACAATTTTCATTAAGGGTCATAAAAAATTTCAATATTGTAATAATGATTCTAAGGTATAAACAACAATAAATAATAATAACATAAATTTAAATTTTAATATTATTAATTATGTTTTTGTTTTTCGTATATTATTTTCTATTTTCATTCTATGTTTAATTTTTTTTAATTGATATTAATTCTATTAATTGGGATTATGACCAATTATAAATTTCAAAATAGATGAGATGATGTGTGTTAATTTTTAAATAAGATTTGAATTAGTGCCCTGTTATGACCCATTATTATCACTTTATTAAAATTAAATATGATAATAAGATGATAATAATAATAATTCAAAGGTAGCAGCAAAATTAAAAACATTGATGTGGACAAGTCCCCATATAGACTGCAAACTGTGTTTTAACTTATTATAAAATCAGATTTTAATTTTATTGAAACCTTGAACATTGATGTTCCACACAAAATATCTATTAACAAAGTTTTATGAAATATTTTTTTCTTAAAAGTTTTTTAAATTAATTTTTATTGTAGATAAATTTATGAGATGATATTTTCAATATTGTAGATAGGAATCTCAAATAGAAGATATATTAATAAAAACTATATTCAAGGTTTTATTTTTAAAAATATATTGAATTACTTAATCAATAAATTATTAAATATACTGTGTTATACTTAATCACTAAAGAATATATTGAATCACTTAATCAATAAAATATTAAATAATAATAATAATAATAATAATAATTTTTTAGTTATTGTTAACCACATAAATTTAAAGAGTACGACTTGATATGACATGACTCTTATCTATTAGTTTGTTTATCACTATTAATATTATTTTCTCTACTAAGTGAGTATGACATGACTATTCACTCCTTCACATTCATATTTATTGAATATTTGAATCTTTCTTCTCACTATTAATATTTCAATTTTTTATTATATTTTTTAATTTGCATAAAATGTTTAAAATATCTTATATTATTATATATAAATTAGTTTGTAAAAGATATTTAATTGTTATTAATTTATGTTGATGCCAATATTAAATTCAATCTGGTAAAACTAATGAAAAAGATATTTTAAGTCATTAAAAATTATTGTAAATGAATAAATTGAAGCAATGTAATGGACAACAGGTAATGGGTACATTATTGCCCTTAATTTAGTCGTGTTTTTAACTTAAAGCATTGATACTCGGTCAACTATTAAATTTGAATTTTTTTGATGAGCTTACTTTTGCATTTACTGCTCTTTAATAAAACTAGTTAAAATTTCAATTTTAATTTCGAATTATCAAAAGAGTTATAATAAGCAATTCGTATCACTAATTTTACAAAATATATCCAAACAATTTCTATCACTAATTTTTCAAATAATTAAAATATTACAATTATATAATAAAGTACTATCTCTTAACAACAATGATTAAAAGTGATGGTTGACAACAGACACATGTTAATAATGTGTTCAATGGTATTTAGAATGGTAGTTAGTGGTTATTGTTAGCAGACCCACTTTTAAATTCAAAAGAAACACAAAAAAATCTAGCTGGTTGAATAATGTTTATTTAAACTAGTAACTAACCTGTGCGTTCGCACGGGCCGGTCTGTTTGAGAATTTTATGTTATGGACGCGTAATTGTTAATCAAATTGAAAAAAGAAATTGCAAAATTATAAAAATAGATATAATTTAAATTAAAAAATTATATTGGTAAATATAAGAAATTGTCGAAAAATTTGTAGTATTCAAATTTAATCAAAATTAAAGTGGCGCTCGTTTATAACAATAATAATAGTTTCGTATATTAAAAATTTTGAATCAAATTTATAATTGTGTCAGTCTAAAACATATGTATTTATTTTTGGGTTAAATAAGTATTAGGTCCCTGAAAATAACCCAACTTTGAGGTTTAGTCCCTAAAAAAATTTCCTTCAAACTTTGGTCCTCCCAAAGTTTTCCGTCCCTAACTCTAGTCCCTTCCGTTAGTTTCCACTAACGGAAGATGATGTGGCATGCCATGTGTATTATAATTTTTCCACATCAGAATAATTGTAAAATATTTTTTTTTCTCACTCTCCTCCTTTTTAGGTAAGTCCATCTTCCTCCTCCCTATGGATATTTTCATTTTTAGGGTTTTTATTTTAGGGGAAATATTCTAATAGATGCAAAATTCCGAGGAAAAGTTTCAAATTTTGGGTTGGCTAGAGTTTCTTTCTGGAAGAGAAGTTGTTGGTGGTGACAAGAATAATGGTTTGGGGGATCAACTTTTATCTTCAACTGTGAATCAGGTTCTTGAAGGGGAAAATGATAGGTATGCGTTTGAATCTTCGTTTTCGCCGCTTTCATCGAATCTTCTTCTTTGTTCTTCTTCGTATTCGTTTTCTTCCGTTCTCAACTCTTTTTCTTGCTCGATTCTGCAGAGATTTGGTGTGAAGCTGTGGTTGTGTTAGTGTCGATGGATTGTGACACGTGCAGCTTCGTTTGGGTGTGATTTTGTGTTTAGGGTTTTTAATTTTCGTCTTGGATTGGGATTGTGGTTTTTTACTAGGGTTTTAAATTTGGTCTGCAATTGTTTTTCACATAAGCTTTGTCGGTCTGTTATTTGAAGTTTTCATTTGTGTAGTATAGATTTGACTGTGATTTTGAATCCCGTGTTTTTTGTTGTGTTTGGTTTGTTTGTAGTGAATGGGAGAGGGTTGAAGAAGACTCTAGAAGAGCAATTCATTTGTTAAACCATACCAGTTTCCTTCAGGTTAGAACTTGTTCAGCAGTCCAATGTCTTGTTTTTTGATTCCCTGTCTCATAGGCTAGATTGCTCGGCTGGATCAGTCATGGGTCCTGATTCCTGGATGGTTTGGTTTTTCTCAATATCAATTACTTTAATTGGATGTAGTACTTGGTTGTTGTTGACTTCGTATGTGATATGCCTCTGTTTTGTTTTGTTTTTCTGCAATAGATTTGTTTGGTGTTTGTTAAAATATGAACTATATCTGGAAATTTCACTAAAACAGTCAAGCTTAATTGGAAGCAGTGGCTCATATGTGTTGTTATAGGATCTATCAGGTCAGTTAATTATCATAGGTGAGAGTATTTGAAAATGGAAAGTTAGTTGGATTTAATTTCTGTTATGATTGTAATTAGGAGTAAAATATGTTATAGTTTGAATGGAGTTTGGAGAAATTATGTTGAGTTAGTTACTTGTGAAAATTAGTTAGAAAGCTTGTTATGTTATTGGTTTTGAAGTTAGTTTGAGTTAGTTAATGAATTAATGTTGAGACAGTTGGTTGTATTGGTTTGAGAAATGCTTATGTATGATATACGTGTTGAAAAGTATTGTCATGAACATGATGTTCTAGTTGTGATGAATGGTAGAGTATGTGCTTAACTTATTGAGTATTTTGAAATGTAAGCTATGATATTCCCTGCTAGAACTTGTATAAGTTGCTCTTGAATTTTCTTCTGAAGTGGCAATGGTTGCTAATGAACATGCGTATAGGAAAGATTGAGAGATGATGGCTATTATAAATTATTAACAATGATGGCTATCCTGCAGGTGGAAATGTATAAGATCAAGATGTTATCTGGTGCACCTGCAGTAGAACGACATCAAGCAGCAGCAGTGCATTGAATTAGTACTTGAACGGTTAATTGTAAACAGTTAGTTGGAGGTCAAACTCTATTCCACTGTTATGCATATTCTGCTCACTGTTCTTGTCCTTTTTGTTGGAAATTGACACAAGGAATTCTATATACCAACCATGGATATTCTCAGCCTCCAACAGCATTTGTAATGCCATGTATAATATATATATCTAGAATGATACCATACAAGCATTTTATTTGGTACTGACACATCAAAAGTGCCTAATGGCCTAGTTCACATACTTGTCCATTTCTAAAACGTAAATACAACATATGGTACAAGGCATGGAAACTAGCCAAAAATAAAAATCTAAGAATAATATACAATATCCTCAATTGTATACAACAAAAGATTACACAGCAGAAAAATAAGCTTAACTAAGCTTCTCTTGAAACATCCAAGCATCGTTCCACTTGTAAACCAACCTGCAATCCGAACCTGAAATATAGAAACTATAGTGGGGGTGAGATACATCAAATCTCAGTGAGTTCCCTATCCTACAGATCCTCTCGGCTGTACAAGGTTCTATCAATCCTAACTCAAGTCAAGGGGAAGGGAAATGACTTTGAGTTCACAATCTCACACTATATGGAAACATGTCATGAGTTCATCAACTCAAAATATCACTAATCGATAACCATACCAAGGCATCCCCTGTTCCCGTCCGCTTCTACGTCTAGAAGTCGACCCGAGTCATGGATCCTTGTAACCTACTTGACATACGAATGGATTCGGGTTCTACGAGCCATAAACCGTTATGAACCGTCACTTCACACGGGCCATTAACCGTCACAAGCATACGCTCCCAGAGCACCATTTGTACTGCACGCGGGAATCAAACCTGCCAAGTAGTCATGCATATGTTTCAGAGGAGCTCGAGACCCATGAAATGCAACTCAAAGAACCGGTTACAATTACGTGATCACACGCACAAACGTGATTGTATTCGACAATCACAAGGCCACAATGCCTTAAGGCCACAATTTCCTTTTCTCAAAGAACACAAAGGTTCACACACATGTTCCATACTAGTGTCTCACTCTCCTCTAGACCATTACTCGGCAAGGATGCACATCTACATCGAATGCACGAGCATCGCCATCTAGATTATTTATCAATCATAATCACAACCTAGAATCATATCATTAGGTTTGGGGTAAGTTTCCTCACTCTTCCTAATTCATTTTAACATGCATATTCTCTCATTCACAGTTCACAATTAAATAGACATGGTATAACACACTGTACACAAGTAAAACATATAATAGCATAACATGTCAAACATAATCACATTATAGTTCATACACGTTTTAAGGCACACAAGCCACTACTATCCTCTACCAAGCATCCTTGGTTAAATCATGGTCTCACATCACCATTCACTACCTTATTGGATTATCTTTCCAAAGGCTTTGGACTCGTATCAATCGGATTCCCGATCCTTGAGTTTTGATGGAAACCAAACTACATACATTACATTTCCATATTTTTCTTATCAATCCATGGCACATAACCATCTTTCTAATCCATTATCATATAGAGAATAAAATTAGCTTCCTAACGCTTCGAACGGGGACCAAAACGGACTTACGGTTCAAAAGTTATGGGTTTTTGAAAATAATATTTTTTTCTGAAAACTGACACTGTTAATCGGTTAACACATATGGTTAACCGATTAACCAATCTAAATTTCACGTAAAACACCATTTTTCACCTGTTAATCGGTTAACCAAATGTGTTAATCGATTAACAGTGTTCCAGAAGCATAAAAACACGTTTTTCTTGATACAAAACCCATCCAAACTCAATCAAAACATATTGGGACATCAAAACAATTATTGACAGATGATTCTACACATATAGTGATCATACTACACAATTTATATCACATTTCAACCGCTAGATTCTTCGATTTGCTAAATTATTCATTTTTCCTCAAATTCAACCTAACTCTAAAACCTCAAGAAATTCTACACTAAAGTCTCTAGCTAGAACCCACTTGATAAACGAAGAGGAGTTTGAAGAAGATGATGAACATTGATGATGATCCACAAGCTTTTCTTCTTCATCCATGGCTTTTTCCCTCTTTCTCTTCTTTTCCTCTTTTCCTCCTTCTTCTTTCTATCTTATCTTCATTTTCTTTCTTAACAAATATATATATATATATATATATATATATATATATATATATATATATATATATATATATATATATATATATATATATATATATATATATATATATATATATATATATATATATATATATATATATATATATATATAAACCAATATTATATAATATAATCCAATAGAGTAAAATATCTCCAATTGATATTTTGTCATCTCAACCAATTGATCAATTATTAGAGTTATCATAAAAGTCTATCTTGAACTAATAATAAATTGATCTCTTCAGAGTTCATTAGTTGCTCTATTGATCCCAAATATCGATACTTAAAGTACTTATAGGATTCCATTAATCCAATTTACTAAAGATAGAGCACACAAAAGCTCATCTGATCTCATCTGATATCTAATTGAGCAAATAAATAATACGGGGTATTACACTCTCCCCCTCTTAAATTGAAATTCGCCCCCGAATTTCCTCTATTCGACAATAACCGCAACTCGTATCATTGTCTTAGATTCATTCTTAACTTTACGTCCGTTACAATTTCTGACGTAATCCATAATCCAACTTGACTTCGCAGACCAAATTCTTAATTTCACGAATTATCAAACTTCACGTCCTTATTCATATTCTTATTCCAATATTGGGTTAACTTTCAACTTGCGTTTCCTCAATTCATCTGTTGTTTCATACAAAAGACTTGGTCGCGACTTACTTTGGAAAGAATGTACCATTCTACATTCCTCTACCGAGTCACAAAACGAAACCATAACACCTTATCTTGGTTCAGGGTAACAACCACCCATCCAATTCTCATGAGGTAATTCAGTGATTCCTTAACTTCATACAATTACCGACAACTATTCCTCCGTAAATCCTTCAACGTTCTAAACCACTCCCCAATTAGTCAAACGACTCCTTTACCAGTTCCATCTGGTCTGATGCTGTACATGGTACTCCTTACATCCGGTATTTCCTTTCTTTCGTGTCACTCTAAAAGGTAACACACTTAAACAAGATCTCCTTATTTCTTTATTATTATTATAAGTAACCATCCTTCTGATTCTTATTAATCCGACTGAACTCTTTCATTTGTCACCTTCTACTGCGCAACTCCAATTCTAACAATGGGATACCACCAACTCTTAAGCACTACCACGTAGCTGATAGTCCATGGGGAACACACTTATCCACTGGGATCCTTACTAATCAACGGTACAAGAAACTTACTGACGTCCTATGGTAGAATAATTCCTTTGCCAACACATAATATCTTAACATCTGTCCAACACTCTCTAGACGCTAAAGATGCAGGAGTTACACTGTTACAACCACAACATATATAATTCTCAATCCATTCCAAACTCGAATTAATGCATCCAAAATAGCTTAACAGCTTTCGATGCTAGTTACCACATTCTAAATCGATTATACCTACGGTTTTCCGACTTACTCAAGATTCCTTGTTGACACGAGATCTCATCCAACATCAACGTAACACCCACATAGAACTACAATCATATACGAGTCACCACTTATCAAAACTTAAACCATCCAAAGCACAATTGTGAGTTTTCCATACCACTCACCAATTCACAACAACACTCTACACGCACATACGTTGTCGAAGTCTATACCATGCTTCCCAATTAAATCCTCATCTCTCCATCGTTTTATCCATAATGATCCAAGTTACATACTTAACTTCGGAACGCCCAATTCTTACTCGTACTTGGAAAGATAACTTTCAAATTTCCTTCTCTGGGTAAACACAACTGTACACAACTCTTACGGAGTCCAAAACCAAAACCATGAACTCACGGAAGATAACACTTACTAAATTCTAACCAACCGCTCATACCTGAGTAACACCATAATTAAACACTGAAATATTCCTTACGGGGTCAACACTTCGTGAGTATTCTTTAACTTCACCCTCAAGGATTTCTCATACTCCACACAAACTCACAAGATTACTTCCTCAAACGTCAACTCCCTTGTCGTCTAAACAAATGGCCCACTATGTAACACCCTTCCAGAAGTTCTAATTTCCAACCACGAATACGTCTTTCATTTACTTGGAATTCCGTTTTACCTCACACACACTCTCCACTCGGAGCAACATAAGGTAACGAAACGCAGATGATGGTCATTAAGGGATTTCACAATTTACACATATGTTAATCGATTAACCCTTTGAGTTAATCGGTTAACTCCTCAAAATTCAGTGCAAAATGCCATCCTTGCACGTGTTAATCGGTTAACCCCATTGGTTAATCGGTTAACAGTGCTGCAAAAATCAAAAATCAATTTTCCTCTTAATTCAAAGCCATCCATACTCAACCATCAATCTGATTGGTTCTTACTTGAAATATCATTTTCCAACTCGCGGCTCCTTAACTTGTATAACATCACCAACCATAATCCACTTACGGTAATTCCGACAAGGTCAAAACATTCAGACGACGCACTCTAACCAAGTGACAAGGTAGAATTCCAAATTCTGACGCGGTCACATGACAACTCTTCGGCGGGATAGTTCACTTTTCTGCTTAAACAATTACACTGGTGGGAAACCAATAGTGACGACATTCTGGGGTTTTTAATCACAGTTCATACCTGATTCATCCCCAACCAAAAACCAACATACAACCTTATTCTCTCACTTGAACTTCTTGGTGGGACATAATACTACAACATTCTTAGTCCAACAAAAGTAGATTCCGAATAGTCCGATTATTCACAAATATAGAAATTCTCTATACTTGAAAATAGATCGGGGTAACGCACCCTCTTGGAGAACCTTTCCATTACTTCGTACACACTAACCGGGATTTCTTACCCTTCGCTATCCATGGAACATCCCACTTTCGCCAAATTACTTAATGGAAAGTTCGCAACCGACAACTCTCATCAACTATTAACAAAACCCTTCCGGTATAAATCGTTCCATGATTTACACTTAGTCCGTAATACATCCTAAATTGCTTTTCGTTGTTTTACCACAATCTTAACTCTGAAAATACAGTACTCACTGTTCCACAAGGTACGTCCCTTCACACTTGTCTCAAGAATAAGATTCCATTACGTACATTGTGACTACGGTGCTACTACTACGCTTGTTCTTAATACCAAGGTGTAACTTTCTCATTCCACGTCATACTAATACGGTTCTCATGAGTAAACCATCTGTAATTACACTTCCTTAATTATAAGTTCATCAACACCTTAGAAATTCCATTGCACGTTCGTCCAGCATACATTTCCGTTGTCATTTCCTCATAATATACTGTCGATACCGTTTCCTACATCGTGCTTACTTTCGCTCTCCATTGTAACCCTATTAGGTCCAAATATAAAACCACCTCACTAAATTTTCCTTAAATCCAAGATACTTACTCTACTCCTTAACACACACCTCTTCCGGGCTGTCTCACTACACTTCCTGTTACCAAATGAAGTCCAAACTTTCTCCAACCCAATAACTTATACTGTTCCTTGGGTAATTCAACAATTCCAAATTGGTCTCTTACTAAAAACAGAAATCCTGATGTATTACCTTGAACTTAATCTCCACGCATAACTGAAGATACACAACTCATTTCTTACTCTTCTTTCGGCTCACACTTGTTTCACTTGAAGCATGTAAACACATCCTTGTGTTCCTTCACACACTTCTCTACTACTTTAAGTTTCCATAAAAGCCGAACGTCCTTAACTCTCAACTTTTAACCAATCGGAAGATATTGTTCCGAACACATTCCTTAAGGTACTCTCGTCCATTCAAGATACCTTAATGACCTTAGAAAGGAAACACCAATAGTTATCTCACTTCCGGACCTTACGCCACGCGTTCCATACAACAACTTTTCTTTTCCACGGAATGAGATTACTTGAAATCTTTATCCACACTAGTGGTCAATCCATCTCTACTTGCGATTTTACGTATTCCTTGATGCCTTAACCAATCGTCCGCTAAAGATCCTTAACCTTAAGACTCCATAACTTCCAAAGGATTCCTTGAGCAACACTCCACTCCTTAATTCCATGCTACCCAAGCATAACTTTTACTAAACCTTTAACTGAGCTGACCAAAACTCCACACTACTAACTCTTGGCTTGAGCCTACCCTCACAGTACAAGTTCCAACAGCACTTCGGAGTCCTCGCGGTCGCTCAACCATGATTCTACCTATCACATACATAGTATTAGGTTGATCAGACCCAACACTACATAGTATGATATTAAGTTTCATGATGGCAAGACACACATAAGAGGCAGGAATAGATTTACTTATGATGTTTCAAGGCTAGGTCGAGGATACGACCTGCTCTGATACCAACTGTAATGCCCTGTATAATATATATATCTAGAATGATACCATACAAGCATTTTATTTGGTACTGACACATCAAAAGTGCCTAATGGCCTAGTTCACATACTTGTCCATTTCTAAAACGTAAATACAACATATGGTACAAGGCATGGAAACTAGCCAAAAATAAAAATATAAGAATAATATACAATATCCTCAATTGTATACAACAAAAGATTACACAGCAGAAAAATAAGGTTAACTAAGCTTCTCTTGAAACATCCAAGCATCGTTCCACTTGTAAACCAACCTGCAATCCGAACCTGAAATATAGAAACTATAGTGGGGTGAGATACATCAAATCTCAGTGAGTTCCCTATCCTACAGATCCTCTCGGCTGTACAAGGTTATATCAATCCTAACTCAAGTCAAGGGAAAGGGAAATGACTTTGAGTTCACAATCTCACACTATATGGAAACATGTCATGAGTTCATCAACTCAAAATATCACTAATCGATAACCATACCAAGGCATCCCCTGTTCCCGTCCGCTTCTACGTCTAGAAGTCGACCCGAGTCATGGATCCTTGTAACCTACTTGACATACGAATGGATTCGGGTTCTACGGGCCATAAACCGTTATGAACCGTCACTTCACACGGGACATTAACCGTCACAAGCATACGCTCCCAGAGCGCCATTCGTACTGCACGCGGGAATCAAACCTGCCAAGTAGTCATGCATATGTTTCAGAGGAGCTCGAGACCCATGAAACGCAACTCAAAGAACCAGTTACGATTACGTGATCACACGCACAAATGTGATTGTATTCGACAATCACAAGGCCACAATGTCTTAAGGCCACAATTACCTTTTCTCAAATAACACAAAGGTTCACACACATGTTCCATACTAGTGTCTCACTCTCCTCTAGACCATTACTCGGCAAGGATGCACATCTACATCGAATGCACGGGCATCGCCATCTAGATTATTTATCAATCATAATCACAACCTAGAATCATATCATTAGGTTTAGGGTAAGTTTCCTCACTCTTCCTAATTCATTTTAACATGCATATTCTCTCATTCACAATTCACAATTAAATAGACATGGTATAACACACTGTACACAAGTAAAACATATAATAGCATAACATGTCAAACATAATCACATTATAGTTCATACACGTTTTAAGGCACACAAGCCACTACTATCCTCTACCAAGCATCCTTGGTTAAATCATGGTCTCACATCACCATTCACCACCTTATTGGATTATCTTTCCAAAGGCTTTGGACTCGTATCAATCGGATTCCCGATCCTTGAGTTTTGGTGGAAACCAAACTACATACATTACATTTCCATATTTTTCTTATCAATACATGGCATATAACCATCTTTCTAATCCATTATCATATAGAGAATAAAATTAGCTTCCCGACGCTTCGAACGGGGACCAAAACGGACTTACGGTTCAAAAGTTATGAGTTTTTGAAAATAATATTTTTTCTGAAAACTGACACTGTTAATCGGTTAACACATATGGTTAACCGATTAACCAATATAAATTTCACGTAAAACACCATTTTTCACCTGTTAATCGGTTAACCAAATGTGTTAATCGATTAACAGTGTTCCAGAAGCATAAAAACACGTTTTTCTTGATACAAAACCCATCCAAACTCAATCAAAACATATTGGGACATCAAAACAATTATTGACAGATGATTCTACACATATAGTGATCATACTACACAATTTATATCACATTTCAACCGCTAGATTCTTCGATTTGCTAAATTAATCATTTTTCCTCAAATTCAACCTAACTCTAAAACCTCAAGAAATTCTATACTAAAGTCTCTAGCTAGAACACACCTGATAAACGAAGAGGAGTTTGAAGAAGATGATGAACATTGATGATGATCCACAAGCTTTTCTTCTTCATCCATGGGTTTTTCCCTCTTTCTCTTCTTTTCCTCTTTTCCTCCTTCTTCTTTCTATCTTCTCTTCATTTTCTTTCTTAACAAATATATATATATATATATATATATATATATATATATATATATATATATATATATATAAACCAATATTATATAATATAATCTAATAGAGTAAAATATCTCCAATTGATATTTTGTCATCTCAACCAATTGATCAATTATTAGAGTTATCATAAAAGTCTATCTTGAACTAATAATAAATTGATCTCTTCAGAGTTCATTAGTTGCTCTATTGATCCCAAATATTGATACTTAAAGTACTTATTGGATTCCATTAATCCAATTTACTAAAGATAGAGCACACAAAAGCTCATCTGATCTCATCGGATATCCAATTGAGCATTTAAATAATAGGGGGTATTACTGCATTCACACCGTATCTTATTGGATGGATAGTTTTATGCTACAAAGTTTACATGGCATGGTTAAAATTCTGGAACAGAGTTACAGTTCACTATGACAACTTTAGTTAAGTGATTGTTAGTTTTTGAACTAAAAGCAATGATTTTGTTATTTTGCTAGTTCAACATTGTTCTAGCTTTTAAGGCTTAAGATTTTTTTTACTGTATAATCTGATGAATGAATGCTTGTTTAGATTCTAATTTGTAGCTAATGATTGTAAAATCAGTTTTGAAAAGAGCTTCAAATGTTTGAACATTCTATTTTTGAGTGTATAGTTTTTTTTTCTTCCTTTTTTGTATAGTTTTTTTTCTTAATTTGAGAAGCATTGTAGCTAGAGATTAGCTATGAATTAGCTACAAAAATGTTGTGTTTAAATTAGCTAGAGATTAGCTAGGAATTAGCTAGAAAGTAGCTGCAAATTAGCTACCATTTCTGGATTCAAATATGATATAAATATAAAAAAAATTAAAATTGAAACAATTGCCACGTGGCATATAAGTCAGCAATTTTTGCCACGTTGGCATTGCCACATGTAAGCCACGTCATCAAAAAAATTTCCACATGGCATGCCACATAAGCCACCTTTAGTGAAAACTAACGGGAGGGACTACAGTTACAAACGGAAAACTTTAGGAGAACCAAACCTTGAAGAAAATATTTATAGGGACCAAACTTGAATGTTGGGTTATTTTCAGGGACCTTATACATATTTAACCCTTTATTTTTTGTTTAACAAATTTTGAATCAAACAAAAAGTTGTGCCCGTGGATTACAGTAGTATTTGTTTCGTATATTAAAAATTTGGTTCAAATTTAAAGTTGTGCTCGTTTATACGATATGTATTTTATTTGTATATAAAAAAATTTGAATCAAAACAAAAGTTATGCCCGTTGATTACAATAGTAATTGTTTTGTAGATTAAAAAAATGATTCAAAATTAAAGTTGCGCTCGTTTATAACAATAGTATTTGTTTCGTATATTAAAAAATTTGAATCAAATTTATAATTATGTCCGTTTAAAACATATGTATTTATTTTTTGTTTAACAAAATTTGAATCCAACAAAAAGTTGTGCCCGTGGATTACAGTAGCATTTGTTTCGTATATTAAAATTTTGATTCAAAATTAAAGTTTTGCTCGTTTATACGATATGTATTTTATTTGTATATAAAAAAATTTGAAGTAAAACAAAAGTTGTGCCCGTTGATTTCAATACTAATTGTTTCGTAGATTAAAAAATTGATTCAAAATTAAAGTTGTGCTCGTTTATAACAATAGTATTTGTTTAGTATATTTAAAAATTTGAATCACATTTCTAATTGTGTCAGTTTAAAACATATGTATTAATTTTTTGTTTAACACAATTTGTATCAAACAAAAAGTTGTGCCCGTGGATTACAGTAGTATTTGTTTCGTATATTACAAAATTGATTCAAAATTAAAGTTGTGCTCGTTTATCCCATATGTATTTTATTTGTATATAATAAAATTTGAATTAAACAAAAAATTGTGCCCGTTGATTAACATAAAGGATGGGAAACTATTTTTTAGTGTTTGAAATAATAGTTTTTTTAATTTCTTTGTGTTTGCACCAATTATATAAAAAATATAATTATTATTGTAATCGTGACGATATAGTATAAATGGTATAAAATAATATTAATATTTTATCATAAGTTTTGATATTTATTTACATTAATTATATTTAATATCTAATATTTGTAATTGCAATTAGTATATTATATTTTAAATTTAAAATAATAAACCATCAAATAAAATTTGTAAGTTAATGTAATATATGGTGTCCATTTAGATTTAACTGTTTTCTTAAATAAATTTTTTAAATAGTTATCAATTTTACAGTTTTTTTTGGGTAATATCAATTTTAGAGTTTAATGCAACGATATTTATTATTTTATAAATGAATCTTATTTTGTTAAATAAAAATAAATGAATCTAACTATAAGTGAATGATAATAAAAAAATGGCTACAATACAGTTTTGGTCCCCCTGTTTGTCAAAATTCACGGTTTTGGTCCCCCCATTTTGTTTTTTAACACTTTTGGTCCCCCACTCCAATTTTGGCCCAAAAAAGTGATGAACAGAACATGAACAGTACATGTCCGTTCATGAACAGTACATGAATAGTGAGGAATGGGGGACCAAAACTGTTAAAAAACAAAATGGGGGACCAAAACCGTGAATTTTGACAAACAAGGGAACCAAAACTGTATTTTAGCCTAAAAAAATAGATAACAATTTTCATTAAGGGTCATAAAAAATTTCAATATTGTAATAATGATTCTAAGGTATAAACAACAATAAATAATAATAACATAAATTTAAAATTTAATATTATTTATTATTATTTTGTTTTTCGTATATTATTTTCTATTTTTATTCTATGTTTAATTTTTTTTAATTGATATTAATTCTATTAATTGGGATTATGACCAATTATAAATTTCAAAATAGATGAGATGACGTGTGTTAATTTTTAAATAAGATTTGAATTAGTGCCCTGTTATGACCCATTATTATCACTTTATTAAAATTAAATATGATAATAAGATGATAATAATAATAATTCAAAGGTAGCAGCAAAATTAAAAACATTGATGTGGACAAGTCCCCATATAGACTGCAAACTATGTTTTAACATATTATAAAATCAGATTTTAATTTTATTGAAACCTTGAACATTGATGTTCCACACAAAATATCTATTAACAAAGTTTTATGAAAGCATAACAAAATAAAGTTAGAGTGAGAAGCTCCTCCTTCTCTCTACTGGTGTGACTGTTCATATTCATCAGGTAACAAAAATTAAATCAAACACGGTAGCAATGTACCAGGTTCACTAAATACAGATTGGAGTATCGTTCCGCCATTACCTGAGGTTTGGGTGACCACTGTTAGGTTTATTAGGGTTTGGTTTAAAGTCCTAGCCTTAGGGTTAGGGACCTTCCTCCCTGTAGATCTTTACATAGTGGGTGCCTTAAACTTCCGGTGCTTCTTGGGTCGGTTCGCGAAGTGGGTGGAAGCTGGGTAGGTGGGTAAAATGGTGAATGAAAGGGAGGATGGTTGGATGAAAATCAATCAAAACAAGAATACGAAGATTGCTTTGGCGACAAGATCGGTATTGAAAGCTCATGGAGGAAAAAGCACAGAGGCAGATTTCATCAATGCTTCTTCTTTTTTTTTTTCGAAATTTCCAGAAACATTTGAAGCCAGACAGATGTTTAGTGTGTTTAAAGAACATGGAACAGTGTTGGAGGTATACATTCCACCTAAAAGAGATAAGCGGGGGAAACGCTTCGGTTTCGTGAAGTTTAAAAAGATGGAGGACGAAAATCTTATGGCCATTAAATTAGACAATATTGTCATTAATGGCAAGAAGATTTTCACTAACAAACCCAGATTTCAAAGGAGAGAGTTTGAAGGACAAACTAAGGGTCAGTTGCCTCAACAAATGAATGGGAGAAGTGAGTTAGACGGGATGAGTAAAAGCAACAAGGTGAAATTAGATGGAAATGGAAAATTGTCTTATGCTTAGGTTATTAATGTCGGAAGTAGGTACCAAGATGGTCAAAAAAGGATAATGAATCGGAAGCTGATGGAAGATAAACCGGAGTTTGCACATCTGATGTTCAACGTGGAAGAGGAAGATATGAAACGATTTGAAAAAGCGTACGTCGGTGTGGTGGAGAAACCGGGTTCTGCGTTTGAGATTCAGGAAGCCTTGCATATTGAAGGTTATTTTCGTATTAAAGCTACCCCATTGGAGGCGAATCTATGCTTATTAGAAGAAGAGGAGCTGGGGGATGTAATGAAAATGGTACGTGAAGATGAGGAGTGGGTATCCAGGTGGTTCGCTGATATTCATCCTTGGTCACCGGAGGATGTGGACAAGGAAAGATTAACGTGGATAAGCATATACGGTCTTCTATGCCATGTTTGGGGGGATAAGTTCTACAAATTCCTGGCGGGTCGGATTGGTGAGTATGTGAAAGCAGATGAGGAGACAAGTAGTATGTTAAGATTGGATGTTGCGAGGATTCTGGTGAGGACTAAATTTGCTATAAACTTCAATGAGGTATTCAATATTGAAGTGAATGGGAATGTATATCGCATTAAAGTGAGGGAAGATTCAATAGGCATTAGAAAACTATGGTGTGCGAATGAGGGTTATAATGATGAAAGTTCAATTATCTCTTCATCTGATAGTGAAGTGGAGGAGTCCATTAGTAATACAAGAGAAGACGACATGGATGAACTGATGGAAGTTCAGAAGGAAGATAGGGATAACCACAAAGAGGTAGAAGAAGACGATTCAGAGAAAGAGGAGGAGAGAGGTTGTCTTGGGGAAATCAATAAAGGTATTATGATGGGAAAAGCAAACGTTGAAAGGGAGGGGCCCGAGGTGTGCAGGACGGATATTGATGCTGACATAAACCAAATGGACAAGCAAAATAGTCCTTTGGTTGTTGGGAATAGAGTGTTGACTAGACATGTGGGCAACGTAGTATTGGGTAGACATGTTGGCAATGATGTTCAGTTGGCAGAATCGCAGTTTAATATGCAAAAAGAAAAGAAAGGTCAAAGTTTAGTAGAGGTCTCAAGGGTAACCTCTATTAAAGTATGTAAAGGAGTGGTGCCTGATGCAGGAATCACTGGCGAGAGTATTAAGGCAGGGGAGGATGCAGGTAAGTCAAAACGGCAAGTAGGAGGTACAGAGCAGAAGAAACAGAAAAAGGTTGTATTACTCAATGAAATATATAAAAAAATCAAAATTCCTTTTGCACCGTCGTATTATGCAACACTCCTGAATGAAAATAAAATGTATGGTGAGAGTACTTCCAAACCAATGATGTCAAGTTTTGATTCAGAAGATGAAATTTCCAGCTATGGGGGAACTCCAACATCTGGTGGAAATTCAATAGGTGATGAGGAGGTTCATAGAAGTAATTCAAGGATAAAGAGGAAATTAGACAATCTTCCTATAAGAATATGGGATGCCATAAAGAAGATGGGAATAGAGACAGAGGAAGATGATGAGACTATTGAAGGATGTATTAGAAAGTTGGAAACGGAGGAGAGAGAGGGAAACAGAGGTAAGAAGGATGCAGCTAAGGGTGGATTATGAATTTCTTGACATACAACATAAGAGGATGTGGAAATAGTATAAAGAAGAAGAGAATTCAGAAACTGATTCATAGTGAAGGGGCTGATGTCGTTTTTCTTCAAGAAACCAAATGTCAGACAACAAATGATAAACTTGTTGCTGAAATTTGGGGAAATGATAGTTGTTGTTGGTCTGGGGTGGATGCTATTGGTCATGCTGGGGGATTGCTCACCATATGGAGGAAAGATTGCTTGGTTCCTGTTAGTACTTTTAGAGGTCATGGATACCTTGGAGTAAATGCTATATGGGATGGTCATAATGTGTATTTCGTGAACATCTATTCTTCTTGTTTCAACCCTGAGAAGAGAATTCTGTGGAACAAGATTATTCAACTTAAAGATTCTTTGCCAATAGGAGAGTGGGTAATTGGCGGGGATTTTAATGCCATCAAAAATAGTCGTGAACGAAAAGGTTGTAGTATTCAAAGTAGAAGAATTATAGAAGACTTTAAGGAGTTCATTGAATTATCTGGTTGTATAAACATACCAATGAGAGGCAATAGATTTACTTGGTTTAATGCGTCTGGAAAAGCTGCTAGTAGATTGGACAAGTTTATAATTTCGCCTGGTTTGTTGAGTAAGTGGAATTCGATCACTCAGAATGTTGGGTCAAGGGACATTTCTGACCACAGGCCGGTGACGGTAATTGCAAAAAATATCAACTGGGGACCAAAACCGTTTAAAGTAATGAATTGCTGGTTGGAACATCACGATTTTCTTCAGTTTGTCAGAGAAGAGTGAGGTTCATATAAGGTGGAGGGTGATGACTTTTACATTTTGTCCATGAAGTTTAAGCATTTAAGGAACAGAATTAGGTGGTGGAATCACAATGTCTATGGTTGGATTGATACTAAGATAAGCGAGTTTACTAACACTATTAATGAGGTGGAAGATTATATTGCTCAAAATAGGGATGAAACAAATAGTGATATGCTAAATTCAAGAAAGGAAGCTGAAGATGAGATGTGGAAACATATGAGAATCAGAGACAGCATACTTAGACAGAAAGCGAGACTGAAATGGATTAATGAGGGAGATGCCAACACCAAATTCTACCATGCTGCAATTAGAAACAGGAACAGGTTAAACACCATTAGCTCTATGCACGTTGATGGCGAAGTAATCGATGATGTTAGTAAGATTAAAGAAGCTGTGACAACCCACTTTGAAAGAAGATTCATCAAAGAAGGTAGACAGTTACCTAGGATTGGCAGCGAAGGTTTCAAGAGAATTTCTGAAGCTGAAAGTAGGATGTTAGAGGAACATTTCACTTATAAAGATGTGAAACAGGCAGTGTTTTCATGTAATGGTGACAAGAGCCCTGGTCCTGATGGGTTTAACTTGAAATTCTTAAAGGTATGCTGGGAGGTGGTGGGAAAGGAGTTCTCTAATTGCATATTGTACTTTTTTGAGACTAATACTCTTCCAAAGGTGTTTTCTTCATCCTTCATCACTCTAATACCAAAGAAGGATGAAACTGTTGGTTTGGATGACTTTCGTCCTATTTGCTTGGTAGGATCTGTCTATAAAGTTATTTCAAAGCTGTTGGTTTCCAGACTTAAAAAAGTTATAGATAATATTGTCTCTGTTACTCAAACGGCTTTTATTGAAGGGCGTAATATTTTAGATGGGGTATTGGTCCTAAACGAGTTGATTGACTTTACAAGAAGAAGTAAGTCTAAGGCGTTGATGCTTAAAGTGGATTTTGCGTTAGCTTATGACAAGGTGGAATGGAGTTATTTATCAGACATAATGCAACATATGGGTTTTGGTTGTAAATTCTTGAGGTGGATAGAAGGATCGGTTATGAGCAGCTTCATGTCTGTGTTAGTGAATGGTAGTCCAGCCCTTGAAGTGGATAGAGGTGTATTAGTAGTTCTTTCTAAGTAGTAACTAGTAGGAAACCCGTGCGTCCGCACGGGTTCTGGTGTGGACCACGGATACGTCATCAGTTACATTATGAAATATAAAAAAAATTGAAAATATAAAAATTTTGTTGTAAATTAAAAAAAATTAAAATCATAACACCCAATACAAAAACAATCGTGTTCAAAATTTTGATCAGCAATTTTATGTTCATTTTCCACAACTAAGAATTTTGATCAGAAACTTCATTTCCCGTTAATTTTCAATATTTTGATCAGTGAGTTCATGTTCCCGTTAATATTCAATATGTTGATCAGAAACTTCATGTTTCCGTTAATTTTCAATATTTTGATCAGTGAGTTCATGTTCCCGTTAATATTCAATATTTTGATCAGAAATTTCATGCTTCAGTTAATTTTCAATATTTTGATCAGTAACTTCATGTTCCCATTAATATTCAATATTTTTATAAGTAACTTTATGTTTCCGTTAATATTCAACATTTTGCTCAGTACCTTCATGCTCCCGTTAATATTCAAGTTTTCTATCAATAACTTCAAATTCCCGTTAATATTCAATATTTTGATCAGCAACTTTGTGTTTCCGTTAATATTCAAATTTTCTATCAGTAACTTCAAATTCCTGTTAATATTCAATATTTTGATCAGTAACTTCAAGTTTGTGTTAATATTCAATATTTTTATAAGTAACTTCATGTTCCCGTTAATATTCAATATTTGGATCAGTAACTTCGTGTTCCCGTTAATATTCAAATTTTCTATCAATAACTTCAAATTTCCGTTAATGTTCAATATTTTGATTAGTAACTTCATGCTCCCGTTAATATTTAATATTTTGATCAATAACTTCATTTCCCGTTAATATTCAATATTTTAATCAGTAACTTCGTGTTCCCGTTAATATTCAAGTTTTCTATCAATAACTTCAAATTCCTGTTAATATTCAATATTTTGATCAGTAACTTCGTGTTCCCGTTAATATTCAAATTTTCTACCAGTAACTTCAATTTCCCGTAAATATTCAATATTTTGATCAGTAACTTCATGTTCCCATTAATATTCAATATTTTAATAAGTAACTTCATGTTCCAGTTAATATTCAAGTTTTCTATCAATAACTTTAAATTCCCGTTAATATTCAATCTTTTGATCAGTAACTTCGTGTTCTCGTTAATATTCAAATTTTGTACCTGTAACTTCAAATTCTCGTAAATATTCAATATTTTGATCAGTAACTTCATGTTCCCGTTAATATTCAATATTTTGATCAGTAACTTCATGTTCTCGTTAATATTCAATATTTTGATCAATAATTTCATGTTCACGTGATAATTATATTAATTTGGTGTTTTAATAGTATGAATAAGTTGTGATATGTTCAAAAATTGTTTTCTAGTGTTGATAAACATAAAAAATATGAATTAAAAAAAATAGAGTAATGAAAAAATATTTATGCATTTATTGATTTAATGAAAAAAAAGCAATTAAAACAAATATGAGAGAGAAAACAAATATTTTATGGATTAAAGCATTTTATTATTAAATATTATTTCATTAATTTTTTAAAACAAATAATTTATGTTGTGTTGTTGTTGTTAACGATGAGAGAGAAAAAGGGGATGAAAGAAGGGATCATATGAATGTGTAAGTGATTTTAAAATAAATTAAAAGGTCTAAATAATAGTACTTAATATGTTATTGCGTTGTATTTAATATGCTATAAAGTGAACAATTAACTAATGCTCATTAAAAAATAAAATTTAAATAAAAATGATTTGTGAAAAATTTATATCTATTTTAAATCAATATTAAATACATAATTTTTCAGATATTCTATTTGTTTAGATTTTAATTTTATGAGAATGTTTTGTTTTATTTGTTTTTTCTTTAAAAAAAATATTTTTTTAAAGTTATCAACAAAAAATTAAATTTTAACTTTTTATAACAATATAATTAAAGTTTATATGCAATTCAATCGTTTTATATTTCATGTAGGATATATATATAAGTAATATAGTCTAATAAAAAAACTTAAATCTCCCTAACAGGTGAGTTACTAAGTAAGCATGAGGACATAGAGAATGAAGTAATTGGGTTCTACACCAAATTGATTGGAAATACCATAACTGAGCTGAATTGTATTGATGTGACTTGTGTGAGGAAAGGTAAAATGCTCAACAGAGATCAAGCTCTCCAATTAATAAAACCAGTAGAAGAACCTGAAATTTGGAAAGCTCTATCTAGCATTGGGAATAATAAGGCACCAGGTATGGATGGCTTTACTTCTCATTTCTTTAAGACAACCTGGATGATAATTAGAGAGGATGTCAAAGATGCTATCACTGAATTTTTCAACACCAGCAGCATATATAGAGCAGTGAATTTTTCTTTAGTCACCCTGATCCCCAAGTCTCCTGAGGCTTTTAATATAAAGCAGATGAGGCCCATTTCATGTTGCAGTACTCTTTACAATATTCTCTCCAAAATCCTCACCAACAGACTTGGGAAGGTGATCAGTTATGTCATTGATGAAAACCAATCTGCCTTTATCCCAGGCAGGACCATTCATGATAACATCATGCTCACTCAAGAACTCATTAGAGGTTATGGCAGAAAAGGTATCTCCCCTAGATGTATGGTCCAAATGGACATACAAAAAGCTTATGACACTGTGGAGTGGAGTAGCTTGAGACAAATTCTTAATGAAATGGGATTTCCTCAAACATTCAGTGGCTGGATTATGGCTTGTGTTTCAACAGTCTCCTATAGATTTTTTATTAATGGCATTCCTTCTAGAGTGGTAAAAGCTAGAAGAGGTTTGAGGCAAGGGGACCCCCTCTCCCCCTCCTCTTTGTTATCATAATGGAATATTTGCACAGGATCCTTCAAGAGCTTCATCATAAACCAAATTTCAATTATCATCCAAAGTGTGAGAGGATGAAAATAATGAATATTTGTTTTGCTGATGATATTTTACTTTTCCTTAGAGGTGATGTGGAGTCCATGAGGCTGGTTATGGAGAAATGCAGGAATTTAACAAAGCTACAGGTCTGCAAATTAGTAACCCTAAAAGTAAATTGTTTTGTGGTGGGGTGGATTCAAATGTCCAAGAACAGCTTAGGAGTATCACTGGTTTTGAGATGGGGATGATCCCTTTTAAATACCAAGGGGTACCTTTGGACAGTAAGAAGCCGACTATTGCTAATTGCTCTCCTCTGATTGATAAAATGTTGGCCAGGATTAACCATTGGAGCACTCAGCTTCTGTCTTATGCAGGTAGAGTTCAGTTGATCAAGAGTGTTTTGTTTTCCATAGCTAATTATTGGATGCAGATTTTCCCCTTCCCTAAGAAGATCTTATCTCACATAGAGTCTCTATGCAGAAAGTTTCTGTGGATAGGAAAAGATGGTCATAGCAGGAAAGCTCCAATTTCTTGGGAACATATCTGTGATCCGTGTAATGATGGTGGGTTGAACATTATTGAGTTGGTAACCTGGAATATTTCTACCATTGGCAAATTGCTTTGGAATATCTGGGTCAAGGCTGATAAGCTTTGGATTCGATGGATCCATGCCTATTATATAAAGAGGAATTCTGCAGACAACTACCTCCCAACTGGAAGTACCTCTTGGATTATAAAAGCCATATTCAAGAGTCGAGAAAAGTGCAGATATACTGAGGCTTGGGATAACTTCCAAAGATTGGGCAGGTACAATACGAGACAAATGTATAAGGAGCTTAGGGGAGCAAAACCCAACATGGCTTGGAGGAAAATGTTGATGTCTAATGCAGCCAGACCCAGGGTTGTTTTTACCCTGTGGATATTATGCAACAACAGGCTCGCAACCAAAGATCGCCTTCGAAATTTTGGTATTGTGACAGATGGGTTGTGTGTGCTATGTGGGGATAATGAAAGTATAAATCACCTGTTCTTTGAGTGTGTTATTACAGGCAATATATGAAAGCTTCTGCTACAAAAAATCGGTTTGGTGCATGATCCTAGAGGCTGGCAAAGAGAGATGCAGTGGTTAATAACTGCTACGAAAGGAAAAGGGATTAAGAGGAAACTTTTAAAAATTGTGTTAGCCGAAACAATCTATAAAATTTGGCATGTTAAAAATAGTATAATCTTCAAAGATGGTGGTGTTGAAGATCTTAAAGTGGAAGCTATCTTGGAAGTCATTAAGATGAGAGCTACACATGACAGAAAACTAGACAATATTTGTAATAGACTTTGATTGTTTTGTTGAGCCTAGTCTTATAGTCCTTTAGTTGCCTGGATCTTGGATCGGCTTGTTTTGTATTGACTTTTTTGGTAATATAATTCTTTTTATTCCAAAAAAAAAACTTAAATCTCTTCGTTATATATTATATATTAAAGTGCATTAAACATAATATTTGACCAAGTTTTTAAGTCCATTTTCAATCGTTTTTAACAAACATTAATAGAATTTAAAAATGTGACATTAATAAGATACAGGAAACTTTAAACCAAAATAATAGTATAGCACGTGGCAGGAGATAGAAAGTGATGCCCAATGCACTACACATCATCTATTTTTTATTCTTCATTAACACTTCTTGTTTTTTACACATACCATTGCTAGTTGTCTTCCCAATGATGCCCTACACCCTACGTCTGCATTGTTTTAAAATATTTCTACTTTTCTATTCACAACTTTAATGGATTTTAATCTATTTTTTTCTAAAATCTGAAATGTCTAATCAAAGAAATTTTCATTTGGAATTAAATATAACTCTAAGTTGGAATATCAACCTTTTGTAAATATTATAGAAAATCAAAAATAAATCATTGTAATCATTATTATAATAATGATTCTATAGTATAAGTTATTCAAAATAATACTAATATTTTTTCATAAATTAAACATTTAATGTATAATAAAAATATTTATAATTGTAGTTAATGTATTATATATTTATTTAAAAACATTTTTTATATAAGCAAATATCAATAACTTTATATATTTATAAAATTTAATCAAATCGAAATATACAAAAAAAATATTATAAATTAAAGATCTTTTTATTTTATGCAATAATAAATGATTGATTAAAATATATGATACGAACAATATATGAGGTTTGATATAAACAATATATAACTTGCCCTATAATGACCTAACTTCTAATAAAAGTTTTAGGGTTAATACCCCTTTTGGCCCCTGCCATATAGGCGAAATCCCAAAAACAACTCTGTAAAAAAAAAAACACAGATTTCATCCCTGTCATTTGTAGATTCCCTCGTTTTGCCCCCTAAGTGGATTTGGTCAACCATATTGATGACATGACGCTGCTTAGTTGGAATTTTATTTATTTTTTATTTATTTAATTACACGCGTGGCATTTTTATTAATATTTTAATATTTTTTATTTTTTTATTTTTTTTATTATTTTTTTATTATTTTTTTTTATTATTTTTTATTTATTTATTATTTTTAATTTTTTTTAATTTTTTTTTAATTTTTTTTAATTTTTTTTTAATTTTTTTTAATTTTTTTTTAATTTTTTTAATTTTTTTTAATTTTATTTTAATTTTTTGTTTTATTTTGTTTTATTTTTTTAATTTGTTTTTATTATAATTTTTTTAATTTTATTCTTTTTTTTTTTTTTTTTTCGTTTTTATTTATATATTTTTTATATTTTTATTTTTTTTTATTTTTCGTTTTTGGACCTAATTTTTATTTTTAATTCTATTTTAAACAAATTGTTCTTTTAAAAATTAGTTTCATTATACTAATCCATTTATTTCAATTTATTACCATACTAATCCATTTATTCTCATACTAATTTCAATTCAACAATACTTATGAGTGATTTATTACCATTATAACTCCACTCATCAACCATCTTTATAACCTCTCTCCACTTCTTTTTTTTTTTCGTTACAATATTGTTTCATTTCTTCTCCATTGTTTTCAATACTCATCAACCATCCAAAACTCAATACAAAGCATACTCACAACACAACAATACCACACACCCTAATAAACAAGAATCTCAAGCTCTCATCACTCTCCACATCCTCATGAAAATGGTAACTTGCTACTGCCATGTTCACACCATAAGTTGGTAACTTACTATATCATTATCCTTTGGTATGAACAATTTTTTGTACAAAGAACATATGAATGTGCATGTAAGGGAAGGATAAGGATGTTGTATCTATAAACAGTTATATGATTGACAAGTAACATATATAAGTACATATGAATGTAATGTAAGGTAATAGCAGGCTGTGTGTGTGTGTGCCCTATTATCTCGTCGGTAATAGCAGGCTGTGTGTGTGTGCCCTATTATCTCGTCGGTAATAGCAGACTGTGTGTGTGCCCTATTATCTCGTCGGTAATAGCAGGCTGTGTGTGTGTGCCCTATTATCTCGTCGGTAATAGCAACCCTAACTGGGAAGTGACCTGGTGGTGCGCGCGTTCGATGGTTCTAAGAGGTCCGTTTTTGGAGAAATTGTATTGCCGATCAAAGTTGGTCCTGAAATTTTTGAAGCCACTTTCTATATCATGGACATTCAGTCTGCCTATAATTGTTTATTGGATAGTCTGTGGATCCATGGTGCTGGGGCAGTGACGTCCACGCTGCATCAAAAGCTGAAATATATGGTGGATGGACATGTTGTGACAGTCTGTGGTGAGGAAGACATCATGGTGAGTCACCTATCAACCTTCAAGTATATGGAGGCAGATGGTGAAATACATGAGACTCTGTGCCAAGCCTTTGAAGCCGTGAAAATTCCTGAGGAGCCTCCAAGAGTGATCAGTCAGCCTGAGGTGGTTAATCAACCCGAGGTGGTAAATCAGCCAGAAGTTTCAATGTCTTCTTTCAAAGATGCACGCGCTGTAGTTGAAGCTGGTGATTCCCAGAAGTGGGGCCAAGTCATTAATGTTCAGGTGAAGCAGAATACTTATGGACTGGGATATAAGCCACCCCGACGAGCTCAAGAGCCTCCTAAGTTTTATGGTCCAGTCCAGTTCACAAGTGCTGGTGTCTTCTTTAATCGGGTTAATGCCATTGATGATGAGGGGGATAGTGATTGCGACATGGATGAGTGGATCCGCCCCTGCACTCCCGGTAAAAGTCTATGCAATTGGTCGTCTGAGAAAGTCATCCAAGTGACCCATCAAGAGTAATTGCCTTTGTTTTCTGTTTGTGTAAAATCCTACGTTCTGCCCAAGACGTAGTGATGTTTGTCTGTAGGGCTTTGATGTTTTTGTTTGCTTACTTTATCATCAATAAATGACGTTTTCACATTCAAATGTTTTGATCCCTGTTTTTCTGTTTTTACTTTTTGCATTAATTCACATCCTCATGAAAATGGTAACTTGCTACTGCCATGTTCACACCATAAGTTGGTAACTTACTATATCATTATCCTTTGGTATGAACAATTTTTTGTACAAAGAACATATGAATGTGCATGTAACTTGCTACTGCCATGTTCACATTCATATGTTCTTTGTACAAAAAATTGTTCATACCAAATGATAATGATATAGTAAGTTACCAACTTATGGTGTGAACATGGCAGTAAGAAGTTACCATTTTCATGAGGATGTGGAGAGTGATGAGAGCTTGAAATTCTTGTTTATTAGGGTGTGTGGTATTGTTGTGTTGTGAGTATGCTTTGTATTGAGTTTTGGATGGTTGATGAGTATTGAAAACAATGGAGAAGAAATGAAACAATATTGTAACGAAAAAAAAAAAGAAGTGGAGAGAGGTTATAAAGATGGTTGATGAGTGGAGTTATAATGGTAATAAATCACTCATAAGTATTGTTGAATTGAAATTAGTATGAGAATAAATGGATTAGTATGGTAATAAATTGAAATAAATGGATTAGTATAATGAAACTAATTTTTAAAAGAACAATTTGTTTAAAATAGAATTAAAAATAAAAATTAGGTCCAAAAACGAAAAATAAAAAAAAATAAAAATATAAAAAATATATAAATAAAAACGAAAAAAAAAAAAGAATAAAATTAAAAAAATTATAATAAAAACAAATTAAAAAAATAAAACAAAATAAAACAAAAAATTAAAATAAAAGTAAAAAAAATTAAAAAAAAATTAAAAAAAATTATAAAAAAAATTATAAAAAAAATAAAAAAAAAATAAAAAAAAAAATAAAAAAAATAAAAAAAAATAAAAAAAAATAAAAAAAATAAAAAAATAATAAATATTAAAATATTAATAAAAATGCCACGCGTGTAATTAAATAAATAAAAAATAAATAAAATTCCAACTAAGCAGCGCCATGTCATCAATATGGTTGACCAAATCCACTCAGGGGGCAAAACGAGGGAATCTACAAATGGCAGGGATAGAATCTGTGTTTTTTTTTTACAGGGTTGTTTTTGGGATTTCGCCTATATGGCAGGGGCCAAAAGGGGTATTAACCCAAAATTTTATTTTATAACTAAAACTCTGATATGAATAGTGTATAAGCCATCCCATGTGATCTTGAAATTAATTGTGAAAGATGCACCACTGACAGACTGTCGGCTATTGATTGCATGTTTGACCTGCATACATCAATCAAAATATTAGTATTAATATATAGTGTTTCATATTTTTTTTATCCTATGCTGCAATTTTAACAACAAATAAGTAAAAAATTATAAAAAATGAAGGATTTGGATTAACAACAAATGACAATTAGCTAAAATTATATTAATTAAAAATAACTCTTATTTTAAATACTCTCATAAGAAAATGGGAGCATTGAACCTAAAAATCAAGAGAAAATTATTATTCTTAATTTGCTACTGCATCATAAAGTATTCAATAAAAATTAACAACAAATTGTCATATCTTAACAATCTTCTGAATAAACACTTGCATTGCAGACTAAAAAATATTTTGTTTAAACAACACAGTTTAAAAAAAAGGTTGGATTTGTGGTGCTAATGAAGTAACCAAAGTAGTTGTTTATTAAAAAGTTAAGAAAGAAACAACCATAAGATTTGAAAGTGAGCAATAAGTGACTAACCAGTTATGGGATTGGAATTGAAGGAGTGGCAAATAAGTACCAAAATCTGTAATAGGAACAGAAAATAAACATTGATCACAAATCATGCCCCAAAATAAACATTGATCAGAAAATAAACATTGATCATAAAATAAACATTAGTAATTTGACACAACATAAGTTGCAGAAAATACAAAAAGTGGAAAGACCTGCAAGGAACAATCTATCTAAACAACTCATGCCCCAAAATACTTGTTCAGAAAAAGATTTATGATTTAAAGATACATTTGTTCATCTGCACCTTCTATTGCACATATCCTAAGAGGTATTGAACATTTTCTTTGCATTCAAGCAGTGCTTCTGCAAGATCTGAAACAAACACATGATAATAAGTCATAAAGCAAAAATCATTTAGTCAAGAATCTGACCTCAATAAATTGTAAGGCCAAGTAATCACAATCTGAAAGATGAAGACGACACACAAAGAAAAATAGAAAGTAGAAATTGATGTGAAACCAGAAGAGGGAAGAGAAAGTAGGAAGAGAAAGAAAGGAGAAAGTGAAAAGTGAAAAGTGAAATAGAGAAAATTTAAAGTTCTTACTGATAAGAACATTTTCATTCAAAACTCTAAAATATCAAGAACACACAGCAGCTTCATCAAGAAACCCCTAAAAAATCAAACCAAAAACAAAAAAGAAAAGAAAATCAAAACAAAAACACAAAAAATAAAAATCAAAGAGGATATTTAACCCAAAAATAATATAGATAACAAAAACTTACAGTACATCAAAAATGCCTTCACATCCAAAATGCCCTTCACTATATTTTCTAGATCTGAAGAACAAAATAGAAGAAAAACAAAGATATGAGGTTCAATCTATGAAATATCAAACTAATTTAAAATTTTGAAAGCGAAAGAGATAGAAATTTGTAAGAAACCATATACACAGAAAGTTTAACCAACACTAAAGAAGATAAAGTTGGAACACTTACACCATACATTGTGTTGAAGAAATACCAAACCTCAAGAACATAAATCCACACCCAAAACTTTTAGATCTCTTCATCCTAAAAAAAACAAAAGAGAAAATATGTTAAAAACAGATGTAAATTAAAGTTGGAGATATATGTATTTTTTTTAACATCTAAATCTGTCAATAGAAAGAAAAATGAAGACAGTGCAGAAAAGAGAGAAAGAGCGAAAGAGAAAAATGAAGACAGAGAGACAGAGAAGACGTGAAGAACGAGAGAAAGAGAATCTGAACCAAAGCTTCTCATAGAAGTTATACCTTGATTTATTTTAATAATAAAAATATATGAATTGGAATAAGAATGCATGGTATGGTGACATGTGTCCCAAAGGGTATAAAAGTATTTTTAGTGGTACCATATTTTCTTATATGGTAGATATTATTTAGATTTGTGAGATATTGGATCGAACTCTAGTGTAGCATGTCGTCGAAGTCCGCTCACATGTTGTTGTCAAATACCTATATGTTGTAGTCGAATTGTATTTTAGTATGTAGTTGTCGAATTGGGCCTTGTGTTAAGGATCTAATTATTTAAGTTAGCTTGTACCCTAAGTTAGCTTGTAATGGGTAATTGTTAAAAAGCTCATTAGTTTAGTATGTTAGGTTTATTATAAATAGCATACTAGTCTCTCATCATAAGTGTGGTGTGACAAATCCTAATTAGGGTGAGAGGGTTATTTGTTATTCTTGAGTACTTGTAATCTGATTTAAAGAGAAAGTAAAGAATAGCAGTTATAACCAATTCTTGTTGTTCTTCTTGTTTTTCCTTAACCCTAACCCTTGTGTGTTTCTTGATCATAAAGAAACCGTTTATACTTTGTTTAAAGGCATACTAATTCACAACAAATTGGTGCGGTGAGCGTGGAGAAAGATGCCTTCAACAAAGTATGAGATTGAAAAGTTCACCAGAGTGAACGATTTAGGTCTGTGGCGCTTGAAGATGAAAGCCCTACTGGTTCAACAGGGTTATTTGGAAGCGTTGAAGGGAGAGACAGCCATGGACGATGCGTTAATGGAAAATAAAAAGAAGTCCATGATAGAGAAAGCCCACGACGCAATATTGTTGAGTCTTCGTGATAAGGTTCTTTGACAGGTATCAAAGGAGACTACGACATCGGGGTTATGGTTGAAACATGAAAGTTTGTACATGACCAAATCTCTGGTGAATCGACTCTACCTGAAGTAAGCTTTGTATTCATTCAAGATGAGTGAAGACAAAGTGTTGGCTGAGCAGTTGAATATGTTTAACAAGCTGATTCTTGATCTTGAAAATATTGATGTGAAGATCGATGATGAAGATCAAGCACTGTTGTTGTTGTGTGCTTTGCCCGGAACACATGCTCACTTCAAAGAAACTCTCATGTATGGAAGGGAGTCCCTGAGCTTTGAAGAAGTTCAATCAGCCATGTATTCTAAGGACCTGAATGAACGAAAGGAGAATAAACCTTCGACGGTGGGTGAAGGTTTGGCCGTTAAGGGAAAATTCTTGCGAAAGGATGGTAAGTTCGACAAGAAGAAAGTTAAAAGTCAACAAAAGCCCTATAGTGGCGAGACGTCTGGTATTCGATGTTATCATTGTAAGAAAGAGGGTCACACAAGGAAAGTGTGCCCTGAACGCCTGAAAGATCATGGAGGTAAGGATAATGCCAACACAACCATTGTTCAAGATGGCTTCGAATCATCTGATGTTCTTGTGGTTTCAAGTGGCGACTCAAGAAAAGAATGGATTATGGATTCAGGCTGCACTTGGCACATGACTCTAAACAGAGAATTGTTCGAGGAGCTATGTGATCAAGATGGTAGATCAATGCAGCTGGGAAACAACAAAGCTTGCAAAATTACAGGTGTTGGATATGTAAGATTCAAGCTCCATGATGAGTCAATAAGGTTATTGACTGAAGTCAGGTATGTACCTGATTTGAAGAGAAATTTGATTTCTCTTGGGGAATTTGACAAGAAGGGCTATGTTTTTCAAGGAGAAAAAAGTATCCTAAGAGTCATGAAGGGGTCGAAGGAAGTCTTGAGAGGCGTGAAGAAACAAGGCTTGTATACCCTTGAGGCTGAAGTTGTAAGTGGTTCGACAAATGTTGCATCCATGAAACCTTTGTCGAAGATAGAAGTTTGGCACATAAGATTGGGCCATGTCAGTGAAAGGGGTCTGGTCAGATTGGGGAAACAAAATCTGCTTGGAGGAGACAAAGTCGAAAAGCTAAAATTTTGTGAACCCTGTGTACTTGGAAAATCTTGCAGAGTGAAGTTCAACAAAGGCAAACAAAGTACTCATGGATCCCTTGATTACATCCATGCTGATCTTTGGGAGCCTGAAAGGTGTCCATCACATTCAGGAGCAAGATATTTTCTATCCATAGTCGATGATTATTCAAGGAAGTTATGGGTATCCATCCAGAAGACTAAGGATGAAACTTTTGAGAATTTCAAAGGTTGGAAGACTCTGGTCGAAAATCAGACTGGAAGAAAGGTCAAGAGGTTGAGAACCGATAATGGCCTTAAATTTTACAATGAGGCGTTCGACAGCTTTTATGCTGCCTCAGGTATTGTAAGACACAAAACTACTGCGGGTACTCCACAAAAAAATGGTTTGGCAGAAAGGTTTAATCAAACTATTTTGGAAAAAGTTAGATGCATGTTGACTAGTGCTGGATTAAAGAAGATGTTTTGGGCTGAGGTTGTTTCGACAGCAACATATCTGATAAATAGATGTCCTTCGATTGTGTTAGATATGAGACACCTGAAGAAGTCTGGTCGAAACATCCACCTGGTCTCGACATACTGAGAGTATTTGGCTGTGTGGCCTATGCTCGCATTAGGCAAGACAAGGTCGAACCTAGAGCTCTGAAATGCATGTTTATGGGATCCCCTAGAGGAGTCAAAGCTTATAAGCTATGGTGCCTAGAGCCAGGTCACAAGAGGTGTATCACCAGTCGATATGTAGTTTTCAATGAAAGTGAGATGGCTCTCAAGAAAACTGATGATGATGAGGAAGAGCAGGAACAGGGAGAGATTCCTGTTGAGGTGGAGCATGTTGATGCTGAATTGTGTATCCCAGATGAAGTCAAAGAAGAAGCAGAAGATGTTGTCGAAGATGAGGAGACTGACAATGACTACCTGCTAGCAAAAGACAGGTCGAGGAGAGTCATCAAGCCACCTCAGAGACTTGGGTATGCAGATATTATAGCGTATGCCTTAATCTCTGCAAGCGAGGTTCTCGACGAAGAACCTAGAGACTATAAGGAAGTTATGAAGATTCGAAAGAAGACTGAATGGATAAAGGCCATGGATGATGAGATGAAATCTCTTCATGATAACAACACCTGGGAACTGATTAAGAAACCTACTGGAGCTAAGTTAGTCAGCTGTAAATGGATTTTCAAAGTTAAGGAGGGAATCAAAGGAGTGGCGTCGAAGAGATACAAGGCAAGATTGGTCGCTAGGGGGTTCACTCAGAAAGAAGGTGTTGACTTTAATGATGTGTTCTCTCATGTTGTAAAACATAGATCCATTCAAATGTTTCTTGCCACGTTGGCACAGTTTGACATTGAACTAGAACAAATGGATGTGAAGACTGCGTTCTTATATAGTGATTTAGATGAAACAATCCTGATGAGGCAACCTGAAGGGTATGTCAAAAAGGGGAAGGAAGATTATGTGTGCAAACTGAAGAGATCCTTATATGGACTGAAACAATCTCCTTGACAGTGGAATAGGAGATTCGACAGGTTCATGGAACGCATAAGTTTCATTAGAAGTCAGTTCGACCACTGTGTTTACTTCAGATTTTGACCTGATAATTCATTTACTATTTTGTTGCTTTATGTGGATGATATTCTAATATCAAGCAACAATGTCGAAGATGTAATGAGGGTGAAGGCTGAACTCAATAAGGAGTTCGACATGAAGGATTCGGGAGTTGCGTCCAAGATTCTTGGGATTAACATCCAAAGAGATAGAAAGCAGTCGAAATTATGCTTATCTCAAGAGGCTTACCTACGAAGGATTCTCGAAAAGTATGGTATGTCGAATTCAAAGCCTGTTGTGACTCCAACAAACCCTCAATTCAAGCTGAATATAGATCAGTGTCCCAACACTGATGTCAAAAGAGCTTATATGAATAGAATTCAATATGCTAATATAGTGGGTTCTTTGATGCATGATATGGTATGTACTAGACCCGACATAGCATATGCAGTCAATCTTGTAAGCAGGTACATGGAGAATCCTGGAAAGGCTCACTGGCAAGCATTGAAGTGGATTCTAAGGTACTTAAATGGGTACCTGAACAGAGTCCTAATTTATGGTGGAGCCTTGGGTAAAGATAGTAAAGCAGCAATCGAAGGATATGTCGACTCTGATTATGTAGGTTGTATGGATTCCAGAAAATCTATTTCTAGATATGTGTTCACTATGTTTGGCACAACAATCAGTTGAAAAGCAACTCTTCAGAAGGTTTTTGCCTTATCAACCATTGAAGCGGAATATATCACCCTAACTGAAGCTGTGAAGGAAGCATTGTGGCTTAAAGGTTTTGCAAAGAAGCTGAAACTTCAAGGTCAAGTTGTCACTGTTAAATGAGATAGTCAAAGTGCAATGCACCTGTCGAAGAATTCAGTCTATCATGAGCGAACCAAGCACATTGATGTGAGGCTGCATTTCGTCAGAGGGGTAATCGAGTGTGGAGAAGTCTAAGTGCTAAAGGTTTCGACAGATCATAGTGTTGCTGATATGATCACCAAGACGTTGCCCAGTTGTAAGTTTTTCCACTGTATGCAGTTGATAAAGCTGCATGAAGAAAACTAGTATGTTTCTTGATGTTAGAGTTAGATCCAAGGTGGAGATTTGTGAGATATTGGATCAAACTCTAGTGTAGCACGCTGTCGAAGTCTGCTCACATGTTGTTGTCGAAGACCTACATGTAGTAGTCGAATTGTGTTCTAGTATGTAGTTGTCGAATTGAGCCCTGTGTTAAAGATCCAATTGTTTAAGTTAGCTTGTACCCTAAGTTAGCTTGTAATGGGTAATTGTTAGAAAGCCCATTAGTTTAGTATGTTAGGTTTATTATAAATTTCATACCAGTATCTCATCATAAGTGTGGTGTGACAAATCCTAATTAGGGTGAGAGGGTTATTTGTTATTCTTTAGTATTTGTAATCCGATTTAAAGAGAAAGTAAAGAATAGCAGTTATAACCAATCCTTGATGTTCTCCTTGTTTTTCCTTAACCCTAACCCTTGTGTGTTTCTTGATCATAAAGAAACTGTTTATACTTTGTTTAAAGGCATACTAATTCACAACAGATTGGTTATTGATCCAAAGAGGCCTAGGCCCATTTATATGTTAAAGCCCTATTGTAACGGTAAAAAATGGTGAGTATAAGCTATTGATTAACTTAACTTATAGAGCAAGAGTCGCCACTATTCTTTTATTATTTCCAAAGGGAAAAAGAACGAACAAAACCCTAAGAAGTGCACAAAAGGAGAATTATATCTCAACTATGGAAATGACTCATGTCTAAACTTTATGAAAAAATTTTAAAAGGAAAAGTGCACAAAAGGAACAAAATGATTTGAATGAGTTTTTGTATTTTTCAAATCTTTTGAAATGGTTTGAATATGCTTAAGATGTCCTAGCGTTTATTAAAGAAAAAGGGTTTGAAAATGCACTTGACAAAGTCAAGGTTTATTATTAAAGAGGTTCTAGTTTGAAAGAATAAAGTTTGGAAATAGGGAGAAGATTTTGAAAATCTAAGAAGGGGAGGAGATGAAGAGACTATCCTATTGCATAAAGTAAAAGATAGGACAAAGAAAGATCTAACCAAGAGAAGATAGTAAGCCCCATGACATAAGTCAATCAAGAATTCCCTCCTTTGGATTAAGCCTCAAGCAAGCCAAATAAGCAATAACAATCCAAGAATCAGATGAGATCAATAATAACCAGGATGAGTCTTCAAGAGAATCCATAAGCCAAGGGTACAAGATAAATCCAAATAGGTCTTAATATGTACTTTCAAGCAAAGGTCAAAGTCTTAATTCTAAGTCCATAACTCCTCAATAGTGCATAGGGTAGTAACATCAAGTCCATGAAAGTAACCAAGTTTTTTTAGGAGTTTTGATATTTATTAATGTTTTATGAGAGAGTCCAAATGGACAAAATTAAAAGAGCATAAGCATAAACACAAGTCCAAGTGAACAAAGAAAAAGCAACATGATAATATGATATGAAATGCTAAAGTAAAAGCATAAAGTAAATTGCAATAAGTAAAGAGCATAATATAAATGACTTTAAAGTAAAGATGAAATCAACAAAATGTTAGTAAGTTAGTGATTAGAAAAGAGAGGTCAATTTGTCATTTTTTGGAGAACACTCAACTAAACATCCATAAGCATGAAAACACGTTCTTATACATTACCAAGAGAAGGGCTCCAACTTGGATAAAATCAACAAGTATGCCACTAGCTCTCTTATGTAACAAAAGGTCCAATGTATTTCACACAATACCATGGAAAATAGGAGGCTGACAATCTCACTTACAAAAATGACTTAGTTTCCGATTCGAGACAAATTTAGTGCTATGTTAAGCAATCGTAATCGGATTTATGTAGAAGTCACAACTATCTGAGGCCGGTCAATAATAATTTATGTGTTAATACATGCTATAGAAATGATATATAGATCATTCCCCTAAAGCATGCCACAAAAAGAAAAGAGGAGTGGTCTCATCTTAATCAAGAACTTCCATCAATGATCAAAGGCAACCTATCACTACTCCAAAGTGAAGTGAGTGATCCAAATGATCACTTCAACAACAGGTTTGAAATAATGAAGGTTCAAACACCTTTGATCATTAACAATCCATGATGTTAAAATTTTTCATCAACCAAAAGAAAAAAGAAGAAGGGAGATGAAGAAGAGGCAGCAAGGAAAGAAAAACAACAAATTGAATCCAAGGATTGATCAAGCTATCATCAAGATCAATCATCCATTTTGTAGAATATGAATTAATATGCATCAAAATGATTTTTAAAATGAAAACAAACATAAAAATGCAAAAGATGCATCAAACAAGATCACAAATGACCAAGAAAAAATCCAAAAAGTCAGAAACAACTCAAGAATGCTATGCAAAATTTTGAGAATTTTTAAATGTATAAAAACATTTTTAAACTAATTAAAACACATGCAAAAAGAAGAAAATCATGAAAAATATTTTATGATGGAAAAAAAATATGAAAAAGGATAATCAGAAAGAGGAGAAAATAAGAAAAATTTAGAAATTGGTTTGGTATTTTTTGGATAAAAAATGAATTAGTTATGAATTTTTGAAAATAATGCAATTAAAAGAAAAAACAAAGAAAATAAAAATAAAAGAGGAAATATATGATGCGTTGGATGGAGTCAAACTAATAAAAGTAGTTAGATCCAAGGGTAAGGAGAGAGAGAGCGCATCATAGAATTTAATGAAATAAAAGCACCAGATCCAATAAATCATCAGCCATCAAATTTAAATGAAAAAGTCAATGTATGCGCATCCAAGGGATCAGATGGAAGGAGCATTGTGGTCCACTCATGAAATAACGCACCAAATTTAATTTGAAAACAAAACTCTCTAATCATCTTCTCCGGTGATCCCTCACCGGATCTTTGGAAAAAAGTTACATCAGGTCATAAAACCTATGCCATTCCGACCGTCTCATTGAAGCGAGTTTAACCATATGCTTCACTTTCATTTTTTGAAAGTGAGCATGGTAAATTTTGCAAAATACGCAGAAACAAGCAACTCACTAAATTTAAAATTAAATTATCAATACTAAGAATCAATCCAAGATGATTGAGGGGAAAAGATTATAGAGTGGTGGACTACATCTTGGTAACTTGTTTGAAGCAAATTGAAGCTTCTAACTACCTTGTTCTGATGGTGGCCGAAGGTTGAAAAAGCTTGATATGGTCAGAGAACTTCAGAGAGTTTGGGAGCTTGAGACTTGATGCAAAAGTTTTAGAGGAGGCCAAAGAAGGTATTAGAACAGAGAAAATGGATTAAAAATGGCTAGAATTCAAAACCCGATAGTGAAAATTCTGGAGAAATTTTGAAGTTTAACCAGGGGTTCAATGGCTCTCAAAAGCTTGGAAATGAATGGAGGGAGACCCTCTATTTATAGATAAAGAGAATGGGATGCTGAGAGGGGTGAAATGATCAAAGAATTGGAGAATTTGTGCACACCCTCATCATGCCAAAAATGTGACTCTCAAGTCATCAAAACTCAACCAAAACTTGCATTTTAAGTGCTAAACAACTTTTGGATACTTGCTAAACTTGATTAGGAACGAAATTGAACTTTAATTTGGCCTCTAATTGGAATTAGAACGAATAAAAAAATCTAATCATGGAGCTTTCTTTAGTTTCAATTTACTATGTTCACCTTGATGGGGCATCCTACTCAAGAGGATTTTTGCTACCATTCTTCTTGCATTGTGTAGTCCTCATAGCCTAGTTTACAATGGGCCAATAAAGGTTTAATTTGGACATTTGAGGATAAAGTTATGATGTGTTGAAGTTGGCATGAAAAACTGGTCATCATACTTAGAAAAATTCTAAGTCTTTGAGGCATAAAACGACCTATAATGTTCCAACAAATTCCAAGGCCTTCCAAGCATAATTTGATCTTGATCATTGAAGCAAACTTGTAGAGGGAATTTTAAATGATATTGTGCAAAAATAATCAGCTTCAAGGGATAAAAATTGAAGAATTTATGATCCTTGAAAGTTGGGAAAAAGTCACTTGAAAATAGGTCAAAGTTCACTAAGTCCACAAATGACCTATAATGTCTTCAAATTTTGATGGTCCTCCAAGCATAATTGGCTCTTATCATGTAAAGAGAAGTTGTAGAGGATGTTGATAAGAGTCATATGAAAAAATAATAACTAAAAAATATGAAGAATTGAAGGATTTGTAGTCCTTGGAACTTTTATTTGAAAATGTTGACTTTTTGGTCAAACCTTCTTGAACCAACTTGTATACTTGATATTTTCTTGCACTTCAACGTACATGGATGATCATATATATCACACCCTAATTTTTAACCCTAAGATTTGACCTCATTAGCATCATTTTAGCATGACATCAATCATCTCATGTGTATGTCTCTGTGCATTGCTAACCCCATTGAGTTTACAAGAGTTTGTGCTTTGGTTTACTTTGACTGCAAGCTAGGGTTTTGGCACCAAGAAGTTGACCAATAAAGGAGTAATGTTATCCTCAACCTATAAACATTATCAAAGGTCTCTTCACATCAATAATCAAGTGCAATATTCCATCAATACCATTTCATCAAGCCCTAAGTCATCAGATGCACCAAATTAGGGTTTTGACCTAATTCAGTCATGAGTTGAATTTTTGAGCAAGGCGTGATCTATGATAAGTGAAAATTGTAGCTATTTTTTTATATAAGTTTTGTTTCACTTATCGATACTTTTTGTTAATATCGTTCGAATAAACCAAGCTTTGTTTGTAAATACGTTTAGTTTATGTTATAGAATATATTTTGCGTATCATGTAAATATCATTGAGTTTAATTGATTTTCTCTCATTTTTGTAGGTATTCAAGCAATGATATTTTGCCATTGTTGTATAGATCATTGAATAAGCTTTCCAGCGCTTCCGACCGTGCGTCAATCCGAGTTACGGTTCAGAAGTTGTGGTCAAAATAAGGGCTAGTTTGTTGTCAAGTTCGCTTTGCAAACTTTCCAGCGAATGTTCGCTTTGCTAACTTCCCAAGGAATGCTCACAAATTGGAGGAAGTAGAAAAAGGGACCAAAGTTAGCATTGAGAACTTTCTAACGAATATTCGCTTTGCGAATAAAAGTTCGCATTGTGAACTTCTGCAGAAACGCAGAGGCGGTTTAGCTATTTTGAGGCACTTAAGTGCCAATTTTTGATGTTCGCTTTGCGAATAAAAGTTCGCTTTGCGAACTTGACGGATTTTGAAATACTATTTAAGTCATTTCAGTCAATTTTTAGATTATGGTTTTGGGGATTTTTGCTCCCAACTCCATCAAACTCATTTTTCAGTAGAATTAGCTAGAAAACAACATTGAAGCTTGCACACGGATGATCCGGGGTGGATTTCTCATCAATTGGCTCTGACAAACCGCGAGATGTTTGGTTTATTTCTCTTCTTTGTGTTTTTCTTCTTTGTTGGGTTTTTGTATATGTATTTACTTTGAACTCATGTATATTTGTCGCCCATGGCGTTGTATAAAATCTGCTTTACAAATCTTTATCGGTGATTGTCCTTGATTTTTCGCTTTATGCTCGGGGTTTGGGTTGTGTTAGAGATAAACTTCACAAACTTTGATTAGGGATGATTTTCTGTTAGTTTCTGGATGCTAGAGATAGATTTAGAGCTCACAATATTTATGGGTGGCGAAGCTTAATGCCTCTGTATCTCGAGTCAGGTGCGAGAGTGTCGACGAGGGTAACACGGTTGTTCTCTCAGCTCAGTGTGTCAAATATGGACACTGTTGTGAGCAATGCTGGATGATATTGAGGAGTATTGTAGGTTGAGTATAACTGGTCAGTAAGTTTAAGTTTGTGAGGAGTGGATTATATGCACGCCAGATAAGTTTCTTTTCTCTGAAGAATGAATTCTTTTTGTGTTAATGTTTACTTTTCTGCATTTACCTTAAACCCATTTTAACCCAAACTCATTAACATTTAAATTGTCGAACGGCAGTTCAATAGCACCGATCTCTATGGACACGATAAATTCCTGGAAAAATACTTCCAAATCTTTTTGTTGCTTGCCGCTTTACCGCACCAACAAAATGGCGCAGTTGTCGGGGATTGGTGTTTTTGTTGAATCGCATTGCGATAGTTTCTTTGTTTTTGAGTTTTGTAGATATCGTACATATTGTATATTTTCACTTGTTTATATTGATACTTATACTTGTGAATTTGTTATATCATTGTTTGTTTCTTTTCACGTTTGCTTGCGTGTTGGTTAGGAATAACCGGGTGGAAGCAACTTAGAGGAACGTTCTTAAAAAATAGGCGTCGAGCTTACGACATAAAACAAGCACGTTTTATCATTTTTTGTTTCATTATTACTTTTTCATTCTAGCTTAGGTAGTGTGGTGAACATTCGTTAAACAAGTTGTACTCGGATTGTTCGTAAAATTCTCAAATCTTCACTTTACAACTTGTTTAATCCATTTTTAGATGGTCTTTTAGTTTGTTTATATTAGTAGTTTTTGTGTTTGTTTAAGAGCTTGTTTTGAGTAGCTTGAGGAAATTTGAGGTGATGTTCCAAGTTTGATCGTTTCAACTTGCCGATGTATGGTAATGATATTGTTAAGTTTTGTACACGTCCAAGGTATGTGCTTATCGCTTTCTAGACTTTAGCATATTCATGATACTTAGGCTATTTAGAAACTTCCATGCCATTCATTCTTTTTTAAACTTGTTCTTGATGTGAATCACTTTAGTTCCCACCCTTTTTGTGAGGTAGTTTTCCATTGTTCATATATGCGCGGAGTACCAACATTCTTGTTCTAACTGGATTTTATTATGCTGAATCTTTTGTTTGTGTTGATTATATGAAAGCATGAAAAGGGTTAAGGCATTTTATTTCATTTTGAGCACAACTACCTAGCCAAATAGTCAATTCACCCTGTGAGTGTGTGAGTATTTGCTAAACCCCTTTGTGCCTTTCTATCATTATCCATGTTGTTTAAACTTAATGTTTGTCTATGAGTATTGAATTCACTTTTTGTATGATTTTGATTGATTGTTTTTTCTTGAACCCTCAACTTTGTGTTGTTGTATGAATTTTTACCTTGCCTTAGAAAGTAGGGTGTATTCACATGATGATGTGGTTGTATTCAAGTTGGGGAGAGAATGATTGTTTACTCATTGGTTGGTTTCTATGAGGATGAAAAAGAAAAGAAAAGAAAAAAAAAAAGAGAAAAATATGGAAAAGAAAAGAAAAGAAAAGAAAAGAAAATAAAAGAAAAGAAAAAAGAAAGAAAAAGAAAATCCTTGTGAAAGGAAACGAAAAGAGTTCAAATAATTGTGCTAAATAAGTATTGTGTTTTGTGTAACACTTGGGATTTTGGAAGAAGTTGATTGGAATTTTGTGTTTGAGTCTTTATGAGTTGATCACTCCCTTAGGTTTAGGCAAGATTTTGTGTCAATTACCTTTAGAAATTGCCCATTGTTTGTTTACCCGACCATATTACAACCTTGAAAGCCCTGGTGATTCTTACCTTTGTATGTTTTCAATATGATTTTTGGATGAATGCATAATTTAGTCTTTTGTTTGCTAGATTGTTGTGTGAGTGAAAAGTACCTCATTTTGTGTTTTTCATCTACCGATGATTGTTTTTGCTAGGTGTGATTCACGTTTGGACTTGTGTTGTTTTAGGATGTTTGGCATGATTTTTGTATTTTGCATTTGTTTCGTGACTATGTTATCGTTGTAGTTTAGGGGTAAGTATTTACTTTGTGTGTACCGTTTTTCATTTGAACCATTCATTTGTTTCCGTTTTTCAAAACTTGTTGATTCGTGATTCTTTGGTTGTCACTCTGTTTCATTAAGTTGCTTGATTCTTGTTTGAGGACAAACAAGTTTAAGTTGGGGAGAGTTTGATAAGTACAAATTGTAGCTATTTTTGTATATAAGTTTTGTTACACTTACCGATACTTTTTGTTAATATCGTTCGAATAAACCCCACTTTGTTTGTAAATACGTTTAGTTTACGTTATAGAGTATATTTTACGTATCATGTAAATATCATGAGTTTAATTGATTTTCTCTCATTTTTGTAGGTATTCAAGCAATGATATTTTTCCATTGTTGTATAGATCATTGAATAAGATTTCCAGCGCTTCCGACCGTGCGTCAATCCGAGTTACAGTTTAGAAGTTGTGGTCAAAATAAGAGCTGGTTTGCTGTCAAGTTCACTTTGCGAACTTCCCAGCGAATGCTCCCAGACTGGAGGCAGTAGAAAGAAGGACCAAAGTTAGCATTGCAAACTTTCTAGCAAATATTCGCTTTGCGAATAAAAGTTTGCATTACGAACTTCTGCAGAAATGCAGAGGCAGTTTAGCTATTTTGAGGCACTTAAGTGCCAATTTTTGATGTTCGCTTTGCGAATAAAAGTTCGCTTTGCGAACTTAACGGATTTTGAAATACTATTTAAGTCATTTGAGTCAATTTTTAGGTTATGATTTTGGGGATTTTTGCTCCCAACTCCATCAAACTCATTTTTCAGTAGAATTGGCTAGAAAACAACATTGAAGCTTGTACACGGATGATCCGGGGTGGATTTCTCATCAATCGGCTCTGACAAACCACGAGATGTTTGGTTTATTTCTCTTCTTCTTTGTGTTTTTCTTCTTTGTTGGGTTTTGTATATGTATTTACTTTGAACTCATGTATATTTGTCGTCCATGGCGTTGTATAAAATCTGCTTTACAAATCTTTATCGGTGATTGTCCTTGATTTTTCGCTTTATGCTCGGGGTTTGGGTTGTGTTAGAGATAAACTTCACAAACTTTGATTAGGGATGATTATCTGTTAGTTTCTGGATGCTAGAGATAGATTTAGAGCTAACAATCTTTATGGGTGTCGAAGCTTAATACCTCCGTATCTCAAGTCGGGTGCGAGAGTGTTGGCGAGGGTAACACGGTTGTTCTCTCAGCTCAGTGTGTCAGAGATGGACACTGTTGTGACCGATGCTGGATAATATTGAGGAGTATTGTAGGTTGAGTATAACTGGTCGGTAAGTTTAAGTTTGTGAGGAGTGGATTATATGCATGCCGGATAAGTTTCTTCTCTCTGAAGAATGAATTCTTTTTGTGTTAATGATTACTTTTCTGCATTTACCTTATACTCATTTTAACCCAAACTCATTAACATTTAAATTTTCGAACGACAGTTCAATAGCACCGATCTCTGTGGACACGATAAATTCCCAGAAAAATACTTCCAAATCTTTTGTTGCTTGCCGCTTTACCGCCCCAACAATCTAACACCTCAAAACATGATTCAAAGACCTCAAGTACATCATCTTAGCCCATTAATATGGTTGGATTGATTCAAGAAGCTTGTTCCATTGTCAATTGAAAGGTTTGAATTCATTTTGAAAAAGTTAAATGTTCTTCAAAAGTCAAAGTTTGACTTTTGAGACTTTTGGTCAAACATAGACTCCACAAGCCAAGGATCATGAAAACATGAAGGATGATTTAGTTTGATCATGATTAATCAATAAAATCAAGGAAATATTCAAAGATGTGGAAATTAGGGTTTTTTAAATTTTTTCTAAGTTACAAAATTTTGTGATCAAATGCCCTACTTTCCAAGACTATAACTTCTTCCTCAAGCATCCAATGAAAACACTTGAGGACTCATTTTAAAGATGGTATTACATACTTCAAATTGGTGAAATAATGGAATCAAAAGAATTTACCAATTGAAAGTTATGGTAGATCAAAGTTGAGGTTTTCCAAGATGTGAAAATGTCAAATACTTTGAAATTTTTCTAAGTATAAATCAATGAAAAGTCTAATTTTTTGGCCAATTATCTCAATGATCCAAGGTGATTCTTTCCAATTGCTCAACATCAAAGTTGTAGTATTTGATGCCATCTTTCCAATGGTATCAAGAGCATAAGCTCATCTTGCTTGACCATGAAGTTATAATGTTGCAAAGTGACCATGGTAAGGCAGTTTGAACCAAGACAGATTTGCATTAAGTTCACAATCTGATTTTTCACACGATTTGGATGATGTTTTTGGCCAAGTTGCAAGCATTTTCTAAGCATGTGATCTACTATGAACTTGTTCCTCTCCATGAAATCTTTCCAAGGATACCAAAGCTCTGCAGAATTGATCCACATTCATTGAAGAAAAACATCACCCAATTTGATATGGTGCATTGCATTTTGGACAAAGGTTGAAAAGGTGATTTTGACTTTTGCTTGTTACTTAAGTTGGGGAACTTGATCTGAACATTGCCAACAACTTGTAAAATCTAAATATCACCCAAGGAATATCAACTTGCAGCCACACTAGAAAGTAAAAAGCTACTTGTACTTGAATCAACTTTATGCAAAAGTTGTAATATTCAATGGATAACGATTCAACTTTGTCCAAATTTTTTCCACATGATTTGAGCCATTCCACTATAAATACCACATCAAACGAGAAACAAAAGACACAACAAATTGAGCCAAGAAGCCTCATAATTTCAGCAAGCATCCCTTGAAGTTCCATTGTTCTTCATTTTCATCAAAAAGCCAAAAACCTCCAAAACTCACCATAGTCCAAAACTCTTCAAACCTCTCATCCCAACACGCCACAAATACCTCTCTTAACCTGTTCAAACTCATCACAACATCATAAAACACTTGGATGAAAAAGTCAACCCTCCATTAGTCACATTGTTGACCAAGGAGCCAAAACTCCATAACTTTCTATTTTGGCCATTTCCATTCACCCTACCACCTCAAACACTTCATAAACACTCCATAGAAACTATCCAAACCATCAAATACCATCTGTAACACCTCTATCACAGAAATCAAATATCACTTTGAACCATTTGCAAGAAGATTCAATCAGAAGAACCAAGGGCTTTCCAAGACATTTTGATTATTCAAACACACTTCTAGGGAGGCTAGTGGAGCTAAAGCAATCATCATTGATCATCTGGAACCACTTTGAAGGTGCATTGGACATTCTCTAGTAGGTAAGCTTTCTCACTTTTTAAACTCCATGATTTAGGCATCATTCATACTCATTCAAGTTACCATTCTATTTGTTATAATGTAAGGAGTAAAACCCCCCATGATTGTGTCCATTGATCGTGCATATCTAGCATTTAATTTTTGTTTTAAGATAGTATATTCACTTGTTTGATTTAGTTCCTGTCATACCCCAAATTTTGACCACTAAGATTTCCCATCATTGTGCAAATCATCATCACAATATGGATGAACCATCAAATGCCTCAAGAGTTGTTGAGCATTCATTACAATCAAAATTAGGGTTTCAAGCCCTCTCAGAGCTTTTGACAAAGGATCAATCAAGGAATGACATGATCTTCAACTTGTCTAAACCTCTCAAACATCCATAAAGGATCAAAAGGACTCCCACTTCAAGGATTAAGCACAAGGCTGCTCCCTTCTAGGTGGATCAAGTCTCAAGATCGACAGTGTCACCAAATTAGGGTTTTGGTCGACTAGGGCCTCCAGATGGAAATTTTCATCTGGGCACAAGGCAATGATCCAAAACATAACCTAATATGCTTCATGGACACTCATGAACCCATGCATCAAGTCAATTATGCCTCAAGGGGATGCATTCATAAAAAATCAGGAATTAGGGTTTCTTGACCTAATTCACCCCTAAGTTGACTTTTGGGACAAACCATGAGCCAAGACCTCAAGAGATGATTTGAGGGTCTCTAATACACCATATTGATCCATTTGGAACAATGGATTGATCCAAGAAGCTTGAGCAACAAGTCTCATTTTCATCTGCACCACAATTAGGGTTTTAAGGGAAAAGTCAACTGTAACTTTGACTTTTGACCAAGGCATGCTCCCAAACCCTAATACATGATTGAATATACCCTATGACACCCATGTAACATGTCCATCAAGTTTGATTTAGGTCAAGGATATGATTTCCTGAAGAATTGCACAGTTTGGAATTCATCTGATAAAAAGTCAACTGTGCACAAAAGTCAACTTTGACTTTTTGAGATTTTTCACCAAAATGGATTTTTAACCCTAAAATGATGTTAATGTATGATTTGAATCATCATTCATCAAGAAAAATCAAGAAAAGTGAGATAACTTGTAAAAGGGGTAACCATAAAACTTAGAAATTTTTCTAAGTTAAAAATAAAGTGGCAAAGGTACCAACTTTGGAGGACCATAACTCCTAAACCACAAGGCCATTTTTTCTCATCCAAAGGTGGATTTGTAGCCCTCATTATCACCTACAAAAGCTTCAACTACAAGTCATTCCAATTCATTAAGGATTTTGAGTTATGGAGTGATCAAAGTGGCTGAAAAGTGAAAATGTCACTTTTTCCAACACTTAGTGAAATTTTCACTAAGTCAGATTTGCCTTCACTTTTTGCCAAATGTAGGGGGATTTTTCACTTGGAATCAAAAGAGATCAAAACCAAACTTGTTCAAACAGTTGTTGTATCATGTAAGAGCTTTCCAAAATGGCCAAGAACATTGCCAAATTCAACCTACATCATGAGATACAACATTGGCAAGTTGCCTTGCTGAAATCTGTCAAGGCAAGGCAGAATTTGCACTTTGGCTCGATTTGCCAAAATCAGCCAATTCCAATTGCTCCAATCCACTTGGACACCTCAGAGGATTGAATCCAAAGGGGACAATCACTGAGCCAAGCCTCCAAGGTCCAAGGAACAAGGAATAACATGTTGAACCTAGAGTTGCCAAAGTAGGGACAAGACTTCAAATTTGGAATGAGGCATTCAATGGAACCATCAAGGTGGCATGGACTGATCCATTCTCATCTGAAATCAGTCAAGACTTATCCAAGACCAAGGGGACCAAATCTCTGTGCCCTAACCTCTAGTCAATGGCTAGAGGAGACTTTCATTTCCATTGGCCAACATTGAGGAAACCTACTTACCAGCTGCCATGTACTATTCCTTGCAAAACAAACTTGCTCTACTATAAATAGAGCTCAATTGTGGTCAGTTTAAGTACACCAAAGCCATCTAACAGATGCTTTCCTCAAAATCTCTTTCTCTTGGCAAAAATGCCTTTCTTAGCAAGGTAGCTATCGGGTTTTGAGTTTGAGAGCAATTCTGCACAAACCAATCACTCACACACCTCACATACATCACATATGAGCTGATCAAACACTCATATAACTTCTGAAACATCAATTTCATGAAATCACCAGCTGGTTGCTCAAATTTTCAAACAAGGTGCAGCTGAGATGCCATAAACTGATCCAGTCCATTTCAATTCAATCCAAGTGTTCAAACACACTCCATATGGTGTAGGGAAGTTGTCCAGATCATCACAACTCTTCTGTAACACCTCCAACTCAAAATCACATCTGCTCTTGCTGTCACGACTTGGAGGTAAGCACATACTTGGTCATCTCTCAATCTATGCATATTTCCTCGCACAATAATTTGGCCATATGTTCATAATCATGCATGGAATGTTTTCCCTCAATTAATTGCATTGTTTGAATCGTGTATAAAAAATCCTAGCCTTCATGCAAAAATTAGGGTTCTTGAGGTTTCTTCGTGATTTCTTGTTGTATGTTTAATTTAAATGAAATTAAAGTACATAGACATGATCGTGAGGTTGAGACGAGCATAATGATATGTAGATTGCATGTTATAATCAAGTATTCAGTGAGATTGGATAGAAAATGCAAATCAGCCAAACCCAGAAAACACGCGTGTTCTTGCTTGTGTTCTTGGCGCCATTTTCAGATTTTCAAATATTTGAATTTTGTGATTTTGTTTAATTGATTCAAAAATTAATTTCTCTCTGAGTTTTAATGATTTTGAGTTGATTCTTTTTTTAATAATTCACAAAAATGTTAAAATATTTTATTTTATCAAAAAATCCCAAAAATATTATTTATTTCATATAATTGATATTTTTGTAAAGAATTAATATTTTGATTGTTTTTGGCATTTTAAATATTTTTTCTACATTGATTTTACAACTTTTAATGCTTTCTAATTATTTTGAAGGTCAATACTTAATTTTTGAAGCATTAATCCAAGATCACAATTTGTTTTCCATGTGTTAAACAATTTTTGATCATTTTAATTGAATTTTTATTCAATTAAATACATTTTGAAAACAAATTAGGGTTTTGGATTAATTCAACCCTCATAAATCATTTTCAAAACACTTTGGGCCTCTATTAGAGTGTAAGACCCAATCCTTTTTTTGACCAAATCATCTTTGGGCCTCACTTATTGTATAAGTCCCGATACCGTCAAAAAACAAACGGCGCGATCGTCGCCTTTTCAAAAATCATCTGGGCCTACCCTCGAGTAGTAAGACCCATTTATTTTTCTTCAAAACTTTTTGGGCCTCTTGAGAGAGTGTAAGACCCATCCCCCCTTGTACAAAAAACTTTTTGGGCCTCACTCATTGTATAAGTCCCTCTGTACAAGTAAACGGCGCGATCGTCGCCCGTTTAAAAATAAAAACCATCTGGGCCTACCCTCGAGTAGTAAGACCCATTTCTCTTTTCTTTAAACCTTTTTTGGGCCTCTTGAGAGAGTGTAAGACCCATCCCTTTGTACAGAAAACCATTTTGGGCCCCAGTCACTTGTATAAGTCCCGCTGTACAAAGTCAAACAGTGCGCTCACTGATAAAACCCTGGGCCTCTCCTTGAGCTGTAAGCCCCAAATCTTTCTTTTTCAAAGCACTTTCTCCTTTGATTTTGAATATACTGTTGTTTTCAATCTTTCTTTGTTGAACAACTAACCAAACAGCATGGAAGCACTACAACCGAGTAAGTGGTTATCGCTTTCATTTACTGCTTTCATATTATAAACTGTATTGTGGGGCTGCTCACTGTAAGTCTCCTTTCATAAACTCATATCTACTGTGTAATAATAGTATAGATATTTCAAGTTTCCCCAGCAACTACGTCTAGAACTAGGTGACGCCGTTTCACTTATTCATAGAAATAGACGCCTAGATCCCCAATAGGAGCACCAGATACAGTCTTCTCTTCGGCTGTCCTCCTTAGGAATCGTCAAGAAGCTCTACTCCCCAAGATGAATGTATTCTCCATGAATGGCATCTTTGAGTTTCTTCCCAATTCTCAAACTTTCCTGACTTGATCTATTCCTTATGGATAGCTTGCCTTGAATGTCTCGGAGTTTGGGTACCCACTACGGTCATAATCTTGGACCTTAACTAAGGAACCCTCTTTAAAAGCTAAAAGTCGCTGGATAGTAAACCTCGCACGTTTACCAGTGGTTTTCATCTTTAAAAGAGTTATTTCTCCAAATGGAAAGGAGATGATAAGACCCACGGGCTTCTTAAAAGCATCGGCCTCCTCTTGGGCATTATTCAAGGACCCTACAGCTTCTTAGAAGTATTCACAGCCTCCTCTTAGGCTTCGTATAATGATCTCTTCCTTCGGGAATGATAGCCTCCTCTTGGGCTTCGTACAAGGACCCGTCAGCTTCTTAAAAGTTTCCAGCCTCCTCTTGGGCTTCGTACAAATTGTCCCGACGACCTCCTAGAGGTATAGGAACAGAAACTAGTCATCCTCATAGAACAGTCCTTTCATAGAGTCTACTACTGTTTCTCAAAGCATAGTACAAAAGAAAAAAACTCTAGACTTGGACAGTCTAACTTCCTTGAGTCTCAAAGACATTCTCAAGTGACCCCTTCGTTAAATAGGAAGGAAACCCGCAGACTCGGACAGTCTCAATACCCTTTGGATTTCCCGTTTCCTCAAAGAGAAGGAAATATCCCTGATCCTCAAATTAAATCCCTGAGTACAGTGTTGCTCATATAAGAACTGATTTTCTCTTTTAAATCAGTATATTGGATCTGTCACTCAGCTGAAACAGTTACAATAGCCTCCATCTCGGGCTTCGTACGAGATACCAAAATTCTCCCCAGTGGAGTCAAAATAACCTTTTCGCCTCTCTCTCAGGCTTTGTATGAGACACAAAAGATTCCCTCGTTGAGTCAATCACCCATTTTTGCCTCCATCTCGGGCCTCGTACGAGATACAAATTCCTTAAGCAAGAGTCGAACTCTTTTAGCCTCCTCTTAGGCTTTGTATAACGATATGCCCCACTGGGTCAAAAACTTTTAGCCTCTCTCTCGGGCTTTGTACGAGACACAAAATAGCCTCCTCTTAGGCTTTGTATAATGATTTTCCTAGCGGAAAATAGCCTCCTCTTAGGCTTTGTATAATGATTTTCCTAGCGGAAATTAGCCTCCTCTTAGGCTTTGTATAAGAAAACCACTGGTTGATCCAATCGACCTTTTAGCATCAAAGTTGTGCCTCGTTCACAGTATACAAACATCAACAACTCCTTTCCCTTCATCTAATCGCTGTAAGCGGCAAGCCTCTGGATCATCTACATCCATGCCACTGTCCCTCTTTTAGCATGAGAAATTCCTAAGGAAAGATGGCATTGCTCTACACTGAGTTAAAGTCTTCTCCTTCAGGTTAAAACCCTTTCTTCGGAAATTATGGCATTGCTCGGATCCGCGTATCCCAGTTAAAGTAATTCTCCTTCTCCCCTCTTTAGAGATGACAAATTCTCTCTAAAGCCGAGGTCTTTCAGCTTCACGTCTTGGGCTTTGAACAAGACACAAATAGACCTTTCAGCTTCACATCTTGGGCTTTGAACAAGATACAAACCACTTTTCGCTTCACGTCTTGGGCTTTGAACAAGACACCAAAAACAACCATTTCCTCCCATAGAATAGGAGGAACTACGAACGCTCTGATTTCCCTGTTTCGGTAAACGGCAATACGTAGGCATAAGATCGAAAGAAAAGATCTTAGCGAGCGCAATCAACAAAAAACCCAAATCCCATATCTTCGTCAATCAAAAGCAGTAAATCAAAAACACTAGTCCTAACCCTTATTCCCCGCCAGAAACCTTCTGCCCAGGTAAAAAAGAAAGAAAGAACCTGTATTGGCGAAATACGAATAACCAATACAAAGGCCCCCCCACATTGATAGCATCCGTAACCTAACAGACCACTGTTTAAACTCAGTATGCAAAGCAGGGTTAATTGGAGACATCTATTTCCCTTCCTTATTCAGCTCACAATAGGATAAAAAATGAATCGACCTGTAGTCAAAGCTCAAACCGCAGAGAGCGACCAGCGCTTAAGAACCGCGTCCAGAATAGCTCGCTACAGAAAAGTGGCGCCCACCGTGGGGCCCGTTCCTTTCTTTCTACTTCTCTTGTGTGAAAAATTACACAAATGGCGACTCTGCTTGGGGAGTCTCCTTTTCTGCCTTAGGGCATCATCCCCATTTTCTATGAAAAATGGGAACTCTACCGAAGAGAAAGATTGACCTATGCTGGTCCATCTCTTAGGCAGGGAACCACAGATTGGGGCTTCCGCCGAGGAACCCATTTCTGTCAGGAACTTAAGAATCGTAGCTTTATAAGTCTAGGATGATTAGGACAAATATATATACTGCTTTTCCTAAATGCTATACGTGTTTATTTTTCTGCTACTGGGAATGCGTGTGATGCCGCATGTGGTGAGAATGAGTATACACTTAAGATAAGTGATGGCGACGGGGTCGACCATCAACCTCAGTGGAGGCTGACCAACGCAACCCATTCACTCTTATAGCCAATGGGCCGATTGTTAAGTCTGAGAAGCTGAGGAGCCAACCCTTTTTCGTAGTGCGGAAGCTATCGGAAATAACTGTTACGCGATACTACCCTCATTTGAGGCTGGTGATCTATTCTCGGTGAATGGCACTTACTCTAAGATTGCTCTACAACTCGCTGGCGATCCGCTTGTTGTTTTGCTTTCCTGGGAGGAGCTGAGGATAATGAGTACAGGTACAAAAATCACCCTAGTATAAACCTTTGGGGATGGGTAGAGCCTTGACTTCATGACAACGACCCTCTGACCCCATGTTTTTTCTATGTTTTTGTGTGCTGCATTCATGCATTCATTTAATAAAACATTAAAACATTCAAAAAATTTCTCTTCTAGTCTCTCTGTTTTTCAAATTAAACTAAGACTGTGATTGCAAATATAAGAGAAAAAGATTGCATTAATGGATTTCGGTAGAAGGAGAACTCACCAGTATACCTTCAAGGTTCCAAAACTAGGGGATTTGAGAAAGTTAGCGAGGATGATCGTTAACCCAGAGGCTTTCAGAGCCAAGCACGGCGGTTTGCTACCACTGTTAAGAGTCCATGTGATTAAGGGAATCATGGATGCGCTCATTCAGTTCTACGATCCGGTTTATCACTGTTTCACATTCCCGGATTACCAGCTATCACCAACGCTGGAGGAGTATTCTCATCTGACTGATTTACATATCACTGATCGAGCTCCGTTTTCTGGACTGGAAGAAATTCCAAAGAATCAGACTATTGCAATAGCAATTCATTTGGACGAGTCTGAGGTCAAGACTCACATGATTACTATGGATGGCATCCAAGGTTTGCCAGCCCAGTTCTTGACAAAGACAACTCTGTACTTCGCTAGTATAGGGAACGAGACTACTTTTGAAAGCATCTTTATCTTGCTCACCTACGGGTTATTTTTGTTTCCTAACATCAATAACTTCGTCGATATCAACGCCATTAAGTTTTTTCTCATTGGAAACCCTGTGCCGACTTTGCTCGCAGATGCGTATCATTTTGTACACTTAGGAAATTTGTACAGCGGAGGGGAGATCACATGCTGTGTACCTCTGCTTTACAAATGGTTTATCTCTCACTTGCCCAAGTCTGCCGCTTTTTGGGATTGCAAGAGTGCCTTACGTTGGTCGCAGAAGATCATGTCTCTCACCAACTCTGATATAGATTGGTGTAATAGGATTTATGAGGGAATCAGGATCATTGACCGTTGTGGAAACTTCCCCAGCGTACCCCTCATAGGAACTAAAGGAGGAATCAACTATCATCCGATATTAGTTCTTCGTCAATTTGGATACCCGATGAGACACATCCCACTTGGTGTTCATCTGGAAGGTCTTTTCTTTAAAGAAGGAGAAAGTGATAGAGCACTAAAGATGGAAATAGTGCAAGCTTGGAAACATGTTCATAAGAAAGGACGAGAGTCTCTGGGAAAACCGGATTGTGTCTCGGTGGAGCCTTATCTCCATTGGGTACAAACCAGAGCTCTCAAGCTAAAGATGCCTTATCCTCGTTACAGAATTCTTCCGCCGAGGGAAATTGTCATGTACTTCATGACGGAAACTGAAAGGCTTCAGGTTACTCTCAACAAAGTTCAAAATGAAAGAAGATCTTGGAAGAATAAGTACCGCACCCTCGACGTAGAGTGTATCCAAATACAGCAATTACTAAAAGAGAAAGATGCTCTGATTGAAATTTTGGAGCGGCGTGCTGTGGAGAATCAAGATGACTAAAGGAATTTGCTCACTCCTTTCACTTGGCAAAGGAATGACAACCTAACAACGGCCCAAGCGCCCCGGTCAAAGAAAAGGAAGATACCATAATCAACACCCGGTTTCTCCTCAGAGAGGACTCGGGACCCATTAGTTTAGGTTTCTGTTTCCGCACTTTGTAATCTACTGTATTTCTATTTCTGTAATCCTTTGGAATTCAATAAAAAGGGGTTTCCCCACTGTTTGATATTTGCAATCTAATTGGCAAAGTTTATTTTAATTAAACCTAAAAACAATTAATATAATCATTGCATTCATCATTCTCGCATCGCGTATTCTCCTTACCTACGAATCTCACGTTTGTGTCTCGATTCTAGAGTCAAACTGTCTCATTCGTATAATACTCGGGCCAATCGTCAGAAAAAGATGGATGATCTTGAGGAAGAAAACAGAGAGTTGAAAGAAGAGATCGACGCTCTGAGAGAGGATATGAGAAAGCTTCGTAACGACATGCAAGCCATGGCAGAAGCTCAGCTACAAAGAACTATGATCCCAGAGATCACCTCAACGCCCATCATAGAAAAGTATGATCCTAGGTATCAGATGCCGAAAGATCGTCCTTGGGGCATGCCTGTTAACTATATCCCGGAAGGATATGTTCCGCCGATCACTGAAGATCAGGGAATCGCAACAGAAGCCGCTGGGCCTGAAGGTTACAAACTTCGGGAAAGCGAAGATGCTAGGGGCATACTGAAGACTCCTGAAGGTTACAAACTTCGGGAGGCGCCAAGACTTACTGCCGTAGTCACGGTACCACCCCCTGTGGTGCACACTGTCCCGGAAGGACAGATTCCACAGACACCTTCTGGTAAGAAGGAAACTATGTTTGACAGAATGGATGAATTCCAGGAGCAGTTCTTGGAAATGCAGAAAGAGCTGCAAGCCATTCGCGGTCAGGATCTATTTGGAAAGGACGCCGCAGACCTCTGCTTGGTCCCAAATGTGAAAGTCCCGCACAAGTTCCAAGTGCCCGACTTTGAAAAATACAAGGGTAACTCTTGCCCTCAGAGCCATCTGGTGATGTACGCTCGGCGGATGTCAGCTCAAACGGAGAATCAAGACCTGCTGATTCACTACTTCCAGCATAGTTTAACCGGTGCCGCACTCAAATGGTACATGGGTTTAAACCGTACTACGATCAGTACATTCAGAGATCTTGGTACTGCCTTCGTCCAACAATACAAGTACAATTTGGACATGGCACCCGACATAGATCAACTCAGATCAATGTCGCAAAAGGAAAAGGAAACCTTTAAGGAGTATGCTCAAAGGTGGCGTGAAATTGCCGCTCAAATTTGTCCACCTCTTGAGGAAAAAGAGATGACAAAGATCTTCTTAAAGACCTTAAGCTCATTTTACTATGACCGAATGGTTGCCAGTGCGCCCAGTGATTTCACCGAAATGGTCGGCATGGGTGTACGTCTTGAGGAAGCCGTCCGAGAAGGACGTTTGGTAAAAGACACTGGATCAACGAGCGGTACTAAAAAATACGGTAGTGCTCTCCCTAAGAAAAAAGAGCAAGATATTGGGAATATCTCTCTCGGAAAGCAAAGGCGACGTTATCAGCCAGTAGCAGCTGTTACTCCTGCTATCGGCCCCGTGCCTGTTCCTATGTATCAACCTCAGGTTGCGCAGAACCAACCTGACCAACAAAGGACACAATAGCCTCTTCAGCAGGCTCGTCCCCTATATAACAACAACCGTACAACACGGCCACCAGGATTTGATCCTATACCCGTAACATACGCAGAGCTGTTTCCGTTACTGCTGGCTAAGGGGCACATTCAGACTAAGTCTCCCCTTTCAGTTCCGGAAAATCTGCCTTTTTGGTTTAAAGCGGATCAAACATGCCCTTATCATCAAGGAAGTTCAGGGCATAACATTGAGACTTGCCTCAATTTCAAATCCGACGTGCAAAAGCTTGTTAGGAGCGGGCCCTTATCTTTCAAAGATACGAATCCTAATGTTCTTACGAACCCGCTGCCTCAACACGAGAAAGCTGTAGTCAGTCTGATTGAGAAAGAGACTAACAATGTCTATCAAATTCACAATGTACTCTTATTGGGGACCAATCTAGTCAAGATGCATTATAGACAGAGTGGATATGGCCATGTGCCACCTCATAACTATCACCAGTGTGATATCTGCTCTAAAGATAACCAAGGATGTTCTGTAGTGCAAGCAGCTCTACAGGAACAAATGGATCTTGGATGGATCCAGGAGCACCGAGTTCGTGGAGTTAACATGGTCTCTACGAATTCTAACGTCATTCAAAACCACGACATCCGTGCGATGAATGTCAACTTGGTGGCGATGCACTCAAGGCAAAGCCAGTATCATAATCTGCCGCGGCACGATTACAGTTCCTATCTGATTTGCTCGGTAAACGAACAGGGATGTTCTTTCATACAAGAGGCCCTCCAGCGTCAGATGGATCTTGGATGGATCCAAGACTACCATGATAGGAACTCCTATCAAATCAACATGGTTCAGATCTTTGACATTCGCGTGATGAATACTAATCTGGTAGAGTTACATGCTGAGCAGGTCCGACTTGGATTCTTAATATCACATGACTATCAAAATTGTAAAGCAGGTTGCGAAAACGATCGAGGTTGTACCCTTGTCCAAGAGGCACTTCAGCACTTGTTAAATCACTGGTGGATGCCAATCTATATGGACGAAGATACTCAGCAGATTAGTATCAATAACAGGAATCCTACTCGTCGTCAAAGTCAGGATGTCCGGTCAATGGAAGATAACCTAGTAAGGTTACATTGTATTCAAAGTGGGCGTGGCCAGGTGCCACCACACAACTATGACAGTTGTAGCGTCTGTTCAGAAAGTAACCAAGGGTGTTACTTTGTGAGAGCAGCTCTTCAGGGTCAGATTGATCATGGAGAAATTCATCCATATCCAGGTTCAGGACCCATCATTTGGTCGCCGAACTACCTTGTCGATCAAGTTGAGGATGTTGTCACGATCTCTGGTCATCACCAGATCAGGGATGTTTTTGCCATCGTCCCTCTACTTGACGAATCTAGAGTTCCCAACCGGGAACGGATCAAGGTTACTTATGATGGTCAAAAAAATCAGAAGGTTCCCATAGTCATCTATCTACCGAGACCATTACCGTATGAATCAGCTAAGGCAATCCCTTACAAATACGGTGCAACAATAATCAAGAATGGGAAGGAAATTCCATTACCCTCCGTCGTGAATATTGCAGACATCAGTCGTGTAACACGGAGCGGTCGAGTCTTCAACCTAGGGGTTGGAGAATCCAACAAAGAAAAGGAACTTCAGGCAGAAATTCCTGATCCGCCAGTCGGTCAATCTAGTAATCCCGACTTTTCAAAAGACAAAGATGAGATGCTAAAGCTCATCCAAAGGAGTGAATATAACATTGTTGATCAACTGTTACAGACTCCTTCAAAGATCTCAGTATTATCACTGTTACTCAGTTCAGAAGCACACAGAGAGGCTCTACAGAAAGTCTTGGAGCAGGCCTTTGTGGAACAGGATGTAACAATCAGACAGTTTGATAGCATTGTCTCTAACATCACTTCCTGCAATAATTTGGGATTTAGTGATGAGGAATTACCTGAAGAGGGTCGCCGTCATAACATGGCGCTCAACATTACAGTTAACTGCCAGGGCGATGCTTTAGCCAACGTACTGGTAGACACAGGGTCAGCCCTGAATGTTATGCCGAAGTCCACCTTGATGCAATTATCATTCAAGGGCCCTCCGATGAGAGTCAGCAAGGTCGTCATCAAAGCATTCGACGGATCCAGAAAAACAGTTATCGGCGAAGTTGATCTTCCCATAACTATTGGTCCTCACACTTTCCAAATCACTTTCCAGGTCATGGACATCCGGGCAACATACAGTTGTTTATTAGGAAGACCTTGGATACATCAGGCTGGAGCAGTTACTTCAACCCTCCACCAAAAGCTAAAGTTCGTCAAGAACGATCAACTTGTCACAGTTTGTGGGGAACAAGCCTTGCTTGTAAGCAACTTATCATCATCTACTTGTGTGGAACCCGAGGAGGTTATTGGAACTCAGTTCCAAGCACTATCGGTGAGCAAGAACGATCAATCCAAAGAAGGAACTTCAATTTCTTCATACAAAGATGCTATCAAAGTGGTCGAGAGTACCGATACGACAGGATGGGGACGGCTTGTCATTCCCACTGATAATAAAATAAAGAAGGGTCTTGGTTTTTCTGCGACCTGTACTCAGACAGCCGCCAACGATGAAAGTCTTCATCCCCTTCAAAACTTCTTCCACAGTGGAGGTTTTCTTCACCCAGTGTCTCAGACAGTTCATGCTATCAATGAGGAAGATCCCTCCGACATGGAGGAAGAATGGAAGTCATACCTTAACAAGGACGGCTATATGTCTCAGGAAGAGGTGCCTATGCCTTTTTACTTTCCTACAGAAAGTCTGAGATTTATACCAAGATCAGATGTCGAAATGATCTACGGAGATTGTGATCTGGAAGGATGTCGTGCTCCGCCAAATTCATTAGAGGAAGACACTCTGATGAAAGACAACATTGATCACAATTACTATGGCCCGATGGATGGCCTGCCAATGTGGCAGCCTTACCCAGGAAACTTGGGGCAAGAAAGTCAGCCGAGTAATGAAACTCAGCTGAGCATCATTGAACAGAATACCTCTGTCCCCACCATGTCATGTGATCAACACTCAGGTCATTCGGAAACTACTCAACATGAAGATGAATTCGCAATGTTTACAGGACTAGAATTCATCAACTATGCTTTTCTTGAGGTCAACGTCATCGAGAGAGATGACTCCTCCAGTTCCAAAGAAGTGTGGGACACCTTGGGACAACCGAGTGGAAAAATCGACTTTATGGTCAAGTACACCGCTCCTGAAAGCTCTCGTATCAGGCTCGAAGATATCCAGCCAACTGGATGGGGAGATACAGCTGAGAGCACAAATGCTATGCAAAATACAACAGAGGAATCCTCCTATGACAACTCTGCTTGGGAGACAGATTCCAATGATCCTACTCCACCAGAAATCAGCGTCATTTCTGAAGACAAATCGAGGAAGGTGCCAGACTTTGTGATTCACCGAGGAGTTCGCCGCCAATGGGTTGCCGTCGAGGTTCCGAAGGTCGTTCATCAGTCAAAGAAATTGCCATCTTTAAACCTTTCACCCTGCCCAGGTGAAACAGATGTTTTGATAGGGCTCGTTTTCTGTAAATTTCCCTCTTCGCTTCGCCCAAAGCGACAGAGTTTTGTTTTATAGGGCTGTAGTTTCAATATTCGACTTGTTCATTAATAAAATAACGTCGTTCTGTAATTTCCGCATTAATTGCTGTTTTCTCTTTTTGCTTTTTCAGAAAATGGTAATCCTAAAAAACATTCAATAATAAAAACAAGCAGTAAAACAAATACACTGCACACACTTGCATTTTATCTATCTCTTCTAAACACGAATCATAACGTCATGCAGATTGCTTGTTTTATACCCCGTTGAAACATACGATCCGATGCCTTCTTCCAACTTTGAGTTCCCGGTATTCGAGGCTGAAGAAGAAAATGACAACGAAATTCCAGAAGAGATCTCCCGACTACTCAGACAAGAGGAAAGGTCCATTGAACCTCACAAAGAACCGTTGGAAACGGTAAACTTGGGTTCAGAAAAAGAGAAAAAAGAAATCAGGATCGGAGCACTGCTCAGTCCAACTGCCAGAGAGGGTTTGATAAAGCTTCTCAAAGAATTTCCCGATGTATTCGCTTGGTCCTATCAGGATATGCCAGGGTTGGATACCAGCATCGTGGAACATCACTTACCGTTGAGATCGGAATGTCCGCCAGTAAAGCAAAGGTTGAGACGCACTCACCCGGACATGGCCATCAAAATCAAGGAGGAGGTACAGAAACAGATCGACGCAGGTTTCCTTGCTACATCTGAATATCCTCAATGGTTAGCCAACATCGTACCCGTTCCCAAAAAGGATGGAAAGGTCAGAATGTGTGTTGATTACAGAGATTTGAACAAGGCAAGTCTGAAGGACGACTTTCCTTTACCACACATTGACATGCTGGTTGACAGCACAGCAAAGTTCAAAGTTTTTTCCTTCATGGATGGATTCTCGGGCTATAACCAGATCAAAATGGCGCCGAAAGACATGGAGAAAACTTCGTTCATTACCCCATGGGGTACCTTTTGTTACAAGGTAATGCCGTTCGGTTTGAAGAATGTTGGGGCAACCTATCAAAGGGCCATGACTACTCTGTTTCATGACATGATACACAAAGAAATCGAGGTATATGTCGATGATTTGATTGCAAAATCAAGAACAGAGGATGAGGACGTTGAACATCTGTCAAAATTGTTCGAACGTCTAAGAAAATTCAAGCTCCGCTTGAATAGATTCATATTCCTTATGACTGCCACTTGTGCGCCGATTTTCAAGTTATTGAAAAAGAACCAGGATTGCGTTTGGTCAGAAGACTGCCAAACTGCCTTCAACAGTATCAAGGAATATCTGTTGAATCCTCCGATCATATCACCTCCAGTGGAAGGAAGACCACTGATCATTTACCTCACACTCCTAGAGGACTCAATGGGATGTGTACTCGGCCAACAAGACGAAACTAAACGGAAAGAGTCTGCCATTTACTATCTAAGCAAGAAATTCACCGACTGCGAGACTCGGTACACAATGCTTGAGAAAACTTGTTGCGCTTTGGCTTGGGCAGCCAAACGTCTTCGCCAGTACATGATTCGTCATACTACTTGGTTGGTCTCCGAAATAGATCCAATCAAGTACGTTTTCGAAAAACCTGCTCTCACGGGAAGGATTGCCCGTTGGCAGATGTTACTATCAGAATATGACATAGAGTACCATGCTCAGAAAGCCGTTAAAGGAAGTATTTTAGCCGATCATTTGGCTCATCAACCGATTGACGATCAAGAATCAATCGGGTTTGACTTCCCAGACGAAGATGTCATGTATCTAAAAATGAAAGATTGTGATGAACCGCTACCCAGTGAAGGGCCAGAGCCAGGTTCCCAGTGGGGACTTATCTTTGACGGAGCAGTTAATCATTATGGAAACGGAATTGGGGCAATCATTGTTACCCCTCAGGGTTCCCATATTCCTTTCACTGCTAGACTTACGTTCAAATGTACGAACAACGAGGCCGAATACGAAGCATGTATCATGGGTCTCGAAGAAGCGATTGATTTAAGGATCAAAAACTTGGACGTATATGGCGATTCAGCCCTGGTTATTAACCAGATAAAAGGAGATTGGAACACATACCAATCAGGATTGATTCCTTACAAAGACTATGCAAGAAGGTTGCTACCTTTCTTCAACAGAGTCGACTTTCATCACATCCCTCGTGATGAGAATCACATGGCTGATGCATTAGCCACTCTCTCTTCCATGATTAGTGTAGGTTGATGGAATGACATACCTAAGATCGACATCATGCGCCTTGAACGGCCCGCTTACATCTTCGCGATTGAAGCAGTCATAGACGACAGACCTTGGTATCACGATATCAAATGCTTCCTTCAGAAACAAGAGTACCCATCTGGGGCACTCAGAAAAGACAGGAAACCCTCAGAAGATTGGCTGGAAACTTCTTCCTGAGCGGTGACACTCTTTATAAGAGAAATTTTGACATGGTCTTGCTCCGATGCGTCGACAGACCAGAAGCAGACATGCTCATGAAAGAAATTCATGAAGGATCCTTTGGCACTCATGCCAACGGACACACAATGGCGAGAAAAATTCTCAGGGCCGGGTACTATTGGTTGACAATGGAATCCGACTGCTACAAGTACATGAGGAGGTGTCACAAGTGTCAGATATACTCCGACAAAATTCATGTACCGCCATCACATCTCAAAGTTCTTTCTTCCCCGTGGCCTTTTTCCATATGGGGAATCGACATGATTGGTATGATTGAGCCCAAGGCTTCAAACGGACATCAGTTCATCCTGGTAGCCATTGACTATTTCACCAAGTGGGTCGAAGCAGCGTCATTCGCCAATGTAACCCGACAAGTGGTGGTCCGATTTATCAAAAACAATATCATCTGCCGTTATGGTGTTCCAAGCGAGATCATTACTGATAATGGATCTAACTTGAACAATAAGATGATGAAAGAGTTGTGTGCTGAGTTCAAGATCGAACACCATAACTCATCTCCCTACCGACCCAAGATGAACGGAGCGGTAGAAGCGGCTAACAAGAACATCAATAAGATCGTTCAAAAGATGGTTGTAACCTACAAAGACTGGCACGAAATGCTACCCTTTGCTCTTCACGGTTATCGCACATCTGTCCGCACTTCAACAGGGGCTACCCCTTTCTCTCTAGTATATGGCATGGAGGCAGTGCTCCCCATAGAAGTAGAGATCCCGTCAATCCGGGTATTGATGGAAGCTAAGCTCACCGAAGCTGAATGGTGTCAAAATCGACACGACGAACTGAACCTGATCGAAGAAAAGAGAATCACGACACTATGCCACGGTTAGTTGTATCAACAAAGAATGAAGAGGGCGTTCAACAAAAAGGTTCGGCCTCGTGTCTTCAGGAAGGGAGACCTCGTGCTCAAGAAGATACAATCATTTCTCACTGAATCTCGGGGCAAATGGACCCCAAATTATGATGGCCCATATGTGGTCACGAAAGCTTTCTCAGGCGGCGCCTTGAGACTTGCAACCATGGACGGAGAGGAATTTGCCTACCCCACGAATGTTGATGTAGTCAAGAAATACTTTGCCTAAATTAAAAAAAAAAAAAAAACGTCTCGGTGGATTGAAAACCCGAAAGGGCGGTCCAGGCAAAAGTTAGAGACATGGAAAAAAAAGAATCATCCCGATGGATTGGAAATCTCATAGTACAATCCAGGAAAAAGTTAGGGATAATGGCAGGTAACTATGTTCAACAGAGGCAAGTACCTCAGCAGTAGTTACATCATCTATCGGAGGAAATCTCCAGTCAAAGGTCATCTTCGACAGAAGCTCAGGATGCCCCAAATTCAAAGTTGGTAGAAGGATAGTGGTCGTTATGTTTCAACGTAGCCCTTTTCCCTGTAAATTACCGTTTTCTAACTTTGTATATACTCTTTGGAATCACGCATTTGGCTGATCTCCATCTTATCAATAAAATTTGAGCCCTTGTGCTTTTGTTTGTAATTCTTGCTTGTTTTAGCTTTACAGAACGATGTTGTTTAAACTTAATCAGTGATTCTTGAAATAAAACAAAAATGAATTTACTTGTTAAAACTTTTTCTGCTTTTAAAATAAAGATGGCAATTTCTTTTGACTGTTGAACATCAGAAGAACATCGATCGCTTCTCCCGAAGTAAGTGAACTTCAAAGTGCAGAATCAAAGTACTCCTTCTAAGCCAGTATGCCTGAATGAAGGGATCAACTGTGTCAGAGACCTTGTTTCGTCTGACACACCTCGGCCGAGTTCTTATCTCCTAAGCCCGATCAACATAGCTCCCAATGGGACTATCTCTCCTAAGCAAGGTGGAATTGCTATTTTGAATCAACGGTACTTCTTCGCCCCGCGATGGCCGAGTATCCAATTGTGTTCATCCATTAGTCTGTATGTCGCGTCTGTTTTGTCAGCATATACATACATACTTCATGCATTTTTTATTTGCATTTACATTTCATATTGCATCGTTATTACTTGAGTCGGTCTTGTCCCCTAGTGATAAATAGTTTTCTCAATCGAGTTTGTCAGTTCTTTCCTCGTCAGGAAGTGTTGCGTCTGCATAATCTCGCCACCAGTGTATCTTTAGATCAGAGTCGGCACTTGGCCACTTTGATAACTTGAACCTCTGAAAGATCAGAGAACCTTCAACAAATGTCACTCTTCGCCATTGAAGATGATATCCTCGCTTTCCCGGATTAAGGAAAATCCCCAGAGAAAGCCTCTTAAACAGAGATTCGGCAGTACATCAGTATTTCTCCGAAAAGTCGTTGATGAAAAGGTCATCGACACCTCAAAATTGGACCCCATCATATGGCGTTTCTCCGGGAAGATCCCGAGAAAAGTATGATGAAAGATCCCAAACGAAAACAGTCTCTCAAGAGACTCGCTTTTCCTAGTAGAAACAAATGGCGTCTCCAAAACAGAGAAGTTTGTACAACTCTACAACTCAGACGACTGGGTTCCCCAGCAAGTCTGACATCAAAACTTTTTCCACTCAAATGGCATCTCCCCAGGAAAATTCGGCGAGAAGTTTGAAGGAAAGCCGCTACACATAGCGTCCCTTGTCAATAAAGTTTATTGACAAAAGAAACTAAGACCAGTTCTTGGTAGGAAATCAGGATCGAGGGGAAGTTTAAATCAGAAACTAAGACCAGTTCCTTGGTAGGAAACCAGGATCGAGGGGAAGTTTAAATCAGAAACTAAGACCAGTTCCTTGGTAGGAAACCAGGAACGAGGGGAAGTTCATTTCAGAGACTGAGACCAGTTCTTGGTAGGAAACCAAGAACGAGGGGAAGTTCAACAGAAACTTAGACCAGTTCCTTGGTAGGAAACCAGGATCGAGGGGAAGTTAACAAAGGAAACTAAGACCAGTTCCTTGGTAGGAAACCAGGATCGAGGGGAAGTTTATTTCAGAAACTAAGACCAGTTCCTTGGTAGGAAACCAGGATCGAGGAGAGGTTTATTTAAAAAAGAAAACTGAGACCAGCTCCTTGGCTGAAGACCAGGATCGAGGGGAAGTTTACCTTTTCTAAGCATAATTTCTTAGCAAAAGAAGATGAATGCGTAAGCAACCATTCATAACCACCATCAAAATTTCGGGTATCCCGATATTTAATCCTCTTGCACCCCGAATGCCCGAATACCTTCGTCATTCACACCTTCGTGTCCAAGAAGATTAAATAGGGGCATCTGTCATACCCCAAATTTTGACCACTAAGATTTCCCATCATTGTGCAAATCATCATCACAATATGGATGAACCATCAAATGCCTCAAGAGTTGTTGAGCATTCACTACAATCAAAATTAGGGTTTCAAGCCCTCTCAGAGCTTTTGACAAAGGATCAATCAAGGAATGACATGATCTTCAACTTGTCTAAACCTCTCAAACATCCACAAAGGATCAAAAGGACTCCCACTTCAAGGATTAAGCACAAGGCTGCTCCCTTCTAGGTGGATCAAGTCTCAAGATCGACAGTGTCACCAAATTAGGGTTTTGGTCGACCAGGGCCTCCAGATGGAAATTTTCATCTGGGCACAAGGCAATGATCCAAAACATAACCTAATATGCTTCATGGACACTCATGAACCCATGCATCAAGTCAATTATGCCTCAAGGGGATGCATTCATCAAAAATCAGGAATTAGGGTTTCTTGACCTAATTCACCCCTAAGTTGACTTTTGGGACAAACCATGAGCCAAGACCTCAAGAGATGATTTGAGGGTCTCTAATACACCATATTGATCCATTTGGAACAATGGATTGATCCAAGAAGCTTGAGCAACAAGTCTCATTTTCATCTGCACCACAATTAGGGTTTTAAGGGAAAAGTCAACTGTAACTTTGACTTTTGACCAAGGCATGCTCCCAAACCCTAATACATGATTGAATATACCCTATGACACCCATGGAACATGTCCATCAAGTTTGATTTAGGTCAAGGACATGATTTCCTGAAGAATTGCACAGTTTGGAATTCATCTGATAAAAAGTCAACTGTGCACAAAAGTCAACTTTGACTTTTTGAGATTTTTTACCAAAATGGATTTTTAACCCTAAAATGATGTTAATGTATGATTTGAATCATCATTCATCAAGAAAAATCAAGAAAAGTGAGATAACTTGTAAAAGGGGTAACCATAAAACTTAGAAATTTTTCTAAGTTAAAAATAAAGTGGCAAAGGTACCAACTTTGGAGGACCATAACTCCTAAACCACAAGGCCATTTTTTCTCATCCAAAGATGGATTTGTAGCCCTCATTATCACCTACAAAAGCTTCAACTACAATTTATTCCAATTCATTAAGGATTTTGAGTTATGGAGTGATCAAAGTGGCTGAAAAGTGAAAATGTCACTTTTTCCAACACTTAGTGAAATTTTCACTAAGTCAGATTTGCCTTCACTTTTTGCCAAATGTAGGGGGATTTTTCACTTGGAATCAAAAGAGATCAAAACCAAACTTGTTCAAACAGTTGTTGTATCATGTAAGAGCTTTCCAAAATGGCCAAGAACATTGCCAAATTCAACCTACATCATGAGATACAACATTGGCAAGTTGCCTTGCTGAAATCTGTCAAGGCAAGGCAGAATTTGCACTTTGGCTCGATTTGCCAAAATCAGCCAATTCCAATTGCTCCAATCCACTTGGACACCTCAGAGGATTGAATCCAAAGGGGACAATCACTGAGCCAAGCCTCCAAGGTCCAAGGAACAAGGAATAGCATGTTGAACCTAGAGTTGCCAAAGTAGGGACAAGACTTCAAATTTGGAATGAGGCATTCAATGGAACCATCAAGGTGGCATGGACTGATCCATTCTCATCTGAAATCAGTCAAGACTTATCCAAGACCAAGGGGACCAAAGCTCTGTGCCCTAACCTCTAGTCAATGGCTAGAGGAGACTTTCATTTCCATTGGCCAACATTGAGGAAACCTACTTACCAGCTGCCATGTACTATTCCTTGCAAAACAAACTTGCTCTACTATAAATAGAGCTCAATTGTGGTCAGTTTAAGTACACCAAAGCCATCTAACAGATGCTTTCCTCAAAATCTCTTTCTCTTGGCAAAAATGCCTTTCTTATTAGCAAGGTAGCTATCGGGTTTTGAGTTTGAGAGCAATTCTGCACAAACCAATCACTCACACACCTCACATACATCACATATGAGCTGATCAAACACTCACATAACTTCTGAAACATCAATTTCATGAAATCACCAGCTGGTTGCTCAAATTTTCAAACAAGGTGCAGCTGAGATGCCATAAACTGATCCAGTCCATTTCAATTCAATCCAAGTGTTCAAACACACTCCATATGGTGTAGGGAAGCTGTCCAGATCATCACAACTCTTCTGTAACACCTCCAACTCAAAATCACATATGCTCTTGCTGTCACGACTTGGAGGTAAGCACATACTTGGTCATCTCTCAATCTATGCATATTTCCTCGCACAATAATTTGGCCATATGTTCATAATCATGCATGGAATGTTTTCCCTTAATTAATTGCATTGTTTGAATCGTGTATCAAAAATCCTAGCCTTCATGCAGAAATTAGGGTTCTTGAGGTTTCTTCGTGATTTCTTGTTGTATGTTTAATTTAAATGAAATTAAAGTACATAGACATGATCGTGAGGTTGAGATAAGCATAATGATATGTAGATTGCATGTTATAATCAAGTATTCAGTGAGATTGGATAGAAAATGCAAATCAGCCAAACCCAGAAAACGCGTGTGTTCTTGCTTGTGTTCTTGGCGCCATTTTCAGATTTTCAAATATTTGAATTTTGTGATTTTATTTAATTGATTCAAAAATTAATTTCTCTCTGAGTTTTAATGATTTTGAGTTGATTCTTTTTTTAATAATTCACAAAAATGTTAAAATATTTTATTTTATCAAAAAATCCCAAAAATATTATTTATTTCATATAATTGATATTTTTGTAAAGAATTAATATTTTGATTGTTTTTGGCATTTTAAATATTTTTTCTACATTGATTTTGCAACTTTTAATGCTTTCTAATTATTTTGTAGGTCAATACTTAATTTTTGAAGCATTAATCCAAGATCACAATTTGTTTTCCATGTGTTAAACAATTTTTGATCATTTTAATTGAATTTTTATTCAATTAAATACATTTTGAAAACAAATTAGGGTTTTGGATTAATTCAACCCTCATAAATCATTTTCAAAACACTTTGGGCCTCTATTAGAGTGTAAGACCCAATCCTTTTTTTGACCAAATCATCTTTGGGCCTCACTTATTGTATAAGTCCCGATACCGTCAAAAAACAAACGGCGCGATCGTCGCCTTTTCAAAAATCATCTGGGCCTACCCTCGAGTAGTAAGACCCATTTATTTTTCTTCAAAACTTTTTGGGCCTCTTGAGAGAGTGTAAGACCCATCCCCCCTTGTACAAAAAACTTTTTGGGCCTCACTCATTGTATAAGTCCCTCTGTACAAGTAAACGGAGCGATCGTCGCCCGTTTAAAAATAAAAACCATCTGGGCCTACCCTCGAGTAGTAAGACCCATTTCTCTTTTCTTTAAACCTTTTTTGGGCCTCTTGAGAGAGTGTAAGACCCATCCCTTTGTACAGAAAACCATTTTGGGCCCCAGTCACTTGTATAAGTCCCGTTGTACAAAGTCAAACAGTGCGCTCACTGATAAAACCCTGGGCCTCTCCTTGAGCTGTAAGCCCCAAATCTTTCTTTTTCAAAGCACTTTCTCCTTTGATTTTGAATATACTGTTGTTTTCAATCTTTCTTTGTTGAACAACTAACCAAACAGCATGGAAGCACTACAACCGAGTAAGTGGTTATCGCTTTCATTTACTGCTTTCATATTATAAACTGTATTGTGGGGCTGCTCACTGTAAGTCTCCTTTCATAAACTCATATCTACTGTGTAATAATAGTATAGATATTTCAAGTTTCCCCAGCAACTACGTCTAGAACTAGGTGACGCCGTTTCACTTATTCATAGAAATAGACGCCTAGATCCCCAATAGGAGCACTAGATACAGTCTTCTCTTCGGCTGTCCTCCTTAGGAATCGTCAAGAAGCTCTACTCCCCAAGATGAATGTATTCTCCATGAATGGCATCTTTGAGTTTCTTCCCAATTCTCAAACTTTCCTGACTTGATCTATTCCTTGTGGATAGCTTGCCTTGAATGTCTCGGAGTTTGGGTACCCACTACGGTCATAATCTTGGACCTTAACTAAGGAACCCTCTTTAAAAGCTAAAAGTCGCTGGATAGTAAACCTCGCACGTTTACCAGTGGTTTTCATCTTTAAAAGAGTTATCTCTCCAAATGGAAAGGAGATGATAAGACCCACGGGCTTCTTAAAAGCATCGGCCTCCTCTTGGGCATTATTCAAGGACCCTACGTCTTCTTAGAAGTATTCACAGCCTCCTCTTAGGCTTCGTATAATGATCTCTTCCTTCGGGAATGATAGCCTCCTCTTGGGCTTCGTACAAGGACCCGTCGGCTTCTTAAAAGTTTCCAGCCTCCTATTGGGCTTCGTACAAATTGTCCCGACGACCTCCTAGAGGTATAGGAACAGAAACTAGTCATCCTCATAGAACAGTCCTTTCATAGAGTCTACTACTGTTTCTCAAAGCATAGTACAAAAGAAAAAAAACTCTAGACTTGGACAGTCTAACTTCCTTGAGTCTCAAAGACATTCTCAAGTGACCCCTTCGTTAAATAGGAAGGAAACCGGCAGACTCGGACAATCTCAATACCCTTTGGATTTCCCGTTTCCTCAAAGAGAAGGAAATATCCATGATCCTCAAATTAAATCCCTGAGTACAGTGTTGCTCATATAAGAACTGATTTTCTCTTTTAAATCAGTATATTGGATCTGTCACTCAGCTGAAACAGTTACAATAGCCTCCATCTCGGGCTTCGTACGAGATACCAAAATTCTCCCCAGTGGAGTCAAAATAACCTTTTCGCCTCTCTCTCAGGCTTTGTATGAGACACAAAAGATTCCCTCGTTGAGTCAATCACCCCTTTTTGCCTCCATCTCGGGCCTTGTACAAGATACAAATTCCTTAAGCAAGAGTCGAACTCTTTTAGCCTCCTCTTAGGCTTTGTATAACGATATGCCCCACTGGGTCAAAAACTTTTAGCCTCTCTCTCGGGCTTTATACGAGACACAAAATAGCCTCCTCTTAGGCTTTGTATAATGATTTTCCTAGCGGAAAATAGCCTCCTCTTAGGCTTTGTATAATGATTTTCCTAGCGGAAATTAGCCTCCTCTTAGGCTTTGTATAAGAAAACCACTGGTTGATCCAATCGACCTTTTAGCATCAAAGCTGTGCCTCGTTCACAGTATACAAACATCAACAACTCCTTTCCCTTCATCTAATCGCTGTAAGCGGCAAGCCTCTGGATCATCTACATCCATGCCACTGTCCCTCTTTTAGCATGAGAAATTCCTAAGGAAAGATGGCATTGCTCTACACTGAGTTAAAGTCTTCTCCTTCAGGTTAAAACCCTTTCTTCGGAAATTATGGCATTGCTCGGATCCGCGTATCCCAGTTAAAGTAATTCTCCTTCTCCCCTCTTTAGAGATGACAAATTCTCTCTAAAGCCGAGGTCTTTCAGCTTCACGTCTTGGGCTTTGAACAAGACACAAATAGACCTTTCAGCTTCACATCTTGGGCTTTGAACAAGATACAAACCACTTTTCGCTTCACGTCTTGGGCTTTGAACAAGACACCAAAAACAACCATTTCCTCCCATAGAATAGGAGGAACTACGAACGCTCTGATTTCCCTGTTTCGGTAAACGGGAATACGTAGGCATAAGATCGAAAGAAAAGATCTTAGCGAGCGCAATCAACAAAAAACCCAAATCCCATATCTTCGTCAATCAAAAGCAGTAAATCAAAAACACCAGTCCTAACCCTTATTCCCTGCCAGAAACCTTCTGCCCGGTAAAAAAGAAAGAAAGAACCTGTATTGGCGAAATACGAATAACCAGTACAAAGGCCCCCCCCCCCCACATTGATAGCATCCGTAACCTAACAGACCACTGTTTAAACTCAATATGCAAAGCAGGGTTAATTGGAGACATCTATTTCCCTTCCTTATTCAGCTCACAATAGGATAAAAAATGAATCGACCTGTAGTCAAAGCTCAAACCGCAGAGAGCGACCAGCGCTTAAGAACCGCGTCCAAAATCGCTCGCGACAGTTCCAAAATAAGAAAATCACAAATTTAAAAATCTGGTTGTTCCAAGGTTGAAGATGATGATGTTTGCGCGTAATTTATTTTTAAACCTTTTCATTATATATGATCTTATGAAAGCGAAAACATAACAGGCCAACTAGCCTGACCTAGTGGCACACGTGTTTTGCTACGTGGTTGAAGGCATGAGTTCGAACCTGATTGCCTACACTAATCTCTTTTTTTTATCACTTGTTCATTCTATTTTCTTTCCTTTTCTTTTTCTTTTTACTTTTTATAAATTATTTCTTTATTTTATTTTCTTTTATTATTTAATATTTCTTTTCCATTTAAAAACCAAAGATATCCAAAAATATTTTATTAACTTTATTTAATTTATTTACTTTATTTATATTAATTTATTTAATAAATAGTATTTAATATTATTTTTTCTCTTAATTTAATTAAAACCTTTAAAAATCAGAAAAAATATTTTAGTATCCTTTTCTTATATTTTTATCTCTCACTTTTATACCTAAAAACATTGTCACTTAGTCATTCATTAATTTTTCATGGTGATTTCCTTTTATTTTTCTTAATTGTTAAGAAATATTTTTGTTATTAAATATGACATTCTTGTTTTGGCTAGCCTTTAGGGTTTTGATTGCTTATTAATGATTCATGCCTTTGATCTTTGCTCATGTATGAGTGTTGTCTTGTGTGATGTACTTGTCCTTGATGACATCTTGGTTTCAATTATCTTGAATACTTTAGATGGTTGATATTTGTTCATTCTTTATTTCAAAGATATCCATGTGTTTAGAACTTACTTTTTAACCTAAAATATAATGAAACCATGCCTTGACTTCTTGCTTTGATGTTAACTTTGTCTTTGTGTATACACGTTGTAAATTGTTGTACCATGTTTGCCTTGGATAGTTCATAAGTGATTTTGCCTTGATTTAAGTCAAGACTTGGTCCTTAAACTTGTATTGTTGAAATATGCCTTGTGAATAATGTGTCCTTGTTTTTCTTTCTCACATGAATGTTGTAGCTTAGGTATACCATGATCAAATGTGCTACTTGTAAACTTTGTCCATGTTTGTTGATCCATGTTAACTTTGTTTATACCATGTTTCTTATGCTTAATTCCTTTGTTGAATGGTTGTGTACACTTGTATATATATGTTGCCTAAATCCAAGGGAGGAACTTATTGTTGACTTTATGTCATTTTGCATATGCATCTTTACATCTTCTTGTACATATTTCACATGTTGTTATCCTTGACTTGCTATCCCTTAGGAAGTTCCCATTAGGATTTCAACTTAGACAACTCAAATTAGGTTTTCCCCTTTCGCAAACTCAAAACCACTTTCAATAGAAACCTTGACTTTAGGTCATTGACTTTTTCAAACTTTTTCTTAACAAAAGCTTCAAGACATCTTAAGCATATTTAAACTTTTTCCCAAATACTAAAAATTACAAACTTCCATTCAAACCTTTTGACACTTTGGCTTTTCAATTTAAAACATTTTCAATATAGATTAGACATTAGTCATCCTTAGTTGAGATGTAATTCTCCTACCCCATGACATTGTTGAGAAAGATGTTAATTCTTTTCCACTTGAGAGAGGTATGTGGCATACTTGTGGATTATATATCCAAGTTAGAGCCCTTCTCTCAATGTGAAGCAAAGATCTCTCTTCCACATGTTTGTGGTGGTTAAGTTGAGTATTCTCCTTAAGATGAAAACTTGGCTCTTCTTCATTAAAATCCACCATAACAAACACTTTTCAATTTCTACCCTGAACTACAAGTTTTGATCCTTGATTGGTACGTAGGCACAAGACTTTGTGTCTTGCCAAACACAAAAACAATAAAAAAAATCTCCGATCAATCCCAATAGCAAACAACTTAACAATAACACAAATACAACAATAGGTTCCTATAGAATACTATAGATACTTAGGGTGCTAATACCTTCCCTTAGTATAACCAACCCCCGAACCTTAGATCTCTTTATTGCTTTGTTTTGCATTGCATATTTATGGGTTATTCTTTATTTTCCCATTCCCTTGGATAAATTAAAGACCGGTGGTGATATCTTAAGTTTTATGAAGCCTAGATAACTCAATAGCTATGTTCTCCGATTCTCACCGCGACAGAAATGGCGATTTCACTGGGGATTGCTCCCTATGAGGGTTAAACCTATCTTGTTGATTTTTGTATATTTGTATTTATTTGTTTGTTATGTGTTTAGGTTCTTTTGGTGATCCAATTTGTGGTGAGATAAGTCTTAACCCAGACTTGAGAATACAAATAAGTTAGGAAGTGTGGTATTGTCAAGGAGGCTTTGAGGGAGTAATCCCGAGTAAGCTGACTTGAGAATCCCCCGCTCAGTGGAGGCCCTCTTGAGGGTGGTATTTGTTAAATAAGAAATCGTGAAAACATTTTCTACTTTTGACCTAGGAGCCCGAGAAGCTGAGGACCTTAGTTAACCCTTTACCACACGTGACCTTCTAGAAGGTAGTGTGGTGGCTATGAAGGTGTAAACCTGAAATAGTTGATACGCGATACTACACTCAAACGAGATTCTCTTGAGAATATTATTGATTCCCGAGTAATCGGTGTGCTAGTAATATCCGAAAGATGGATCAATGACTTTGGGAACTTGTTAGAACCATGTCTTGCAGGTACATAAAGCCCTTAGTACATACCCTTTGGGATGGTTAGAACTATGGCTCCATGATCGTGACGTTAAACCTTTAAACCCCATATGTTTGTGTATATGTATGTTTGTGCATTCATCCATGCATTCATGCACCATTTTCTAAACTAACCTCTTTCAAGTAACTTAGGGTTATGTTTTGCAAACATCATAGGTTTACCATGGATTTTGGAAGAAGAACACAAAAATACACTTTCAAAAGTCCTAAGCTGGAAGATTTGAGGAAACTGGGAGGATTGGTTGCAGATCTATTGGTTTTCAAGAACAAGTATGGAAGACTCTTGTCGCTTTTGAAGCTTAACATGGTGGAGGGGATTCTTGCTACTTTGGTGCAGTTCTATGATATAGTATACCATTGCTTCACATTTCCAGACTATCAGCTCATGCCTACATTGGAGGAGTATTCTTTCTTGCTTGGATTACCCATCTCTAATCAAGACCCATTTTATGGTTTGGAAGAGATCCCTAAGCCTCAAGACCTTGAAGAAGCTACTCACTTGAGGATGTCAGAGATCAAAGCTCACATGACTACTAAGGGAAGAATTCTTGGGATGCCCGCTAAGTTTTTGATGGATAGAGCTCAGTATTTTGCTGACATGAAGAGTATGGATACCTTTGAGGCTCTTCTTTCCTTTCTTATCTATGGGCTATTCCTTTTCCCTAACGTTGACAACTTTGTTGACATTAATGCTATCAAAATCTTCTTGATTGGAAATCCAGTTCCTATGCTCGCAGATGCCTACCATTCGGTTCATCTCAGAAATTCTTATGGTGGAGAGATTATTACCTGTTGTGTGTCGTTATTGTACAAGTGGTTTATTTCTCACTTGCCTCGATCTGCTGCCTTTTGGGATCTTAAGGATGGTCTGTTATGGCCACAGAAGATTATGTCTCTCAATCATTCTGATGTTGAGTGGTATAATCATGCTTATGATGGAGTGACGATTGTTGATAGTTGTAGTGAGTTTTCTAATGTACCTCTTCTTGGTACAAAAGGAGGCATCAGTTACAATCCTGTTTTAGCTCGTCGTTAACTTGGTTATCCCATGAAGGACAAACCAAATAACATCCATTTGGAGGGTCTCTTCTTCAAAGAAGGTGAAGACAACAAAGTGCTTAAGGAGAAGATCGTGCATGCTTGGTGTCACGTCCACAGTGTAGCTCGGTTTTTGTGACGCGACCACTACCGCTTTTATTGCTACTTTCTGATTTCTATATATATCCTATGAAGCTTAAAAGGAAGGGGAAGATATCTTAAACTAAACCTGCGTGCAAATGTTTCCTTTACAAATGCGAAGAGATCTGGAATCGGGGGTTGGTTATACAAGGGGAAGCTATTAACATCCGGAGTATCTATAGTAATTAATAGGAACCTTTATTTGCATATATTTCTACTGTTGAATTGCTTGCTTGCTAAAATCCATTTGCTGTTGATTGGGGAAGTTTCTCCTTTGTGAAGGCTGAGGAAATGTTTTTGTTGTTTTAAGGTTTTCTATTGTTTTGGGGAAGGTACTTGACCTAATATTTTTTATTAGTGTGCTCGCTAAGATTTCACAATCTTATGCCTGCGTATTCCCGTAAAGAGATCTGGGGAAATCAAAGCGTTTGTAGTTCCTCCTATTCTATGGGAGGAAACAAGTTTGGTGTCTTGTTCAAAGCCCAAGATTGAAGCTAAAAGAGTTTTTGTGTCTTGTTCAAAGGCCAAGATTGAAGCTAAAAGGTGTTCGAGTCTTGTTCAAAGCCCAAGATTGAAGCTAAAAGGGTATTTGTGTCTTGTTCAAAGCCCAAGATTGAAGCTAAAAGTTTGACTGAGAGAGAGTTTGTCATCTCTAAAGGGAGATATCTCACCTATTCATCACAAACATTGAAGAATTGATTTATAAGGGAAGTTGCTTTAACTGGGATGTGTGGAATCCAACAATGCCACATCTTCCTTTATAGGAGATTTGAGATGTCATGAAGGAAGAATCTTTAACTCAGTATAGAGCCATGCCACTTTTTCCTTTATGAACCTTTTCATGCCAAGAGAGGGACGTTGACTTGGATGTGTAGAATTCAGAGGTTTGCGACTTACATCACTTAGATGAAAGAGAACTTTAGTCATGATAAATGAGGGATTCCAGCTTGGATTTTGAATCAACAAGTGTGCCACTTACATCAATTATCTAGAAAAAAAGGTTTAATTATTTGTTTTGACATGTGATGTATAGAGGAAATATCCTCCTACAGAGAGGACTCATGGTCTCATCTGTGGGGATGTTCAATTTTGTGCCTTGATTAAAGCCCAAGGTAGAAGCTGAAAGATAAGTTGAAAACTGACTCAACTGGGGGAGTATAATATATGTCTTGTACAAAGCCCAAGATTGAGGATGACTGAGAAAATCATTATATGAAGCCTAAGAGAAGGATGAGGAAATTTTAAGTGGAGACTGACTCTTGCTGAGGGATTTTAATTCCAAGAGAAGGTCTAAATTGTTTTAAGGAATCAAAAGGGAAACTAACTCTTGCTGGAGATTAGAAAAGAGTTGAATTATTAAATGCCACAAAGGTTTTGATTCTTTTGGGGATTTGTTGATTGTAACCTGGCCCTGGCTGGAGATTTTAAAGTGAAACCAAACCTTGTTGAGGATCAGAAGAGACTTAAAGGATGAGTTTGAATGCCTTAGAGGTTTTAACTCTCCTGGGGACTGGTGTATTGATAAAGATGGCTAGGATCTATCCTATGCTTTCAGGAAGTCTGAGGGTCCTTGTATGAAGCCCAAGAGGAGGCTGGGGAATGCTTCTAGGAAGCATGTGGGTCCTTGTATAAAGCCCAGGAGGAGGCTGGGGGATTGAGACTTTCCAAGTCTAGGAAGAGTTCAAGAAAGGTTTCACCGGGAAATAATCCTTTCTTTGCTGAACTGTTCCAGGGTTAAAGGGGTTAAAGAAGAGGTTTCACCGGGAAATAATCCTCTCTTTATTGAAGTATTTCATGGTTGATCAAATTGAACAAAGCCCAAGAGGAGGCTGGCTCTATTGGGAAGGAGGATTCCTTTGTACAAGAGGGAACTAGTTGTTTGAACTAAGTTATACATATTGAAAGGATCCTATTGTTTGAACTAGTCTAAACTAGATATGAACAAGTATATATATAGATATATGAACAAGTATATAAACAAGTATGAATTGAATTGAGAAAGGTGGTGGGTCTTATTCTCTGGATAGAAGCCCAAGTGTATTGTGATTGATTAGATGTTATCTTCAAGATTGAATTAGTGTTTTGAAGAAACTGAAGAAAGTTTTGACCTTGAAGATAACTTGATCTTAAGTAAGAGAGAAACAAAGGTGTTAGGTCTTACACTCTAAATAGAGGCCCATATGATTATTTGTATCCTGTACAAAGCCCAGGATGAATGAGGCTAAAAGATTTTCTATTTACAAAAGGGTGTTGGGTCTTACACTCTATCAGAGGCCCAGATGATAGTTTAAAACAAAGTTTATGTACAAAGGGATGAGACTTACACTCCTAACAGAGGCCCAAAGATTGTTGTGAAAACGGTGATCGCACCGTGATTTTGAAAAGCGCAATGGGACTTATACTATAGCAGAGGCCCATGAAGTGGTTTATTTACAAAGAGGGTTGGGTCTTACACTCTAAAATAGAGGCCCATAATTGTTGAAATAAAGTTTGAAAGATGGAATAAAAGTAAAAACCCTAATTTCAATTTTTAAGATATTTTTCAAAATAAAAATCAATAAAAAATGTATAATTTATCAAATGAATCCATTAATCATGTTATAAACAATGATTAAGGTTTATGAAAAAGGTATTTTATTCACATGAATATTTAAAATCATTTTGGTTTTAGAAAAATCAAGAAAAGAAATCATTTTAAAATATTTAAAACAATTTAAAATAATATTTTTAATATATTAAAAATATATCAAATACAAAATATTTTTTGTGATTTTTTTGGTGAATAAAATATTTAAATGTGTGAGACATATTTGTTTAAAAAATCATTTGAAAATAAATAAAAATTGAATATAGAAAGACACACGATATATCCTGGTTCACTTGAAAACTATCAAGTAAATCCAGTCCACCTGCCAAGGTGATTTAGCCTTATACACAAGGACTTAATCCACTATAACCAAACTGATTACAACTGCACTAACATCTGCTGGTGACTAACAATACACAGACTAACTGTCTCTTCTTAAGGCTTCTGACCCAACTGGTCCCTTAAGGAATTCAAACAACTGTTTGATAAAAAAAATATTTACAATGAAATGCTTCTTACATAAGCTGATATAAACACTATTTTTAGCTCAATCTAACTTAGAGCGAATCTACATAGTAAGAACAATCTTCTTCTTTGTATTGTAGTGCTTTACTGTTTACTCATGAATTTCTCTATTTCTTGAGTTCTTTCTCGTATGAATCAGTGTTTTGAATATTCCTCTTTTTCACACTTGGTGTCTCACATAATTCGTTGAATGATCAAGTCTTTATATAGGCAGAAAAAGATCTGTTGAAGGGAAGATCAGTAATATCAGAAAAATACTGGCGAATTGAAATAATGTCGTTATGCTGGGATGAAAATTGTGCACTAAAATTGTCCTTTGTACCACCAAATCAGGGTAGTGGAAAAGAACGTGTTTGATATGTACTATGTACTATTTTCCCACGCAAATGTTTCATCATATTCTGTTCATCAGAGGCTTCTGAGTTGATGTGATTGAAGCATAATCAGAAGAATGAATCATTGGGTCTTCGGAGTCTTGAGTCTTCAGAGTCTTCAGAACTTGTTTAGCAGAACCTTGTCTTCAGAATCTTCAGCACTCCTTCTTTAGAACCCTTGGTTATTAGAAACATAAGCCTTCAGAGTCTTCAGAGCTTGTTCAGCAGAACCTTGTCGTCAGAGTCTTCAGAACGCTATTCATTAGAACCTTGTCTTCAGAGTCTACAACAATTAGTTTTTAGAGGATAAGTATCAGAGATAAATTCCGAGCCAGAATCCAAGAGAACATTGCAGTACCAACATAGTGTCTTCTTAGAGTCTTTATGAAGCACAGTAAATCAGAAGCAATCTTGCTTCTTGACGCAGAAGTGACCATTGAGAATTTTAGAGTGACGTAGCACATGATCTCTATCAGAGTCAGAACTATCTTTATCAGAGTCAGAACTATCTTTATCAGAGTCAGAACCTGTTTGTCAATTCTTAAAAAAATACGCGTTAGAGTACCAAAATTGTTCTCACACAAATACAACTTTGTTATTATCAAAACAAAGAGATATCTTACAGAACCAAATCTTGTTATAACAATCTCCCCCTTTTTGATAATGACAAAATAATGTATTTTGATAACACAATTTTGTACGAAGATAATTAGAATTGACTCAAATAAGTTCAAAGTAAACTTCCCTTTGTCAAGCTCCCCCTGAATCTAAGATTTAACAAAGTCTTATAAGATTTGGGATATAGAGTCTGATTGCAGAGATCTTAGATAGATCCAAAGTATCTGAACTTGATTATAGTGGTGATGCATTATGATAACAGAGCTTGATTAACCAAATCAGAGTCTGATTGATATCAGAGTCATTTTCCCAATATAATAATTTTTCCTAAAATACATTCTAAAAATAATAGACATATAAAGTGTTAGAATGTTAGATCTATGGTTGGAGACAAGATATTTATCAAAATAACTTTTCCATATAATACTCCCCCTTTTTGTCATAATAAAAAAGGGTAATCAAGATTTAACTTAAGCATTTTGATTTGAAGGAATTTAGATAAGTTAAATTTAGTCTTTTTCTTCCTTTTTATGACAATCATAATAGAATGCAGTAAGACAAGATAAATGCAAATAAGGAAAGAAAAGTTTCATTGATAAAACAACAAAACGCCGGGGGCGCAATATAGGAACATAATCACAAAACAAAAAAACAAACAACAAGGACAACGGTCAAGAAAAGCAATGATAAACGGAAGAAAGACCAAGCAACCAGCAACCAAGAGACCAACAAAGATGAAACACACGCCAACCAGCTATCAGAAATCCTCCACCTCATCAACCCTTTCACACCTTTCTTCAGCAGTAGCATCTTCTAGTCCAAGTATTCTGGCTAAAGTGATGATTTCAGCCCTGTAGAATAACTCAGAAATAATTCTTCCATAAGGTATGGACTTATGTTGATTTCTGGAGATTTCAACATAGTTCTTCAGATGATTGAAGATGGTTTATTAAAGATTCACCCTGACGTTGTACATCATGAAATAGATAAACAGTTTATCATCATGAGTCAAGGTGCTTTTGGCCAATCCTCTGGGGCGAAAGTTGGTGAGAAGTAGTTGAAACCACAACTTTTTATCAGGGAGAAGTCCTTCAGGATTATAGGGTTCATACTTGTCTTTAGACACATCATGAATTCTAATGAGATCCTCAATAAATGAATAGTTTAGATGAAAGTCTTCAACAGTTACTCCTGATTGAACACAATTGGAGGTAGGTGTTATGATGACTGAAACACTGAAAACGAAAGACCAAACATAATTGTTGTCTTCTCCAATCTGTGTGTATTTCCAGAACTCTTTTATCATGACATGATAAATGGGTCCATGTAGAATTGCAAAGTATCCTAACCATCCTTGGATTTGCATGCTGGTGGAAATGAAAATGTCTGCGTCTCTTAGTCTTGGGAGACATGGCCTTTTCTCATTAATGACCTCCAAAACTTCTTCATTGCCAGCAAAGGTTTTGATAAACATGGTGAAAGCAAGAAGGATAGAAGTAAAAAAACAAGTAGAAACAGATGAATACTTATGAGGAGAAGTGTGGTATATAAAGAGACCAAAGAGTGATAGCAATAAATAGCAGTAAAGACTAGACGAATTGAGACGAGAAATTCATCATTTCCAATACAAGGGATACAAACAAGAAAAAATAATGATGAAGGAGTGTATCAGTCTCCAAAAGATTATAGTTTAGTATACGTTATTAATATTATGACATCAGTCAATAAATATAAATAAATGTATACTCGAAAATGAGAGGGCATATTCTGACAAAGAATAAAGGAAGGAAGACAAATGTTAAGCTCTAAGAAATCTTTATGTTACATACATCTTTATGAATGCCTAATGAGGAAGGAAGACGTAAAGATTTAAACAGTTATCAAGTAAATTTTCAAATTCAATGTGTTAAACATGATTGTAGAGATATTAAGGAGTAATAGGAAATAATTACTTGAAACGTAGTCTCACGAAATCACAACGCTCGAGGTGTCTCTTCAACAGTAGATATGATTTAATTTTGGACACGTGTCATAAATAATCATAGTCGTTTATTTTCAAGAGATCACGTTTTGATGTTTCCAACGTCTAGAATACCAAGAGGTGTCTGACTGGACTAATTTCTGATCAGGATATTTTCTAACTTGTAGAAGTATCATGAATCAGAAAGTCAATAAACAAATAGTTAACACACTTTGCTTAGTCATCAGAATCTTATATCAGACGTTCTGGTAGCTTTACACATCAAAAATATTATCATCTCATTCTGGACAAGGTTTGATAAATAAGTTTTCCAGAATGAATACGAATCTATCTTCAGCAAGGGGTTTTGTGAAAATATCAGCCCACTGGTGATCTGTGTCCGCAAATTTTAACTGAAAAGTACCCTTCTGAACATAGTCACTCAAAAAGTGATGTTTTATTTCAATATGTTTTGCCCTAGAATGTAGAATAGGATTCTTAGATAAACAAATGGCAGAAGTATTATCACAAAAGATAGGAATGTTACACTCGTGTATCTGATAATCTTCAAGTTGATTTTTCATCTAGAGTATCTGAGTACTGCACAAAGATGCTGATATGTATTCTGCTTCTGCAGTGGAGAGAACAATTGTTAATTGTCTCTTGCTTGCCCATGAGATGAGATTACTTCCCAGAAACTGACAGTTTCCAGAAGTACTCTTTCTTTCCAATCAGTCTCCAGCATAATCTGCATCACAGTAACCAGAAAGCTTGTACTCTGATGTTTTCTTATACATCAAGCCATGGTTAGTTGTTCCGTTAAGATACCTTAGGATTCTCTTAACAACAGTTAAGTGAGTTTCCCTTGGGTCTTATTGGAAACGAGCACAAAGACATATGCTGAACAGAATATTTGGACAAGAAGTTGTCAAATACATAAGAGATCCTATCATACCACAATAGAGCTTCTGACAAACCTTTTTACTTACTTCTTCTTTCTCCATAATGCATGTCAGGTGCATAAGAGTCTTAGCAGGTTTACTTTCTGATATATTGAATTTCTTCAGAAGTTCTCTTGCATACTTGCTCTGATGAATGTATATTCCTTCTAATCTTTGATCAATTTGAATTCCCAGAAAGAATCTGAGTTCTCCCATCAGACTCATTTCAAATTCAGCCTGCATTAACTTTGAAAACTCCTTGCACAAGGAAATATTAGCCGAATTAAATATAATATCACCAACGTAGATTTAAACAATCAGAATGTCATTTTTAAAGGTTTTACAAAAGAGTGTTGTATCCACTTTTCCTCTGGTAAAGTCATTTTCCAAAATAAAGTTACTCAGCCTTTCATACCAAGCTCTGGGAGCCTGTTTCAGACCATATAACGATTTTTTAAGTTTGAAAATAAAATATGGGTTTTCAGAACACTCAAAACCAGGAGGTCGGTGTACCTACACTTATTCATAAATATATCCATTTAAAAATGAACTCTTTACATCCATCTGATATAAAGTAATGTCATGATTTACAGCAAATGAGATTAAAATGCGAATAGATTCTAACCTGGAAACTAGTGCAAAGGTTTATGTATAGTCTATCCCTTCTTGTTGACTATAACCTTGTGCAACCAGTCGTGCTTTGTTTCTTACGACCTCACCTTTCTCATCTAACTTGTTTCTGAATACCCATTTAGTTCCAATGACGTGGACACCTTTGGATTTCTGAACAAGATCCCATACATCATTTTTGGTGAATTGATTCAGTTCTTCTTGCATGGACAGAATCCACTCATTTTCCTTGAGAGCTTCATCAATTGTTGTTGGCTCTATCAGAGACACTAGACCCAGAAGGGTTTCTTCGGAATGTTTAAAAGATGAACGAGTTCTGACTGGATCAGCTTTATTTCACAGAATCAATTCTTCAGAATGAGAAGTCTTTAATCTATTCTTCTTCTGATGAGATGGGTTATTTTCAGTTTCTGGTAAGGTTGTATCTGAATCTAGAGAATCTGCATCTTTGTCTGCTTCTCTTGAATCATCTGCTTCTTCAGATTCTGATAAGGTGATCTTCAGATCTGCAAACTTTTCAACTAGCTTTAACTTTTCAGGGTCAAGCTTATCATCGAATCTGACATGAATTGATTCCTCAAAAATTTGTGTTTCTGTGTTATAGATTCTGTAGCCATTAGAGCGTTCAGAGTATCCTAACAGTAAACAATTTTGAGCTTTGGAGTCAAACTTGTTAAGATTCTATTTAGTGTTTAACATAAAACAAACACATCCAAAAGGATGAAAATATGAAATGTTGGGTTTTCTATTCTTCCACAATTCATAAGGAGTCTTACCCAGAATAGGTCTTATTGAGATCCTGTTCTGAATATAACATGTTGTATTTACTGCCTCTGCCCAGAAGTGCTTAGCCATGTCAGTTTCTTGGATTATGGTTCGAGCCATTTCTTGCAAAGTCCTATTCTTCCTTTCCACTACTCCATTTTGTTGTGGATTTCTGGGACAGGAGAAGTCATGGGAAATGCCATGAGAATAAAAAAGATTCTCAAAGTATTTGTTCTCAAATTCTCCGCCATGATCACTTATGACTTTGACTATTTTACAATCCTTTTCCGTTTGCACTTGAGAGCAAAAGATAGAGAACACAGAATGAGACTCATCCTTGTGTTTCAAGAATTTTACCCATGTCCAACGACTATAATCATCAACGATTACTAATCCATACTTCTTTCCACTGATTGACGCAGTTTTTGCTGGTCCAAACAAGTCAATGTGTAAAAGTTCTAACGGTCTAGAGGTGGACACAACATTCTTTGCTTTAAAGGAAGTTTTGGAAAACTTTCCTTTCTGACATGCTTCACAAAGAGCATCTGAAGAATACTTCAGATTTGGCAAGCTTCTGACAAGTTCAAACTTATTTAGCTGAGAAATCCTCATCATGCTAATATGGCCTAAACGTATATGTCATACCCATTGCTCTTCATTAACAGACATTAAGCATTTGACATTCTGTTCACGAAGATTAAAAAGTCTAATCTTATAAATGTTTTTTTTCTTCTTTCCGACAAATAGGATTGAACCATCTTTCTGACTTACAACCTTACAAGACTTTTGATTAAAGATGATATCATAACCGTTGTCACTAAGTTGACTGATTGACAATAAGTTATGCATCAAACAATCGACTAAAAGAACATCAGTAATAGAAGGAAGGTTACCATTACCAACGGTTCCAGAGCCAATGATTTTTCCTTTCTGGTTTCCTCTGAAACCGATGACGCCTCCTGGCTAAAGTTCTAGACTTTGGAACATATGCTGTGAGCAACCACTATCCAAGTACCATGACTGGTGTTTCAACTGAGCTGCTAAGGATATTTGCAACATAGATTATCTTGTCCTTAGGTACCCATCTTCTGGGTCCTTTCTTGTTAGCTTTCCCAGAGTGTTTCACAACTTAGGGCTTTTATGCAACAGGATAATCAAGTGAAATTTGTGCATGATATTTAACTTTAGAAACATATTTCTGTGTCGGTGGGGGTTTTTGTGCAAACTCAGAGCAAACAATCTCAATGCCAGAAGACACAAAATGGTCATAGAGAGGTTTTGGTTTAACAATTTGACTTTCGTCAATATCAGATGATTATGTACATTCTAAACTTTTCTTACCTTATCTGCTTACTCCATAGATCATGGAAGAAATTTTGCTTCTATCTATGCTTTTAGCAAGAAAATACTGGAATGCTCTATCATACTTGTTGATACAGCTTGGGTCAGAAACATTGGAGATTAATTCTTCTTCTAATTTAGCAACTTTGCTTTTCAAGGCATAATTACTATTTTTTAAGCAAAAAATGTTTTCATTTAGAGAATAATTATTCTGCTCAAGCTTATGTTTTTCTTCAGAGGCAATTACAAGTGATTTTTTAAGATCTTTGCATTTACTCTGAAGAGTTTGATATTTTTCCAGCATTTCTAACAGACATGACTCTAATTCACAACGAGAGAGTTTAGATAATACCTCTGAGTCTGAGTCTGAGTCTGATTCTGGTTCTGATGATTTTCTGTCTTCTGGTTCTCCAGAAACTTCATCGTCAGTTATTGCTACTAGCGCAACATTTGCTTGTTCTTCATCAGATTCTTCTTCTTCAGAATCAAAGTCGTCCCAAGTTGCCATTAGTCCTTTCTTCACTTTGGAGAAGTTCTTCTTAGGCTTCTTGTCTTTCTTGATCTTTGGACACTCATTCTTGTAATGACCTGGGTCATTACACTCGTAGCAGATAACTTCCTTTCCAGAGTTCTGATTCTTCTGTCCAGATGATGACTCGGAGCGGCCTTTGTTTCTTCTAGATCCTCTGGAGTTTCCTTGCCTATGCTTCCAAAGTTTGTTAATTCTTCTGGAGATTAACGACAGTTCATCTTCTGATTCTTCATCAGAATCTTCTGATTCTTCCTCGGCTTGATAAGCCTTTGCCTTTTCAGGTTTAGGTTTAAGAGCGATAAATTTACTTCTCTTTTGAGGTTCATCTTCTTCGAGCTCTATCTCATGACTTCTCAAAGAACTAACAAGCTCTTCAAAACTTATGTTGTTAAGATCCTTTGATAGCTTTAGAGTTGTTACCATAGGTCTCCATTTCTTAGGAAGACTTCTAATGATCTTTTTCACATGATCATCAGTTAAGTAACCTTTGTCCAAAACTTTAAGTCCTACGATTAGAATTTGAAACCTTGAAAATATGGTCTCAACTGTCTCATCATCCTCCATTCTAAATGCCTCATATTTTTGGATTAGGGTTAACGCCTTTGTCTCCTTGACTTGAGCATTACCTTCATGAGTCATTCTTAGAGAATCAAAGATAGATTTTCCAGTATCTCTATTTGTTATCTTCTCATACTCAGTATAAGATATAGCATTTAGCAATATGGTTCTCGCCTTATGATGATTCTTATAATCTTTCTTCTGTTTGTTGGTCATAACACTTCTGGATATTTTAGCACCTGTAGCATCAACTGGGTAAGTGTAGTCATCGACTACCAAATCCCAAAGATCTACATCATAACCAAGAAAGAAACTTTCTATTATGTCTTTCCAGTAGTCAAACTTTTCACCATCAAAGACTGGTGGTTTGGCACTGTAATGATTTTTCTCTTCAGTAGTATTAGCAGGAGCTGCCATGATATCTCACATAAATACTGGATCGTTACTGAACACTGTTAAGTGTTGATAAAACGTTAATCACAATCATAACCGGAGCTCTGATGCCAATTGAAGGTGTAAGAAAAACACAAGAAGGGGGGGTTGAATTGGGTTTTCAAAATGAAAGCTTTTTGTGAAACTCAAACAAAGATCACAAATAGACTAACAATAGAGAAAGACGCACGATATATCCTGGTTCACTTGAAAACTATCAAGTTAATCCAGTCCACCCGCCAATGTGATTTCGCCTTATACACAAGGACTTAATCCACTATAACCAAACTGATTACAACTGCACTAGCAACTGCTGGTGACTAACAATACACAGACTAACTGTCTCTTCTTTAGGCTTCTGACCCAACTGGTCCCTTAAGGAATTCAAACAACTGTTTGATCAAATAAAATGTTTACAATGAAATACTTCTTACATAAGCTGATATAAACACTATTTCTAGCTCAATCTAACTTAGAGCGAATCTACACAGTAAGAACAATCTTTTTCTCTGTATTGTGGTGCTTTACTGTTCACTCATGAATTTTTCTATTTCTTGAGTTCTTTCTCGTATGAATCAGTGTTTTGAATATTCCTCTTTTTCACACTTGGTGTCTCACATGATTCGTTGAATGATCAAGTCTTTATATAGCCAGAAAAAGATTCGTTGAAGGGCAGATCAGTAATATCAAAAAAATACTGGCGACTTGAAATAATGTCGTTATGCTGGGATGAAAATCTTACACTGAAATTGTCCTTTGTACCACCAAATCAGGGTAGTGGAATGGTAGTGGAAAAGAACGTGTTTGATCTGTACTATTTTCCCACGCAAACGTTTCATCTTCTTCTATTCATCAGAGGCTTCTGAGTTAATGTGATTGAAGCTTGATCAGAAGAGTGAATCATTGGGTCTTCAGAGTCTTGAGTCTTCAAAACTTGTTCAGCAGAACCTTGTCTTCAGAGTCTTTAGCACTCCTTCTTCAGAACCCTTGGTTATCAGAAACATAAATCTTCAGAGTCTTCATAACTTGTTCGGCAGAACCTTGTCGTCAGAGTCTTCAGAACTTGGTCTTCAGAAACTTAAGTCTTCAGAGTTTTCAGAACGTTGTTCATCAGAACCTTGTCTTCAGAGTCTTCAGCACTTAGTCTTCAGAGGATAAGTATCAGAGATAAATTCAGAGCCAGAATCCAAGAGAACATTGCAGCAGCAACATAGTGTCTTCTTAGAGTCTTTCTGAAGCACAGTAAATCAGAAGCAATCTTGCTTCTTGACGCAAAAGCGACCATTGAGAATTTTAGAGTGACATAGCACATGATCTCTATCAGAGTCAGAACAATCTTTATCAGAGTCAAAACTATCTTTATCAGAGTCAGAACTATCTTTATCATAGTCAGAACCTATTTGTCAATTCTTAAGAAAATACGCGTTAGAGTACCAAATTATTCTCACACAAATAAAACTTTGTTATTATCAAAACAAAGAGATATCTTGCAAAACCAAATCTTGTTTTAACATAATCTGGTGAATCCTCTTCAGGATACTTTAAAAACCTTGACATGAATCGTACACTCACATCAAGCATATCAATCAACGATATTTTACGAAATAAAGTTCCATTATTTATTCTCGTGCACTAAAAAATTAAAAGAATAACTTACATATAATTTTTGGTACTTGAAACAAGTAATTTTGGTATGTATTTTCAATTTGTAGAATATCTCTTTTTATAGAGAAATTCGTATCACTTGGAAAAGGGAGGCTTCTTTTGAATTACTGGTCATTTACAATTGTTATTTACTTTTCCGTTCACACATATACCCAAACAACGCAATGGTTGAGTGGTGCATCCTTTGAGCTCGTGTGCAATGCTTGGTGCAGGTTGTCGTTTCAAATCCATCAGTTGTAACTTTTGGCTTCTATTTTTGACATTTATTTTGTTAATATTTTCCAAAAAGTGGCAAAACAAAGATTCGAACTCGTGACCTTTGAACCAATATCAAAACCCACAACCATTACACCACATAACAAATTGGTATTAAAGACATAAAATCAATTTAATCATTATTTCTTTTTCAACTAAATATTTTGGAAATTTCTCCACACAAAGCTTATGGAAACTCAAATTAAAGTCTATGTGAAAATCATGTTCTATCTTTAAAGTCAATTACAATTTATTACAAACTGTTGGAGTTTGGGGAGATAATTAGCTTTGGATTCATAGTATACAAATACTCAATTTTTCTTTGTAATATGTAGCAATTAAAATATTCCTATCAACGATACTGTGCATAGATTACAGTACTCCTAAATCAAACAAGATTTAACATTAAAAACTCTTAAGTGTTCAATGTATTTTTCTCTTTAAAACAACATCATTGTTAAAATGCTTGCTTTAGCTTCATTATTGTTGTACCTTTCCTTTTATAGTTAGGGTTTAAAAGTTAGTTAAACTTCTTACTATTCTAGGAAAGTTTGTTATAGGTGGTTAGTAGAGTTTGTTATTCAGTTGTAACTACTTTTATCACCTATATATGTTTACTCTCATGTAATGTAAAGGCTAAGCAATGATAATGAGAACATGATGCTTCATTCTCTTCTTCTCTCTTCTTCATTTTTAGGTTTCTCAAGCTCCATTCATGGAGTTTTTCTTGTGTGTTCATAACTTCATAGATCAGTTATAAACTTGTTTCAGTTTCTCAACATGGTATCACACACCTTTATCGATCTAACTCATTTCATTCATCTTTGATACAATTTTTTTTCTTCTTTCGTTTTCTTTGTTCTTTCACTATGTCGCCTTGCATTGATCCACAATCAAATGTTATGTTCATCCCAGTGATGGACCTTCATCTATCAAGGTTACACCGATTCTTGAAATTTCATGGGCCAGAGCTATGCACAGAGCTTTGAGAGGAAAGATGAAGCTTGAATTCGTTGATGGCACCATACTAGTTCCTGCAGATGATTTTGATCCTTCTTATCGTGCATGGAATAGGTGCAATATTTTAATTCACTCTTGGATAGTCAATTATGTATCTGAATCTATTGCATAGTCGATTGTTTTCTTGGAAAATGTTGTTGATGCTTGGAATGATCTAAAAGAGAGATTTTCACAAGGAGATCTTGTTCGAATCTCTGAATTACAACAAGAAGTGTATATCTTAAAACAAGATTCCAAAATAGTTACAGAATTCTACTATACATTGAAAGTTCGTTAGGAAGAACTTGAAATCTATATGCCTATGCCTGATTGCAGCTGTAGAATCAAATGCTCTTGTGAAGCTATGAAGCAAGCTCGCAAGAATCACACTTTGCTTCATGTTGTTTGATTTCTATCTGATTTGAATGATAATTTTGCAGTAGTTAGATCTCAAATATTGCTGATGGATCCTCTACCTTGCATGAATAGAATATTCTCTATGGTACTTCAACATGAGAAACAAGGGAACTTTGCTTCTACAGAATACTCTCATGCTTTAATCAATGTCGTAGGATTCAAGAAACCACATGCTAAGTATAACAGTTCTACTACTCCATCTATTACTTCCATATCCAAAGTTTGTACAAATTCTAGTAAAACTGGACACACAATTGATGTATGTTATCGGAAAAACATGGGTTCCCACCCCATTTTTGCAAGGCATCCATGATAAATAATGTTGCCATAACTGAAGGTGAGGATAATAGCTCCAATACCTCAGTATCTAATGCCAACAAAGCTTCTCCTACCATTACTCAAGACCAATATGAAGCCCTGATGAATCTCCTTTAGAATTTATCCACCAACTAAGGTAATATTCCTGCAGTTTCCAACCAAGTTGGCTCATCCACAAGTCACCTACATTTGCACAATGAAGTTAAATCTTAAACTTTTGCTTATAAGTGCAACTATTTAAACTCTTGGATCATTGATTCAGGAGCTAGTTATCACATTTGTTCATCTCTCTCATGGTTTCAAACATGTAAAACTATTCAACTAATAAGTGTCAGACTTCCAAATGGTCAAATTGCATTAGCTAAACATGTTGGTTCAGTCATGTTTTCTTCTAATTTTTTCATTAATAATGTACTCTACATTGTTGATTTTTCTGTCAATCTTATTTAAGTCTCACAATTATGCAAATAGTCCAAATAAAAAGTCAGTTTTACTCATGATAATTGTTTTATTCAAGATCCCACAACTATGCAGATGATTGGTTTGGCTGAAAGCTTTGAAGGATTGTATCACTTAATCCTCAAAGACAAGCATGGTGACGCTCATGCTACCTACCACTCTTCAACTTGCAATTTACCTAACATTGCCCTATGGCACTTTAGATTAGGCCACCTTTCACCTACTAGAATGCAATCCCTTCACACTATATTTCCCTTTATTGTATTAGAAAAAAATGTTGCTTGTGATGTTTGCCATTATGCCAAACATAAAAGAAATCCTTACCATTCCAGTTTCAATAAATCCAAACCTCTGTTTAAAATGATTCATTTTGACATTTGGGGTCCTATTTCTATTAAATCTCATCATGATCACTCTTATTTTTTTACTGCAGTATATGAATTTAGCAAATATACCTGGATTATTTTAATGAAAACCAAATCTGAAACTAGGAAAAATGTCATAAACTTTATCAAAATGATTGAGACCCAACACAATTCCAAACTTAAAATCATTAGAAGTGGTAATGGATCTGAATTCATCATGCCTCATTTTTATGCCTCCAAAGGTATTTCACACCAAATAAGTTGTGTTGAATCCCCCCCAGCAAATTGGTTGGGTGGAAAGAAAACACCAACATATTCTTAACATTGCCCGAGCCCTTTTGTTTCAAGCTAATATACCTAAAATCTTTTGGTCATATGCAGTCACATATGTTGTCTATATCATAAATAGAATACTTAACCCTATCCTAAACAACAAGTCTCCTTACCTTATGATATTCAATAAAGAACCTGATCAACATGCCTTAAAGGTCTTTGGTTCTTTAACATATGCTGCCACTCTCCAATCACAAAGGACCAAGCTTGATTCTAAGGGAAGGAAATGCATTTTCTTGGGATTTAAGCAAGGTACCAAATGAGTGATCCTATTAGATATCAACAATCATGACATATTCACATCTAGAAATGTCACGCACCATGAACGCATTTTTCCTTTTAATCCTAATTCGAAATACAATCCTAGCCACCAACCTACAAAAAAAATCAAAATTACACACCTCCTCACAACTTCCATACCTTCAACTTATGAACATGATTCTGACCTTAGCCTTTACCCTTCACAACCTAACGATATCTCTTCTGAAGATCAAAACCATAACACACACTTAGCTGAGCCTGACATATTTCCTCACCCTGCCAGTTTCACTGACATAGTTCCTCATCCTGACAGCTCCACCAAAATCAGTAGGAGCATACATCCACCTGCTCATCTTAAGGATTATGTATGCAATACTTCAAGCAATCAGTGCATGCATTCATCTCCAGGATTACACCATCCTATACCTTCTTTCCATTCTTTTAAGTTTTTGTCTCCTAGTCATAAACCCTTCAGTTTCTCTGTCACTCTTGATCATGAGCCAAAAACTTATGAGGAAGCATACATATATGAGAATTGGATCCAAGCTATGAAATCTGAATTAGAGGCCTTAGCTATCAATGGCACTTGGAAGTTGATTGATCTTCCACCCAATGTCAAGCCTATTGGAAGCAGGTGGGTATACAAAATAAAACACAAGGCTCACTACTACGGAAAACCCATTTAACAACGGTTGGGAAAAATATATAATCACGTGGTCGCAGGTGTTGTTATGTAGAGTGTCGCTGTATATATGATACTTACTATCACGACCCAGAAACCGTTGTAATAAACTGGAAAGTGCGTGCCCTATCACAACGGGTTTTCCAAAGGACCGTTGTGATAAAATTAATGGTCCTAGGTTCGATTCTCAACTGTGCCGTTTTGATATTTATTTTTTTCTAGACAGTGCACGAGATATTATAACGGTTATGATGTATAACCGTTGTTATATTTTCTGCAGGATTAACAAATATTATCCAGCTTTTAAAAATAATCCCATTTTTTAACCTGTATTATTGTTCACCATATCACAGCAGAAAATACAACTCACATTTGTGATAAATTTATCATAATAATATTAATTGTATCATATTCATAATATCACATAATTGTATCATATTCAATTGTATCAGAACAAACATCCTACAATTTATCAAAACAAACAACCTACAGTTTACACATTACATAACATCACACAATTGTAACTTGGTGTTTTGGTTTCTTGTCTCTTGGTGTCTTGTCTCTTGGTGTCTTGACTCTAAAGACCTATGATTTCAAATAATTATACTTGTTAGTAAAAATACTTAGAAACTATAACATACAATTAATATATTATGAATAAAGAATAAATTACGTACTTGTTAATTTTCTCATATGCCTTCTTCATGATCGATTCGAATAGCATGCACGACATCTCCATCAACTTCATCATATGAGGTAGGAACTTGTGTTGTGTAAGAAGGTGTGGACAGAATATCAAGACTTTCATCACTAAGAGGAATGTGTTTTCCTTGGAGAACGATTGACCATTTCTCCGATATGTCCGATGGGTTGGTAACATAGAAAACTTGTTTTGCTTGAGAAGCCATGATGAATGGTTCAGTCATAAAATATGCCTTGCCAAGGTCGACCCGGGTGAATCCTAAGTCATCAATGTGTACACCATTACTATTATTGGGAACCACTTGCATTTAAATAAAGCCACTTTGAAAATAACATAATCAATCTCCCATAACCTTTAAAGATCTTCATATATCGCTCTATTGGATACATCTACCTTAAATAAACTGGACCATAAATTCTAATTTCTCTGATTAGATGAACAAGTAAGTGAACCATAATGTCAAAAAATGATGGAGGAAAATACATCTCCAATTGACACAAAATTATGGCAGCCTCATCTTCTAATTCATCTAATTTTTTGAAATCAAGAACTTTATTACATATGGCATTGAAGAATAAGCACAATCTCGTTATAGTTACTCTCACATTTTTTGTTAGGATCCCACGGATAGCCACTGGTAGAAGTTGTTGCATCAATACATGACAATCATGAGATTTTAAACCAATTAACTTGAGATCTTTCATTGATACAAGTTTCTTGATGTTTGATGAGTAACCTTGCGGAACTTTAATACCTTGCAAACACTCGTAGAAATTTTTCTTTTCCTTTTTAGATAGAGTGTGACATGCTGGAGGCAGATAAGTTCTTTTTCCTTTCTCTATTGGAGCCAACTGTTTTTGTATACCCATCTTCTCCATATCAAGAAGGGAAGTCTTACTATCTTTAGTCTTGCGTGGAATGTTTAGAAGTGTGCCAATCAAACTATCACACACATTTTTCTCCACGTGCATCACATCAAGACAATGTCTAACATCAAAACTTGACCAATATGAAAGATGTAACACTCCCTTTTATACCCCCAAATAATCAATTAAATCATTTAGGCACATATTAAAAATTTCGTTAGAGTATAATTATAACATGGAATAAAAGAGACCTGCCACAATTTTACATGAATTTAAAACATACAACACCTGCTCAAATAGATATGCAACAGTGGGGTAACTAATCAATTAAGGATCTAAGTCCTTTCACCCACATCTCAAATGTTTAGAATAAAAGTGGAACATCTAAACACCAATAAACATCAACCATATATATACATCATATATATATTCATATACCAAACAGCATGATTCCTCAACGTCAGTCATGTTATATATACACAAGTCCTCAGCCAGACACATAAGCAAATGCATCAACAAAAATGAATTCAAAATCATCCTAGCTACCCGACGCTACATATCAGAGCCAGACGACCAAAAAGAAGTGAAGACACGCTTCACCAAAGACCACCAGCATACCTAATCTGCAATGCCTCATAGAGCATTATAAAACAGCAGAAGGGTGAGAAATATTATCATAATAACGTTGCATATAATTATATATATCTCAACATATAATACACATATACCACATTCTCACCACGACTTATCACGATGCACGTATCTATACACATAACATCAACATATACCATAAGTCATTTACACGGCATAACAATCCGTAATTTAACACATCAAATCCCATAGGCATATCCATTCATGCTCAAATACATGTATCACTAATACATATCAATTCATTCAACATAAACACATATATTCGTGTTCATTCACCGATGCATCATTACAAACATACAATTATCATCATTTCATATAAACATACATATTATGTTTATCCTCCAATGCACACCTGCACAATTCTGTTCATTCCACATCAACATATACATATATATGTTCATTCATCAATGCACAAATACAATGATGACAAATGCAACTCATAGAGACCGACTCTCGACTCTATGCAGATGCAATGCAGTACCGACTCATTATCTCAAGTTCAATTGAAGAACTTGTTGGAACCTTCGCTCACACCGTAACAAGGCACACGAAGTTCACCCATTGCTCACACCGTAAAAAGGCACACAATGTTTATGGATTGCTCACACCGTAAGAAGGCACACAATCTGATTGCTCACACCGTAAACAGGTACACAATCGTTCGTAATCATCGCTCACATCGTAAAAAGGTACACGAAGTTACAACAGATTCATCTTAGAATCCCACAACACAAGAATGCACATCATGATGTTTCACATACAACATGACTCATGACACTCTTGAAATGCATACATATTCACAATATAGTCATGCATTCATCACATACATATCGCATGCATCAATTGTATAACAACATATACAATTCTTCAAATACAACCATGTGATCCATATAGTCATTTTCATGCATTGTAATTCAATTTACATCAATGCAATTATTTGCCCTAAGGCCACAAACCATCACCACAACATCTCATCACATATTCACATTTAACATGCATTATCACTTAATTCAAACAATGCATACATTCACTAAAGATCCACAATTCACAAAGCATTCTCAAATCAAGGGTTCACTCTACAAACATATCCACAACACATTCATATCATTCATAATTAACATACTTAACATTTTCTACAAAATCACTATTCACAAACAGTCGGAAAAGTCGGCCAAAAGTCGGCTAAAAATATAATTTCTTATCACCATCAAATAGTACATATCAATACCTTCAATTCGATATAAAGAACTCTCAAATCCGATAAACAACGAACAAGTTATGGATATTTCAAAATAACGCAAAAACATAAACCGGACGCCCGACACTACGAAACGGTTCGAAAAAACTGTACCGATTGGACCAGTTTCAGACCTCAAAACTATTTTTCCTAGAAAGAACATCTCGTTAGCTTCCCAACGCTTCGAACGGGGATCAAAACCGACTTACGGTTCAAGACATATGAATTTCCGAAGTTTTTCCAAAACAGAATTTTCCACCTACAGCACGCGTCCGTACGACTGCGCACAAAACCAGAAATTCTGCTACATTCTGGTACAGCTGCGTAATCGCCTGAAACCCGATCGATTCAATTACTTTCTTCCGAATAAATACATGGTAATATCACATAAATACATACCAACATATTAGGATCAAGAAAAACCCGATTCCACGACTTTTATTTTTCGCCAAAATCTCACATTCTCAAAACCCCAAAAATGTCAAAACTCACAATATCAACCGATTTCAACGAAACGAGTTTCTATAATCTCGGCCTCACCTCACTCGACTAATCTACGCAATTTGTTTCGAATTTCATCCGTGAAAACATCTTTTACGACCGATTATGTCATTTTCAACCTAAAACTCATATTTCTCTAAACAACCAAAACAATCGGAAACAATCATACATAATCGTATACAAAGTTAGAATAATGATATTTCACACCCTTACCCGAGTTTAGAAACGACCGGAAGTCGATTCGGGTGAAAATTCCTCTTTTCCTTCTCTTTCTCTTCTCCTCCTTTTCTTTCTCTCCTATTTCCTTCCCTTTCTCTTACTATCTCTCTCTATATAAAGTTTTCTCTCTTTTTCTTTCCTTTCTAATTCTATCCCTTCTATTTCTTTTCTCACAAACACAAAAATATTTACTTAACATAAATATCTCAAAATATCTATTATATCATTAATTAAATACTATCTAATGTGAAAAGTCTAAAATACCCTCTATTCCAATTTTCCCCGCAAACTCTCAAAAACGGTAAAAATGCTTAATATGAAAACATAACATATTAAAACACCAATTTCACAAATAACATAATCATTGTCAAATTAAAGTAAAATACTCCACAAAATAATATAATTAACACCCAAAAATAGAGATAATTAAAATCGGGTCGTTACAGAAGATCAAAGAAGATGAACCTCTTTTTCCATATATTTTTCCCAACCGCCCCTTTTTCTTTTTCTCTCTTCCCAATGACAACATTAATGTGTTCCTGTCATTGATAAACTTCATCCCCGGTTAAAGGTTTAGGAGCCTCATCAAACTCTTGCTCTCCATTAAAAGTCTCCCGCAATCTACGATAAGGATGACCGAGTTTTAGAAATTTTTGATGCCCAAGGTAAATAGTATTTTTTCCAAACTCAAGTTGGTGATAACAAGTATCATCTTCACATATAGGACACACTCTATGTCCTTTGACATTGTATCCAGCCAAGTTACCGTAAGCAGAAAAGTCGTTGATTGTGCAAAATAACATTGCATGCATCTTAAACTTTTCCCCAGAATATGCATCATCAACTTCAACTTCTTCATCCCACAAGAGTCGTAAATCATCAATTAATGGACTTAGATAAACATCTATGTCATTACCAGGTTGCCGTGGTCCATAAATTATCATACTTAACAATATATACTTGCCCTTCATGAACAACCAAGGAGATAGGTTGTAAATAGTGAGAAGAACAGGCCACGAAGTATGATTATTGCTCAGATTACCAAAGGGGTTCATTCCATCTGTGGCAAGCCCAAGCCTAAGGTTTCTTGGCTCAACTTCAAAATCCGGAAACAACGAATCAATTTTCTTCCATTGCAACGAATCAGCTACATGGCGAATGTTTCCATCACGAGTCCTTTCATTTGCATGCCATCTAAGATTCTTTGCGTCATTCGAATTAGCAAAAAGTCTCTTAAATCGTGAAATTATTGGCAAGTACCATAACACTTTAGCAGGAGGATGCTTCCTACTAACATTGTCATAGTCATTGCCATCACCATTGTTGGCCTTCAGCTTGTAACGCGACACACCACATTTCGGACCTTGATACAAGTCTTCATACTTTTTCCGGTATAATATGCAATCATTAGGGCAAGCATGTATTTTGATATACTCCAGACCCATTGGACACAATATCTTCTTGGCCTCATAGCAACGATCCGACAATTTGTTATCTTCTAGTAACATTTGCTTTAGCAATTCAAGTATTTCTGTGAAACTTTTATCCGACTGTCCATTTTTTGCCTTCAGATTAAACAACTTTAACATCGCCGATAATCGTGTAAAATATGGGCATCCCTTATATAAAGGGGTGTCTTTATCACTACATAAAGTATCATAAATATGAGCATTCTTAAAAGAAGATTCCCCAATATCACGGAACATATCCTCTAGTTGATCTTCCATATATTCATCTTCATCCACTCTTTGACTTTGTGACGCCTGACTTTCCTCTTTATCCACCTCACCATGCCACATCCATATTATATAATTTTGACATATACCACCACAATAAGGGTGATGGAATATTTCTTTCTTTGTACCCTTTTTGATATTCACGCAAACAACACAAGGACAATAAAATATACCATTATTGTTGGGAAGATGTTTATCAGTGTATTCAAGGAATTCAAGAACTCCGTTCTCATAAACCGGACCTAATCTATCGGCTTTCATCCAACTACGATCCATAACAACTTCTGAAATTTATACACGTATAATAATGTGAATGACAGAACAAAATCTAATCCAAAAACTTAAGCATATGCATATGCAAATCTAAACCTAAAGCATATGAAACATGTACTCTCATACTGACTTGAGCATATACAACATAAACAAAGAAAAAAAGAATAAAGATGTTGAAGAATATCGTACTTAGAAGCTGAAGAATCTTATGCACGTAAGGAATGAAGATGTTGAAGAGTACCGTACTTTGAAGCTGAGGAATCAAATGAACAAAGAGGGTGAATATTTGAGCATATACAACATAAACCAAGAAAAATGAATGAAGATGTTGAAGAGTACCGTACTTCGAAGGTGAAGAATCAAATGAACGAAGAGGGTGAAAATTTGAGCTCCAAATGAATGGATACGAAGAGGGTAAAGATTACATCACCGCTGTTGTCTCTAGCTCGCTTGTTCGCCTAGGGCAATAAGTTTTGTTTTAATTTATCACTAAACCCTTTAATCTCGGTTGGGTAACGCAACCGTAGTGGAATTGTAAGTCCTATAACAATGACTGATTTCCTTCACCGTTGTAAAATCATTTACAATTTATTATTTAAATAATGGACTTAAGTGACACACGCTTCTAACAACGGTTGATTTATTTCACCGTTGTAAAATCATTTACATTTTATTTTTTAAATAATGGACTTAAGTGACACGCGCTTAATGTACTCTAAAAAATGGAAAAAATGTAGTTGCTGAGAATCGAAGCTTGCTACACATCATTTATTACTACGGTGTTTTAAGTCAACCGTCATTAAATTACTGTTTATAAATCTAGCTACTCACTGGGCGCGCCATTAAATTACTACGGTGTTTTAAGACAACTGTCATTAAATTTTAACCTATTACAACTGTGTATATGAATCCATTGTAAACCTGGCGTTGTTGTTTGCGCGTTTTGTAGTAGTGGCTGATGGCACTATTGAAAGGTATAAGGCAAGGCTAGTTGCAAAAGGATACAGTCAAGTAGAAGGTCTGAATTTTTTTTATACATTTTCACCTATAGCAAAATTGTCCACAGTTAGAGTCCTTCTTGCTGTAGCAGCCATCAAGAATCGGCATTTAGATCAGCTTGATGTAAACAATGCATTCTTGCATGCTGACTTAGAGGAGGATGTTTATATGAGCGTTCCTCAAGGAATTACATGCAACAAGCCCAACCAAGTTTGCAAACATGTCAAGAGCCTCTATGGATTGAAACAGGTCAGTGGAAAATGGTATGAAAAACTCACATCATTATTGCTTAGTCTTGGTTATACTCAGTCCAACTCAGCTTATTTCATGTTTACCTTGGCAAGGAATGTCATATCACAATTCTCCTTGTTTATGTTGATGATGTAATCTTGGCAGGTACATCATTATCTGAGTTTGATCATATTAAGCAAATTTTGCATAATGCCTTCAAAATCAATGACCTATGAACATGTGAGTTGATTTGGATGCTCTATATTTTGAAGGATCTCCACATTACATACTCTAAGATTTCAGCCTGGTATTGTGACAATCAAAGTGCTAGCTTCCAATCCTGAGTTACATGAGAGGACAAAACACCTTGAAATTGACTGTCATCTTGTGAGAGAGAAGATTAAGTAAGGTGCCTTCAAATTGCTTTCAATAGACTCTCAAGAACACTTGGTCAATTTCCTCACAAAACCTTTGACCGCAAGCAAGTTTCAGAATTTCATTTCCAAGCTTGGCATGATAGATATATATCATGCTTAAGCTTATGGATGCTGTTAAAATGCTTGCTTTAGCTTCATTATTATTGCACCTTTTCTTTTATAGTTAGGGTTTAAAAGTTTGTTAAGCTTCATACTATTTTAGGAAAGTTTGTTATAGGTGGTTAGTAGAGTTTGTTATTCAGTTGTAACTATTTTTATCACCTATATATGTTTACTCTCATGTGATGTAAAGGCTAAGCAATGATAATGAGAACATAATGCTTTATTCTCTTCTCTCTTCTTCTTTTTTTTGGTTTCTAAAGCTCCATTCATAAAGTTTTTCTTGAGTGTTTCATCTCTAACTCTTCAAATTTGCAACAGGTAAGACTTCATTTCACAACAAAGCAATGTCAAGGGAGTGTGACAGGCCTGATGTCAAGAAGGTGGCACAATTATATAATCACAGAGAAAGAATAGTAAGAAAAACAGTGCCTCACAATTTTATATATATATATATTAAAAAACTATTGAATAAGGTACTCATTAACTAATGAAAAGAGCTACAACCCCAATAACTTCAACATAACATTAACATTAATACATATCTAAGACTTTGGCATTTAGCAATATATCATTAGAGAGAATCAATCATCAAGCATGTTCATTGTTATCACTATAGCAATGTACATTAATATCGACTCTATTGATAAAAAGAAAACTAACAAAAAGTCAGCATGGTATCATCTTTAAAAAAGAAAATATTAATTCTAATGAATTTCAGGGTTTTTCATCAATCAGCTCAATAATATGGCTGAACTGACGAATTTCAACTGTACATCATTTGTGAGTTTAATTGTTCCAGATCCTCCTTAAATATCCAACGATAACCACAATTTTTTACCTCCACGTGCATACCAAGTGGCTGATCAACTATAGCTTTCAATTCAATATCACTAATATCATCCAAATCCCTCTGTTATATCATTTATCATACCAATAAATTCCTCCCTACTGAAAAAAATTAGGGGTGTGCATGGTTTTAAAACTAAACCAAACCGAACCAAATATATAATTCAGTTTGGTTTTTAAAACCACTTTAATTAAACCAGTTTATTTTTTTAAAATTGGTTTTTATTTGGTTCAATCCGGTTTAAAACCGGTTTATATTAATATCCAGTTTTTCACTTGAACCAATTTAAAACCAGATTTTTCATAAAACCAAATTGTAATCAGAATTTTTTCAATTTTATAGTGACTTCATAAAACCAATGGCTATCCATATTATGAGACTGATATGCTTGTTTTAAATCCTTAAATTTGTGTTTCCATGAATTATTCATTTGCCGACAAAACTATTCTAATGACATACATATTAATTGTGTATCTAGCTACACAAAAAATAATTCAATTGTATAACTATTAGATTCAAATATTATAAAATAAAACTGTAGAAAGTCTCACTAACAAATTTTTTAATTGTTGTTATTGGTGCATAACAAATTATATATATATATATATATATATATATATATATATATATATATATATATATATATATATATATATATATATTTGTTATGGTTACCGTGTTTCATATTTAAATTTAATGTTTCATAGTAATCCAATTTGTTATCCGGTAATGAAACATAATAATCCAATTTTTAATAGTTCTATGTACCAATTATAAAATTTGTTACTGGAATATAGAACTGAGACTTTCTGTAGTAAAGTAATATGGTGCATAGTAATCCAATTATATAATGAAACATAAAAAAAACAAATATATAAATTTAACACATAGTAAAATTTGGATATCCAATAACTAAACATATGGTTACCGGTTTATATTTGGATAATAAAATAGATAACCGAATTTATATTTTGACATTTGGTTTGGATTTTTAAAAGTGGAACAATTTGGATACCAATTTGGTTAAGCATAACCGGTTTTTTTGCACACCCCTAAAAAAAATTAGCACCAGGTGATCTAAATCAACTGTGACCAGATCTTTTCCAAGACGTATGGGAATAATTGGATAGATCCCACGCCGTTTACATTGAAAACCAAACGCAATATTAGGTGACAGTTCTTCACCTAAATTAGTCGGATTATCATGTGCTACAAATGTTAAGCAGCAAACAATGCCTATCCAATTCTTGTCATGCATAATGGATGATGGATCGATGGTTATTGAACTACCTACATTTTGTTTGATGAACCAATATGGAATTTGAGTTTTTGGAATAACAATATTCATATGACTTATTGGGATGTCGGATTGCATGTGAACCTGGTATCAAGTAAATTAGTTATGTATCAGTTTAATCACATAAAAATAAATAGACAAAAGGAAAAAGGATGGAGTTGGCACCTGAAGGAGTTGTATCATCCAAGAAAAAGCCATTCCATAACAGCTTTCCATCTCAATTAAACTTGGGCAGTCAAATATATATAACCCAGCTGAATATCTACCAAAAAATGTTTTTCTTACTGACAAAACAGTTTTTGATGGGAGCTCAGGCAAATATTTCAGGCGCTTACAGTGCTGCAAGTTTAATTCTCTAAGTTTGGAAAGTTCTTTCATGCTAGAAGGTAGTGTCACAAAATTGTTACCCCCCCAAATATAGGGTTTCTAAGCAATGTAACAACCCAATAGCATTACGGATTTTAAGAAGGTTGCAGAAACTCAGGTCAAGATATTGCAAACATGATAAACGAGACAATGAAGGCAACAATAAACCAACTGGATCTTCAGGTTTTCGAAAAATCAAAAATTGAAAGTGCAGCTTTAGAAAATTGTAGATGAAAGATGTTGGTTGGTATTGGGTAGTAGTTTCCTTGTTATCAAGCATCTCCGAATGTTCTATTTGGCTTTGTATTTCTAACAGATTATAAAATAAATTTGGACAGCCTGAGATAATTAACTGTTTGAGAGAATTCAGACCAAAAATGTTGTTAGGAATACTGACCAAATTTGTACAATTCTTCAAATTTAATCTGGAAAGCCTCCTTAATGTACCAATGGATAGATCAATCTTCACAAGATTTATACATCCTTCAAGATCTAGGCTCTCAAGATTGGGAATCTCCTCAAAATTTGGCATCATATTAAGATTTTTCGAGTCACGGAGATCAATATGTGTCAAATTAGGTAGAGACTGCAGGCAATGAAAAACAGAAAGAAACAAATTCAAAATCATACTTTAACCTAAATTCATTTCTTTAACTAACTGCACTGAAAGTAAAAATAAATATTGTGAGATAAGAACTTTTTGTGTTCATCATAAAAAGAAAAGCAAAGACTCATAACCATTTTTATAGTACCTTTGTGCCCTCCCATAGTTTCCTAATGTTGCTATGAGGTAGGATCAGTTCAACAAGTTTATGCGGCTGAAAACTTGATGGCAAACTAGTGAAAGGATATTTATCCCAATATAAATACCCCAATTCACTTGAAAGAAAATTGAGACTTCCTGAGAAATTAAACATCAACAACTTGAGCAATTTAAGGCGACTCATTTGTGCTAAAGCTTCGGCCCTCAATGTTGTCATCTTTTGTATTTCTATATCATTTGCTGGATCATACTGCATAACCATGGCTTCAAGGTTTTCTGTTGCCTACAGTATTGCAAATGAAATTAAAGAGTATAGATACTTCAAATTGTTTTAATCGATTGTCGAAAAAATGGCAAGCAATTGTTTTATTTCAATAACTATTTTACCATGTTTTCTGAGATAGCATTGTGGACATCCTTGTAGTCCCACACCCTGTTCCACTTTCTTGGTTCTTTGGGTGATTTTTCTCTAACGATACTCTTTCCCAGTTCTCTAAGCAAATCATGCATACAAATTATCTGCTTCTCACAAGTTATGAATGATTTATCAATAAGAACTCTTAAACCAATTTCAGGATGAAATCCACGAAAATCTAAAATTTTCTTCACGTATACCTCATTGTGTCCATGAAAGAAACAAGCAATATCAAGAAATATATCTTTTTCGGTATCCTCCAGTCCATCAAAACTAATTCGGAGTACATTCATAATATCTGTCCTTGGATTCTCTCTTAATCTTGACAATGCACTTCTCCACTCAGAGACATCTCGACCATACAGAAATGAGCCCAACACTTTAATTGCTAGTGGAAGGCCATTGGCATATGCTAGTACTTCATATGTCAAGTATATGTAGCCACTCATGATGTCATCACTTTTGAAAGCTTTCCTACAAAACAATTGAAGGGCACATTTACGATCCAAGAGTCAAACTCTGTATACTTCATCTACTCCATGCTCTCTCAAGATGTGCCCATTTCTTGAAATTATGATTATTCTACTCCCTCTGCCTAGCCATTCTCGTTTGATGTCCAATTTATCCAGTTGTTCAACTTCATCCACATTATCAAGAACAACAAGGGATTTTATTTGACATAGCCTAGTTCGAATCAAATTAGATGCCATATGAAGATTGCATATCTGAAGATTTTCTTCATTTAGAGTTTGACAAAGAAGTTGCTTTTGTACTCCAATTGGGCCATGATCTCCATAAATTTTACTTACATCATCAATAAAGCAGCAAGCATCAAATTGATTAGAGATTTTAGCATACAAAGCAGTAGCAAGAGTTGTCTTCCCTATTCCACCCATTCCGCAAATTCCTACAACTCGAACATCATCATCATCTGAGTCCATAATCAGAAGGTTTTCTAATTCTTCCACTTGTGAGTGCATCCCAACTATATCCCTGGGTAAATTTGAATATTTGTTTCCCAATAAGCATGTTACCTCTTTAATAATTTTCCCAATCTCTGTATATTGTGGCCTAAAAGACCAGAGGAAAGAAATAACAAATCATCACATGATAGGTTGAAACAAAAATTACAAAAGTTATAGTTCTGTAGTAGTTAATAGATAAGAGTACTTACTTATCCTTTACATCCCAACCAGAGATTTTGGATACGTGTGTTAGGGCTCTCCTCCATCTTTGCACTTCCTCTAAATTTGCTTTGAATCTTTCTTCATGCTCTTGAAAGGACTTTTCAAAAACTCCGCTTTGCTTTCGTACCACAGATGGACTGACATCAAAGAAAATAGGTAGAACAGATTGTCCTGGAACATCAATGCAATCAGCAATTTTTGCGAGTTCTTGCAAGCACCATGTGGAAGAAGCATAGTTTGTTGAGAAGATAACAATCAAAATATGGGATCCTTCAATAGCTTGTAGAAGCTCAAATGAAATACGTTCCCCTTTCTTGAGCTTTGTATCATCCCTGAAGGTAATAATGCCTTTTCTATGGAGAGCACCAAAGAGATGATCGGTGAAATTGTTGCGAGTGTCTTCTCCTCTAAAGCTCACAAACACATCATATTTCCATCTCATCTTAGGTGAAGAAGAACCAGTTTGAAGGGTATTGCAAGCCAATGCCATTGCAATTGTATAGAGATGAATTTGGAGAGCGTCAACGGAGAGTGAGAGTGAGAAAACAGAAGTTGATTGGGAATGGATGAGATGGTTTCTTTTTTCTTGTTCTTTTGTGGTAAGTCAAAGCAGCGTTAATTCCTACTTCAATCATCACCGTATTAGTTGAATTTTTCTCCTCAAAAAGATTAAAATACGGGATAGGATTGTGCCACTTAGTAGCGGAAAAGGCACCATGACTTTGGATCAGTCTAGTCCCTCGGATGAATCGGGTGCTTTTAATCGAGCCACGTGTTAAATTTTTTATATTACAAAATTTACAAACTATGAATCAATCCTCTTCCATATCTCTTCGGGTGTCGTGCCGGTTAACACCTGCCACCTCTGCACCTTTGTATCGCCCCTTCGAGGTGGACATCCTCTCTCTCCTTGATGCTAACGCCCAACCAGAGCCACAGACTTAATGTTTGAATATACCAATGTCGTTACCCCGCCATAAAGATCAGCAAAGCAACTGTTTCCTTCCTTTTTATTTAAATTAATTGAAGGTGCTAACATAATGAATGGGAAGTTTTTTTACTTAAAACTGATTTAATATTGACTTTTCCAAATTCTTTAATGTGAATATTTTTTATTGGTATTGTCACCTCAAAAATATTGTTACTAAAATTAACTTTTTCCAGCTTCTCATTTGTAGTGTCTGTAGATAGTAGTAGTTCATTGGAATTTAATAATGCTGTTCATTTGTGCACAAATAAATGTTATAGCAAGTTGGTGATAACATTGGTATACCTTCATTCTTCTACAGATGGACAATTGATGTGGGTTGGACCAGCACTTGGGTCAGAATAGTATATGTGGTCATTTTGAATGGAGGTTTATTGTATATTTGTTTTGCAAGATTGCACTTTTATTTTAGATTTCAGTTCATTACAGTTTAGAGCTCTTTTGTTAGTTGATACTACTATCTCAATTTACTGCTAATTTACACATTGCTAAAGTCTCATAACCTTTGATTTTCTTCTATATTTGAATAAATATAATCCTTTGGTTTTTCTTTAGTCCATATGATGAGAACAATTTGATGATTACCAGTAATTAAAACTTTTCTCCATATGAAGGGCTCAATTATCCAACTGTGTGTATTGAATCCTTTGTTAGATAGTGTAATGGAAATTGCATGAATCCGGTGTATATAATGGGTTCAAATTCTGTTAGTGCCGTTTTTTGAAATAAATTGATAAATTAGAAAATATTATGTAATAAGGTTAGAACACGAGACCTTGAACTCGCAAAAAACACTTATTTACCGCAACAACACTTTGTTTGCCCATGTTATGTCTGTTAAACTGTCAATTCATGCAAAATTTCCTATGCCCAAACTGTCATGGACACTATTGCCAAAATGCTTACATGTTTGGTATTATTGTACAAATTGAAATAACCATGGTGCTTATGGAAAAATCATCATATGCAAAATTAACTACCATGATTTATATGTAACAAAACTTGATAATTGTCATGATAAAGACATACATGACAATAAAATTATAGAAATACTATGGATATTCATTATATGTGCAACATTAGATTGATGTCTTATGGTGTAAAGAAGAAGACCCTATTAAACTGTCATGGACAGTGTATATGCTTAATGACAGATTTATTTTTGCACTTACAATACCTGGAAACAACAGGTTGTGGTTTAGTGTTTTTCAAAATATTAACTTTTAACTTTGGTCAAAAAAGTCTACAACAGAGTATATTGAAATTCTTATACTTTGTTAAAGTCATACTTTAAAGTAAATACCATGTTTAATATTGTATGTAAACAATTTTATTGATAATAATTTTAGTTTTATTCTTTTTATCATATATTAAACCATTCTTATTATTATTATTATCAAAAATATCAAATAACCAATTTTTTAAAATTTAAAAAATAATAAAAATTTTATCCAATTAAACAATATCATGAAATATCACGGACACAACCAATTATTTTAACCTATATGGTCATATGTATCATTGTTCTTTATATAATTACATTAACCATTTATTGTTTATAAGATATATATAAACAAATTATATATACAATTTTAATATACTATTCATTTTCATTTGATATAATTAATATGTATTACACTATTAAAATTAATCGACCCGTGCGGACGCACGGGTCTTTTACTAGTTATTTAAATTAATTGAAGGTGCTAACATAATGAATGGGAAGTTTTTTTTACTTAAAACTGATTTAATATTGACTTTTCCAAATTCTTTAATGTGAATATTTTTTATTGGTATTGTTTAATTAGGGCAAAATACCGTTTTTGATCCCTTAAGTATACTCCCTGATTTACTTTGGTCCCTTAATGTTTTTTCGTGCCATTTTGGTCCTTTAATTGTATAATAGATGCAAAAGAGTCCCTTCCGTCCATTTGATGCAAACGACGGTTTGTTTTATCCACCTGGCGTCTGAGCTAGCATCGTGGCACCTTCTTCTTTATATCATCTTCATCGTTTCACTGTTTCCAAAAGAACTTGGTTATCTTCATCGCTCCATTGTTCCATCGTGGCATCATTGTTGTTTTCTTCATCGTTTCATAGTACGAATTGTCTTCTTCTTCTTCATCGTTCTAATTGCTTCAAGATGAAGGTTAGTCATGGCCATTCGTTTCTGAAGGAGAACAAATCTGAAAGTGGACATTCATGTGTTCAAAGTTGCTCGCGAGTTGTACCGTTGTGTCTTTGTGGAGATGAGGCAGTGCTTCGTAGGGTAAACACTGAGAAGAATTTCGGAAAGAAATTTTGGGGTTGTTCGAATTATAAGGTAAACCCTAAATTTTGTTTGAGTTAAAATCTGGTAAAAATACGATTTTGATCCATATCTATTTCGCAAGGGTCCTTGCAAAGAGGATGTGGTTTTTTCATTTGGTTCCATGAAGAATTAGCAGAAGACACAAATCAAGTTTTGGTGAATAGATTGGAAAGCTTATCAACGGATTTTGAAAATTTTAAGTTTAGAAACGAAGAACTAGGAAAGGTTGTGACTGAAATTTAAGTTCAACTGAACAAGATGTGGAAGTGGAAAATGATGTGTTTTGTAATGTTATGTGTATGGTTTTTTAGGATGTTTTAGGAGTGGAAATTTATGTGACAAATAGGAAATTTTGTAATGTGTAACAGATCACAATTTAATCAATTTTATGAGTTTTTTTGTTTGGTATATGTTTATTTCTAGCAACATATTATTTGGTTGATACATTTTTTGCTCAAACATATATCAAATTGACACAACTTATAACATTACTCAAAGATGAACACAAACTGACTTTAATTGATATTGTAGAAAGGCATACAGATAGTTCCACAAAGGTTCCAAAATGTATTAACATGTTACATAGACATGTTCAAAATGACTTTAAAATACACTACAACATACAGTTCAAAACGACTTCAAAAAACATTACAAAATACCAAATGTTCCAATACCATAAACTAAATAAAGCCTAATTAATACTAGATGTCTTTCTTTGGTGTAATCCTCTTGGTTGGGGTTGTCCTTCTAGTTGTAGGACCAATCACATTCTTTGAAGCAGATAATCTTGTTGTTGGTCCTGGTGCTACAAATGGCCTTCTTACACCAAGCTTCTATGGCCTTACAGTTGCTTTTGCTGTTTCCCTTGAGCATTGTCTTGATACAACCTTTCCTTTAGAAGACTTGGTTGCAGCCTTGTAACCTTGTGTTGCTGATGACTGAGTTGCTGGTACATGGCTAGCTGTGGCCTGACTTGCATTAGCCTGAGATGTTGCTACATTAGAAGTTGTGGTCTGACATGCATTAGCCTGAGATGCTGCTACATTAGAAGTTGTGGCCTGACTGGCATTGGTCTGAGATGCTGCTATATTAGAAGCTGTGGCCTGACTGGCATTGGTCTGAGATGCTGCTACATTAGATGTTGTGGCCTAACTGGTTATGTCCTTGCAAGTTAATTTGTTATGTCCTGCTTTTTTGCACCTAGAGCACTTGACAGCAAAACCTGTTCTTCTCATTTTTTGTCACTTCCATCAATCTCCCCTTGCTCAAGATTTCTCCTTTTCTTAGGTCTACCAGGCATCTTCCTATACTTGGGTGGCTGAGCATCTGGATATGGAGTCTTGACCCACAAATTGGATCCATTCACAGGGTAAAGAACAGACTTGTACACTGCCTTGTACATAGATATCCTATAATATTCAAGAATATAGTCATCAACTTTAAAGTTCCTACTCTTCATGGATGACATTGCATGGACACAAAGAAGTCCTGTTAGATCCCATCTTCTACAGGAGCATTGTAAATCCTTCAAATTCACAGTGAAGGTCTCAGCTGGATTTTCCAAATGCCTTACTTCAAATATATGCTCATCTGACATTCTACAATAACAAGAAGCCCATCAATAACAAGAAGCCATAAGTTTGTATAATCGCATGAATATCAAAAACCAATACTAAAATTGCATCAATACCTGACTAGCCATAAGTTTGTAAAATTGCTAGTTATCTCAAGTTTCTTTCTAATGTTGGGCAAATATCATTACCAAATACATCTTGGAGCCTCATTCTATTTTTTGTCCATCTCTCCATAATGTAAGTTCTGATCTCCTCAAGCATTGTCACAAGTGGTTTTCGTCTGGAGTCAACAATGACACTGTTAAATGACTCAGACATGTTATTTAACACAGCATCACACTTATTGGATGTCCTAAAATATGATCTACTCCAAAATCTTGGTGGTGTCTTCATCATATGGAGCTATGCTTCTTCATTGTCCAATCTCATTCTCCTCATCTCTCTTTCCCAAGCTTGAACATATGTTGACTTTGCAGCCTTCCAGATAATTTCCTTCAACAACTTACCAGGGAACCTTTTCCTGAAATTGTTATAAAAATGTCTAACACAAAAGCGTTGTTCAACATTGGGCAACAACTCATCCATTGTGGGTAAAAGCCCATGCAATAACAATGTACATAAATACCAAGTTTACAAAACAGAAAAAAAAAGCAACATAATGTAAATGTCAACAACTAAGTACCTTTTGTTGGTCTAAAATGAAAGTGTATGTTAGACACTCAGTAGTACCACCTAGGTCAGCAATCAACAACTCCAAAAATCAAGTCCAGCTTTCCTTATTTTCACCTTCCACCACTGCAAATGCTATAGGAAGCATCTGATAATTTGGATCCCTTCCTATTGCTGCCAGAATTTTCCCTCCACAAAGCCCCTTCATGAAACAACCATCCAGCCCGATAACATGTCTAGAAAGTTTGAAACTCTCCTTTCAAGTCTCTACCATTTTGTACAACATATGAGGCTCCTCAACTCGTGTATCCACTAGTCCATCACAATAATCAGGTTGAGACACAGCGTGTTGAATGTAAATGTCAACACTTCGGTGCACCCTGTAAAGGTCTGCAATATCTAAAGCACCTTTGTCATCAACTAGGGCTATCATCCCAAATTGTGGATCCTTGTAATACATCTTTTCAAAGTCACTATAACCTAAGTCCTTCAAAACACCTACTAACTCAAAAAAACTCCACCTATCAACATCCAATTTCAATTCAACTACCGTTCTTCCAACATACACACTAAGTTCAGGTTCAACGAATTCACCACTGTGGTGAATTTTAAGCTCCAAAAATTCTTCCATTATGCCCTAACACAGTTCAATAAGATTGTTTCAACTTAAGTAAATCTAGTTTCAACCTAAATCTACAGAAAGCCCTAAATCTATCTAAACCTTCAATCGAAACAAACCCTAAAAACTTTATGAAGCGAATACTTACCTGAAATCCTTCTTCTTCAAAGTTGCTTCGTCTTCAGTCTACCCTTGTTCTTCGTCTTCGCAACTCGTTCTTCTTCGTCTTTGCAGTCGTTTCTTCTTCTTCTCCAGCCAGTGGTTTGACAAGAATGAATGGCTTCAACATATTTTATTTCACTTCTGATACATTTGGTAGTACACGTAAGCTGTTCCAATGCCATCTGGATTTCACTTACCCACCTCAGCATACAAACTACCAGCTGGAGTCTTTTTTTGAACTTTGACTAACGTTCTATTAACGGAAGGACTAACGTGGATATGTTTAAATAATTAAAGGACCAAAATGGCACGAAAAAACATTAAGGGACCAAAGTGAATCAGGGGGTATATTTAAGGGACCAAAAATGGTATTTTGCCTTTAATTAAATTTTAAAAAAAAATTACATCTTTAAATTCTAGATATCTCTATACAAATAAATTAGTAAATGTTGGTTTTTGTTGATGATGACACTTTAGAATTCACTTGCAATTTGTGTTTTCGAAAGTTTTTTGAAAAATAAATTTGGCATGTTCAATTATAGTCTTTCGATAACTTTTTGATAAATTTAATATTATATCCTTCATCTCTTTCAAACTATAGTTTGGATATTTTGATATATTTAAAGAACTCGAAATGAACGTTTATTCAGTAAAGGACTAAATCGAAATCTGAAATTAAGTTAAGGGACCAAATGATGCTAGAAGTGTGCATTTAAACCGGTTTATTGGAACCGGTCCATATATTCTGGTGCACCAATTTAAAATATCCAAACCATTTATATTACAAATTGACTCAGTCCATATTTTTAAATTAAAAATAAACCGGTTTACCATTTGTTAAAACCGGTTATATATTGGTTCTTACCCAATAACTAACTGCTACAGTTTTTAGTTTAATGTATTTCATAGCATACTAATTTAGTTGAAGTTATGTGAACAGACGATGAATGTGTGGTGGTTCTTATGTATTACGTTCTGAGTAAATTATGTTAATATTATTTCATTTCCAAAAAAAAAATATATTTCTATGTTGTTTACTCATAACATTTTTGTAATACAGTAATTTTATTTAATTATAAAAATTTAAATTGATTTGAAACCATTTATTTTTGTAAACATGTTTTTGTGACAAAAAGTTTAATTTATCAAATTTGAATTATAATGTAGTTTGGTTAATAAGATATGTGGAATCATGTACACAGTTAAATTTGTATTATTCCACTTATTTAAAGAATTGGTTAATGAAAAAAAATTTGGCCTTGGTCACCTTCAATTCACGTTCTACAGATTTTGGGTTTTGCTTGAGTCGTCGGGCGAGCTATTTTCTAATAGCGTATGTTGCGGTGAAAATTGGATAACAAATTATTAATTAATTTGCATCATTTTTTCTTTTACAACCGACTTTGATTTATCCAAAGGAAAGGTTCAAGATCGTTAGAAAAACCTAAAGGGGGAGATCTAAGGTTCGGGGGTTGGTTACGCCTAGGGAAGGTATTAGCACCCTAAACGTCCGTAGTACTCTACGGAAACCTCTTGTTTTACTGTTATCTTATATTTGCTAAAGGTTCTATGCTAAAGGTTGAAACCCTAGGGGTTAGTATCTAAGTATACTCGACAAAGCATCGCACTTTGCGCCTACGTATCCTCGGGTGTAGAATCAGAGTATGCGTAGTTCTACTTCTACTGAATGATTAACTATGGCCAATATTCAGAGGGGAAATGAGTGTGAACTCATTGTAGAGTATAAGAACTCTCTAAATCTAGTCGTAATGGACCTATGTTATGTTTTAGTCAATAGGGGAAAGTGATGATTCATTATGATGAATATCACTAAGAGTTTAAGAACTCTCTCCTAAAGCTAGTTGTAATTTCTATGGCTCTGATGAGGCCAAGAAATGAAGTTTCTCCTAAGAGGTCACTTAAGTTAAGGTGGGGGCTATGACTTTAAGAGTCAACACTAATCACCTTCCTTTGGAATGAGGGGATAAAATAGTTGTAGGATAATAATTATAGAATAATAATAGATAAAGACATGATAAAAGATGAAACGCTTATACAAATATGATGAGATGAAAGCAACACAAGCATAAGGATGACAAGATGCTTCATGATAAAGTATGGATAAAAGTTGACATAATGAGGACATATCAATATGTTTTAATCTTAAGGAAGACAAACATAAAGAACAACCACGAGATAAAGAGCATGATATTAATAAAGGATGATATAAAAATTCACATTAAAGTCAAATATATGATAAATCAAGCATGGATGGATTAATTCAAAATTTAAACAAACATTAGTGAAACAAGCCCTTAAAAGGTCAACAAAGATGATCATAAATAATGTTAACAATTAAACCAATGGTGACAATCAATCAACAATTAATAATACATATTGAAATTTAAAATTAAACTACATATTGATAATTAACATTTAGAAGTTAACATTTAACAATACATTTTAACAATTAAAATACAAATTGACAATTAAAAATTAAGACACAAATTGATAATTTAAAATTAACAACACAATTAAAAATAACAATTGACAATTAAATTAAAATACACAATTAACACCACAAAATGATTAACTATTAACAATTAACAATTAACAATTAAGATACTATTACCAATTAAAATTAAAATACAAATTAATTAACAATTGGAATAAGGGATTAACAATTAAAATTAAAATTATCACAACAATTATCAATTAAAATAAAATATTTTGGAGTTTTGGAATAAGGAAGAATATTTTAAGCAAAATAAATAAAATAAAAGAAGTTTTAAAATGAAAGATTTGAAATTAAAAGAAAAGTTGAAATAAAAACGCAGGGGGGATGTGGAAGAAATCCTAAAATAACTAAGGGATAGTTAATGGTGTGTTGGGCCAGAAATGAGAGGGTGTGGACAACACAAGGCCCAGGCGAAAGTCCAAGGAGGAGGAAAAGGAATCAGGCGAAAAATGAAAAAAATGACCAAAAGGGTTGATCCGCAGGATCGAACCCAGGTCATGTGAGTGAAAGGCAAGGCATAGTGCATGTGTGTGACCGTTGGGACGGCGTGTTTCATCCAACATATACATGCTTCAATAACAATATAAACTAAAGCAAACCATGAAATATTAAAATGGAAAAAACGCGCATATGGAAATTAGACGTAATAACATATCAATTGGTCAATGGCATTTAATCACTACATGACAAAATCAAAGCCCAAACCAAAAACACGCAGCCACGTCTCTTCTCCCTCCATGCAACGTGAAGAACTTCAACACCACCATCGTGAAAATGCCATGGCACACCCCTCTCTTTCCCAGTCTCGTTCTCCCTCATTTCTCCATCATTTTTCACAAACTAAAGGTCTAGACTGATCAGCAAAGATCAAGGATTCCAACCATGCCATTAGTTTCTATTGAAGTTCAATCACAATTCACACGAGGGCAAAAACCAGGGCGGTTCAATGAGGTTTAAAACTTGGAAATTAAACACATGACCCAAACTAAACATGCAGCGGTTTGAAAGACTTAAACATATTAATGTGCACATACCAGCCTTAAATATCAAACAAAGTCAAGCATGCTCATGAGTTTTGAGGGTTTAGAAGCTTACCTCTTGGAGTAGGTCCAAGGCCTCTTCAAGAGTAGTTACAGAAGTGTTCTCTCACCCTCCTTGTGCATATTGATGCTCAGAGCTCTGACCACACTGCTTGGAATGGCTTGTAGCTCCTTCAAACTTCAAACCCGAGTCCCCTCATCAAAAATGGTTGAAAATGGTGGAGAGTGGAAAGCTCGATACAAAAGGTATTTGAGGGTTTGGAGGTCCTCTATGAAGTGCTTATGGATGATTTGAATGGCTTGTTTAAGGTTTGCACGAGGAGATGTGAATAGAGCAAAATTCTCGTAAGTTTTCGTAAAACCAATGGAAAGAGAGAGAGAGAGAGAGAGAGAGAGAGAGAGAGAGAGAGAGAGAGAGAGAGAGAGAGAGAGAGAGAGTTTACTTAGTGATTTCAGAACTGACCCTTGGTTATTCTTGTTGATTGTTGATTCTTGGTGTTTGGTATTGTGCAGTGAAAATGATAAAGGTTGGCAAGTGTAGCTTCACATGGGAAACGGTTTTGTTGTTGTTGGTGCGGCTAGGTGAGTGGAGGAAAATGGTGTTTGTTGTTTGTGATGAAGTGATGATGGTTATGGACCGCCTGTTGTTGTTGTTTGTTTGGTGGTTGTGTGAGGTGTGTGTGTTTGTTCTTGGAGCAGTGGTGGTTTTTTCGTGTGAGAGGTATTGGCGAATTGAATGTTGTTGGGTTGTTGTTGGTGAGAGGCAGTTTTTCTTTTCTACAGATTCTTTGGAGAGTTTATGGCCAGAGAAAAATTGTGAAGTTTGGAGTGAATATTAGCAAGAAAACATGTGGTAGCGGAAGTGTCCTTTGTGATGTGGTAGTGAGGTCGTGTTCTCCTCCCCCCCCCTTGAACGCCTCCTACTCCTCTGCTATATATGCTCCCCTAAAACTGAACTTTTTTCTTAATTATTTTGAATTTTATGATCGTTGATCTGTTGTCTTTTTCATTGCAACAGAGGGAGCGTTGTTCGTACCAGCAGGTTTACGTTGAGGTTGCAGAGCTCTTTGGACGTACGGTTTTTTGAACAAAGTGGCAACAACAACAACTTGCATTTTTAATTTGGTTTATATAATGGGCTTGGTACAAACAAAAAAGACGTGAAGTGGGTTTATCAACTTGTCGTGAAAATGAATTTGTTTTTTTGAAAATGAATAATATCTCTTTTTTTTTTAAATGAATTAATATATAATGAAGTTGAATAATAATAAATCCGAACCTAAATTGAATAGCTAGAAACAAAAAGTAGATTAACAATTAATATAATTAATTAACTAATTTTTTAAAACTAAATTAAATTGAGATTAATTAAAAAACAACTTAAATATAAATAACATTAAAAACATGCCAAATTGAAATTAAATTAAAATAAAAACAAATAGAATATTAAAATAAATATTAAGTTAAAATAAATAGAGAAAAATAAATAAAGCATCAACTAGCAGAAAAATGAGGGTAAAATTTAGGGTATAACAGTTGCCCCTATTTAAATATCTTCACCCGATGACATGAGAGATGAAGATTCTCATGTAATCAACAGTGAAAGATATTTAAATACAGATAACCAAAAATTTTACCCTCAGATGCACACACATGCAATGCAGCAAACATGATGCCAAGAAGATGCAAGAAAATGCAGACACAACAAGACACCAAGGGGCAAACAGGAAGCAAAAAGACCAAGGAGCTTCACCGGGGAAGGACGAAGGTTAACACCTCACTAGGGATACAAGCTAACCAACAAAAGAGACCCACCGGGAAGACTCCAAAGAAATACTGGGGAAAATACAATCTCCACTGGGGAAAGATCCGGGGAGATAGACTACTGGGGACAAAACAAACCCACACTCTTCCTGGGCATGAAACCAGAAAGAAAAACCTGATCACTAGGGATCAGCCTAAAAAAGGACAGACAACCAAGCAAAGACTTCCTGGGGATCTAATACCGAAGAGTTCAAAAATGGGATCTTCAAGAAAGGCCAGGAAGACAGAGACAAACCCTGCGCACTAGATAGGAGTCTTATGGTTGAATAAATTTGTTCCAAGAAGCTTAGCTTAAAGCAATTTTCAAAAATCCAAGGTAAGGGTTCAATGTCCGACACGATTCAAACAAGAACGGTTTTAAAACAAGAAGACAGTGCTTGACACGATTCAAACAAAGTCCAAGTTCAAGTTCGACACGATTCGAACAAGAACGGTTTTAAAACACGAGACAATGCTTGACACGATTCAAACAAAGTCCAAGTTCAAGTTTGACACGATTCAAACGAGAACGGTTTTAAAACCCAAGAAGACAGTGCTTGGCACGATTCAAACAAAGTCCAAGTTCAAATTCGACACGATTTGAACAAGAACGGGTTTTAAAACACAAGACAATGCTTAACATGATTCAAACAAAGTCCAAGTTCAAGTTCGACACGATTCAAACGAGAACAGTTTTAAAAATATTTAATGTTATACTTCTTGGGAAACAGCAAAAGGTTTAAAGATTCAAATCTGGCGCGCAAAGGTTAAGACCGAATAAGCACGACACAAGGCAAACCGGGAATGTCTTTACTTCACTAGGGAAATAAAGACAGACACCAACAAAAGAAACCACAAGCAAAACAGAGCACAAGGATGCAAAGATGCTAGGGTATGATGCATATGCTTAGCTATATGCTAGGAATGACGCGAACGACGCAAAACAGGAAAGAAGAAAGGATAACACAAGCCAACACCCTGAAACCCAAACCTCAAGGATAACCGGAGCAATCTTCTTTTCACTGGAGATGGCAAATCCAAGCCGAAGATACAGTACTACTAACTCTTCCTGTACCAATTTGATTCCATAAAACATCTTGATACTAGAGTAAAACTTAGTTTATCTTTGTGTTTTCTTAAAACTTTTCCGCTTTCAAGAATCAGACCAATAACAACTCTAGTGACTAAGAATTCTGTCGTCTAACAGCTGACTTCTTTGGGGATTCTTATACTGAGGAGTTCATGATGGGAGCAAGGTTAATGAGCCAAGAATAGACTCTGGTATTCCATATAAGAGTTAGTTGAGATAACATATAATCTGCTTCATGAAGGAAAACCGGTAGGAGCCAGAAAGGTAACCTCATTGGAGATAGAACCAAGAAATGGGCTCCAATAAAGGTATCTATAATGATTGATCATCAAGGCTAAACACGACTAGATGGCATTCTAGAAGGGATCTGCAATTAAGGTTGAATCGAAAAACGGTCTTCACTGGGAAAAGACATCCAAAGTGATGGAACAACAGGTTCAAGTATGACCAGTTGGCACTTTGAAAAAAAAGAAGAACCTTATTGGAGATTGAACCAAGAAATGGGCCCCAATAAAGTATCTAGGATGATTGATCATCAAGTCTAACGTGACTAAATGACATCTTAGAAACACCTCTAAAGTGATGGAACAACAGGTTCAAGTATGACCGGTTGGCGCTTTAGAAGTAACCTTGTTGGAGATAGAACCAAAAAATGGGCTCCAACAAAGTATCTAGAATGATTGATCATCAAGCCTAAACGCGACTAGATGACATTCTAGAAAGAATCCGCAATGAAGGTTGAACCGAAAAAATGGTCTTCGCCGGGAAAAGACATCCAAAGTGATGGAACAACAGGTTCAAGCATGATCGGTTGGCACTTTGGAAAAAGAAGAACCTTATTGGAGATTGAACTAAGAAATGGGCCCCAATAAAGGTATAGAATCTGATAGGTTAGCCGGAGTTGCATAACTGAAGATAAGACTTCCTGGGGAATTCCCAATTACGGTTGCGAAGAGGTTGAATAGTACCAGAGATAGATAAGCTGCTTATAGAAGACTGCCAAGCTTCTTCAAGAGATTGCTGCTTCAAAGATATGATGATATCACGATACTGTTGGAGAAATAATTATGTCTTCAACGAGGATCTTGTAAAAAGATGTTTCTTGCGAGAAACGGTGCAAAATAAATGCACGTTTAAAGATAGGTTAAAAACCACACCTGCCAGGGACCAAAGTTCAATCTAGGAACAAGCTAGAAAGAAACGGTCAAACATGACCCCAATTGAGGAATGAACTCAAATGAGGATTTATCTTATCCACATATGGAAAAGATAACTGAACCAACCATCATCCACGAGAATCAAACCCTGTGGGGAATTCAGAAAAGATGGGCACTTTCTTCCTAGGGCTAACAACTCTACTGGAGAGAATAGACAAACCCAACCACTTGGGGAGATAACCGCCAAAGTGAACAAAATAGGAAAACACCAGAAAGGGAAGCAGAAATGCTAAGATGCTACACATATGAGTGTTTATGCCATGCTTATGCTCATGCTGACAAAATAGACAGAAAGTGAAACTGGAGGCGAAGAAAACGTCTCGACAAGGATACCCAGCCAAACTCAAAGGGCTGGACCAATACTTGTGATGAAGAAGAATCAACAACTTCACTGGTGAAAAGAGTATTCCACTTGCGGTATAACGTCATGAGGATTGCCATTGTGAGCCTGATCTCTTTGTTGAAGAAGAATCCATGGAGATTTGTCAAGATTAGCTGAAGTAACAACTTATTGGGGAGTTAGCAGAGGATACTGGCATACTGATCATCTTCAAATCTTATTCGCCCCAGGCTATATGGTATGTCAGAAGACGATAACAAGAGGATTTTATAGAAGAATTGGCATACAGGGTGTTTCAATATCTTCAAACTCTTGGAGAGATCTCGACATAACTGCCCCATATTGTGGGATGAATAATCAAAAGAAATTTATAGAAGGATTGAAATACCCGATACTCCAATATCTTCCAACTTGAATAATCAAAAGAATTTTACAGAAGGATTGAAATACCAGATGCTTCAATATCTTCCAACTTTTGAATCTTGACGTAGCTGTTTCTATTCAGTTATACTCGGGATACTCAAACTGTAGTAGAAATTATTGGGGAACAAATTTGCCCCTGCTGATGGGTTACTGAAGTCAAAACTAGTCATCAGATGATCTCAAGAATATTAGCCCTAATATTCTGAATTTGCAGAATTCTGCCTCTGATTTGTCAACTCTGGGGATAATAGATTGGCAAACCTCACACTTGGTTGCCCCTGACTGAGTCAACTTTCCTTTATCAAGTTCAATTCCTTGACTGACCGCGTTTGTTGGGATTCCTTGATATCGAATGGTATTGCAAACAAGTGTTGTTCATTAAAATTGGCAAAATTTAATGCAAAGTTTGAAAACAAAGCTTTGATAGAAAACGCACAGTGAAATGATTAAATAGTCAAAAACAAAGTTGGGTCTAGTCATTGAGGAAGTGACCAACACACGCGAGTAACAAAGATTATTAGGAATCAGGTTACTCAACCTTGTTGTAGTATGCTTTTCAAAACAACCTTACCTCAATTAGGTCTTTTAGGGGTTGTAATGTGGTATGGTTCAAGGTTTATGAAACAAAAGATAAAGGCTCAAATCCTACGCTCAGTTAACTCAAGATATACGTTCAAATCTCCAAAAATAGGAAGTCATTTTATTTGAAAACTGACTGGCGTCTTATATGAAGCACTCGTGTTTGAATGCATAACCGAGTTAAACTGAGAACTACCCTGCCCCCAAGGTTGATATTTAAGGTTTTTTTTTTGTGTAAAGAAAGAAAACTCCTACTTCTAGGCTCAAAGGGGTTAACAAGGGATTATCTTTCTTGTTTCTCCAATGTTTGGGAAATGAAACAATGCCTTGTATTATCGACAAGGTTTAATCGGCAGCATACCACAGCAATTATGAACATGAGGTTTTCATCATCCTCCCTAATCTTCGCTTTAACAAAAGTTTGAAAAAAATGGGGAAAAAGATATATTTTTGTTTTTATGAAAATAAAAGTAAATGAGTGAAACGAATGGATTTAACCAAAAGATGCATAAATATTTCATTAATGTTGCCAATTTAAAGATACAACAAAGCTTATAAGCAAATACAAATTCAAAGTGCAAAGGAAATACAATAAACTGGCTGAAACAGCCAAAAGATTGCCAGCTTTAGGGAATCAAATACAGCAAATCAAAGAGGAGTTCGATCATAGACCCCTAATCCATCTTTGTCTTGATACATCCTTCGCTGCATTACTTATCTCATGAGCGGGTAAGGATTTTTCTTGATATTAGGCTGGGAGCCATCGAAAGACAAAATGTTTCTCTCCACTAGGTCCTTCACAATATGCTTCAGAGCAAAACAACCTTCTAAATTGTGGCCTGGTGCACCTTCATGGAATGCACAATGAGCATTAGGATTGTAAGAAGGTGGAAGCGGATCAGGAGGTGAGCCTGATGACCTTGTAGTTATTAATCTTTGTTGCATCAAAACAGGATACAATGCTGTATACGTCATTGGAATGGGAGGAATTTGAGGCCTTCCACCCTTTCTTTTTCCTGGAATGTTCTGACGAGAAACTTGAGTCTGTTGGAGATAAGCAGGAGCGTTGGGCACTCGTTGATATACTGGTGGTTGAGGAATTGGCTGATAAATAGAAGCTTGGTGGTTGAATGTTGGCGCGATGGCGGCCACATAAGGTTGCTGAATAAAATAGTACTGTTGTTGCTGTTGACGTTTCCAGTACTGATTCTTCCTCTTTTTGTTTGTCATCACCACATTAGTATCCCCTTCCCTTTTGAAGGATATCTTGGCATCGTCGCTTGGACTACCAACTCTCTTGGTCATTTTCCCACTCTTCAGACCAAGCTCTACTTTAATCCCCATAGCCACAATATCGGAAAAACTAGCAGACACGCTACTGATCATCCTTTCATAGAATTCCGGTCTCACTGTGTCAACAAACCAATCAGTCAACTCTTTTTCAGATAAAGGTGGCTCTACCTGTGAAGCCAGCTCTCTCCATCTCTGTGCATACTCTCTAAAAGACTCAGTATCGCACTGCGACATACTCAGTAATTATTTGCGATCTGGCGCTAGGTCCATGTTATACTTGTAATGCTTTACAAAAGCATCAGATACATCTTGAAAGCATCGGATCTTAGATTGGTCCAAAGTTAAGTACCACTTTGCAGCAGCCCCTTTCAAACTATCTTGGAAGCAGTGGATCATTAACTTGTCATTATCCATAAATGCGGCCATTCACCGGTAATACATGACCAAATGCAACTTAGGACAGGTCGTACCAGAGTATAAGTCAAAATTGGGCAGTTTGAACTTGGGTGGAATTACCAAGCCTGAGACTAAGCACATGTCTTTAACATTAGTATTAGATACATTGCCCCTCTCCATTGCTTCCAATTTCCTCCGCATTGTCTCTACACTTTCCTCTAACCTTTCATGTCGATTATCTCCTTCTTCGGACATATTGACATTATCATAAACCGGATGTGGATTCTGAAAAACTGGGTGCATCTAGGCTTGCACTATTGCCGGAGTGAAGGTAGGAATAGCTTGAAAAGCCTCATTAACCAAGGGAACAACTTGTTGAGTATAAGTGACGGCCGGAGCATGCATAAAGTTAAAAGGCATGCCTAAAGTGGGGTTCACAATAGTAACGGGAGGTTCTACAGTTGTAGCAACGACTTCTAAGACTACGGTGACCTGCGTATCCACATTTGCTCATATAACATTCAAAACTTCCATGATCTGCCCCATTCCTCCTCAGAGCTCACTCAATTCATTGTTGACTCTGTCCATCTCGCAGTATTGTTCAGACATCCTTTGTCGAGTTTGGCTCGGGTGACGATTCAAAGACGATTCTGAAGGGAAAACGGCGACATGAGACGAAGACAAAGAGGGAATGCACATGCTATGACATGATGCAAATGGGATGCTAATGCAAGCCAGATGGTTTCAAGGAACTCAAAGGCAAGTTGTAAACATTTTTGGAAAAACTGAAAAAGTTTTTGTTTTAAAATCCCTGATCTCTATTGATCTTTTGAAAAGGAAACAAACATTTGAATTCCTCGAAACCAAAGGGCTAGGAATGCTTGAATGTAAAGATGCATAAAGCACACAAGCACAAACATATGTACACACAACAAGACATACAAATCCTAGGTTTTGGGGTCTCATGAATGGAGCCATGGTCTACCCATCCCAATAGGTATGTACTACTGGTTTTCACCTGCTGAACAAGGTTCTAAAGAGTTCCCAGAGTCCACAATCCATCTTTCGGATTTTATCGACTTCCCAAATGACTTGGTAATCAACAAAATTCTCAAGAGAATTTCGTCTGAGTGTAGTATCGCGTGACAACCAATTCAGAAATAGACTCCATCATGGTCACCGCACTACATCCTAAAAAGGCTTAGTGGGGTTTGGTAGCTACGGTTCTCAGCCTCAATGGCACATACATTGAGAGTAGCACGCTTTCACGAAAAGGATCGTTCAACATGACTAAACTCTCAAGAGGGCCTAAGCTGAGTGATGGTGTCTCAAGTTAACTTTTTCACGAATCGACTCCTTCAAAGCCCCCTTGATATACCATCGTCCTATCCTAAGTGCACTCGAAATCCGGGTATAGGATTTATCTCACTCATAGATATCATATCAACCCACATCAAACAAGAACAGATATACAGATATATGAGCAAATATGACATACATAAGCACATACAAGTAAAAAAGCAAACATGAATAACATAAAAACAAGATTGGCCTAACCCTTTTAGGAAAGGACCAGCAATAGGTCTAACTATCCCCAGTGAAGTCGCCATTTCTGTTGCGGTGAAAATTGGATAACAAATTATTAATTAATTTGCATCATTTTTTCTTTTACAACCGACTTTGATTTATCCAAAGGAAAGGTTCAAGATCGTTAGAAAAACCTAAAGGGGGAGATCTAAGGTTCGGGGGTTGGTTACGCCTAGGGAAGGTATTAGCACCCTAAACGTCCATAGTACTCTACGGGAACCTCTTGTTTTACTGTTATCTTATGTTTGCTAAAGGTTCTATGCTAAAGGTTGAAAACCTAGGGGTTAGTATCTAAGTATACTCGACTAAGCATCACACTTTGCGCCTATGTATCCTCGGGTGTAGAATCAGAGTATGCGTAGTTCTACTTCTACTGAATGATTGACTATGGCCAATATTCAGAGGGGAAATGAGTGTGAACTCATTGTAGAGTATAAGAACTCTCTAAATCTAGTCGTAATGGACCTATGTTATGTTTTAGTCAATAAGGGAAAGTGATGATTCATTATGATGAATATCACTAAGAGTTTAAGAACTCTCTCCTAAAGCTAGTTGTAATTTCTATGGCTTTGATGAGGCCAAGAAATGAAGTTTCTCCTAAGAGGTCACTTAAGTTAAGGTGGGGGCTATGACTTTAAGAGTCAACACTAATCACCTTCCTTTGGAATGAGGGGATAAAATAGTTGTAGGATAATAATTATAGAATAATAATAGATAAAGACATGATAAAAGATGAAACGCTTATACAAATATGATGAGATGAAAGCAACACAAGCATAAGGATGGCAAGATGCTTCATGATAAAGTATGGATACAAGTTGACATAACGAGGACATATCAATATGTTTTAATCTTAAGGAAGACAAACATAAAGAACAACCACGAGATAAAGAGCATGATATTAATAAAGGATCATATAAAATTTAAATTAAGGTCAAATATATGATAAATCAAGCATGGATGGATTAATTCAAAATTTAAACAAACATTAGTGAAACAAGCCCTTAAAAGGTCAACAAAGATGATCATAAATAATGTTAACAATTAAACCAATGGTGATAATCAATCAACAATTAATAATACATATTGAAATTTAAAATTAAACTACATATTGATAATTAACATTTATAAGCTAACATTTAACAATACATTTTAACAATTAAAATACAAATTGACAATTAAAAATTAAGACACAAATTGATAATTTAAAATTAACAACACAATTAAAAATAACAATTGACAATTAAATTAAAATACACAATTAACACCACAAAATGATTAACTATTAACAATTAACAATTAACAATTAAGATACTATTACCAATTAAAATACAAATTAATTAACAATTGGAATAAGGGATTAACAATTAAAATTAAAATTATCACAACAATTATCAATTAAAATAAAATATTTTGGAGTTTTGGAATAAGGAAGAATATTTTAAGCAAAATAAATAAAATAAAAGAAGTTTTAAAATGAAAAGATTTGAAATTAAAAGAAAAGTTGAAATAAAAACGCAGGGGGGTGTGGAAGAAATCCTAAAATAACTAAGGGATAGTTAATGGTGTGTTGGGCCAGAAATGAGGGGGCGTTGACAACACAAGGCCCAGGCGAAAGTCCAAGGAGGAGGAAAAGGAATCAGGCGAAAAATGAAAAAAATGACCAAAAGGGTTGATCCGCAGGATCGAACCCAGGTCATGTGAGTGAAAGGCAAGGCATAGTGCAAGTGTGTGACCGTTGGGACGGCGTGTTTCATCCAACATATACATGCTTCAATAACAATATAAACTAAAGCAAACAATGAAATATTAAAATGGAAAAAACGCGCATATGGAAATTGGACGTAATAACATATCAATTGGTCAATGGCATTTAATCACTATATGACAAAATCAAAGCCCAAACCAAACACACGCAGCCACGTCTCTTCTCCCTCCATGCAACGTGAAGAACTTCAACACCACCATCGTGAAAATGCCATGGCACACCCCTCTCTTTCCCAGTCTCGTTCTCCCTCATTTCTCCATCATTTTTCACAAACTAAAGGTCTAGACTGATCAGCAAAGATCAAGGATTCCAACCATGCCATTAGTTTCTATTGAAGTTCAACTCACAATTCACACGAGGGCAAAAACCAGGGCGGTTCAATGAGGTTTAAAACTTGGAAATTAAACACATGACCCAAACTAAACATGCAGCGGTTTGAAAGACTTAAACATAGTAATGTGCACATACCAGCCTCAAATATCAAACAAAGTCAAGCATGCTCATGAGTTTTGAGGGTTTAGAAGCTTACCTCTTGGAGTAGGTCCAAGGTCTCTTCAAGAGTAGTTATAGAAGTGTTCTCTCACCCTCCTTGTGCATATTGATGCTCAGAGCTCTGACCACACTGCTTGGAATGGCTTGCAGCTCCTTCAAACTTCAAACCCGAGTCCCCTCATCAAAAATGGTTGAAAATGGTGGAGAGTGAAAAGCTCGATACAAAAGGTATTTGAGGGTTTGGAGGCCCTCTATGAAGTGCTTATGGATGATTTGAATGACTTGTTTAAGGGTTGCACGAGGAGATGTGAATAAAGCAAAATTCTCGCAAGTTTTCGTAAAACCAATGGAAAGAGAGAGAGTTTACTTAGTGATTTCAGAACTGACCCTTGGTTATTCTTGTTGATTGTTGATTCTTGGTGTTTAGTATTGTGCAGTGAAAATGATAAAGGTTGGCAAGTGTAGCTTCACATGGGAAATGGTTTTGTTGTTGTTGGTGCGACTAGGTGAGTGGAGGAAAATGGTGTTTGTTGTTTGTGATGAAGTGATGATGGTTATGGACCGCCTGTTGTTATTGTTTGTTTGGTGGTTGTGTGAGGTGTGTGTGTTTGTTCTTGGAGCAGTGGTGGTTTTTTCGTGTGAGAGGTATTGGCGAATCGAATGTTGTTGGGTTGTTGTTGGTGAGAGGCAGTTTTTCTTTTCTACAGATTCTTTGGAGAGTTTATGGCCAGAGAAAAATTATGAAGTTTGGAGTGAATATTAGCAAGAAAACATGTGGTAGCGGAAGTGTCCTTTGTGATGTGGTAGTGAGGTCGTGTTCTCCTCCCCCCCCCCCCCTCTTGAACGCCTCCTACTCCTCTGCTATATATGCTCCCCTAAAACTGAACTTGTTTCTTAATTATTTTGAATTTTATGATCGTTGATCTGTTGTCTTTTTCACTGCAGCAAAGGGAGCGTTGTTCGTACCAGCAGGTTTACGTTGAGGTTGCAGAGCTCTTTGGACGTACGGTTTTTTGAACAAAGTGGCAACAACAACAACTTGCATTTTTAATTTGGTTTATATAATGGGCTTGGTACAAACAAAAAAGACGTGAAGTGGGCTTATCAACTTGTAGTGAAAATGAATTTGTTTTTTTGAAAATGAATAATATCTCTTCTTTTTTAAATGAATTAATATATAATGAAGTTGAATAATAATAAATCCGAACCTAAATTGAATAGCTGGAAACAAAAATTAGATTAACAATTAATATAATTAATTAACTAATTTTTTAAAACTAAATTAAATTGAGATTAATTAAAAAAACAACTTAAATATAAATAACATTAAAAATAGGCCAAATTGAAATTAAATTAAAATAAAAACAAATAGAATATTAAAATAAATATTAAGTTAAAATAAATAGAGAAAAATAAATAAAGCATCAACTAGCAGAAAAATGAGGGTAAAATTTGGGGTACAACCGTTGCCCCTATTTAAATATCTTCACCTGAAGACATGAGAGATGAAGATTCTCATGTAATCAACAATGAAAGATATTTAAATACAGATAACCAAAAATTTTACCCTCAGATGCACACACATGCAATGCAGCAAACATGATGCCAAGAAGATGCAAGAAAATGTAGACACAACAAGACACCAAGGGGCAAACAGGAAGCAAAAAGACCAAGGAGCTTCACCGGGGAAGGACGAAGGTTAACACCTCACTAGGGATACAAGCTAACCAACAAAAGAGACCCACCGGGAAGACTCCAAAGAAATACTGGGGAAAAGACAATCTCCACTGGGGAAAGATCCGAGGAGATAGACTACTGGGGACAAAACAAACCCACACTCTTCCTGGGCATGAAACCAGAAAGAAAAACCTTATCACTAGGGATCAGCCTAAAAAAGGACAGACAACCAAGCAAAGACTTCCTGGGGATCTAATACCGAAGAGTTCAAAAATGGGATCTTCAAGAAAGGCCAGGAAGACAGAGACAAACCCTGCACACCAGATAGGAGTCTTATGGTTGAATAAATTTGTTCCAAGAAGCTTAGCTTAAAGCAATTTTCAAAAATCCAAGGTAAGGGTTCAATGTCTGACACGATTCGAACAAGAACGGTTTTAAAACAAGAAGACAATGCTTGACACGATTCAAACAAAGTCCAAGTTCAAGTTCGACACGATTCAAACAAGAACGGTTTTAAAACACGAGACAATGCTTGACACGATTCAAACAAAATCCAAGTTCAAGTTTGACACGATTCAAACGAGAACGGTTTTAAAACCCAAGAAGACAGTGCTTGACACGATTTAAACAAAGTCCAAGTTCAAATTCGACACGATTCGAACAAGAACGAGTTTTAAAACACAAGACAATGCTTGACATGATTCAAACAAAGTCCAAGTTCAAGTTCGACACGATTCAAACGAGAACAATTTTAAAAATATTTAATGTTATACTTCTTGGGGAACAGCAAAAGGTTTAAAGATTCAAATCTGGTGCGCAAAGGTTAAGACCGAACAAGCACGACACAAGGCAAACCGGGAATGTCTTTACTTCACTTGGGAAATAAAGACATGCACCAACAAAAGAAACCACAAGCAAGACAGAGCACAAGGATGCAAAGATGCTAGGGTATGATGTATATGCTTAGCTATATGCTAGGAACGACGTGAACGACGCAAAACAGGAAAGAAGAAAGGATAACACAAGCCAACACCCTGAAACCCAAACCTCAAGGATAACCGGAGCAATCTTCTTTTCACTGGAGATGGCAAATCCAAGCCGAAGATACAGTACTACTAACTCTTCCTGTACCAATTTGATTCCATAAAACATCTTGATACTAGAGTAAAACTTAGTTTATCTTTGTGTTTTCTTAAAACTTTTCCGCATCCAAGAATCAGACCAATAACAACTCTAGTGACTAAGAATTTTGTCGTCTAACAGCTGACTTCTCTGGGGATTCTTATACTGAGGAGTTCATGATGGGAGAAAGGTTAATGAGCCAAGAATAGACTCTGGTATTCCATATAAGAGTTGGTTGAGATAACACATAATCTGCTTCATGAAGGAAAACTGGTAGGAGCCAGAAAGGTAACCTCATTGGAGATAGACCCAAGAAATGGGCTCCAATAAAGGTATCTAGAATGATTGATCATCAAGGCTAAACGCGACTAGATGACATTCTAGAAGGGATCTGCAATGAAGGTTGAACTAAAAAACGGTCTTCACTGGGAAAAGACATCCAAAGTGATGGAACAACAGGTTTAAGTATGACCAGTTGGCACTTTGAAAAAAAAGAAGAACCTTATTGGAGATTGAACCAAGAAATGGGCCCCAATAAAGTATCTAGGATGATTGATCATCAAGTCTAACGTGACTAAATGACATCTTAGAAACACCTCTAAAGTGATGGAACAACAGGTTCAAGTATGACCGGTTGGCACTTTAGAAGTAACCTTGTTGGAGATAGAACCAAAAAATGGGCTCCAACAAAGTATCTAGAATGATTGATCATCAAGGCTAAACACGACTAGATGACATTCTAGAAAGAATCTGCAATGAAGGTTGAACCGAAAAAACGGTCTTCGCCGGGAAAAGACATCTAAAGTGATGGAACAACAGGTTCAAGCATGACCGGTTGGCACTTTGGAAAAAGAAGAACCTTATTGGAGATTGAACCAAGAAATGGGCCCCAATAAAGGTATAGAATCTGATAGGTTAGCCGGAGTTGCATAACTGAAGATAAGACTTCCTGGGGAATTCCCAATTACGGTTGCAAAGTGGTTGAACAGTACTAGAGATAGATAAGCTGCTTATAGAAGACTGCCAAGCTTCTTCAAGAGATTGCTGCTTCAAAGATATGATGATATCACGATACTGTTGGAGAAATAATTATGTCTTCAATGAGGATCTTGTAAAACGATGTTTCTTGTGAGAAACGGTGCAAAATAAATGCACGTTTAAAGATAGGTTAAAAACCACACCTGCCAGGGACCAAAGTTCAATCTAGGAACAAGCTAGAAAGAAACGGTCAAACAAGACCCCAATTGAGGAATGAACTCAAATGGGGATTTATCTTATCCACATGTGGAAAAGATAACTGAACCAACCATCATCCACGAGAATCAAACCCTGTGGGGAATTCAGAAAAGATGGGCACTTTTTGCCTAGGGCTAACAACTCTACTGGAGAGAATAGACAAACACAGCCACTTGCGGAGATAACCGCCAAAGTGAACAAAAATAGGAAAACACCAGAAAGGGAAACAGAAATGCTAAGATGCTACACATATGAGTGCTTATGCCATGCTTATGCTCATGCTGACAAAATAGACAGAAAGCGAAACTGGAGGCGAAGAAAACGTCTCGACAAGGATACCCAGCCAAACTCAAAGGGTTGGACCAATACTGGTGATGAAGAAGAATCAACAACTTCACTGGTGAAAAGAGTATTCCACTTGCGGTATAACGTCATGAGGATTGCCATTGTGAGCCTGATCTTTTTGTTGAAGAAGAATCCATGGAAATTTGTCAAGATTAGCTGAAGTAACAACTTATTGGGGAGTTAGTAGATGATACTGGCATACTGATCATCTTCAAATCTTATCCGCCCCAGGCTATATGGTCTGTCAGAAGACGATAACAAGAGGATTTTATAGAAGAATTGGCATACAGGGTGTTTCAATATCTTCAAACTCTTGGAGAGATCTCGACATAACTGCCCTAGATTATGGGATGAATAATCAAAAGAAATTTACAGAAGGATTGAAATACCCGATACTCCTATATCTTCCAACTTGAATAATCAAAAGAATTTTACAGAAGGATTGAAATACCAGATGCTTCAATATCTTCCAACTTTTGAATCTTGACGTAGCTATTTTTATTCAGTTATGTGGTAGCGGAAGTGTCCTTTGTGATGTGGTAGTGAGGTCGTGTTCTCCTCCCCCCGCCCTTGAACGCCTCCTACTCCTCTGCTATATATGCTTCCCTAAAACTGAACTTGTTTCTTAATTATTTTGAATGTTATGATCGTTGATCTGTTGTCTTTTTCACTGCAGCAGAGGGAGCGTTGTTCGTACCAGCAGGTTTACGTTGAGGTTGCAGAGCTCTTTGGACGTACGGTTTTTTGAACAAAGTGGCAACAACAACAACTTGCATTTTTTATTTGGTTTATATAATGGGCTTGGTACAAACAAAAAAGACGTGAAGTGGGCTTATCAACTTGTAGTGAAAATGAATTTGTTTTTTTGAAAATGAATAATATCTCTTTTTTTTTTAAAATGAATTAATATATAATGAAGTTGAATAATAATAAATCCGAACCTAAATTGAATAGCTAGAAACAAAAATTAGATTAACAATTAATATAATTAATTAACTAATTTTTTAAAACTAAATTAAATTGAGATTAATTAAAAAACAACTTAAATATAAATAAAATTAAAAACAGGCCAAATTGAAATTAAATTAAAATAAAAACAAATAGAATATTAAAATAAATATTAAGTTAAAATAAATAGAGAAAAATAAATAAAACATCAACTAGCAGAAAAATGAGGGTAAAATTTGGGGTACAACAGCGTCATCGGGCGACCATGCTATAATTTCGCCACTGCCTGGGCCTCGCCTGGGGTTCGTCGGGCGAACCAAAAGAGAGCTAGCCTCGTTGGCTGCTTGCTGGGCAACCATGACAGGGTGCAGATTTTTTGTTTCTTGTTTTCCTTATACCATGAGCTATATTGATGATTATAAGATGATGATGCATGATGTTTTGATGAATAAATGACGATATGAAGAATATGAGATTTTGATGAATGATGATGCACGTAATGACTTTATTGATGATGATGATTATGACGTTGTGCATCATGCATTCATAGCATTTCAGTGATGATGTTAGACTTCGGTCTATTATGGCTTCCATCCTATTGTGTGGATGTGAAGTGGTTTATGACGTGCTGCAGTTCTTGTGTGGAATCGATCCTAATGACGGGAATCTTTGGAGGGTGATAGCCTAAGTGTCCATCGATTGTGATGATTGGTACCACATGCATGAGTCTTGTTGTGCATGGCATTTATGTGGCATTATTGATGTGAGTTTATGATGTTGTGACTGTTGATCCTGCTGACGACTCTGATGATGTTATTTATGATTATGACGCCATTTTATACATATCTTGTATTTATATTGATTATAATGAATTATGATTACTCACCCTGCCTGTTTGAATGTTGCCTCCACGTGGGTAACGTGCAGGTGATCAGGATTAGTCGTGGATGCCTTCAAGGACTTTTGGAGTTTATTTGCTTTTGGTCGATGTAGAGGGTCTTGCTCTGATAGTGTAACATCGGGTTAGGTCGTTGAGTCTAACCATGTTGGATTGTTATCTTGTTGTTATTTGATGATTATGGTTTTATTTTGAAAACCTCTTTATGTGGGATTTTGTGGTTATGGTGGTTCTGCTGCCCTTTGAAGGCTTTTGAGTTATTTTGAGGAAAACCCGTTGTTTACGGAGAAATTTTGTTGATTTGAATTTATTGAGAAATGTACACCCTTTGAGGTGATTCTGATTTTACTAGGATTTTATGTTTATTCCGCTACGATATTAGTGGGGTAGAAAAGGGTGTTACAGCGGCAGACATATGAATTTAAGAAGATAATGTCGAAGACACGTGAAATCGTGAAGACGATCCTCACCAGTAAAAAAAGTCTCTCCAACTGCAATTCACGAGGGTTTAGTTTTATCCATGCGAACGTAAGCATGTTGGGACACTCTACCATGTCGCAATATTTCTTGATTTTCATACATTTGTTCTACAATCAAACAAGCACAATAGGGAAATTTCATAACATGATAACAAAAATAAGATAAACCAAATAATAGAGAACATTAGAGAGATGTGATAACATGAAATTAGATAACAAGCTATTCCTGATTCTAATCTCCAAACTAATGGTCCAGATTGTACAATGTGGACTACATTTAGACAGATATGTGAACTAGAGAAAAGAGCATGCGAACCTTAAGCTCTAGTGCTAAAAAACTCAATGCAAGGCAGTTCAAGACAAACACATATGACATATCTATTGCATTTAAGCCTAAAGTAATATACTTATAAACTATTTAAGTAATGCATGCATGTGAAATCAAAAAATGAAAGAGAATGAGAAACTTACAAATGCAATGGAGAGGAACTTTAGATAAGTGCAATGCAGTGGAGTAGAGACGTGATAAGCATCAATGCAATGGTGGATAAAAGTTATGAGAAGTCTTAAAAAATTATTAACCAAGCTCTGTAAAAGCAAATGAGGACCTAGCTCTTTGTTTATCTATTTTTATTTTTTTACATAAATGAAAATGGGAAGGAAGTGGGAAATATATGAGTTTACTTAAACAGAAGCATCCGAATTCCAATCTTCGGATTACATCCAGACTTTGGAATCCACATTAGTTTTAAATTGTGTGGTCTTGAGGTTAGTGTAATACCCCAAATTTTGACCACTTAGATTTCCCATCATTGTGAAAATCATCATCACAATATGGATGTACCTTTATGCTTCATTAGTCTCCCCAAGGATGGGTGAGCATCCACTACAATCAAAATTAGGGTTTCAAGCCCTCTCTGAGTTTTAGACAAAGGCTCAATCAAGAGATGACATGATCTTCAACTTGTCTAGTCTCTTAAACATCCACAATGGATCAAAAAGGACTCCCACTTCAAGGATTAAGCACAAGGCTGCTCCCTTCTAGGTGGATTAAGTCTCAAGATCGCCAGTGTCACCAAATTAGGGTTTTGATCACCCAGGGCCTCCAGATGAAAGGTTTCATCTGGGCACAAGGCAATGATCCAAAAAATAACCTAATATACTTCATGGAACCTCATGAACCCATGCATCAAGTCAATTTTGCCTTAGGGGATGCATTCATCAAAAATCAGGAATTAGGGTTTCTTGACCTAATTCACCCCTAATTGACTTTTGGGACAAACCATGAGCCAAGACCTCAAGAGATGATTTAAGGGTCTCTAATATACCATATTGATCCATTTGGAACAATGGATTGATCCAAGAGGTTTGAGCAACAAGTCTCAATTTCATCTGCACCACAATTAGGGTTTTAAGGGAAAAGTCAACTGTAACTTTGACTTTTGACCAGGACATGCTCCCAAACCCTAATACATGATTGAATATACCCTATGACACCCATGGAACATGTCCATCAAGTTTGATTTAGGTCAAGGACATGATTTCCTGAAGAATTGCACAGTTTGGAATTCATCTGATAAAAAGTCAACTGTGCACAAAAGTCAACTTTGACTTTTTGAGATTTTTCACCAAAATGGATTTTTAACCCTAAAATGATGTTAATGTATGATTTTAATCATCATTCATAAAGAAAAATCAAGAAAAGTGAGATAACTTGTAAAAGGGGTAACCATAAAACTTAGAAATTTTTCTAAGTTAAAAATAAAGTGGCAAAGGTACCAACTTTGAAGGACCATAACTTCTAAACCACAAGGCCATTTTTTCTCATCCAAAGATGGATTTGTAGCCCTCATTATCACCTACAAAAACTTCAACTACAAGTCATTCCAATTCATTAAGGATTTTGAGTTATGGAGTGATCAAAGTGGCTGAAAAGTGAAAATGTCACTTTTTCCAACACTTAGTGAAATTTTCACTAAGTCAGATTCTGCCTCACTTTTTGCCAAATGTAGGGGGATTTTTCACTTGGAATCAAAAGAGATCAAAACCAAACTTGTTCAAACAGTTGTTGTATCATGTAAGAGCTTTCCAAAATGGCCAAGAACATTGCCAAATTCAACCTATACCATGAGATACAACATTGCCAAGTTGCCTTGCTGAAATCTGTCAAGGCAAGGCAGAATTTGCAACTTTGGTCGATTTGCCAAAATCAGCCAAATTCAATTTCTCCTATCCACTTGGACACCTCAGAGGATTGAATCTAAAGGGGACAATCACTGAGCCAAGCCTCCAAAGTCCATGGAACAAGAAATAGCATGTTGAACCTAGAATGGCCAAAATAGGGACAAGACTTCAAATTTGGAATGAGGCATTCAATGGAGCCATCAAGGTGGCATGGACTGATCCATTCTCATCTGAAATCAGTCAAGACTTATCCAAGACCAAGGGGACCAAAGCTCTGTGCCCTAACCTCTAGTCAATGGCTAGAGGAGACTTGGATTTTCATTTGCCAACATTGGCCAAACCTACTTACCAGCTGCCATGCACTATTCCTTGCAAAACAAACTTGCTCTACTATAAATAGATCTCAATTGTGATCAGTTTGAGTACACCAAAGCCATCTAACAGATGCTTTCCTCAAAATCTCTTCTTTCACTCCAATTTTGCCTTCTAAGGCAAGTCACTATCGGGTTTTGAGTTTGAGAGTAATTCCAATCAAACCAATCACTCACACACCTCACATACATCACATATGAGCTGATCAAACACTTAGATTACTTCTAAAACATCAATTTCACAAAATCACCAGCTGGTTGCTCTAGGTTTTAACCAAAGTGCAGATGGGGTACCACAAAATGATCCAGCCAATTTCAATCAAGTCCAACCATCCAAACACAATCCATAGGGTGTAGGGAAGCTGTTCAGATCATCACCACTCATCTGTAACACCTCCAAATCAAAAATCACTTTGAACTTGCTGTCACGACTTAGAGGTAAGCACATACTTGGTCATCTCTCAATCTATGCATATTTCCTCGCACAATAATTTGGCCATATGTTCATAATCATGCATGGAATGTTTTCCCTCAATTAATTGCATTGTTTGAATCGTGTATCAAAAATCCTAGCCTTCATGCAGAAATTAGGGTTCTTGAGGTTTCTTCGTGATTTCTTGTTGTATGTTTAATTTAAATGAAATTAAAGTACATAGACATGATCGTGAGGTTGAGACGAGCATAATGATATGTGGATTGCATGATATGATTACGTATTCATGGAGATTGGATAGAAAATGCAAATCTAAGAAACCAAGAACACGCGCGTGTTCTTCAGCTGTTCTTGGCGCCATTTTTGAATAATTCAAATATTTGAATTTTGTGATTTTGTTTAATTGATTCAAAAATTAATTTCTCTCTGAGTTTTTATGATTTTGAGTTGATTCTTTTTTTAATAATTCACAAAAATGTCAAAATATTTTATTTTCACAAAAAATCCCAAAAATATTATTTATTTCATATAATTGATATTTTTGCAAAGAATTAATATTTTAATTGTTTTTGGCATTTTAAATATTTTTTCTACATTGATTTTGCAACTTTTAATGCTTTCTAATTATTTTGTAGGTCAATACTTAATTTTTGAAGCATTAATCCAAGATCACAATTTGTTTTCCATGTGTTAAACAATTTTTGATCATTTTAATTGAATTTTTATTCAATTAAATACATTTTGAAAACAAATTAGGGTTTTGGATTAATTCAACCCTCATAAATCATATTCAAAACACTTTGGGCCTCTATTAGAGTATAAGACCCAATCCCCCTTTTAACCAAAACATTTTGGGCCTCACTTATTGTATAAGTCCCTCTGCGTTAAAAGAAAACCTCGGCGCGATCGCCATTTTTAAAACGAAAAATCATCTGGGCCTACCCTCGTGTTATAAGCCCCACTCTTTTTCCTTTAAACCTTTTTGGGCCTCTTGAGAGAGTGTAAGACCCATCCCTTTGTACAGTAAACCATTTTGGGCCCAGTCACTTGTATAAGTCCCTCTGTACAAAGTCAAACAGTGCGCTCACTGATAAAACCCTGGGTCTCTCCTTGAGCTGTAAGCCCCAAATCTTTCTTTTTCAAAGCACTTTCTCCTTTGATTTTGAATATACTGTTGTTTTTAATCTTTCTTTGTTGAATAACTAACCAAACAGCATGGAAGCACTCCAACCGAGTAAGTGGTTATCGCTTTCGTTTACTGCTTTCATATTATAAACTGTATTGTGGGGCTGCTCACTGTAAGTCTCCTTTCATAAACTCATATCTACTGTGTAATAATAGTATAGATATTTCGAGTTTCCCCGGCTACTACGTCTAGAACTAAGTGACGCCGTTTCATTTATTCGTAGAAATAGACGCCTAGATCCCCAATAGGAGCACCATATACAGTCTTCTCTTCGGCTGTTCTCCTTAGGAATCGTCAAGAAGCTCTACTCCCCAAGATGAATGTATTCTCCGTGAATGGCATCTTTGAGTTTCTTCCAAATTCTCGAACTTTCCTGACTTGATCTATTCCTTGTGGATAGCTTGCCTTGAATGTCTCGGGGTTTGGGTACCCACTACGGTCATAATCTTGGACCTTAACTAAGGAACCCTCTTTAAAAGCTAAAAGTCGCTGGATAGTAAACCTCGCACGTTTACCAGTGGTTTTTATCTTTAAAAGAGTTATCTCTCCTAATGGAAAGGAGATGATAGACCCACGGGCTTCTTAAAAGCATCGGCCTCCTCTTGGGCATTATTCAAGGACCCTACGGCTTCTTAGAAGTATTCACAGCCTCCTCTTAGGCTTCGTATAATGATCTCTTCCTCCGGGAATGATAGCCTCCTCTTGGGCTTCGTACAAGGACCCGTCGGCTTCTTAAAAGTTTCCAGCCTCCTCTTGGGCTTCGTACAAATTGTCCCGACGACCTCCTAGAGGTATAGGAATAGAACCTAGTCATTCTCATAGAACAATCCTTTCATAGAGTCTACTACTGTTTCTCAAAGCATAGTACAAAAGATGAAACTCTAGACACGGACAGTCTAACTTCCTTGAGTCTCAAAGACATTCTCAAGCACCCTTCGTTAAATAGGAAGGAAACTCGCAGACTCGGACAGTCTCAATACCCTTTGGATTTCCCGCTTCCTCAAAAAGAAGGAAATATCCCTGATCCTCAAATCAAATCCCTGTGTACAGTGTTACTTATATAAGAACCGATTTTCTCTTTTAAAATCAGTATATTGGATCTGTCACTCAACTGAAACAGTTACAATAGCCTCCATCTCGGGCTTCGTACGAGATACCAAAATTCTCCCTAGCGGAGTCAAAAAAACGTTTTAGCCTCTCTCTCGGGCTTTGTACGAGACACATAGGAGACTCCCCCGTTGAGTCAATTACCCCTTTCGCCTCCATCTCGGGCTTCATACGAGATACAAAATCACTCTCTTGTTGAGTATAAAAGATTCTCCTGTTGAGTCAACCCTTTTAGCCTCTCTCTCGGGCTTTGTACGGGACACAAAATAGCCTCCTCTTAGGCTTTGTATAATGATTTTCCTAGCGGAAATTAGCCTCCTCTTAGGCTTTGTGTAAGAAAACCACTGGTTGATCCAATTAACCTTTTAGCATCAAAGCTGTGCCTCGTTCACAGTACACAAACATCAACAACTCCTTTCCCTTCATCTAATCGCTGTAAGCGGCAAGCCTCTGGATCATCTACATCCATGCCACTGTCCCTCTTTTAGCATGAGAAATTCCTAAGGAAAGATGGCATTGCTCTATACTGAGTTAAAGTCTTCTCCTTCAGGTTAAAACCCTTTCTTCGGAAATTATGGCATTGCTCGGATCCGCGTATCCCAGTTAAAGTAATTCTCCTTCCCCCCTCCTTAGAGATGACAAATTCTCTCTAAAGTCGAGGTCTTTCAGCTTCACGTCTTGGGCTTTGAACAAGACACAAATAGACCTTTCAGCTTCATATCTTGGGCTTTGAACAAGATACAAACCACCTTTCGCTTCACGTCTTGGGCTTTGGACAAGACACCAAAACACCATTTCCTCCCATAGAATAGGAGGAACTACGAACGCTCTGATTTCCCTGTTTCGGTAAACGGGAATACGTAGGCATAAGATTGAAAGAAAAATCTTAGCGAGCGCAATCAACAAAAAACCCAAATCCCATATCTCCATCAATCAAAAGCAGTAATTCAAAAGCATCAGTCCTAACATCCTAATCCTTGTTCCCCGCCAGAAACCTTCTGCCCAGGTAAAAAAGAAAGAAAACAGTATTGGCGAAAATACAAATAACCAGTACAAAGGCCCCCCACATTGGTAGCATCCGTAACCTAACAGGCCGCTGTTTAAACTCAGTATGCAAGCAGGATTAATTGGAGACATCTATTTCCCTTCCTTATTCAGCTCACAATAGGATAAAAAATGAATCGACCTGTAGTTTTAAGCTCAACCGCAGAGAGCGACCAGCGCTTAAGAACCGCGTCCAAAATCGCTCGCTACAGAAAAAGTGGCGCCCACCGTGGGGCCCTTCTTTCTTTCTTTCTGTTTTCCTTGTGTAGAAACTACAGAGTGGTAACTCAGTCGGGGAGCCATTTCTGTCAGGAACTTAGGAATCATAGCTTTATAAGTCTAGGATGATTAGGACAAATATATATACTGCTTTTCCTAATTGCTATACGTGTTTATTTTTCTGCTACTGGGAACGCGTGTGATGCCGCATGTGGTGAGAATGAGTATACACTTAAGATAAGTGATGGCGACGGGGTCGACCATCAACCTCAGTGGAGGCTGACCAACGCAACCCATTCACTCTTATAGCCAATGGGCCGGTTGTTAAGTCTGAGAAGCTGAGGAGCCAAACCCTTTCGTAGTGCGGAAACTATCGGAAATAGTTGTTACGCGATACTACCCTCATTTGAGGCTGGTGATCTATTCTCGGTGAATGGCACTTACTCTAAGATTGCTCTACAACTCGTTGGCGATCCGCTTGTTGTCTTGCTTTCCTGGGAGGAGCTGATGATAATGAGTACAGGTACAAAAATCACCCTAGTATAAACCTTTGGGGATGGGTAGAGCCTTGACTTCATGACAACGACCCTTTGACCCCATGTTTTTTCTATGTTTTTGTGTGCTGCATTCATGCATTCATTTAATAAAACATTAAAACATTCAAAAAACTTCTCTTCTAGTCTCTCTGTTTTTCAAATTAAACTAAGATTGTGATTGCAAATATCAGAGAAGAGGATTACGCTAATGGATTTCGGTAGAAGGAGAACTCACCAGTACACCTTCAAGGTTCCAAAACTAGGGGATTTGAGAAAGTTAGCAAGGATGATCGTTAACCCAGAGGCTTTCAGAGCCAAGCACGGTGGTTTGCTACCACTGTTAAGAGTCCATGTGATTAAGGGGATCATGGACGCGCTCATTCAGTTCTACGATCCGGTTTATCATTGTTTCACATTCCTGGATTACCAGCTATCACCAACGCTGGAGGAGTATTCTCATCTGACTGATTTACATATCACTGATCGAGCTCCATTTTCTGGACTGGAAGAAATTCCAAAGAATCAGACTATTGCAATAGCAATTCATTTGGACGAGTCTGAGGTCAGGACTCACATGACCACTAAGGGTGGCACCCAAGGTTTGCCAGCCCAGTTCTTGACAAAAAAGGCTCTATACTTCGCTAGTATAGGGAACGGGACTGCTTTTGAAAGCATCTTTGTCTTGCTCACCTACGGGTTATTTTTGTTTCCCAACATCAATAACTTCGTCGATATCAACGCTATTAAGGTTTTTCTCATTGGAAACCCTGTGCCGACTTTGCTCGCAGATGCGTATCATTCTGTACACTTGGGAAATTTGTACAGCGGAGGGGAGATCACATGCTGTGTACCTTTGCTCTACAAATGGTTTATCTCTCACCTGCCCAAGTCTGCTGCTTTTTGGGATTGCAAGAGTATCTTACGTTGGTCGCAGAAGATCATGTCTCTCACCAATTCCGATATAGATTGGTGTAGTAGGATTTATGAGGGAATCAGAATCATTGACCGTTGTGGAAACTTCCCCAGCGTACCCCTCATAGGAACTAAAGGAGGAATAAACTATCATCCGATATTAGTTCTTCGTCAATTTGGATACCCGATGAGACACATCCCACTGGGTGTTCATCTGGAAGGTCTTTTCTTCAAGGAAGGAGAAAACGACAGAGCACTAAAGATGGAAATAGTGCAAGCTTGGAAACGCGTTCATAAGAAAGGATGAGAGTCTCTGGGAAAACCGGACTGTGTCTCGGTGGAGCCTTATCTCCACTGGGTACAAACTAGAGCTCTCAAGCTAAAGATGCCTTATCCTCGTTACGGAATTCTTCCACCAAGGGAATCTGTCATGTACTTCATGACGGAAACTGAAAAGCTTCAGGTTACTCTCAACAAAGTTCAAAAGGAAAGAAGATCTTGGAAGAACAAGTACCGCACCCTCGACGTAGAGTGTATCCAAATACAGCAACTACTAAAAGAGAAAGATGCTCTGATTGAAATTTTGGAGCAGCATGCTGTGGAGAATCAAGATGACCAAAGGAATTTGCTCACTCCTTTCACTTGGCAAAGGAATGACAACCCGACAACGGCCTAAGCGCCCCGGTCAAAGAAGAGGACTCGGGACCCATTAGTTTAGGTTTCTGTTTCTGCACTTTGTAATCTACTGTATTTCCATTTCTGTAATCCTTTGGAATTCAATAAAAAGGGGTTTCCCCACTGTTTGATATTTGCAATCTAATTGTCGAAGTTTATTTTGATAAAAAAAAAAACAACAATTAATATAATAATTGCATTCATCATTCTCACATCGCGTATTCTTCTTCCCTACGAATCTTACGTTTGTATCTCGATTCTAGAGTCAAACTGTCTCATTTGTATAATACTCGGGCCAATCGTCAGAAAAAAATGGATGATCTTGAGGAAGAAAACAGAGAGTTGAAAGAAGAGATCGACGCTCTGAGAGAGGATATGAGAAAGCTTCGTAACGACATGCAAGCCATGGCAGAAGCTCAGCTACAAAGAACTGTGATCTCAGAGATCACCTCAACGCCCATCATAGAAAAGTATGATCCTAGGTATCAGATGCCGAAAGATCGTGCTTGGGGCATGCCTGTTAACTATATCCCGGAAGGATATGTTCCGCCGATCACTGAAGATCAGGGAATCGCAACAGAAGCCGCTGGGCCTGAAGGTTACAAACTTCGGGAAAGCGAAGATGCCAGGGGCATACTGAAGACTCCTGAAGGTTACAAACTTCGGGAGGCACCAAGACTTACTACCGTAGTCACGGTACCACCCCCTGCAGTGCACACTGTCCCGGAAGGACAGATTCCACAGACATCTTCTGATAAGAAGGAAACTATGTTTGACAGAATGGATGAATTCCAGGAGCAGTTCTTGAAAATGCAGAAAGAGCTGCAAGCCATTCGCGGTCAGGATCTATTTGGAAAGGACGCCGCAGACCTCTGCTTGGTCCCAAATGTGAAAGTCCCGCACAAGTTCCAAGTGCCCGACTTTGAAAAATACAAGGGTAACTCTTGCCCTCAGAGCCATCTGGTGATGTACGCTCGGCGGATGTCAGCTCAGACGGAGAATCAGGACCTGCTGATTCACTACTTCCAGGATAGTTTAACCGGTGCTGCACTCAATTGGTACATGGGTTTAAACTGTACTACGATCAGTACATTCAGAGATCTTGGTACTGCCTTCGTCCAACAATACAAGTACAATTTGGACATGGCACCCGACAGAGATTAACTCAGATCAATGTCACAAAAGGACAAGGAAACCTTTAAGGAGTATGCTCAAAGGTGGCGTGAAATTGCCGCTCAAATTTGTCCACCTCTTGAGGAAAAAGAGATGACAAAAATCTTCTTAAAGACCTTAAGCTCATTTTACTATGACCAAATGATTGCCAGTGCACCCAGTGATTTCACCGAAATGGTCGGCATGGGTGTACGTCTTAAGGAAGCCGTCCGAGAAGGACGTTTGGTGAAAGACACTGGATCAACGAGCGGTACTAAAAAGTACGGTAGTGCTCTCCCTAAGAAAAAAGAGCAAGATATTGGGAATATCTCTCTCGAAAAGCAAAGGCGACGTTATCAGCCAGTAGCAGCTGTTACTCCTGCTATCGGCCCTGCGCCTGTTCCTATGTATCAACCTCAGGTTGCGCAGAGCCAACCTGACCAACAAAGGACACAACAGCCTCTTCAGCAGGCTCGTCCTCCATATAACAACAACCGTACAACACGGCCACCAGGATTTGATCCTATACCCGTAACGTACGAAAGAGCTATTTCCGTTACTGCTGGCTAAGGGGTACATCCAGACTAAGTCTCCCCTTTCAGTTCCGGAAAATCCGCCTTTTTGGTTTAAAGCGGATCAGACATGTCCTTATCATCAAGGAGGTTCGGGGCATAACATTGAGACTTGTATCAATTTCAAATCCGACGTGCAAAAGCTTGTTAGGAGCGGGCTCTTGTCTTTCAAAGATACGAATCCTAATGTTCTTACGAACCCGCTGCCTCAACATAAGAAAACTGCAGTCAATCTGATTGAGAAAGAGACTAACAATGTCTATCAAATTCACGATGTACTCTTATTGAAGACCAATCTGGTCAGGATGCATTGTAGACAGAGTGGATATGGCCATGTGCCACCTCATAATTATCACCAGTGTGATATCTGCTCTAAAGACAACCAGGGATGTTCTGTAGTGCAAGCAGCTCTACAGGAACAAATGGATCTTGGATGGATCCAAGAGCACCGAGTTCGTGGAGTTAACATGGTTTACACGAATTCTAACGTCATTCAAAACCACGACATCCGTGCGATGAATGTCAACTTGGTGGCGATGCACTCAAGGCAAAGCCAGTATCATAATCTGCCGCAGCACGATTACAGTTCCTGCCTGACTTGCTCGGTAAACAAACAGGGATGCTCTTTCATACAAGAGGCCCTCCAGCGTCAGATGGATCTTGGATGGATCCAAGACTACCATGATAGGAACTCCTATCAAATCAACATGGTTCAGATCTTTGACATTCGCGTGATGAATACCAACCTGGTAGAGTTACATGCTGAGCAGGTCCGACTTGGATTCTTAATATCACATGATTATCAAAACTGTGAAGCAGGTTGCGAAAACGATCAAGGTTGTACCCTTGTCCAGGAGGCACTTCAGCACTTGTTAAATCACTGGTGGATGCCAATCTACATGGATGAAGATACTCAGCAGATTAGTATCGATAACAGGAATCCTACTCGTCGTCAAAGTCAGGATGTCCGATCAATGGAAGGTAACCTAGTGAGGTTACATTGTATTCAAAGTGGGCGTGGCCAGGTGCCTCCACACAACTATGACAGTTGTAGCATCTGTTCGGAAAGTAACCAAGGGTGTTACCTTGTGAGAGCAGCTCTTCAGGGTCAGGTCGATCATGGAGAAATTCGTCCATATCCAGGTTCTGGACCCATCAACTGGTCGCCGAACTACCTTGCCGAGCAAGTTGAGGATGTTGTCACGATCTTTGGTCATCACAGGACCGAGAATGTTTTTTCCATCATCCCTCTACTTGACGAATCTAGAGTTCCCAACCGGGAACGGATCGAGATTACTTATGATGGTCAGAAAAATCAGAAGGTTCCTATAGTCATCTATCTGCCGGGGCCACTACCGTATGAATCAGCTAAGGCAATCCCTTACAAATACGGTGCAATAATAATCGAGAATGGAAAGGTCCATTACCCTCCGTCGTGAATATTGCGGACATCAGTCGTGTAACACGGAGCGGTCGAATCTTCAACCGAGGGGTTGGAGAATCCAACAAAGAAAAGGAACTTCAGGCAGAAATTCCTGATCCACCAGTCGGTCAATCTAGTAATCCAGACTTTTCAAAAGACAAAGATAAGATGCTAAAGCTCATCCAAAGGAGTGAATATAACATTGTCGATCAACTGTTACAGACTCCTTCAAAGATCTCAGTATTATCACTGTTACTCAGTTCAGAAGCACACAGAGAGGCTCTACAGAAAGTCTTGGAGCAAGCCTTTGTGGAACAGGATGTAACAATCAGACAGTTCGATAGTATTGTCTCTAACATCACTTCCTGCAATAATTTGGGATTTAGTGATGAGGAATTACCTGAAGAGGGTTGCCGTCATAACATGGCGCTCAATATCACAGTTAACTGCCAGGACGATGCTTTAGCCAGTGTACTGGTAGACACAGGGTCAGCCCTAAATGTTATGCCGAAGTCCACTTTGATGCAATTATCATTTAAGGGTCCTCCGATGAGAACCAGCGAGGTCGTCGTCAAAGCATTCGACGGATCCAGAAAAGCAGTTATCGGCGAAGTTGATCTTCCCATAACTATTGGTCCTCACACTTTCCAAATCACTTTCCAGGTCATGGACATCCGGGCAACATACAGTTGTTTATTAGGAAGACCTTGGATACATCAGGCTGGAGCGGTTACTTCAACCCTCCACCAAAAGCTAAAGTTCGTCAAGAATGATCAACTTGTCACGGTTTGTGGGGAACAAGCCTTGCTTGTGAGTAACTTATCATCATCTACTTGTGTGGAACCCGAGGAGGTTATTGGAACTCAGTTCCAAGCACTATCGGTGAGCAAGGATAGTCAGTTCAAAGAAGGAACTTCAATTTCTTCATACAAAGATGCTATCGAAGCAGTCGAGAGTACCGATACGACAGGATGGGGACGGCTTGTCATTCCTATTGATAATAAAACAAAGAAGGGTCTTGGTTTTTCTACAACCTGTACCCAGACAGCTGCCAACGATGAAAGTCTTCATCCCCTTCAAAACTTCTTCCACAGTGGAGGTTTTCTCCACCCAGTGTCTCAGACAGTTTATGCTATCAATGAGGAAGATCCCTCTGACACAGATGAAGAATGGAAGTCCTATCTTAACAAGGACGGCTATATGTCTCAGGAGGAGGTGCCTATGCCTTTTTGCTTTCCTACAGAAAGTCCGAGATTTATACCCAGGTCAGATGTTGAAATGATCTACGGAGATTGTGATCCGGGAGGATGCCGTGCTCCGCCAAATTCATTAGAGGAGGACACTCTGATGAAAGACAACTTTGACCACAATTACTATGGCCCGATGGATGGCCTGCCAATGTGGCAGTCTTACCCAAGAAACTTAGGGCAAGAAAGTCAGCCGAGTAATGAAACTCAGCTGAGCATCATTGAACAGAATACCTGTGTCCCCACCACGTCATGGGATCAACACTCAGATCATTCAGAAACTACTCAACATGAAGATGAATTCGCAACGTTTGCAGGACTTGAATTCATCAACTATGCTTTTCCCGAGGTCAACGTCATCGAGAGGGATGACTTCTCCAGTTCCAAAGAAGTTTGGGGCACTCTGGGACAACCAAGTGGAAAATACGACTATATGGTCAAGTACACCGCTCCCGAAAGCTCTCGTATCAGACTCGAAGATATCCAGTCAATTGGATGGGGAGATACAGCTGAGAGCACCAATGCTATGCAAAATGCAACAGAGGAATCCTCCTACGACAATTCTGCTTGGGAGACAGATTCCAATGATCCTGCTCCACCAGAAATCAGCGTTATTTCTGAAGACAAATCAAGGAAGGTGCCAGACTTTGTGATTCACCGAGGAGTTCGCCGCCAATGGGTTGCCGTCGAGGTTCCGAAGGTCGTTCATCAGTCAAAGTAATTGCCATCTTTTAACCTTTCACCCTGCCCAGGTGAAACGGATGTTTAGATAGGGCTCACTTTCTGTAAATTTCCCTCTTCGCTTTGCCCAAAGCGACCGAGTTTTGTTTTATAGGGCTGTAGTTTCAGGAGTCGACTTGTTCATTAATAAAATAACGTCGTTTAGTAATTTCCGCATTAATTGCTGTTTTCTCTTTTTGCTTTTTCAGAAAATGGTAATCCTAAAAAACATTCAATAATAAAAACAAGCAGTAAAATCAAAACACTGCACACACTTGAATTTTCTCTATCTCTTCTAAACACGAATCATCACGTCATGCAGATTGCTTGTTTTACCCCGTTGAAACATACGATCTGATGCCTTCTCCCAACTTTGAGTTCTCGGTATTCGAGGCTGAAGAAGAAAATGACGACCAAATTCCAGAAGAGATCTCCCGACTACTCAGACAAGAGGAAAGGTCCATCGAACCTCACAAAGTGTCGTTGGAAACGGTAAACTTGGGTTCAAAAAAAGAGAGAAAAGAAATCAGGATCGGAGCATTGCTCAGTCCAACTGCCAGAGAAGATCTGATAAAGCTTCTCAAAGAATTCCCCGATGTATTCGCTTAGTCCTATCAGGATATGCCAGGGTTGGATACCAGCATCGTGGAACATCACTTACCGTTGAGATCGGAATGTCCGCCAGTAAAGCAAAGGTTGAGACGGACTCACCCGGACATGGCCATCAAAATCAAAGAGGAGGTACAGAAACAGATCGACGCGGGTTTCCTCGCTACATCTGAATATCCTCAATGGTTAGCCAACATCGTACCCTTCCCAATAAGGACGGAAGGGTCAGAATGTGTGTTGATTACAGAGATCTGAACAAGGCAAGTCCAAAGGACGACTTTCCTTTACCACACATTGATATGCTGTTGACAGCACAGCAAAGTTCAAAGTATTCTCCTTCATGGATGGATTCTCAGGCTATAACCAGATCAAAATGGCGCCGAAAGACATGGAGAAAACTCCGTTCATTACCCCATGGGGTACCTTTTGTTACAAGGTAATGCCGTTCTGTTTGAAGAATGCCGGGGCAACCTATCAAAGGGCCATGACTACTCTGTTTCATGACATGATACACAAAGAAATCGAGGTATATGTCGATGATTTGATTGCAAAATAAAAAACAGAGAGTGAGCACGTTGAACATCTGTCAAAATTGTTCGAACGTCTAAGAAAATTCAAGCTCCGCTTGAATCCCAACAAGTGCACCTTCGGTGTCCGTTCGGGGAAACTACTAGGGTTCATCGTCAGCCAGAAAGGAATTGAGGTTGATCCTGACAAGGTCAAGGCCATTCAAGAAATGCCTTCTCCGAAAACTGAAAAACAAGTCAGAGGATTCCTGGGACGTTTGAACTACATCTCCAGATTCATATTCCTTATGACCGCGACGTGTGCGCCGATTTTCAAATTACTCAAAAAGAACCAGGATTGCGTTTGGTCAGAAGATTGCCAAACCGCCTTCGACAGTATCAAGGAATATCTGTTGAATCCTCCGATTCTATCACCTCCAGTGGAAGGAAGACCACTGATCATTTACCTCACAGTCCTAGAGGACTCAATGGGATGTGTACTTGGCCAACAAGACGAAACTAAACGGAAAGAGTCTGCCATTTACTATCTAAGCAAGAAATTCACCGACTGCGAAACTCGGTACACAATGCTTGAGAAAACTTGTTACGCTTTGGCTTGGGCAGCCAAACGTCTTCGCCAGTACATGATTCGTCATACTACTTGGTTGGTCTCCGAAATGGATCCAATCAAGTACGTTTTCGAAAAACCTACTCTCACGGGAAGGATTGCCCGTTGGCAGATGTTACTATCAGAATATGACATAGAGTACCATGCTCAGAAAGCCGTCAAAGGAAGTATTTTAGCCGATCATTTGGCTCATCAACCGATTGACGATCAAGAATCAATCGGGTTTGACTTCCCAGACGAAGATGTCATGTATCTAAAGACGAAAGATTGCGATGAACCGCTACCCAGTGAAGGGCCAGAACCAGGTTCCCAATGGGGACTTATCTTTGACGGAGCAGTCAATCATTATGGAAATGGAATTGGGGCAATCATTGTTACCCCTCAGGGTTCCCACATTCCTTTCACTGCCAGACTTACGTTCAAATGTACGAACACGAGGCCGAGTACGAAGCATGTATCATGGGTCTCGAAGAAGCGATTGATTTAAGGATCAAAAACTTGGACGTATACGGCGATTCAGCAATGGTTATTAACCAGATAAAAGGAGATTAGAACACATACCAATCAGGATTGATTCCTTACAAAGACTATGCAAGAAGGTTGTTACCCTTCTTCAACAGAGTTGACTTTCATCACATCCCTCGTGATGAGAATCACATGGCTGATGCATTAGCCACTCTCTCTTCCATGATTAGTGTAGGTCGATGGAATGACATACCTAAGATCGACATCATGCGCCTTGAACGACCCGCTTACATCTTCGCGATTGAAGCAGTCATAGACGACAGACCTTGGTATCACGATATCAAATGCTTCCTTCAGAAACAAGAGTACCCATCTGGGGCACTCAGAAAAGATAGAAAGACCCTCAGAAGATTGGCTGGAAACTTCTTCCTAAGTGGTGACACTCTCTATAAGAGAAATTTTGACATGGTCTTGCTCCGATGCGTAGACAGACCAGAAGCAGACATGCTTATGAAAGAAATTCATGAAGGATCCTTTGGCACTCATGCCAACGGACACACAATGGCGAGAAAAATTCTCAGGGCCGGGTATTATTGGTTGACCATGGAATCCGACTGCTACAAGTACATGAGGAGGTGTCACAAGTGTCAGATATACTCTGACAAAATTCATGTACCGCCATCACATCTCAAAGTTCTTTCTTCCCCGTTGCCTTTTTCCATATGGGGAATCGACATGATTGGCATGATTGAGCCCAAGGCTTCAAACGGACATCGGTTCATCCTGGTAGCCATTGACTATTTCACCAAGTGGGTCGAAGCAGCGTCATTCGCCAATGTAACCCGACAAGTGGTGGTCCGATTTATCAAAAACAATATCATCTGTTGTTATGGTTTTCCAAGCGAGATCATTACTGATAATGGATCTAACTTGAACAATAACATGATGAAGGAGTTGTGCTCAGAGTTCAAGATCGAACACCATAACTCATCTCCCTACCGACCCAAGATGAACGGAGCGGTAGAAGCGACTAACAAGAACATCAAGAAGATCGTTCAAAAGATGGTTGTAACCTATAAAGATTGGCACGAAATGCTACCCTTTGCTCTTCATGGTTATCGCACATCTGTCCGTACTTCAACAGGGACAACCCCTTTCTCTCTAGTATATGGCATGGAGGCAGTGCTCCCTATAGAAGTAGAGATCCCATCAATCCGGGTATTGATGGAAGCTAAGCTCACCGAAGCTGAATGGTGTCAAAGTCGACACGACGAACTGAACCTGATCGAAGAGAAGCGAATCACGGCACTATGCCACGGTCAGTTGTATCAACAGAGAATTAAGAGGGTGTTCGACAAAAAGGTCCGACCTCGTGTCTTCAGGAAAGGAGACCTTGTGCTCAAGAAGATACAATCATTTCTCACTGATTCTCGGGGTAAATGGACCCCAAATTATGATGGCCCCTATGTGGTCACGAAAGCTTTCTCAGGCGGTGCCTTGAGACTTGCAACCATGGACGGAGAGGAATTTGCCTACCCCACGAATGTTGATGTAGTCAAGAAATACTTCGCCTAAAACAAAAAAAAACATCTCGGTGGATTGAAAACCCGAAAGGGCGGTCCAGGTAAAAGTTAGAGGCATGAAAAAAATCATCCCGATGGATTGGAAATCTCATAGTACAATCCAGGCAAAAGTTAGGGATAATGGCAAGTAACTATGTTCAACAGAGGCAAGTCCCTCAGCAGCAACAACAGTTGCATCATCCATCGGAGGAAATCTCCAGTCAAAGGTCATCTTCGACGGAAGCTCAGGATGTCCCGAACTCAAAGTTGGTAGAAGGACAGTGGTCGTTATGTTTCAACGTAGCCCTTTTCCCTGTAAATTACCATTTTCTAACTTTGTATATACTCTTTGGAATCACGCGTTTGGCTGATCTCCATCTTAGCAATAAAATTTGAGCCCTTGTGCTTTTGTTTGTAATTCTTTACTTGTTTTAGCTTTACAGAACGACGTTGTTTAAACTTAATCAGCGATTCTTGAAATAAAACAAAAATAAATTAACTTGTTAAACTTTTTCTGCTTTTAAATTAAAGATGGCATTTCTTTTGACTGTTGAACATCAGAAAAACATCGATCGCTTCTCCCGAAGTAAGCGAACTTCAAAGTGCAGAATCAAAGTACTCCTTCTAGACCAGTACTCCTGAATGAAGGGATCAACTGTGTCAGAGACCTTGTTTCGTCTGACACCCCACGGCAAAGTTCTCATCTCCTAAGCCCGATCAACATAGCTCCCAACGAGACTATCTCTCCTAAGCAAGGTGGAATTGCTATTTTTGAATCAACGGTACTTCTTCGCCCCGCGATGGCCGAGTATCCAATTGTGTTCATCTATTAGTTTGTATGTCGCGTCTGTTTTGTCAGCATATACATACATACATCATGCATTTTTTATTTGCATTCACATTTCATATTGCATCACTATCACTCTAGTCGGTCTTGTCCCCTAGTGGTAGAAGTCCTCTCAATCGAGTTGTCAGTTCTTGCCTCGTCAGGAAATGCTGTGTCTGAACAACCTCGCTTCTAGTTTAATTCTGGAAAGAAGTTGGTCCTTGGCCACTTTGATAACTTGAACCTCTGAAAAGCCAGAGAAAACTTTCAACAAGTGTCACTCTTCGCCATTGAAGATGATATCCTTGCTTTCCCGGATTAAAGAAAATCCACAGAGAAAGCCTCGTGATCAGAGATTCGGCAGCACGCCAGTTTTGCTCCGAAAAACCACTGATGAGAAGGTCATTGGCACCTCAAAATTAGACCCCATCATATGGCATTTCTCCGGGAAGATCCCGAGAAAAGTATGATGTAACCCCAAATGAAAACAGTCTCTCAAGAGACTCTCTTTCCCCAGTAGAATCGACAAATGGCGTCTCCAACAGAGAAGTTTGTGCAACTCTACAACTCAGACGTTGGGTTCCCCAGCAAGTCTGACATCAAACCTTTTTTCGTCAAATGGCATCTCCCCAGGAAAATTCGGCGAGAAGTTTGAAGGAAAACCGCTACACATAGCGTCCCTTGTCAATAAAATTTATTGACAAAAGAAACTAAGACCAGTTCTTGGTAGGAAACCAGGATCGAGGGGAAGTTTAAATCAGAAACTAAGACCAGTTCTTGGTAGGAAACCAAGAACGAGGGGAAGTTCAAAAGAAACTAAGACCAGTTCTTGGTAGGAAACCAGGAACGAGGGGAAGTTCATTTCAGAGACTGAGACCAGTTCTTGGTAGGAAACCAAGAACGAGGGGAAGTTCAAAAGAAACCAAGACCAGTTCCTTAGTAGGAAACTAGGATCGAGGGGAAGTTTACCTTTTCTAAGCATCATTGCTCAGTAAAAGAAGATGAATGCGATCCACCATTCATAGACACCATCAAAATTTCGGGTATTCCGATATTTAATCCTCTTGCACCCCGAATGCCCGAATCCCTTCGTCATTCACACCTTCGGGTCCAAGAAGATTAAATAGGGGCATCTGTAATACCCCAAATTTTGACCACTTAGATTTCCCATCATTGTGAAAATCATCATCACAATATGGATGTACCTTTATGCTTCATTAGTCTCCCCAAGGATGGGTGAGCATCCACTACAATCAAAATTAGGGTTTCAAGCCCTCTCTGAGTTTTAGACAAAGGCTCAATCAAGAGATGACATGATCTTCAACTTGTCTAGTCTCTTAAACATCCACAATGGATCAAAAAGGACTCCCACTTCAAGGATTAAGCACAAGGCTGCTCCCTTCTAGGTGGATCAAGTCTCAAGATCGCCAGTGTCACCAAATTAGGGTTTTGATCACCCAGGGCCTCCAGATGAAAAGTTTCATCTGGGCACAAGGCAATGATCCAAAACATAACCTAATATACTTCATGGAACCTCATGAACCCATGCATCAAGTCAATTTTGCCTCAGGGGATGCATTCATCAAAAATCAGGAATTAGGGTTTCTTGACCTAATTCACCCCTAAGTTGACTTTTGGGACAAACCATGAGCCAAGACCTCAAGAGATGATTTGAGGGTCTCTAATATACCATATTGTTCCATTTGGAACAATGGATTGATCCAAGAGGTTTGAGCAACAAGTCTCAATTTCATCTGCACCACAATTAGGGTTTTAAGGGAAAAGTCAACTGTAACTTTGACTTTTGACCAGGACATGCTCCCAAACCCTAATACATGATTGAATATACCCTATGACACCCATGGAACATGTCCATCAAGTTTGATTTAGGTCAAGGACATGATTTCCTGAAGAATTGCACAGTTTAGAATTCATCTGATAAAAAGTCAACTGTGCACAAAAGTCAACTTTGACTTTTTGAGATTTTTCACCAAAATGGATTTTTAACCCTAAAATGATGTTAATGTATGATTTGAATCATCATTCTTCAAGAAAAATCAAGAAAAGTGAGATAACTTGTAAAAGGGGTAACCATAAAACTTAGAAATTTTTCTAAGTTAAAAATAAAGTGGCAAAGGTACCAACTTTGAAGGACCATAACTCCTAAACCACAAGGCCATTTTTTCTCATCCAAAGATGGATTTGTAGCCCTAATTATCACCTACAAAAACTTCAACTACAAGTCATTCCAATTCATTAAGGATTTTGAGTTATGGAGTGATCAAAGTGGCTGAAAAGTGAAAATGTCACTTTTTCCAACACTTAGTGAAATTTTCACTAAGTTAGATTCTGCCTCACTTTTTGCCAAATGTAGGGGGATTTTTCACTTGGAATCAAAAGAGATCAAAACCAAACTTGTTCAAACAGTTGTTGTATCATGTAAGAGCTTTCCAAAATGGCCAAGAACATTGCCAAATTCAACCTACACCATGAGATACAACATTGCCAAGTTGCCTTGCTGAAATCTGTCAAGGCAAGGCAGAATTTGCAACTTTGGTCGATTTGCCAAAATCAGCCAAATTCAATTGCTCCTATCCACTTGGACACCTCAGAGGATTGAATCTAAAGGGGACAATCACTGAGCCAAGCCTCCAAAGTCCATGGAACAAGAAATAGCATGTTGAACCTAGAATGGCCAAAATAGGGACAAGACTTCAAATTTGGAATGAGGCATTCAATGGAACCATCAAGGTGGCATGGACTGAGCCATTCTCATCTGAAATCAGTCAAGACTTATCCAAGACCAAGGGGACCAAAGCTCTGTGCCCTAACCTCTAGTCAATGGCTAGAGGAGACTTGGATTTTCATTTGCCAACATTGGCCAAACCTACTTACCAGCTGCCATGCACTATTCCTTGCAAAACAAACTTGCTCTACTATAAATAGAGCTCAATTGTGATCAGTTTGAGTACACCAAAGCCATCTAACAGATGCTTTCCTCCAAATCTCTTCTTTCACTCCAATTTTGCCTTCTAAGGCAAGTCACTATCGGGTTTTGAGTTTGAGAGCAATTCCAATCAAACCAATCAAACCAATCACTCACACGCCTCACATACATCACATATGAGCTGATCAAACACTTAGATTACTTCTAAAACATCAATTTCACAAAATCACCAGCTGGTTGCTCAAGGTTTTAACCAAAGTGCAGCTGGGGTACCACAAAATGATCCAGCCAATTTCAATCAAGTCCAACCATCCAAACACAATCCATAGGGTGTAGGGAAGCTGTTCAGATCATCACCACTCATCTGTAACACCTCCAAATCAAAAATCACTTTGAACTTGCAGTCACGACTTAGAGGTAAGCACATACTTGGTCATCTCTCAATCTATGCATATTTCCTCGCACAATAATTTGGCCATATGTTCATAATCATGCATGGAATGTTTTCCCTCAATTAATTGCATTGTTTGAATCGTGTATCAAAAATCCTAGCCTTCATGCAGAAATTAGGGTTCTTGAGGTTTCTTCGTGATTTCTTGTTGTATGTTTAATTTAAATGAAATTAAAGTACATAGACATGATCGTGAGGTTGAGACGAGCATAATGATATGTGGATTGCATGATATGATTACGTATTCATGGAGATTGGATAGAAAATGCAAACCTGAGAAACCAAGAACACGCGCGTGTTCTTCAGCTGTTCTTGGCGCCATTTTTGAATAATTCAAATATTTGAATTTTGTGATTTTGTTTAATTGATTCAAAAATTAATTTCTCTCTGAGTTTTAATGATTTTGAGTTGATTCTTTTTTTAATAATTCACAAAAATGTCAAAATATTTTATTTTCACAAAAAATCCCAAAAATATTATTTATTTCATATAATTGATATTTTTGCAAAGAATTAATATTTTAATTGTTTTTGGCATTTTAAATATTTTTTCTACATTGATTTTGCAACTTTTAATGCTTTCTAATTATTTTGTAGGTCAATACTTAATTTTTGAAGCATTAATCCAAGATCACAATTTGTTTTCCATGTGTTAAACAATTTTTGATCATTTTAATTGAATTTTTATTCAATTAAATACATTTTGAAAACAAATTAGGGTTTTGGATTAATTCAACCCTCATAAATCATATTCAAAACACTTTGGGCCCCTATTAGAGTATAAGACCCAATCTCCCTTTTAACCAAAACATTTTGGGCCTCACTTATTGTATAAGTCCCTCTGCGTTAAAAGAAAACCTCGGCGCGATCGCCATTTTTAAAACGAAAAATCATCTGGGCCTACCCTCGTGTTATAAGCCCCACTCTTTTTCCTTTAAACCTTTTTGGGCCTCTTGAGAGAGTGTAAGACCCATCCCTTTGTACAGTAAACCATTTTGGGCCCAGTCACTTGTATAAGTCCCTCTGTACAAAGTCAAACAGTGCGCTCACTGATAAAACCCTGGGCCTCTCCTTGAGCTGTAAGCCCCAAATCTTTCTTTTTCAAAGCACTTTCTCCTTTGATTTTGAATATACTGTTGTTTTCAATCTTTCTTTGTTGAACAACTAACCAAACAACATGGAAGCACTCCAACCGAGTAAGTGGTTATCGCTTTCGTTTACTGCTTTTATATTATAAACTGTATTGTGGGGCTGTTCACTGTAAGTCTCCTTTCATAAACTCATATCTACTGTGTAATAATAGTATAGATATTTCGAGTTTCCCCGGCTACTACGTCTAGAACTAAGTGACGCCGTTTCATTTATTCGTAGAAATAGACGCCTAGATCCCCAATAGGAGCACCAGATACAGTCTTCTCTTCGGCTGTCCTAGGAATCGTCAAGAAGCTCTACTCCCCAAGATGAATGTATTCTCCGTGAATGGCATCTTTGAGTTTCTTCCAAATTCTCGAACTTTCCTGACTTGATCTATTCCTTGTGGATAGCTTGCCTTGAATGTCTCAGGGTTTGGGTACCTATTACGGTCATAATCTTGGACCTTAACTAAGGAACCCTCTTTAAAAGCTAAAAGTCGCTGGATAGTAAACCTCGCACGTTTACCAGTGGTTTTTATCTTTAAAAGAGTTATCTCTCCTAATGGAAAGGAGATGATAGACCCACGGGCTTCTTAAAAGCATCGGCCTCCTCTTGGGCATTATTCAAGGACCCTACGGCTTCTTAGAAGTATTCACAGCCTCCTCTTAGGCTTCGTATAATGATCTCTTCCTCCGGGAATGATAGCCTCCTCTTGGGCTTCGTACAAGGACCCGTCGGCTTCTTAAAAGTTTCCAGCCTCCTCTTGGGCTTCGTACAAATTGTCCCGACAACCTCCTAGAGGTATAGGAACAGAACCTAGTTATTCTCATAGAACAGTCCTTTCATAGAGTCTACTACTGTTTCTCAAAGCATAGTACAAAAGATGAAACTCTAGACACGGACAGTCTAACTTCCTTGAGTCTCAAAGACATTCTCAAGCACCCTTCGTTAAATAGGAAGGAAACCCGCAGACTCGGACAGTCTCAATACCCTTTGGATTTCCCGCTTCCTCAAAGAGAAGGAAATATCCCTGATCCTCAAATCAAATCCCTGTGTACAGTGTTACTCATATAAGAACTGATTTTCTCTTTTAAAATCAGTATATTGGATCTGTCATTCAAATGAAACAGTTACAATAGCCTCCATCTCGGGCTTCGTACGAGATACCAAAATTCTCCCTAGCGGAGTCAAAACAACGTTTTAGCCTCTCTCTCGGGCTTTGTACGAGACACATAAGAGACTCCCACATTGAGTCAATTACCCCTTTCTCCTCCATCTCGGGCTTCATACGAGATACAAAATCACTCTCTTGTTGAGTATAAAAGATTCTCCTGTTGAGTCAACCCTTTTAGCCTCTCTCTCGGGCTTTGTACGGGACACAAAATAGCCTCCTCTTAGGCTTTGTATAATGATTTTCCTAGCGGAAATTAGCCTCCTCTTAGGCTTTGTGTAAGAAAACCACTGGTTGATCCAATCAACCTTTTAGCATCAAAGTTGTGCCTCGTTCACAGTACACAAACATCAACAACTCCTTTCCCTTCATCTAATCACTGTAAGCGGCAAGCCTCTGGATCATCTACATCCATGCCACTGTCCTTCTTTTAGCATGAGAAATTCCTAAGGAAAGATGGCATTGCTCTATACTGAGTTAAAGTCTTCTCCTTCAGGTTAAAACCCTTTCTTCGGAAATTATGGCATTGCTCGGATCCGCGTATCCCAGTTAAAGTAATTCTCCTTCCCCCCTCCTTAGAGATGACAAATTCTCTCTAAAGTCGAGGTCTTTCAGCTTCACGTCTTGGGCTTTGAACAAGACACAAATAGACCTTTCAGCTTCACATCTTGGGCTTTGAACAAGATACAAACCACCTTTCGCTTCACGTCATGGGCTTTGAACAAGACACCAAAACACCATTTCCTCCCATAGAATAGGAGGAACTACGAACACTCTGATTTCCCTGTTTCGGTAAACGGGAATACGTAGGCATAAGATTGAAAGAAAAATCTTAGCGAGCGCAATCAACAAAAAACCCAAATCCCATATCTCCATCAATCAAAAGCAGTAATTCAAAAGCATCAGTCCTAACATCATAATCCTTGTTCCCCGCCAGAAACCTTCTGCCCAGGTAAAAAAGAAAGAAAACAGTATTGGCGAAAATACAAATAACCAGTACAAAGGCCCCCCACATTGATAGCATCCGTAACCTAACAGACCGCTGTTTAAACTCAGTATGCAAGCAGGGTTAATTGGAGACATCTATTTCCCTTCCTTATTCAGCTCACAATAGGATAAAAAATGAATCGACCTGTAGTTTTAAGCTCAACCGCAGAGAGCGACCAGCGCTTAAGAACCGCGTCCAAAATCGCTCGCTACAGTTAGTCATGGGTGTGACGTGTTAGGCGCGTTCTAATTTCAATTTCTATAATTTACTATACCGATTCCAATCTCTGGTGTTTTCAATATCCAGTTTTAGCGTGTTTTAGAAGTGGTTTGTTGAGTTAAGTGCGTCCAAATTTTAAAATCTAAATTTGAGGATTATTTTCGAAATTTCTCTAGGAAGTGTATAATGAATAATGTCCAACATAATCATCCATCCCCTTTGCCTTCTTGGATTTGTGTTTGTCAAAGCCCAAGGTGATTTTTTCTACTTCCTCACTTGGAGTGAGGAAAACTCTTCTTGTATATTTCACCTCCCTAAATTGGATGTGTATTTTGAAGACATGAGTATATACTAGCTATTTATAACATGTTTTTAAAAATAATATTAATAAAACAGTCAATGTGAGACTATAAAATATTTCTTTCAACCAATTTGCAGGACAAAGTAAATTGAACTTTTATTGTTGGTTTTGATAATGTATGTGAACTAACATATCGATCAAAATAGGTAGGTGGCCGGCAGCACGCCGATGGACATGAATGGTCAGCGAAGAAAATGGGGTGACCGGCAGACACTCTGATGCTTAAGTTAGTTTGGGTGAAGATGTGATTAAGAAAGGCTAAGAATAGAATACCCGACCCTCATACAGAGAAGGGTTTTTATAGTGATCCCCCAGTGTTGGGCCAATGGTCTCCGTTATGGACTGAGTGTCCAAGTGCACAACAGATGACTGCCAGGATTCCTACGTGGATGCAGGGATGAGTAACTCGTGCTTATCATCCTGGGTTAACCGCTTTGCATCCCCCGGTTAGTGGACAGACTTGCCCATTGTGAAGGGAAGAAAGGTTCCACGAGGCGTGCAAGTCGGTTGGTGACATGTCCTCACGTGAGGAGCACGTGGGGAATGTGTTTTCTACTGGCTCCAATGGGTTGGGCTAGCAATCTGGGCCGTCCTCGACGTAGGACTGGATTGGACTGTGCTTGACGATGGGCCAGCCACAGGCCCATTCCAGAACAGGAGCCCCTAAGTTGTTGCCCCCAGGAATAAGGTCAATGACTTAGAGTTAATTCGTGTGTCGAGGAGGGAAAATTGACTCTACGCGAGAAGAGCCTTCATTTGGGGTCCGTGATTGTGAGCTCGCGCTATCGTGGACATTGTTTATGTGTTCGCGCCTGCGAGGACGACGCTTTGCTCACGACTCGTGGAATTTCACTTTCGAGGAAGATGCGTCGCGGAGAGACTGTGGTCGGGCCGCGTGTCAGAGTTATTTAATGCATAATTATGGCCTAGGAGTAAGGGGTACTCATGAGCTAGGTGGCAACACGACTACCTATGCTTTGGATTTGGTTTATAATTAGGAAAGAGTGGGGGACCATTTGCACATTTTTGCACTCACTCCTCTCTCTACTTTCCTTCGAGTTTCAGTGCGTTTCTCCGCTGTCTGCCGCCTTCGCCGCCACCGTCGCCAAATTTCTTCAGATCAACTTTATCTCCTCTTCAAATTAAGTAAGCTTTCTGCTCCTCTTCAAATCGAGGAAGATGGAAGTGTGCGTTTTGACGAGGATGGGAGCGAGGTAACGAGGCGGGTCTCGAAGTTCGCCGTTCAATGGACTAACGCCCACTTCGAGGAGAGCACAGACTATTACATCATGAAGCCTAACGAGCTGGACCACGAGGACCAGCATGGCTTTGACAAATTAGTGAAGTTCGTGGAGGACTTTATTCCTGCTCAGTGGTAGACTAAAAACGGGGAGGCTGTCCTCGACGAGCGGGGCGGACCCTTATATGAGGCTCGGTATATTAACACCAAGGAGCTCCTCGAGTGTAATACCATCGAGGAAGCTAGATTGCTCTTAGGTAGTGTCATACCCCAAATTTGTCCTACTCTCTCATTTTTATTATACCAAGCATTTGTGTTGCTTCTTGACCTTTCTCAGGGTAATCATTTGGCCTTTGACCGTAATCCTCTATAATTTAGGTAGTAGAGGTTTTGTTTGTGCTCATTGTAATTAGAGGCTCTTGCAAGTGTGTTTGATGTCAAGTGGAGATAAAAGAAGAGGTGCCCTCATTCTCATAGTCAAGACGTGGTCCATTCATTCTTAGGCCAATGGTTAGTTTCAAGATAAATGTGTGGCAAGCTGTGGTTTAATTTGTTTCAAGTTGGTTTTGAGCCTTGTGATCAAATTAGCCAAGCTATGGTCGGCTTCAAGATCCACTTGTGGTCATATTCCAATTTTAAGTCATGTTTCAAGTGGTTCAGTCCTATTTTCAAGCCAGGTTAGAAGAATTGTTTCAAGCTTTGTTGGTTTGTGACTAAGTTTACGCCGTGGTTAAAAAATGCAAGTTGTGATCCTTCATTTTCAAGTCATGTTTAGAAAATTGTTCCAAGGCATAATTTTGATTGTTCCAAGCTATAATGAGAAAGCCATGATTAAATGGTTTCGTGCCATGAGTAAGGTTTATGCCTAAGACTTGTTTCAAGTTTGATTAAAATCTTAAGGTCAAAGTTTCAAGCTATGTTTAGTTTCAAGGTCAATCGGTGGCAAGCTTGAATTTAATTTGTTGGTTTCAAGTTGTGATAAAATTATCCAAGATATTGATTCAAGTTGTTTCAAGATAATGCAAGTGGTCTCAAGATGATTCTAAGGCGTATTCCAAAAGATTTTTTTTTCCATTTTTGAGTCATGTATGTGGATTATTTTGCAATTACGTGGGAGTTATTCTTAAGCCATGTTGGAATTACTTGAAGGCAAAATTGGAGGGTATTTCAAAGTACCATTGAAAATTATGGTCAAAATTGGCTCAAGTGTCCAAGTGCTAGCTTTGGAAATTCAAATTTTTAACATTCAAGGATGGCTCCAAATTCAATCCATGATGGATACATGTTGAAATTTCAAAATGAGAAGGGCCGTGTAATTTATAAATGATCTTCAAGCTATTTTCAAGGAAAATTCAACTTTCACAAGAATGAGATTTTATTGGTTTCAAGGTTCTCAAGATCAAGAATAACCAATTTCCAATTGATTGAGTTCCAAAAAGTCAATTACAAGATTCAATTAAACTACAAGATTCAATTACATCACACATGATACTTGGTTACCAATTACCCAACTACAAATCATGGGGAATTACAAAAGTATCATTGGTACAAAAGAAAATTCAAATTCAAATGAACTTAAAGTCAATGAGTACAAAGAGTTGATTTAACACTAAGAGTGAAAAGATGCAATTGAGTTTCAAATACTTGAGCATATTTGTGGCATGAAACCAAGCCTAATTTCCATAAAGTTACAAAGCATAGGCCTAAAGCAACTAAATGCCACGTTATTTTTTCTTTGAACCAAAACCTTGGTACAAGATCTCCTTCCAAGTCGCCACACTTCACACCAAAAGCCAACAGCACATTACTCACCATGACCCCCCATAGTACAACTTTTAGTCACTCTCCAAAAACCTACAACAAATAAAAAGCATCAACAAAGTCTTGTGCACAATTAAAGCAATTTGCCTTATTAAACCAATTTCAAAATAAAAAATAATACAAAAGGAAAGTAGGATAAAGGACTTGCAACTACGGTGAAACTAGCATGCGTCTGCTCCAAGACAAACACAAACTTGTGCCTTATGCCTCCTGCTACTGTCATCTGCTGCAGAACAGTAAGTCAAAACCATGTTAAAAACTTCACCACAAAGTCAAAGCTGACAACTGTACAAAGTCCATAGAAAAAGTGATTCAGAGCAGGTGCAGGGTTTGTAAATCATTAAAAAATAAAAGAAAGTAAATAAGCAGGTTCCTGTACAAAAAGTAGTGACACGAATAAGAGAAATACCAGCAGTCTCAGAACAAAGGAATCAAAACAGTGGAGGCAATGGTGCAATTCCTAGCGTAGCAGAATTTATCAGAAAAAGCATCAATAACTAATTTGGAAAACAAACAATTGAGGATCACAGAGCACAACAGTCAAGGCGTTGATTCAAGTTTGAACTTTGCTCAAAGAGAAGAGGAGTCTGAGCTATAAAAGGGACGAAAAATCGGAAATAAGAAAAGGAGGACCGGAAATTTTTTTTTCGATTCTGCAAAAATAATCCCACAAACCCTAATTCACCAAAGTTCTAAGAATTCTAAAAAAATTACTCAGAGTTTCTCATCGAAACACTGAGTTAATTCAAGCTAAAACCTAGCTTATTCAGACGAAAACAACAACACACAGAGAGATCAAAGAAGTAGAGAAGGAAGAGGAAGGTCCGAGTTGAGGAGAAGGGATCAGAAACCAATACATGGGCACCTCTTAAAATCTCTCCCGAAGGGATCTTAGAGAGGCAGCATTTCTGAGTCTCGAGTATGAATTCCCTTGCTGAAATTTGTGTTTTTGTGTAATACCCCGTAAATTGATAAACGCTCTGGTTAATATTATTATGATCAACTGGGTTCCGGAGTACTCTGAGTAATTATTTGATAAACAATTAGAGTAAACTGACGAACTCAGAGTTGATTAAATTAATAAGTATTTAACGTTGAGTTTTTATTATTTGGTGCATTTGAGCTAATTTGGACATTTAGTAGTATTACTAATAAATGGTAATTTTCTTTACTATCTATTTTCTTTTCACTTCATTTGGAAAACAAACAAAGTTAGAAAAGAAAGAAAGAGAAAGGAAAAGGAAAAGAGAAAGGAAAGGAAAAGGAGAAGAAAATTCCCAAAAGCTCAAGATCATCAACAATCATCTGTTCTTCATCTCTTCATCTCAATTTCAACCTCCTCATCTTGTTGTCCAGGTGGGTTCTAGTTAGACCCTTTAGAGTAGAGTTTATTTTTGAGTTTAGAGTTAGGTTGGAATTGTGAAAATTGGGTATTTTTGGTATAAAATCATGAATCTAACTGTTGAAATTCAATGTTTGATTGTATGTTATACTGCTTGTTGTGTTTAAACATGTTTTGATGCTTTGTGATTGATCAAAAATGGGATTTTGGGGTGATTTTGGATCAACCCGTAAACAGGAAATTCTGCAGGTTTTTCTGCATTTTTCTCTACCCATACGCGTATGGGGCATGTCAATACGCGTATGGGGCATGTCATTACGCGTACGGCAAGAGCGTTACGCGTATGGCAATTTTAAAAGGAATTTTCAAGGAAAAAACGTCTCTGCCCATACGCGTACGGCCTTGGGCAATACGCGTATGGATGGCCGAGAATTTTGGGGAATACGCGTATGGGATGTGCCAATACGCGTATGGCCAGGAGAATTGCAGAAATTCTGCTGTTGTGATTATTTTCCGATCGTTTGTTTCAAATGCCGTAACGTTTTGTACGTAACTCGGATTTGAACATTTTTGGTATCGTTGGAAAGGTAATAAAATGTACTTTCTTATTACAATGATTTTAAGATTGTCGGCAGATTTAATTAAGTCGGGAATTCTGGAATAGCGTCGTTTTGTCGACTTTTATTTGTTAATGGTGTGTAATTGTTGTTAATAGTGTATGCATGTTAAAATATGAAATAGGTAGAGTGAGGAACACTACCATAAACTGTGTCGAAAGTGTGAATTATTCCATGTGTGGCAACGCTCGTGCATGAAAGGCTGAGGCGTGTGCATTTTAATCATAACCACGGTTTCTTGCGGTGTAGTTTCATGAGACTCGAGCACCTCCTCTGAAACGTTATGCACAACTACTTGGCAGGTTTGATTCCCGTAGTGAGTACGATTGGAGCCTACGGGTGAAGAGACTTGTGACGGTGTACGGGCCGTGAGAAGTGACGGATCACGGTGTACTGACCGGTGATCCCGAATCCAATTCGTATGCCAAGTAGCTACAAGGATCCATGACTCGGGTCGTCTTCTAGACGTAGAAGCGAACGGGAATAGGGGATGCCTTGGTATTGGTTATTGATTTGTGAATCCTTGAGTTTACAGGCTCAGGAGGTACTTCGGTACTAGTGTGAGTTTACAGGCTCACCGTGTTGGTTACTTGTGTGTGTGTACTCATGGTCTTTCCCCTTTCCCCTTGGACATGAGTTAGGTTTATTTTAGAACCTTGTAAAGCCGAGAGGACTTTAAGATAGGGAACTCACTGAGATTTGATGTATCTCACCCCACTGTTGTTGTTTACATCACAGGTTCTGCAGGTTCGGCGAAGGGTAAGGACAAGGTTATTTGATTTTCCTTACGGATCGTAGTTTTGTGATGGTGTGGCTTCCGCTATGGCGTTATGTTTTGAGATCATTGTTTTGATCTAGTTCTTAGTTTTTATCATTTTGGAACATCTTGTATATGTAATGCCTTAGACTTTTAGCGTTTCGTTTTAGAGGCATTTATGTGTATAATGTGTTAACTAGGAACTTATTGTATATTTCAGTACCAAACGTACTTATCATGTATAATATATGATTTGATGCATGTATTATATATGTGGTCATTACATTTTGTTGCTCCATGACTTGTTTGCTCGCCTTTCCTCGTTGATTTGCTTGATTCTGGTTTAGTTTAGGAGTTAGGGTTTCCATTTGGGAATACCCTCGATTTGAGAATTTGGGGCTTTTTCTAACAAAACGGGGTTCAGATTCGTGTGGAGGAAAGAAAAATGGCTAGGGTTTGTGTTAAGTTTTTTGGGTTTTGAGAGGGTTTCGCCGGAGAAGACGGTGGCGGCCGCCGCGCACCGCCGCTTCTCCGGCCGTTTCTGGGTCTCCGACCGTTCAAGGGTTGTGAGAGAGTAATGTTGAGAGAGGAGAGGATTTTGTAAGAGAGAGTTTTGAGAATGTGAACTCTTACCCTCTATTTTCTTTAATTTTGTACGTTGGTTGGTGGGTGCTGGGTGGCTCCACCCACCGGTGACAAGTGTCACCGGTTGCCACTTTAGATTAGATCCCACGCATATCCCTTTTCGCCACCCTACCATGCACGCGCACTGTTAACCCTTGGATCAGCGGTTAGGCTTTGATTCCATTCTTGATCAACGATCCAGATGGTGTGTTGAGGGTCTTGGTTGACCTGAAGGTTCATGGTGAACCCTCCTACCCAAGCGTGGGCCTATTGCTTTGGGCCTGGGGACTATTTCTGAGCACACCCCCTGGTTTACTAACTTCTTGGCCCATTTCCCTTTTTACTTATTTTCTTTTTTTAGTTTTTATAATATTCTCTTTTACTTAAAAAAAAAAATCCAAAACACTTCTAACTAACTTTTTTTTAGAAAAATATTAAAATCTTTTTATTAATTGTTTTTTTATTATTATTAATTTTATTAAAAAAATATTAATGTAATATCAACTAATTAATTGGATGTTTAGTTCTATGATTTTAGCTTAACTTTTTTTTTTGATAAATCAATGTCCCTAATTCTATAAAATCTAAAAATACTTTTTTTAATTAATTTACATTTCTTTTACTTAATTAATTTTATTAAATTATTTTATTTAATATTAATTAATTTTAATAATTAATTTTATTAAATATTTTAATTTAATCTAATTAATTTTGAACCTTGCTTAATCCTAAAAAAACCAAAAAATATTTAATTAGGCTTTAATTAATTTTATTAAATCATTTTATTTAATATTAGTTAATTTTAATAATTAACTTTATTAAATATTTTGATTTAATCTAATTAATTGTTTGAACTTTAATTTTAATAGAAACCTAAAAAATATAATTTGATTTAGATTTCCCCTCCTTAGCTAATCTTAGGAATTTAGGATACTAGCTAACCAACATGCTTGATTATATTTCTTCCCCCCGCTTTGTTTGATTTTTTATCCTTGTGTGGTGTTCATGTTTTTCTCATATGGATTATTATCTTGCCTTGATTATCTATGTCATTCATTATACGCTTGTCCAAACCAAAAATCCTTTTCAAACTAATATCTTGACTTAATGTCAAACCCCTTTTAATACCTTGTAAGTCGATCGTTTTCACGATCGCAGTCGACCTCACAATGCCTCCTCTTGGGCTTTATACAACGATAATGGTTGCACATTTCACTGTGGTTTGTATGCGTGTATGTGATTGCCTTACTTTAATTATGGCTCGATTATTCCCACTTGATTAATTACACCCCTCTCCTATAAGATTAAAATCAACCCTTTTTTACAACAATAAACAAGCTTTATCCAACGTCAAGTGTTTTCCAAAACAAATCCAATTAACACCAACTCATCCTCAAGCATTCACTTGATCCACATATCAAGTTCCTTACCCCTCTTGTAAGTCGAGTGCTTTTGCCTCGCCATCGACCTTACCTCGAACCACTAGGACCTCTTTTCCATTAGTTCAATCCTTTAACCATTTCGCACGCAAATCCAAACCTCGATCCAACGTCAAGTATTTTTCTTAAATCAGATTAATACATTTAATTATGCTAAATATCATTTCTTAAAAGGTGAAAAGGAGGGGATCAAGTCTTTGGTCTTTCTCCTCAATTGTTTGGGTGCGAGTTCTCTTACTCGTGTGTGGACAATTGACGCCTCTAAAACACGCGAAACTCGACAACATTCAAACCTTTTTCCAAGTATTCATTAATACACCTAATCTCTATCTAAACACATTTTATTAAAGGTGAAGTGAGGGTGGTCGAGTCTTTGACCCTTCTCTTCAATTGTTTGGGTGCGAGTTTTCTTACTCGTGTGCGGGCAATTGTCACCTCTAAAACATCTAATACGACTAAAACTCTTCTTTCTCGCCTTGTGCGACCGAAACCCTAAAAACACATTCAGATCAAATCCTTTTTTCTCAATCTAACTCTTTAATACACTTGATCACATATTCAAATACAACTTTTTTTAAAAAAAGGTGATGTGAGGGGGGCCAAGTCTTTGACCTTTCTCCTCAATTGTTTGGGTACGAGTTCTCTTACTCGTGTGTGGACAATTGGCGCCTATAAAAAATACAAACCAAACAACCGTAGTCCCACGAACTACGAATGCTCTGACTTTCCCATTGCACGAGGGAATACGTAGGCACAAGGGATCTCAATCCTTGCCGAGCACCCTAATAATAAAACCACCCCATTTCCCTTAGAAAGCAATATTACCTTAGAAGATAACAAACAAACCTAGCTAACTTTCTCACGAATCGAATCAAGAGGTTCCCGTTGAGTACAACGGACGTAGAGGGTGCTAATACCTTCCCTCTTGCGTAACCGACTCCCGAACCCGAATTTGGTTGCGATGACCATTTTCTTATCCTTTAAAGGTTTTATCGATATTTTCCTTTCCCTCTTTGGGATAAATAAAGTTTGGTGGCGACTCTGTTTCGAACAGTTTTTTCCGCGTCCATCGCGAGGATCGTATTTTTCGAGGTACGACAGGTAGCTGTTTTCCTGTAATTTGTTTGTGTTTATTATTTCTTGGTATATTGACATGTGTTCATCATTTGTCGTAGGTAACATGGAAAACTTTCATGAACGCGTGCTCAAGATGGCGATGGCCAAAGGGAATGCTTCGAAAGGCAGAAAGAGGGGTTCAAAGAACAGGCTCGTTAACATCCTGAACCAGTCCAAGGTTGACTCTGGCATCGGCTCTTCTTTTTCCCCGGGAGGCGACCAGTCTTCTCCTCAACAGGACAAGGACACCCCGACCAAGAAGAGGCAGCGAGCGGATGATTGATCCGCTGTCGCGCACGAATCAAAAATGAGTGATTTTAAGAAAAATATAGTTATGGTAACGACAACTCGAGTATCGTTCTAACAAGGATTCTTATAATGTTATTAACCAACACAGTAACAGTTTATGGGAGGTTTTGGTTTTGATTCAGAAAAAATAATGAAAATAAGTGATTATAAAAAAAGTTATTATAAAAAAAGTGATTATCAAAATAAGTTGAAACGATTAATCAGCTGTTTTAGTTTCCCAACTTATCATCGATCCAAATAATTTTCAATTTCTAAGCGGACTCTATCCCCTTTTCAATTATAATAACAATCAAACAAGCACAATTGATATTATATGATACATATTCCTAATTTCCGAATTAAGCAAACAGATGAGATATAGTAACCGTGAATTAAGAAAACACGAGAAACATACGCGGATTAAGCAAACGCGATTAAAGTATAAGAAAATGCAATCATCAAAATAAATTTATCAACCCTAAGATAAATCTAATTAAGCAAATAAGATATCACAGAGAAGAATTGAAAGGAAATAAATTTCATTGGAAATTAAAAGAACCTTAAAGTGTCAGCGGAAACCGATTACAGCAGATTAATCCTTGGGATTAGTTCTCCATTCAATCGTACAAAAGTAAAAACCAAAATTGTGAATTGTGAAAAGATCGTCATGAACAGTAGCACGGCTGCTACTAGGTATAGAGAAGCACACAAAATCCGGTTTTAACCCAACTGGGTCGAAAAACATAAAAAACCCAACCTAAAACTAAGTATTCCTAAAGCAGAATTCGGGTCCTGACTTCAACAAATTATTCGAGCCTGCTACACTCCGAATCAGCTTCTTCGTACAACATGAAAGTTGTAACACTTTGTTTCAGCTTTCCAACTCTTGGTAGAACGCGTAAATCTGATTATCGTAGCTCCAGTTATGATCCGAACAGTGGACAGGTATCAATAACCACTAAAGCTGAAAACAAGCTGCGAAAATAGATTAACGGCAAACAAAGACTTAATTATAAAAACATAATAAAAAACTAAAATAAACAAAACAAACTAAGGAAATGCCTAAGTACAAACATAAGAGAATGTGCATTAAAATGCACTGATCAATGATGTCGTGGAGGTAGATCTGACGGGGGAGGGGGTGCTAACGACAAGTTTCTGATGCCTCCTTTTTTTCCAACAGGGGGTTCTTCGAAGGGGGCTCTTCTCTAACCATGCCTCGGGCAGATTCTTTGGCTTTCCTTGGCCTTGATGTGGCGGGCAGAAGAAAAACACTAGCTCAGGATGCGGCCACTTTGATGAGGGTATTGGAGGTGGCCCTGGTCCTCAACAATGAGGAGACTTGTCCTTTTGTCGAGCTAGAGAAGCAGTGGGCAGCGAACCAGAAGCTCGAAGCGGAGGAGATCAGGCTGTAGACTGCCTTTGATGACTACAAAGAGAAATATCAAATCCATACCGAGATTGTCACCGAGCTGCGCCAAAAGAAAGATGAGTTGGCTAAGTTAAATGCGGCCATGGATGCCTTGAGGCTCGAGCATGCTGTTGAAAAAAAGGTCTTCGAGGACAGGATCTCCACTTTGGAAGCTGCTACGGCCCCCGCTGAGTACGAGGATGACGACCTGAAGGCCTTGAAGACTCGTGCTGAGCTGGTATCTTGGATCAGATGTCTCGAACAGGATTACGTGGATGCAGTCGAGATGAGCGTCGAGAATGTTGTGGCTCAACTTCGAATTGCTAACCCTGAGGTCGAGCTCGCCACTAAAGGGGTTGGGTTCCTGCACAGGGTGGTCGAATGGATGATAGTTTCCCCTCCCAGCGGTGACGATGAGGAAGATGAAGAGGTCGCCAATAAGGGGGAGCATGATGTTTGATTTGTATATTTTGGTATATTTGTTCTGGCCTGCGCGTCGTGGTTTGTAAGATTTGGATAGTGGGCGTCGCCCATTTTTGTATTATTATGACATCATCGGCCTTTGTGGTTGTTATTCTAATCATATTTCACTTTCCTGATATGCTCGTATATATTTTCGCTTGTATGCTTTTTAACCATACTTTACTTCCCGACATGCTCGTGTATGCCTATGCTTGCTTGTAACAAAATGTCTGTTTGGAAATTATTTTTGCGAAGTGTTTAGGGTCTTGTTCGACAACTTTATTACTCGACAGTGAAGGGAACTCGTCGAGTGGCCAGAGTTAGAATCCGTACTGACAGCGATGGAAAGATCTCGGTAGGGATCTTAACACCGCGGCGTGAACTTCCCATCGTAAGCTGGGTGTTCTGCCTTGCTGGTACGACGACGGCAGAGCTCGATTGAGTTTTCCCTGTCAGGCCAAGTATCTGCTCGTCAAAGAGTGGAAACCTGCCTTTTTGTTTAAGTTTGGGACGTTGTGCTTGTACCCGAGCATGCCTCCTTGGTCAGGACGTACCCCGTCGTCGTCGAATGGGGTATGTCGAATGTTAGGCCAAACAACAATATTGTTTTAGTTTTTCGGCGTTCCATGGTCGACCAAGTTCTTCCCAGTGTAAGTTTTCGAGGTAGCAGGCCTCATTCTCCGTTTTTGCTCGAGTACGGTAGGGATCTTCCCAGTTCGCGGTGAGTTTTCCCTCGCTAGAATCTTTGTGATTTCTTCGCAGGACTAGGCTGCCGATTTCAAATTCTCATTTTATGACTTTTGTGTCATGTCGTAAGGTTATCTCCTGCTTTAACGGGGATTCGCAGAGGGCTGCCCTCGATCGAATATCTTCGACCAGGTCGAGCTCCTCTCGTAGCGGCTCATCGTTCATCCCTCGTCAAGGGGGAATTCAGCTCACCTAGAAGGTTCTCTGATCTCCACTGAGATTACTGCCTCGGTCCGATAGGCTAGTCGGAACGGACTTTCCCTCGTGGTCGAGTGTGGTGTCGTTCTGTAGGCCCAGAGTATGATGTGTAGCTTTTCGACCCATTTCCTTTTGGCTTCACTTAATATTCGTTTTAGTCCTCGTAGGATCACTCTATTTGTGGCCTTGACCTGCCCGTTTATTTACGGGTGCTCGACATACGTGAAATTTTGTTTGGTGCCCAGTTTGGCGACAAAGTCCTGGAAATTTTTGTCGGTGAATTGCGTCCCATTATCGATGACGAGCGCTTGCGGTATGCGGAATCTAGCAAGTATGTTTCTCTTATAGAAACGAAGTATATTGTGTGTCGTGAATTTGACGAGGGCCTCCCCCTCTATCCACTTCGTGAAATAGTCAACGCCGACTATCGAGTATTTGTTCTGGTTCGACCCTGTGGCAAACGGTCAGAGGATGTCCATCCCCCACCAGGCGAAGGGCCACGGGGATGAGAGAGTTTTAAACTCATTGGACGGTGCCAAAAGCATGTCCCCGTGGCGTTGGCATTTATCACATTTTTTAACATGTTCCTTTGCGTCATGCTACATGGTAGACCAGTAGTATCCTGCTCGTAAGGCCTTTCGGGCAAGGGACCTTCCTCCGAGGTGTTGGGCGTTGATTCCTTCGTGGATTTTGTGTAAGATGCGGGCGACCTTGGATTCCTTAACACACTTGAGGAGAGGGATGGAAATCCCCGTCGGTACAACTTGTCCTGCGAGGAAGGCTTCGTACTATGCGTGGTCATTCGAGGTTGGGAAGGATAGGGCGAGCGAGACTTAGATTAGGATTCCCTCCTTGTTTTCAAGTATGATGCCTGCTCTGCTTCTTGTCGAGCTGGACGCTCCGTCCACGAAGATAGTCCACTTATGGGTTCCACTTGTCGGGGAGGCCGGGGTGGCCATTTCTGCCGTGAAGTTAGCCAATACTTGACCTTTAAGGTCCTTTCTTCTCTCGTACCGAATATCAAATTCAAAGAGTTACAGTGACCATTTGAACATTCTGTCAGCCAAGTCGGGACGGCCGAGCAGCTGCTTTATGGGTTGGTCAATTCGCACCACGATCATGTGGGCTAGGAAGTAGTGTCTCAATATTCTCTCCGCATTGATGAGGGACAGTGCTACCTTTTTTGATCTGCTGGTATCTGAGTTCTGGTCCTTGTAGGGCCTTACTAGTGAAGTATATGGGTTTCTGCCCTTCGGGGGTCTCGTGAATGAGAGTCACGCTGACGGCCTCAGCTGCGACAACGAGGTAGAGGTAGAGAGTTTCCTCATTGTCTGGTCGCAAGAGAAGGATCGGTGGTTGCGAAAGAGCTCGTTAGAGGTGGAGAAGGGCCTATTCGCACTCCGCGGTCCATTCGAACGTTGCTTCCTTGTGAAGAATTTTGAAAAGGAGAAGTGTGTGTTGGGCAGATTTGGCTATGAAGCGGGATAATGAGGCGAGCATCCCGTTTAGGGATTGAATTGATTTCTTCGAGTTTGGCATCAGGAATTCGGAGAAGGCCCTGCATTTGTCGGGGTTTGCTCTGATTCCTCGTTATGTTAGATAGAAGCCGAGGGACTTACCCGCTCGAATGCCGAAGGTGCATTTCTCCGGATTAAACCTCATCTTGCATCTCCTTGCTTGGTTGAAGACTTTTTTCTGGTGGAGCGTATGGTCGGATTCCTCTTGGGATTTTACGATCATGTCGTCCATGTAGACTTCGAGCATGTCTCCGATCTCACCTCGGAAAACTTTGTTCATCATCCGCTAGTAGGTAGCTCTGTCGTTCTTCAAGCCGAAAGGAATTACATTGTAGTATTAGTTACCCGACTCGGTCATGAAGGTCGTGTATTTTTGTCCCCCATTGCCATGGGGATTTAGTTGTACCCTGAATACGCGTCCATAAACGACAATAATTTGAAACCTGCAGCGTTATCAACTAGTCTATCTATGTTAGGTAAATGGTAAGCATCTTTATTGAAATCCCTATTAAGATCAGTATAATCAACACACATTTTCCACTTTCCATTAGATTTTTTAACAAGCACAACGTTTAAAAGCCAGGTTGTGTACTGGGCTTCTGAAATAAAATTTGCCTCTAAGAGGTCTTTTACAGCTTTTTCAGCAGCCTCTGCTTTTTCGAGAGACTGCCTACACCTACGTTGTACTACAGCCCTGGCAGCGGGGTCAATTGTCAACTGGTGGCAGGCCACGTCGGGGTCCAGTCCAGGCATCTCAGTGGCGCTCCACACGAATAGGATGAGCAGGCTCCTCGTTGACATTTGACATTGGGGAGGTTTCCGATGCTAGCTAGTATCCTTTCTCATTCAACATAACCCTACGACTTTGTGGTCACGTCGTTGAAGCCCTGCATATCAGAACCCACGTAGGGTGTCAAATGCTTGCCGTCGAGCTGAAACGTTAGGAACAACTGAGAGTACATGATATCGACCGAGGTTCCTTAGACGACCAGTATGCAGCGAACGTCGAAGTTTGTCATTCGTGCTCACACGAGCAAAGGGATGCTGAAGTTGGGGAATCCACCGGGGAGCTCCTTATGGTAGAACGTAATAGGGACTGAGCTTCCCTGACATTTTTCAAGGGTAGAGTTTTGGTTCGAGCTCGCATCGATGAGTTGCTCGAACTTCCTTTTCACCGATCATACGGTGAGCTTGTTGAATCCTCCACCGAATATGACCATGGCGGATGGGAAGGTTTCCCATGTGTTGTGCGCCAAAAAATGGAGGGGGTTTTGGTCCCGCCGGGGACGTAGAACTCCTCGGGTCGGGAGATGGACACGGCGACCTGCAGGTCGGGGGAGTCGTCAGTTGATGGTTTCTCTTCCTCGACCTTCTTTACTTCTCGGGTGTCTTGGCGAGGAGTCTCTCTTCTCTTAGTGTACTATTTCAGGTGCCCGCCCCTGATGAGGATTTCAATCGCATCCTTGAGGTGGATGCACTCATCAATGACGTGCCTGTGGCTCTTGTGGAAGCAGCAGTACTTGGTCTTGTCCACGGTATGCTTGGGAGGTGTTTTCCTAGGAAAATGGAGTCCAGACTGACGGAATTTGGAGTTTACACACTCGGATGGAATAAACTCGCGAGAGGCAGCCAACAGCGTGTATTCGGAAAAATAGTCAGCAGGTCCTTTGTACTCTCGAGAGTCCCGGGGCTTATCCTCTTTCCTTTTCTCTCATCCTCGGGGAGGCGCTAGGTGGTCATCATAACTCAGAACTCTGGTGTTTTCTTGATGCCGCGAGTATCGAGCAGTGTTGGCAGCTTCTTTCTCCTCGTACTGAATGTAGGCTTGGACCTTTAGGAGGAGGGAATCCAGTGATGCAGGGGTTTCGATGTCGACGGCCTTGGCGAAGTCACTGCAGGGGCGTACTCCCTGCTCGAGCAGATACTTCTTCGTCGGTCGTGGAGACCTGGATAACTTCTCGATTGAACCTCTCAATGTAGGCCTGAAGGGATTCATCTTTCCCCTGCATGATTGCTTCGAGCGTCGCCTCTGACTTTGGATTGCGACGAGAAGCAATGAAGTGCCTCCCTAGGTATTTCAAGGAAGTGATGGATTCGTCGGCGAGGCTCTTGTACCAGGTCATGGCATCCTTCCTCAGAGTAGTAGGGAATAGCCTGCATTTGATGGCGCCTTTGACGCCAAAATAATCGAGCAGGGCATTGATGTTTACGATATGCTCGTCAGGATCTGTCGTTCCATCGTATATTCCTAGGTTCGATGGCCTTTCCTGCCCGACGGGGAGGGGAGCCTCCATGATTGCTTGAGATAGAGGATCGCGGGGGTCGTCTTCGTCACTCCAGAGCGGTGAGCGCAACGGAGAGTAGTCATACTTCTCTCGTTGAGGGCTGTCAACGCGACGTGGCGGTGAGATCCTCAGTCGGCCCTTTAATTTGTGCGGGGCGAATGAAGGGTTTCCGGCTGTCCACTGGCTTTGCTCTTCTTGGAAACCAGGGAGCGCCGGTCCTCGCGGGGAGGAGTACAGTTGCACCTCAGGGGTTGTGGCCTCTCCAATTGCGGGCGGTGGCCTGGTCATTGTGGCGATGGGATTTTGGATTAATATCGTTAGTGTCTCCATGGGGGAGAGTGTGGACTATGGTATTTCTCCAATGCTCTGATCCTCTCATTTTGTTGATTGATCAGCGTGTTAGTGTGGTTAAGGGCCGCGACTAGGGCCGCCATGGTCAGGTGGGATTGACTGGAATTTCTCAGGTGTCTTCTCCAAATCTTTTTGGACTTTGTGGGTCTCGACATACTAAACGTCATTAACAGCCACATCGTCAGAGGAGGGGGAGGCGGTGCATCCTTCTCTCCTCATTGGAGTGTCTTCCTCCAGAATTGGCATATCGTTGTTGTTGTCGATGTCATGGATGAGACAGAGGATGGTTTCGTGACCGTTGTTGTCGTGTTGATTGGCCATGATTGGTTTTTAAAGTTTTTTGTTTTGATCTCTTAGTTTCAAGGAAATAAAAGATTGGGAAATATGATTCCCACAGACGGCGCCACTGATCTAACCTTTCGATCAGAAAAGGTAGTTGGCCGGCAGCACGTCGGTGGGCTTGAGCAGTCATCGAAGAAAAAGGGGTGTACCTGCAGACACTCTGTAATACCCTAATTTTTACCCCAAAGATCCCACATGTCATTTGCATTTCATACCACAAACAAGATCACAAGCCTTGGTTCTCTTGCCCTCCTCTGAAGGTTTGTTCTTGAGTGAGATCGCCAAGCACCTCTGTTCTCTTGTTTGTTTGATGTTTGTATTTGTTTATGTTTACTAACCATTAATTAAAATTCAAAAATATGTTTGTTTTTTCCTTTATTAACTTTTTCAGGAAGAATTTGGATCAAGGACATCAAATACCAGTCCCTCAGCTCGAATGAATTTCATCTGAACAAAGTCAAAGTTGATCTGTAAACAATTCAAATTCATCTGATCATGAGTTTCCAAGATTTAATTGATTATTATTCAAGAGACGCTAAGGTTCATGTGTTTATTTTCATGCCTTCTTTGACAAGCAAGAAGAATCGAGCAAGAGCCAAGACAACACATCAAAAGGCAAATTTTCACAATTTTCATTGTGGTAATCGATTACCAGCATTAGGGTAATCGATTATTCAGTGCGTTTTTTTGTGAAAATGTGACAAATTCAAATTCTGCAGCATTTTGGCACCAATTTCCAAATTTTGCATCATGAGAATATTCTAGATCACTTCCAAATAATTCCCCTACCTCATCATAATTAATTCCCACCATACACCCTCATTAATTACCACTTGATTTTGATTTTGCCTCCAAAATTCAAATTCCAATCCTAATTTTGATTAGAGACCTCATTTCATTCATTCTTCAAGCTTTTGATAGCCAAAAAACCTCTTGCAAATTCTCTCCCCAACCACAAAATTCACTTTCTACTTTTGAAAGATAACAAGTTTTCACATTGAATCTTGCTTAACTTTGAGCTAAACCTTCATCTAAACTTGTTTTCTTCATCAATTCTTGTAGATCAAGGCTTTGGAGTTTGCATCTTGAAGCAATTTGAAGGAATTTTCAAATTTGGAGTGGTAATCTCATTTTCCACCATTGTTGTTCTTGATTCATCTTCCACAATGTGATCCTTTAATAATTCTTGTTGCTTGATCTTTGGATCTTGCAAATTGTGTTTCAATTGGTGAATTTACTGTTGTTTACATTGAAATTTCGTGCACAATCCATTCCTTGATCATGCTGAATTTTGAAGGAATGCTGAATTTTAGAGATGCTGATTTTTTGCTGTTTTTGCAGTGGTAATCGATTACCCTAATCATGGTAATCGATTACCCTGAGACAGAATGGTGTTTTTCACCTATTTTTGGGACTGTTTTGGTTGTTTCTTCATTCCTAATCCATTCCCTTTGTTCTTAGCCTTATATCACATAATTTTGTGGTTTAATTTGGCTTTCTCTTCATCTATTTCTCTTTTATTTGGATCGATGAAAGTCTTATGGATCTTAGAATTTCTTTGTTAAATTCTTGATCAAGACTAGATCATTACCTCTTTCTTTTCGTGCGGTATTGCTTTCGGAAGACGATTTATATATCGCTCATCTAGCATGCATTAGCACAAAGATCATTTTGACCGGCCTCGAGTAGGGTGACTTCTATATAAGTCACTTGGCGATTGCTTAACATAACGCTACATTTGTCCCTCTCCGAATCAGAACATGAACTTTTGTGGCCCAAACTTATGATTGTAAGCCCAAGGATGGTTGATCTTTTGTATTAGGTTCAAAATCTATGAAGCTTGTTGTGTAGAGGCTTTGATTCTATCAATCTTCTAACAAGTCTTCATTAAACTTGGCCTAAGTACATTGTTCATTCATTATAGTTCATGACGCAAGACGGAAAATCGAGTATTTTTGTAAGCGAGATTGTTAGTCTCCTACTTTCCATGGCGTGGTTTGAAATATATTAACCTTTGGGTTCTTCATGAAACTAAGTCGGATATCCGTCGATTTCATCCGGATTAAAGCTTTTCTTGTTATTAATGTATGGGGTTATGTTTTCATTCTCATGGGAACTAGTGAGTGGCTCCGGGAAATACTCAAATCGGTGTTACCTTTTGAAGGCTTATGACATTGGTGCCTTTGTGATGTTATTGTGATATATTGTTTATGTTTCCTTCTTGCTCCCTATCTCTATTTATTTCTTATGCTATATATTATCATATATCATATCCTGTTTATGTTTATGTCATTTTTCTTTTTGTCCACTTAGACTATATTATCTTGTACTTTTGTTTTTCTTTTGTCCATTTGGACTCAAAAAATATTAATAAAGCCTTAAACCACTAAAATACTTTTGCTCTTAATTGTGTACTATGGTCACTATCCCTTGCATTGGAGGATCTCTACTCTTAGACTTCTTAGCTTGATTATGGACTTATGGACTTAGAATTAGGATTCTCTCCCTTATGCTTTGGATCATTATGGAGTTGGTATTCTAGTCTTTATTTGGCTTGCTTATTGGCTCAAGAGGATGGAATTATTTTCTTATTATGCTTGGAAGAGTGCCTCCATGTGGTTAGATCTTTCTTACCTTAGCTTTTATCTTTTGCAATAGGATAGTCACTTCTTCTCCACCCGTTCTTTAATATTCAAAATCTTCTCCCTTTTTCAAAACCTTCTTGTTTTCAAAAAAACAAAATTGCTTTCATAATAAAACCTTGACTTTTTTCAAGTGATTTTCAAACTTTGTTTTCTTTAATAAATATCACTCAATGTAATCATACTTTGACCTTTTCAAAAAGACAAAAAAAATACAAAAACTTATTCAAACTTTTTTGTGCATTTTGCACTTTTTCTTTTGAACTTTTCAAAAAGATTAGACATGAGTCATCTTTTTTGATGAGATGTAAAGCTCCTAACCATGGTATTTTGTGTAAAGCATGTTGTGTAAAGTATCACTATGATGTTGAAGTGATAGTCTTGTTGATTTTAATCCAAGCAAATCCACCATCTTAATGTGATGCAAATGCCTCTTTCACATACCTTTGGGTAATTAGTGTAGTATTCTCTCTTGAGAATGACAAGTTGTCTTTTCAAGATAAAATGAATCATAACCAATAATTTTTTGTTATTTGTACCACGAACTACGAGGTTTTGATCCTATATTGCACTTTGTAGGTACGTAGGCATGAGGCGATAAGTCTCTCCAAACACAAAAATATTAAAAAATATTTCTCTTCAGATCTCCCCAATCTCTTTTCAAACAAACCTTTTCAAATAAAAAAGCGTAGATATTTCAAAGGGTTCCTATAGAGTACTATATACGTTTTGGGTGCTAACACCTTCCCATCGCGTAACTAACCCCATTACCCATTCTCTCTTCATTTTGTTCTTGTTTAGAACCTCTTTAAGTTTTGTTCGCTCTTTTTCCTTTCCTTTTGGATAAAATAAAAGTGTGGTGGCGACTATTGCTTTATGAGTTAAGTTAATCGATAACTTACACTCATAACTTTTAGCGCTACAGAAAAGTGTCGACTCTGCTGGGGATCGAACCCAGAGTCTCTGGTTCCTAGTGGGTTCAGCCTACTTTGATTTATTTATAGCTTTTTGTTTGATTTGCTTGTTATTGCTTGTTTTGTTTGGGTGCTTGGTGATCTCTATGTGGTGAGATAAGTCCTATACCCGGACTTGAGTGTACTTATGATATGAGGGTGGTATAGTCTTGTTTGGCTTACGTGGAGTAGTCCTTACTAAGCTGACTTGAGATTCCCCGCTCAGTGGAGGCCCCTTTGGGGTTACTGATGTTAAACGAGTAGTCGTATTTTGACATTACTTTTTCCGACCTGGGAGTCTGAGAAGCCGAAGACCGCAGAACCTTTAACCTATCTTGGCCTTATCAGGATGTGGTGCGGTGGCTATTCAGGTGTAGACTTGAATTAGTTGTTGCGCGATAGCACACTCAGACGAGTTTCTCTTGATAATATTGTTGGCTGACGAGTAGTCGTTTAAGCCAATAATATCCAAAAGATGATTCTATGACTCTGGGAACTTTTTAGAACCTTGTTCTATAGGTGGATATAACCCTATTACATACCATTGTGGGGGAGGTTCTCACCCTTGGCTCCATGCTCACGCTTAACCTTTGAACCCGTGTGCTTTGTGTGATCTTGTTTGTGGTTGTTGCATCATGCACTCATGCATTCATGGACATTTTGTTTCAATCAGTTTTCAAGGATCTTAGAGATTTTCCTTTGCAAACATCGTAGATATTATGATCATGGACATTAGAAGGAGAAACACTCAGAAGTACTGTTTCCGAGCTCCTGATCTTATAGATTTGAAAAAGCTAGTGTCCTTGGTAGTTGATCGTGCAGACTTCAGATCTCGTCGTGGGAGACTTCTATCTATTCTTTCTACCAACATTGAAGACAAAATTCTGAACACCCTAGTGTAATTCTACGACCCTGTCTACCGATGCTTTACTTTTCCTGATTATCAGCACATGTCGACTTTGGAAGAGTATGCTTATCTATTGGGTATACCAGTTTCTGATAAGGTTCCTTATACTGGTTTGGAGGAAGCTCTTAAACCCCAAGATATTGTTGCAGCCACCCATTTGACGAAATATGATATAGATGCTAACCTTATGGTTAAGGGAGACATCAAGGGTTTGACTTCTAAGTTCTTGATTGGGAAAGCCACTTTATTTGCTAATGCTGGTAGCACATTGGCGTTTGAGGCTATATTTTCTTTGCTTATCTACGAACTAGTCTTATTCCCAAATGTCGACAACTTTGTGGATGCTAACGCTATTAGATTTTTTTGATTAGGAACCCTGTTCTGACTTTACTTGGTGATACTTACTTCTCCATCCATCATAGGACTTCTAAGGGGAATGGTACCATTATTTGTTGCACACCTCTACTGTACAAGTGATTATTTCGCACTTGCCACAGTCATCTGCTTTCAAGGAGAACAAGAGTTATTTAAGGTGGTCTCAGAGGATCATGTCCCTTACTCATGCTGACATTACTTGGTCTTCTTCTATTTATGATAATGTCCAGATTATTGATAGTTGTGGGGAATTCTCCAATGTGCCTCTTCTTGGCACACAAGGTGGAATTAACTACAACCCGAGTTTAGCTCGCCGTCGGCTTGGTTATATGTTGAAGGATAAGCCTAAAAATAATCATTTAGAGGGTTTGATTTTCCAAGGAGGGAATGACTCTCTTGGTTTGAGGAGAAGAATGGCTCATGCTTGGACTATGCTTCATAGGATGGGTAGAGGACAACTTGGGAGGCAAGTTTGCATTGCCTTGGAATCTTATACGCTTTGGGTGAATGAGAGAGCTAAGGAGCTCAAAATGCCTTATTCTTTTGAGAAACCCATGACTACAATGGTCGCTACATCACTCCTTATTCCTTCTGATGATGTGAAGACTCTTCAAGATGCTTTGGACAAGATGAAGGAAGAAAAAGATCTTTGGGAATCCAAGTTTCACGCTTCAAACCTTGAGAAGTTAGAGTTGCAAAAGCAGATGAAGGAGAAAGACGACCTAATTGAGTTGCTTGAGCGACGTGTTGTGAAGAGACATGGAGAGGATTTATTTTCCTCCACTACTTCATCATCTCATCTTCCTACTTCCGGTGCTTGGAAGGGTATCATGGATCGGCTCGTGTTAGAGAAGACCGCCATGAAGGACAACTATGAGAGAGAGAGATTAAGAGGCTCTGAAGGAAGTATCAGCTTGGATCATCATCAGATGCTCCTGATCCTTTGTAACTTGTACTTCCAAGTGTAGCTCTTTCCAATATTCAATAAAATTAGATGTTTACCAGTATTTCAAAAAAGTGTTATTTCTTTACGATGTTTGCAATTGCTTAATATTTTAAAGATCCTTGAAAGCTGAATGAAACATTTACATTTTTGCATTGGCATTCGCATCATTCTGCGTTGTTTCTTGCCTTTTTCCAGGTGTTTTATGTTTCTCTTGGTCTTCATTCAGCCAAGCTATCGCACCAGTATAATACTCGAGCTAATCTGAAGAAGAAGATGGATCAATTGCAACAAGAGAATTGTGAGCTTCGTGAGGAAGTGACAACTCTGAAAGATAGTTTGGAGAGGCTCAGTGCTATGATGGAAGCATTGGTGGCTTCTCAGAATCAGCTACCCCCCCTCCTCCGCTTTTGACTCCTGTGCAAAGGACAGTCATTTCTGAGATTGTGTCTACGACCATATCTATGGCGCCTGCCAGTGTTCCTCAACACTCCATGCCTCCTGGCTTTCCCGAGGGCATGCCTATTAACTTTGTTCCTGAAGGTTATCAACCACCACCACCTCCTGAAGTTCCAGCTGTTCCTACTGTCCAGCATGCGATGTCTGTACCACCGCCTGTGGTTCATACCGTTCCTTTTGTTGAAGAGCCGATTTTCCACACTGCTCTAAGTGAAAATGTCAGTGCTTATGATAAAATGGAAGAGATTCAAGATCAATTTGCTGAAATGCAGAAAGAAATCAAAGCTTTGAGGGGTAAAGAACTGTTTGGGAAAAATGTCCATGAGTTATGTCTAGTTCCTAATGTGAAGATCCCACATAAGTTCAAGGTCCCTGACTTTGAAAAGTATAAGGGTAATTCTTGTCCGATGAGCCATTTGACTGTGTATGCTCGTAAGATGTTGACTCAGACCAATAATAATCAACTTCTCATTCACTACTTTCAAGACAGTTTGTCTGGTGCAGCCTTGAAATGGTATATGGGACTCGACAGCACTCGAATTCGCTCTTTCGAAGATTTGGGTGAGGCTTTTGTAAAGCAGTATAAGTATAATGAGGATATGGCGCTTGATCATGACCAGCTTCGAGCAATGGCTCAGAAAGATAAGGAGACATTCAAGGAATACGCACAGAGGTGGCGCGAGATTGCTGCTCAGATTAATCCTCCTTTGGAAGAAAAAGAGATGACTAAAATCTTCCTGAAAACACTGAGTCCGTTCTATTATAAGCGTATGATTGCTAGTGCCCTGAGTGATTTCACTGAAATAGTTAATATGGGGATAAGATTAGAAGAAGGTGTTCGTGAGGGATGATTGTCAAAAGACGGTAATTCTACTGGTAATTCCAAGAAATATGGTGGAGGACTTGCCAAGAAGAAAGAAGGTGAGACTAATGCTATTTCTCGTGGAAGACGCAAAAAGAGTTATGGTAAGAATAATCAATGTCAGCAACATGTTGCATCTGTTACGCCTGTTATCAATTCAACTCCAGTTGTTCAAGCTTCTCATCAACAATGCTCTAATCAACAGAATAATCAACGAGGCCGTTATCAGAAGGATTTTGATCTAATTCCGATGACATATACAGATTTGCTTCCTGGTTTAATTCAAAAAAATCTTGTTAAGACTCGTGCACCACCTACTGCTCCAAAAGATTCGTCGTGGTGGTATAAGCCCGAAGCTCATTGTGCTTTTCATTAGTGTGGAGCTGGGCATGATACTGAGAAATGTTATCCATTGAAGATGAAAGTGCAAAGGTTGGTTAGAAGTGGTATTTTGACTTTCGAAGACACCAATCCTAATGTACAATCGGATCCATTTCCCAATCATGGTAAGGCGTCTGTCAATATGGTTTATGGTTATCCTGGTACATTCAAAATTTTTGATATCCGTTGGATTCGAAGATCACTTGTGGAAATGCATGCACTTTTGAGTGAATACCATGATATTGATCATGATTATGCAGCTTATTGCATCTGTTCCGTGAACCCGCTTGGTTGTGCGATAGTAAAGAGAGACATTCAAGGGATGATGGATCAGAATTTAATTGAGGTAACTGCTAAAAGAGATGAATATCAGAATGAGGTGAAAGTTATTGTGCCACACTTTAATGTTCCTGAACGAGTTGTTATCTCTTATGATATTCGGAAGACCGCTGTTACAACTTTGGTTATTCGGTTACCCGATCCAGTACCCTATGAATCTGACAAGGCTGTTCCATATAAGTACAATGCTACCATGGTAGAAGATGGTAAGGAAGTGCCCATTCCTTCTTTGTCTTCTGTGGTAATCATCGCTGATGTTAGTAGAGTGACTCGAAGTGGTCGTGTTTTTGCTTCTGAGCCTCCAAAGATTGCGGAGAATGTTGTTGCTGGCAAACGTCCTCAAGATGAGAATAATGTCGATACTTCCGGTCAGTCCAGTGGTTTGAATAAGAAGGCTTGTGATGATGAGGTATTGAAATTGATCAAGAAGAGTGAGTACAGTGTGGTAGATCAGCTCTTGCACACCCCGTCCAAGATTTCAGTTTTGTCCTTGCTGATGAATTCTGAAGCTCATAGGGAGTCTTTGTAGAAGGTATTGGAACAAGCATATGTTGAACATGATGTGACTGTTAATAAGTTTGATGGCATTGTTTCCAACCTCACAGCATGTAATAATTTGAGTTTCTGTGATGAAGAGTTACCCGAGGAGGGGAGAAATCACAATTTGGCCTTACACATCTCTATGAACTATCAAGAAGATGCGCTTTCTAATGTGTTGGTTGATACTGGCTCTTCTTTGAATGTGTTTCCAAAGTCTACTTTGTCGAGGCTTTCGTACCAAGGTGCTCCCATGAGGTATAGTGGGGTTGTGGTTAAAGCTTTTGATGGATATAGAAAAATTGTGATTGGAGAGGTTGATCTTCCAATCAAAATAGGACCATGCTTCTTCCAAATTACTTTTCAAGTAATGGATATTTGTCCTGCTTATAGTTGTCTGCTTGGTCGGCCCTGGATTCATGAGGCTGGGGCAGTGACTTCGACTCTTCATCAGAAATTGAAATTTGTTCAGAATAACAAGCTAGTAATTGTTGGAGGTGAGCAAGCGATGCTGGTGAGCCATCTTTCATCCTTTTCGTATGTTGATGCCGACGAAACTGTTGGGAATCCGTTCCAAGCTCTTACCGTCGATGATAAAGTTGTTAAGAAGAACGGGTTGCCCATGTCTTCTTTGAAAGATGCTCTGCATGTATTAGAGACTGGTCGGTCTGACGATTGGGGCCGAATTATTGATGTGGTTGATAACCTAGGCAAAACAGGTTTAGGCTTTACGCCTGGTACAATTAGAAGAGATTTGAAGCGTATTGATGAGGCCTTTCACAGCGCCGGATTCATCAACAAAGAACACTCCACAACTGCAATTCTTAAAGATGACTATGAATATTACATCTCATACGGCTCTGAAAATGATTCCATTCTTGCTCAAGATTGGGAGCCTTATTTGGAAGATCCTGGATATGGTTCTGAGACAGAGGATGCATATGTGCCCTTTTATTCCCCTTGACCGAGGCTTAAGGAACCCGAATATGAAGTCAGTGCCATTATGAAGATGATGAAGAGGAAGAACTTCCCAATTTCGTGACACATGGACTGATCTGTCAGAATTGGATAACTGTTGATGTTCCCATTATTATTCATATTTCAAAGTAATTTGTTTTTGTTTCTTTCAAAAATCCTTTCACTCTGCCCAAGGTGAAAGCGAATTTGTGTGGGCTTTGTTTCAAATTTTATCATCATCAATAAAATGTTATTTTGTTTATCCATATTATGTTTTCCCTTTTTGCTTTATTTCTAAAAAATGGTAACATAAAAAACTAAAATATAATAATGTGATGATCACTTTTATCTGCATAATACTTGCATTTCTTGTTCATATTCTAAAATCAGACATAAAATCATTGTGCATATTGATTGTTAAACCCATTGAAAACAATGACCCTATGCCCTTTCTCAACTTTGAGTTCCCTGTGTTTGGAGCTGAAGAAGAGGATATTGAGGAGATTCTAGATGAAATTTCTCGGTTGCTTGAGCACGAGGAAAAAGCCATTCAACCTCATGAAGAGCCGGTAGAATTGGTTAATTTGGGTTTAAATGATGATAAGAAAGTAGTCAAGATTGGGGCACTACTTCAGTCAGATGTTAAGAAGAGGATAATAGAGCTTCTTAGAGAATATGTTGACGTGTTTGCTTGGTCCTATTAAGACATGCCTAGTCTTGATACCGATATTGTGGAGCATAGATTGCCATTGAAGCCTGAATGTCCACTTGTGAAGCATAAATTGAGAAGAACTCATCCCGACATGGTTGTGAAGATCAAAGAGGAGGTTCAAAAGCATATTGATGTTGGTTTTCTGGTGACTGCTAAGTATCCTCAATGGGTGGCCAATATTGTGCCTGTTCCAAAGAAAGACGGAAAAGTTCGAATGTGCATTGACTATGGAGATTTGAATAAAGCAAGTCTGAAAGATGATTTTCCACTACCACACATTGATATGCTGGTAGATAATACTGCTAAGTTCAATATCTTTTCTTTTATGGATGGATTTTTCGGTTATAATCAGATAAAGATGGCACCTGAGGATATGGAAAAAACAAAAGTCATTACACCCTGGGGAACATTCTATTACAGAGTGATGCCCTTCAGTTTGAAAAATGCTGGTGCAACGTACCAGATAGCTATGACCACTCTGTTCCATGATATGATGCATAAAGAAATTGAGGTTTATGTGGACGATATGATTTGTAAGTCAAAGACTGAAGAAGATCATATTGAGTACTTATTGAAGCTGTTTCAACGTTTGAGAAAGTTTAAGCTCTGTCTGAATCCGAATAAATGCACTTTTGGTGTCCGTTCTGGAAAATTGTTGGGCTTTGTTGTCAGTCAGAAAGGCATTGAAGTTGATCCTGGTAAAGCTAAAGTTATTCAAGAAATGCCTGTGCCCAAAACAGAAAAACAAGTAAGAGGACTCTTAGGACGTTTGAATTATATCTCCCAATTTATATCCAATATGACTGCCACATGTGCGCCGATCTTCAAGCTTCTTCGCAAAGATCAGGGTTGTGTCTGGACAGACGATTGTCAGAAAGCTTTTGAAAGAATTAAAGAGTATTTGTGTGAACCTCCTATTTTGTCTCCTCCCGTGGAAGGAAGACCTTTGATCATGTATTTGACTGTGCTAGAAGAGTCTATGGGTTGTGTTCTGGGCCAACAAGATGAATCTGATCGAAAAGAATTTGCCATTTATTATTTGAGCAAGAAGTTCACCGACTGCGAGTCTCGGTACTCCATGCTTGAAAAGACATGTTGTACTTTAGCTTGGGCTGCCAAGCGCCTCTGCCAGTATATGTTGAATCATACAACTTAGTTGATGTCCAGAATATGATATCGAGTACCGAACTCAAAAAGCGATAAAAGGAAGTGTTTTGGCTGATCATTTGGCACACCAGGAAATTGATGATTATCAACCTACCAGGTTTGATTTTCTTGATGAGGATGTAATGTATCTAAAGGTTAAAGATTGTGAGGAACCATTACCTGAAGAAGGGCCTGAGCCTGGATCCCGATGGGGTTTGATTTTTGATGGAGCTGCTAATGAGTATGGCAATGGTATTAGGGCAATAATTGTTACTCCTCATGGTTCTCATATTCCTTTCACTGCAAGGTTGATGTTCACTTGCACACATAATGCGGCAGAGTATGAAGCATGTATTATGGGCTTGGAAGAAGCTATTGATTTAAGAATCAAGATTCTTGATGTATATGGAGATTCAGCCCTGGTGATTAATTAGATTAAAGGGGAATGGGAGACACATCAACCTGATTTGATTCCTTATCGTGATTATGCAAGAAGGTTGTCAACTTTCTTCAATAAGGTTGAGTTTCACCATATACCCAGAGTAGAGAATCGAATGGAAGATGCCTTGGCAACTATATCCTCCATGATTGTGGTGAATCAGTGGAATGATGTGCCCAAAATTGATGTTATGCGCCTTGATAGACCAGCTCATGTGTTTGTCGTTGAAGAGGTCGTTGATGATAAACTATGGTATTATGATATCAAATTCTTTCTTCAGAATCAAGAGTACCCACTTGGGGCATCCAAGAAAGATAAGAAGACTTTGAGAAGATTGGCTGGTAGTTTCTTCTTGAATGATGATGTGCTGTATAAGAGAAATTATGACATGGTCTTGCTAAGATGCGTGGATAGACACGAAGTAGACATGTTGATGAAAGAAATTCACGAAGGATCTTTTGGTACCCATGCTAATGGGCATACAAGGGCTAAGAAAATGTTAAGGGCAGGTTACTATTGGCTGACAATGGAATCTGACTTTTATGCTGACAAACTTCATGTGCCCCCAACTCCTCTCAATGTTATCTCTTCTCCATGGCCTTTCTCCATGCGGGGCATTGATATGATTGGAATGATTGAGCCTAAATCTTCGAATGGATACCACTTCATATTGGTGGCTATTGACTATTTTACCAAGTGGGTTGAAGCGGCATCATATGCCAATGTGACCAAGCAAGTAGTGGTCCGGTTTATCAAGAACCAAATCATCTGTCGGTATGGTGTTCTGAGCAAGATTATCACTGATAATGGGTCGAATCTGAATAACAAGATAATGAAGGAATTATGCGATGAATTTAAGATTAAACATCATAATTCTTCTCCTTACAGACCTAAGATGAATGAGGCTGTTGAAGCTGCTAATAAGAACATTAAGAAGATCATTCAAAAGATGTTTGTTACATACAAGGACTGGCATACGATGCTCTTTTTTGCTTTGCATGGGTATCATACATCTGTCCGCACTTCAACACGAGCAACCCCTTTCTCCCTTATTTATGGTATGGAAGCAGTACTCCTGGTAGAAGTTGAAATCCCTTCTATGAGAGTTTTGATGGAAGCCGAATTGTCTGAGGCTGAATGGTGTCAGAGTAGATACGACCAGTTGAATTTGATTGAAGAGAAAAAAATGACGGCCTTGTGTCATGGCCAGTTGTATCAACAGAGAATGAAGAAAGCTTTTGACAAGAAGGTTCAACCTCGTGTGTTCAGAGAAGGTGACCTCGTGCTTAAAAAGATCTCGAATTTTACCACTGATTCTAGGGGCAAGTGGACTCCTAATTATGAAGGCCTATATGTTGTTAAGAGAGTCTTCTCTGGCGGTGCATTACTTCTTACAACTATGGATGGTGAAGAGTTTACTCGTCCTATGAATGCCGATACAGTCAAGAAATACTTCGCCTAAAAAAATATATAAAAAGAACAACTTGCTAAGTTGAAAACCCGAAAGGGCAACTTAGGCAAAAATGAGCGTCTCGGTGGATTGAAAACCCGAAAGGGCAATCTAGGAAAAAGCTAGGGATTATGGCAAGTAACTGCATTTGGCCAAGTCTTGATCGTTTAAAGCAACATCGTCTATCAAGGATTTTAGTTCAATCATCCTCAGCTGAAGTTTTGAGCACAGTGGAATTCAAAATTTGTTAGGGAGAATAGTGGTAATTGTATTTCAATGTAACCCTTTCCATGTATTTACCATTTTTTAAACTTTGTAATGATCCATGGAGTTACGCCATTTGCGGACTACCATCCTATTAATAAAATTTGGGCCTTTGTCCCTTTGTTTGCAATTCTTATTTTGTTTCTGTTTAGAGAATTCCATTTATTTTTTATGACGATTTTTGAAACAAAATGTGAATAATTGATTTAAAATTTTGAAAATTATAAAAACATTTTCCTTTGATTTATGAATACAAAAAGGAATGTCGACGGTTATTCCAAGAATGGTAAGATCATTGTTTTCCTCAGCAGGGTTTGTTCTTACTCCTCTAATTGAATTTATTGACAGCTCCCTGGTAGAGTTTGTTGATATTTCCCCAATAGATTTGTTGTTTTCCTCAGCAGGGTTTGTTCATATAACCAGTTGTTGATAGGATGATGGGTTCCTTCAAAAGTTTGTTATGATGTGATGGACTCATAAGATCCAGTGTTTCTTAGTTGAATGTCGGTTTAAGTTTTCTCCAGACGAGTGTTGTTCGGTTTTTCCCCAGCTATGTCTCGATCCAGATCTTCTCCAGCTGATTTTGTTACGGTCAGGAAGTTGAGCAGTTTTGAGGACTACCTCTCATTGGTGTCAATCCCCACACAGAGATTCATTTTTTTGCTATCCCCAGCGAAAGTCATATGAAGAATCCTCACTCAGAGTTTTACCCTCTAGACGTGTTGTTGTTGCTTTGGATGTCCCCAAACAGAGAGAAATGTTTCTTTCCCCTCTAAGGAGTGTCGACATAGTAGCCGTTTTTCGGGTTCTATCTTGCCTTGCGAATGTCTTTTCTCTCCAGGTTGTTCTACATAGAAATATATCCTTGTTGATCCCCCGATGGAGGCAGTGTTTTATATATGTCGAAGGTTTTCCAAGCATAGAGAAGTGATGTTAATTTCTTATTTTCTCCGGCAAGTCCAGGATGCATTTCTCTCCAAATTGTTTTATTCATAGTTTCCTCCTAGTGAAGATTATATATCATTTTTTCAGATGTTCCCCAGTGAAGTCTCTGATGACGTCTCTATTTAAGGAGTATTGATATAATAGTCACCTGTTAGGTTTTCTCTCATTTATGATGAGTATTGATCTAAAATCCCCCACAGTTTGACCTTTATCTGTTTCCCCAACAAGTCCAGGATGCTTTGCTCAGAATTGGTTAATCCTCATAGAGCTTTTATCTTGTATCTCCAGCAGATCTGCTTCGCTTTCCCAGTGGAGTTTGTTTGTATGTTTATAATCCCCATCAGATCCTCTATTTTATCTCTTTATCTTTTTTGAAGTGGAAGTTCCTGTGACTTCTTCTTATTATCCCCAAGAAGAGTTAGAGAGGTTTGGATTGTTCTGATTCCCCGACAGCTTCCCTTCCATCCTCAAAGCAAAGTTTATGTTGTTATCCTTTTGTGGATCATTGACGTTAGAATATTGATATTTGGGTTTCTCCCCAAGGAGTATCTTCTTTTCTCCAACAAAATTTAAGCCTTGTAGTAGGAATTATTTTCTTTTGATGGCTTTTGTTTATCTCTTGCAGGATTTCTTCAGCTAAATCCCTAGCAGAGCTGCTAATGATATCTCCATCTTGTTGAGATTAGTCGAGTATTCAGTAGCGTTGTGATGTTTATTCACCCTCTATTTATCCTTATGTCTATTTTGTCAGCATATTCATACTCATATTCATTGTGTAGCGAGCGATTTTGGACGCGATTCTTAAGCGCTGGTCGCTCTCTGCGGTTGAGCTTAAAACTACAGGTCGATTCATTTTTTATCCTATTGTGAGCTGAATAAGGAAGGGAAATAGATGTCTCCAATTAACCCTGCTTGCATACTGAGTTTAAACAGCGGTCTGTTAGGTTACGAATGCTATCAATGTGGGGGGCCTTTGTACTGGTTATTTGTATTTTCACCAATACTGTTTTCTTTCTTTTTTACCTGGGCAGAAGGTTTCTGGCGGGGAACAAGGATTAGGATGTTAGGACTGATGCTTTTGAATTACTGCTTTTGATTGATGAAGATATGGGATTTGGGTTTTTTGTTGATTGCGCTCGCTAAGATTTTTCTTTCAATCTTATGCCTACGTATTCCCGTTTACCGAAACAGGGAAATCAGAGCGTTCGTAGTTCCTCCTATTCTATGGGAGGAAATGGTGTTTTGGTGTCTTGTTCAAAGCCCAAGACGTGAAGCGAAAGGTGGTTTGTATCTTGTTCAAAGCCCAAGATGTGAAGCTGAAAGGTCTATTTGTGTCTTGTTCAAAGCCCAAGACGTGAAGCTGAAAGACCTCGACTTTAGAGAGAATTTGTCATCTCTAAGGAGGGGGGAAGGAGAATTACTTTAACTGGGATACGCGGATCCGAGCAATGCCATAATTTCCGAAGAAAGGGTTTTAACCTGAAGGAGAAGACTTTAACTCAGTATAGAGCAATGCCATCTTTCCTTAGGAATTTCTCATGCTAAAAGAGGGACAGTGGCATGGATGTAGATGATCCAGAGGCTTGCCGCTTACAGCAATTAGATAAAGGGAAAGGAGTTGTTGATGTTTGTGTACTGTGAACGAGGCACAGCTTTGATGCTAAAAGGTTGATTGGATCAACCAGTGGTTTTCTTACACAAAGCCTAAGAGGAGGCTAATTTCCGCTAGGAAAATCATTATACAAAGCCTAAGAGGAGGCTATTTTGTGTCCCGTACAAAGCCCGAGAGAGAGGCTAAAAGGGTTGACTCAACAGGAGAATCTTTTATACTCAACAAGAGAGTGATTTTGTATCTCGTATGAAGCCCGAGATGGAGGCGAAAGGGGTAATTGACTCAAAGGGGGAGTCTCTTATGTGTCTTGTACAAAGCCCGAGAGAGAGGCAAAAACGTTGTTTTGACTCTGCTAGGGAGAATTTTGGTATCTCGTACGAAGCCCGAGATGGAGGCTATTGTAACTGTTTCAATTGAGTGACAGATCCAATATACTGATTTTAAAAGAGAAAATCAGTTCTTATATGAGTAACACTGTACACAGGGATTTGATTTGAGGATCAGGGATATTTCCTTCTCTTTGAGGAAGCGGGAAATCCAAAGGGTATTGAGACTGTCCGAGTCTGCGGGTTTCCTTCCTATTTAACGAAGGGTGCTTGAGAATGTCTTTGAGACTCAAGGAAGTTAGACTGTCCGTGTCTAGAGTTTCATCTTTTGTACTATGCTTTGAGAAACAGTAGTAGACTCTATGAAAGGACTGTTCTATGCAGATGACTAAGTTCTGTTCCTATACTTCTAGGAGGTCGTCGGGACAATTTGTACGAAGCCCAAGAGGAGGCTGGAAACTTTTAAGAAGCCGACGGGTCCTTGTACGAAGCCCAAGAGGAGGCTATCATTCCCGGAGGAAGAGATCATTATACGAAGCCTAAGAGGAGGCTGTGAATACTTCTAAGAAGCCGTAGGGTCCTTGAATAATGCCCAAGAGGAGGCCGATGCTTTTAAGAAGCCCGTGGGTCTATCATCTCCCTTCCATTAGGAGAGATAACTCTTTTAAAGATAAAAATCACTGGTAAACGTGCGAGGTTTACTATCCAGCGACTTTTAGCTTTTAAAGAGGGTTCCTTAGTTAAGGTCCAAGATTATGACCGTAGTGGGTACCCAAACCCCGAGACATTCAAGGCAAGCTATCCACAAGGAATAGATCAAGTCAGGAAAGTTCGAGAATTTGGAAGAAACTCAAAGATGCCATTCACGGAGAATACATTCATCTTGGGGAGTAGAGCTTCTTGACGATTCCTAAGGAGGACAGCCGAAGAGAAGACTGTATCTGGTGCTCCTATTGGGGATCTAGGCGTCTATTTCTACGAATAAATGAAACGGCGTCACTTAGTTCTAGACGTAGTATCCGGGGAAACTCGAAATATCTATACTATTATTACACAGTAGATATGAGTTTATGAAATGAGACTTACAGTGAGCAGCCCCACAATACAGTTTATAATATGAAAGCAGTAAACGAAAGCGATAACCACTTACTCGGTTGGAGTGCTTCCATGCTGTTTGGTTAGTTGTTCAACAAAGGAAGATTGAAAACAACAGTATATTCAAAATCAAAGGAGAAAGTGCTTTGAAAAAGAAAGATTTGGGGCTTACAGCTCAAGGAGAGGCCCAGGGTTTTATCAGTGAGCGCACTGTTTGACTTTGTACAGAGGGACTTATACAAGTGACTGGGGCCCAAAATGGTTTTCTGTACAAAGGGATGGGTCTTACACTCTCTCAAGAGGCCCAAAAAGGTTTAAAGGAAAAAGAGTGGGGCTTATAACACGAGGGTAGGCCCAAATGATTTTTCATTTTAAAAATGGCGATCGCGCCGAGGTTTTCTTTTAACGCAGAGGGACTTATACAATAAGTGAGGCCCAAAATGTTTTGGTTAAAAGGGGGATTGGGTCTTATACTCTAATAGAGGCCCAAAGTGTTTTGAATGGGTCTTATAGCTCAAGGAGAGGCCCAAGGGTTATTTTGAAAAGGGCGACGATCGCGCCGTTTGTTTTTTACGGTATCGAGACTTATACAATATACTGAGGCCCAAAAATGATTTGGTCAAAAAAAGGATTGGGTCTTACACTCTATTAGAGGCCCAAAAAGTTAAAAAAAAAAAAGAAATGGGTCTTACTACTCGAGGGTAGGCCCAGGTTTATTTTAAAAAAGGCGACGATCGCGCCATTTACTTGTACAGAGGGACTTATACAATGGATGAGGCCCAAAAAGTTTTTGTACAAGGGGGTATGGGTCTTACACTCTCTCAAGAGGCCCAAAGAGTTTTGAAAATGATTTATGAGGGTTGAATTAATCCAAAACCCTAATTTGTTTTCAAAATGTATTTAATTGAATAAAAATTCAATTAAAATGATCAAAAATTGTTTAACACATGGAAAACAAATTGTGATCTTGGATTAATGCTTCAAAAATTAAGTATTGACCAACAAAATAATTAGAAAGCATTAAAAGTTGCAAAATCAATGTAGAAAAAATATTTAAAATGCCAAAAACAATTAAAATATTAATTCTTTGCAAAAATATCAATTATATGAAATAAATAATATTTTTGGGATTTTTTGTGAAAATAAAATATTTTGACATTTTTGTGAATTATTAAAAAAAGAATCAACTCAAAATCATTAAAACTCAGAGAGAAATTAATTTTTGAATCAATTAAACAAAATCACAAAATTCAAATATTTGAATTATTCAAAAATGGCGCCAAGAACAGCTGAAGAACACGCGCGTGTTCTTGGTTTCTCAGATTTGCATTTTCTATCCAATCTCCATGAATACGTAATCATATCATGCAATCCACATATCATTATGCTCGTCTCAACCTCACGATCACGTCTATGTACTTTAATTTCATTTAAATTAAACATACAACAAGAAATCACGAAGAAACCTCAAGAACCCTAATTTCTGCATGAAGGCTAGGATTTTTGATACACGATTCAAACAATGCAATTAATTGAGGGAAAACATTTCATGCATGATTATGAACATATGGCCAAATTATTGTGCGAGGAAATATGCATAGATTGAGAGATGACCAAGTATGTGTTTACCTCCAAGTCGTGACAGCAAGTTCAAAGTGATTTTTGATTTGGAGGTGTTACAGATGAGTGGTGATGATATGAACAGCTTCCCTACACCCTATGGATTGTGTTTGGATGGTTGGACTTGATTGAAATTGGCTGGATCATTTTGTGGTACCCCAGCTGCACTTTGGTTAAAACCTTGAGCAACCAGCTGGTGATTTTGTGAAATTGATGTTTCAGAAGTAATCTAAGTGTTTGATCAGCTCATATGTGATGTATGTGAGGTGTGTGAGTGATTAGTTTGATTGGAATTGCTCTCAAACTCAAAACCCGATAGCTACCTTGCTAAGAAAGGCATTTTTGCCAAGAAAAAGAGATTTTGATGAAAGCATCTGTTAGATGGCTTTGGTGTACTCAAACTGATCACAATTGAGCTCTATTTATAGTAGAGCAAGTTTGTTTTGCAAGGAATAGTGCATGGCAGCTGGTAAGTAGGTTTGGCCAATGTTGGCAAATGAAAATCCAAGTCTCCTCTAGCCATTGACTAGAGGTTAGGGCACAGAGCTTTGGTCCCCTTGGTCTTGGATAAGTCTTGACTGATTTCAGATGAGAATGGCTCAGTCCATGCCACCTTGATGGTTCCATTGAATGCCTCATTCCAAATTTGAAGTCTTGTCCCTATTTTGGCCATTTTAGGGTCAACATGCTATTTCTTGTTCCATGGACTTTAGAGGCTTGGCTCAGTGATTGTCCCCTTTAGATTCAATCCTCTGAGGTGTCCAAGTGGATAGGAGCAATTGAATTTGGCTGATTTTGGCAAATCGACCAAAGTTGCAAATTCTGCCTTGCCTTGACAGATTTCAGCAAGGCAACTTGGCAATGTTGTATCTCATGGTGTAGGTTGAATTTGGCAATGTTCTTGGCCATTTTGGAAAGCTCTTACATGATACAACAACTGTTTGAACAAGTTTGGTTTTGATCTCTTTTGATTCCAAGTGAAAAATCCCCCTACATTTGGCAAAAAGTGAGGCAGAATCTAACTTAGTGAAAATTTCACTAAGTGTTGGAAAAAGTGACATTTTCACTTTTCAGCCACTTTGATCACTCCATAACTCAAAATCCTTAATGAATTGGAATGACTTGTAGTTGAAGTTTTTGTAGGTGATAATGAGGGCTACAAATCCATCTTTGGATGAGAAAAAATGGCCTTGTGGTTTAGGAGTTATGGTCCTCCAAAGTTGGTACCTTTGCCACTTTATTTTTAACTTAGAAAAATTTCTAAGTTTTATGGTTACCCCTTTTACAAGTTATCTCACTTTTCTTGATTTTTCTTGATGAATGATGATTCAAATCATACATTAACATCATTTTAGGGTTAAAAATCCATTTTGGTGAAAAATCTCAAAAAGTCAAAGTTGACTTTTGTGCACAGTTGACTTTTTATCAGATGAATTCCAAACTGTGCAATTCTTCAGGAAATCATGTCCTTGACCTAAATCAAACTTGATGGACATGTTCCATGGGTGTCATAGGGTATATTCAATCATGTATTAGGGTTTGGGAGCGTGTCCTGGTCAAAAGTCAAAGTTACAGTTGACTTTTCCCTTAAAACCCTAATTGTGGTGCATATGAAATTGAGACTTGTTGCTCAAACCTCTTGGATCAATCCATTGTTCCAAATGGATCAATATGGTATATTAGAGACCCTCAAATCATCTCTTGAGGTCTTGGCTCATGGTTTGTCCCAAAAGTCAACTTAGGGGTGAATTAGGTCAAGAAACCCTAATTCCTGATTTTTGATGAATGCATCCCCTGAGGCAAAATTGACTTGATGCATGGGTTCATGAGGTTCCATGAAGTATATTAGGTTATGTTTTGGATCATTGCCTTGTGCCCAGATGAAACTTTTCATCTGGAGGCCCTGGGTGATCAAAACCCTAATTTGGTGACACTGGCGATCTTGAGACTTGATCCACCTAGAAGGGAGCAGCCTTGTGCTTAATCCTTAAAGTGGGAGTCCTTTTTGATCCATTGTGGATGTTTAAGAGACTAGACAAGTTGAAGATCATGTCATTTCTTGATTGATCCTTTGTCTAAGCACTCAGAGAGGGCTTGAAACCCTAATTTTGATTGTAGTGGATGCTCACCCATCCTTGGGGAGACTAATTAAGCATAAAGGTACATCCATATTGTGATGATGATTTTCACAATGATGGGAAATCTAAGTGGTCAAAATTTGGGGTATTACAGATGCCCCTATTTAATCTTCTTGGACCCGAAGGTGTGAATGACGAAGGGATTCGGGCATTCGGGGTGCAAGAGGATTAAATATCGAAATACCCGAAATTTTGATCGTGGTTATGAATGGTAGCTTATGCATTCATCTTCTTTAGCTAAGCAATGATGCTTAGAAAAGGTAAACTTCCCCTCGATCCTGGTTTCCTACCAAGGAACTGGTCTCAGTCTCTTTTGAAATAAACTTCCCCTCGATCCTGGTTTCCTACCAAGGAACTGGTCTTGGTTTCGTTTGAACTTCCCCTCGTTCTTGGTTTCCTACCAAGAACTGGTCTCAGTCTTTGAAATGAACTTCCCCTCGTTCCTGGTTTCCTACCAAGAACTGGTCTTAGTTTCTTTTGAACTTCCCCTCGTTCTTGGTTTCCTACCAAGAACTGGTCTCAGTCTCTGAAATGAACTTCCCCTCGTTCCTGGTTTCCTACCAAGGAACTGGTCTTAGTTTCTTTTGTCAATAAACTTTATTGACAAGGGGACGCTATGTGTAGCGGTTTTCCTTCAAACTTCTCGCCGAATTTTCCTGGGGAGATGCCATTTGACGGAAAAAGGTTTGATGTCAGACTTGCTAGGGAACCCAACGTCTGAGTTGTAGAGTTGCACAAACTTCTCTGTTGGAGACGCCATTTGTCGATTCTACTGGGGAAAGTGAGTCTCTTGAGAGACTGTTTTCATTTGGGGTTACATCATACTTTTCTCGGGATCTTCCCGGAGAAATGCCATATGATGGGGTCCAATTTTGAGGTGCCAATGACCTTCTCATCAGTGGTTTTTCGGAGCAAAACTGGCGTGCTGCCGAATCTCTGATCACGAGGCTTTCTCTGTGGGTTTTCCTTAATCCGGGAAAGCAAGGATATCATCTTCAATGGCGAAGAGTGACACTTGTTGAAAGTTTTCTCTGGCTTTTCAGAGGTTCAAGTTATCAAAGTGGCCAAGGACCAACTTCTTTCCAGAATTAAACTGGAAGCGAGGTTGTTCAGACACAGCATTTCCTGACGAGGCAAGAACTGACAACTCGATTGAGAGGACTTCTACCACTAGGGGACAAGACCGACTAGAGTGATAGTGATGCAATATGAAATGTGAATGCAAATAAAAAATGCATGATGTATGCATGTATATGCTGACAAAACAGACGCGACATACAGACTAATGGATGAACACAATTGGATACTCGGCCATCGCGGGGCGAAGAAGTACCGTTGATTCAAAAATAGCAATTCCACCTTGCTTAGGAGAGATAGTCCCATTGGGAGCTATGTTGATCGGGCTTAGGAGATGAGAACTCTGCCTTGGGGTGTCAGACGAAACAAGGTCTCTGATACAGTTGATCCCTTCATTCAGGAGTACTGGTCTAGAAGGAGTACTTTGATTCTGCACTTTGAAGTTCGCTTACTTCGGGAGAAGCGATCGCTGTTCTTCTGATGTTCAACAGTCAAAAGAAATGCCATCTTTAATTTAAAAGCAGAAAAAGTTTAACAAGTAAATTTATTTTTGTTTTATTTCAAGAATCGCTGATTAAGTTTAAACAACGTCGTTCTGTAAAGCTAAAACAAGTAAAGAATTACAAACAAAAGCACAAGGGCTCAAATTTTATTGATAAGATGGAGATCAGCCAAACGCGTGATTCCAAAGAGTATATACAAAGTTAGAAAATGGTAATTTACAGGGAAAAGGGCTACGTTGAAACATAACGACCACTATCCTTCTACTAACTTTGAGTTCGGGACATCCTGAGCTTCCGTCGAAGATGACCTTTGACTGAAGATTTCCTCCGATGGATGATGCAACTGTTGTTGCTGCTGAGGGACTTGCCTCTGTTGAACATAGTTACTTGCCATTATCCCTAACTTTTGCCTGGATTGTACTATGAGATTTCCAATCCATCGGGATGATTTTTTTCATGCCTCTAACTTTTACCTGGACCGCCCTTTCGGGTTTTCAATCCACCGAGACATTTTTTTTTGTTTTAGGAGAAGTATTTTTTGACTACATCAACATTCATGGGGTAGGTAAATTCCTCTCCGTCCATGGTTGCAAGTCTCAAGGCGCTGCCTGAGAAAGCTTTCGTGACCACATAGGGGCCATCATAATTTGGGGTCCATTTGCCCCGAGAATCAGTGAGAAATGATTGTATCTTCTTGAGCACAAGGTCTCCTTTCCTGAAGACACGAGGTCGGACCTTTTTGTCGAACGCCCTCTTAATTCTCTGTTGATACAACTGACCGTGGCATAGTGCCGTGATTCGCTTCTCTTCGATCAGGTTCAGTTCGTCGTGTCGACTTTAACACCATTCAACTTCGGTGAGCTTAGCTTCCATCAATACCCGGATTGATGGGATCTCTACTTCTATGGGGAACACTGCCTCCATGCCATATACTAGAGAGAAAGGGGTTGCCCCTGTTGAAGTACGGACAGATGTGCGATAACCATGAAGAGCAAAGGGTAGCATTTCGTGCCAATCTTTATAGGTTACAACCATCTTTTGAACGATCTTCTTGATGTTCTTGTTAGCCGCTTCTACCGCTCCGTTCATCTTGGTCGGTAGGGAGATGAATTATGGTGTTCGATCTTGAACTCTGAGCACAACTCCTTCATCATCTTATTGTTCAAGTTAGATCCATTATCAGTAATGATCTCGCTTGGAACACCATAACGGCAGATGATATTTTTTTTGATAAATCGGACCACCACTTGTCGGGTTACATTGGCGAATGACGCTGCTTCGACCCACTTGGTGAAATAGTCAATGGCTACCAGGATGAACCGATGTCCGTTTGAAGCCTTGGGCTCAATCATGCCAATCATGTCGATTCCCCATATGGGAAAAGGCCACGGGGAAGAAAGAACTTTGAGATGTGATGGCGGTACATGAATTTTGTCGGAGTATATCTGACACTTGTGACACCTCCTCATGTACTTGTAGCAGTCGGATTCCATGGTCAACGAATAATACCCGACCCTGAGAATTTTTCTCGCCATTATGTGTCTGTTGGCATGAGTGCCAAATGATCCTTCATGAATTTCTTTCATAAGCATGTCTGCTTCTGGTCTGTCTACGCATCGGAGCAAGACCATGTCAAAATTTCTCTTATAGAGAGTGTCACCACTCAGGAAGAAGTTTCCAGCCAATCTTCTGAGGGTCTTTCTATCTTTTCTGAGTGCCCCAGATGGGTACTCTTGTTTCTGAAGGAAGCATTTGATATCGTGATACCAAGGTCTGTCGTCTATGACTGCTTCAATCGCGAAGATGTAAGCGGGTCGTTCAAGGCGCATGATGTCGATCTTAGGTATGTCATTCCATCGACCTACACTAATCATGGAAGAGAGAGTGGCTAATGCATCAGCCATGTGATTCTCATCACGAGGGATGTGATGAAAGTCAACTCTGTTGAAGAAGGGTAACAACCATCTTGCATAGTCTTTGTAAGGAATCAATCCTGATTGGTATGTGTTCCAATCTCCTTTTATCTGGTTAATAACCAGGGCTGAATCGCCATATTCGTCCAAGTTTTTGATCCTTAAATCAATCGCTTTTCGAGACCCATGATACATGCTTCGTATTCGGCCTCGTTGTTCGTACATTTGAACGTAAGTCTGGCAGTGAAAGGAATGTGGGAACCCTGAGGGGTAACAATGATTGCCCCAATTCCATTTCCATAATGATTGACTGCTCCGTCAAAGATAAGTCCCCACTAGGAACCTGGTTCTGGCCCTTCACTGGGTAGCGGTTCATCGCAATCTTTCATCTTTAGATACATGACATCTTCGTCTGGGAAGTCAAACCCGATTAATTCTTGATCGTCAATCGGTTGATGAGCCAAATGATCGCTAAAATACTTCCTTTGACGGCTTTCTGAGCATGGTACTCTATGTCATATTCTGATAGTAACATCTGCCAACGGGAAATCCTTCCCGTGAGAGCAGGTTTTTCAAAAACGTACTTGATTGGATCCATTTCGGAGACCAACCAAGTAGTATGACGAATCATGTACTGGAGAAGACGTTTGGCTGCCCAAGCCAAAGCGCAACAAGTTTTCTCAAGCATTGTGTACCGAGTTTCGCAGTCGGTGAATTTCTTGCTTAGATAGTAAATGGCAGACTCTTTCCGTTTAGTTTCGTCTTGTTGGCCAAGTACACATCCCATTGAGTCCTCTAGGACTGTGAGGTAAATGATCAGTGGTCTTTCTTCCACTGGAGGTGATAGAATCGGAGGATTCAATAGATATTCCTTGATACTGTCGAAGGCGGTTTGGCAATCTTTTGACCAAACGCAATCCTGGTTCTTTTTGAGTAATTTGAAAATCGGCGCACACGTCGCGGTCATAAGGAATATGAATCTGGAGATGTAGTTCAAACGTCCCAGGAATCCTCTGACTTGTTTTTCAGTTTTCGGAGAAGGCATCTCTTGAATGGCCTTGACCTTGTCAGGATCAACCTCAATTCCTTTCTGGCTGACGATGAACCCTAGTAGTTTCCCCGAACGGACACCGAAGGTGCACTTGTTGGGATTCAAGCGGAGCTTGAATTTTCTTAGATGTTCGAACAATTTTGACAGATGTTCAATGTGCTCATCCTCTGTTCTTAATTTTGCAATCAAATCATCGACATATACCTCGATTTCTTTGTGTATCATGTCATGAAACAGAGTAGTCATGGCCCTTTGATAGGTTGCCCCGGCATTCTTCAAACCGAACGACATTACCTTGTAACAAAAGGTAACCCATGGGGTAATGAACGAAGTTTTCTCCATGTCTTTCGGCGCCATTTTAATCTGGTTATAGCCCGAGAATCCATCCATGAAGGAGAATACTTTGAACTTTGCTGTGCTGTCAACCAGCATGTCAATGTGTGGTAAAGGAAAGTCGTCTTTTGGACTTGCCTTGTTCAGATCTCTGTAATCAACACACATTCTGACCCTTCCGTCCTTTTTGGGAACGGGTACTATGTTGGCTAACCATTGAGGATATTCAGATGTAGCGAGGAAACCCGCGTCGATCTGTTTCTGTACCTCCTCCTTGATTTTGATGGCCATGTCCGGGTGAGTGCGTCTCAACCTTTGCTTTACTGGCGGACATTCTGATCTCAACGGTAAGTGATGTTCCACGATGCTGGTATCCAACCCTGGCATATCCTGATAGGACCAAGCGAATACATCGGGGAATTCTTTGAGAAGCTTTATCAGATCTTCTCTGGCAGTTGGACTGAGCAATGCTCCGATCCTGATTTCTTTTCTCTCTTTTTCTGAACCCAAGTTTACCGTTTCCAACGGCTCTTTGTGAGGTTCGATGGACCTTTCCTCTTGTCTGAGTAGTCGAGAGATCTCTTCTGGAATTTGGTCGTCATTTTCTTCTTCAGCCTCGAATACCGAGAACTCAAAGTTGGGAGAAGGCATCGGATCGTATGTTTCAACGGGGTGTAAAACAAGCAATCTGCATGACGTGATGATTCGTGTTTAGAAGAGATAGAGAAAATGCAAGTGTGTGCAGTGTTTTGATTTTACTGCTTGTTTTTATTATTGAATGTTTTTTTAGGATTACCATTTTCTGAAAAAGCAAAAAGAGAAAACAGCAATTAATGCGGAAATTACAGAACGACGTTATTTTATTAATGAACAAGTCGACTCCTGAAACTACAGCCCTATAAAACAAAACTCTGTCGCTTTGGGCAAAGCGAAGAGGGAAATTTACAGAAAGTGAGCCCTATCAAAACATCCGTTTCACCTGGGCAGGGTGAAAGGTTAAAAGATGGCAATTACTTTGACTGATGAACGACCTTCGGAACCTCGACGGCAACCCATTGGCGGTGAAATCCTCGGTGAATCACAAAGTATGGCACCTTCCTTGATTTGTCTTCAGAAATAACGCTGATTTCTGGTGGAGCAGGATCATTGGAATCTGTCTCCCAAGCAGAATTGTCGTAGGAGGATTCCTCTGTTGCATTTTGCATAGCATTGGTGCTCTCAGCTGTATCTCCCCGTCCAATTAACTGGATATCTTCGAGCCTGATACGAGAGCTTTCGGGAGCGGTGTACTTGACCATATAGTCGTATTTTCCACTTGGTTGTCCCAGAGTGCCCCAAACTTCTTTGGAACTAGAGAAGTCATCCCTCTCGATGACGTTGACCTCAGAAAAAGCATAGTTGATGAATTCTAGTCCTGTAAACGTTGCGAATTCGTCTTCATGTTGAGTAGTTTCTGAATGATCTGAGTGTTGATCCCATGACGTGGTGGGGACACAGGTATTCTGTTCAATGATGCTCAGCTGAGTTTCATTACTCGGCTGACTTTCTTGCCCCAAGTTTCTTGGGTAAGGCTGCCACATTGGCAGGCCATCCATCGGGCCATAGTAATTGTGGTCAAAGTTGTCTTTCATCGGAGTGTCCTCCTCTAATGAATTTGGCGGAGCACGGCATCCTTCCGGATCACAATCTCCGTAGATCATTTCAACATCTGACCTGGGTATAAATCTCAGACTTTCTGTAGGAAAGCAAAAAGGAATAGGCACCTCCTCCTGAGACATATAGCCGTCCTTGTTAAGATAGGACTTCCATTCTTCATCTGTGTCAAAGGGATCTTCCTCATTGATAGCATGAACTGTCTGAGACACTGGGTGGAGAAAACCTCCACTGTGGAAGAAGTTTTGAAGGGGATGAAGACTTTCATCGTTGGCAGCTGTCTGGGTACAGGTTGCAGAAAAACCAAGACCCTTCTTTGTTTTATTGTCAATAGGAATGACAAGCCGTCCCCATCATGTTGTATCGGTACTCTCGACCGCTTCGATAACATCTTTGTATGAAGAAATTGAAGTTCCTTCTTTGAACTGACTGTCCTTGCTCATCGATAGTGCTTGGAACTGAGTTCCAATAACCTCCTCGGGTTCCACACAAGTAGATGATGATAAGTTACTCACAAGCAAGGCTTGTTCCCCACAAACCGTGACAAGTTGATCATTCTTGACGAACTTTAGCTTTTGGTGGAGGGTTAAAGTAACCGCTCCAGCCTGATGTATCCAAGGTCTTCCTAATAAACAACTGTATGTTGCCCGGATGTCCATGACCTGGAAAGTGATTTGGAAAGTGTGAGGACCAATAGTTATGGGAAGATCAACTTCGCCGATAACTGTTTTTCTGGATCCGTCGAATGCTTTGACGACGACCTCGCTGGTTCTCATCGGAGGGCCCTTAAATGATAATTGCATCAAAGTGGACTTCGGCATAACATTCAGGGATGACCCTGTGTCTACCAGTACGCTGGCTAAAGCATCGTCCTGGCAGTTAACTGTGATATTGAGCGCCATGTTATGACGGCAACCCTCTTCAGGTAATTCCTCATCACTAAATCCCAAATTATTGCAGGAAGTGATGTTAGAGACAATACTATCGAACTGTCTGATTGTTACATCCTGTTCCACAAAGGCTTGCTCCAAGACTTTCTGTAGAGCCTCTCTGTGTGCTTCTGAACTGAGTAATAGTGATAATACTGAGATCTTTGAAGGAGTCTGTAACAGTTGATTGACAATGTTATATTCACTCCTTTGGATGAGCTTTAGCATCTCTTCTTTGTCTTTTGAAAAGTCTGGATTACTAGATTGACCGACTGGTGGATCAGGAACTTCTGCCTGAAGTTCCTTTTCTTTGTTGGATTCTCCAACCCCTCGGTTGAAGATTCGACCACTCCGTGTTACACGACTGATGTCTGCAATATTCATGACGGAGGGTAATGGAATTTCCTTTCCATTCTCGATTATTGTTGCACCGTATTTGTAAGGGATTGCCTTAGCTAATTCATACGGTAGTGGCCCCGGTAGATAGATGACTATAGGAACCTTCTGATTTTTCTGACCATCATAAGTAATCTCGATCCGTTCCCGGTTGGGAACTCTAGATTCGTCAAGTAGAGGGATGATGGCAAAAACATTCTCGGTCCTGTGATGACCAGAGATCGTGACAACATCCTCAACTTGCTCGGCAAGGTAGTTCGGCGACCAAATGATGGGTCCTGAACCTGGATATGGACGAATTTCTCCATGATCGACCTGACCCTGAAGAGCTGCTCTCACAAGGTAACACCCTTGGTTACTTTCCGAATAGACGCCACAACTGTCATAGTTGTGTGGTGGCACCTGGCCACGCCCACTTTGAATGCAATGTAACCTCACTAGGTTATCTTCCATTGATCGGACATCCTGACTTTGACGACGAGTAGGATTCCTGTGATTGATACTAATCTGCTGAGTATCTTCGTCCATATAGATTGGCATCCACCAGTGATTTAACAAGTGTTGAAGTGCCTCCTGGACAAGGGTACAACCTCGATCCTTTTCGCAACCTGCTTTACAATTTTGATAGTCATGTGATATTAAGAATCCAAGTCGGACCTGCTCAGCATGTAACTCTACCAGGTTGGTATTCATCACGCGAATGTCAAAGATCTGAACCATGTTGATTTGATAGGAGTTCCTATCATGGTAGTCTTGGATCCATCCAAGATCCATCTGACGCTGGAGGGCCTCTTGTATGAAAGAGCATCCCTGGTTGTCTTTAGAGCAGATATCACACTGGTGATAATTATGAGGTGGCACATGGCCATATCCACTCTGTCTACAATGCATCTTGACCAGATTAGTCTTCAATAAGAGTACATCGTGAATTTGATAGACATTGTTAGTCTCTTTCTCAATCAGATTGACTGCAGTTTTCTCATGTTGAGGCAGCAGGTTCGTAAGAACATTAGGATTTGTATCTTTGAAAGACAAGAGCCCGCTCCTAACAAGCTTTTGCACGCCGGATTTGAAATTGAGACAAGTCTCAATGTTATGCCCCGAACCTCCTTGATGATAAGGGCATGTCTGATCCGCTTTAAACCAAAAAGGCGGATTTTCCGGAACTGAAAGGGGAGACTTAGTCTGGATGTGCCCCTTAGCCAGCAGTACCGGAAATAGCTCTGCGTACGTTACGGGTATAGGATCAAATCCTGGTGGCCGTGTTGTACGGTTGTTGTTATATGGAGGACGAGCCTGCTGAAGAGGCTGTTGTGTCCTTTGTTGGTCAGGTTGGCTCTACGCAACCTGAGGTTGATACATAGGAACAGGCGCGGGGCCGATAGCAGGAGTAACAGGTGCTACTGTCTGATAACGTCGCCTTTGCTTTCTGAGAGAGATATTCCCAATATCTTGCTCTTTTTTCTTAGGGAGAGCACTACCGTACTTTTTAGTACCGCTCGTTGATCCAGTGTCTTTTACCAAACATCCTTCTTGGACGGCTTCCTCAAGACGTACACCCATGCCGACCATTTCGGTGAAATCACTGGGTGCACTGGCAATCATTCGGTCATAGTAAAATGAGCTTAAGGTCTTTAAGAAGATTTTTGTCATCTCTTTTTCCTCAAGAGGTGGACAAATTTGAGCGGCAATTTCACGCCACCTTTGAGCATACTCCTTAAAGGTTTCCTTGTCCTTTTGTGACATTGATCTGAGTTGATCTCTGTCGGGTGCCATGTCCAAATTGTACTTGTATTGTTGGACGAAGGCAGTACCAAGATCTCTGAATGTACTGATCGTAGTACGGTTTAAACCCATGTACCATTTGAGTGCGGCACCGGTTAAACTATCCTGGAAGTAGTGAATCAGCAGGTCCTGATTCTCCGTCTGAGCTGACATCCGCCGAGCGTACATCACCAGATGGTTCTGAGGGCAAGAGTTACCCTTGTATTTTTCAAAGTCGGGCACTTGGAACTTGTGCGGGACTTTCACATTTGGGACCAAGCCGAGGTCTGCGGCGTCCTTTCCAAATAGATCCTGACCGCGAATGGCTTGCAGCTCTTTCTGCATTTCCAAGAACTGCTCCTGGAATTCATCCATTCTGTCAAACATAGTTTCCTTCTTATCAGAAGATGTCTGTGGAATCTGTCCTTCCGGGACAGTGTGCACCACAGGGGGTGGTACCGTGACTACGGTAGTAAGTCTTGGCGCCTCCCGAAGTTTGTAACCTTCAGGAGTCTTCAGTATGCCCCTGGCATCTTCGTTTTCCCGAAGTTTGTAACCTTCAGGCCCAGCGGCTTCTGTTGCGATTCCCTGATCTTCAGTGATCGGCGGAACATATCCTTCTGGGATATAGTTAACAGGCATGCCCCAAGGACGATCTTTCAGCATCTGATACCTAGGATCATACTTTTCTATGATGGGCGTTGAGGTGATCTCTGAGATCACAGTTCTTTGTAGCTGAGCTTCTGCCATGGCTTGCATGTCGTTACGAAGCTTTCTCATATCCTCTCTCAGAGCGTCGATCTCTTCTTTCAACTCTCTGTTTTCTTCCTCAAGATCATCCATTTTTTTCTGACGATTGGCCCGAGTATTATACGAATGAGACAGTTTGACTCTAGAATCGAGATACAAACGTAAGATTCGTAGGGAAGAAGAATACGCGATGTGAGAATGATGAATGCAATGATTATATTAATTGTTGTTTTTTTTTTATCAAAATAAACTTCGACAATTAGATTTCAAATATCAAACAGTGGGGAAACCCCTTTTTATTGAATTCCAAAGGATTACAGAAATGGAAATACAGTAGATTACAAAGTGCAGAAACAGAAACCTAAACTAATGGGTCCCGAGTCCTCTTCTTTGACCGGGGCGCTTGGGCCGTTGTCGGGTTGTCATTCCTTTGCCAAGTGAAAGGAGTGAGCAAATTCCTTTGGTCATCTTGATTCTCCACAGCATGCTGCTCCAAAATTTCAATCAGAGCATCTTTCTCTTTTAGTAGTTGCTGTATTTGGATACACTCTACGTCGAGGGTGCGGTACTTGTTCTTCCAAGATCTTCTTTCCTTTTGAACTTTGTTGAGAGTAACCTGAAGCTTTTCAGTTTCCGTCATGAAGTACATGACAGATTCCCTTGGTGGAAGAATTCCGTAACGAGGATAAGGCATCTTTAGCTTAAGAGCTCTAGTTTGTACCCAGTGAAGATAAGGCTCCACCGAGACACAGTCCGGTTTTCCCAGAGACTCTCGTCCTTTCTTATGAACATGTTTCCAAGCTTGCACTATTTCCATCTTTAGTGCTCTGTCGTTTTCTCCTTCCTTGAAGAAAAGACCTTCCAGATGAACACCCAGTGGGATGTGTCTCATCGGGTATCCAAATTGACGAAGAACTAATATCGGATGATAGTTGATTCCTCCTTTAGTTCCTATGAGGGGTACGCTAGGGAAGTTTCCACAACGGTCAATGATTCTGATTCCCTCATAAATCCTACTACACCAATCTATATCGGAATTGGAGAGAGACATGATCTTCTGCGACCAACGTAAGATACTCTTGCAATCCCAAAAAGCGGCAGACTTGGGCAAGTGAGAGATAAACCATTTGTAGAGCAAAGGTACACAGCATGTGATCTACCCTCCGCTGTACAAATTTCCCAAGTGTACAGAATGATACGCATCTGCGAGCAAAGTCGGCACAGGGTTTCCAATGAGAAAAACCTTAATAGCGTTGATATCGACGAAGTTATTGATGTTGGGAAACAAAAATAACCCGTAGGTGAGCAAGACAAAAATGCTTTCAAAAGCAGTCCCGTTCCCTATACTAGCGAAGTATAGAGCCTTTTTTGTCAAGAACTGGGCTGGCAAACCTTGGATGCCACCCTTAGTGGTCATGTGAGTCCTGACCTCAGACTCGTCCAAATGAATTGCTATTGCAATAGTCTGATTCTTTGGAATTTCTTCCAGTCCAGAAAATGGAGCTCGATCAGTGATATGTAAATCAGTCAAATGAGAATACTCCTCCAGCGTTGGTGATAGCTGGTAATCCGGGAATGTGAAACAATGATAAACCGGATCGTAGAACTGAATGAGCGCGTCCATGATCCCCTTAATCACATGGACTCTTAACAGTGGTAGCAGACCACCGTGCTTGGCTCTGAAAGCCTCTGGGTTAACGATCATCCTCGCTAACTTTCTCAAATCCCCTAGTTTTGGAACCTTGAAGGTGTACTGGTGAGTTCTCCTTCTACCGGAATCCATTAGCGTAATCCTCTTCTCTGATATTTGCAATCACAGTCTTAGTTTAATTTGAAAAACAGAGAGACTAGAAGAGAAGTTTTTTGAATTTTTTATGTTTTATTAAATGAATGCATGAATGCAGCACACAAAAACATAGAAAAAACATGGGGTCAAAGGGTCGTTGTCATGAAGTCAAGGCTCTACCCATCCCCAAAGGTTTATACTAGGGTGATTTTTGTACCTGTACTCATTATCATCAGCTCCTCCCAGGAAAGCAAGACAACAAGCGGATCGCCAGCGAGTTGTAGAGCAATCTTAGAGTAAGTGTCATTCACCGAGAATAGATCACCAGCCTCAAATGAGGGTAGTATCGCGTAACAACTATTTCTGATAGTTTCCGTACTACAAAAGGGTTTGGCTCCTCAGCTTCTCAGACTTAACAACCGGCCCATTGGCTATAAGAGTGAATGGGTTGCGTTGGTCAGCCTCCACTGAGGTTGATGGTCGACCCCGTCGCCATCACTTATCTTAAGTGTATACTCATTCTCACCACATGCGGCATCACACGCATTCCCAGTAGCAGAAAAATAAACACGTATAGCAATTAGGAAAAGCAGTATATATATTTGTCCTAATCATCCTAGACTTATAAAGCTATGATTCCTAAGTTCCTGACAGAAATGGCTCCCCGGCTGAGTTACCACTCTGTAGTTTCTACACAAGGAAAACAGAAAGAAAGAAAGAAGGGCCCCACGGTGGGCGCCACTTTTTCTGTAGCGAGCGATTTTGGACGCGGTTCTTAAGCGCTGGTCGCTCTCTGCGGTTGAGCTTAAAACTACAGGTCGATTCATTTTTTATCCTATTGTGAGCTGAATAAGGAAGGGAAATAGATGTCTCCAATTAACCCTGCTTGCATACTGAGTTTAAACAGCGGTCTGTTAGGTTACGGATGCTATCAATGTGGGGGGCCTTTGTACTGGTTATTTGTATTTTCGCCAATACTGTTTTCTTTCTTTTTTACCTGGGCAGAAGGTTTCTGGCGGGGAACAAGGATTAGGATGTTAGGACTGATGCTTTTGAATTATTGCTTTTGATTGATGGAGATATGGGATTTGGTTTTTTGTTGATTGCGCTCGCTAAGATTTTTCTTTCAATCTTATGCCTACGTATTCCCGTTTACCGAAACAGGGAAATCAGAGCGTTCGTAGTTCCTCCTATTCTATGGGAGGAAATGGTGTTTTGGTGTCTTGTTCAAAGCCCAAGACGTGAAGCGAAAGGTGGTTTGTATCTTGTTCAAAGCCCAAGATGTGAAGCTGAAAGGTCTATTTATGTCTTGTTCAAAACCCAAGACGTGAAGCTGAAAGACCTCGACTTTAGAGAAAATTTGTCATCTCTAAGGAGGGGGGAAGGAGAATTACTTTAACTGGGATATGCGGATCCGAGCAATGCCATAATTTCCGAAGAAAGGGTTTTAACCTGAAGGAGAAGACTTTAACTCAGTATAGAGCAATGCCATCTTTCCTTAGGAATTTCTCATGCTAAAAGAGGGACAGTGGCATGGATGTAGATGATCCAGAGGCTTGCCGCTTACAGCGATTAGATTAAGGGAAAGGAGTTGTTGATGTTTGTGTACTGTGAACGAGGCACAGCTTTGATGCTAAAAGGTTGATTGGATCAACCAGTGGTTTTCTTACACAAAGCCTAAGAGGAGGCTAATTTCTGCTAGGAAAATCATTATACAAAGCCTAAGAGGAGGCTATTTTGTGTCCCGTACAAAGCCCGAGAGAGAGGCTAAAAGGGTTGACTCAACAGGAGAATCTTTTATACTCAACAAGAGAGTGATTTTGTATCTCATATGAAGCCCGAGATGGAGGCGAAAGGGGTAATTGACTCAACGGGGGAGTCTCTTATGTGTCTCGTACAAAGCCCGAGAGAGAGGCTAAAATGTTGTTTTGACTCTGCTAGGGAGAATTTTGGTATCTCGTACGAAGCCCGAGATGGAGGCTATTGTAACTGTTTCAGTTGAGTGACAGATCCAATATACTGATTTTAAAAGAGAAAATCAGTTCTTATATGAGTAACACTGTACACAGGGATTTGATTTGAGGATCAGGGATATTTCCTTCTCTTTGAGGAAGCGGGAAATCCAAAGGGTATTGAGACTGTCCGAGTCTGCGGGTTTCCTTCCTATTTAACGAAGGGTACTTGAGAATGTCTTTGAGACTCAAGGAAGTTAGACTGTCCGTGTCTAGAGTTTCATCTTTTGTACTATGCTTTGAGAAACAGTAGTAGACTCTATGAAAGGACTGTTCTATACAGATGACTAAGTTCTGTTCCTATACCTCTAGGAGGTCGTCGGGACAATTTGTACGAAGCCCAAGAGGAGGCTGGAAACTTTTAAGAAGCCAACGGGTCCTTGTACGAAGCCCAAGAGGAGGCTATCATTCCCGGAGGAAGAGATCATTATACGAAGCCTAAGAGGAGGCTGTGAATACTTCTAAGAAGCCGTAGGGTCCTTGAATAATGCCCAAGAGGAGGCCGATGCTTTTAAGAAGCCCGTGGGTCTATCATCTCCTTTCCATTAGGAGAGATAACTCTTTTAAAGATAAAAACCACTGGTAAACGTGCGAGGTTTACTATCCAGCGGCTTTTAGCTTTTAAAGAGGGTTCCTTAGTTAAGGTCCAAGATTATGACCGTAGTGGGTACCCAAACCCCGAGACATTCAAGGCAAGCTATCCACAAGGAATAGATCAAGTCAGGAAAGTTTGAGAATTTGGAAGAAACTCAAAGATGCCATTCACGGAGAATACATTCATCTTGGGGAGTAGAGCTTCTTGACGATTCCTAAGGAGGACAGCCGAAGAGAAGACTGTATCTGGTGCTCCTATTGGGGATCTAGGCGTCTATTTCTACGAATAAATGAAACGACGTCACTTAGTTCTAGACGTAGTAGCCGGGGAAACTCGAAATATCTATACTATTATTACACAGTAGATATGAGTTTATGAAAGGAGACTTACAGTGAGCAGCCACACAATACAGTTTATAATATGAAAGCAGTAAACGAAAGCGATAACCACTTACTCGGTTGGAGTGCTTCCATGCTGTTTGGTTAGTTGTTCAACAAAGGAAGATTGAAAACAACAGTATATTCAAAATCAAAGGAGAAAGTGCTTTGAAAAAGAAAGATTTGGGGCTTACAGCTCAAGGAGAGGCCCAGGGTTTTATCAGTGAGCGCACTGTTTGACTTTGTACAGAGGGACTTATACAAGTGACTGGGGCCCAAAATGGTTTTCTATACAAAGGGATGGGTCTTACACTCTCTCAAGAGGCCCAAAAAGGTTTAAAGGAAAAAGAGTGGGGCTTATAACACGAGGGTAGGTTCAAATGATTTTTCATTTTAAAAATGGCGATCGCGCCGAGGTTTTCTTTTAACGCAGAGGGACTTATACAATAAGTGAGGCCCAAAATGTTTTGGTTAAAAGGGGGATTGGTTCTTATACTCTAATAGAGGCCCAAAGTGTTTTGAATGGGTCTTATAGCTCAAGGAGAGGCCCAAGGGTTATTTTGAAAAGGGCGACGATCGCGCCGTTTGTTTTTGACGGTATCGGGACTTATACAATATACTGAGGCCCAAAAATGATTTGGTCAAAAAAAGGATTAGGTCTTACACTCTATTAGAGGCCCAAAAAGTTAAAAAAAAGAAATGGGTCTTACTACTCGAGGGTAGGCCCAGGTTTATTTTAAAAAAGGTGACGATCGCGCCGTTTACTTGTACAGAGGGACTTATACAATGGATGAGGCCCAAAAAGTTTTTGTACAAGGGGGGATGGGTCTTACACTCTCTCAAGAGGCCCAAAGAGTTTTGAAAATGATTTATGAGGGTTGAATTAATCCAAAACCCTAATTTGTTTTCAAAATGTATTTAATTGAATAAAAATTCAATTAAAATGATCAAAAATTGTTTAACACATGGAAAACAAATTGTGATCTTGGACTAATGCTTCAAAAATTAAGTATTGACCTACAAAATAATTAGAAAGCATTAAAAGTTGCAAAATCAATGTAGAAAAAATATTTAAAATGCCAAAAACAATTAAAATATTAATTCTTTGCAAAAATATCAATTATATGAAATAAATAATATTTTTGGGATTTTTTGTGAAAATAAAATATTTTGACATTTTTGTGAATTATTAAAAAAAGAATCAACTCAAAATCATTAAAACTCAGAGAGAAATTAATTTTTGAATCAATTAAACAAAATCACAAAATTCAAATATTTGAATTATTCAAAAATGGCGCCAAGAACAGCTGAAGAACACGCGCGTGTTCTTGGTTTCTCAGATTTGCATTTTCTATCCAATCTCCATGAATACGTAATCATATCATGCAATCCACATATCATTATGCTCGTCTCAACCTCACGATCATGTCTATGTACTTTAATTTCATTTAAATTAAACATACAACAAGAAATCACGAAGAAACCTCAAGAACCCTAATTTCTGCATGAAGGCTAGGATTTTTGATACACGATTCAAACAATGCAATTAATTGAGGGAAAACATTTCATGCATGATTATGAACATATGGCCAAATTATTGTGCGAGGAAATATGCATAGATTGAGAGATGGCCAAGTATGTGCTTACCTCCAAGTCGTGACAGCAAGTTCAAAGTGATTTTTGATTTGGAGGTGTTACAGATGAGTGGTGATGATCTGAACAGCTTCCCTACACCCTATGGATTGTGTTTGGATGGTTGGACTTGATTGAAATTGGCTGGATCATTTTGTGGTACCCCAGCTGCACTTTGGTTAAAACCTTGAGCAACCAGCTGGTGATTTTGTGAAATTGATGTTTCAGAAGTAATCTAAGTGTTTGATCAGCTCATATGTGATGTATGTGAGGTGTGTGAGTGATTGGTTTGATTGGAATTGCTCTCAAACTCAAAACCCGATAGCTACCTTGCTAAGAAAGGCATTTTTGCCAAGAAAAAAAGATTTTGATGAAAGCATCTGTTAGATGGCTTTGGTGTACTCAAACTGATCACAATTGAGCTCTATTTATAGTAGAGCAAGTTTGTTTTGCAAAGAATAGTGCATGGCAGCTGGTAAGTAGGTTTGGCCAATGTTGGCAAATGAAAATCCAAGTCTCCTCTAGCCATTGACTAGAGGTTAGGGCACAGAGCTTTGGTCCCCTTGGTCTTGGATAAGTCTTGACTAATTTCAGATGAGAATGGCTCAGTCCATGCCACCTTGATGGTTCCATTGAATGCCTCATTCCAAATTTGAAGTCTTGTCCCTATTTTGGCCATTCTAGGTTCAACATGCTATTTCTTGTTCCATGGACTTTGGAGGCTTGGCTCAGTGATTGTCCCCTTTAGATTCAATCCTCTGAGGTGTCCAAGTGGATAGGAGCAATTGAATTTGGGTGATTTTGGCAAATCGACCAAAGTTGCAAATTCTGCCTTGCCTTGACAGATTTCAGCAAGGCAACTTGGCAATGTTGTATCTCATGGTGTAGGTTGAATTTGGCAATGTTCTTGGCCATTTTGGAAAGCTCTTACATGATACAACAACTGTTTGAACAAGTTTGGTTTTGATCTCTTTTGATTCCAAGTGAAAAATCCCTCTACATTTGGCAAAAAGTGAGGCAGAATCTGACTTAGTGAAAATTTCACTAAGTGTTGGAAAAAGTGACATTTTCACTTTTCAGCCACTTTGATCACTCCATAACTCAAAATCCTTAATGAATTGGAATGACTTGTAGTTGAAGTTTTTGTAGGTGATAATGAGGGCTACAAATCCATCTTTGGATGAGAAAAAATGGCCTTGTGGTTTAGGAGTTATGGTCCTCCAAAGTTGGTACCTTTGCCACTTTATTTTTAACTTAGAAAAATTTCTAAGTTTTATGGTTACCCCTTTTACAAGTTATCTCACTTTTCTTGATTTTTCTTGATGAATGATGATTCAAATCATACATTAACATCATTTTAGGGTTAAAAATCCATTTTGGTGAAAAATCTCAAAAAGTCAAAGTTGACTTTTGTGCACAGTTGACTTTTTATCAGATGAATTCCAAACTGTGCAATTCTTCAGGAAATCATGTCCTTGACCTAAATCAAACTTGATGGACATGTTCCATGGGTGTCATAGGGTATATTCAATCATGTATTAGGATTTGGGAGCATGTCCTGGTCAAAAGTCAAAGTTACAGTTGACTTTTCCCTTAAAACCCTAATTGTGGTGCAGATGAAATTGAGACTTGTTGCTCAAACCTCTTGGATCAATCCATTGTTCCAAATGGATCAATATGGTATATTAGAGACCCTCAAATCATCTCTTGAGGTCTTGGCTCATGGTTTGTCCCAAAAGTCAACTTAGGGGTGAATTAGGTCAAGAAACCCTAATTCCTGATTTTTGATTAATGCATCCCCTGAGGCAAAATTGACTTGATGCATGGGTTCATGAGGTTCCATGAAGTATATTAGGTTATGTTTTGGATCATTGCCTTGTGCCCAGATGAAACTTTTCATCTGGAGGCCCTGGGTGATCAAAACCCTAATTTGGTGACACTGGTGATCTTGAGACTTGATCCACCTAGAAGGGAGCAGCCTTGTGCTTAATCCTTGAAGTGGGAGTCCTTTTTGATCCATTGTGGATGTTTAAGAGACTAGACAAGTTAAAGATCATGTCATTTCTTGATTGATCCTTTGTCTAAGCACTCAGAGAGGGCTTGAAACCCTAATTTTGATTGTAGTGGATGCTCACCCATCCTTGGGGAGACTAATGAAGCATAAAGGTACATCCATATTGTGATGATGATTTTCACAATGATGGGAAATCTAAGTGGTCAAAATTTGGAGTATTACACATTGCATGTGCATTCATTTGTTGTGCATAGCATTTTGTTGTTGCATTGTGCATCTTGCATTTGTGTTGGTGCTTCCTTGCTCTTTGGTGTTGTTGTCCCCGCAAAGCTTGTGTGTCCTCTCTCCATTAGAGTGTCAGCTCGTAAGCAAAAAATGCTTATCTTTGTTAATTCCCCACTGAGTTTATGCCTCGTGGGATATTTGTTTTAGCACTCCTCCCCGGTTCATTTATCTAGATGGAATTAATCCCCAATTGAGATATTTCCTCCTCGGGATGAGTATTGTTTGAACGTTTCTCTCTGGTTTATTCCTGGATTGAATTTTGGTCCCTTGCTTTGGCAATGGAGGCTTATTACCTTTGTCGTCCTGCCCATTTAGTTGGTAGTAGGTAATATAGCCGGGTTTGATTACCATGATTGTAACTATCACTTTGATTAATGGTTGGTAATCTCTCCCTTGTTCGAGTTTATCGCCTTTGTCGTCCTGCCCTTTAGTTGGTAGTAGGTGATATTTCTCGGATCTTTTGAGATTATTACCTTTGTTGTCCCGCCCTTTGTTGGTAGTAGGTAATATTTCTCATATCCTTGGTTGATTACCTTGTTGTAACTGTCACTTGGTTGATAGTTGGTAATCCCTCTTTTTGAGTTTATCACCTTTGTCGTCCCGCTCATTTAGTTGGTAGTAGGTGATATAGCTGGCTTATTACCTTTGTCGTCCTGCTCATTTAGTTGGTAGTAGGTAATATAGTCCGGTTTGGTTACCTTATTATAGCTATCACTTGTTTGATAGTTGGCAATCTCTCCACGTTCGGGTTTATCACCATTGTCATCCTGCCCTTTAGTTGGTAGTAGGTGATATTTCTCGTACCCCTTTTGAGATTATTACCTTTGCCGTCCTGCCCTTTGTTGATAATAGGTAATATTTCTCATATCCTTTTGTTTGATTGCCTTGTTGTAGCTGCCGCTTGGTTGGTAGTTGGCAATCTTTCCTTTTGATCATGCTATTACAGGATGTTTGGTAGTAGACGATCTTTTCCCCGGCGGAGATTTTTCCCTCCCTATTGGGACGAGTTCTCCCTCTTTTATTTTTGGTGTTGGAAATTTTCCCTTAGTGGAATCTTACTCTTTATTCTTCCCCAACGGAGATTGTTTCCTCCCCTGTTGGGATGTGTTTTCCCTCTTTGTTTTCCCCCGCTGAGTTTTTTCTCTTTGCTCTCCAGCCTTTTGTTTGTCTCCTGTGGCGTTTCTCCCCACAGAGGTCTTGTGTTTGCATATCATTTGCATGATCATATCATTTTGTGGTCTCTTAGGGCCAAAAATTGAGTTGTTGTTATATTTAAGTCTCTTCTATCTCGTCGAAACAAAGATGCCCATCTTCGTATCTCCGGACAGAAGAAACTTAAATAGGGGCAGCTGTAATACCTTAATTTTTAACCCTAAGATCCCACATGTCATTTGCATCTCATACCACAAACAAGATCATAAGCCTTGGTTCTCTTGCCCTCCTCTGAAGGTTTGTTCTTGAGTGAGATCGCCAAGAATACCTGTTCTCTTGTTGTTTGATGTTTGTATTTGTTTATGTTTACTAACCATTAATTAAAATCCAAAAATATGTTTGTTTTTTTCCTTTATTAATTTTTTTAGGAAGAGTTTGGATCAAGGATATCAAATACAAGTCCCTTAGCTCGAATGAATTTCATCTGAACAAAGTCAAAGTTGATCTGTAAACAATTCAAATTCATCTGATCAAGAGTTTCCAAGATTTAATTGATTATTATTCAAGAGACTCTAAGGTTCATGTGTTTATTTCCATGCCTTCTTTGACAAGCAAGAAGAATTGAGTCAGAGCCAAGACAACATATCAAAAGGCAAATTTTCACAATTTTCACTGTGGTAATCGATTACCAGCATTAGGGTAATCGATTACTAAGTGCGTTTTTTGTGAAAATGTGACAAATTCAAATTTTGCAGCATTTTGGCACCAATTTTCAAATTTTGCATCATGGGAATACTCTAGATCACTTCCAAATAATTCCCCTACCTCATCATAATTAATTCCCACCATACACCCTCATTAATTACCACATGATTTTGATTTTGCCTCCAAAATTCAAATTCCAATCCTAATTTTGATTCCAAACCAAATTCCAAACCACCAAAGTTTCCAAGCCTAAATCCTATAAATAGAGGTCTCATTTCATTCATTCTTCAAGCTTTTGATAGCCAAAAAACCTCTTGCAAATTCTCTCCCCAACCACAAAATTCACTCAAAACTCACTTTCTTCTTTTGAAAGTTAACAAGTTTTCACATTGAATCTTGTTCAACTTTGTGCTAAACCTCCATCCAAACTTGTTTTCTTCATCAATTCTTGTAGATCAAGGCTTTGGAGTTTGCATCTTGAAGCAATTTGAAGGAATTTTCAGATTTGGAGTGGTAATCTCATTTTCCACCATTGTTGTTCTTGATTCATCTTCCACAATGTGATCCTTTAATAATTCTGGTTGCTTGTTCTTTGGATCTTGCAAATTGTGTTTTAATTAGTGTATTTACTGTTGTTTACATTGAAATTTCGTGCACAATCCATTCCTTGATCATGCTGAATTTTGAAGGAATGCTGAATTTTAGAGATGCTGATTTTTTGCTGTTTTTGCGGTGGTAATCGATTACTCTAATCATGGTAATTGATTACCCTGAGACAAAATGGTGTTTTTCACCTATTTTTGGGACTGTTTTGGTTGTTTCTTCATTCCTAACCCCTTCTCTTTGTTCTTAACCTTAGATCACATAATTTTGTGGTTTAATTTGGCTTTCTCTTTATCTATTTCTCTTTTATTTAAATCGATGAAAGTCTTATGGATCTTAGAATTTCTTTGTTGAATTCTTGATCAAGATTAGATCATTACCTTTTTCTTTTCGTGCGGTATTGCTTTTGGATGACGATTTACATATCGCTCATCTAGCATGCATTAGCACAAAGATCATTTTGACCGGCCTCGAGTAGGGTGACTTCTATATAAGTCACTTGGCGATTGCTTAACATAGCGCTACATTTGTCCCTCTCCGAATCGGAACATGAACTTTTATGGCCCAAACTTATGATTGTAAGCTCAAGGATGGTTGATCTTTTGTATTAGGTTCAAAATCTATGAAGCTTGTTGTGTAGAGGCTTTGATTCTATCAATCTTCAAACAAGTCTTCATTAAACTTAGCCTAAGTACATTGTTCATTCATTATAGTTCATGACGCGAGACGCAAAACTGAGTATTTTTGTAAGCGAGATTGTTAGTCTCCTACTTTCTATGGCGTGGTTTGAAATAGATTAACCTTTGGGATCTTCATGAGACTAAGTCGGATATCTATCGATTTCATCCGGATTGAAGCTTTTCTTATGATTAATGTATAGGGTTATGTTTTCATTCTCATGGGAACTAGTGAGTGGCTCCGAAAAATACTCAAATCGGCGTTACCTTTTGAAGGCTTATGGCATTGGTGCCTTTGTGATGTTATTATGATATATTGTTTATGTTTCCTTCTTGCTCCCTATCTCTCTTTATTTCTTATGCTTTATATTATCATATATCATATCATGTTTGAAATTTTGGCCTATGCAGACAACAGATGTCCTAACACATGTCAAGACATTGTGCTACATAATCATTTAAATTCAGAGGTGCAACAGCAGACTGATACCTTGAATATCAGAACTGCACAATCACGGATGTCACGACATCTGATCCAACATGTTTATCATGAACCCTAACAGAAAATGTAAATCAGCAGAATGATAAAGAACACAGCAATTGTTAACCCAGTTTGGTGCAATTCACCTACATCTGGGGGATACCAATCCAGGAAGAAGACTTCACTATCTGTAGAACTATTACAAAGCTAAACTCCCCCGTTTACAACTTTATACCTAACATCTACCCAATGAACATCTTTACCAAAGCTAGACTCAAACGTTTACAACTCTGATATGAGATACCCCATTCACTTCCCTTAATCACCAACTGTGATATCTACATCATCCCTGTCAATACAGAAATCTGTCAAGCTTTCTTGACCAACAAGTCATCTTGGACTTGCTTCAAAGCTTCGTCCAAGAACGATACACAGACCATTGCCTAAAGGCTTCTGGTTCTGTCCTTGTACCTATGCCTTCCACTCTGCATCCCATATTACAGAGGGAGACTTACAACTCCTAAGAGAGCCGACGACTCTCAAACCCTAAACCCTTATTCAACACAAGAGAACTAGGTTACAAAGTTACAAGTGATACAAAAGGTACATTCGATATCAAAACCCTAGGTCTAAGTCTTCTTATATAGTCTTCTGTTGTCTTGGGCTTTCTATCTTTTCTCCTTTATCCACTCTGCAAATTCGCACCAAATCTTTGACAGATTTGTTATATAATTAAACCTGCTATATTAGTAAGATGTCCACTCTTGCTGTTGGGACATCTTCTTCGACATCTTTAATCTTGAGCAGATTTCTTCATTTTTATCATATTCATGTTTTTACCAAAATTTCGTCAAACCACTGGAGCTTTCAATGTTTATGTTTATGTCATTTTTCTTTTTGTCCACTTGGACCATATTATCTTGTGCTTTTGTTTTTCTTTTGTCCATTTGGTCTAAAAAAATATTAATAAAGGCTTAAACCACTAAAAGACTTGTGCTCTTAATTGTGGACTATGGTCACTATCCCTTGCATTGGAGGATCTCTACTCTTAGACTTCTTAGCTTGATTATGGAATTATGGACTTAGAATTAGGATTCTCTCCCTTATGCTTTGGATCATTATGGAGTTGGTATTCTAGTCTTTATTTGGCTTGCTTATTGGCTCAAGAGGATTAAATTCTTTTCTTATTATGCTTGGAAGAGTGCCTCCATGTGGTTAGATCTTTCTTACCTTAGCTTTTATCTTTTGCAATAGGATAGTCACTTCTTCTCCACCCCTTCTTTAATTTTCAAAATCTTCTCCCTTTTTCAAAACCTTCTTGTTTTCAAAAAAAAAACCGCTTTCATAATAAAACCTTGACTTTTGTCAAGTGATTTTCAAACTTTATTTTCTTTAATAAATATCAATCAATGTAATCATACTTTGAACTTTTCAAAAAGACATAAAAAATACAAAAACTCATTCAAACTTTTTTGTGCTTTTGTGCACTTTTTCTTTTGAACTTTTCAAAAAGATTAGACATGAGTCATCTTCTTTGATGAGATGTAAAACTCCTAACCATCGTAATTTGTGTTAAGTATGGTCATTTTCCACTATGATGTTGAAGTGATAGTCTTGTTGATTTTAATCTAAGCAAATCCTCCATCTTAATGTGATGCAAATGCCTCTTTCACATACCTTTGGGTAATTAGTTGAGTATTCTCTCTTGAGAATGACAATTTGTTTTTTCAAGATAAAATGAATCATAACCAGTAATTTTTTGTTATTTGTACCACGAACTACGAGGTTTTGATCCTATATTGCACTTTGTGGGTACGTAGGCATGAGGCGATAAGTCTCTCTAAACACAAAAATCTTAAAAAATATTTCTCTTCTCATCTCCCCAATCTCTTTTCAAACAAAACTTTTCCAACCAAAAAGCGTAGATATTTCAAAGGGTTCCTATAGAGTACTATAGACGTTTTGGGTGCTAACACCTTCCCATCGCGTAACCAACCCCCTTACCCATTCTCTATTCATTTTGTTCTTGTTTAGAACCTCTTTAGGTTTTTTTTGCTCTTTTTCCTTTCCTTTTGGATAAAATAAAAGTGCGGTGGCGAGTCTTGCTTTATGAGTTAAGTTAATCGATATCTTACACTCACAATTTTTACCGCTACACACTCTAATGCGTAAGTTAGTTCGGGTGAAGAGGTGAGTAAGAAAGGGTAAGAACAGAATACCTGAACCTCCTGCAGAGGAGGGTTTTTATAGTGAGCCCCCAACGATGGGCCAATGATCTCAGTTATGGGTTGAGTGTCAAAGCCCACAACGGATGACTGCTAGAATTCCTACGTGGATGCAGGGATGAGCAGCTCGTGCTCATTGTCCTAGGTCAACTGCTCTGCATTCCCCTGTTAGTGGACGGACTTGCCCGTTGCGAAGGGCATAAAGGTTCCACAAAGCGTGCGAGTTGGTTGGTGACGTGTCCTCGAGTGAGGAGTACGTGGAGAATGTGTTTTCTACTGGCCCCAACGAGTTGGGCCAACACTCTCTGTCGTCCTCGATGTAGGACTAGATTGGGTTGTGCTCTACGCTGGATCAACCACAAGCTTAGTCCAAAACAATATGATTTATGCTTTTCAAATTTATTTTAACGTCGGTAATTTTAAATTATGTATATGTTAAGTTTTTATTATAATTATTGTTCTTAAACTATCTATTTTATTTCATTCTAATTAAAAAAACTTAATAATAACGTATCAATTATTATATTTGAATGTACCACAGACATAAATAACATATCGACTTTCTATACCCCTCAAGTACTTTATCAACTACCTAACTATTAATAGAATATACATATTAACACCCTAATCTACCCTTTAATGAAAATTTATTTACACTTACAAATGCCCCTTTTGGTAATTTACTAACCAAAAAATAACTAACCAATAGAATTATCACATTATGCCAAATGGCTCATGCATTTGGAAAATTCATTTCAATTTTCATTCACCCTATTAACCGGGTAAATGTCAGAACTGAAACCATTTTCTCTTCCACCTATCTTCCACATCCCTTTCATTCTCACCTTCTCTCTCTCTCTTCGTCTCTCGTCTACCCTCTTTCTCTCTCTGTTAATCCTAATTTGATTCCTCTTTCTCCCTCTCATTCGCTTTCTTCCTCTTTCTCCCTATTTCTCTCTGTGTTCTTCCTCACTCATGGCGGTGAGCTGCTTGGTGTGGTGTTGATGTTTTTGTTAAAGTTGTTGGTCACATCAGAGAAGTGAGCAGAGGTTTGAATGGTGGTTGTGTGTTGCTTCACAGTTGCAAGGTGTGGGGTTTCCAGGGTTCATGGTGGCCGTGGTTTTGTTGTAGTTTGTAATGTTCCGGCGAAATAAGTAATTAATGGTGAGTGTTTGAAGTGGTTTCCGACGGTTTGTGGTTGTGGTGTGATATTTCGCATCATGTATTACTGTTGTGATTTTCCGATTTGAATCAAGCATTTTATTTGAGTCTTGTTTCCTAAAAATGTCATATTTTTTCTTTCAAATAAAACAGACGATAAGTTTTCACTTTTTATATATTTCAAAATGTTATACAATGCTGATCTTGCAATCTGCTTTATACGGGTAAGAAGGAGGTTCATGCTTTAATGTTGGAACTTGGAAATGAATGTAAGAAGGAGGTTATTGTTTGTGCTGAATGGTGGCTTTGGCGAGGTTTCACAGACTTGGGTTATTGTTTGTGCTGGAGAGTACTTGCAGTTCTAGGTAATAAAATTTCCACTGATTATAGCATTACTTAGTTTCTGCAATCAAGTAATAACATAAATATGTGTGATGTTTCATTTTCAGGAACTTTGCCACGTTTAATATTAATACCTGGATTATTTTTCATACCAGAATCACCAAGATGGTTGGTATGGTTCACTTTTTCTGAATTATTATACTAAATATGAAGTTTATTTTTCTTTCTTGTGATTAGTGTTTTTAATCTCTTCTTGGGTTGGCCGGAAATTAGGCGAAGATGAGAATGACATATGAGTTTGAGGCTTCTTTGCAAGTGTTACGAGGATTTAATACTGATATATCACTTGAAGTACATGAAATTAAGGTATCATACAAGTCATGTGCCCATGTCATATGCACTATTTACTCTTTTTTTTTACATTTTCGTTTGCATGTAGAGCTCAGTTGAATCAATAGGAAAATGTGTTACAATCCAATTTGCAGATCTTAAGATGAAAAAATACTGGTTTCCTTTAATGGTAAGCTATAAAAAAAACTGGTTCCAACTATGTACTATAGTTGCGCATTTTAAGTGGCAGAAAATCGAGATAAAAAAACACGACTTTTGGCTGAGATCTTGCAGGTAGGGATTGGATTAGTTGTACTCCAGCAATTGAGTGGAACCAATGGAGTGTTGTTTTATTCAAGTACAATCTTTCTAAATGCAGGTTATTAATAGGTTATTAATAGATCATGCGTATCTGTTGTTAATTGTCACATAACAATCTTTCTGTTGTTAATAGATCAGCAATTGAGTGGAACCCATTTCTCACAAACCAAACCCAGCCTGATTACGATGAGCTTGAATCATTTCTGTATTATTGAAATGTCATTTATTTACATGTTTTTAACATGATGCTGATCAAGTAGTGTTTTTATTCATAACAGATGTATTTGACACTGTTTTTCATATTACAAGAGGAGGAATAAGCAAAGCATCTAAAACAATTAATTTGAGTGAAGGTGTTTTTGCTGGTAGGAATTGATGGCTGTAACAACATTACATTATTTCTAACCACATGTTGATAGTCAACAGTAGAGATAACTTCATGATATTTATGTATACATGATTTAATTGTACTCTAAGAAGGGGATGTATTTCCAACCATGAATACTTGCAAATTGGAAAAGGCCGCGATGTAAGTCTAAACTCGATCTCAAAATTTGAAGCCAAGGTTGCAAATGGAAACAGTGAGCAAACTATAAGTTGCTTCTATTTGTCATTCGTTTAACAGTTAGTTATCGTATGACATTATGCATTATATGTTCCTTATAACACAAGACAATTTTCCATACCTGACTTCTATTCTCAAAATTCTCCACGATTGCCACTCATTCAGGAATTGAGAATGTAAATCCAGTTGTAGTTCTGCCCACAACAAACACATCAGCGCTTCAACCAATTCGACAACACACGTCTACGACTATCATGTAAGAATTGCTAATCATGTAAGAATTGCTAAGTGCTAACATACTTTTTTGAAAAGCTTTTCTTTGCCCTTTTCCCATTACTCATACAATAGTTATATTTTTTAAAACAATAGGAGTACACCACTACTATCGAAATGAAACAGGGGTCGATTGGATAAGGGTCTTGGAGTGTCGGATAGAGCTTACAACCTTACAAGAAACGACCCAGCAAAACAAATTCCTCCCCAGGCAATAACTACACAATAGACTCGTCTTTTACCTATATAGGATCAGATTATTGTCATTCTCATAAACACACACTTCGTATCATGATCTTCGTTCCACCGGTTTTTACTTTAACATTCTATTTAAGTAGCAGCCCTTTTCCAGTAGGCTTGTATTTCCTTATTAGTTTGCTATCTCTTCTATGTAGAGTGTGTTTGCATGTGTTTTGATTTTTGAAGTTTATGCTTTGCTTTGCTTTTAATGCCTTTCCATAGGCTTTTATTTGTTTGCTATCTCTTCTAGGTGAAGTGGAAGATTTAGCACCTCTTTCCTTATATCCTCGAGACATTTCCTTAAACAGTATGATCAATCTTTCACAGTATGATCAATCTTTCAAACATTTCCTTTCTCCAGTCTTCCCTGGCAGGGACTGAAAGCTAGAAACAAAAAACAAAAATACGATAAAATCAGTGAGACAAAGGTGTCAACTCCGATAGAGGTACGTTTTTCGTAAAATTTTCCTCTTCGTTTTCCCTTCTGTCTTGTCTCTGATAGAATCTTAATTTTATTGATATTCTTAAATTATGCGCTTTTATAAAAATAGGTGCTCTGTAAAGCATATCCCTTTGAGTTTGTATCATACTTCCACTATTGCCGATCATTGAGGTTTGAGGACAAGCCAGATTATTCATATTTAAAGAGACTTTTCAGAGATCTATTTATTCGAGAAGGTAAGTTATTGCCTCAAATATTCAATATGGAAAATGTATTCAGATTATTTTGCCGGAACTTAGTGTGCTTAGTAGCTGTGAACTAATGTGGACATTGTTCGTGCACGATATCAATTTGACTATGTTTTTGACTGGACTGTATTGAAATAAAAGAGGTGAGCTATGAAATGTAAATATTCATCTATCATCTACTCATCTATCATTTGTGGATCAAGTAAGCATGTCTTGATAAACTTTTTCTCGCTTCTTTATTCAGTTGCTACCATTAACATTTTGACTTTATGTTTAAAATGGAAAAAAAAGGGAGAGTTGTATACTCTCACGTTTCTGATAATCTCTATTGTTGTTGAATGTTACACCTCTTCATCAATACATTGCTTTTTTTTGTGGTAGGGAAGATTGTGTTTCGTGTAACTGAAGAAAGTTTAATGGACCGTCTGTAACGCCCCGATTCCAATTATTCCCATTTTGTTGAGTCTTTTATTTAAATTGAGTGATAATTATTTTATTTCTGAAATTGGTGTGTTAATATGCTATATTGACATGTTGTGTTATTTTACCGTTTTGAGAATTTTCGGGGAAATTAGAATGGAGGGTATTATAGACTTTTTCACAATTTATGATAAGTTATAATTTAGAGGAAATAGAATTTTGTGAGAAAAATGAATTAGTTGAATTTAGTGGAAAAAGAAAGAAAAGAAATAGAAAAGAAAGAAAGTAGATAGAAAAGAGAAATAGAGAAAGATAGAAAGAAAAAGAGGAGAAAGAAAAAGGAAGAAGAGAAAAGAGGAGAAAATTTGGGAGAACTAGGAAATCACCAAGAACAATCAATAGCAAGTTTGGAATTCGGGTAAGGGGGTGAAATCTTGTTATCTTATCAATGTGTATCATTATGTATGATTTTGTTGTTGTTGTTGTGGATTTTCAAGAGTTTTGGTATAAACCCATATTTTGAAAAATTGCTTGGAAATTGATTAATTATGGTTGAAATCATGTTGTTAGTGTCCATAATTGTTGGTATAGGATAGATACTTGTTCTTGGACATTGTATTGGCAAATTTTCTGTGTGTAGGTGAGCCTTGGGGTGTTTTGGAATTGAAACACGTGGGAAAAATTATGCAGAAAATTTTTCTGGTTTTTCCAGGTCATACGCGTATGGGGCATGTTCATACGCGTATGGACCTTGGCAATACGCGTATGGTGGGCGAGCCATGGGCCAATACGCGTATGGTTTTTCTTTTCACTCGGCCATCTGCCCATTTGCGTATGATACGCGTAGAACTTTAGGTCATTACGCGTATGAAGGAGGTCATTACGCGTATGGGTTTTTCAACGTGGAATTTGGGAAAAATGGGCTTCTGCCCGTACGCGTATGACATGTGCCCGTACGCGTATGGCCAGAGGAATGGTAAAAATGAGATTTTTCAAAATGTGTTTTTCGTTTCCGTCCGTAACTTTTGTTCCGAATATCCGATTTTTGTATTCTTGGTATCGTTGTGAAGCTATTGAGCTGTACTATATGATTATGATGATTTGGAAATTGTTAGCTGATTAAATAAGTCGGAGAAGTCGGGAATAGTGCTATTTAGCGATTTTTGCCGTTTTGCATGTGGGTTTGACTGTGAATCATACAATAGTGCATTGATGTGAATGTGTAAGGATTGTATGTGATTGTATGAGATGAATGCATGTATATATTTGTGAATATGTATGCATTTCAAGAATGTCTTGAGTCATTATCATGTGTAGCATAATGATGTGCATTCTTGTGTTGAGGGATTCTAATGAGAATCCGCTGTAACATCGTGAGCCTCTCTCGGTGGAGGTGTGAGCGACGGTTATGGACAATCGTGAGCCTCTCTTGGTGGAGGTGTGAGCGATCGGATCGTGAGCCTCTCTCGGTGGAGGTGCGAGCGATCCATAAACACTGTGAGCCTCTCTTGGTAGAGGTGTGAGCGGTGGGTGAACATCGTAGGCCCGATGGGGAGTTACTTTGGTAACGAGCGATGGTTCCAGCAGAAGTTCCTGAGTGAACTTGAGATGATTGAGTCGGTACCGCATTGCATTTGCATAGAGTCGTGAGTCGGTCTCTATGATTTTCATTTATCATCTTTATAATGATGTGTTGATGAATAAACATATATGTGTATGTTTATGTGGAATAATAAGAATGGTGAAAGTATACGTGGTGGATATGCTTTGTTGTGAATATATATATATACATTGTGATGTGTATGAGTAAGTTGAGATGAATTGTGGTGAGAATGTGTGATATGTGCGTTTTTATGATAGTATACATAATTTTATACATTGTTATTATGATAATATTTCTCACCCTTCTGCTGTTTTATAATGCTCTATGAGGCATTGCAGATTAGGTATGCTGGAGGTCTTTTTGTGAAGCGTGTCTTCATTCTTTTGGTCGGTTGGCTCTGATATGTAGCACCGGGTAGCTAGGATGTATATTATTCTTTTGTGATACATTGTATATGTATCTTGTTGGTAAATGTTTATGTAAACATGAATTATGCTGGTGGATAGTACTTGGCGATGCATATATGTGTATGTATATATGTTGGTTGTTATTCAATGTTTAGATTTTCCGCTTTTATTCTAAATATGGAAATGTGGGTGTAAGGACTAAGTTCCTCTATTTGATTGCTACCCCACTGTTGCATATCAATTATTGAGCAGGTGTTGTATGTTTTAATTTCATAATTGATGTGACATACCTCTTTTATACCATGTTTGTAATTATACTCTGACAAAATTTTTAATATGTGCCTAAATTATTAATTGGGGGTATAGAAAGGGGGTGTTACATTAAGTGGTATCAGAGCCAGAGTTGAGTCAGTTGTGTCTGTCTTGTTGTTGTGTTGGTTGAACTGTTGTTTAATTTTGTTGTCGTTTTTGGGAATAATCAAAATATGGCTGGTAGGAACGACAATGTGATGGCTGCTGCTTTGGAAGCAATGGCTAGGGCGGTGCAAGGTGCGCCGAACGTGAATGCTAATGACGAGTTCAGGAAGAATCAACCACCGGTCTTCAAGGGAAGATTTGGTCCCGATGGTGCTCAACTTTGGTTAAAAGAAATTGAAAGAATCTTCAGGGTCATGGACTGTGCGGAAGAGAATAAGGTGAGGCTTGGGTCTCACATGCTGAAGGAAGAAGCCGACGATTGGTGGGTCGGTATGCGTGAAGTTCTTGAGGTGGATGATGAAGGAGTAACTTGGGATTTATTTTGTACTGAGTTCTTAAGGAAGTATTACCCTGAAAGTGTGAAAGGGAAGAAGGAGATGGAGTTCCTTGAATTGAAACAAGGTAGTATGTCCGTGGTGGACTATACTGCTAAATTTGTGGAGTTGGTTCAATTCCATCCTCATTATGCCGCGATTACTGCTGAGTTCTCAAAGTGTATTAAATATGAGAATGATTTGCGTCCTGAGATTAAACAAGCTATGGGGTATCAAAGGATAAGAAGGTTTTCGGATTTGACGGAATGTTGTAGAATCTTCGAGGAAGATAGCAAGGCTCGTTCTACACATTATAAAAGTTTGAATGAGAGGAAGGGAAAGCAACAAGCTAGAAGTGGACCTTATGTGACACCCGCTGATAAGGGCAAGCATAGGGGAAACTTCGAGAAGAGATCTGGAGGAGGAGGTTCTGGTCCCATTAAGTGTTACAAGTGTGGTGAAATGGGTCATAAATCATTTGAGTGTGGGAAGACAGTGGCGAAATGTTCTAACTGTGGAGGCCTTGGGCATGCTACTACAGATTGTAGAAGGAATGTGGTGAAGTGCTATAACTGTGGGGAATTTGGTCACATTAGCCCAAAGTGTCTGAATCCGAAGAAAGCTCCATCCGGTGGGAAGGTATTTTCTCTGGCAGGAACTCAGACTTCCAGTGACGACCGTCTGATTAAAGGTACTTGCTTTATTAATAGTATGCCTTTAGTCGCTATTATTGATACGGGAGCGACTCATTCGTTTATTTCGTCTGAGTGCGCGAAGCGTTTAAATCTTGTGTTGTCTCTGATGGATGGTAAGATGGTTATTGATACTCCAGCAATGGGGTCAGTAACTACTTCTTTGGTTTGTTTGATGTGTCCTTTGACCATTTATGGTAAAGACTTCGAGATTGATCTAGTGTGTTTGCCGTTGGAGGGATTGGATGTGGTCTTGGGTATGAATTGGTTGCAATTTAATCGAGTTCATATAGATTGTTATCATAAGTTAGTGAGGTTTCCTTCTTTGGAAGATGATGAATTTGAGAATTTCCTATCCACTAAAGAGTTGAAGAAACTTTTAGCGGACGAAGCTCAATTGTTCGGTTTGTTTGCATCTTTAACTGTGGATAGTCCAGTGTCACTTGAGGTGGTTCCGATTGTTTGTGATTTTCCTGAGGTGTTTCCTAAAGATATTAAGGATGTATCGCCGGAAAGAGAAGTTGAGTTTTCTATTGATCTAGTTCCGGGTACTAGACCGATTTCGATGGCACCGTATCGTATGTCGGCATCGGAGTTGGTAGAATTGAAAAAGTAATTGAATGACTTGTTGGACAAGAAATTTGTAAGACCAAGTGTTTCTCCTTGGGGTGCTCCGGTATTGTTGGTTAAGAAGAAAGATGGGAGTATGCGGTTATGCATAGATTATCGACAACTGAACAAGGTGACAATTAAGAACAAGTATCCGCTTCCAAGGATCGATGATTTGTTGGACCAATTGGTTGGTGCGCGTGTTTTTAGCAAGATTGATTTAAGATCGGGATATCACCAGATTCGTGTGAAAGAAGAGGATATTCAAAAGACGGCCTTTAGGACACGGTATGACCATTACGAATATTCCGTGATGCCATTCGGGGTTTCTAATGCGTCGGGTGTGTTTATGGAATACATGAATCGTATTTTTCATGAACAGTTGGATCGTTTTGTGGTTGTGTTCATCGATGATATTTTGATTTACTCTAAGTCTCAGGAGGAACATGAAGAGCATTTGAAGATTGTGCTACAAATTTTGAAAGAGAAACAATTGTATGCTAAGTTGTCAAAATGTGAATTTTGGTTGTCGGAAGTAAGTTTCCTTGGACATGTTATTTCCGGTAGTGGTATTAGTGTTGATCCATCCAAGATAGATGCGGTGATGCAATGGGAGACTCCTAGATCGGTTACGGAGATTCGAAGCTTTTTAGGCTTGGCGGGATATTATCGGAGGTTTATAGAGGGATTTTCGAAGTTGGCACTTCCGTTAACACAATTGACTTGTAAAGGAAAGGCTTTCGTTTGGGATATTCATTGTGAAGAGAGTTTCAATGAGCTAAAAAGAAGGTTGACAACGGCTCCGATCTTGATTTTGCCAAATCCGACGGAACCATTTGTTGTGTATTGTGATGCTTCTTTGGTTGGTTTAGGTGGTGTTCTGATGCAAGATGGAAAAGTTGTAGCTTATGCTTCAAGACAATTGAGAGTGCATGAAAAGAATTATACTACACATGACTTGGAGTTAGCGGCCGTGGTGTTTGTTTTGAAAATTTGGAGGCACTATCTTTATGGTGCGAGGTTTGAAGTTTTTAGTGATCACAAAAGCTTGAAGTATTTATTTGATCAAAAAGAATTGAACATGAGGCAAAGAAGGTGGCTAGAGCTTTTGAAGGATTATGATTTTGGGTTGAATTACCATCCGGGTAAGGCAAATGTAGTGGCCAATGCCTTGAGTCGGAAGTCGTTACATATGTCCTCATTGATGATGAGAGAATGGGAACTTTTGGAGAGTTTTAGAGACTTGAGTTTGGTTTGTGAAATGACGCCGAGAAGTGTGAGACTTGGTATGCTACATGTTACGAATGATTTTCTTGCAACGGTAGGTGAAAAGCAAAAGTTGGACTTGAAATTCGTTGATTTGATGTTGAATGAGAATGAGGATTTCAAGGTTGATAATTTCGGAGTTTTGAGATTCCGTGGTCGTATTTGTATTCCCGATGATGTGGAGTTGAAAAAGATGATATTAGAGGAGGGGCACCGAAGTAACTTAAGTATTCATCCTGGAGCGAATAAAATGTATCAAGATTTGAAGAAAATCTTTTGGTGGTACGGATTAAAAAGAGATGTGGCTCAATTTGTGTATGCATGCTTAACTTGTCAAAAGTCTAAGGTGGAACATCAAAAACCTAGTGGATTTTTGCAACCGATGGATATTCCGGAAAGGAAATGGGATAGTATATCGATGGATTTTGTTACGGGATTGCCGAATACGCAAAGGGGCCATAATGCTATTTGGGTAATTGTTGATAGGCTTACTAAATCTGCTCACTTCATTCCAATTGATATTAGCTATCCTTTGGAGAAGTTAGCCGAGATTTATATTCTTGTGGTTGTGAAGTTACATGGAGTTCCTAAGAGTATTGTATCGGATAGAGATCCTAGATTCACATCGAGGTTTTGGGAGAGTTTACAAAAGGCTTTGGGTTCTAAGCTAAGATTGAGTTCGGCTTATCATCCACAAACGGATGGTCAAACCGAGAGGACAATTCAATCGTTGGAAGATTTATTGCGTGCTTGTGTGCTCGAGCAAGGTGGTGCTTGGGATAGTTATCTGGCATTGATTGAGTTCACTTACAATAATAGTTTCCACTCGAGTATAAGTATGGCACCGTTTGAGGCTTTGTATGGTCGGAGATGTCGAACACCTTTGTGTTGGCATGAAACGGGTGAGAGGGCGATAGTTGGACCGGAGATGGTACAACAAACGACGGAGAAAGTGAAGTTTATCCGTGAGAAGATGAAAGCTTCTCAAAGTAGACAAAAGAGCTATCATGACAAGAGAAGAAAAGATCTTGAGTTTCAGGAAGGCGACCATGTGTTTTTGAGAGTTACGTCGGTTACAGGTGTGGGTCGTGCTTTGAAGTCGAAGAAATTGACTTCTCGTTTTATTGGTCCATATCAGATTACTTCCCGAGTTGGTGTTGTGGCTTACCGTGTGGCGTTGCCTCCGAACCTTTCGAATTTGCATGATGTATTCCATGTTTCGCAACTTCGGAAGTATGTTCCGGATCCGTCACATGTTATTCCTATGAACGAGGTTGAAGTGAGAGATAACCTTACGGTGGAAGCTTTACCAGTTAGGATTTTGGACTGTGAAGTTAAGAAGCTAAGAGGCAAGGATATTGCACTTGTGAAGGTAGCGTGGGGAGGCGCTGCGGAAGGCAATATGACTTGGGAACTAGAGAGTGGGATGCGAGAGTCGTATCCGGAGTTGTTTGAATCAGGTATTATTTTCGAGGACGAAAATTTCTAAAGTGGGGGAGAGTTGTAACGCCCCGATTCCAATTATTCCCATTTTGTTGAGTCTTTTATTTAAATTGAGTGATAATTATTTTATTTGTGAAATTGGTGTGTTAATATGCTATATTGACATGTTGTGTTATTTTACCGTTTTGAGAATTTTCGGGGAAATTAGAATGAAGGGTATTTTAGACTTTTTCACAATTTATGATAAGTTATAATTTAGAGGAAATAGAATTTTGTGAGAAAAATGAATTAGTTGAATTTAGTGGAAAAAGAAAGAAAAGAAATAGAAAAGAAAGAAAGTAGATAGAAAAGAGAAATAGAGAGAAATAGAGAAAGATAGAAAGAAAAAGAGGAGAAAGAAAAAGGAAGAAGAGAAAAGAGGAGAAAATTTGGGAGAACTAGGAAATCACCAAGAACAATTAATAGCAAGTTTGGAATCCGGGTAAGGGGGTGAAATCTTGTTATCTTATCAATGTGTATCATTATGTATGATTTTGTTGTTGTTGTTGTGGATTTTCAAGAGTTTTGGTATAAACCCATATTTTGAAAAATTGCTTGGAAATTGATTAATTATGGTTGAAATCATGTTGTTAGTGTCCATAATTGTTGGTATAGGATAGATACTTGTTCTTGGACATTGTATTGGCAAATTTTCTGTGTGTAGGTGAGCCTTGGGGTGTTTTGGAATTGAAACCCGTGGGAAAAATTATGCAGAAAATTTTTCTGGTTTTTCCAGGTCATACGCGTATGGGGCATGTTCATACGCGTATGGACCTTGGCAATACGCGTATGGTGGGCGAGCCATGGGCCAATACGCGTATGGTTTTTCTTTTCACTCGGCCATCTGCCCATTTGCGTATGATACGCGTAGAACTTTAAGTCATTACGCGTATGAAGGAGGTCATTACGCGTATGGGCTTTTCAACGTGGAATTTGGGAAAAATGGGCTTCTGCCCGTACGCGTATGACATGTGCCCGTACGCGTATGGCCAGAGGAATGGTAAAAATGAGATTTTTCAAAATGTGTTTTTCGTTTCCGTCCGTAACATTTGTTCCGAATATACGATTTTTGTATTCTTGGTATCGTTGTGAAGCTATTGAGCTGTACTATATGATTATGATGATTTGGAAATTGTTAGCCGATTAAATAAGTCGGAGAAGTCGGGAATAGTGCTATTTAGCGATTTTTGCCGTTTTGCATGTGGGTTTGACTGTGAATCATACAATAGTGCATTGATGTGAATGTGTAAGGATTGTATGTGATTGTATGAGATGAATGCATGTATATATTTGTGAATATGTATGCATTTCAAGAATGTCTTGAGTCATTATCATGTGTAGCATAATGATGTGCATTCTTGTGTTGAGGGATTCTAATGAGAATCCGCTGTAACATCGTGAGCCTCTCTCGGTGGAGGTGTGAGCGACGGTTATGGACAATCGTGAGCCTCTCTTGGTGGAGGTGTGAGCGATCGGATCGTGAGCCTCTCTCGGTGGAGGTGCGAGCGATCCATAAACACTGTGAGCCTCTCTTGGTAGAGGTGTGAGCGGTGGGTGAACATCGTAGGCCCGACGGGGAGTTACTTTGGTAACGAGCGATGGTTCCAGCAGAAGTTCCTGAGTGAACTTGAGATGATTGAGTCGGTACCGCATTGCATTTGTATAGAGTCGTGAGTCGGTCTCTATGATTTGCATTTATCATCTTTATAATGATGTGTTGATGAATAAACATATATGTGTATGTTTATGTGGAATAATAAGAATGGTGAAAGTATACGTGGTGGATATGCTTTGTTGTGAATATATATATATACATTGTGATGTGTATGAGTAAGTTGAGATGAATTGTGGTGAGAATGTGTGATATGTGCGTTTTTATGATAGTATACATAATTTTATACATTGTTATTATGATAATATTTCTCACCCTTCTGCTGTTTTATAATGCTCTATGAGGCATTGCAGATTAGGTATGCTGGAGGTCTTTTTGTGAAGCGTGTCTTCATTCTTTTGGTCGGTTGGCTCTGATATGTAGCACCGGGTAGCTAGGATGTATATTATTCTTTTGTGATACATTGTATATGTATCTTGTTAGTAAATGTTTATGTAAACATGAATTATGCTGGTGGATAGTACTTGGCGATGCATATATGTGTATGTATATATGTTGGTTGTTATTCAATGTTTAGATTTTCCGCTTTTATTCTAAATATGGAAATGTGGGTGTAAGGACTAAGTTCCTCTATTTGATTGCTACCCCACTGTTGCATATCAATTATTGAGCAGGTGTTGTATGTTTTAATTTCATAATTGATGTGACATACCTCTTTTATACCATGTTTGGAATTATACTCTGACGAAATTTTTAATATGTGCCTAAATTATTAATTGGGGGTATAGAAAGGGGGTGTTACACCGTCTAAATACTATAACAATTTAATTAATACCAATTTACTTTATATATGAATTTAGTGAATAAGGTCCGATATTTAGGGACAAATGTAGTATTATTTATGTATATTAAATTTGCTAAGGTGTGTTGGGTACTTGTGTTATACTCTTTTAAAATTGGACTATAGAGACAATATATATTCGTTCACCTGGTTTAACTAATGACCAAGTAATTCAATTACTTACTGAATCAAATTTATTAATGCAGTTTCCAAGTGTTGAGAGATCTATCATTAAATGTATAAAGAGTATCTTATTCGCTATATAAATATATTAATTTTAACATTTGGGCGCAGGGGGACTTGCTTCTTACTTACTACCTGCTGCTGCAATAGGAGCTGTGGGATATTGTTACATGCGGTGGAAGGCGAGACTATAACCCAACTTCTTTTCTTCACAAATATAGTTATGTATGAACCAGAATACGTTATGAGATGTGACATGACAATTTTTAACACATAGTCTTACCACTGTTGTGCAGGATTTGTCATTTTCTGATGTAATGTTTGCAACAAAAAAGAATATGGCTAATGCTATTGCGAGTGTGTCAAAGCAGCTAGAGAATGTACATGAAACATTGGCAGTAAGTAGCTTTTATTAGTTGTTGATATTCCTTTTTTTACTATTTGAACATCTTTTCTCAGGATTTTGATCCTCTCCTTCAATTTTCTCTCCTTACTCTCTATCTCTTAATTTCACTCTCTCTTCATTAAAAATAATAAAAGAATCAAGAGAGAGTGAGAGTAAGGTTAAAAGAGAGATAGGAAAGAAATGGAGAGAAAATTCAAGAACTAATTTCTTTTTCTCTTTGAATGTTGCTGATCTTTTTTGTTTATTTAATTTAATTTGCACAGTCAACAAAAAAGCATCTAATAAAGAGGTTGGAAGGTCTTTATAAAATTTGATATCAAACACTTCTTCATGCTTTATTGTTACTAATTACTTGACCAGTATTGAAACAGGGTGTTGACAATTCATGGATCCATGGATGAAACTGTACTTGTAGAAGATCCTTTAGAGTTTGCAAAGTTCATGGTACCAGTTTCGAAAGGATTAGAATCGTGAATGGATAGGTTTATCTACTGTTCTGAATCGTGTCTGCTTAGATGTATTGTTTTCCTTATCATTATGAACCTTGATAAAGTCCAAAACTAAACTGGTGAATTCATCTTGATGAGAAGTATATTCATCATCCACTTCATTTTTCTTTTCATGTGTGCATTTATGGAGCAATTTGGAATAATGATCGTTTGGAAAACAACAACAGCTTGGCATACAGTGTTGAGTTGAGTGTCTATGGGATTGTTCAGGTATATACCCTGTAACTTTTGATCTGTTTGTTTGATCCCCCTCCTGAATGTTGTTCTGTTATAGGAGGAATTCTGATTTTCTTGGTCATTGTTTTTAAGCTTCGGGCTGTTTTATGTTGTTCCAAAATGCAACTTATGTAAGATTATATTTTCCTCTTCTATTATGTGATGAAATTTTCTAAAAGGAACTCAATTTTTAGTTGTAGTTGTCTTTCTGATTTAAAGCTTGGTCAAATACCCTGACTCGGTTTTCTTTCCTTTATGTTGTGTATAGAAATTTCTAAATATTGCCTTTGACTTATACTTATGAGGAATTGTGTTATGACAAGGAGGTTGGCTTAATATTATGTCCTATTGTTGCAGGTTTTGTCGCTTGTTGCAATTTGCTCAAGGTTATGTAATGGTTGTTGTTGCTGAAGCTGTAAAGGGCTGAGGTTTGCAAAATACTTGAAAGGTTGACTTATGAATTGTGTAAGGTATCATGTAAGAATATAGTCTTGGCAAGGTTAAGTAAATAACAGTTTGGTGTATTGTTGTGCAGGTTTCATGAAAAGTGTGGATGGCTAGAATGAATTTAATGAGGGTTTTGCAGGTTGTGTGGCTGCTTGAAAGTGTCAAGTTTTGATGAGGAACTTGGATACGAGACTTGGCACGAGGGAGAAGATATGCAAGGCTGCTTACATTTGTCTCGAAGGATGAAGTACAAGAATTTGATCTATTAGGCATAATCTTCATGTGTATTAGTATCTTGTAACTTCCTATAATTTCCTTCAATTTTGAATTCAACCAATGGAATTTGTCTCTCTTGTATCTCAGTATTTTGGAAATCAGTTCTGAATTTGTAAATTGATCTTGTATCTTTTTTTTTGAAATCTTATCACTTTTGCACTTTTATATTGTGCTTTTAAATTTGTGGCAATACTTTTTCAAATTGTTCTTGTACCAATTATGCACTTTTCCATGGCATATTGAATTAGATTCTGTAGCAACAAGTATCACATGTGCCATACTCATTCCATTTCCTCTTTTCCTTTTGTATTCTCACTCGCTTCATGTGCACCCCAAAAGAGTGATTTAAGATAAACATGAAAGTATGACAATGTTATATTTGGAGATGATATTAGGAAAACTTGGCATTGGCATGGTGGAGGAAAACATGGAGCCTTTCTTGTATATTGTATGCTCTCTCAGATTAACCCGACCAATATTTCAAACATGATGTTATCAAGGCGCTAACATATTTCACTACACACAGCAAAGTAAAAGACCATGCTCTGGCAAAAAATAAGTTAATAACTTTCTCATTCCTCAAATCATCACTCTTTTTAAAAGACCATATTTACAAGTAGCACATTATTGTTCTATATTCTGCAAGAATCTGTGTCGTAACTCTTTCATGTTGGATTTCTCATGTTGGTAATGAGCTAAACAAATTAAAAAAATATGCAATATGTGAAAATATATTAGTAAATATTCAAGGAAATATTTATAAATATTTGTAGTTATTAGTCATATTTGTAAATATTATTAGTTATTATTCGTATTGGATTTTTCATGTTGGTAATATGCTGCATATTTATAAATGTTGGTGATTTTATAATAGCAATTATAAATATACAATAATCAAACCTCCTCGGATGATTTAAAATATGAACGAAGTTACCCGTGCGGACGCACGGGTCTTCTACTAGTTCTTTAAAAAGTATGAACCGCGTATCCAAATTAAATATGTAACGCGCACCAAAGCTAATTGCAAACATGTGACTATGAATTATCTTCTCTCTCTGAAGTCATTACTATTTATTACAAACAGCTAGAGTTTATTGAGATGATTAGCTTTGGATTCATAGTATATAATATTAGAGATAGTTGTAGTGAATTAGTTAGAAGGACCGTTAGGGTTGTTATACATTATAAAGTTAGTTAGTGTAACTAACAACCATGAAAGCTTCATTATATAAGTAAATGCATTAATGTAAGAAAATTATGATAGTGAATATAACTCTTACATATGCTAGAACATCTTGCATAATTACATCTCTTCTCCAATCTTCTTCTTCTTCCACTCTTCATTCACTATCATGAACATGCATGTTTCACACATATAAATACTAAATTCATCTTTGTAATATGTAACAATTATAGTATTCCGATCAATGATACTGCGTATAGATTACTCTTCTCTCTAAATCGAACAAAATTTAACATGAAAAACTTTGAGTTCAATCTATTTTTCTCTTTAAAACAACATAATCTCAAACTCTTAAAATGTGCAACGGATAAGACTTCATTTCACTAAAATTACTCAATGCTGACAACAGAGAAATGTCATAAGGTAGTGTGACAGGGGCTTTTAGAGGCATGATGTCAAGAAGGTTGCACAATTATATAGTCACAGAGAAAGAATAGTAAGAAAAACACAGGGCCTCACATTTTTCTTTTATGTTCATATATACTTATGTTAAAAGTTATTGAATAACTTACTAATTAGCTTATGAAAAGACCTAGACCCCCTGTAACTTCAACTTAACATTAACATTAATATATCCAAGACTTTGGCATTTAACAATATATCATTAGAGAGAATCAATGATCAAGCATGTTCATTGTTATCACTATAACAATGTACATTAATATTGACTCAAGCATAAAAATAAAACTAACAAAAAATCAGCATATAAATTATCATCTTTAAACTAGAAAACATCAAACTTATTCTATTGAATTTCAAGGTTTTTAATTAACCAGCTCAATAATATGGCTGAATTGACGAATTTCCACTGTACATCATTTGTGAGTTTAATTGTTCCAGTTCCTCCTTAAATATCCAACGATAACCACAATTTTTTACCTCCAAGTGCAAACCAAGGGGCTGCCTAACTATAGCTCTCAATTCAATACCACTAGTATCATGCATTACCTCTGTTAAATAGCTCATATAATAACCAATAAATTCTTCCCTGCTGAAAAAAATTAGCAACAAGTGATCTAAATCAACTGTGACCAGCTCTTTTTCAAGACGTATTTGAATAATTGAATAGTTCCCACGACCATGCTGTTTACTCTGAAAACCAAAGTAAATACGTGGTGGTTTTTTACTTAAAGTACTCGGATTATCATGTGCTACAAATGTTAAGCAGCAAACAATGCCTATCCAGTTCTCGTCATGCATAATAGGCGATGGATCAATGCTTATTGAACTACCTACATTTTGTTTGTTGAGCCACAATGGAATTTCAGTTTTGGGAATAACCATTGTAATCTGTTCTATTGGGGTGTCGGATTGCACTTGCATCTGGTACCAAATAAATTAGTTACGTCTTAGTTCAATCACATAAAGATAAATATAGACAAAAAGAAAAAGGATGGAGTCTGAACCTGAAGAAATTGTATCATCCAAGAAAAAGCCATTCTATAACAGCATTCCATATCAATTAAACTCGGGCAGTCAAAAATATTAAATTCAGCAACAGTTCTTAAATTTGTTGTTCTTTTTACTGCCAAGACATTCCTTGATGGGAGCTCAGGCAAATATTTCAGCTGCTTACAGTGCTGCAAGTTTAATCTTCTAAGTTTGGAAAGTTCCTTGATGCTAGAGGGTAGTGTTTCAAAATTGTTCCCCCCTAAATATAGAATTTCTAAGCAATGTAACAACCCAATTGCATTAGGGATTTGAAAAAGGTTGCAGAAACTCAGGTTAAGATATTGCAAACATGACAAACGAGACAATGAAGGCAACAATAAACCAACTGAATCTTCAGGTTTTCGAAAAGTCAAATATTGAAAGTGCGACTTTAGAAATTTGTAGATGAAGGGTGTTGGATGGTATTGGGTAATACTTTCTTTGTTATCAAGCATCTCCGATTGTTCTATTTGGCTTTGTATTTCTAACAGCTTATTATTAAATAAGTTTGAACATCCTGCGAGTTTTAGAAATATGAGAGAGGTCAGACCAAAAATGTTGTTAGGAATACTGACCAGATTCGTACAATTTTTCAAATTTAATCTGGAAAGCCTTCTTAAGGTACCAATAGACGGATCAATCTTCACGAGTTTTATACATCCTTCAAGATCTAGGCTCTCAAGATTTGGAATCTCCTTAAAATTTGGCATCTTAATAAGATTTTTCGAGTGAGAGAGATCAATACATGTCAAATTAGGTAGAAACTGCAAGCAATGAAAAATAGAAAGAGACAAAGTCAGAATCATACTAAAACTTTAATTTGTTTCTTTAACTAACTGCAGTGAAAAAAGAAATATATATATAATGAGATAAACACTTCTTATGTGTTCATTAAAAAAAAAAAAAAGAAAAGCTCATAACCATGTTTATAGTACCTTTGTGCCCTCCCATAGTTGCGTGATGTTGCTACGAGATAGGATCAGTTCAACAAGTTTATCTGGCTGAAAACTTGATGGCAAACAAGTGAAAGGGTATTTACCCCAACAAAGATACCCCAAATCACTTGAAAGAAAATTGAGACTTCCTGAGAAATTCAAATTCCACAGCATGAGTAATTTAAGGCGTCTCATTTGTGCTAAACCTTCAGCCCTCAAAGTTGTCATCTCTTGTATTTCTCCATCGTTTTCTGGACAACGCTGCAACACTATGGCTTCAAGGTTTGCTGTTGGCTACATTATTGCACATGACATACAAAATCAGAGATTTTAATGTTATTAATCTTTAAAGGAAAAATGGCAAGCAATAATTGTATCTCCATAAATATTTTACCATGTTTTCTGAGATAACACTGTGGACATCCTTGTAGTCCCACAACCTGCTCCACTTTCTTGGATCTTTGGGTGATTTTTCTCTAACAATACTCTTTCCCAGTTCTCTGAACAAATCATGCATACAAATTTTCTGCTTCTCACAGGTTATGAATGATTTATCAATGAGAACTCTTAAACCAATTTCAGGATGAAATCCATGAAAATCTAAAACTCTCTTTACGTATGTTTCATCTTTTTCATAAAAGAAACAAGCAATATCTAGAAATATATCCTTTTCCGTATCCTCTAGTCCATCAAAACTAATTCGAAGTACATTCATAATATCTATCCTTGGATTCTCTCTTAATCTTGACAATGCACTTCTCCACTCAGAGACATCTCGGCCAAATAGAAATGAGCCCAACACTTTAATTGCAAGTGGAAGGCCACAAGCATAGTTTAGCACATCATATGTCAAGTAGATGTAACCGCTCATGATATCATCACTTTTGAAAGCTTTCCTACAAAACAATTGAAGGGCATATTTACGATCCAAGAATCGAACTCTATATACTTCATCTACTCCATGCTCTCTCAAGATATGCCTATTTCTAGAAATTATGATTATTCTACTCCCCGTGCCTAGCCATTCCCTTTTCATGTTCAATTTATCCAGTTGTTCAACTTCATCAACATTATCAAGAACAACGAGGGACTTTATTCGACATAGCCTAGTTCGAATCAAATTAGATGCCATAGGAAGATTGCATATTTGAAGATTTTCTTCATTTAGAGTTTGACAAAGAAGTTGCTTTTGTACTCCAATTGGACCATGGTCTCCATAAATTTTACTTACATCATCAATAAAGCAGCAAGCTTCAAATTGATTAGATATTTTAGCATACAAAGCAGTAGCAAGAGTTGTCTTCCCTATTCCACCCATTCCGCAAATCCCTACAACTCGAACATCGTCATCATCTGAGCCCAAAATCAGAAGATTTTCTAATTCTTCCATTCTTGAGTCCATCCCAACTATATCCCTAGGTAAATTTGAAGATTTGTTTCCCAATAAACATGTTACCACTTTAATAATTTTTCCAATCTCTGCATATTGTGGCCTAAAAGACCAAAGATCAGGAATACCAAATCATCACTTGACAGCGCTAAACAAAAAAGCTACAAAATTTATCCACAAACAAAATATTATGTACTCTTTTGTAATTAATTGTATAGTTCAACTTGTTGCAAACATAGAAAAGACTACTTACTTATCCCTTACATCCCAACCAGAGAGACTGGCTACTTGTGTTAGGGCTCCCCTCCATTTTTGCACTTCCTCTAAATTTGCTTTGAATCTTTCTTCATGCTCTTGAAAGGCTTTTTCATAACCTCCGATTTGCTTTCGTACCTCAGAAGGACTGACATCAAAGAAAATAGGTAGAACAGATTGTCCTGGAAGATCAATGCAGTCAGCAATTTTTGCGAGTTCTTGCAAGCACCACGTGGAAGAAGCATAGTTTGTTGAGAAAATAACAATCAAAATTTGGGATCCTTCAATGGCTTGTAGAAGCTCAAATGATATATGTTCCCCTTTCTTGAGCTTTGCATCATCCCTGAAGGTAATAATACCTTTTTGATGGAGAGCGCCAAAAACGTGATCGGTGAAATTGTTGCGAGTGTCTTCTCCTCTAAAGCTCACAAACACATCATATTTCCATCTCATCCTAGTTGAACTGCCACTTTGGAGGGTATTGCAAGCCAATGCCATTGCACTTGAAAAAGCCTAAACCAAGTTGCTGTGAAACTGAAAGTCTGCAAGTCAAAGGAAAATTAGATAATTAATAAGATTGACTAGTAAACATATTAATGTATGATGATGATCTAAATATATAAAGTTAATTTAGATGACTAACAATCAAACATGTCCTCAAAACTGTTCATGTAAAATGCAAAATAGGGACTAGTACTACCAAGTGAATAAATTTGTGAGTAATTATTCTTATTAATTCACGGTTTTGTAAGAGTTAAAAATAAATTTAATCTATTAATTTATTATGAATTAGAAATCAAATCAGTGTTACGAATTAAATTGAGTTGGAACTAATTCATGCAACAAATTGATAATGTTAGAAGTGATTAATACTATAATATGTAATGCAAACTAGAGTGAGTAGTTGAATGCTATGTGTGACTTCACTATATAAACAAAAACAGTGTATGAGCAGCGCTAGGAATCTGGAGAGCGTCAATAGAGACTCAGAGTGAGAAAAACCAGTTGCTTGGAAATGGATGAGACTCTTGTTTTCTTCTTCTTCTTTTGTAACAAGTCAAAGCAGCACTAATTCCTAGCATCTTCGTTAAACCATTTCAATCAACATCAAATTTCAATCACACTATGGATTTTTCTCGTCAAACTTGTAATTGCGTGTCAATTTCTTTTATAGTTATTGCTATTTCATTTACGACCAAAATTAAAAATTGGTAATTTAATTAAAAAGTCTAAATATTAGACTTGACTCTTAAATATTTTATAACCTAAGACAAAACAAAAATCACTTCAATGAAACGTCAAATATTGAAACATAAAACAAATCTCAAATATTTTCTATTTTATCCTTTTCGTTTGACATGAATACTCTCTATCTCAAATACCCACCTTTTTTTTTATCATCCTGGACTCCGGTAACTGTTCAATGTATCTGCACGGACTCACGCGTTCTCTTTCGTTATTAGTCATTGAATATTTAGCCTACAACAATTCTTCTTTTACCTATAATACCCCTAATTATTTATTACATTCATTTAATTTTTTTCTCTCTGTATAATGATTACTTTGAGGTAATTTTGACAAAAGTGTAATTAATACTACCTTGAACTTTACAAGTGACAATTAAAAAGAAACAAAAAATTATTTTAAAAATGACACTTAAAAGGGAACGGAGGGAGTATTACAGTATGTTTGAATTCGGAAATAGACAATATTTCGTGAAGTATATTGCAAAATCTAAAACAATACAACTTTTAAAAACTATTATTGTAGGCTAAACAATGCAACATTTGATAAAAGTGTTGCTATAAGCGAAACAGTGTGATATTTAAAAAGTGCTGTTGTTGGCGAAACAATACAACATTTGGCAAAAGTGTTGCTGAAATTGTGTGTTTCGGATTTAGAGAAACATATTAGAAAAGTCTATCCTCTTCACACAAAATTTCAGATTCCATCTTCTCTACATTCAAATTTTCATCGATCTTGTGAAAACTCGAGTGTAGGCTCAATTATCCTACATATTCCTGCATTCCAACTCTAAAACGTTTGAGACTGTTTGAAATACTTATAAGGAAAATGTCGTTCACAATTTTAGTCTCGATTCATTCGATTTAAATTAATTTTCTAACAATCTTATAAGTAGTTCGTATAATGGCAATCGAGACTTATGTTTCAAGCATCAAAGTGATGAACCAAGACAATATCTTCTTCCTTTTAATTGTCATGAAGATCTTTTAATTGTGATTAATAGTAAGGATTGTTATTCTAAATTTTTATGGCAATTCTCTATGATGGTGAAAGGTACACAATCAATTCATATAATATTTTTAAAAATTATAAAATTTAATGTATGATTTTTTGTAAGTAATTTGTGTTGAGTTGTAATTCCTTGTGTCGAAGCAGTTTAGCTCGACAGAAACAAGGAGCAGACGAATTGTGATAATGTGTGTGTCAAGTTGTAATAGTGTGTCGAAGTGTCGAAAAAGGTTCCTTCATATAGGATTTCAACTTAGGCCTATTTTAGTAATGTTAACTATTTTGGAAATTTATAGTTTTGGGCCTTGACTTGGGGTGCAAGCTAACCTAAATCTATAAATGGGGAGAAACCCTTATTTTTTGTAAGAAGTTTAGAGTTGAGAACTTGCATTCACAATTTGCAGTTGCAAGTGAAATAATACATTTTCCACAATTTGTGGGCAGAGAGTTCTCTGCATAAAAAATTGTTCATCTTCTCCTCCAACGTTTCTCTTTCTTTTCTTTCTTTACCCTTTTCTTTCATTGCCATTGCGTGTTTGTTAACAATCTTGAGATCAAGATTGAGTAGGAATTTCCAAAAGGTTTTGGGTTAATTCCAACATCTGGTATCTAGAGCTCCGGTTACAATTCAAGGGAGGAAAATCGTGATGGCGATGAATCATCCGAACAAGCATTTTCCGGCGAGCCTTCCGATTCTCAAGAAAGACAATTATGAGAATTGGTGCAAGCAGATCAATGTGGTTTTCTGTTATCAAGATCTTTGGGATCTTGTGAAGGAAGGAGTAGCACCGCTTGTAGAGAACGCGACAGATCAAGAAAAGGCTGCACACAAAGAGTTGAAGAAGAAAGATTATAAAGCTATCTTTATAATCCATCAATGTGTCGATCCAAATAACTTTGAAAATGTTAGTGATGTAGAGTCAGCGAAGGAAGCGTGGGAGATTCTTGAAAAGTCGTTTGGAGGCGCAGAGAAGGTGAAGGAGGTGAGGTTACAAACTCACAAGAGAACCTATGAGTTGCTTCAGATGGAAGATAATGAAAGTATAACAAATTTCTTCACCAGAGTTACAAAGCTGGTGAATCAAATAAAGGTATGTGGAGAGGTGTTGACATCAAGATCAGTTGTTGCAAAGATCTTAAGGTCATTGGCTCCAAAGTTTGACAACGTGGTAATAGCCATAGAAGAGTCGAAAGACTTGTCAGTATTGACGAAGGAAGAGCTTCAAGGGACGCTTGAGTCTCATGAACAAATGATGGCTGAAAGAGCTATAGGAAAGTCGAAGAGTGATATGGCTTTGTAGGCGCAGTCAGAAAAGGAAAGGAAAGGCAATGGAAGCTGGAATGGCAACAAAGGTAGAGGAGGAAACTGGTCGAATCAGAGAAAACCCTGGAATCAAGACAACCAAAGAGATGATGTTGCAGGTAGAGGAAAAGGTAGTGGTCGAAAGCCTGATAAAAGTCACATTCAGTGTTTCAATTGTCAGAAGTATGGTCACTATTTTAGTGATTGTCCAAAAAAGAAGAAGAACCAAGAAACTGATGCAAAGCTGGCGAAACATGAAGAAGAGGAGACGTTGCTGATGGTTACAACAAGAGACGAAGAGAGATTCCAAGATCAGTCGTACTTGGACTCAGGATGCTCATCACACATGACTGGAAGGAAAGATTGGTTTGTCAACATGAAGCCCTCATCAAAGAACACAGTGAAGTTTGCAAATGACAACACTCTAGCAGCTGAAGGTGTTGGTGATGTTCTGATTATGAGGAAAGATGGCAAGAGGTCAATAATTTCCAATGTGTTGTACATACCAGGCATGAAGAGTAATTTGCTCAGCATATGGCAGCTTGTCGAAAAGAACTAAAAGGTAGTTGTCGAAGACAAGATGATGAGAGTCCTCGACGCATGTGGTAGGTTTATCTTGAAGGCTCCAATGTCTCAGAATAGGACCTTCAAGATTGAACTCAATGTGATGGAGCACAAGGGCCTAGCAACTGCAGCCAGCAGAGATGAATGGTTATGGCATTTTTGACTAGGTCATCTCAACTTCAATGACATTAGATAGCTAAAGAGAAGAAATATGGTTTCAGGATTACCAGAAATCGATATTCCAAGTGAAGTCTATGAAGAGTGTGTTCAGTCGAAACAACACAAGAATAGCTTCAGCAAGGATGCAGAAAGGAAGTCAAAGGCAATTCTGGAAGTCATATACTTTGATGTATGTGGTCCAATCCAGGTAGATTCGATTGGTGGCAACCGATACTTTGTCACGTTCATAGATGATTACAGTCGAAAGTTGTGGACTTACCTCATCAAGAAGAAAAGTGATGTGATTGAGGTATTTTCCTAATTCAAATCTATGGTCGAAAGACAGAGTGGTCGAAAGTTAAAAATTCTGAGGACTGATGGTGGTGGAGAGTATGTTTCCAGAGAGTTCGATGCATTATGTGAAAAAGAAGGGATTGTGCATGAGGTGGTGCCACCATACACTCCACAGCAAAATGGAATTGCAGAACGAAAGAACAGAACCATCATGAACATGGTGAGAAGTATGTTGAATGGAAAGCATTTACCCAAATAATTATGGGGAAAAGCGGTTTCGACAGCAACATATATTTTGAACAGATGTTCGACGAAGAAGCTTGAAGGAATCACACCAGAAGAATGTTGGTCTGGTGTCAAGCTTAGCCTCAGTCACTTGAAGGTGTTTGGATCTATAACACGTAGACATTTGCCATATCAGTTGAGAAGGAAGCTTGATGACAAGTCGAATTAGATGATCTTGATAGGATATCATTCGACTGGAGATTACAAACTGTTCGACCCAGTGAATAAGTAGGTAGTGATCAGCAGGGACATGATCATAGATGAGCTTAAAGAATGGGATTGGACTGAGAATGTCAAGAAGAATTCAGTGAGAATCTCTTGTGAAGAACCAGCCATTGAAGTCGAAAGAGAAGTTCGACAGGAACAAGTCAAAGATGAAGCAGGCCCAAGCAGACCTCGACGAACAAGACACATGCCTGCAAGGTTGCAAGAATGTGTAATTACATCAAATGATGTGGTTGATGAAGAGGGTGAGCTGGTACATTATGCTTTCTACGCAGATGTTGAACCAGTCAATGCAGCTGAGGAATTGAAAGATCCGAAGTGGATGAAAGCAATGAATGAGGAGTTAGAGTCCATCGAAGTCAACAACACCTGGTCACTTGTTGAATTGCCTCAAGGCAAGAAGGCAATTGATGTGAAGTGGGTTTACAAGGTGAAGGTGAATCCTAGAGGAGAAGTAACTCGACACAATGCGAGACTTATGGCGAAAGGATTTCTTCAGAAGAAGGGAAACGACTTTGATGAAGTGTTTGCACCTGTTGCTAGGATCGAAACAATCAGGTTGGTTGTTGGTCTAGCAAATATGAATAATTGTCACACAGGATGGACGTGAAGTGTTCATTCCTTAATGGCCCCTTAGATGAAGAAGTTTGTATCGCACAACCAGCTGGGTATGTGAAACGAGGCGAAGAAGGAAAGGTGTACAGGCTGCATAAAGCCCTATATGGACTTAAGCAAGCTCCAAGAGCTTGGAATAAGAAAATCGACAGCTTCTTAAGGGAGAAGGAATTTGTGAAGTGTACAACTGAGCATGGAGTGTATGTAAGGAGAAGCAATAATGAATTGCTTATACTATGCCTCTATGTCGATGACCTGTTGATAACAGGGATTTGCAAGAAGGAGATCGAAGATTTCAAACATGACCTAAGTGAGGAGTTTGAAATGTCAGACTTGGGAAATCTCTCATATTTCCTTGGCATCGAATTCTACAAGACTTGTAGAGGTTTGATGATGCACCAAAGAAGATATGCAGGCGAAATACTCAAGAGATTTGAGATACAAGATTGCAACCCAACTTCGACTCCAGCTGAGACCAGACTGCAACTGTCGAAGGATTCAGATGAAGATGATGTCGATCCAACCCAATACATAAGACTTATTGGGTCACTTAGATACCTTTGTCACACAAGGCCTGACTTAGCATACAATGTGGGTATGGTAAGTAGATTCATGCAGAAGCCAAATGTATCACACCTAGCAGCAACGAAGAGGATACTGAGGTATCTGAAAGGGACTCTCGACTACGGCATTTTGTTTCCTGCAGCTGATGAAGGGAAAGAATGCAAGTTAGTGGGATACACCGACTCTAGCTGGTGTAGTGATGTTGAGGATAGAAAATCCACAGCTGGATATGTGTTTATGTTAGGTGGTGCACCAGGTGCTTGGAGTTCGAGAAAGGAGCCAGTAGTGGCATTGTCATCATGCGAAGCAGAATATATAGCTGCTACTCTTTGTGTATGTCAAGCAAACTGGATGGTGAACTTGGTCGAAGAGATTACAGGGAAGAGTCATGGAGCAATTACCATGAAGATCGACAATATATCAGCTATCAACTTGGTGAAGAATCCAATAGCATGCGGTCGAAGCAAGCATAACGAAATGAGGTTCCATTATCTTCGAGAGCCGGTAGCAGAAGGGAAGATGAACTTGGAACACTGCAGAATTGAGAATCAGATTGCAGATATCATGACGAAGGGAGTGCAGGTCGAAGATTTCAGAAAACTAAGAGGCATGATGAATGCAGACAGCTTAGACACAATGAATTAGGTGGTGTGTTGAGTTGTAATTTCTTGTGTCGAAGCAGTTTAGCTCGACAGAAACAAGGAGCAGACGAATTGTGATAATGTGTGTGTCAAGTTGTAATAGTGTGTCGAAGGAGGTTCCTTCACACAGGATTTCGACTTAGGCCTATTTTAGTAATGTTAACTATTTTTTGGCTTAATTTTGGGCCGTGGCTTGGGGTGCAAGCTAACCTAAATCTATAAATGGGGAGAAACCCTTATTTTTTGTAAGAAGTTTAGAATTGAGAACTTGTATTCACAGTTTGCAGTTGCAAGTGAAATAATACATTTTCCACAATTTGTGGGCAGAGAGTTCTTTGCAGAAAAAATTGTTCATCTTCTCCTCCAACGTTTCTCTTTCTTTTCTTTCTTTACCCTTTTCATTCATTGTCATTGCGTGTTCGTTAACAATCTTGAGATCATGATTGAGTAGGAATTTCCAAAAGGTTTTGGGTTAATTCCAACAATTTGTGGATGCAATTTTTATGGAGAAATAAATTTTCATGTTTTTTATTTGAAAAGTGCATATTTAACATGTGATATTAGATTACTCTTTCATGCAAATAACTTTTGTTGGGTATTAGGTATTTCCTATACAAGGTGATATTGATATTAAATATATTGAGATGTTGTTAATATGTTTAATAAATTAAAAAATGATAAAAGACAAGTGGACAATAAATGGATCACATAGTAATGAGAAAGTAATTTGCATGTACCATTAAAATAAATTAATCATTCGACTTTAATTGTTATTTTGACATTTGTTTGTGTGTGCTTCTTTAAGAAAATTATATTGACTTATAAATAATACTTAAAATATCATTAGATAAATAATTCATTTATTTGTGGATAATTTAAAAAAATAATATTATGAATGTGAAGTTATGGTTCATATATTAGAAACATAAAACGGTATAATAATAATAATAATAATAATAATAATAATAATAATAATAATAATAATAATAAGGGTTAAGTATGTTTTTGGTCCCTATAAAATTATAAAATTTTGTTTTTGGTCCCTATAAAAAAATAGTGTGTTTTGCTCCCTACAAAATAATTATGCACGTAGTTTTAGTCCCTACTGTTAAATCAATGTGAATTTTTGAATGATTATTTTGCATATATGTTTAGAACGTTATAAAAAGTTCCTCGAAAAAAAAAAGAACTCAAAATTTGATTTATAAGTCGAGATTTTCATTACTTTTATCACTATCTTTTGAAATTTAAAAAATTCATATTTAATTCTTCTCATTTTAAAAAAATATAATTTGTTAAAAAAATATTTTATAGTAATCTGAACACGTATGAAAAAAATTATTCAAAAAATTAAAAGTTTAGGGATAATTAAATAGTTTTCAAAATTTTAGAAAATAGCAAGGATTAAAACTGCATGCATAAAATTTTTGTACGGACCAAAATATGTCTTTTTTTATAGGGACTAAAAATGAAATATGAAATATTTATAGAGACCAAAAACATATTTAACCCTAATAATAATTTGAATGACATGTTTCAATTGTATTGTGATTTGTTCAATAACTTATTAAATTTAAAATTATTATCTCATATTATATGTGCATGCTAATATGAAAAAGTTATTTCTTGATCATCTTGATATTAAAAGTAATTTGTACAATTTTTTTTGTTATTGAAAGTTGAAAAATGTTTATGAAAAAAGTTATAGAAAATATTAATGATTTTGGTTCATTGTTTATATTATAATGTGATTCTTATATAGATATAACATAGAACATTGTTAAACATGATGTTAAAAAAATCTAATTCATTATGTATACGTTAGTTATGCAATAAAATATTTATTTTAAAAGAATATAAATAAATGAGTGTTAGTTAATATGGTGTATATGAATTTTATGTTTTAAACCTCTTTAAAAAATAAAATTATTATCATGGTTGTCGTTAGCTATAAATATTTAATGCATTGAATATATTTTAGATAATCACATAAAATTTGTTGTGTCACAAAGTCCTTATGTCATATAATGAAATAGAAGTATTTTGAAAAAAAATATATATTTCTCCATATGAGGTATGGAAAGACAGAGCACAAAATATCAGTTACTTTAGAATGTGGAGTTGTGTAGCTTATTATAAGAATATGGACCCTAAAAAGAACAAGTTGGGTCATCGTGGAATCAAACATGTTTTTGTAGGATATACACCTAACATTAAAGTATATAGACATTTGAATTTGAAGTCTAATGTAATTATTGAATCCTAGATGTGGAATTGTGATAACCTTATCATAGAGGATACGAAATTTGAGATTCCCACAAATTAAGAACCCCGTGAGGAAGGTTCTCCATGAATTGTTGATTATTTTGACACATGCCCTAGTAGCAAGCACAATGAAATTAGAGTTTCGTTTGAATTAGCTTTCTTGCATAACCTTATAGTTCATCAAATGGATGTCAAAACAATATTCCTAAATAGATATCTCGATTAGGAGATTTAAATGGAGCAAGCAGAAGGTTATGTACTTCTTGGTAATGAATAAAACTGTGCAAACTTGTCAAATCCTTGTATGGATTAAAACAAGCACTGAAACAATGACATCAAAAGTTTGACTCTATCATTGTAAGATTCATCAATTAAGGGGAGACACACAAGAGTTTGTTATAATATAAAATGAGAGATTATGACGAACACATCTTATATCTAGTTCAGTTTTGATGAAGACAAAGATTATCAAAGAAGAAAGGGATTAACAGTGTCATGGGCGTTAATGATGAAGTTGATCAAGAAGGTTGAACATAGAAATTCAAGTGAAGATTTGAGACAAGTGCACATAAATAAGGTGCTCATTGCAATTCATACTATATTACTTTAAATTGCTTACAATCTTATCTCTCACTTCATCTAAAAACCTTTTTGCATCATTATGCATGATTATCTAAAAATTTTATTCATATAATTCTTATGACAAGTGTTTGTACAGAAAATTGTGTGAGAACATTGTGATATTCCTTTGTCTCTATATTGATTTGATCATTGTAACAGCCCGATTATGATTATCTCCATTTTGTGCTAATTTGTATTATTTTGTTGAGTCTTTTATTTAATTTGGGTGATAATAATGTTATTGTGAAATTGGTGTTTTAATCTGATATGTTGGCGTGTTATATTATTTTACCGTTTTTGAGAGTTTTCGGGGGAAATTAGATTGGAGGGTATTTTAGACATTTCATAATTATTGTTAAGTTAGAATTTAAGTGAGGAATGATTTAAGGGTATTTGTGAGATATTTAAAGTAAAGAAAAGAAAGTAGTAAGAAAAGAAATAGAAAGAAAAGTATAAGAGTTAGAAAAGAGAGAAAAGGAGAGTTAGAGAGAAAAATAGAGAGAAAGAAGAACAAGAGAAGAAAAAGAGAAGAAAAGATTGGAAAAGCTAGGAAATCGTCAAGACAACTCTAGGAATCGAATTTAATCGGGTAAGGGTGTGAAATATTATTATCTTATCCATGGGTATGATTATGTATGTGTGTGTTTGAATTGTTTAGATTGTTTTAGAGATATATGTGGTTAGGTCGAATTGGACAAAGTCGATAAAAACCGATGTTTTCACGGTTAGAATTCAAAATAAATTACGTAGTTGTATCGAGTAAAGTTAGGTCGTCGTATAGCGTGCTTTTTATTCGATTTGGTGATGTTTGAAAATTCTGGTTTTTGAAAGGTTGAAATTTAATCGAAAAATCGAACGTCGTAGAAATTTCGTTTATGTGTTCTAAATTGTTCTTATGTATTTGGTGGTTGCGCGTATATGTTTGTTTCGGTGAAAATGTTCGATTTAGTCGAGTTTTCGGGCAAAAACGTAAAAATCCGCAGTGCTGTAGCAGAAAATTCTGGTTTTTCGGGGAAACTTCGGAAATTCATATCTGTTGATCCGTAAGTCGGTTTTGATCCCCGTTCGAAGCGTTGGAAAGCTAATGAGATGTTCTTTCTAGGAAAAATGGTTTTGAGGTCTGAACCTGGTTCAATTAGAGCAGTATTTTCAAACCGTATCGTAGTGTCAGGCCTCTGGTTTATGTTTTTGCGTTATTTTGAAATATCCATATCTTTTGCGTTGTTTATCCGATTGAGGTGTTCTTTATATGGATGTGAAGCTAAAAATATGTTCCATGATTTGGTGAAGAAAAATATTATTTTTAGCCGACTTTTAACCGACTTTTCCGGTAAACCGTAAATCGAATTGTTTGGTTATTTGTGAAAACGTTCGGTTGCCGTTTGGCACAATTGATGTGAATGTATGTGGATTGTGTGTGATGAATGCATGACTATATTGTGAATATGTATGCATGTCAAGAGTGTCATGAGTCATGTTGTATGTGAAGCATCATGATGTGCATTCTTGCATTGTGGGGTTCTAAGATGAATCCGTTGTAACGTCGTAAGCCTTTTGAGAGGTGGGGGCGATGATTACAAACGATTGTAAGCCTTTTGAGAGGTGGGAGCAATCGGATTGTAAGCCTTTTGAGAGGTGGGGGCAATCCATAAACATTGTAAGCCTTTTGAGAGGTGGTAGCAATTGGTGAACATCGTATGCCCGACGGGGAGTTACACTAAGTAACGAGCGATGGTTCCAATAAGTTCTTCAATTGAACTTGAGATGAAATGAGTTGGTACCGCATTGCATTTGCATAGAGTCGTGAGTCGGTCTCTATGATTTGCATTGGTCATCCTTGTATTTGTGCATGGATGAATGAACATGAATATATGTGTTTATGTTGAATGATAAGCATAGTGATGAATATGCTTGGTTTTGTATATATATATATATATATATATGCCTTGCGAAGTATATTGAATGAGATGTGATGAATTGTGATAAGAATTGTATCGTTGTAATGATGCATTGAAGAATGAATATAATATGTATGTTTATGTGGAATGGTAGAATGGTGAGAATGTGTTATGTGTATACTTTTGTGTTGAGATATATGATTATATGCATTGTTATTATGATAATATTTCTCACCCTTCTGCTGTTTTATGATGCACTACGAGGCATTGCAGATTAGGTATCTGGTGGTCTTTTGTGAAGCGTGTCTTCATACCTTTTTGGTCGGTTGGCTCTGATATGTAGCACCGGGTAGCTATGATGCTTATGTTTGATTCCTTTTTGTGATACATTCGTGTATGTATCTTGCTGATGAATTTGTGTACATAAACATGAATGATGTTGTTGTATCATACTTGTTGATGTATATATATATATATATATATATATATATATATATATATATATGTATATATGTTTGGTGTTATCAATGTTTAGATTTTCCGCTTTTATTCTAAATATTGAGATGTGGGTGTAAGGACTGAGTTCCTACGTTGAAAGTTACCCCACTGTTGCATATCATTTGTTGAGCAGGTGTTGTATGTTTTAATTTCAAGCATAATGTGACATGCCTTTTTATGCCGTGTTTACAATTATACTCTGATGAAATTTCCAATACATGCCTAAATGATTTATTTGATTATTTGGGGGTATAGAAAGGGGGTGTTACATTAAGTGGTATCAGAGCCAAGGTTGAGTCAGTCGTGTCTGTCTCGTTGTTGTGTTGGTTGAACTGTTGTTTAACCTTTGTTGTTATTTTTGGGAATGATCAGAATATGGCTGGTAGAAACGATAATGCGATGGCTGCTGCTATGGAAGCAATGGCTAGGGCGGTGCAGGGTGCGCCGAATGTAAGTGCTAATGAAGAGTTCAGGAAGAATCAACCACCGGTCTTCAAAGGAAGATTTGATCCTGATGGTGCTCAACTTTGGCTGAAAGAGATTGAAAGAATCTTCAGAGTCATGGACTGTGCGTAAGAGAATAAGGTGAGGCTTGGATCTCACATGCTGAGGGAAGAAGCCGACGATTGGTGGGTCGGTATGCGTGAAATTCTTGAGGTGGATAATGAAGAGGTAACTTGGGAATTGTTTCGTACCGAGTTTTTGCTGAAGTATTACCCTGAAAGTGTGAAAGGGAAGAAAGAGATGGAATTCCTGGAAATGAAACAAGGTGGTATGTCAGTAGTGGACTATACTGCTAAGTTTGTGGAATTGGTTCAATTTCATTCTCATTATGCTGCGATTACTGCTGAGTTCTCAAAGTGTATTAAATATGAGAATGGTTTGCGTCCTGAGATTAAGCAAGCTGTGGGATATCAAAGGATTAGGAGGTTTTCGGATTTGACTGAATGTTGTAGAATCTTCGAGGAAGATAGCAAAGCTCGTTCTACACATTACAAGAGTGTGAATGAGAGGAGAGGGAAATAACAAGCTAGAAGTGGACCTTATGTGACCCCCGCTGATAAGGGTAAATATAAGGGAAACTTTGATAAGAGATCTGGAGGAGGAAGTTCTGGGTTCATTAAGTGTTTCAATTGTGGTGGAATGGGTCATAAAGCAATTGAGTGTAGGAAGGCCGTTGGGAGATGTTCTAACTGTGGAGGTATTGGGCATTCTACTGCTGAGTGTAGGAGGAATATGGTGAAGTGTTTTAACTGTGGAGAAGTGGGTCACATTAGTACTAAGTGTACTAAGCCGAAACAAGCTCAAGCGGGCGGAAAGGTGTTTGCATTGGCGGGGACTCAGACCACTAGTACAGACCGTTTGATTAAAGGTACATGCTTTATTAATAGTACACCTTTAGTTGTTGTTATTGATACGGGAGCGACTCATTCGTTTATTTCGTCTGAGTGCGCGAAGCGTTTGAATCTTGCGTTGTCTTTGATGGGTATTGAGATGGTTATTGAGACTCCTGCTTCAGGGTCGGTAACTACATCTTTGGTGCGTGTAAGTTGTCCTTTGACCATTTATGGTAAAGACTTCATTATGGATTTAGTGTGCTTGTCGTTGGAGGGATTGGATGTAATCTTGGGTATGAACTGGTTGCAATTTAATCGAGTTCATATAGATTGCTATCATAAGTTGGTAAGGTTTCCTTCTTTAGAAGATGATGAAAATGAGAGTTTTCTATCTACTAAAGAGTTGAAGAAACTTTTAGAGGATGAAGCTCAATTGTTTGGTTTGTTTGCATCATTATCAATGGAGAGTAAGATTGGTATTGATATGTTTCCAGTGGTGTGTGATTTTCCAGAAGTGTTTCCGGAGGATATTACGGATGTACCGCCGGAAAGAGAAGTTGAGTTCTCTATTGATCTAGTTCCTGGCACTAGACCGATTTCGATGGCACCGTATCGTATGTCGGCATCGGAGTTGATAGAATTGAAGAAGCAGTTGAATGACTTGTTGGACAAGAGATTTATAAGGCCAAGTGTTTCTCCTTGGGGTGCTCCGGTATTGTTGGTAAAGAAAAAGGATGGAAGTATGCGGTTATGTATTGATTATCGACAGTTGAACAAGGTGACAATTAAGAACAAGTATCCGCTTCCAAGGATTGATGATTTGATGGACCAATTGGTTGGTGCGCGTGTCTTTAGCAAGATTGATTTGAGATCGGGATATCACCAAATTCGTGTGAAAAGCGAGGATATTCAGAAGACGGCATTTAGGACACGGTATGGTCATTACGAATATTCCGTGATGCCATTCGGGGTTTCTAATGCGCCGGGGGTGTTTATGGAATACATGAATCATATTTTTCATGAACAGTTGGATCGTTTTGTGGTTGTGTTCATCGATGATATTTTGATTTATTCTAAGTCTCAAGAAGAGCATGAAGAGCATTTGAGAATTGTATTGCAAATTTTGAGAGAGAAACAATTATATGCTAAGTTGTCAAAATGTGACTTTTGGTTATCGGAAGTAAGTTTTCTTGGACATGTTATCTCCGGGAGTGGTATTAGTGTTGATCCATCTAAGATTGATGCGGTGATGCAGTGGGAGACTCCTAGATCGGTTACGGAAATTTGAAGCTTTTTAGGCTTGGCGGGTTATTATCGGAGGTTTATAGAGGGATTTTCGAAGTTGGAACTTCCGTTAACGCAATTGACTTGTAAAGGAAAGGCTTTCATTTGGGATATAGATTGTGAAAAGAGTTTCATTGAGCTAAAAAGAAGGTTGACAACGGCTCCGATCTTGATTTTACCGAATCCTAATGAACCATTTGTTGTATATTGTGATGCTTCATTGATTGGGTTAGGTGGTATTCTGATGCAAGATGGAAAAGTTGTGGCTTATGCTTCACGACAATTGAGAGTGCATGAAAAGAATTATCCTACGCATGACTTGGAGTTAGCGGCGGTGGTGTTTGTTTTGAAAATTTGGAGGCATTACCTTTATGGTGCAAGATTTGAAGTTTTTAGTGATCACAAAAGCTTAAGATATTTATTTGATCAGAAAGAATTGAACATGAGACAACGAAGATGGTTAGAGCTTTTGAAGGATTTTGATTTTAGTTTTAATTACCATCCGGGTAAGGCGAATGTGGTAGCCGATGCCTTAAGTCGAAAGTTGTTACATATGTCCGCATTAATGATGAAAGAATGGGAACTTTTGGAGGATTTCAGAGATTTGAGTTTGGTTTGTGAAATGACGCCGCGAAGTGTGAGACTTGGTATGTTACATGTTACGAATGATTTTCTTGCAACGGTTAGTAAAAAGCAAAAGTTGGATTTGAAGTTCGTTGATTTAATGATGAATGAGAATGAGGATTTCAAGGTTGATAACTTTGGAGTTTTGAGATTCTGTGGTCGTATTTGTATTCCCGACGACGCGGAGTTGAAAAAGATGATTTTAGAGGAAGGACACCGAAGTAATTTAAGTATTCATCCGGATGCGAATAAGATGTATCAAGATTTGAAGAAGATCTTTTGGTGGTCCGGTTTAAAGAGGGATGTGGCTCGATTTGTGTATGCGTGTTTGACTTGTCAAAAGTCGAAGGTGGAACATCAGAAGCCTAGTGGTTTGTTGCAACCATTGGATATTCCGGAATGGAAATGGGATAGTATATCGATGGATTTTGTTACGGGATTGCCGAATACGCAAAGAGGTCATAATGTTATTTGGGTGATTGTTGATAGGCTTACTAAATCTGCTCACTTTATTCCAATTGACATTAGTTATCCTTTGGAGAAGTTAGCCGAGATTTATGTTCGTGTGATTGTGAAGTTACATGGTGTTCCTAAGAGTATTGTATCGGATCGAGATCCGAGATTTACATCGAGATTTTGGGTGAGTTTACAAGAGGCTTTGGGTTCTAAGCTAAGATTGAGTTCGGCTTACCATCCGCAAACAGATGGTCAAACCGAGAGGACGATTCAATCGTTGGAGGATTTGTTGCGTGCTTGTGTGCTAGAGCAAGGTGGTGCTTGGGATAGTTATTTAGCGTTGATTGAGTTCACCTATAATAATAATTTTCATTCGAGTATTGGTATGGCACCATTTGAGGCTTTGTATGGTCGGAGATGTCGAACACCTTTGTGTTGGCATGAAACTGGTGAAAGGGCGATTGTTGGACCGGAATTGGTACAAGAAACGACGGAGAAAGTGAAGTTTATTCGGGAAAAGATGAAAGCTTTTCAAAGTAGACAAAAGAGCTATCATGACAAGAGAAGGAAAGATCTTGAGTTTAAAGAAGGCGAACATGTGTTTTTGAGAGTTACACCGGTTACGGGTGTGGGTCGTGCTTTGAAGTCGAAGAAGTTGACTTCTCGTTTTATTGGTCTGTATCAGATTACTGCACGTGTTGGCGCTGTGGCTTATCGTGTGGCGTTGCCTCCGAATCTTTCGAATTTGCATGACGTTTTCCATGTTTCGCAACTTCGGAAGTATGTTCCGGATCCGTCACATATTATTCCTATGGACGAGGTAGAAGTGAAAGATAATCTTACGGTTGAAGTTTTACCGATTAAGATTTTGGATCGTGAAGTTAAGAAGCTAAGAGGCAAGGATATTGCGCTTGTGAAAGTAGCGTAGGGAGGCGCTTCGGAGGGCAATATGACTTGGGAATTAGAGAGTGGGGTGCGAGAGTCGTATCCGGAGTTGTTTGAATCAGGTAATATTTTCGAAGACGAAAATTTCAAAAGTGGGGGAGAGTTGTAACAGCCCGATTATGATTATCTCCATTTTGTGCTAATTTGTATTATTTTGTTGAATCTTTTATTTAATTTGGGTGATAATAATGTTATTGTGAAATTGGTGTTTTAATCTGATATGTTGGCGTGTTATATTATTTTACCGTTTTTGAGAGTTTTCGGGGGAAATTAGATTGGAGGGTATTTTAGACATTTCATAATTATTGTTAAGTTAGAATTTAAGTGAGGAATGATTTAAGGGTATTTGTGAGATATTTAAAGTAAATAAAAGAAAGTAGTAAGAAAAGAAATAGAAAGAAAAGTATAAGAGTTAGAAAAGAGAGAAAAGGAGAGTTAGAGAGAAAAATAGAGAGAAAGAAGAACAAGAGAAGAAAAAGAGAAGAAAAGATTGGAAAAGCTAGGAAATCGTCAAGACAACTCTAGGAATCGAATTTAATCGGGTAAGGGTGTGAAATATTATTATCTTATCCATGGGTATGATTATGTATGTGTGTGTTTGAATTGTTTAGATTGTTTTAGAGATATATGTGATTAGGTCGAATTGGACAAAGTCGATAAAAACCGATGTTTTCACGGTTAGAATTCGAAATAAATTACGTAGTTGTATCGAGTAAGGTTAGGTCGTCGTATAGCGTGCTTTTTATTCGATTTGGTGATGTTTGAAAATTCTGGTTTTTGAAAGGTTGAAATTTAATCGAAAAATCGAACGTCGTAGAAATTTCGTTTATGTGTTCTAAATTGTTCTTATGTATTTGGTGGTTGCGCGTATATGTTTGTTTCGGTGAAAATGTTCGATTTAGTCGAGTTTTCGGGCGAAAACGTAAAAATCCGCAGTGCTGTAGCAGAAAATTCTGGTTTTTCGGGGAAACTTCGGAAATTCATATCTGTTGATCCGTAAATCGGTTTTGATCCCCGTTCGAAGCGTTGGAAAGCTAATGAGATGTTCTTTCTAGGAAAAATGGTTTTGAGGTCTGAACCTGGTTCAATTAGAGCAGTATTTTCAAACCGTATCGTAGTGTCAGGCCTCCGGTTTATGTTTTTGCGTTATTTTGAAATATCCATATCTTTTGCGTTGTTTATCCGATTGAGGTGTTCTTTATATGGATGTGAAGCTAAAAATATGTTCTATGATTTGTTGAAAAAAAATATTATTTTTAGCCGACTTTTAACCGACTTTTCCGGTAAACCGTAAATCGAATTGTTTGGTTATTTGTGAAAACGTTCGGTTGTCGTTTGGCACAATTGATGTGAATGTATGTGGATTGTGTGTGATGAATGCATGACTATATTGTGAATATGTATGCATGTCAAGAGTGTCATGAGTCATGTTGTATGTGAAGCATCATGATGTGCATTCTTGCATTGTGGGATTCTAAGATGAATCCGTTGTAACGTCGTAAGCCTTTTGAGAGGCGGGGGCGATGATTACAAACGATTGTAAGCCTTTTGAGAGGTGGGAGCAATCGGATTGTAAGCCTTTTGAGAGGTGGGGACAATCCATAAACATTGTAAGCCTTTTGAGAGGTGGTAGCAATGGGTGAACATCGTATGCCCGACGGGGAGTTACACTAAGTAACGAGCGATGGTTCCAATAAGTTCTTCAATTGAACTTGAGATGAAATGAGTCGGTACCGCATTGCATTTGCATAGAGTCGTGAGTCGGTCTCTATGATTTGCATTGGTCATCCTTGTATTTGTGCATGGATGAATGAACATGAATATATGTGTTTATGTTGAATGATAAGCATAGTGATGAATATGCTTGGTTTTGTATATATATATACATATGCCTTGCGAAGTATATTGAATGAGATGTGATGAATTGTGATAAGAATTGTATCGTTGTAATGATGCATTGAAGAATGAATATAATATGTATGTTTATGTGGAATGGTAGAATGGTGAGAATGTGTTATGTGTATACTTTTGTGTTGAGATATATGATTATATGCATTGTTATTATGATAATATTTCTCACCCTTCTGCTGTTTTATGATGCTCTACGAGGCATTGCAGATTAGGTATCTGGTGGTCTTTTGTGAAGCGTGTCTTCATACCTTTTTGGTCGGTTGGCTCTGATATGTAGCACCGGGTAGCTATGATGCTTATGTTTGATTCTTTTTTGTGATACATTCGTGTATGTATCTTGCTGATGAATTTGTGTACATAAACATGAATGATGTTGTTGTATCATACTTGTTGATGTATATATATATATATATAATGTATATATGTTTGGTGTTATCAATGTTTAGATTTTCCGCTTTTATTCTAAATATTGAGATGTGGGTGTAAGGACTGAGTTCCTACGTTGAAAGTTACCCCACTGTTGCATATCATTTGTTGAGCAGGTGTTGTATGTTTTAATTTCAAGCATAATGTGACATGCCTTTTTATGCCGTGTTTACAATTATACTCTGATGAAATTTCCAATACATGCCTAAATGATTTATTTGATTATTTGGGGGTATAGAAAGGGGGTGTTACAATCATTAGCAATGAGATTAATGTAATTTTAGAAACAAAGAGGTTTCTAACTTCTATATTCAATATGAATGATCTTGGACTAGTTGAGACGCTTTTGAGGATCAAAGTAAAGAAAAATACTGGGGGTTATGAACTTAGTAAAACACATTATGTTGAGAAAGTACTTGACAAGTTCAAACACTTACATTTCAAGAAAGTGAGTACTCCATTTTTCCTAGTGTTAAACTTCAAAAAATGATGGAATAGTTGTGGCTCAATTGGAATATGCAAGTGCATACAATGTACTCGACCTGACATAGCATTTGCAATTAGTAAAATGAGAAGATTTTACTAACAATCCAAATGGTGAGCACTGGAATGTCATCATTAGGATTTTCGGATATCTTATGAAAACCAAAAATCCTGGTCTCCATTATGGTATATTTCCTGCCATATTAGAAGGATATACTAATGCGAGTTGGATATCAAGTGTTAATTATCATAAATCTGCATTTTGGTGGATATTTACACTAGTCGGGGTGCAATTTCTTGGAAGATCAAGAAACAAATGTGGATCACTCTCTCAACCATAGAATCATAGTTTAGGGCTCTTGCTTCCCCTGGTGAAAAAGTTGAATGGTTAAGGGACCTTCCGTTGGAAGTTTCATTGGCTAAAGACGGTATTTCAATGGTTTTGATACATTGGGGTAGTCAAGCCGGTTTACCTAAAGTATACAAAAAGTGTATAACAGAAAGTCTAGGCAGGTAAGACTTAGACATTCTTTCATGAGAAAACTGATTAAGGATGTAATCATTCCATTCACATATATACGATCGAGCTATGATTTTCTTGATCCATTTACTAAACCATTAGCCGGATATTTAGTAAAGACTACCTCGAGCGGTATGGGATTGAAACTCCTTAAGTAAGGGTTCCGAGAACGGTAGCAACCCAATCTAAAGTTAACAAACCTTAACCTAAGATTCAATCGGTAACAACAAGTGGTTGATTTGGATGTTTATGCAATATTCTGTGACAACGTTGACTATTACATATTGAGGGTTAAGTTTTTTTTTCAAAATTTTAATGAAGTTCTATATCGAGGATACGTATCTCAAGAAATAGATACAAAATGAACTTCACCTATTCGAGATGGTGTCTTCTCAAAGTGAGAGTTATAGTTTCTCTCATTAAAAATTCACGAAAACATGAAAAATATATGGCCATAAATAGTTTTAGGCGAGAGATGTAGACGAAGAACCATTAAATAATGTGTGTAAGGTAACAACAGTATAATCACAAGGGATAATAGTTCAAATCATAGCTACCTAACGTTCCAATTGAACTTTGCATTATCCTTACTAAGGTTAAGTTCAAATAGAATGATACTTAATTGTACTAACATTTTTTTATCTCTTTTTTTGGAATTCGTCTTGTCATTATTAGAAAAAGTGGGGAATTGTTGTAAATTATTAACAATCAATAATCTCGAGTGTGTTCGAAAATGACAAGAAAATATTCAAGTGAAGATTTGTTTTTGAATTTTGAAATAGGCAACACTTGTGAAGTGTTGCAGCAGGTTTGAATTCAGAAATATGCAACACTTGTGAAGTGTTGCAGTAGGTTTGAATTTGAAAATAGGTAACACTTTGTAAAGTGTTGCAGAATGCGAAACATACAACATTTGGTAAAAGTGTTGTTGTAGGCGAAACAATGCACCATTTGGTAAAAGTGTTGTTGTAGGTGAAATAGTGTAATTTTTGAAAAGTGTTTTTGTAGTCGAAACAATACAACATTTAGCAAAAGTGTGTGTTTCATCAAGAGTCGCAACCTTATGAAACACCACCAATTTGGCCTATAAATTGAGCATTCCGGATTTAGAAAAACACATTAGAAAAGTCTATCTTCATCACACAAAATTCCATATTTCATCTTCCTTACATTCGAGTTTTCACGAGTCTTGTGCAAACTCGAGTATATGCTGAATTATCATGTGTATTCCTCCGTTCCAACTTTAACACATTTGAGAGTGCTTGAAATACTAATAAGAAAAGTGATTTCGTTCACGTTTCTAGCCTGAATCCATTCGACTTAAATTAATTTCTAAAAATGACCTAATATAACATTTGAAAAGTGCTAACTGCTAAATATATAAATTTAACTCAGATGAATAACAATCAAACGTGTCCTCAAAACAGTCCATGTAAAATGAAAAATACAGACTAACAAGAATTAAAAATATATTTAAATTGATCAGGAATTAACTCATGCATTAAATTGATAAGTAATTGCTAATATAATAAATCAAGGCTTAATACCCTTTTTAGTCATTTACCTTGCTAACATAATAAATCAAGGCTTAATACCCTTTTTAGTCCTTTATCTATACCCTTGGGTCCATTTTGGTCCTTTTTTTTTTAAAAGTTCCAAATCAAACAAGTTCGTGGCAGCTGAGGTGGCAGAATGATTTTTTATTATTACATTTAATAATTAATTTTCACACAGCTGAGGTGGCAGAATGATTTTTTATTATTACATTTAATAATTAATTTTCACACACTTAAATATAAAATAATTGGACTAAAGCCCATGTTCTTTAAAGTAGTAGCCCAATTATCAAGATTTATTATTATTGTGTTAAAAAATGCTTTATAAACACTTGATAGTATTACTACAAAATCAACGTGGGACTTCAATGTAAACTCCATTCACCTCTCCACAAGTTCTCAAATATCAAACTATCAATATCCAATTTCTGCAAGGTAATCGTTTGACTCCAATTTTGTACTTTTTAATTATGGATCCCAGGATTCTTATGAATTGTTCTGGATTTAGCAGAGATTACAAATATTCTTCTTCGACAAAGTTGGCTCCAGATTGTTAAAGGAGATGAAGGTGTTAGTCTGCAACAGGACTTAAACTGCAATGGCTTTAACTCATTCTGCTGATCAATGATTTACCTCTATATATGTTATGCATGGTCAATCTTATTTTTCCTTTGTTTTCTTGTTCTAGTTTATCTAAAAGGAAAAACAAAGGACAGTGATGATGAATTCCTAATCACTAAGCAATATATAGATTTGTCTGTATCTATTATGATACTAAACGCCAAAATACATGACTTAGTATCCATTTATCATCTCTTCCTCTAATCAATAATTTTAAAATTTAATTTGATAGTAAAATAATAATAAAGAGCACTGAAACAAAATGTTGCCTGATTGTTACAGCAAAAATATAATCCATACAATAAATTTATAACAAATAATCTAGAGCACATGACTATTGAGTGTCAAGATATATTACTACTTACAACTGAACTGGAAAGACAGAAAGACAACAATGACCACCGACCTCTAAAACAACATGAAGAAAGAAGAGGACAAAAAGGCATTTTTCCTTTATGTATGAAAAATGCCATAACTTGTTTACTAGTGCATAGCTCTACATTAAATTTACCATATATGTAAAAATTCAAAAACAGTAATATATAATGTAAGGTACTTGGGTATGTAACACTACCCTTCTGGCATTGCCATTGATGTTTGTTTAAACCTTTTAACTTGCAATGGGTTGTGCAATCACTTTCTTGATGGCTTCTGCGTATGTCCTGTGCTAATAGGTGAGTGTCGATTCGAGCAGGTCCCAGAGTGAAGTCTTAGGATTCCATCCTGCAAAGACGACAACAATTCCATCCTGCAAAGACGACAACAATCGTTCGCAGGTAAATTAACTTTTACGGTCATCATATCCTTCACCGTAAAACTCTTTCAGGCTAACATCAATTGTGGATTTTTCAGGAGGTTGTTCTCCGCTTACCTTTGAATAGACCTGCAGAATGGAACAGAACAGGAATGGTTGTTAAGCCCAACAAGGTTAAATTTTAACATTAGAACCTAATAATAATGTAAAAATCGTTTTGATGAGAGTGTGAGAACTTGTGGAGGAGCAATTCAAAATCCTGACAGTGAACTTGTGGCAGGCTTTGATGAGAGTTTGAGAACTTGTGGAGAGGTGAATGATGTTTGCATTGAAGTCCCACATTGATTTTGTAGTAATACTATCAAGTGTTTATAAAGTATTTTTTAACAAAATAATAATAAATCTTGATAATTTGGCTACTATTTTAAAGAACATGGGCTTTAGCCCAATTATTTTATATTTAAGTGTGTGTAAATTAATTATTAAATTTTTAATAATAAAAAATTATTCTGCCACCTCAGCTGCCACGTTTATCAATATTTGACGGTCCCTAAATCAATTATCGAAGAATCCAATTTCTAAAAAATGAAATAATAGATTGAAAGAGAAGAAAATAGGTTTGAAAGATAGTAATTGAAGAAGTTGGAGAAGAAAAACTTAATCAAAAGACTGTGTTAATAATTACATGCACTAGGATACTAGACACAGAAGAGGGAAGTTGGAGAGAACAAACCAGTTGATTGGGTATAAATGAGATGCTTGTTTTTCCTTCTTCTTTTGTAGTCATAAATCAATGAAGTTAATTCGTAGAATCTTCTTCTTCCACCACTTCAGTCAACATCTAATTTCAATAAGTGTTTAAAAGGGAGAAAGTCTCGTTTCGAGGGGTGGGAGGATTACCTATCACCCCAATTAAACTTGAATCCCACATATTTTCATAATTCTCAAATTATCCATTAATAAATTTAAATAAAAAATTCGGACAAAATTTTTGATAGTTCATTTAAAATTTTTGATAATAGACCAATTTTATGGTAGTAGATTTTTAAATTGTCAATATGAAATTTTTATCAGTTTTTTTGAAAGAAAAAAAATTAAAATATCGGATTTTTTGATAAATATAGTATCTGTCTTATTTTTTCGAATTTTTTAAAATTTTGATAGTTCATATTCAATAAAAAAAGTTAACACTATCAAAAATTTCAAAAAATATTATACTTTATCGGAAATTTTGAAAAGTGTAGTAGTTTATCGAAAATTTAGAAATTTCTGATAGTGTAAAAGAAATTTATGTTGTCAAATAAGGAAAAAGAAGATAAAAGAGAAGAGTGAAAGATGAAAACAATTTGTATATATTATTTCATTCGTGTAGTTTTCTAAAATGAGATTGATCATATTTATAGGATATCATATAGATGATATAATAAATACAATTTGTTATAAATAAGGAATGAGATTATTGGGAGACAAACATCAAATTATTCATAACGATCTCCCTTGGATGTTTGTTTTGAATATGCCTCGTTAAAATCTTACTAGAAAAAACCTAGTGGGAAAAAAACTAGTGAAGAAAAAAGAGTACAATATCGTTTTAAGATAAATTAATTTCTCCCCCTCAGTTGAATGATCATTTTTCGACGATGAAGATTAATCTTTTGTGCTAGTTGATTAAAAGTTCAACTTGGGAGTGACTTTGTGAAAAGGTCTGCAGGATTATCACATGAACGAATTTGTTGGATGTTTATATCACCACTCTTTTAAAGATCATGAGTGAAAAAGAACTTTGGAGAGATGTGTTTTATTCGGTCTCCTTTAATATAACCATCTTTCAATTAAGTGATGCATACAGTATTATCTTTATATATGGTCGTTGTATTTGTTTTTCCAAAAGAAAAACCATAAGTATTTTGTATATGTTAGATTAAGGATCTCAACTAAATGTATTCTCGACTTGCCTCGTGTAGTGCTAAAAGTTTTTCAAGATTAGATGAAGTTGTTATTATTTGTTTCACCCTGTACCACCACATGTAAACAAATAACTTATTTATGATATACCATTACGAGGATCTAACAAGTAACCTGCATCTGCATAACATGTTAATTCGAATTTGGATTCTTTGGTATAAAACAAACACATGTCTATTGTACCTCTAAGATAACGAAGTATATGTTTGACTTTGTTCCAATATCTCTGTGTAGGTAAATGTTGACTGCAGAATAAGGCAAGCAAGCAAAAATATTTATTTTCGGAAGAATTCCCTCCGGGATTTATGTCGTGTCCACAGAGATCGGTTCGAGGGAAAGAATGTCGTTCGACAATCTCTCGCGTTTATGAGTTTGGATTAAAATAGTTTCAAACAAGAAAACATAAAAGTAAATATTAAAACATAAAAAGAAATCATTCATCAGAGACAAGAACTCGTCCGGCAATGCACATAATCGACTCCGCACAAACTTAAACTTACCGACCAGTTATACTCCACCTACAATACTCCTCAATATCACCCAGCATCGCTCACAACACAGGTTATGTCTAACGCAAAGTTGAGAAAACAACCGTGTTACTCTCTTCGTCACTCTCGCGAGCGAAGCCTCGAAACACGGAAGGCATTAAGATTCGACGCCTATTGAAGATTGTTAGCTCCTAAATCTATCTCTAGAGTCCAGAAACTAACAGACAATCATCCCTAATCGAAGTTCGCGAAGGTTATGTCTAACGCAACCCAACCCCGCGCATAAAGTAAAAATCAGAGACAATCACCAATAAAGATTTGTAAAGCAAGTTTTATACAATGCCATGGGCGACAAATATACATGAGTCTACAACAAATACATATACAAAACCCAACCATAAAGAAAAACACAAAGAAGAAGAGAAATGAACCAAACATCTCGCGGATTGTCGGAGCCGTTCGACGATCAATCCACTCCGGTTCATCCGTGTGCATGCTCCACAGTTGTTTTCTAAGCACAGCAATGACAAATGAAGTTTGATAGAAGTGGGATCAAGAAACCCCAAAACCATCCCTAACAAAATGACTGAAAATCTAATATATACAATCAGAATTTCGCAGGTTCGCTAGGCGAACCTTTTACTCGCTAGGCGAGCCTCCAAAAATGGCACATAAGTGCCTCTGAAATGTTAAACCGCCCTTGCTTTCCTTCGCGGGTTCGCTAAGCGAATGATTTATTCGCCTAGCGAATGCTCGCTAGTTAATTCGCCTAGCGAACTATGGTCTTTTTCTCCTTTGCAACTTTCTGCCTCTACTCGCTGGGACCTTCGCCAGCCTTCGCTAGGTGAACGTTCGCTGTCACACTCGCTAGGCGAACATGACAGAAAAACAGCCCCTTATTAGACCACAACTTCTGCACCGTTGCTCCGATTTACGCACGGTCGGAAGCGCTGGAAAGCTTATTAGATGCTCTACAAGAATATGGCACGATGGCCTTTATTAGTTACCTACAAAAATGAGACAAAATCAATTAAACTCAACGGTATTTACAAGAAAACGCAATATACACACGAAAACGTAAAGTAAACGTATTTACACATAAAGTGGGTTTATTCAACCAATATTAACACAAAGTACCGATAAGTGCAACAAAACTTATTTACAAAAATAGGTACAATTTGCACTTATCAAACTCTCCCCAACTTACCTAATTATTTGTCCACAAACAAGAATCAAACAAACTTGAAAATGTGCAAAAAATAGCCAAAGATTGACGAATCAACAGGTTTTGAAAAACTGAAACGAATGAATGGTTCAAATGAAAATGGTACACACCAAAAAATAAATACTTACCACTAAACTGCAACGATAACATAGTCACGAAACAAAAGTAAAGTACAAAAGTCATGCCAAAAATTCTAAAACAACACAAGTTCAAATGTGAATCACACCTAGCAAAAACAATCATCGGTAGATGAAAAACACAAAATGAGGTTCTTTCACTCACACAACAATCTTGCAAACAAAAGACTAAATTATGCATACATTCACAAATTCACATTGAAAATATAAAGGCAAGAATCACAAGGGCTTTTCAAGGTTGTAGCGTGGTCGGGTAAATAAACAAGGGGCAATTTCTAAAGATAATTGAAACAAAAACTTGCCTAAACCTAAGGGAGTGAAAACTCACAAAGATTCACACACAAAATTTTAACCAACTTCTTCCAAAATCCCAAGTGCTACACAACACACAATACTTATTTAGCATAATTATTGCAACTCTTTTTGTTTCCTTTTTCAAGGATTTTTCCTTTTTTCTTTCTTTTTCACTTTTTTCTTTTCTTTTCTTTGTCATATTTTTCTCTTTTTTCTTTTCTTTTTCAATCCTCATAGAATCCAACCAATGAGTAAACAACCATTCTCTCCCCAACTTGAATTCAACCACATCATCATGTGAATACTCCCTACTTTCTAAGGCAAGGAAAAAAATCCATACAACAACACATAGTTGAGGTCCAAGAAAAAACAAAATCCATTCAAAAATAAGTGAACTAAATACTCATTGACAAGAATTAAGTTCAAATAAAAACATGGATCAAAAAGCTCAAAGGGGTTACGAATTCTCACACACTCACAAGGTGAATTGACTATTTGGCTAAGGTAGTTGTGCTCAAAATGAAATAATTGCCTTGATCATTTTCATGCATTCATATAATCAACACAAATAAAAGATTCAACATAATAAAATCCAGTTATAACAAGAATGTTGGTTCTCCGCGCATATATGAACAATGGAAAGCCACCTCACAAAAAGGCTGGGAACTAAAGTGATTCACAATAGAACAAGTATACAAAAGAATGGATGGCATGGAAGTTTGTAAAATGCCTAAGTATCATGAATATGCTAAAGTAAAGAAAGCGATAAATACATACCTCAGACGTGTACAAAACTTAACAAAATCATTACCATACATCCGCAAGTTGAAACGAACCAACTTGGAAAATCACAACAACGTCCTCAAGTAAGTCAATCAAAATCTGTGAGCAAACAACAACCAAAAACATTCGAAAAGAAAAACTATAAAACATGCTTGTTTTACGTCGTAAGCTCGACGCCTTTACGATGCTTAATTAGAAACTTCCTTCATTCATGCCATGGTGATGTCTCACCGCGCAACCAAAAGCAAGCGTCCTAACCAAACACTTGAAAAAACGTCAAAATGTACAAGTATCACTATAAACAAGTGAAAATATACAACATGTACGATATCTACAAAACTCAAAAACAAAGAAATTATCGCAATGCGATTCAATATCAAAACCAATCCCCAGCAACGGTGCCATTTTGTTGACTGCAGAATAGGGCAAGCAAGCAAAAATATTTCTTTTCGAAAGAATTCCCTCCGGGATTTATGTCGTGTCCACAGAGATCGGTTCGAGGGAAAGAATGCCGTTCAACAATCTCTCGCGTTTATGAGTTTGGATTAAAATAGTTTCAAACAAGAAAACATAAACGTAAATATTAAAACATAAAAAGAAATCATTCATCAGAGACAATAACTCGTCCGGCAATGCACATAATCGACTCCGCACAAACTTAAACTTGCCGACAAGTTATACTCCACCTACAATACTCCTCAATATCACCCAGCATCGCTCACAACACAGGTTATGTCTAACGCAAAGTTGAGAAAACAACCGTGTTACTCTCTTCGTCACTCTCGCGAGCGAAGCCTCGAAACACGGAAGGCATTAAGATTCGACGCCTATTGAAGATTGTTAGCTCCTAAATCTATCTCTAGAGTCCATAAACTAACAGACAATCATCCCTAATCTAAGTTCGCGAAGGTTATGTCTAACGCAACCCAACCCCCGCACATAAAGCAAAAATCAGAGACAATCACCAATAAAGATTTGTAAAGCAAGTTTTATACAACGCCATGGGCGACAATTATACATGAGTCTACAGCAAATACATATACAAAACCCAACCATAAAGAAAAACACAAAGAAGAAGAGAAATGAACCAAACATCTCGCGGATTGTCGGAGCCGTTCAACGATCAATCCACTCCGGTTCATCCGTGTGCATGCTCCACAGTTGTTTTCTAAGCACAGCAATGACAAATGAAGTTTGATGGAAGTGGGATCAAGAAACCCCAAAACCATTCCTAACAAAATGGCTGAAAATATAATATATACAATCAGAATTTCGCAGGTTCGCTAGGCGAACCTTTTACTCGCTAGGCGAGCCTCCAAAAATTGCACATAAGTGCCTCTGAAATGTTAAACCGCCCTTGCTTTCCTTCGCGGGTTCGCTAAGCGAATGATTTATTCGCCTAGCGAATGCTTGCTAGTTAATTCGCCTAGCGAACTATGGTCTTTTTCTCCTTTGCAACTTTCTGCCTCTACTCGCTGGGACCTTCGTCAGCCTTCGCTAGGAGAACGTTCACTGTCACACTCGCTAGGCGGACATGACAGAAAAATAGCCCCTTATTAGACCACAACTTCTGCACCGTAGCTCCGATTTACGCACGGTCGGAAGCGCTGGAAAGCTTATTAGATGCTCTACAAGAATACGGCACGATGGCCTTTATTAGTTACCTACAAAAATGAGACAAAATCAATTAAACTCAACGGTATTTACAAGAAAACGCAATATACACACGAAAACGTAAAGTAAACGTATTTACACATAAAGTGGGGTTTATTCAACCAATATTAACACAAAGTACCGATAAGTGCAACAAAACTTATTGAAAAAAATAGGTACAATTTGCACTTATCAGTAAATAACTGTATCTTGCTAATATATTGATCGCAAATGATAATTAGGACGTGTATAATTAGCAAGGTACATAAGTGCTCCACTCGCACTGAGATATGGTACTTTAGGACCAAGCAATTCTTCATCCTTTTCTTGAGGCCTGAAAGGATCTTTCTCTACATCTAATAATCTAATAACCCTTGGAGTAGACAACTGATAAGATTTGTCCTTATAGAAACGTTTCAACACTTTTCTATATAACCTTCCTGATGTACATATATTCCATTGTTCAAATGCTCAATCTGTAAGCCTAAACATAATTTTTCTTTCCTAGGTTCTTCATCTCAAAATCTTTCTTTAAGCAATTTATAGATTATGGAAGCTCTTCGGGAGTTCAAATAATATTTATGTCATATACATAGACAACTATTATTGCAAATTCTTTTCCACATCCTTTTATGAAAATACAAGGACAAATTGAGTTATTTGAATATCCCTCATTTAGCAAATATTCATTGAGGCGATTATACCACATGCGTCCAGATTGTTTCAGTCCATAGAGAGATTTGTTCAATTTGATGAAGTAGTTTTCTCGAGATCCAAAATTATGTGCCCCTAGTGTATTAAACCCCTTCAAGGAGTTTCATGTAAATATCACTATCAAGTGAACCATACAAATAAGCTATTATAACATCCATCATGTGAAAATTAAGCCCTTTATGTGCTACAAGGCTTATTAAATATCAAAAAGTGCTTGCATCTATTACTAGTGAAAAAGTCTGATCAAAATCAATTATAGGACTTTGCAAAAATCCTTGACTGACAAGTTGAGCTTTGTATCTCACAATTTCATTATTTTCATTTCGTTTTCGCACGAAAACATATTTGTATCCAACTGGCTTCACACCTTGAGGTGTTTGGACTACATGTCCAATAACTTGTCTCTTGTAAAGTGAGTTTAATTCTTCAATTACATTTTTCCATTTTGGTCAATCCTCACTTTGTCTACAACTTTTAATAGATGTCGGTTCATGATTCTCTTTGTCATTTATCACATTTAGCGCTAAATTGTATGAAAAAATATCATCAATGTCGACTTCATGTAGGTTCTATTGTAGTCCATTATGGACATAATTTATCAAGATCTCTTTATTTTCATAAGTTTCAGGTACCTGATCAATCTCTTATGAAAATAAAATGTTTATTATGTCTGAAAATTCTTTTATATTTTCTATATCCTCACTTGAGCCACCTTTATTTTTAGCTCCCTTTCTTGTTCGAGGATTTTTATCTTTGGAACCGATTGGTCTACCATGCTTTAAACGTGGTTGAGACTCGTTTGATTGTCCAACAGGGACATCCGTCTTTAATAGAGAATTCACTACAACAAATAATGCTTTTTATGACGAAGCTAAGACCTCGAACAATAGAAACACGAGGGAATAGGTACTGGGAGCGCCATCTTTGATTTTTGAAAAAAAAATTAACAACCCTTTACCTCGGTTTTTAGAAAATTGAGGAAATAGATCTATAAGGGAGCTCTCTTTGACACCGAGTCTTTGCATATTATGTTTTTTCTTCAGTTATTTAGTTAGTATTTCTCACTTGGCGTCTTTCCAAGTTCCATTTTTATCATCGTTATTTTTTTATTAGTATTTACCTCGGCTACATGGTTCAACCGTGAGGTAATATATTTTGCATTGATATTTTTTATTTGATATGTACAAACCCCTCGATTATACTACAAAACCGACATTAGATATATTTTAATTGAATTCCCAGAATATGGCGCTATTGTGTTTTTTATATTTGATATTTTTAATTAATACTGTCACGTCAGATTTTATATAAAACCGACGTGAAACATTTATTGCATGAGATACTTCATACTACAATCTAGCTAGTTTCTAACTTTTCATTTACCTATCAACGCTCAAAATTCATTTCGTCACTCTCATTTCGCAAAAACCCTAGGCGATTTTCAAGCTGATATTCATCAAAACTCTTCCAACAGGTATTCATCAAACGCCATTTTCGCAACAGGTTTTTTCTTTACTGAAACAAGTTATATATCACTTTTTTCCATTGATAATTTTGTCAAGGGTTTTACGTTAGTTTGTCTTTTGATCATTTTGTTTCTACGATTTTCCATTTGTTTTTATTGAAACATTATCTAGTATCGTTTCTCTTGATCATTTTGAGGTTTATTTAGACAGTCATTTAGTCAACATATATCATTTTTGAACAGGTTTGTTCTTCACTGAAAAGAGTTATATATCACCGAAATGAGTTTATATCATTTTGTTTTTCCCTGTTAATTTGTCTCTTGATCATTTTGTTTCTACGTGTTTTTCTCTTGATAGTCATGGCTGATTCGACAAGCACCTCCCATATAACATCTGCTGCAACATCTGTTAATATAAATTGTAGAATAAAAACTAGAGGTGCCATGATGTATACCTAGGTGAAAATAGCCCAAGAAACCGATATTCGCTACCCAGTTACAATTGATGTTAGAACCAGAAGGGCTTATGGTGAACACGCTGACGATTTTATGGGTTACATTGCATTACAAGGTAGAAGTAAAGTGAGAATTTTGATTGATAGTTGGCACGATATTGAAGATGAATTAAAATATGCCATGTGGCAAGATGGTCGGGTATTTTATTATTTGTTTGCAAGTATATATTATCATTTATTTTTTGTTTAAACATATGATGTGTTCATTGTTACTAATAACATCTCTATTGTGTAAACATAGGATGTGTTCATTATTTGTCCAAATAATGATTATGTGAAAAAGAAGATGATTACATATTTGGTGAGCGTTGGGGGGGGGGGGGCTTTAATACACAGCTCACCCATGATTATATTAAACATGGAGAAGATAAAGAAAAGCCTCCATATGATGTGTATCCATTTATTGATCAAACTATTTGGGAGAAATTTGTAGAGTCTCGCAACACTCCTGACTTCTTGGCAAAAGAGCCAAAAAGGAAAGGAAAACCTAGCTAGAAATATCTATCCGCATAGATTTTCTCGTGGAGGATATCGTAAACTTGAAAAAACAATGATCGAAGAAAAAAGAAAACAAAGGGAGGAAGAGCTGGGAGGTTCTACAAGTCTTGAGGGCACGTCAAAGAAAAGACGACAAGTTCATATCAAATGCTACGCGCGAAGTGGCTAAAAGGATTGTAAGTAGATACTTTTTCAACAATATTTATTTTCATTTCATATGTGATGTAGGATGATCCTGTTGAACAAACTGAAGCTGACCTCTTCACTTTACAAGATCGTCATGATATCTTGGTAGAAGCGATTGGAACCAAAGAGCATCTTGGGCGTGTCGTTGGTGTTGGAAGAGGCACTGGCTTCAAGGTATTTTGACCATCTAAACAGTACTACGAAAAACATATACAACAACAGTTGGAAAAGAGATAACATCATGTGTGACCTGCCGTTGTTACGTATGGTGTGGTTGTATATGCGCTACTTATAATCACAGTCTTATGAGCGTGGTAGAAAACCTGAAAACGTGATATATATGACCACAGTTGCTATAACTAACCGTTGGTGTATATACATTTAGGAAAATAACATTTCAGAAAGGTTAATATAAATAACCGTTGTTGAAAGTACCCAGAGTTTATTATATAATATGTAGATTGCTTGTTTTTCAATAAACCTCACAGCAACATACAACCATTCAAATTGATGAAGAAGTATATAATCTAAAAATTAAACTATTCTTGAAAGTCAACTTAAACAAGCCACTATTTTCCGAATTGCATCCGTCTCGTCGTTCATCTCACACTATTTAACATATAGAATATGGTTCAATGGTCTAAGTCCTTCATGACATCAATTCCTTCTATTCTAGTTTAATTTGAATAATATCAATAAATTGTTATTATTCAAATTAAACTATAAGAGAAGGTGTTAGTTTCTTGGATTGGCTGGAATTTTGGTAAAACAAAGGTTGTTCAATGTTTGATGTCAAGGTGGTGATGTCACAACATTGAGTCTTAACACTGGGCTGTGTTAAGAGTGAAGTTGGATGTCTGATGTCACATGCGATGTTGTGACATTAGATCTGCAGAATTAATAACACCAGGTTTTGTGATGTTGTTAAGGTTTGCGTGTTAGCTAGAATTGTGGAGAGCAGGTTGTCTCATTGGTTGCGAATATCTTGGGATAGATATTCTCTGTTGCATAGAGATTTGATGTGGATTTTTAGGAGATTTAAAAGGTTAAAGATTTGAAAAGATTTTAGGAGAAAATCTATTTTGAATATTCAGTTTTAAATAACAAATCAGGTTAGATATTGTAGCAGGTCCAAGTCCAATTCAAAGAGCTATATAATGCGCATATTCTTGGAGGAAAAGCAACGAAGAAAAAGAGCTAAAGACTGAGTGTCGTTCGTGTCTTCGTGTATGATTTGTAAACCATTCGAGTGTGAATTGGTATTGTTGATTTGAGTTGTTCTTGATCAAAGCTGTGAAGCAGAATCAAGTAGTGTTGTTCAAAGTGTGTGATCTTTGAATTGTGTCACTGAAGTGTTTTAGGGATTGAGTTGTGTTCTCATATCTAAGTGGTTTCTTAGGTAGGAAGTCACTAGTAGGAATTAAGTTTAGGAGATTGTCAACTGGGTTATTGAGTCTGTAAATTAATTCTACAAGTAGTGAATTTCATCCCTGGCTTGGTAGCCCCCAGACGTAGGTAGTTAGACCGAACTGGGTGAACAATTCATTGTGTTGATTTATTGCTGTTATTGCACTGTCCATTGTTCAGAGTGTGTTGTTGTGACATCGCACCTTAACATCACACATCTGATACCAGAATTTCAATTGGTATCAGAGCAGGCACCCTGCCTGTCTCTGGGTGAGATCTAGGGAAGTTACTTTCTGGTGTAAAGATGGACAAAGAAGTTGGAGGATTTGTCAACAGACCCCCTATTTTGGATGGCTCAAATTATGATTATTGGAAGCCAAGGATGATCACCTTTTTGAAATCCTTGGACAGCAGGGCTTGGAAGGTCATCATTAAAGAATGGAAAGCACCTGTTGTGGTTGAAAAAGATGATGCTGGGAAAGATAAAGAGGGCACCTCAAAGCCGAAGCCTGAAGAAGAATGGACCAAGGAAGAAGATGAGCTTGCCCTTGGTAACTCCAAAGCTTTAAATACAATTTTCAATGGAGTGGATAAGAATATATTCAGGCTGATCAATACATGTGAAGTTGCTAAAGAAGCGTGGGATATTTTGAAGGCTACACGTGAAGGAACATCTAGAGTTAAGATGTCAAGACTTCAGCTTCTAACATCGAAGTTTGAAAGTCTGAAGATGAAGGAAGATGAGACTATCCATGACTTCCATATGAGTTTGCTTGAGCTGGCTAATACATCCAGTGCTCTTGGTGAAAAGATGTCAGATGAAAAGCTTGTAAGGAAGATCCTTAGGTCTCTTCCTAAGAGGTACAAGATGAAGGTGACTGCTATTGAAGAAGCTCAAGACATCAGCAAAATGAGGGTTGATGAGCTCATTGGATCTCTTCAAACTTTTGAGCTTGGTTTGAATGAGGAAGAACCAGAAAAGAAGCCTAAAAGTACAGCCTTGGTTTCAAATGATCAAGAAGAGAAAGGGAATAGTTTTGAATCCCAGGAGGATCTATCTCAGGCCATTGTTATGTTGGGAAGGCAGTTCTACAAGGTGTTCAAAAGAATGAACAAGAACTTCAAGCCTAATGACAAGAACATTGCTTCTGACATCAGCAAGTCTAAGGAAAAGGATGAGGAGAAGACTGCTCAAGACAAGGGTATTCAGTGCTTTGAGTGTGAAGGTCATGGACATGTCAAGAAAGAATGTCCCACATTATTGAAGAAGCAGAAGAAGGGCATGTCAGTTTCCTGGTCTGACTCTGATAGTGACAGTGAAGGTGAGTCGGCAAAGCATGTTAGAGCTTTAACAGGAACTGTTGTTTCTGATGATGATTCTAGTGATGGGGAAATAACTTTTGAGGAGTTAGCTTCTACTTATCAAGAGCTTTATCTGAAGAGTGCTGAAATCTGTCAAGAAAACAAGAGTCAAAAGAAACAGATTGCTCAGCTTGAGACTGCTAAAGCTGATTTGGAAAATGAAGTCTCACTGGTCAAAGCTCATCTTGATCATATGACTAAATCTGTTAGGATGCTGAACAGTGGTACAGACATTCTTGATAAGATTCTGCAATCAGAGAAAGCTGCTGGTGATAAGTCAGGTATAGGATTTGTGGCTGAGAAAAAGGTTTCTGCTGAAGCAAGCTCTTCAGGAACAAAGAAGGAGGTGTCCCAACCATTGTCTCAACATCAAACAAAGAGACAGGATCCTACACCTGAGAAGGGTGCTCATTCACAGCCTCAGAATGTTGAGAAGAAGAATGGTTCTCATCAAAGGAAGATGCAGCCCCAAGGAGCTAGTTAGTATATGCATCCCCAATATCACAAGAGCATGCAAGCTGCCAAGTTCAAACAGAATATGTCTCATCAGATGTCTCAACATCAGGGAAACTGGTATGGATATGGATATGAGTACAACAATGTTGTACCTCATTACTATGGAAGAAGGAAGTCTCATCACCACAGGAAACAGCCTAGGAGACAGCATCCTCAGAACAGGAGAAGACAACTGCACCATAGAAGACAGGCCAACTATGGTAGAAGGAGACATCATTATGGGTGGCAGCACCAACAGTATCATCATCAAAGTGGCAGAAGGTTTAACCACTTTAGAGATGACAGAGTCAGATGCTTCTATTGTGGCAGGTTTGGACATATGCAGTCCTCTTGCTTCAAGCTTCATGGTTATCCAAATTCTGCTCCGCAACTCAGACAGAAGGAGGTCAGGCCCAAGGTGGGGAAACAATGGGTTCCTAAAGCTCAGGTCACATGTCTATTGGCTCATACCTCAGATGGACATTTTGCCATGGATGCATGGTACTTTAACAGTGGATGTTCAAAGCACATGACTGGATCCAAGGTGCATTTGGTGGAGTTCAATCTGTGCCATGCAAATAATGTTGTGTTTGGTAATGGAGAAAAAGGAGTAGTAGAAGGAGTTGGAAGAGTGAAGAATCATGATGGTCTTACTCTTGATAGTGTGATCCTTGTCCAAGGTTTGAATGCTAATCTGATTAGCATAAGTCAGCTATGTGATGAAGGTTACAAAGTCAGCTATTCCAAGGATGAGTGTCTGGTGACAAATGAGAAGGATGAAGTGGTCATGAAAGGAGTCAGATCCAGAGATAATTGTTATCGATGGGTACCTATAGAATTCAGCCCAACTGTTGATGTCAAGACTGATGTTTTAACATTAGACTGTGACATCAAGTGTGAAGAGATGCTGAAAGGTCAATCAGAGTTAGTGAGTTCTGATGTGAATCCTTTTAGTTTTTTAAAAGGAAAGCTTTTATGGAGGGAGAAAATCAGTGATCGGTCATTAAGAGGCACTCAAAATCAGGCGCCTTACCATATTGATTCTATATCAAGATTCATCAAAGCCTTCTCTTCTCGACTGTTCATCTCCCTTAATCACAACAGAATAGAAAACTCTTCTCTAACCTAGTCTGGTACAAAGGAACGATGTCTTCTCCATCCAAGAACTCTGATTCTCAAAGACCTGCGTATGAACGAACTAGGGTTTCATCGGAACAAGAATATGTTGACAAAGAACACATTCCTATGGCACTCCCAGATTTAGGTAACTCTAAACCTTCAACTAAGTTGAATAAAACTGAAACTAGGTCATCATCCTCTCAAGCTGTTGAGGAGAAGTATGATGTGGACATGCAGTTGGAGCAGATTACCACCAAAATTCTTGAGAAGGGAATACGTGTGAAAGGGATTTCTATCCCTTTAAGGCAAATGCCTGCTGAACAGGTGGGTTCTCAAAGTGAAGACACCAATCTTCATAGACTGGCCTTGTCTGTGATTCAAGATGCTGAAGGTGGTAGTAAAGATGAAGATCTTAAAGATACTGATGTCATCCCTGATGTTAGAACATCTTCCCCTAGGGTTGAAAGTCACAGTTATAAAGGGAAGGATCAGGTTGAGGTTATAGATGTTGAGGACTCATCTGATAGTGATATCATTGGTAATGCGATAGCAAGAAGAAGGGAGGATAGGAAAGGGAAAGGAGTGGAGTCACTTCCTAATGAAAATATGGTCAAGGATAAGAAAAGGACTTAAGTTGCAGACTCTCCCAAGTCATGGAGCAAAGTTGCCATGTCTGGCAAAAAGAGGAGAATCAGATTCAGAGTGTGATGTTCAAGACATCAACCCTGTGAGGAATAGAGCTGCTGATCAAGTGCCTGATAACATCTCATTTCACTGTGCCAGAAGCGCATCCATGTGGAATTGTGTAAGCCAAAGAAGGATAGCTCTGGAAAGAGAGCTAGTTACAAATGAATTAGAGTCTACTGGAATTGTAGATCTAATTAAGTTTGCTGGTCTCATAAGGACTGTGTCAGGATTGACTAGTTGCTATGATAGACTGGCCAGAGAATTTATAGTGAATGTCCCTGAGTCTATTAATGACAGCAAAAGCCTAACTTTCAGAAGAGTTACTGTTAGGGGTAAGTGTGTCTGGTTCTCTCCTAAGGTGATTAATGCCTACTTAGGAAGAAGTGAGGAAGATTATGGAGAATTAGAAGTCTCTAATAATGTTATCTGCAAAGAAATCACAGCTGGTCAGGTAGAAGTTTGGCCTTCAAAAGGGAAGTTATCAGCAAGTTTATTAAGTGTGAAATATGCTATTCTTCATAGAATAGGTGTTGTTAACTGGGTTCCTACAAACCACAAGACCTCTATTTCTGCTGGTTTGGGCAAATTAGTTTATGCCATTGGAACAAAGAGGTTGATTGACTATGGCTCTTACATTTATAATCAGACTATCAAGCATGCTGCAACGAGAGCTGCGAAATTGCCTATTGCATTTCCATCCCTCATTTGTGGGATAATTCTGTCTCAGCATCCTGGGATTCTTCACCAGTATGATATTGTGTGTAGAAGGAAGCCTGACTTATCTTTTCATCAGAAGCTGTTTGAAGTAAATCATGTTCCTGATCATGTCAAGGCATCTGCCTCAACATCTACTCATCATACTCATGTCAAGACTGATATGATTTCTGAACTGGAGGAAGCCTGTAAATAATTAGATGAAGCCATCAGAGTAAGCACTGAAAGAAAGGAGAGGTTCAAAAGATTACTTATGACTCTGAAGATGACAGAAAAAGAAGTTGCTGACAAGAATGATGAATCTGATAATGACAATGTTGATTGCTCAAAAGAAGATGAAGAAGATGATGATGATCTTAGCTCAGATGATTAAAGCTTTTACTGTTTTTTTCTTAGTCAGTAGTTTAGTTTTTTTTTGTTTCTGCACTTAATGTGCTTGGCTTGTAATATGAATATTGTGCAAGTATATGCACCTGTTTTGTTCTATGATTTGTTATGTCTTTTTACTTACTGTGAGACTGACAATGAGAGCTAGGGTAGTACTCATTGTGGGGATTGTCAAATTGTGGCAAAAAAGGGGGAGAAATAGCCTAGGTGTGTAGAGTGTACCCTATATCTGGTGTGATTCAGAAGTGCAGAAGTTGAGGGGGAGTGTGCTGCTGAACAGCTGTTATGCTGGATCTGGTTTTGAGGGGGAGCACCATTTTGGTTGTTGCCAAGTTGCTGTTGAAGATGGTGCTGCAGCAGAGTTTTTGTGTGAAGTTATGAAGATGCTGCTGCTTGAAGAATAAAATATACTCAAGTTTATTCCGCTGTTGAATTCTCTGAAGGTGCAGAGATTGTTTTAGCCAAAATTAGCCAAAGGGGGACATTGTTAGTTTCTTGGATTGGCTGGAATTTTGGTAAAACAAAGGTTGTTCAATGTTTGATGTCAAGGTGGTGATGTCACAACATTGAGGCTTAACACTGGGCTGTGTTAAGAGTGAAGTTGGATGTCTGATGTCACATGCGATGTTGTGACATTAGATCTGCAGAATTAATAACATCAGGTTTTGTGATTTTGTTAGGGTTTGCGTGTTAGCTAGAATTGTAGAGAGCAGATTGTCTCATTGGTTACGAATATCTTGGGATAGATATTCTCTGTTGCATAGAGATTTGATGCAGATTTGTAGGAGATTTAAAAGGTTGAAGATTTGAAAAGATTTTAGGAGAAAATCTATTTTGAATATTCAGTTTTAAATAACAAATCAGGTCAGATATTGTAGCAGGTCCAAGTGCAATTCAAAGAGCTATATAATGCGCATCATTCCTGGAGGAAAAGTAACGAAGAAAAAGAGCTAAAGACTGAGTGTCGTTTGTGTCTTCGTGTATGATTTGTAAACCATTCGAGTGTGAATTGGTATTGTTGATTTGAGTTATTCTTGATCAAAGCTGTGAAGCAGAATCAAGTAGTGCTGTTCAAAGTGTGTGATCTTTGAATTGTGTCACTGAAGTGTTTTAGGGATTGAGTAGTGTTCTCATATCTAAGTGGTTTCTTAGGTAGGAAGTCACTAGTAGGAATTAAGTTTAGGAGATTGTCAACTGGGTTGTTGAGTCTGTAAATTAATTCTACAAGTAGTGAATTTCATCCCTAGCTTGGTAGCCCCCAGACGTAGGTAGTTAGACCGAACTGGGTGAACAATTCATTGTGTTGATTTATTGTTGTTATTGCACTGTCCATTGTTCAGAGTGTGTTGTTGTGACATCGCACCTTAACATCACACATCTGATACCAGAATTTCAGAAGGTATAGACGTGATGAAGGAATCAGGTCATTGACCCACATTCTATATGTTAAACAACGTGAAATGAATGATGAGACAAATGCAATTCAGAAAACATTGATTGATATAAGTTGGTTTTCAAATACAATTTAATTTTCAGATTATAAGTTTCTATGTCAATTTAAATGAAATGTATTTTCAGTGAAGGGTTAGTGAAACAAACAATCTACATAGCATATAATAAACTCAACTTCATACAACAACACAAGATATTATGTAATGTTTTAAGAATTTAAAGAACAAAACATTGCTAAGTCACAAGAAGTTTCTTTCTTGTGACTTAGCAATGTTTTGTTCTTGTTCTTAAAACATTAATCAACAATAACAACATCAACAACAACATACAACAACATCTATCAACAACATAACAACATACAACAAAATAAGGTTCAATAACAACAATAGCAACATACAACAACACAAGATATTATGTAATGTTTAAAGAACGCACCTTTTTTTAAATTAATCGTGGATCTGGAACAAATTATGATTTTAATCTAGTTTATGAAGCTATGAAGAAGAAGTACAAGGTGAATGAAGTTAACACAATAGCTTCATACTTCTTGTAATTTTTTTCATAACTACGCTTTGTTAAGATGGTGAAGACGAATCTAAAAAAATAAGAACATTCACCAAATAAAAAAATGAGAACCTATTTTTAACAAGAAATGTAAACAAAATCAAAGCATAAGTTTAATGAACGAACCTGAAATATGATTAAAGAGTAACATAGCGATTGATGAAGACGAATCTGAAGGTTTAAGAAAGTTTAAAGAGTGACATGGATGTTAGGGTTATGTTATGAGAGAGAAGAGTGAAATATGTTAGGGTTTTCATTTGAGAGAAACAATTGTTATGTACTGAACGATAGATATTTTCGCTTTTATAGTAAAAAATATCACTTTTCATCACGGTTAGAAAGAGAAACCATGATATAATATATCACTTTTCATCACGGTTTGAAAGAAAAACCGTGATAAAATTTTAAACTTTTACAACGGTTCTTTAGTAAAATTGTGGTTAAATAACTTTCAATTTTTTATTTATTTATGAACCAAATGGTGAGAGAGTTATTATTTATTGTTATTGTTATTTTTCATTACTGTTGCGATTGTTGTTGTTATATTTGTTGGCTTGTACAATTTTTTTGTAAAACAATAATAGTGTAAAAATGAAAGAATATATACAACAATAATAAATAATTTCATTAAGAGGGCCAAAAGGGAAGAGTACATAAATAATTTCAGTACATAATTTTGTCAATGTCGGAACAATATCCCCTAGCAGCAAAGAAATATTCATAATCTATGACTCTCTCCTCACTACCCTCGTCAGAATCATAATAACAAATCTTCTTGTGCACCTTCTTCTTCTTCTTCTTCTTCTTCTTCAACTTCTTCTTCTTGGCCTTCCTAACCCTAAGTGTATCCCTGACAGTAGTCGATTCAGATGGCTGGACCTCCTCAGTTTACTTCTGATCATGGTGTTGTACTGTGGTGACTTCAGTTGAGATATTTCTGTTAGCATTCTCAGATGGAGAACTCATGTTGCTATATGTAGTTTAGAAGAATAGTTTTGAAGAAATGAAAATTCATTATATGAAACTGTGGCTTGCAATGATTACTTCCAATGGTTGATATTCTTGAATGACAATGTGACCGTCTTGAAAAATGAAGAAAATTTTCAATCATCATTATAGTTGGGAAGAACGTTTCTCTCTTTCGGGAAGAGCAAAGGTTGTACAGATAATATTACAACTGTTGCATATTAAATCCATGATTACATCATTTTCAATTTTTTATTTATTTATGAACTTAAGTGACACACGCTTTTTGTAATAGGAAAAATGGTAAAAATGTAGTTGCTAGGATTCGAACCATGTACCACTCACTTTATCACCACGGTTGTGTCTATCAACTGTGATTAAATAACTTTCAAAAAAATAAATAAACATTAGGCGCATCCAATTTCAGATATTACAACGGTGGAAGGCATGACCGTAGTAATATTATGTTACTGAATGTGTATTTTGTAGTATTGAAATCATCTAGTAGGAAAACCCGTAAGAAAGAGATTAAAGAGGTTTTTGTGGTTGAGTTGGAGAAGGAAAGGGAGAAGCAAGATAGGAAGTTAGAGGAGGATTGGAAGAAGTTTGAGGAGGAGAGGAAGAGGTGGAGGGAGAAGCAGGATAGGAATTTGGAGGAGGATAGAAAGAAGTTTGAGGAGCATAATAAGAGGTGGAGGGAGGAGAAGGATAGTAAGTTAGAGGAAGAGAGGGAAAGGTTGTTGCAGACGGTGCATGAGAGTATCCAGAAGCATCAGGAGAAGCGAGAAAGGATGACTGAGGTGAAGGTGTCTAAGAAGTGTATCTGCGATGTGCTTGAGGTATAAGTTGTAAGTTGTTGCTATTATTGTTTGCATATTTTTATTTTGGATTGTATTTATGTTGTTTTTATGAAGCAGAAATTGAATTCGTTGGGTCTATTAAGCTACATAAATTCAAGTTAGTTGGAAATTCGAGAGAATGAAGTTCAGAAAGTTACTGGTGGTACAAGCGTGAAAGAAAGTTTTTCTGCAAACCAAGGCAGTATTGAACCCACATTGTCAAGAGTAGATAACTTTGAGAGACTAAGAATGATCGTTGACAGTATTCCAGACACATGCTTGAGTATTATATTAAGTAATAATCCAAAACAGTTATTCGTACTTTCTAGGATTTCTGTCCATGAATTTTTGTCACGAAATGTGTATCTAGACAACTCCGTGTTACAAGTTTGGTCCTCGTAAGTATAGTTTTTATGTTGATATATATTTATATTCATACGTCCTTCTACTTTAACATAAAGATTTGTTCTTGCAGATACATCCATGACTTATGTGTTGAAAGGAAACTTCAAAACAGGTATTGTATCTTATATCCGGCGCACATTGATCTTACTTGTGGTTTGACAAGACACAATATCTGTAATTACTTAAAAGATAAATTGAAAGGGAACATCAAATATTGTTATTTGGCCCTGTTTTACCGCAAGTAAGTATATATTAATTTGTGTTTTCATTTATAAATCAATTTTATACATATTAATTATTCTAAATGTTTATGCAGAGAACATTGGCAACTAATTGTTATATGTCCCAAGAGAAATACTATAGTTGTATTTTGCTCATTGCACTCTGAACTGCCTGAAGAAGTGGTTAATGCTTTGAATGGGTAAGTGTTATTTTTTTTAACTTTAGAGTTGAATAGTTTTTATTTATGTTTAATTTTAACCGACATGTGTAGAGCGGTGGAGGAGTATAATGCATTCAAATATAATGTACTTTGTAAAAGGCCTATCTATGTTTCCCCAAAAGTAAGTATGTTACTTGTGCATTTATTGATATTATATTATTTGTGTATTAGTGTGATATAAATATATAAAAATTATTTGTAGTGGGAAAACAACCCGACAACCATTCATGTGGATACTATGTTAAGAGATACTCCCTCCGTCCCAAAATATAAGAGAAAAAATCAAAAACACACTTATTAAGAAAAGTAAAAACATAATAGTTTGACTAAGATTTTGTTGAAAAATATTGGTTTGAAAGATGTAAAAACAATTCTAATTGGTTGTTGGTTATAGAAAATATGAGAGAGAAAGCAAATTAAATGCAATTTGCATTTAATTTTATCTTGAAAAAGATGAAAGTTGATTTTTTCTCTTATATTTTGGGACAAGAAAAATGTACTTTTTTCTCTTATATTTTGGGACGGAGGGAGTACACTAGTGCAGAAAGAGTAATTTACACCCGTTTTTTTTTTTACATTTTGCACCCGTTTTTAGAGGGTGTGAATTCAACGGGTGAGAAATGTCTGACGAATTTACACCCGTTTTAAAATGGGTGTAAATAAATGTTATATTACACTTTTTTTTTTGTTGAAATCGGGTGTAAATGTTTATATATATATATATATACATTTATAGATGGTATATTACACCTTGTTTTATAGAAATCGGGTGTAAATATTTGCATATAGATATTTATAGATGGTATATTACACCCTTTTTTGTTTAAAATAGGTGTATAAATATGTAATATTACACCCTGTTTTAGAAAATGGGTATAAATTTTTAAATAATTGCATTTAAATTAAACATATTTACTCCCCATTTGATAAAAATTGGGTGTAAAATAAACAATGTTTACTCTGGATGTTGACAAATTTACACCCTATTTTCTTTAAAGAATGTAAAAATATGACATATTACACCCGATTTTACCATGGATGTTGACAAATTTACACCCAATTTTACCATGGATGTTGACAAATTTAAACATTCGCTATAACATATTATTCACTATAACATTCGGTAAACAATAGAGGACCCTTATGTCCACATTATTCACTATAGCATATTATTCTATATCTGACTCTTGTAAACACAAAGTAGGCTTCAAAGTTAGTAAAGATAACCTAGTATAAAACATATTCAATGAACTCTAGGTATCATTTACAAAGAGCAAAATCGTGATGTGTGCAGATTCTCTGCTAAAGATAGCCCTATACCAGCAAATAATTTTAGGGCTAAAGATAGCCCTATCTATGGCAAAATCATGATGCAATCCTGATTTTAAGTACGACAAAGTTGATGAAAGCAGTTATCACCGCTATTACTAAAATTGAGAACAGTAGACCTATACCAGCAAATAATTTATTGTCAAATATAATTTTCTTCTTAGAAATCAAACAAATAAGGCTTATTTAAAAGTTAATACCTAGTATGGCATGATGAAGATTGTAGATATCTCTCCTTCGAAAATAAATTTTAAAAAGGAACGCATTGAGATAGCAACAAAGGTACTAAGATCTCATATTGAGGCTCCTCATATGATAGAATTGGATTTTGAAGATATTGATAATCCATATCTAGATTGTATGGACAATATTGATCAAAAAACATATTACATGATGGCAATGATGGTGCTATAATTTCCATATCTTGAAAGAATGAACATTCCAGGAGTGTAGGAAACCTGTTATAATGTAAGTGATGAAATATGTTAATGTAATTTACCTGGAGCTTGACCACTGATTGCTGTGCATTGTACTTAAAATCAAGATCACTATCAAACCTCAATTTTAAGGCCTTATAGAATGCCTATAAATGCACAAACTCCAATAATTTCATAATAACTAAAATAGTTTTCTAGCGAAACTAAAAAAATGATGTGCACATAAAATATTATCCCAATAGACCAATAAAAATTGTCATTTCAAGGTTGATAATTCATCTATCTAAATTTATAAAAATTGACACTGAAAATAATACTAATTACTAGTATCTACAGTAAAAAATAAGCTCGGATAGTTATTTTTGAACTCATACCTTGATATCTTTATAATTAATAAAAAGTAGTAATGCAAGTGCTGAAATGATCTCAAAAAGAAAAAACTATTTTACGCTCAAAAGCCTTTTCACATTATTTTTTCAAATTATTACTGGTGTCGTTGTGTCAGTGTCGGGGTCATGTTCGAGGTGTCCATGCTTCATAGCACGAAAATAATATTTGTACTATGGACAAACAAATGGTTATTACAACAACAGCCAAGTAATTATAGATCCATATTATTGTTCCTCGATCAAAACTAGCATTACTTTCTATAACCAAGTAATTATATTTATTTTCGACATCTAATGAATCGAATGATAGACAATACCTGCCATGCTTAGAACATAGAGTGGAGTTGGCATCCAATCTTTCACTGGCCATCAAACTATCATTTCCTGCTTTAACACAAATACTAGTACTCCACCACACCCATAAGTAGTATATTCATACAACTTGTTTCTCTGTTTTAAACCTTATCATCGTTAATATTGTTTCAAAAATGAAGATAAAGTTAACTTATTCAAAACGAGAGTGCCACAGAATTTTCTAGAAGAAGTATACTCACCAAACATGTAGGAGAATCATTTCAACTTTGGATAGTTTTGGCCCTTATCAAAGATGGTGTTTCACACGATTATTCTTAAATCAACTCTGTCTTCAATTATTTTTCCACTACAAAATGTTGAACTATGGACATGTGACACTCACTTAACTCGAAAGAATCAAAAGCAGCTTCATTATCTATCAAACTTCTAAAAGAATCAGCAAAGGTCCTGCTAAGGTCCTGCTGCTTACACAATAAGACAAACATAAGTTACAGAAAGCCAAAGAGTTATAACATACTAGAATAGGAGTAGGACCACTTGTTACCTTTCAGTAGTATTTTGAGCATCTCGGTTGATGGAAGTTCTTTCCACCTTCACTGAAGTACAGAAAGTAACTGACTTCTTTGCAGAGGCCCAAGTCTTTGTTGTGAGGTCTTTGCCTTGCCTTTTGATTCTAGCCAAGATCTCAATTTGGCTTCCATGTCAACATTGACTTTTGGTGTCTCAAGTTTATGAACTGAAGGTACAAAATTAGAGACATGCCTTGATCGAGCAGCCAGACCAACAGTATTAACAGATTCTTGGTTGACATAATTTGAAGTCATTAAATGACACCAGAAATTGAAACTGACACAATTTATTAAACTAAAATAAGTAACATAACCATTACTACATGTGCCAAGTAACAATACTTGAAACAAAATTATTCGGTAACTCAAGACACATGACCCCCCTTGCATAGTTCATGTTGCTTAATTGTCTTACTTAGGCCTAACTTCTATTCCTTCAACAATCAGACCTGTCTTCCAATAACTACCTTTCTCTAAAACCTCCATCTGGACTTTTTCATTCTCCATGTCTGAATTGAAAAACTCCCCCATCTCAATCTCCAACCACCCATCACTTCTCACGATAGGACATTGCAATCCTACTACTCTGTCGTGAGACCTATCTCTCACATTAGGATCCAAACAGACATTTTTAGTACTACTATGTCCACCTTCGACAACAACTGACAACTTTGCCGGATGGTTATGAAATCCAAAGGGATCAACCATCTTGAACACAACATAAGCTGCATACTCATTATGTGGAGACAATGCAATGGTGTTTATCGTTCCATGAAATTCAAGCCAACAAACCTTAAGAAGCCTAGCGACTTCAGGGAACCTGTCCAAAAGTAGTACACAAGTTACAAAGGTTAAAATATAAAAAAAGAGAGAAAATTGGAAAGTGTGCAAAGTAAATATAAATACTGAAATGAAAAAATACACAAAATTAAAAAGACTTTAATACTTAATAATAAAAGAATTTAAAGTACAGAGCAATAATAGTATTATTAACACAAGAATTTAAAAGAAATACAAAACGTAAGAACTAAGCTAACCTGGAGTCAGGCGTAGTAATCCACTTCCAATAGCGCTCATCATGAACCTAAGCAGTGGATAAAGATCTAGCCGCTAGCATGTAACATATTTTCCCACTCTTTCTATCCAACTGAAAGCTCTGCATTATCAATTCAGTTTAATTACTAACCCTCAACATGATAAACTCTAACATACAAGAAATTAGGGAAACAGTACCTTGAGACCATTGTCGATGATGATAGGGCGGTCGGACAGTGCTAAGTAGAGAGCCTTTCTGGAAGAAACGTTGGCAAGTGAAGGAGAGTTTGAGATGATAAAGTCCATGAATTGAGAATCGGAAGGGAGAAATTGATTCCAGACAGCGTCGAAATCGGCAGCAGAATGAAAAGTATTGGAAAGCAGTGAGAATCTGTCGGCGTCAACCAGAGTAGTATGAGAGAGTATGGCAGTGATGCATCCTTCAGGAAATTCTTCAAATTGTGTCATTTTAAAATTCAAATTGTAGATAGTTTGAATTCATTTATAACAAGAAACTACAATGTAGATAGTTTGAAGTCATAAATTATTAATCATTAAATTCATCAAATATACAGAGACATTTATAACAAATTTCAAATCTCTTCCTACTGCATAAGGAAAGAATAAACCAGAAAAAACCAAAACAAGGTTGTTGTTGGCTAGGACATTGGTGAGACCGGAGACGGTGATGTTGGTAAGGCAATATATTGAGTGATTCCTGCAGTCCTAGAAGGAGGCATGGCAGACCTTCCACTATTCCAATCATTTGGGATGTTATCATTTGAGACAATGGTACCTGCAAAACCCTGTTGCGGATGAGGGGCTGCACCAGTGGCCATTGATTGAGGTGGACGAGGAGTGTTACCAGGCGGCATGAATTGTTGAGGACCAGGGGCACTACCTGCAGGCATAAATTGTTGTGGACCAGGGGCACTACCAACAGGCATGAATTGAGTTGGTCTAGTGGTTGGATTCTGTTGGGAAGGAAGATATTGTGGATTTGCAACAGAACCTGGTAATCCCTGTGATTAAGGTGGTCTCATGTTAGGACTCTGCTGGGAAGGGAGATATTGTGGGCTTGTAACAAAACCTGAAAAACCCTGTGATTGAGGTGGTCTTGTGTTAGGACTCTGATGTGAAGGTAAATATTGCTAGTTTACAACAGAACCTGCTAACACCTGTGATTGAGGTAGTCTTGTATTAACATTCTGCTGAGAAGGTAGATATTGCTGGTTTGCAACAGAACCTGCCAACCCCTGTGATTGAGGTGGTCTCATATTAGCATTCTGTTGGGAAGTAAGATATTGTGGGTTCACAACAGAACCTGTTAACCCCTGTCCTCTATAGGAAAGATTTTGAGTAGACGTGGGTGCAGCATTCACACCCATCTGCCCAACAGACAAGGCAGCCACTGGATTCTGACGCTGTGGAGGCAAAGCAGCAAGATTGATCGGCGGTGGAGGGATTTTAGCAGCAGCCGGACCAAACAACGCTGCTTTCACAATATTAGGAGTTAAATCTCGCTTACTCTGAACAATCGTTACTAATCTCAAAGCATTATAAAAATCATTCCGCCCAAGGAAACCAGTTTTGGACTGATCAGCATGCATCCATACCTGTAGTTCATACCAAGAACAATAAGCATTACACTAGATCGAGTTACAATCCCCAATTAGAAAGAACAATAAGCATTACTGGTAGGTTTAGATTGAAGTCATATAAGAGAATAAAACAAAACCTGAGCGAGGACGTGTTTAGGCAAGTTAGATCCCTGAAAGAAACCTACGGCTTCAGCTCCACTGATTCTTCCATCTCCGTCCAAATTTGCTCTCCTAAAAAACGCTTCGAACTGATCCATGTCCAGTGCTTCCATTTCTGTTCCCAGATCGCGCGCCACAGAACCAACTCAATTAGGGATTTGGTTCGTGGAAGAAGGAGAAGAAGAAAAGAGGTAAATGAAATTAAAGAATGATAATTGTTGAATCAAAGGGATTCTAGTTCTCAATTGGGGGATTTGGAAAATTGAGGATGATTTAAGGTTTTGATATTTTCTGGCAAGTTTGGGTTCTGATACTCCAACGACCGTAATACAGGTTGTGCCTCAACGGAGCAACTTGTTCTGACGATGATTTCATTACATTGCATCTACCTATCATATCATAAATCATAAAGTAGTAACAATCATAAAGTATAAAATTTAAGACTGTTGTGTAAAATCAATGACATTCAGGAGAGCTTTTCATAAAATAAATTGTGCCATCTATGTTACCTTGTCATCCAATGCATCCATTATGCGCCTCACCATAGCTGCAACATATATACATTTTGGCAGAAACATTCCAAGTAAAGTTGTTGCAGCATAAAGAGTTACGTCTAGAGCTGAAGCATAAAGCAAAAATGCTATGATCATAATTACTTGTGTAATTGACATCCAAAATGTTCTAGGCAGTGTTTTCAACCTGTCAGGATGATAACCTCGTCAATATATGCACATGCTAAGTATAAGATAATTCAAATTGTAGTTGTCATTCAGTTCATAAATGAAGAAAATACCTAACAAAGTGTTCAGAAACAACACCAGTACCGAGACAACCGATGAAATTGCAAAAACTGAAGACTGAAAGCAACATGGTTGTATCTTCTAAACCCAATGTTAACTATGATTAGACATTAAAATATAGTACACTTAAGTATAATAATGTAAGAACTGAAGACTAAAAGCAACTGGAATTTTGAAAGTATAATAATGTAAGAAGAATAAAAACAGAAAAATATAGTACACTTAAGTCGAGTTTTAAAACCAAACCGAACAAGACTATTCAACCGGTTGAACCGTTAACCGTGAACTGACACGGTCTCTGGTTTGATTATTTAGCAGCTAAACTGCAATTTAATCCCGCTTCAAGTGGTTCAACCATGACCTGGAGATCTCATTAGATTGATGTCTAGTTCGGTATTTTAAAACCAATTCCAGTTGCTCTCTGGCGTTGTATAATTGGTATTATGATGCCACAAAGCAACTGTAACTGAGTTTGTGTTTTTCTAAACCAATTCCAGATTAGTAAAAAAAACCATTTCCAGTTGCTCTGTGGCATTGTATAACTCTGGCATTTATATGATTTATACAATGTCATAGAGCATTTAATTGGATTTAGGATTTTACTCCAAACTTTTAATAAGTAATTGACAGTAACTGTTCAAAATAAACTATCACTGTCAACTCTGGGAATCTAAACCTAAATCCAGGAACCAAAACCAAAATTCAATGCCTTTACCTTGAGGATCTTGGTAATTGTCATGAACGAAATTGGTATAGGGTTGTTGTTGATACAGATTGTGATTCCCAAGTAATGCATAACTTTGGTCGAACTGTGAGTTCCACACACCAGGAACAAATTGGTTCTCCAAAAAATCATATCTTGAATTACAATATGCTGAAGGAGTTCCTGCCTGAGCCAAAAGCTCAGCAAAACTATTACTCGGACCAGAAACATCGTCGAACGACACCTGTACCCGAGTTCTGGCATTGTCATGACCAATGTTTGATGTTCCAGCCACAGATTCTGACCTGTTGGTAACATCTCCACTTGCTGAGGATTCTAAAGACGCAAATTCCCCATTGAATTGAGAATTCAGCTGATTTCTCTCTCCAAAAGTGCAGATCTGCACTGGTCTTTGGGCAATGGGCATAAAAGGTGTTGTGGGTATCCATAGAACCTCTGAATTAACCTTCTTTTTCTATTCTGTTTCACCAAACTCCATTTTTTTCCTGCATAAAAAAACCTTAATTAAAACTGGTTCAGAAGAATTGAAAATTAAAACACAATAACCGACAGGAACTTAGGAAAGAAACATTAATAAATTAAGATACATAAAAACTAAATAAAAAAACAGAACATAAACATAGATCCGGTTTAAGAATTACCTTAATAAAAGTAACAGCTGAGAGACAGAGCTGTTGTTAGTGAAGAAGGATTCGAAGTTTATACAGACACACAAAACGCGACGACAAACATTCCATTCTAAATTTTCCTCGCATAAAACAGTATGTCTTAACTTAAAGGTCAGTCAAACATTAGCGCACAAAAGTTCCCCAAACCTAACCCAAAAAAATCTAAATCAACAAATTTTCAATCAAATAAAATTCACACATAACATAACAATAGTTGATAATTCAAAGTATTTCGTAATCAAAATCAATTGATTTCACATTAAAATCTAAAATTTCAAAAGTGAATCTGAATACAAATACATGAATTTATTAATATCACAAATGAAATTACAAAAATTAGAAAGGGATCAAAAAGTAATAAGAACGAACCTGAGACGAGATTTGCCCCAAGGCTGGCTATAAGCTCTTCTGTATCTATGCAAAATCTCTTCCTCTGAATACTCCACACCAAATTTCTCCCCAATTTGTCTATATATCTACAACACAATAAATCAGAAAATTAAAAAAAAACTCACACTATGTCTATAATAAGAGAATTGAAAGAACCTGAGCATAGGTTGAGACAGAAGAACAAGAGTACCAACATCATCAACGAGAAGAGCTTTGTGCGCAATCTGACCATACAGAGATCTTCTATAATCAGCATAATCTTTCAAATGCGTGCCGCTCTCAAAACTTTCATCACTCACCACCGCCGCGGAGGAAGAGTACGACGCCGACCGCCATGATTTATGAAGAAAAGAAGAAAGAAAGAGCTGCTATGGGATTTAGACTGAAAAGGGTTTGAGAGAAATAGGTTTGAGTGATATTAATAATTAAATTTGATATATTGATATGTGTTTTGTTATTATTTTATTTAAGAAATATTAATTAATCAATTTACACCCATTAATTTATTTACTTACCTAAATATATTATTTTATAAAATATAGTTTGGTTTATTAATATATTTAATGTTAATATTTAGAGGTATTAAACTAAATAATTATTTTTCCGTCAATCTTAATTTACACCCGTTTTTCCTTTAACAGGAGTAATAGAGATATTATTATAGTAATGATTTTAATTTACTATAATAATGTTTTTAATTTATACCCTTTTTTAAAAAAAATGGTGTCTATTTTCACGTACTACTACTACAAATGACATTTTATTTACAAGTTTGCCACCGCGTTTAATATTTACACATGTTTTCAGTATAATTTGTGTAAATTTTAAAATTATATTCGTCACTTTGCACTAATGATATATGCTCTATATTGTCTCCACGGGCATTAAAGAGGGGGTGAATGAAGCATAAGGTATTAACTTAATCCATATCTTTTTAAGTTCATGTTGTTGTTAGCTTATCATAATTTAATTTTTGTTCTAATTATAGGATTTTAACAACAAAACAACATACTCAAAAGAAGATATGGATGACATTCGATCAAGTTTGGCTAGAGTCTTTTTATCTTATTATGATTCTCTAAAACAATAGTTTTTTCTTGGTTGTAAATGTGTAAATTTCATTAATTTGTTTTGTGTAAACATGTAAATATGTGTATTCTGTCTTGATGATCAGAACAATGTAAATGATATGATAAATTCCAATTTTGTCACATATTTTGTAGTTTCTGCATAAAAAATGATGCAGGCAGGTCAATAGATTTATAATGATATGATACAAGCCAGTGAAAATAATACAGAAAAAATTATACATACCAGCAAAAATGTTATATGCAGTGAAAATGATTCAGACAAAAAATGAGATTTTATCCTTGGGTTATTACTTAAAACTGAGGTCAATAGATAACTTATTACATCAATCTTTAAATACATCTGAGAGGTAAATGGTGAACAAAAAATGCATTTGATGAGGATCGAACTCATGACCTTTTAATATGTAACCTCGGTTTAATATATTAAACCGAGGTGACAAGTGATGTTTTTCATGTCGCTGTTTATTACCTCGGCTGTGTAGCCGAGGTTAAATGAATTTTGCGGCTGAAGTTAGATGTGTTATTTGTAGTAGTGATTGGATGTTGGTATATATGATTTAGTCACACTTTTTGGATCAGTGAATGCATTTGGTAATTGATTTGCTAAGATTTGCAGGTGAATTATCTTTTGAACTTCTAGTTCACATTGTTTTGTTTGAGGATTAAGACAAGACAATGATAATTTATTCCAACTGATCTCTTTTTCCAGCTTCTTATTCTCTCTCCCTAATGTTAGGACATTTGATTGATCAAAATGACAATTAGCAGATCGAGTATTGAATAAATCTCCTTGTTGGTTCAAGGTACTTTATAATAGATGGAGATTCATATCAAACATATACTCTAATCCTTCTTTAAGGACTCATCTTAGTGTGATATGGTAGAGAAATTGGAACATATAGCGTGTAACACCCTTCTAAATACCGCGGAATAAATATAAATAAATCAGAGTAATTATCATGCATTTCACAAAAGGGTGTCACATATAATTTCAATACATCACACAAACACCTGTCATGCTCAATAACACTTAAAATAAATTCATGCTTTTCATACACTTTCACATTAGCATGTAGTAGTTGATTTACTTCAATCATAATAGATATAATGAATGTCTCATGCTCATCGCATTCATAATCGATACTTAGGCATAAAAGCCAATACTCCACATAATTCAAATAAACATAACAACATAAAGTATAGTACATAATGTATCTCTCAAACATAAATCGAAACGATCCCAGTGTTACATGATCAGAGCACGACTCGACCCAACATAAATAAAGAAACTAGACCAGCTACTCCAACGGCTACCTCGCGCTAGAAGCACCTCTACTCCTCGGTACCTGAGAGATGTCGTACAAAACACCATTCCAACAGAAGGGTGAGAATGCACATAATTATCGAAACCATAAGATAATATATAATTTTAAGGCATACAAGCATAATCACAATTATTCTCACACTTCAAAGTTTCATCAACATAGTATCACTCAAGTAACCATACCATACACAAATATATACACACAATCCACAATTTCACATATTGCACATAATCCCATATAACAAATATAGGCACAATGAGACTCAATGCAAGACTCGAATGCAACTCATGCAATATGCTACCAACACTTGTTATTATTTTTCGGTTTTTACATTTAAATTGGGTCCGTTCCCTAGACTAATAACACACAAAATCCCATTCCCTAAGCTTTCAAACCCCGCTTTAGGTTTGGGACAAGTCACTAGCTCCCACGGAACTAGCAAGCATTCCCTCTTGACATAAATGATGCGAGTGTAAATTCAACATTCATATGCAATTAAGACCTTACACAAATCTTAATATCCAAGCATATCTTCAATAATTCATCACACTTGAATTATCACACAATTGCACACACAATCACATTTTCATAATCAAGGCATTCTTATTTCAATACTACCACTACACATAGCAAGTAATTTACAAGAATCAACACAATTCCACCACATTTCACAAAATACATGATACTGATTAAACATAAAATATTTAATTCATCGTCAATAATTAAATCCAATATTCATATGATAATTAAAAAGAATTATCAACCAATAAATAAAATGTATTATTAATATTATTATGCTACTAAAATAAGATATATTAATAAACTAACAAAAGAATTATTAAATTAATACATAATTTATTAATTAATAAATTTAGATTTATGTGTCTCATATAATGTTTTAAAAACCGTACCGAACCGTCCGGTTCAACCGGTTGGACCGGGAACTAGAGATGAATCTGGTTGGGTCAACCTTTTAAAACCGCTAGTGGGTCAAAACTGGAGTTAAACCGGAAAAATCGGATTGAACCGTCAAAAACCATTTGAACCAAAGGACCGGAGCCGATTTTGTAAAACCGTCTGGTTCAAAAAACTTCATCAAATTGACTATTTTTAAATTTAATATGTTAATATCAAAACTTAACATACATTTCCCAAATACAAAAAATAATTTCGTGTGTTTTTTATAACCATACAAACTTCTATGTTTTATCACTTTATTATAGTTTTTCTTTCAACCACACTCCATCATCATCATGCCGTCTCTTTCAAACATAGTCACGGTGTCCAACTCTATTGATTGTCGTTCAAGTCAATATTGTTTGTTGTTGTCAATTAAGACTTGTTTGTCGTAGTTCAACACAAATTTGATTTTTTTTTTTGTTTAATGAAGTATATTGTATTATTTATATTTTGGTATTCTATCTTATTTAATTTAGGTATTTTTAATTATTTGAACTTTATTTTAGTTATTATATTCTATCATTTTAATTTTGGTTTGAATTAGTTTAATAATTTATTTTATTGCAATTTTTTAGTTTGGTCAAAATATTCTTAAATGATGGTTGAAATAAATTGTAGAACTGTGTTATGTTATGTATTATTGATATTGTTGTATTAAATTTGTAATGGATTTTTGAAATATTTGTTTTATTAAGTTAGAACATATAATAATGTGTGACATATCTATGAAATTTAGTTTCATATTATTAGTTTATTTAATAAACGGTTAGGTCGTAGGTTTAACTGGTTTAACCAATTGAACCTTATACCCTAAGTGTCACCGGTTCGATCTCCGGCCCGGTTTTTAAAACATCGATCTCATATATATCTTATAGTTGCTACATCACATAGTAGGATAGGATCCACATTCATTTCCTAATATTTTTCTTACTTTACTTGGCTTGTGCTACAGGATATATTTAATGAAGCATTACTTTCATATCCTAATGTTCCTTGCAGTCATGCGCTAGATGACAAGAAAAAATGGAATGAATACATTGCCTTGTATTAAATGAAAGAGGCACATGAGTCATTGAACTCACAATTCATTTTCCACGCTACAGTACAGTAATAAAGGATTTTTTTTTAAGATAACACATTTTTTCAAGAAAAATACCAAAAAAAACCAACATTTCAAGCAATTTACCAAAATGGCTGGGTTTGAAAACCCTTTATAAGGGTGGCGCCATATGGAATGGCGCCTCAGTTAGAGGCCACATGCCAAATCATATGGCGCCTCAGGCCAAAATGGTATGCCCTAATTTACACTGGGGAGTCGCCATCTGGGATGGCGCCTCAGTGTATATAGTTTTTTTTAATATTTGTTATTAATTGGAAATTAGAAAAAAAAACATTTTTTTAAAATAATTTAAATTTTGGAAATTTAAAATATAATTAATTATATAATTTAATAGGGTATCATGTGCCTATAAATAAGGGTTCACCATCAGTTGTTATTGCAAAACACTTGTCACAAAAACCCTAATTTCCTCCCTTCCCTCACCAATATCCCAAACTCTCCCCTACTCAACACCATGTCTTCATCCTCAAATCGCTGTCTGTCGTCATTGTAACACGGTGGTTTGAACTGACTTTTAAAATGTTGCGGTAAGCAAGAGTCGCCACCGACTTTTATTTTATCCAATAAAGAAAGAAATCAAAGAACAGGAAAGACCTTTTAAAAGATTTTGAGTTCGGGGGGTAAGTTATACAAAAGGAAGGTACGAGCACCTTTTGTATCCATGGTTATCCATGGGCTCTTAATTGCTTAGCTCACTTTACTTTGTTTGAAAAAAATAGTGTAGTGTGTGATTAGAAAATATTTTTCGTAAAGACTTTAACTTTGTAATGATCCTCGTATGGATTTATACAAAGTGTTTATCTTTGAAAAAAAATGTTTGCAAAGATGTGAGGTGTAAAGAGTGTTTTTTGAAAGGAGTGAGTAGGCATTTAAGAGTTACTACCCTAAGTTGTAGGTCTTTCTTGTTGTTTCTTTCCTTTAAGGGTAAGACTGTCCTTACTATTAGTGAGTAAGTAGTCTTTACCTTGGATGTTAAAGGGACGAGTGTAGGGTCATCGTATGGTCATTAAAGGCAACTCGTAGGGATACCTTAGCAATTCGAAGGGACTATCATCATTTTTCCGTAGGGTCATCGAGGGACAAGATCATTTTTTCGTAGGCAACTCGAAGGGTCATCGAGGGACTATGATCTTTATATCGAAGGGACTATGATGATGTTATTCGTAAGCGTCTTTTGCTAAAGTATCCCTACGTTCGAGGGGCATGACCAATTTAATCGAAAGGCAGCGAAGAGAGGTTACCCTAGAGGTGTAAGTGTGAAGAGTGTGTTGATTCAGTTATTTATCTTGAATTAGGATTATTCTATGTCAGGTTTTAAGTCTTGCCATGCAAACCTTAGTTACTAGCAGTTGAATATGTACAAAAAAATTAAAGTGCGGGAATTTAAACCTAAGCTATTACATCCCATGAGCAGTTACAATATTTAAAAAAAATGCGAGGAAATGTAAATCTACGCTATTACATCCTGTGAACAGTTACAATATTTAGGAAAATGCGAGGAATTAAAGTTCTAAATTATTACAACCAAGAAATAATGTTAATGATTTTTTTTTTTTTAGAAAAGAAAAGGATTTTAAGATTAGTAAATAAAAGATTTTTAAGGTTAATGGTAATAAAAAATTAAATAATTATGTACAAATTAATCCTAAAGTCTAATTAATTTTAATTAAAACTAATTCTAAATTAATGTCTTTTTGTACCTTTTTTTTGCAACGATTTTGAATAATAAAAATAATTAAAAGTCATAACTTTAATTATTTACAAATTAATTAAGTTAATTAATAAAAATAAAATAAAAAGAATCAAAAAGTTTATTAACTAATTAAAAAAACTAAATTCTAATTTTTTTTTTGTGATTTAATAAAAAAATTAATTTTATTAAAGTCTTATTAAAAAAATGGTTAGCTAATTAAAGTTAATTTAAATAATTATTAAAGATTAAAAATTAAAAAAGAGAAATAAGAGAAAGAGGAGAAAATTATGAAGAAAAAGAGAAAAAAGGAAAGGAGGGCGCTGGGATTTGAACTCAGGCCCTCAAGGCAATTCACTGAGGCCTCCACCACTGGGACAAGTGCGTGCTTGTGTTATATGAACGAAACAAATAGAATAAATATTAAAACCACGTCAACTTCAATCAGCGAACCAGATCGCGCCACCTCATCGTCTTCTTCGTTGTCCTGGCTGCAATTTTTGCTACTAAATAGCTGCGGATTGGCTACAAATTTGCTACGATTTTCACTTGTAGCTAAAATCTGCAGAAATTCAAACTTCAAAAAAACGCAAATTAAATGAATAAATCATACATATTCCTACTAATTAAGGTCCTAGGAGTTCAATGGTATAATTTTTAGAGCCTGAAAGTGCTTGTGGAAGGAGCTTCGAAGAAGATCCGTTTCTTGCCCTAACCATGGCAACTCACGCAACCTGCGGCCAAGCTTAACAAAAAGACATTAAAACAAACTAAATGATGTTTATGAACATGGTTATATATGAGAAATAGTTTAATGCATCATGAAATACGAAAAACAAAATTTTTAAAGTGTGGGAGGCGGCCATGGTTGAGAGTCCATGCTCCACACGTTATCAACCTTCAAAAGGGGTGGAATGAGCTCCTGGGATGGTTTTGAGATGAATTGGACGTGAAAAAGTCGTGAAAACTTGCTATGAAATGTTTTTATGATTTTTCTAGTTTTGCCTTTTTTTGAAAATATTTTTGGATTGCTTGATGTGATTTTTTTTCGTGCCTTTAGGTTTGGATATGGTCATGTATTTATAGGAGAGGAATTAGGTCAAAAAGTTCCATGGGCTTGGATCAAAACTTGAATGATATTGAATGGTGTTCAAAACTTACCATTTTCTCATATTTGGCCATCCAATCTTCCCTTAACAATTTTGCACGAATTTAAATCAGATAATATGTTCATAAACCTCAATATTTGATTCCATAATCAACCACAAATCAAATCTCTTGATTTTCTTATATTTATTTTGATTTAAATTGAATTTAAAGGATTTAAATCCAATAAAATATGGAATAAATAATAAAAAATCAGAAAATGTGATCAAATGGTCGTGGGTCATCTTAAAATGAAGTTTAGGTTGTCACAAAATGGGCCCTTTTGGCAAAAAGTGGAGTTTGGCCATTATTTGCTTTGTGCACCTCCTCAAAATTGTCCAACTTTGACAATGCATAACTTCCTCATTTTTTATCATTTGGATGTGTTCTTGGACTTTTTAGAAGCCTCAAGATGTCCTCTAATCACTCCTTTTAGTCCCATGTCAATTTGATCTCCCATGTTCAAGTTATGAGCTTTTGAAAAAGGTTGACTTTTGTTGACTTTCAAAATGACCTATAATGTCTTGGCTCATATCTCCCGAATGAAGCATTTCTGGACTTGGCTTGTGAGACACAAAGTTGTAGGGAATTAAATTTCCTTCAAGATGGGCTTTGGTTGAGGAATTTTTGATGAAGTATGTGGAAGTTATGCCTGGTCAAAGTATAGTTGACTTTTCCTATAAAACCCCTAATTTAGTAACTCCCGATTCTTGATGATTCTGAGGTTTCCTTGATGAATCATGATCAACCCTTGATCAAATAATGAATTTCACCCCATAATCTTGATGTTGACCAAAAATCTTGAGGTTTGACTTTGTGTTGACCACAGTTGACCTTTTGACCAAGTTAACTGATTTTAACTGTCTGAGCATCTGACTGACCAAACTTGTAAGGAAAGTCTTGAAACTTGTTATGAGGATTCTTTGAAGTGTATGGGACACCATAAAGTCCTTTTGAAGCTTTAGAAGTCCAATCTACTTTGAGAAGTACACAACCCTAGTTGGATTTATTGCTTAGGATGAGGCTTTGTCTGATGAAACTTTTGAGTACTCTTGAGCCACTGAAGATCTTATGAATCACTAGGAGACCTCTTGAGGCATATTGTCTTGAATATGTGAGGGCAAATTTTGGGGTACAACAGCTGCCCCTTTTCAATCTTCTTAAACCTGAGGAGTAAGATTGGTATTCGTGCCGATCGGGATCTGAAGGTGGAAGAGGATTGAACAATAAGAACCCAAAAATTTGCACTCGCCGGTGCGCTCTGTTGGTTGATCATATTGCTTGAATGGGCTTAAAAGATGCCATTCGAAGTGTATGACAGGATGGAGATGGGCTTATAGATGCCATCCAAAGTAACTGTTGATAGGAGTATCAGAATGAGTTTAGGTTTGACTGTATCTGAGGAATATACTAGAATGAGTCTGTGTCCAACTGTATCTAACAGACATGCTGGGAAATACCAGAATGATTCTTATGCCTTGAATGTATCTGTATGATGTTCTAGAATGAGTCTATATCTTGACTGTATCTATAGGGAGATCAGAATGAGTCTTTGCCTGACTGTATCTAGGAGTCGTATTAGAATGAGTCTACGCCTGACTGTATCCGAAAAATTAGTATTAGAATGAGTCTTCGACCGACTGTATCTAAAAGATTAGTATTAGAATGAGTCTTCGACCGACTGTATCTAAAAGATGGGCTGGAATAAGTATCAGAATGAATCTGTGTCTTAATTGTATCTGAATTGTGTCTAGAAGAGGTACTGGGGAATGTCAGAATGAATCTACGCCTTGATTGTATCTGAAGATGTATTGGAATTAGTATCAGAATGAAATCTATCTCTAGATCGTATCTGAACCGTATCTGGAAAATATAATGGAATAAGTATCAGAATTAGATCTTCGTCTCGATCATCTCTGAACCTTTTTTTTTTTGAAAATCTTCTGGGATAAGTGTAAGAATTAAATCTCTGTTGATTATCTCTGAGTTGTTGAAGTATCAGAATTAAATCTCTGGGTTGATCATTTCTGAATTGTTGAAGTATCAGAATTAAAGTTGTCCTTGAATTAGTAACAGAATTAAATCGTTGTCTCGATTATCTCTGCACCGTATCTAGAAGATGATAATGTTTGTCTAGTTGTGAACTCACCTGAAAAAGGCAAAGTTAGTTTTATGCAATGTCATGATATATGTAATGCATTGCGTAATGATGCTCTTAAACTAAATGAGAATGTTATATGCGTTTTGTATGCGTATGCTATGATGTATGGGTATGAAATGTCGCTGAAGGTAGCGGTGGCTTTGAATAGTAACGTCTGATTGGGGAAAATAAATCCCTGACTGTTGCTGGGGATGGAGAAAATAAATCTTCAGATCCTGTTTAGAATGACTCTACTGGGGATTCAAACTTCCCGTTTGGGAATATTCCGCTGGGAATGTTTGACTTCCGCTTGGGGATAGAAGTATTCTGTCAGGAGAGTCGGTCGTTCGTCGGGCTTTTTATTGAAGGATTTGATTCTTATGTACCCTGACTGGGGATAAAAGAGACGGATAATCCTCCGATGCACTATCTGACCAAGTTTCGGACATGGGTGTCAACTTTTCTGGGGATAACATCCTTGAATAAATTCTGCTGGGGAATTGAATTCTGTATACTACATAGAGGGAATAACCTCCGATGGGGATTAGAATTTCATAGGCTGCGTTGAGGAAATTTCTGATGTATGCTGGGGAAATGATCAACCTCTTTATCTGCTAGGGGATCTATGATCATGCCAAGCTGTCTATCGAAGATATGGAAGTGAATCGCTGGAAGATGCCCCGATTTCTGTCTGAGGGCATATTAATTCTGTAGGGGAATATATCTCTGTTGGGGATGAGCTTGTGAAGATAGCTCAATAGAGATAATTCCACGGAGATTGCTTTGTGGGTACATTTCCATGAACTGGCCCTATGGGAGTTCGTGGATATCTTGAACACTATCCCAACTCCTAGAATCCTTAGTAAATGTTATTCCTGTTTTCATGTATATATATTTTTTGGTAAACATCAATCATATTCAAGTGCATATGTTCATTCAAAGCAACAATTGGACGTTTACGCAAATCAAATAGGGAAAATAAAAGTAATTTTTGAATTTGAAAATAGACTTGTATTGATTTTGAAATTGGCCTATAAACAGGCAGTTTTGTACAAGGAGACAGGAATCCTAGTAAGAGGAAATTGTCGTAAAATTGAAAAGGTACAAAGTGATAAACAAAGAAAAACAACTATGTGGGAATGATCTCGTTGAGTTTCAACTCTGCTATTGCCACTATATCTTCAAGCATCTCATCCCTTGCTGTCGGAGGGAAGATGACTGGATTGATCTACACCGTTCGAACTTGATAAAACTAGGCTGGAAGCAGATAAGTGATCCAACGGGACATAGTCGTACGCTTTAATCCCTAACTTTTACCTGGACCGCCTTTTCAGGTTTTCAGTCCACTGGGATACCCTTTTTTGCCCAAGCCCCCTTTTCAGGTTTTCGACTTGTCGGGTGTACAGTTTTTTTTGTATATAGATCCCTAATTTTTGCCCGAACCCTTTTGGTTCGTCGGGATGCCCTTATTTTTGCCTAGGCCAGTCAACCTAGCGGGTCTCTTTTTATGCGTAGTATCTTTTGACTATGTCCGCGTTCACGGGGTGCGGGAAATCTTCACCGTCCATAGTAGTAAGCATCATAGCACCGCCAGAAAATATTTTCTTGATTACAAATGGACCTTCATATGTGGGAGTCCATTTTTCCCTGGGATCACCCTGTGGTAGTATGATACGCTTTATTACCAAATCACCGGCCTGGTACGATTGGTGCTTGACTTTCTTGTTAAAGGCCTTGATCATACGCTTCTGATACATCTGGCCATGACAGACAGCCGCAAGCCTCTTCTCCTCAACCAAATTTATCTGATCAAGTCGAGTCTGAACCCATTCATCTTCGTCTAAGCCTGCATCTTGCATAATTCTTAGGGAAGGGATCTGAACTTCAACAAGTAAAACTGCCTCCATACCGTAGACTAAAGAGAAAGGGGTTGCCCCTGTTGAGGTACGTACTGAGGTGTGATAACCATGAAGAGCAAATGGTAACATCTCATGCCAATCTTTGTATGTCACCGTCATCTTTTGCAAGATCTTCTTAATATTCTTGTTGGCAGCTTCCACTGCGCCATTCATCTTTGGTCGATATGGAGAAGAATTGTGATACTTAATCTTGAACTGCGTGCAGAGTTCAGTGATCATCGTGTTGTTCAGATTAGTACCATTGTCTGTGATAATCCTTTCAGGGACGCCATATCGACAGATAAGGTTATGCTTGATGAACCGAGCTACAACATTCTTGGTAACAGAAGCGAACGAGGCTGCTTCCACCCACTTCGTAAAGTAATCGATAGCAACTAGGATGAAACGATGTCCATTGGAAGCGGTAGGTTTAATCTCTCCAATCATATCAATGCCCCACATTGCAAAAGGCCAAGGAGCAGTCAGAACATTCAACGGAACCGGTGGTACATGTACTTTGTTAGCATAGATCTGGCACTTGTGACAAGTTTTGGAGTGATGATGGCAATCAGTTTCCATGGTAGACCAGTAGTAACCTGCTCTCAAAATCTTCTTAGCCATTGTATGCCCACTGGAGTGAGTGCCAAAAATTCCGTCATGTATCTCTTCCATAATCTTTTCTGCTTCCTTCTTGTCTACACAGCGAAGCAAGGTTGAATCGTGGTTGCGTTTATACAAAATTCCGTTACTCAGAAAGAACTTAGCAGAGAACCTCCTTAGAAACTTCCTGTCATTGGTAGATGCCCCTTCAGGATATTCCTGAGTTTCGAGATATCTTTTCACTTCGTGGAACCAAGGTTTCTCTTCTACCCCATCAGTATCAACTTCATAACAGTATGCCGGCTCATCTAGTCTATCAATAGTAATCCTATGAGCCTCGTTGTCCCATCTGACTTTGAACATAGATGACATGGTAGCTAACGCGTCTGCCAACTAATTCTCTTCTCGTGGAATATACTCAAAAGTGATTTCTTCAAAGTATGGAATTAAAGTCAACAGATGTTCTCGGTAAGGAATGAGATTTGGATGCTTCGTGTCCCATTCTCCTTTAATCTGACTGATCACTAGGGCTGAGTCCCCATATACATTCAAGAATTTGATCCTCATATCAATGACAGCTTTGATACCCATGATGCACGCTTCATATTCAGCCATATTGTGGGTACAGTGAAAGCAAAGTCTAGCAGTAAACGGCGTATGGCAACCCTTAGGAGAGATAATTACAGCACCAATACCATTGTCGAGTGCGTTAGAAGCTCCATCAAAAACCATAGTCCATCGGGATCCTAGTTCAGGTCCTTCATATGGTCCAGGTTCTTCATAATCGGTAACAAGCATAATATTCTCATATGGGAACTCAAAATTCATAGACTGATAGTCGTCCACCGCTTGATAAGCCAAATGATCAGCTAGTACGCTTCCTTTGATTGCTTTCTGCGTGGTGTACTGGATGTCGTATTCTGTCAAGACCATCTGCCATCTTGCTATTCGTCCGGAGAGAGCAGGTTTCTCAAATATGTATTTGATAGGATCCATCTTAGAGATCAATAAAGTGGTATGAGTCAACATATACTGTCTTAGTCGGCGAGCAGCCCATGCCAAAGCGCAGCAAGTTTTCTCAAGCAGTGAATATCTTGTTTCACACTCGGTAAACTTTTTGCTAAGGTAGTATATTGCATGCTCTTTTCGACCAGACTCGTCATGTTGCCCCAACACACACCCCATTGAATTCTCTAGCACTATTAAGTACATGATTAGAGGTCTTCCTTCAACTGGTGGCATCAGAATCGGAGGCTCTTGGAGATACTCCTTGATCTTATCAAAAGCTATCTGACATTCGTCATTCCACTTCACTACTTGATCTTTTATCAGTAATTTGAAGATTGGCTCACAAGTAGCGGTCAAATGGGATATAAATCTGGAAATATAGTTCAAACGTCCCAAGAAACCTCTGACTTCTTTCTTAGTACGGGGAGCGGGCATATCTTGTATAGCTTTTACCTTTGCAGGGTCGACTTCAATACCTTTACCACTGACGACAAAACCCAAAAGTTTACCAGATCTAATCCCAAAGGTGCATTTGTTTGGATTCAATCTCAACTTGTACTTCTTCAACCTCTCAAACAGCTTGTGTAGGTGGTCAAGGTGCTCTTCTTCATTCTGAGATTTGGCTATCATATCATCAACGTATACCTCTATCTCGTGATGGATCATATCATGGAATAAAGCAACCATAGCGCGCTGGTATGTTGCCCCTGCGTTCTTCAAACCAAATGGCATTACCTTGTAACAAAAGGTGCCCCACTGTGTAACGAACGTAGTCTTCTCCATGTCTTCAGGTGCCATCTTGATTTGATTATAACCTGAGAAACCATCCATGAATGAGAATACCTTGTGCTGAGCAGTGTTATCTACCAGAACATCTATATGTGGGAGAGGAAAGTCATCTTTGGGGCTTGCCCTGTTCAGATCCCTGTAGTTCACACACATACGAACCTTACCATCCTTCTTAGGCACTGGTACCACATTTGCAACCCACTGAGGATATGATGTGACAGCTAGAAAACCTGCATTGAATTGCTTCATAACCTCGGCTTTGATCTTTTCAGACATCTCAGGGCGCATACGACGAACCTTCTGCTTTATCGGAGGACAACCTTCCTTCATCGGTAAACGGTGAACCACGATATCATTATCAAGTCCTGGCATATCTTCGTAAGACCAAGCGAAAATCTCAGCATAATCACGTAGCATCTGAATCAGTCTTTTCTTGACACGGTCTCCTAATCCGGCACCTATCTTGATTTCTTTCTTATCCTCCTCAGTACCTAGATTTACGACCTCGACTGGCTCTTTGTGCGGTTGTATGATCTTTTCTTCTTGCTCTAATAGTCTAGCAAGCTCTCCAGGCACTTCACAATCTTCCTCACCTTCGTCCTCGGCTTGGTAGATCAGATTTTCGAAGTCATAATTGACAATAGCAAAACCGTTATCAATGGGATCCAGAGTGGACGTGGATCTGCAATTTATCGCGTGGGTGTGTGTAAGAACACATAGCTATTTTGATGAATATAAAGTAAAAGAAAAGACAAAGAGCGCAAAATTTGAATGCAAAACGTCCATTGTTTTATTGAATGAAAATATGCGATGAAATGACAACCCTGACAAATTGGCCATTGTGCCCCGGACAAGGCACAAGGCTTAAAAGTTTTATTGTTCAAATTAACAAAACCAAACTTCAAAAATAAGAAAAACAGAAAATATCATTTACTCCTGACTAAAGGAGATAGGGATAATGTCTTCAGTCTTCCAATTGTTGAGCCCACCACCAATGGTAGGAAAGATCCAACTGTCTAGATCACAGTCACTATCAGCATCCTCCACAGCATTGACCTGATCTTTATGAACTCCCTTGTTGGTGATACGAATAGCACGAGCACGACGTACAGCCCTCTGAGCCTTTGAAGTGAAGCCCAAACCAGATTTGTCAGACTTGTAAAGGATGTCAGGAAGCTGACCCCAAATGGTACAACCACCTTCTTCAACCACAGCTCTAGCATCCTTTAGGGAAACCATTGTGGGAGGCACTCTAGTAACCTTGGGAACAGTAGAAACTGGTTTAGCAATAGGAGCAGTCTGAGGAGCCAATTCAAATGCTTGACAAGGAGTCTCGAGGAATTCTCCATCCATCTCAACATACTTGAAAGTATTCAAATGACTAACCATGTACTCTTCTTCACCATAGACAGTGACAATCTTGCCTTTCACGGGATACTTCAGCTTCTGATGTAAGGTAGAAGTCACAGCACCTGCCCCATGTATCCAAGGGTGCCTAAGCAGACAGGAGTAGGCAGGACGAATGTCCATTACGTAGAAAGTAGAAACAAAGACTTGAGAACCCACTCTGATTGGAAGATCAACCTCCCCATGCACTAATCTCTTTGAACCATCAAAAGCTCTCACTACAACGTCACTGGGTCTCAGCACAACCCCTTCACAGTCAAGCTTGTCTAGAGCAATCTTCGGCAATACATTCAATGAGGAACCCGTGTCCACCAGTACATAAGACAGAGTAGTGCCCCTACACTCAATGGAGACATGCAGGGCCTTATTGTGGTTCCTTCCGGCAGGAGTTAGATCAGCGTCAGAAAATCCTAGACCATTATCAGTTGTCAGGCTAGCGACATAATTTTCAAACTGGTCAACAGAGATCTCCTGCGGCACATGCGCAGATTTCAAAAACTTCACCAAAGCCTTAGCATGGGTCTCGGAGCACAACAACAGAAATAACATAGAGATCTTGGAGGGGGTGTGCCCCAACTGTTCAACAACATTGTAATCACTCTTGCGAATAATTTTTAGCACTTCCTCCATTTCTTTGGAGGGATCTTCGATAGTAGTTTCACCCGGGGTCTTCATTTGGGCAGGCTCAACCATCGGTTCTTTGCCTCGAGTCTCAGTAATTGCTTTGGAGGCAGAGATACGAACTGGAGTAGTACCAGTCTTCGAAGAGATTTCTGGAGAGAAAGCTCTTCCACTTCGGGTAACCTTACTAGTCCCAACGATATTATCAACATCGAGATTAGTAACTTCAGTAGTTTCATCAGTCAAAGGCTCTTGCTTGACACCATGAATGTAAACATCCGCACCATACTTCCAAGGGATAGCCTTGCTAGAGGAATATGGAAATGGGCCGGGCGTAGTAATAATCAGGGGAGCCACTCTAGGCTCGGCAGTAATCTTTACAGGAACTCTAGAGGTGATCCTCACAGGAGTTTTGGAATTAGTAACCACAGATACGTCCTCAAACTTTAGACCTCGGGACAAATTTTCACATAAGCTCTCCATAGAAGGAATCTTCTCAAATAGTATAGTACGGTCGTCCATCAAATGTTGAATGCCCTCTTTCATCTTCACACAACCATTGGATTGAGATGCACAATAATGATAGTTTTCAACGCAGCCCGGAAATAAACCGGCTTGCAGCAACTTCTTCTTAACAATTGAGAGAGGAGTAGTCAAGTCAACCACAGTAGCAGCATAAGAACCATCATCAATAGCACTAACGGTGTCGTCATGATTTGGCATAGGAGCGGTAATCACATTAGGAGTCTCAGGGGGATCAAACTCAATCTCCTTAGCATCAATCATGTCTTGAATCTTATTCTTCAGCGCCCAACAGCTGTTCATATCATGTCCAGGACTATTAGAATGGAATGCACACCTTGCATCGGGATTATAGCTAGGAGCGGAAGTATTAGGATTCCTAGGAGGATCCCTCAAAGTAACCAACTCTGCCTTCAACATAAGCTGCAGCGCCTGAGCCAATGACATGTTGATCTTTGTAAACTGTCTCTTGGGTGTATCCTGCTTACGCTGACTAACTTGTTGTTGTTGTGGCGCCGGTGCATAGATCAGAACTGCCCCAACAGATTGGTTGCGACCTTTCTGGCCGTGTACAGCATTAGATTCCTTCTTCCCATTATGTGGCTTCTTTGTAGTGTTTGCAGATGTAGCCACTTGTATTTTACCACTTCGAATTCCATTTTCAACACGTTCTCCTGTCAATATCAGGTCGGTGAAACCGAATGACGAGCTTCTAAGTAGATGACTATAGAAAGGACCGGTTAATGTGCTCATGAACATGTCTATCAATTCTCTGTCAGCTAAAGGAGGTTGAAATCTGCTTGCGACATCTCTCCACTTCTGTGCATACTCTTTAAAGCTTTCCTCAGAACCCATTGACATACTCTGTAGTTGCATTCGGGTTGGCGCCAGATCAGAATTGTACTGGTATTGTTTGTAGAAAGCTGCAGCCAAATCTTCCCATGTACGAATGTTGGTACCTTCTAGTTGATAGTACCATTCCAACTGTGCTCCAGACAAACTCTCTTGAAAGAAATGTACCCACAATTTTTTGTCAGCAGTGTGTGGTTAAATCTTTCGGACATATGATCTCAAATGCAGCTTCGGACAAGAAACACCATCATACTTAGCGAAAGTGGGAATTGTGAACTTATGAGGAATGACAACCTCTGATACTAGACCCAGATCCTCAAAATTCAAGCCAGGCACCTTATTGATTTCCACAGCTTTCAGACGTTCTTCTAATAGCTTATACTTCTCATCAGCAGGAGGGTATTGTTCATCCAAATAATCTTCTTCCTCTCCATCAGAATATTTGTCAGAACCATAGTTGCTTTCTTCCTTAGTTTTAACACTTTTACCATCTTCATCCTGTTCATCATCTTGATCTACTCGAATCCCAATTTCCTTGACCTGTTTAGCCGGACCTCTGAATCTCCTCCCCAGGTTGATGACGCCAGTTGATTTTCTTGCTTTCTTCTTTTTCTTGGTCAGAAGTGTTTTCAGTTCTTCTTGCCCCTTGGACAAGTTCAGGATCAGCTCTTGGAACTGGGCGTTCTGGGCCTGGAGATCTTTGACGGTTTTCTTGAGAGCCATTTCTTCTGTAATAAACAGTGAGAAGATAAGAGACTTGTCTTAGAAACCTGCTATGCGATGATCATGAGATGTAGATGCATATGCAATGATTTCAAGGACTTTAGAGTTTATCTTTGCAAATAGGAACAAAAGGAAAACTTTTATTAGTAAACTCGAAATTCAATTTTTTTTTTATGCCTCTTGGGCTACATGAAAGGAAATTTCAAAAAGCAAATTCAAAAACGCCTAAGGGCTAGGACTCAAGACTCAAGTCTCCCACGGGCTCTTCCTCTTTGTGCCGATGTAAGCATTGATGCTCTGCTCCTCATGAAGTAATTCCGTCAACTCCAACACCTTCTTCTCACTAGCATAGAACTGAGTCTCAAAGGTGTCTCTCTCTTCTTTCATCTGAACCCAGGATTTCTGCAGCTCTTCAAGATCGGTAGGCATGTCTGGATGGAGAATGACTTGAGGAACATCTCCCTCAACCTCAGGGTCAACAATCACTGGTCTGACAGCTGGATATGGCATAATAAGATCTCGAGCACGAGTGCGCACCCATTTGAGGTAAGGCTCCAAAGGAATAGAGTTCTTCTGTCCCAAGGTCCTGCTTTCAATCTTGTACACATTATTCCATGCGCGTATAAACCTTTGACGGTAACCTTGAGGATCATCTTCATAATCGAACACAATACCCTGAATAAGCATGTCATGAGGACCATTCCTTCGAGCATAACCAAACTGGCGCAAGGCTAGCGAAGGATTATAGGTGATGCCTCCCCTAATGCCAAGGAGTGGTACATTAGGGAATTCCCCACAATGATCAATAAGAGTGAAGTCTTCAAGAGATCGGGCACACCAATAGATATCTGAATGGGAGAGTGACATTATCCTTTGAGACCACTGCAACCTTTGTTCATTCTTCAATACTGACCGGGGAAGGTGCGAAATAAACCACCTGGCTAGTAAGGGTACGCAGCACATGAGAGTCCCTCGCTCCTTGATAGTACGAGTGTGAAGCGAGTGCAGAATATCTCCGAGCAAGGTAAGTACCGGGTTATGAGTCAGAAATATTTTGATGGCGTGCACGTCTATGAATCGGTCTGGATTAGGGAACAACACCAACCCATAGATCAACAAAGCCAATACCTCTTCAAAAGCATGGTAACTCATCGCTCTTAGGAACAATTGAGCCTTCTCAATCAGGAACTTAGCAAGAAACCCCTTGACTCCACTCTTTGTTTCCCAATGAGATACAATGTCTGACCTCTTCAGATGTAAAGCGGCTGCAATGACTTCAGGCTTTGGAACATTTTCTAGACCGGTAAAAGGCATTTGATCAAGGATAGGTATTCCAAGTAACTTAGAGAACTCCTCCATCGTGGGCACCAATTGGTAATCCGGGAAGGTGAAACAGTGATGCTTAGGATCGAAGAATTGGAATAGAACTCTCATCATGTCTTCTTCAAAACCTGAGGTAACTAAGTCGAGTAGAAAACCATGCCTTTTGGTGAATCGAGAACCCTCGGGAACTTTTGAGACCAATTCTTTAAGCTGGGAAGGAACCCTTACAAAGTTGACTCAGATGAAATTTCTAGGAACGGAAGCCATGACCTGCAATCATGAATAAAGATAAATTCCTTGGTCCTTGAAATGGTTAGTGAAAATGATATGTTATGATGTTATGATGTCATGTACATGTTAATAATAAACAAGTAGCACACACAAACAAGTTATACAAGAGCCTTAGGTTTAAAGGCTTGTATGAAGTCCAAAGGTAAGTACCCTTCCCCACTGAGGTTTAGTTGGCTCAACCTGTCCTAGAATAGCAACCGGGTTCTAAGGGACTCATATCACGGATCTTTCTCAAAGGCTTTATTTTAGTGCGACACTCGAGTGGCCGACCAAAACATCCCGAAAGTCTGATCTCAATGAGCGTAGTCTCGAGTATCAACCAACTTCGGTCTAAATCCAAAGCCGGCCATCTCACTACCTTCTAATGGCCAAAGATGAGTTAACTAGGGTTCTAAAGACTGTGACCATCATATCAACCATATCGGTACATGCCGTACAGTCTCCATGATCTATTGTCACTTACCTAAGGAATCACTAGGTCCGGGTGTAGGACCTTTCACACAAGTAACCCCAAAACAAAGCCCATTAAAAATAAAGTACATAAGTCAAACAATTTTAAGCAAGTGGTAAAGTGATCTAACTCTAAGGTAACCCCTCTTTAGTACGAATCCCCAGCAGAGTCGCCAGTTCTGTAACACGGTGGTTTGAACTGACTTTTAAAATGTTGCGGTAAGCAAGAGTCGCCACCGACTTTTATTTAATCCAATAAAGAAAGGAATAAAAGAACAGGAAAGACCTTTTAAAATATTTTGAGTTCGGGGGGTAAGTTATACAAAAGGAAGGTACGAGCACCTTTTGTATCCATGGTTATCCATGGGCTCTTAATTTCTTAGCTCACTTTACTTTGTTTGAAAAAAATAGTGTAGTGTGTGATTAGAAAATATTTTTCGTAAAGACTTTAACTTTGTAATGTCCTCGTATGGATTTATACAAAGTGTTTATCTTTGAAAAAAAATGTTTGCAAAGATGTAAGGTGTAAAGAGTGTTTTTTGAAAGGAGTGAGTAAGCATTTAAGAGTTACTACCCTAAGTTGTAGGTCTTTCTTGTTGTTTCTTTCCTTTAAGGGTAAGACTGTCCTTACTATTAGTGAGTAAGTAGTCTTTACCTTGGATGTTAAAGGGACGAGTGTAGGGTCATCGTATGGTCATAGAAGGCAACTCGTAGGGATACCTTAGCAATTTGAAGGGACTATCATCATTTTTCCGTAGGGTCATCGAGAGACAAGATCATTTTTTCGTAGGCAACTCGAAGGGTCATCGAGGGACTATGATCTTTATATCGAAGGGACTATGATGATGTTATTCGTAAGCGTCTTTTGCTAAAGTATCCCTACGTTCGAGGGGCATGACCAATTTAATCGAAAGGCAGCGAAGAGAGGTTACCCTAGAGGTGTAAGTGTGAAGAGTGTGTTGATTCAGTTATTTATCTTGAATTAGGATTATTCTATGTCAGGTTTTAAGTCTTGCCATGCAAACCTTAGTTACTAGCAGTTGAATATGTACAAAAAAATTAAAGTGCGGGAATTTAAACCTAAGCTATTACATCCCATGAGCAGTTACAATATTTAAAAAAAATGCGAGGAAATGTAAATCTACGCTATTACATCCTGTGAACAGTTACAATATTTAGGAAAATGCGAGGAATTAAAGTTCTAAATTATTACAACCAAGAAATAATGTTAATGTTTTTTTTTTTTAGAAAAGAAAAGATTTTTAAGATTAGTAAATAAAAGATTTTTAAGGTTAATGGTAATAAAAAATTAAATAATTATGTACAAATTAATCCTAAAGTCTAATTAATTTTAATTAAAACTAATTCTAAATTAATGTCTTTTTGTACCTTTTTTTTGCAATGATTTTGAATAATAAAAATAATTAAAAGTCATAACTTTAATTATTTACAAATTAATTAAGTTAATTAATAAAAAAAAAAAATCAAAAAGTTGATTAACTAATTAAAAAAAACTAAATTCTAATTTTTTTTTGTGATTTAATAAAAAAATTAATTTTATTAAAGCCTTATTAAAAAAATGGTTAGCTAATTAAAGTTAATTTAAATAATTATTAAAGATTAAAAATAAAAAAAGAGAAATAAGAGAAAGAGGAGAAAATTATGAAGAAAAAGAGAAAAAAGGAAAGGAGGGCGCTGGGATTTGAACTCAGGCCCTCAAGGCAATTCACCGAGGCCTCAACCACTGGGACAAGCGCGTGCTTGTGTTATATGAACGAAACAAATAGAATAAATATTAAAACCACGTCAACTTCAATCAGCGAACCAGATCGCGCCACCTCATCGTCTTCTTCGTTGTCCTGGCTGCAATTTTTGCTACGAAATAGCTGCGGATTGGCTACAAATTTGCTACGATTTTCACTTGTAGCTAAAATCTGCAGAAATTCAAACTTCAAAAAAACGCAAATTAAATGAATAAATCATACATATTCCTACTAATTAAGGTCCTAGGAGTTCAATGGTATAATTTTTAGAGCCTGAAAGTGCTTGTGGAAGGAGCTTCGAAGAAGATCCGTTTCTTGCCCTAACCATGGCAACTCACGCAACCTGCGGCCAAGCTTAACAAAAAGACATTAAAACAAACTAAATGATGTTTATGAACATGGTTATATATGAGAAATAGTTTAATGCATCATGAAATACGAAAAACAAAATTTTTAAAGTGTGGGAGGCGGCCATGGTTGAGAGTCCATGCTCCACACGTTATCAACCTTCAAAAGGGGTGGAATGAGCTCCTAGGATGGTTTTGAGATGAATTGGACGTGAAAAAGTCGTGAAAACTTGCTATGAAATATTTTTATGATTTTTCTAGTTTTGCCTTTTTTTGAAAATATTTTTGGATTGCTTGATGTGATTTTTTTTCGTGCCTTTAGGTTTGGATATGGTCATGTATTTATAGGAGAGGAATTAGGTCAAAAAGTTCCATGGGCTTGGATCAAAACTTGAATGATATTGAATGGTGTTCAAAACTTACCATTTTCTCATATTTGGCCATCCAATCTTCCCTTAACAATTTTGCACGAATTTAAATCAGATAATATGTTCATAAACCTCAATATTTGATTCCATAATCAACCACAAATCAAATCTCTTGATTTTCTTATATTTATTTTGATTTAAATGGAATTTAAAGGATTTAAATCCAATAAAATATGGAATAAATAATAAAAAATCAGAAAATGTGATCAAATGGTCGTGGGTCATCTTAAAATGAAGTTTGGGTTGTCACAAAATGGGCCCTTTTGGCAAAAAGTGGAGTTTGGCCATTATTTGCTTTGTGCACCTCCTCAAAATTGTCCAACTTTGACAATGCATAACTTCCTCAATTTTTATCATTTGGATGTGTTCTTGGACTTTTTAGAAGCCTCAAGATGTCCTCTAATCACTCCTTTTGGTCCCATGTCAATTTGATCTCCCATGTTCAAGTTACGAGCTTTTGAAAAAGGTTGACTTTTGTTGACTTTCAAAATGACCTATAATGTCTTGGCTCATATCTCCCGAATGAAGCCTTTCTGGACTTGGCTTGTGAGACACAAAGTTGTAGGGAATTAAATTTCCTTCAAGATGGGCTTTGGTTGAGGAATTTTTGATGAAGTATGTGGAAGTTATGCTTGGTCAAAGTACAGTTGACTTTTCCTATAAAACCCCTAATTTAGTAACTCCCGATTCTTGATGATTCTGAGGTTTCCTTGATGAATCATGATCAACCCTTGATCAAATAATGAATTTCACCCCATAATCTTGATGTTGACCAAAAATCTTGAGGTTTGACTTTGTGTTGACCACAGTTGACCTTTTGACCAAGTTAACTAATTTTGACTGTCTGAGCATCTGACTGACCAAACTTGTAAGGAAAGTCTTGAAACTTGTTATGAGGATTCTTTGAAGTGTATGGGACACCATGAAGTCCTTTTGAAGCTTTAGAAGTCCAATCTACTTTGAGAAGTACACAACCCTAGTTGGATTTATTGCTTAGGAGGAGGCTTTGTCTGATGAAACTTTTAAGTACTCTTGAGCCACTGAAGATCTTATGAATCACTAGGAGACCTCTTGAGGCATATTGTATTGAATATGTGAGGGAAAATTTTGGGGTACAACAGTCATCATCACCAGAACTAGAGGAAAAGTTTCCAGAGTTTCCATTGATGAAACGAGATGCCCTAGTTGTATACTCGGTTGTTAAGCCTCTGATGAAGATGCTACTCTGGAACACCCAGACATTGGAGCATCTGCATAGGGAACTTCGCCGTTGGCTAGCAGATGAATTTTAGGCAGGTGAAAAGATCAGGAAGATTGAGAGGCTTGTTGAGGACCTTGGTCCAAATGGAGTAACCCGCACTTGGAGAAAAGTGATGAATAATGCCTGTGTCCTGATGATGATGTTCTCACCACGGGAAATTAAGTTTATGGTTGTAATTTCCTAGATAAGCTGATTCTATGAGTTGTTGCGTTTGGGTTTGTTCTTGTTATTTTCTGATTTGGTATAAGGTTTCTTTGATGATTATATTTTGATGTTTAGCTATTAAGTTTTGTCATGTTATGTCGTTGTAATGAGTTAAGTATGCCATCAAAGAAATAAAATTTGTTGTTGTTATAAATAGATAAGTTTACAGTTGTAACTATGATGTTGTGCTAGAGCCCGACATATTTGGACACTTGGTACGATTGTGGCCTGACTGGCGGCACAAACCACACAACCTCACCATTTTTTTGGCTGTATCCCTCTCCGTTTAAATCTGGCTGCTGATAGGGCGACCCTTTTTATTTATTTGCATCAAGTCGTTATGCCACACAATTTCGCCTTCGTATGGAGGCTAGTTGTCGTCTTTTGATACCACTTGAAAGCTAGTGTCGTAGACATTGCATAGAGTAGTGACTTGGTGAAGAACATAGAGATAATTGGTTGGGTCCAGCCGGACCTTGGAACAGGCTGCTATGACATGGGAGCAAGGCATACGAAATGCCTGAAAATTTCCACAGTCACACCAACTCCTATCCAGCTCCACTCGAAAATATCCCCTAGGCCTTCCTTCATTGTGATCAATAGACTCTGCAACACTGAAGTAACCTTTAGTACGGTCAAAGACCGTTACCACATGTGTGTTGGCCTTGGAAGCTTCGTCCCTGATGAATGTCATTGACATATCACTAAACAGCTGCCCTGATTGTATGACCGAACCCCACTTTGTGCGTCTGGTATCAAAGAGTGCAGCGAGCCTAAAATATGTTGACCTCACAAGAGCGGTTATCGGCAGGTTTCGGATGCCTTTGAATACAGAGTTCATACATTCAACGAGGTTAGTTGTCATATAGCCCCATCGCTGCCCATTGTCGTACGCCCTTGTCCACTTCTCCCGTTGAATGTTATCAACCTAACTCAATGCATCTGGGTTTGTTTGTCTGATCTCGTCCCGGTAGTATCTGAATGTAGGCTTTGTTAGTGCATAACCCGCGTTAGTAACTAGCTGCTTTAGCCCCATGTCTTTGAACGCCCGCATGACATTTTGCCCGATGTGTCTAATGCAATACACATGGCTTGAGGGAGGATCCTGCCAACCGTTATCAGGATTGTTGTAAGCACTGTCGATTGAGGGATGTCTATCGGAGATCAAACATAAGTCAGGTTAGGGAGCAACGTATTGTCAGAGATTTTTTAGGAAAAACTCCAACCTCCAGCAGTCCCCCCTTCAACTAGAGCGAAGGCGATAGGGAAAATGTTGTTGTTGCCATCCTGTGCCACGACCATCAGTAGCGTGCCCTTATATTTGCCGTACAACCATGTTCCATCAATTTGAATTATAGGTTTACAGTACGTAAATCCTTTGATGCATGGTTCAAACGCCCAGAAGAGTCTGTGGAAAATTCCATTTCCACTTACACAATTACCGTCTGGCGTATATGCCAGCAACGTCTCCAACATGACAACAATCCCTAGAGCATAGTTGTTGCGGTGAAAATTGGATAACAAGCTATTAAATAACTTGCATCATATTTCTTTTACAACCGACTTTGATTTATCCAAAGGAAAGGTTCAAGATCGTTAGAAAAACCTAAAGGGGGGAGATTTAAGGTTCGGGGGTTGGTTACGCCTAGGGAAGGTATTAGCACCCTAAACGTCTGTAGTACTCTACGGGAACCTCTTGTTTAATGGTTATATTATATTTGCTAAAGGTTCTATGCTAAAGGTTTGAAACCCTAGGGGTTAGTATCTAAGTATACTCGACAAGGCATCACACCTTGCGCCTACGTATCCTCGGGAATAGAATCAGAGTATGCGTAGTTCTACTTCTACTGAATGATTGATTGTGGTCAATATTCAGAGGGGAAATGAGTGTGACCTCATTGTAGAGTATAAGAACTCTCTAAGTCTAGTTGAAATGGACCTATAATTATGTTTTAGTCAGTAGGGGAATGTGATGATTCATTATGATGAATGTCACTAAGAGTTCAGGAACTCTCTCCTAAAGCTAGTTATGATTTATATGGCTCTTGATGAGGCCAAGAAATAAGGTTTAGCTCTTATGAGGCTACTAGTTTAAGGTAGGGGCTATGACTTTAAGAGTCAACACTAGTCACCTTCCTTTGGAATGGGGGTAATAACAGTTGTAAAGATATGACAACAAGAGATAATGGTGAAGATAAACAACAATAGCATGAGTATGGCAAAAAGTATTAAATAATAAAGTATGGATAAGATGGACATGATCATTATAGAGGCATGTAAACGAAGACAAATCAATATGTTTCAATCTTAAGGAAGACAAACATAAGGAACATTCACAAGATAAAGAGCATGATATTAACTAAGGATGATATTTAAAGAAGAATAAAATTCACATCAAAGTCAAATATATGATAAATCAAACATGGATGAATTAGTTCAACACCTAAACAAATATTAGTGGATAAACACTCACATGATCAACAAGGGTGGCTCATAAATAATGTTAACAAATGGTCCAATTAAGAAATAATCAAGAGACAATTAGACTTAAATAAATAAGAGGGAAATTAAGATAAATCTCATACTAAGAAACAATTAAGCTTAAGAAACAATTAAGAAATAAATCACATATTAGTTATGATACTCAATTAAGAAATAAAACACAAATTTATTAACAATAAAGATTAAAAAAAAAATTGGGAGTTTTTGAAATAAAGAAAATATTTTAAATAAACTAAATAAAATAAAATAAAGGGTTTTTTTAAAAAAGATTTGGAAAGAAAATAATTAACTAAAAAACTGAAAAGAAAAAGAAAAGCGCAGGGGGGGTGCTGTAAGTAATTGGGTTAGTAAAAAAACAAGGGAGAGAGACTTGGGCCAGAAACTGGGGGTGTTGATAGGAAATGGGGTGAGGCCCAAGGTGGTCACACGGCTGAAAAGTGAAAAAAAAAAACAAAACAAAGGGGACTGGGGCGAGGGGGATTCGAACCCCAGTCCCTTTGTTTACAAAGGCAAGGGTTGAACCACTGGGGTGGCGATACATCCATTGCATACGTCCACCCCAAAAACACTTAAACCAAGGCGAATGAATAAATGCTAATTTAAAACAACAGGTGAAGGATCAAGTGTGAACGTGTGCGTGCTACATGTGAGACATTAAATAACTGGCCATTAAGAGATTAAGTAGCCACATGATGAAAAATAAACCCCACCAATCCTGCACTGCCACGCCATACTTCCATGCAACATTCATCACACACACAACCAAATTTATCATAAGAGCTTAAACACACATATGTATTCAAAATGACATTCCCTTGTTCTCATGGTCAGGAAGACAAATATAGCATTTCATTTAGTAAGATTAACATGGAAGCACATATGCTAAGCAACATAAAAGAGAGGTAGAACCTCTCCATCAACTTAATAGAAAGTATGTCAAGGTATAAACCAAGTGGACATCATAGTTAACATGTATAACATATGGTAAAACTGAACAATGCATCAAGATTTATTCATACATGGCTATGAGATGAAAACATTCACAAGGGCAGTCATAACTTGAAGGCACTAACACAATCATACTACAACTACATATCCATCAGTGTGCAATATGGATACCAAAGTGCACACACACTAATACGTTCAAAGCAAACATTTAGCATGATCTTAAATATAGGATGATCACAATAATGACATGAACAACATGCACATGATTAGTATGGAAAACTGAAGAAGGAAATACCTCGTGAAGCACTGCCTAATCTCAAAATCCCAACAGAACCAAGCCTCCCTCTTCTCGCAGCAACCTTGCTTCCACTTTCTCAAGAACTTATTTACTTATCACACTTGGAACTTCAGAGATTTCTTAGGGTTCTAAGTGAGTTGTTGGTGTTGATTGTTGGTGAGAAGTGAATGAGAGTGTGGCTCCTTTTATAGGTGAACTGGTGGTTCATTTGCATAGAAAACTCAGTGGTCATTGGCTTGGCACAAGGGAGAAATATCTCACGCATGATACTACACGCATGGCCCTCTTTCCACTTTTCAGTCTTGAGCCAAGTGAAATTGTGGAGGTTGCTTTCTTTATGGCTGCTCATTTGAATTTAGGTCAGAATGGGGAGGGACTTTGGTTCAGCATCCTGTGGTTTGAACATGTATTCGATGGTTCCTTTGTCTTGCTTGTAGAAGTCAATTTGCAAGTACAAATGAAGGTGCTTTTGGCAGGTTTGATGGCACAAAATAAGATCTTGGAAACTGAAGAAAAGAAGTCAGAGTCGTACTTAGAGGGATGGTTGTGAATTAGTTCAAAATGAAATATGGTTTGGGTGATGAAATTAGAGTCGTAGACCCTCCTTTACCACATGATAACTTGCCAACCAAAAGTCCAAATTATATGCTCTTTGGTGCTTTAGAAAATAGGCATTTCATACAATAACTTCTTGATAACACGAAAATGTATCGTATTTTGGCCTTGATTTACATTCAATTATTATATCGTTTTTGTCTAATATCCGATTTTCTCGAGAATATTTAAGTGTTTTTGCAGGTATTTCTATTTCCAAGTTAAAAGTATGCAAAGTGGAGAAAAGAAGCAAAACAAGGAAGAAAAGATGCAGAAAAGAGCAGAAAACAGCAGAATCCAAATTCTGCTGGTGTGACGACCGTGGCAGGTCCACCATGACCGTGGCAGGCACAAAATTCATCACGAGCATAACAGAAGCTTCACGATCGTCATGCGTCCAAAACAGGTTTAATACGTTGAGCAGAAACGCGGTCACGAAGTTTTAGAGGATCAACTTTCACACGTTTACATTTTTTCCGAAGACTTCTCCAACCTCCCACTTTCTCCACCACTCACTTATGCTCTATGGAAGTTACAGAACATAATCTCCCTCTATATATAGGATTTCCCTTGTTATTTTGGGGCATCCAAGTTTTTATGCGCGAAAGCGCTATTCATAGTTTTAGGCAGTAAATTACCATTGTAAAAGTGGTAGTTATCTCACATTGAGGAACTACCACACCATTAGTATTTAGGCCTTTAATTTGTAACGCTTGGATCAAAGCTTGCCATCATTATTTAAGTTAATTCAAGTTCTTTATTTTCCACATTCTGCTTCGAGTCTTTACAGGTTCTTTATTGCATTGCTTATTATTATTGTTTATCGTTTTCCTACATTAATTATCAAGATGTTTTCAAATTCAATTATAATGTTTATGTTGTCTTCATTTAATTCCATGTCCGACTAAATGTTTAGAGTCCGGTATGTGAGGACCGTCGTTCCGACGGGACTCAGTAATTAAATTAGCGTTAACTTATAATAAATTCTGTTTTGGTCTTTGTTTCCAAGTTTAAATTAAATAACTTCGTCACGAGAGTGAGAGGTTATTTAACACTGTTTCGTCACGAGAGTGAGAAGCAAGTAAAGGTTAGAGCTGGCACTGCGAGAGCGTGGGGGTCGAACCAGATAGTGGGAACGGGGCATTGATCCTAAAAACAGCGAGAGCGCTTTAGGTATCGATTAGGATCTAATTGATTTTCAAAATACGTTTTCTAATTAAAGCGGGCGAGCGAGAGCAAAATCCTGTGTTTAGGAGATGTGGCTTTAGTCAATAACGCGAGAGTGTGAGACGGAGTCTTTAAACCAATATTTTCTACGGAACATACGTAAATTAACGCCAACCAATTACAGAGTTCCTGAGGTACACGGAATCCACATTCCGGTCTCTCTCCTTTCTTTCATATTTTCTAAAGTTCAAATTCAGTTTTAGTCTTAGTTTCCCCTTCGTCAATCGTTCATTAGCCTTATCTTTACAAAGTAACGATAGATTACGGTAGGTTGACATTGGTCTCTGTGGGTTCGACAATCTTTTATATTACTTCGATAAATCCGTGCGCTTGCGGACGTATCAAGTTTTTGGCGCCATTGCCGGGGACCAACAGTCAATATTGGTATTCCGTTGTTGCACCGTATAGACTAAGGCACTCCTATAAAAAATATATATAATAATAAAAAATTTTTAAAAAAAAATTTAAAAACTATGTATCACCCAAATTTTCTCTATGATAACCACTCACAATATCTTGAGGAGCTGCACCCAAATTTTCTCTACAATTATCAACTGCAATACTCCCAATATTTTGAGGAACCGCAACCAAAATTTTCCTATGATTACCATTCCCAAAATTTTGAGGAACCGCAAGAATCACATAATTCCAATCTCGAAATACTAATGGAGAATTTCAACGCGACACTAACTCGTTTCCACCCAAATTACCACTCCCAATATTTTGAGGAACCACAAGAATCCGTCAATTCCAACCTTGAAGCATTAATGGAGGATTTCATTGAAACAACAACTAATTCGAGGTTAGAATCTATGATGGAGCACTTTGTGGAGACACAAACTCTCCAGAATGAAGAACTTAGAAAACAACATCTCGATACTTATGAAACCCTTAGGCGGATGGACACTATGGTCGAGTCCCTCGTGACTCACACTGAGGCATTGGAGACCCAAATCTTACTACTTGCACTGACACCTATAGGACCCTCCCCTGAGGAGCATGTGGATGTTGTAACAATCATTAATGAAGAACAAATCGAGAATCCCAAGGAGAGTGATAATGAGGTCGAGGAGAGTGATATTGAGGTTGAGAAGAGTTCTGGTGAGGAAGAAGTAGAGATTGAGAAAAATCCACTAGGACCACCTGAAAGGGAGGTCGTCAAAGAGGTAGAGAAAGTATCCCCTAAGACTGGTCCTCATCCTTATACCCCGCCAATTCTTTTCCCGCAAAGGTTCGTAGAGACTAAGGTAGACTCCCAATCCAAAACGTATGTGGAGATACTGGAAAATATCAACACTAACACACCTTTGTCTGAGGTCATGTATAAAAAAGGAAACTTAGAGGACCGTGAAAATAGGGAAATCATTAGTGTTAAGAGGGTAAGGTTAAACTTTGAGGTGGTGGATGACATAACTAAGCCAAAACATGAAAAGCTGATACTTAGCATAGATCCAGAACCATCACCACAAGTTCAAAAGAATGAACCACCCCACAGAAGGAAGAAAAGAAAAGGTGAGGGATATGTGAGATGGCTTGATAAATGGCCATGGAAACCGAAAATTAACACTTCCATCCGTCGAGCTATCGACGTTAAATAAAGCCCTGCGTGGGAGGAAACTCACGAGTTTTTAATTTAATGTTTTCCTTTTATTGTTTGTGTTTGCAGAAAATAAAGAATTGTATCGCTTGTATCTTTAGATGACAATCCCTTGAGATGACCTGGTGCCCACGGACATTCCTACGAATGTCTCTGCTGGTGGTGACACCAATGATGAGTATGATAGGAGAGAGTACTTCCTTCGGAAATAGGCAATATGATGAGCGACTTCAAGAAAATGAAGTTTCAGCAAATTCAGATATCTCGTAGTACAAGACGTCGGAGTACAAGTGGTCAGCAAAGACAAGGATAGCAAGGGAAGAATCAGAGTGAATTTGGCTATGGTAGCACGCATTGACAGTCATACAGGTTCTATCTTTCCTTTACCACCTTTTATCAAAACATTGAGGACAATGTTTGGTTTAAGTATGGGGGAGGAACTCTACCGCTTTCATTTTAACGCATTTTAGTTAGATTTATTGCTTTCTAGCATGATTTTAAATTTTTTTTCTATTTTCGTCGCGTCTTTGCATGTGCTGTCAAGTCTTTATATGTGATTTTGTGTTTATCGATTTCCCACTCCCTTGAGCCACACCAAATATTTTGAAAATTTTTGCGTTAAAAATAGGGTTTCTTTTGAAAATCTTAGGTTACAGACGAAATTAAGGTTAGATTGTGAGTCATGGGAAAAATTCCGCAAAATCGATATCGTCTTAACACTGTGAGCCTCCCTATTATGGAAATCGATTTGAGTACTTGTTATGTCGTAGCCTTAAGTTCTCACCCCTTTAGTAGTCCCTAATTAGTTTATTTAGCAGTCAGCACCATCCTAAGCACGCACTAAGTAGGAAGCCGATGCAAATAAGTGTATGATCTCATGTTTAAATGGTAAATTGAAAAGAAAAAAAAAATGAATGAAAAGAAATGCTCCTTCTAAGTTAGGTGATCCTCACCCGATCACTTAGCCCAACGGTGCAAACTTCTTTATTTTATTGATATTTAAGCCAATGTGCAAAAGAAAAAAAATTTTGAGATCATAGTCACTAACAGGTTATCCTACCATGAGTGTGAAAGGATAACAGGCTTAATGTGATTGCGCCAGAATGAAAAGGGATGAAAGAAGGATGAGTTAGTTAGGTTTAGGTATAATGACATGATTCAGATTGGTTTGTATAGGAGGGAGGTTGATGACCGCAAAAGCGGAATTGTGTTGTTACGATATCCTTAGTGTGTAAGCTAGTACCTATGACACAAACTCAACCGAAGTAGAGTTGGTAGCCTAGGATGAGTATCCGTATGCACTATTTTTCTTACAAGTCATGGTTTGCTTGAGGACAAGCAAAGGTTTAAATGTGGGGGTGTTTGATAACACGAAAATGTATCGTATTTTGGCCTTGATTTACATTCAATTATTATATCGTTTTCGTCTAATATCCGATTTTCTCGAGAATATTTAAGTGTTTTTGCAGGTATTTCTATTTCCAAGTTAAAAGTATGTAAAGTGGAGAAAAGAAGCAAAACAAGGAAGAAAAGATGCAGAAAATAGCAGAATCCAAATTCTGCTAGTGTGACGACTGTGGCAGGTCCACCACGACCGTGGCAGGCACAAAATTCATCACGAGCGTAACAGAAGCTTCACGATCGTCATGCGTCCAAAACAAGTTTAATACGTTGAGCAGAAACGCGGTCACGAAGTTTTAGAGGATCAACTTTCACACGTTTACATTTTCTCTGAAGACTTCTCCAACCTCCCACTTTCTCCACCACTCACTTATGCTCTATGGAAGTTACAGAACGGAATCTCCCTCTCTATATAGGATTTCCCTTGTTATTTTGGGGCATCCAAGTTTTTATGCGCGAAAGCGCTATTCATAGTTTTAGGCAGTAAATTACCATTGTAAAAGTGGTAGTTATCTCACATTGAGGAACTACCACACCATTAGTATTTAGGCCTTTAATTTGTAACGCTTGGATCAAAGCTTGCCGTCATTATTTAAGTTAATTCAAGTTCTTCATTTTCCACATTCTGCTTCGAGTCTTTACAGGTTCTTTATTGCATTGCTTATTATTATTGTTTATCATTTTCCTACATTAATTATCATGATGTTTTCAAATTCAATTATAATTTTTATGTTGTCTTCATTTAATTCCATGTCCGACTAAATGTTTAGAGTCCGGTATGTGAGGACCGTCGTTCCGACGGGACTCGGTAATTAAATTAGCGTTAACTTATAATAAATTATGTTTTGGTCTTTGTTTCCAAGTTTAATTTAAATAACTTCGTCACGAGAGTGAGAGGTTATTTAACACTATTTCGTCACGAGAGTGAGAAGCAAGTAAAGGTTAGAGCCGGCACTGCGAGAGCGTGGGGGTCGAACCAGATAGTGGGAACGGGGCATTGATCCTAAAAACAGCGAGAGCGCTTTAGGTATCGATTAGGATCTAATTGATTTTCAAAATACGTTTTCTAATTAAAGCGGGCGAGCGAGATCAAAATCCTGTGGTTAGGAGATGTGGCTTTAGTCAATAACGCGAGAGTGTGAGGCGGAGTCTTTAAACCAATATTTTCTACGGAACATACGTAAATTAACGCCAACCAATTACAGAGTGCCTGAGGTACACGGAATCCACATTCCAGTCTCTCTCCTTTCTTTCATATTTTCTAAAGTTCAAATTCAGTTTTAGTCTTAGTTTCCCCTTCGTCAATCATTCATTAGCCTTAGCTTTACAAAGTAACGATAGATTACGGTAGGTTGACATTGGTCTCTGTGGGTTCGACAATCTTTTATATTACTTCGATAAATTCGTGCGCTTGCGGACATATCACTTCTATTTGGAAATCTAATTGAGATAAGTTCTTGAATTGTGGGAAAATCACTCATAAAATCGTGTGCCCAAAACTGCCAAAAAGAACTTAGAAAATTTCTAAGTTATAGAAATTTGACAACTTGAAGTACCTATCTTTAAAACCTCATAACTTGATAATGGTTCATTCAAATGAAGTGTTCCACATATGGTTGGAAAGCTCTCATTGTACTCTAAAACTTTCATTTGGGACCCAAGTCTTGAATCCAAGTGGAAATGGGTGAAAATGAGGTTAAAGTATGATGAAAATTGTGGAGAAAAGTGCTTGAAAATTTTCTAAGTGTTTGGTCAAAATATCTTGCAAGCTTCATAACTCAAAACCAAGCATTTTTAGATGAAAATTAATATGGAACAAATTGAAGATCTTGAAAAGAGATTTCTAATGAGCTTTGAGTCACTCAATTTGAGTGTGTGGTTTAGGAGTTATGGTCATTTCAAATTGTGCTATTAGAGGGAAAATCTCACATATGAAATCTTTCATGATCAAAACCCTACTTATCTTGCAAGAAACCTCATGAAACTTGATCTTGATGCTTTGAATACCTCATGAGACATTCTATGATGATTAGAACCATTGACACTTCATTTGAACTAAAATTCCAAAGGATTAGGGTTTCAGTCAAACCCTAATTTTGACTGTGAATGCACTGAGGTCAGATCTTGTAAATTTGCTTCTTCCTTCTCATCTAAAGGTCCTAGGAGACTCTTGAGGATGTTGATAAACCAATAGAATCAAGAATTAGGGTTTGGGAGTTCATCTTGATGAAAATCAAAGTCATTGACTGATAGGTGTCATAGAAACCCTAATTTGGAGGTATAGGGAGGCTGAGGCTCAAACTTCCCTTGTTGAGGACTAATAGATCTTGGATTCCTGTTGAATGATGTCTCTTGGATGTAGATGACCTTAAGTGGTAAGTGAATCACACAAATCTTGACTTGATAGAGCCAATTTCTCAGTGATTTCTTCAGAGCAAAACCCTAATTCCAAAGTTCTTGCACCGGAGATCTTTTGTTGACTTGACTTGCTTCAAAACAACTTGTGGAGCTTCATGGTGATATGCAAACCTAATTTGAATCACAAAGAAACAAACTGCAAGATATGGGTTAGCTCAAACAATGCAGAGATGCTTGACCTAAGATGCACAAATGAAGATGACATCTAAGGGTAAAAATTTGGGGTACAACAATAGTGTTTTAGGGCCACGAGGTATCTGGGGAGTTCTTTGTAAGAGTTCTCCCAATTTCCAAAAATCCTTTCAACCGCCTTCGTCATAGCAATCTATGCCTTCATGTACGAGGGAGTGTAGTTGTATCTTTAAACCATATGAGCTATTATTGTACTCACTTTCACAGAAGGGTTGTCGCTCACGAGTGATAGAATTTCGTTGCATATCAACTAAGAGTCGAGCTTGTAATGATCCTGACTTGGATTGGTGAGTATGCAAGTGTGCTTTGGACCCATTGACCCTATCTTCCAGGAATCGCTTCGCTTCCGAAAAGATGTCGTTAGTCTAAAGGGGCACACCTCGTTGCGGCAGTAGATCTTGTATAGAGTCGAATTTGTTCGATCGACTCTATAATCTGCAGATAAGTTCATGTGGTATTGTTTTATTGCTCGAACACAATCTTATTTTGTACGAAAATTGTCTCCAACTTTTAATACCCCCCCCGGTCTGTCTGTATGGGTCGTAAAAAATATCTGTTGATGGTTCGTCCTCCCCTAAGCTGAGTGTTGTCATGTATTGAGGTGGGCAATAGACACGACTCTCTGGCAATTGGTCTGCATCGTCGTTGTTTATCATTTCATCGAGAACGTCCTCCGCTTCTTCTTCTTCCTCATCAACGACGTCCAACTCATCTTGTTCGTTGTCGGAATCGTTAAAATTCTGTGAAACTTCTAGTTGTTGAGACAATGGTTAATGTTGTAACGTAATATATAACTCAACGTCATTGAACCCAGAATGCTCATGGCTGAGAAACATATTACGCACATCATCATCGTCCCGTATCTTCATCTGAAAAAATTTGCATTGCTCATGCCCCTAAAAAAAGATAGGGTTTCTGTATACAATTTGCCCAACTAGACCGCACTGCAATTTCTTTTCTAACCGGGCTTTCAAATGATAGAAATTTGTTCTTCTATCAATTAAAAACCTAGTCACTTCTGATTCCTTAAAATTGAAACCCGTCATTGGACAATCAAATATCTCATCATTGAGATGTGCATTTATCAGGTATTGTGGTCTTTGAGCCATAACTAAATTGTGTTAGGAAGAAATGGTTTACAAACTTTAAAGTTTGGAAGAAATAGTTTATAGAATAGAAATGGTTTGCAAGTATGTGATGAGAAGATGTATATTTGATGTGTATTAATAGGCTGAAAAGATGATACGAAATGCTTGAGAATAGTCTTACCAAGAACCATGTGCTGCTCTGCATGGCTACACTAGCCTTGACAAGACCACACAACTCTGTATGGCTACACTAGCCTTGACAAGACCACACAACTCTGCATGACCAGACTATTGACAAGACCACACATCTCTGAATGCCTACACTCTACATGCCTACACTCTGCTTACATTGTTCGTTAGCATGCCTCTTCACAGATTAAACAAAACATTAAAAAAATTTAAAAATTTGTTTTTTTATTCAATTTCCAAATATTAAAAAAAAAATTGAAGAACACCTGAGGCGCCATCTGGGATGGCAAATCCTTAGGGAATTTTAAAAAAATTTTAGGGCATGCCATTTTGGCCTGAGGCGCCATATAGTTTGACATGTGGCCTCTAACTGAGACGTCATTCCATATGGCACCCCCCTTATAGAGGGTTTTCAAACTCATCCATTTTGATAAATTACTTGAAATGTTGATTTTTTTAATATTTTTCTTGAAAAAATGTGTTATCTTAAAAAAAAAAAAAATCGTAATAAAGAGTATCACTACACTTAATAATTGTTTTGGCTACAACATCACTAAAATAAAGGAAAACACATTGCCTAAAATATATATATATATATATATATATATATATATATATATATATATATATATATATATATATATATATATATATATATATATATATATATATATATATTATGCGCTACAATGTGATGAAAAGGGCACTTCCATTCTACCCATTTCCTATTGCTTGTTTGTACGCTACAGGATAAAATGTGAAAGCATCACTACATTCCTAATTGCTACAGTATACGATATATAAAAAGAAAAATGGTACATTCATTAAATTAAAAGAAATGGTGGCGTTGCATAGTGTGTAGGGAAAATAATCATGGCTACTTCCTCAAGTACCTGCGCTACAGCATGAAGGTCAAGGGAATTCACAAATTTCATTTCTTACTAATTGTTTTCTACCGCTACAGTGTGAATTAAATAAGGAGAGGTATCACTACATGAAGTACTTCCAATAACAATATCCTGTATTATTTTCATTCCATAATTTTCCTTGCTTCTGCGCACTACAGTGTACGGGCTAGGATTATCCACTTTCATTTTCTTTAGTATAGTGCTATTGTTCACGAGTATATTTATATCACTTTCAATTGATTTACTCTAAATATTAAATGAGTCTCTATACTATATAAAATATTACTCTCAAACACAATTTAATTAACACATATCAAGATTTTCACTAATACCTAATGATCGTACCTGGATCAGACAGTTGATAGTGGTCAACGGCGTCTGGAACGGCAGCTCCGATAATGGTGAGAGACGGCAGGGGGGGGGGTGTACCTGCAAGGTACTCCGACGCTCAAGTGAGAGAGTGTACAGAGTAACAGCAAATACATAAAGTGTAGAGTGGCAAGAAGAATGTGTCTAACCTGACCCTCTCAAATGAGAGGGTATTTATAGAGAGCCCCCAGCGCGGGGCCAACGGTTACCTGCAGTGGGCTGGATCAACTAGGCCCACTCCAAGCAACTGCTAGGGCTTACGTGTAGTAGTGAAGACCAGCACGTGGTCTTCGCCCTAGAGTAACTGCTCTTAGATTTCCGAAAGTAGGGCAGACCGAATCCTTCGGACGTGGGAGGTTACTTGGAACGTGTCCACGTGGTATGGACCGTTGGGTACTCCTTGCGGGGAGGAGCCTTCTGTGTCGAGGAGATATGAATCCCGTAGAATGGACATGGCCTCGCGGGGAGGAGCCTTCTGTGTCGAGGATATATCAAGCCCGTAGAATGGACATGGCCTCGCGGGGAGGGATCATGTCCGTCGAGGAGTGAGGTGTAGCATTCTCGCGGGGAGAAGCTGATCTGTCGGGGAGGTACATCTCAGCAGGGTGTGATGTCCTCCTTTCCTATTGTCCCAAGTGCCCGACACTGCCTAAGTGCCCGGCAAAACTGTGGCTTGCACGTGGCAGTCACGTGTCTTGCAGAAGGGCCTTATTGGGCCTCCCCAGGCTGTATGGGTTGGGCTTGCTCTCCTGTTGGATAGCCTCGGCCCAGTCTAGAACAGGAGCCCCCCAAGTCGTTGCTCTGAGATGCCAGAGTAATGACTTAAGGGTTACGGGCATGTCGGGGATACGCCAAGAGAGGAACCGAGGAGGCCATTCTCGTGCTCGAAGTTCCTACAGTCGCACACAAGTCGGGCATCGGACCGTTGTGTCTGGTCGTAACACCGGGGAGATGAGGGGCTTCAAATTTGAAACGTTGGGGAAAATCGAAAGGACACGCGTGGGAGGATGAACGGCTGCATGTGTGCCACGTGTCGTCTGTCATCATTACCTAGGGCGGCTAGCTAGGGTAGCGCACTCAAGTGCCCTATGTCCCTCGAGTTCCGTGAAAACCACTATAAAAACTCCTCCCCTCGTTCATTTTCCCACTTTTTTCGTTTCTCCCTCAATAATCTCCATCATTCTCTCTCTATCTTCTACAGCAGCCGTTCGCCGCCGTCAACTGCCAGAACTCCGCACCGGAAACCTAAATCGTCGCCTATAAGGTATTTGTTCAAAAACTGACCTTTTTCTTGCGTTTCCTCTTGATTTTAACCAGCGTATAGCACTTCCTTGGTGAACTGACGAAGTTCCCATGAGAAATGAAAGGGTTCCTGGCGAATACGGCGGGAATCTTTTGTTGTTGGGAGAGGAAGTGTTGAGAACTTCTCTCGCTTTTGTTGAATGTCTCGGGGACAAGGGATGAATATCTCGGGGACGCGATGAATGTCCCGGGGTCCCCAATGGTTACTCTTTTCGTAAGCGTTATGGGAAAAAGGGGCAGAATTTTCCGGGGAGGCGATGAGTTCCCCGGTGACCATGTTGTTCCTCGGCCGGCTATGTCGGGGAGACGAGAAAGCCTTGGCCCTTCCTCGCCCGTTCGCTTGAACAGCGGTGGAGGGGTGAATTTGATATGACCCATCGAATTCACCGTTTCCTTCTGCTTTTCAGGTAAATGGACGGTTTGGCTGCGAAGGTGGCCGTAGGATCCTTTGAAGAAGACGACCACCCAGAGTCTCCTATGGCTCATATGGATTTTGCACAAGAGCGCCCGCTCGATGAGTGGGTCTGCGACGAAGCCCTAGAGATGTCGTCCATCTTTGTCTACCGAGACATGGAAGATGCGTTCTGTACCGTCGAGCATCGGCTAATTGGGTCTGATAAATCATGGAAGGTTTTCCGCCCTGAAGAGCATCACCGAATATGCTAGCCTTACCGAGGAATGCGTATCCCGTTATACGAGTTCGTGTTCGATGAAGCGGAGTGGAGGCTGCCCTTCACGAATTTCCAAGAGGGGGTCTTCGCCTGGTTGAAGCTGGCACCCTCGCAAATTCACCCGAACTCGCTGGCCTTTATCCGGGCTTTTGAGCTTGTTTGTAAACACCTGAAAATCGAACCGACAGTGTCCCTCTTCTTTCGAATATTCCATCTTCAAAGGTCGTCGGTCGGTGGACGACACGGCTGGGTGTCCTTTAAGCAAAGCAAAGCTCTGTTCCACACGTATTTGGATTCCATCCGGGATTTCAAGTACCGTTACTATTTTGTGAAGCCGGTCACCCTTGGGGCTATTAACTCGCTGTACCGGAGAGTTACCCGTGAAGTAGACGGTCGCTCCGAGGAGGTTCTGGAGCCGAAGTTCCCCCTGTACTGGACGGAGGAACATTTCAAAAAAGGGGTGGATAAATACAAGGTGAAACACAATAAGTTGGACGTCGACGACCGGGCAGCTTATGATAAGATCGTCGCGTTCGTGGAAAGCTTCAATGAAGCTCAGCACGAAACACCGGATGGCGAGCCTATAACGGGAGCAGACGGGCAGGTGGTGAAGCAACGTCACTTGATCAATACCCGTGTTCTGCTCGAGACCTTCTCCGAAGAAGAAGCAGATGAGCTGTTAGGTGGTGAAAACATCCTCGACCTAAGCCTTCCTCGCGTCTGTATGTCTTACCTTACTAATGTTTTCTTTCTTTTTGCAGGGAAAATGGCCGGAGCTGAGGAGAGGCTCAAGAAGTTGAAGGCGGAGAGGGCTCGGGAAGAACAGGCTCGGGGAGAGCCATCTCATTCAAAGGGTCAAGGTGTTGCTCCTTCTGGGGCCATGCCTGAAGGTATTTCCTCTGCTGCGATGCCCGAAGGTTCCAACCAATCCCAGCTTTCTTTGACTGCGTCGGGGACTGCGGGCCGGCGCACACCTCCTGCTGGGAGCCAGTCCCCGGGTAATCAAGGGACGTCAAAACGGCTACGGGTTTCGAGTGCGGAGTTTGTCGACCTGGCCCACGAAGAAAGTCCCCCACCTCCTCCAAGCTTCGAACTCCCACCATGCCATCTCAAGCCCCGCTTCTTCTCTGAAGTCATCTATCCTCGCGTCCCTCCCTCTGAAATCCAAGTTGTGCTGGGGACCGCTGCGGACGCGAGGAGGAGAACGATTTTTGAGGACATGTCTCCCGTTATGCGGCTCTGTTCGACTGCTATTATCCTGAACGATGAAACCCGCCCCGCTGCTGAACTTTCTCGACTGCAAGAAAGGCTCGAGACCTTGGAGGCTGAACTGCTAGACCTGCGCAAAGAGTTGAAGGAATGCAGGGACCTGAATAAAGAACAGAGTGAGCAGCAGCAGCGGGCGGAGACAAAGCTAAAGGAAGCTGAGGAAGCGGAGAAAGGTCATCTTGCCCGGATCACCGAGCTGGAGGCAGAGGAGAAGCGGCTCAAGGAGAGGGTCGCAGAGCTGGAGGATGTTGTTCGTCCAGCTGCAGGTGAAACTGAAAAGGATAAGCTCCTAACCTCTCGGGCAGCTCTGGTGGCCAAACTCAGGAGAGTCGATCAGGATCTCCGGCTAGCCGAGGATGATACTCTTAAGGCCGCGGACATAGGGTTCCGAAATCCAGTGGCACAGCTTCGGATCCTAAATCCCGGCCTTGTGACCGACGGGGCTGATGCTAACCGCGAGGTGGTCGATGGCCGGATAGTGCTGCCCGGGCAAGAAGGAAATGCCAACGAAGGAGGTGGGCCAGACGCTGCTGAGACTGCTGCCGAGACTGCTGCTGCGTAGGAGTATAGTTTACTTGGCCTGCGTGCCATTTTGTTGTTTTTGCCCGGCTTGTGGGCCAGGGGCTTATTGATGTAATATTCGTACAATGGGTTTTGCCCGATTCTAATACTTCGCTTTGCCTCTTTATTTATTTTGCTTGTGTGTGATACTTTATACATTACTTATTTTTGCCTAAGTAGTTGAGATCGCTGGCGCCTTGGGAGTTTGCTCGACTCTGATGATCCTCGACTGTGAAGAGAGCTAGTCGAGTGGTCGGGGATTGTACTCCGACCTTCAACGAGGCTAAGAAGTCGGTCGAGGTCTTAGCTTCGTGGCGTGAACTTCTCATCGCGCGCTGGGTGTTCTGCCTATTTGGTACGTCGACGACGGAGCTCGGTTGAGGTCTCCTCGTTGGGCCAAAAAGTCTCACGCACACACTTCGTGGTTTTTAGTCGTCGTGTGTTATATAGAGGTGTCGCGTATGTACCGTTGCACACCCCCGTGGTCGCGACGTCGTACTGTCCCGGGCAGTGTCTAACTGTAATATTGTTTGAGCTTCTCAGCATTCCATGGTCGAGCAAGTTGTTCACCGTGGAGGTTTTTGAGGTAATAGGCACCCGTCCCCATCTTTGCGATGACGTGGTATGGGCCCTCCCAGTTTGCGGCCAGCTTTCCTTCGCGTGAATCTTTCTGATTTTTCCGTAGGACAAGACTGTCAACTTGGAAGTCTCGTTTGATAACTTTGTCATTATAACGCAAAGTTATTTTTTGTTTTAAAGAGGCTTCTTGGAGGGAAGCGCCGGTCCTTATCTCTTCGACAAGGTCGAGCTCCTCTCGCAGGGATTCGTTGTTTGTTTCTTCGTCGAGGGGATCTTCTGTCCTCCTCGAGGGTTCCCTGATCTCCACGGGGATAACTGCCTCGGTTCCGTACGTTAGGCGAAATGGGGTCTCCCCGGTCGTGGAGTGTGGGGTTGTTCGATACGCCCAGAGGACGCTGTGCAACTCCTCGACCCACCGTTGTTTGGCCTCGCCGAGTCGTGGCTTCAGTCCCCGGAGTATCACTCTGTTCGCTGCTTCGGCCTGCCCGTTGGTTTGAGGGTGCTCGACCGACGTGAAGTGCTATTTTGTGCCCAGTTTGGCGACGAAGTCTTGGAAGTTCCTATCGGTGAACTGTGTCCCGTTGTCGGTGACAATGGCTTGGGGCACACCGAATCGGGCGAGGATGTTTCTCTTGTAGAAACGGAGTATGTTGAAGGCAGTGATTTTGGCCAGCGCCTCTGCCTCAATCCACTTCGTGAAGTAATCTACCCCGACGATGAGGTACTTGTTTTGGTACGACCCTATGACGAAAGGTCCGAGGATATCCGTTGGTAGGTGGCGCCAGCATTTTTCAAGCCGAAGGGCATTACGTTATAGTAGTAATTGTCCGACTCGGTCATGAAAGCGGTATGCTGCTTGTCGGCCTCGTCCATGGGGATTTGGTTGTACCCCGAGTAGGCATCCATGAAGGATAGTAATTTGAATCCTACAGAGTTATCGACCAGCTGGTCGATGTTAGGTAAGGGATAAGAGTCTTTCGGGCATCCCCGGTTAAGATCCGTGTAGTCAACGCACATCCTCCATTTTCCATTATTTTTCTTAATGAGTACAACATTTGAGAGCCAAGTCGTGTACTTGGCCTCGGAAATAAAGTTTGCCTCTATGAGGTCTTTTACAGCTTTTTCAGCAGCCTCCATTTTTTCCGGAGACTGCCTACGCCTACGTTGAGCTACAGTGCTAGCGGCCGAATCTATAGTCAGTTGATGACAAGCTACTTCAGGGTCCAGTCCGGGCATCTGTGCAACACTCCAGGCGAACAGATCTGCATTTTCTCGGAGGCATGCCTTCAGTTGCCTCTTCGCCAGGTCGGGGAGTCCATATCCAATCTTCACGCTTCGATCTGGGCTGTCGCCGAGAGGAACCAGCTCGAAATCTCCGTCTGGGACGGGGCGCGTTGGGTGGAGAGGCTGCCCATTGATTTCAACTGGGAGGTCCTCGCCTGCAGCTTCTTCCTGCTCCCCGGGAAACTTGCTGTCAAGGTCGACCGCGCTGACCGGCGGGAGTGGAACCTGCGCGACGTCTGGAGATGCCCCAGCTTGAGTCTTGGGTTTGACGCCGCTGACGACACTCAGACCCTTGATTGCTGCGTCAAAACATCTTCTGGCCGCCTTGATGTCCCCATGGAGAGTGACCACACGTCCACGCTTCGTGTAGTACTTCATCTTTAGGTGGACCATTGATGGTACGGCCGTCAGTTCCGCCAACGTGGTCCTCCCCATGATGCAGTTGTAGAGGGACGGGCAGTCCGCCGCCAAGAAAGGCGTCTTCACCTGTCGGGCAGTTTCCTCAATCCCGAAGGTGACCATCAACTCCACGAAGCCCCATGGTCTGGTGGTCGCGCCATTGAAGCCTTGTAGGTCTGATCCTACGTACTGGGACAAGTGTCTCTTGGTCAGCTGGAGGGTCTCGAAGAGGTGGACGTACATGATATCCATCGAGCTCCCCTGGTCAACCAAAATTCTGTGGACATCAAAATTGGCCATCTGTGCCTGGATCAGGAGGGGGATGCTGGCGTTAGGTGCCCCGCCGGGAAGTTCCTCGAGGTAGAAGGTAATCGGAGTTGATATTCCATTAACCCTCTCGAGGGTAGGGGCTCGAGGAGTTGTTGCTTTCAGTTCGTCGAATTTCCTCTTTATTGACCCTACGGTCAAACGGTCGGGGGCTCCGCCAGATATGACCAGGGCTTGGGGAAAGACTCCCAGGTACTGCGGGCACTTATCGGCTCTTCTGCTAGGAAGCTCTTCCACATGTTTCAGACAGCTTCAGGGTTGTCGAGTTCTCCCGAAAAGCCAAAGTCTTCAGGTCGCGTGATGCTCAACGCGACTTGCAGCGATCCGTTGTTGGGAGAAGGAGTTGACTCCTCGACATTCTAGGCCTCCTGGCCGCTGGGGCGGGGGGCCTCTTGCTGCTTGGCGTACTTCTTCAGGTACCCCTCTTTAATCAGCGTTTCGATTGCGTCCTTAAGGTGGACACAATCTTCAGTAACGTGCCCGTGACTGCGATGGAACCGGCAATACTTGGACTTGTCAGCATTTGGTTTGGGAGCCGTCGGTTTCGGGAAGCGGATTCCCCCTTTGACGAACTCCAAATTGGCACAGTGGCTAAAAATGCGCGCGCGGGACGCGTTTAGCGGTGTGTAGTCTTTGAAAAGGCCAGACGGTCCCCGTGATTCGCGGGGCTCTTTGGTCCGGGCTTCTTTTTTTCTTTCCCCACCTCGCCTAGGTGGAGGGGAGTCTTCTCTTCTCCTGTCTCCACCTCGCCTGAGTGGAGGGAAACCTTCTTCCTTGTTGCCGCGGGGGCCTTCTCTGCGCCTCGAATCGAGGGCAATTTGTGCGGCTTCAGCTTCCTCGAACTCAATATGCGACTGAGCCCTCTCGAGGAGGCCTTCAAAGCTGCGGGGACGGTGTAGTCCGACGGATTCTGCGAACTTAGATCCTAGTCGCAAACCCTTGATGATGAGATACATTTTGATGTGATCGGTCACGTGGATTTCGACCGCTTCTTTGTTGAACCTCTCGATGTAGCTCCGGAGAGGTTCATCCTTCCCCTGAAAGATGGCTTCCAGGGAGGCTATCGTCTTCGGATGTCGATGAGAAGCCGTAAAATGTTTTCTGAAGCGCTCCCTCAGAACCTTCCACGACGTGATTGATTCAGATGCTAGGTTCTTGTACCAAGCCATGGCCCCTTTCCGAAGAGTCGTAGGGAATAATCGACATTTGATAGCGCCGAAGACATTCCTGAAATCGAGCAGAGCTTCAAAAATCTCGACATGGTCATCAGGATCAGATGTCCCGTCATATGTCCCCAAGGATGGGGGCCTCTCCAGGCCCTTAGGAATAGGGGCGTCCATGATGTGCCTGGCCAGAGGGGTCCGGTAATCGTCATCCTCGCTGGCTCCCGGTGACACAGAGGGGGAGTGTTGTCCATGAACATAGCGACGCCTCGGGGAGTGGTCCTTTGGGCGGCCTCTAGGCTCCTCGGCGTCCGGCCTGCTCCTTTTATTTTTCGAGGAACGAACTGGCCCCTTTGGTGGCGGGGAGTGGTGGCGTTTCTGAGTATGTTCCACGGGCTGGAAAATGGGCTGGAGGACTGTTTCGTGTCCGTCTTGGTGAGCTGTCTCGTACTCCACTTCCTCAGAAAATGGTGAGGCGGTGAGTCCGTCTCTGATGTCGTTCTCCATGACAGGTTGGGCAGCGTTGTTGTCGACGTGGTTGCCAGTACTGAGCTGTGCGATAACATTGTCTAGAGCTTGATTCGCCGACGGGTTGGCCATGATGGTTGTTGAATGGAGAAAGCTTTGGTTTATCGAGCAGAAAAACGGGGAAGCTTATATTTTCCCACAGACGGCACCACTGATCGTACCTGGATCAGACAGTTGATAGTGGCCAACGGTGTCTGGAACGGCAGCTCCGATGATGGTGAGAGACGGCGGGCGGGGGGGGGGGGGGGGGGGGTGTACCTGCAAGGTACTCCGACGCTCAAGTGAGAGAGTGTACAGAGTAATAGCAAATACAGAAAGTGTAGAGTGGCAAGAAGAATGTGTCTAACCTGACCCTCTCAAATGAGAGGGTATTTATAGAGAGCCCCCAGCGCGGGGTCAACGGTTACCTGCAGTGGGCTGGAACAACTAGGCCCACTCCAAGCAACTGCTAGGGCTTACGTGTAGTAGTGAAAACCAGTACGTGGTCTTCGCCCTAGAGTAACTGCTCCTAGATTTTCGGAAGTAGGGCAGACCGAATCCTTCGGACGTGGGAGGTTACTTGGAACGTGTCCATGTGGTATGAACCGTTGGGTACTCCTCGCGGGGAGGAGCCTTCTGTGTCGAGGAGATATGAATCCCGTAGAATGGACATGGCCTCGCGGGGAGGAGCCTTCTGTGTCGAGGATATATCAAGCCCGTAGAATGGACATGGCCTCGCGGGGAGGGATCATGTCCGTCGAGGAGTGAGGTGTAGCATTCTCGCGGAGAGAAGCTGATCTGTCGGGGAGGTACATCTCAGCAGGGTGTGATGTCCTCCTTTCCTATTGTCCCAAGTGTCCGACACTGCCTAAGTGCCCGGCGAAACTGTGGCTTGCACGTGGCAGTCACGTGTCTTGCAGAAGGGCCTTATTGGGCCTCCTCAGGCTGTATGGGTTGGGCCTGCCCGTCTGTTGGATAGCCTCGGCCCAGTCCAGAACACCTAATAATTTCAATTTCATGAAAAATTTAGGGGTTCTAACCTAAACATGTTTCTACCCATTAAAACTATAAAATAATCCCAATAATTAGGTAAAAACCCACCCTTACCTTGATTTTTGATGGATTCTTGAGTTCTTGAATTTGGATTCCTCTTCTTCTCCACTCCTATTTCCCTCTTGCCTCTTTTCCTCTTTACCAACTTTCTAACCCTATTCTTTTTCTTTCTCTACTTTACCAACTCTCACAAATTTCTCATTAAACTATTGGGCTCACTCAACCCACTATCACAATTTCTATTCACACTCTCAATTAAGCTCAATTACTAATTCTAACAATTCTATATTATTATACCAAATAGAATAAATCAAATAAATTAAATAATAAAATTAAATCAATTATTTCAAATAAGTCCAATAAATCAATTAATCCAAACAACTCAAATAAATCAATTAATTTATATAAATCCAATAAATCAATTAATTCATTTAAATCAAATAAATCACATAAATCAATTAATTTATAAAATCACTCAATTAATTAATATAAATAAATAATTACTAAAATTAGGGTGTTACATAGCACACATCCAAAAATTCTTATATGAGAAATATTAGTCTCTTTATCAAAGACTAATTGTAAAAAGGAAGAGGTGTGATAACTTGTTGGCCTCATGAGAATCAATGTTGTGGCATGCAAAATTGCATGTCCATAAGTAGAAATTAGGAATTTGTGTTTCTTGATAAGTGGTCTTCCAATTAACTAAATATGTTTGAAAAATGGTTCTGCAAGTCCATTTTGTGTATGAACATATGCTACTAGATGTTCAATGTCAATTTCAATAGACATACAATACTTATTAAATGCTAGATATAAAAATTCTTCAGCATTATCAAGACATATTTTCTTGACAGGATAATCGGGGAAATCAGCTCTTATTCGAATTAGTTGAGCTAGAAATCTCACAAATGTCTGGTTGTGAGTTGACAACAAACAAATATATGACCATCTAGTTGATGCATCAACTAAAACCATAAAATATATAAATGGTCCACATGATGGGTGTATTAGCCCACAAATATCACCATGTGTAAACTCTAAAAAATTGATAGATTCATTTCCAATTTTTAATGGTGATGGCAGAATTATCAACTTCCCTTGCGAGCAAGAGCTGCATGAGAACTTATTTGATTGAATAATTTCTCGACTCTTTAATTGATGACCACATGAATTTTGAATTATTTTTCGCATCATTATATAACTAGGATGACCCACTGGGTCATGCCAAATTACAAAGTTATCATTATTTGTAAATTTCTGGTTTACACTGGCATGTACTTCAATTATACAAATATAAGTGTAGTACAAGCTATAGGAGAACGCTGGTAGCTTTTTCATTACATATTTTATGTCTGAATCACGTTTTGTAATACAAATATATTCAATACCTCCATCGTCTCTTGTTTCAATATGGTATCCATTTAGATGAATATCTTTGAAATATAATAAATTTCTATAAGACTTGGAGGAATATAATGCATTATCAATGTGTAACACTGTATCTCCACATAACAACACATTAGTTTTTTCGGAGCCTTCAATTATTATGGCTTAATATCCTTTTTGGTCTCGTATCTTAACCTTAGGGTTCATTTTGGTCCCTTAACTTAAGAATGGTCCATATTGGTCCATTAACTCTTCAAAACATTTCATATTAGTCCTTTTTGTCCTATTAGCGATGAAAAAATTCAAAAATCAGTTGTTAATTAGACAAAAAAGACTAATATGAAACATTTTGAATAGTTAAGAGACTAATATGGATCTTTTTAAAGTTAAGGGACCAAAATGAACCTCGAGGTTAAGATACGAGATCAAAAAGGATATTAAACCAATTATTATTGAGGTGTCCGATATAGTACTGACATCAATTTTTTGCATCACTAAGTAAGAGAAATATTTTTTTTAATTGTGAGTAGTTGCACTATCAACGAGGCATATATCTTCATTAGTGTTGCTAGTGCCAATATTCATTCTAAAAAATAAAATAATTTTAACGATGAGTTATAAGCGTACTTTAAAAATACAAGTTATTTAAATAATAAATTATGTAAACAAACAAGCAGCAAACACACTTTATTATTATTAGAAAAGAAAATTTAAAATATTCATAAAGACTTATTATAATAACTAAAAAGAATTTTTTTAAAGTTCTATTTCTTGACACTTTCATCTCCAATAAGGTGATCAATTTTTTCATCTGGATCAACAAATAAATTAGGAATCTTTAAATGTATAACATCTATATTATGATAATTTGGATCATCATCTTCATTAGCAAAGAGTGTCCCAATCCTTGTTTTTATATTTTATTTTTCAGTGATCTTTACTTTAAAGATCAATAAGATGTTTTGGATTAAGACAAATGCGATTCCAATGACTTTTTCCTCCACAATGATAAGAAGTATTATCAATGGTTTTGCTACTTTGGTCCCCTGTTTCACTGTTTTCAATATTTTTCCATTTCTGATGAAAAGATATGTTCTTATGATTACCATTGCGACTATGACCATAACTAAGACCATCAGCATAATTATGACCACGACTATGACCTCGTGCGTGTGCACGACCACAACCATGATTTTTTTTCTATAGTGATTGTGTCTTGCTATATTCACTTTGAGGAATGGAGTTGTACCGAAGAGAAGAGCCTCATGAATTTCTATTAATAGTTCATTATTTTGTTCAATCCCAAAAAAAAGGATATCATGTCAGAATATTTACAAAATCCTTTTTTTCGATATTATTGTTACATGAGCACATTGGATTTATGCACGAAAAGTGAAAAATATTTTTTCTAAAATATTTTCGTCAGTTGTTTTTTTTCATCGATAATTGGTAATATTCAGGAGGCAATATTAAATAGTGTATCTTTAAAAAGAAAAATTAAAACATTTTTGTTATGAAAAATTAAGTTGGATCACCATGGAACATTTAGCATTGGGAATTGACGTAAATCATTGGTCAAGGGCCAATAGAATTGTTTCACTATATCTACCATTTTCCATATTAAATTATAATCTAAGAAAAGTTCTTTTCTACGAAAATAAAAATAATAATCCAAGAAAATTATATGATTGTTACTACAAAACTAAAAATATAATCCAAGATAATGAGTATGATAATTGTTTCGCTTGTAGTAAAATATGTTATTACGAAAATAAAAATACCAATAATCTAAGGAAAATATTACCAAATACTATATAATAATTCAAAAACAGTAATAATCGACTCAATTTATAATATCACATGAAAAAAAGAGCAACAATTGAACAGTGGAATAAGGGTTTGAAGCGTTGGTTAAATTAAACAGTGGAATATAACTTGGTTTCAGGGATAAAATATTTTTAAAGATTTTATCAGAGATCGGTAGCAGGTGGTAAATGAAGGCTTTGCAGATTTGAGCAAGTTTTTGGTAAAACAGGATGTTGTGCAAGATGTTCCAACATGAAGAATCTGGTGGAAGAAGACTTGTCAGAAAAGATGTCATATCGTGTGTCTTAACATCTTGACGTGATATAGCAGGTTGTTGCTAATCTGATCCAAGATTTAAGGAGCAATCAGAATATGGATCAAGGAAGAAATAAATAGATATTTCAAAGCCCAAGACAAAAGACTATAAAAGGAAGACCAAGACCTATGATAGAGACAGACTTAGGAATCCTTATTGTAATACTTGTAAAGTAGAAAAATAGGGTTTAGGGTTTTGAGACTCGTAGGACATTCTTGTGTTGTAATTCTCCCTTTGTTTAGGTTGGATACATTGTGGTAGACATGGATGTATATTGTAACACCCCCAATCTATACCCCAAAGCTATTAAAGCGATAAATAAAATTCAAAATTTCATCCGAGTATATTTAAAACATTCACGGCATAGACCGAGGGGTCACATCAATTTGAAATCAAATACACATAAACCTGCCCATAAAGATATGCAACAATCAGGTAGCAATTAACAGAGGAACTTAGTTCCTACTACCCACAATTCAGATACAAAATAAAAGCGGAAAATCTGTACTGAAATCTCATATATATATATATATATATATCATAAGAAGTTTATCTGCCATATACAATCATACATGTACAATCTCAAAAGAAACATATACATATACACACAAATCACCAACGGTCTCCCTAACTACCCGGTGTCACACATCAGAGCCGACCGACAAAAGAATGAAGACCTAAGCTTCACAAAAGACCTCCAGCAATCTAATCTGCAATGCTTCATAGAGCATTATAAAACAGCAGAAGGGTGAGAAACACAATCATAATATAATTGTATATAATTATATAATAACACACGATTGCACAAACATAATATTCTCACCACACTATACGCTATAAATCAGGTACAAACCAACACAATGAATTTTCTCACATACCGGTCACAAAAGCATATCAATTGTACACAATTCAATTATCACCCACATGTATATTCATATATCAACTCACCACTTTCATTCAAAATTCCACACATAATCAAACCATTCATGATTTATGCAAATGCAAGAGACCGACACAACGACTCTATGCATATGCACATGCGGTACCGACTTCCATCAATTCTCAACACCAGATCATCCCAAAACATATTTTCTCCACCAAAAACATTTCCAAACCAACATATAGCAATCAAAACTTAACTCATTCATGGTAACAAGTATTCTACTACGTTTACACCGATTTCCAACCGCGAAAACATCGATTTCTCTCTATCGACCTAGAATCGAAAACTATGAAAACACAACAAATAATCCAATACACACATACATAATCATACACAAGCATAGCATAATCGAGTTTCGCACCCTTACCCGATTAAATAGCGTGTAGAAAAGTCGGTTGATCGATTCTTAGATTTTCCAAGTCTTCTCTCTATCTCCTTTTCTTTCTCCTTTCTTTCTTCCTCTTTTTCTTCTCTTCTTTTTCCTTCCTTTCTATTTTCTCTCTTTCTATTTCTATTTCTATGAAAAATATAATATCTACCCAAACAAAAGACCAAAATACCCCTACACTCAAACAACTCGCAAACGCTCCCAAAACGCGATAAAATATAATCTCGATGAAAAATAACATATTTTTAACTAAAAGTCAGAAATAAAATAATATAATAATAAAATAATCAAAACGACTCAATTAAATAAAAATACTAAAACTGGGGCGTTACAACTCTCCCCCACTTAGAAATTTTCGTCCTCGAAAATATACCTGAGACGAACAACTCTGGATACGACTCCCGCATCCGACTCTCTAACTCCCAAGTCAAATTGCCCTCAGCAGCGCCTCCCCACGCTACTTTCACAAGTGCAATATCCTTGCCTTTCAACCGCTTCACCTCGCGATCCAAAATCCTAACAGGTAATGCCTCAACCGTAAGGTTCTCCCTTACCTCAACCTCGTCCATGGGAATCACATGCGACGGATCTGGAACATACTTTCGAAGCTGTGAAACATGGAACACATCGTGGAAATTCGACAGATTCGGCGGCAACGCCACCCTATAAGCCACAGCACCCACTCTCGCGGATATCTGGTAAGGACCAATAAACTGAGAAGTAAGTTTCTTCGACTTCAATGCACGACCCACACCCGTTACCGGTGTAACTCTCAAAAATACATGATCGCCCTCTTGGAACTCAAGATCTTTTCTTCTCCGATCATGATAACTCTTTTGCCTACTCTGAGAAGTCTTCATTTTCTCATGAATAAGTTTCACTTTTTAAGTAGTCTGTTGCACCAACTCTGGTCCAACCACCGAACTCTCACCAGATTCATGCCAACACAACGGTGTTCGACATCTTCGTCCATATAACGCTTCAAACGGTGCCATTCCAATACTAGAATGGAAACTGTTATTATACGTGAATTCAATCAATGCAAGATAACTATCCCACACACCACCTTGTTCAAGAACACACGCTCTCAATAAATCTTCCAACGACTGAATCGTTCTCTCGGTCTGTCCATCCATCTGCGGATGATAAGACCAACTCAATCTCAATTTAGATCCTAAAGCCTTTTGCAAACTTTCCCAAAATCTCGAGGTAAACCTCGGATCTCGATCCGAAACAATGCTCAACGGAACCCTATGCAACTTCACAATCACACTGATATAAATCTCAGCCAACCTCTCCAAAGTAAAACTGATGTCAATCGGAATGAAATGAGCCGATTTAGTCATCCTATCCACAACCACCCAAATAGCATTATGCCCTCGCTATGTATTCGGCAACCCTGTCACAAAATCCATGGAAATGCTGTCCCACTTCCACTCAGGAATATCCAACGGTTGCAACAAACTACTAGGCCTCAGATGTTCTACCTTTGATTTCTGACAAGTCAAACATGCATAAACAAACTGAGCCACATCTCTTTTCAATCCTGACCACCAGAAAATCTTCTTCAAATCTTGGTACATCTTATTAGCTCCCGGATGTATACTCAAATTACTCCGGTGTCCTTCCTCTAAAATCATCCTTTTCAACTCCACATCATCAGGAATACAAATTTGAACTCGGAATCTCAAAACACCATTAATATCCACTTTAAAGTCCTCATTTTCACTTTTCTCTCCAACCGTCATCAAATCCACAAATTTCACATCCATCTTCTGTTTCTCACTAACAGTCTTCAGAAAATCATTAGTAACCTTCAACATTCCAAGCCTCACGCTATCTGACGTCACCTCACATACCAAACTCAAATCCCTAAAAGCTTCCAAAAGCTCCCACTCCTTAACCATTAAAGCGGACATATGTAACAATTTCTGGCTCAACGCATCGGCTACCACATTAGCTTTACCCCGATGGTAATTCAAGCCAAAGTCGTAGTCCTTCAAAAATTCCAACCATCTCCGCTGCCTCATATTTAACTTTTTCTGATCGAACAAATATTTCAAACTTTTGTGATCACTAAAGTCTTCGAATCTTGCACCATAGAGATAATGCCTCCAAATCTTCAACACAAAAACCACAGCCGCTAATTCAAGATCATGAGTAGGATAATTTTTCTCATGCACTCTCAACTGTCTTGAAGCATAAGCCACGACCTTACCTTCTTGCATTAGCACCCCACCTAGACTAATCAAAGACGCATCATAATACACCACAAATGGTTCATTAGGATCCGGTAAAATCAAAATCGGAGCTGTCGTCAATCTCCTCTTTAGCTCATTAAAACTTTCCTCGCACCGAATATCCCAAATGACCGCTTGCCCTTTACAAGTCAACTGGGTCAAAGGAAGTGCTAGCTTAGAAAAACCTTCAATAAACCTTCGATAATATCCAGCCAAACCCAAAAAGCTTCGAATTTCAGTAACAGATCTCGGAGCCTCCCATTGTAGAACTGCTTCTACTTTAGATAGATCCACAGAAATACCATTACCTGAAATCACGTGCCCAAGAAAACTCACCTCCGACAACCAGAACTCACACTTGGACAACTTGGCAAAAAGCTTTATTTCTTTCAAAACCTGCAAAACAATATGCAAATGCTCCGCGTGCTCCTCCCAAGACTTAGAATAAATCAAAATGTCATGAATAAACACAACCACAAAACGATCCAAATGCTCGTGGAAAATACGATTCATGTAATCCATAAACACACCTGGCGCATTAGAAACCTCGAACGGCATCACAACATATTCATAATGACCGTGACGTGTCCTAAAAGCCGTCTTCTGAATATCTTCCTCTTTCACCCTAATCTGATGATACCCTGACCTCAAGTCAATCTTACTAAAGACACAAGCACCTACCAACTGGTCCATCAAATCATCAATTCTCGGAAGAGGATACTTATTCTTAATCGTCACCTTATTCAACTGGCGATAATCAATACACAATCGCATACTTCCATCTTTCTTTTTCACCAATAAAACTGGAGCACCCCAAGGAGAAACGCTTGGTCTCACAAATCTCTTTTCCAACAATTCATTCAACTGTTTCTTTAACTCAACCAACTCTGATGCCGACATACGATAAGGTGCCATAGAAACAGGTCTAGTACCAGGAACTAGATCTATAGAAAACTCCACCTCTCTCTCTGGCGGCACATCTGAAATATCCTCAGGAAACACTTTAGGAAAATCACACACAACAGGAAACACATCAAGTGAAACATGACTCTCCACAGTCAACGACGCAAACAACCCAAACAACTGAGCTTCATCCGCCAAAAGTTTCTTCAACTCTTTGGTAGATAAGAAACTCGAGTCTTTGTCTTCCTCAAGAGAAGGAAATCTTACCAGCTTATGATAACAATCAATATGAACCCTATTGAACTGCAACCAATTCATTCCCAGAACCACATCTAAACCCTCCAACGGTAAACACACCAAATCCATCTCAAAATCTTTACTATAAATGGTCAAAGGACAACTTAAACAAACCAAAGAAGTAGTTACTAACCCCATTGCTGGAGTATCAATAACCATTTCACCACCCATCGAAGACAACACAAGATTCAAACGCTTCGCGCACTCAGACGAAATAAATGAATGAGTCGCTCCAGTATCAATAATAGCAACTAAAGGCGTACTATTAATAAAATAAGTACCTCTGATCAGACGATCTGCACTTGAAGTCTGAGTTCCTGCCAATGCAAAAACCTTCCCACCAGCTGGAGCTTGCTTCGGTTTCGGACACTTCGTACTAATGTGACCATGTTCACCACAGTTGAAACACTTCACCACATTCTTCCTTGCACAATCAGCTGCGACATGTCCTAAACCTCCACAATTAGAACACTTCCTCAAATCCTTCATACATTCGGACTGACGATGTCCCACATCACCACATCTATAACATCTCAGAGGACTAGACATTCCTCCTCCACTTGGCCTTCTCTCAAAATTCTCCCTTTGTTTACCCTTATCCGCTGGTGTTACATACGGACCACCACGGAACTGTTGCTTCCCTTTCCTCTCACTCACACTCTTATAGTGAGTAGAACGAGCTTTACTATCCTCCTCATAAATCCTACAACAATCCACCAAATCAGAAAACCTCTGAATCCTTTGATAACTAATTGCCTGCTTTATCTCAGGACGCAATCCGTTCTCAAACTTTACACACTTAGAAAATTCCGCAGTCGCTTCGGCATAATGTGGATAAAACTGCGCAAGCTCCACAAACTTAGCAGTATAATCAACAACAGACATACTACCTTGTTTTAATTCCAAGAAATCAATTTCCTTCTTTCCTCTTACATCTTCAGGAAAATACTTCCTCAGAAACTCAATGCTAAACACAGCCCAAGTGATCTCCTCCTCTGCAGCTTCCAACACATGACGTGTACTAACCCACCAATCATCAGCTTCTTCCAGTAACATGTGAGTACCCAGTCTCACCTTCTGATCCTCAGCACAATCCATTACTCAGAAGATTCTTTCAATCTCTTTAAGCCATATCTGAGCACCATCAGGATCATATCTTCCTTTGAAGACAGGCGGTTTGTTCTTCCTGAACTCATCATTACCTGCAGCATTAGGTGCACCTTGCACAGCCCGAGCCATAGCTTGCATAGCAGCAGCTAAAGCAGCGTTATTCCTACCAGCCATATTCTGTTCATTTCCAATAACAACAACTATGGTTAAACAAATAGCTCACCCAACTACAAAGACTAACAAGGACTGACACAAACTGACACGGACTGGCTCTGATACCACTTAATTTAACACCCCCAATCTATACCCCCAAGCTATTAAAGTGATAAATAAAATTCAAAATTTCATCAGAGTATATTTAAAACATTCACGGCATAGACCGAGGGGTCACATCAATTTGAAACCAAATACACATAAACCTGCCCATAAAGATATGCATCAATCAGGTAGCAATTAACAGAGGAACTTAGTTCCTACTACCCACAATTCAGATACAGAATAAAAGCGGAAAATCTGTACTGAAATCTCATATATATATATATATATATATATATATATATATATATATATATATATATATATCATAAGAAGTTTGTCTGCCATATACAATCATACATGTACAATCTCAAAATAAACATATACATATACACACAAATCACCAACGGTCTCCCTAACTACCCGGTGTCACATATCAGAGCCGACCGACAAAAGAATGAAGACCTAAGCTTCACAAAAAGACCTTCAGCAATCTAATATGCAATGCCTCATAGAGCATTATAAAACAGCAGAAGAGTGAGAAACACAATCATAATATAATTGTATATAATTATATAATAACACACGATTGCACAAACATAATATTCTCACCACACTATACGCTATAAATCAGGTACAAACCAACACAATGAATTTTCTCACATACCGGTCACAAAAGCATACCAATTGTACACAATTCAATTATCACCCACATGTATATTCATATATCAACTCACCACTTTCATTCATAATTCCACACATAATCAAACCATTCATGATTTATGCAAATGCAAGAGACCGACACAACGACTCTATGCATATGCACATGCGGTACCAACTTCCATAAATTCTCAACACCAGTTCACTCAGGAACTATTGGAACCATCGCTCGTTACTTAATGTAACTCCCCGTCGGGCATACGATGTTCCCCGTCGCTTTCAGTCCTCTTTGTATAAGGCTCACGACGTTTATGGATCGCTTTCGATCCTCTTTGTATAAGGCTCACGATCCGATCGCTTTCGGTCCTCTTTGTATAAGGCTCACGATTGTCTATAATCATCGCTTTCGGTCCTCTTTGTATAAGGCTCACGATGTTATAGAGGATTCCCTCTGGAATCGATTCGTCGCTCACACCCACTAGGGCACACGACATCTCAAGAGTGCACATCATGATGCTCAGCATACAATGACTCATGACATTCAAATGCACACTTATACACATTCCATAATCATGCATATATCAACAAATACCACACATTGCATTTTCTTGCCCTTTGGCCACAATTCATCATCACAACATATATCACATGCATATTCATTTCACAACAGCACACAAGTCATACAATTCATATCACAAGCATGTTGCATAATAACACGCCAAATGCACATCATTAAAACGGTAAAAGTCAACAAACAACACATTCCAAATTCCCGAAATAATTAAATCGGCTAACAATTTTGAAACCATTAATATAAGAAAGAACACGCCAAAATCTCTCCAACGCATCAAACTTCGCCTCAAACTGACTCGCGGATCAAAAGTTATAAAGAAAACAAATAGGGAAAAGCTGTCATGTTCGCGGTGCGAAGCTCCTAGCGAGTCCTTCGCTTCTTCATTCGCAGTGCGAATGTCCCAGCGAACAGTGGCAGAAGCAAAATAGCTTAGAAAATTCCCAACGTTCGCAGTGCGAAACCCCAGCGAATGCTCGCTACCCCATTCGCAATGCGAATCCTCCAGCGAACAGTGGTAGAATGAAAAATAATACAACGTTCGCAGTGCGAACCTCACGCGAACGCCCGCCACTCATTCGATGGCCATTCGCAGTGCGAACCTGCGATTTCAGCAAAACCCAGCAGCGCACTAGATCATCCCAAAACCATATTTTCTCCACCCAAAACATTTCCAAACCAACATATAGCAATCAAAACTTAACTCATTCATGGTAACAAGTATTCTACTACGTTTACACCGATTTCCAACCGCGAAAACATCGATTTCTCTCTATCGACCTAGAATCGAAAACTATGAAAACACAACAAATAATCCAATACACACATACATAATCATACACAAGCATATCATAATCGAGTTTCGCACCCTTACCCGATTAAATAGCGTGTAGAAAAGTCGGTTGATCGATTCTTAGATTTTCCAAGTTTTCTCTCTATCTCCTTTTCTTTCTCCTTTCTTTCTTCCTCTTTTTCTTCTCTTCTTTTTCCTTCCTTTCTATTTTCTCTCTTTCTATTTCTATTTCTATGAAAAATATAATATCTACCCAAACAAAAGACCAAAATACCCCTACACTCAAACATCTCGCAAACGCTCCCAAAACGCGATAAAATATAATCTCGATGAAAAATAACATATTTTCAACTAAAAGTCAGAAATAAAATAATACAATAATAAAATAATCAAAACGACTCAATTAAATAAAAATACTAAAACTGGGGCGTTACATATATACAGCTCAGAAACCGTTAGGTAATGAATTGTATATTGTCCTTGGATGAAGCTTTGAAGCAAATACAATAAAATCTAAGTAGGATTGTTAGTCGAGGTAGCTTGGCTGAACTTTGCATTGAAAGAGGTTTATTTCAAGTAGGATGATACAATTATTGTGACTATAACTGTTAGATATCACAGGCTGTGATTTAGGGATTGAGATGGATTTCTCTTATCAATTAGAGCTGACTTCTAATGATAAAGTTTTCATTCGGTAATGATAGGTAAACCAGAGGTTGTTTACTGTAAACCAGAGGTTATTTACATAAAACTATACTACTGATAGTGGATTCTTCTTCCTGGCTTGGTAGCCCCGAGATGTAGGTGATTTGCACCGAACTAGGTCATCATATTTTGTATTATTTATCATTCTGCAATTTACAATTCAGTATTAATTAACATGTCATAACAGATGTTTAAACATCTGTAGTGAATCTGTTGCTGATATTCAGAATATCAGTTTGATTATTCTACCCTTGTTTTAAAGTTATGTAGAGAACAATGTCGTGACATGTGTTAGGACATCTGTCATCTGCTATGCCAGAATTTCAATTGGTATCAGAGCAGGCATACTGTCTGTTTCTGGATGAGATCTTGGGAGATACTTTCTGGTCTTTAAACAAGGTGTGTGTGCGATCAGACCATTCATTGGATATCTAGAATGATCGGTATTGGATCAAGGATGACATCTTTTGTTGGTTGTTTCTTGCTTCTGTGAAGTTTCTCCAGTCGCTGCTGGTGAAGAGGTTTTTTTCTGCTATGTGTCCCCTAAGATATCTTGACATCTTAACTGGAGCCTGTTGAAGATGTGTTGGTATTCCACTGCATATGTTTATGATGAAAGGACTTTGGTAAAGCTAGATTGAAGACTATGTTCATGAAGGTGTCAACATCTATTGAAGTTCTAGCCATTCCAGCAGGGAGTAATGGGATGAAGAGAGTTGTTTGTTGCTATTTACCATTGACGTCTTGGTACCTAGAAGGTTGGTTCCTTGGTATTTTGAAGTCAGAAGAGGATAGGTCTAGGTCATCCATTTCTAGGTTTATGAAACTGGTAAATACCCGTGTCATGATAAAGTTGCCAAAGACACTTGAGAGTTCTCTCAAGTCCACTCATAAAGGCATCTCTTGTCATGAGGACTTTTATTTTTGGGCTTCTGGATCAAGGTTCATTCTGAGGATTGTCAATCTGAAGAATTTGGGGGTGATTTATTTTCACCTTCAGATCAGTTGAAGTGGTTCTTTTCAAGGAAGATGAAGCCTAGGTGTCTCATCAGTTGTTGGATCATCAATGTTCAAGTATCTAGTCCTTGAATTTGTTTGGGGTTCTACAAGGATCTGATGTTCAACCAGATGTTGAAATATTCCATCAGCAGAGATTGTTTAGAATCTTGTTGATTCAAGGAGTGAATCTTTAGGACAAGAGAGAGGAGTATCATATGCTCTGGGAACCAAACTTTTGTGTGTTGACATAAAGTGTTGGGAACCCTTTTCTGGTTGGATCTGCAGAGGCACATAATCTGACTAGGAAGTTTCGTGGCATGAAGCTTATCTAGAATATGGTGCTGATGGAAGTGAAGATGAAGACTTATTAATCTTGATGAAGATTGCTTGGATCAGTTTATTTCTGATCTAGGTGAGTTCGAGTGCAGCTGCTGAGAGCATGTGATCCGTTCTGGATATGTGTCCAGGACAGTATCTCTGACATCTTGAAGGAAGCTGTATTTTTTTGTAGTTGTTGACTACTCGTTCCTAAAGAATCAGGCTTTGGCATGTTTGGTTCCTCTAAGGATGATTCTTGAAGCTGGTGCTCTTCAAGGTATCTGGTCTTAAGATTGGTTGTGGACCATTAACACAGGATGGAGGTTGTCTACTCAAACTTGATATGTTAATCAATTCTATGAGAGCATGGAACTCTTGTTCTATAGAAGTGGGGAAGTTTATCAAGATGGTATGTCTGAGGAGGAGTTGATCAAGACTGTATCAGACAGACTTGAGCTCATCAGCTGGAAGTTATGACATTGATTTCAGATGCTCTGACATCAGGATTATCATTAGATTGTTCACTCAGTGGGACCTGGTTATAGTGGAAGTATATAATCTTAAGAGAAGCTGATCTTCTCAGATGTGGTTGGAATGGATGCTTCAAAAAGCCTATGCAATGTATGGGAATTGCAGAAGCTAGTAGAGGATATATTTCATTGTCTTAGTCTATTTAAGATATCTTGCTGAAGACCTAGATTCTTGGTTGAACCAAGAGTATTCTGTTTCTTAAAGACCAAAGGAGGAGCTGGTTCTCGTCTTGGCTTGCTGATTGTTGAAGGGATCTTCGTTTGAGGTGCTTGCCTTGGTGGGAGTATGAGAGTTTATTTCTCTCTACTGATGTTTAAAGTTCTTGATGATCAAGCTGGTAGAAGTTGTGTTCTCTGAAGATTTTCAGTTGGATTACTATGCAGATAGTAAGTACAATGGTAATTGTATCAAAAACCATAGTGTGTGGTGTCTGTGATATGATCGGGATGTCCTAACTTACGTTAGAACATCATCACGTTTTTTGAACTTGGAGTTTAGATTGTGGAAGCTGATATTCACCAGTTGAATCAGAAGTGTTCTAACTTGTCATACGGGAGAATGATGAAAGAAAGAGTGTCTTGGTTCATGGGGTGTCGATCTGGTAGTGTGACTCTTGTTAATATCAGAATGCTTGTGGAGAGGTGGTTTATTCTACTGAAAGTAACTCTAGAAATAAGTGGATCAGTTTGGTGCTTATGAAGCAAGTAAGCTGAGGATTTATGGAGCATGTATTTGATGGCTTTCAAGAGTGAAGGATATATGGGCTAGCTAATAAACTAAGAGATTATGTATGTCTCTTTGAGGAATATGAAGCATTCTAGACTCAATTGGATTTATTCTCAAGGAACAAGGATTTATATGGCTGTAAAATTCAAGGTGGATTTGTACAGGGTATGGATGGGTTCAGAATGAGAGGGATCAAAGGTGATTTTGGTCTCAATCAAAGAGTTTGTTAGTTATGGTGCAAGGATGTAATCATGGTACTTTCTCACTATATGAGCATGAAGTTGGTCATCTGATAACATGTGCTGATTTTGGGTGTTTCTTGTTGGAAGGAGCATCATTTATGAAAGATAGGGGGATAACTTTTGTTTGTTGGGTGTACTATTGTGGTACATAGATTGCTTGAGGATCAAGCAGTGAGTGAATGCGTTCAGCATGTGTGTTGGACAAGGAGTGGGCTCTTGAAGACATGAAGATGATTCTCATGTTTTCCATTCATTATAAAGTGTTCTTCTTGCAAAGGACCTCTGATTATCCTTGACAGGGGGAGTTGGACTTCTGTTTGGGATCTGTTGCTGCATTAGTGCAGTTGTTTGTCAAGATTGTTTGTGGTTTCAAGCAGTTTGTGATAGGATACCTTTGGTGAGGCTGTAATGTCAGACCAAATGTCTTGACATTATGTATCTGTTATAGTTTTGGGTGGACATGACCGGTTAATTTTGGTTATGTCATTGAGATGTCAATGGATTGAATCAATGTTATTCAAGCTTCTTGGTGTTAACTGGGAGATGTTTGAAGAAGTGTCTTAACATCTTGGTCAGTTTTATTTTACTTCTGGTTGAAAGGATTATTCTTGGGGCTCATTGAAAGGCATTGTGACTATGCTTCAGAGTCTACAAGAGGGACTAAACGAAGTCTGACAAGGTGTCAGAACATTGTTTAGGACATGTGGCTATTTCCAAGTTGATTGTCTTGGACGGTGGAGAGTGTGTCTTAGAGAAGGCGTGTTTAACATGTGTCTTGATACAAGTACATTATTTGGATGGTTTATCCTAAAGTTGAAACAGTTAAATCCTAGTTAGGCGGTGCACAGTCATTTATGTTGAATTTACCTACCTAAATTTATTTCTCCATTGAATTGTTCAGCGGTAACTTCTATGGACCGTAAATTTCTAGAGAAACTGCTTGGGTATTTAAAGGGGGTGTCTGCTTCTGGATTCTCAGGTTGAGGTTCTTGTTCTGGGTTGCGTCGTCATGTATTTTTTCCGGGTTTGGGTAAGTACCATGTGGGTATGGAACTGGGTTGGCTACTTTTGCCAATTTTTTTCTAAAAAGGGGGAGAATGGGTGTGTATTCATCTCGGTTGTGTGTTGGTTCTTACAACACATAACTGATATCCTTTTTGGTGAGAAGTCCATTCTTGCAGTTATTTTGCAAGGATGTTGGATAGGATGTTCTAACATCATCTCTGAGTGTTTCCCTTGTGCCTTGTGATCTGAGTTATGAAGCAGGTTGTGCCTTGTGACCTGAGTTACACACTCTATGGACTCTGTGTTACGTATGATACACTTGTTTCTTCTTAAGCTCTTTCTGGATCTTCTTATGGGTTATCTTATGCCCCATAAGAGGAAGATTTATCCCTCTGTTGCAAGTATAAGTTTGAGGGGGAGTGTGTTACATCCTCTTCCTCATGTACACAAATAGGAAGCTAGGAATTTCAGGGGAAAGTGAGAGCCTCTGAAGTGTGCCAATCATAACCACCACTCTCTGGATGAAGTTGAATGACGTTCGGACTTTCTTTTCTACCTAAGAAGTTTTAACAAAAAATTTGTCAAAAGGGGGAGATTGAAGGCTCTGTAGATTTGAGTAAATTTTTGGTAAAACATGATGTTGTGCAAGATGTTCCAACATGAAGAAGTCTGGTGGAAGAAGACTTGTCAGACAAGATGTCCTAGCACGTGTCTTAACATCTTGACCTGATATAGTAGGTTGTTGCTAATCTGGTCCAAGATTTAAGGAGCAATCAGAACATGGATCATGGAAGAAATAAATAGATATTTCAAAGCCCAAGACAGAAGACTATAAAAGGAAGACCAAGACCTATGATAGAGGCAGACTTAGGAATCCTTATTGTAATACTTGTAAAGTATAAAAATAGGGTTTAGGGTTTTGAGAGTCGTAGGACTTTCTTGTGTTGTAAGTCTCCCTTTGTATCAGTTGGATACATTGTGGTAGACATAGATGTATATACAGTTCAGAAACCGTTAGGTAATGAATTGTATATTGTCCTTGGATGAAGCTTTGAAGCAAATACAATAAAATATGAGTAGGATTGTTAGTCGAGGTAGCTTGGCTGAACTTTACATTGAAAGAGGTTTCTTTCAAGTAGGATGATACAATTATTGTGACTATAACTGTTAGATATCACAGGTTGTGATTTAGAGAGTGAGATGGATTTCTCTTATCAATTAGATCTGACTTCTAATGATAAAGTTTTCATTCGGTAATGATAGGTAAACCAGAGGTTGTTTACATAAAACTATACTACTGATAGTGGATTCTTCTTCCTGGCTTGGTATCCCCCAGATGTAGGTGATTTGCACCGAACTGGGTCATCATATTTTGTGTTATTTATCATTATGCAATTTACAGTTCAGTATTGATTAACATGTCGTAACAAATGTTGAAACATCTATTGTGAATCTGTTGTTGATATTCAGAATATCAGTTTGATTATTCTGCCCTTGTTTTAAATTTATACAGAAAACAATGTTGTGACATGTGTTAGGACATCTGCGATCTACTATGCCCGAATTTTAATAAAGAAGTGTATGAGGTGACGAATGTGGACAAGGTCCATATTGATAAATTATTTGATGTGTTGTGAATTATTGGGAAAGTGTGTTTTATTATATTGGTGGTAGTCCAGAAGGGTGGATTACGTTAAGCATGGTTGCAATTGTGTGATCGACTGTGGATCACTAAATATTATTAGAATTGTTATGTTAATTGCATTATTACCATGCCATGAATTCATTGTTGATATGTTGGAGGAGATAAGTCATAGGTTCGAAGGGGAACGAAAGACTTATCTGGAACTTAAAAGTGGGAGTTCAAGATTACGATGGGGGAATCGGGTTTGTGTGATGAACCATTGATGAGAATCGGTACCACATGCATCATGTAATGTTGTCGGGGCTCATTGAATTATAATTATGTTATGCTTGCACGTTTGTTGTGGTGAGAATGTGATTGTGAATGAATGTGATTTGTGTGTATAAATACTACTCTCTTAATTATTATATACGGTTTATTATATGAATGAATTTCTCACCCCTTTTGGGTTTTTTGTGTCTGCGCTCCCTCGAACTACAGACAATCAGGTGTTTGAGTAGTTGGAGATGTACCTCATGTTGCTATCGGCCGAATTTACTAGTGGAATTGCTTGGATACGTGACACCGAGGAATGGGCTGTTTTATTTATGTTATTCTATTATGTATCTTTTAATTTAAAGTAATTATGAACCACTTTTGGTGTGGATGATTTGTTGAGGCTATGAATGCCATACTTTTGTTTAATTCCGCTGTTTAGACTATAATGTATTATTAAATGAAGTAACATTCAAATTTCATAGATTGTGAAGTGACATCCTACTTAGATAGAATTATATTTTATTTATTTATAAATGATTTGGGAAGTAGGGTGTTACATAGTGGTATCAGAGCAGGTTGGTATGTTCGGCCAGGTGTTATGATGTGTTAGTAGTGTACGACTGGTGTGTGAACATGGTCGAGTCAAGTTTCTCCTAATCCTTATTTGTTGATGTTGTTTAGAATATGACTGGGAGAAATGATGGTGTTATTGTTGCCGCTTTGTAAGAAGTGGCTCAAGTTGTGCAGAACAACCAGATTGGAGGAAATGATGAGTTTTGCAACTTGGGAAAGTTCCAGAGGAATAACCCACCTACCTTCAAAGGCATGTATGATCCGGATGGAATGCATGCTTGGCTGAAGGACATTGAAAAGATTTTCAGGGTTATAGTGTGTAGTGAAGCACAGAAGGTGAAATTTGGTACACATATGCTAACAGAGGAAACTGATTATTCGTGGGAGAATACGCGTCAGAGACTAGAGACTTCAGGCGATGAAATCACTCAGGTTGTATTCATAGGAGAATTTATGGAGCGATACTTTCCAGAGGATATGAGTGGGAAGAAATAGATCGAGTTTCTAAAGCAAAAACAAGGGAGTTCTACTGTTGTAGAGTATGCTGCCAAGTTCGAGGAATTTGTGAAATTCAGTCCATATTATAATGGTGTAGCTGCAGAGGCTGCTAAATGCATTAAGTTCAAGAATGAGTTGCATCCTGAGTTCAAGCACAGAATTGGTTATCAATACATTCGTCAGTTTCCAGAATTGGTGAACAAATACAAGATTTATGATGAGGACGGCATAGCTCGGTCTGCTCATTCTAAGAGTCTGAGTTAGAAGAAGGGAAAGTAGCTGAATCATGGAAAATCGTATAGTGCTCCAGCTGACAACGGAAAACAAAAGGTTTTAGAGGATAAAAATCCAAGTGGGGGAGGGACTTCTGCACCTATCAAATGCTACAGGCGTGGTGGTGCAGGACACCTTATTGCTAATTGTAAGACTAATGTTATAACTTGTTACAACTGTGGGGAACCTGGTCACATCAGCACCAACTGTCAAACGCCAAATAAAGCTCATTCTGGAAGGAAAGTGTTTGCACTGGTAGGATCTCAGACTACCAATTCCGACAGGTTGATTCGAGATATATGTTACATTCACAACATTCCTTTGATTACCATTATTGATACGGGTGCGACTCACACTGTCATACCCCAAATTTTACCCCTAGATTTCATTTTCATTTGCATAACATTCTAGGTCAATCATTCATGCATAACTAACCAATTATCAAGATATGGCTTTGTTTTGTTCATCTGTGAATTAGGGTTTACCCTAAGAGGCTCAAGGGATTGATCAGTCAAAGTTTTGGATTAGTCATCAATCAATCAAGTTCTCATACACTCAAGAGAGCTCCCTTCATCAATAATCAAGTGCAATATGGCTTCATTACAAGTTCTTCAAGATTCAAATTCATCTGGCCATGAATTAGGGTTTTTCAACCAAAGTCAACTGTATCTTTGACTTTTGATCAAAGCATGATCTCAAACCATGGGACATGATTCAAGCCACTCAAATACATCCTCAGAGACCATCCATATGGTGTCCCAATAGCTCAAGATATTGAATTAATTGAAGATCAAGAAGTAAAGATTCATCTGATACACAAGCCAATCACTACAAAGTCAACCCTTTGACTTTAGGGTTTTTTTGGTCAAATATGAGATTCTCAAGATAAATTTCATGAAAACATGTTTGATGATTGAATTTAATCAAGAAAAATCAAGAGAATTGAGGTTACTTGCAAAAAGGGCAACAAAAGAGAATTTGAAATTTTTCTAAGTTATGGATGCACAATGATTTTTACCCAACCTGCAAAGGCCATAACTTCCAATCCAAGCATCCATTTTCTTTGCTCCAAAGACCAATTTGAAAAGATTATTCCATACTACAACTTTGTCCTTTAGGGGGGATTCCCAAAAAGTTCTTAGATTTCAAGTTATGAAGCCATGAAGTTGGTGTTTCATTCAAATGTGAAGTTCAACGGTTAGAAATTTTTTTATGTAAATCTGCCTTGTAAAAGTAACCAACTTGAGAGCCATTTTTCACTATGATCCATTTTGATTCAAGGAAAAATCAAAACATGAAAGTTGTAGAGCATGTTTCAAGCTTTCCAAAGAGTCCTATAACTCATTTTCCCCATGCTTGAGCTAGGAGATTCGAAGAGACAAAGTTGGCCTTCCACACATGAGCTTTAGGTCATTTTTCATGCCAAGAGCTTGAGCAAACCCAATCCAAACCTACTAACACTACAACAAAAAGGACTTATAACATCTCACCTTAGACAGCGCTTTATTACAAAAGCGCTGCTATAGGTCAAAAACACGGAATCTATTAATTTAATAAAGGAAAAGCGCAAAAAAATATAAGACCTTAGACAGCGCTTTAGTGAAAAGCGCTGTCTAAGGCCTTTTAAATTTTTAAAAAAATTTAATGGAAAATATTAGACAGCGCTTTCCTTAAAAGCGCTGTCTAAGGCCTTTTAAATTTAAAAAAAATATAAGACCTTAGACAGCGCTTTTAAGGAAAGCGCTGTCTAAGGTCTTAAATATTTAAAAAAATAAAAACAAAAGCGCTGTCTAAGGCCAATCTTAGAAAGCGCTTTTAAAGCGCTGTCTAAGGGCCACCTTAGAAAGCGCTTTGTTGAAAAGCGCTGACTAAGGTCTAATAAAATTAAAATATATGAATATACTCAGTTTTCATTTTCAGTTTTGCGCTCTTTCTTCTCCCTCCCCTGTTGCGAACGGATACTTGCGAACCTGAGCTAAACCCTTGCCGTCGTCCACCGCGCCGTCGTCCACCGTTCCTCCCTCATTTCGCGACTCCGACGACCTTTACTCCACCGTGACCGTCTGTTCCTCTCTCATTTCGCGTTTTCGTCACTCAGTTTGGAAGTTTAAGAGTTTCAGATTATTACACATTTTATAAGGTATGCTGATAATGTTGCTGTTGATAATGTTGTTGTTGATGTTGATAATAATGTTGTTGTTGATGTATTACACATTTTACACGTTTCAGAGTATTACACATTTTACACGTTTCAGAGTTTCAGTTTGGAAGTTTCAGAGTTTCAGTTGATAATGTTGCTGATAATGTTGATAATGTTGTTGTTGATGTTGATAATAATGTTGTTGTTGATGTTGATAATAATGTTGTTTATGTTGTTGCTAATGTTGGACTGTTGCTAATGTTGATAATGTTGCTAATGTTGTTAATGTTGTTGCTAATGTTGGACTGTTGTTGGATATAAGAATAAAATATGTGCTAACTTCATTTTTGGTGATATAGGAATAGAATCAATATAATGTGTTAGTTTAGTTTGTTCTTGTTAACATTTTTCTACATTGTTAACTATTGCTATATAATGTGTTTGTTTAGTTTAGTTTAGGTTAGTGTTAGTGTTAGTGTTAGGTTAGTGTTAGTGTTAGTGTTAGTGTAGTATTCTTGTAACATGTAAAATTGAAGCTAACTATATTCTTTTTTACTTGGATTATTGTAGTGTGCCTTCTTTAGCACCTTTGATATTTTCTGTGAGTGTAATATACTATTTAAAAGACTTTAACATTATGGAAGAAGCTGGTGGAGTCGGCAAGGGAACTGCTTGGGACTTTAACGTTGATGTTAATGATAGCACCTTGCAAATCCACTTATCATGGGCAGGAAAAAGAACTAATGCAATTCCTATGAGAGGTGTATACGGACCTCTTATATCTGCTATCACCGTGACCCCAAGTAACTACTAGTTTTCATATTGTTTTGATTTCATAACCTTCTGCTAAATATACTGAGTAAGCTACATTGTATTTCATATTCTTAAAAACATTTATACTTTTCTTTAGACTTTAAAATTCCTTCAAATGGTTTATCTGCTGGAGCAATTGCTGGAATTGTGATTGGATTAATGTTTAATTCTTACTGATATGATCATATGACTTTTGAAATTGCATAGATCTAATAACTTATATTGTGTTGGTCAATTTGTGGTGTAAAAGATCGGGGGAGGATCTCTTGGCGATGTAACCATCTTGCTAACATTGATTTTAAATGATGATCAGTATAGAGGTTAGTTACTGTAATGGACACATATTTTTGTTTCTTTGACTTCGGTTTCAACTTTGACTATCCTTTTCATGAACATATTTGATATAACAAAATTCTAAATTTTTTATATTTTGTCTAGGAAAATTGGAGAGAACATCTGTTTTGAAGGCGATATGTGCTGGATTTAAGGAAACTACCGAACCTCAAGTTTGTATAAGTGGAGGTTAGTGTGCTTAATATTTCATCATATGAACCTAACTAATGATTGATTATTTTAGATTAAAATTTCTAATGTTAGAGTGAGTTCAACTTTATTCTGGTTTCGATTTATCAGATATTGAAACTAATGAGTGTCTAGGAAGAAGAAATGGAGGATGTCGGCAAGACAAAAGTGCTAATGTAACTGCGTGCAAGGTATACATAAGCAATTTCTGTTGCCAATTTTTCTTACAAAATATAAGCACTATGGACATATATAACGGTCCATAGTCTTTCTCTGATTGGCTGCAAATTGAACATTTTATTGTTTCTCAGGATACTTTCAGGGGAAGAGTTTGTGAGTGTCCTGTTGTGGAAGCTGTTCAGTATAAGGGTGATGGTTATGCAACATGTGAAGGTACTCTTTCTAGAAATATAATAAAGTTACATCTTCATTTTATTTTTCGAATATTAAAATATATGTTTTCGTCTGGGATCATGATTCACTGCAGTCACCGCTTGTTTACTACTAACCAAAATGATAAGCAATTTTCCATGTTGTTGATGATATGTTTACTCTTCTCATTTGACAGCTTTTGGACCTGCAAGATGTGCTTTCTATTGAATTAGTTTACTAGTAACCAAAACATGGCATCTAATTCTAAGGTGCTGACGTGGATCTTCTTATAATATGTGTTGTAAATAATCATTGAGATTAGTAGGAATTAGTTTGCATTAGTTGTCACAAGCTAAGTTGTCTGGCCCAATTATTATCTACCACACACTTTCTGTTTGCTGTTAAAAAAACATACACTTCCAATATAATTCAATTTATAAAATTTACCACAAATGTTTATAGGAATCAGCACAACGTAAGTGTTAAATGTCTAGTTTTGCATTATTAATATATATATTTTTTATAAATATGTTCTTATGTATTGTTAAGGATGACTTCATTGATTTTATATATCCACTGGTACACTGGGTAAACTAATGGAATCTTACAAAAAGAATCACATGCAGATAAGTAGTTTGTTATTGTATTTGCTAACGCTAAAGTTTAAAGAAATTCTAAATTGGCTTACACACTGTTTTAGTTTGATGATTGTTACATGGATTTATTTATTTTGTATTATTATCTTTTTCATTTTGTTGCTTAGGTACAAGGTATATAGTTACAGCAATGAGACCAATGCATGGTTTAGTGAAGCTGTTGGAAGACCTTGCACTTTGATATGGTATTCTGGTTCCAATCATAAGTTTGTGTTAGATAAGACCAAATATTTTTATATCCCTAAACTTAAGGTATAATATTATACTCTTACTTTAATTGATGAGAATTTTAATATGTGTAACTTTGGTTGGAGTAATGCTTTGGTTGGATGCAATTTTGGTGTATATACTTTGAATTGCAATTTTGGTGTATATACTTTGAATTACAAACTTTGAATTACAATTTTGGATGCAATTTTGGTGTATATACTTTGAATTACAATTTTGGTGTATATACTTTGAATTGCAATTTTGGTGTATATACTTTGAATTACAAACTTTGAATTACAATTTTGGTGTATATACTTTGAATTACAATTTTTGGTGTATATACTTTGAATTTTAATACTTTGAATTACAATCTTTGTGTTTCCAGGACCTATAATGTAGATTGAAGCAATGTTTTGGTTGGATGCAATTTTGGTGTATATACAATTTTGGTGTATAAGTAATATGTGCATTGTAGAAAAAATGCTTTGGTTGGAAACAATAACTTTGGTTGGAAGCAATGCTTTGGTTGGATGCAATTTTGGTGAATAAGTAAAATGTGCATTTGTAGAAAAATGTAATGATTTGTAATTATAAATAGGTGTATATACAATTTTGGTTTGTAATTTTAAATATATATATTGGTATGAAATGCCAATTTTGGATATATAATTTTGGTGTAGAAAGGCCAATGGTTTGAATTGCCAATTCTGAAAAAAATTGCTGGTTGAAAATTACAGGTCAAATTCTGGTTGAAAAAACCTGGTAAAATTGTGGTTAAAAAAAAATTATATAAAATTTTTCGTACACCTTAGACAGCGCTTTTGGTGAAAGCGCTGTCAAAGGTCCACTTTAGACAGCGCTTATGGTGAAAGCGCTGTCTAAGGTGTACTAAAAAAGTCAAAAATGGAAGGTCTTAGACAGCGCTTATGGTGAAAGCGCTGTCTAAGGTGTACTGAAAAAGTCAAAAAAGGAAGGTCTTAGACAGCGCTTTTGGAGAAAGCGCTGTCTAAGGTGTACCAAAAAAGTCAAAGAAAGGTAGGGCTTAGACAGCGCTTTTTACGAAAGCGCTGTCTAAAGTAATCCATATAATGTGAAAAAGCGCTGTCTAAAGGTACCATAGACAGCGCTTTTCATTAAATACACGCCCCTTTAGACAGCGCTTTTGGTAATACCAAAAGCGCTGTCTAAACCTATAGCGTCGCTGGTTTATACAGCGCTTTAAAGCGCTGTCTAAAGGCTAAAAAAGCGCTGTCTAAAACCGTTTTTGCGCTAGTGTAAATCTTAATTTGCAGACCTTATTACTTCTAAATCTATTCTTGATCATAAGTTTGTACTAGTTTTTGAGGCATTACACAAAGATTGGAGCATTTATCCAAGGTTTCATTCCATTTATGGAGGTTTTGGCCATAAAGATCATAATGCCATTCTTGAAAAGTGACTTTATTTCATAAAGCCAACTTTCCTTGAGACTCAAACTTGTTTCTTTTGCAGAAGCAAGATCAAAAAGATTCCAACCACTCAATATAGCCTTGTACTTTGCATTGGGACTATGAGAACCATGAAACCACCAATTTGAAATCCAACCAAACCAAGGAAACCATCAAGTTACAATTCTGTATAATCCGATCCTCATTCTTGCCCTATAAATAGAGGCTTATCCCTTGCTTCAAAGGACAACAAGAACATTCTGAAAACACACTTGAGCAAGCCCCATAACAGAACTTGCATTAAGACCTCCACATTAAGCCAAAAACACCACTTTGCACAAACCTATCCAAAATCACCTCCACTCATAAAATCTTCAAACTAACTATCCAAACACATCATAAAACACCTCATAAAGGTGTTCAAGCTCTCATTTCCCCCAAAATACCTCAGATCTACAAAGTCAACTCTCAATCTACCATATAGTTGACTTTCTGCATTTTTCAACCTAAAACCATATTCTGGCCATTTCCAAAATACCTAATCCTTTCAACACCTTCCATAAATCACCCTTGAGTTGTCCCAAGTGCTAGTTTGTGACTGCAACACCTCTTTCTAGCTTGTCAAGTTTCACACATTCTATTTTTGCAAGAGAATTGGTATAGAGGGTTTGAAATAGTTCCAAGTGGTTCTAGGCATTACAAGAGTACCAAGGGGATCCATTGAGGCTTTCTCAATCAAGAAATCATCTCTGTAACTCCTTTTGAGAAGTATTAGATTTTGCTCCACAAGGTAAGTTTCCTCCACTTCTGAAACTCATGTTACATGCATTATCTTGATTACATTTAAACAACAAATATGTTTGGTTTCATGTGTTGGTTGATTCCCATTTGACAATTGATATAAATCATTGATGTATAGGATTTTAGGTTGAGATTCCATTTTTAGGGTTCATACGGATTCATTTTTATTTTTTGAGTTAGAGTCCGAATTAATTCAATTAATTGGTACCATTGAATTCCTCGTTGAAAATTAAACTTATTTCATTTTTATATCTTTTAATTTCATCAAGTATTCAGAGAGTTAGAATTTTTGAAATTTCCAAACATGTAGGAATAGCATTAGGTTGAAGATGATGGAGAAGGGGCGCCTTTTTCATTTTTAGATTTCGTTTTAGTATATTATTTATTTTGTGGGGGTGATACAATGGATGTATCACCACCCCAGTGGTAGCAGCGTGCATTTTCAGAGCTTTTCGTGTATAAACGCATGGGTTCAAACTAGTGTGAACTACCATGTTTCTCCGTTTCACATTTTTTTCTTTGTTACGTATTTTGGAAGCATTTTTTAAATATATATGTTGGTTTCCTTATTTTTCCACATACACACGCGCAACCTGGTGGTTTATTTTAAGCCTGCAACCACCATGTCATGAGTTCAAGTCCTTGGAGGGCCATTCCCATATTTTTTGGCACTTGGTTTTTTATGTTTTTTTCACAATTTCATTTAGTCATAACTCATAAATTACACATCATTTTGACCTAATTTTTTGCATGCCTCCTCTTTGCTATGCCTTTTTATGATTGCGTTTTAAAATTTCAAAAAACATTTATTTTTCATACATTTTTGTATAGTTAAAGTTAGACACTTTTTTTAGGGTTTTTAAGTCCTTAATTGATTCCTTTAACTTGTTCCTTGATTCTTCTTGGCCATGTTGACTTGTGTGAACATAATACACCATGTATAAACCTTGTGTGAAGTTGACAACATGTTTCTTTGAGCTTTGTCTAAGTTTTAAATACTTTCAGACATGTTTTTCCATGTGTTTTTGACTTGTTCTTCCATGTTTGGTTTTGAAACTTGTCTTTTGATCTTTGTCATGGTGTTTGTTGATTTTTTCATAACTTATTGAACATGGTGTGTAATGTATGCCCTTGGGCTTTATCAACCTTTGTTTATGTGTTCATAAATGCCTTAAACTTTGATAACATGCCTTTACATGATTCCTAACTTGTATGCTTACCATGTTCAAACCTTTGTGATTTTTTAACCTTTGAATGTGATTAGTGTAGCATACGATTTTTATCGATGATGCGACCACCTTATCGCCATGGGATTTCCTCACCTCAATGGAAGGAACGTTGGGTGCTAATTTCTGATTTCTTATTTATCCCGTGAAGTTGGAAGGGAAAGGGAAAGCTATCTAAAACTAACCTTGCACGCATTTGTTTAACTGAACAAATGCTTGACAGAGATTGGGGAGGTTCGGGGTCAGGTTATATAATGGGGAGTTATCAGTTACCCATCCTATATGTGGTTATCCATAGGTTGATTACTTTTAGCTTCTGCTTTTGTACTTGATCGTGTTTGTCTGTAAGAATGGGAAAATGTATGTTTTGGAAATGTTGAGAGAGAGAGTATTTTTGTTGTTTTTCAGGTTTTCTGTTGATTTTGGTAAGGTACTGGACCTAAGGTTTTTGATTAGTCTGCTCGCTAAGATTTTACAATCGTATGCCTACGTATTCCCTATTATGAAGTATAGGGAAATCAGAGTGATTGTAGTTCCTCCTATTCTAAGAAAGAAAAGATGTCTGGTGTCTTGTTCAAAGCCCAAGATTGAAGCTAAAAGGTTATTTGTGTCTTATTCAAAGCCTAAGATTGAAGTTAAAAGGTTTGACTGGTAGAGAATTTGTCATCTCTAAAGGGAGATATCTCGTCTGTTTATCACAAATGTGGATTGACTTTTTTAAAAGAGAATTACTTTAACTAGGATGTGGGATCCAACAATGCCATAATTTCTTTTTATGAGGGGATTTGTCCTGAAGGAAAAAACTTTAACTCAATGTGAGCAATGCCATTTTTCCTTAGGAATTCATGCTAAGAGAGGGACATTGGCTTGGATGTAAATAATCCAAAGGCTTGCCACTTACAGCAAATAGATGAAAGAGTTTTAACCAGGATAATGAAGGGTAGACAGCTTGGATGTTTGTATCAATAAGTGTGCCACTTACAACAGTTATCTGGAATTAGGGTTTGTTTTGAATGACTGTTTTTGATAAGTGATATTCAGAGAAATATCTTCATGCAGAGAGATTTTGATTTCCTATGAGGGGAATGATTTTTAAGTGTGCCTTGATCAAAGCCCAAGGTTGAAGCTAAAAGGTTGATTGGATTCCACTGGGGAAATCATTATACAAAGCCTAAGAGGAGGCTGAAGGATTGACTGACTCAACGAGAGAGTGTTTATCTGTGTCTTGTACAAAGCCCAAGATTGAGGCTAAAAGAGAATTGACTCTTTTTGGGGGAAAAGTTTTATCTATCTTGTACAAAGCCTAAGATTGAGGCTAAAGAGGTTGACTCTGTTTAGGGAATTTTTATACCTGTCTTGTATAAAGCCCAAGATTGAGGTTAAAGATTTATTGACTCCACTGGGGAGGACACTTATGGGTGTCTTGTATAAAGCCCAAGATTGAGGCTAAAAGTTATTGACTCAGCTGAGGAGAGATTATATCTGTCTTGTACAAAGCCCAAGATTGAGGCTGAAAGATTAGGGAATGATCATTATACAAAGCCTAAGAGGAGGCTGACTGCTGAGGAAGAATCATTATACAAAGCCTAGAGGAGGCTGACTTCTACTGAGGATAATTGAGATCCAAAGACAGGTCCAAATTTGGGGAATTCAACTCTTGATGGGGATTACAGAAAAGTTGAGATATCCGATACCTTGAGGTTCTGATTCTATTGGGGATTTTGTTAATAATGAATTAACAGTAATTGATCCTGACTGGGAAAATTAAAGTGAGGATTTAAAGATGAAGTTTGAAGTCTGTGGATACTTTATCTCTTCTTGGAGATGTGAGAGTTTCTTTGGAATCCAAAAAGGGATGAGACTGTCCAAGTCTACTGGTATGGAAATGTTTTTCTTTGTATGATGCCCAAGAGAAGGCTAAGATGTTAAGGGATGAAGGTCAACCCTAAATTAATCTGATATTTTGACACAGGAAGACTGCTTTATCAAAGGATGACTAGGTATTGTCCTATACCTTTAAGAGGTCTTTTGGGTCCTTGTACTAAGCCCAAGAGAAGGCATAAGAACTTTTAAGAAGCCTGAGGGTCCTTGTACAAAGCCCAAGAGGAGGCTGGGGATGCTTTTAGGAAGCCTGTGGGTCCAAACTTAAGAATGTTCAAGAAAGGTTTCACCGGGAATAATTCCTTTCTGTAATGAACAGTTCTAGAGTTTGAAGAAATTCAAGAGAAGTTTCACCGGGAATAATTCTTCTCTGGGGAAATGAATTTCTTTGACAATTTCTAATAGTGACAGTCTGAGAAAAGTTTCACCGGGAATAATGCCCTTTCTCTTTGTTCCATATTGTATAAGTCCAAGAAGAGGCAAGACTGTATCTGGAAATCCTATGGGGATATAGTTTTGACTGTATTGAAAGAGTGACCAACTGGCTTTACCTAATTCTAGACTTAGTTGCCGGGGAAAACTCTAAGCAGATATACAAGTATATATACAGTTGATATATGACAAGTATTTAAAAGGATATGAAAGAAGGACTTACAGGTGTGCAAGCTTCCAGCAATACAGTTATATATAAAGCATGTAAAGGAAAGCAAATAAAAACTTACAGGTGAGCAAGCTTCCATAGCTGTAATGTTAGTTGTCCAAGAAATTGAAGAAAGTTTTGATAACAACTATACATTTGAAGTTTAAATCACAAAGAAAGTTGTTTGAAAAGAAGTTTTGGGTCTTATACAACAAGAGACGCCTAGATGAATTTTTTTTGAAAAGGCGACGATCACGCCGTAGTTTGAAATGTACAGAGGGACTTATACAATGACTAAAGCCCAAGTTTATTGTATTTACAAAGAGGATTGGGTGTTACACTCTATTAGAGGCCCAAAGTTTATTTTTGTACAAAAGATGGGGCTTACAGCTCAAGGAGAGGCCCTGATGAAAACAAATGATCGCACTGTTATTTTGAAAACTGTACTGGATCTTATACAATGATTGAGGCCCAAGTTTATTTATGTACAAAGGGGGTTGGGTCTTACACTCTAATAGAGGCCCAAAGTGTGTTTAAAGAAAATGAAATGGGACTTATAACTCAAGGAGAGGCCCAATTATTTTTGAAATGAAATGGTGATCGCACCGAGATTTTTGAAATCGCAGTAGGTCTTATACAATGACTGGGGCACAAAATTGTTTTGGTTAAAAAAGGGATTGGGTCTTACACTCTATTAGAGGCCCTAAGTGTTTGAAAAAAGTAATGGCGAGGGTGGAAATGATCAAAACCCTAATTTGATTACAAATGGAATTAATTTTGACTAAAAATTAATAAAATTATTGAACATGTGAAAAAATGAATTGTGGTCTTGGATCAGTGTTTCAAAAATCATGTTTTTATCCATGGAATGATTAAAAATCATTTAAATTTGGAAAATCAAGAGAAAGAAATATTTTAAATGTAAAAAAAAAATTAATTCTTTGCAAAAATATCAAATATATGAAATAAATAATATTTTTGGGAAATTTTTGTAAAGTAAAATATTTTAACATTTTTGTGAATTTTTAATAAAAGAATCAATTCGAAATCATTAAAATTCAGAGAAAAATTAATTTTTGAATCAATTAAATAAAATAACAAAATTCAAATATTCAAAAATTAAAAAATGGCACCAAGAACACACCAGTAACACGCGCGTGTCTGATTTTTGCAGATTACTTGATGAAATCACACGATCCAAATATCAAACTTGCTTGTTTTTAACTCACGATCATGATTATGGTATTTAATTTCATTTATTTTAAATGTGGAGTGAGATAATCGTGATGAACACAGATGAACCCTAATTTGCACAAACCAATATGAAATTCCATGCACGATTGATTCATGGCAATTGATTGAGGGTTATTACTCTATATACATGCAGAAACAAGATGGTAACTCAAAAATTCATTTATGATGCATGGATTATGGAGTTTGAGAGAGTCAGGTTTACCTCTTGCAGCTGATGATCGAATTCTAGGTTGGAGGTGTTGCAAGTTGGTTCCAATGATTTGGACAGCTTCCTTAGGTGCCAAGGAGTGTGTTGGAATGCTTGGAGTGATTTGAAATGGGTTGTAACTTAATTTGGCATCTCAACTGCAAACCTGTTTCAAACTCCTGCATATGAGGTAGCACTTTGTGATTATGATGTTCCACATGTTGTTTTTGAGTTTGGATCACTTCTATATGTTATATGTGAGGTGTGTGAACCAATGGTTTGGTTTGAATCACTCTTGAATTCAAAACCCGATAGTGACTTGCAAGAGAAGATGTTTTTGGAGTGAAGGTTGTGATTTTGAGTAAGACATCTATTTAGGACCTTTGGTGTACTTTATTTGAGCACAAATGAGCTCTATTTATAGTAGAGCAACTTTGTTTTGGCATCAATAGTGTTTGGCAACTTGGATCAGATTGTATTGAATGCCTTGATTCTTTGGTCAATGGTTTCCTCTAGCCATTGACTTGTACCAAACTTTGCAGGTTTAGGTCTTCTGATATTTGGATATGTCTAGACTCATTTAGACTGGTTTATGGTTCATTCATTCCACCTCAATGCATCACTTTAATGCTTGATGCCAAATTTGAAATTCAAGATTCCTTTCATGATGATTTTGCACATGGAAGACTAGGTCTTTGGCATTTTGTGTTATGGATCAAATTATCCACCCATTTGTGTTGTGATTGAACATAATTTCAATTATCAAAGTGTTCAAAATTAGTCTAAGGAATCGTGGGGTGCAAGTTTGCACCAAAACCTGTTATAAAAATAGTTGCAGCAAGGCAACTTGGAAGATCCATAACTCCTAGCTCAAATGGAGTTTGATGGAGTTCTTGGTCAATTTAGAAAGCTGATGTATCCTACTTTAACATAATGTCCAACTTTGGTTTTGAATCAACTTACATTACAATGAAAAATGCCTCTACATTTTGGAAAAATTAAGGCAGATTCTGACTTATTGAAAATTTCACTAAGTGTTGGAAAAAGTGTCATTTTCATGTTTTTGTGATTTTGATCAATCCATAACTCAAAATACATAATAAATTGGAATGAGGTATAGTTGACATATTTGAAGTATGTAAGATGAACTTCAATCTGAGCTTTGAATGGGAGAAAAAGGCTTTAGGGTTAGGGAGATATGACTTTGCAAAGTTGGTACCAAATCCATTTTATTCCATAACTTAGAAAAATTTAAGTTTCTCTAAGTTGCCCCTTTTGCAAGTTAACTCACTTTTCTTGATTTTTCTTGATGAATGATGACTTAAATCACATATTAACATCATTTTAGGGTTGAGGAAGCCTTGGTTGACCAAAAATCTCAAAAGTCAAACTTGGTTTTGACACAGTTGACTTTTTCATTATATGAATTTTGAATTTTGTGATCCTTTGTGAAATCAATCCTTGGGCCTAATTAAACTTCGTGGATGGCCTCTAGGGGTATTTAGCAATGTCTTGGACCCTTCCCCAAGGTTTGAGATCATGAGTAGGTCAAAAGTCAATGGTAGGGTTGACTTTTTTCATCAAAAACCCTAATCTGTGATTAGATGGTTCTGAGTTTTTGTGGCTTATGAATCAAGCTCTTTGAGTCAATAAAATCTTATAGATGTATCAATATGATGTATTTGAGGTCCTTTAAGTTCATCTTGAAGCTTCAAGTCATGTCTTGCTTCACAAGTTAACTCAAGGGTTGAATTAGGTCAAAACCCTAATTCCTGATTTTTTGATAGATCGACCTTCAAGGTGATTTTGCCATTGCGGATGGGCTCTTGAGGTTACTTTGAGCTCATTGGACCATTCATTGAGTTATTGGCTCATGCCCAGATGAAAATTCTCATCTGGAAGCCTTGGTCGACCAAAACCCTAATTTGGTGACACTGGCGATCCTGAGCTTGATCCACTTGGAATGTTGCAACCTTGTGCTTAATTCTTGATATGGGAAACCTCTTGATCCTTAATGGATGTTTGAGAGACTAGACAAGCTGAAGATCATGTTAATTCTTGATTGATATTTTGTCTGAGTGCTCAGAGAGGGCTCAAAAACCCTAGTTCTTGATTGTAACGAATACTCATTAACCCTTGAGGAGATTGATGGGGTATGATGGTACATCCATCTTGTGGTGATAATTTGCACAATGATGTGAAATCTTGGTGGTCAAAATTTGGGGTATGACAGATGCCCCTATTTAATCTTCTTGGACCCGAAGGTGTGAATGGCGAAGATATTCAGACATTTAGGGTGCAAGAGGATTAAATATCGGAATACCCGAAATTTTGGCAGTAGTTATGAATGGCAGGTTGCTCATCCATCTTCTTTTGCTAAGTGTTAATACTTAGAAAAGGTAAAACTTTCCCTCGATCCTGGTTTTCAGCCACGGAACTGGTCTTAGTTTCTTTTGTCAATACACTTCCCCTCGATCCTGGTCTTCAGCCACATAACTGGTCTTAGTTTCTTTTGTCAATAAACTTCCCCTCGATCCTGGTCTTCAGCCAAGGAACTAGTCTCAGTTTCTTCTTGTCAAGTTCTTGTTCTTGACAAGGGATGTTATTCGTAGCAGTTTTCATCAAACTTCTCGCCGAGTTTTACTGGGAGATGCCATTTGATGGAAAATTTGACGTTAGATCCGCTGGGGAAACTCATCGGTCTGAGCTGTAAAGGTGTGTAAACTTATCTGTTAGAGATGCCATTTGTTGGCTCTACTGGGGAATGCGAGTCTCTTGAGAGACTGATTTTTGCTTGAGGAGGTCACACTTTTCTGCGAGATTCTTTCGGAGAAATGTCATGTGACGCGATCCAATTTTGAGGTGCTGATGACTTCATTGACATCGAGTTTCTCTGGAGAAAGACCGATGTATTGTCAAAAGTCTTTGGTTAAGAGGCTTTCTCTGGGGATTTTCCTTAATCCAGGAAAGCGAAGATATCATTTTCAATGGCGAAGAGTGATGTTTCCAAGGGTATTTGTCGAACGTCTTCTCGTTTTCCAGAGGTTCAAGTTATCAAAGTGGTCGAGGACAGTCTCCAATCCAGAAATAAACTGGGGAGAGATGACTTAGGCGACACTTTTTAATGAGAGGACTTTTTATCACATGGCGATTGAATATGACTAGAGTGATAGTGATGCCATATGAATATGAATATAAATTAATAATGCATGAGGTATGTATGTTTATGCTGACAAAACTGACACGACATACAGACTACTGTGTGAACATGACTAGATACTCGGCCACTGCGGGGGAGAAGGTATCACTGGGTTCAAAATAGCAATAATGCCTTGCTTAGGAGAAGTATATCCTGCGGGGAAGAAGGAATTATCAATTGGTCTTAGGAGATAATAGCTCTGCCGGTGATATCAGGAGTAACCTGATATTTGAAACGGTTGATCCTTTATTCAGGTGCACTGGTTTAGAAGGAATACTTTGATTCTGCATTTCGAAGTTAATCAATTCCGAGGAAGAGATCCATGTTCCTTTCGATCTCCAAGGTCAAAAAGGAAATGCCATCTTTATTTTAAAAGCAGAAAATTTTGCAAGTAAATTCATTTTTGTTTTAAGAATCGTTAATCATGTTAAAATGTCATTCTGTAAAAGCAAAAACAAGTAAGAATTACAAACAAAAGCACTAGGCTCAAACTTTATTGATAGGATGGTAATCAGCCAAACGCGTGATACCATAGAGTATTTACAAAGTTTAGAAAATGGTAATTTACAGGAAAAGGGCTACATTAAAACATAACGACCAATATCCTTCTACCAACTTTGAATTCCAGACATCCTGAGCTTCTGTCGAAGATGAACTTAACGAAAATTTTCTGATGGAAAGTATTACCGCTAGGGAATTTACCCGTGTTAGATGTAGTTACTTGCCATGAATCCCTAACTTTTTCCTGGATTGCCTTTTGGAGGTTTTCAATCCACCGAGATGATTTTTAGATTATGTCTCTAATTTTTACATGGACCTCCCTTTCGGGTTTTCAATCCACCGAGACATTTTTTTAGGCTAAGTATTTCTTGACTACATCAAGATTCGTGGGGTAGGCAAACTCCTCTCCGTCCATGGTTGTGAGTCTCAAGGCACTGCCTGAGAAGGCTTTCTTGACCACATAGGGGCCGTCATAATTCGGAGTCCATTTGCCTCGAGAATCTGTGAGAAATGATTGTATCTTCTTGAGCACAAGGTCTCCTTCTCTGAAGACACTGGGTCTGACCTTTTTGTCAAATTCTTTCTTCATTCTTTGTTGATACAACTGACCATGGCACATAGCCGTTATTCTCTTTTCTTCGATTAGGTTCAGTTCATCGTGTTGGTTTTGACACCATTCAGCTTCTGTTAGCTTAGCCTCCATCAATACCCAAATTGATGGGATCTCTATTTCTATTGGGAGCACTGCTTCCATGCCATATACTAGAGAGAAAGAGGTTGCCCCTGTTGAAGTGCGGACAGATGTGCGATAACCGTGAAGAGCAAAGGGTAGCATCTTATGCCAGTCTTTGTACGTTACAACCATCTTTTGAACAATCTTCTTGATGTTCTTGTTAGCTGCTTCTACCGCTCCGTTCATCTTAGGTCGGTAGGGAGATGAGTTATGATGTTCGATCTTGAACTCAGGACATAACTTTTTCATCATCTTATTGTTCAAGTTCGATCCATTATCGGTAATAATCTGACTCAGAACACCATATCGGTAGATGGGATTGTTTTTGATAAATCGGACCACCACTTGTCGAGTCACATTGGCATATGACGCTGCTTCGACCCACTTGGTGAAGTAATCAATGGCTACAAGGATGAACTGATTTCCATTTGAAGCTTTAGGTTCAATCATGCCAATCATGTCGATTCCCCATATAGAAAATGGCCACGGAGAAGAAAGAACTTTTAGATGCGTTGGCGGTACATGGAGTTTGTCAGCGTATATATGACACTTGTGACACTTCCTCATGTACTTGTAGCAGTCGGATTCCATTGTCAATCAATAGTACCCTGCTCTTAAAATTTTTCTCGCCATTGTGTGTCCGTTGGCATGAGTGCCAAAGGATCCTTCTTGAATTTCTTTCATCAACAAGTTTGCTTCTGGCCTGTCGACGCATCTAAGCAGAACCTTGTCAAAGTTTCTTTTGTAAACTGTATCACCGTTCAGAAAGAAGTTTCCAGACAGCCTCTTGAGAGTCTTCCTGTCTTTTCTTGATGCCCCTGGCGGGTACTCCTGTCTTTGAAGGAAGCACTTGATATCGTGATACCAGGGTTTGTCGTCTAGGATTGCTTCAATCGTGATGATATAAGCGGTTCTTTCAAGGCGCATTATGTCAATCTTAGGTACATCATTCCAATGATTTACAGTAATCATGGAAGAGATAGTAGTTAGTGCATCAGCCATATGATTTTCCTCACGGGGAATATGATGAAACTCGACTCTGTCGAAGAAGGGTAGAAACCTTTTTGTGTAGTCTTTGTAAGGAATCAGTCTTGATTGGTATGTGTTCCACTCTCCTTTGATCTAATTGATAACCAGGGCTGAGTCTCCATACACATCCAAATTCTTAATCCTTAAGTCGATTGCTTCTTCGAGACCCATGATACAAGCTTCGTATTCAGCCTCGTTGTTTGTACATTTGAACGTTAATCTTGCGGTGAAAGGAATGTGGGTACCCTGAGGGGTAACAATGATTGCCCCAATTCCGTTTCCATAATTGCTGACAGCTCCGTAAAAAATTAATCCCCACTGGGATCCTGGTTCTGGCCCTTCATTGGGTAGCGGTCATCGCAATCTTTCATTTTCAAGTACATGACATCTTCGCCTAGGAAGTCAAATTCGACTGATTCCTGATTGTCAATCGGTTGATGAGCCAAATGATCGGCTAAAATACTTCCTTTGACGGCTTTCTGAGCGTGGCATTCAATGTCATATTCCGATAATAACATCTGTCAACGAGCAATTCTTCCCGTGAGAACAGGCTTTTCAAAGGCATACTTGATCAGATCCATTTCGGATATTAACCAAGTAATGTGGAAAATCATGTACTGGTGAAGACGTTTAGCTGTCCAAGCTAAAGCGCAACAAGTTTTCTCAAGCATAGTGTACCGAGTTTCGTAATCGGTGAATTTCTTGCTTAAATAGTAAATGGCAGACTCTTTTCTTTTTGTTTCGTCTTGTTGGCCAAGTACACAACCCATCGAGTCTTCCAAGACTGTCAGGTAAATGTTAAGTGGTCTTCCTTCTGCTGGAGGTGAGAGAATTGAGGGTTCAACAAATATTCCTTGATACTGTCGAAAGCTTTTTGACAATCTTCGGTCCATTCACAACTTTGATTCTTTCTGAGTAGTTTGAAGATTGGCGCGCATGTTGCAGTCATGACGGATATGAACCTGGAGATGTAATTTAAATGTCCCAAAAATCCTCTGACTTGTTTTTCAGTCCTTGGAGAAAGAATTTCTTGAATGGCCTTGACCTTGTCAGGATCAACTTCAATCCCTTTCTGGCTGACGATGAACCCTAGGAGCTTTCCTGAGCGAACACCGAATGTACACTTGTTGGGATTCAAGCGGAGTTTATATTTTCTTAGACGTTCAAACAATTTTGACAAATGTTCAACATGCTCCTCCTCTGTTTTAGATTTGGCAATCATATCATCGACATACACTTCGATTTCTTTGTGCATCATGTCGTGAAACAGAGTTGTCATGGCCCTTTGATAGGTTGCCCCGACATTTTTCAAACCCAACGGCATTACCTTGTAACAAAAGGTGCCCCATGGGGGTGATAAATGAAGTTTTCTCCATCTCTTTCGGCGCCATATTGATTTGATTATAGCCCGAGAATCCGTCCATAAAGGAGAAGACTTTGAATTTTGCTGTACTGTTTACCAGCATGTCAATGTGTGGTAAGGGGAAGTCATTCTTCGGACTTGCTTTGTTCAGATCCCTATAGTCTACACACATTATGACTTTTCTGTCCTTTTTCGGAACTAGTACTATGTTGGCTAACCATTGAGGATATTCTGAGGTGGCAAGGAAACCTGCGTCGATCTGTTTCTGCACTTCCTCTTTGATTTTGATAGCCATATCCAGATGAGTCCGTCGCAGTCTCTGCTTAACTAGAGGACATTCTGATTTTAACGGTAGATGATGTTCCACGATGCTGGTATCCAACCCTGGCATGTCCTGATAGGACCGAGCAAAAACATCTAGAAACTCTTTAAGAAGCTTAACCAAGTCTTTTCTGACTGTCGGACTGAGCAATGCTCTAATCTTTACTGCTTTCTTTTCTTCTTCTGAACCCAAATTGACCGTTTCCAACGGTTCTTTGTGAGGCTCAATTGACCTTTCCTCTTGTCTGAGCAATCGGGATATCTCTTCTGGAATGTCTGCGTCTTCTTCTTCTTCTTCAGCTTCAAATACCGGGAATTCAAAGTTGGGATAAGGTATTGGATTGTATGTTTCAATGGGGTTTAAAACAAGCAATCTGCAAGACGTGATGATTTGTTTTTAGAAGAGATAGAGAGAATGCAAGCGTGGGTGCAGTGTATTTTCTGAAAAATGCTTGTTTTTATTTTGTTTGTTTTAGGATTACCATTTTCTGAAAAAGCGAAAAGTGAAAACAACAATTAATGCGGGAGTGCCAGAATGACATTTATTTATTTATGATTTGTCGATTCTTGAAACTACAACCCTATAAAACAAAACTCTGTCACTTTGGGCAAAGCGAAGAGGGACATTTACAGAAAGTGAGCCCTATAAAAACAGCCGTTTCACCCGGGCAAGGTGAAAGGTTAAAACAAAGATGGCAATTACTTAGACTTATGGACGACTTTCGGGACATCGACAACAACCCATTGGCGACGAACTCCTCGATGAATCACAAAGTCTGGCACCTTCTTTCTTGGCTTGTCCTCAGAAATGACGCTGATTTCTGGAGGATCAAGATTATTGGAATCTTCTTCCCAAGCAGAGTTGTCATAAACGAACTCTTTTGTTGTACCTTCTGTGGTATTTTCATTTTCAAGGGAATCTTTCTATCCAGTTGGCTGGATATCATCAATATTGATACAGAAACTTTCAGGAGCAGTATACTTGACTAAGAAGTCATACTTGCCGCTTGGCTGTCCTAAAGTGTCCCATGTTTTAGTGAGAAAAGAGGAGTCACCTTCTTCGATGACGTTGACCTCTGGAAAAGCATAGTTGATGAACTCTTGTCCTGTGATCTTTGCAGATTCATCGTTGTGATGAGCGTTTTCTAAATAGCCTGAGTAATGATCCCATGACTTGATGGGGACGCATGTATTCTTTTCAATGTTGCTCAGTTGATAAGCCTTGTTAGGCTGACTCTTTTGCCCCAATTCTGCTGGGTATGGCTCCCAAATAGGCAAGTCATCCAGTGGGTCATAATAGTCATAATCGAAGTTGTCTTTCATCGGATCATCTTTTAATGAGTTTGGCAGAGCACGACATCCTTCCGGATCACAATCTCCGGAAATCATCTTGACATCTGATCTGGGTATATATCTCAGACTTTGCGTGGGAAAGAAAAATGGTGTATGTGCCTCTTATTGAGACAAATAATCGTCCTTGTTGAGATAAGATTTCCACTACTCATCCATATCGGAGGAGTCACTCTCATTGATAGTGTGTACTTCTTGAGACACTGGTTGGAGAAAGCCTCCACTGAGGCAGAAATCCTGAATAGGGTGAAAACTTCCATCCTTCTTAGCAGCCTGGGCATAGGTTGAAGAGAAACCAAGACCTTTCTTTGTCTTTATATCTGTAGGAATCACAATTTGTCCCCATCCTTTTACGTTGTTGCTCTTGATTACTTCGAGAGCACTCTTGTATGAGGAAATCGATGTTCATTTCTCTGGTCGGTTCTCATTGCTCACCGAAAGTGCTTGGAACTGGGTTCCAACAACCTCCTCTGGTTCTACACAGGAGAATGATGATAAGTTGCTCACGATTAAGGCCTGCTCTCCATAGACTGTGACTAGCTTATCATTCTTGACGAACTTCAGCTTCTGGTGAAGTGTCGAAGTGACTGCCCCAGCATCATGTATCCAAGGTCTTCCTAATAAACAGCTGTATGCTTCCCGGATGTCCATGACCTGGAAAGTGACTTGAAAAGTGTGAGGACCGATGGTTATGGGAAGATCGACTTCGCCGATAACTATTTTTCTGGATCCATCAAAGGCTTTGAAAATGATCTCATTGCCCCTCATCGGAGCTCCTTGAAATGATAGTCGTGTCAGAGTTGATTTTGGCATAACATTCAGAGATGATCCTGTGTCAACTAGTACGCTGGCTAAAGCATCGTTCTGGCAGTTGACTGTAATGTTGAGCGCTATGTTATGGTTCTTGCCTTCTTCTGGAAGTTCCTCATCACTGAATCCTAGATTGTTGCAGGAAGTGATGTTAGAAATGATATTGTCAAATTGTCCTACCGTAACATCTTGTTCCACGTAAGCTTGTTCTAAGACTTTCTGCAGAGCTTCCCTGTGAGCCTCGGAATTAAGTATGAGAGATAACACAGAGATTCTGGAGGAAGTTTACAACAGTTGGTCTACAATGTTGTACTCGCTTTTCTGGATGAGCTTCAGCATCTCATCATTGTTCTTTAAAAGTTCGGGATTACTGGATTGGCCGATTTGTTGGTTCGAAACTTCTGCCTGAGTTTCTTTCTCTTTGGTAGGTTCTCCAACTCCTCGGTTGAAGATTCGACCACTCTGTGTGACTCGACTTATGTCGGCAATGTTTACGACGGAGGGTAATGGAGTTTCCTTTCCATTCTCGATTGTGGTTGCACCGTACTTATAAGGGATAACCTTATCTGATTTGTACGGTATTGGTCCTGGTAAGTAGATAACCACAGGAGGCTTTCGATTTCTCTGACCATCATAGGTAGCCTCAATTGGTTCGAGATTGAGAGTCTTTCTGCTGTCAAGAGGAGATCTTGAGTCATTGAGCAGAGGAATTATGGCGCACACATCTTTGGCCATTTCATGTTTGGAAAACAAGATAGCATCTTCGCTTGGATCAGGAAGATAGTCTTGTATTGCGTTGATTGACCCGGAATTTGAACAGTGTCGAGTTCCTTTCTGGTTTAACTGTTTTTGAAGTGCCGCTCGTACAAGGTAGCATCCTTAGTTATTCTCTGAGCAAACTCTACAGCGTTCATAATTGTGCAGCGGTACCTGACCATGCCCACTTTGTATGCAATGCATCTTGACCAGATCTGTTTCCATCGAGCGGACATCTTGACTCTGATGCCTATTAGGAATTCCATCAGTCATACTAATCTTCTATGTAGCTTCATCCAAGTAAATTGGAAGCCACCAATGGTCCAAAAGGTATTGAAGTGTTCTTTGGACAAGTGTGCACCCTTGGTCGTCCTCACGACACGTTTCACAGTCTTGATAATCATGTGAAGCCAGAAAGTCGAGCCCGACTTGCTTAGCATGTAATTCTACCAGACTGGTATTCATCAATCGTATATCAAAGATCTTAACCATATTGACTTGATGGTTATTTATTTCATGATAATCCTAGATCCATCCGGCCTTGGAGGGCCTCTTGTACAAAAGAGCATCCCTGATTGCTTGTTGAGCAGATCGGATAGATGTTATAATCGTGTCGTGGCAGATTATGATATTGACTTTGCCTTGAGTGCATGGCTACCAAATTGACATTCATCGCAAGGATGTTGCGGTTCTGAACAATGTTAGGATTCGCACGAGCCATGTTAACTTCTCGGATTCGGTGATCTTGAATCCATCTGAGATTCATCTGTTCTTGTTGACCTAATTGAACAACAGAACACCCTTGATTATTCTTTAAGCAAATATCACACTAGTGATAATTGTGAGGTGGTACGTGACCATACCCACTCTGTCTGCAATGCATCCTGACCAAATTGGTTCCCAACTGGAGTACATCGCGAATTTGATAACTGCTGCTAAACTCTTCCTCTATCAAATTTACTGCAGCCTTGTCATGTTGTGGCAATGGGTTCGTATGAACATTTGGATTAGTATCTTTGAAAGATAAGAGCCCGTTCCTGACAAGTTTCTGTACGTCAGATTTAAAGCTGAGACAGTTTTCGATGTTGTGCCCGATCCTCCTTGATGGTAAGGGCAAGTCTGATTCACTTTGAACCAAAAAGCTGGATTTTCCGGTACTGTAAGAGGAGACCTGCTTTGGACGTGCCCCTTGGCCAGTAAAAGTGGAAAAAGTTATGCGTACAACATCGGTATAGGGTCAAACCCTGGTGGTCGCGTTGTACGATTGTTTTTGTTGTATTGAGGTTGAGTCTGCTGAAGAGGCTGTTGCGGCCTTTGCTGATACTGTTGTTGATTAGAATGGCTTTGAGCAACCTGAGGTTGATAAGTCGGAACTGGCGCAGGATTGATAGCGGGAGTTATGACCGCTATTGGTTGATATCGTCGCCTTTGCTTTCCGAGAGAGATATTGTTGATCTCCTGTTCCTTTTTCTTTTGAAAAGTACTACCGTATCTTTTGGTACTGCTGGATGGTTCATCCTCTTTAACTAAACGTCCTTCTCGAACCACCTCTTCAAGGCGTACTCCCATGTTTACCATCTCGGTGAAGTCACTGGGCGCACTGGTGATCATTCGGTCATAGTAGAATATGCTTAAGGTTTTCAAAAAGAACTTTGTCATCTCCTTTTCCTCAAGAGGTGGACAAATCTAGGCAGCAATTTCACGCCATCTCTGAGCATACTCCTTAAATGTCTCTTTGTCCTTTTGGGACATTGCTCTTAGTTTATCTCTATCTGGTGCCATGTCCAGGTTGTATTTATACTGCTGAACAAAATCTGCCCCAAGATCTCTGAAAGTACTGATCTTGGTGCGGTTTAAACCCATGTACCATTTGAGTGCGGCACCGGTTAAACTATCCTGAAAGTAATGGATCAATAGCTGTTGATTTTCTGTCTGAGTAGACATTTTGCGAGCGTACATCACCAAATGACTTTTGGACAAGAGTTGCCTTTGTATTTTTCAAAGTCAGGCACCTTGAATTTATGCGGGATTTTGACATTAGGGACTAGACAAAGGACTGAGGCGTCCTTCCGAATAAATCCTGACCGCGAATGGCATGCAGTTCCTTCTGCATTTCCAAGAACTGTTCCTGGAACTCATTCATCTTTTCGTACATGTTTTCATTTCCACCAGAGATTGCTTGTGGAACATGTCCTTCTGGGACAGTGTGTACCACTGGTTGTGGTATAGTCATGACAGCTGTGACTCTTGGTGCTTCAATGCCTTGAAGTTTGTAACCTTCAATAGTTGACGCTGTAAATCTTGCGTCTTCACTTTCCCGAAGTTTGTAACCTTCAGGACCAGTGACTCCTGCTACAGTTTCTGGGTCTTCAGGGACCAGTAGGATATATCCTTCATGGACAGAGTTAAGAGGTATGCCCCAGGGCCGGCCCTTAGGCATGTTGTACCGAGGATGATTCTCATGTGTCTCCATTATGGACGTAGATGTAATCTCCAAGATTACAGTCCTTTGACGTTGCTCCTGAGCTGCTACCAGGGATTGCATGTCACTGTGAAGTTTTTCCAAACTTTCCTTTAGAGCGTCGATTTCTTCTCTCAGCTCTCTGTTCTCTTCCTCAAGTTCATCCATTTTCTTTTGTCGATTGGCCCGAGTATTGTACGAATGAGACAGTTTGACTCTTGAATCGTGACACAGATGTGAGACTCGAGAGAAAGAAAAATGCGTTATGTGAGTATGATGAATGCAATGACATATTTTTTTAGTTTTTATTTTAATCAAAAGAAACTTCAATAGATTGCAAATATCATACAGAAAGGGGGAATCCCTTTTTATTGAAATCAAAAGATTGCAGTATGTTACAAGGAAAAATACAATATTTTACAAAGTGCTGGCAAAGGAAATATCTATATGCTCAAGGATCCTGAGTCCTCTCTGAAGAGAGCTCAAGTGCTGGTTCTGGTAGTTTCCTCTTCTTTGATCGGGGTTCTTCAACCGTTGTCGGGTTATCAGTCTTTTGCCAAATGAAAGGAGCAAGCAAGTTCCTTTGATCTTCCCGACTTTCTACAGCATGCTGCTCTAATATTTCAATCAGAGCATCCTTTTCTCTTAATAGTTCCTGAATTTTGGTACACTCTACACTGAGGATTAAGTACTTGTTTTTCCAATAACTCTTCTCTCGTTGAACTTTGTTACGAGCGACCTGGAGTTTCTTCGTATTAGACATAAAATAAAGGACAGATTCCTTCAACGGAAAAACTTCTTGACGAGGGTAAGGCATCCTCAGCTTGAGGGCTCTAGTTTGCACCCAGTGGAGATAAGGCTCCAAGGAGATACAATCTGGTTTTCCTAGAGACTCTCGTCCTTTTTTGTGAATATGTTACTAGACATGCACTATTTCCTTCTTAAGTGCCCTGTCATTTTCGTCTTCTTTGAAGAAAAGACCTTCCAGATGAACATTATGCGGGATATGTCTCATCGGGTATCCGAGTTGACGGCGAGCTAAAATTGAATGATAGTTAATTCCACCTTTTAATTCCAATGAGTGGTACATTAGGGAAATTTCCACATCGATCGATGATTTCTATTCCTTCATAAATCCTATTGGACCAATCTATGTTCGAGTTGGTGAGAGACATGATTCTCTGCGACCAGCGTAAAGAGTTCTTAGGATCCCAAAAAGCAGCAGACTTGGGTAGATGTGAAATAAAACATTTGTAGAGCAGGGGTACACAACATATGATCATTCCTCTGTTGTACAAATTCCTTAAGTGTACAGAATGATAAGCATCTGCGAGCAAGGTTGGTACGGGGTTTCCAATCAGAAATATCTTAATGGCATTGGTACCGACGAAGTTATCGATGTTGAGAAAGAGGAAAAGTCCGTATGTGAGCAACACAAAGATATCCTCGAAAGCAATTACGTTTCCTACACTGGCAAAGTATAGGGCTTTCTCCGTCAGGAATTTAGCTGGTAAACCCTGGATTCATTCCTTAGTGGTTATGTGAGTCCTAACTTCTGACTCGTCCAAATATATTGCTCTTGCAATGGTTTGATCCTTTGGAATTTCTTCCAGTCCAGAAAATAGAGCTTGATCAGTAATGGGTAACTCAATCAGATGAGAGTACTCCTCTAGGGTTGGTGTCAGTTGGTAATCTGGAAAAGTGAAACAGTGATAAACCGGATCGTAGAACTGCAATAGCGTAGAGAAGATTCCTTCAACTACGTGGACCCTTAACAAAGACAACAGTCCGTCGTGCCTTGCTCTGAAAGCCTCAGGGTTGGTAATCATCCTTGCCAACTTCCTTAAATCCTCTAATTTTGGAGCCTTGAAGGTGTACTTGTGCGTCTTTCTTATACCGAAATCCATAACGCAATCCTTCTCTCTGAAATTTGCAATTTATTATTTAGTTTAATTTGAAAAAGGAGGGATAAGAAGAGAAAAGATTTTTTCTTGTTTAAAAGTTTTTTAGATGAATGCATGAATGCAGCACACAAAAACATTGAAAAAACATGGGTTCAAAGGTTCAGCGTCACGAGCATGGAGTCATGGCTCTACCCATTCCCAAAGGTTGGACTATTTTGGATAATTTGTACCTGTAGAACGGGTTCTAAGGTTCTCAAAAGTCCTTGATCCCTCCCGGAGATAACAACAGTAAGCTGGTTCACCCGAGCGAGCTATAGTATTCAAGAAGAAATCTCAATTTGAGTGTAGTATCGCGTATCGACTATTCCTGATAGCCACCGCACTACCAAACAGTCTCTATGGTTAGCGTCTACTAAAACCTCAGTTTCATGGGTCACCGCACTATGATATCATCCACTTTCACAATAATCGGTTGTTCAGCGTAGTATCACACAGGTACCTCTACTGATTTGATGGTCTACCAGGTTCAACTTAATTGGGATTCACTCCCGATAAACGTTACCCATCTTTGCCATCACTTATCTTAGGTTTCTCTCAAACTTTCCAAATGTGACATCACTCGCATTCCCATTGACAGAAAAATAAACACAGATATCAAGTAGGAAAAGCGATATATATATATATATATATATATATATATATATATATATATATATATATATATATATATAGTGTATAGTATGTAGAACTAATCATCCTAGACCTCTTAGGAACTATAATCCTACTATGCAATCCCCAGCAGAGTCGTCATTTTTCTGTAGCGTACGATTTTTGTCGGTGTCGCGACCACCTTATCGCCATGGGATTTCCTCACCTCAATGGAAGGAACGTTGGGTGCTACTTTCTGATTTCTTGTTTATCCCGTGAAGTTGGAAGGGAAAGGGAAAACTATCTAAAACAAACCTTGCACGCATTTGTTTAACTGAACAAACATTTGACAGAGATTAGGGAGGTTCGGGGTCAGGTTATACAATGGGGAGTTGTCAGTTACCCATCCTATATGTGGTTATCCACAAGTTGATTAGTTTTAGGTTCTGCTTTTGTACTTGATCGTGTTTGTCTGTAAGAATGGGAAAATGTCTGTTTTGGAAATGTTGAGAGAGAGAGAGTATTTTTGTTGTTTTCAAGTTTTCTGTTGTTTTAGGTAAGGTACTGGACCTAAGGTTTTTTATTAGTGTACTCGCTAAGATTTTTCAATCTTATGCCTACGTATTCCCTGTTATGAAGTATAGGGAAATCAGAGCGATCGTAGTTCCTCCTATTCTAAAGAAGAAAAGATGTCTGGTGTGTTGTTCAAAGCCCAAGATTGAAGCTAAAAGGTTATTTGTGTCTTATTCAAAGCCCAAGATTGAAGCTAAAAGGTTTGACTGGTAGAGAATTTGTCATCTCTAAAGGGATATATCTCGTCTGTTTATCACAAATGTAGATTGGTTTTTTAAAAGAGAATTACTTTAACTGGTATGTATCGCTCCCAGGATTTTCAGCCAGGTATAAACACAAAAGTGGTGCAGAAAACAGAGTCGCCAGCCGTGTAAATTTATCCCAAGAGAGGGAAAGGGAACACCGCATAAACCTGAGGAAGAGGGAAAGGAATGGTCATCGCTACCATAGCCTGGGTTCGGGAGTCGTTTACGCGAGGGGAAGGTGCTAGCACCCCACGCGTCCATCATACTCGATGGGATCCACGCTTGTTGTCTATTCTAAGGGTGAGTTATCCTAACATCTAGGGCTGCACTTAAACGGGGAAGGGGAAAACAAAGACAGACTCGATAGGACCTTGTCGTCCTAGGCCTACGTACCCCCTTTGTGCAATGGGGAATTCAGAGTCGACGTAGTTCAGAGCAAGTTCTTTTTGTGTTTTTTATGAGCGACGTTAAGTTCGCGTCCGGCAGTTAGGGTCGATGCCTGTTTGCGACTCAGACGGAAAGTAACGTGCCTTTTTTGAAAATAGCCTTTAGTTTGACGAGCCCGCAGGATAAAAAGGTTTGAAGTTTGTTTGTATTTTTTAGGACATAAGTGACTTGAGTTAGTTCGTAACTCAACTTGAACCAAAGTCTATGGCACGGGAACGAATGCGTCGCATGGTCGTCCCCAATGGGACGTATGCTCAACACTCTAGAAGAGAGAAGGGGGACCCCTCAATCTTCATTTCCTATGTTTAAGGCTTGTGTGCAAGGCAAGTTGACCTTATTAAGTATCTTAGAGATGTTATGAGGTGAGAAGAGGGACTTAAAAGAAAAGAAAAAGACTACGGGGAAAAATCTATCCTAATGTTATCATGCAAAGATGGCCCTAATGGGATGTTTGGAGGGAGACTATCCTATGGAATTTAGTCCTAATGTTATCATGCAAAGGTGGCCCTAAGGGGAGGTTTGACAACAACCTAAACCTAAAGAAAAGAAAAGATGAGAGGAAGAAAGAGTGAGAGTGGACATGGATAACTATCCACACCCTCAAATGACTTACCTCAGCCCCTGCATAAAAAGGTTAGTACAAAACAGACATAAATAACAATAAGACAAATGAAAACCCCAAACAAGTCACAAACCAAAGAGAAAAGGTTACAAACCAAATGAAACTCATCCAAGACAGAATGTGGATGACGTAAACATGAATTATGAAGTCAAAGAAGCAAACCCAAATGATGGCACAAGTGCCTTCTCAAACAAGTACTCAGACATGATCAAGGATGTGCATACAAGAAGACCTCAAACAAAGAGCAATTAAACAATTAGCAAGACATTTTCTAAAATTACCAAATTAAGACCCAACACACCTTAACCAGTGGCAAACAATATGTCAAAAGCTCATGCCAAAACTCAAAACATAGGTCACTCAAACAATTATGCAAAGTCAAATGAGAATTATGAACTAACATGCAAAAGAGGAGGACTGAAACGCAACATAAAATGATTTTAAAATAAGAAAAAAATGTTTTAATGAACTTCAATGTGTTGATAAAATAATGCAAAAAGAATGGGCTCTAAATGTTATGTATACTATGAGAACAAAATTCTACAAGTTTGGGTATGCATGATATGAACAATTCAAAAAGAAATCCATTAAATAATTAATTCAGTCACTAAAAATAAAAGAAAATAATAAAATAAAATTTGGGAAAAATTTATAAAACTATAAATATGATTCGTGAATTTATTTGGGATTTTTAGGATGCAATTATCTATTTTTAAAAATAAAAATGAAATAATGTAATTAAATGAAAAATTAAAATAAAGAAATAAGCATGGGGGGTGTGTTCAGCAGATGGTTCACGTGGGAAAATATAATGGGCTTAAGGGAGAGGGTGCAGATAGTAAGCCCAAGACAAGAGGTCCATTAGCGAAGTCAAAGGGAAACCATGGAATTAGTCAAATCTCAGATTGAATCAAAACCACACGATTGATCTAACGCGTATCATCAGTCAAATGAAAATAACGAGTAATCATGATGAAGGCTCCAGATTAAATGCATATGATAACAAGCATACACGTGCACACACAAGATTACTCAAAATAAAAAGACACATGTGACAAGCACATGACTCATTTAATGCGTTGGCATAGTGATAACCACCAGATTAGATCAACGTCCCAGATCAGTCAATACAAGACCAAAAGTATGCCTGATGAGCGAAGCAGATTGAAGGTGCACAATAACTATCGTGAATGTCACACGCACAAACTACAATATAAAACAGAATTTTAAATGTCGTGGCAAGCTATGGACCGTGGGATCAAAGTAATAGACGGTTAGGATTGCATCTTCTTCACCCAAAACCCTAGCCGGCCGAAGATCAAAACCAGACGCCGGAGCCCTAGCTCCGGTCGTCTTCTCCGGTGACCATCATCCCCAAAATCCCCAGAAACGGCATATGAGTACATCATTTCAATCAGAAAAACATGAGGATTCCAAATATCATGCTATTTTCAACAAACACACAACGCATAAAGCAAATCGAATGAAAAAAGGTTTAGGTCCAAAACTTAAAACTCATCGTACGAACAATACAAACGTCCAAACTCAATACAAACTACATCAGGATTATCAGTACACGCCACAAATCATCATGCACGTTTAAAAAGAGAGTTTTAAGATCATGAAAAAATGCACTAACTTGAGATTATACAAACTGTATCCCTGCTGTTAGCTGCAAACGATGGTTGCTTCGTGCTCTAGGGATCCCAAGGGTTCAGATGGTGAAAGAAGTTTTGGAAAAACTCTAAAGGATTGAGAGATTTGATGAAGAAAAGTTTTAGGGTTCACTCTTGAAAACTCTCCAAAATCACGTGTGTCATTTCTAACCAGTGCATGAGTTAGCTTAAATACTTAAGGTTAATCCACTGATCATCACTTGGGCCTTGTTAATTCCTCACTTAATGAGTTTAGAGTGATTTTGGAAATTTGCATAATGTGAAATACACCCTCCTCCATGCATGTATACCCAAACCCTTGATGATGGATCACTTATTTAACAATTGCTAATCACACCTGTATGGAATTTGGGCCTTGAGATGTCTTGGTTCATGAGTTTTCAATGATCTTGCAATTTTGCATAATGGAAAATAAGTGATGAATAAACCATGGATCCACTTGATTCAAAGGTCAAAAATGATCCTTATGGATTGTTCTTTGATGTTAGAATGTGGCTTGAAACAAAGGAATCAATTATTGGTCACTATGTCCCAAAATGCAAAAGTTGTGAAAATGGAACCATAAGGAACCCTAAAAACCACCTTGCCTTCTTTTGGTCATAACTTGAGTTTCACAAATGATATGGAGACCATCTAGTACTTGTTGGAAAGGGGAGAAAAAGATCTTCAACTTTCATGTTTGAGGAAAATTCACTTGGAGCTTCCTTAATGGTGAAAAGTTAAGTTGAATGCAGTGTAAAAACTTGTCCAAAATGGAAACTTTCAAATTATAGGTCATTTCCATATTTAGTAACTTTTGTGCCAACCCTTGATCCTTGATAAATGGTATGAAACTTGACCCTTTGAAGAACACCTTCTCCTCTTGGATTGCCTCAAGCACCTTGACCCCATGCTAAGAACCAATGATATGCACACATGATAATGCAAAAATGAAATGTAACATAAGCCAGTTAGTACTAAAGGTAGGAGGGCAAATTTTGGGGTGCTACAACTGCCCCTATTCAATCAACTTGGTCCTGAAGGTATGATAGCAGCGGCTGTCATGCGTTCAAAGGATTCACGGGGATTGAATACCAAAAGAAACCTGAAATTTGCAATCCTCAAAGGAGGGACGACTCCATTGGGGAACAAACAGTAAATGCTGCACTTGTCACAACACGTACGAGTGTTGGAAACCCGTACGAACAATGTATTGGAATGTCATGAAATAAACACAAACGAGTGTTAACTACGCTGGGGATAAGAAGGTAGCCATCAACTCTGAGGTTGAGGAAAAATGGCATTCGCTCCGAGATTGAGAAAATTTGAAGTAACCAATAACACTGAGGTTGAGGACAAGGTAGACATCAACTCTGAGGTTGGTCCGAAGAAGGATAAACGTCAACTCTGAGGTTGGAGACATGCCACAATATACGACAACTCTGAGGTTAGAGAGAAGATATACGACAACTTTGAAGTTGGGGAAGAAAGGATATTTCATTAACTCTGAGGTTGAGAAAATGTATACAACAACTTTGAAGTTGGGGAAGAAAGGATATTTCATCAACTCTGAGGTTGAGAAAAGGTATACAACAACTTTGAAGTTGGGAAAGAAAGGATATTTCATCAACTCTGAGGTTGAGGAAAGGTATACAACAACTTTGAAGTTGGGGAAGAAAGGATATTTCATCAACTCTGAGGTTGAGAAAAGGTATACAACAACTTTGAAGTTGGGGAAGAAAGGATATTTCATCAACTCTGAGGTTGAGAAAAGGTATACAACAACTTTGAAGTTGGGGAAGAAAGGATATTTCATCAACTCTGAGGTTGAGAAAAGGTATACAACAACTTTGAAGTTGGGGAAGATAAGCGTCAGCTCTAAGGTTGGGATCACTGTATTGAGGGTTGATCTGGGCTTTCGCACAAGGTACCAAATCTGGCTTATGCTTCGATGCATGTTTGAATTTTTTCTATGGCGTAATGCTCCATACGAAATGGAAATGCTACGCATTTGAGGATGCAATACAATGATGATGATATGCAAAAGGTCCCTTCCAGCAAAATAAATGCTGGAGAGAAGAGACCAATTCAGCTGGGGATGACAAAAATAAATTGTCCTCTGAGTCCAGGAACTCTGCTGAGGAGGATCACACTGACCGACTCTTTGGATCAACCATTTCTGCTGGGTATGAAATCCCAAAAGAACATCCACACTATCGGGGATTACACATGTCCTTTACTGAAGGTGACATCCAAAACCTGAGGTTTCTCCTCTGCTGGGGGAGTTGAGAATGAATGCCAATAACGGGACCAGAAGTCTGTTACTGAAAATTGCCAACCACAATTGGGCTTAGAACCTACTGGGCACGCCAACCACCACTGCACAAATAACGGCGCAGATTGCTACCAGACCCTGCTTGGGGAAAATAGTCCATAATACCATCCTGCTTGGGGATACTGCTGAACTTAACCTGCTGATGGGGATAATGACTTTACCCTCACCTTGCTAGGGATTATAACATAACGTTGTCGGCGAAAGTGCGCTTCCTGCCTGGCTGGTGTGATGATACATCCTGATTTTGTGGGGAGACAACGTCTTGTTCCGGAGAACAAATTCCCTGAGTCTCCTACTGGGGAAGGTCTGCTCTGCTGAGGAAAGTTTTCCCTGCTGGGGAAGGAGCAATCTCAATGCTGGGGAGAGCAAACTGCTGGGGAATTAAATTCCTGTTGCCCTGCATCCTGACTTGTCTTTATGGTCATAAGCGGATCTTTGAACTTTTCACTTGCCCCAGACCACCAGGTCTAATGGAAGAAACCATCTCAAGAGGATTTTATAGAAGATCGGGCGTTCGCACTGCCCCAGGGTCTTCAAACTCTTGGAGAGATTTATCATATCTCGACATAACTGCCCAGTCTTCATAATCCATGAAGTACATTACCTCGAAAGGGATTGTAATGACTTGAAAATACTCTGCTTTAGTATTTTGAACCTTGAGGAGGTGTTTTCAATTAACCATTTTCAGGAGTGGACAATCTCCCACGCTCTAGAGGTGGCCTGCCCCAATATGAGCTTCGAAGTGACTTTGCCCCTGATCTTAGAATGAATGCCCCAGAATAACTGAATTTCAGAGAGATTTTTCGACGTGACTGCCCCAGATTGGCTACATCTTAACACGACTTACTGGGGAGAGCCCACTCTACACAGAGTCTCTTGGCAGCATGCCTTTTGATATGATTGTCCTTCAGAATTTTCAAGCATCCCAACTTGGCAGGATCAAGCTTCTTGACTGAAGTTCACTGTGTAAGCTGCCTTGATGCTTAGGCATATGTATGCAAGTAGAACAAGTTATTTATGAGAATGATAATTCTAATGCAACAAATATGTTAATCTTGAAGTTTTTATTGAAGATGCGTCGCCAAGCCTTGTGAACGAATCACTAGCTGGGATGCGACCTTGATTTTTAAATGGAAAAATAATGCGCACATGCAATACCAACAAATCTTATTAGCACAACTTATAGGAGTCAGGAACGCTATCCTGTTGAAGCACGCCTTTAGAATAAACCCCGTTTCAATTAGGACTTTTAAGGGTTGTATCGTGGCCTGGTTCACGGTTTCAGAAAAAAGGATTTATGGCTCAAAATTTATCGGCTCCCACCCACTCTTCGTGATGTTCTCCAGTCCTATGTTCAGTTAATTTGAGACAAACGCTCATCTCTCAAAAGGTTTACGATCTTTAAGGGACCCACGCAACTAATGGTTTGACACCTAAGGAGGTTTTGGAGTGACAGTCATCCCTTTTTATCTTTTGTGTCTGTAATCACACAAATTTGTTCTTATTGAGGATTTTCTCTTGTAATGCTTTTCGCTTTTTCTTTCTTTTGCTTTTTTGATCCCTAATTTTTGCCTGGACTGACTCTTTTGAGTTTTTCGATTTTGAAGTCCATCGGGATGCCCTAACTTTTGCCTAAGTCGCTTATTTTCAACTCTCGACTTAACGAGCTTTCTTTTTTCATTTTATTCCCCTTTTTGAACAAAGCGTGTGACGCTGGTTGTCTTACTTGCTTGACAGGGTTGTGACTGCCTCACCCCTTGGTTGTTGATGGACAACCATTGTGGTTTCACATCTCTTGTCCTCTTGACGGTGGGATAGAAGGTAATGGTTCCTCGGATGCACACTCTCCTTGGAATTTGAACGCTCGGTCAAACTAACTGACGCCTACCCTGCCCCTGGGTTAAGTATGAGGTTTTTTTTTGTATGAAAGAAACTCCTACTTCAAGGCTCAAAGGGGTTAACGAGGGTCTATCTCCCTTATATCTCCAGTGTTTAGGGATTTAAAACAATGTTTGTACATCCTCAACAGGGTTTTATCCGAAAGCATACAACCAGAGATTTTGCGTTTTCGTCTCATCATCCTCCCTCCAAGAGTTTAAGCAAGAAAATTGGTATTGCAATGCACAAAAATATCATACGAATGAATAAAAAGAATTACTTCAAGAAAACATATTCATTGTATTAATATCATCATAAAAAACAAACAAGTCTTACATGCATACAATGCTTTAACAAGAAATGAAAAACTACAAATGAAAATGCCGTAAAGAAGCTGAAGATTGCCATTGCTGAGGAGGCTTGACTCTGTCTGGACGTCCTTGCAAACTGAGTGCTCACTTGAGACAGAAAGCTTCAATTGATGTACATATTATCTTCAGTGAATGCAATGATCTCTGAGTCCACCAGGTCTTGCACCTTGTGCTTGAACACGTTACAATTTTCAATGGAATGACCCGGTGTGTCTGAGTGATACTCGCATCTAGCGTCCAGATCATAATCAGGAGGAATGGGGTCAGGGACAGGTTTGCCATCCCTTTGTTCAACTAGAGAACTCTCAAGTAGACGGGCAAGAACATCACTGTGAGAAATAGGGAGTGGATCGAAACTTCTCGCAGGCCTTCGTGGTCTTTTTTGTCTCTGTTGCTGAGGAGCATAAGGTCGCTGATGCTGAACAGGCCGTTGAACAACAGGAGGAATATACACAGCACTAGCTTCTCCTTTCTTTCTCTTGGAGGACCTATCATAAGGTTTCTTTGCATCTTCAACAGCAATTCGAATCTTCCCCATTTTGATGCCGTTTTCAACTCTTTCTCCTGCCAATACAAGACCTAAAAATCCAGCTGGCAAACATCCAACCAATTTCTCATAATAATGCCCCTGAAGCGTATCCATGAACATATCAATGAGCTCTCTTTCCAACATCGGAGGTTGAACTCGGGAAGCCAATTCACACCACCTCTGGGCGTACTCTCTAAAGCTTTCATTGCTCTTTTGAGACATATTCTGCAGCTGTGTATGATTGGGAGCCATGTCGGTGTTGTATTGATAGTGTTTGATAAAAGCCCCTGCCAGCTCTCTCCAACTACGAACGTCTTTCCTCTCTAGCTGCATATACCATTCCAGGGATGCCCCAGATAGGCTATCCTGAAAGCAATGCATCATCAACTTTTCGTTCTTTGCGTGAGCAGCCATTTTACTCGTGTAAGCTCTTATGTGAGTCCTTGGGCAAGTCATACCATTGTACTTTTCGAAGGTAGGAGTCTGAAACTTGCGCGGGGTAACGACGCCTGGAACCAGCTCCAAATCCTCCAAATCCATACCCACAGAATCTTGATTGGCAACACCCCGCAGTTGTTCCTTAATCAACCTAAATCTCTGATCAGTGTCAATCTGGGAACCAGCATCCCCACCTGGCACAGAGAATGCATCATCTTGAATATCATCGAACTGGCGGCCATGAATAGCACAGACACCAATACCACCTCCCCCAACATTTTCAGCCCCGCCCGGAGGGATCACAACACCAGAGATAAGAATACCTCCGCCCGGAGGGCCATTCTGAACATTAGTACCAGTAACACCAGTATGACCTCCTCCATGAAGGACACCTTCTTCATCAATCCTTGCAATCAGTGGTTGGACAAAAGTTCTTAACTGCTCTTGGCCCTGAGCAACCCCTTGCATTAAATCCATGAATTGGTTCATGCGAGTCCGCATCTCAGTCATCTCAGCTTGTAGTTGATCCATGAGTCTTTTCTGATTTTGTCTGGTAGAATACCAGTGAGTGTGTTGATCCTCAATCCTGTACTGCGGAGGAGAACCAAGTAAGAACGCCAGAGATAAACACCTGTTATGCAAAATGATTATGGATATGCGAATACAAATGAACATGTTTAAAAATTCGCAGGGCGATCCACCCCTTGATTCCAGTTTAATTTCAAAAACCAGAATCAAAGTTAGGATGCAATCCTACAAATGAATAAACATGTTGGTATGCAAAATGATGATGCAAATGCACACATGGGATTAAGGATGCCACACAGACTGGACAACTGCTGCACTGAACCACTGTATAATCTCAAAGGTCTGCCCAAATACCCAGAATACCAAAATAACCATAGTACTACACTGATAAATCTGCTGACCAGAAAACCGGGTATGTTGAAGGTCGAGGTTACCTGCAAACCTGTAAACACCCTGCCCTTTCACATGTGGGTACTAGAAAGCCGAGGATCCTCAATATCACGGGCTCTCAGGTCGAGAAATGATGATACGTTCACCATTTTTAGTTTGGCATCATCATCAATCGAGGAGGCCTCAACTGATTCCCCTCAAAAGAAAACATCCTATGGTAAGTCCTCAGTTTCGGCGCTGAGGTCGAGAAGCAATAGTACATTCATCCCTCGGGGTACAGTACTATCGCCAATCGAGGAGCGCTTCCACTGATTCTTTCCCAAAAGGAAACCCTATAGCAAGTTCCCAGCATTGGGTCCTCGAATCGACATGTGCAATGGGTTTGCCATTTCTGGTCTGCCATTATCACGTCTTGGGAGGAGTGCCGTTACTGAGTCCTCGGGAATGGCAGCCAGAGTCGACAGTTTTCCAAGTTATATTTAATCATCTGCACCAATGCGCAGGATAGAACATTACCAAGGAAAACCTCGTCTGGATGTGGAGTTTTCATGTATACTACGTCTGGCCAAATGCCACACAAGTCACACTACTTTCCACGCTAATCCTACGTGTACGCTCAAGCATGGGTATTGGGCTTATCTCTCAGAACTCCCAACCCGCCAAACAGAAAAACAGTGCAGCAGATGATAATAATATGCAATGCAGTAAATGCGGTAAAAATAAAATACAACAAATAAAGCAAAACAAAACAAAAACACCCAAAGAGAACAAAAAAAAAACAAGCGCTAGGACAGACCCACTTAGGGGACTATCTTCCCCAGCAGAGTCGCCAGCTGTCGCTCCCAGGATTTTCATCCAGGTACAAACGCGAAAGTGGCGCGGAAAACAGAGTCGCCAGCCGTGTAAATTTATCGCAAGAGAGGGAAAGGGAACACCGCATAAACCTGAGGAAGAGGGAAAGGAATGGTCATCGCTACCATAGCCTGGGTTCGGGAGTCGGTTACGCGAGGGGAAGGTGCTAGCACCCCACACGTCCATCGTACTCGATGGGATCCACGCTTGTTGTCTATTCTAAGGGTGAGTTATCCTAACATCTAGGGCTGCACTTAAACGGGGAAGGGGAAAACAAAGACAGACTCGGTAGGACGTCGTCGTCCTAGGCCTACGTACCCCCTTTGTGCAATAGGGAATTCAGAGTCGACGTAGTTCGGACCAAGTTATTTTTGTGTCTTTTATGAGCGATGTTAAGTTCGCGTCCGGCAGTTAGGGTCGATGCCTGTTTGCGACTCAGACGAAAAGTAACGTGCCTTTTTTGAAAATAGCCTTTAGTTTGACGATCCCGCAGGATAAAAAGGTTTGAAGTTTGTTTGTATTTTTTAGGACAGAAGTGACTTGAGTTAGTTCATAACTCAACTTGAACCAAAGTCTATGGCACGGGAACGAATGCGTCGCATGGTCGTCCCCAATGGGACGTATGCTCAACACTCTAGAAGAGATAAGGGGGACCCCTCAATCTTCATTTCCTATGTTTAAGGCTTGTGTGCAAGGCAAGTTGACCTTATTAAGTATCTTAGAGATGTTATGAGGTGAGAAGAGGGACTCAAAAGAAAAGAAAAAGACTACGGGGAAAAATCTATCCTAATGTTATCATGCAAAGATGGCCCTAAGGGGAAGTTTGGAGGGAGACTATCCTATGGAATTTAGTCCTAATGTTATCATGCAAAGGTGTCCCTAAGGGGAGGTTTGAAAACAACCTAAACCTAAAGAAAAGAAAAGATGAGAGGAAGAAAGAGTGAGAGTGGACATGGATAACTATCCACACCCTCAAATGACTTACCTCAGCCCCTGTATAAAAGGTTTGTACAAAACAGACATAAATAACAATAAGACAAATGAAAACCCCAAACAAGTCACAAACCAAAGAGAAAAGGTTACAAACTAAATGAAACTCATCCAAGACAGAATGTGGATGACCTAAACATGAATTATGAAGTCAAAGAAGCAAACCTAAATGATGGCACACGTGTCTTCTCAAACAAGTACTCAGACATGATCAAGGATGTGCATACAAGAAGACCTCAAACAAAGAGCAATTAAAAAATTAGCAAGATATTTTCTAAAATTACCAAATTAAGACCTAACACACCTTAACCAGTGCCAAACAATATGTCAAAAGCTCATGCCAAAACTCAAAAGATAGGTCACTCAAACAATTATGCAAAGTCAAATGAGAATTATGAACTAACATGCAAAAGAGGAGGACTGAAACGCAACATAAAATGATTTTAAAAATAAGAAAAATTTTCTTTAATGAACTTCAATGTGTTGATAAAATAATACAAAAAGAATGGGCTCTAAATGTTATGTATGCTATGAGAACAAAATTCTACAAGTTTGGGTATGCATGATATGAACAATTCAAAAAGAAATCCATTAAATAATTAATTCAGTCACTAAAAATAAAAGAAAATAATAAATAAAATTTGGGAAAATTTTATAAAACTATAAATATGATTCATGAATTTTTGGGATTTTTAGGCTGCAATTATCTATTTTTAAAAATAAAAATTAAATAATGTAATTAAATGAAAAATAAAAATAAAGAAATAAGCATGGGGGGTGTGTTCAGCAGATGGTTCACGTGGGAAAATATAATGGGCTTAAGGGAGAGGGTGCAGATAGTAAGCCCAAGACAAGAGGTCCATTAGCTAAGTCAAAGGGAAACCATGGAATTAGTCAAATCTCAGATTGAATCAAAACCACATGATTGATCTAACGCGTATCATCAGTCAAATGAAAATAACGAGTAATCATGATGAAGGCTCCAAATTAAATGCATATGATAACAAGCATACACGTGCACACACAAGATAACTCAAAATAAAAAGACACATGTGACAAGCACATGACTCATTTAATGCGTTGGCATAGTGATAACCACCAGATTAGATCAATGTCCCAGATCAGTCAATACAAGACCAAAAGTATGCATGATGAGCGAAGCAGATTGAAGGTGCACAATAACTATCATGAATGTCACACGCACAAACTACAATATAAAACAGAATTTTAAATGTCGTGGAAAGCTATGGACCGTGGGATCAAAGTAATAGACGGTTAGGATTGCATCTTCTTCACCCAAAACCCTAGCCGGCCAGAGATCAAAACCAGACGCCGGAGCCCTAGCTCCGGTCGTCTTCTCCGGTGACCATCATCCCAAAAATCCCCAGAAACGGCATATGAGTACATCATTTCAATAAGAAAAACATGAGGATTCCAAATATCATGCTATTTTCAACAAACACACAACACATAAAGCAAATCGAATGAAAAAAGGTTTGGGTCCAAAACTTAAAACTCATCGTACGAACAATACAAACGTCCAAACTCAATTCAAACTACATCAGGATTATCAGTACACACCACAGATCATCATGCACGTTTAAAAAGAGAGTTTTAAGATCATGAAAAAATGCACTAACCTGAGATTATGCAAACTGTATCCCTGCTGTTAGCTGCAAACGATGGTTGCTTCGTGCTCTAGGGATCCCAAGGGTTCAGATGGTGAAAGAAGTTTTGGAAAAACTCTAAAGGATTGAGAGATTCGATGAAGAAAAGTTTTAGGGTTCACTCTTGAAAACTCTCCAAAATCACGTGTGTCCTTTCTAACCAGTGCATGAGTTAGCTTAAATACTTAGGGTTAATCCACTTATCATCACTTGGGCCTTGTTAATTCCTCACTTAATGAGTTTAGAGTGATTTTGGAAATTTGAATAATGTGAAATACACCCTCCTCCATGCATGTATACCCAAACCCTTGATGATGGATCACTTATTTAATAATTGCTAATCACACCTGTATGGAATTTGGGCCTTGAGATGTCTTGGTTCATGAGTTTTCAATGATCTTGCAATTTTGCATAATGGAAAATAAGTGATGAATAAACCATGGATCCACTTGATTCAAAGGCCAAAAATGATCCTTATGGATTGTTCTTTGATGTTAGAATGTGGCTTGAAACAAAGGAATCAATTATAGGCCACTATGTCCCAAAATGCAAAAGTTGTGAAAATGGAACCATAAGGAACCCTAAAAACCACCTTGCCTTCTTTTGGTCATAACTTGAGTTTCACAAATGATATGGAGACCATCTAGTACTTGTTGGAAAGGGGAGAAAAAGATCTTAAACTTTCATGTTTGAGGAAAATTCACTTGGAGCTTCCTTGATGGTGAAAAGTCAAGTTGAATGCAGTGTAAAAACTTGCCCAAATGGAAACTTTCAAATTATAGGTCATTTCCATATTTAGTAACTTTTGTGCCAACCCTTGATCCTTGATAAATGGTATGAAACTTGACCCTTTGAAGAACACCTTCTCCTCTTGGATTGTCTCAAGCACCTTGACCCCATGCTAAGAACCAATGATATGCACACATGATAATGCAAAAATGAAATGTAATATAAGCCAGTTAGTATTAAAGGTAGGAGGGCAAATTTTGGGGTGCTACAGTATGTGGGATCCAACAATGCCATAATTTCTTTTTATGAGGGGATTTGTCCTGAAGGAGAAAACTTTAACTCAGTGTGAGCAATGCCATTTTTCCTTAGGAATTCATGCTAAGAGAGGGACATTGCCTTGGATGTAAATAATCTAGAGGCTTGCCACTTACAACAAATAGATGAAAGAATTTTAACCAGGATAATGAGGGACAAACAGCTTGGGTGTTTGTATCAACAAGTGTGCCACTTACAGCAGTTATCTGGAATTAGGGTTTGTTTTGAAAGACTGTTTTTGATATGTGATATTCAGAGAAATATCTTTCTGCAGAGAGATTTTGATTTCCTCTGAGGGGAATGATTTTTAAGTGTGTCTTGATCAAAGCCGAAGGTTGAAGCTAAAAGGTTGATTGGATTCCACTGGGGAAATCGTTATACAAAGCTGTTGAGTCCCTGCTTCTGAGGTTGCATTAATTTTGGTAAAACTAACTTAGCAGAAAGATGTTGGACAAGATGTCCTAACATGTTGAACTAACTGCAGGCTAAGATGTTAGACAAGATGTCATATCAGGAGGATTCGACATCTTTGTTTGTCACCATTTTAAACTAATTGTTTTTGGTAACAGGTGTGATTGGAATATGACTAGGATTCCAGGTGGCACCTGAGATTGTGGAATTAGAGATTCTGATTCTAAATGAATTTGTAGTTTCCTTGTGAAGGAGACATTTTTGGTAACTTGGGATTGAAGAAAGAATTAGGTCGCTAATTCTGAGGAAGATATTTGTTGCGCTTTTGAAGCCCAAGTCCAGCTGTGGTTTTCAATATAAATAGGCTGGAGTTAACCTAGTTTCAGTGTGGATTGTTGCAGCTGTTTTAGAAGTACTAGGGTTTGTACTTGTGTGAGCCTCTCGTGTATTGTGTGAATGCTTGAGAAGGACTGTTTTATTGAGTTGTATTATTTTCAGTCACTGCTGTGATTGGAAGGGAATTGAGAAGGGTCTCATACCTAGGAGAGTCTTAGGTAGAAATCTAGGAAGGGTAGTTTCTAGGTGCTAAGTTGCAAAAGTTGGAGTTTAGCTTAGAACCAATTCTACTTAGTGATTTCATTCCTGGCTTGGTAGCCCCCATCCGTAGGTGTGTTGTTCACCGAACTGGGTTAACAATTTCTATGTGTTGTTTGCTTGCTGCTGTTTTCGTTTGTTCTTCCTTAGATCCTATGTGAGGAGCAGAGATCAAGTGTCATGACATCCTGTCTAACATCTTCATGATCTGCTTAACCAGAATTTCAATTGGTATCAGAGTAGGCATCCTGCTCTATATCTAGGTGAGATTCAGGGACGATATTTTCTGGTACGATGGATAAAGAAGGAGGAATTCTAAATAGACGACCAATGCTTGATGGTTCTAATTATGATTATTGGAAAGTTCGCATGGTGGCGTTTATCAAGTCTATGGATGGACAGGCTTGGAAGTCTGTGGTCAAGGGGTGGGATCCACCAAAGATCAAAGACAAAGACGGGAAGCTCACTGAGGAGCAGAAACCTGAAGAAGATTGGGATGATGAAGATGATAAGCATGCTCAAGGGAACTCCAAAGCCTTGAATGCCTTGTTCAATGGGGTGGACAAGAACATCTTCAGACTCATCAAAAATTGTACTGTTACAAAGGATGCGTGGGAAATCCTGAAGACTGCTCATGAAGGTACCTCTCGTGTAAAAACCTCAAAACTTCAGCTGCTTACCACTAAGTTTGAGAACTTGAGGATGAGAGAAGATGAAAGTATACATGACTTTCATATGAATATTGTTGATATTGCCAACACATCTAGTGACCTTGGAGAGAAAATTCCTGAAGCCAAGTTGGTCAGGAAAATTCTAAGGTCTCTCCTCAAGAGGTTTGATATGAAAGTGACGGCTATTGAAGAAGCTCAGTACATTAATACCATGAAGGTAGATGAGCTTATGGTATCACTCCAAACCTTTGAGATGGAAATTAGTGAAAAGGATGAAAAGAAGAAAAGACTTACTCTGGTGACCAACCAAGAGGAGGGAGACACCAAAGAGTATTTGTCCAAAGCTGTAGGGTTTCTGGAAAAACAGTTTCATCAACTGGCAAAGCAATTGGATGATAAGTCTAAGACAAATGTCAAGGCTCAGACTTCTGACATCTACAGATCAAGAAATTTTGGAAGAAGACCTAGTTATGATAAGAAACTCAACCGAGGGAAGGGAGTTCAGTGCTTTGAGTGTGGGGGTTTTGGACACACAAGAGGTGAGTGTCCCACATACCATAAGAAGGAGAAAAAAGGTCTATCCACCTCATGGTCTGAGGATGACTCCTCAAGCGATGGAGAGACTACTAAGAAGGTGTCTGCAATGACTGGAGTATATGATTCTAACAAGAAATCAGATAACGGATCGCTCAATTCTAATGGCATTGCTGAATTATATCAACTATGACAAGATCAGCAGAATTTTATCTCACAACTGTGTGATGAAAGACGGAACCATATGGAAACGATCTCAGAATTGGAGGATAAAGTGGAGTGGTTGAACTCCAAACTCAACAACCTGACCAAGTATATAAGGATGATGAATAATAGCTCTGACATGCTAGATGAAATCCTTATGTCAGGAAGAAATGCTGGAAGTGGAAAGGGTCTTGGCTATAATGATCAAGTTAAGATCAAAGGAACTAGGACTGGAGGGAACTCAGCCCAAGTGATGTCAAGAAGGATGTCTCAACATCATCAAAGGCCTCAGAACAACTCTCCAGGAAAACAAAAATAGGACAAACAGTGTTATTACTGCGGGAAGTTTGGTTATATACAGGCTCACTGCTACAAGTTGAATGGATATCCTAAATCCTCAAAACAATCCAGAAGAAGAAGGAAGACTCCCAAAGGGAAGAAGAAATGGATACCTAAGGGTCAAACTGTAGCTTTCATTTCTCATACCTCCCTGAGAGCCTCCGCCAAAGAAGACTGGTACTTTGACAGTGGTTGCTCCAGACACATGACTGGTGTGAAGAAGTTCTTGGCTGACATCGAACCCCATCCCACTGGTCATGTCACCTTTAGAGATGGCTCAAAAGGAGTAATCAAAGGTGTTGGCAAGCTGAAGTATGAAGGTCAACCTTGCCTTGATAGAGTTTTGTATGTCAAGGGATTGACTGCAAATCTAATAAGCATCAACCAACTGTGTGACCAAGGTCTTAAGGTAAACTTCTCTGAATATGAGTGCCTTGTTACAAATGATAAAGAAGAACTCATTATGAAAGGTGCCAGATCCAAGGATAACTGCTACTTATGGGCTCCTCACGAAACTCAGAGTCCCTCCACCTGCTTGGTGACTAGGGAGGATGAAGTAAAGTTGTGGCATCAGAAACTGGGGCATTTCCACTTAAAAGGAATGAAAGAAATCATATCCAAGGAAGCTGTCAAAGGAATTCCAAATCTTAAGATATATGAAGGGAAGATATGCGGGGAATGCCAGATTGGGAAACAAACTAGAATGTTACACAAAAGGCTTCAACAACAAACCACCTCAAGGAACTTAGAGCTTCTTCATATGGATTTAATGGGACCTATGCAAGTTGAAAGTCTTGGAGGAAAAAGGTATGCCTATGTGGTTGTTGATGATTTTTCTAGTTACACTTGGGTGCACATTATCAAGGAGAAATCAGAGGTGTTTGAAGTTCTTAAGGGATTGTGCCAGAGACTTCAAAGAGAAAAAGGATTGTGGTATAATCAGAATCAGAAGTGATCATGGGAGGGAATTAGAAAACAACAAGTTTGATGAGTTCTGCTCCTCAGAAGGAATTAGTCAAGAATTCTCTTCACCTATCACTCCTCAATAGAATGGTGTGGTTGAAAGGAAAAATAGAACTATTCAAGAGTGTGCAAGGGTTATGCTCCATGCAAAGAAACTTCTGTATCACTTCTACGCTGAAGCAATGAATACAGCTTGCTACATCCTAAACAGGGTAACCATCAGATCGGGAACTTCTGCTACCTTGTATGAATTATGGAAGGGTAGAAAACCAACGGTGAAATACTTCCATGTCTTCGTAAGCAAATGCTACATCCTGAAAGACCGTGAGTAGAGGAGAAAGATGGATCCCAAGAGTGAGGAAGGAATCTTCCTAGGTTACTCCACAAACATCAGAGCATACCGTGTCTACAATCCAAGACCTCAAGTTATATTGGAGTCCATAAATGTTGTGGTTGATGACTCTCCCATGGAGGTTAAAGCTACAGATGATATTTGAGTATTCTTTCCAATGGAAGAGGAAGATGTTGAAACACCTCAAGACAACTCTGAAGATATTATAGTACCCAACGATGACAATCATGAGTCTACTGTGTCCGAGAGAATTGACAAGGGGCCTTCCATCAGAATACAGAAGGATCATCCTAAGGAACTCATAATAGGAGATCCAAATGGAGGTAGGATGACTAGATCACGTGATATGGTGGCAAGTGCCTGCTTTGTGTCAAAGATGGAACCAAAAAATGTTAAGGAGGCCTTAACAGATGTATTTTGGATTAATGCAAAGCAAGAAGAGCTTGAGCAGTTCAAGAGACATGATGTTTGGGATTTGGTACCCATACCAGAAGGATCAAATGTGATCGGAACTAAGTGGGTCTTTAAGAACAAGTCTGATGAACATGGAGTTGTCACAAGAAACAAGGCCAGACTAGTCGCACAGGGATATACCCAGATAGAGGGAGTGGATTTTGATGAGACTTTTAAACCTGTAGCTAGACTGGAATTTGTACGACTGCTCCTTGGAATAGCTTGTCTTCTGAAGTTCAAACTCTTTCAAATGGATGTTAAAAGTGCCTTTTTGAACGGATATCTCAGTGAAGAGGTCTATGTGGAACAACCCAAAGGCTTTGTTGATCCAACATTTCCAGATCATGTCTACAAGCTGAAAAAAGCCTTATATGGGTTGAAACAAGCTCCAAGGGCCTGGTATGAAAGGCTAACTGAGTTCCTTGTTACAAATGGCTACAGAAATGGAGGAATTGATAAAACTCTCTTCGTTAGAGAAAAAGAAGGTAACCTCAGGATAACACAAATCTACGTTGATGACATTGTTTTTGGTGGAATGTCTGAGGAAATGGTCCAACATTTTGTTAAGCAAATGCAGTCAGAATTTGAAATGAGTTTACTTGGAGAATTAACCCACTTCCTTGGTCTCCAAGTCAAACAAATGGAAGATTCCATTTTTCTCTGTCAAGGGAAATATGCCAAGAATATTGTTAAGAAGTTTGGCTTGGAAAATGCAAAGCACAAGAGAACTCCTGCCCCTACACACCTAAAATTGACAAGAGATGAGAATGCTGTAAGCATTGATCAGAGTCTGTATAGAAGCATGATTGGAAGTCTTCTATACCTTATAGCCAGTAGACCTGATATAACGTTCTCAGTAGGAGTCTGTGCAAGGTATTAGGCTAAACCCAAAGCAAGCCATATTAATCAAGTCAAGAGGATTCTGAAGTATGTGAATGGAACATACAACTATGGACTTCTCTACACACACAGCTCTGACTCTGTATTAATAGGATACTGACTGGGCTGGAAATGCAGATGATAGAAAAAGTACCTCAGGGGGATGCTTTTTCTTAGGAAACAATTTAATTTCCTGGTTCAGCAAAAAGTAAAAATGTGTCTCCCTGTCCACTGCTGAAGCTGAGTACATTGCTGCAGGGAGTAGCTGCTCTCAAATGATGTGGATGAAACAAATGCTGACTGAATACAATGTCCCACAAGATGTTATGACATTCTTTTGTGACAACTTAAGTACAATACATATTTCTAAGAATCCCATCCAGCACAGCCGAACTAACCACATTGGCATCAGGCATCACTTCATTCGAGATCTGGTGGAAGATAAAGTCATCACTCTGGAAAATGTGGCCGCAGAAAATCAATTAGTTGCCATCTTCACTAAAGCGCTGGATGTAAATCAATTTGAGACATTGACGAGGCATAACTTTCCAATGGTTGGGGGGAATGATATTCTGGTCTTTGAATATGTATTCCCACCATAGTGAGAGGATTTTTCAGTATTCTCACTTTTTTTTTCGTTTGGTTGTGTAAGGGCTGAATGCCCAGGATATTTTTTCTTTTCTGTTGGGTGTGTATTTTTATTACTCTGAACTAGTTTATTGGTTTTTGAGTTAGTCCTTCTACCTTTGTCATATTGTGGCAAAAAAGGGGGAGAATTACTAACATCACTAACCACTGATGCCTGCTGTTTGTCTACTAACCACTGAGGGGGAGTATATCTGATCTGATTGTCTACTAACCACTGAGGGGGAGTATATCTGATCTGATTGAGGGGGAGACATGCCCGGGAAGAATGTGGGTTTGTTTTGTCCCCAGTAGTCTATCTCCCCAGATCTTTCCCAAGTGGAGATTGTCTTTTTGTTTTCCCTAGTATTTCTTTGGAGTCTCCCCAGTGAGTCTCTCGCGTTGGTTAGCCTGTATCCCCGAGGAGTGTTTTCCTCGTGGATACTAACCTTCTTCTTGCTTCCCCAGTGAAGCTTCCCCGCAGTTGTTAGCTATTCCTTGGTGTCCGGTTTTGTCTGCATTTTTGCATCTTGCATGGCATCATATCATCATATTAGCAGCATTGCACGTCTTTGTATCTAAGGGCAAAAAATTTCGGTTTTCTATATTTAAATACCTTTCACCCGGACGTCCCGAGGATCATCGTTCCTCGTGCCATCTGGTGAAGATATTTAAATAGGGGCAACTGTTGTACCCCAAATTTTTCCCTTAGATCCATTGATCTCTTGCATGTCATATTAGGTCAAGCATGCTGCATAGCTAACCCTTTTTATCAGGTTTTTGTTCGTGTTTGTTTCTTTTATCAGGTTTATCTTGAGGAGGTTCAAGGAGGAATTGATCAAGGTTTTTGGAGCATTGAATCAAGCAAGTCTCTAGGAAATGTCTCCATCACCCTAACCCCACCATGACCAAATGTCTACCCACTTTATCTACCCTCATTTGTCACCTTCATTTTCTAAACCTATTTCATTAACCTTTTCATTTAACCAATTTTATTCATTTGTTCAATTCTCCTAAACCACATTTAATCCTAATCAATTTCCAAATTATCCATTATTATTTATTTTTGCCTAATCACCTTTGTTTACGACAAGAAAAAACCATTTTATTTCCTAAGCCCATGTTTCTTAAGCCCATCGTGACCAAAAGGAAAGGAATGCGTTACAAATTATTGGAGTTGTTTTTCATTGTCAAATAACCAATAGAAATCAAGTATGAGTATGTTGACTTTTCAAACCAAGCATCAGCCAATGGAGAAGCAGCAGATTGGAAAGGAAGCATTCAACACATTTGAATCCATTCGTTCAAAAATCCATTCAATTCAATCCTTGACGCAAATCATATTTTGAATTCTCCAAGAGTGTTTCCTGTTTGAGCTCTGTCTTATTTGCTTCAGCAAAAGCATTTCTGAAACATTACCATTTTCACTATTCACTCTGGTGCCATCTGTTCTCGCCTGAACAACGCTTTGGTGCTATCCCCATCATTACTTCTTTCAATACCTGCATGTATGACATCAAATAAGGAGCGTTTGAAATAATGCATGAGTTGGTGAAGTTGGCCCTGCACCTCTGAAGATTTGCGCAGCGTGAGGAGCGTACTGAGTGGACCAACGTTTGAATTACGGGAAGAAAGGTGTTGCAAACCCTAGCCACCAAGCATTGGTTCTTTGGGTGATTTCAACCCGGCCCAATATATCAGCCTATATAAGGAGCTCATCTACAGCTCTCGGGGGAGGGACATTTTCACCAACACTTCTCACAAAACATCCTAAATTATAAGATTTTTTGGTGCACGAGCAAGAGAGAGGGAGAGTGGCTTTGGAATTTTGGTTCAAGATCAGAAAGCTTATCACAAGGTGAAGAGACAGTGGACTTGCTCCACTAGGTATCGCCCTATCTCCTTCTGTTCTTATGCACGTTGATTATGTGATACGTTATATGCACCATGCTATTATCATTTTTATTCCATTACTATCTGATTTTTGTGATTACTTTGCTCCATGTTTAATTATCACGCTGTTATATGCATTTCTGTCTGATTATCGTTTGCTGTTGTGGAAGAAAAATCATCATGTTGGTTTCATTTTGTGTTGATTAATCGCAACTGATTTTGCTTCGTGTTCGTCTAAAAATGAAAATAAAAATGATAAGTTGGGTGGCGCTCGCCACATTAAGTTTGGTGGCTCCCGCCACATAGTAAAATAATAATATAACAACCACACCTCACCAAAATAATAAAAAAGAAAAGGAAAAGTCACCATGGCGCAAGCCATGATGTAGCATGGCGCCAGGCACCCCATAACCCATGTGGCGCAAGCCACCTCCTTTCAGGGGAAAAGGTGGCGCCAACCACCCTTTACTGTGTCTTCCATTCCTTTTTTATTTTGTTGTTCTTTAACTATTATCTTCCATTTCTTTTTCATATGTTTTTAAATAATTTCATAACAAAAACAATATAAATTATGCTTCTTATTTCTTTTTAGAGTCAAATGTGTTCTTGAATGTTAGAAGCTTTTCGTTAAAGTATACTATAATTTATGAAGTTTGTTTGAACATTACTTCCTGGCTTTACCATGAAAATTTTTGTCTGTACTTTTTGGTTTCTGGTTGATAAGTTATACGATTCCAATGCTTTGGTTTTGCAAACTGTGAGAATATCTTTTCTTCTATGCTTGTCATATTCATGTGCTACTGTTTTTAAATGAGTTATTTTGGAATTATGCTATGATTCATGAAGTTTTGTTTCCCTGATGAATGTTGTTTGCTTTTGTTCTCTGTTGAAATCACATGAGTTAAATTCTTTTGTTTCTGTTGCTTTCCATGCCATGATTGCCATGCTCGTGTGACTACTGTTTTGGAATTGAGTATTTTTATGAATGTATTTGACTTATGAAATTCTGTTCCTGACCTCAACATAAGCCTCGCTGTAGCGGTGAAAATCGGATAACAAATTATTAATTAATTTGCATCATTTTCTTTTACAACCGACTTTGATTTATCCAAAGGATAGGTTCAAGATCGTTAGAAAAACCTAAAAGGGGGAGATCTAAGGTTCGGGGGTTGGTTACGCATAGGGAAGGTATTAGTACCCTAAACGCCCGTAGTACTCTACGGGAACCTCTTGTTAATGTTATCTTATGTTTGCTAAGAGGTTCTATGCTAAAGGTTGAAACCCTAAGGGTTAGTATCTAAGTATACTCGATAAAGCATCGCACTTTACGCCTACGTATCCTCGGGAATAGAATCAGAGTATGCATAGTTCTACTTCTACTGAATGATTGACAGTGGTCAATATTCAGAGGGAAATGAGTACAAGCTCATTGTAGAGTTTAGGAACTCTCTAAGTCTAGTTGTAATGGACCTATGTTGAAGTTTAGTCAGTAGGAGAAGTGATAAATTCATTATGATGAATATCACTAAGAGTTGAAGAACTCTTCCTAAAGCTAGTTATGATTTCTATGGCTTTGATGAGGCCAAGAAACAAGGTTTCTTCCTAAGAGGTTACTTAGGTTAAGATGGGGGCTATGACTTTAAAAGTCAACACTATTCACCCTCCTTTGGAATGGGGGAAAAACAATTGATAATAACAATAAATAAAACATGGTAAAAGATAGGACATTGATATAATAGATAAAACAACATAAGCATGAGGATGGCGATATGTTTATGACAAAGATATGTATAAGATGAACATGATTTAAAGAACACATCAATATGCTTAAATCTTTAGGAAGACAAACATATGATATTAAGGATGATATTTAAAGAAAAGAAATATTCATATTTAAAGTCAAGCATATGGCCAATCAACATGGATATATTATCTTAAGAATTAAACAAGTCAAAGATGCTTAAAAATGATATTAATAATTAAACCAACAATTGATAATTAATTGACAAGGCAATTAAAATTAACAATTAACACACAAGGTAATTAAAAATGACTACATGTGGATAATTAACACTTAGAAATTAACAATTAGTCATACATTTAGAAAATGAAAATTTAAGACACAAATTGGTAATTTAAGAATTAATAACATGATAAAAAAACAATTATCACAATTATAATTAGCAAAGTAATTCAAGATATAATTAAAATTAAAAGCTAATAAACAATTAACAATTAATTAACAATTAAAAAAAATATATCACATATTAATTAATCTCATGAAATTAAATTGAAATAAAAGATAAGCATCAAACAAACAAAATAAAATAAAAAAGATTTAAAAACGCAGGGGGTGCATGTAAGTAATTTGGATCAGTCAAAAAACAAAGGAAAATTAATTGGGCCAATCAGGTAGGGGTGTGGGTAGCATTGGGCGCAAGGCCCAGGTTGGAAAGAAAAAAAGGCAAGGCGGAAAAGGAAAAAAATTCAAAATTCCAAAAGGTTGATCCGTTGGATCGAACCTAGGATATTGTGGTGAAAGGCGAAAGGCATGGCATATAGTGAACCGTTGGGACGGCAGATACATCCATTCATAAACACACATCCACAAATATATAACCAAAAAAACATGGAAAATGATAAAAAGGAAACAACACGCGCACAGTGTATGGGAAGTGGTGTAGTGTATCATGTGTAAGTGATAGTGTACAAGCATGGTATTAAAGCATAACAAGACAAAATGAAAAAGCAACAGCCAATAATCATCACGCATGGAAAAATGGAAAGAAAAGCTTGCAGAATTAAAATACAAAAGCCAACAACCCATTAAATACGCATGGAATTAAAAAACATGCAGAACCAAAATGAACTGCTCCCATTTAAATACCATGCAAGAACAAAAGCAACCAACCAAATAAATACGCATGGCCAAATGAGAAAAAAAACATGCAGAAAAGATGCTGCTAACGTGATTACAGTATCATGCAAAATAAAAAAAATCAAACCACCCAAATAGGAACCACGCATGGGATTAAAAAACATGCAGCCATAAACTGCTATCGGGTCCAGTTTACAACAACAAAGCAAACTCCAATTTCTAACCAACCTTATTCATATTATGCAGTGGAAAATTTACAAGAATTTACAATTAGCACATGAACATACATTATGCACTACAAGACAGATTAGATAACTGCTAACATGCAGTCACAACAACACACAACACACATATGCAAATAATGACACACAATATAACACACATCTCACTGCACACACACGACATTGTTATAACACGCACTTACAAACACTAATTGGAGTCACACTTTTTACACTTATTACATACATATGATATATTGCAACAAGCAGGCCATAATTAAATGATGACAGTAAACACCAATAGCAATGACTTCACATAAGCATGGCAATATAAGCAACTTCATTCAAGACACACTAACATCATACCACACAATGAGCATCCTAAACAAATTAAACTAACATGAGACACCAATAACAACTTGTCAAGAACGACAGTATAAACCATCAATATTTAATCATACCATTAAGAGTAAAGGTTATCAACATAATCAACATGGCATACAACACATCCAAAGCCAAAACAGTTTAGAGACAAAGTAAAACAGGTTGGCATGCTTCTAAGTTATCACACATATAATGAACATTAACATTGGTTCTAAACTTCAGTTATATAAAAAAACAAAACCTAACAGCATTCTTCCACATAGCATCATCACAACATAAAAATGAAGCAGCATATAACATGTAACATTATCATGCATATATATTACAAGCAGGGGGCAACAATAGTATCCAAAATGTGTTCATGTAAGTTCAGTTCTAGATATAAAAGAGATGGCATTATGGTCAACATAGAATTCTTCTTAACTCAAACCAAACAACATAAAATCTTGACAATATATAAAAGCTTGACATACATAAAAGGTATCATGGCATCATTTAAAACAGAAGCAGTATATACAAACAGAGCAACATGAATATCTTTAACCACACAAGACTTATAAACGTCCCAACCAACATGTTTAACACGAGCATTCATGATAAAATGATTAAAATGTTAGGGCAACTACTTAGAGTTTTATCAAACTCGACATGCAGTTCATATGATATATATTGCAAGCATCTTGAACGTAAAAGAATAAACATAGATGGTGTAACATGGATATAATAGTTATCATGGCATGCTGAACATGGTAAATGAAGTTTGAAGGACCTACCTCTTTTCCTCGTAAGTTGCAAGAGCTCTCTCCCTTTCCTCCCAGCTAACTCTTGTGCTTTCAGCAAACGAGCTTAGAGTATTTTTAGTGTTGTTGTTGATGACCGTGTGTGTTGAAATGAAGTGGAGGAAGGCCCCTTTTATAGGGAATTTAACTGGTCCGAGGGAGTGTATATCCAATGTGCCAAGAGTTTATTTTGGAGAGAACAATCGTGGAAAAGATTTTGAGAATGGCTGTGGTTTTTCTGAACACATAGAGCCAAGTGAATTTCTCTTTTGATGCTACTAAGTCAGAAAAGGCATGCTTTTGGCTCGTGTCTTTTGGTCCAAGGATGTACACGATGGATACATTCTTGTGGTAGCTTGCAAAGGTTGACAAAGAGTACAAAAGCAACAACATTTGCAGCGGGTTTTTGGGGTTGAAGAGATGTTGGAGAAGGTGGTGAGTAGTTCTGCAGATTGTACTTGAAGGGAGGGAAACGAAATTCAAATAAAAAAAATGGTGTTCTTGGTGCAACAACCATTTTCGTATGACCATGTTGTAAAAATTATATCTCATGACTTAATGATCCATTTTTCATGCTCTTAGGTTCAAATGATAGCTCTTGGATGATACTACAAGTTTGATGTTGGAAGATTGTTGAAATAAGGCCTTGAACTAGTAGCAAAATAGCTCACAAATCGTGTCCTCAAAACTGTCCAAAAGAAACTTGGGCAAATTCTAAGTGTTGAGTTTTAACAACTTCAAGTGCCCTTCTTAAATAATTCATAACTTGAGAATGGTTTATCCCCTTGAGACATTCCACATATGGTTGGAAAGCTCTCAACAAGCTCTACAACTTTCGTTTGGGACTCAAGACTTGAATCCAAATGGAAAGGGGCGAAAAGTAGCTCCAAAGTTGAGAAAAAGAGTGATGAAACATGCTGAAAAATTTTCTAAGTGTTTGGCCAAAATGCCTTGTAAGCTCCATAACTCAAAATCCAAGCATTTTTAGACAAAACTTCATATGGAACAAATTGAAGATCTTGGAAATAGCTTTCCAATGAGCTTTGAACCACTCCAATTGGATGTGTAGTTTAGGAGTTATGGTCCTTTCAAAATAGGTTATTAGGGGAAAAATCTCACAAATGACACATTCTTTGGTCAAAACCTTACTTCCCTTGCAAGAAACCTCATGAAACTTGATATGGATACTTGGTATACTCCATGAGACAATATATGATGATTAGAACCAATAATTCTTCAATAGATCCAAAATTCCAAAAGATTAGGGCTTCAGTCAAACCCTAAATTTGACTGTGAATGCATTGAAGTTAGATCTTGTAATCTTACTTCTTCCTTCTCATCTAAAGGTCTTAGGAGACTCTTGAGGATGTTGATAAACCAATAAAACCAAGAATTAGGGCTTAGGAGTCCATCTTGATGAAGATCAAAGCTGTTGACTGATAAGTGCCACAGAAACCCTAGTTTGGAGGCACAGTGAGGCTGAGGCTCAATCTTCTCTTGTTGAGGATGTATAGACCTTGAATTCTTGTTGGATGATGTCTTTGAATGTAAATGACTTCATATGGTGAGTGAACCACACAAATCTTGACTTGATAGAGCCAATTCCTTAGTGACTTCTTCAGTGGAAACCCTAATTCCACAATCCTTGCACTGGATGTCCTCTGGTTGACTTGACTTGCTTCAAACCACTTGTGGAGCTTCATGATGATGTGTAAACCTAATTGAACACAAAGAAACAAACTACAAGATATGGGTTAGCTCAAACAATGCAGAGATGCTCCTAAGATGCACAAAAGCTGGATGACATCTAAGGGTAAAAATTTAGGGTACAACAGTTGCCCCTATTTAAATAGCTTCACCCGATGGCACGAGGAACGGAGGTTCCAGAGGGCATCAAAGTGAAAGGTATTTAAATATAGTAAACCAAAAATTTTGCCCTTAGATGGAATGCAAATGCTAAGGACAAGCGACGGACATGCACATGCTGACATGCCATGAACTTCTAAAATGATGATATGATGCCAAGAATGCAAAAGGGGCAGACAAACCAGACACCAAGGACAACAGGAAGCAAACACACAAGAAAAGCTTCGCCGGGGAAAGACGAAAGCTAGTATCCACAAGCAAAGACTTACTGGGGATACAGGATAACCAACAGAAGAGACTCACTGGGGAGACTCCAAAGAAACACTGGGGAAAAACAAAAAGACGATCTCCACTGGGAAAGATCCAGGGAGATGGACTATCGGGGACAAAACAAACCCACACTCTTTCTGGGCACGAAACCAGAAAGAAAACAACATGATCAACAGGGACCAGCCCAAAAGAGACAAACAACCAAGCGAGGACTTCCTGGGGATCTTGAACTGAAGAGTTCAAAATGGGATCCTCAGAAAGAGCCAGGAAATCAGAGACTAACCCTGCGCACCAGATAGGAGTCTTATAAGGTTGAATAAAAATTGTTCCAAGAAACTTAGCTTAAAGCATTTATAGAAAAGAAACAAGATAAGGGTGTTCAATGTCCGACACGATTCGAACAATAACAGTTTTAAAACGAAAGACAGTGCTTGACACGATTCAAGCAAGTCCCAATTCAAGTTTGACACGATTCGAACAAGAACGGTTTTAAAACAAGGGGGGTCAGTGTCCGACACGATTCGAACAAAGACTCTGTTCAGGTTTGGCACGATTCAAATAAGAACAGAAAAAGACAATGCTTGACGCGACTCAAACAAAGTCCAAGTTCAGGTTTGACACGATTCAAACAAAGAACAAGTTCAAGTTTGACACGACTTAAACAAGAACATATAAGACAATGCTTGACACGATTCAAACAAAGTCCAAGTTCAAGTTTGACACGATTCAAACAAGAACACAAAAGACAGTACTTGACATGATTCAAACAAATTCCAAGTTCAAGTTTGACACGATTCAAACAAGAACACATAAGACAATGCTTGACACGATTCAAACAAAGTCTAAGTTCAAGTTTGACACGATTCAAACAAGAACACATAATACAATGCTTGACACGATTCAAACAAAGTCTAAGTTCAAGTTTAACACGATTCAAACGAGAACACATAAGACAATGCTTAACACGATTCAAACAAAGTCTAAGTTCAAGTTTGACACGATTCAAACGAGAACACAGAAGACAATGCTTGACACGATTCAAACAAAGTCTAAGTTCAAGTTTGACACGATTCAAACACGAATAGGTTTAAGTTTAACGCGATTCAAACAAGAACAGCTCTAAAAATCCTTTAAAGTTAAACTTCTTGGGGAACAGAAAAAGATTTTAAAGATTCAAATCTGGCGTGCAGAGGTTAAGACCGAACAAGCACGACACCAAGCAAACTAGGAAATGTCTTTACCTCACTGGGGAAATAAAGACAGGCACAACAAAAGACCACAAACAAAACAGAGCACAAAGAATGCAAAGATGCAAGGGGAATGCATATGCTTAGCTATATGCTAGGAACAACGCGAACGACGCAAAACAAGAAGGAAGAAAAGAAAGCACCAGCCAACACCCTGAAATCCAAACACCAAGGATAACCCGGATAATCTTCTTTCCACTGGAGATGGCAGATCCAATGCCAAGATATAATACTGTACAACTAACTCTTCTTGCACAAACTTGATTTCAAAACAAACTTAATTCCAGAGTAAAACTTAGTTTATCTTTGTGTTTTCTTAGAAATTGCAACATTTCCGTTTTGAAAAATCAAGTGAAACTGACTAAGAAATTTTGTAGAAATAAAGATGATAGCGTATTAAACAAGAGATGATTCAATAGCTGATATTCATTGAAAAAATGGTGACTTGCCAAATAGCAGAGCCCCGTGAAATAATACAAATGCAACAAAATGGCAATTTATCAAAGGTTACATTGTATTCAATAACCAATAACCCTAATGACTAAGGACTCCAGTTGTAGCAGAACTTGAGCTTTTCTGGGGATTCCTGGATATCACAGAGGTGTCTTAGTCTTAAGCATAATACTTCCGCACCGAATCAGCATTCACAGGATGCGCAAGCTGTTCGCCATCCATAGTTGTAAGGAAAAGAGATCCTCCTAAAAACACTGTCTTTACTACGTATGGACCTTCATAATTAGGCGCCCACTTTCCACGGGTGTCTCTTTGTGACGGCAGAATCTTCTTAAGTACCAACTCGCCTACCCGAAATTCCCGAGTACGGACCTTCTTATCAAATGCTCTCTTCATCTTCTTCTGATACAACTGGCCATGACACATAGCTGTCAGGCACTTCTCATTAATTAAATTCAACTGATCATATCTCTCTTGAATCCACTCAGCTTCATCAAGCTTTGTTTCCATCAATATTCTCAGCGAAGGTATTTCCACTTCTATAGGGAGGACAACATCCATTCCATATACCAACGAAAAAGGGGTTGCCCCTGTTGGTGTTCTGACAGACGTTCTATATCCATGTAGCGCATATGGCAACATCTCATGCCAATCCTTGTATGTTTTGACCATTTTCTGAAGAATTTTCGTGATGTTCTTGTTCGCAGCTTCGACCGCTCCGTTCATCTTCGGACGATACGGTGAAGAGTTATGGTGTTCAATCTTGAAATTATCACACAACTCCTTCATGGTTCTGTTATTCAAATTGGTTCTGTTGTCGGTTATGATTCTGCTCGGAATCCCATAACGACAAATGATATTGTTCTTAATAAAACGAGCAACTACTTGCTTAGTTACGTTTGCATAAGAGGCGGCTTCCACCCACTTGGTAAAGTAATCTATAGCCACCAAAATGAACCGATGCCCATTAGACGCTTTAGGCTCAATGGCCCCAATCATATCAATGCCCCACATAGAGAACGGCCAGGGCGATGATAGCACATTCAACAGAGTAGGAGGAACATGCATTTTGTCTGCATAAATCTGGCTTTTATGGCATTTCCTAGCATACTGGATGCAATCAGTCTCCATAGTCAACCAATAGTATCCAGCCCTCAAGATCTTCTTAACCATGGCATGCCCATTGGCATGGGTTTCAAAAGCTCCTTCATGAATATCATGGATCAACAAGTCTGCTTCTCTCTTATCGACACATCTTAACAAAACCATATCGTGATTCCTTTTGTACAGTACACCGTTGCTGATGAAGAACTTGGCTGATAATCTTCGCAGAGTCTTCTTATCAAGAGCAGAGGCATTGACCGGATATTCTTGATTCTTTAGGAAGTTCAAAATGTCATGAAACCAAGGTTTGCCGTCTGATTCTTCTTCAATGGCCTGGAAGTAGGCCAGCTCAGTCCTTCTTCCAATACTGATTACTGGATCCTCGTTGATAAATCTAACTTGCCACATCGAAGCTAGTGTTGCCAAAGCATCAGCCACATGATTATCAGTACGTGGTACATGGCGAAAAGTTATCTCATCAAAACACTTAATCAACTCCAAAGCATATGCTGATAAGGGATAAGCTTCTCATCTTTTGTTTCCCACTCGCCTCTGATTTGATAAACGACCAGAGCAGAGTCACCCATAACTTCAAGAAAACAAATTCCAAGATCGATTGCAGCTTCCAGACCCAGAATGCACGCTTCATACTCAACAATATTATTCGTGCATCCAAAATCCAACCTAGCTGTAAAAGGGGTGTAGCCACCTTCAGGATTAATTATAACAACACCTACTCCATGCCCCTTGTAATTGGACGAACCGTTGAACATCATCTTCCATCTATACTCAACCCTGGGATCTTCTTCAGAACTTGACTCTTCAACATCTTTCACTGCCATAATATCCTCGTCAGGGAAATCAAATTTGAGTGGTTCATAGTCTTCAACTGGTTGATCGGCAAGATATTCTGAAAGAACACTTCCTTTAATGGCTTTTTGAGTGACATACTGAATGTCATACTCAGATAATAACATGTGCCAACGGGCAAGTCTTCCTGATTGAGCAGGTTTCTCAAAAATGTACTTTATCGGATCCATCTTGGAAATCAAAAGGGTAGTATGACAAATCAGGTATTGTCTCAGGCGTTTGACGGCCCAAGCCAAAGCGCAACAAGTCTTCTCCAGTAGTGAGTAACGGCTTTCACTGTCTGCAAACTTCTTACTCAGATAATAAATTGCATGCTCTTTCCGGCCAGTCTCATTATGCTGTCCCAAATCATAGCCCATAGATTCTTCTAAGACAGTCAAATACATAAAGAGGGGTCTTCCAGGAACCGGAGGAACCAAAATAGGAGGTTCTTGGAGATAACTTTTGAGCTTCTCAAAAGCTTGTTGACATTCTGCATTCCATTCTACTGGCTGATTCTTACGGAGTAGCTTGAAAATTGGTGCATATATCGGAGTCATGTTGGAGATGAACCTGAAGATGTAATTCAAACGGCCCAAAAATCCTCTGACTTGAGATTCAGTTCGCGGAGCTGGTATTTCTTGAATTGCCCGCACTTTATCTGGATCCACTTCAATACCCTTCTGGCTGACAATGAAACCTAATAACTTCCCTGATCTGACCCCAAAGGTACATTTTGCAGGGTTCAGTCTCAACTGATACTTCCGAAGTCTCTTGAACAATTTTAGCAAGTGATCTACATGTTCCTCTTCATTCCGTGATTTGGCTATCATATCGTCCACATACACCTCTATCTCTTTGTGGATTATATCGTGAAACAAAGTCACCATAGCCCTTTGGTATGTTGCCCCGGCGTTCTTTAGTCCAAAAGGCATAACCTTATAATAATAAGTCCCCCACGAAGTAATGAAAGTGGTTTTTTCCATATCGGCTGGATCCATTCTAATCTGATTGTAGCCTGAAAATCCATCCATGAATGAGAACATTGCGAAGCGGGCCGTGTTATTTACCAGCGTGTCGATATGTGGTAGAGGGAAATCGTCCTTGGGACTAGCTTTGTTAAGATCCCTGTAGTCCTCACACATTCGTACCTTTCCGTTCTTTTTCATAACAGGAACAATATTGGCCACCCACTCTGGATACTTGGAAACTGCTAAAAATTCGGCATCCAATTGTCTCTTAACTTCATCTCGGATTTTGAGGGCCATGTCAGGATGACTTCTGCGTAGCTTTTGTTTTACTGGCGGGCACTCGGGCTTGAACGGTAATTTATGAACCACAATATTTGTATCTAAACCGGGCATATCTTGGTAAGACCAAGCAAACACATCCACATACTCTTCAAGTAGTGAAATCAACTGCTGTCTAATTTCTGGCTTTAGGGATGCCCCAATCTTAACTTCTTTCTTCTCTTCCTCAGAACCAAGATTGATGACATCCACCTGCTCTTCATGTGGTTGGAGATCTGTATACTGATAGTCGCACATATCTGCTAACTCTTTGGGTACCTCATAATCCTCCTCCTCCTCAGCTTGATAGACAGGGGAGTCAAAGTCAATGGTAATAGCAAGGTCATTGAATACAATGGGTTTACGATTCATTCTGCATAATAGAATGACTTGTATTATTAAAGTGCACAACAGTTCACAAACATGCAAGATGAAGATGTTTTGTTTGAAAAGATTGCCATTTTTTTTAGAAACAGAATGCAGTAAAGTAAAGACAACAAGAATTGCAAAAAAGCCATTTCATTGATTAATATTGAAAACGGAGGCCCGTACAAAATAATCCACTAGCTTTGGGCAAGACTAGGGAAATGAAAACAACAAATCAAGACAAGTTACTCTGGTTCCGGGTACACAGTTGGGATCTCTATAGCCTCCCAATTGCTCAAAGCATCCTCTTGGCGAAAAACCAGATGATCAATATCTTCTTCTTCTTCAGCACTTCTGATGATTGCGTGGACCTGATGTCCCCCCCCGACAAATATTTCCTGTACAGTCTTTGTCTTCGTCCTTCTTCTCATTCTTGAAGCAGCCTCATCTCCTGGAGTTGGTCTGTAACCCAACCCCTGGTGTCGGTCCCTCTTCTCAATCTTGATGACTTCGCCCCATCCTGCGGGCACGCCTTCCTGAAGGGTAGACTGGATACTCTTATACGAAGCAAATGATGGATACTCTGGTACTACTGGCTTCTCATTGTCGATCATAACTACATTAGCTATTTCCAAAGCTTGGAAAGAAGTCTCTAATGCATCTTCGTCAGCCTCAATGTAACGAAATGAGGACAGGTTACTGACCATCAAATCCTCCTCACCATGTATGATGACTAACTTTTCATCAGCTACAAACTTCATCTTCTGATGCAAGGTAGAGGTTACAGCACCGGCTTCGTGGATCCAAGGTCTTCCGAGCAAACAGCTATAGGCAGGATTGATGTCCAGAATTTGAAACAGAATATTAAACTCCTGAGGTCCAATCAACACTGGGAGCTCAATTTCCCCCATAACAGATCTTCGCGAACCATCAAAAGCTTTGACAATTAACGATGTGGGTCTCATGATTCCTCCTTTGTATGCCAATTTATCAAGAGTTCTCTTCGGTAAAACATTCAGAGAAGATCCTGTATCTACAAGGACTCTAGCCAACGTGTCTTCCTGACATGTCATGGATATGTGCAGAGCAAGATTGTGCTTCCGACCTGCTTGGGTTAACTCTTCATCACTGAAACTGAGCGTATTGCAAGCGGTAATGTTAGCAACAATGTGATCAAACTGCCCGGTGGTAATATCTTGGGCTACATGAGCCTGAGCCAAAACCTTCTGCAGTGTTGATCGGTGAGCTAGTGAATTAATCAACAGAGATAAAATAGAAATCTTTGACGGGGTTTGATGGAGCTGATCCACAATCCTATAGTCACTTCTTTTTATTATTCTAAGGAATTCTTCATCATCTTCCTTGGAAATTACTTCTTTTCCCTTATCGTTAGCAGGTACATGACTAACACCTTCTTTTCTGGACGTTTCCGTGTTCACAGGGGGACAAATCCTTCAACTCCTCATCATTCTCCCCGTTCCTACTATATTAGACACGTTCTTCTCATCAGCCCCCACCTCTTTCCTTGGGACCAGTTCTTCTATCACGACCCCCACCTCTTTCCTTGGGATCATTTCTTCTATCACGACCCCCACCTCTTTCCTTGGGATTATTTCTTCTTTCTTCCTTTCACCGGTAATGTCTTCATAAATCCACGGCACTGCTTTGGTTCCTCTGAACCTGAATGGGACTGGTTTTGGGAAGTTATTTTGCTTAGCACGATTAACAGGAGCAGCAGCTTCAGGCCTGTTAAATCTTGGAACTGATTGTCTAAAAATAGGACTCACAGTATTTGCCCCTGGATTGTTGAACACAGGAACTACTGACATATACTCTTCCTCATCAAACAACGACACTTGTTTTGGCAAATTGAACACTGGCTCAATCACCGCTATTCTGTTTTCTTTCCTGAAAACTTCTAAGAAACCTCCATTAATCAAACGCTGAATATCATTCTGGACCAACTGACATCCTTCACTACCACCATCACACTCTTCACAAACATCATGGCAAACTTCGACCAAACCGGCGCTGAACAACTTGGCGTGAAACATCCTCAAGGGAGTTTTAATCTTTGCTGCATCTGAGATTAATACTTCGTTATTCTCGTCTTCAATAGCATTAGCTGACCCGTGGGTTGGCAAAGGGTTACTTTTCACATTTGGTTGGCTATTAACGAAAGACAAAATGTTTTTCTCTATCAGACCCTTTACTAGATTCTTCAATGCCAAACATCCTTCTAAGTCATGACCTACCCCTCCTTGATGGAAAGCATAGGTTGCATTAGGGTTATGAAATTGCATAGACTTCTCAGAGGGTGGCCCCAACGGCCTAGTAACAACTAACCATTGTTCTACCAGAGAAGGATACAATGCTGTATATGTCATCGGTATAGGTGGAAAATTTGGTGTTACTGCCTGCCTTCTTTGAGGTGTATTTTGTTGTGGCGCTGGCCGCCGCTGTTGTTGGTAATTTTGGTTCTGATTCTTTGGCCACTGCTGTTGATTTTGTGGCTGGGAAACAGGAGCCTGTTGCATTACCGGATGATTAAAGGTGGGCATAACAGATGCCACGTATGGTTGCTGTGGGAATTGCATAGCATAAACTGGCTGTTGGGGAAAACTGGGACCTGGCTGTGGTTGGAAAAGAGCTCGCTTCCAACTAGGACTCTGCTTCTTCCCTGTCATGACAGCGTTAGTCTCGCCTTCCTTTTTCTTATGAAAATTGCCTGGAGACCTCTTCACACCGGCACTAGTGGCACTGTTAGGTGAACTGGCCACCTTTCCACTTTTCAGACCTGCCTCTACTTTCATACCAATTGCAATGATGTCAGAGAAATTGGTGCCAATGTTCCTTCTCAGTCAATGGTGGTTTAACCTGTGATGCAGTTTCTCTCCACCTCTGAGCATATTCTTTGAACGATTCAGTGTTGTTCTGAGTCATGGTCAAAAGTTGCCTACGACCAGGTGCCAAATCCAAGTTATACTTATAGTGCTTTATGAAGACATCCATAACATCTTGGAAACATTTAATCTGAGACTGTTCTAAGCTTAAATACCACTTTGCGGCAGCGCCCTTCAGGCTATCCTGGAAACAATGGATCATCAACTTATCATTATCCATATATGATGCCATTCTTCGGAGATACATGACCAAGTGTGCCTTAGGACACGTAGCGCCAGAGTACAATTCGAGGCTTGGTAATTTGAACTTTGGTGGAATTACTAAGTCAGTGACCAAACACATATCCTTTAGGTCGGAACTAAAGACATTATCTCCCTCCATGGCCTTCAGCTTTCTCTGCATAATCTCCATACTGGCTCTTAATTTCTCATTGCTGTCATCTCCTTCCATAGATACGTTATCATTAATAAAATGATGCTGATTCTGAGAGACGGGTTGAAACTGGGTCTGAACCACAGGTGGAGTATAAGTTGGGATAGCTTGTTGGTTTTCACCAAATAAAGGTGCAGCTTGTTGTGTAGACTGAGGAACTGTGGCCCGCATAAACTCAAACGGTATTCCTAAAGTAGTGTCCACAATAGGTATGACTGGAGGCTCAACAGTTGTAGTGATGACTTCTGAGATTACAGTAGCCTGTGTATCCATTTTTGCTTGTATAACATGTAAAACTTCCATAATCTGCCCCATGCCTACTCTCAACTCATTGAGCTCGTCATTGACTTGATCCAAATTCTCACAATTATCAGACATCTTTCCTCTTCAAGTCCGGTCCGGATGTTGCAACAAATGTGAAGAGATCAGGGTGATGGTTCTGAAGAAGACAAAACGACAATGAGACACAGAAGAATGCATATGCGCATGCAAAAATGCAGAATGAGATGCAAATGCAGACTAAACTATCAAGAAACCAAAGAAATTTTACAAATAATATAGAAAATAGATTCTTGATAAAACAACTTCTTCATTAAGAGTTTGGCAAACATTACATCTGGAGCAGGGTATTCTCATACTCCAAGTACATAAGTAGAGATACAACAAAATGAAAAAATACAACAGCAACACAAATGTCAACAACAACACTAGAAATTAAATCCGCCGGTTGACGATCCTTCTCCTCCATTGATCACCCTCATTATCTTGATGATGCGCTCCTTTGTTTCTTCTTTTGCGAGAACCAGCTCTTCTAACTCCTCCACCATCCTCTACTTTGTTTTAGTAGGGGACTCGTGGCGAGGACGTGGTTTCATCATTACTCGGGATATGTCACGAGACCATTGCAAATGAGCTTCCGTGACCGGGCATTCAGATCTCCATAACTGTCTGTTGATATGGCGCCAAGTGCGACTCAAGCGCATCTTCATCTCAAAACCTTCCCTTTCATCGTAAAACATCATCTGCATGTCTTCATTATCTGGGATTCCTTCCTTCAAATGACCCAGCTGACGGCGAGCGAGGACAGGGTTGTAATTGATACAACCATTCCTTCCCATGAGAGGTACGTTAGGGCAATCTCCACAGCTATGGATTATGGTGATTCCCCCGTCCGTTGAATCATACCATTCAATGTCGGTATGCTTCAGTTCCATCAACTTTCTAGACCACACCTTACAGTCCTCAACCTCCCAGAAAGTTGGGGTCTTCGGCAAATAAGAAATAAACCACTTGTAGAAGAGGGCCACGCAGTAAATAATTGGCCCATTGCCTCTCATATATCTGGTCTGTATGGAATGGTAAACATCAGCCAACAGTGTCGGGACTGGATTGTTGACTGCAAACAGTTGAATGGTCTGGGTGTCCACAAAATCCTTGGCATTCGGGAACAGGAACAAACCATATATCATTAATGCTAAAGTTGATTCAAACAAAACTTCATTTCCCTTATTCTTGAAGTACAGAGCTTTCTCCATCAAGAACTGCGCTGGCAACCCGCGATTTCCCCCTTTATTGGTTAAGTTAGCTTGGACATCAGATAGCCTGATTCTGGTTAGTCTGGCTATGTCTCTGGCAGAAGGTGTTTCTTTAATTCCGAAAAAGACAGGAGCTTCCCTGATTGGAATTCCTATCATGGCTGAAAACTCTTCCAAGGTTGGCACTAACTGGAATTCAGGGAACAAGAAACAACGGTATGCTGGGTGATACAGTTGGACCAGAACTTCAAGAGGTCCCACAGTTACTGGTGTCTTCATCAACGGTATAACACACCCATATCTGCCAGCGAAGGCTGACTGGTCTTCAATCATTTCTCCTAACCACAACAGACGATCCACCTCTGGTAACTCAAAGAAGTAAGGCCAAACTCCTTTTCCTGCGGCATCCATTTCTACAAAATCTGCAAAACAAGATTAGTAACTTGATAGTTTAGCAGGAATGCAAAATGCAATGCAAAGCTTCATGGAATTCTGACGTTAGCAAAATATCAAGAGATATCAAAGACCTCATTTCATTAAACAAGAGCGAATTACAACAGTTGATACAACTCTTAAAAGCCCTAAACATAAGCTAAATAAAAGCTAGAAAGTCATAAGGAAATTCTCCTAGAAGCCTTGCGTTGAGTCTTCCGATTTCTTTCTCCATCTGATCTCTGTCTGTGATGAGGTTGTTAAGAATGGACTTCCAAGCGGGAGGCTGAGTGCTTGAGGAACTTGGATCTTCTTGGGCTTTTCTTTTCTTGTAGGAGAGTAACTCTTCATTCTTGATCTGCAGCTGCTTCTGGAGTTCCAGATTCTCTTCAACGACCACTTGATACTTGAGCTTCCAGGCTTCTTCTGACCTCTGGGCTTGTCTTAGAGAAATCTCCAGTTCTTCTTCTTTTGATATGAAATATAACACAGGCTCCTTCTTCAAAGTAATTAGCTCTTGTCTTTTGTAGGGCATCTTCAGTTCTATAGCTCTTCTTCTAACCCACTGGAGGTAGGGCTCCAAGGACACACAATTAGGCTTCCCTAAAGAACTTCTCCCTCTTTTGCATTTGCTACCCCAAGCCTTCAAGATCAGCTCCTTTCGTTCTTCATTCTTGTCATATGTTTCAAAGTAGATACTTTCCACGTGAGCACTGAGGGGTTTGTCTTCCAAAGGATACCCTAATTGGCGTCGTGCCAATACAAGGTTGTAACTAATACCACCTTTGATGCCAAGAAGAGGCACGTTACCATAGTTTCCACAGCTATCTATAATCAGGATTCCATCATACACCCTATTATACCAGTCAATATCTGCGTGGGAGAGTGCCATGACCTTCTGAGACCACCATCCTTTCTTGGAATCCCAGAATGCGCCTTTCTTTGGTAAGTGGGAAACAAACCATCTATATAGTATGGCGACACAGCAAATAATCTGTCCATTCTTATGAGCATTTCTTGTATGGACTGAGTGATAGGCTTCGGCAAGTAAGGTAGGTACTGGGTTCTGCTTTAAGAAAATCTTTATTGCATTTAGATCCACAAAGTTGTCAATGTTCGGGAACAAGAAGAGTCCATAGATGAGCAAGGCAAATACAGCTTCAAAGGCATCCCTGTTGAAATTCTTAGCAAAGTATCTGGCTTTTTCAATCAAAAACTTGGCGGTTAACCCAAAAATTCCTCCCTTAGAAGTCAAATTGCTTTTGATGTCCACCAACTCCAGATGAGTCTTCTCTGTTATTTCTTCCTCTTTTGGATCCTTCTCAAAGATAGGAAATGGGGATTCATCCTTGATAGGCAGACCAACTATTTGAGAGTACTCCTCAAGGGTGGGCGAGAGCTGATATTCAGGGAATGTGAAGCAGTGATATCTTGGATCATAAAACTGGAGCAAAGTTGAAAGAAGTCCTTCATCAATAGTCTTCCTTAATAAGACCCACAATTTTCCATATCTGCTTAGGAATCCTTCAGGGTCTGTTAACAAATCTCCCAATTTCCTTAGGTCATCCAATTTGGGACTTTTGAAAGTGTATTTGATAGTGTTTCTCCTTGAGCTATCCATGATATTTCTCTGATACAAGAAAAGAGGTCTGAGTTCCATGAAACAGATGCAACATGAATGCTTATGCTACATGGATGCAACAAACACACAGAGCACAAACAAAGGCACACAACAATGCAAACAAGTCCTAGGTTCAGGGTTCACATGAATGAAGCCAAAGGTCTACCCATCCCAATAGGTATGTACTACTGGTTTTCACCTGTAGAACAAGGTTCTAAGAAGTTCCCAGAGTCTACAATCCATCTTTCGGATTTTAAAGATTTCCCAGATGACTTGGTAATCGATAAAATTCTCAAGAGAATCTCGTCTAAGTTTAGTATCGCGTGACAACCAAGTCAGAAATAGACTCCATCATGGTCATCGCACTACATCTAAAAGGCTTAATTGGGTTTGGTAACTACGGTTCTCAGTATCCCGGGCACCCAGGTCGAGAGCAGCACGCTTTCACGAACGAATTCGTTCAACATAACTAGACTCTTGAGAGGGCCTCAACTGAGTGATGGTGTTTATCAATTCGACCTTTCAGGATTCGACTCCCTCAAAGCTTCCTTAAATACCATCGTCCTATAATAAGTGTACGCTCAAATCCGGGTATAGGATTTATCTCACTCATAGATATCAACCCAAATTAAACAGGATAATCAAAACATGGAACAGATATACAAGCAGATATGCATACAAGCAATCATACGAGTAGATAAGCAAACATGAATAACATAAAAGCAAGATAGGCTCAACCCTCTTAGGAGAGGACCAGCAATAGGTCTGACATCCCCAGTGAAGTTGCCATTTCTGTTGCGGTGAAAATCGGATAACAAATTATTAATTAATTTGCATCATTTTCTTTTACAACCGACTTTGATTTATCCAAAGGAAAGGTTCAAGATCGTTAGAAAAACCTAAAAGGGGGAGATCTAAGGTTCGGGGGTTGGTTACGCCTAGGGAAGGTATTAGCACCCTAAACGTCCGTAGTACTCTACGGGAACCTCTTGTTAATGTTATCTTATGTTTGCTAAGAGGTTCTATGCTAAAGGTTGAAACCCTAGGGGTTAGTATCTAAGTATACTCGATAAAGCATCGCACTTTACGCCTACGTATCCTCGGGAATAGAATCAGAGTATGCATAGTTCTACTTCTACTGAATGATTGACAGTGGTAATATTCAGAGGGAAATGAGTACAAGCTCATTGTAGAGTTTAGGAACTCTCTAAGTTTAGTTGTAATGGACCTATGTTGAAGTTTAGTCAGTAGGAGAAGTGATAAATTCATTATGATGAATATCACTAAGAGTTGAAGAACTCTTCCTAAAGCTAGTTATGATTTCTATGGCTTTGATGAGGCCAAGAAACAAGGTTTCTTCCTAAGAGGTTACTTAGGTTAAGATGGGGGCTATGACTTTAAGAGTCAACACTATTCACCCTCCTTTGGAATGGGGGAAAAACAATTGATAATAACAATAAATAAAACATGGTAAAAGATAGGACATTGCTATAATAGATAAAACAACATAAGCATGAGGATGGCGATATATTTATGACAAAGATATGTATAAGATGAACATGATTTAAAGAACACATCAATATGCTTAAATCTTTAGGAAGACAAACATATGATATTAAGGATGATATTTAAAGAAAAGAAATATTCATATTTAAAGTCAAGCATATGGCCAATCAACATGGATATATTATCTTAAGAATTAAACAAGTCAAAGATGCTTAAAAATGATATTAATAATTAAACCAACAATTGATAATTAATTGACAAGGCAATTAAAATTAACAATTAACACACAAGGTAATTAAAAATGACTACATGTGGATAATTAACACTTAGAAATTAACAATTAGTCATACATTTAGAAAATGCAAATTTAAGACACAAATTGGTAATTTAAGAATTAATAACATGATAAAAAAACAATTATCACAATTATAATTAGCAAAGTAATTCAAGATATAATTAAAATTAAAAGCTAATAAACAATTAACAATTAATTAACAATTAAAAAATATATATCACATATTAATTAATCTCATGAAATTAAATTGAAATAAAAGATAAGCATCAAACAAACAAAATAAAATAAAAAAGATTTAAAAACGCAGGGGGTGCATGTAAGTAATTTGGATCAGTCAAAAAACAAAGGAAAATTAATTGGGCCAATCAGGTAGGGGTGTGGGTAGCATTGGGCGCAAGGCCCAGGTTGGAAAGAAAAAAAGGCAAGGCGGAAAAGGAAAAAAATGCCAAAAGGTTGATCCGCTGGATCGAACCTAGGACATTGTGGTGAAAGGCGAAAGGCATGGCATATGGTGAACCGTTGGGACGGCAGATACATCCATTCATAAACACACATCCACAAATATATAACCAAAAAAACATGGAAAATGATAAAAAGGAAACAACACGCGCACAGTGTATGGGAAGTGGTGTAGTGTATCATGTGTAAGTGATAGTGTACAAGCATGGTATTAAAGCATAACAAGACAAAATGAAAAAGAAATAGCCAATAATCATCACGCATGGAAAAATGGAAAGAAAAGCATGCAGAATTAAAATACAAAAGCCAACAACCCAATAAAATACGCATGGAATTAAAAAACATGCAGAACCAAAATGAACTGCTACCATTTAAATAACATGCAAGAACAAAAGCAACCAACCAAATAAATACGCATGGCCAAATGAGAAAAAAACATGCAGAAAAGATGCTGCTAACGTGATTACAGTATCATGCAAAATAAAAAAAAATCAAACCACCCAAATAGGAACCACGCATGGGATTAAAAAACATGCAGCCATAAACTGCTATCGGGTCCAGTTTACAACAACAAAGCAAACTCCAATTTCTAACCAACCTTATTCATATTATGCAGTGGAAAATTTACAAGAACTTACAATTAGCACATGAACATACATTATGCACTACAAGACAGATTAGATAACTGCTAACATGCAGTCACAACAACACACAACACACATATGCAAATAATGACACACAATATAACACACATCTCACTGCACACACACGACATTGTTATAACACACACATACAAACACTAATTGCAGTCACACTTTTTACACTTATTACATACATATGATATATTGCAACAAGCAGGCCATAATTAAATGATAAACACCAATAGCAATGACTTCACATAAGCATGGCAATATAAGCAACTTCATTCAAGACACACTAACATCATACCACACAATGAGCATCCTAAACAAATTAAACTAACATGAGACACCAATAACAACTTGTCAAGAACGACAGTATAAACCATCAACATTTAATCATACCATTAAGAGTAAAGGTTATCAACATGATCAACATGGCATACAACACATCCAAAGCCAAAACAGTTTAGAGACAAAGTAAAACAGGTTGGCATGCTTCTAAGTTATCACACATATAATGAACATTAACATTGGTTCTAAACTTCAGTTATATAAAAAAACAAAACCTAACAGCATTCTTCCATATAGCATCATCACAACATAAAAATGAAGCAGCATATAACATGTAACATTATCATGCATATATATTACAAGCAGGGGGCAACAATAGTATCCAAAATGTGTTCATGTAAGTTCAGTTCTAGATATAAAAGAGATGGCATTATGGTCAACATAGAATTCTTCTTAACTCAAACCAAACAACATAAAATCTTGACAATATATAAAAGCTTGACATACATAAAAGGTATCATGGCATCATTTAAAACAGAAGCAGTATATACAAACAGAGCAACATGAATATCTTTAACCACACAAGACTTATAAACGTCCCAACCAACATGTTTAACACGAGCATTCATGATAAAATGATTAAAATGTTAGGGAAACTACTTAGAGTTTTATCAAACTCGACATGCAGTTCATATGATATATATTGCAAGCATCTTGAACGTAAAAGAATAAACATAGATGGTGTAACATGGATATAATAGTTATCATGGCATGCTGAACATGGTAAATGAAGTTTGAAGGACCTACCTCTTTTCCTCGTGAGTTGCAAGAGCTCTCTCCCTTTCCTCCCGGCTAACTCTTGTGCTTTCAGCAAACGAGCTTAGAGTATTTTTAGTGTTGTTGTTGATGACCGTGTGTGTTGAAATGAAGTGGAGGAAGGCCCCTTTTATAGGGAATTTAACTGGTCCGAGGGAGTGTATATCCAATGTGCCAAGAGTTTATTTTGGAGAGAAAAATCGTGGAAAAGATTTTGAGAATGGCTGTGGTTTTTCTGAACACATAGAGCCAAGTGAATTTCTATTTTGATGCTACTAAGTCAGAAAAGGCATGCTTTTGGCTCGTGTCTTTTGGTCCAAGGATGTACACGATGGATACATTCTTGTGGTAGCTTGCAAAGGTTGACAAAGAGTACAAAAGCAACAACATTTGCAGTGGGTTTTAGGGGTTGAAGAGATGTTGGAGAAGGTGGTGAGTAGTTCTGCAGATTGTACTTGAAGGGAGGGAAACGAAATTCAAATAAAAAAAATGGTGTTCTTGGTGCAACAACCATTTTCGTATGACCATGTTGTAAAAATTATATCTCATGACTTAATGATCCATTTTTCATGCTCTTAGGTTCAAATGATAGCTCTTGGATGATACTACAAGTTTGATGTTGGAAGATTGTTGAAATAAGGCCTTGAACTAGTAGCAAAATAGCTCACAAATCGTGTCCTCAAAACTGTCCAAAAGAAACTTGGGCAAATTCTAAGTGTTGAGTTTTAACAACTTCAAGTGCCCTTCTTAAATAATTCATAACTTGAGAATGGTTTATCCCCTTGAGACATTCCACATATGGTTGGAAAGCTCTCAACAAGCTCTACAACTTTCATTTGGGACTCAAGACTTGAATCCAAATGGAAAGGGGCGAAAAGTAGCTCCAAAGTTGAGAAAAAGAGTGATGAAACATGCTGAAAAATTTTCTAAGTGTTTGGCCAAAATGCCTTGTAAGCTCCATAACTCAAAATCCAAGCATTTTTAGACAAAACTTCATATGGAACAAATTGAAGATCTTGGAAAGAGCTTTCCAATGAGCTTTGAACCACTCCAATTGGATGTGTAGTTTAGGAGTTATGGTCCTTTCAAAATAGGTTATTAGGGGAAAAATCTCACAAATGACACATTTTTTGGTCAAAACCTTACTTCCCTTGCAAGAAACCTCATGAAACTTGATATGGATACTTGGTATACTCCATGAGACAATATATGATGATTAGAACCAATAATTCTTCAATTGATCCAAAATTCCAAAAGATTAGGGCTTCAGTCAAACCCTAAATTTGATTGTGAATGCACTGAAGTTAGATCTTGTAATCTTACTTCTTCCTTCTCATCTAAAGGTCTTAGGAGACTCTTGAGGATGTTGATAAACCAATAAAACCAAGAATTAGGGCTTAGGAGTCCATCTTGATGAAGATCAAAGCTGTTGACTGATAAGTGCCATAGAAACCCTAGTTTGGAGGCAGAGTGAGGCTGAGGCTCAATCTTCTCTTGTTGAGGATGTATAGACCTTGAATTCTTGTTGGATGATGTCTTTGAATGTAGATGACTTCATATGGTGAGTGAACCACACAAATCTTGACTTGATAGAGCCAATTCCTTAGTGACTTCTTCAGTGGAAACCCTAATTCCACAATCCTTGCACTGGATGTCCTCTGGTTGACTTGACTTGCTTCAAACCACTTGTGGAGCTTCATGATGATGTGTAAACCTAATTGAACACAAAGAAACAAACTACAAGATATGGGTTAGCTCAAACAATGCAGAGATGCTCCTAAGATGTACAAAAGCTGGATGACATCTAAGGGTAAAAATTTAGGGTACAACACTTGCCATGCAATATTGTTTGTTTTTCTATCTGTTGATAAGTTACATGTTTTCAAATGCTTTGGTTCAAATTGTGAATGCTTCTCTGCCATATATGTCACAGTTACATGACAACTTGCACTCACTGTTTGCTATGTTCACATTTATGTTCACTTCATGATTAAATGCTCATTGTTTGCTATGTCCACTTTTTAAGTTCATTTCCTGATTATATGCTTATTGCTTGAATTTATTAAACTCATTATATTTCATACTTCAACTCTTTGTAACTCTTATTTATAAGATGTTATTTCCCCCCATTCCAAAGGAAGGTGAATTAATGTTGACTCTTAAAGTCATAGCCCCCATCTTACCTTAATAGCCTCATAAGAGCTTGCCCTCATTTCTTGGCCTCAAGAGAGCCATGGAATTTTAACTAGCCTTAGGAGATAGTTCTTACACTCTTGGTGATATTCATCCTAATGAATACTCACTTTCCCTATTGACTAAAACTTCAACATAGGACCATTATAACTTAGATTTAGAGAGTTCTTGAACTCTGGAATGAGCTTGTACTCATTCTCCCCTGTGAACTTTGACCATAGTCAAAAGTTCATTACTTAGTAGAACTACGCGTACTCTGATTCTACTCCCGAGGATACGTAGGCGCAAGGTGCGATGCCTTGTCGAGTATACTTAGATACTAACCCCTAGGGTTTCAACCTTTAGCATAACACCCTTAGCAAGCGAGTGAGATATAACAGTTAAAACAAGAGGTTCCCGTAGAGTACTACGGACGTTTAGGGTGCTAATACCTTCCCTAGGCGTAACCAACCCCCGAACCTTAGATCTCTCCCCTTTAGGTTTTTCTAACGATCTTGAACCTTTCCTTTGGATAAATCAAAGTCGGTTGTAAAAGAAATATGATGCAAGTTAATTAATAGCTTGTTATCCAATTTTCACCGCAATATAATGTTTTATTGAGTTGTAATATTTTCAGTCACTACTGTGATTGGAAGGGAATTTAGAAGGGTCTCATACCTAGGAGAGTCTTAGGTAGAAATCTAGGAAGGGTAGTTTCTAGTTGCTAAGTTGTAAACGTTGGAGATTAGCTTAGAACTAATTCTACTTAGTGATTTCATTCCTGGCTTAGTAGCCCCCAGACGTAGGCTTGTTGTTCACCGAACTGGGTTAACAATTTCTGTGTGTTGTTTACTTATTTTTGTTTTCATTTATTGTTCCTTAGATCCTATGTAAGGAGCAGAGATCAAGTGTCACGACATCCTGTCTGACATCTTCGTGATCTGCTTAACCAGAATTTCAAAAGCCTAAGAGGAGGCTGAAGGATTGACAGATTCAACGAGAGAGTGTTCATCTGTGTCTTGTACAAAGCCCAAGATTGAGGCTAAAAGAGAATTGACTCTTTTTGGGGGAAATGTTTTATCTATCTTGTACAAAGCTTAAGATTAAGGCTAAAGAGGTTGACTCTGTTTAGGGAATTTTTATATCTGTCTTGTATAAAGCCCAAGATTTACGGTAAAGATTTATTGACTCCACTGGGGAGGACACTTATGGGTGTCTTGTACAAAGCCCTAGATTGAGGCTAAAAGTTATTGACTCAGCTGAGGAGAGATTATATTTGTCTTGTACAAAGCCCAAGATTGAGGCTGAAATATTAGGGAATGATCATTATACAAAGCCTAAGATGAGGCTGACTGCTGAGGAAGAATCATTATACAAAGCCTAAGAGGAGGCCGACTTCTGCTGAGGATAATTGAGATCTAAAGACAGGTCCAAATTTGGGGAATTCAACTCTTGCTGGGGATTACAGAAAAGTTGAGATATCCAATACCTTGAGGTTCTGACTATGTTGGGGATTTTGTTAATAATGGATTAACAGTAATTGATCCTGACTGGGAAAATTAAAGTGAGGATTTAAAGATGAAGTTTGAAGTCTGTGGATAATTTATCTCTTCTTAGAGGTGTGAGAGTTTCTTTGGAATCCAAAAAGGGATGAGACTGTACAAGTCTACTGGTATGGAAATGTTTTTCTTTGTATGATGCCCAAGAGAAGGCTAAGATGTTAAGGGATGAAGGTTAACCCTAAATTGATCTGATATTTTGACACAGGAAGACTGCTTTATCAAAGGATGACTAGGTATTGTCATATACCTTTAAGAGGTCTTTTGGATCCTTGTACTAAGCCCAAGAGAAGGCATAAGAACTTTTAAGAAGCCTGAGGGTCCTTGTACAAAGCCCAAGAGGAGGCTGGGGATGCTTTTAGGAAGCTTGTGGGTCCAAACTTAAGAATGTTCAAGAAAGGTTTCACCGGGAATAATTCCTTTCTTTAATGAACAGTTCTAGAGTTTGAAGAAATTCTAGAGAAGTTTCACCGGGAATAATTCCTCTCTGGGGAAATGAATTTTTTTGACAATTTCTAATAGTGATAGTCTGAGAAAAGTTTCACCGGGAATAATTCCTTTCTCTTTGTTCCATATTGTATAACCCCAAGAGGAGGTAAGACTGTATCTGGAAATCCTATGGGGATATAGTTTTGACTGTATTGAAAGAGTGACCAACTGGCTTTGCCTAATTCTAGACTTAGTTGTCGGGGAAAACTCTAAGCAGATATACAAGTATATATACAGTTGATATATGACAAGTATTAAAAAGGATATGAAAGAAGGACTTACATGTGTGCAAGCTTCCAGCGATACAGTTATATATAAAGCATGTAAAGGAAAGCAGATAAAAACTTATAAGTGAGCAAGCTTCCATAGTTGTAATGTTAGTTGTCCAAGAAATTGAAGAAAGTTTTGATAACAACTATACATTTGAAGTTTAAATCACAAAGAAAGTTGTTTGAAAAGAAGTTTTGGGTCTTATACAACAAGAGAGGCCCAGATGAATTTTTTTGAAAAGGCGACGATCGCGCCGTAGTTTGAAAAGTACAGAGGGACTTATACAATGACTGAAGCCCAAGTTTCTTGTATTTACAAAGAGGATTGGGTGCTACACTCTATTAGAGGCCCAAAGTTTATTTTTATACAAAAGATGGGGCTTACAGCTCAAGGAGAGGCCCAGATGAAAACAAATGATCGCACTGTTATTTTGAAAACAGTACTGGGTCTTATACAATGACTGAGGCCCAAATTTATTTATGTACAAAGGGGGTTGGGTCTTACACTCTAATAGAGGCCCAAAGTGTGTTTAAAGAAAATGAAATGGGACTTATAACTCAAGGAGAGACCCAGTTGTTTTTGAAATGAAATGGCGATCGCGCCGAGATTTTTGAAATCGCAGTGGGTCTTATACAATGACTGAGGCCCAAAATGGTTTTGGTTAAAAAAAGAGATTGGGCCATACACTCTATTAGAGGCCCAAAGTGTTTGAAAAAAGTAATGGTGAGGGTGGAAATGATCAAAACCCTAATTTGATTATAAATGGAATTAATTTTGACTAAAAATTAATAAAATTATTGAACATGTGAAAAAATGAATTGTGATCTTGGGTCAATGTTTGAAAAATCATGTTTTTATCCATGGAATGATTAAAAATCATTTAAATTTGGAAAATCAAGAGAAAGAAATATTTTAAATGTAAAAAAACAAATAAAAATTAATTCTTTGCAAAAATATCAAATATATGAAATAAATAATATTTTTGGGAAATTTTGGTAAATTAAATATTTTAACATTTTTGTGAATTTTGAAAAAAAGATCAATTCAAAATCATTAAAATTCAGAGAGAAATTAATTTTTGAATCAATTAAATAAAATAACAAAATTCAAATATTCAAAAATTAAAAAATGGCGCCAAGAACACGCGCGTGTTCTGAGTTTTGCAGATTTGCAAAATCCATGGTATCTCACTGATTACTTGATGAAATCACACGATCCAAATATCAAACTTGCTTGTTTTTAACTCACGATCATGACTATGGTATTTAATTTTATTTATTTTAAATGTGGAGTGAGATAATCGTGATGAACACAGATGAACCTTAATTTGCACAAACCAATATGAAATTCCATACACGATTGATTCATGGCAATTGATTGAGGGTTATTACTCTATATACATGCAGAAACAAGATGGTAACTCAAAAATTCATTTATGATGCATGGATTATGGAGTTTGAGAGAGTCAGGCTTACCTCTTGCAGATGATGATCAAATTCTAGGTTGGAGGTGTTGCAAGTTGGTTCCAATGATCTGGACAGCTTCCTTAGGTGCCAAGGAGCGTGTTTGAATGCTTGGAGTGATTTGAAATGGGTTGGAACTCAATTTGGCATCTCAACTGCAAACCCGTTTCAAACTTGTGCAGATGAGGTAGCACTTTGTGATTATGATGTTCCAGATGTTGTTTTTGAGTTTGGATCACTTCTATATGTTATATGTGAGCTGTGTGAACCAATGGTTTGGTTTGAATCACTCTTGAATTCAAAACCCGATAGTGACTTGCAAGAGAAGACGTTTTTGGAGTGAAGGTTGTGATTTTGAGTAATACATCTGTTTAGGACCTTTGGTGTACTTCATTTGAGCACAAATGAGCTCTATTTATAGTAGAGCAACTTTGTTTTGGCATCAATAGTGTTTGGCAGCTTGGATCAGATTGTATTGAATGCCTTGATTCTTTGGTCAATGGTCTCCTCTAGCCATTGACTTGTACCAAACTTTGCAGGTTTAGGTCTTCTGATATTTGGATATGTCTTGACTCATTTAGACTGGTTTGTGGTTCATTCATGCCACCTCAATGCATCACTTTAATGCTTGATGCCAAATTTGAAATTCAAGATTCCTTTCATGATGATTTTGCACATGGAAGGCTAGGTCTTTGGCATTTTGTGTTATGGATCAGATCATCCACCCATTTGTGTTGTGATTGAACAAAATTTTAATGATCAAAGTGTTCAAAATCAGTCTAAGGAATCGTGGGGTGTAAGTTTGCACCAAAACCTGTCATGAAAACAGTTGCAGCAAGGCAACTTGGAAGATCCATAACTCCTAGCTCAAATGGAGTTTGATGGAGTTCTTGGTCAATTTAGAAAGCTGATGTATCCTACTTTAACATAATGTCCAACTTTGGTTTTGAATCATCTTGCATTACAATTAAAAATTCCTCTACATTTTGTAAAAATTAAGGCAGATTCTGACTTATTGAAAATTTCACTAAGTGTTGGAAAAAGTGTCATTTTCATGTTTTTGTGATTTTGATCAATCCATAGCTCAAAATCCATGATAAATTGGAATGAGGTCTAGTTGACATATTTGAAGTATGTAAGATGAACTTCAATCTGAGCTTTGAATGGGAGAAAAATACTTTAGGGTTAGGGAGATATGACCTTGCAAAGTTGGTACCAAATCCATTTTATTCCATAACTTAGCAAAATTTAAGTTTCTCTAAGTTGCCCCTTTTGCAAGTTAACTCACTTTTGTTGATTTTTCTTGATGAATGATGATTCAAATCACATATTAACATCATTTTAGGGTTGAGGAAGCCTTGGTTGACCAAAAATCTCCAAAGTTAAACTTGGTTTTGACACAATTGGCTTTTCCATTAGATGGATTTTGAATTTTGTGATCCTTTTATGAAATCAATCCTTGGGCCTAATTAAACTTCATGGATGGCATCTAGGGGTATTTAGGAATGTCTTGGACCCTTCCCCAAGGTTTGAGATCATGAGTAGGTCAAAAGTCAATGGTAGGGTTGACTTTTTCATCAGAAACCCTAATTTGTGATCAGATGGTTGATTTTTTGTGGCTTATGAATGAAGCTCTTTGAGTCAATCAAATCTTATAGATGTATCAATATGATGTATTTTAGGTCCTTGAAGTTCATCTTGAAGCTTCAAGTCATTCCTTGCTTCACAAGTTAACTCAAGGGTTGAATTAGGTCAAAACCCTAATTCCTGATTTTTTGATAGATTGACCTTCAAGGTGATTTTGCCATTGTGGATGGGCTCTTGAGGTTCCTTTGAGCTCATTGGACCATTCATTGAGGTATTGGCTCATGCCCAGATGGAAATTCACATCTGGAAGCCTTGGTTGACCAAAACCCTAATTTGGTGACACTGGCGATCCTGAGGCTTGATCCACTTGGAATGTTGCAACCTTGTGCTTAATTCTTGAAATGGGAGACCTCTTGATCCTTCATGGATGTTTGAGAGACTAGACAAGTTGAAGATCATGTTAGTTCTTGATTGATCTTTTTTCTGAGTGCTCTGAGAGGGCTCAAAAACTCTAGTTCTTGATTGTAATGAATACTCATCAACCCTTGAGGAGATTAATGAGGTATGATGGTACATCCATATTGTGGTGATAATTTGCACAATGATGTGAAATCTTGGTGGTCAAAATTTAGGGTATGACAATTACCATGAACCTTAACAAGTACCTTTGGTTGTTACCTATGTCTTGAACCAACTTGTAAATTGTATTCATGTTTCAGTATTTTTATGACTTATCCATGATTGTTTGAACTTGTAAGTTGTATCCATGTTTAAGTATTGTTATGACTTATCCATGATTGTTTGAACTTTTGAATTGTATCCATGTTTAAGTATTGTTATGACTTATCCATGTTTGAATGTCAAATTTGTATTCATGATTAAGTGTTGTTACAACTTGTCCATGTTTGTCTTGTATTCATGATTAAGTGATGTTAGTAAACCCTAATCCATGCTTACCCTAGTTGTGTACTTGAACTTGTCATCCATGATGCCATGTTAATATTGTTATATCCATTTTAACTTGAAGCCATGTTGATATTGTTATATCCATGTTAACTTGAATCCATACTTGATATTGTTATATCCATACTTGTTTTGAATCCTTGTTTCCATCCATAATGCTTTGGTCTTGTTAGAACCATGTCACATGTATGCTTTGATCCTTATTTATATGTGTTCACCTTGGTTGTTACCATGTTTTCTTTATGACTTTGTTAAGTCTTATCTAGATGTTGTCACATCTACTTGGTCGTTACCATGTACAATTGAACTTTGTCTTACCTTGTATGATTCCTTGATTAACATCATGTTTGAATCATACCTTTGTCACCTATAGTTGATATCATGTTTGAATATCATCCTTGTTCATCTTATCCATATTCACTCATATGGCTCATACTTACTTTAACTTTGTCAAGTTATCCCCAAGTGATGATAGCTTGTTAGCCTTCATCCTTCTTTATTCTCTTTTGTTACCACATCCAAAGGAAATGTCTTTTTGTTGACTTTATGTCATAGGTCGCTTAGCCTTACCTCAATTTCCCTTTTGACCTTGTTAGAGTCATTAACCTTTTCAACTTAGCTTTAGGTTAGAGTTTTTAAACTCTATGTAAGTGTTATTGTTATAAACGCTTACCTTCCCCTTGGAACCTTGATCACTATCAAGTGTTCTTCACCCTTAGTTAGGTGAACTACGATTGCTCTGATTCCATCCTTGTTAGGATACGTAGGCATAAGACCCCGAAGTCTTTGCGAGCATACTTAGTAAAACCTCTAGGTCTTTCCCCATAGAACATTCCCAATCAATATCAAACAAGCAATAACATAACACAAATATAACAAGAGGTTCCTATAGAGTACTATAGATACTTAGGGTGTTAATACCTTCCCTTAGTATAACCAACCCCTAACCTTTAGATCTCTTTGCTTTGTTGTTACATTGCACAATTAGGGTTTTATTCGATCTTTTCCATTTCCTTTGGATAAATTAAAGTTCGATGGTGAACATTCAATGTTTTGTGATTCAAGTTAATATAATAGCTTGGTATCCGATTCTCACTGCAAAACACTCGTTTATTTCTGTTGACTGTGTGAAAAGATTGGGTATTGTAGTGTCTACTTTAAGTAGTGGAGTAATTATCGATACTCTAGCTAATGGGTCAGTGAATACTTCTTTAATCTGCTTGAATTGTCCCCTGTAAATCAATGGTAGATACTTTGGTGTGGACTTAATTTGTGTACCACTAGGTGATGTTGATGTCATTCTAGGGATGAACTAGTTGGGACTCAATCATGTTCATATCAATTGCCACAACAAGTCAGCACGATTTCTTGCTCATGATGATGAAGAATAAACTAGTTTCATATCTGCTAGTTAATTGGAAGAGTGTTGAAAGATGAAGCTGAAGTTTTTGCAATATTTGCTTCCTTATCCATTGAGAGTCAAACAGTAATTGAAGGGTTATCAGTGATATGTGAATTTCCATAGGTGTTTCCAGATGATATTTCAGATTTACCGCCAGAGAGAGAGAAAGAGGTGGATTTTGCTATTGATAGTAGGTAATATTTCTCTTCCTACCATGTAATAGGTGATTGATATTGTTTCCTCTTGAGTTTATTACTTTCTTTTAAGCTATCACTCTTTTGATAGTAGGTAATATACTTCTCTTGCTTACCCTACACATTAACCGGTAGTTGGTAATCTTTTTTTTCTCCTAGAGCAGTTACCTTTGTTTAAGCTACCATATGTATGGTAGTAGGTAACCTCTTCCCCAATTGATTTGGTTTCCTTTCCTTTAGTGGAATTGGATATCCCCCTTTTGTTGCTTGTGTTGGTAATTTTCCCTCAGTGGAATCTTACTCTTTTGTTTTTCCCTGCGGAGTCTCTTTCTTTTACTCTCCAGCTGTTTGTTTGTCTTCTGTGGTATTCTTTTCCCCCACATAGTCCTTTGCATTCATTTTCATATCAAATCATGTGCATTTTGCGGTCTCTTAGGGCCAAAAGTTGGGTTTGTTGTTGTATTTAAGCATCTCTAATCCCTTTGAGACGAAGTTTTCAATCTTCATATCTCCGAATTGAAGAAACTTAAATAGGGGCAGCTGTTATACCCTAATTTTTACCTCTAAGATCCCACTTCATTTGCATCTTCACATTGCAATCAAGATCACAAAAATTGGTCCTCCTGCCCTCCTTTGTGGGTTTGTTTCTGAGGGAGATCACCAAGCATCTGTGTGTTTCTTACTTGCTTTATGTTTGTTTATGTTTACTAACCTCTAACCAAAATACCGAAAATATGTTGTAGTTTTCTTGTTTCCTTTCTATGTGTGTTTAGAGTTTTGCAGGGAGATTAATGGCAAGGGAATTGGTTCCAAGTCAAAAGTGGTTATTCATTCAAGTATAGATCAGATGGAAGTTTGACCTCATCTTGGTCAAACCATAAAGAGTTTGCTTTAATTGCAAGTTATTTGTGTCACTAGGCTATCTTTCAAGCAATAAGCATCCAAGGTCAAGTTGTCATGTGGTTATCAAGCAGTGATTCATAAGAAGTGTGGTTCAAAATTAGATTCATCAAGCTATAAGGATAGCTTCATCAAAAATTTCTCAAGAACAAGAGAATTAGGGTTTCTGTTCATTGTGCTTGAAGATTGATAATGGTTCCTCAGTTGAAGTTCATTGTGCTAGGGTTTTCTTCTTCAATGCTACATTGAGCATTATTCTTTCTCTATTGCAAGTTCATCATCATCTCAAGCTTTCTCACGGGATCACCTTTGTGGTTAGATCATCAATGAGAGAAGAATTTTGCTAAATCAATACCTTTTGGTGATTGAGATGCAAGTATTTGATATTTGGATTCATCATGGCATCAAGTTCTCAAGAACTTGTTTTACTCAAGATTTGATTCAAGTTGAAAGATTCATCATTATGGCTTGCATGGAATATAAGTTCAAGGCATTCTTTCAAATATCCACTCAAGATCCATTATTTCCTATTCACTCTTTTATTCATCACCCATTCTCCTTATCCAATTATCCAAACTAGTTTCAATAACCCTTTTTTCTATCCATTTGATATCCATTAGTCATAAAAAGCCACATTTCAATTTATTTTTTCCTATCCATATTCATTATCCATTTTCTTTCAAAATCATATTCCATTCAATTTCAAATTCAATCCCAAATAATCCAAAAATTATGATATCCATAGATCCTATTTACAAATCCATGTTTCATATCCATTAAACCAATTTTATTCATTCAATACCCTTTCTCCATATCCAATTATTCATAAAAGTCCATATTTTCAATAACCATTTTTTATTAACCATTCTCTTTTTTTAATCCATTTTTATCAATCTTATCCATATCTTTCAAATATCCAATTCCCTTATGTCATCCAAAAAAACTATTCCATTTACAAAATTTAGCTAAAAAAATCAATTTCACATGGCCCATGCTAAGTATAATTATTCCAAGAAAATTTTACCCCACACCCCTACAATTATTCTCACACCCCTACACAAAAATATTTTGGACGAAAATACTCTCATAACCAGAACACTTCAACAAAGACATCCGGTTCATATTTTGGTCCCCGGAACAGTTAAAGTAAGTGTTCCGGATTGAAATATTTTAATTTGTGTTCCGGAACATATTTTAAGAGTCTTCCGGTTTGTTAAAGTGTTTACCGGAAGAATTCTCAAATGTGTTCCAATTCAGTTATGCTTGCGTTCCGGAAGACTCATGAAATGAGTTCCGGTATTGTGCTTTTTAAGTTTCGGAACTCATTTGATATGTGTTCCGGTATTGTTTTTTTTACGTTATTTATTATTTTTTTCAGTGGTGCGAACACGAGGCGCTGGGACGTCAGGGGGTGCTTTAGAACGAGGCACTTCATCGAGATTTGTTGATGAAGAAGAGCATATTGGTGCATCTGCATCCGCAGCCGTAGCACTGCCGGTTGGCTATCTAGGAGGGCCCTATGATACATCTCTGTTGGTTAAGTACGAGCAGCATATTGCTAGGAATGTATGGTTTGGTGAGGTAAGTAAATGACATGTATTTGATATTGAATAATATTTGAATTTTTAATGTTGTGTTTTATAATATTCGTACTTTTAATTGTTTTCAGGAGAGAGGCCCGAAGAAAGAGCTGAAGGTTGCTGTACATGGCCTGAAGCTTGTAGCGAGGGTTCCTCAACAACTTCCAAGAGAGATGGAGGGTTGGGTTTTCAGGTCTGGTCTATCTTCACTCCAGAGAACCAGTTTGGCGAAGATAGACACAAACCTGGTTTCCGCATTTGTGGAGAGATGGCATCTAGAGACATCTTCATTTCACATGCTGTTTGGTGAGATGAGCATTACTCTCGATGATGTCTCTTGTCTACTTCACTTGCCCATCAGGGGAGTGTTCTGGCCCCTCAACATATCACAGAAGCAACTGTTGTTGGACTTGCTGTTGATTACTTAGGAGTGTCACAGTATAGGGCGCAAGAACATGTCCATCATTGCATGGGTTCTTACTATAAGCTGGAGTGGTTACATGATTTATTCATAAAGCATAGAGGTGCTTCTGAATGGGCATATGCGAATAGAGCGTATTTGTTGATGTTTGTGGGTTCCATAATTTTTGCCGACAAGACCTTTACACTTGTCGAGGCATGATACCTCCTACTATTTACGGACTTGGACATATTATCAGGATACAGTTGGGGAGCTGCTGCATTGGTTACCCTTTATGGTCATCTTGGAGATGTTTCTATGTTCGGTTGCAAGCAACTTGGTGGTTATCCTACTCTTCTACAGGTATTTATTTTAATTTAGTTTATTATGTTTTAACTAATTTTATTTAGTATATTAATTTAATTTTTTTATTTGATTATGTTATGAATAAATTTATTTAGTTAATTAATATTATTAATTTTGTAACAGTGCTGGATTCACGAGTATTTTCCAACACTTGGAAAAAGAGGAGAGAATTGGATACCAGCGCAAAATTGTGGTCTCCCTCGAGCGATGAGATGGCCTTATAAGCAAGGAATCTTGAAGGTGGATGAGTTGCGACCTGTTTTGGACGAGCTGACACCTGCCGACGTCATCTAGCAGCCATTCGAGGATCATAGTGTATGGCGTCAGTTTGATGAGATATGTCTGTAAAGGGGCACTACGCCAAAAATGAGTTTTCGCAGCGCAACAAAGACAGTGCTTTCTAGCAGAAGCGCTGCTACATGTTTCGCTAAAAACAAAAATAAAAAATGAAAGAAAAAAGCACTGCTAAATGGGGGACATAAGACAGCGCTTTTGAAAAGCGCTGCTAAAACCCTAAGGCAGGTGAACTTTAGAAAGCGTTTTATGAAAAGCGCTGCTAAAGGGGTAACATAAGGTAGCGCTTTTGAAAAGCGCTGCTAAAGGGCTTTCGTACAACACGCTTTAGGCAGCGCTTTTTAAAAGCGCTGCTAAAGGCCTTTCATTAATCCCACATAAGAAAACGCTTTTACCCCAAAAGCGCTGCTAAAGGATTAGCATAAGAAAGCGCTGCTAAAGGTCTTTTAAAATATTAAAATTAAAACAGATTCTGATATCCCTCTATTTTCATTACGACCGTTTCTATTTCGCCCTAAACTCTCGCGACACTGTATCTTCGTCTTCTTCTTATGCAAACGAAACTCCCTCAGTCCTCCGTCATCCGCCGTTCGTGACTTTATTCCGTTCGAGACTACCCTCACAACTACCGTCGTCCGCCGTTCGTTACTTCAATCCGTGCTACCGTCGTCCGCCGTTTGAGGTTTTTACTCTCCTTTTTTCTGATTTTCTCTCCAATAATGGAAATGCCTAATATTCTCCATTGTTGATTATTTCTCTGCTGTTTCTGTGATATAATTTTTTTCTTCCTCAAATTATTATTATTATTTTTATTTTGTTATGAGTGTGTGCATGTGCCTAACACTACTGGTACTGATTATCTTTTCAATATTTTTTAAAAAGTTATGTTTATTACTAATATAGGAGTATGTCATGGAATAATGAATGATATTAAAAAGGGTAATGGTGGTTTGTTATGAGTGACTAATGAAGGCACGTTGGAGTTCAAAGTTCAACGGTTCTTGTTACTGCAATTTACGGATCTGTTTATGCCGTTAATATGAGAATTGTTGTGGGATTGTTTCATCTATAAGAAGAAAGTTAGTATCTAAGTTCTGTTTTAGTAAGTCTTTCTCCGATTAATAGTTGATTTTTTATATTAGTTTTTGATTTAATTGAAAATGATATTAGTTTTTTATATTTAGTTGATTGGATTTTTTATTTCACTCACAAGTTCATTGTTTATAATTGTGTCTAAAATGACTTTGAACTTAATCCCTCTAAGTTTGTTTAGCTTTATAAGTTTTTAATATAATTGTGTCATTTTATATTAATGTTTTTCTTAATTACAGGTGAAATGGCTACTAACGAGGAAAATCCACATGATACTTCAAAAAATGATGGACATAAAACAATTCAAGAAGCGGAAGGAGATATTACGCGAGGAGTAACTATCATGAAGAACATCATTCGTGCTAGAGATAAAGGAATAAAGTATGATGTTTATTGGAATGATACGAACCAACTTGTTGAGCCTAACGGATCAATGTTGACAAGTTACATTGGTACACTTGTTCGTTCGTATATTCCAATTACTTGTGATAATTGGAGAAATGCATCGTTGAAACCCGCCAAAGAAAAGATATAGAGTGAGATACAGGTACCATATTGATGCTATTTGTTTTTGTTGCCGATTATGTCTTTAAATTACTAATTATGTTATTTGTTTTTGTAGAGGTCATTTTAATATTAGTGATGACCGAAAGAAGTATTGTATTCAATTAGCTGGAAAAAGACACAGAGGGTTTCGAGCATTTCTATCAAACAAGTATCTTAGGGATGCCGAACGAAATTTTATTGAAGCAGAACGTCCAGTGAAGTATGTGGACTTAATTTCACCTGAAAAATGGGCAACTTTTGTAGCCAAAAGAAGAACCGAATCATTCCAGGAGTTGAGTGGCGTAAATCGCCAAAGAGCATCAAACCCCGCGTATCCATACAGGAAGGGGCGTTTGGGATATGCACGCTTACGGCAAAAAATAGTAAGTATATATAAATGCTTTGATTTACTTTTTTCTTTCCCATGTGTTATAATTGATTTTATTATTTGTCTTAATGTGTAGTAAGAAGAAGAGAAAAGTGAAGAAACATGTGTTTCGGAACATGTTTGTGGAAGGCTGCTCGTGTGGGCAAGGATGGAGTTGTTGCGGAAAATGTTCAACAAGTTTTTGAGCAATGTGTAAGTATAACATTATGCTTTTTATATCCCACTTATTGACATATATATAATATTTATGCTTTTTAATCCCCGCTAATATTTTTCGATATTCATGCATATGAATTCCAGGAGACTCTGTCTCAGTCCGCAACTCTAAGTGAAGACCAGGATTACAGGATTACAGGATTCCAGGAGACTTATTGTCATACAAAATTGATCTTTCCTTGTGTATTATTTCCAACCCCAAATCCCGACGAACTATTAGCCAACCATCTTCACCATATGCATGCAATGAAGCAGTGACTCTAAATCCACAATTACCATCTGATACAACATTAACTACATCTTCAATATATGACCTAATATGATTAGGAAATTGAGAGATGAACTACTTAGATGACTGTGACTGCTTATGTGATGTTTGAGATTACCTCTCAGAAGATTGTAATAATTTCAACTTCTTCGAAGCCTGTGATGGTTGAGATTGCCTCTGTGAAGCTTGAGATGCTTTATCAACATACTCATGATATGAAGGGTCCCTATAAACATCATACCCTACTGGTTTTTTTCTTTCTTCTTGACTCCCCCTTTGGTTTTTATTTTCTCAGGTGGTGGACACAAAGAAGTCATTATGGGGTAGGCAAGTTCAAAAACTCTACTTTTTAATTCTCTTTTCCAAACAACGTCTAGTGACCTAAACCTTTTCCATAATTCATCTATTTCACTACTCATATACACCTCTGATCCATCATCTGTATCTACCTCTAACTCAACTTCCATAGTTAGTTTCCTCCAATGAACATGCACAACATCTATTGGTATTGGCATACCACCAAGTCTGTATCTTGTTAACTCACAAGCACAAGGTAACCCATATGTTGTTCTAAGACTACAACCACATATTTCACTGTTAGTTCGAACATAATCAACTCTCAATAACTCTTCAGCAATGCGTCTCAAAGTAGCTCGAGACACTGAACCACGTAAATTATTGTAGAACGGACTTATGTGCGCATGTTCAACTTCATAAAAACTTTTTTGAAAAGAAGCTCTAATGTTGCCCACTTGTAACTTTAAGTTGTTATTCATAGCCTCCCAACATTTGACCATGTCACCTATACTGTTCCCCAACATCTGCTTTAACTTCCAATGAGCAGACTCAACCCTAAAAATAATACATAGTAAAAATACTTACAAAAATACAAATTAAAAATATACAATTTAAAAATACTAAAAATAAATACATAGTAAAAAATATTAATAAAAAGATACATACCGATTAGTCGTGATGTTACCCAAATGTAGCACTCGATTAATCCATGCTCCAACAAATCTATGTCTATGTGGTGTCAACCATGTGTCTTTCACATAATCAAGAAATTCATTATAATCAACACACGCTTGCTCAAGTTGTTGCAGTCGTTGATCATATTCAACCTCGTCACTTACCCATACAACTTCCATCCATAAGTCCTCGATCGTCTTTTGCATGTCACTAACAATATATTGCTTACATTTTGCACCAATGTTTTTGTTAATGTGAAATCGACATAGAAAATTGATCAACATTGGAAACACAGTTTCAATTGCTTTCATCAAAGCAAGATCTCTATCTGTCACAATCACTTGTGGACACAAATCTTTCTTCACAAACAATTCTTTAAGCTTATCTAACACCCAACAAAAAGTATCAGTCTGCTCAGACTCCATATACGCAAATGTGGCAGCAAAAGTTAACTCGGCTGATGTCATGCCAACAATTTCAAATAGAGGTTGCCTATATTTTTTTGTCTTGTAGGTGATGTCCATAACTAACACAATAGGAAAAATATTCAAAAACTTAACTGAATATGGACGGGCCCAAAATATATCTCTAATAACTTCAGAGTCGTCTCTTTTTCTACTCCAATAAACATAAACTGCGTCCTCAATAAGCTTAAACAAATGTTGTATCTCACTTCTAGAACCTCTTATCTCTTTTTCTATCATACTCATATGCTTATATATTTGCGTTGTAACACCCCAATTCCCATCGCGAATAAATAATACATAAATAAATCAGAGTGAATAAAAATTTATTATTTTCCGACAGGAACAAGGATGCCACATTTGAAGAAAGAAAACATAATCCCTGCTCATAAATTTGATACATAACACAAAATGGAATAAACATAAAAGGGAAACTTTTTCCAACAAAAGGAAAGTTCAATTATGGAATAAAGCGGAAAGATCCATAACTGACTTGTTTTACAAAATAAATTGTTTTATAACATATAAATATTCATACAAAGGTAATACAAAATAGATCTAACAAATGTATACATATATATAACAAAAGCGTTCCCCGACTCTCGTGTTACGTATCAGAGCAGACAGACCGACAGAAGGGTGGAAAACTAATCTTCACAAAAGCCTCCAAGACACTAATCTGCAATTGCCTCATAGAGCAACAAACCACAACAGAAGGGTGAGAAATAACAACTAAATCAAGATTGCATAATAATATGCAAAAACATATAAATCCACATACATAATTATTCTCACCACAAACATCACATACTAACACATAGAGCATGCCACAGATACATAACATAATTCTAGTACTCCAACGACATAGCATATATCAATTATACCAACATAATCACATATTCACACATAAGGCATACCAAGGTTATGACATATAGAAACACATCACCACATCACATATATTCATACATAGCATATCATGGACAATTAATACAATCATTGTAATGTACAACATCCCCACAAAACATAGCATATGTCTATACATAAAACATATCATCCATAACCAATGCATTTATCACATATGCACATCAATTCACAATTCCCCACACGTAATGCATCCATTCACAATTCTCACACATAATCAATCCATTAATGATTTATGCAAATGCACAAAGACCGACACAACGACTCTATGCAATGCAAATGCGGTACCAATCCATCCATCATTCTCGTTATCAGTTCACTCAGGAACTATTGGAATTATCGCTTGTTACTTAGTGTAACTCCCTGTCGGGCAAACGATGTTCCCCGTCGCTTTAGGTCTTCTTTGTACAAGGCACACGACGTTTATGGATCGCTTTAGGTCCTCTTTGTATAAGGCACACGATCCGATCGCTTTAGGTCCTTTTGTATAAGGCACACGATCGTCTATAACGTCGCTTTAGGTCCTCTTTGTATAAGGCACACGATCGTTATAGCAAGATCCACTCAGGAATTATTCCGTCGCTCACACCCACTAGGGCACACGACATCATAAGATGCATATCATAATGCTTGGCATACAAGGACTCATGACAAATAAATGCATCTTCACAAATCAACAATATGATTTATCTCATCATCATTATTCATGCATTGGAAATCAATTCAAACAATGCATTTACTTGCCATAAGGCCACCAAATAACACACATTGAATTTCACATAAACAACGCATTTCATCATAATCCACACACCACAACAATTAGCACTTTAGCATATACACTCATAACAATTCACCATCAACCACCACAATCCTACAATCATACAATGATACTCACAACACTAGGATTCACGCCACAAAGGCTACCCACAACAACATCATAACAACATGCGTTGATATTCAATCAAACAATATATTTTGCCACACAACAACATCATTATCATATGCATCAACATCATATATATCCACATCATATAACAGCACACAAGCTATACGTTATATATCAAAATTATATCGCATGATAACACATCAATCGCACATAATTACGACGGTAAAAGTCGACAAAACGACACTATTCCAATTCCTGATACAATTAAATTGGCCACTAGTCTCAAAACCATTTTCATAAGAAAGAACATCTCATTAGCTTTCCAACGCATCCAACCGCGCCTCAATCCGACTTACGACCCAAAAGTTATGACAAGAACAAAATGGAAAATCTGTCATGTTCGCAATGCGAAGCTCCCAGCGAGCATTCGCTTTCCTCATTCGCCGTGCGAAGCTCCAGCGAACCATGGCAGAAGGAAAAAGACACAAAGTTCGCTTTGCGAACTGATGGCGAACATTCACCTCTCTGTTCGCACTGCGAAGCTCTGGCGAGCCTTCGCTGCCGTTCGCAATGCGAACCTGCGAATTCTGGGATTCGCAGCAACGCTGTTATAGGTCATATGGGACCAAAATTCATCATTTCCCCCACCCAAACACTTCCAATTCATACTATAACAACCAAAACATGTTCCAACATAATCAACGAGTATTCTATGCAGTTTATATCGAAATTCATCCGTGAAAACATCGATTTCTATCAATCGTTCCTAATTTCGACCAAAGTAAAAACATATATTTAACAACCAAAACATACCACAACACATACATATACATATACATGCGAGATATAATCAAAACTTCTCACCCTTACTCGATTATTCACGCTTGAAACGGAGTTCCCTCGATTTTCCTCTTTTCCTTCCTCTTCCTTTCTATCTCCTCTTTTCTTTCTCTTCTTTTTCTTTTCTTTCTATTTCTCTCTAATCTTTATTTATATAAAAATATCTAAACCCCTAAAAAGACTATTTTACCCCTCAGCTCAAATATCTCGCAAACGCTCTCAAAACGCGATATAACATAAACAGCAATGAAAAATAATATATTGTCAAATAAAAGTCAAGAATAAAATAATATAAAACGAAACTAATTAAATCGACTCGATTAAATAAATAAGACAAAACTGGGCGTTACATGCGTGATCCGAGTAACATTATCTGGATCTCGCTCTTTCAATGAAAGTAATATGTGTCTAGGTTGAACATGTCTCTTTGTCAAATCAAGAACATGTTGCTTCTGATCTGTCGTCAACCTACCAACAAAGGAATGACCTTCTAATCTATCAGGTAAACCATGGTTATGAACTCCGCATTTTACATCAACCTTCCATCCAGACCCATCTTTCGCCAGAGTCGACCTGATTTTAAATGGACATCCACATTTTTTTCTTTGCACTTTGGGTACCACTATCAGTATCCTTGTGTTTCCCACCTTTATCACAACCAAATATTAATTTGTTACTTCTTCCTCTCTTACTTGTTTCAATATCTGAACGAGTGATAATAACAGTTACTTTATTTTGGATTTCAACCTCTTTAATCCACATTATCACCTCTTCTCGTGTACCAAATTTTTGAGTTGTTGAAAAAACATCAGAAGTATCTACACGTATTTTTGGAGGAATTTCCATACCTGCACTATAAAAAAAATTAAAAAAAGCAAACCGGATCACTTTAGGAAAGAGTTCCGGTATGTAATTTTAATTAATCGGATATCTTCAAAAATGTCTTCCGAAAAAGGGAAGTAACATATCGGATGACTTTCAAAAAGTGTTCCAGTATAGGTTTGTAACAAACTAAAACTCTTTTGGTTAGTCTTCCGGTATATATTTTTCTATAAACCGGAACTCTTTTTCCATGTCTTCTGGAAGAGATTGTTAACATACCGCAAGTCTTGATTGAAGTCTTTCGGAAATCTTGGTTTCGTTTACTCTCCTTTATCGGATGTCTGACATGAATTTAAAATATTAAAATAAAATAATAAAAAATGAATAAGGGTAAAATTGCTATTTTAAAAAAAACATAGGAGTATTAGTATAATTGTAGGGGTATGAAGTAAATTTAAAAAACAAAAAAACAACAGGAATTTAAACCAGATATTGAATTGTCTATAGAAAAGAAAAACATGTCTAACCTATATATATATATATATATATATATATATATATATATATATATATATATATCATTTACATCCTTTCTTGAGATATTAACTTCAACTTAATCTTATTTATATTAAGAATAGTACACTTAGAAAATTCCTTAATTAAAGAAAATCAATCAATCCACAATCAATCTTAATATATAGGTCATTTGTGAACGAATATTTTTATGAGGATAAGTCTTTGAAAAAAAGAATTATAGGAATTTAAACCAGCTTTTTAATTATTTATAAAAACGAAAAACATGTCTAACCCATATACATCATTTACATCCCAAGTAGATATCAAAAGAAAAAAAGGAATTTAAACCAGATATTGAATTGTCAATAGAAACAAAAAACATGTCTAACCCATATATATCATTTATATCCCTACTTGAGATATTAACTTCAGCTTAATCTTATTTATATTAAGAATATTACACTTAAAAAATTACTTGATTAAAGAAAATCAATCAATACACAATCAATCTTAATATATGGGTCATCTTTAGTAAGAGAATTTGGCATTAACTATTTGAACTTCTGAAAAAACATGAATATAGAGAGAAAGATGAGGAAATGGGATTTTGTTTGAGAGTTGGGACAAAAATGAATCAGTTTTGTGATGTAGCAATTGAAGAGAGAAGAGAAGACGGTGAGACCCCAGCAAGGAGAGAAAAGAGAGAGAAAAAATAAATCCAATATAGTGTGGTGCATGATAAAATCTATAACATCAATTAATTTAATGGTGATTAATTGTGGTTCATGGTGTGGGATTTAACTAATAACTCACTTTAGAATTCACCAATTAAATAAGTGTCTAATTTTATTTTTTTCTTACTTTTTTGAATTTAGTGAATTATTTATTTTTAAGAGAATTTTGGCGGGAAGTTTTGGTGAGAGAAATTATAGGATTATAATTTAGTATGATATGATAATTTATTTATTTGTCCAATTTTTTAGTTTGAAATTAATTAAATTTATTTGTTCTATTTTTTAGTTTTTTTTAATTTATTTTTTAAATTTTGATTAGAATTTATATATATGTCCTATTTTTAATTTGAAATTAATCAAATATAGTTTTCCTTTTTTTTAGTTTGCTAAAGTGGGGTTTTTATTTTTCAGTTTACCAAATTAATTAATTAATTGATTAAATAAGGTGTAAGTTTATAATTAATTAAATGGAACGTTGGGGTTGGTTTATTTATTTGTCCTATTTTTAAGTTTTCCAAACTTAGTTTTTTTATTTGTCAATTTAATTAATTAATTAATTAAATAAGTGTCTAATTTATTTTCTTTTTTAAATTTAGGAAATTATTTATTTTTAAGTGAGAATTTTGGTTTGCAGTTTCAGTGAGAGATGTTATCATGATGTTGATTTTAAATGACGTGGAGTACCACGTGTCAGCTTCTATTTGATCAAATAGATGGCAAGGACTAAAATTATGGTTGAAAAATTTTAGGAGGTCCATTATTTAAAAAAAATTATAGAAATTTAAACCAGATTTTTAATTATTTATAGGAAAGAAAAACATATTTCACTCTTGAACAAAGAAGTTGTTAATGAAGATTGCACTTGAAAATTCAAAGCGTGTGAATTTCATAACTTTATTCAAAGAAAAGGCACCAACAAGATTCGAACCACACACCCTTACATCAAATCTCAAGCACCTTACCACTAGGACATTGAACCATTTGCTTAATAATTTTACTTATAATTCCATTTTCCAAATTATATTTTGAAAATATCTAAAAATCCCCCACCATTTACAAAATATAACTATATCTCATATCTCTGAAAATATCATGGTTTCAGATAATGGTATCTTACGATTTGAACCATTACTTAGTAAATTAAGTTTTCACTCATCCCCGAATAGACTGGTAGACAAGCTTTGAACCAATTATTCATTAGAAAGCGTGCATAATTCACATCAAATCTTAGTACTATCAAAAGAATTATAGAAATTGACACATTTAATATGGCCTTGCGTCACGTACCCTTTTCACGAGAGTTTAAGAGTAAAGCCCTTTATCTCTATGAAGCAGCCCCATTTCATTCTCGTATAGGTGGACTATATCAGAAATGCACCCATAATTATGCATTCCGGCAAACATATGCTATATGTCTATTAAGAGGAAAACTCAACCTTCTATCTTTTACTTATGGTCCCCAAGTACTTTTACTCACTACAACATTTATCGTCTCTTGCAACGGTGGAAAAATGTTGCTAGAGTTATGAAAATTGTTGCCTAAAAGAATAGGCAACAATTTTCAGGTGTCTTCTATGCGAGTGTTGCCTATTATCTAAGGGGACGTTAATTTTTCTCTTTGGGCACACTATTCATAATCGTCGCCAATAATATTGGAATAGGGGACGTTTTTTCGATCACCTTAAGGAAACACTTCTTAAGTGTTGCCACAAGTACCAACATTTACAAACCGTTGCCTTAGAGTAATATTGGTTTTTGAGAACTACCTACAGTAGCCACGATACAACCATATTTTTTATATAAAAATTAGAACAAATATGGTGCTCAATTCATCTAAAGTACTTGAATGTTTATCAACCAACAAGAGTTGAACTGATACCTAAGATTTTTTAAAATAAGTAATACAATACATAAATTAAAATTTGATATTAATTTACTAGCAAGAGTTGAACTTATAAGATTCTTTAAATAAATATAATAATTTAGTTTGCAAGAGAATAGGCAAAAAAATTATGGACAAGTGACGAATTTGGTTTGTATTTGAAGTGCCATAAGTCCAATGCTCTAATAATAAATATACATCAAACAGTTAGCGTGGTCATCCCACCCATCATCTAGCTCCTTCCTCTTTTGGACACTACTGGCCATATGAATCCTTGCATGCTTCTTAGTTAGGACCTGCACAAATAAAAGGTTGACTTGATGTAAGAGGTTCAAATTCTCTCCCAATTTCTCATTAGAATCAAATAAAATATCAAGTGTTGACACATTCCTTAAAAGAATCAAACATTCCAATTAGAGATACAAACATAGTTTTGGATAACAAATATAATGGATTGTTCAGTTTCAAATATTTTTTTATTTTCATTTCTTAGTTTTTTACTTTTAATTACATAAAAGCCACCTTGTTTTTATTCTTTCATAATGAACATTGAAAGCAACAAAAAATTGTTTTAATTCTAAATAAAACCAATACAAGGAGCAATAGAGAGATTTTGGGAAGGGGTGTAAAATAGATAGACAAAAAAAAAGAAGCTAGAAGCAGGTAATAAAAAATATATTTTTGTAAGCATACATACCTTTTGCAAATATGAATGATATAAACCAGTTAAATTAAGGCTCCTCCACTGCTACAAATTAAACAAGTTTTTCTTGTTCCTGCAATTTAAAAGTAGTTGTCAAATTTTATAGCCATTATATATACAAACTTAATACTTATAAAAGGATATCAAATTTAACCAAAAAGTATAAAACACAAAGATTCAACCTTTCTTACAAAAATCTTTAATACTTATAAAAGGATATCAAATTTAACCAAAAAGTATAAAACACAAAGATTCAACCTTTCTTACAAAAAAGAAAGATTGCACAAAACTTGAACAAATACCTCAACTAAGTTTTTATAAATAGATAATTGTAAATTATATATATTGTAAATTAAAAAAAAAACTGAGCAAAATTATTTTATAAAAGAAAGAGTTCTTGAGCTCCAACTTAACTACAATCTCGCAAACAGTTTTTGAGTTCCAACTTGACGCCAATCAATCTTCTGCCATCGAAATCAAATAAGAAAATAATTCATATAAATAAAAAGTTTTCGTTATCAGAAAAAAGAACCAAAAATCTCGAAGATTTCTATATAGAAATAATAAATATTTGTAGAAGGGAAAGTCGATTTGGAAATGGAAATGGAAAATCGATATGGGTAGGAGAACCACTACAAAACGTAAGAGCAGAGGGAATCACTATGAAAGAGAAACAATCGATTCAGTAAAGAAACAATCGATTCAGTGAAGGAACAACAATAATAACAAGAATAACAAGAATAACATTCTTCTATGTAACGCTATAGTTAAATGTTAATCTTATTTTATGCTTTACCATCGTGGTTCTTTTAATTTTATCTTTTTTAAGAAAATTTTCAATTATTAAATGAAAAACATGACATGTTTTTAGTGTTTTTTTTTATCTATACCAAAATTACCTTTTTTGACATGCTGGAAAATAATACCTTTACATTAATCAAACAATTCTTATTATCTATTTATAATTATTATTTTTCTACTATTTATGCTTATCAAATAAATAAATAAATAAAATTTTATTCCTTTCTCTTCCTTTAAAACATGTTTGATAAAAATCATTAAAAAATTTTGGTTGACTAATAAAAGAAATTAAAATATAATAATTTCTAGACTAAAAAATAGAATTTTTAAAAATAAAAGAAACATAATATTTAATAATTTTTAAAACATTTTTAATCTTTTCTTTTTGTTGAAAATTTACGCAATATTTAAAAAAGGTAGTCTTAGGTTAAGAATAAAGCAACAATTTAAAATTGTTCCCATAAGTGTTTAAGGGGACATTTATAAGTTGTTGGCAAAGATAAATTATAACAACATTTGAAAATCATTCCCAAAAGTATTTTAGAGAACATTTGTGGGGTGTTGCGAGAATTTTCTTTGCAACAGACAAAAATGGTTGCTTAATCTTTTTTTAGGCAACAATTTATACATGTTGCATAAAAAAGTGTTTCCAGAAGCATTAAATGTTATAGTGGCTCTTTGGGATGTCTTTATAATCAAGTACTTGCAATCACTCTAATAGTGTACTTTCACCATTGAACTCAAGACTTAATATTAACTAAGTGTGATTTGAGTTTCCACTATTGGTGATCAATTAGATATGGGCTTTAGACCCATCCCCAATGATGTTTTCAACACCATGTCTTTTGTCAGACCTTTCGGCAAAGGATCTGCAAGATTATTTTCTGTTCTTACGAACACAATGGAAATTACTCCATTTGAAATTAAAACCTTCACATAGCTATGTCTTATACCAATATGTCTGGATTTTCCATTATATACTTGGCTATATGCTTTTGATAGTGTGGACTGACTATCACAATGTGTGGATTTTCCAAAATGTAGTTGTCAGGATTCGAACCATGTATTATTCACTCTATCACCACGGTTGTGTCTATCAACCATGATAAAATGACTTTAAAACAATAAATAAGCATTAGGCGCGTCCAGATTCATATATTACAACGGTGGAAGGCATGGCCGTAGTAATATTATGTTACCGAATGTGTATTTTGTAGTAGTGTTTAACCCATATATATCATTTACATCCCTACTTGAGAGATTAACTTCAGCTTAATCTTATTTATATTGAGGATATTACACTGAAAATCCCTTGATTAAAGAAAATAAATCAATACATAATCAATCTTTATATATATATATATATATACATATGTGTGTGTGTGTGTGTGTGTGTGTGTGTGTGTGTGTGTGTATGTGTGTGTGTGTGGTGTATAAGAAGAAAAGAAAAAGGATAAGAAGAGAAAAAACCAGGAAAAAGAAGAAGAGAGAAAGGAAAAAAGGAAAGAAAGATAAAAGAGGAGAAAGAAGAGAAGGAAGAAAGAAGAATAAGAAACTCAAGGAAGAAGAAGAGGAAAGTTCATAAAGTCATCATCATCATCAATCTAATCTCAATTTCTTCATCATCTTCTTGGATTGAGGTGAGTTCCTAGTTAGACAAAACTTTGGGGAGGGGAAAATCATAAAAAAGGAAATTCTGTTTTTGTGAAATCCATGCTTATAAATGATCATCTTTTTGTTGTGCATGCATATTTGTGTTAAACCATGATATTTAGTGTTATTAGATACTATATGTTGATAAATGATGATGTGTGTGACATGTTTCCCTTCCTGTTGCGTTTTCACAGGCTGTGTCTTACAACTTTCGCTAAGCGAGAATGAGCTCGCTAAGTGAGCAAACAAGTTCCATTGTAGAACTGTTTTCTATTATGGTCGTTATGCGAGGGATGTTTCTCTAAGTGAGAGCTCGCTTGGAGCTCGTTTGTCTTCTCTAACCGAAACAGAGGAAATTTCCTACTAACTGGGTTCTCTAGGAGTTCGCTAAGCAAAAAATGGGAAATTTCCTACTAACTGGGTTGGCTAGGAGTTCGCTAGAGCTCGCTAAGTGAAACATGGAAAATCTCCTAATAACCAGGTTCGCTAGAGCTCGCTAAGCGAACTTGTCAGCATTGAGAAAAATTTTTGATTCTTAACTCGAGAATCGTGTATCTAATTAATGCAAGACTTAAAGAGTCAGAAAGTTCTTTCAATGCTCTATTTGATAATGAAGTATAAGCATGTTGTTATGCCAATGATTGATAGGATAATGATGATATTGAAGTGAGTTGTATACTTTGTTCCCTATTTCCACTATAAAACGGGAATGATAGCTTCAATTGATGTGAGAATGGATGTGTTAGGAAGCTAACGTAGAGAACTATGATATAGAGAGAAGTCTCTATAAGTTATTCCACTATACATTTCCCTTTTAGTCCAGTTATTCCAACTATTATATAATCGGACGAATGTTTTGCTTATGACGTGAAAGTGGAATAAGATAGATTGAGGTGGATTGTGTAATAGTCTTGACTATGATTGTTGTAAAATGTTATATTATCATCTGTGCTTTATGTATGTTATGAACCATATTATGATACATGTTATATATTGTTGGTTGTGATGTTTATGTATGTATGCTTAACATGATTAAAAGCCTATGATGTTGAGTGAGGAAACCTTAGGAGTATAACTCGATTAATGACTTAGAAAGATAACTTAGAATGTGAAATGACTTATATGGTGATGCTTGGATGCAATGGTACCTCAGTGTGTAACGCAGACAAGTATTCGCCTGATTATGAATCAATATGCTTTGTATGGAACATGTGAGAATAATATGTGAATGGGTGAAAATGATCACCTAGTTTTTGATGTGGAATACCATGAGAAATGGGTTTGATATTTGGTGAAGAACCTTTTTTCCAAAAGTCCTATTTGGTAAGGAGCTTTGCTCTAAAAGTCCTTTTGTTGTTGAGACCTAATCACATATTCAGATGTGAATTGTGCATATACCACTTCAAAGGCTTATGTAAAGTGACGGGTGTGGATGTGGCACCAATGATTTGTGCCTAAATTAGTTTTGAGTCCCAACCATGGAGGACATTGGAGAAAGGTGGACACCTAAGTTGATTAGAGTCCCATACGGTGAAAGGTATGTGAGAACAAGATTTGGTTCTGCAATATTATCTCTAAGTTTTTATGATATCAAATGAGTATTTCTGCATGAGAAATTTTGTACAACTAATGTTTGTTATTTGTGAGAACCTAACAAATAGGTTATGCTTCCGTATATTGGTGCGAACACAATGCTCAAAGAAAAATACTTCGCCTATACACTTGAAAAGCAGAAGTACACAAGACTCTGATAAAAAAGGAAAAGAGAACGAATTCTGAAGATCTGAAGACAAAGGTTGTGATTGAACGAGGTCCAGATGCTGAAGACTTATGCTCTCTGATCAAGGTTTTAAAGACCTAACTATAGTCTCTAGTCATGCTTCAACCAGATACTATCAGAAGCCTCTGATGATATGAAGACAACGTACCAAGCGAACAAGGTTCTGAAGACCAAGTGCTGAAGACCCTGAAGGCGCTGCTCTGAGGAGTCGAAGACTTGACATTCTTAAGAACCAAGCTATGTTTTCCCTTCTTACTCATGCTCGTAAAAAGCCTCTGAAGTTGAGAAGCCAAGAATACAAAGCTACATAGTACATCTGTACCACAATACAAGCGAAAATATCTTGGTAACAGTGCAACAGTACAAACGAAGATATTCTGACAAGACAGGAAGCAAAAGCTTTTATCTGTCCTCACGCTTCTAGCTGCTAACCTAGATAGCTATCATGATTACATTTCAACGGCTCTTTCTACACGGCTATATAAGGAAGCAAAAGACTTGAAGAAAGTACACACGAAAGAACTGCAAAAATACTTTCTAACTGAAATCTTTCTTAAGTCATTCTGGTCGAAACTTGTTTACACTTTCAGCTTGTATAAGAAGCACTTGTCTGTAAACATAACTTATTCAAACTTAGGATTGTGTTCCTTAAGAAAGACCGTGTGGTTGTATTTCTTGAGAAGTCTAGGACGTGTTGTCTTAGAGGTTGTTCCTTGAGTAAGACTTGTGAGGTTGTATTACTTGAGAAGTCTAAAACTTGAGAGTGTTAGAGGTTGTGTTAGTCACCAACTATTTGGCTCGTGCAGTGTATTTATCTGATTGATTAGTGGATTAAGACCTCGTTGAGAGAGGCAAAATCACCTTGGCGGATGGACTAGATTAACTTGAGTATTTCTCAAGTGAACTAGTATAAACATAACGTGTTATCTCTTTACCATTCAACAAAGGTTATTATTGCTAAAAGAAAGAGTCTTATAAAAGGGATTTATTTTTTTAAAGAAACAATTTTATTTTGAAAAACCAATTCAAACCCCCCCTTTCTTGTGTTTTTACACCTTCAATTGGTATCAGAGCTCCGATTCTGAGGAGATAAAAAGATTGAATTTTTATCAAGCATTTAACAGTGTTCAGTACCGATCCAAGTGTGAAAAACAATGACTACACCAACTCCTGAGACAAGTGTCATTGTGAATTAAAGATATTCTTATACTGCAAAACCTCCTATCTTTGATGGAGAAAATTTTGACTATTGGAAAGATATAATTGAAAGTTACTTTTTGTCGTTTGACTTAGATCTATGGGATCTGATAGTTGATGGCTACAGTCACCCCGTAGATTCTGCAGGCAAAAAGATTGAAAGAAGCGCATTTACAGATACACAAAAGAAAAATTACAAGAATCATCACAGAGCAAGAACTATTCTGTTAAATGCAATTTCATATACAGAATATGAAAAAATTACAAACAAAGAATATGCAAAGTCTATCTTTGACTCTCTTCGTATGACTCACGAAGGCAATGCTCAAGTCAAGGAGACGAAGGCTCTTGCACTAATTCAAAAATATGAGGTCTTCAAAATGGAAGATGGTGAATCCGTGGAAACCATGTTCTCAAGGTTTCAAATGCTCGTTGTAGGACTCAGAGTTCTGGACAAAGGCTATTCTACTGCTGACCATGTCAAGAAAATTATCAGAAGTCTGCCTGTCAAATAGAGACCAATGGTGACTGCCTTGAAACTTGCAAAGGATTTGAATAGTATAAGTCTTGAGGAACTTATAAGTTTGAAATTCTGGTATCAGATATGTGATGTCAAGTGCAATGTCACAACATCAATATCTGTTGTATGAACAAGGCAATAATAGTAATCAGAAAAAGCAGTAAACAACACACAGAATTTGTTCACCTAGTTCGGTCTAACAACCTACATCTGGGGGCATACCAAGCCAGGAAGGAAATCCACTATTAGCAGTATCAAATTACAGACTCAACAAACCAGTTGACAATCCACTAACTTAATCACTACCCAATGACCCTTCTATCTAAGTCATCCCTAGATAAGAGACTCCATCTCACTCCTAATCATCGTAATGATGTCTAGCAGTCAACATCTCAGTCACTGCATCAACAACTTGATTTCCAAAAACTCTCCAAACACATAGAAGACACACTTCTATAACAATACCTAGACATGACCCTCATGACTAAGAACAATACTTAGAGTTGCTTAACAGCTTCCTCTAAGAACAATGACCATCTCACAATCCGAGTGGTTCACACATACCAACTCTCCTAGAGAGTGGTTCACAAACTAACCCCTTAGAATTTACATGATGGCTGGCTTCCATTAAACTAGGTTACAATGCTTCTATTTATAACCTTTTTCCCAACTGGATTTGGGCTTTAAATCTCAGCATATTAACTGCTACAAATCTGCAGAAGATTCTGCTACTAAATAGATCTTCAATTAAATCTTCAATCAAATCTTCAATTAAATCTTCAATTAAATCTTCATATCTTTTAGCCTTAAAAACAGCAACAAGATCTGCTCCAAATCTGATTGCAACTGAATATATCTTTACCAAGATATTCGCCTACAATCTCTCACTCTCTTCAGCAAAATATCTCTCCAATAACAGAAACACGCAGCCCTAATAAAACAACTCAGACTGATGTTTTATCAACTGATGTCTTAACATCGGGTTTGACATCAGCACTGAATCTGCAACCATTTACAACTTAACACAACCAGAATGTTAGAAACTCATGTTGAAACATCAACCATGACATCCACATTGTTTTACCAAAATTCCAGCCAACTACAAGAACTAACAATCTCCCCCTTTGGCTAATTTTGGCTAAAACACTTTCAGCTTGCAGCAGAAAAACACTTACTAACATTCACAGCACAACCTGCAGCAATACCAACCAGCTGCAACAACTAGTAACTCAGCACAAAACAAATTCCCTCTCAAAGCAAGAACCATCATACCAGCTGTTCAAACACGATTACTCCCCCTTAAGCCTATACCAACAAAACTAGGCAACACATGGGCTAACTCTCCCCCTTTTTAGCCACAATTGGACAAACTCTGAACATAGCAGCAAGCACACAAAAAATTCCAAAATCAAACTCTGAATCATCCAACCAATATACTCAGAACAAAATCCAGACTCAGCAGCTACTACTGTACATTCTCTCCCCCTTTATGGCCAAAAATTGACAAACATTAGTGTAAATGTATACTTCTGATTCAATCCATTGACCCACAAATCTATAGAACCAGGTCTAAACCGTCAAGAACACCATGAACTTCACCAGTAACACAATGTCATAACATCTTGTCTGACATTACAATCTGGATAAACTACTTCTTCAACAAAAGATCAATTCTCCCTATCTAAGATAACCAGTGCTCCTTTGCAAGAAGAACACCTTAAATGAATGGAAAACATAAGACTCATCTTCATGTCTTCAAGAGCGCACCCTCTGTTCAACACACCTGCTGAACGCATTCACTTAATGCTTAATCCTCAAACAATCCAAATACCAGAACTCACATGATTCCCTCTTGGTTTGTTATCTTCTCATGCTCCAAAACTCACATCTTGCCAAGCTGATCAACTTCTCTCTGTAATATCCACAGGAATGATCACAATGAACTCCTTGATCATATCATTTGGAAAAACCAGACACAGTCTTCATCCATCCAGTCAGGAATGCTTCACACAATCATACACACACAATGTCTTCCACTGAACTCACACACCAAGACAAGTGTGACATCTCCCATCAACAAAGACCCTCACAAAGTAATCCCAAAATCTGCACAAATAAAATCATCCTTCAGACTCCTCCACAGAAGCATGTGCACATATGATTCAAACAATTAGCTTCACATGGCTAGAACCATTCATGTCCACACCAACATGCCATCCAACAGCCTAATGTCATAACATGTTATCTGACATTATATCCTCAGAAGAGGCAACCAATCTCCACAAGCTTGATCATCATGCCAGCTTCACAATATGTGTACCTTTGCAACAAAATCCATAGACAAGTACTCTCCCTGTCATGGTTAACTAAAGCTCTAGATGGAGATGAACATTTGAGCACACTTGCTGAGCACATTCACATATTGTACTTTCACTCTTGGAGAACACATTCAAGTATCCTGACTGGTATGACACTACTCACAGACTCCACAAATTCTCAGCTTTACTGATATTTAATCTCTTCAAGAGACACTAGAGGATTGACCGTCAGTAGCTGATCAACCTTCAAACCCAGAACATACACACAAACAAGAACCAGCATACTCTACATCTCAAGAATCTTCAAACTTTTAATGTTCAGACCTCCTGTCTGTCATTGAGATGTTGGATGCCATCCTTTTGTACCTAAAGGAGAGAAACCATTGACTGGTCATCACAAACAGCATAGACAATTATGCTTCTCCCAACACTTCAACCTACAAGGATGCCCTTCAATCCTTACAAAAAGATGTTCCATTATGTGAGGACACCACATAACTGGACTCCAGCTTTAGAGGAAACTTCTCATGCAGATATCTGAAATGCTCATCCTATGGTTGGTACACACATATAACTCCTTTCAAACAGAATCTGCTCCATGGCCATAAACAAGATTGTAAACAACTGGCTGCTTTGATCAGAAGGAACTTTCAGATATCAGAGAAAATGTCCTTGACATTTGAGCTTGACCTCCACAAAAATAAATAGCCTATGAACACCTACTCACTTAGATCAGAAATACACTAATCCAATGAGTGACACTATATTAATCATCTCTTGACCAACATACATATCTAAGACATGTTTCTTGAAGGAAACTTCTTAGACACATAACCCAGATGCCTCCTCTTCCAAGCCAGGAGTAGGTTTCAAACAGATGTGATCAATACACATTTGTTTAGCCCCCAAGCATCTGTTATGCAATACCTTTATCTAACAAGATTCTGCACAATCTGCTGGTTTTATGTTCCAACATCTGGTAGGACATAAGTTCTCTTCACAAGAAACACACCAAAAGATCCTTTAACACAGCCCAGAGATTGACCTTGTAGGGTTGGAGGCAAGAATAAATTGCTTCTAACTTTCTTCGGATCTCTTTTCAACAAGCTCATATAAGAGTTCCTTTATGAGTGGACTTGGGATGAACCACAAGTATCTTTGGCAACTCTAACAAACTAGTTGAAGATATCCTCAAGTATCACCACACCATGTGATACATCTTCAGAGGAGAACAGAATGTTACAGCCTTAACACAAAACCACCAGGAATTTTCCATCAGATATATGTATGCAGCGGAACACACACCAGAAAACTCCTCTACAACCTTCAGGCAAAACATAATAACCCTTGCATAAACACGACACTCCATGTGCACTAGGTCAAAATAGGTTTGAAAATAAGTCAAACCATACAGCAGCTCACCACCAAAGCTACAAGCCTGATAACAATAGACATGTCCAATACACCATCTCAGCAAAACTATCTTCCTTGCTCATGAACCAGAAAGTATCTTCCCTGGATCTCATCCAAAAATAGACAGGATGCCTACTCTGACACCAATTGAAATTCTGGTATCAGATATATGATGTCAAGTGCGATTTCACAACATCAATATCTGTTGTATGAACAAGGCAATAATAGTAATCAGAAAAAGCAGTAAACAACACACAGAATTTGTTCACCCAGTTCGGTCTAACAACCTACATCTGGGGGCATACCAAGCCAGGAAGGAAGTCCACTATTAGCAGTATCAAATTACAGACTCAACAAACCAGTTGACAATCCACTAACTTAATCACTACCCAATGACCCTTCTATCTAAGTCCTCCCTAGAAAAGAGACTCCATCTTACTCCCAATCATCGCAATGATGTCTAGCAGTCAACATCTCAGTCACTGCATCAACAACTTGATTTCCAAAAACTCTCCAAACACATAGAAGACACACTTCTATAACAATACCTAGACATGACCCTCATGACTAAGAACAATACTTAGAGTTGCTTAACAGCTTCCTCTAAGAACAATGACCATCTCACAATCCGAGTGGTTCACACATACCAACTCTCCTAGAGAGTGGTTCACAAACTAACCCCTTAGAATTTACATGATGGCTGGCTTCCATTAAACTAGGTTACAATGCTTCTATTTATAACCTTTTTCCCAACTGGATTTGGGCTTTAAATCTCAGCATATTAACTGCTACAAATCTGCAGAAGATTCTGCTACTAAATAGATCTTCAATTAAATCTTCAATCAAATCTTCAATTAAATCTTCAATTAAATCTTCATATCTTTTAGCCTTAAAAACAGCAACAAGATCTGCTCCAAATCTGATTGCAACTGAATATATCTTTACCAAGATATTCGCCTACAATCTCTCACTCTCTTCAGCAGAATATCTCTCCAATAACATAAACACACAGCCCTAATAAAACAACTCGGACTGATGTTTTATCAACTGATGTCTTAACATCGGGTTTGACATCAGCACAAAATCTGCAACCATTTACAACTTAACACAACCAGAATGTTAGAAACTCATGTTGAAACATCAACCATGACATCCACATTGTTTTACCAAAATTCCAGCCAACTACAAGAACTAACAAAGTTCTTTAAGAACTCATGAATAGAGCTTCAAGGAGATGAACCTCAGAAGAAAAATAAATCCATTGCACTAAAGGCCAAGTCTGAGAAGAAAAAGGCGTATCAGGCAGAGGAAGAAGTGGAAGAATCTGAAGAAGATTCAGATGAAGATGATATATCTCTCATATCAAGGAAAATAAGTCAATTATGGAAGTACAGAAAGAATAAGTTCAGAGGACCAAGAAGAAGATCTGAATCTACATATGGTCAAAGGAGAAATTATGGAAAAGATATTACATGTTTTGAATGCAAGGAACCTGGACATATAAAAAATGATTGTCCCAAATTTAAGAAAGAAGAGAGACCTCGGAAAAAGGGTCACATGGCAACCTGGGATGATTCAGAATCTGAGGATGATGTTGATGAAGAACGTGTCAACATGGCATTCATGGCAGAAACCAAAGATGTTTTATCAGAAGAAGAACTATCGACTCTGACGATGAAAGAGAGGTACTTTCTTCCTTATCCCGTTCTGAACTTGAAATAGGATTATCTGAACTTATGGAAAGATATCAAACCCTTCTAAGAAAACACAAAACTCTGAAAAAGACTTTTGTGGTTCCTTCAGAAGATCTTGCTAAAAGCAAACAAACCATCTCTGAATTAAATGAAAAATTATTTGTCTTAGAAAATTCAAATATTATCTTAAAAAATAAAGTCTCCAAGTTAGAAGAAGAAATCACTTCAAACATAACTAACACTAATGAAGTAGTCAGATATGATAGAGCCTTTCAACAGTTCCTTGCCAAAAGCATAGATAGAAGAAAAATGGCTTCATTGATCTATGGAGTTAGCATGAATGGTAGTAGAGGTCTGGGATATTCAGGACCATCACAACCATATGATGAGACCAAGAGTATCAAGATAATACCTCTGTCCAAACATTTTGTGTCCTCTGGCACTATCTTGAAATGTTCTGAACAAAAAGGTTCAAAATCAATTATTACACAAACACAGACACTGAAGAAAACTCCTAAACCTAAACACTATGCATAAATTCCACACTATTATTCTAATGAAAGGAAGTCCAAAGGTGTCAGAACCTCTGGAAAAGCTAATGTGAAAGGACCCACAAAATGGGTACCTAAGAATGAGATAGTTTATGTTGCAGACATCCTTAATGGCACCATTGAAACACCAATCATGGTACCTAGACAGTGGATGCTCGCGACACATGACGGGAGAAAGGCATATGTTCCAAGATCTGAAACTTAAACCCGGAGGTGTCGTTGGTTTCAGAGGAAATCAGAATGGAAGAATTATTGGCTCTGGAACTGTTGGAAAGGGTAAGCTTCCTTCTATTAATAATGTCTTGTTAGTTGAAGGTCTAATGCATAACCTATTGTCAATTAGTCAACTTAGTGACAATGGTTATGACCTCATTTTTAATCAAATGTCCTGTAAAGCTGTAAGTCAAAAAGATGGATATGTCATGTTCAATGGAAAGAGGAAAAATAATACATACAAAATTAAATTATCAGATTTAAAACATCATAATGTAAAATGTCTTTTGTCTGTAAATGAAGAGCAATGGGTCTGGCACAGACGTCTTGGTCATGTTAGCTTGAGAAGAATCTCTCAGCTGAACAAGCTAGGACTTGTCAGAGGTTTACCAAATCTGAAGTATTCTTCATATGCTCTTTGTGAAGCATGTCAGAAAGGCAAGTTTTCAAAAACTTCCTTTAAAGCAAAAAATATTGTTTCGACCTCTAGACCGTTAGAACTTCTTCACATTGATCTTTTTGGACCAGTGAAAACTGCCTCTATCAATGGTAAGAAATACGGACTAGTCATCGTTGATGATTACAGTCGTTGGACATGGGTAAAATTCTTAAGACACAAGGATGAGTCACATTCCGTGTTTGCTTCCTTCTGCACTCAAGTACAAAATGAGAAAAATTGCAAAATAGTTAAAGTCAGAAGTGATCATGGTGGAGAATTTGAAAACAAGGATTTTGAGGAACTTTTTGATTCGCATGGAATATCTCATGATTTTTCTTGTCCTAGAACTCCACAACAAAATGGAGTTGTAGAAAGAAAAAATAGGACTTTACAAGAAATGGCTCACACCATGATCCAGGAAACTGACATGGCTAAGCACTTTTGGGCAGAAGCAATTAACACAGCATGTTATATTCAAAATAGAATCTCTATCAGACCTATCTTAAATAAAACTCCTTATGAATTGTGGAAGAATAAAATTCCCAACATTTCCTATTTTCATCCATTTGGATGTACTTGTTTTTATGCTAAATACTAAAGAGAATCTTGGCAAGTTTGATTCCAAAGCACAGAAGTGTCTGCTGTTAGGATACTCTGAAAACTCAAAAGGCTACAAAGTTTATAACACAAAATTACGGATTATGGAAGAATCAATTCATGTTAGATTCGATGATAAGCCTGACTCTAAAAAGTCAGAGCTAGTTGAAAAACTTGCAGATTTGGAAATTAGCTTTTCAGAACCTAAAGAAAAGGCAGATGAAGTTAAAGAACAACAAGATCCTACTCCGGACACTATTGATGTAACTCAGAATACTCCACATCAAACGAAAAGAAGAATGTCTACATCTCATCCTGAGGAACTAATTTTGGGTAGCAAGGACGCTCCAATCAGAATCAGATCAGCCTTCAGACCATCAGAATAAACACTCTTGGGACTGGTGTCGTTAATCGAACCAACTACAGTTGAAGAAGCTCTTATGGACAAGGACTGGGTTCTGGCTATGGAAGAAGAACTTAATCAATTCTCAAAGAATGATGTTTGGGATCTAGTTCCAAAACCTAAGAATGTTCATGTAATTGGAACCAAGTGGGTATTCAGGAACAAGCTAAATGAGAAGGGAGAAGTTGTCAGAAACAAGGCACGACTTGTTGCTCAAGGATACAGTCAACAAGAAGGAATTGATTACAACAAAACATTTGCTCTGGTCGCTAGACTTGAAGCAATATGATTATTAATTTCCTTTTCAGTAAACCATAACATCACCTTATATCAGATGGACGTTAAGAGTGCATTCTTAAATGGTTATATATCAGAAGAAGTTTATGTCAAACAACCTCCTGGTTTTGAAAATTCAAAAAAATCAGATTTTGTTTTTAAACTTAAAAAGTCTCTCTATGGTTTAAAGCAAGCTCCCAGAGCTTGGTACGGTAGATTGAACAAATTTCTCTTAGAAAACAATTTCACCAGAGGAAAGGTTGACACAACTCTCTTCTGTAAAACATATAAGAATGATATTCTTATAGTTCAAATCTATGTTGATGATATTATTTTTGGTTATGCTAATCCCTCTTTATGTGAAGAATTTTCAAAGTTAATGCAAGCATAATTCGAAATTAGTCTGATGAGTGAGCTAAAGTTCTTTTTGGGAATTCAAATTGATCAGAAACCAGAGGCCACCTACATTCATCAAAGTAAGTACACAAAATAACTTCTGAAGAAATGCAACATGATGGATTGTAATACAGCTAAAACACCAATGCATCCAACATGTATTATGGGAAAAGAAGAAACATGAGTTAAGGTTTTTCAGAAGCTCTATCGTGGTATGATAGGCTCTCTCTTGTATCTAACTGCTTCTAGACCTGATATATTATTCAGCGTACATTTATGTGCTAGATTTCAATCAGATCCAAGAGAATCTCATTTAACTGCTGTTAAACGAATTCTAAGGTATTTGAAAGGAACAACTAATCTTGGCTTGATGTATGAGAAAACATCAGAGTACACTCTTTCTGGTTACTGCGATGCAGACTATGCTGGAGACAGATTAGAAAGAAAGAGCACATCCGATAACTGTCAGTTCCTAGGGAACAACTTAATCTCATGGTCAAGCAAGAGACAATCTACAATTGCACTCTCAACAGCAGAAGCAGAATACATATCCACTTCCTTATGCAGTACTCAGATGCTATGGATGAAAAATCAGCTGGAAGATTATAAGATATACGAGAGTAACATTCCTATCTTCTGTGATAATACTATTACTATTTGTTTAAGTAAAAACCCGATTTTACATTCTAGGGCTAAACACTTTGAAATAAAACACCATTTTATCAGTGAATATGTTCAGAAGGGAACCTTATGCTTAAAATTTATTGATACAAACCATCAATGGGCTGATATCTTTACAAAACCCTTGGCTGAAGATAGATTTCAAATTATTTTAAAACATGAAAATGGAGTACTGTCCAGAATGAGAACATTTTTCAGAACCACATGTGTTTAGTCAAAGAAAATAAGTATTTTTAAAATCATCAGAACCTTTGTGAACGTATCTCAGTTCTGATGATATATTTATGAATTGTCAAGTCGATCATGACGTGTCATTTAATTAGAAAATAGTTTTTGCATGTGATTTAATTATTTCTAAATCACTATATTTATCCAAATCAAACAAACAGTAATTTTTTCGAGATTGACTCAAAACTTTATTACAATTATTTACTTATCCCCTATATGGTGTCTATCTTTTTAAGTTTTCAAAAAAAATTCTATTCCCACTCTCACTCAAAAGAAACCCTAAAAACCCTAATCGCTTTCTCTCTCTCTCTCTCTCTCTCTCTCTCTCTCTCTCTCTCTCTCTCTCTCTCTCTCTCTCTCTCTCTCTCTCTCTCTCTCTCTCTCACTCCCTCAAATCAACTCAATCCTTGTTCTCATCCTCTCCGATCTTAACTATCTTCATGATGAACACCATTCAACAAGAAATTGTTCGCCTCTCTCAAGAGCTACCATCTTCATATATCGCACCGTCTACAACTTCCGCGACCGCCGCGATGATTGCTTCAACTCCATTATCTCTTCCCACGATCGATGCAAACCACGTAACACAGATAAATTCCTCTGTTACTTGTGTTGTGCATGCAGATGAACTAATCGTTCTGAAAGAGCTAGATGTCGACTTCAACAATCTTCGTGATAATGGGTTTAACCTAATTGATCAACTAAATACTTAACGATGGAAAAGTTACTTTGACAATCTTAGAGGTCCAACCTTTGATGACCTGGTAAAAGAATTCTGGAGACACGCTGAAACAGACGATCATCATGTTGTATCCTTTGTTATGAATCAAAAGATTATTAACACTAAAAAATCTATTTCAGATTTGCTATGGATGCAGTTCTTGGAAGGAAAAAGGGTTTATGGAAAAATTGAAAAATCTGACTCTGTCATCAACAAAGCAATTTTCAAAAATTGTCAACCTGGAACAACAGAGTACAAAAGCAAGAATTTGCGTGACAATCTGAGGATCTGGCATAAAATTATTCTTGGATGTATCAATCCAAGACCTCTAAAGAGTGCTGCAGATTTCTTCAACACAAATCAAAAGTACATGTTGTAGTACTTGCACAAGAATGAGAAAATGTGTCTTCCATCCATTCTATTCTACTACCTGAGAGACATGGTGCGCAAGACAAGAACAACAGCCTCACCAGATAGGAAGATTGTAAACTATATTCCCTTTGGAATACTTCTCTCTGATATCTTGGTTGAAAGTGGATTAGTAGAGTATCTAGTCAAGTAAGCTAAATATACAGAGTATCTGACGAGTAGAGTAGGAGAAGTTTTCAATGCTATGAACCTTAAGCATATGAAAATGGTTACAAGTGTTGAAGTGAAACCCATATCTATCCCTCACGACACTGTGATCAACAACAGACATCCAGTAAAGAACTACCCCTTCTATCGCAAAGAAGATAATCCAACAGCAATTGCTTCGTATGTTGCTATAATGAGAGAAGAAGGGCATGACATGCCAAAATTCAAATGTACGAACAACAAGGCCGAATACAAAGCATGTATCATGGGTCTCGAAGAAGCGATTGATTTAAGGATAAAAAATTTGGACGTATACGGCGATTCAGCCCTGGTTATTAACCAGATAAAAGGAGATTGGAACACATACCAATCAGGATTGATTCCTTATAAAGACTATGCAAGGAGGTTGTTACCCTTCTTCAACAGAGTCAACTTTCATCACATCCCTCGTGATGAGAATCACATGGCTGATGCATTAGCCACTCTCTCTTCCATGATTAGTGTAGGTCGATGGAATGACATACCTAAGATCGACATAATGCGCCTTGAACGGCCCGCTTACATCTTCGCGATTGAAGCAGTCATAGATGACAGACCTTGGTATCACGATATCAAATGCTTCCTTCAGAAACAAGAGTACCTATCTAGGGCACTCAGAAAAGACAGGAAAACCCTCAGAAGATTGGCTGGAAACTTCTTCCTGAGCAGTGACACTCTTTATAAGAGAAATTTTGACATGGTCTTGCTCCGATGCGTCGACAGACCAGAAGCAGACATGCTCATAAAAGAAATTCATGAAGGATCCTTTGGCACTCATGCCAACGGACACACAATGGCGAGAAAAATTCTCAGGGCCGGGTATTATTGGTTGACCATGGAATCCGACTGCTACAAGTACATGAGGAGGTGTCACAAGTGTCAGATATACTCCAACAAAAATCATGTATCGCCATCACATCTCAAAGTTCTCTCTTCCCCATGGCCTTTCTCGATATGGGGAATCGACATGATTGGCATGATTGAGCCCAAGGCTTCAAACGGACATCGGTTCATCCTAGTAGCCATTGACTATTTCACCAAGTGGGTCGAAGCAGCGTCATTCGCTAATGTAACCCGACAAGTGGTGGTCCGATTTATCAAAAACAATATCATCTGCCGTTATGGTGTTCCAAGCGAGATCATTACTGATAATGGATCTAACTTGAACAATAAGATGATGAAAGAGTTGTGTGCAGAGTTCAAGATCGAACACCATAACTCATCTCCCTACCGACCCAAGATGAACGGGGCAGTAGAAGCGGCTAACAAGAACATCAAGAAGATCGTTCAAAAGATGGTTGTAACCTATAAAGATTGGCACGAAATGCTACCCTTTGCTCTTCACGGTTATCAAACATCTGTCCGCACTTCAACAGGGGCAACCCCTTTCTCTCTAGTATATGGCATGGAGGCAGTGCTCCCCATATAAGTAGAGATCCCATCAATTCGGGTATTGATGGAAGCTCAGCTCACCGAAGCTGAATGGTGTCAAAGTCGACACGACGAACTGAACCTGATCGAAGAGAAGCGAATCACGGCACTATGCCACGGTCAGTTGTATCAACAGAGAATGAAGAGGGCGTTCGACAAAAAGGTCCGACCTCGTGTCTTTAGGAAAGGAGACCTCGTGCTCAAGAAGATACAATTATTTCTCACTGACTCTCGGGGCAAATGGACCCCAAATTATGATGGCCCCTATGTGGTCACGAAAGCTTTCTCAGGCGGCGCCTTGAGACTTGCAACCATGGACGGAGAGGAATTTGCCTACCCCACGAATGTTGATGTAGTCAAGAAATACTTCGCCTAAAACTAAAAAAAACGTCTCGGTGGATTGAAAACCCGAAAGGGCGGTCCAGGCAAAAGTTAGAGACATGAAAAAAAATCACCCCGATGGATTGGAAATCTCATAGTACAATCCAGGCAAAAATTAGGGATAATGGCAAGTAACTATGTTCAACAGAGGCAAGTCCCTCAGCAGCAGTTACAACATCATCTGTCGAAAAACTCCAGTCAAAGGTCATCTTCGACGGAAGCTCAGGATGTCCCGAACTCAAAGTTGGTAGAAGGATAGTGGTCGTTATGTTTCAACGTAGCCCTTTTCCCTGTAAATTACCATTTTCTAACTTTGTATATACTCTTTGGAATCACGCGTTTGGCTAATCTCCATCTTATCAATAAAATTTGAGCCCTTGTGCTTTTGTTTGCAATTCTTTACTTGTTTTAGCTTTACAGAACGACGTTGTTTAAACTTAATCAGCGATTCTTGAAATAAAACGAAAATGAATTTACTTGTTAAAAACTTTTTCTGCTTTTAAATTAAAGATGGCATTTCTTTTGACTGTTGAACATCAGAAGAACACCGATCGCTTCTCCCGAAGTAAGCGAACTTCAAAGTACAGAATCAAAGTACTCCTTCTAAACCAGTTCGCCTGAATGAAGGGATCAACTGTGTCAGAGACCTTGTTTCGTCTGACACCCTCGGCCGAGTTCTCATCTCCTAAGCCCGATCAACATAGCTCTCAACGGGACTATCTCTCCTAAGCAAGGTGGAATTGCTATTTTGAACCAACGGTACTTCTTCGCCCCGCGATGGCCGAGTATCCAATTGTGTTCATCCATTAGTCTGTATGTTGCGTCTGTTTTGTCAGCACATACATACATACATCATGCATTTTTTATTTTGCATTCACATTTCATATTGCATCACTATCACTCTAGTCGGTCCTGTCCCCTAGTGGTAGAAGTCCTCTCAATCGAGTTATCAGTTCTTGCCTCGTCAGAAAATACTGTTTCTGAACAACCTCGCTTCCAGTTTAATTCTGGAAAGAAATTGGTCCTTGACCACTTTGATAACTTGAACCTCTGAAAAGCCAGAGAAAACTTTCAATAAGCATCACTCTTCGCCATTGAAGATGATATCCTTGCTTTCCCGGATTAAGGAAAATCCACAGAGAAAGCCTCGTGATCAGAGATTTGGCAGCACGCCAGTTTTGCTCCGAAAAACCACTGATGAGAAGGTTATTGGCACCTCAAAATTGGATCCCATCATATGGCATTTCTCCGGGAAGATCCCGAGAAAAGTATGATGTAACCCCAAACGAAAACAGTCTCTCAAGAGACTCGCTTTCCCCAGTAGAATCGACAAATGGCGTCTCCAAAACAGAGAAGTTTGTGCACCTCTACAACTCAGACGAATGGGTTCCCCAGCAAGTCTGACATCAAAACTTTTTCCACTCAAATGGCATCTCCCCAGGAAAATTCGGCGAGAAGTTTGAGGGAAAGCCGCTACGAATAGCGTCCCTTGTCAGTAAAGTTTATTGACAAAAGAAACTAAGACCAGTTCCTTGGTAGGAAACCAGGATCGAGGGGAAGTTTAAATCAGAAACTAAGACCAGTTCCTTGGTAGGAAACCAGGATCGAGGGGAAGTTTAAATCAGAAACTAAGACCAGTTCCTTGGTAGGAAACCAGGATCGAGGGGAAGTTTGTTTCCACAACTGAGACCAGTTCCTTGGTAGGAGACCAGGATCGAGGGGAAGTTTACCTTTTCTAAGCATCATTTCTTAGCTAAAGAAGATGAATGCGTAAGCTACCATTCATAACCGCCATCAAAATTTCGGATATTCCGATATTTAATCCTCTTGCACCCCGAATGCCCGAATCCCTTCGTCATTCACACCTTCGGGTCCAAGGAGATTAAATAGGGGCATCTGTAATACCCCAAATTTTGACCACTTAGATTTCCCATCATTGTGAAAATCATCATCACAATATGGATGAACCATTATGCTTCATCAGTCTCCCCAAAGATGGGTGAGCATCCAATACAATCAAAATTAGGGTTTCAAGCCCTCTCTGAGTGCTTAGACAAAGGATCAATCCAGAAATGACATGATCTTCAACTTGTCTAATCTCTTAAATATTCCCAATGGATCAAAAAGGACTCCCACTTCAAGGATTAAGCACAAGGCTGCTCCCTTCTAGGTGGATCAAGTCTCAAGATCGACAGTGTCACCAAATTAGGGTTTAGGTCGACCAGGGCCTCCAGATGGAAATTTTCATCTGGGCACAAAGCAATGATCCAAAACATGATCTAATATACTTCATGGAACCTCATGAACCCATGCATCAAGTCAATTTTGCCTCAGGGGATGCATTCATTAAAAATCAGGAATTAGGGTTTCTTGACCTAATTCACCCCGAAGTTGACTTTTGGGACAAACCATGAGCCAAGACCTCAAGACATGATTTGAGGGTCTCTAATATACCATATTGATCCATTTGGAACAATGGATTAATCCAAGAAGCTTGAGCAACAAGTCTCAATTTCATCTGCACCACAATTAGGGTTTTAAGAGAAAAGTCAACTGTAACTTTGACTTTTGACCAAGACATGCTCCCAAACCCTAATACATGATTGAATATACCCTATGACACCCTATCAGCCAAATTCAATTGCTCCTATCCACTTGGACACCTCAGAGGATTGAATCTAAAGGGGACAATCACTGAGCCAAGCCTCCAAAGTCCATGGAACAAGAAATAACATGTTAAACCTAGAATGGCCAAAATAGGGACAAGACTTCAAATTTGGAATGAGGCATTCAATGAAACCATCAAGGTGGCATGGACTGAGCCATTCTCATCTGAAATCAGTCAAGACTTATCCAAGACCAAGGGAACCAAAGCTCTGTGCCCTAACCTCTAGTCAATGGCTAGAGGAGACTTGGATTTTCATTTGCCAACATTGGCCAAACCTACTTACCAGCTGCCATGCACTATTCCTTGCAAAACAAACTTGTTCTACTATAAATAGAGCTCAATTGTGGTCAGTTTGAGTACACCAAATCCATCTAACAGATGCTTTCCTCAAAATCTCTTCTTTCACTCTAATTTTGCCTTCTAAGGCAAGTCACTATCGGGTTTTGAGTTTGAGAGCAGTTCCAATCAAACCAATCACTCACACGCCTCACATACATCACATATGAGCTGATCAAACACTTAGATTACTTCTGAAACATCAATTTCACAAAATCACCAGCTGGTTGCTCAAGGTTTTAACCAAAGTGCAGCTGAGGTACCACAAAATGATCCAGCCAATTTCAATCAAGTCCAACCATCCAAACACAATCCATAGGGTGTAGGGAAGCTGTTCAGATCATCACCACTCATCTGTAACACCTCCAAATCAAAAATCACTTTGAACTTGCTGTCACGACTTGGAGGTAAGCACATACTTGGTCATCTCTCAATCTATGCATATTTCCTCGCACAATAATTTGGCCATATGTTCATAATCATGCATGGAATGTTTTCCCTCAATTAATTGCATTGTTTGAATCGTGTATCAAAAATCCTAGCCTTCATGCAGAAATTAGGGTTCTTGAGGTTTCTTCCTGATTTCTTGTTGTATGTTTAATTTAAATGAAATTAAAGTACATAGACATGATCGTGAGGTTGAGGCGAGCATAATGATATGTGGATTGCATGATATGATTAAGTATTCATGGAGATTGGATAGAAAATGCAAATCTGAGAAACCAAGAACACGCGCGTGTTCTTCAGTTTGTTCTTGGCGTCATTTTTAGAAATTCAAATATTTGAATTTTGTGCTTTTGTTTAATTGATTCAAAAATTAATTTCTCTCTGAGTTTTAATGATTTTGAGTTGATTCTTTTTTTAATATTTCACAAAAATGTTAAAATATTTTATTTTCACAAAAAATCCCAAAAAATATTATTTATTTCATATAATTGATATTTTTGTAAAGAATTAATATTTTAATTATTTTTGGCATTTTAAATATTTTTTCTACATTGATTTTGCAACTTTTAATGCTTTCTAATTATTTTGTAGGTCAATACTTAATTTTTGAAGCATTAATCCAAGATCACAATTTGTTTTCCATGTGTTAAACAATTTTTGATCATTTTAATTGAATTTTTATTCAATTAAATACATTTTGAAAACAAATTAGGGTTTTGGATTAATTCAACCCTCATAAATCACTTTCAAAACTTTTTTGGGCCTCTTGAGAGAGTGTAAGACCCATCCCCCTTGTAGAAAAACTTTTTGGGCCTCACTCATTGTATAAGTCCCTCTGTACAAGTAAACGGCGCGATCGTCGCCCGTTTAAAAATAAAAAAATCATCTGGGCCTCTCCTTGAGCTATAAGACCCATTCAAAACACTTTGGGCCTCTATTAGAGTGTAAGACCCAATCCCCCTTTTAACCAAAACATTTTTGGGCCTCACTTATTGTATAAGTCCCTCTGCGTTAAAAGAAAACCTCGGCGCGATCACCATTTTTAAACGAAAAATCATTTGGACCTACCCTCGTGTTATAAGCCCCTCTATTTTCTTTAAACCTTTTTTGGGCCTCTTGAGAGAGTGTAAGACCCATCCCTTCGTACAGAAAACCTTTTTGGGCCCCAGTCACTTGTATAAGTCCCTCTGTACAAATTCAAACAGTGCGCTCACTTATAAAACCCTAGGCCTCTCCTTGAGCTGTAAGCCCCAAATCTTTCTTTTTCAAAGCACTTTCTCCTTTGATTTTGAATATACTATTGTTTTGAATCTTTCTTTGTTGAACAACTAACCAAACAGCATGGAAGCACTACAACCGAGTAAGTGGTTATCGCTTTCATTTACTGCTTTCATATTATAAACTGTATTGTGGGGCTGCTCACTGTAAGTCTCCTTTCATAAACTCATATCTACTGTGTAATAATAGTATAGATATTTCGAGTTTCCCCGGCAACTACGTCTAGAACTAGGTGACGCCGTTTCATTTATTCGTAGAAATAGATGCCTAGATCCCCAATAGGAGCACCAGATACAGTCTTCTCTTCGGTTGTCCTCCTTAGGAATCGTCAAGAAGCTCTACTCCCCAAGATGAATGTATTCTCCGTGAATGGCATCTTTGAGTTTCTTCCAAATTCTCAAACTTTCCTGACTTGATCTATTCCTTGTGGATAACTTGCCTTGAATGTCTCGGGGTTTGGGTACCCACTACGGTCATAATCTTGGACCTTAACTAAGGAACCCTCTTTAAAAGTTAAAAGTCACTGGATAGTAAACCTCGCACGTTTACCAGTGGTTTTTATCTTTAAAAGAGTTATCTCTCCTAATGGAAAGGAGATGATAGACCCACGGGCTTCTTAAAAGCATCGGCCTCCTCTTGGGCATTATTCAAGGACCCTATGGCTTCTTAAAAGTATTCACAGCCTCCTCTTAGGCTTCGTATAATGATCTCTTCCTCCGGGAATGATAGCCTCCTCTTGGGCTTCGTACAAGGACCCGTCGGCTTCTTAAAAGTTTCCAGCCTCCTCTTGGGCTTCGTACAAATTGTCCCGACGACCTTCTAGAGGTATAGGAACAGAACCTAGTCATCCTCATAGAACAGTCCTTTCATAGAGTCTACTACTGTTTCTCAAAGCATAGTACAAAAGAAAAAAACTCTAGACTTGGACAGTCTAACTTCCTTGAGTCTCAAAGACATTCTCAAGTTACCCCTTCGTAAAATAGGAAGGAAACCCGTAGACTCTGACAGTCTCAATACCCTTTGGATTTCCCATTCCCTCAAAGTGAAGGAAATATCCCTGATCCTCAAATCAAATCCCTGAGTACAGTGTTGCTCATATAAGAACTGATTTTCTCTTTTAAAATCAGTATATTGGATCTGTCACTCAACTGAGTCAAACTTTTAGCCTCTATCTCAGGCTTCGTACGAGACACAAAGACTCCCTCGTAGAGTCAAACAAACAATCGCCTCCATCTCGGGCTTCGTACGAGATACAAAAACACTCTCCTGTTGGTCAAACTTTTAGCCTCTATCTCGGGCTTTATACGAGACACAAAGACTCTATCATCGGGTCAAAAACTTTTAGCCTCTCTCTCGGGCTTTGTAAGAGACACAAAATAGCCTCCTCTTAGGCTTTGTATAATGATTTTCCTAGCGGAAATTAGCCTCCTCTTAGGCTTTGTATAAGAAAACCACTGGTTGATCCAATCAACCTTTTAGCATCAAAGCTGTGCCTCGTTCACAGTACACAAACATCAACAACTCCTTTCCTTTCATCTAATCGCTGTAAGCGGCAAGCCTCTGGATCATCTATATCCATGCCACTGTCCCTCTTTTAGCATGAGAAATTCCTAAGGAAAGATGGCATTGCTCTACAGTGAGTTAAAGTATTCTCCTTTAGGTTAAAACCCTTTCTTCAGAAATTATGGCATTGCTCGGATCCGCGTATCCCAGTTAAAGTAATTCTCCTTCCCCCTCTTTAGAGATGACAAATTCTCTCTAAAGTCGAGGTCTTTCAGCTTCACGTCTTGGGCTTTGAACAAGACACAAATAAACCTTTCAGCTTCACATCTTGGGCTTTGAACAAGATACAAACCACCTTTCGCTTCACGTCTTGGGCTTTGAACAAGACACCAAAACACCCATTTCCTCCCATAGAATAGGAGGAACTACGAACGCTCTGATTTCCCTATTTCGGTAAACGGGAATACGTAGGCATAAGATCGAAAGAAAAGATCTTAGCGAGCGCAATCAACAAAAAACCCAAATCCCATATCTCCATCAATCAAAAGCATTAATTCAAAAGCATCAGTCCTAACATCCTAATCCTTGTTCCCCGCCAAAAACCTTCTGCCTAGATAAAAAGAAAGAAAACTGTATTGGTGAAAATACAAATAACCAGTACAAAGGCCCCCCCACATTGATAGCATTCGTAACCTAACAGACCGCTGTTTAAACTCAGTATGCAAGCAGGGTTAATTGGAGACATCTATTTCCCTTCCTTATTCAGCTCACAATAGGATAAAAAATGAATCGACCTGTAGTTTTAAGCTTAAACCGCAGAGAGCGACCATCGCTTAAGAACCGCGTCCAAAATCGCTCGCTACAGAAAAATGGCGCCCATCGTGGGGCCGGTCTTTGTCAAACTCGGTCTTCCTTCTCTTCACTTGTGTGAATACCACAGATTGGGGTTTCCGCCGGGGAACCCATTTTCTGTCAGGAACTTAGGATTCATAGCTTTAAAGGTCTAGGATGTTTAGGACAAATATATATACTGCTTTTCCTAATTGCTATACGTGTTTATTTTTCTGCTACTGGGAATGCGGGTGATGCCGTATGTGGAAAGATTGAGTATACACCTAGAAAACCCAAACCCTTTCGTAGTGCGGAAGCTATCGGAAATAGATGTTACGCGATACTACCCTCATTTGAGGCTGGTGATCTATTCTCGGTGAATGGCACTTACTCTAAGATTGCACACAACTTGCTGGCGATCCGCTTGTTGTCTGCCTTCCTGGGAGGAGCTGATGATAATGAGTACAGGTACAAAAATCACCCTAGTATAAACCTTTGGGGATGGGTAGAGCCTTGACTTCATGACAACGACCCTTTGACCCCATGTTTTTTCTATGTTTTTGTGTGCTGCATTCATGCATTCATTTAATAAAACATTAAAACATTCAAAAAACTTTCTCTTCTAGTCTCTCTGTTTTTCAAATTAAACTAAGATTGTGATTGCAAATATCAGAGAAAAGGATTACGCTGATGGATTTCAGTAGAAGGAGAACTCGCCAGTACACCTTCAAGGTTCCAAAACTAGGGGATTTGAGAAGGTTAGCAAGGATGATCGTTAACCTAGAGGCTATTAGAGCCAAGCACGGTGGTTTGCTACCACTGTTAAGAGTCCATGTGATTGAGGGAATCATGGACGCGCTCATTCAGTTCTACGATCCGGTTTATCACTGTTTCACATTCCCGGATTACCAGCTATCACCAACGCTGGAGGAGTACTCTCATCTGGCTGATTTACATATCACTGATCGAGCTCCATTTTCTGGACTGGAAGAAATTCCAAAGAATCAGACTATTGCAATAGCAATTCATTTGGACGAGTCTGAGGTCAGGACTCACATGACCACTAAGGGTGGCATCCAAGGTTTGCCAGCCCAATTCTTGACAAAAAAGGCTCTATACTTCGCTAGTATAGGGAACGGGACTGCTTTTGAAAGCATCTTTGTCTTGCTCACCTATGGATTATTTTTGTTTCCCAACATCAATAACTTCGTCGATATCAACGCTATTAAGGTTTTTCTCATTGGAAACCCTGTGCCAACTTTGCTCGCAGATGCGTATCATTCTGTACACTTGGGAAATTTGTACAATGGAGGGGAGATCACATGCTGTGTACCTCTGCTTTACAAATGGTTTATCTCTCACTTGCCCAAGTCTGCTGCTTTTTGGGATTGCAAGAGTGTCTTACGTTGGTCGCAGAAGATCATGTCTCTCACCAATTCCGATATAGATTGGTGTAATAGGATTTATGAGGGAATCAGAATCATTGACCGTTGTGGAAACTTCCCCAGCGTACCCCTCATAGGAACTAAAGGAGGAATCAACTATCATCCGATATTAGTTCTTTGTCAATTTGGATACCCGATGAGACACATCCCACTGGGTGTTCATCTGGAAGGTCTTTTCTTCAAAGAAGGAGAAAATGACAGAGCACTAAAGATGGAAATAGTGCAAGCTTGGAAACAGGTTCATACGAAAGGACGAGAGTCTCTGGGAAAACCGGACTTTGTCTCGGTGGAGCCTTATCTCCATTGGGTACAAACCAGAGCTCTCAAGCTAAAAATGCCTTATCCTCGTTACGGAATTCTTCCACCGAGGGAAACTGTCATGTACTTCATGACGGAAACTGAAAAGCTTCAGGTTACTCTCAACAAAGTTCAAAAGGAAAGAAGATCTTGGAAGAACAAGTACCGCACCCTCGACGTAGAGTGTATCCAAATACAACAACTACTAAAAGAGAAAGATGCTCTAATTGAAATTTTGGAGCAGCATGTTGTAGAGAATCAAGATGACCAAAGAAATTTGCTCACTCCTTTCACTTGGCAAAGGAATGACAACCCGACAACGGCCCAAGCGCCCCAGTCAAAGAAAAGGAAGATACCAGAATCAGCACCCGGTTTCTCCTCAGAGAGGACTCGGGACCCATTAGTTTAGGTTTCTGTTTCTGCACTTTGTAATCTACTGTATTTCCATTTCTGTAATCCTTTGAATTTCAATAAAAAGGGGTTTCCCCACTGTTTGATATTTGCAATCTAATTGTCGAAGTTTATTTTGATTAAACAAAAAAAAACAATTAATATAATCATTGCATTCATCATTCTCACATCGCGTATTCTTCTTCCCTACGAATCTCACGTTTGTGTCTCGATTCTAGAGTCAAACTGTCTCATTCGTATAATACTCGGGCCAATCGTCAGAAAAAGATGGATGATCTTGAGGAAGAAAACAGAGAGTTGAAAGAAGAGATTGACGCTCTGAGAGAGGATATGAGAAAGCTTTGTAACGACATGCAAGCCATGGCAGAAGCTCAGCTACAAAGAACTGTGATCTCAGAGATCACCTCAACGCCCATCATAGAAAAGTATGATCCTAGGTATCAGATGCCGAAAGATCATCCTTGGGCATGCCTGTTAACTATATCCCGGAAGGATATGTTCCGCCGATCACTGAAGATCAGGGAATCGCAACAGAAGCCGCTGGGCCTGAAGGTCACAAACTTCGGGAAAGCGAAGATGCCAGGGGCATACTGAAGACTCCTGAAGGTTACAAACTTCGGGAAACGCCAAGACTTACTGCCGTAGTCACGGTACCACCCCCTGTGGTGCACACTGTCCCGGAAGGACAGATTCCACAGACACCTTCTGGTAAGAAGGAAACTATGTTTGACAGAATGGATGAATTCCAGGAGCAGTTCTTGGAAATGCAGAAAGAGTTGCAAGCCATTCGCGGTCAGGATCTATTTGGAAAGGACGCCGCAGACCTCTGCTTGGTCCCAAATGTGAAAGTTCCGCACAAGTTCCAAATGCCCGACTTTGAAAAATACAAGGGAAACTCTTGCCCTCAAAGCCATCTGGTGATGTACGCTCGGAGGATGTCAGCTCAGACGGAGAATCAGGACCTGCTGATTCACTACTTCCAGGATAGTTTAATCGGTGCCGCACTCAAATGGTACATGGGTTTAAACCGTACTACGATCAGTACATTCAGAGATCTTGGTACTGCCTTCGTCCAACAATACAAGTACAATTTGGACATGGCACCCGACAGAGATCAACTCAGATCAATGTCGCAAAAGGAAAAGGAAACCTTTAAGGAGTATGCTCAAAGGTGGCGTGAAATTGCCGCTCAAATTTGTCCACCTCTTGAGGAAAAAGAGATGACAAAGATCTTCTTAAAGACCTTAAGCTCGTTTTACTATGACCGAATGGTTGCCAGTGCGCCCAGTGATTTCACCGAAATGGTCGGCATGGGCGTACGTCTTGAGGAAGCCGTCCGAGAAGGACGTTTGGTAAAAGACACTGGATCAACGAGCGGTACTAAAAAATACGGTAGTGCTCTCCCTAAGAAAAAAGAGCAAGATATTGGGAATATCTCTCTCGGAAAGCAAAGGCGACGTTATCAGCCAGTAGCAGTTGTTACTCCTGCTATCGGCCCCGCCCCTGTTCCTATGTATCAACCTCAGGTTGCGCAGGGCCAACCTGACCAACAAAGGACACAACAGCCTCTTCAGCAGGCTCGTCCTCCATATAACAACAATCGTACAATACGGCCACCAAGATTTGATCCTATACCCGTAACGTACGCAGAACTGTTTCCGTTACTGCTGGCTAAGGGGCACATTCAGACTAAGTCTCCCCTTTCAGTTCCGGAAAATCTGCCTTTTTGGTTTAAAGCGGATCAAACATGCCCTTATAATCAAGGAGGTTCAGGGCATAACATTGAGACTTGTCTCAATTTCAAATCCGACGTGCAAAAGCTTGTTAGGAGCGGGCTCTTATCTTTCAAAGATACGAATCCTAATGTTCTTACGAACCTGCTGCCTCAACACGAGAAAGCTGCAGTCAATCTGATTGAGAAAGAGACTAACAATGTCTATCAAATTCATGATGTACCCTTATTGAGGACCAATCTGGTCAAGATGCATTGTAGACAGAGTGGATATGGCCATGTGTCACCTCATAATTATCACCAGTGTGATATCTGCTCTAAAGATAACCAAGGATGTTCGGTAGTGTAATCAGCTCTACAGGAACAAATGGATCGTGGATGGATCCAAGAGCACCGAGTTCGTGGAGTTAACATGGTTTACACGAATTCCAACATCATTCAAAACCACGACATCCGTGCAATGAATGTCAACTTGGTGGCGACGCACTCAAGGCAAAGCCAGTATCATAATCTGTCGCGGTACGATTACAGTTCCTGTCTGATTTGCTCGGTAAACAAACAGGGATGCTCTTTCATACAAGAGGCCCTCTAGCGTCAGATGGATCTTGGATGGATCCAAGACTACCATGATAGGAACTCCTATCAAATCAACATGGTTCAGATCTTTGACATCCGCGTAATGGATACCAACCTGGTAGAGTTACATGCTGAGCAGGTCCGACTTGGATTCTTAATATCACATGACTATCAAAATTGTAAAGCGGGTTGCGAAAACGATCGAGGTTGTACCCTTTTCCAGGAGGCACTTCAGTACTTGTTAAATCACTGGTGGATGCCAATCTATATGGACGAAGATACTCAGCAGATTAGTATCAATAACAGGAATCCTACTCGTCGTCAAAGTCAGGATGTCCGATCAATGGAAGGTAACCTAGTGAGGTTACATTGTATTCAAAGTGGGCGTGGCCAGGTGCCACCACACAACTATGACAGTTGTGGCGTCTGTTCGAAAAGTAACCAAGGGTGTTACCTTGTGAGAGCAGCTCTTCAGGGTCAGGTCGATCATGGAGAAATTCGTCCATATCCAGGTTCAGGACCCATCATTTGGTCGCCGAACTACCTTGCCGAGCAAGCTGAGGATGTTGTCACGATCTCTGGTCATCACAAGACCAGGGATGTTTTTGCCATCATCCCTCTACTTAACGAATCTAGAGTTCCCAACCAGGAACGGATCGAGATTACTTATGATGGTCAGAAAAATCAGAAGGTTCCCATAGTCATCTATCTACCGGGGCCACTACCGTATGAATCAGCTAAGGCAATCCCTTACAAATACGGTGCAACAATAATCGAGAATGGAAAGGAAATTCCATTACCCTTCGTCGTGAACATTGCAGACATCAGTCGTGTAACACGGAGCGGTCGAATCTTCAACCGAGGGGTTGGAGAATCCAACAAAGAAAAGGAACTTCAGGCGAAAATTCCTGATCCACCAGTCAGTCAATCTGGTAATCCCGACTGTTCAAAAGACAAAGATGAGATGCTAAAGCTCATCCAAAGGAGTGAATATAACATTGTTGATCAACTGTTACAGACTCCTTCAAAGATCTCAGTATTATCACTGTTACTCAGTTCAGAAGCACACAGAGAGGCTCTACAGAAAGTCTTGGAGCAAGCCTTTGTGGAACAGGATGTAACAATCAGACAATTCGATAGCATTGTCTCTAACATCACTTCCTGCAATAATTTGGGATTTAGTGATGAGGAATTACCTGAAGAGGGTCGTCGTCATAACATGGCGCTCAACATTACAATTAACTGCCAGGGCGATGCTTTAGCCAATGTACTGGTAGACACAGGGTCAGCCCTGAATGTTATGCCGAAGTCCACTTTGACGCAATTATCATTTAAGGGCCCTCCTATGAGAGTCAGCGAGGTCGTCGTCAAAGCATTCGACGGATCCAGAAAAATAATTATCGGCGAAGTTGATCTTCCCATAACTATTGGTCCTCACACTTTCCAATTCACTTTCCAGGTCATGGACATCCGGGCAACATACATTTGTTTATTAGGAAGACCTTGGATACATCAGGCTGGAGCGGTTACTTCAACCCTCCACCAAAAGCTAAAGTTCGTCAAGAACGATCAACTTGTCACGGTTTGTGGGGAACAAGCCTTGCTTGTGAGTAACCTATCATCATCTGCTTGTGTAGAACCCGAGGAGGTTATTGGAACTCAGTTCCAAGCACTATCGGTGAGCAAGAACGATCAATCCAAAGAAGGAACTTCAATTTCCTCATACAACGATGCTATCAAAGCGGTCGAGAGTACTGATATGACAGGATGGGGACGGCTTGTCATTCCTATTGACAATAAAACAAAGAAGGGTCTTGGTTTTTCTGCAACCTGTACTCAGACAGCCGCCAACGATGAAAGTCTTCATCCCCTTCAAAACTTCTTCCACAGTGGAGGTTTTCTTCACCCAGTGTCTCAGACAGTTCATGCTATCAATGAGGAAGATCCCTCTGACATAGATGAAGAGTGGAAGTCCTACCTTAACAAGGACGGCTATATGTCTCAGGAAGAGGTGCCTATGCCTTTTTGCTTTCCTACAGAAAGTCCGAGATTTATACCAAGATCAGATGTCGAAATGATCTACGGAGATTGTGATCCGGAAGGATGTCGTGCTCCGCCAAATTCATTAGAGGAAGACACTCTGATGAAAGAAAACTTTGATCACAATTACTATGGCCCGATGGATGGTCTGCCAATGTGGCAGCCTTACCCAGGAAACTTGGGGCAAGAAAGTCAGCCGAGTAATGAAACTCAGTTGAGCATCATTGAACAGAATACCTGTGTCCCCGCCATGTCATGGGATCAACACTCAGGTCATTCGGAAACTACTCAACATGAAGATGAATTCGCAACGTTTGCAGGACTTGAATTCATCAACTATGCTTTTCCCGAGGTCAACGTCATCGAGAGAGATAACTCCTCCAGTTCCAAAGAATTTTGGGACACTCTGGGACAACCAAGTGGAAAATACGACTTTATGGTCAAGTACACTGCTCCCGAAAGCTCTCGTATCAGGCTCGAAGATATCCAGTCAACTGGATGGGGAGATACAGCTTAGAGCTCCAATGTTATGCAAAATGCAACAGAGGAATCCTCCTACGACAATTCTGCCTGGGAAACAGATTCCAATGATCCTGCTCCACCAGAAATCAGCGTCATTTCTAAAGACAAATCAAGGAAGGTTCCAGACTTTGTGATTCACCGAGGAGTTCGCCGCCAATGGGTTGCTGTCGAGGTTCCGAAGGTCGTTCATCAGTCAAAGTAATTTCCATCTTTAACCTTTCACCCTGCCCAGGTGAAACGGATGTTTTGATAGGGCTCGCTTTTTGTAAATTTCCCTCTTCGCTTTGCCCAAAGCGACAGAGTTTTGTTTTATAGGGTTGTAGTTTCAGGATTCGACTTGTTCATTAATAAAATAACGTCGTTCTGTAATTTCCGCATTAATTGTTGTTTTCTCTTTTTGCTTTTTCATAAAATGGTAATCCTAAAAAACAATTCAAAAATAAAAACAAGCAGTAAAATAAAAACACTGCACACATTTGCATTTTCTCTACCTCTTCTAAACACGAATCATCACGTCATGCAGATTGCTTGTTTTATACCCCGTTGAAACATACGATCCGATGCCTTCTCCTAACTTTGAGTTCCCGGTATTCGAGGCTGAAGAAGAAAATGACGACGAAATTCCAGAAGAGATCTCCCGATTACTCAGACAAGAGGAAAGGTCCATCGAACCTCACAAAGAGCCGTTGGAAACGGTAAACTTGGGTTCAGAAAAAGAGAGAAAAGAAATCAGGATCGGAGCACTGCTCAGTCCAACTGCCAGAGAGGGTTTGATAAAGCTTCTCAAAGAATTTCCCGATGTATTCGCTTGGTCCTATCAGGATATGCCAGGGTTGGATACCAGCGTCGTGGAACATCACTTACCGTTGAGATCAGAATGTCTTCCAGTAAAGCAAAGGTTGAGACGCACTCACCCGGACATGGCCATCAAAATCAAAGAGGAGGTACATAAATAGATCGGCGCGGGTTTCCTCGCTACATCTGGATATCCTCAATGGTTAGCCAACATCGTACCCGTTCCCAAAAAGGATGGAAAGGTCAGAATGTGTGTTGATTACAGAGATCTAAACAAGGCAAGTCCAAAGGACGACTTTCCTTTACCACACATTGACATGCTGGTTGACAGCACAGCAAAGTTCAAAGTATTCTCCTTCATGGATGGATTCTCGGGCTATAACCAGATCAAAATGGCGCCGAAAGACATGGAGAAAACTTTGTTCATTACCCCATGGGGTACCTTTTGTTACAAGGTAATGCCGTTCAGTTTGAAGAATGCCGGGGCAACCTATCAAAGGGTCATGACTACTCTGTTTCATGACATGATACACAAAGAAATCGAGGTATATGTCGATGATTTGATTGCAAAATCAAGAACAGAGGAGGAGCACGTTGAACATCTGTCAAAATTGTTCGAACGTCTAATAAAATTCAAGCTCCGCTTAAATCCTAACAAGTGCACCTTCGGTGTCCGTTCGGGGAAATTACTAGGGTTCATCGTCAGCCAGAAAGGAATTGAAGTTGATCCTGACAAGGTCAAGGCCATTCAAGAAATGCCTTCTCCGAAAACTGAAAAACAAGTCAGAGGATTCCTGGGACGTTTGAACTACATCTCCAGATTCATATTCCTTATGACCGCGACATGTGCGCCGATTTTCAAATTACTCAAAAAGAACCAGGATTGCGTTTGGTCAGAAGATTGCCAAACCGCCTTCGACAGTATCAAGGAATATCTGTTGAATCCTCCGATTCTATCACCTCCAGTGGAAGGAAGACCACTGATCATTTACCTCACAGTCCTAGAGGACTCAATGGGATGTGTACTTGGCCAACAAGACGAAACTAAAAGGAAAGAGTCTGCCATTTACTATCTAAGCAAGAAGTTCACCGACTGCGAGACTCGGTACACAATGCTTGAGAAAACTTGTTGTGTTTTGGCTTGGGCAGCCAAACGTCTTCGCCAGTACATGATTCGTCATACTACTTGGTTGGTCTCCGAAATGGATCCAATCAAGTACGTTTTCGAAAAACCTGCTCTCACGGGAAGGATTGCCCATTGGCAGATGTTACTATCGGAATATGACATAGAGTACCATGCTCAGAAAGCCGTTAAAGGAAGTATTTTAGCCGATCATTTAGCTCATCAACCGATTGATGATCAAGAATCAATCGGGTTTGACTTCCCAGACGAAGATGTCATGTATCTAAAGATGAAAGATTGCGATGAACCGTTACCTAGTGAAGGGCCAGAACCAGGTTCCCAGTGGGGACTTATCTTTGACGGAGCAGTCAATCATTATGGAAACGGAATTGGGGCAATCATTGTTACCCCTCAGGGTTCCCACATTCCTTTCACTGCTAGACTTACGTTCAAATGTACGAACAACGAGGCCGAATACGAAGCATGTATCATGGGTCTCGAAGAAGCGATTGATTTAAGGATCAAAAATTTGGACGTATACGGCGATTCAGCCCTAGTTATTAACCAGATAAAAGGAGATTGGAACACATACCAATCAGGATTGATTCCTTATAAAGACTATGCAAGGAGGTTGTTACCCTTCTTCAACAGAGTCGACTTTCATCACATCCCTCGTGATGAGAATCACATGGCTGATGCATTAGCCGCTCTCTCTTCTATGATTAGTGTAGGTCGATGGAATGACATACCTAAGATCGACATAATGCGCCTTGAACGGCCCGCTTACATCTTCGCGATTGAAGCAGTCATAGATGACAGACCTTGGTATCACGATATCAAATGCTTCCTTCAGAAACAAGAGTACCCATCCAGGGCACTCAGAAAAGACAGGAAAACCCTCAGAAGATTGGCTGGAAACTTCTTCCTGAGCAGTGACACTCTTTATAAGAGAAATTTTGACATGGTCTTGCTCCGATGCGTCGACAGACCAGAAGCAGGCATGCTCATAAAAGAAATTCATGAAGGATCCTTTGGCACTCATGCCAACGGACACACAATGGCGAGAAAAATTCTCAGGGCCGGGTATTATTGGTTGACCATGGAATCCGACTGCTACAAGTACATGAGGAGGTGTCACAAGTGTCAGATATACTCCAACAAAATTCATGTATCGCCATCACATCTCAAAGTTCTCTCTTCCCCATGGCCTTTCTCGATATGGGGAATCGACATGATTGGCATGATTGAGCCCAAGGCTTCAAACGGACATCGGTTCATCCTAGTAGCCATTGACTATTTCACCAAGTGGGTCGAAGCAGCGTCATTCGCTAATGTAACCCGACAAGTGGTGGTCCGATTTATCAAAAACAATATCATCTTCCGTTATGGTGTTCCAAGCGAGATCATTACTGATAATGGATCTAACTTGAACAATAAGATGATGAAAGAGTTGTGTACAGAGTTCAAGATCGAACACCATAACTCATCTCCCTACCGACCCAAGATGAACGGGGCGGTAGAAGCGGCTAACAAGAACATCAAGAAGATCGTTCAAAAGATGGTTGTAACCTATAAAGATTGGCACGAAATGCTACCCTTTGCTCTTCACGGTTATCAAACATCTGTCCGCACTTCAACAGGGGCAACCCCTTTCTCTCTAGTATATGGCATGGAGGCAGTGCTCCCCATAGAAGTAGAGATCCCATCAATTCGGGTATTGATGGAAGCTCAGCTCACCGAAGCTGAATGGTGTCAAAGTCGACACGACGAACTGAACCTGATTGAAGAGAAGCGAATCACGGCACTATGCCACGGTCAGTTGTATCAACAGAGAATGAAGAGGGCGTTCGACAAAAAGGTCCGACCTCGTGTCTTTAGGAAAGGAGACCTCGTGCTCAAGAAGATACAATTATTTCTCACTGACTCTCGGGGCAAATGGACCCCAAATTATGATGGCCCCTATGTGGTCACGAAAGCTTTCTCAGGCGGCGCCTTGAGACTTGCAACCATGGACGGAGAGGAATTTGCCTACCCCACGAATGTTGATGTAGTCAAGAAATACTTCGCCTAAAACTAAAAAAAACGTCTCGGTGGATTGAAAACCCGAAAGGGCGGTCCAGGCAAAAGTTAGAGACATGAAAAAAAATCACCCCGATGGATTGAAAATCTCATAGTACAATCCAGGCAAAAATTAGGGATAATGGCAAGTAACTATGTTCAACAGAGGCAAGTCCCTCAGCAGCAGTTACAACATCATCTGTCGAAAAACTCCAGTCAAAGGTCATCTTCGACGGAAGCTCAGGATGTCCCGAACTCAAAGTTGGTAGAAGGATAGTGGTCGTTATGTTTCAACGTAGCCCTTTTCCCTGTAAATTACCATTTTCTAACTTTGTATATACTCTTTGGAATCACGCGTTTGGCTGATCTCCATCTTATCAATAAAATTTGAGCCCTTGTGCTTTTGTTTGCAATTCTTTACTTGTTTTAGCTTTACAGAACGACGTTGTTTAAACTTAATCAGCGATTCTTGAAATAAAACGAAAATGAATTTACTTGTTAAAAACTTTTTCTGCTTTTAAATTAAAGATGGCATTTCTTTTGACTGTTGAACATCAGAAGAACATCGATCGCTTCTCCCGAAGTAAGCGAACTTCAAAGTACTGAATCAAAGTACTCCTTCTAAACCAGTTCGCCTGAATGAAGGGATCAACTGTGTCAGAGACCTTGTTTCGTCTGACACCCTCGGCCGAGTTCTCATCTCCTAAGCCCGATCAACATAGCTCCCAACGGGACTATCTCTCCTAAGCAAGGTGGAATTGCTATTTTGAACCAACGGTACTTCTTCGCCCCGCGATGGCAGAGTATCCAATTGTGTTCATCCATTAGTCTGTATGTTGCGTCTGTTTTGTCAGCACATACATACATACATCATGCATTTTTTATTTTGCATTCACATTTCATATTGCATCACTATCACTCTAGTCGGTCCTGTCCCCTAGTGGTAGAAGTCCTCTCAATCGAGTTATCAGTTCTTGCCTCGTCAGAAAATACTGTGTCTGAACAACCTCGCTTCCAATTTAATTCTGGAAAGAAATTGGTCCTTGACCACTTTGATAACTTGAACCTCTGAAAAGCCAGAGAAAACTTTCAATAAGCATCACTCTTCGCCATTGAAGATGATATCCTTGCTTTCCCGGATTAAGGAAAATCCACAGAGAAAGCCTCGTGATCAGAGATTCGGCAGCACGCCAGTTTTGCTCCGAAAAACCACTGATGAGAAGGTTATTGGCACCTCAAAATTGGATCCCATCATATGGCATTTCTCCGGGAAGATCCCGAGAAAAGTATGATGTAACCCCAAACGAAAACAGTCTCTCAAGAGACTCGCTTTCCCCAGTAGAATCGACAAATGGCGTCTCCAAAACAGAGAAGTTTGTGCACGTCTACAACTCAGACGAATGGGTTCCCCAGCAAGTCTGACATCAAAACTTTTTCCACTCAAATGGCATCTCCCCAGGAAAATTCGGCGAGAAGTTTGAGGGAAAGCCGCTACGAATAGCGTCCCTTGTCAGTAAAGTTTATTGACAAAAGAAACTAAGACCAGTTCCTTGGTAGGAAACCATGATCGAGGGGAAGTTTAAATCAGAAACTAAGACTAGTTCCTTGGTAGGAAACCAGGATCGAGGGGAAGTTTAAATCAGAAACTAAGACCAGTTCCTTGGTAGGAAACCAGGATCGAGGGGAAGTTTGTTTCCACAACTGAGACCAGTTCCTTGGTAGGAGACCAGGATCGAGGGGAAGTTTACCTTTTCTAAGCATCATTGCTTAGCTAAAGAAGATGAATGCGTAAGCTACCATTCATAACCGCCATCAAAATTTCGGATATTCCGATATTTAATCCTCTTGCACCCCGAATGCCCGAATCCCTTCGTCATTCACACCTTCGGGTCCAAGGAGATTAAATAGGGGCATCTGTAATACCCCAAATTTTGACCACTTAGATTTCCCATCATTGTGAAAATCATCATCACAATATGGATGAACCATCATGCTTCATCAGTCTCCCCAAAGATGGGTGAGCATCCAATACAATCAAAATTAGGGTTTCAAGCCCTCTCTGAGTGCTTAGACAAAGGATCAATCAAGAAATGACATAATCTTCAACTTGTCTAATCTCTTAAATATCCCCAATGGATCAAAAAGGACTCCCACTTCAAGGATTAAGCACAAGGCTGCTCCCTTCTAGGTGGATCAAGTCTCAAGATCGACAGTGTCACCAAATTAGGGTTTTGGTCGACCAGGACCTCCAGATGGAAATTTTCATCTAGGCACAAGGCAATGATCCAAAACATGACCTAATATACTTCATGGAACCTCATGAACCCATGCATCAAGTCAATTTTGCCTCAGGGGATACATTCATCAAAAATCAGGAATTAGGGTTTCTTGACCTAATTCACCCCTAAGTTGACTTTTGGGACAAACCATGAGCCAAGACCTCAAGACATGATTTGAGGGTCTCTAATATACCATATTGATCCATTTGGAACAATGGATTAATCCAAGAAGCTTGAGCAACAAGTCTCAATTTCATCTGCACCACAATTAGGGTTTTAAGAGAAAAGTCAACTGTAACTTTGACTTTTGACCAATGCATGCTCCCAAACCCTAATACATGATTGAATATACCCTATGACACCCATGGAACATGTCCATCAAGTTTGATTTAGGTCAAGGACATGATTTCCTGAAGAATTGCACAATTTGGAATTCATCTGATAAAAAGTCAACTGTGCACAAAAGTCAACTTTGACTTTTTGAGATTTTTCACCAAAATGGATTTTTAACCCTAAAATGATGTTAATGTATGATTTGAATCATCATTCATCAAGAAAAATCAAGAAAAGTGAGATAACTTGTAAAAGGGGTAACCATAAAACTTAGAAATTTTTCTAAGTTAAAAATAAAGTGGCAAAGGTACCAACTTTGGAGGACCATAACTCCTAAACCACAAGGCCATTTTTTCTCATCCAAAGATGGATTTGTAGCCCTCATTATCACCTACAAAAACTTCAACTACAAGTCATTCCAATTCATTAAGGATTTTGCATTATGGAGTGCTCAAAGTGGCTGAAAAGTGAAAATGTCACTTTTTCCAACACTTAGTGAAATTTTCACTAAGTCAGATTTTGCTTCACTTTTTGCCAAATGTAGAAGGATTTTTCACTTGGAATCAAAAGAGATCAAAACCAAACTTGTTCAAACAGTTGTTGTATCATGTAAAAGCTTTCCAAAATGGCCAAGAACATTGCCAAATTCAACCTACACCATTAGATACAACATTGCCAAGTTGCCTTGCTGAAATCTGTCAAGGCAAGGCAGAATTTGCAACTTTGGTCGATTTTCCAAAATCAGCCAAATTCAATTGCTCCTATCCACTTGGACACCTCAGAGGATTGAATCTAAAGGGGACAATCACTGAGCCAAGCCTCCAAAGTCCATGGAACAAGAAATAACATGTTAAACCTAGAATGGCCAAAATAGGGACAAGACTTCAAATTTGGAATGAGGCATTCAATGAAACCATCAAGGTGGCATGGACTGAGCCATTCTCATCTGAAATCAGTCAAGACTTATCCAAGACCAAGGGAACCAAAGCTCTGTGCCCTAACCTCTAGTCAATGGCTAGAGGAGACTTGGATTTTCATTTGCCAACATTGGCCAAACCTACTTACCAGCTGCCATGCACTATTCCTTGCAAAATAAACTTGTTCTACTATAAATAGAGCTCAATTGTGGTCAGTTTGAGTACACCAAATCCATCTAACAGATGCTTTCCTCAAAATCTCTTCTTTCACTCCAATTTTGCCTTCTAAGGCAAGTCACTATCGGGTTTTGAGTTTGAGAGCAGTTCCAATCAAACCAATCACTCACACGCCTCACATACATCACATATGAGCTGATCAAACACTTAGATTACTTCTGAAACATCAATTTCACAAAATCACCAGCTGGTTGCTCAAGGTTTTAACCAAAGTGCAGCTGAGGTACCACAAAATGATCCAGCCAATTTCAATCAAGTCCAACCATCCAAACACAATCCATAGGGTGTAGGGAAGCTGTTCAGATCATCACCACTCATCTGTAACACCTCCAAATCAAAAATCACTTTGAACTTGCTGTCACGACTTGGAGGTAAGCACATACTTGGTCATCTCTCAATCTATGCATATTTCCTCGCACAATAATTTGGCCATATGTTCATAATCATGCATGGAATGTTTTCCCTCAATTAATTGCATTGTTTGAATCGTGTATCAAAAATCCTAGCCTTCATGCAGAAATTAGGGTTCTTGAGGTTTTTTCCTGATTTCTTGTTGTATGTTTAATTTAAATGAAATTAAAGTACATAGACATGATCGTGAGGTTGAGGCGAGCATAATGATATGTGGATTGCATGATATGATTAAGTATTCATGGAGATTGGATAGAAAATGCAAATCTGAGAAACCAAGAACACGTGCGTGTTCTTCAGCTTGTTCTTGGCGCCATTTTTAGAAATTCAAATATTTGAATTTTGTGATTTTGTTTAATTGATTCAAAAATTAATTTCTCTCTGAGTTTTAATGATTTTGAGTTGATTCTTTTTTTAATAATTCACAAAAATGTTAAAATATTTTATTTTCACAAAAAATCCCAAAAATATTATTTATTTCATATAATTGATATTTTTGTAAAGAATTAATATTTTAATTGTTTTTTGCATTTTAAATATTTGTTCTACATTGATTTTGCAACTTTTAATGCTTTCTAATTATTTTGTAGGGCAATACTTAATTTTTGAAGCATTAATCCAAGATCACAATTTGTTTTCCATGTGTTAAACAATTTTTGATCATTTTAATTGAATTTTTATTCAATTAAATACATTTTGAAAACAAATTAGGGTTTTGGATTAATTCAACCCTCATAAATCACTTTCAAAACTTTTTTGGGCCTCTTGAGAGAGGATAAGACCCATCCCCCCTTGTACAAAAACTTTTTGGGCCTCACTCATTGTATAAGTCCCTCTGTACAAGTAAACGGCGCGATCGTCGCCCGTTTAAAAATAAAAAAATCATCTGGGCCTCTCCTTGAGCTATAAGACCCATTCAAAACACTTTGGACCTCTATTAGAGTGTAAGACCCAATCCCCCTTTTAACCAAAACATTTTTGGGCCTCACTTATTGTATAAGTCCCTCTGCGTTAAAAGAAAACCTCGGCGCGATCGCCATTTTTAAACGAAAAATCATTTGGGCCTACCCTCGTGTTATAAGCCCCTCTCTTTTCTTTAAACCTTTTTTGGGCCTCTTGAGAGAGTGTAAGACCCATCCCTTCGTACAGAAAACCTTTTTGGGCCCCAGTCAATTGTATAAGTCCCTCTGTACAAATTCAAACAGTGCGCTCACTGATAAAACCCTGGGCCTCTCCTTGAGCTGTAAGCCCCAAATCTTTCTTTTTCAAAGTACTTTCTCCTTTGATTTTGAATATACTGTTGTTTTCAATCTTTCTTTGTTGAACAACTAACCAAACAGCATGGAAGCACTACAACCGAGTAAGTGGTTATCGCTTTCATTTACTGCTTTCATACTATAAACTGTATTGTGGGGCTGCTCACTGTAAGTCTCCTTTCATAAACTCATATCTACTGTGTAATAATAGTATAGATATTTTGAGTTTCCCCGGCAACTATGTCTAGAACTACGTGACGCCGTTTCATTTATTCGTAGAAATAGACGCCTAGATCCCCAATAGGAGCACCAGATACAGTCTTCTCTTCGGTTGTCCTCCTTAGGAATCGTCAAGAAGCTCTACTCCCCAAGATGAATGTATTCTCCGTGAATGGCATCTTTGAGTTTCTTCCAAATTCTCGAACTTTCCTGACTTGATCTATTCCTTGTGGATAGCTTGCCTTGAATGTCTCGGGGTTTGGGTACCCACTACAGTCATAATCTTGGACCTTAACTAAGGAACCCTCTTTAAAAGTTAAAAGTCGCTGGATAGTAAACCTCGCACGTTTACCAGTGGTTTTTATCTTTAAAAGAGTTATCTCTCCTAATGGAAAGGAGATGATAGACCCACGGGCTTCTTAAAAGCATCGGCCTCCTCTTGGGCATTATTCAAGGACCCTACGGCTTCTTAAAAGTATTCACAGCCTCCTCTTAGGCTTCGTATAATGATCTCTTCCTCCGGGAATGATAGCCTCCTCTTGGGCTTCGTACAAGGACCCGTCGGCTTCTTAAAAGTTTCCAGCCTCCTCTTGGGCTTCGTACAAATTGTCCCGACGACCTCCTAGAGGTATAGGAACAGAACCTAGTCATCCTCATAGAACAGTCCTTTCATAGAGTCTACTACAGTTTCTCAAAGCATAGTACAAAAGAAAAAAACTCTAGACTTGGACAGTCTAACTTCCTTGAGTCTCAAAGACATTCTCAAGTGACCCCTTCATAAAATAGGAAGGAAACCCGCAGACTCGGACAGTCTCAATACCCTTTGGATTTCCCATTCCCTCAAAGTGAAGGAAATATCCCTGATCCTCAAATCAAATCCCTGAGTACAGTGTTGCTCATATAAGAACTGATTTTCTCTTTTAAAATCAGTATATTGGATCTGTCACTCAACTGAGTCAAACTTTTAGCCTCTATCTCGGGCTTCGTACGAGACACAAAGACTCCCTCGTAGAGTCAAACAAACAATCGCCTCCATCTCGGGCTTCGTACGAGATACAAAAACATTATCCTGTTGAGTCAAACTTTTAGCCTCTATCTCAGGCTTTATACGAGACACAAAGACTCTATCATCGGGTCAAAAACTTTTAGCCTCTCTCTCGGGCTTTGTACGAGACACAAAATAGCCTCCTCTTAGGCTTTGTATAATGATTTTCCTAGCGGAAATTAGCCTCCTCTTAGGCTTTGTATAAGAAAACCACTAGTTGATCCAATCAACCTTTTAGCATCAAAGTTGTGCCTCGTTCACAGTACACAAACATGAACAACTCCTTTCCTTTCATCTAATCGCTGTAAGTGGCAAGCCTCTGGATCATCTATATCCATGCCATTGTCCCTCTTTTAGCATGAGAAATTCCTAAGGGAAGATGGCATTGCTCTACACTGAGTTAAAGTCTTCTCCTTTAGGTTAAAACCCTTTCTTCGGAAATTATGGCATTGCTCGGATCTGCGTATCCTAGTTAAAGTAATTCTCCTTCCCCCTCTTTAGAGATGACAAATTCTCTCTAAAGTCGAGGTCTTTCAGCTTCACGTCTTGGGCTTTGAACAAGACACAAATAGACCTTTCAGCTTCACATCTTGGGCTTTGAACAAGATACAAACCACCTTTCGCTTCACGTCTTGGGCTTTGAACAAGACACCAAAACACCCATTTCCTCCCATAGAATAGGAGGAACTACGAACGCTCTGATTTCCCTGTTTCGGTAAACGGGAATATGTAGGCATAAGATCGAAAGAAAAGATCTTAGCGAGCGCAATCAACAAAAAACCCAAATCCCATATCTCCATCAATCAAAAGCAGTAATTCAAAAGCATCAGTCCTAACATCCTAATCCTTGTTCCCCGCCAGAAACCTTCTGCCTAGATAAAAAGAAAGAAAATCGTATTGGTGAAAATACAAATAACCAGTACAAAGGCCCCCCCACATTGATAGCATTCATAACCTAACAGACCGCTGTTTAAACTCAGTATGCAAGCAGGGTTAATTGGAGACATCTATTTCCCTTCCTTATTCAGCTCACAATAGGATAAAAAATGAATCGACATGTAGTTTTAAGCTCAAACCGCAGAGAGCGACCAGCGCTTAAGAACCGCGTCCAAAATCGCTCGCTACAGAAGGCTGCTGAAGAGGCCAGAGTAGTACAAGAAGCTGAAGCCATGGAAAAGGCCAAGCAAGATGCTGCGGTTGTTCATACCTCTGATCCTGCTGTAAAACGTTTGGAAATCGCAATTGAAGAAATCAGAGAAGAACAACAGAAGTTCAGAGAAAACTTTGAGGAACAAAACACTGTCAATACTAATCTTCAGAGCATGCTTTAGAAAATATGGAACAAGATGTCCTCTGAAAGCACCTAAGTTTAAGTCTTTTGTTTTTAAGATTTTAGATCTCTGTTTTTCACCCTTGGACCACTATTCTTTTTTATCTATGACAAAAAGGGGGAGAAGAAATATAATGTGATATTTTGATTCCATAGTCAATCTCTGAAAAACAATGTTGTTTACATGCTAACAGATAAACTGTTATTTCTATTATATTGTTTTTCTTTTTCAGGAATCCTGATCAAATCCAAGCCTCACTAAGTGAATCAGAACTTTGTGGAAAAGAGAATCAAGACTATGATGATTTCAGTATATGACATAATGAAATCAGGGGGAGCCCTAGCACAGATATTCATCAAGTCTAAGACTCAGGGGGAGTACTTCATATAAAGGATAAGCAATCTTTAGAACTCGTTATTTTCCCTGCATTATATATCAAAATTGTGTCATCAAAATACATAGTTTTGTCATCATCAAAAAGGAGGAGATTGTGAGAACAAGATTTGGTTCTGCAATATTATCTCTAAGTTTTGATGATATCAAATGAGTATTTCTGCATGAACAATTTTGTACAACTAATGTTTGTTATTTGTGAGAACCTAACAAACAGGTTATGCTTCCGTATATTGGCGCGAACACAATGTTCAAAGGAAAATACTTCGCCTATACACTTGAAAAGCAGAAGTACACAAGACTCTGATACAAAAGGAAAAGAGAACGAATTCTGAAGATCTAAAGACAAAGGTTCTGATTGAACGAAGTCCAGATGTTGAAGACTTATGTTCTCTGATCAAGGTTCTGAAGACCTAACTATAGTCTCTAGTCATGCTTCAACCAGATACTATCAGAAGCCTCTGATGATATGAAGACAACGTACCAAGGGAACAAGGTTTTAAAGACCAAGTGCTGAAGACTCTGAAGGCGCTGCTCTAAGGATTCGAAGACTTGACATTCTTAAGAACCAAGCTATGTTTTCCCTTCTTACTCATGCTCGTAAAAAGCCTCTGAAGTTGAGAAGCCAAGAAGACAAAGCTACATAGTACAGATGTACCATAATACAAGCGAAAATATCTTGGTAACAGTGCAACGGTACAAACGAAGATATTCTGACAAGACAGGACGCAAAAGTTTTTATCTGTCCTCACGCTTCTAGCCTCCAGCCTAGATAGCTATCATGATTACATTTCAACAGCTCTTTCTACACGGCTATATAAGGAAGCAAAAGACTTGAAGAAAGTACACACGAACGATCTGCAAAAATACTTTCTAACTGAAATCTTTCTTAAGTCATTCTGGTCGAAACTTGTTTACACTTTCAGCTTGTATAAGAAGCACTTGTCTGTAAGTGTAACTTATTCAAAATTAGGTTCGTGTTCCTTAAGAAAGACCGTGTGCTTGTATTTCTTGAGAAGTCTAGGATGTGTTGTCTTAGAGGTTGTTCCTTGAGTAAGACCTGTGAGGTTGTATTACTTGAGAAGTCTAAAACTTGAGAGTTTTAGAGGTTGTGTTAGTCACCAGCTATTTGGCTCGTGCAGTGTATTTATCTGATTGATTAGTGGATTAAGACCTCATTGAGAGAGGCAAAATCACCTTGGCTGGTGGACTAGATTAACTTGAGTATTTCTCAAGTGAACTAGTATAAACATAACGTGTTATCTCTTTACCATTCAACAAAGGTTATTATTGCTAAAAGAAGGAGTCTTATAAAAGGGATTTATTTCTTTAAAGAAACAATTTTATTTTGAAAAACCAATTCAACCCCCCCCCCCTTTCTTGTGTTTTTCACACCTTCAAGGTATTCCAAGTGAGTTCAAGTCCCATACGAGTGACAATCGCTTGAATTGCGTTTGAATCCTATAGAGGGACTGATATCCACCATGAAAGTTGAATCATATGAGCATGTATGAACCGAGAGTGGTCTAGATGTATGTCCATTCAGGGATTGATGTTTTGTGAATACGAATAGTGATTGTTGGAGTTATGAGAACTCAAGTGACATGTTTCCACAGATTGCGAATATCCGATAGATACTTAAGTCTACGTTAAAGGTGAGAAAAATACACAAGAAAAGGGGTTGAATTGTGTTTTCTAAATCTTTTCTACTTATGGTCAGAGTTTAGACTTTGACTAATAAATGCAGCGGATAGAAAGACATAAGTAATTAAATTGCCAGAGAACACACAAAAGTTATCCTCGTTCCCCTCCAACTAAGAGTAATCCAGTCCCCTTGCAGCACAAGAGATTTCCATTATAATCAACTAGATTACAACTGCTTATACACTCAAGTATAAGACTTTTCTGCTCAGACCCTTAGCCCGAGACTTCTCTGCTTAATCAGCACTTAATCAAGACTTCCTGCTTAGATCCTCAGATCCTAATACTTTTCTACTTAAACTCCTCATGTTCAAGACTTCCTTGCTTAGACCTCCAGTCCAAGACTTCCTGCTTAAACCCCTCGGATTCAAGACTTCCTGCTCAGATTCCATGAATCCAAGACTTCACTGCTCAAGCCCAAGGCAAGAGAATTTTATCCAAACTGACTATTTAGAGAATGAATAACTTACAACAACACTTGATTAACAATCATAGGTGTTCAAATATAATACAACACACTTTAACACTAATGATTCTTAACCTATTACAAGTTGTGTGAAGTGCGTGTATATTTCAGTTATAGTTGCAGTGTTATTATCTTGGTTGATATTCAATTCTTCTGTTCTTTTTATAGCTGAAGAAATAGAGTCGTTGCAGCAACTCAACGACTATATTCAGATCAAATCTCCTTGTACATCTTATTTTCCAATAAATTAGGTGTTGGAACTAGTAACCAAAGAATTATTCGGTGAACAAGGCCTTTGTCTAGAGAACTTTTATGTGAAACAAGTACAACACAATCTTTTGAAGATAGTATCAACTATTCTCGAGTCCCATGATTTCTGAGCATGAGTTGACATTACTCAATTTTAGAGGCAAGTACAACACGCTTCTGAGTCTGAGATGTACTTTTGATAACTTTATGACCAGGCTCTCTCACAAGTACACAATTAGAGTTGAACCATAGCTTCTTCCGTGACAGAACTAGTTTCATCAAGTAAATATAATTTTGTACACAAAAACCATCTAGTTAGAAATCCTAATTGTTCTTCAAATACTTTATTATCATCAAAACCTTGGAGGATACATGGTATGAACCAAATTTGTCTCAACAATCTCCCCTTTTTGATGATGACAACCTTAAGTATTTTAAAACAATCAGTTGTAAATTAATTACTCAACAATTTTCAGGGTCTGAGGTTTGTAAGCTCCCCCTATGTCAAACTGTCTTAGAGGTGAGGTTTGTAAGCTCCCTTGAGTTTTATATCTGAAGTCTAAGAGGTGAGGTTTGTAAGCCCCCTATATAGAATAATTGAATCCACTCCAAGATTAATCAAGAAGAATACTTAACCCATTTCTCCCCTTTTGTCATCAATAAAAAGACAAAAAAAAAGTAGACTTCAGCGATTAATAATGGTTTCTGAACAATTCAAAGCCGAACACCAGCCAGGAACAAGTTTTTCATCCAACCCAACTCGTTACATATGAGCAACAACACCTTGTTGAACAAGAATAATAGAAAGAACCCTACCAAAAGAAATGAGAAAAGATATTTTCTCACGAGATGCAAGTATCTATTTTTTCAGATAATTGAACATGGTTTGAGGCAGATTCACTACTACAAAACGCACAAACAACAATGTCACGTTTACAACGGATTCATCTAAACGGTTGTAATAGGTTAAAATTTTCGTGCCCAGTAACTAGTCGTACGTATAAATAGAAATATAATTACAGTTGTTTTAAAATACTGTAGTAATAAATATTGTGCAGCAAGCTTCGATTCCCTACAGTTACACTTTTTCCATTTTTTAGAGTACATTAAGAGTTTGTCACTTAAGTCCATTATTTATAAAATAAATTGTAAATGATTTTACAATGGTGTTTTAAACCAACCATTGTTATAGAACTTAACTCCATTATTTTAAAAATAAATTGTAAAATAGTTTACAACGGTGAAGTAAAAAACCATTGTAAGAGGTCTTCAATTTCACTACGGTTGTGTTTCCCAACCGTAATTAAAGGGTTCACTGATAAATTAAAATAAAACTTATTATGTATTATTTCTTTCAAAATATTCCCTAGTTGAACAAGCGAGCCACCAGAGACGACAGCAGCGACGTAAACTTTACCCTCTTTGTTCATTTGATTCTTCAGCTTCGAAGTACGGTATTCTTCAACATCTTCATTCCTTTTTTCTTTGTTTATATGCTCAAGTTAGTATTCTTATGTTGTTTATGCTCAAGTCAGTATTAGAGTAAATGTTTTATATGCTTTAGGTTTAGATTTGCATATGCATTAAGTTTTTGGATTACATTTTAGTGTGTCATTCACATTATTATATGTTTATAAATTTCAGAAGTTGTTATGGATTGTAGTTGGATGAAAGCCGATAGATTAGGTCCGATTTATGAGAAAGGAGTTCTTGAATTTCTTGAATACACTGATAAACATCTTCCAAAAAATAATGGTATCTTTTATTGTCCTTGTGTTCTTTGTGTGAATATCAAAAAGTGTAGAAAGGATGAAATATTCCATCACCTTTGTTGTGACGGTATATGTCAAAATTATATAATATGGACGTGGCATGGTGAAGTGGAGGAAAGTCGTGCGTCACAAAGTCAAAGAGTCGATGAAGATGAATATATGGAAGAACAACTAGAGGATATGTTCCGTGATATTAGGGAATCTTCTTTTAAGAATGCTCATATTTATGATACTTTATATGGTGATAAAGACACTCCTTTATATAAGGGATGCACAGATTTTACACGATTGTCGGCGGTGTTAAAGTTGTTTAATCTGAAGGCAAAAAATGGATGGTCGGATAAAAGTTTCACGGAATTACTTGAACTGCTAAAGGAAATGTTTCCAAAAGATAACAAATTGTCGGATCGTTGTTATGAGGCCAAGAAGATATTGTGTCCAATGGGTCTGGAGTATATCAAAATACATGCTTGCCCTAATGATTTAATATTATACCGGAAAAAGTATGAAGACTTGTATCAATGTCCGAAATATGGTGTGTCGCGTTACAAGCTGATGGCCAATAGTGGTGATGACAATGACTATGACAATGTTAGTAGGAAGCATCCTCCTACTAAAGTGTTATGGTACTTGCCAATAATTTCACAATTTAAGAGACTTTTTGCTAATTTGAATGATGCAAAGAATCTTAGATGGCATGCAGATGAAAGGACTTGTGATGGAAACATTCTCCATGTTACTGATTCGTTGCAATGGAAGAAAATTGATTCGTTGTTTCCGGATTTTAGAGTTGAGCCAAGAAACCTTAGGATTGGCCTTTCCACCGATGGAATGAACCCCTTTGGTAATCTGAGCACTAATCATACTTCGTGGCCTGTTCTTCTCACTATTTACAACCTATCTCCTTGGTTGAGTATGAAGCGCAAGTATATATTGTTAAGTATGATGATTTTTGGATCACGAAAGCCTGGTAACGACATAGATGTTTATCTAAGTCCATTAATTAATGATTTACGACTCTTTTGGGATGAAGGAGTTGAAGTTAATGATGCATATTATGGGGAAAAGTTTAAGATGCGTGCAATGTTATTTTGCACAATCAACGATTTTCCTGCTTATGGTAACTTGGCTAGATATAGTGTCAAAAGACATAGAGTGTGTCCTATATGTGAAGATGATACTTGTTATCACCAACTTGAGTTTGGAAAAAAGACTGTTTACCTTAGGCATCAAAAATTTCTAAAACCCGATCATCCTTATCATAGATTGCAGAAGGCTTTTAATGGAGAGCAAGAGTTTGATGAAGCACCTGAACCTTTAACCGGGGAAGAAGTTTATCAACAGTAGGAACATATTAATGTTGTCTTTGGGAAGATAAAAAAAGAAAAATGGGCAGTTTCTAAAATTATTTGGAAAAAGAGGTCCATATTCTTTGATCTTCCGTGTTGGTCAAGTCTTGATGTTAGACATTGTCTTGATGTGATGCACGTGGAGAAAAATGTGTGTGATAGTTTGATTGGCACACTTCTAAACATTCCAAGCAAGACTAAAGATAGTAAGACTTCCCGTCTTAATATGGAAAAGATGGGTATAAGAAAACAGTTGGCTCCAATAGAGAAAGGAAAAAGAACTTATCTGCCTCCAGCATGTCACACTCTTTCTAAAAAGGAAAAGAAAATTTTCTGCAAGTGTTTGCAAGGTATTAAAGTTCCGTAAGGTTACTCATCAAACATCAAGAAACTTGTATCAATGAAAGATCTCAAGTTAATTGGTTTAAAATCTCATGATTGTCATGTATTGATACAACAACTTCTACCAGTGGCTATCTGTGGGATCCTACCAAAAAATGTGAGGGTAACTATAACGAGATTGTGCTTATTCTTCAATGCCATATGTAATAAAGTTCTTGATTTCAAAAAATTAGATGAATTAGAAGATGAGGCTGCCATAATCTTGTGTCAATAGAGATGTATTTTCCTCCATCATTTTTTGACATTATGGTTCACTTACTTGTTTATCTAGTCAGAGAAATCAGAATTTGTGGTCCAGTTTATTTAAGGTGGATGTATCCAATAGGGCGATATATGAAGATCTTTAAAGGATATACGAAGAATTATCATCGGCCAGAAGCTTCGATTATTGAAATATACATCACAGAAGAAGCTGTTGAGTTTTGTACAAACTATTCGTCGGACGCAGATTCTATAGGAATTCCAATTTCTCGCCATGCTGACACAGACGGAAGAGGTATTCAAGGTCTAAATGTTAAGTCAATGGCTCAGGATGTAGTTATTCAAGCATATTTCTATATATTGAATAATATAGATGAAGTTCAACCTTTCATAGATACTCACAAAAGAATTTTGAGGAAAAAATATCCCCGAATAAATGACAAGTTGTTGTTGATAGAGCATAATAAGAGATTCATAGAATGGTTTAATAAAAGTGTATCTAATGATCGTAGTGCATCTGAGATACTTAAATGGTTGTCGTACGAGCCAAAATTTTGTGTCATTACTTGGACCGCATACGAAATTGGTCATTATATCTTTTATACAAAATCAAAAGAAGATCATAGTACAATGCAAAATAGTGGGGTTATGGTTGAAGCCGAATCGATATATTTCTCTAGTTCGAAAGATAAGAATCCTGTATTGGCAACTACCGCGTTTTATGGTGTCATTGATGAGATTTGGGAGATTGATTATGTTATTTTCAAAGTGACTTTATTTAAATGCAAATGGGTTCCCAATAATAGTAATGGTGTACACATTGATGACTTAGGATTCACACGAGTCGACCTTGACAAGACATCTTTTATGACCGAACCATTTATCATGGCTTCTCAAGCAAAACAAGTTTTCTATGTTACCGACCCATCGGACATATCGGGGAAATGGTCAATCATTCTCCAAGGAAAAAAAATTCATCTTAGTGATGGAAGTTTTGGTATTCCGTCCACACCTTCTTACACAACACGAGTCCTTACCTCATATGATGAAGTTGATGGAGATGCCGTGTACGCTATTCGAATCGATCATGAAGAAGGCATATGGGAAAATTAACAAGTACGTAATTTAGTCTTTATTCATAATATATTAATTGTATGTTATAGTTTCTGAATTTTTTTCTAACAAGTATACTTATTTGAAATCATAGGTCTTTAGAGTCAAGACACCAAGAGACAAGAAACCAAAACACCAAGTGTCATACCCCAAATTTTGACCACTAAGATTTCCCATCATTATGAAAATCATCATCACAATATGGATGGGCCATTATACTTTATCAGTCTCCCCAAAGATGGGTGAGCATTCACTACAATCAAAATTAGGGTTTCAAGCCATCTCTGAGTGCTTAGACAAAGGATCAATCAAGGAATGACATGATCTTCAACTTGTCTAACCTCTCAAACATCCACAATGGATCAAAAGGACTCCCACTTTAAGGATTAAGCACAAGGCTGCTCCCTTCTAGGTGGATTAAGTCTCAAGATCGACAGTGTCACCAAATTAGGGTTTTGGTCGACCAGGGCCTCCAGATGGAAATTTTTCATCTGGGCACAAGCCAATGATCCAAAACCTAACCTAATATACTCCATGGAACCTCATGGACCCAATCATCAAGTTAATTTTGCCTCAGGGGATGCATTCATTAAAAATCAGGAATTAGGGTTTCTTGACCTAATTCACCCCTAAGTTGACTTTTAGGGCAAATCATGAGCCAAGACCTCAAGAGAGGGTTTGAGGGTATCTAATGAACTATATTGATCCATTTGCAACAATGGATTAATCCAAGAAGCTTGAGCAACAAGTCTCAATTTCATCTGCACCACAGTTAGGGTTTTAAGGAAAAAGTCAACTGTAACTTTGACTTTTGACCAGGACATGCTCCCAAGCCCTATGACATGCATCAATATACCCTATGACACCCATGGAACATGTCCATCAAGTTTGATTTAGGTCAAGGACATGATTTCCTGAAGAATTGCACAGTTTGGAATTCATCTGATAAAAAGTCAACTGTGCGCAAAAGTCAACTTTGACTTTTTGAGATTTTTCACCAAAATGGATTTTTAACCCTAAAATGATGTTAATGTATGATTTGAATCATCATTCATCAAGAAAAATCAAGAAAACTTGGATAACTTGTAAAAGGGGTAACCATAAAAAACTTAGAAAATTTTCTAAGTTAAAAATAAAGTGGCTAGGGTACCAACTTTGGAGGGTCATAACTCCTAAACCACAAAGCCATTTTCTGCCATCCAAGGCTTGATTTGTAGATCTCATTGCCCTCTACAAAAACTTCAACTAGACCTAATTCCAATTCATTGTGGATTTTGAGTTATGGAGTGATCAAAATCAAGAAAAGTCACTTTGTTCCAACACTTAGTGAAAATTTCACTAAGTTAGATTTTACCCTACTTTTTGCCAAATGTAGGGGGATTTTTCACTTGGATTCAAAAGAGATCAAAACCAAATATGTTCAAACAGTTGTTGTATCATGTAAGGGCTTTCCAAAATGACCAAGAACATTACCAAATTCAATTTGAGTCATGAGATATGACATTGGAAAGTTGCCTTGCTGAAATCTGCCAAGGCAAGGCAGAATTTGCATTTTTGCTCGATTTGCCAAAATCAGCCAAATCCAAATGCTCCTATCCACTTGGACACCTCTGAGGATTGAATCCAAAGGGGACAATCACTGAGCCAAGCCTCCAAAGTCTTTGGAATAAGAAATAGCATGTTGAACCTTGAATGGCCAAAATAGGGACAAGACTCCAATTTTGGATTGGAGCATTCAATGGAAGCATCAAGGTGGCATGGACTGAGCCATTTGCAATTGAATTCAGTCAAGACTTATCCAAGACCAAGGGAACCACAGCCCTGTGCCCTAACCTCTAGTCAATGGCTAGAGGAGACTTGCATTTCCATTGGCCAACATTGAACAAACACCTGCTGCAGTTGCCATTCACTGTGGATCCCAAAACAAACTTGCTCTACTATAAATAGAGCTCAATTGTGATCAGTTTGAGTACACCAAAGCCATCAAACAGATGCTTTCCTCAAAACCTCTTTCTCTTGGTAAAAATGCCTTCTTTAGCAAGGTAACTTTTAGTTTTTGATCTTGAGAGCTTTTTCATCACAATCAATCACACACACACCTCATATATATCATATGTAAGTTGTGCAAACTATCACAAGTGACCTGTAATCACAAAATCACAAAGTCACCTCTCAAAACCTCAAAATAGGCTTTGTTTGCATTTTTCAAGCCATGTCTTGATTCAGTCACTTTCCAAACCAGATAAAACCTCAAACACACTCCAAATATCATCCTTGAACTGTCCCAAATGGTTCCCCTCATCTGGAACACCATTTGAGAGAGTTGCTATTTTGGTCACTTTTAACCCCTTTTGCAAGAAAGGGACTGTTTGTGTTTTTGCAGGTACCAGTCAATTCCAATCATCCTAAAAGCTTCTAAGGGATCATTTGAGTGTGTCTAAAGCATCAAATCATTTCTGGAACAAGAGGTTTGACAGATTACACAAAAACTCCAAAATCTCAAAAAAGTGGTAAGCCTCACAACTTGAAATCTTTCAAACATGCAATGCTTTGAAGTCCATTGATCATAAACATCTCATACATGTTGTATATGTTATGTTTGAGCTAATTCACCATGTAATCCATGCTTGTACCAAGTTGTAGCATAGAAAATGCATTTATAGGTCATTTCAAAACCACTATCGGGTTTTGAGGAGGGAGTGTGATCTGAAAAAACTACCATCACCATTGGATTCCTTATGAAATTCTGGTCCAGATGCATATAAATTTTGTCTCAAACCATTAAGAATTGAGAAAGTTATGACCTTCACGTTTCTGAGCCAAAACTTGCCTTGGGCCAGGCATAAAACCAAGTCATGCCTTGTATATTTGTTGTTTTGTTTCAAACAATGGATGTATCACCACCCCAGTGGTAAGGCGCGCGCCTTGTAACCTTGAGGTCTTGGGTTCAAACCCCACCTATGCCATTTTGTGTTTTTTCACATTTTGCCATTTTTTTCCAATATTTTCATGGTTTATTAATTAATTGGAAAATTAATAACTCTTTCAATTTTAATTATTTTTTATTGGTTCTTTTTGCAAAAAATCACAAAAATATTGAAATATTGTATTCCACAAAAAAAATTGAATTTATATTATTTATTTAATATAATTAGTATTTTTGTGAATAAATTCATTTTTATTTGTTTTTAAACATTTTAAAATGAATATTCATCTTGAAAAATCAAGACCAAATGAGTTTTAATATCTCTTGTGATTTATACCTCATTTTTCAAACCTTAAATAAAAATCACAAGTGGTTTATTCAAACCTATTTGGTATTTTTCATTGGTTTTCTTTAAATATTTACTTTTAAAGAATAAAATTAGGGTTTCTTTGATTTTCACTCAAACAAATCATTGTCAAACACTCATGGGCCTCTAATAGAGTTTAAGACCCAATCCTTTTTTGACCAAACCATTTTTGGGCCTCAGTGTATTGTATAAGTCCCGATACCGTCAAAAACAAATGGCGCGATCGTCGCCTTTTGAAAAATAACCTTTTGGGCCTCTCCTTGAGCTATAAGACCCATTCAAAACTTTTTGGGCCTCTAATAGAGTGTAAGACCCAACCCCCCTTTTAACCAAAACATTTTGGGCCTCACTTATTATATAAGTCCCTTCGCGTTAAAAGAAAATCTCGGCGCGATCGCCATTTTTAACGAAAAAATCATCTGGGCCTACCCTCGTATTATAAGCCCCACTCTTTTTTCTTTAAACCTTTCGGGCCTCTTGAGAGAGTGTAAGACCCATCCCTTTGTACAGAAAATAATTTTGGGCCTCAGACACTTGTATAAGTCCCTCTGTACAAAAATAATAGTATGCTCACTAATAAAACCCTGGGCCTCTCCTTGAGCTGTAAGCCCCAAAATCTTTCTTTTTCAAAGCACTTTCTCCTTTGATTTTGAATATACTGTTGTTTTCAATCTTTCTTTGTTGAACAACTAACCAAACAGCATGGAAGCTCTACAACCGAGTAAGTGTTTATCCGCTTTCATATACATATAACTGTATTGTGAGGTTGTTTCACTGTAAGTCTTCTTTCATAAACTCATATCAACTGTGTAATAATAGTATAGATATTTCGAGTTTCCCCGGCAACTACGTCTAGAACTAGGTGACGGCATTTTATTCGTAGAAATAGACAACTAGACCCCCAATAGGATCACCAGATACAGTCTTCTCTTCGGCTGTCCTCATTAGGAATTGTCAAGAAACTCTATTCCCATAGATGAATGTATTCTCCGTGAATGGCATCTTTGAGTTTCTTCCAAATTCTTGAACTTTCCTGACTTGATCTATTCCTTGTGAATAGCTTGCCTTGAATTTCTCGGGGTTTGGGGACCCACGGGCTTCTTAAAAGCATCGGCCTCCTCTTGGGCATCATACAAGGACCCACAGGTTTCCTAAAAGCAACCCCGCCTCCTCTTGGGCTTAGTACAAGGACCCTACGGCTTCTTAGAAGTATTCACAGCCTCCTCTTAGGCTTCGTATAATGATCTCTTCCTCCGGGAATGATAGCCTCCTCTTGGGCTTAGTACAAGGACCGATCGGCTTCTTAAAAGTTTACAGCCTCCTCTTGGGCTTCGTACAAATTGTCCTGACGACCTCCTAGAGGTATAGGAACAGAAATTAGTCATCTGCATAGAACAGTCCTTTCATAGAGTATACTACTGTTTCTCAAAGAACAGTACAAAAGATGACACTCTAGACTTGGACAGTCTAATCTCCTTGAGTCTCAAAGACATTCTCAAGTGACCCCTTCAAGAATAGGAAGAAAACCCGTAGACTCGGACAGTCTCAATACCCTTCGAATTTCCCACTTCCTTAGAGAACAGGAATAACCCGGATCCTTGAATCAAATCCTTGAGTACAGTGTTGCTCATATAAGAACTAATTTTCTCTTTAAAAATCAGTATACTGGACCTGTCACTTAACTGAAACAGTAACCACAGCCTCCTCTTAGGCTTTGTATAATGATCCTTCTCCAGTGAAGTTAGCCTCCTCTTGGGCTTTGTACAAATGATTCTCCCCAGTGGAGTCAAACAACGTTTAGCCTCTCTCTCGGGCTTTGTACGAGACACATAAAAGACTCCCTCGTTGAGTCAACTCACCCTTTCGCCTCCATCTTGGGCTTTATACGAGATACAAAAAGGTTCTTATTGAGCTAAAAAAAATTTAGCCTCCATCTCGGGCTTCGTACGAGATACAAAAAACTCTCTTATTAAGTCAAGTAGCCTCCATCTCGGGCTTTATACGAGATACCAAAAGATTCCCTCGTTGAGTCAAAACCTTTTAGCCTCTCTCTCGGGCTTTATACGAGACACATAATAGCCTTCTCTTAGGCTTTGTATAAGAAAACCACTGGTTGATCCAATTAACCTTTTAGCATCAAAGCTGTGCCTCGTTCACAGTACACAAACATCAACAACTCCTTCCCCTCCATCTAATTGCTGTAAGCGGCAAGCCTCTGGATCATCTACATCCATGCCAATGTCCCTCTTTTAGTATGAGAAATTCCTAAGGAAAGATGGCATTACTCTACACTGAGTTAAAGTCTTCTCCTTCAGGTTGAAATCCCCTATAAAGGAAATTATGGCATTGTCGGATTCACAAATCTCGGTTAAAGTAATTCTCCTTTATAAACAGTCGTAACAGATAAACCCCTCTTTAGAGATGACAAATTCTCTCTAAAATCAACACCTTCAGCTTCACATCTTGGGCTTTGAACAAGATACAAATAGACCCTTCAGCTTCACATCTTGGGCTTTGAACAAGATACAAATAGACCCTTCAGCTTCACATCTTGGGCTTTGAACAAGATACAAACCACCTATCGCTTCACGTCTTGGGCTTTGAACAAGACACCAAAACAACCATTTCCTCCCGTAGAATAGGAGGAACTACGAACGCTCTGATTTCCCTATTTCGGTAAACGGGAATACGTAGGCATAAGATTGAAAGAAAAATCTTAGCGAGCACACTAAACAAAAACCCAAAATCCCATACTTTCATATATATCGGTCCTAACATCTCAACCAATAGCCTAAAGCACCCCTCGTCAACAAAATACCCTAGGACAAACCCCGAATCTTTATAGCATCTGTAAACCAACAGTTTCGACTGTTTAATCTCAGTATGCAAGCAGGGTTAATTGGAGACATCTATTTCCCTTCCTTCATCAGCTTTAATAGGATAAAAGATGAATCAAACTATAGTACTAGAGCGATCGTGCTTCGCAACCACATCCAAAAATCACTCGCTACACCAAGTTACAATTATGTGATGTTATGTACTGTGTAAACTATAGGTTATTTGTTCTGATAAATTGTAAGATATTTGTTACAATTGAATATGATACAACTATGTGATGTTATGTAATGTGTAAACTGTAGGTTGTTTGTTTTGATAAATTGTAAGATATTTGTCACAATTGAATATGATACAATTATGCAATATTATGTAATGTGAAACTGCCGGTTGTTTGTTCTGATAAATTGTAAGATATTTGTTACAATTGCATATGATACAGTTATGTGATATTATGAATATGATACAATTAACATTATTATGATTACTTTATCACAAATGTTAGTTGTATTTTCTGCTGTGATATGGTGAACAATAATACAGGTTTTAAAAAGGGATTAATTATAAAATCAGTAATCTTTTTCTTAATTCTGCAGAATATGTAATAACGATTATACATGATAACCGTAATAATATCTTATGCTTTAACAATGGTTATATTACACAACCGTTATAATATCTCACGCGCTGTCCAGAAAAAATAAATATCAAAATAGCACAACTGGGAATTGAACATAGGAAAATTACTTTATCACAACGGTTGTTTATTTCAACCGTTGTGATAGGTAGCGCTCTTTCCAGTTTAATACAACAATTACTGGTCCGTGATTGTGCGTATTATATACAACGACACTCTACATAAGAACGTCTGTGCACGCCTGATTACATACCTTTCCTAACCATTGTTAAATGGGTTTTCCGTAGCAGTGATTGATTTTAGTTCTGGAGACTAGGAACATAATAAAATGTTCATCATCAAGAGAAATCCATATGATAGGGGAACTCACTGAGATAATTATCTCACCCTAATATTGTTATTACTTTTCAGGTGTTGTTTGCAGGTTATATCCAAGTGAAGTTGAGGGATGATGTTTCAAAGGATTATGATTGTTGTAATCTTCCACTATGAATCGTGTGTAATAAAGAGATTGTACTAGATCTTAGTTTTATTTTTTTTGGAAATATTGTATAACATGTGCCATAGATGTATTTTAGTTGGACATGTGTATATAATGATGCCATTAGGATCTTATGTTGTGTCAGTACAAAAAATTAACACTTGCATGATATTATTCTAGATGTATATTATACAGGGTGCTACAATTGGTATTAGAGCAGGTCGATTCTCGACCTAGCCTTGAAACATCATAAGTAAATATATTTCTGCCTCATATGTGTGTTTAGCTAACATGACTCTTAATATCATAGTATATACTATTAGGCCTGATCAACCTAATTCTATGTGCGTGGTAGGTAGTGTCGTAACCCGAAATTTGACCTCCCCTTTTACTTTTTTACATAAGCATGCGCATTCGCATCGTCAGCATACGCATTCGCATTTTTCTGTGTGTTTCTGGCTGCAGGATTTTCAAGTCTTTTAAGCCCGATTAATCGCATCCTCTCAAGGTTATGTCATTATCAAAATAAGCTCAAAATAAAGGTTTCCATGTTTATTCATCTAGACAAAAGGTGGAAAATCGAAACCGGGACTTCAGTATCATTTCCCAGACAATTTGGGCAAAAATTGACTAAAGTGACCGATTAACGCCTGGTGAGTAACCGGTTACTCAGTGCAAATTTGCAGTTCCTGCTGCATTTTGGGACAGCAGCTGTGCACTCTCTTTGGTCTTTGATTCTACTTAATTCTAGCAATGTATGGAATATTCTAGACATCTCTAGACATTTCAAGGCATTACAAGTGCAGTTATTCCCATGCTTCTCTTTGAATCAAGTACACCATGTTTCTTGTTGTCCAAGCATATCAACCTTTGGATGTTGGATCTCACATTGGGATTGTTACCGAGTTGGTTCTAACTAACCGAGTTAACCACCTTGACTCAGTGAGTCAGGTGTAACTAACTCCAACCCTCACTCCAAACCTCCCAAAGCTAAGTCCAAACCTCATTCCAAAGCTATTACACTCCAAACCTAAAATCTATATAAGCAAGTTTCCACTCATTTTCAAGGACCTTCAACTATTTGCTCCATTTCACTCTCAATTCTCTCACATTCTCTCTGATTTTCCTCTCCTACATCTTCATTTCATCTCAACTCTTTCCCAAAACCTCACCAAAGCTCATTTCCACTTTAAAGGATAATCACTTTTACATCAAAAGTGATTATTTCTTGTGCTCAAACCTTCATCATTCTTGCCATTATACTTGGATTTCTGGAATTCTATTGGTTTGTGGATTAGTCTTGAGTATTTGCTGCAACTTCCAACGGTTCGGATTCGCGTTTCGGAGTTTTATCGCATTTTGTTCGATTTCGACACGGTTCGGAAACAAATTGAAGATTCCTCTGGTTTTCTTTAATTTTCTGCGTCAAGAATCCTTTGCAACAGTTACCAAGGCACATCTCAGCCTTGTAGGTTGGTGAATCTTACTTTGCTCTCTGTTTCGATCGTTTCCGTGCATTTACGATGTAATTTTGATCGTTTTCGGTTTAATATATTTTGCACTTGCTTGATCTATGATCTCCATGATTGATGCTTGCAATGTGTATTAATTGCTCTCATATGGTGTAATTTTCGTGCACAAACTCATGATCTAGTGTGTGGTGATGGGTATAAGTGATTATGTGCTGAAAATCACTTTTGAAAAGCAGTTTTTCTGTTATTTTTGCCACTGTCACAGTGGTAACCAGTTAACACATGGGGAGTAACCGGTTACTCAGTGTAAATTTCACCAAGAAACACAAATTTTCAAATAAGTAACCGGTTAACGCCAGGTGAGTAACCGGCTACTCAGTGCAACGTTCACCAATATACGCAAATTTTCAAGCAAGTAATCGGTTAACGCCTGGTGGGTAACCGGTTACCACTGGACAGATTGGCCAATTTCTTACGTTTTCAAGTGTGTTTGCCATGCTTTCTTCCTTTTAACTTCCCTTGATTATCATGCTTGATTTTATGGATGTTTTAAGTGTCATTCCACTTCTGGTTGAAGCATATTCATGAACTTTCGATGCACATTTTCAATTATTCATTTGTTTCATATTCTTAGCATTATAATCATTCTTGCACTATCTTCAGTCACATGATACATGATTTTGTGTTGCATTTTTTATGATCACTTGGCACTGTTTTGCACCTTCCATTTCAGATTTGCATTAGGTTCATTCTTTATGGATGAGCTTAATCTTGTATAATCCATAATTTACACCTTTGTGCTTTAATGATTTTCCATTCCCTTTGGAAAGTTGTTAGCATAGTCTTCCCTTTGATTAATTGATCGAAACCATGTTTCGATTAGTTGATCTTCCCCGTCCCTCTCTTTAGGTTTCCTTTAGAGCTCTCTCTTTTTTCCCCTCGTGGAGTTGGAGTTTTGTGTTATGCATTGCCTTGGAGCACTGTAACAAAATGAGTTGTTACGCCGTTCGTTTCGCAACACAAGGAGCACTGTACAACTTGGAGCTGTTGTGCTGTCTAGTTCAACTTCTGCACTAGGGGACGAATGACCTTGTGCTTGGCTTAGTCACCTCTACTCCCCAGGCGATAGTGTACCTTTCTTCCCCAGTCGAGTCGATCCTTGATCACTCCTATCTCTTTCAATCTCTCCCTTTGGATCAATCCCCTTCTTGGTTGAGATCATTGTCTTTGCGCTGGCAAACTCTCTTTGTTTCAATATTCCCTTCTTCTTGTGGTCAATCATTGCTTTTCGGTTCCCCTGAAGAGTTTCAATTCCTTTTCTTCGGTTAATCACAGTCTGTCTGTTAAAACCGATAATCCCCAGAGTTCGCAACCTTCTTTTGGTTCTCCTCCCTTTGTTTGGTTAAGTACTGCCTGTCAGTTAAAACACCAACCCACGTTTTTTCAGTTAACCACAGTCTGTATGTTAAAATACTGAACCTTTTGAGTTAATCACCTTCTTTTGGTTAATCACTCATTCTCCTCGGTTAATCACAGTGTTTTGTTAAAACCGAATCCTCCAGCGGTTAGCAACCTCTTTTGGTTCAATACCCTTCTTCGTTGGTCAAGTGTTGTTTGTTCAGTCAATACCAACATCCTTTTGGGTCACGACCTTCGATCGGTCCTCCACCCGTTCGTATGGTTGATCACAATTTTCCTGTCACAACCAACGCTTCTCTATCCCCAGAGTTGCAATCCCTTTCTTTCTTCGGTTAACCACTATTTATCAGTTAACATACCGATGCCCCTTAGAGTCAAACACCTTCTCTTGGTTCAGTACTCTCCCTTTTGGTTCTTTGCAGTCTGTCTGTTGACACCAATTCCTTTTCCCCACAGAGTTTCTAAATCTCTTTATCTCTTCGGTTAACCACTGCCAGCCAGTTAATATACCGAGTTTCCTTACTTCTCTTGGTTTTGACACCAGCCCCTTTAGTTTGATCCCCAGCCGGGTCGCTTATTCTCTGATCCCTTGCAGTTCTTTATTTTCTCCCCAGTGGAGTCCTTTCTATTCCTTTACTTTCTTATTTTTCCTGGTTTTGACACCAATCCTCTTTATTATCCCCAACGGATTTTCTCTTTCTCTCTTTCTTGGTTTTGACACCATTCCTTTATAATTTCTTGTGCAATCATTCTTATTGTTCAGCGTTCCCCAGTAGAGTTCCTTTCCTTCCTTGCTTTCTTGGTTTTGACACCACTTTCCCTTCTTTGTTTGGTTTTCCGTTCGTTTCCCTGAACTACGGAAGCTCTGATTCTGCATTCGTTCGAATGTCAGATACGTAGGCACGAGACACGATGTCTTGGCGAGCACACTTCCACCCTTCCTTCTTTCCTTCCATTTTCTCTGTCCCCTGGTTCCCTGAACTACGACGCTCTGATTTCCTCATTGCACTATGAGGGTACGTAGGCACGAGGGCCCCAATCCTCCGCGAGCACTTCCTTTCTTTCTTTCTTTTCCTCTTTCTCCTTCTCTCTCCTTTCCTTTAGTTAGAAGCCTTTAGATAGATAACCCATCCAAGCCTAGAAGCAAGCGAAATGGTTCCCGTCGAGTACGACGGATGCGTTAGGTGCTAGTACCTTCCTTTCGCATAACCGACCCCCGTTCCCGTTTCTCTTCCCCTTGGGTTTTATCGATATTTTCCCTGTCCTTTGGGACTAAATAAAGTTCGGTGGCGACTCTGTGTTATCTTTGAGTGTGTAATTCACTCAGGTATAAACCAGCCATCTTCAGCTGGCGACTCTGCTGGGGATTCCTTGCGCTTGCAGGTTGGGGTCTCGCCTAGTTTTGTTTGCTTTTCTTGCTTGCTTGGGTGTTTATCTTTCGCGCTTTACTTGCTTTATTTTTATGCTTTATCTTTATGTTTATTTGCTGCATTTCTTTACTGCTATGAATATTCATATGCTGCATATTTTGGATATCTGCTATTTTCTGTTATTGTTGGGATGGGTAGATATTATTGGAGAGAAATGTCCTAACACCGGGCCTAGTATACACATAGACTAGAACGTGGATAGTCGTGAGGCCTGCGTTTTGCGCGTTGGGTTATCACGAGAGCCACATCCCAGATCGTGATTCGCTTGAGAATACTTCCGTCTTGTGAGAATTCACTACGGCGGGGGATTTTCATTCTGAGTCATATAGTTTGGGCGACCTTTCTAGGGACCACCTTGTTGTGTCTAGATCACACCTGTGAGGGGGATGGGTTTTTTTTCAGGAAACTAAGCCACTTCATACCTTTGTTCTCTCACACACGTCAGATTATGCTCACACACCAGATTATGTTACACCGACACAAAATTCTATGCAGATATATGGATATTCAGATTTGATTGTTCAGATAGTGCTGGCTTCTTGTTGTTTGTGTTGCATATCATTACATCATGTAAATTAATTTTTGCATGTGCATTTCCAGGTTTTCGAAGACTTATTCTTTGTTGGCATTATCATAGAGATAAGTACCGGTTGCCGAGGCATTTTCAGTTACAAGTTTGTGGAGCCTAAGCTGGGTATTTTGAGAGGTCTAGCATCCCTGTTGGTTGAAGATCACAGAGGGGTTTTCATAGACACTTAAGGTAATCTGTTGTCAGTCCTCAACACTGAAGTCAACATCACTGTTATTCATACTCTGGTTCAGTTCTATGATCCGCCACTTAGGTGCTTCACATTTCAGGATTACCATCTAGCACCTACACTCGAGGAGTATGCCTATATTCTAGGGGTTGAGATCAAGAAGCAGGTTCCTTATGTTTACACTAGTGGTTGTCCGAAGTTTCATCTGATTGCTGATGCACTTTGCATTAGTAAGAAGGATGTGGAGGATAATCTCAAGACCAAAGGGAAAGGTATTCGAGGGTTTGCTTCAAAGTTCTTAGTTGATAAGGCCGCTTCTTTTGCTAAGGTTGGAAATTGGAAAGCTTTCAACGCCGTTCTTGCTTTGCTGATATATGGGATTGTCTTGTTCCCGAACATGGAGGATTTCGTAGATCAGGCTGCCATCAATATCTTCTTGTCCAAGAACCTTGTTCCGACACTTCTTGCTGATACCTACCATTTTATTCATTTGAGGAATGAAAAGAAGAAGGGAACCATTGTCTGTTGTGCTCCTTTGTTGTACCGATGGTTCATGTCTCACCTTCCACAAAAGGGTCCTTTTGTTGAGAATAAGGGTAATCTCAAGTGGTCTCAACGAATCATGTCTCTTACTGCTGATGACATTTCTTGGTATTCTCGAGTCTTCGATGACGTTCCGATCATTCTTCATTGTGGGAAATTCTCCAATGTGCCTCTCTTGGGTACGAGGGTTGGAATTAACTACAATCCGAGAATGGCCTTCATACAGTTGGGATATCCTATGGTTGCCAAGCCTGATCCTGAGGTAGTGGAAGAGTTAATCTTTCACGAAGGGGCTGATGACATGGGTTTGCTGAAGAGGTTTAGTGTCGCTTGGACTCAGATTCACCTCGAAGGAAGAGCCGATTTGGGTAAGAAGAATTGCGTAGCCAAGGAAGCTTACACACTTTGGGTCAAAGAGCGCGTCAAAGAAATCTTGTTGCCATTTTCTCCCGAGCCTTCCATGAATGCCAAGCCTCCTGAACTTGCCATTGTTCCTCCATCTAAGGTCGACCAACTCAAGCTGATTATTGAGAAATTAAAGAAGGAGAATGTTGATCTTCGTCTCAACCTTGATAGAGTCACTTTCGAGAAGGATAGCCTACAGATTGAGCTCTGCCAGAAGTGCGAGCGCATGCTAAAAGAGGTGGAGGTTGAACAGAACAAGCGTAGAAAGGTGGGTGATGCTTTGAAGAGCACCTATGAGAGACTTGCTTCAAAGAAAAGACAACTCGTTGATGCCCACTATCAAGCCTACAAAGAGGAGTTGAGCTACAAAAAGCAACTTGAAGAGCTTCGAGAGAAGTTGTCCGAGTCCAAGACAAAGTGGCAAAGTGAGCAAGACCGTGCTAATCAGTTAGCAAAGGACCATTCTCAGTGTCAAGCCAAGCTCGACAAAGTCTTCGGTGAGATCCAGAAGCTGCAAGATCAAGCACATCAGAGCCGAGAGCAGATCAGTCAACTCAACACAGAGAGTACTCATTGGGAGCAACAAAGTCGTCATCTGCAGAACCTCTTGGATCAAAAGGAAGCCTTTCTTCAGGGACCTAACCATTCTTTGCTACGCAACCTCATGAAGGATGCGAAGTATTGGAGTGAGAGACATGGCCGTCTAGCCCGATTTGCTGAGCATGCACTCGAGGACTTGCCTGGGTTGTTGAGGGATGCATATGCTGATGTATTGCCGCACCAGATTCCTTGGGTTGTTTTCCATTTCTTGTCTGTTTGCAGGGTGGTCTTTGATAGGATCCATGCGGATTTTGTTGTAGCCCAAAAGGCAGATATTTGATTTGTACTTGACTGATACTTCTTTCTTTTATGGTTGAATGAATGAATGAAGTTGCCTGGCAATTTTATCTTTCGCGCCTTTACTTATATACTTTATGATTAGTGTCAACAAAGATAAGTTTAAGAATTCCTGGAATTTAAAACTTTATTTTTGCATGCATATCATACATTCATTTGCACACATATGCACATCCCTTCATCCAAAACCGTTGGTCATCCTCATCCATCTTCCCCTTGTAGCAAGACGACGACTCGACATAGGTATTTCACTCGATCAAACAAATCCAGAATCATGGCTGACTTCGAAGCTGAGAATGCTGCTTACAAGGAAACTCTGGCTCAATTCCAAGGTCGGATGGATCAGTTTCAGACGAACATGGATGTCGTTATGGAACTCCTTCACGCTCAGAGGGACGCTTCTGCTACTGCTACTACTGTTGTTGAAACTGCTACTGATGTAACCGTTGTCACTCCTGTTGTGACTACTTCTCCTATTGTTACGGCTACTCCTGCTGTTGTTCCTTCTCCTGTTATGGTGGAAGTGCCGGTCGAGCATGTGAATCAGTCTGTTGTTCATCCGACAAATTCTCAATCTGGTTTAAACAAGATGCCTGTTGGTTTCCCATGGGGGATGCCTCCGAATTACACTCCTTAGATTGCAAATAATGGTAGCGCCTCCCTACCATATCAGCCTATGTTGTGCCCGTGCCTAATGGGAATGCTGCTGCATATCCATGTGTCATGCCTACTCCAGTCCACCTCCAGTGGTGAATGATGATCATGAGAATCTTCAAACTGCCGGATTGGCTGACATTGAAACTCCTGACGAAGAAGAGCATGTGTATAGGGGTCCTCCTATTCATGTTTCGGTTTCATCTCAAGCTGGTCAAACTGCTGTTCAGAATGTTCATCCTGGGATGTTCTATCCTGGGGCGTCTTCCTCAGCTGTTGTGGTACCTCCTCCGAATTATCCGTTTGGTGTTCAGATGGGTCAGAATGCTGGTCAGATGGTTAATCCAGGTTTGGTGTATCCGTCTCAGTTTGCCACTCCGCAAGTGACTGGTTATGCCGTATCTCAGGTGCCAAATCCTCAGATTCTTGTCAGGCCCACTAATTAAAGCAGACCTGCAGACTACAAGTTGTTGGAAGATCGTATCAGAGCTATTGAAGGGTTTGCTGCTTTTGGCATAGAGGCCAAGGACTTGTGTTTGGTTCCGAATGTTGTGCTGCCGCAGAAATTCAAGATACCTGAGCTGCTAAAGTACAAAGGTTTGAGCTGCCCGCATAGTCACATCACTATGTACTGCAGGAAGATGGCATCCTATATTGATAATGATGAATTGCTTGTTCATTGTTTTCAAGATAGTTTGTCTGGTGCCTCATTGGATTGGTACATGGGCTTAGAGCACAGCAAGATCCGTACTTGGAGGGATTTGTCCGAAGCATTCGTGAAACAATACAAATACAACCCTGATCTAGCGCCTACTAGATTGCAGTTGCAAAACCAATCTCAACGCTCAGCCGAAACATTCAAAGAATATGCACAAAGATGGCGTGAGATGGCATCTCATGTGCAACCTGCTCTCTCTGACAATGAGTTGGTTGACATCTTTATGGGTACACTGTAAGGATTCTACTATGAGAAAATGGTGGGCAGTTCTTCATCGAACTTTGCTGATTTTGTAACCATTGGTGAAAGGATTGAAAACGGTTTGAAGACTGGAAAGATTCCTGGAACTGCTTCCCAGCAGCCGGCTACCAGAAAATCTCAGAACAATTAGTCCAAGAAAAAAGAAGGTGAAGCCAACGCTATGACAGCTCAAGTTTCTCCTCAGTATCAAGCTCCCATGCCATATTATCCATATCCGTACATTTCTGCTGCGCAATATCAACAACCTCAAATATCAGTATCATCCGCAACAACCAGCTCAGAATGCTCAGAACCAGCAACAGACTCAACAGAACAAAAATCATCAGAATCAAAACCAGAAAAACAACAACAATCAAGGGAACTGCAAGCGTCCTAATTTCGACAGGATTCCGGTGTCATACACCGAATTATTTCCTTACTTGGTTCACCAAGGGGCAATTATCCCCAAGCAGATTGCACCCGCGATTCCTCCATTTGGCCCGAAGCATAATCCAAATGCGTCCTGTGCTTATCATGCTGGATACATAGGACATGCAACCGAGGATTGCTTTGTTTTCAAAAACAAGGTTCAGGAACTTATTGATAAGAAGATTCTCACCTTCGCTGAGGAAAGACCTAACATTCAGAATAATCCATTGCCAAATCACGGTGGACCCACGGTTAACATGACTGAGGATAATTCAAAGGCTGAATTGATCATGGATGTTGACAGAGTGAAGACCCCGATGACTGTGGTTTTCAAGAAGTTGAATGAGCATGGGCTGTTGAAAGGGTTGCATAGTAAGTGTCAGATTTGTGACGATAGTCCTAACCAGTGTCGAAGGCTGAAGGGTTGTGTCCAAATTTTGATGAATCGAGGTGAAGTTCAGTTTTCCAGAGCTAAACCTGTTGAGGAAGTTACTGTTATCGAGCCATTCACCATCGTCTATAGGAAGGTTCCTGTCGAATCCCCTAAACAGAAGAAGGTGCAACCCATCGTAGTTTTCCCGCCAAAGCCATTTCCGTATCAGAACTCTAAAGAGGTACCTTGGAGATATGGATCGACTGTGTTTTCTGGTAATCAAGAGATAAGGTTTGCGGAATCTGAGATCGTAAATGTTACAGCTGCTGCAGGCATGACTCATAGTGAACGTGTGTTTTCTCCGAAGGTCACTACAAAGCCTGTTCAAATTCCAACCGTTGTTCTTCCCAAAGAAACATCTGCACGCCCTATTCCAGTACCGACTATTCCGTCTGAGGATGTTTCAAAGAGCAAAAAGACGCTAGATGATCAAGAGTTCCTAAAGTCGATCAAGAAAAGTGATTTTAAAATTGTGGATCAGCTGGGGCAAACACCCTCAAGGATCTCAATCTTGTCCTTACTCATGAGTTCGCCCGCGCACATAACAGCTTTGTTGAAGGTTTTGAATGCTGCCCATGTTATGCATGATATATTCGTCATAGAGTTCGATGATGTAGTGGCCAATATAACAGCAAGTCGGTATTTGGGTTCCAATGAACTAGAATTGCCTCCTGAAGGGACTGCCCACAACAAAGCACTGCACATATCCGTCACTTGTACAGATATTCTCTTATCTCGTGTTCTTGTAGACACCGGTTCTTCCCTCAATGTAATGCCTAAGGGAACATTAAGTCAATTACTGGTAAAAGGGAGCGAGATGAGGCCGAGCGCCTTAGCTGTCAGAGCCTTTGACAGTTCTTGAAGGCAGGTCATTGGAGAAGTGGATCTACCCATCAAGGTTGGGCCGCATTTGTTTACCATTACTTTCCAAGTGATGGATATCAATCCCGCCTATAGTTTCCTGTTGGGTCATCCGTGGATCCACGCCGCAGGGGTAGTTACATCCACTTTACATCAGAAATTGAAATTTATGTTCGACGATCAGCTGGTCATCGTCTGTGGTGAAGAGGATCTGATTGTGAGCGAGTTATCATCTTTTCGATACATCGAGACCGAGGAAGGTATAGCTGAGGTGCCGTTGCAGTGTCTCGAGTTCGAAGATGTCAGCTCTGCTTCCACTAGTCAAAGAAGATCACCACAAGTGACTTTAGCATCTACTAAGAGTGCTAAAGAGACCATTGAGAGAGGTGCCTTGCCGGGCTGGGGGCATGTAATTGATGTGGTTGAAAATCATAATCGTTTTGGATTGGGTTATCGTCCGAGTCGACGGTCACATGGTCAGAATCAGTGCAGTTCAATCAAGTTCAGTAGCACGGGTTTTCAATAGGGTGACATCGTAGCCACCATTGATGATGCCGGTCTTAGCAATCAGATTCCAAGTTTTGTGCGCAAGTGTCCATCGGGTTTTAAGCTCAATAATTGGACATCTACTGTGGTTCCTGTGGTTTTCCCATATAACATGTAATGCATTTTGCTTTTTCCTTTCCCTCGTCCTCGCCCGAGACGAGTGGATAGCTTGTAAGGGCATCACTTTTTGTCAATATTATGTGATCAATAAATAAAAGTTTTTTGTATTCAAAATCATGCTCTATTTTCTTTCTTTATTTTACTTTTTCACAAACAAATGGCAAAAGTTTCTTTCATTTTCACCTTTAAATTAGCTCATTCTAAAACATTTTCATAAACATGCAGAAATAATAAAAGCATTGATAACAACATGGAAAACATCCATTGTAATTCTGGAATTCCAATTAACCAAGCCGAAGAAGATGGTGAAGAAGATTGTGAATTACCGGCTGAACTAGCAAGGCTCCTTGAGCACGAGCATAACGAGATTCAGCCACACAAAGAGCCAGTAGAAGTGGTCAATCTTGGTACTGATGAGGTCAGAAAAGAAGTCAAGGTTGGCGCATCCCTCGCAGAGCATGTACACTCCGAGTTAGTCAAGTTATTGAAAGAGTATGTTGATATCTTCGCCTGGTCCTATCAAGATATGTCTGGGTTGGATGCCAACATCATTGAACATCACTTGCCACTCAAGCCCGGATGTCCTCCTGTCAAGCAGAAACTCAAGAAGACTAGACCTGACATGGCACTCAAAATCAGAGAAGAGGTAAAGAAAAAGTTTGATGTTGGGTTCCTCGCCACTTCCGAGTATCCTGAATGGGTTTCCAACATCGTCCTAGTTCCAAAGAAGGATGGTAAAGTCAGAATGTGTGTGGATTATCGAGATCTCAACAAGGCAAGCCCGAAGGATAATTTTCCTTTGCCTCATATTGATGTCTTGGTAGACAACACAATGCAGTTCTCTATCTTTTCATTCATGGACGGGTTTTCAGGATATAATCAGATCAAAATGTCCCCAGCTGATATGGAGAAGACTACTTTCATCACGCCTTGGGGTACATATTGCTACAAAGTCATGCCATTTGGTCTAAAGAATGCAGGGGCAACGTACCAACGTGCCATGACAACCCTCTTTCACGATATAATCCATAAAGAGATTGATGTTTACGTGGACGATATGATTGCCAAGTCTAAAACTGAAGATGATCACCTGGTTCATCTGAAGAAACTATTTGACAGACTCCGGAAGTTTAGATTACAGTTGAATCCTGCGAAGTGCACCTTCAGAGTTCGATCTGGTAAACTATTGGGCTTTATTGTGAGTCAGAAAGGTATTGAAGTTGATCCTGACAAGGTTAGGGCAATTCAGAACATGCCGCCTCCCAAAACAGAAAAAGAAGTCCGTGGCTTTCTGGGCAGGCTCAATTACATCTCAAGGTTCATTTCCCATTTGACGGCTACCTGTGAACCAATGTTTAAATTACTAAGAAAAAATCAATCGATTGAATGGAACAATGATTGTCAAGAAGCATTTGACAAAATAAAACAATACTTGCAAGAACCACTGATCTTAGTACTGTCGGTTCCTGGTAGGCCATTAATCAAGTATCTCACCGTTCTCGTTGAATCAATGGGATGTGTATTGGGTCAACATGACGACACTGGCAGAAAAGAACATGCAATTTACTATCTGAGCAAGAAGTTCACTGATTGTGAGATCAGATACTCACTTTTGGAGAAAACTTGTTGTGCTCTGGTCTGGGCAGCTCGACGCCTAAGAGAATACATGATTTGCCATACTACTTTGTTGATATCCAAAATGGATCCGATAAAGTACATATTCGAGAAGCCTGCTGTCTCTGGAAGGATTCCTCGATGGCAGATGTTGTTAACTGAGTATGACATCCAGCATGTTACCCAGAAAGCAATAAAAGGGAGCGTCTTGTATGACTACCTTGCCCATCAACCTGTAGAGGGTTATCAACAAATGAAGTTTGACTTTCCCGATGAGGATGTTCTGTGTATCAGAGATTATGAGACTCCAGACCCTGACATAGGACCCGAACCAGGGGCGCGATGGACGCTCGTGTTCGATGGTGCCTCTAATTCTAAAGGTCGTGGAATCGGTGTTATCCTCATCTCTCCAACAGGTTTTCATCTTCCCTTCACCGCCAGATTATGCTTTGCATGCACCAATAATATGGCTGAATATGAAGCATGTATCTACGGTATTGAAGCGGCAATTGACATGAGAATTAAGATTCTTGAGGTCTATGGAGATTCTACCTTGGTCATCGGTCAAGTCAGAGGGAACTTTGTGACTCGGGATTCCAAGTTAGTTCCGTACCAACAACACATTGCGAAGTTGATTCCTTACTTTGATGAGATTTCTTTTCATCATATTCCTAGAGAGGAATATCAACTAGCGGATGCTCTTGCAACTTTAGCATCCATGTTCAAGGTCAAGTGGAAGAATGAAGCTCCTCATATCCGCATTGATCACTTGAACGAGCTAGCACACTGTTTAGCAATCGAGGATGAGTCTGATGACAAGCCTTGGTTCTACGATATTAAGAGATATCTGGAAAATTAGGAATATCCCGAGGGTATCACTATCACTGACAAGAAGGCTCTTAGGCGGCTTTGCGCCAAATTCTTCTTAAGTGGTGGTGTACTGTACAAGAGGAATTATGATTCCGTGTTGCTCAGATGCGTGGATAGACACGAAGCAAACACGATCATAAGGTCCATACATGAGGGCTGCGAGGGTGTACATGCTAAAGGTCCTGCTATGGCCAAGAAGATCCTTCGGGCTGGGTATTACTGAATAACGATGGAAGTAGACTGTTACAACTTTGCCAAAAGATTGCACAAGTGCAAAATCTACGGAGACAAGATCCATGTGCCTCCAAGTCCATTGAACGTCTTGACTTCACCTTGGCCATTCTCTATGTGGGGTATAGATATGATTGGAATGATCGAGCCGAAGGCTTCCAACGGTCATCGATTCATTCTAGTTGCTATCGACTATTTCACCAAGTGGGTTAAAGTTGCTTCTTATGCAAACATTACACGACAAGTGGTTACCAGCTTTATCAAGAAAGAGATAATCTGTCGCTATTGCATTCCTAGCCACATTATCACAGACAATGCAAGCAACCTGAACAACAATATGATGAAGGAGTTGTGTCAAGAATTTAAGATCGAGCACCACAACTCTTCACTATATCGGCCCAAGATGAATGGCGCTGTTGAAGCAGCAAAAAAAAACATCAAGAGGATTGTCCAGAAAATGGTCAAGACTTACAAGGATTGGCATGAAATGCTTCCCTTTGCGCTACATGGCTACAGAAATTCAGTTCGCACTTCTACTGGGGCAACTCCGTATTCGCTTGTGTACGGTATGGAGGCAGTTCTACCCATTGAAGTCGAGATTCCTTCGCTCAGAGTCATCATGGATGCAGGTCTTGACGAAGCTGAATGGGTTCAATCCAGATACGACCAGCTGAATCTCATCGAAGAGAAGCGCCTTACAGCCGTTTGTCATGGTCAATTATATCAGAGACGCCTCAAGCGAGCTTTTTACAAGAAAGTTCTCCCTAGAACGTTCTGTGAAGGCGAACTCGTGCTCAAGAGATATTCACCTGTTCACTCGGATCCACGAGGCAAGTGGACTCCCAATTACGAAGAACCCTTTGTTGTCAAGAAGGCCTTCTCAGGCGGAGCCCTGATCCTCACCACCATGGATGGGGAGGAGTTGCCATCGCCCGTGAACTCCGATACAGTCAAAAAATATTATGCCTGGAAAAAAAGGATAAAAGTCCGCTGGATTGACATCCTCAATGACAATCTAGGCAAAAATGGACGTCCCGATGGACCCAAAAAAAGAGATGTCCATGCAAAAGTTAGGGACAATGAAAAAAGAAACAATAATAGCCCGCTAAGTTGAAAACCCGAAAGGGCGACTTAGGCAAAAATGGGTATCCCGGTGGACGAAAAAAAATAGAAAACATGTCCAGGAAAAAGTTAGGGATAAAGGCATTGACTGTGAACACTTGAACCTCTTTTCATCATGGCTAGACCTCAGACGGTAATAGAGCAGTCGAATCATCATCAACTGGTGCAAAGCGTTGGAACCTAGACTTTTAGTGGATGGGAGCCAATGTTGTCATCAATGCAAAGCATAATTTCCCTTTTCCATTTACACTTGTTTTTCAATGTTATTGCAAATTTCCTCATCAAGGATTTTTGCATCCTTGTACACATCTTATGTACAAATATTTTCACATTCAATAAAATTGCATTATTCATTTTCTCAATTATTTTCATTCCAGTATTTTGTTTGCAAAATAAACAATTATTTGTGATCACATAATACTATAAAATGTTGAGAACAATAAAAAGCTAAATCAAACGGGAAAGCATTATGCATTGCATAGTTTACTGGTGATCCCTGCAGGATAATCGGTAATATTCATTTGCAAGACTTAATACCCGACATACAATAAGATGGTTCTTTGAAGAAGTTGATGCTCCTCAGCAGGGTCATCATTTCCTCAGCAGTCGTCATTGGGGTTCTCAGCAGGGTCGTCATTTCTCCAGCAATCGCCATTGTGGTTCTCAGGAAGGATTGATTACAGCCCATTTCCCCAGCAGATCTATAACGTTCCCCGTAGAGCGGCCGAATGAGGTACTTCAACCAGAGACTTGGCTGTTCTTTTCCCCAGCATGGGCCGCACATCATTCCCAGCATTTAGGCACTAGCAATGGTACGACTTGACTCCTCGTCTTCCCCAAGCAGAGAAGATTCTCGGAGCCTTGTAAATTCCCCAGACAGAGACAATGGAGACGTCCACAGCAGAGTCAGTGGAATCTTGGAACTAGGATTTCCCTGGGTTTCAAGTCCTAGCAAAGTCAGTAGTGATGTGAAGGTTGTCATGATTCTCCTATCCCCCGCAACACCAATGGTGATATTCTAGGAGTCTGAGATTTCTCAGGTTCTTCCCCAGTGGAGTTGTCACCATTCAAGGGTCTTCCTCCGGTAGGATCGGTATTTTGTGGGTTATCTCCCCAGCTGAGGATGTCAAACTCGTTTTGCTAGAGTCTCTACCTTACCGCCGCACACTACCTTAACCTGCACTTTTGCATTGCATGATATCAAGCACCATGTAGATCGACGCATACATAGCATATGAATCGAGCATATTCCATCTCTTTTGGCTTGATTCATCTCCCCTGCAGATATTCAGCCTCTTAACACTCTTCTTTTGTCGCCGTCGGCCAAATTTTCGAGCTACTCTTTTATTTAATCCCCTTTTACCTCGAATCATCGAAAAGCTAGCGCAATTCGTACATTCAGGTCCAAGAGGATTAAATAGGGGCAGCTGTCGTAACCCGAAATTTGACCTCCCCTTTTGCTTTTTTGTATAAGCACGCACATTCTCATCGTCAGCATACGCATTCGCATTTTTCTGTGTGTTTCTGGCTGCAGGATTTTCAAGTCTTTTAAGCCCGATTAATCGCATCCTCTCAAGGTTATGTCATTATCAAAATAAGCTCAAAATAAAGGTTTCCATGTTTATTCATCTAGACAAAAGGTGGAAAATCGAAACCGGGACTTCAGTATCATTTCCCAGGCAATTTGGGCAAAAATTGACTGAAGTAACCGGTTAACGCCTGGTGAGTAACCGGTTACTCAGTGCAAATTTGCAGTTCCTGCTGCATTTTGGGACAGCAGCTGCGCACTCTCTTTGGTCTTTGATTCTACTCAATTCTAGCAATGAGTGGAATATTCTAGACATCTCTAGACATTTCAAGGCATTACAAGTGCAGTTATTCCCATGCTTCTCTTTGAATCAAGTGCACCATGTTTCTTGTTGTCCAAACATATCAACCTTTGGATGTTGGAGCTAACATTGGGATTGTTACCGAGTTGGTTCTAACTAACCGAGTTAACCACCTTGACTCAGTGAGTCAGGTGTAACTAACTCCAACCCTCACTCCAAACCTCCCAAAGCTAAGTCCAAACCTCATTCCAAAGCTATTACACTCCAAACCTAAAATCTATATAAGCAAGTTTCCACTCATTTTCAAGGACCTTCAACCATTTTCTCCATTTCACTCTCAATTCTCTCACATTCTCTCTGATTTTCCTCTACTACATCTTTATTTCATCTCAACTCTTTCCCAAAACCTCACCAAAGCTCATTTCCACTTTAAAGGATAGTCACTTTTACATCAAAAGTGATTATTTCTTGAGCTCAAACCTTCATCATTCTTGCCATTATACTTGGATTTCTGGAATCCTATTGGTTTGTGGATTAATCTTGAGTATTTTCTACAACTTCCAACGGTTCGGATTCGCGTTTCGGAGTTTTATCGCATTTTGCTCGATTTCGACACGGTTCGGCAACAAATTGAAGATTCCTCTGGTTTTCTTTAATTTTCTGCGTCAAGAATCCTTTGCAACAGTTACCAAGGCACATCTCAACCTTGTAGGTTGGTGAATCTTACTTTGCTTTCTGTTTCGATCGTTTTCGCGCATTTACGATGTAATTTTGATAGTTTTCGGTTTAATTTATTTTGCACTTGCTTGATCTATGATCTCCATGATTGAGGCTTGCAATGTGAATTAATTGCTCTCATATGGTGTAATTTTCGTGCACAAACTCATGATCTAGTGTGTGGTGATGGGTATAAGTGATTATGTGCTGAAAATCACTTTTGAAAAGCAGTTTTTCTGTTATTTTTGCCACTGTCACAGTGGTAACCGATTAACACATGGGGAGTAACCGGTTACTCAGTGTAAATTTCACCAAGAATAACAAATTTACAAATAAGTAACCGGTTAATTCCTGGTGAGTAACCGGTTACTCAGTGCAACTTTCACCAAAATACGCAAATTTTCAAGCAAGTAACCGGTTAACGCCTGGTGAGTAACCGGTTACCACTAGACAGATTGGCCAATTTCTTGCGTTTTCAAGTGTGTTTGCCATGCTTTCTTCCTTTTAACTTCCATTGATTATCATGCTTGATTTTATGGATGTTTTAAGTGTCATTCCACTTATGGTTGAAGCATATTCATGAACTTTCGATGCACATTTTCGATTATTCATTTGTTTCATATTCTTAGCATTATAATCATTCTTGCACTATCTTCTGTCACATGATACATGATTTTGTGTTGCATTTTTTATGATCACTTGGCACTGTTTTTCACCTTCCATTTCAAATTTCCGTTAGGTTCATTCTTTATGGATGAGCTTAATCTTGTATAACCAATAATTTACACCTTTGTGCTTTAATGATTTTCCATTCCCTTTGGAAAGTTGTTAGCATAGTCTTCCCTTTGATTAATTGATCGAAACCATGTTTTGATTAGTTGATCTTCCCCATCCCTCTCTTTTGGTTTCCTTTAGAGCTTTCTCTTTTCCCCCCGTGGAGTTGGAGTTTCGTGTTATGCATTGCCTTGGAGCACTGTAACAAAATAAGTTGTTACGCCGTTTATTTCGAAACACAAGAAGCACTGTACAACTTGGAGCTGTTGTGCTGTCTAGTTCAACTTCTGCACTACACCCTGTGTGCTAGAGAAGGAATGAGAAGGGAGAATTCCTACTCTCATTCTGACTACTTCAGGTAGGGGCGAATGACCCTGTGCTTGGCTTAATCACCTCTATTCCCCAGGCGATAGTGTACCTTTCTTCCCCAGTCGAGTCGGTCCTTGATCACTCCTATCTCTTTCAATCTCTCCCTTTGGATCAATCCCCTTCTTGGTTGAGATCATTGTCTTTGCGCAGGCAAACTCTCTTTGTTTCAATATTCCTTTCTTCTTGTGGTCAATCATTGTTTTTCCATTCCCCTGAAGAGTCTCAATTCCTTTTCTTCGGTTAATCACAGTCTGTCTGTTAAAATCGATAATCCCCGGAGTTCGCAACCTTCTTTTGGTTCTTCTCCCTTTGTTTGGTTAAGCACTGCCTGTCAGTTAAAACACCAACCCACGTTTTTTCAGTTAACCACAGTCTGTCTGTTAAAATACTGAACCTTTTAAGTTAATCACCTTCTTTTGGTTAATCACTCATTCTCCTCGGTTAATCACAGTGTTCTGTTAAAACCGAATCCTCCAGCGGTTAGGAACCTCTTTTGGTTCAATACCCTTCTTCGTTGGTCAAGTGTTGTTTGTTCAGTCAATACCAACATCCTTTTGGGTCACAACCTTCGATCGGTCCTACACCCGTTCGTATGGTTGATCATAGTTTTCCTGTCACAACCAACGCTTCTCTATCCCCAGAGTTGCAATCCCTTTCTTTCTTCGGTTAACCACTGTTTATCAGTTAACATACCGATGCCCCTCAGAGTCAAACACCTTCTCTTGGTTCAGTACTCTCCCTTTTGGTTTTTCGCAGTCTGTCTGTTGACACCAATTCCTTTTCCCCACAGAGTTTCTAAATCTCTTTATCTCTTTGGTTAACCACTGCCAGCCAGTTAATATACCGAGTTTCCTTACTTCTCTTGGTTTTGACACCACCCCCTTTAGTTTGATCCCCAGCCGGGTCGCTTATTCTCTAATCCCTTGCAGTTCTTTATGTTCTCCCCAGTGGAGTCCTTTCTATTCCTTTACTTTCTTATTTTTCCGGGTTTTGACACCAATCCTCTTTATTATCCCCAACGGATTTTCTCTTCCTCTCTTTCTTGGTTTTGACACCATTCCTTTCTAATTTCTTGTGCAATCGTTCTTATTGTTCAGCGTTCCCTAGTGGAGTTCCTTTCCTTCCTTGCTTTCTTGGTTTTAACGCCACTTTCCCTTCTTTGTTTGGTTTTCCGTTCGATTCCCCGAACTACGGAAGCTCTGATTCTGCATTCTTTCGAATGTCAGATACGTAGGCATGAGACGCGATGTCTTGGCGAGCACACTTCCACCCTTCCTTCTTTCCTTCCCTTTTCTCTGTCCCCTGGTTCCCTGAACTACGACGCTCTGATTTCCTCATTGCACTATGAGGGTACGTAGGCACGAGGGCCCCAATCCTCCGCGAGCACTTCCTTTCTTTCTTTCTTTTCCTCTTTCTCCCTCTTTCTCCTTTCCTTTAGTTAGAAGCCTTTAGATAGATTAGCCATCCAAGCCAAGAAGCAAGCGAAATGGTTCTCGTCGAGTATGACGGATGCGTTAGGTGCTAGTACCTTCCTTTCACATAACCGATCCCCGTTCCCGTTTCTCTTCCCCTTGGGTTTTATCGATATTTTCCCTGTCCTTTAGGACTAAATAAAGTTCAGTGGCGACTTTGTGTTATCTTTGCGTGTGCGATTGACTCAGGTATAAACCATCCATCTTCAGGTAGGATCATGGTTGAGCGACCACGAGGACTTTGAAATTTAGTAGACCTTGTACTGTGGGAGTAGGCCTAAGTCAAGAGTTTGAAAGTAAGGAGAACCAGTTGGCTCAGTTGAAGTCTTAGTGGGAGTTGTAATTCGGGTATTGTGGAATAGAAGGGTGGTGTATGGTTCAAGCAACCATGTAGTTCTAAAAGAGCCGGGAAGTAGAGGATTTCTATCGGATGAATTTGTCGGAGTTTGAAAAGTATGGGAATTCGTTAGTAGAACAAGATTGAACCACTGGTATGGAATAAGTATTGTAAGTAATTCCATACAGTGAAGGAGAAAGGACAGTTTTGTTCCACGTATGCCACTCGGTCTAGAAGTGAGGTAGTGCATCGGTGTTTCAGCCTCTAAGGTCACTAGAGCATCTTGGAAGAACGGGAGTACTTTAGGGAATAAGTTCAGAATGGTACCTTCCAAGTGGTTGAGGGCTTGAGAGATAGGGATGTTCAACATCATTGTAAGGGTCTAAGGTAGTAGTGAAGTATGAGAAGAGGCTCAAGTGGAACATGTATGCATCAGAAGAAGGGTAGAAGATAAACCAAGTATGCCCAGTCCTAAAAGGGAGATTGGATTCGGGATAACTTGTTAAAGATTCAGCGTTAGTAAGGAGATGTTGTGGAAATGTTGAGTTACCTAAGGATTTGCTGAAGAAGGTTTGTGTTGAGAGAAAGAGCGAGTATGTTGATTCAAGGAAATTATAGTAGGATGGTTCTATAATTGGAGTTATGAGAATTACCTTAGAAGAGAAGTGTAACACCCCAAAATTTGCCCTAACTTTTTCAACCTTTTTCTGGCTCTCGCTTCCCATTCATTCTGCATCTTCAGTAGGCCATAACTGCATTAATCATACATTTGCATGAGCTCCTGAGACATGGGATCAAAGCATCTTTCTTATGATTTCTGGTTTTCCCTATCTCAAGGCATCAAGGTTATCTCATTCAAGTTTTCTCAATAGTATCAGGTGTTAAGGATTAGGGTTGTTTCATTTTCAACATCTCAGGCTACTATCTTCATCAGTGTACATCAATGAGGATCAGGTTTCTTACTTATGTTTGAGTTTGTGGACATTCCGTCAACTGAGGATCTTTGGACACGAGGGCGGTCTTCCATATCTCCATCCTTATCATTCATGTTCACATACTTCTTTTTAACCATCCATCTCTATTTTCAATTCACATTAACATCCATATTTACCTTAAACTGTTCCACTCTTAGAAATAATTTCTCAAAATTCAATTAACCATTTCACCCATTCTAGTAACCATTTGTACCATCCGATTTTCAACCATTTTTAGGGTCAATATCCACATTTAGATTCATCCTTGGTCCATGTCCATATTCCCGATTTTTTTCTTGTTCATTCTTTTCAAAATCAATTATCCATTTTCTAAAACAATTCTTTGCATCCATTTTTCCAATCATGATCCAATCCAATTCCAAAATTCACATTCCCAATTCATATCCATTTTGTTGAAATCCATATCCATTTTGAAACCAAATTCATATATCCATTTCAAACCCATTAGCTCCATTTTAGATCAATTTAAAATTTTAAATCCAATTTCTAGCTTTTAGTCATATCCATTCAAAATTCAAATTCCAAAGTTAAACCCACTTCCATTCAAACATTATCCAACTTCAAATCAAAATCCAATTCCTTGTCCACATTTAAAACCATTTTTCATTAATTTATTCTTGGACTTATTTCCAAATACCCATGTCCATTGTTCAAGATCCATTTCTTTAGAACTCTTGACCAACTTTATTTCCTAACCAATTTTTAAAACATGTCCAACGAAATCGGCCGTGTTTGAATCTTTGAAGGTTTTATCAAATGTTGAGGCCTGTGTTCTAGTTGGAGGTAGTGTTTTAGCCGTTGATCTGATTACAGTAGTACATGAAACCTCCGAGAGGACATCTATTCCCTTGCAATCAAATTTGATGGCAGCTAGTGCTTTTATGGAACCACTTAAGGAATGGATGTATATTGACAAAGATGGTTCTCAAGTTGGGCCTATGGAAAAAGATGCTAGTAAAAGGTTATGGTCCAAGAAAGCTATTGATTGGACAACAAGGTTTTGGGCTTTTGGGATGCTAGATTGGAAGAAATTGCGTGATATTCGTGAGCTTCGTTGGGCACTTGCAAGTAGAGTTCCCGTCATTACCCCACCTCAGGTTGGGGACACAGCTTTGTCCATATTGCATAGCATGGTCTCCGCGCATTCAGATTTAGATGACGCTGGAGAGATTATTACTCCAACTCCTAGAGTATAAAGAATATTGTCAAGTCCATAGCAGTTTCGCAATAATAAGACAAAAGAAAGGCACCCAATTGCTGATTTTGTTTGGTGATATCAGTTATGCAGGTTTTTCATAACAAAAGAAGAAATACATAGCAGGTGTTATTCATAATAAAAAAAAAGGAGGAAAATATATCATTGATCACAAATCTAATAAAGTCGAACATTTCGAAAACCAAGTTCTACACCAGAACTGCTAACAGAATTCATTCAGAAAGCTCTCAACAGAAAAAATCCTAACATAACTCACCACCTCTAACAAAACTCCTAACTGATTCACTAAACAAAACTCCGAACCAATTACATAACAGTTACAGAACAATAACTTCCTACTCAATTTTCAATTTTCCCTAACAGATTCTCCTAACTGTCATCACATCCTAACAGATTTTGACTAACCAAAACAATCACCTAACTAACTTCTAACAGAACCGTAACAGATTTCTCCAATCTTCAACCTTTAATCATCGATTCTCAATCTCCAGAAACCATAATCAATCACCATCTATCTTCTTCAATCTTCAATTCGCCTTCAGACTGCAACCTCACAAAGATCTTGAATCGATAATCCTGTGATTCACTTCATCATCAATTCACCATTCAAAACCTTCCAACACCTGCAAACTGATTGAACAAGCAATTCACATCAATAAACACAACATGACAACCGCAACTGAAAGGTACATGGATAGAAAGATTGAAGAAGAAGATTCAATATCTACAACTCCACAACTCAAAGAATTTAGCGCGTCAAAGGAAAGTTCGAAGAAGAACACACGAAGAAAGAAAGAAGAAGAGTAAAGTTGAATCATACCCAAAGTTTCGCAGCATTGCCGCCATCTTCATTGTATCGCAGCGATTCGAAGCATTTTCATCCATCGTTGCCTTCACTGCGATACGTATTGCAGAGAAACCGAGTGGGATCGAGCGAGCCTCGTCGGATTCGGTGGAGGAGAGTTTATGAGAAGCAAATGGCGAAGGAGAAGGAGAATGTCATGCCGGCGGTTTGTCGAAGATGATGAGTGAACGGAGAGAGGCGTTTTGACGGCGACAATTTGTTGAAGGCGAGGTAGACAGAGAGGTTTGCACAGGATGTTGGAACGGCTCATGGAAGGAGAGAAGAGTGATAACCGTTCACTAACTTAGGGTTTCTTTAAACCTATTCGTTTCAAGGTTTGGGATCAGGCTCAAAGCCCATATAATTGTGCCTCTCACTGCCCCCCATTTTTTCGCTCGCACCCTCTCTGAATTTAAGAATAAGGTTAGGCCCATGTTCTTTCTCTTCACACTAATTAGATTTTAGGAACTTAGATTTTAATTTTGATTTTGTTGAATTTGGTGTTGCTGATTTCATTTTGATTAATTTCTTTTTATTAATCTGAATTGCGAACTAATTTTTCATTTTTCATCTTAGTTTAGATTGATTTTGTTCTTGGATTAATTCATAATCTTGTTTAAGCTTCGTTTAGCTTTTAGTTTCGAATTAGAAATTGTTTTTGGCTTACTAGTTCAATAATTGTTTTTTGCTTAATTGTACTAATCGTTAATTGCGCTAATTGAATTTTTTGCTTATTGAAGAAACGAAAAAACACAAGAAGGGGGGTTGAATTGGAGTTTTTAAAAAATTAAGGCAAAGGACACGATGCTTATCCTGGTTCGATTGAACTCAATCTACTCCAGTCCACCCGCCAAGGTGATTTCGCCTCTCTTGAGGACTTAATCCACTATTCAATTTGAATTACACAGACACAGGGACAACCGTCACTGTCTTCTTGAGTTTTAACCACAACTTGGTTTCTCAAGGAATTTCAACTTAGAAATAATATGCTACTAATAAGCTTTCTCACCACCGTGAGTTTTTTACAATATTTTTAACAAAAATGAAAACAGATGAGGAACTGATGGATTGTGAAAAGTATGAGCGCTCGTGTGTTGTCATCTGTGAAGGTGCTCCTTTAAATAGATGAATGTGATTGATCCGTTTGAGACATGTGAGCCAATTTTGGAGAATGATAATAAAGCCTTTTAATGCTTCTTTCCAAAAATATAGATATTGTCTGTTTCAATCCGTTGCATTGTGATGCTCATTAAAGGTGAAGGATAGCGTATCAGAGTCCATAAAAATGTGATGCATAATCAGAGTTTCTGGCTGGATACAACTTTGGTGCTGGAGCGTGAGGCATCCTTCATCAGAGCTTAGCTAGTTTAGAGCTTGTGATCCGTCTATATCAGAGCTTCGCTTGATTAGAACTTCGCTTGGAACTCGCTTGCTTGAATATTGTGAGCTTCGCTATATTAGAACTTCGCTCAGATGAATCTTGTTGATGCTTCTGTATCAGAACTTCTTGACATTAGAACTTCCCTACATATCATAAAAAATTGAATTAAGGAGCATCAAGTTCTAAGTAATATATTGTTTGTTATCATCAAAACTATTTAGAGATGTAGAATCAATTCTTGTTCTAACAATCTCCCCCTTTTTGATGATGACAAAAACTTATATTTTGATGATTAATTAATAGAGTATGGAGTAGAGAATACTCCCCCTGAGTTGAAAATTTCCTTGAAAATATTTTGATCTAAGACTCCCAAGAAGTTCTGATTGCCATTTTCCTGCTTTGTTAACAATAATATGGAAGCAGAGGTTAAAATGTTCGAGACATAGCCATGGTGCACTGTTATATTTCAAAATATTCTACGTTCTCCCCCTTTGTCATTAATCAAAAAGCGAACAGATACATGAGAACATAAGCAAAAAAAATTGCAAGATAAAACACAAAGCAAGGCAAAAAAAAAACACAGAGAAACATAAAAAGAATCTGAGGAAGAATCTAAGGTTGAGGAGCAGGTGGAAGTCTTGTGAACAATGCTTCCAGAAGGCCTTTGATCTGATTAGCGGATTCCTCTTGCTTGCCAAGCATTCCTTTAATTTCTGCGTTTGTCTCATCCTGTTTGTCCAATCTCTTTCTAACTTCTTCATTCTCTTTCTTCAACTCATCCAGAGTTTTCAGCACAAGAACAGATGAAGAAGGTTCTTCAGAAGTTACCAAATCCTCAGAGCTTTTTGCAGACACTTCCTTTGGAGGAGCTTCAGGTGATTTATCTTCCACTTCAGTAATAACCAGAGTTTGATGCTCAGAGTTTTGTGCATGAGGTTCTGAATCTATAGGAGCTGTCCAGCCTAGAGGAAGAATGGGTTTCTTTTCCCAGAATCTTAGAACCTGCTCATTGAAGATCTTCATATGGTCACAGAAGTTCTGTTGGGCTATGTTATAGCTTAGTTCCTTCATTTTCTGAGATTCAGAGTTAAACCACTTTCTGAATTTGGTCCAAAGATAGTCAGAGGCAGCTGGATTCAGATTCTCCAAACAACCCTGCTTCAGAAAGTTAATCCATTCCTGCATTTTTACCTCGAAAGCCAATAAAGAGTTACCAACATCTGATTTGGATACAGATGGTTTTGGTTTGGGAATGGCTATTTTGTGTGAGGTTGAGGTAAGCTTGTCTAGAGCTTCTAGGTCAATTATAGTTCTGAGGGGATCATCTGAGAGATGTGTTGAAGGGGAGTCAGAAATGAGAATATGAGAGGTAGGTGAAGTAATTTCTGAAGAGATTTGAGGGTGACTGGAGAAATTAGGTGAAGGTTGAAAGAAGTTGAGAGGACAGTTGATACCAGGTATAGAAGTGTCAGGATGTTGAGTTTGATGTTCTGGTTCTGGTTGGAAGGATGTGAAGAGAGGTTCATGACCAATGTCTGACAGAACTTGAGCAAGTTCTGGTTGTGGTTCAATAAAATCAGAAGGAGTGGGGTCAATGTCAATGTCAAAATCCTCAAGAGTTTGTGGTGATGGTGGTGGATTTTGAGTTTGTGGTGATGGTGGTGAATTTTCAGAGGGTTTAGGAGATGATGGGGTTTCAGATGTTGATACCATTATGGATTCGACGATAGAAATGAAAGAGGAGTTACCTTTCTTTTTAGCAGCTTTAGCAACTTTTGGAGTTTTCTGAGGAGTTCCTTCAGAGGTTTTCCTTTTTCTTGAAGTTCTGGGGGCAACTTCTAGAGGAGCTTGCCTGAGCTGTTGCAGAGAAACTTCTGGTAGGGTTCCATCAGCTTTACATGCATCCAAATATCTGAGGACAATTTCTGGATGAGTATCTGATGAGAAAAGAGGAAAATCTTTCAGAGGAATTTTTCTGGTGGTGATGACTTCCTTAGAGATTAGGGTTGGATCCTTCTTGATGGTATCAATTATTTTCATCTTCTTGAGATTCTTTGCATTGAGAGGTCTTCCAGCAATAGTTTCTAGATCAGAGATTTCCCGAGCTTCAGTTAAGTGATCTATCAGCTTATTCTCTGTAAGAATATCTGATATAAGTCTACCTAGAGGAATCCAATCTCTCTTGGTTCTTTCATCTTCTCTCGTTTCTTTGACACTGTTCTTTAGATGATTGAATAAACAGTAGGGAAGATTCGCTTTGGTAAAGGTGGAGATGAGGTACAGGAGATACTGTTGATCGTTGTTGATGTAGTCAGACGAGCTTGAAGGTTTCCTGTGATAGATACACCCAAGAATGATTCTGGCCCAAATTCTGTGATGATCCTTTAGGTCTTTGATTTTGTTGGAGTGTTGACCGGAGGTGAAGATTTCCTTTGAGATAGTATTTAGATCAGCGCCCTTTTCCATCTCACTGCATCTGATTCCTGATCCATCATGATCAATCAGCTTACCAATAAGATCTTCAGTGATGACAACCTTCTTTCCCATAACATAGGAAGTTACTTGATGTTTTGAGATCGATACAAAAATCCAGAATTCCTTAACGAGTTGGGGAAAAACTTGACCCATTAAGCGATTGAAGTATTTGTTCCATCCTTGAAACTCAATCTCAGGAGTAAGGTCATACCCATTGTCTTTCATGCTTTCAAAATCGACGATGAGCTCACAGAGAACTTCAAGAGAGGCAAAGGGGGTGAGGAGAGTTCTTGAAGGCTCAACGTACCTTTCTCCAATGACTTGGTCAGCTGATTCTTGAGACATTTCTTGTTGAGAGCTTTGTTGAGAGCAGGAGGCCATTGTTCACAGACTTAGGGTTTTGGGAACACAGAGAAACAAGAAATGTAGGCAGCAAAACAAGAAATGCAAATAATACGGAGAGGACGAAAGAGAGTTAGTGAGTGATAGTGAGCGTGTGAGGGTGTTAGAAGTGACATTTATATAAGAGAGACCAAGACTTAAATAGCAATTAAAAACAATAACATCATGATTAATAGCCGTAATGATTTCTGACAAGGGAGATAGCGTGAGAAATTTTTGGAACAGTTACCGATGTGACTTGGCGCCTCAATATGTCAACACAGACGTTTCAGTTTTCCAGAGTTTGACACGCGTTCATCATCAAAGAAAATCTGGAGCGTAGGTTGACACGTGTTTGCTAGAGTGAACTTAATGATCTATCCATGAAATGAAAAGTTCAGATCTTCTGAATAGATTCTGATGCAATCTTTCTTCTCACTTCTGAAGAATTATTGGTCAGATGTTCACAAAAGAAAAGAAGTTCTGAGAGTTAAAAATATAGAAATTACATTTTTCATTCTGGACAGACTTTCATACTGAGATTTTTCAGAATGAAATTAAATCTATCTTCAGCAAGGGGTTTGGTGAAAACATCAGCCCATTGATGGTCTGTGTCTATAAATTTTAAGCAAAGAATTCCCTTCTGAGTATAGTCCCTAATGAAATGATGTTTAATTTCTATATGTTTAGCCCTAGAATGCATAATAGGATTTTTAGAAAGACAGATGGCAGACGTATTGTCACAGAGGATAGGGATGTTACTCTCGTAAATGTGAAAGTCTTCAAGCCGATTCTTCATCCAGAGCATCTGAGTACTGCATCCAGCTGCAGCTATGTATTCAGCTTCAGCAGTTGATAGTGCAATGGTGGATTGTCTTTTGCTGGACCAAGAGATTAAGTTGTTTCCCAGAAACTGGCAGCTTCCAGATGTACTCTTTCTTTCTATTCTGTCTCCAGCAAAGTCAGCGTCACAGTATCCTACTAATTTGTATTCTCTGGACTTTCTATAGCAAAGACCAAGATTAGTAGTACCTTTCAGATATCTGAAAATCCGCTTAACAGCTGTTAAGTGGGATTCTCTAGGATCTGATTGGAATCTAGCACAGAGACAAACGCTATAGAGAATATCAGGTCTTGAAGCAGTTAAATAAAGGAGGGAACCAATCATACCTCTGTAGAGCTTCTGCTCTACTTTCTTACTTACCTCATCTTTTTCCAGAATGCATGTGGGATGCATCGGAGTTTTGGAAGGCTTACTTTCTGACATTTCAAATCTCTTCAGAAGATCTCTGATGTACTTGCGTTTATTTATGTAAGTTCCTTCCGGAGTTTGATTGATTTGAATTCCCAAGAAAAACTTGAGTTCTCCCATTAAGCTCATTTCAAACTCTGCCTGCATAGTCTTAGCAAATTCTTTGCCCAAAGAGCTTTTAGTGGATCCAAAAATTATATCATCTACGTAAATTTGACAGATCAAAATGTGATTTTTAAATGACTTACAGAATAAGGTTGTGTCCACCTTCCCTCTGGTAAAATCATTTTCTAAGAGAAAGTTACTTAGTCTCTCATACCAAGCTCTGGGAGCTTGTTTTAGACCATATAACGATTTCTTAAGTTTATAAACATATTCTGGATGTTTTGTGTTTTCAAAACCAGGGGGTTGATGTACATAAACTTCCTCATCAATGTAGCCATTTAAAAACGCACTTTTGACATCCATCTGATAAAGAGTGATGTCATTATTTACAGCGTATGAAATTAAAAGTCTGATAGACTCTAACCTTGCGACTGGAGCAAAGGTTTCTGTATAGTCTATCCCTTCTTGCTGACTATAACCTTGTGCAACCAGTCGTGCTTTGTTTCTGACAACTTCTCCCTGTTCATTTAGTTTGTTTCTGAAGACCCATTTGGTTCCAATGATGTTGAAGCCTTTGGGTTTAGGAACTAGATCCCAAACGTCGTTTCTGGTGAACTGATTCAGTTCTTCCTGCATTGCGAGGATCCAATCATTGTCTGTGAGTGCTTCGTCAATTGTAGTGGGTTCTATCAGAGAGACTAATCCCACTAGAGATTCTTTAGTCTTTTTGAATGAGGATCTTGTTCTGATTGGGTCATCCTTCTTTCCCAGAATTTTGTCTTCGGGATGAGTTAGAGAACTTCTGGACAGTCTTTTCTGGATGGGTTCTTCAGAATTAGAGTTTCCTTCTGTTTTGCTCGCCAGTTTTTCTGATGATCTGGTTTCAGTGCCTGTTATTTGAACTTCTATTTCTGCAAGAGATTCATCATGCTTTGGCTTTTGAAGGCCAAGCTTATCATCAAATCTGACACAAATGGATTCTACCACACTTCGTGTTTCTGTGTTATATACTCTGTATCCTTTTGAACGTTCAGAGTATCCTAACATGAAACATTTTTGTGCCTTAGAATCAAACTTGTTCAGAGGATCATTAGTGTTTAAGATAAAGCATGTACATCCAAAAGGATGAAAGTAAGAAATGTTGGGCTTTCTATTCTTCCACAATTCATATGGAGTCTTTTCCAGAATAGGTCTTATAGAGATTCTATTCTGAATGTAACAAGCTGTATTAACTGCTTCTGCCCAAAAGTGTTTAGCCATGTTAGTCTCATTGATCATGGTTCTGGCCATTTCTTGTAGAGTTCTATTCTTGCGCTCTACAACTCCATTTTGTTGTGGAGTTCTAGGACAAGAGAAATCATGAGAAATGCCATTTTCATTAAAAAATGTTTCTAGATTTTTGTTTTCAAATTCCCCACCATGATCACTTCTGACTTTTACAATTCTAAACTCTTTTTCATTCTGAATTTGATTGCAGAAAGTAGAGAATACAGAGAGTGACTCGTCCTTGTGTTTTAAGAACTTTACCCATGTCCATCTGCTATAGTCATCTACGATCACTAAACCATACTTCTTGCCACCGATGGATGCAGTTTTCACTGGTCCAAACAGATCTATATGAAGAAGTTCTAATGGTCTGGAGGTAGAAACAACATTTTTTGGTTTAAAAGAGGGTTTTGAAAACTTGCCTTTTTGACATGCTTCACACAGAACGTCTGAGCTGAACTTCAGATTAGGAAGTCCTCTGACCAGATTGAGTTTGTTAATCTGAGATATTCTTCTCATACTAACATGCCCCAATCTTCTGTGCCAGACCCATTGTTCGTCGTCAGCAGACAAAAGGCATTTTACATTCTGACTTTTTAGTTCAGAAAGTTTTATTTTGTAAATGTTGTTCTTTCTCTTTCCATTAAAGAGGATTGTTCCATCTTTCTGACTAACTGCCTTGCAGGACTTTTGATTGAAGATTATATCATAGTCGTTATCACTTAATTGACTTATGGATAACAAGTTATGCATTAATCCTTCTACTAACAAGACATTAGATATGGAGGGTAGAGTACCGTTACCTATGGTTCCAGAGCCAATGATTCTCCCTTTCTGATTGCCTCCGAAACCTACATACCCTCCAGCTTTAAGTTCCAGGCTTTGGAACATATGTTTTCTTCCCGTCATGTGTCGCGAGCATCCAGAGTCCAGGTACCATGATTGGTGTTTCAATCTTGCTGTTAAAGACATCTGCAACATATAGGATTTTATCCTTAGGTACCCACAATTCTTTGGGTCCTTGTTTGTTAGTGTTCACAGAATTCTGATTGAGTTTTGGTTTCTCAATAGAATTTGAAGAGTAAGATTCACTGGTATATTTTATGTCATGTTTGTGTCCATATGTGAAGTGAGAGTTTAAAGGAGAGTATTTTATGATCATATCATCAACTTGTTTTGGTTTATATGGAGCTTCACCTTTAGGATTAACATAACCTATGCCCTTTCTCCCATTTCTACTAACTCCATAGATCATTGAAGCCATTTTGCTTCTGTCTATGTTTTTAGCTAGAAATTTTTGAAAGTTATAGTTGTAATGTTTTAAAATATTATCAGAACTAGTGGAAACTTCTGAATCAGATTGTTTCTGAGATTTTTCAAAAGAGTTGAGTTTTGAAACAGTTTCTTTTAACTCAGAATTTTCTACTTTTAGCTTTCTGTTCTCTTCAGACTCAGATACCAGATCGTGTTTCAGATTCTTATATTTGAGCTGAAGTTTCTGATAGTTTTCAAGAATTTCTGACAGACTTTCTTCTAATTGAGATCTAGAAAAGTTAGAGAATACCTCTTTAGTTTCTGAATCAGAGTCTGATTCTGATAAGTTTGAATCATCTGATATGTTGGCCATTAGGGCAATGTTCGCGTGTTCATTTTCTGATTCAGATTCTGCTTCAGAAGATTCCGAGTCATCCCAGGTAGCCATAAGACTTTTCTTTCTCTCCTTGTTAAACTTTTTATTTGGCTTTTCTTTCTGCAGCTTAGGACAATCACTTTTGTAGTGTCCAGGTTCCTTGCATTCGTAACACACTACCTCTTTGTTTCTAGACTTTTTGTGTCCAGAGGATGGTTCAGAATGACTCCTTGATCTTCTAGAGTTTCTGAATTTTCGTTGCCTATTTTTCCAAAGTTGTTGGATTCTTCTGGAAAGGAGTGATAGTTCATCTTCTTCTGAGGAGCCACCAGAGCTTTCTTCTTCTGCCTGAAAAGCTTTAGTTTCAGATTTATATTTAGATTTAAGAGCAATAGACTTACCTTTCTTCTGGAGTTCATCTTCTTCTAGTTCTATCTCGTGACTTCTTAAAGAGCTGATCAGTTCTTCAAGAGATATTTCGTTGAGGTTCTTGGAGAGTTTTAGTGCTGTGACCATGGGTCTCCATACTTTTGGTAAGCTCCTGATGATTTTCTTGACATGATCTGATGTTGAGTACCCTTTATTCAGAACTTTTAGTCCAGCAACTAGAATTTGAAACCTTGAGAACATTTTCTCAATTGTTTCATCTTCTTCCATTTTGAAGGCTTCATACTTCTAGATGAGTGCCAGAGCTTTAGTCTCTTTGACTTGAGAGTTGCCTTCATGCGTCATTCTCAGAGAATCAAATATGTGTTTGGCTGATTCTCTGTTAGTGATCTTCTCATATTCTGTGTGGGAGATTGCGCTGAGGAGAATCGTTCTGGCCTTGTGATGATTTCTGAAATCTTTCTTCTGTTGATCAGTCATGGTTTTCCTTTCAATCTTCTGACCGTCTTTTCCGACAGGGTGAGTGTAACCATCTGTTACCATATCCCAGAGATCGCCGTCATGAGCCAGAAAGAAACTTTCGATTAGATCTTTCCAGTAATCAAAGTTTTCGCTGTCAAACACCGGTGGTTTGCCACTGATTTTGTCGTTGTAGTTCTGAACGGATTCCGCCATAGTGCTTTTTCGTGAAGGATCTTTTATCTGACACGGTTAAGTGTTAGCACCCAGAACCAGGCGCTCTGATGCCAATTGAAGAAACGAAAAAACACAAGAAGGGGGGTTGAATTGGAGTTTTTAAAAGATTAAGGCAAAGGACACGATGGTTATCCTGGTTCGATTGAACTCAATCTACTCCAGTCCATCCGCCAAGGTGATTTCGCCTCTCTTGAGGACTTAATCCACTATTCAATTTGAATTACACAGACACAGGGACAACCGTCACTGTCTTCTTGAGTTTTAACCACAACTTGGTTTCTCAAGGAATTTCAACTTAGAAATAATATGCTACTAATAAGCTTTCTCACCACCGTGAGTTTTTTACAATATTTTTAACAAAAATGAAAACAGATGAGGAACTGATGGATTGTGAAAAGTATGAGCGCTCGTGTGTTGTCATCTGTGAAGGTGCTCCTTTAAATAGATGAATGTGATTGATCCGTTGGAGACATGTGAGCCAATTTTGGAGAATGATAATAAAGCCTTTTAATGCTTCTTTCCAAAAATATAGATATTGTCTGTTTCAATCCGTTGCATTGTGATGCTCATTAAAGGTGAAGGATAGCGTATCAAAGCCCATAAAAATGTGATGCATAATCAGAGTTTCTGGCTGGATACAACTTTGGTGCTGGAGCGTGAGGCATCCTTCATCAGAGCTTAGCTAGTTTAGAGCTTGTGATCCGTCTATATCAGAGCTTCGCTTGATTAGAACTTCGCTTGGAACTCGCTTGCTTGAATATTGTGAGCTTCGCTATATTAGAACTTCGCTCAGATGAATCTTGTTGATGCTTCTGTATCAGAACTTCTTGACATTAGAACTTCCCTACATATCATAAAAAATTGAATTAAGGAGCATCAAGTTCTAAGTAATATATTGTTTGTTATCATCAAAACTATTTAGAGATGTAGAATCAATTCTTGTTCTAACAAATTGCACTAATGATTTTTGGCTTAATCATTCATTAATTGATTTTTGGCTTAATCACTTACTAATCGTTTTTAGCTTAATTGCTTACTAATTGTTTTTAGAATTAGAAACTAATTTTGAACTAGTTGACCTTGACTTAGTTTGAATTGACTTTGTTCTAACATTAACCAAACTTAGATTTTAATGCTAACATTGATTAATCTTCATAGTAGTTTCATTTGTTAATTTTGTTAATGGTTCTTAAATGTTAGTTTTGACTAATCGTTGCTTACATTTTGGTATCGATTTCACTTAATTCTTGTTGATATTTCCCATTTGAATTTTGGTTGCTAACCTTGGTTATTTTAGTTGATTGCTTAGACTAATTGTTGAGTTGTTTTGTAGTGATTCACACTTGATTTCCTAAGTTGTTTAAAGGTAGGAAGTGTTGCTACATACATAGTTGTTGTGCACAAGGTGATCTGTTAAATGTTGAAATTCTGCCCAGAGTTTCTTACACCTATTCATTTCTGAAAATAGGTGTTGTTGAAAGTTGTTTGGGCTTGTGGTTGGATTTATAGCTATACAGGTGCTGAAGCGTTGTTGTTGCTACTGTTTTTGGTTTATTTTCTTGGTTTTGGTTTGCTTTTGTATGCTAACGTTAGGATAAAATTTCCTTTCTCATCCTCCACCTTAGGGCCATATTGCATGACAACATTTAGGTGAATCCCCCTTAGATTTTCTTTTGCTCTTTGAGTCTTCTTTCTCACCTCAAAACAAAAATCAAAACACTTAATAAAGGCGATGTGCATTGTGCGCCATGAGCCTTAAGTACATGGGAAATGAAGAATAAGGGGTCTCCCTCACTTTTCTAGAGTGTTTAGCATACGTCCCATTAGGGGCGACCATGCGACGCATTCGCTCCTATGTCATAGGCTTTAGTGCAATGCGCATCTCAAACAAATTCAATTCACTTCTTCGATAAGTTCAAAAACCTTTTCTCTCGCACCCATGCGATCGAGACCGTTCCTAGTTTCCGTAGTAGCATGAACTACGGGATGCTCTGATTCCTCTTTCTTTTCAGATTGAGGATACGTAGGCACGAGATGCGATATCTCAGCGAGCACACTAACAACTAACTTTCCCTTTTCTCTCGCACCCGTGCGATCGAGACGTCAACCAACCAATCAAGCAAACCTTTTCTCTTGCCCGAGTGCGATCAAGACTCTTTCACCAAGCAAACGAAACTGACCCGTAGGTCGAACTAAGACTGCTCTGACTTTCTCCTTCGCGTTAGATTAAGGATACGTAGGCACGAGACGACGATGTCTTGGCGAGCAACCTTCCCCCACAAATCCGTAGTCCTTCGAACTACGTCGACTCTGATTCTTCGTTCGTCCACGGAAATACGTAGGCATAGGATTGCAATGATCCTTGTGAGTCCTCTTTTGGTTTTCACCTTACCTTTTCTCCCGTTCCGTTTCCAGTTAGCAGTTAAGCTTTAGATAAACTACACCCTTTGATCGATAACAACAAGCGTGGATCCCATCGAGTACGATGGACGCGAGGGGGTGCTAATACCTTCATCTCGTGTAACCGACTCCCGAACCTAGGCTATGGTTGCGATGACCATTCCTTTCCATTTATTGAGGTTTTCTTCGATCGTTTCCTTTCCCTACGTTGGGATAAATAACATTTGGTGACGACTCTTCTGTTCCTTTCCGCCGGTTGATTTTCGCAGGTGGGACAAGAAGCAGCCGTAGAGTTAGGAGTAGTGTAAATCTTGCAATACAACTATTGTAATGAGATGCATTTCAGATAAATGCACAAATGGATCATTAAGAATTCATGGAGGCTAAGATGGGAGCATGCAGTTGATGATTGTTCACATACAAAAATTTCTAGAGTAAAAAGTGAAGTGGAGAAAGTTATACCTTGTTATTAAGGAGCATGTGATAGTAGCATCATGGTCGGATGCATGTGAAATTGACTACCTTGTTTGGGATGGTTGTGGAGTATCACACCCTTTATTTTGAGCAACAAGGTTTATGTCCTGAGAAATTTGAGCCTGTGGTAAGCAACGGAAGACGAGTCAAGAATGAGTATGGAGCTAAGTGTGGAACGTGAAACAAACTACATTGTATGAACTCGTAAGGAGGCGACAAAGATTGTTAGTTACAAGTCATGTAGATAAGTAACCTCCTTGTGACTAAGAGTCCAGTGGATGTTTGGTCATTCTGAATAGTGATTGTTTCGTGAATCCGAATAGTAATTGTTTGAGTTATAAGAACTCAAGTGACATGTTTCCATACATTGCGAATATCCCATAGATACTTAAGTCCGGGTTATATGGTGTGAGTGATACGCAAGTAACCGGATAAAGACTTGAGTTAGGAATCGGTTAGAAACCTTGTAGAGCCGAGTGGACCAATAGGATAATGGAACTCACTGAGATTATTACCTCACTCAATTATTGTTGTTGGGTTCTGGGTGTTGTTCGTAGGTTATATCCAAGAGAAGTTGACAAATGATGTTTCAAAGGATTATGACTGTTGTAATCTTCCACTAGGGATCGTGTGTAATGAAGAGATTGTATAGAGAATTTTGTTTTATTTTTTGGCACTATTGTATAACATGTGCCATAGATATATTTTAGCTGGACATTTGTATACAATGATGCCATTAGGCTCTTATATTGTGTCAGTGCCAAAAATTAACATTTGTATTTGTTGTGAAAAACGATGCCGGAATAACAAAGTATATTTGGTTTCTTGAACACCAAGAAATCCACAAGGGTAAAAAAAGAAGGAAAAACTTGAACAAACAAACGAAGCCCTATTAGGGTTCACAAAGGAAGAGAAAAGAGGAAGAAGAATAGAGAATTAGTTAAATCTATTTTACTATTCACTTTCTCAATAGGGTTCAAAGATTACAAGTGAATACCAATAATTAACCTCTCAACCTAATAAGGATTTGCCACACCTTGTGAAGAGAGACCAGTATGTTATTTATAATAAACCTAACATACTAAACTAATGGGATTTTTAACAATTACCCATTACAAGTTAACTTAGGATACTGATAGTACTATTTTAGTATATTACTTTGACCCATTTTATGTGGTATTTTTAGTTTAGGATTTATTGATTTGATGTGAATTTAGCTTATTTCAGCATGATTCAGCTTTAAGCACGCGAGGTGCTTATTTCATGGTTTTCAATGTGTTTTGTCTTAAAAGGAAGATAGGTGATGGCGTGATGAGGCGTGACCCTAAGAGACAGACTCTGGAGCAGAATGGTGAGCTAATGAAAAGGAAGTAGTTGATAAATTAATCAATTATTTCATCAAGAGAATTGGAGGAGAAAGTTACTAGGGCTTACGTGGCATTATTTTGGAGAACAATGAAGCAAGAGAAATTGGATAAGATCAAGGAAGCTAGAAGACAATTGGTAATACGGTCGGGACCACGCTGCAAAGGAGCACCCAATACCAAACCACCAGCCATCCGCGTTGCTCCATCACTCTGCCACAGCCGCCTGCAAAAGCAACTTAGTCTCCCACCAACATCTGTACCAGATAACTTGCAAAGGAAGGATTGAGGGATAGCTGGGCCACATTCAGATTTGATATGGGCCTAACCTTATTTTCATAAAGAAACCCATGATCCAAGAAAGTAACAACTCTCACTTACACTCACCTCTATATAAAGAAGACATGCACATTGAGAGGAAGAGCGGGAGATTTTACACACAACAAAACAGTTTTTATTTCGTAGAGAACAAGTTTTTGGCGTCGTTTCCAAGGAAGTGTATAAAAGTTTGAAACATTGTATTTATTTTTGTTTAAGATTGTATTTGAGCTTTTAACGTTTGGTGTGATTTGGTGTCACGACAGGCTTAAGCTATTGCATGCGCAGTTCGTTACAACCAGATTACATTAGTTATCCTGAACCTGAAAGAATTCTCAACGCACGAAGGATATTTTTACGTACCCTGCAATTATCTGGAGATTCCTTAACCTCAGTTGTGGCTGAACCTGAAGGAAAAGTGCACGGGGGGACACAAACGAAGAAAGTTCATCGTCTTCTTCAGACTAGTTATTGTACGAGACAAACATGGTGGAGCCATACATTATTGGCATTGCCAATGACCGAGCACGCAGCACCAGGGACTATGTTGTCTTTGACCCTAATGCTATGAATACTGGTATTGCTAGACCAGCCATCACAGCACCACAGTTTGAGTTCAAGTATATGATGTTCCAGATGTTACAAGTTGCTGGTCAATATTCAGGCTCTCCTCATGAAGATCCACATCTGCATTTAAAACAACTTCTGGATGTTGCTGACAACTTCAAGATCCATGACGTGCATGTGGATACCTTTAGGTTAAGGTTGTTTCCACACTCTCTAAGGGATAGAGCCAAGAGCTGGCTTAATTCTTTGGAACCAAATTCCATCACTACATGGAACGCTTTGGCAGAAAAGTTTCTGGCCAGGTATTTTCCTCCTTCCAAGAATGCAAAGATGAGAAATGAGATCACATCATTTAGGAAAGGAGATGATGAATAGTTGTTTGATGCATGGGAAAGATTTAAGGAGCTGTTGAGACAATGTCCTCTTTATGGGATTCCCATCTGCATACAACTTGAGACTTTCAATAATGGATTAATTCCATCCTCAAGAAATATGTTAGATGCATCCAATGGTGGAGCTCTCTTGTCTAAATCTTATGATGATGGTTACAAGTTGATTAAGAGCATTACTGCCAACACTTATCAATGGCCGGTCACAAGGGCCACTGCAAGTTCAACTCAAAAGAAGCCTGTTGGAGTTCATGAAGTCACTGAGACCACGACTCTTGCTGCTCAAGTGGCTCAGATCCACCAAATGCTGAAGAATCTGATGAGTCCTGAAGTGATGAAGCCTGAAACAGTTAAGGTGGTTACTGACGCTACTGAGGTTGCTTGTGTTTATTATGGAGGACCACATTTATTTGAAGAATGTTCTGCAAATCCTGTTAAACCATTTAAAAGAAAAGCGTTACATATAAAGTAGAGAACAAGTTTTTGGCGCCGTTTCCAGGGAAGTGTATAAAAGTTTGAAACATTGTATTTATTTTTGTTTAAGATTGTATTTGAGCTTTTAACGTTTGGTGTGATTTGATGTCACAACAGGCTTAAGCTATTGCATGCGCAGGTGGTTACAACCAGTTTACAGTGGTTATCCTGAACCTGAAAGAATTCTCAATGCACGAAGGATATTTTTACGTACCCAGCAATTAACTGGAGATCCCTCAACCTCAGTTGTGGCTGAACCTGAAGGAATAGTGCACGAGGGGGGACACGAACGAAGAAAGTTCATTGTCTTCTTCAGACTTGTCATTGTACGAGACAAACATGGCGGAGCCATACATCATTGGCATTTACAATGACCGAGCACACAGCATCAGGGACTATGCTGTCTTTAACCCTAATGCTATGAATACTGGTATTGCTAGACCAGCCATCACAACACCATTATTTTGGAGAACAATGGAGCAAGAGAAATTGGATAAGATCAAGGAAGCTAGAAGACAAATGGTAGTACGGTGTGGACCACGCTGCAAAGGAGCGTCCAACACCAAACCACCAGCCGTCTGCACTGCTCTATCACTCTGCCACAGCCGCCTGCAAAAGCTATTTTGTCTCCCACCAACATCTGTACCAGATAACTTGTAAAGGAAGAATTGAGGGACAGCTGGGCCACATTCGGATTTTATATGGGCCTAACCTTATTTTCATCAAGAAACCCATGATCCAAGAAAGTAGCAACTCTCACTTCTACTCACCTTTATATAAAGAAGACACGCACATTGAGAGCAAGAGCGGGAGATTTTACACACAACAAAACAATTTTTATTTCAGTTGTAGTTCTAGTTTATTTTTATTCCAAGAGTTGGAGCATTGGTAGAGGGTCTTCTATTCTCATCTAGTCCTATGCACTCTGCTGGAAGCTGTCGTGACTGAAGAGAGTTGTTGTTGTTTACTCAAAGCAAGAGATTTCCAAGTTACTTTTAGGTTGCATTTCTTTACTTCACTTTGTAAGAAGATGTTTCCTGTTAGTTTCACTTCAGTAGTTTGTACTCAGCTCACTATGAGCTAAACCCTTGTTTGATGAGCCCAATGAAGTTAGTATAAACGTTGCTTTTATGTTGAAATGATGTGATGTTTAGTGTCTTATTTTGTTATGTGTTTTTATGCTATATACTTGATTCTTAGAGTGATCAACTAGGAAAAAGCTAAAAGCTTATTGTTGAGAGAGATCCAACAAACAAGTGGATTTCATAACAAAAGTGGTTAATAAAGTAGGATAGAGATATTCACTTAATTCAACTTGCTTAGAGATAAGAGGTTGAGACCATAAAGAATTTCAGAATTAAAACCAGACGTATTTTAGGGTTATAAGTGAGACTTAGAGATTTGTTCCCTTGCCCTAGTTATGCATGTTTTTGATGTTGTAGAGATACACCAGTAGATCACGTTCTGACCTTTTGAGGCCCGACACTTCACATCATACAAGCATTTTAGCAATAACTATACTAATGGATTTAGCTCATCAACTACTCTCTCTCTCTCTCTGATATTTTAACTCCTTTTATTTATCAATTTTGTCTTAGTTACTGGTGTGTTGCTCTTGTTCTTTATTATCATTATTCTGTCACCTTGCTCATACTTTCTCTTAAACAAAGAAATTAATACTAGTAGTTACATATAAAGTAGAGAACAAGTTATTGGCGCCGTTTCCAGGGAAGTGTATAAAAATTTGAAACATTGTATTTATTTTTGTTTAAGATTGTATTTGAGCTTTTAACGTTTGGTGTAATTTTGTGTCACGACAGGCTTAAGCTATTGCATGCGCAGGTCGTTACAACCAGTTTACAGTGGTTATCCTGAACCTGAAAGAATTCTCAATGCACGAAGGATATTTTTACGTACCCAACAATTATCTGGAGATTCCTCAACCTCGGTTGTGGCTGAACCTGAAGGAAAAGTGCACGAGGGGGACACGAACGAAGAAAGTTCATCGTCTTCTTCAGACTAGTCATTGTACGAGACAAACATGGTGGAGCCATACATCATTGGCATTGCTAATGACCGAGCACACAGCATCAGGGACTATGTTGTCTTTGACCCTAATGCTATGAATACTGGTATTACTAGACCAGCCATCACAGCACCACAGTTTGAGTTCAAGTCTATGATGTTCCAGATGTTACAAGCTGCTGGTCAATATTCAGGCTCTCCTCATGAAGATCCACATCTGCATTTAAAATAACTCCTGGATGTTGCTGACAACTTCAAGATCCTTGATGTGCATGTGGATACCTTTAGGTTAAGGTTGTTTCCATACTCTCTAAGGGATAGAGCCAAGAGCTGGCATAGTTCTTTAGAACCAAATTCCATCACTACATGGAACGCTTTGGCCGAAAAGTTTCTGGCCAGGTATTTTCCTCTTTCCAAGAATGCAAAGATGAGAAATGAGATCACATCATTTAGGCAAGGAGATGATGAATAGTTGTTTAATGCATGGGAAAGATTTAAGGAGTTGTTGAGACAATGTCCTCATCATGGGATTCCCATCTGCATACAACTTGAGACTTTCTATAATGGATTAATTCCATCCTCAAGGAATATGTTAGATGCATCCAGTGGTGGAGCTCTCTTGTCTAAATCTTATGATGATGGTTACAAGTTGATTAAGAGCATTACTGCCAACACTTATCGATGGCCGGTCATAAGGGCCACTACAAGTTCAACTCAAAAGAAGCCTGTTGGAGTTCATGAAGTCACTGAGACCACGGCTCTTGCTGCTCAAGTGGCTCAGATCCACCAAATGATGAAGAATCTGATGAGTCCTGAAGTGATAAAGCCTGAAACAGTTAAGGTGGTTACTGACGCTACTGAGGTTGCTTGTGTTTATTGTGGAGGACCACATTTATTTGAAGAATGTTCTGTAAATCCTGTTAAACCATTTAAAAGAAAAACGTTACATATAAAGTAGGGAACGAGTTTTTGGCGCCGTTTCCAGGGAAGTGTATAAAAGTTTGAAACATTGTATTATTTTTGTTTATGATTGTATTTGAGCTGTTAACGTTTGGAGTGATTTGATGTCACGACAGGCTTAAGTTATTGCATGCGCAGGTGGTTACAACCAGTTTACAGTGGTTATCCTGAACCTGAAAAAATTCTCAACGCATGAAGGATATTTTTACGTACCCAACAATTATCTGGAGTGTAAGTTCTGAGTTGGCAGCAATTTTTGCAAAACATGTTGCTCAGGAAAATGTTATGAAGAATGTCTTGACATAAGAGTAGAACATCACTGCAGGATGTGTCAATGTCAGAACAGATGATGATCTATAGAAAGTGGTACATGATGTCAGATCAGAAGTCCTGACATGGTTGCTCAGACATCACTACAGATGCTGAACCTGATGTTGAAACATCTTCAACTGTCATGACAGTATTGCTGTCTTGTGTTACAACAGATGTCATGACATCTGGGTCCAGTAGTTGCAGGTTGTGGAAATGTCAAGTGTGATGTCTTGACATGTTGTGCTGCACTAAGCTAGTATGAGTGCATGGTTATGTCATGACAGATTCAGACATATTGGACTTCACTGAACCTGAAGGTTAAGGTTCTGTGATGTGATGTCGAAGACAGATGTCATAACATCTTAGTCTGGTATAGCAAGTGTTGCTGTTTTGCTGTCATGTGATTTTTAATCAAGATGTCATTTGTCTGATGTCTTAACATGAGTTCTTAACATTCAGTTTATGTTAAGTTATTTGGGGTTGTAGTTTTGTGGTCTGATGTTAAACATGATGTCTTGACATCAGTTGACAGAACATCAGAACTTCAGTCTGTTGTTGTTTTTAAGGCTGAAAGATATGAAAAGATTTGAAGATAAAATCTGTTTTAAATTCAAATCAAATCATATATTTTCAAGGAGATTTATTAGGAACAAAGTGCAGATTTAATTGGATTTCATAAAAAGGATCTTGGAGACTTTTTAGGAAACTATTTGGAGATTTGTTCCTATTTTTATGGAGAAGATCTTGCAGCTGATTTAAAAAGTGAAGATTTAAAAGATACATAATATCCTGGAAATATTATGGAGCTGATTTGTAGCTCTGGAAGATTCAAGTCAGAATCAAGAAGAATATTGAAGAATAATGACTTTCTAATTATGGAGATAAATTAGGAAGGATTTGATTGAAGACCTATTTTGTAGGAGAATATTTTGCAGATCGGTAGCAGCTGTTATGCTATGATTTGAAGCCCAAATCCAGTTGGGAAATAGGTTATAAATAGAAGCATTGTAACCTAGTTTTGGGGGAAGCGGTGAATAGAAAAGATGTAATTATTAGGGCTGAGTTTGTGAACCACTCTCTAGGAGAGTTGGTATGTGTGAACCACCCGGTTTGTGGGATGGTCATCGTGTTTATCTCGAAGCCTGTAGGTAAGAGATGTATTGTTCTTGGAGGAAGCTATTAAGCAACTCTAAGTATTGTTCTTAGTCATGTGTGTCATGTCTAGGTATTGTCATGGAAGTATGTCTTCTACTTTATTGTGTTTGAAGAGTTGTTGGAAATCAAGTTGTTGATGCAGTGGCTGAGGTGTTGACTGCTAGACATCATTGCGATGATTGGAAGTGAGATGAAGTCTCTTACCTAGGGAGGACTTAGGTAGAATGGTCATTGGGTGGGGATTAAGTTAGGAGATTGTCAACTGGTATTGTTGAGTCTGTAATTTAATTCTACTAATAGTGGACTTCCTTCCTGGCTTGGTATACCCCCAGATGTAGGTTGTTAGACCGAACTGGGTGAACAAATTCTGTGTGTTGTTTATTGTGGTTAAGTACTGTTGTTTTTATTACCTTGTTCATATAGAAGATTGTGTTGTTGTGACATCACACTCAACATCACACATCTGATACCAGAATTTTAATTGGTATCAGAGCAGGCATCCTGTTCTGTTTCTGGGTGAGGTCCTGGGAAGATACTTTCTGGTTGTAGGCAAGGAAGAAGGGTTTTACTGAAAAGAAATTTGAACTTAGATAAGTTCATATAGTTGTTTGAATGGTCCCTTGAAGTGGAGGATGGACTATTCATGACAGGGTATGTATTGGACCTGTCTGTTATTATCAGGTGTGCAGTTTTGGTGAAAAACTGCTATTGTGAGTTTGATTTATTTTCAAACCTATTGTGTTGGCACTTGGATTATGGTGATGGTGTGCAAGGATTATTGAGTCGTGCCTGAAGGTTGTTGAGGAGGTGTTCTTTAGTGTTTCCGCTGCAGATGTTTCTGATGGAAGTATTCCTGTAGTATGGGATACTGGAGTAATGATTGAAGGAAGAATGTAGATGTCCTTACCTAATTCTGTTCTTGTAGAAGTCGGTTTGTTTGAAGACACATGGCATCTAAAGTTGGGAGAAGAGGGATGTTATTGTGATGAGGTGATTTACCTTCACCATCCATAAGTGCAAGGTAGAATTCATCTTTCTCAACCCTAAGGATGAATTCAATTTGGAAGGAGGTTTCAGATTTGCTGAGGGAAATAGGATCTGTTCAGAGAAGGTCTTACTTACTTGAGCCAAGTGTAGCATCCTTGATATCTCAACCCTTTGCAAAAGAAGAAACTGGCATAGATAGGATACCTTGGTGTTGTTTACTTGGTGCTGGTATCTGGTAGGGTTATTATACAAGGATTTAAGATCAATTGTTGTTTGGGGAGTTCACAAATATTTGAATGATTATCCTTGTGATTCAAGATTGGTGATGTTCAACACGATGTTTGGAACATCTCATCATCAGAGTTTGTGTAGAATCATGGGAGGGGTACTGCATAAGCTTTAGCATCTGTTATTTCTTGGGTGTTGGCCTGAGAATTTGCTTCAGTCTTGTGTGACAGGAGTTGTGTATTTCTGGAAAGTTTCCTGGCAAGAAGCTGGTCTAGATATTGTTGATGCTGAAGATGGAGATGAAAGACTATAAAGACATCATAATCTTGATGACTAATTGGATTGGTTTATTTTTGATCCAGGTGCAGTCCAGAATGCTCATCATAGAGTTAAGATAGGTGGCATTATCAGAACTTTGTGAAGACTGCTTTACTCAAGGAAAAGTGGCAAGAAGAAGAAGATATTACATGTCTTAGAGATTCTAAGTGTGTTTTTTTTTCAGTGGGTAGATCAGGATATCTTTGGGAGAATTTTGACAAACGTGAAGAAGACAATTTGTGGTAGTTGGCTTTTTCATAGGAGGATTCATAAAGGAGGTGATCAAACTGTGGCAATTAGTTGATCTATATAGTGGATTCGAAGAATCAAGATAATCAGAGTGTGGCAGCTGGTTGGTCTTGAGGATTGTCTTGGAACAAGTTACTCTTGGACAGAAGGGTGATGAGTTGAAGACTCAAGGAGTTCTATTCTTCTTGAAGGTGGATGAGTGTTTATTTCTGGGTATCCACACACTATATGATCATGAAGCTGTCATAGGATATCATGTAGTGGTTTTGGAGTGTTTCTTGCTGAAGAAGCATCTGTTGAGAAAGATAGGGGGAGAGTAGAGAGTAGAGAGTGTTGTAGTGTAGTACGCTGTGGTGGTTGGTATCAAGTAGTGTTCTGAAGTAGATGTTCTGTGAGAATGTGATGCTCTGTGTTGTTTGGTTTTCTGGATTTTTGGTTCCTTGGCTTAAGGGGGAGCTTGGAGATTCTGTTTTGGAATGTGGTGCTTTTCTTAGTGCAGTTGGATTCTGTTCATGATGTTAAGACTGATGTCTTAACATCTGTTGACAAAACATTCTGTTCAGAATGTTATGGTTTTTGTCTCCTGAGATCACAAGCTTCTATCTGATTTATGTACTGTTGTGGTACATGGTTTGCTTGAGGGTCAAGTTGTAGGTGAATGTGTTCAGCAGGTGTGTTGAACAGAGGGTGCGCTCTTGAAGACATAAAGATGAGTCTTATGTTCTCCATTCATTTAAGGTGTCCTTCTTGTAAAGGAGTACTGGTTGTCTTAGATAGAGAGAAGTTGATCAGCTTGGCAAGATGTGAGTTTTGGAGCATGTGAAGATAACAAGCCAAGAGGGAATCATGTGAGTAATGGTACAAGGGATGATTATGTTCAACTTGTGAGTTGAACAAAGAGTGAGCTCTTGAAGACATGAAGATGGGTCTTATGTTTTCCATTCATCAAGGTACAAAGAAACACATGTTATCCTTGATAGGGGGAGAGTGTTACAATTTTGTGCAGCTGGACTTGTGATGTTAAGGGGGAGCAGTGTTCTTATTGGTGTTCTAGCTGGTGCATGTCGTCTGTTTGGTTTGCTCCTATTATGGCTAAAAAGGGGGAGAATTAAGAAACATCAGGTGTCCCTTGGTTAAGGAGGAGCTGGACGGGTGTTCAAAGAAGAAGGTTTTAGCCAAAATATGCCAAAGGGGGAGATTGATAGTTCTGCAGCTTTTGGTGTTGGCATTAATTTTGGTAAAACTGATTGTGATTGATATATGCCTAAAAAGATGTTCTGACATCTGTTTTCTGCTGCTGCATTTTCCTTTAATATGATGTGTATGATCAAATTATGTTTTGGCCAAAAATTTGCCAAAGGGGGAGATTGTAAGTTCTGAGTTGGCAGCAATTTTTGCAAAACATGTTGCTCAGGAAAATGTTATGAAGAATGTCTTGACATAAGAGTAGAACATCACTGTAGGATGTGTAAATGTCAGAACAAATGATGATCTATAGCAAGTGGTACACGATGTCAGATCAGAAGTCCTGACATGGTTGTTCAGACATCACTACAGATGTTGAACCTGATGTTGAAACATCTTCAACTGTCATGACAGTATTGTTGTCATGTGTTACAACAGATGTCATGACATCTGGGTCCAGTAGTTGCAGGTTATGGAAATGTCAAGTGTGATGTCTTGACATGTTGTGCTGCACTAAGCTAGTATGAATGCATGGTTATGTCATGACAGATTCAGACATATTGGACTTCACTGAACCTGAAGGTTAAGGTTCTGTGATGTGATGTCGAAGACAGATGTCATAACATCTTAGTCTGGTATAGGAGGTGTTGTTGTTTTGCTGTCATGTGATTTTTAATCAAGATGTCATTTGTCTGATGTCTTAACATGAGTTCTTAACATTCAGTTTATGTTAAGTTATTTAGGGTTGCAGTTTTGTGGTCTGATGTTAAACATGATGTCTTGACATCAGTTGACAGAACATCAGAACTTCAGTCTGTTGTTTTTTTTAGGGCTGAAAGATATGAAAAGATTTGAAGATAAAATATGTTTTAAATTCAAATCAAATCAGATATTTTCAAGGAGATTTATTATGAACAAAGTGCATATTTAATTGGATTTCATAAAAATGATCTTGGAGACTTTTTAGGAAACTATTTGGAGATTTGTTCCTATTTTTATGGAGAAGATCTTGCAGCTGATTTAAAAAGTGAAGATTTAAAAGATACATAATATCCTGGAAATATTATGGAGCTGATTTGTAGCTCTGGAAGATTCAAGTCAGAATCAAGAAGAATATTGAAGAATAATGACTTTCTAATTATGGAGATAAATTAGGAAGGATTTGATTGAAGACCTATTTTGTAGGAGAATCTTTTGCAGATTGGTAGCAGCTGTTATGCTATGATTTGAAGCCCAAATCCAGTTGGGAAATAGGTTATAAATAGAAGCATTGTAACCTAGTTTTGGGGGAAGCGGTGAATAGAAAAGATGTAATCATTAGGGCTGAGTTTGTGAACCACTCTCTAGGAGAGTTGGTATGTGTGAACCACCCGGTTCGTGGGATGGTCATCGTGTTTATCTCGAAGCCTGTAGGTAAGAGATGTATTGTTCTTGGAAGAAGCTGTTAAGCAACTCTAAGTATTGTTCTTAGTCATGTGTGTCATGTCTAGGTATTGTCATGGAAGTATGTTTTCTACTTTGTTGTGTTTGAAGAGTTGTTGGAAATCAAGTTGTTGATGCAGTGGCTGAGGTGTTGACTGCTAGACATCATTGCGATGATTGGAAGTGAGATGTAGTCTCTTACCTAGGGAGGACTTAGGTAGAAGGGTCATTGGGTAGGGATTAAGTTAGGAGATTGTCAACTGGTATTGTTGAGTCTGTAATTTAATTCTACTAATAGTGGACTTCCTTCCTGGCTTGGTATGCCCCCAGATGTAGGTTGTTAGACCGAACTGGGTGAACAAATTCTGTGTGTTGTTTATTGTGGTTAAGTACTGTTGTTTTTATTACCTTGTTCATATAGCAGATTGTGTTGTTATGACATCACACTCAACATCACACATCTGATACCAGAATTTCATGGAGATTCCTCAACCTCAGTTGTGGCTGAACCTGAAGGAATAATGCACGAGGGGGACACAAATGAAGAAAATTCATTGTCTTCTTCAGATTAGTCATTGTATGAGACAAACATGGCGGAGCCATACATCATTGGCATTGCCAATGACCGCGTACGCAGCATCAAGGACTATGCTATCTTTGACCCTAATGCTATGAATATTGGTATTGCTAGACCAGCCATCACAACACCATTATTTTGGAGAACAATGAAGCAAGAGAAATTGGATAAGATCAAGGAAGCTAGAAGACAAATGGTAGTACGATGTGGACCACACTGCAAAGGAACGCCCAACACCAAACCACCAGTCGTTCGCGCTGCTCCATTACTCTGCCACAGCCGCCTACAAAAGCAACTTTGTCTCCCACCAACATCTGTACCAGATAACTTGTAAAGGAAGGATTGAGGGACAGCTGGGCCACATTCGGATTTTATATGGGCCTAACCTTATTTTCATCAAGAAACCCATGATCCAAGAAAGTAGCAACTCTCACTTCTACTCACCTTTATATAAAGAAGACACGCACATTGAGAGCAAGAGCGGGAGATTTTACACACAACAAAACAATTTTTATTTCAGTTGTAGTTCTAGTTTATTTTTATTCCAAGAGTTGGAGCATTGGTAGAGGGTCTTCTATTCTCATCTAGTCCTATGCACTCTGCTGGAAGCTGTCGTGACTGAAGAGAGTTGTTGTTGTTTACTCAAAGCAAGAGATTTCCAAGTTACTTTTAGGTTGCATTTCTTTACTTCACTTTGTAAGAAGATGTTTCCTGTTAGTTTCACTTCAGTAGTTTGTACTCAGCTCACTATGAGCTAAACCCTTGTTTGATGAGCCCAATGAAGTTAGTATAAACGTTGCTTTTATGTTGAAATGATGTGATGTTTAGTGTCTTATTTTGTTATGTGTTTTTATGCTATATACTTGATTCTTAGAGTGATCAACTAGGAAAAAGCTAAAAGCTTATTGTTCAGAGAGATCCAACAAACAAGTGGATTTCATAACAAAAGTGGTTAATAAAGTAGGATATAGATATTCACTTAATTCAACTTGCTTAGAGATAAGAGGTCGAGACCATAAAGAATTTAAGAATTAAAACTAGACGTATTTTAGGGTTATAAGTGAGACTTAGAGATTTGTTCCCTTGCCCTAGTTATGCATGTTTTTGATGTTGTAGAGATACACCACTAGATCATGTTCTGACCTTTTGAGGCCCGACACTTCACATCATAGAAGCATTTTAGCAATACCTATACTAATGGATTTAGCTCATCAACTACTCTCTCTCTGATATTTTAACTCCTTTTAGTTATCAATTTTGTCTTAGTTACTGGTGTGTTGTTCTTGTTCTTTATTATCATTATTCTGTCACCTTGCTCGTACTTTCTCTTAAACAAAGAAATTAATACTAGTAGTTCAAAGTTTTCATCACTTCCTTGTGGGTTCGACCTTTACTTTATCACTTGCTACATTATCAAGCATGTATACTTGCATGTGACACCTTTTATTTAAACCATTTAAAAGAAAATCATTACATATAAAGTAGAGAACAGGTACAAGCTAACTTAAATAATTGGATCCATAACACAAGGCCCAATTTGATCTCCTACATACTAGAACGCAATTCGACTACAGCATGTGAGCAGACTTCGTTGTCATGCTAAAACTAGAGTTCGATCCAATATCTCATAAATCTCCACCTTGGAACAAACTCTATAACATTAAGGAACAAACTAGCTTTCTTCATGCAACTTTATCAATTGCATATAGTGGAAAAAATTGCAACTAGACAATGTCTTGGTGATCATATCAACAACATTATGATCTGTCGAAACCTTCAGCACTTGGACTTCTCCACACTCGATTACCCCTCTGACGAAATGCAGCCTCACATCAATGTGCTTGGTTCGCTCATGATAGGCTAAATTCTTCGACAGGTGTACTGCACTTTGACTATGACATTTAACATTGATAACGGGACCTTGAAGTTTCAGCTCCTTTGCAAAATCTTCAAGCCACAATACTTCCTTCACAGCTTCAGTTAGGGAGATATATTCCACTTCAGTGGTTGATAAGGCAACAACCTTCTAAAGTGTTGCTTTCCAACTGATTGTTGTCCCAAACACAGTGAACACATATCCAGAAATAGATTTTCTGGAATCCATACAACCTGCATAATCAGAGTCGACATATCCTTCGATTGCTGCTTTACTATCTTCACCCAAGGCTCCACCATAAATTAGGACTCTATTCAGAGACCCATTTATGTACCTTAAAATCCACTTCAATGCTTTCCAGGGAGCCTTTCCAGGATTCTCCATGTACCTGCTTACAAGACTTACTGCATATGCTATGTCAGGTCTAGTACAGACCATAACATACATCAAAGAACCCACTATATTAGCATATGGAATGCTATTCATATAAGCTCTTTCGGCACCAGTAATGGGACACTGATCTATACTGAGTTTGAATTAAGGGTTTGTCGGAGTTATAACAGACTTTGAATTCGACATACCATACTTTTCGAGAATCTTCCGTAGGTATGCCTCTTGAGATAAGTATAATTTCGAATGCTTTCTATCTCATGGATGTCAATCCCAAGAATCCTGGACGCAACTCCCAGATCCTTCATGTCGAACTCCTTATTGAGTTCAACCTTCACCCTCATTACATCTTCGACATTGTTGCTTGCTATTAGAATATCATCAACATAAAGCAACAAAATAACAAATGAATTACCAGGTCAAAATCTAAAGTAAACACTGTGGTCTACCTAACTTCTAATGAAACTTATGCGTGCGATGAACTTGTCGAATCACCTATTCCAATGTCGAGGAGATTGTTTCAGTCCATATAAAGATCTCTTTAGCTTGCACACATAATTTTCCTTCCCCTTTTCGACATACCCTTCAGGTTGCCTCATCAAGATTGTTTCATCTAGATCACCATACAAGAACACAATCTTTACATCCATCTGTTCCAGTTTAAGATCGAACTGTTCCACTGTGGTAAGCAACATTCGAATGGATACATGCTTCACAACAGGAGAGAACACATCATTAAAGTCGACACCTTCTTTCTGTGTGAACCCCCTAGCGACCAATCTTGCCTTGTATCTCTTCGACGCCACTCCTTCGATTCCTTCCTTAACTTTAAAAATCCATTTATAGCTGAATAACCTGGCTCCAGCAAGTTTCTTAATCAGTTCCCATATGTTTTTATCATGAAGAGATTTCATCTCATCATCCATGGCCTTCATCCATTCAGTCTTCTTTCGACTCCTCAAAACTTCCTTATAGTCTCTAGGTTCTTCGTTGAGAACCTCACTTGCAGAGATTAAGGCATAAGCTATAAGACCCGCATACCCAAGTCTCTAAGATGGCTTGATGACTCTCCTCGACCCTTCTCTTGCTAGCAGGTAGTCATTATCAGTCTCCTCATCTTCGACAACATCTTCTGCTTCTTCTTTGACTTCATCTAGGATACGCAATTCAGCATCAACATGCTCCACCTCAACATGAATCTCTCCCTGTTCCAGCTCTTCGTCGGCATCATCAGTTTTCTTGAAAGCCATCTCAGCTTCATTAAAAACTACATCTCAACTGGTGATACACCTCTTGTGACCTAGATCTAGGCACCATAGCCTATAAGCTTTGACTCCTTCAGGGTATCCCATGAACATGCATTTTAGAGCTCTAGGTTCGACCTTGTCTTGCCTAATGTGAGCATAGGCAACACAACCAAATACTCTCAGTCTGTCGAAACTAGGTGGAGGTCCCGACCAAAATTTTTCAGGTGTCTTCATATCTAACGCAGTCAAAGGATATCTATTTATCAGATATGTTGCTGTCGAAACAACCTTAGCCCAAAATACCTTCTTTAACCCAGCATTAGTCAACATGCATCTAACTCTTTCCAAAATAGTTTAATTAAACCTCTCTGCCAAACCATTTTGTTATGGAGTACCTGCAGTAGTTTTGTGCCTTGCAATATCTGAGGCAGCACATAAGTTGTCGAACACCTCAAGGCCATTGTCGGTTCTCAACCTCTTGACCTTTTTGCCAGTCTGATTTTCGATCAGAGTCTTCCAACCTTTAAAATTCTCAAAAGTTTCATCCTTAGTCTTCTGGATGAATACCCACAACTTTCTGGAATAATCATTGACTATGGATAGAAAATACCTTGCTCTTGAATGTGATGGAAACCTTGTAGGCCCCCAAAGATCAACATGGATGTAATCAAGGGATCCATGAGTTCTTTGTTTGCCTTTGTTGAACTTCACTCTGTAAGATTTTCCAAGTACACAGGGTTTACAAAATTTCAGCTTTTCGACTTTGTCTCCTCCAAGCAGATTTTGTTTCCCCAATTCGACCAGACCCCTTTAACTGACATTGCCCAATCTCATGTGCCGAATTTCTGTCTTCGACAATGGTTTCGTGGATGCAATATTTGTCGAACCACTTACAACTTCAGCCTCAATGGTATACAAGCCTTGTTTCTTCACGCCTCTCAAGACTTCCTTTGACCCCTTCATGACTCTTATGATACTTTTCTCTCCTTGAAAAACATATCCCTTTCTGTCGAATTCACCAAGAGAAACCAAATTTCTCTTCAAATCAGGTACATACCTGACTTCAGTCAATAACCTTATTGACTCATCATGGAGCTTGAATTTCACAGATCCAATACCTGCAATTTTGCAAGCTTTGTTGTTTCCCAACAGCACTGATCCACCATCTTGATCATATAGCTCCTTGAACAATTCTTTGTTTGGATTCATGTGTCAAGTGCAACCTGAATCCATAATCCACTCTTTTCTTGAGTCGCCGCTTGAAACGACAAGAACATCAGATGATTCAAAGTCATCTTAAGCAATGGTTGCGTTGCCATTATCTTTACCTCTGTGATCTCTCAGGCGTTCAAGGCACACCTTTCTTGTGTAACCCTCCTTCTTACAGTGATAGCATCGAATACCAGATGCTTCGCCACTATAAGACTTCTGTTGACTTTTACCATTCTTCTTGTCGAACTTACCATCTTTTCGCAAGAAAGGTGTCGAACTATAAGACACATTTCTTGCGTTCAGATCCTTAGAATACAAGCCTAATTGAACTTCTTCAAAGCTCAGGGACTCCCTTCCATACAAGAGAGTTTCTTTGAAGTGAGCACGTGTTTTGGGAAAAACACACAACAACAACAGTGCTTGATCATCGTCACCGATCTTCACATCAATATTTTCAAGATCAAGAATCAGCTTGTTGAATATATCCAATTGCTCAGCCAAAACTTTGTCTTCACTTATCTTGAATGAATACAAAGCTTGCTTCAGGTAGAGTCGATTCACCAGAGATTTGGTCATGTATAAACTTTCAAGTTTAAACCATAACCCCGATGTCGTAGTCTTCTTTGATACCTGTCGAAGAACCTTATCACCAAGGCTCAACAATATTGTGTTGTGGGCTTTCTCTATCATGGCTGTCTTTTCTTTTTCCGTTAACGCAACATCCACGACTGCCTCTCCCTTCAACGCTTCCAAACAACCCTGCTGAACCAGTAGGGCATTCATCTTCAAGTGCCACAGATCGAAATCTTTCACTCCGGTGAACTTTTCAATCTCATACTTTTTGAAGGCATCTTCTCCACTCTCACCGCACCAATTTGTTGTGAAAAACGATCCTGGAATAACAAAGTATATTTGCTTTCTTGAACACCAAGAAATCCACAAGGGTAAAAAGAAGGAAAAACTTGAACAAACAAACGAAACCCTATTAGGGTTCACAAAGGAAGAGAAAAGAGGAAGAAGAATAGAGAATTGGTTAAATCTATTTTACTATTCACTTTCTCAATAGGGTTCAAAGATTACAAGTGAATACCAACAATTAACCTCTCAACCTAATACAGATTTGCCACACTAATCTAATGGGCTTTTTAACAATTACCCATTACAAGCTAACTTAAACAATTGGATCCATAACACAAGGCCCAATTCGATCTCCTACATACTAGAACACAATTCGACTACAGCATGTAGGTCTTCGACAACAGCATGTGAGCGGACTTCGACGACATGCTAAAACTAGAGTTCGATTCAATAACTCATACTTATCATTTACATTCCTGCTTGAGAGATTAACTCTAGCTTAATCTAATTTATATTGAGAATAGTACACTGAAAATTCCATGATTAAAGAAAATAATTCAATACACAATCAATCTTAATATATATATATATATATATATATATATATATATATATATATATATATATATATATATATATAAAATTTATTATGAAACAAAAACTTGTTCTATGGTTTATTACTAAACATGTGTTTGTACAGTCCCATATCATATGTTTCATGATCACTTTATATCAGCGGTGGAGCCAAAAAAATTTTGAAGTCTGGGCAAAAATTTAAAGACAGCAAAAATTTGTATGAAATATGACGGTTTTAAAATTGCGTTAAATAAAACCGCCACTATTTACATTAATATATGTCCGTTTTGTAAACTAACGTAGTGTTAATAGAAAAATGACAGTTTTGACCGCCTTTATTTTGACACGTCAATTCCTTTACAGTGAATTTTGTTTTTATTGTTTTTTTAAATCGAATATTTTCTTTTATAATTGTAGAAATTGATCTATAGAATTGTATAGAGTCCTAATATATTTTTTATATATTTGAGGATAAAATTTATTCTTTTCTACTTCTTTTTTACAACACTGTACATGTTTTTATTTTAATTTTAATAATTGCTACATGTATGTTAATTTTTATTTCTTCTAAGTATTCATTTTTAATTTTTGGTTAATTTAGTCATAAATTGCAACTTTAATCTTTATTTCAATTCTTGCACTTTTTGTAATGTAGTTGAATCTAAATATTATAATATCAAAAAAAATTGATGTAATGTATACTTAATTGCATAAAAATATTTTTTTTTTGCATAATTTATAATTTTTTGGTTTAAACCTGTATTTTTATGCATAAAAATATAAAATTTTTGGTTTAAACCATAATTTACAACATTATACATGTATTTTTTTTCATAATTTATAATTTATAATTTAATTTTTGGTTTAAATTTGTATTTTTATGCATTTTCATTAATTTTAGCGGTTTAAACCGCCATAATAACACTTTTATAATTTAATTTTTGGATAAATTTGTATTTTTCTGCATTTTTATTAATTATGGCGGTTTAAACAGCCGTAATAGTGTTGAAGCGGAATAGCGGCGAGCAACAAAAGTTTTGGAAGTATTTTTCCGGGAATTTATTGTGTCCACAGAGATCGGTGCTACTGAACTGCCATTCGACAATATCAATGTTAATGAGTTTGGTTTAAAATGGTTTTAAGGTAAATGCGGAAAAGTAAATATGAACATAAAAAGAGTACATTCTTTGAAGAGAAGAAACCTATCAAGCATGAATATACACTACTCAGAACAAACGTAAGCCTATCGATCGGTCGCATTCAACATACAAGACTCATCAAAATCATCACGTATCGCTCACAACAGTGTCCATCTCTGGCACACTGAGCTGAGAGAGCAACCGTATCACTCTCGTCGTCACTCTCGCGCACGACGCCTCGAAACACAGAAGACATTAAGTTCCGACACCATAAAGATTATTATCTAAATCTATCTCTAGCATCTAGATAATAGATATCCATCCTTAATCAAGATTCGTGATGTTTATCTCTAACACAACACAAATCCAAACATAAATGCAAAAAGATCAAGGAAGACATCGATAATGATTTGTAAAGCATATATATTATACAACCATGATCAATACATGTACATAGGTTTAGAGTAACAATACAAACATAACCCAACAAATAGAGAAATACATAGAGAAGAAATGGAGAAAAACCAAACATTTCATGAGGTGTCGGCTCCGATTGATGAAGGATTCGACTCCGGATCATCCTAATGCATGCTCCAATGTGTTTTCTAGCCTAATTCTACTCAAAAAATGCTATTGGATGGATTTGGAACTAAAAATATCAAACCCATCCCTAAAAATTGTGTTTAAGGACCTTTAATGGAGTTTCAGCCCGTCAAAAATCGCCCGGCGGAATTCTGGCTTCGCCCGGCGAAGAAAGGCGGTTTATTATTTTTGCAAGTCAGAATTGTGACACTGCTGTGCCTCTGTTTCGCCCGGCGCTGCACCGCCCGACACTTTTGCAATTTCGCCCGGCGGAATTTCCGCCCAGCACAGCAGGGGCGAATCACACCAGAAAATTCTGCACTGTTTTATTTGTAACTTTTGAACCGTAACTCCGATTGACGCACGGTTTAAAGCGCTGAAAAGTTTATTCAATGCTCTATCTAACAATGGAAAGACATCCTTGATTGGATACCTGCAAAAATTGAGAAAAAATCAATTTAACTCAATGATATTTACACGATATGCAATATATACACTAAAACGTAAAGTAAACGTAATTAGAACAAAGCGGAGTTTATTCGCAAAAAGAACTGATAAGTGCAACAAAACTTATATACAAAAATAGCTACAATTTGCACTTATCAAATAGCACTTTTATAATTTTATTTTTGGTTTATATTTGTATTTTCTGCATTTTCATTAATTGTGGCGGTTTAAACCGCCGTAATATTACTTTCATAATTTAATTTTTGGTTAACATTTGGATTATTCTGATTTTCTTTAATTGTGGCGGTTTAGACCGCCGTAATAGACTTTTTAACCGCCGCAATGTTCAAAATTTGGTGTAAAGAAAGAAATTTTTTTGGCCAGAGTGCCCAGGCTGGCCGGACCTTAAAACCGCCCATGCTTTTTACATTACACAGGATACAAGAAAAGTTATCGTTTCATGTCCCTTGTTTTAAAGCAAATCAAACGCACGCCTATTTTTTAGTTTGCTAAAGTGGGTTGGCAACTTAATTAGATAATTAATTAATTAAGTGGTTAGTTTATAGTTAATTAAATGGAACGTGGTGGGTTTTTTTTATTTGTCTTATTCTTTAGTTTGAAATTAATTAAATTTACTTGTCTTTTTGATTTTTAGTTTTCCAAACGTGGGGTTTTATTTTTTAATTTAACAATGTAATTAATTAATTAATTAATTAATTAAATTAGTGTTTAATTTATTTTCTTTTGTAAATTTAAGGAATTATTTATTTTAGAGAGAGAGAGGGTTTTAATTTGAAATTAATCAAATTTATTTATGTCTAATTTATTTTATTTATAAAATTTAGGAAATTATTTATTTTTATGTGAGAATTTTTGCTAGAAGTTTTGGTGAGAGAAGTTATAGAATTATAATTTAGAATGATGTTGATTTTAGGACCTGGATTCTCTGCAGTCACTATGACTGCAGGATCCTGCATTTGGCTTAAATAGGTTAAATAGATTTGAAAAGAGATAATATTAAGGAAGGTAATGACAAAAATGACCTCCAAAATATACTAATTACACAGTGACTGCATGTGACTGCAGGATTTATGAATGCAGGGGATTAAAATCCTTGATTTTAAGTGACGTGGGACGCCATATGTCACCTTCTATTAGATCAAATAGCCACATGTCAGCTTCTGTTAGACCAATTCGACGACAATAACCAAAATTATGGATCGAAAATATTAGAAAGACTATTATTTGAAAAATAAATTTATAAGAATTTAAATCAGACTTTAAATTATTTATGAACACTTTGAAGCTTTCGGAATTTGGAGAACGGTTCAATTTTGTTAGGTTTTTGGAGATGAAGAATCTTCGCAAACTCCAAACTTCCCTAGAGGATGTGTGGATGGGTTCATTCAAGCTAAGAGTAAATCTTGTTAGATTTGCTAACCATCATTCTGGTGCGACATCTTTTCCTCAAACTGGTGTTAAGGTTCATCATGTATATCGTTCTAGGGCATTACACAAGAGTGGTTTCTCTAATGGCATTAGCTTCGGAGATATGGTTTCCTCTCCTAGGAGTTTGGATGTGAAACCTACTGAACTTAACTCTTGTCATTTTTCCTCCTTGGGGACGGTTAAGTGGCTTGATGCTGAGGTTGATGATGCCTTGTTTGCATCTCTCTCTCTCTCTCTCTCTCTCTCTAGTTGTTATGTTTGGGTGCTGAATACACAAATTCAAGTTTCTGTTTAACTTAACCTCCTGGGTACTCCTCTTTAAAAATCTCTTCCTTGAGAGGTGATTATGCTTTTTTAAGTTCTGCTTTGGAAGGGGCCTTGGAGGATTATTACGCTAATAAAGAAGAGACTCAAAAACCTTTTTTCACTTCCTTGGTTCCGTGGTCTGTGTCACTTAATATATATATATATATATATATATATATATATATATATATATATATATATATATATATATATATATATATATATAGAAAGTCTGTTTGACAACTTTGCAGAGGTATCCTCCACCATGCGTAGAAAGAAGAAGTTTCTTGAGATATTGGTAAATTGTTTGGTAAGGTGTTACTTGTTGATCATAGCTCTTGTTCAGGTGTTGATTTTGAAGTTGGCAGGGTCTTGGTTTTTAAGGAACTTGGTTCCTTCATTGATATGGAGGTTAAGCTTAAAGTTAGTGATTTGGTTTTTTCTGCATGGGTGGTAGGCTTAAAGTTGGTGATCTGTTTTTTTCTACTTGGCTGGTAGAAGAAGTTCCTTCTCCTTGATCCTTCACTTCTCCTTCTCCACCTTCTGCTTTAATTCTTGTGGATGATGAAAGTTTTGTATTAGGAACTGTTGATGGCCTAGTAAGTGAGGATTTTTCTTGTGATGATTCTGGTGATCACTCAGTTTTTTGTGTAGGAAATCTAGCAAAAATGGCAGAGTTTCGGGTAGCTCATAAGAGGAAGATGATCGACAGTTTTCATTGCAATATGGGTGCAGGATTTTTCCACGTGGCTAATCCTCACTGCCTACACCATGTTTGGTGGTAAGGAGTTGTCACTTAGTGAAAGTGCATCACCTGAGGAGGACAGGACTCAAGCTGTCTCTCTCCAACTGGCTATCGTGTTCTGCTCCAAGTCCATTCAACAGTCTCTTTTTGATTTTCCAAATTTGGCCTGCGACAACCCTGCAAGCGGTCTGATAAGGTTGGGCATTGTGCACACGCGTGTGAATGGGGAAAAGTCAAATCCTACTTTTTCTAACAACAACTTTCCGGATAGAACTTTTGTTCATTCTCATCTCTCTCCAACCCCTAGTTTGGTGTCTAGTGAGGAAAAGTCTTATTCTCTCTCCTAGCTTAGGGCCCACGGGTATTTGGATGATAAAAATAATATTTGGGCTATAATTGTTCTGGGTCGATTTCGGCAGGCGCCTCCCCTTTATTGGATTCATATTCCTTACCTAGCTCTCATACCACCTTCATTAATTCATCTTTTCACTAGAGCTTGATTCTGGTGGATGCGTCTTCTCCTATTTTTTTCGATGTGTCTTTTGGTTCCTTCACGGAGTCTATTCTTGCAAAGCCTTTGCCTTTGGCTAGTCTTATTCTTATTCCAACTTCAGAGCTGGGGGCTTTGTTGGTTCCGAGGCCTTTGAGACAGAAGTTTCCCCATTTATTGTGCGGGCGTCAGACTCTCCTTCTAGACTTACCTCGAAGCACCAGACTAAGGACTTTTCCACTCCTCTTATGGATTTAGGTATTGCTAGTCCTCTAACTTCTATTGGTTTTTGTTTACAGGATAGTCCCCCCCCCCCCCCCCCGACATCTGCCAGTGGGGGCTTGAGCTCTTAGGGACTTAACTTGTCCATTTGTCTGGAGGGTACTACTCTTTCTCGTGCTTCATGCCACTGAAGTCCTATTCCTTTATCTTCTGAGTTTCATAATTTGTTGGATAGTCAAAAAGCGGCTAAGGTTTTTAGGGAAGCTAAGAAGCTAGGCTGCACCTTTTTACTGAGTGATGAGGTTGAGATTAAAGGTTATTGGGTCTTGAATCTAGAGATAGACAATCGAGGTCTGCTAGAATTTCTAGGAGTTGTGTTCGATGTTGAATGGGTCTTTTAATGTTTGTGGGTTAGGAAGTAGGATAAAAAAGAATAAGGTTAGGGATCAAATTAGTTCTAAGTCTTTGGAGTTCCTTGCTATCTAGGAGACTAAGCTTTCCGAGGTCTCCATCTCTCTGGTTCATTCCCTTTGGGGGAATCCTTTTTGTGAGTGGAGTTTTTCGTCGTCTATTAGTTATAATGGAGGCCTTCTTTCTATTTGGTGTAGCTCGAAAGGGACCTGTGTGTTCTCCTTTGTAGGTCTTGGTTACCTTAGGGTTTGCCTTGACTGGGGGATCGTTAAGACTTTGTGTATGGTGTTTAATATCTACTTTAAGTGTGCTTTTAGAGAGAAGAAAGCTTTGTGGAGATATTTACTTTTCAGACGATCCTCTCTTGGTGGTCGTGTTTGGTGTGTCTTTGGTGATTTTAATTTTGTTTGCTCTCCCTCTAAGAGGTTTGGCGGTGGTTCCGCTGAGCTCCGGGTGGATGGCTATCTTTGTGCGGAGTTCTGTAATTTCATTAACCAAATGGAGCTCTGTGACCTACCTTTGTTAGGGAGGAGTTTCACTTGGTTCCAGCCTTATGGCAGGTTTGCTAGCCACCTTGATAGGATTCTCATTTCAGTTGATTGGTGGGGTTTATGGTGGTCTACCTCCCAGTGGACTTTACCTAGAGACGCGTTTGACCATTTCCCGACCATTCTTAGGTACTCTAATATGTTGTAGGGGCCTAAGCTTTTCTAGTTTAATAATCACTAGCTTTCCTATCCCCAACTAATTTCTCTTGTCCTTGATAGTTGGTCTTCTTCTTTGTCCTCTAGGTGGAAAACCTTTGTTCTTAAAGAAAAGCTTAAAACTCTCAAAGGGCCCCTCAAAGCTTGGAATCAACAAGTCTTTGATTTTCTTGATTCTCAAATTGAATTCCTGAGGGAGGTGGTTAGCAGTCTTGAGCATGGTTTTCTTTATGCGGAGGAGATCATGACTAGGGGTCAGGCTTCCATGGATCTTTGGTCCCTTCTTCGGACCAAGGATGCTGAGGATGTACAGAGTTCTCGAGCCAAGTGGCTCAAGGAGGGAGATGCCAATACTTGGTTTTTTCATGCTTGTGTCAAGGGAAAGACTAGGAGGGACACTATCCTTTCTCTTAAGGTTGGTGATGTTTGGGTTGAGGGGGGTTTTTGAGATCCGCCAGGATGTGGTTGATCATTTCTCTAATCATTTTAGAAAACCCTTCTTTGATCGCCCTCGGCTCAATAGGGTTTCCTTCTGCATTACCTCTGATGAGGATAATGCTAGTCTTACTGTGCCTTTCCTCCTCTCCGAGATTGACCATGCAGTTGTCCTTTGTGATGGGAATAAGAGCCCCGGGTCGGATGGTTTCAACCTCTCATTCTTTAAAAGGTTTTGGCTTCTTCTCAAGGAGGATTTTGGTGTGATATTTGCCCAATTCCACCAGTTTGCTACTCTTTCCCGTAGCTTTTCCTCTTTCTTTGTGGCTTTGATCCCCAAGGTTGACTCACCTTCCCGCTTAGGGATATCCCTTTATAAGATTATGTCTAAGGTGTTGGTTGTTAGGCTTTCGTGTGTCATGGATAAGCTAATCTCCACTAACCAGTCTGCCTTTATTAAAGATAGACTCCTAGTGGATGGGGTGGTTGCTATGAATGAGATTATGGATCTTATCATGCGGAAAAAATGCTCTTGTCTCCTCTTTAAAGTTGATTTTGAGAAAGCCTATGACTCTGTTAGTTGGTCTTTCCTTGACTATATGCTATCCAGATTTGGGTTTAATGATAAGTGAAGGAGTTGGATTAGAGCTTGTGTCTTTTCTGGTAATCTTGTTATCCTTGTGAATGGTTGTCCAACTCATGAGATTGATATTCATAGGTGTCTGAAGCAGGGAGGCCCCCTTGCCCATTTTCTATTTCTCCTGGTTGCTGAAGGCTTGAGTGGCATGATATCTAGGGTTGTTGACTTGTATCTTCTATTTGGTATTTCTGATGGTTCCTCAGACTTAGTGGTCTCCCATCTTGAGTATGCTGACGACACGATTATTATGGCTGACGCTACTATTGATAACCTCTGGACTATTACGACTATTCTCTGTGGGTTTGAGCTTGCCTCTGGTCTTCGAGTGAACTTTGCTAAGAGCTCCCTTATTGGGGTGAATACGTATCAGATTTTTCTTATATCTTGCTTGCTAGTTTCTCCACTGTAGGAATGAGTCTCTCCCTTTCAAGTATCGTGGTCTCCCGGTTGGAGTTAACCATCACCTTGCTTCTACTTGGGATCCTCTTGTTAACATTGTTTCTAGGAGGCTCCTCTCGTGGAAGCATAGGTATGTCTCCCTGGGGGATAGGGTCATCCTCCTTAACTTTGTCCTCAATGTTATTCTTATCTTTTACTTGTCTTTCCTTAAGATGGATGTTAAAGTTTGGAAGAAGATACAGGAGATCTAGAGGAAGTTCCTTTGAGTAGGTGTGAAAGGGGAGTCTAAGATTGTCTGGATCAAATGGGTGGATGTGTGCAGGCCCAAAAATTTAGGTGGCCCTGGTGTTTGCGATCTTTAGTCAGTCAACTTGGCTCTGCTGGACAAGTGGAGGTGGAGCCTGCTTTCGGGGGCTTCTGGCATTTGGCGCGACATCCTTGTGGCCAGATATGGTGTAACCCCGACGACCTATACTCTGGGTGGGAGAGTTGGTTGTCTTAAGTTGGCTTCACCTTGGTGGAGAGGGGTTTCTCTTCTTGGTTCTAAACAGTCTGATACTACTAACTGGTTTCGGGATGGTGTCTCCTTGAGAGTTGCCTCTAGTCTTCTTACTTCCTTTTGGGAGGATATCTATGTCAGGGATTCCACCCTGCTTCATAGATTCCCCCGCCTTTTCCTGATTTCGGACCAGATCTCTAAATCTGTTGGGGAGGTGGGTACTTAGGTTGAAGGTTCCTGGGTTTGGGATCTTAGGTGGAGGAGACCTTTTCTTTCTGATTATGATTTGGCTCTTCTTAACAATCTCCAGTATTTAATTAGACGTTTCACCCCCTCTGTCGTGAGTGATGTGTGGTGGTGGCTTTACTCGAGATATGGGATGTATTCTATAGCTTCCGCCTACTCTTGCCTCTTGGCCCGTGCTCCCCTAGGGTGTTTGGCCACCCCTTCTGAGTTAGTTCTTCCTAATATTTGGTGTAGTTGGCCCCCCTCAAAAGTCATTGTTTTCTCCTGGAAGCTTCTTTAGGATCATATCCATACCATAGAGAACTTACTTAAGAGGGGAGTCCCTTTGACCGCTGGGACTTTTTCTTGCTCCTTTTGCTCGCTTCTTATTAAGTATTCCTATCACTCTTTGTGACCCGCGTTGTTGCTTCCTCTATTTGGTATAGGATCTTTAGGTGGTTGGGGTGAGTTTCTGCTTTGCCTAGCGATATTGTGACCCTTTTTCAGATCTTTATAAACCCACCGAGGGGTGTTAGGTCTATAGGGGGTTGCGATGGTCGATCTGGAAATCTCATAATGATATAGTTTTTAGTGGGTCTTCGGTGACAATAAAGGATGTGGGAGATACAAGCATCTTCTTGGCTTGAGAATGGTATCTTGGTAGGTCCGCTGTTAGCTCTTGTAGCTTCTCGAACTGATGTGAGAACCCTTTTCTATTTCTTAGCCAATAGAGGGGCGAGTATCCTCGACCTTCATTGGATGTGTTCTTGTTTTGTTCTTCGAAGTTGTGGTGTTTTTTTTCCAGGTATCCTCATATTGGAGAGCTCTAGCTTGCCTGTTGTGGACTTTGTGTGTTTTTTTGGTTTGCTCCGCTTGTTTTTGCTTTAGTTGGTGGTGTGTTTTTGTAATTTTTTCTACTATAGTTTTTGTTTTGTTTTTCTTTAGTCCAGACCTCGGAGTTGCTACTTCTTATGCCATCCTCGGGTGTTTGTACTTTGGTAATTGAACCTTTTATTGTTGTCTCCTTTTTTAATATGTATATATATATATATATATATATGTGTGTGTGTGTGTGTGTGTGTGTGTGTGTGTGTGTTGAGTCCCTGCTTTTGAGGTTGGCATTAATTTTGGTAAAACTAACTTAGCAAAAAGATGTTGGACAAGATGTCCCAACATGTTGAACTAACTACAGGTTAAGATGTTAGACAAGATGTCCTATCAGGAGGATTTGACATCTTTGTCTGTTATAGTTTTGAACTAACTGTTTTTGGTAACAGGTGTGATTGGAATATGACTAGGATTCCAAGTGGCATCTGAGATTGTGGAATCAGAGATGCTGATTCTAAATGGATTTGTGGTTTCCTTGTGAAGGAGACATTTTTGGTAACTTGGGATTGAAGAAAGAATTAGGTCGCTAATTTTGAGGAAGATATCTGTTGCGTCTTAGAAGGCTAAGTCCAGCTTTGTTTCCAATATAAATAGGTTAGAGTTAACCTAGTTTGTGTGTTGATTATTGCATCTGTTTTTAGAAGTACTAGGGTTTGTACTTATGTGCCTCTCGTGTATTGTGTGAATACTTGAGAATGACTGTTTTATTGAGTTGTAATATTTTCAGTCACTGCTGTGATTGAAAGGGAATTGAGAAGGGTCTCATACCTAGGAGTGTCTTAGGTAGAAATCTAGGAAGGGTAGTTTCTAGGTACTAAGTTGTAAACGTTCGATTTTAGCTTATAATCAATTCTACTTAGTGATTTCATTCCTGGCTTGGTAGCCCCCAGACGTAGGTGTTGTTGATCACCGAACTGGGTTAACAATTTCTGTGTGTTCTTTACTTGCTGTTGTTTTTATTTGTTCTTCCTTAGATCCTTGTGAGAAGCAGAGATCAAGTGTCACAACATCCTATCTAACATATTCGTGATCTGTTTAACCAGAATTTCAATTGGTATCAGAGCAGGCATCCGGCTCTGTATCTGGGTGAGATTCAGGGATGATACTTTCTGGTACGATGGATAAAGAAGGAGGAATTTTGAATAGACCACCAATACTTGATGGTTCCAATTATGATTATTGGAAACTTCGCATGGTAGCGTTTATCTAGTCTATGGATGGAAAGGCTTGGAAGTCTGTGGTCAAGGGGTGGGATCCACCAAAGATCAAAGACAAAGATGGGAAGCTCACTGAGGAGCTGAAACCAGAAGAAGATTGGGATGATGAAGATGATAAACTTTCTCAAGGAAACTCCAAAGCCTTGAATGCCTTGTTCAATGGGGTGGACAAGGACATCTTCAGACTCATTAAGAATTGTACTGTTGCAAAGAATGCTGGGATATCCTGAAGACTGCACATGAAGGTACCTCTCGTGTAAAAACCTCAAAACTTCAGCTGCTTACCACTAAGTTTGAGAACCTGAGGATGAGAGAAGATGAAAGTATACATGACTTTCATATGAATATTGTTGATATAGCCAACACATCCAGGGACCTTGGTGAGAAAATTCTTAAAGCCAAGTTGGTTCAGAAAATTCTAAGGTCTTTTCCCAAGAGATTTGACATGAAAGTGACAGCCATTGAAGAAGCTCAGGACATAAATACCATGAAGGTAGATGAGTTTATGGGGTCCCTCCAAACCTTTGAAATGGATATCAACGAAAAGGATGATAAGAAGAGAAGTCTTGCCCTGGTGACAAATCAAGAAGAAGGTGACACCAAGAAGGGTTTGTCTAAAACTATAGGGTTCCTTGAAAAACAGTTTCATTAACTGGAAAAACAATTAGATGAGAAGTCTAAGACAAATGTCAAGGCTCAAACTTCCAACATCTATAGACCAAGAAGCTTTGAAAGAAAACCGACTCAAACTTCCAACATCTATAGACCAAGAAGCTTTGAAAGAAAACCTAGCCATGATGAAAAATCCAACCAAGGGAAAGGGACAAAGTGTCTAGAGTATAGAGAATTTGGACACACGAAATGGGAGTGCCCTACGTTTCTCAAGAGAGAAAAGAAAGGTCTCATTACGTCCTGGTTAGAAGATGATTCTACTAGTGACGAGGAATCACCAAAGAAAGTTTCTGCACTCACAGGGGTGTTCGACACTCATGTAGGATTAGACATTGAAGATCTACCTCATGATGCATTAGTCAATTACTATAGGGAATTATACACAAGAAATGCGGAAATCCACCAATTTGGAGAAGATCAACATAAGATTATCATGATTCTTGAGATTGAAAGATTGAAGCATCTTGGTATCATATCTAATCTTCAGGAGGAAACCGCTTTGCTGGAATCTAACAATGATGAAATGATCAAAGACAGATTTGATAAGATACCACATGCTTGAGAGAATACTAGAAACATCAGATAACTTGTTTACACAGATAAAGAACTATCAAGCAAGAAAAGAAACTCTGAAAGAGGACAGAAGATGTTCAATCGAGTGTCTCAACATCATTACAGACATCAGAGGAGAAAAGACTGGAAATGTCATTATTGTGGCAAATATGGCCACATTAAACGCTACTGCTACAAATTACATGGATATCCTAAGGGTAGGCCTGTTGAAAGGAAAAGAAGATCCGAGAATGAATCTGTGGCTCTAATAGCTCACTCTTCACAAAAGGAGCACACTGGAGAAAAGGGGTATTTCGACAGTGGATGTTCAAGACATATGACGGGTGTCATAAACTATCTAGTGAATATGAAGGCTCATTCTCCCAACTATGTAACCTTTGGAGACAGTTCCAAAGGAAAAATTAAAGGAATTGGGAGAATGGTTCAAGTTGGTAATCCTAGACTAAATAATGTGCTGTATGTAGAAGGATTATCTACAAATCTTACCAGTATCGGCCAACTCTATGATCAAAGGATGAAGGTAAACTTTACACAATCAGAATGCTTGGTTGTAAATGCTAAACATAAGGTTCTTATGAAAGGTGTCAAATCAACAGACAACTGGTACGTTTGGACTCCTGTACTAACTGATCTCTCCCAAATGACAATCAGGAAGCATCAACAAGGGCTCTCAGCATTAGATCTTGATAAATGGGAAATTGGAAGGTTAAACAAAACTACACACCGAAAGACTATCTTAAGGATACAAGACCTTCTCTGTAATGATGATCAGGAAGAAAGTAGATGTGCATTTGTGGCCACCATTGACTCAGCAACAAGGGAAAATGTCACACAGGATGTTGTGACCTGTGTGACATTTTCTCATGATAACCTGAGTACTTTTGATATCCTAAAAAATAAGCTTGAAAAACTGAAAGGCAAAGTAGGGCTTTGTTTCACGTGGGGCCTAAACAGACTAACATGTAAGGGCACTGGTCAGGAATGTTTAAGTTCTCAACAAATTAAAAGAGGGTTTCAAAAGAGGTCAATTCAAATCAACACAAACCGCGCTAAACCTACTCGCGTCTCCTCAGTGACCACGATTCCCTAGTACGAAAAAATATTCAATTTTCACATGATGTCGCACCAACAAAGAGGAATTAAAGAAATTTCTACATCTCCTGTTGCTAGGGCAAAATCAGGAAAGATGTTAACTGAAAATGCAATTGATGTTGTTCCTTTGTCTGTGGTGCCATGCAAGCCTGAGAAATTTCCTGCACGAAAAGCTAAAACCTTCCCTACAGGTAATACGTCTGAATCTGTTAATCCTTGTTTTGATTCTAGGAGTAATAACGCAATTGATGTTAAGACTGATAAGAGATTAAGAATACTTGTTGCTGAGGAACTGAATATTAAATGCAAAGTGAATACTGATAGAAGTGTATCAGTCACATTGGCTCCTGGTAAGGAACAAGAAGATGGTAAAAATACCAATGAATGGATTGAGTTAAGCCACAACAATTGTGGACTTGAAAAGGAAACACCCCCATCCCTAGCACAGACACTGGAGAACATCACGGAAGGGAGAAATAATACAGAAATCAACCTGGATAATCCTCCGTCTGATGATGAGATCATAGGTAATGTTGTCAAGAAACTGAAAACAAGAAAAAGGAAAATTAGGGATACTGAAAACAAAGCTGATAAAAGAAGCACTAAAATTGCTATTGGACCGTAGAAATCCTGGAGCAAGGTTGTTGTTAGGCATGGCAACGGGGCGGGTCGGGGGCGGGTTTAGCTAGCCCCGCACCCGCACCCGCCTCCCTGTTATAGACTCGCCCCCACCCCCAAACCCAGTCGGGGGTGAAAATTTACCACCCAAACCCGCCCCCGATAGAAGCGGCCTTGCCCGCGCCCGCACCCGCAAAAATATATTTTTTTAAATAGTAATAAAAATTAACAATTTTATTAAAAACTTAACCATTTTAATAATAAACTTGTTTCTAAAGATGTGAGTTTGAGTGAATGGTGAGAAATGATTAATGAGAATTGTTAATTACTTCTTCAAAAGTGAATAAAAGTGATATAAAATAATTTAAATATGGGTATTAAAGTAAATATTATAAGACCGGACGGGGGACGGGGGCGGGTGCGGGTGGGTAGTAGCATCCCCCCGCCCCCGCACCCGCACCCGCTATTACAAATCGGGTTTTACCCGCACCCGCACCCAATCGAATCGGGTTTCCCCCGTTAATTTCGGGCCGGGTCTGGGCGGGCCCCGACGGGCCTGGGTTTTCTTGCCATGCCTAGTTGTTGTTGTATCTGATAAAAGAAAGGTGGAGTCTAATATTGAGTCAGACTATGATATCCAGGACATGACTCCCACAAAGGTTCCAAGTGTAAAGAAACAAACTGTGAGCATTACCAAGGTCCCTCTAGATAATATCTCCTTTCACGCACCTGAGTATGTTCACAGATGGAAATATGTGTATCATAGAAGAGTGGCACTGGAAAAAGAACTTGGAAAAAATGCATTAGAATGCCATGAGGTCATGAAACTATTCAATGATGCAGGGCTAAAAAGGACAGTCACTGAGGTTGGAAAATGTTATGAAAAGCTAGTGAAAGAATTCATTGTGAACATTCCTGATAATTACAGTGATGCAACCAACAGGATAATATATGTCAGAGGAAATGCTGTGACATTTTCTCCCATAATGATAAACAAGTTTCTAGAAAGATCTGAAGATTCTGGACCTGATTGTGAAGACACTGATGACCAAGTCTGTAAAGAGCTCACTTGCAAAACTATTAAGGCGTGGCCTAGAAATGGAAAGCTTCTAGCCGGGAACCTGAGTGTGAAGTATGCAATCTTGCATAGAGTTGGCACAATCAACTGGATACCTACCAATCATACTTCAACCATCTCTGCCAGTCTAGGCAGATTTATCTATATGATTGTAAAAGGAAGACAATTTGACTTTGGAACCCACATCTTCAATCAAATTGTTAAACAATCTACATCAACTGTTGTAAAACTTCCTATATGCTATCCCTCACTTATCTGTGGGATAATTATGGATCAGTACCTAAAAGTTCTTGACTCTACAGATCAGGTAATGAAACGAGCATCTCCCTTAATTTTGCACTACAAATTGTTCACTGGCAAGCATGCTCCAGACATTATCCCAACATCCACTTCAACATCAAGAGTTACAGTCTCAGAAGAGGACATCATTGCTCAATTGAAGGAAGCCTGCAAAGAACTTGATGATACGATCAAAGTTAGCACTGCCAGAAAAGAAAAGCTTGAACAATTAATAAAAGTTCTGTCTGGCAAACAGACCAAGAGAATTGCAGGCAATGCTGAGGAAGCTGAGAATGGTGATGAGGAAAACTATGATGCAGAAGAGGAAGATGCTGAAAATGGGACTGGGGAAAATGGAGGAGGAGAAGAAGATGATGAGGAGACTGAAGATGACCTCTGAGAGTTATCTTCTCTATTATCTGTATTTTCTTTATTGCTTTCTTTATGTTTTGTTTTTCTTTTGGTTGTGTAAGGGCTGAATGCCCAGGATAATTATTTTTCTTTTCTGTTGGGTGTGTAACTTAAATTTACTCTGAACTGGTTTATTGGTTTTTGGGTTAGTCTTTCTACCTTTGTCATATTGTGGCTAAAAAGGTGGAGAATTACTAACATCACTAACCACTGCTGACTGCTGAGAGTCTACTAACCACTATGGGGGAGTAGATCTGATCTGATTGAGGGGGAGACATATTTTGATTCTGCTGCTGCTTTGATAGTTGTCTCCCTGATGATTTGTTTCTGCAGGTATATGAAAGTTAGTTTTAGCCAAAATCTGCCAAAGGGGGAGATTGTTGAGTCCCTGCTTCTGAGGTTGGCATTAATTTTGGTAAAACTAACTTAGTAGAAAGATGTTGGACAAGATGTCCCAACATGTTGAACTAACTGCAGGTTAAGATGTTAGACAATATGTCCTATCAGGAGGATTCGACATCTTTGTCTGTTACAGTTTTGAACTAACTGTTTTTGGTAACAAGTGTGATTGGAACATGACTAGGATTCCAGGTGGCATCTGAGATTGTGGAATCAGAGATGCTGATTCTAAATGGATTTGCGGTTTCCTTGTGAAAGAGACATTTTTGGTAACTTGGGATTGAATAAAGAATTAGGTCGCTAATTCTGAGGAAGATATCTGCTGCATTTTTGAAGCCCAAGTCCAGCTTTGGTTTGCAATATAAATAGGTTAGAGTTAACCTAGTTTGCGTGTTGATTATTGCATATGTTTTTAGAAGAATTAGGGTTTGTACTTGTGAGCCTCTCGTGTATTGTGTGAATACTTGAGAAGGACTGTTTTATTGAGTTGTAATATTTTCAGTCACTGCTGTGATCGGAAGGGAATTGAGAAGGGTCTCATACCTAGGAGTGTCTTAGGTAGAAATCTAGGAAGGGTAGTTTCTAGGTACTAAGTTATAAACGTTCGAGTTTAGCTTAGAATCAATTCTACTTAGTGATTTCATTCCTGCCTTGGTAGCCCCCAGACGTAGGTGTTGTTGATCACCGAACTGGGTTAACAATTTCTGTGTGTTCTTTACTTGCTACGATTTTTGTTTGTTCTTCCTTAGATCCTTGTGAGAAGCAGAGATCAAGTGTCACGACATCATGTATAACATCTTCGTGATCTGTTTAACCAGAATTTCAATGTGTATATATATATATATATATATATATATATATATCATTTACATCCCTATTTGAGATTAACTTCAGTTTAATCTTATTTATATTGAGAATAGTACATTGAAAATTTCTTGATTAAAGAAAATAAATCTAATACAATACAATACAATATATATATATATATATATATATATATATATATATATATATATATATATATATATATATATATATATAATCACTTCATATCCAATATTATGCATAGACATAGTCCTGGTATGCTAACTAAGTAAAACTATTTCCTATAATTATACTTTAGTGTTATGGAATGAAGTTAGATAAACATCGGCATATAAAATTTATGCTTGCATTTGGTATCTGTGTCTCATAACCATAGAAAAAACTTGTCTTACTTAAGCTTTTTTTTAATGGCAAATAGATATTGGAGTTTGGTAAGCCATTGTGCTTTGCAAAAGGTATATTTTATAGGTTCGAAAAAATCATGAAACCACTATAATTTGGTCATATATGCAGTGATACCAAACATGCTATGTCATTCCATTATATCCATATATCCATTGATAATACATAATTCTGTTTACATAAAAAAGGTAAGTAAACGAAAATTGAATAATTAGTAAAACTTAATAACACAATCTCCTTGACCTAAAGATTTCAATTGGTTCTTGACATCAGTCAGCCTCTCCAAATCAGATGATAAACATCCTGTAAATGATATTTTCATTTCCTGCAAGACGGTAGCACTTTCTAACCAAAGCTTTACCATTTGGATTTCGTCTTTGCATCCCCGAAAATTTGAAATGGAAAATAATTTGAGAGAAGATATGAAACAACCAGGCACATAATTTATCCTAAAGTTTTCACCCTCCGATTGCCAGCAAACAACCTAAATAAGAATTAATAAACAAATCATGGACAATAATGTTACTATTAACCTTGAAAAATGGCAATTTGTAGAGAAGTGAAACGTATATAAGATGTACCATAGGAATATCTAGAACTTCCAAGTTAGGGGTCTTGTGGAGAATGTCCATTAATACTTCAATAGTAAAATCAGATTTCCCCAAATGCATGTAAAGATGTGTCTATTTGAGGAACATGGGTAGGAGATGGACTTTATCCACAGAATAATATAGCCACTAGATTATAAGAAACACAAAACAAAAGGCAACAATGTGAATAAGCATTAAAGAAAGCGAAGATGATGTGAAAAATAGTGTTTTTACCTGAAAGGTATCATTTGCTAGTGCGAGAGAATTGACACTACTACTAAGTCCACTCAATAGCTGAAATGCACAATGAGCAGCATATAGTGTATCCGGTGGATGGCAAAACTCTAGACAAACATTTGCATCAACTATGGAGTTCGGATTAACAAAGACAAATTCTAGGTTCGGAGTGATTTTGCAAGTTAATGACATAAGATTGACAGCCATCAAAACAAGGTAAACCTACATAATAACCGTCAGAATGAATGGTTAACTTCCTTAACGTGGGAATTGCAATAGAGATCTGGTTCATATACTGCCAAACACACTTATACAAGGTTAACTCTTGTAAGACAGTGCATCCAGAGAAAAGTAGTTGAACTGACTCCTCATTTGCAAATCTAGCATATGAAAGATTTAACGTCTTGAGGGCGGAGAAACAAATAACATGAGGAATATCGAGAACGACATCAATTTGTAAACTTAAGTTAGTCAATGACTTGGGTGCTAATAAAAAGTTGGGTAGCACAACCCTATGGGGTATATAATATAGATCATCTATGTGAAGTTGAAGATGATGCACATTGCTCTTGGCTGCAGAAGATAATAGAGAAGTAATCTTGTCGGGACTAATAAGAACTTCAAACATTTCAATGCGAAGCCTTTTTATATGATTGGATTTGTGTACACAAGATCTAACATACGATTTCTAGAGTCTCGAATTTGGAACCATGATCGATTAAAATCGGGTTGAAATATAAAATCAAAGACATATAGATGAGTCCACAAGTGCCTCCATTTTGGTGATAATATGGAAGTCCTAACAGCGTCTTTAGTAGGGAGTACAGAAAGAATATAAAAAAGAATCTCTTCAGGCAAGTTGGTTATCATATCTTTCATGTCATTGTCACCTCTTTGTATCTTAGGTAAATCTGGTGATGAGACTCTATCATTAGCCATAAGCTATGCCTGCATGCCCAAAATAAAAATAATAAAATGTTAATTGTTAGGAAATCTTGATGGGTAAAGTGTCTAATGTCGATACTACTTCTTATACTTATACACAATACTACTAGTTACTCATTCATCTAAACTCTACTACTTATATTGCTATGAATTAGGACTCCCATTATAAAACACACAGTTAATTAGTCTTTAATTTTGAATTGGAACATATCAATAAAAGAGATATAAAATACAAAAATGAAAAGCGAAGAAAAGTGAAACCAAAGCCGTCACAAAATATTCAACAACTCTACAAACACGTTATACCCAAATTGAGATATTAAGTTACATAGCCGATCTTAGAGGCAGGCAAACTAGGTCGTTGTCTAGGGCCTCAAAATTTAGTTTTTTATTACCTACAACTTATGTATATATCATGTTAAAAAAAAGTTAATTATTACTATTAATTTTTCATTTCTATCATTACTATTTTTCTTTTTCAATAAATTGAGAATAACTACACTTTATTATTAGCAGACTATGTTTATGATCTAATTTATTAGTTTTTTATTACCTACAACTTATGTATATATCATGTTAAAAAAAAGTTAATTATTACTATTAATTTTTCATTTCTATCATTACTATTTTTCTTTTTCAATAAATTGAGAATAACTACACTTTATTATTAGCAGACTATGTTTATGATCTAATTTATTCACATATTTACTTAACTAATAGCGTATAGTTGATGAATGTGCATAATGACTAAAATTATCTATAGTTGTTCATCAACGAAAATCTATTTACTATTATAGTAGTATTATATTTTTATTTTAATATATAACCACCTACCATTTGTGCTCCCACTTTTCTTTTAAAGTAGAAAGAGAAAAAGTATTGGAAAAAAATACAAATAGATTTTAATTTATCTAACATTTTATTATTTAGATTTAAATATAAAATCTTTATATTTATTTAATTGTTTTACTTTTGGTGATTTTTTTTATATATTTGTGTTTATTGTAAAATGTTTAGTATTTTATTTAAAATTATGTCATCTTAAAATTTTTAATCAAAACCTATTGAATTAAAATAAAAATAGTTGAAAATTTTTTACCTAAAATGTTGAACAAAATTGATTATTATATTTAATAAATAATTTCATAATTAAAAAAAAGTAAAATGTTGACTTTAAAATAAAAATACTATTTTTGTAATTTTTTTACTATTCACAATTTAAAAATTCTCATTATTAAATTCGCCATAGGCCTCAATTTCAGTTGGGCCCACCTATTAAGTTGTTAGTTGTATAAGATTTTAAAGATTTTTTTTTATTATAAATAAATTAGGATACATTTAGTTGAGTATAATAAAAAATGAAGAATAAACGTTTTTATAAGATTTCAAGGGTGACAGTTTTGCCCGGCAATGCTTTCACAAATATTTGCATCTGTACAAGTCAATATAAAAACATCATAAATTAGAACACAAACCCTAATCAACCGAAATTAGAACAAATTATAACACAAACCCTAATTAACATAAATTAGAACAAATCACAACACAAACACAAATTAATATATAACAAATCAGAAACACAATTAAGTGGAAAATCGAATTGATATAATATCGAAATCATTCAGCACATAAAAAATTATTGAAAAAATACTGAATCTCGTATGTAATAATAATATCGAAAACCTAAGCATATTCAATAAGCAAAAGAATATACTAAATTCAATAAGAATAGATAGAAAAGGTTGACTTACCTTGAATGGTTGATTTTTCTAAGAAGAAAGAACGAGCTTTAGAATTTTGAGTATGAAAAAAAAAGAATGAAAGATACAGTGAGTAGGACTCATATTTATATATAGGTTGTGCACACTCAAGGACTAAAATATCCTTATATCAAAGGAATAAATATTTCCCACAGTGTATTGTTAAGCAAATTAAATATTTTGTATCCAAAATCAAATATTTAGTTTCTAAAACAAATCTTTTAGATAAATCAATTATTCTTTAAAAGCATATTTATATAAGCATATTAAAAGAATTTAATTAATATGTATGATAGTATAAAGATTTTTTATATCGTTCATTAATTACACCCACTAATTTATTTAAAATATTTACCTTTTTTTAACAATTTAAAAAATAATATAAATGAGTGGTTGTGATCCATTGATATTATAAAACTTAACAATTAATCTCTATTAAAAGGTGAATTCTTATCTACCCATTTTACAAAGTTGGGTAGAGTTACCCATAGAGTAAATTAGGCTACATTGTATTGAAAATCTACAAAATTTAAATCATTAAATAAATAATTAAGTATAATAAAATGATATGGCATTAGTTGATTGGTTGAAGGTAAACTACCCAACTTTTTGTGATGGGTAATAAAGTTGTCCCCCTATTAAAAATGTCTAATATTCACATTTTCAATTTCTTAACTACTCTATTTTATTTGTAAAACAAAAGAATAATATACTAGTAAAAAATTGTTGAAAAAATCAGTTACCGAATCTCGCATGTATTAAGAATTAAATTAAATAAGAATAGATAGAAAAGGGTTATTTACCTTTAATCGTTGATTTTTCTAAGAAAAAAAAATAGTTTTTAGAATTTTGAGTATGAAAAAAAAGAATGAAAGATACGGTTAGAAAGAGTCGTACTTATATATAGATTGTGCCAACGCAATGACAAAAAATCCTTATACCTACCAGTAAATATTTGCCACGTGTATTGTTAAGCTATAGGTATTAGATTAGCAATTAAATATTTTATATCCAAAATCAAATATTTTGTTTCCAAAACTATTTTTTACAAAAATTATTTATTTCTTGACAGTATATTTATATATATGCATATTAAAAATGTCTAGTATTCTCATCTTCAATTTTTTAACTGATCCATTTTATTTGTAAAACAAAAGAATAATATACTAGTAAAAAATGGTGTAAAAAATAATACAAAACTAAAGAATAAAATATTAGAAAAATTAAATACAAAAAATAAAATTTTCACTAATTTATTGTTTTTATTTTTTTTTCTTCTATTTTTCTTCTAGATTGATTATATGTATTACATTAGAAATCAAATATTTATATATCTAAAATAAATATTTTACATTTATCATCAACAAATCATATTATAACAAAAGAGATATAAAAATTCCACCACACATTTGAATCAAAATAAAAATTTGATCTGCTATAAATATAAAGAAAGAGGATTGAGTTATGAATAATAGTAATTAGATATGGATGTTCATCTATTCAAATTTTTTATATTTATTAACTCTTATGAGTTAATTTTTTAATGTATTAATGGGTTAAATATGTTTTTGATCCCAATAAATTACCAAATTATGTTTTTGATCCTTATAAAAAAAATAGTGTTTTTTGGTTCTTACAAAATAATTATGCACATAGTTTTAGTTATACGGTTAAATCAATGTGTATTTTTGAATTATTATTTTGCAGATATGTTTAGAACGTTATAAAAACTTCCTCGAAAAAAAAGAAACTCAAAATTTGATTTATAGGCCGTGATTTTCATTACTTTTATCATTATCTTTTGAAATTTAAAAAATTCATATTTAATTCTTCTCATTTTAAAAAATTATATAATTTGGTAAAAAAACATTTTATAGTAATCTGAACACGTATGAAAAAAATTATTCAAAAATTTAAAAGTTTAGGAGTAATTAAATAATTTTCAAAATTTTAGAAAATAACAATGACTAAAACTGCATGCATAAAATTTTTGTAGGACCAAAATATGTCCTTTTTTTTTATAGGGACTAAAAATGAAATGTGAGATATTTATAGGGACCAAAAACATATTTAACCATATATTCATTAACTCTTATGAGGTGAATAATATATTCATGTTGCAATGCTAAGAGAACTTGATGTGAATAATATAATATCATTTTTCTTCTTCTCTTTGTCTCTTTCATTTTTATATGAGATTAATTGAAATACACTGTCAGTGTAAAACCACTTTACACTATCATCCAATTAGAATGAATTATTTTGACACATGAGAAGAGAAAAACATGGAAGAAGTAGTTATTAAAATAGTTTAATTATAATTTATTTATTTTTATTTTTAATTTCATAATTATGTGTCAAAATGATTCATTCTAATTGGATGTCAGTGTAAAGTGGTTTTACACTGACAGTGTATTCCAATTAATCTCTTTTATATATTTTGGTTAATTTCATAACATGTTATCAGCACGAAACTCTACAGTGCAAGTGATAATATAGTCAGGTTCTGTGTTATTTTTCTACTCTCAATATATTTGAACCGATATAATATAATTCATGATCTTGTTTCTATTTTTTCATATAAATATGTTTATTTTTTAATATATATTTTGTAGAGAAGTTTATTTACCTTGTACAAACATACTACATTTCTTTGATCATTCTTGTTAAATTCAAGAAGAATTTAACATTAAAACATTTCTATATGATTGCCTGAAATTGAACTTTAACACGTCAAAGTGTAATTTAACATTCAAGCATCCCTGAAGGATTGCACGAAAAATAATATTTCTTTTTTAAATAAGCAATGATATAATAAAACAAACGAGCACAAGGGGTACTCGGATCCCTTACAAAACAAGCTATTCAAAAGATAAATCGGAATGAGACAAAGGATCGGAACACCAATAGTGAAAACTTAAGGAAAAAGAAGCTTGGGATGATAAACAAAACCACTCCCACGATAAAATCTTAACTTTCATCCAACAATCATCAAAATTAGAAAGGATTTCTTTGAAAATTACGCCATTACGTAATCTCCAAATAACCCACGTAACAACCAACCAAATGATACCGATCACCTTATTATACTCCTTCTCTTAAAAGGATTTAACCGTGAAAGGAAATTCGGCTAAATCCTCCCAATTCAGCATCCCTCATAACCCAGTCCAGTTTAAAGTGGATTCCCACAACTTTCTACTTAAACCATCACAACGAAAAACATGACTTTCGTCCACACCAAAACACAAAACGCATCTTTTGTCTGTGTCTTTAGGCAAAATCCTCTGTTTCACTAACAGAACACGCGTTGACCATTTTTTTGAGGATCCAACGCCAACCAAAAACTAAGAAATTAGATGGAGCCGGAATATCCCATAAAACCTTAACAACACTTCTGACACTTGCCGACATCGAAACTGAGTTGATTCTCGACTTCAAAGAAGAAGACACAGACTTGACAGTGAATATGCAGGATTTCTCGGGCAACCAATCAAAATTGTCTTCCACGTCTTGATACATAACCGAAACCTCAAGCCAATCCTGCAGAAAATCACTTAACGCAGAACTCTCGTCATGATTAACCGCTCCGTACGAACTAGAATCCCACTTCCAACAACCATTCTCCTAAAATCCCACTTCTGCCACACTGCAGAACAGGTTTGCAGCCCTCACAAATTCTTCTGGAAAAACCTCCCTCAGTTGTTTATTTCCAGCCTAGTAACTGAACCAAAAGGAAGTCTTTTTACCATTTCCAATTCTGCTCCAGGAATTCTCATTAAAGCAACAGTCCCCAGGGTGCGTCGAAGAATCAATCAACAAAAGATCACACCACCATATTGAATCACTACGGTTAATTAAATCAGAATTACTTACAAACATCTTCACTTCAGAATTACCATATTTGTGATTGCTTAAACCTCTCCACATCGCATTTCTATCGTGAATAATGAGCCATTTCCATTTCATGAGCAGTGCCTTGTTAATGACTTCAAGATTGAGAATGCCAAGAGCACCCTCTTCCTTTGGCTTGCAGATCTGATCCCAAGCCACCCAATAAATAACCTTCTTTTCATCAAGACCTCTCCATAAGAACTTACTGAGCAAACTTCAAATACTATTAATCACTTTCGCCAATGCCTTATAAAGGAAAGGGTATAAGAAGGTATGGCATTTTTCATACCCCAAATTTTGACCACCAAGATTTCCCATCATTGTGCAAATCATCACCACAATATGGATGTACCATCATACCTCATCAATCTTCTCAAGGATTGTTGAGCACTCACCTCAACTAGGAATTAGGGTTTTGAGCCCTCCCATAGCACTTAGACAAAGGATCAATCAAGAATTGACATGATCTTCAACTTGTCTAGCCTCTCAAACATCTATAAAGGATCAAGAGGACTCCCACATCAAGAATCAAGCACAAGATTGCAACATTCCTGTCGCTCCCGAGGATTTGCATCCATGGTACAAACGCGAAAGTGGCGCGGAAAACAGAGTCGCTGGCAATGTGTATTTATCCCAAGAGAGGGAAAGGAAACACTGCGTAAACCTGAGGGAAGGGAAAGAGCATGGTCTCGCGACCAAGAGAAACAGGTAAGGGAGTCGGTTATGCGAAGGGAAGGTGTTAGCACCCCACACATCCATCATACTCGACGGGATCCACGCTCGCTGTCTCGATCAAAGAGTGTCGTCATCTGGAGCTCCACTGCTACTGGAAAGGAGAAGAACGGGAACGGAAAAGAACGGGGAAACGAAGAAGAAAAGAAAAGGAAGTGACTCGATAGGACGTCCTCAGAGTCCTAGGCCTACACATTCCCTCGGGAACAGGAAAATCAGAGTCAACGTAGTTCGGACACGAACTAAGGGGGAAGATTGCTCGCCAAGACATCGCCGTCTTGTGCCTACGTATCCTCAATCGGACGAGAGAGAGGAAATCAGAGCAGTCGTAGTTCAACTTAGCGAGGTCGGTTAGTGGTTTTTATGAGCAACGTCAAGTTCGCGTCTGGCAGTTAGGGTCGATGCCTGTTTGCGACTTAGACGGAAAGTAACGTGCTCTTTTCTGAAAATGGCCTGGAACCAAACAATCCCGAAGGATAAAAAGATTTGAATTTGTTTTTGTGTTTTTTAGACAGAAGTGGATTGAAGTTAGTTCGTAACTTACATTGCACTAAAGTCTAGCATGCGGGAACGAGTGAATCGCATGGTCGCCCCCAAATGAGACGTATGTTAAACATTCTAGAAGAGGAGGGGAGACCCCTAATTCTTCATTTCCTACACTTAAGGCTCGAGCGCAATATGCGTTATATTTTATTAAGTGTTTTTAAAGAAGTTATGAGATGAGAAGAGAGAGGACTCAGTGGAAACTCTAACCTAAAGCTAACATGCAAAGGAGATCCTAGGGTTAGTGAGGTTTAGGAGAGAAACAACTACCTAAGACCTAATGTTAGTCCTACTCCAAGCTTAATCGGAAATTAAGTTGGACTAGGTAGCTCTAAGGGGAAAGGAATCCAAGACTTAAACAAGTCTTGAGATTCGATGGGAAAGAAAGAGTGAGAGAGATGAAGAAGGAAGAGAAAGATGAGAAAAGAGATGGGGCAGCAAACACATCATAATCATCATATCCAAATCACATCATTAAACATGCTTCAAAGATCATACAAGAACATCACAAGTATGCGAGTGAAGGTACACAAGAAAGGATGCAAGTAAACTTGCATAAGAAGTACAATTAAGCATCAATGAACTTTACACAAAGATGAAATGGATAAGGTAAGATGGACATGAATCCAAGTCAAAACTTAAGACACCTCATAATCAATCAATTCAAACATATAAGAATGCTTCACAACATGATGCATTATGAGCCAAAGAAGCAACAAAACAATTGATAATGATATTCATCATACAAATCACCATAATGAACATATGAAGTGAAAACCAAGTAATGAACTCAAGAGGGCAGTAGCATATGCATCAACAACATACCAATATCAAACTCAAGTCACACAAGATGAATCATTAAGCAACACATTCAAAAGATGCCTCAAAATTAGATAAGACATCCACTTATCATTCATGCAAACAAACAAAGAAACATGTGAAGCAAAGAGTGAGAACATGTCACATAAAGCACCTTAAACCAAGAGGGTCAGAACCTCTAACATGTCATACAAGTCAAACAAAAGGCCGCATGCATTGGTTGTATCAAACAAGGAAACATTTCACATGATTAAGTCAAACATGCCATTGAATTCAAGTCAAAACAACATCAACTTAGAAAATCAAAATCAAATAGGAAAATGGATCAATGAGGATGACTCTAAAGCCATAAATAAGCTAAAACAAAATAGGATCACACCATATAATCATTTCAAACATCAATCAATCACAATTAAACAAATTCACTCAAACTAGGTCAAGTGTCTAAGCATGCCTCAACCAAACTCAAACCACAAGTAAAAATCAACCAAAAATAGCAAAGTGGTTCAATAAATTCCCAAAAAAAAGTCAATTTTAAACATACAATTAACAAGTAAAAAAGAATCGGAACAGAACTAGATCAATAGCATGTCCAAAAGAGCTTCACAAGACAAGGTATGCAAGTGATCGTGTATGAATCGAGGAGCATCAAAAATCACATGAAAAACAATCAAAGGTGATCACCAAGGCAGCAAGATAACATTAAAACATCTCTCATCCACATGTCAAGACAAGGAAAAAAATTGGCTCAAGAAGGCATGGCAAAGTCATCCAACATAAGTATTAATCACAAGGGCTAACATGAAAGACACTTTGGAAAAGAAAATCGGAATTAATCATCAAAATAAATGTAAAATGAAAATAAAATTCATATAAAATTAAATAAGACATTAAAATACGTTCATGATTTTTTTTAGAATTTTTTGATAAAAGAAAGTATTTTTAAAAATTAAAACTAAAACGAAAAAAAATAAAAAGAAAATAAAAAAGTGCTTGAAATGGAGGGTACATTAGAAAAGGAAAGAGAAAGCCATACGAAAGTGGGCCCGGACAGAGGGTGTGGAGAGAAATATCTCGCCGGGCTTGTGATGGTTTCATTAAGTCATGTGTTCAGATTTTTCAAATAAAAGAAAAAGAAATAAATTAAATGGAAGTCATGTGAACCAACATCAATTGGTCACTCTTAAACTAAAACACTACATGACAAAAAAATTAATAAACAAAACCAATTAATACATTATCCCTCCGCCACGTCAGCATCATCTTCCACAATCCCAAACCATGCTACGTGAACAGCAACATGAAAAAACGCAGATCGCCGGCCACCGTGCCGTCCGGCCGGCCACCGCCGGCGCGGCTGGCCCGGCCAGAAACGAAAGAACCAAGACACCCCCCCTCAGCTTTTCGCGTAGATTACAAAAATGCATTCATCTCCAAGTTTTAATGCCTCTAAAGCCATGAAAAATCAACTTAAAGTAACAACGCCCGTGGATCCGTATCTTCAAATCAAAACAACCAATACACTACATTGTAGCACACATCAAGGAGGTTTCAAATATGCAAATAGATTCCAAAAACAACCAACAAAACTCATGTAATCAAGTGCTAAAGTTAATATACTCAAGATTGAAACTCATCAAAATAGCTAAACAAACACTCAAGCATTGCCTACCCTGAGGTAGGACTTCAGAGGAACTCACAATATGCTCATAACACACTTAATATGAGAGATTCGAAGAAAGTAAGATTACCTAACGGAGAAGCTCCGTTGGCTCTTCAAACATGATGAGAGCTTCAGAAAACCGGTTAGAAACCTTCTTTAAGCTTCAAAGAGTATGGACCAAGCAATAGAATGAAGAGAAATTGCATCGGAATCCAGATTCGAAAAGGAGAAAAATGAGAGAGTGTGTGTATTTTCTGATCTGAACTCACCAAAATGCAGCCCCCTCAGTTTCTAGGGTTTGTGCTTCTTAAATAGGATGGGTTAGAAGTTGCTTTTTGGGCCTAAGCAATGTGAAATGGTTCAGTTGGAATTTTGCCAAGAAAGAGTGAGAAAAAAGTGGCACGGGTTGTACCAATGGAGGGGTGTAGTTGAGTGATTTTTTGGAGTGGACAATGAGTGTGAGCATAGTGGTTGTATAAGGTGTATGAGAGCACGTGAGAAGGAGAAAGAAATTAGAGTGTTTTAGTGTTTTTTCTTTTCCAAGTTTTGGCAAAAAAGTGATATATGGTGTGCATGGCATTATGACTTTGTTTGGATATATTTGGCAATGTATGGAATGTTGTTTTGAGTGATTTTGTACGTATGGGAATGGGCATAAGGGGTTGCTACAAGAAGCAAAAGAAATGGTGCATGAAAATATGCCATAACCATGCATGGACCTTATTCATAAAGTTTTCTTTGAATGGCTCTAACTTGAGGTGGAATAGACCATTTGATGAAAGCTTGGTGTCTAATGAAACTAGGAAGCAAGGTGGATGAATGCCATGTCCAACATAAATCATTTTGAAGCCTAAATCAATGATAAAAATCAGGTTGAAGGTATGTGTACAAATCTGTCCAATAATAACTTAGAAAATTTTCTAAGTTTTCAAATTTACAACTTGGAACCTTGAACTTTAAGAAACCATATCTCTTTCAATATTGATCCAAATGAGACATTCTTTTAATGGTTGGAAAGCTTGAAGAATGATCTAAAACTTTCATGTGAAAAATATTTCCAAATGGAGCTTGCATCATAGTGTAAAATGCCCATGAATATTGGTTCTCAAAACTGCCCAAAGTAACTTAGAAAAATTTCTAAGTTTTTGAACTTGGTAAAGTAAAAATGTCCAACTTTAGTGCACCATAACTCATCCAATAATAACTTAAACACCATGGTTCTTGTGCCCATTTGAAGGGAAAACTTCAAACTACAATTTTCATGTGGAAAAGATTTTGAAATGAGGCCTTGAACATGGTGAAAAATAGCATAGAAAGTGATTAAAAACTTACTAAAAATAGTAAGTTTCTAAAAACATAATTTTCCAATTTTAGTAACTTTTCCACATTCTTGATTTTTCATGAACCCATGAACATCTCTTGACCAAATCTTGTCCATGGACCATATTTGACTTGAAAATCATGATGTTGACCTTAAAAGGTCAGGAGTTGACTTTTTCGCTGCACTGTTGACTTTATTCCCCATTCTCCTAATTTTCAAACCTCTGATCAATTGAAACTCTTCTGAAACAAATTGATGGGCAATCTTCCATCCCTAGACACTTAAGGACATAAGGAATACCATGAGATCAAGTCTTGCCCAAAAAATCAGAAATAAACTGATTCTACAACAAACCCTAATTTTGGTACCCTCTGGTTAGGAGGAGATATCACATCCTCCAAATTCAAATTCCTCTGAATATGATGTGTATCATGTCCACCAATGATGACATGTGCCACTTGGAGATGATAAAGAATCAAGGAGCTTGCTCATTTGGGGGTCAGATCCCAGAATCTCCAAAACCCTAATTTAAGAAATCAGGTTAGGAGAGTGTGATTCCTTTGAAATCTCTTGCCAATCTTGATCTTGTGATGAGATGATGGACCAATTAAGACACCTTGAGGCTTAAGGCTCCTTTGTGGTTCAAGAATTGATAGCATCAAGAATTTTCTCTCCTCTTAGCCCCATGAACAATACACATGAACTGTTGCTTGAAACCCTGAAAACCTCTTCTTCCCTTGAGTTAAACCAAGTACCTTGATCCCATGCTAAGAACCAATGATATGCAAGAATGAAATGAAACATAAACCAGTTAGTGCCAAAAATAAAAGGGCAAATTTTGAGGTGTTACAGCTGCCCCTATTCAAACTTCTTGGATCCGAGAGTATGAAAGCAAAGGGCTTTCAGACAATCGGGATACACGGAGATTGAAAACCAAAAGAACCAGGAAATTTGCAACCTGTGGGGATCAAAGGTAAGTGTTTGCCAACCGAAAGTGGACTTAGACACACTAGATACCAACCAATAGTTGGGATAAAAGAAGGGTACCAACCAATAGTTGGGATAACCAAGAAAAGATACCAACCAATAGTTGGGATAAAAGAAGGGTACCAACCAATAGTTGGGATAACCAAGAAAAGATACCAACCAATAGTTGGGATAACTAAAAGAAACATACCAACCAATATTTGGGATAAAAGAAGGGTACCAACCAATAGTTGGGATAACCAAGAAAAGATACCAACCAATAGTTGGGATAAAAGAAGGGTACCAACCAATAGTTGGGATAGCCAAGAAAAGATACCAACTAATAGTTGGGATAAAAGCAGGGTACCAACCAATAGTTGGGATAACCAAGAAAAGATACCAACCAATAGTTGGGATAAAAGAAGGGTACCAACCAATAGTTGGGATAACCAAGAAAAGATACCAACCAATAGTTGGGATAAAAGAAGGGTACCAACTAATAGTTGGGATAACCAAGAAAAGATACCAACCAATAGTTGGGATAAAAGAAGGGTACCAACCAATAGTTGGGATAACCAAGAAAAGATATCAACCAATAGTTGGGATAAAAGAAAGGTACCAACCAATAGTTGGGATAACCAAGAAGAGACACCAACCAAAAGTTGGGATAAAAGAAGGGTACCAACCAATAGTTGGGATAACCAAAAGAAACATACCAACCAATAGTTGGTATAAAAGAAGGGTACCAACCAATAGTTGGGATAACCAAGGAAACATACCAACCAATAATTGGGATAAAAAAAGGGTACCAACCAATAGTTAGGATAACCAAGAAAAGATACCAACCAATAGTTGGGATAACGAGGGCGGTCGAAGGCGAACTCGAAAAGATAGACTTTCAAACCCGAAATAAGTAGAATCAACAGATCTACAAAGATGACTCCGCTGGGGATAAGAGAAATCTAAACAAACAACTCTGCGGGGGAGTATAGGAATGACCAACAAGAAGGACGAATCCACTGGTTGCGGTGTAATGTTAAACAACATCTCCTGAATCATGTTACTTTCTGCTAGGGAAAGGAACCGGTAAAGGATATCAAACCTGGCTTATGCTTCGAATGCATATGTTTGAATTTTTCTATGGCGTAATGCTCCATACGAAATAGAAATGCTACGCATCTGGGAGGATGCTATGCAAAATGCTTATGCAATGCAAAAGGAACGCCTCAGCAAAATAAATGCTGAAGGCGAAGGCAAATCCACCGGGGATGACACACTAAATTGTCCTCTGAAATAAGAGACCCTGCTGAGAAAGATTTCACTCTGTTGGGAAAGAAACTGATCACCAACTCTGCTGGAGATGAAAACTCCGAGAGAAAACCCACTCTGTTGGGGATGACAATGAAAATTGAAAGTGAAACCCAAAGAGAAAATTCCTTCGCCGGGGATTACCAATGACTTCTACCGAAGATAGAACTAAAAATCTGGATCTGAAAACCTGCTGGGGATGTCAAATACCGTTGAACAAAACCACTGAGAGGATCACCACCAAATTCTGCTTGGGGAGACAAGTCAATAATTTCGAACCTGCTTGGGAGATGCTCTTACCTTTTCCCTGCTGGGGAATATCAGCCAATACCAGCAAATCTGCTTGGGGAACGGTCGATGATGACATCAACACTGCTAGAGATAACATCAAACTTGCCCATCTGAAGGGATTAACTCATACCGTTGCTGGTGAGAAAAATGCTTCCTGACTAGCTGAGAAAGATGGGTGCTCAGACCCTGTGGGGGAAATAACATCTTTGGTCAAAGAAGATTTTCCATAAGTCTCCGGCTGGGGATGCAACAGCATCAACTTCTGATTATTTGCTGAGAAAGTGATAAATCAATCACAACTATATAGCTGGGGAATTAATCCTCTGTACTCTGCTGAGGAAGATAATCCTCGACATTCTGGCTGGGGAAAGTAAAAACCTGCTGAGGAGAATGAAGTTTCAATGTTGAGGGGAGTAGCTCTACTGGGGAGAAACCCTGCTACCCCGCTGGGGATTAGAGCATACGTTGCTGACGAAACTACACTTCCTGACCTCTGAGGAAAGTGATTACCAAGCTCTGTGGGTAAAATAAAGTCTTTTCAAAGACATCCAACACACCTCCTGCTGGAGATACAACCACACTCACCTCGGAGCAATCCACTTTAAACTGCTTGCTGGGGGAATGAGTTCTGCTGAGGATGATGAACTTTCAGTGTTGGGGAGAGTAACGCTACTGGGAAAAAACAAACTTGTTACCCAGCCTGACCTGTCTCTATGGTCATAAGCGGCTCTTTGAACTCTCCACTTTCCCCAGACCGCCAGGTCTAATCGAAGAAACCATCTCAAGAGGATTTTATAGAAGGCCGGGCATTCAACATGCCCCTAGTCTTCAAACTCTTAGAGATGTATCACATCTCAACATAACTGCCCCAGACTCGATAATCCATGAAGTAAACTGCCTCGAGAGGATTCGTAATGACCTGAAATATTCTGCCCCAGTATTCTGAACCTTGAAGGGGTGTTTTCGATCAACCTTTCTCAGGAGCGGATAACTTCCCATGCTTTAGAGGTGGCCTACCCCAAGTCTTGAAGGAACTTTGCCCCTAACTGATCTTATAGAGATTTTTCAAATCGAACTGATTGCCCCATACTAAGCGCTTGTGGAGAGATTTATTGAATCTCGACATAATTGCCCCAGTTTGGTTACTTCTTATCACCATTTATCGGGAACCCCCAGGCTGCGCACAGTCTCTTGGCCACATACCTCTTGACATGACTGTCCTTCGGAGTTTTCAGCCATCCCAACTTGGCAGGATCAAGCTCCTCGACTGATGTTCATTGTGTCAGCTTCATTGATGCTTAGGCACATGTGTGCAAGCAGAACAAGTTTATTATGAGAATGATAACTCTAATGCAACAGGCATGTTAACATTGAAGTTTATTGAAAATATGTCGCCAAACCCTGTGAACGAATCACTGGTTACAACATTTATTTTTTGAATGGAAAACAATACGCACATGCAATACCAACAAAAATCTTATTAGCATAACTCATGGGAGTCAGGAACGCTATCTCGCTGAAGTACACCTTCGGACTAACCCTGCTTCAATTAGGACTTTTAAGGGTTGTAACGTGGCCTGGTTCGCGGTTTTGAGAATAAAGGATTTATGGCTCAAAGTTTATCAGTTCCCACCCACTCTTCGTGATGTTCCCCACTCCTATGTTCAACTAATCTGACATAAGCGCCCATCTCTCGAAAGGTTTTATGATCTTTAAGGAATCCATGCACTGACGGTATGAGACCTAATGAGGTTTTGGAGATGACAGTCACCCCTTTTGTCTTCAGTGTTTTACGATCACACGACTTATTCTTTATCGAGGATTTTCTCTTGATCATTTCTTTTTTCATTTTTGCTTTTTTTATTTCCCTGATTTTGCCTGGACTGATTCTTTTTGAATCTTTCGATCTTGAAGTCCAGCGGGATGCCCTACCTTTTACCTAAGTCACTTGTTTTCAAGTTTTGGACTTAGTAGGCTATCTCTTCTTTTTCTCTCTCTTTTTTTTTTAAAGCAAATTGTGTGACACTGGTTGTCTAACTTGTTTGAAAGGGTTGTGACTGCCTCATTACTTGGTCGATGAGGGATAACCATTGTTGTTTCATGTCCCTGGATCTCCCGGTGTGCGAGGGAAGAGAGGGAATGGATCCTCAGAAGTACACTCCTTTTGAAATTTGAACGCCCTGTCAAACTAACTGACGCCTACCCTGCCCCTGGGTTAAGTGTGAGGGTTTTTTCCGTACGAAAGAAACTCCTACTTCAAGGCTCAAAGGGGTTAACAAGGGTCTATCTCCCTTATATCTCCAGTGTTTTAGGGATTTGAAACAATGCCTGTACATCCTCAACAGGGTTTTATCCGAAAACATACAACCAAAGATTTTGCGTTCTCAAATCATCATCCTCCCTCAAGAGTTCTAGACAAGAAAGTTGGTATTTCAATGCATATAAACATGATATAAGGGCATAAAAGTAAAGTACTTCCAGAACAACACATTCATTGCATTAAAACATCATTCAGAACACAAACAAGTTTTTCAGGCATACAATGCTTTAACAAGAAATGAAAAACTACAAATGAAAATGCAGTAAAGAAACTGAATATTGCCATCGCTGAGGAGGCCTGATTCTGTCTGGACATCCTTGCAAACTGAGTGCTCACTTGAGACAGGAGGCTTCAATTGATGTACATATCATCTTCAGTGAATGCAATGATCTCTGAGTCCACCAGGTCTTGCACCTTGTGCTTGAACACGTTGCAATTTTCAATGGAATGACCCGGTGTGTCTGAGTGATACTCGCATCTAGCATCCAGATCATAATCAGGAGGAATGGGGTCAGGGACAGGCTTGGCATCCCTTAGTTCAACCAGAGAACTCTCAAGTAGACGGGCAAGAACATCACTGTGAGGAATATGGAGTGGATCGAACCTTCTCGCAAGCATTCGTGATCTTTGTTGTCTCTGTTGTTGAGGAGCATAAGGTCGCTGACACTGATTCGAGCGCACAATCTTTTCAGGCACTTTTCTCTTTAGACTTGGTCGAGGCGTAGGCAGCATTTGCGGATGTGGGGATTCTAAAACCAAAGACTATAAGAAATGCCCCTGACTTGATGTATCTTTGGGAGAGACCATATGGATATCCACTTCTTTTTCAACAGCTAGAGTAGGACCACCTTGTATGCTTACGCCGCTCTGCGTGAATTCAATTTTCCTCGAATCGATCAGATCCTGGACAGCATGCTGCAAGGCTTTACAATTTTCCACATTATGTCCCGGTGCACCAGAGTGAAAATCACAGTGAGCTCCTACATCATAACTCGGTAGGGGAATACCAGTAAGAGGAGCCAGAGTCCTTTTCTGTACCAGTTGCAACTGAAGGAGATGCTGGAATAGCTGAGAATATGGCACTGGTGGAGTATCAAAACGCCTATTTTGCTTAGGCGTAAATTGCTGCTGGCGTGGAGCATGATTCTGCTATTGAGATACAGCTGGGACGGTCATAGTGGCAATCTGCTCGCCCTTTGGGAGAGATCCCTTGAACAATGGAGGCGAAACAATTCCAGCCGCAGCTTCAGGCATGAGAGTATTGTCTTTGCTTAGCACACCTCTCACGACCTCCATAACCAGATTCATCTGAGTCTTCAATTGGTTGACCTCCTCCTTCAGCACTTTCTGGTCTTGAATCAGAGCTTGCATATTCCCCATAAACTGGGTCATCTGAATCTTCATTTCGGTCATTTCTGCACAGAGTTGTTCCATAGTTATCCTCTGATTTTCACAGGTTAAGCATTGGCGGCAGGTCAAGCTGGCTGTCCGGAAGATAATACCAAGTCAGAATGAGAAATCCGCTCCGGAACACCTGTTATGTATAAATGATTATGATTATGCAAATGCAAATGAACATGCTTGAATATTTGTAGGGCGATCCACCCCTTGATTCCAATTTAAAGATGAGATAGGATGAAACTGGTGCTCATATATAAATCAGTGAAAAAGTCACTGTCAGAAATTACAACCCAAAATAACATAATAAGTCTGAAACAAAAGAAGCAAAGATCCCAGCCAACAATCCTGGTGGTGACCCAAAATACAAAGGAAACCAAACTACAGAGTATCATCAATGTGCAAGTTCTCTTCAACCATCATGATCTTGCACCCTTTGAGGACCACTGCCTGAGCTAGAGCTTTCTCCCCTAGACCTCTTCACCTCCGCTCGTATCTTCAGCTCTTCTATGGTTGTTATGGCTTCATTGAGTCGTTCCTCGACTGCGTGTCTTTGGAACGTCCCTGATAAGATCTCCTCGTCTTTCTTCCTGAGCTTTAACTTCAGACTCTTAATCTGCTCCAAATACTTATCCTCCTTCTGCTTGTTGGCAGTTATTGCAGTGTTTCGATTAGCATTGAACCTGTGAATTCTTAGCGAAGCTTTGGCTAAGTCTTCCTTCTTTGACTTTAGAACCCTGCTAACACCTTTTAAGGCTTGTCCTACCTTCTGTCTAGCTGTGATTTCATCGGCCAGCTCTTTTTCTTTCTTAGCAAGAAGCTCCGTCTTTAATTTGGTGACATGAACAGCCTCACCTCGCTCATGTTTCAACTGGTAGATTTCTCTTTGCAGCTCACCGTTCTCCTCTCGAAGCTTCTCCTTCTCAGCCCACAGTTTGTTATACTTCCCTATCTCAATTGTGGTCGGAGATTCAATCAGCAGGGGGTAAGATGGAGGTTTTCTGCAAAACGGTAGAAGTACACTCTCTACTCTCCTATGAATCCAGTCCTCATATGCAGGGAAGGCTTTGTTGTTAGACTTTCCAAAAGAAGTCCTTCCTTTCTTGTGGCAATCTCTCCAAGCATTTGCAGCTTCTTTTAGCATTTCCAGATTGCCTTCTTCACTCACAAATAGAGACTCTTGAACATCTTGGCCCTTCGGCTGCTCTTTCAAAGCATACCCAAATTGCCTAATAGCAAGAATAGGGTTGTCATTAATTCCCCCTTTTCTTCCTATTAAAGGTACGTTTGGGTAACCTCCAAAACTAATTAGTATCTCCTGGTGTAGCACCCCAAAATTTGCTCTCCTTACTTTAAGTACTAACTGGCTTATGTTTCATTTCATTTTTACATTATCATGTGTGCATATCATTGGTTCTTAGCGTGGGGGTCAAGGTGCCTGAGGCAGTTCAAGAGGAGAAGATGTTCTTCAAAGGGTCAAGCAAGAGTCCTTATATTGTCCAAGAGATCTCAAGTGGCTCACTCTCTCCTAACCAGTGCAGAAATTAGGGTTTTGAGAATCTTGGGTTTATTGCTCCAATGGGCAAGCTTCTTGGGTTTTTATCATCACCAAATGGCATATCTTATCTTTTTTGGAGAGGATACACATCATATTTAGAGGAATTTGGATTTGGAGACTGTGTTATTTCCTCCTAGACTGAGGGTACCAAAATTAGGGTTTGCTATAAAGTCAGTTTATTTCTGATTTTTTGGGAAATGCTTGATTCCATGGTATTTCTTGGGTCCCTAAGTATCTAGGAATGGAAGATTGTCCATCAGTTTGGTTCATGAGAAGTTCAATTGGCCAATGGATTGGGAATCAGGAGAATTGGGGAAAAGTCAACAGTGAGAGGGGAAGTCAACTGTGAAAGTTTGAGGTTCTCTTCAAGGTTCTCAAGGTCTCACATCCTCATACGGTCTTCAAGATTCAAGTTTCATACCATTTATCAAGAATCAAGGGTTGGTACAAAAGTTACTAAATATGGAAAGGACCTATAATTTGAAAGTTTCCATTTTTGGCAAGCCTTTGCACTACATTCATCTTGACTTTTCATCATCAAAAAAGCTTCAAGTGAATTTTCCTCAAACATGAAAGTTTAAGATCTTTTTCTCCCCTTTCCAACAAGTACTAGATGGTCTCCATATCAGTTGTGAAACTCAAGTTATGATCAAAAGAAGGCAAGGTGGTTTTTAGGGTTTCCTTATGGTTCCATTTTCACAACTTTTGCATTTTGGGACATATGGACCTATAATTAGTTCCATTGCTTCAAGGCACATTCTAACATCAAAGTACATTCCATAAGGACCATTTTTGGCCTTTGAATCAAGTGGATGCATGACTTATTCATCACTTATTTCCCATTATGCAAAATTGCAAGATCATTGAAAATTCATAAACCAAGACATCTCAAGGCCCAAATTCCATTCAGGTGTGATTAGCAATTATTAAATAAATGATCCATCATCAAAGGCTTGGGTGTGATGCATGGAGGAGGGTGTATTTCACATTATGCAAATTTCCAAAATCACTCAAAACTCATTAAGTGAGGAATTGACAAGGCCCAAGTGATTATCAGTGGATTAACCCTAGGTATTTAAGCTTACTCATGCACTGGTTAGAGAGGACACACGTTATTTTGTGGAGATTTTCAAGTGTGAACCCTAATCCTTCATTCCTTCGAATCTCTCAATTCACAAGAACTTTTCCAAAAATTCCTTCACAACATTAATCCTTGGGATCCATAGAACGCAAATCATCCATCGTTTGAAGCTAACAGCGAGGATAAGGATTGCTTGATCTCAGGTTAGTGATAATTTGCATGCTCTCTAAACTCAAATTTTTGACATGTATAATGATCTTTGATATCCACTGATGATTCTGATGTGTTTTGTTTTGAGTTTGGACGCATGGTTTGGTTGTTTCATGAGTTTTAAGTTTTGGAACCATGACTTGTTTCATTCGATTTGGCTTATGTGTTAGTTATTTGTAATTTTTAATGGCATATTATTGATCCTCATCAAATTCTGGTCAAGAAGGTATACCCTTTTGCATTTTCTGGGAGGTTTTTTATTGCAGGTTGCCGGAGAAGACGACCGGAGCTAGGGCTCCGGCGTCTGGTTAGTTTTTCCGGCCAGCTAGGGTTTCCAAGGTAGGGAATGAAATCCTACCATCCATTGCCTTGATCGTGTGGCCCATATGTTGCCACGCGTTTTAAAATTTGTTTTTATGTTATTGGCTATGTGTGTGCTATCCCATGGTAATTATTGTGTTCCTCAAATCCAAACCATCCATCATGTTAACTTTTGATTAATCTTGGACGTTGATTGCATCTGATGGCCTACGTATTGACAACGCATTAATGATTTCATGTGCCTCTCACGTGTGATTTTTTTTAATTTCTGGGCGATTGTGTATGCGCGTGCGTATTCTAATTATGATGCACTTTTAATCATGGCCACTGATTTTGTTGATTTTATGATTGCGCTGACTGATTGTGTGACGTTAGATTGATCCAAGGGCTCATATGGAGTCAACGTGGTGGACTGGGTTCACGTGTTATCCTTTTTGTTTTTCTGATGGGTTTTAGTGTATGGGCCCTCTATTCACACCCCTCTGTATGAGCCCATTGACTTTTTTAACGTGTTTTTGCTGCTATTCACACCCTCCATGTTTATTGCCATATTTTTATTTTATTCAATTGCATCATTTGCACTTTTAATTTTTAAAAATAGATAATTGCATCCTAAAAATCCCAAAAAAATCATGAATCATATTTATAGTTTTATAACATTTTCCCAAATTTTATTTTATTATTTTCTTTTATTCTTAGTGACTGAATTAATTATTTAATGGATTTTCTTTTGAATTTATTCCATATATGCATACTCTAACTTGTTTATTTTATTTCTCATAGTCTATTAAACCTTTTGAGTCCATTCTTTTTGCATTGCTACATCAACATATTGAAGTTCATTAAAACATTTTTCTCATATTTTTAAAATCATTTCATATTGCATTCTAGTCCCTTTCTGTTGCATACTGAACCATGTTTCTCATCTAAACTTGCATAATTGTTTGAGTGACCTATCTTAGGAATTTTGGCATGAGCTTTTGACATGTTGTTTGCCACTGGTTAAGGTGTGTTAAGTTTTAATTTGGTAATTTTAGAAGATGCCGTGCTAATTGTTTGATTACTCTTCATTTGAGGTTTTCTTTTATGCACATCCTTGATCATGTCTGATTACTTGTTTGAGAAGGCACTTGTGCCATCATTTGGGTTTGCTTCTTTGACTTCATAATTCATGTTTAGGTCATCCACATTCTGTTTTGGTTGAGTTTCGTTTGGTTTATAATCATTTCTCTTTGGTTTGTGATTTGTTTGGGTTTCATTTGTCTTATTGTCACTTATATCTGTTTGTACTAACCTTTTATGTAGGGGCTGAGGTAAGTTATTTGAGGGTGTGGATAGTTATCCATGTCCACTCTCACTCTTTCTTTCTCTTATCTTTGCTTTTTTCTTTAGGCTTAGGTTGTTGGCAAACCTCCCCTTAGGGCCACCTTTGCATGATAACATTAGGGCTAAATTCCATAGGGTAGTCTTCCTCCAAACCTCCCCTTAGGGCCACCTTTGCATGATAACATTAGGATAGATTTTTCCCCGTAGTCTTTTTCTTTTCTTTTGAGTCCCTCTTCTCATCTCAAATCATCTCTAAGATACTTAATAAGGTCAACTCGCCTTGCACACAAGCCTTAACATAGGAAATGAAGATTGAGGGGTCCCCCTTCTCTCTTCTAGAGTGTTGAGCATACGTCCCATTGGGGGCGACCATGCGACGCATTCGTTCCCGTGTCATAGACTTTGGTTCAAGTTGAGTTATGAACTAACTCAAGTCACTTCTGTCCTAAAAAATACAAACAAACTTCAAACCTTTTTGTCCTTCGGGATTGTCAAACTAAAGGCTATTTTCAAAAAGGGCACGTTATTTTCCGTCTGAGTCGCAAACAGGCATCGACCCTAACTGACGGATGCGAACTTAACGTCGCTCATAAAAAACACAAAAAGAACTTGGTCCAAACTATGTTGACTCTGAATTCCCCATTGTACAAAGGGGGTACGTAGGCCTAGGACGTCGACGTCCTACCGAGTTTGTCTTTGTTTTTCCCTCCCCCGTTTTAGTGCAGCCCTAGATGTTAGGATAACTCACCCTTAGAATAGACAACAAGCGTGGATCCTATCGAGTACGATGGGCGCGTGGGGTGCTAGCACCTTCCCCTCGCGTAACCGACTCCCGAACCCAGGCTATGGTTGCGATGACCATTCCTTTCCCCTCTTCCTCAGGTTTATGCGGTGTTCCCTTTCCCTCTCTTGGGATAAATTTACACGACCGGCGACTCTATTTTTTCGCGCCACTTTCGCGTTTGTACCTGGATGAAAATCCTGGGAGCGACAGCTGGTGACTCTGCTGGGAACCGAACCCAGAATCTCTGGTTGACCTATGCTGGTCCATCCCTAAGCGAGTCAATCCTGGCGCTTGCTTGTCTTTGTTCTCTTTGGGTGTTTTTTTTTTGTTTTGCTTTATTTGTTGTATTTTATTTTTACCGCATTTTCTGCATTGCATATTATTATCAGCTGCTGTACTATTTTTCTGTTTGGCGGGTTGGGAGTTCTGAGAGGTAAGCCCAATACCCAGGCTTGAGCATACACGTAGGATTAGCGTGGCAAGTAGTGTGACTTGTGTGGCATTTGGCCAGACATAGTATACATGAAAACTCCACATCCAGACGAGGTTTTCTTTGGTAATGTTCTATCCTGCGCATTGGTGCAGATGATTGAATGTAACCTGGAAAACTGTCGACTCTGGCGACCATTCCCGAGGACTCAGTAACGGCACTCCTCCTGAGACGTGATAATGGCAGACCAGAAATGGCAAATCCATTACACATGTCGATCCGAGGACCCAATACTGGGAACTTGCTATAGGGTTTCCTTTTGGGAAAGAATCAGTGGAAGCACTCCTCGATTGGCGATAGTACTGTACCCCGAGGGATGAATGTACTATTGCTTCTCGACCTCAGTGCCGAAACTGAGGACTTGCCATAGGATGTTTTCTTTTGAGGGGAATCAGTTGAGGCCTCCTCGATTGGTGATGATGCCAAACCAAAAATGGTGAACGTATCATCATTTCTCGACCTGAGAGCCCGTGATATTGAGGATCCTCGGCTTTCTAGTACCCACATCTGAGAGGGCAGGGTGTTTACAGGTTTGCAGGTAACCTTGACCTTCAACATACCCGGTTTTCTGATCAGCAGATTTATCAGTGTGGTACTATGGTTATTCTGGTATTCTGGGTAGTTGGGCAGATCTTTGAGATGGTTCAATTTGTTCAGTGCAGCAGTTGTCCAGTCTGTGTGGCATCCTTGATCCCATGTGTGCATTTGCATCCTAACATGTTTATTCATTTGCAGGGTTGCATCCTAACTTTGATTCTGGTTTTTGAAGACTATTAAGGATGAGTACTGAGAAGAGAAAGAACATCATAGTGTACAAGTTTGCATCACTTTTTTTGGATACTGTTCACAAGATTGTGTTTATGGCAGAACCTGGGGTATTGGCAGGCTTTAGAGGAGAGTATGGAAGAATTCTGAATTTTGTTCGCAACATCACCGAGTACGAGTATAGGGCTTTGCACACTCTGGTGCAATTATATGACCCTCACATGCGTTGTTTTCTATTCACTGATTATCTCTTGGCTCCGACATTGGAGGAATTTTCTCTCATTCTGGATGTTGCCATTAAAGAAGAAGCTCCTTTCTATCCTTCTGAAGAACTTCCTGATTTGGGAAAGGTTTCCGAAGCTTTGCATTTGGATCCATCCTTGTTGAAAAATAACGTTGCCAGTAAGGGAGGGTGTAAAGGCTTTCATGTGAAATTTTTGGTAGAACAGACTGCTGTGTATGCTAAGGCTAGATGTTGGTCAGTTTTCAACGCCATCTTGGCTATGTGTGTCTATGGAACGGTGTTGTTTCCAAATATGAAAGATTTTGTGGACATGCACGCTGTCCGAATATTTACCATGAAGAATCCGGTACCTACTTTGCTTGGAGATCTGTATTATTCAGTGCATTATAAGAACGAGAAGATGAGGGGAGAACCCCTTTATTTTTGTGCGCCAGTCTTCTACAAATGGTTTGCTGATCGTCTTCCCAAATCTGGGGCATTTGTAGATACTCAAGGAACTTTGGAGTGGTCCAAAAGATTGATGGGCTTGAGGGAAAATAATCTAATTTGGGTTAACCGTGACTTGTTGGGCCAAGATATCATGATTAGTTATGGAGGTCTCCCAAATGTACCTCTAATAGGAAGGAAAGGGGGAATTAACTACAACCTTATTCTTGCTATTAGGCAATTCGGGTATGCCTTGAAAGAGTCACCAAGAGATGAGGAGGTCCAAGAATCTTTATATCTGAGTGGGGAAATCATTCCAGAACTGTTAAAAGAAGCTGCGAATACTTGGGAAGATCGTCATAAGAAGGGGAAGATTTCTTTTGGGAAGAGCAACAACAGAACATTTCCTGCGTACGAAGATTGGATTCAGAAAAGGGTAGAGATGGAGCTTTTGCCATTCTCCAAAGAACCACCATCTTATCCCTTGCTGATTGAGCCTCCTACCACAGTTGAAATAGAGAAGTTTAACAAGTTGTGGGCTGAAAAGGAAAAGCTGCGAGAAGAAAATAGTGAGCTACAAAGAGAGATTTACCAGTTAAAACATGAGCGGGGTGAAGCTGTTCATATCGCCAAGTTGAAGACAGAGCTTCTCGCTAAGGCAGAAAAGGAGCTAGATGACAAGGTCACATCCAGACAAAGGATGAAGCAAGCTCTAGAGGGTATCAGTAAGGTTCTCGAGTCTAAGAAGGAGGAATTGGACAAGGCTTTGTTGAAAATTCACAGGTTTGATGCTCACCGAGACACTGCAATGACTGATAATAAGCGAAAGAAAGACGATTATCTAGCTCAGATTGATCAATTGAAGTCGAAGCTCAAGAAAAAAGACCCTGAGATCCTATCAGGGGTATTCCAAAGACAAGCAGTCGAGGGTCGACTCAATGAAGCCATAGCCTCCATAGAGGAACTAAAGATCCAAGCTGAAGTGAAGAGACCTAGAAATGAGGGTCCTAGCATGAATGGTGTTTTTGGAGAAGATGCTTGGGAGTTGCATTGCCGATACTTGGAAGGGATCATGCATAGGAGAAACGTTCTCATTCAAGAGCTAATTCAGAGACCGAAGCATCCCGACACCAAAAAGCTGTTCAAGGAAATTCAAGATTGGAGAAAAAAGCATAATGGATGGGGGGATTGACACTTGTGGACTTTGATGACATGCCATAGTTTTCTATTTTCTTTCATTATTTAGACCACCGCCAGGCTTGTTGGTTGGGATCTATGATTATTGTGTTCAGACTTGTTATCTTGGATTTGTGATTGTTGACATTTGGTTTTCTTCTGGTTTTCTTAATACATGAGCAGAAGTCCCGTTCTATCTTGTCGTTAAACTGGAATCAAGGGGTGGATCGCCCTGCGAATATTCAAACATGTTCATTTGTATTTGCATATTCATAATCATTGTGCATAACAGGTGTTCGAGGCTGGTTACTCTTGTCCTGATATGGTTCTCTCCGAAGCGCAGACTCAACTCCTCAAGCCATTCAGAAGTTGATCATAGAACAAATTCGAGCAGAGCCGAGGGAAGTACATAGCCAAATGGGGCAGTTCATGGGGAAAATGCAAGCTTTGACTCAAGACTAGAAAATGCTGAAAGAGGAAGTCAATCAACTGAAGCCTCCCGAGTAAACACTCAGACTGCGAGTATGCTGTCAGAAATAATAAGTCTAGACAGAGCCAAGTCTCCTCAACGATGGCGATTTCCTGTTTCTTTACCGCATTTTCATATGTAGCTTTCATTTGTTTGTTTAAACATTGTCTGCATGTAGAAACTTGTTTTTTTTTTAATGACAATCATAATACAATAAGCATGTTTTTCTTGAAGTAATCCATTCGTGTTCACTCTTAAATGTTTATATGCACTGCAATACCAGTTTTCTTGTCTAGAACTCTCGAGGGAGAATGATGAGATGAAAACGCAAAATCTCTGGTTGTATGTTCAAGTATAGAACCCTGTTGAGGATGTACAGGCATTGTTTCAAATCCCTAAACACTGGAGATATAAGGGAGATAGACCCTCGTTAACCCCTTTGAGCCGTGAAGTAGGAGTTTCTTTCTTACGAAAAAACCCTCATACTTAACCCAGGGGCAGGGTAGGCGTCATTTAGTTTGACCGAGCGTTCAAATTTCAAGGAGAGTGTGCATCTGAGGATCCATTACCTTCTATCCCACCATCAAGAGGTCAAGAGATGTGAAACCACAATGGTTATCCATCAACAATCAAGGAGTGAGGCAGTCACAACCCTTTCAAACAAGTAAGACAACCAGTGTCACACGCTTTATTCAAAAGAGGGGAATAAAAAAAAGAAAGCCCGCTAAGTCGAAACTTGAAAACAAGCGACTTAGGCAAAAGTTAGGGCATCCCGCTGGACTTCAAAATCGAAAAACTCAAAAGAGTCAGTCCTGGCAAAAACTAGGGATAAAAAAAAAGCAAAAGAAAGAAGAAGCGAAAAGCGAAAAGGATTACAAAAGAAAATCCTCGATAAGAACAAATTCGTGTGATTACAGACACAAAAGATAAAAGGGGTGAATGCTCCTTAGGTGTCAAACCATTAGTTGCATGGGCTCCTTAAAAATCATAAACCTTTTGAGAGATGAGCGTTTGTGTCAGATTAACTGAACATAGGACTGGAGAACGTCACGAAGAGTGGGTGGGCACCGATAAATTTTGAGCCATAAATCCTTTTTCTGAAACCGTGAACCAGACCACGTTACAACCCTTAAAAGTCCTAATTGAAACAGGGTTTATTCCGAAAGTGTACTTCAACAGGATATCGTTCCTGACTCCTATGAGTTGTGCTAATAAGATTTGTTGGTATTGCATGTGCGCATTGTTTTGCCATTCAAAAATCAAGGTCGCGTCCCAGCTAGTGATTCGTTCACAAGGCTTGGCGACACATTTTCAATAAAACTTTGAGGTTAACACGAGTGTTGCATTAAAATTGTCATTCTCATAATAAACATTTTCTGCTTGCATGTGTTTGATATCCAAGAAGTTTACACGATGAACGGCAGTTGAGAAGCTCGATCACGCCAAGTTGAGATGGTGAAAACTCCGAAGGACAATCATGTCAAGAGGTATGTGGCCAAGAGACTGTGCGCAGCCTGGGGGGTTCCCGATAAATGGTGATAAAATGCAGCTAATCTGGAGCAGTCACGTTGAAAACTCCCCCTGAAGCAGCCGAACAGGGGAAATCAGGTCGATTTGACAAATCTCTGTAAGATCAGCCAGGGGAAAAGTTCCTTCAAGAATTGGGGCAGGCCACCTCTAGAGCGTGAAAGACTGCCCACTCTTGAAAATGGTTAATTGAAAACACCTCTTTAAAGTTCAGAATACTGGGACAGAGTATTTTCGAGTCATTACAATTCCTTTCGAGGTAATGTACTTCATGGATTATGAAGCCTGGGGCAGTTATGTCAAGATCTGATAAATCTCTCCAAGAGTTTGGAGACCCTAGGGCAGTGCGAAAGCCCGGTCTTCTGTAAAATCCTCTTGAGATGATTTTTTCCATTAGACCTGGTGGTCTGGGGCAAGTGGAGAGTTCAAAGGGCCATTTATGAACATAGAGACAGGTCAGGTTGAGTGGCAACAGGATCGTACTTCCCCAGTAGGGATGATCTCCCCAGCATTGAGATTGCACCTTTCCTCAGCAGAGCAGACCTTCCCCAGCAGGAGACTTGGGAAGTATTTTCTCCTGATCAAGACTTTATTTACCCACAGAATCAGGATGTTCACTTTCCCCATCCAGTCAGGAAGCGCGCTTTCGCCGACAATGTCATATTCTAGTCCCCAGCAAGGTGGGAGTAAAGTCATTCTCCCCATTAGCAGGCTAGGTTCAGCAGTATCCCCAAGCAGGATGGTATATTGGACTGTTTTCCCCAAGCAGGATGGTATTATGGGTTGGCATCCCCCAACAGGTCCTAAGCCCATCTGTTATTGGCAATCCTCAGTAACAGACTTCTGGTTCCGTTATCGGCATTCATTCTCAACTCCCCCAGCAGAGGAGGAATCTCAGGTTCGATGTCACCTTCAGTAAAGGACATGTGTAACCCCCGGTAGTGTGGATGTTCTTTTGGGATTTCATCCCCAGTAGAAGTTGTTGATCTAAAGGGTCGATCAGCATGATCCTTCTCAGCAGAGTTCTTGAATTCAGAGGACAATTTATTTTTGTCATCCCCAGCTGAATTGGTCTTTTCTCTCCAACATTTATTTTGCCGGAGGGACCCCTTTTGAATATCATAAGCATTTGCATTGCATCCTCAAATGCGTAGCATTTCCACTTCGTGTGGAGCATTACGGCAAAATTCAAACATTTGCATTCGAAGCATAAGCCAGGTTTGGTACTTTCCTTGCCAGTTCTCTTTCTCAGCAGAGATGGCATAACTCAGGAGATTTTGGAGGGATGCGTTCCTCATACTTGTGCTCCCCGGCGGATTCTTTTATTTAGACTTCTCCTTTCCCCAGCGGAGTCATCTTGTCTGTGGATCGTGAGTCCGTTAGGAGTTTGGCCTTTCTCTTTTGTGGAATCCAGTTCCCGCCTGGTAGTCAGTTCTCGCTTGACATATCTTGTTTGCCGGTTTCCCTTTCTCGGTAGGGGTGATATAAACCAGAAGTTTTGTTTTACGTTATCCCCAGCGAAGTCCACTTTCTGTTGGTCCTCCTTTGCGGGTACAATTGAGGTTGTATTCGTTTTGTGGGTGCGATTGAGGTCGTATTCATGTTTTCTTTGTGGGTAGAGTGATTGAGGTTAGTCTTCCATTGCGGGTACAATTGAGGTTGTATTTGTTTTGTGGGTGCGATTGAGGTCGTATTCATGTTTTCTTTGTGGGTAGAGTGATTGAGGTCAGTCTTCCTTTGCGGGTACAATTGAGGTTGTATTCGTTTTGTAGGTGCGATTGAGGTCGTATTCATTTTTTCTTTGTGGGTAGAGTGATTGAGGTCAGTCTTCCTTTGCGGGTATAATTGAGGTTGTATTCGTTTTGTGGGTGCGATTGAGGTCGTATTCATTTTTTCTTTCTGGGTAGAGCGATTGAGGTCAGTCTTCCTTTGCGGGTATAATTGAGGTTGTATTCGTTTTGTGGGTGCGATTGAGGTCGTATTCATATTTTCTTTGTGGGTAGAGATTTTGAGGTCAATTTTCCTTTGCGGGTATAATTGAGGTTGTATTCGTTTTGTGGGTGCGATTGAGGTCATATTCATATTTTCTTTGTGGGTAGAGTGATTGAGGCCAGTCTTCCTTTGTGGGTACAATTGAGGTTGTATTCGTTTTGTGGGTGCGATTGAGGTCGTATTCATTTTTTCTTTATGGGTAGAGTGATTGAGGCCAGTCTTCCTTTGCGGGTATAATTGAGGTTGTATTCGTTTTGTGGGTGCGATTGAGGTCGTATTCATATTTTCTTTGTGGGTAGAGTGATTGAGGTCAGTCTTCCTTTGCGGGTATAATTGAGGTTGTATTCGTTTTGTGGGTGCAATTGAGGTCGTATTCATATTTTCTTTGTGGGTAGAGTGATTGAGGTCAGTCTTCCTTTGTGGGTACAATTGAGGTTGTATTCGTTTTGTGGGTGCGATTGAGGTCGTATTCATTTTTTCTTTATGGGTAGAGTGATTGAGGCCAGTCTTCCTTTGCGGGTATAATTGAGGTTGTATTCGTTTTGTGGGTGCGATTGAGGTCGTATTCATATTTTCTTTGTGGGTAGAGTGATTGAGGTCAGTCTTCCTTTGCGGGTATAATTGAGGTTGTATTCGTTTTGTGGGTGCAATTGAGGTCGTATTCATATTTTCTTTGTGGGTAGAGTGATTGAGGTCAGTCTTCCTTTGCGGATATAATTGAGGTTGTATCCGTTTTATGGGTGCAATTGAGGTCGTATTCATATTTTCTTTGTGGGTAGAGTGATTGAGGTCAGACTTCCTTTGCGGGTACAATTGAGGTTGTATTCGTTTTGTTGGTGCGATTGAGGTCGTATTCATGTTTTCTTTGTGGGTAGAGTGATTGAGGTCAGTCTTCCTTTGAGGGTACAATTGAGGTTGTATTCATTTTGTGGGTGCGACTGAGGTCGTATTCGTGTTTTCTTTGTGGGTAGAGTGATTGAGGTCAATCTTCCTTTGCGGGTACAATTGAGGTTGTATTCGTTTTGTGGGTGCGATTGAGGTCGTATTCGTGTTTTCTTTGTGGGTAGAGTGATTGAGGCCAGTCTTTCTTTGCGGGTACAATTGAGGTTGTATTCGTTTTGTGGGTGCGATTGAGGTCGTATTCGTGTTTTCTTTGTGGGTAGAGTGATTGAGGTCAGTCTTCCTTTGCGGGTACAATTGAGGTTGTATTCGTTTTGTGGGTGCGATTGAGGTCGTATTCATGTTTTCTTTGTGGGTAGAGTGATTGAGGTCAGTCTTCCTTTGCGGGCACGATTGAGGTCGTATTCGTCTTATTTTTGTGGGTATGGTTGAGGTCATACTCCTTATTTTTCAGCACGTTCCATTTCGTTATTCTCACCATTAGCAAATATCCGGGTTCTTTGGTATTCAATCTCCGTGTATCCCGATTGTCTGAAAGTCGTCGCTATCATACCCTCATGACCAAGTTGATTGAATAGGGGAAGCTGTAGCACCCCAAAATTTGCTCTCCTTACTTTAAGTACTAACTGGCTTATGTTTCATTTCATTTTTGCATTATCATGTGTGCATATCATTGATTCTTAGCGTGGGGTCAAGGTGCCTGAGGCAGTTCAAGAGGAGAAGATGTTCTTCAAAGGGTCAAGCAAGAGTCCTTATATTGTCCAAGAGATCTCAAGTGGCTCACTCTCTCCTAACCAGTGCAGAAATTAGGGTTTTGAGAATCTTGGGTTTATTGCTCCAATGGGCAAGCTTCTTGGGTTTTTATCATCACCAAATGGCATATCTTATCTTTTTTGGAGATGATACATATCATATTCAGAGGAATTTGGATTTGGAGACTGTGCTATTTCCTCCTAGACTGAGGGTACCAAAATTAGGGTTTGCTATAAAGTCAGTTTATTTTAGATTTTTTGGGCAAGACTTGATTCCATGGTATTCCTTGGGTCCCTAAGTATCTAGGAATGGAAGATTGTCCATCAATTTGGTTCATGAGAAGTTCAATTGGCCAATGGATTGGGAATCAGGAGAATTGGGGAAAAGTCAACAGTGAGAGGGGAAGTCAACTGTGAAAGTTTGAGGTTCTCTTCAAGGTTATCAAGGTATCACATCCTCATATGGTCTTCAAGAGTCAAGTTTCATACCATTTATCAAGAATCAAGGGTTGGTACAAAAGTTACTAAATATGGAAATGACCTATAATTTGAAAGTTTCCATTTTTGGCAAGCCTTTGCACTACATTCATCTTGACTTTACATCATCAAATAAGCTTCAAGTGAATTTTCCTCAAACATGAAAGTTGAAGATCTTTTTCTCCCTTTTCCAACAAGTACTATATGGTCTCCATATCATTTGTGAAACTCAAGTTATGATCAAAAGAAGGCAAGGTGGTTTTTAGGGTTTCCTTATGGTTCCATTTTCACAAGTTTTGCATTTCGGGACATATGGACCTATAATTAGTTCCATTGCTTCAAGGAACATTCTAACATCAAAGTACATTCCATAAGGACCATTTTTGGCCTTTGAATCAAGTGGATCCATGGCTTATTCATCACTTATTTCCCATTATACAAAATTGCAAGATCATTGAAAATTCATAAACCAAGACATCGCAAGGCCCAAATTCCATTCAGGTGTGATTAGAAATTGTTAAATAAATGATCCATCATCAAAGGCTTGGGTGTGATGCATGGAGGAAGGTGTATTTCACATTATGCAAATTTCCAAAGTCACTCAAAACTCTTTAAGTGAGGAATTGACAAGGCCCAAGTGATTATCAGTGGATTAACCCCAGGTATTTAAGCTTACTCATGCACTGGTTAGAGAAGACACACATTATTTTGTGGAGATTTTCAAGTGTGAACCCTAATCCTTCATTCCTTCGAATCTCTCAATTCACAAGAACTTTTCCAAAAATTCCTTCACAACATTAATCCTTGGGATCCATAGAACGCAAATCATCCATCGTTTGAAGCTAACAGCGAGGATACGGATTGCTTGATCTCAGGTTAGTGATAATTTGCATGCTCTCTAAACTCAAATTTTTGACATGCATAATGATCTTTGATATCCACTGATGATTCTGATGTGTTTTGTTTTGAGTTTGGACGCATGGTTTGGTTGTTTCGTGAGTTTTAAGTTTTGGAACCATAACTTGTTTCATTCGATTTGGCTTATGTGTTAGTTATTTGTGATTTTTAATTGCATATTATTGATCCTCATCAAATTCTGGTCAAGAAGGTATACCCTTTTGCATTTTCTGGGAGGTTTTTTATTGCAGGTTGCCGGAGAAGACGACCGGAGCTAGGGCTCCGGCGTCTGGTTGGTTTTTCCGGCCAGCTAGGGTTTCCAAGGTAGGGGATGAAATCCTAACGTCCATTGCCTTGATCGTGTGGCCCATATGTTGCCACGCGTTTTAAAATTTGTTTTTATGTTATTGCCTATGTGTGCGCTAACCCATGGTAATTATTGTGTTCCTCAAATCCAAACCATCCATCATGTTAACTTTTGATTAATCTTGGACGTTGATTTCATCTGATGGCCTACGTATTGACAACGCATTAATGATTTCATGTGCCTCTCACGTGTGATTTTTTTTAATTTATGGGCGATTGTGTATGCGCGTGCGTATTCTAATTATGATGCACTTTTAATCATGGCCACTGATTTTGTTGATTTTATGATTGCGCTGACTGATTGTGTGACGTTAGATTGATCCAAGGGCTCATATGGAGTCAACGTGGTGGACTGGGTTCACGTGTTATCCTTTTTGTTTTTCTAATGGGTTTTAGTGTATGGGCCCTCTATTCACACCCCTCTGTATGAGCTCATTGACTTTTTAACGTGTTTTTGCTGCTATTCACACCCTCCATGTTTATTGCCATATTTTTATTTTATTCAATTGCATCATTTGCATTTTTAATTTTTAAAAATAGATAATTGCATCCTAAAAATCCTAAAAAAATCATGAATCATATTTATAGTTTTATAACATTTTCCCAAATTTTATTTTATTATTTTATTTTATTCTTAGTGACTGAATTAATTATTTAATGGATTTTCTTTTGAATTTATTCCATATATGCATACTCTAACTTGTTTATTTTATTTATCATAGTCTATGAAACCTTTTGAGTCAATTCTTTTTGCATTGCTACATCAACATATTGAAGTTCATTAAAACATTTTTCTCATATTTTTAAAATCATTTCATATTGCATTCTAGTCCCTTTCTGTTGCATACTGAACCATGTTTCTCATCTGAATTTGCATAATTGTTTGAGTGACCTATCTTGGGAATTTTGGCATGAGCTTTTGACATGTTGTTTGCCATTGGTTGTGGTGTGTTAAGTTTTAATTTGGTAATTTTAGAAGATGCCGTGCTAATTGTTTGATTGCTCTTCATTTGAGGTCTTCTTTTATGCACATCCTTGATCATGTCTGATTACTTGTTTGAGAAGGCACTTGTGCCATCATTTGGGTTTGCTTCTTTGACTTCATAATTCATGTTTAGGTCATCCACATTCTGTCTTGGTTGAGTTTCATTTGGTTTATAATCATTTCTCTTTGGTTTGTGATTTGTTTGGGTTTCATTTGTCTTATTGTCACTTATATCTGTTTGTACTAACCTTTTATGCAGGGGCTGAGGTAAGTTATTTAAGGGTGTGGATAGTTATCCATGTCCACTCTCACTCTTTCTTTCTCTCATCTTTTCTTTTTTCTTTAGGCTTAGGTTGTTGGCAAACCTCCCCTTAGGGCCACCTTTGCATGATAACATTAGGGCTAAATTCCATAGGGTAGTCTCCCTCCAAACCTCCCCTTAGGGCCACCTTTGCATGATAACATTAGGATAGATTTTTCCCCGTAGTCTTTTTATTTTCTTTTGAGTCCCTCTTCTCATCTCAAATCATCTCTAAGATAATTAATAAGATCAACTCTCCTTGCACACAAGCCTTAAACATAGGAAATGAAGATTGAGGGGCCCCCCTTCTCTCTTATAGAGTGTTGAGCATACATCCCATTGGGGGTAACCATGCGACGCATTCGTTCCCGTGTCATAGACTTTGGTTTAAGTTGAGTTATGAACTAACTCAAGTCACTTCTGTCCTAAAAAATACAAAAAAACTTCAAACCTTTTTGTCCTTCGGGATTGTCAAACTAAAGGCTATTTTCAAAAAGGGCACGTTATTTTCCGTCTGAGTCGCAAACAGGCATCGACCCTAACTGTCGGACGTGAACTTAATGTCGCTCTTAAAAAACACAAAAAGAACTTGGTCCGAACTACGTTGACTCTGAATTCCCCATTGCACAAAGGGGGTACGTAGGCCTAGGACGTCGACGTCCTACCGAGTCTGTCTTTGTTTTTCCCTCCCCCATTTTAGTGCAGCCCTAGATGTTAGGATAACTCACCCTTAGAATAGACAAAAAGCGTGGATCCCATCGAGTACGATGGACGCGTGGGGTGCTAGCACCTTCCCCTTGCGTAACCGACTCCCGAACCCAGGCTATGGTTGTGATGACCATTCCTTTCCCCTCTTCCTCAGGTTTATGCGGTGTTCCCTTTCCCTCTCTTGGGATAAATTTACACGGCTGGCGACTCTGTTTTTTCGTGCCACTTTCGCGTTTGTACCTGGATGAAAATCCTGGGAGCGACACCTGGCCCAGTAAATCACGATTAATCTAAATCAAGTTATCAGCCCTTAATCCCATCAATCTTCTTGACCAATCCAACGTTTCCTTGGTGTCTACGAATGCCCCAGATTTGGGAAGGCGATCAGCAAACCACTTGTAGAAAATTGGAGCACAAAAGTAAAGAGGTCCTCCTCTCCTCTTCTCATTCTTATAGTGCATCGAATAATACAGATCCTCAAGCAAGGTAGGTATCGGATTCTTCGTGGTGAATATCGGGACGGCGTGCACATCTACAAAATCCTTCACATTAGGGAACAACGCCGTTCCATAAACACACATAACTAGAATGGCATTGAACACCGGCCAACACTTAGCCTTAGCGCAAGTAGCAGCCTGCTCGATCAAAAACTTCATGTGAAAGCCTTTATAACCTCCTTTACTAGCAATATTTCTCTTCAACAAAGACTGATCCAAACGTAACGCAGCAGAAACCTTTTCCAGATCGGGAAATTCCTTAGAAGGATAGAAGGGAGCTTCTTCTTTGACTGAAACATCCAAAATGAGAGCATACTCTTCCACCGTCGGAGCTAAAAGATAATCCGCAAACAGAAAACACTACAGGTGAGGGTCATAGAACTGCGCAAGAGTGTGAAGAGCCCTGAACTCATAGTTGGTAACATCTCGGGCGAAACTCAGAATCCTCCCATATTCTCCTCTAAAGTCTGCCAATACCCCGGGTTTTGCCATAGCCGAGATCTTGTGCACAACATCTAAATGAAGCTCCAGGAACTTGTACAGGATGATATTCTTTCTCTCTCCAGTGCTAGTATTCATCATGGACAGTCTTCAGACAACCGAAATCAAAGTTAGGATGCAACCCTACAAATGAACAAACATGTTAGAATGCAAAATGATGATGTAAATGCAAACATGGGATCAAGGTATCCATGATGCTCAAAACTGCTGTTGTTCTGCTAACTGAATAAAACCCCGACTATCAGAAACCCAGAAATCTAGAGTAACGGCCCACTCAAACTGCCAGAATATCAGGATGATAACAATACACTGATGAGAAATCCAGAAAACCGGGTAGGTTGAAAGTTCCGGTTACCTGCAAACCTGCAAACACCCATCCCCTCTCACATGTGGGTTCTAGAAAATCGAGGATCCTCAATATCACGGGCTCTCAGTTCGAGAAATGATGATACGTTCACCATTTCTGGTTTGGCATCATCATCAATCGAGGAGGCCTCAACTAACTCTCCTAAAAAATAAGGTCATCCTATAGTAAGTTCCCAGCATTGGGTCCTCGGATCGACAAGTGTAACGGGTTTTCCATTTCTGGTCTGCCATTATCACATGTCGGGAGGAGAGGCGTTGCTGAGTCCTCGGGAGACGGTCGCCAGAGTCGACAGTTTTCCAGGTCACATTCCATCGTCTGCCCCAAATGCGCAAGATAGAATATTACCAAGAAAACCTCGTCTGGATGTGGAGTTTTCATGCATAATAACTCTGGCCAAATGCCAAACAAGTCGCACTACTTTCCACGCTAATCATAGGTGTATGCTCAAGCCTGGGTATTGGGCTTTTCTCTCATGAATCCAACCCACCCTACAAACACAAAATCCAGCAGGAGAACAGTACAACATAATAATGAAATGCAATGCAATAAATGCAGTAAATACTGTAAAACAGTAATATACAACAAAATAAAGCACAACAAAATAGACACCCAATGAAATAAAAACAGACAAGTGCAAGGATTGACTCACAAGAGGGGATGGATCAGCATGAGGTCAACTTGTCCCCAAAAGAGTCGCCAGTTGTTGCTCCCGAGGATTTGCATCCATGGTACAAACGCGAAAGTGGCGCGGAAAACAGAGTCGTCAGCAATGTGTATTTATCCCAAGAGAGGGAAAGGAAACACTGCGTAAACCTGAGGGAAGGGAAAGAGCATGGTCTTGCGACCAAGAGAAACAGGTAAGGGAGTCGGTTACGCGAAGGGAAGGTGTTAGCACCCCACACATCCATCGTACTCGACGGGATCCATGCTCGCTGTCTCGATCAAAGGGTGTCGTCATCTGGAGCTCCACTGCTACTGGAAAGGAGAAGAACGGGAACGGAAAAGAACGGGGAAACAAAGAAGAAAAGAAAAGGAAGTGACTCGATAGGACGTCCTCGGAGTCCTAGGCCTACGTATTCCCTCGGGAACAGGAAAATCAGAGTCAACGTAGTTCGGACACGAACTAAGGGGGAAGGTTGCTCGCCAAGACATCACCGTCTTGTGCCTACGTATCCTCAATCGGACGAGAGAGAGGAAATCAGAGCAATCGTAGTTTGACTTAACGAGGTTGGTTAGTGTTTTTTATGAGCGACGTCAAGTTCGCGTCCGGCAGTTTGGGTGGATGCCTGTTTGCGACTTAGACGGAAAGTAACGTGCTCTTTTCTGAAAATGGTATGGAACCAAACAATCCAGAAGGATAAATAGATTTGAATTTGTTTTTGTGTTTTTTAGACAGAAGTGGATTGAAGTTAGTTCGTAACTTACATTGCACTAAAGTCTAGCATGCAGGAACGAGTGAACCGCATGGTCACCCCCAAATGGGACGTATGCTAAACACTCTAGAAGAGGAGGGGAGACCCCTCATTCTTCATTTCCTACACTTAAGGCTCGAGCGCAATATGGGTTATATTTTATTAAGTGTTTTTAAAGAAGTTATGAGATGAGAAAAGAGAGGACTCAATGGAAACTCTAACCTAAAGCTAACATGCAAAGGAGATCCTAGGGTTAGTGAGGTTTAGGAGAGAAACAACTACCTAAGACCTAATGCTAGTCCTACTCCAAGCTTAATCGGAAATTAAGTTGGACTAGGTAGCTCTAAGGGGAAAGGAATCCAAGACTTAAACAAGTCTTGAGATTCGATGGGAAAGAAAGAGTGAAAGAGATGAAGAAGGAAGAGAAAGATGAGAAAAGAGATGGGGCAGCAGGCACATCATAATCATCATATCCAAATCACATCATTAAACATGCTTTAAAGATCATACAAGAACATCACAAGTATGCGAGTGAAGGTACACAAGAAAGGATGCAAGTAAACTTGCATAAGAAGTACAATTAAGCATCAATGAACTTTACACAAAGATGAAATGGATAAGGTAAGATGAACATGAATCCAAGTCAGAACTTAAGACACCTCATAATCAATCAATTCAAACATATAATAATGCTTCACAACATGATGCATTATGAGCCAAAGAAGCAACAAAACAATTGATAATGATATGCATCATACAAATCACCATAATGAACATATGAAGTGAAAACCAAGTAATGAACTCAAGAGGGCAGTAACATATGCATCAACAACATACCAAGATCAAACTCAAGTCACACAAGATGAATCATTAAGCAACACATTCAAAAGATGCCTCAAAATTAGATAAGGCATCCACTTATCATTCATGCAAACAAACAAAGAAACATGTGAAGCAAAGAGTGAGAAAATGTCAAATAAAGCACCTTAAACCAAGAGGGTCAGAACCTCTAGCATGTCATACAAGTCAAACAAAAGTCCTCATGCATTGGTTGTATCAAACAAGGAAACATTTCACATGATTAAGTCAAACATGCCATTGAATTCAAGTCAAAACAACATCAACTTAGAAAATCAAAATCAAATAGGAAAATGGATCAATGAGGATGACTCTAAAGCCATAAACAAGCTCAAACAGAATAGGATCACACCATATAATCATTTCAAACATCAATCAATCACAATTAAACAAATGCACTCAAACTAGGTCAAGTGTCTAAGCATGCCTCAACCAAATTCAAACCACAAGTAAAAATCAACCAAAAATAGCAAAGTGGTTCAATAAATTCCCAAAGAAAAAAAAATGCAAGTTCAAACATCCAATTAACAAGTACAAAAGAATCGGAACAGAACTAGATAAATGGCATGTTCAAAAGAGCTTCACAAGACAAGGTATGCAAGTGATCATGTATGAATCGAGGAGCATCAAAAATCACATGAAAAACAATCAAAGGTGATCACCAAGACAGCAAGATAACATTCAAACATCTCTCATCTACATTTCAATACAAGGAAAAAAAATCGCCTCAAGAAGGCATGGCAAAGTCATCCAACATAAGTATTAATCACAAGGGCTAACATGAAAGACACTTTGGAAAAGAAAATAGGAATTAATCATCAAATTAAATGGAAAATGAAAATAAAATTCATATAAAATTAAATAAGACATTAAAATACGTTCATCAATTTTTTTGAAATTTTTTGATAAAATAAAGTATTTTTAAAAATTAAAACTAAAACGAAAAAAAATAAAAAGAAAATAAAAATGTGCTTGAAATGGAGGGTACATTAGAAAAGGAAAGAGAAAGCCATACGAATGTGGGCCCGGACAGGGGGTGTGGAGAGAAATATCTCGCTGGGCCTGTGATGGTTTCATTAAGTCATGTGTTCAGATTTTTCAAATAAAAGAAAAAGAAATAAATTAAATGGAAGTCATGTGAACCAACATCAATTGGTCACTCTTAAACTAAAACACTACATGACAAAAAAACTAATAAACAAAACCAATTAATACATTATCCCTCCGCCACGTCAGCATCATCTTCCACAATCCCAAAGCATGCTACGTGAACAACAACATGAAAAAACGCAGATCGCCGGCCACCGCGTCGTCCGGCCGGCCACCGCCGGCACGGCTGGCCCGGCCGGAAACGAAAGAACCAAGACACCCCCCTCAGTTTTTCGCGTAGATTCCAAAAATGCAATCATCTCCAAGTTTTAATGCCTCTAAAGCCATGAAAAATCAACTTAAAGTAAAAACACCTGTGGATTCGTATCTTCAAATCAAAACAACCAATACACTACATTGTAGCACACATCAAGGAGGTTTCAAATATGCAAATAGATTCCAAAAACAATCAACAAAACTCATGTAACCAAGTGCTAAAGTTAATGTACTCAAGATTGAAACTCATCAAAATAGCTAAACAAACACTCAAGCATTGCCTACCCTGAGGTAGGACTTCAGAGGAACTCACAATATGCTCATAACACACTTAATATGAGAGATTCGAAGAAAGTAAGATTACCTAACGGAGAAGCTCCGTTGGCTCTTCAAACACGATGAGAGCTTCAGAAATCCGGTTAGAAACCTTCTTTAAGCTTCAAAGAGTATGGACCAAGCAATAGAATGAAGAGAAATTGCAGCAGAATCCAGATTCGAAAAGGAGAAAAATGAGAGAGTGTGTGTATTTTCTGATTTGAACTCATCAAAATGCAGCCCCCTCAGTTTCTAGGGTTTGTGCTTCTTAAATAGGATGGGTTAGAAGTTTCTTTTTGGGCCTAAGCAATGTGAAATGGTTCAGATGGAATTTTGCCAAGAAAGAGTGAGAAAAAAGTGGCACGGGTTGTACCAATGGAGGGGTGTAGTTGAGTGATTTTTTGGAGTGGAAAATGAGTGTGAGCATAGTGGTTGTATAGGGTGTATGAGAGCACGTGAGAAGGAGAAAGAAATTAGAGTGTTTTAGTGTTTTTTCTTTTCCAAGTTTTGGCAAAAAAGTGATATATGGTGTGCATGGCATTATGACTTTGTTTGGCTATATTTGGCAATGTATGGAATGTTGTTTTGAGTGATTTTGTACGTATGGGAAAGGGCATAAGGGGTTGCTACAAGAAGCAAAAGAAATGGTGCATGAAAATATACCATAACCATGCATGGACCTTATTCATAAAGTCTTCTTTGAATGGCTCTAACTTGAGGTGGAATAGACCATTTGATGAAAGCTTGGTGTCTAATGAAACTAGGAAGCAAGGTGAATGAATGCCATGTCCAACATAAATCATTTTGAAGCCTAAATCAATGAGAAAAATCAGGTTGAAGGTATGTGTACAAATCTGTCCAATAATAACTTAGAAAAATTTCTAAGTTTTCAAATTTACAACTTGGAACCTTGAACTTTAAGAAACCATATCTCTCTCAATATTGATCCAAATGAGACATTCTTTTAATGGTTGGAAAGCTTGAAGGATGATCTAAAACTTTCATGTGAAAAAGATTTCCAAATGGAGCTTGAATCATAGTGTAAAATGCCCATGAATGTTGGTTCTCAAAACTGCCCAAAGTAACTTAGAAAAATTTCTAAGTTTTTGAACTTGGTAAAGTAAAAATGTCCAGCTTTAGTGCACCATAACTCATCCAATAATAACTCAAACACCATGGTTCTTGTGCCCATTTTGAAGGGAAAAATTCAAACTACAATTTTCATGTGGAAAAGATTTTGAAATGAGGCCTTGAACATGGTGAAAAATAGCATAGAAAGTGATTAAAAACTTACTAAAAATAGTAAGTTTCTAAAAACATAATTTTCCAATTTTAGTAACTTTTCCACATTCTTGATTTTTCATGAACCCTTGAACATATCTTGACCAAATCTTGTCTATGGACCATATTTGACTTGAAAATCATGATGTTGACCTTAAAAGGTCAGGAGTTGACTTTTTCGCTGCACAGTTGACTTTATTCCCCATTCTCCTGATTTTCAAACCTCTGATCAATTGAAACTCTTCTGAAACAAATTGATGGGCAATCTTCCATCCCTAGACACTTAAGGACATAAGGAATACCATGAGATCAAGTCTTGCCCAAAAAATCAGAAATAAACGTATTCTACAGCAAACCCTAATTTTGGTACCCTCTGGTTAGGAGGAGATATCACATCCTCCAAATTCAAATTCCTTTGAATATGATGTGTATCATGTCCACCAATGATGACATGTGCCACTTGGAGATGATAAAGAATCAAGGAGCTTGCTCATTTGGGGGTCAGATCCCAGAATCTCCAAAACCCTAATTTAAGAAATCAGGTTAGGAGAGTGTGATTCCTTTGAAATCTCTTGCCAATCTTGATCTTGTGATGAGATAATGGACCAATTAAGACACCTTGAGGCTTAAGGCTCCTTTATGGTTCAAGAATTGATAGCATCAAGAATTTTCTCTCCTCTTAGCCCCTTGAACAATACACATGAACTGTTGCTTGAAACCCTGAAAACCTCTTCTTCCCTTGAGTTAAACCAAGTACCTTGATCCCATGCTAAGAACCAATGATATGCAAAGATGATGATGCAAGAATGAAATGAAACATAAGCCAGTTAGTGCCAAAAATAAAAGGGCAAATTTTGAGGTGTTACAATTCCAAGTGGATCAATCCTCAAGATCGCCAGTGTCACCAAATTAGGGTTTTGGTCGCCCAGGGCCTCCAGATGAAAATTTTCACCTGGGTGTTGAAAAGTATTTCGGGGGTGTTTTATCATGTCCACATGGATTGAATGTATATTGTCGTCGTTCTATAGTCAAAATCGTTTTAAACTTTTAAAGTAACAAAGAGTTTGGTAACTTCGTATCGGATCGTTTGCATAAGAATTTAGTAATCGACGGTAAAGAATTTGGTTTTAGGGTTTGGTAAAAACATGTCAAGATTAGGTTTCGGTAATCCGTTTCATACGTATTTACTCAATAAAGGATGTGAACTCGCTAATGATGAATATAACCACATATTCTCTCAACAAGTTTATCTCTAACACTTGTTGTGGGATTTATCATATTGATCCTTTGATGATCTCTCACCCAAACTACCAATATGATAACATTCAAGGTCAATATTTATGAACATCAACTTTCAAAACTATCTCTAGCCTCATGATTATTGATGGATTGAAACTTAGGTCTAGTTTTAGAACATATTTCTTAATCATGAACTAAAACAAAATATAAATCATATAAACAAAGTTTTTCTTCTATATTTATCATCAACAAAGTTCACACACTACAATCAAGATCAATACATACAAAATGGAGGATTACCTACCACCAATCTTGACACAAAGATGTGTTTAGCTACACATATTCATGGTAGCTTGATCAACAAGAAATGGACAAAGCTTTTGTTGCATCAATATTCAATGGATCAAGGATTGAAGCATAAAAGCTTTGGATTCAAAGAAAAATAATAAAAGATGAAGTTTTTGAGCTCCAAAGAAGTTTCTAGGTTACAATGATTCTTTCTAAAAGTAATATATCCAAAAATATCTACAAAACACCCTAAATACCACTTTCTGCCCAGACAAATTCGCCTGGTGAAACCTTTAAGCTCAGCCACGTGACAGAATAATGCAGAGAAAGCTGGGAAAAATATCTGAACTCGCCAGGCAAAATTCAGCTTCGCCAGGCGAATCTCTTTTGCCTCATCTTCGCCTGGCGAATCTTCCAGCGAAGCACTTCCAGTAGCTACTGGAATTAAAAACAAAATTCGCCAGTTGGCTCGCCAGGCTTTCGCCAGGAGAATTTCTCCATTCGCTACTCCTTTGCCTGGCGAATTTCCTGAAGCTCGCAGACACGCGACTTTGCTAATTTCTTCGTGTTTTCTTCCGATTTTTGCCGCGTCTTTTTTACGAAAAATGCTGCAAAACTAACAATAACATCAAAGAGACCAAATATAGACAATGATTCAAAAATCACTTAAAAATAAGCTGTTTAGCATTCAGGCATCTGGAAAAGAGCTTAAAATTGCAGTAAATTGATCAAAAATTCATTCAAAACTAGAGACCTATCAAACACTCCCCAACTTTCCTCGTTGTTTTCCCTCAAACAAAAGTAAGTTTCAACAACCACAAGCAAGCTTTCCAAGCACTAAATCAACCGAAAAAACATCCATGGTTCAAACTTGATAATCTCACGCACAAAGTGTTTTCACAAAGTTGCATAAAATCAAAACATGATTAAGAATTAAGTTCTAAACGCAACATCATACAATGCAAAATCAAGTACTTACAAGTTTAAGTTGAATCACCTAAATTCACTTATTATCAAACACACTATGTACATAATTCACACGGGACAAAACATTCTCACAAGCAATCGTGCCACATCCGGAATCATTCATGCATTCATCTCATAAAGTTATCATAAAATAATGGAAACAAATATCACTAAGGACTTTTATGGTTGTAATTTGACTTGAGTTAAAAACAAGGGACATATGTACACAGCCATTGAACAAAAAATAGGTAATAACTATGAAGAGCATTTCTTTTTCAAAATTTTCATTCCTTTTCACACCTTATTCCTTCCTTTCACAATGCATTCTATTATTTTGATTTTATTTTCTTTTTGTGCTTTCTTTTTGTTCTTTTTCTTTCTTTTTGTTTTCGATTTCTTTTTCTAAGAATGCATTGTATCACCAAATCCTTTTTCTCTTTACTTTCAAAGTAAACCATTTTCCCTAACTTTCAACATTGTTATAAGCTTAGCTTAAAATGCTCTTCAAAACGGGTTAAAATTCGGGTTCATGATTCACAATAAAATTTCTTTTTAGGCTCAAAAGGGTTTTCAAATACGCACACACTCACAAGGTTACTTGAAGTGTTTTTGGAATGGTGGTTTTTCTCATAGTACTCAAAAATTTGCCTTGATCATTTCTAAGTTTCCAACATTTAAAACAAACTCACAAGATTTAACACGAACAAAACAAGTAAAACAACGATTACTTGACTCTATTTTTGGTGAACAATGGAAAGCATCTTACTTTTGTGGTTTTGTCCTAATTGATTCACACATGAACAAGTACTTACAACACAATGCATTACCATAATTTTGTATAAAGCACTAACTCACAATCATGCTAAAAATCTACAAAACAAACATTCACACTTTGATTGTGCACATATTAAGAATTATATCATCACCATCACATGTTTAAGGTTAACAAAGCACTCTTTTTCTTCTTGTGCTGACATACAAATTTTTAAAAAAAATTAAGGACAAACATCACTTTCTTTGCACAAACACCAACAACAAAAAAACATAATTTAAACTAAAACAAAATTAATCCAAACTGAAATATTATAAGTTATGGTGTAAACACATCGAAGATGTACTCGTCAAAGCGACAAAATGCTACAACAAAAATTCGTCGATGCGTCCAAAAATACTTGCTAATAATATCAAACAGAAAATAAAATAAACATAAAATAATGACAAAACATAAATTCTTCACTTTGTAGTCTCCTCTAATTAATCAAGTCGTTCAAATCATCTTGCATCTCATCACCTCCATCATCATCATCATCATCATCATCAGCTCCACCGTCAGAATCAGCTCCAGCTGCTCCTCCCCCTGAAAAGAATGGTCGCCTGCCCACATGCCAGTTTGCATAATTATCATAATCATCCTGAGTAGGAAAAAGGGCAACTTCCTGAGGAGTGGTCTGAAATTGGTACAGCTGCTGCATACAGTTAAAATTAAATTTCAATGATCTTTGGTATGCCTCCGCCATATCCCAAGAGTAATTGAATGCCGCTCGCATCCTAGGATCCTATGTTGAAAAAGCAAGAGCCTCAGTTTGCTCGCTAGTTTGCGAACGGGATGATTGACCCACATTTGTACTCAATATAGTCATCATTGATGAGCCCCCTCCTCTTCTCATTAATCACATCGGGCATTAGTACCCACTTCTTAAGACAAAGAGCGGTGACAAAACAAGGAAAAATGATAGGTGCACTAGAATGTACCTCAGGTATTTGCGTGTTCTCAATAAAACTCTTCATTTCATTCGAAATCACCCGAGCTACATTGACCTCCTTGTCTTCCATAATGTAGTATAAGAGTATGGCAACATCAACCGGTATTGAGGAATGATGCATCTTGGGTTTGATGTTGTACAGAATGAGAAGAAGGACGACTTACACATCCGGAGGCATCTCTTCCCTCTTATACCGGATTGCTTCTCCTTGATGGTTCCTTTCCACTTTTTTCCTTTAAACAGAATGGTCCTGGAAATTTTATCGTGATCTAGATGAGTGCCAAGTTCCTTAGTGTAATCATCCTTTCCAAACATCCCTAAAGAACATGGTTTTCCAAACAGCTCGTTTATGGCCTCGCGATTGAATCTGATTTCCTTGCCTCAGACATAAGTTTTGAACATGAACACATCCATATCTCCTTGAGCTTGGGGATTTTGGAGAGCATTTGCGTAGAAACCACGCACCAACTCGTAGCTGATTTCATCCAAAGGATTTATCAAATGCCCCCAGTTCTTACTCTTGAAAATCGCAGCCAACCTCTTATATGGTCCCTCCGGATGAATGTCAAATCTCTTCTCAGACAGAAATTGTCGGCCTTCAAGCATGGTATACCTGGCACCATGAGCGTCACTCAAGAACCGAGTTAGATCAAGCTCACTTTGCTGCCCAAAACTGCTTCCAACTACAGTCTTTTGCTTCTTGCCTCCGGTTACTTTGGTTTTAGGGGCCATTTGAAAAATTAAACAAGAAACACAAAGCAACCGAATTTTTTTTCAATTGTTAGCAAAATACAAACAACAAATAAAAATAACAAGATCAAAGCAAGAGTTAAAAGAAATTAAACCAGAATTGAAAACGGTACAGCAAAAAGAAATTTTTGTTTTTGAAAAAGGTCGTTCGCCCCATGATCGCCAGGCGAAGCAGGGCAACGTCTCGCTGCACGCTCGTCAGGCGAAGCTGAAGCGAAGGCTCGCCTCACGCTCGCCAGACGAATTTCAGCGAACGCATAATTTTTTTTAAAAGAGCAGGGGTCATCTTCAACAAATCAATTTACATCCTGACCCTAAAAACCACAGCAGCAATCCAACAACAATTCTAATCTAATCAAAGTTTCTAGAGTTTCAACAATAACCCTAATCAGTTATGAAATTCAAACCCTAGTCTAACACAAATTAACAAGTTAAATTAAAAACAAAATTAAGAACATTAATGAGAGTGAAAACATACCTCTAGTGAGATTGAAAGTGAGGGTGAGTGAGGTTTTTGGAATGAAACGTGAGTGAGAGAGAGAGTGTGATTGAGTGAAAGTGAAATATGAAAGGGTTAAAGTGAAAGTGAGAGGAAAGGAAAGATAAGGAAAAAAAATGTGGTCCCAAGTGGACCCTTACTAGAAATTATACTTTTTTTTCTTTTTCTTTTTCATTCTGCAAAATTCAAACCAGTTGTGCCACGCCAGCTTCGCCTAGCGAAGCAATGGCGAGAGGCTGGCGAAAATTGGTTTCGCCAGGCGAATTGCACCAGAAGCAGATTTCTCTGGAATGTTTAACAAGAATGTTTTTGCTGAGAATGTGAGATGCAAGTTGGGTAATGGGGAGGGTATCTCGTTCTGGCATAACTGTTGGGCCTTGGATGTTGCTCTTAAGGAAGTATTTCCTAATCTTTTTTCTTTTTGCTAAGAATTCTAATAGCTCAGTGGCAGATCATGGAGAGTGGATTGGAGAGGATTTGAAATAGGTGGTGCAGTTTAGTTAGTTTTCCAGTGCTTCTATGATGGAGAGGAAAAGAGTGGATTTATTGGAGCAGTTGGAGTCAACCACTCCTATTTTAGGGAAGGAAGATGAGTATCTTTGGGGGCTTAGTCAGAATTCCCAATGTTCTTTGAAAGATGTTTTCTCGATTAGATCTTGTTACAACATCATTGACCTTGATAAAATTGTTAGAAGTATTGAAGAGGAAGGGTTGGGTTGTCTAAAGAAAATTTGACAGTTGAAGATTCCTTCGAAAGTGCAGATTTTTCTTTGGAGAATGGTGAGAAATAGACTCCTAACTATATATCAGTTGATGAAGAGGCGTATAAACATCCCAGAAGGAGAAACTGGATGTAGGTTGTGCAACAATATGGAGGAGACGTTGAAGCATGTGTTGATGAATTGTCCTAGCAGTGTGGCAAGGAGTTGAGAGATGGTTGGGGAAAGACTCTATCATTTATGATAACTACATAGACTCTATGTTATATTTCGAAGACTTCCTCAAGAAAACCTCAGGTAACAACCGTGGTTTAATAATTTGGTCTGCTACTTTGTAGTTCCTGTGGTTTGGACAGAACAGTGTCGTCTTCAATAACATGTTTATGCCTGCTTTGGATATCTTAAATTCCATTAAATTGTTCAGTTGGAAATGGTATTATGTTGCTTACCCCCAGGGTTATTACTCTTTTTACGACTGGTTTACAGTCCCTCTGGTTTGTTTGCAATCCTGATCTTGTATTTGTTGGGGTTGCTGCACCCCTTGTGCAGCCTGTGTTAATGAAATCATTGCCTTTTGAAAAAAAAAGTTATCGTTTCCTGTCCCTTGTTTTAAAACAAATCAAACGAACACCTATTTTTTAATTTGCTAAAGTGGGTTGGAAACTTAATTAGATAATTAATTAATTAAGTGGTTAGTTTATAGTTAATTAAATGGAATGTGGTGGTATTTTTTTTTATTTTTCTTATTCTTTAGTTTGAGAGAGAGAGAGATTTTTAATTTGAAATTAATCAAATTTATTTGTTCTACTTTTTAGTTTTTGTGAGAGAAATTATGGGATTATAATTGAAATTCTGGTATAATAGATCCCAGATGTCCTACATGATGTCGAGACATCTGGTCTGACATAAACAACAAGGCAATTATAGAAAATTAAATAAGCTGCTGAAAAGAAAAGTGCACACAGAATTTGTTCACCCAATTCGGTCTAACAACCTACATCTGGGGGCATACCAAGCCAGGAAGGAAGTCCATTATTAGCAGTATTAAATAACAAACTCAACAATACCAGTTGACAATCTACTCACTTAATCCCTACCCAATGACCCTTCTACCTAAGTTATCCCTAGGTAAGAGACTCCATCTCACTTCCAATCATCACAATGATGTCTAGCAGTCAACATCTCAGTCACTGCATCAACACCTTGATTTCCAACAACTCTCCAAACACATAAAACTAGAAGACACCCTCCTATATCAATACCTAGACATGACCCTCATGACTAAGAACAATGCTTAGAGTTGCTTAACAGCTTCCTCTAAGAACAATACATCTCTTACCTACAGGCTTAGAGATAAACATGATGACCATCCCACAAACCGGGTGGTTCATTAACCAACACAGCCCTTATAATTTACATGATGGCTGGCTTCCTAAAACTAGGTTACAATGCTTCTATTTATAACCTATTTCCCAACTGGATTTGGGCCTTCAAATCACAACAAATCAGTCGCCACAAATCTGCAAAAGATTCTTCTACTAAATAGATCTTCAATTAAATCTTCAATTAAATCTAATTATTCTCCATATCTTTTTGCATGAAAATAGTAACAAAATTTGCTCAATATAAGATTGCAACAGAAGATATTTGTCCCATGATATTCGCCTACAATCTCTCCACCAGATCTTCTCAAAACACACTTAAATAAATGCAGCCCTAACACAACACATCGGACTGATGTTCTGATGTTCTGTCAACTGATGTCAAGACATCAGGTTTAACATCAGCTCCCTTCTAAACTCATACAAAACTGCAACCCTTCTGAACTTAACTTTAACTCAATGTTAAGAACTAATGTTAAGACATCAGACATATGACATCATTAACAACACCATTGTTTTACCAAAATTCCAGCCAATATAAGAACTAACAATCTCCCCCTTTGGCTAATTTTGGCTAAAACAATCTCAGCCTACACCAGAGATACCAGCCGCGAAAAAACACCATACAAACTAACATCAGCACACAACTAGCAGCAACAACTCCCCCTCAAAACTGCAACCAGCAAAACAGCTGCACAAACTACACACTCCCCCTCAAGCCTAGAACCACAACAGACAACTAGGCAACAACTAGGCTAACTCTCCCCCTTTTTAGCCACAATTGGACAAACTTTGAATCTGCCAACCAACATACTTAGAACAAAATCCAGACTCAGCAGCTACTACTGTACATTCTCTCCCCCTTTTTGGCCAAAAATTGACAAACATTTGTGTAAATGTATACTTCTGATTCAATCCATTGACACACAAATGTATAGAACCAGGTCTATACTGTCAAGTACACCATGAACTTCACCAGTAACACAATGTCACGACATCTTGTCTGACATTACAATCTGGATACACAACTTCTTCAACAACAGATCAACTCTCCCTATCTAAGATAACCAGTGCTCCTTTGCAAGAAGAACACCTTAAATGAATGGAAAACATAAGACTCATCTTCATGTCTTCAAGAGTGTACCCTCTGTTCAATACACCTGCTGAATGCATTCACAAAATGCTTAATCCTCAAATAATCCAAGTACCACACTAGTACAAACAGAAGTTCTCCCCTTATATTTCACAACTGATGCTCCTTGACCAGTACATCATAGCATTTGGAAAATCCAGACACAGTCTTCATCCATCCAGTCAGGAATGCTTCACACAATCATCCACAAGTTCTGAAGCACACTCACAATGCCTTCCACTGAACTCTAAGTAAACTCCTCTTACTTAGAGTTAATAACACACATCAAGACAAGTATGACATCTCCCATCAACAAAGACCCTCACAAAGTTTTTCCAAAACTGCATAAAATTGTCTTCAGACTTCTCCTCAGAAGCATGTGCGCACATGATACAAACAATTAGCTTCACATGGCTAGAACCATTCATGTCCACACCAACATGCCAACCAACAGCCTAATGTCATAACATGTTATCTGACATTATCTCCTCATAAGAGGCAACCAATCTCCACAAGCTTGATCAACATGCAAGCTTCACAATATATGCACCTTTGCTGGAGAATCCATAGACAAGTACTCCCCCTGTCATGGTTAACTAATGCTCTAGATGGAGATGAACATTTGAGCACACTTGCTGAGCACATTCACATACTATACTTTCACTTTTGGAGAACACAACCAAGTATCCTGACTTGTTTGACACTGCTCACAAACTCCACAAATTCTCTTCTTTACTGAGATCTAATCTCTTCAAGAGATACTTGTAGCAGAAGAAGGAAAAACTCTCTAAAAAAATGTTCAGATCAGATCACATCACAATCCCTCTACCATTACATCCACCAGTAGTTATTGATACTAGTGAAGTCTTCAAAATTAGTAGTCATGCTTTGTCAGAACAAACTACTAAAAACAAGACCAGAATCTCCACATTCTAATTCACATAGTCAGAAACATCTCTTCTGACACAAATGCTTGAGCATCCAACTCCACACGCACACTCTTAATCATCTTCCAAATATAACCATCAGCAATCATGATGTTACAACATCACCATTCAACAACATCTTTTGGGGATATCAGCTTCTCATTACCATTCAGAGGACTTATTTCGTATAGAAGTCCTTCAAGAAGCTCCCAATAAAACACAGTCAGAGCAGCTTATTCAGGTTAACATACACACCTGAATCCCATGAGCTCGCACACCCTCTCTGAAGCAAAGAGTTCAGACTGCAAATTAGTATACTCACATGATTCCCTCTTGGTTTGTTATCTTCACATGCTCCAAAACTCCACATCTTACCAGGCTGATCAACTACTCTCTAGCATGACTTGACAATAGGGTTATGTCCCCTTCATAGGCTTTTCTTCTGCCTTTAGCGATACACATCCAATCATATATCTTTGACATTTGGATCAATTGATTAATATCCACATTCAGACTTTCAAGCAATCAATACCTGATCTACTTCAATCTTCTCTACATTCTCCCTCCAAAGCAGACCTTCTACTTCATCATTCTCCCGTATGATTAGGTAGATTCTCTTTAGATACAATGTAGGTAATCATCCCAGATAATGTCCTATCACAAGTTGGAACATCTTCCACACACCAAAACATCAACACCATGATTCTTGATATGCTCCACCAACTGGACTTACTCTAGCATAGTAATCCAAAGAACCAGAGGAATAAACTCTCATCCACCTTCAAGAAAAATAATCTCCTTGAGTCTTCAACTCATCACCCTTCAGCCCAAGAGTAACTTGTTCCAAGACAATCCTCAATAATAACCAGCTGCCACACTCTGATTATCTTGATTCTTCGAATTCACTTTTGAGATCAACCAAATGCCACAGTTTGATCACCTCAAGCATGAATCCTCATATGAAAACAGCCAAATGCCACATTTTGACCTTTTTAATGTTTGTCAGAACTCTCACAAAGATATCCTGATCCACCAAGGAAACCAGATCTTCAAGTCACATATTCCAATTGCTCAATAGCAAACACACTTAGACTCCCTAAGCCATGGTCACGTAACATCTTCTCCTTCCTGCAGCTCCCGTAAACTGCCATAACAACGATCTTTTTGAAGCATCCTATTGTTCATTCCTGTAGATCACCCAATCAAAAGCTGATGTGCCACATCACCAGTTGAGACTTCTGATGTTAAGCTAGATGTCAGAACATTATGTCACCCAACTGTTGAATTCAACTCTACCTTCTGCCACTCAGAAGAACCTCTTCCCTTTGCAGAAACAGATTTCCATGCTCTCATACACTTGATTCAACAATCAAGTTTGAGTAGACAACCTCCATCCTGCTTAGAAACTCCAAAGACTTCAAACCTACCACATCTGAATCTTCAGAAAATAAGTAGTCCAAGACTACCCCATAGCAATACTAAAAAAGGTCACTTCCCTTAGTAGAGCCGTCAGTAGAAAGCCTGAGATAACTGCCACTTATCCTCAACCTTCACAACCAGAGCAAACACCATGCTCCAAACCACTTAGATCAGAAATAAACTGATCTAAGCTGAAACCAACAAGATTATGATGTCTTCATAGTCTTTCGTCTTCATCTTCAACAGCACCACCATCTGGACAAGTCATTCACAATACTTTCTAGGAACAGATGCTAAGCAATAATCCCAGGTCAACACCTAGGCGACTTGTGAGCGTATGTAGAACCCCTCCCATGATTCTCCAAACCTCTGATGAAAAGATGTTAAAACAATTGACAGAACATCCTTAATCTTGTCTTTCAAGGATAATCAATTAAATACTTGTGAATATCATAAATAGCAATTGATCTTAAATCCCTGTGGTTTAACCCTTCTTCAGATTCTAGCATCTTCTGAATCTTCTTCATGACAACCATTATGACAACCATTCATACCACAAAAGCCTTCCAGGTTACGTCAGTGTCTTGATCTTTCACTCCACCCTGAGCAAAGAACTGAAGTGATGTTTCAACATCAGTTCCGACATCAGTCTAAATCACATTAAACATCTACTAGGATTTGGAGACTACAACCAAAGTAATCCACACATATCTCTTGCAGCGAACACACTAAAACATATCAACATCTGATCAATTTCCAAGATCAGACCAACAAAACTGCAGTAACTTGCATAACACACTCTTCCAGAAGCTTCTTCTTATAAGCACAAGGTTCAGACCTCTTGTCTAACTTAAGAGTGATAACATACCATAGACAATCTGCTACTTCCAATCCTTCAAGCCACAAAATTGAAAGAGCTCATGCATACACCAATTGACCACAGGCTGATTTACACTGCTACTGCACACAAACTCTTGGATGCATTTTCCCTATAAAATTATCCTCAGACATTTTAGCTTAAACAATGATCATCTCCTTCTCTTCTGCTATCAAGATTACTACCTTTTCTTCAACCAACTTCAACTGAGATGCCATGACATTATGAACAGCATCTTCAAAAATTGTTCAACTTCACAGCTTCAGTGATCCTTCAAAACATCTACAATCTAATAGGACTTTGACTCAGCATTTACCATAAACTGCTGATGTGTAGTGCGATGTCGAGAAATTAGGATTGCCATATCAAGCTCAGCTTCTTTCTTGATGAAACTTCCTCCAGATCATGATTTTGAAAATCAGGAACATGTATCTTCATAAGAGAATTCATCTTCAGAAATACCAGAACTACATTGGACACCATAAATACGCTTAAGAGATAACTTATCAAGATCTTCACTCCCGCATGAAAGATTTGACAGTGATACTCTTTTGCTTTGGCTCCACCCTCTTCTTTCATCATCAAGAAAATTGAGAAGGAAGGAATCAGTGTTCTGGACAGATTGGTCTTCAATACCTGATTTAAAATATATTCTTCTTCTGCTGAGGAGACCAAACTCTAAAGTCTTTCCAAGAAAATACCTTCCTAAAGTCTCACCACCAGAGACACAAGAAACAACCAGGGTTACATCAGATACCATGCAGCGGAACACACAACAACTCCTCAACACTCTTCAGGCACTACTCAATAAACCTTGCACACCATCACCATAATCCAAGTGCCAAAAAATTTTGAAAATAAATCAAACTCACAACAGCAGTTCTCCACCAAAGCTACATGCCTGATAACAACAGACAGGTCCAATACATACCCTGTCATGAATAGTCCATCCTTCACTTCAAGGGATCCAACAAACAACTATATGAACTGACCAAGTTCATAACTCAGCAAAACTATCTTCCTTGCTCATGAACCAGAAAGTATCTTCCCTAGATCTCATCCAGAAACAGACAGGATGCCTGATCTGATACCAATTGAAATTCTGGTATAACAGATCCCAGATGTCCTACATGATGTCGAGACATCTGGTCTGACGTAAACAGCAAGGCAATTATAGACAAATAAATAAGCTGCTGAAAAGAAAAGTGCACACAGAATTTGTTCACCCAGTTCGGTCTAACAACCTACATCTGGGGGCATACCAAGCCAGGAAGGAAGTCCACTATTAGCAGTATTAAATAACAGACTCAACAATACCAGTTGACAATCTACTCACTTAATCCCTACCCAATGACCCTTCTACCTAAGTTCTCCCTAGGTAAGAGACTCCATCTCACTTCCAATCATCGCAATGATGTTTAGCAGTCAACATCTCAGTCACTGCATCAACAGCTTGATTTCCAACAACTCTCCAAACACATAAAACTAGAAGACACCCTCCTATATCAATACCTAGACATGACCCTCATGACTAAGAACAATGCTTAGAGTTGCTTAACAACTTCCTCTAAGAACAATACATCTCTTACCTACAGGCTTAGAGATAAACATGATGACCATCCCACAAACTGGGTGGTTCATCAACCAACACAACCCTTATAATTTACATGATGGTTGGCTTCCTAAAACTAGGTTACAATGCTTCTATTTATAACCTATTTCCCAACTGGATTTGGGCCTTCAAATCACAACAAATCAGCCGCTACAAATCTGCAAAAGATTCTGCTACTAAATAGATCTTCAATTAAATCTTCAATTAAATCTAATTATTCTCCATATCTTTTTGCATGAAAATAGTAACAAAATCTGCTCAATATAAGATTGCAACAGAATATATTTGTCCCATGATATTCGCCTGCAATCTCTCCACCAGATCTTCTCAAAACACACTTAAACAAATGCAGCCCTAACACAACACATCAGACTGATGTTCTGATGTTCTGTCAACTGATGTCAAGACATCAGGTTTAACATCAGCTCCCTTCTGAACTCATACAAAACTGCAACCCTTCTGAACTTAACTTCAACTCAATGTTAAGAACTCATGTTAAGACATCCGACATATGACATCATTAACAACACCATTGTTTTACCAAAATTCCAGCCAATACAAAAACTAACAATAATTTATTTTTCAATTTTCTATTTGTTCTATATTTTAGTTTTACAATCGTTGGGTTTTTATTTTTTCTAATTTGTCAATTTAATTAATTAAATAAGTGTCTTATTTATTTTCTTTTTTAAATTTACGGAATTATTTATTTTTAAGAGAATTTGGGCAAGGTGTTTTGGTGAGAGAAATTATAGGATTATATTATAGTATGATATGATAATTTATTTATTTGCCATACAATTTAGTTTGAAATTAATCAAATTTATTTTTTTTTCTATCTTTTAGTTTTATTTTAATATATTTTTTAAATTTTGGATTAATATTTATTTATATGTACTATTTTTTAAATTGAAATTAATCAAATTTATTTGTCATATTTTTTGGTTTGCTAAAGTGGAGTTTTTATTTTTCAGTTTGCCAACTTAATTAATTAATTGATTAAATAAGATGTAAGTTTATAATTAATTCAATAGAACGTGGTGGTGGGTTTTTTTATTTGTCGTCATTTTTTGTTTGAAATTAATTAAATTTTTTCCCCTATTTTTTAGTTTTATAAACTTGGAGTTTTTTATATTTTTTTATATGCCAATTTGATTAATTATGTGTCTAAGTTATTTTATTTTTAAAATTTAGGAAATTATTTATTTTTAAGTGAGAGTTTTGGTTTCGTGGTCTATGTCACTTTATATATATATATAAAGTCCGTTTGACATCTTTGCAGAGGTATCCTCCACCGTGCGTAGAAAGAAGAAGTTTTTTGGGATATTGGTAAATTGTTTGGTAAGGTGTTACTTGTTAATCATAGCTCTTGTTCAGGTGTTGATTTTGAAGTTGGCAGGGTCTTGGTTTCTAAGGAACTTGGTTCCTTCATTGATATCGAGGTTAACCTTAAAGTTGGTGATTTGATTTTTTCTACTTGAGTGGTAGGCTTAAAGTTGGTGATTTGGTTTTTTCTACTTGGCTAGTAGAAGATGTTCCTTCTCCTTGATCCTCCACTTCTCCTTCTCCACCTTCTGCTTTAATTCTTGTGGATGATGAAAGTTTTGTATTTGGAACTGTTGATGGGATAGTAAGTGAGGATTTTTCTTGTGATGATTCTAGTGATCACTCGGTTTTTTGTGTGGGAAATCTAGCAAAAATGGCAGAGTTTCGGGTAGCCCATAAGAGAAAGATGATCGACAGTTTTCATTGCAACATGGGTGTAGGTTTTTTCCACATGGCTAATCCTCATTGCCTACACCCTATTTGGTGGTAAGGAGTTGTCTCTTAGTGAAAGTGCATCACCTGAGGAGGACAGGCGTCAAGTTGTCTCTCTCCAATCGGCTGCTGCGTTATGCTCCAAATCCATTCAGGAGTCTCTTTTTTATTTTCCAGATTTGGCATGCGACGACCCTGCAAGCGGTCAGATGAAGTTGGGCATTGTGCACACGTGTGTGAATGGGGAAAAGTCAAATCCTACTTTTTCTAACAGCAGCTTTTCGGATAACACTTTTGTTCATTCTCATATCTCTCCAACCCCTGGTTTGGTGTCTAGTGAGGAAAAGTCTCATTCTCTCTCCTATCTTGGGGCCCACGGGTATTTGGATGATAAAAATAATATTTGGGCTATAATTGTTCTGGGCCGATTTCGGCGGGCGCCTCCCCTTTATTGGATTCACACCCCTTACCTAGCTCTCATACCAGTTTCATTAATTCATCTTTTCACGAGAGCTTGATTCTGGTGGATGCGTCTTCTCCTAATTTTTTCGATGTGTCTTTTGGTTCCCTCACGAAGTCTATTCTTTCAAAGCCTTTGCCTTTGCCTGATCCTGTTCTTGTTCCAAATTCAGAGCTGGGGGGCTTTGTTGGTTCCGAGGCCTTTGAGACAGAAGTTTCCCTAATTGTTGTGCGGGTGTTAGACTCTCCTTCTAGACTTACCTTGAAGCACCAGACCAAGGACTTTCCCATTCCTCTTATGGATTCAGGTATTGCTAGTCCTCTAACTTCTATTCATTTTTGTTTACAGGATAGTTCCCCCCGACATCTGCCAGTGGGGGCTTGAGCTCTCAAGGACTTAACTTGTCCATTTGTCTGGAGGGTACTACTCTTCCTCGTGCTTCATGTCACCGAAGTCCTATTCCTTTATCTTCTGAGTTTCATAATTTTTTGGATAGTCAAAAAGCGACTAAGGTTTTTAGGGAAGTTAAGAAGCTAGGTTGTACCTTTCTCCTGAGTGATGAGGTTGAGATTAAAGGTTATTGGGTCTTGAATCTAGAGATAGACAACCGAGGTCTGCTAGAATTTCTAGGAGTTGTGTTCGATGTTGATTGGGTCTTTTAATGTTTGTGGGTTAGAAAGTAGGATAAAAAAGAATAAGGTTAGGGATCTTATTAGTTCTAAGTCTTTGGAGTTCCTTGCTATCTAGGAGACTAAGCTTTTCGAGGTCTCCACCTATCTAGTCCATTTCCTTTAGGGGAATCCTTTTTGTGAGTGGAGTTTTTCCTCGTCTATTGGTAATAATGGAGGCCTTCTTTCTATTTGGTGTAGCTCGAAAGGGACCTGTGTGTTCTCCTTTTCAGGTCCTAGTTACCTTAGGGTTTTCCTTGATTGGGGGATCGTTAAGACTTTGTGTGTGGTGTTTAATATCTACTTCAAGTGCGCTCTTAGAGAGACAAAAACTTTGTGGAGATATTTACTTTTCAGACGAGTCTCTCTTGGTGGTCGTGTCTGGTGTGTCTTTGGTGATTTTAATTTTGTTTGCTCTCCCTCTGAGAGGTTTGGCGGTGGTTCCGCTGAGCTCCGGGTGGATGGCTCTCTTTGTGCGGAGTTCTGTAATTTTATTAACCAAATGGAGCTCTGGGACATCCCTTTGTTAGGGAGGAGTTTCACTTGGTTCCAGCCTTATGGCAGGTTTGCCATCCGCCTTGATAGGATTCTTATTTTAGTTAATTGGTGGGGTTTGTGGGGGTTTACCTTCCAGTGGACTTTAACTAGAGATGTGTTTGACCATTGCCCGATCATTCTTAGGTACTCTAATATGTTGTAGGGGCCTAAGCCTTTCCAGTTTAATAATCACTAGCTTTCCCATCCCCAACTAATTTCTCTTGTCCTTGATAGTTGGTCTTCTTCTTTATCCTCTAGGTGGAAAGTCTTTGTTCTTAAAGAAAAGCTTAAAACTCTCAAAGGGGCCCTCAAAGCTTGGAATCAACAAGTCTTTGGTTTTCTTGATTCTCAAATTGAATTCCTGAGGGAGGTGTTTAGCAGTCTTGAGCATGGTTTTCTTTTTGCGGAGGAGATCATGACTAGGGGTCCGACTTCTATGGATCTCTGGTCCCTTCTTCGGACCAAGGATGTTGAGGATGTTGAGAGGTCCCGAGCCAAGTGGCTCAAGGAGGGAGATGCCAATACTTGGTTTTTTCATGCTTGTGTCAAGGGCAAGAGTATGAGGAACACTATCTTTTCTATTAAGGTTGGCGATGTTTGGGTTGATGGGGGTTTTTGAGATCTGCCAGGATGTGGTTGATCATTTCTCTAGTCATTTTAGAGAACCATTCTTTTATCGCCCTCGGCTCGATGGGGTTTCCTTCCACATTATCTCTGAAGAGGATAATGCTAGTCTTACTGTGTCTTTCCTCCTCTCCGAGATTGACCATGCAGTTGTCCTTTGTGATGAGAATAAGCCCTGGGTCCGATGGTTTCAACCTCTCATTCTTTAAGAGGTTTTGGCCTCTTCTTAAGGAGGATTTTGGTGTGATATTTGCCCAATTCCACCAGTTTGCTACTCTTCCCCGTAACTTTTCCTCTTTCTTTATGGTTTTGATCCCCAAGGTTGACTCTCCTTCCCGCTTAGGGATATCCCTTTATAAGATTATGTCTAAGGTTTTGGTTGCTAGGCTTTCGTGTGTCATGGATAAGCTAATCTCCACTAACCATTCTGCCTTTAATAAAGGTAGACTCCTAGTGGATGGGGTGGTTGCTGTGAATGAGATTGTGGATCTTATCATGCGGGAAAACGCTCTTGTCTCCTCTTTAAAGTTGATTTTGAGAAAGCCTATGATTCTGTTAGTTGGTTTTTCCTTGACTATATGCTCTCCAGATTTGGGTTTAATGATAAGTGAATGAGTTGGATTAAAGCTTGTGTCTTTTCTGGTAATCTTGTTGTCCTTGTGAATGGTTGTCCTACTCAGGAGATTGATATTCATAGGGGTCTAAAGCAGGGAGACCCCCTTGCCCCTTTTCTATTTCTCCTGGTTGCTGAAGGCTTGAGTGACCTGATATCTAGGGCTGTTGACTTACATCTTCTTTTTGGTATTTCTGTTGGTTCCTCAGACTTAGTGGTCTCCCATCTTGAGTATGCTGACGACATGATTATTCTGGATGACGCTATTATTGATAACCTCTGGACCATTAAGACTATTCTCCGTGGGTTTGAGCTTGCCTCTGGTCTTCGAGTGAACTTTGCTAAGAGCTCCCTTATTGGGATGAATACTGGTCAGATTTTCTTATATATTGCTTGCTAGTTTCTCCACTGTAGGAATGAGTCTCTCCCTTTCAAGTATCTTGGTCTCCCGATTGGAGTTAACCATCACCTTGCTTCTACTTGGTATCCTCTTGTTAACATTGTTTCTAGGAGGCTCCTATCGTGGAAGCATAGGTATGTCTCCCTGGGGGATAGGGTCACCCTCCTTAACTCCGTCCTCAATGTTATTCTTATCTTTTACTTGTCTTTCCTTAAGATGCATGTTAAAGTTTGGAAGAAGATACTGGAGATCTAGAGGAAGTTCCTTTGGGTAGGTGTGAAAGGGGAGTCTAAGATTGTCTGGGTCAAATGGGTGGATGTGTGCAGGCCTAAAAAGTTAGGTGGCCTTGGTGTTCACGGTCTTCAGTTAATCAACTTGGCTCTGCTGGACAAGTGGAGGTGGATCCTGCTTTCGGGGGCTTCTGGTATTTGGCGCGACATCCTTGTGGCCAAATATGGTGTAGCACCGACGACCTCTACTCTTGGTGGGAGAGTTGGTCGTCTTAAGTTGGCTTCACCTTGGTGGAGAGGGGTTTCTCTTCTTGGTTCTAAACAGTCTGATACTATTGACTGGTTTTGGGATGGTGTCTCTTTGAGAGTTGCTTCTAGTTTTCTTACTTCATATTGGGAGGATATCTAGGTCAGGGATTCCACCCTGCTTCATAGATTCCCCTGTTTTTTCCTAATTTTGGACCAGATCTCTAAATCTGTTAGGGAGGTGGGTACTTAGGTTGAAGGTTCCTGGATTTGGGATCTTAGGTGGAGGAGACCTCTTCTTTCTGATTATGAGTTGGCTCTTCTTAATGATCTCCAGTCTTTGATTAGAGGTTTCACCCCCTCTGTCATGAGTGATATGTGGTGATGGCTTTACTCGAGAGATGGGGGTGTATTCTATAGCTTTCGCCTACCCTTGCCTCTTAGTCCGTACTCCCTTAGGGCGTTTGGCCACCCCTTCTCAGTTAGTTCTTCCTAATATTTGGTGTAGTTGTCCCCCTCAAAAGTCATTATTTTCTCCTGGCAGCTTCTTTAGGATCATATCTCTACCATAGATAACTTGCTTAAGAGGGGAGTCCCTTTGACCGCTGGGACTTTTTCTTGCCCCTTTTACTCGCTTCTTATTAAGTATTCCTCTCACCTCTTTGTGACCCGCATTGTTGCTTCCTCTATTTGGTATAGGATCTTTAAGTGGTTAGGGTGAATTTCTACTTTGCCTAGCGATATTGTGACCCTTTTTTCAGATCTTTATCCTCCCACCGAGGGGTACTAGGTCTATAGGGGGTTGCGATGGTCGATCTGGAAATATCATAATGATATAGTTTTTAGTGGATCTTCGGTGGCAATAAAAGATGTGGGAGATATAAGCATCTTCTTGGCTTGAAAATGGTATCTTGGTAGGTCCGCTGTTGGATCTTGTAGTTTCTCGAACTGATGTGAGAACCCTTTTCTGTTTCTTAGCCAATAGAGGAGCGAGTATCCTCGCCCTTCATTGGATGTGTTCTTGTTTTGTTCTTCGAAGTTGTGGTGTTTTTTTTTTCAGGTATCCTCATATTGGAAAGCTCTAGCTTGTGGACTTTGTGTGTTTTTTTGGTTTGCTCCGCTTGTTTTTTCTTTAGTTGGTGGTGTGTTTTTGTAATTTTTTCTGCTATAGTTTTTGTTTTGATTTTCTTTAGTCCAGACCTCAGAGTTGCTACTTCTTATGCCATCCTTGGGTGTTTGCACTTTGGTAATTGAACCTTTTATTGTTTTCTCCTTTTTTAATATATATATATATATATATATATATATATATATATATATATATATTATGTTTGTTTATTTATTTCATAAAAAAACCATATATATCATTTACATCCTTATTTGAGATTAACTTCAGATTTATCATATATATATATATGGCTGAGAAATTGGGGATGTATGAGAGGGTTTTATTTTATATGAGAGATTGAAAGCGGGTCGGTTCAGATAATAAACGGGTTTCGAGTTTCGACCGAAACAAAAAAAGATGATAGACGGTGCTACTGGAGTATGTTACTGTCTCTCGGAACAAGCGATGGTGCTTGTTCGTAAATTTTGATTCTGACGAAAAGTGAGACTAATTTCTTGCATGTGCTGCTAGAAAATTAGATTGAGTGATAGAATTAAATATCTTCTTTGACGGCCAACTTAAATATCAATAGTATGATTTTTTTTTCAGAATTACAATCATTTCTCAGCTAAAACATAAACTACCTCTCTCTTAAATTATAAATCATTTAGGCTTATTTTAGTTAGACATTGTTTTTGAGCTTATGTTATATATATATATATATATATATATATGAACCAAATCACTTCGTATCCAATATTATGCATAAACATAGTCCTGGTATTCTAACCAAGTAAATATATTTCCAATAAGATATATAAGATATATGCTTGCATTTGGCATCTGTGTCTCATAACCACAGAAAAAACTTGTCTTACTTAAGCTTTTTTTTTAATGGCAAATAGATATTGGAGTTTGGTAAGCCACCGTGATTTTGCAAAAGGTATATTTTATAGGTTCGAAAAAATCATGAAACCACTGTAATTTGGTCATATATGCAGTGATACCAAACATGCACTTCATTCCATTATATCTATATATCCATCGATAATACATAATTCTGTTTACATAAAAAAGGTAAACAAAAGAAAATTGAATAATTAGTAAAACTTAATAACACAATCTCCTTGACCTAAAGATTTCAATTGGTTCTTGACATCAGTCAGCCTCTCCAAATCAGATGATAAACATCCTGTAAATGATATTTTCATTTCCTGCAAGACGGTAGCATTTTCTAACCAAAGCTTTACCATTTGGATTTCGTCTTTGCACCCCCGAAAATTTGAAATGGAAAATAATTTGAGAGAAGATATGAAACAACCAGGCACATAATTTATCCTAAAGTCTTCACCCTCCGATTGCCAGCAAACAACCTAAATAAGAATTAATAAACAAATCATGGACAATAATGTTACTATTAACCTTGAAAAATGACAATTTGAAGAGAAGTGAAACAGTATATAAGATGTACCATAGGAATATCTAGAACTTCCAGGTTAGGGGTCTTGTGGAGAATGTCCATTAATACTTGAATAGTAAAATCAGATTTCCCCAAATACATGTAAAGATGTGTCAATTTGAGAAACATGGGTAGGAGATGGAGTTTATCCACAGAATAATACAGCCACTAGGTTATAAGAAACACAAAACAAAAGGCAACAATGTGAATAAGCATTAAAGAAAGCGAAGATGATGTGAAAAATAGTGTTTTTACCTGAAAAGTATCATTTGTTAGTGCGAGAGAATCGACACTACTACTAAGTCCACTCAATAGCTGAAATGCACAATGAGCAGCATATAGTGTATCTGGTGGATGGCAAAACTCTAGACAAACATTTGCATCAACTATGGAGTTCGGATTAACAAAGACAAATTCTAGGGTTGGAGTGATTTTGCAAGTTAAAGACATAAGATTGACAGCATCAATCTTGAATGTACAACCATCAAAACAAGGTAAACCTAGAGAATAACCGCCAGAATGAATGGTCAACTTCCTTAACGTAGGAATTGCAATAGAGATCTGTTTCATGTACTTCCAAACACACTTATTCAAGGTTAACTCTTGTAAGACAGTGCACCCAGAGAAAAGTAGTTGAACTGACTCCTTATTTGCAAATCTAGCATATGAAAGATTTAACGTCTTGAGGGCGGAGAAACAAATAACATGAGGAATATCGAGAACGACACCAATTTGTAAACTTAAGTTAGTCAATGACTTGGGTGCTGATAAAAAGTTGGGTAACACAATCCTATGGGGTATATAATATAGATCATCTATGTGAAGTTGAAGATGATGCACATTGCTCTTGGCTGCAGAAGATAATAGAGAAATAATCTTGTCGGGTTTAATAAGAACGTCAAACATTTCAATGCGAAGCCTTTTTATATGATTGGATTTGTGTATAAGTCTTCCCACAAAATCTAACATACAATTTCTAGAGTCTTGAATTTGGAACCATGATCGACTAAAATCGGGGTGAAATATAAAATCAAAGACGTATAGATGAGTCCACAAGTGCCTCCATTTTGGTGATAATATGGAAGTCCTAACAGCGTCTTTAGTAGGGAGTAAAGAAAGAATATAAAGAAGAATCACTTCAGGCAAGTTGGTTATCATATCTTTCATGTCATTGTCACCTCTTTGTATATTAGGTAAATCTGGTGATGAGACTCTATCATTAGCCATAAGATATGCCTGCATGCCCAAAATAAAAATAATAAAATGTTAATTGTAAGAAAATCTTGATGGGTAAAGTGTCTAATGTCAATACTACTTCCTATACTCATACACAATACTACTAGTTACTCATTCATCTAAACTCTAATACTTATATTGCTGTGAATTAGGACTCCCATTATAAATCATACAGCTAATTAGTCTTTAATTTTGAATTGGAACATATCAATAAAAGAGACATAAAACACAAAAATGAAAAGCCAAAAAAAGTGAAACCAAAGCCGTCACAAGATATTCAACAACTCTGCAAACACGTTATACCCAGATGGAGATATTAATTATAAGTTGCTAGTTGTACAAGATTTTAAAGAAATTTTTTTATTATAAATAAATTAGGATACATTTAATTGAGTATAATAAAATTGTTTTATGCAATATAAATGAAGAATAAAAGTTTTTATAAGATTTCAAGGGTGATAGTTTTGCCAGTCAATGCTTTCACAAATATTTGTATCTGTACAAGTCAATATAGAAACATCATAAACAACACTACAAATCACAACACAAACCCTAATCAACCGAAATTAGAACATTTCATAACACAAACCTTAATCAACAGAAATTAGAACAAATCACAACAGAAACACAAATTATTACAACAGAAAATATAAATCAATTATAAATTTGGGTAAAAGCTTCACATAGGTGACATATAGCAAATCAGAAACACAATTAAGTGGAAAATCAGAATACTGAACCTCGTATGTAATAATAATATCGAAAACCTAAGCATATTCAATAAGCAAAAGAATATACTAAATTCAATAAGAATAGATAGAAAAGGTTGACTTACCTTGAATGGTTGATTTTTCTAAGAAGAAAGAACGAGTTTTAGAATTTTGAGTAGGAAAAGAAAAGAATGAAAGATACAGTGAGTAGGACTCATATTTATATATAGGTTGTGCACACTCAATGACTAAAATATCCTTATGTCAAAGGAATAAATATTTCCCACAGTGTATTGTTAAGCTATGGGTATTAGATTAGAAGTTAAATATTTTGTATCCAAAATCAAATATTTTGTTTCTAAAACAAATCTTTTACCTAAATCAATTATTCTTTAAAAATATATTTATATAAACATATTAAAATAATTTAATTGATATGTATTAATAGTGTAAAGATTTTTTATACCGTCAATTAATTATGCCCACTAATTTATTTAAAATATTTACTTTTTTTAACAATTTAAAAAGTAATACAAATAAATGTTTGTGATGTATTGATATTATAAAACTTAATAATTAATTTCTATTAAAAATGTCTAATATTCTCATTTTCAATTTCTTTACTATATTTTATTTGTAAAACAAAATAATAATTTACTAGTAAAAAATTGTTGAAAATATCAGTTACCGAATCTCACATGTATTAAGAATTAAATAAGAATAGATAGAAAAGGGTAATTTACCTTGAATCGTCGATTTTTCTAAGAAAAAGAGTTTTTAGAATTTTGAGTATGAAAAGAAGGAGTCTAGATTCACTCCATTTGCTTATCATCTATTTGTTCAAATTTTTTAATAGATTTTTGTCACGTAGAATTTAATGATTTGAACGGTCAGGATTAAAAACTAAAAAATTATTTTAATTAAATATGGACCATTAAAATCCTTTAATATTTTTAATCATATATCCTGTTTTTAATCTAGACCATTGAAATTCTTTAATAGCACATGACAAAAATATGTTAAATAAAATGGATTAAATAGATAATAAGAAAATGGAACAGATCCTAACTCAAAAAAAAGAATGAAAGATACGGTTGAAAAGAGTCGTATATATAGATTGTGCCAACTTAATGACAAAAATATCCTTATACCTACCCGGCAATATTTGCCACGTGTATTGTTAAGCTATAGGCATTAGATTAGAAATTAAATATGCATATTAAAAATTTTATTCCTTGACAGTATATTTAATTATTTATATATGCATATTAAAAATGTCTAGTATTCTCATTTTCAATTTTTTAACTACTCCATTTTATTTGTAAAACAAAAGAATAATATACTAGTAAAAAAAATTGTGTAAAAAATAATACAAAACTAAAGAATAAAAGATTAGAAAAATTAAATACAAAAAAATAATTTTTTTTTTCTATTTTATTGTTTTTATTTTTTTTTCTATTGTTCTTCTCCTCCTATAATTAACCACCCGATTGATTATATGTATTACTTTAGAAATCAAATATTTATATATATCTAAAATACATATTTTATATCTATCATCAACAAATCAAATTATTAACAAAGGAGGTATATAAACTCCACAACTACATTTGAATCAAAATAAACATTTGATCTGCTATAAATATAAAGAAAGATGATTGTGTTATGAATAATAGTAAATAAATATGTATGTTTATTTATTCAATTTTTTATATTCATTACCGCCTATGAGTTAATTTTCTAATCTTTGCGTATTTTTTAAGTTAATGGTTGTTTATGGTCATGTAATATAAATATGGTCCAGGTTGCAATGCTAAGAGAATTTGAAGTGAATAATATAATATCACTTTTCTTCTTCTCCGTCTATTTCATTTCTATATATTTTGGTTAATTTCATAACACGTTATCAGTAAGAAACTCTATCGTGCAAGTGATAATATGCCAGGTTCTACGTTATTTTTCTACTCTCAATATATTTGAACTGATATAATATAATTCATGATCATTCTTGTTAAATTCAGGAAGAATTTAACATTAAAACATTTTTATATGATTGTCCGAAATTGAACTTTTACATGTCAAAGTGTTAATTTAACATTCAAGCATCCTGGAGGATTGCACAAAAAATAATATTTCTTGATTATTGTTTATGGAAATAGTCTGTGATGTGGTTTTTGTAGAACTAAAATTTAATATTATAAAATTTAATGTTAAATTATCTCTAAAGTATTATTTAAAGACTAGATTTAACTGATTATTATGTTTATACATAATTAATAAATTCCAAAAAAATTCAACATGCAGGCATCTTTAAAAAGGTTGCATCTATAATATTATTGAATTCTAGATGGATTACGTCTATAATTTTAATGAATCCCCATAAGGATTGCATCAATTATGTAAAAAAAAAATTAAAAATGATTGCATAAATAATATTATCGAATTCTAGTAGGATTGAATAAATAATAATGAAGTATCTCAGAAGGATTTCACAAAGAATTTTTTTTTCTTTTATTGATGTAAAGAGTTGTACCATAAATTTTTTAGAAATAAAATTGAATAAAAGTGATCCAATTATTTTTCATAATTTGATGGTATGCATCCCGAAAGGATTGCAAATATTGTAATTTTTCTTAATAAAAATCATCCCTGAAGAAATGTAAATATTGTAATTTTTCTTGGTAAAACGAAGTTCTCTCATTTTTTTTTAATATTTTTGTTTCACAAAATATATTAGTTATTCTACCTATTGTCATATCCCAAATTTTGACCACCCTTCTATTTTTTTTTATAAAAGATAATAATAGTAAGTATTAAGGGGATTAACTTAGAAAATTTTCAACTTCTCCAATGTTGCCCTTTTTACAAGTAACCTCTCATTTCTTGATTTTCTTGATCAACCATGATCCAAATCACATATTAACATTATTCTTGACTTGAAGAGACTATGTTTGGCCAAAAACTTCAAAACTCAAACTTGATTTTGACCACAGTTGACTTTTGCATCAGATGAACTTTGAACTTTGTGATCTTTTATGAAATCAAACCCTTGGGCTAATTAAACACAATGGATGGAGTACAAAGGTGTTTTTGAGTGTCTTTGGTCATGTCCCAAGGTTTAAAATCATGTCTTGGTCAAAAGTCAAATGTACAATCGACTTTTCCCCAAAAACCCTAGTTTGTGGACCAGAAGATTTTAACTTCTTCCATAGCTTATGAATCAAGTACTTTAGGTTAATCCAATCATATGAAGGAATTGATATGAGAAATTTGAGGTCCTTGGAACATATTTTGAGATTTGGGATCAATGCCTTGCTTCAAAAGTCAACCCAGGGACTGAATTAGGTCAAAACCCTAATTTGGATGCACTGAGGATCTTGAGCTTTGATGAGCATATTCATGATGTAATTTTGCACTTGATTATTGATGAGTGAAATATCTTGATCTTCATGAATGATATAGGGACTTGTGGTGTTGAATATAATTCCCATTCTTTTATAATTCATCTGCTTGAACTATAGGAGGATCACCTAACCTGTGAAGCAAGTAAGCACACATATCTTGTTCTTGTGATGGGTTAGTGATGCATAAAGACATGTATAAATGTAATGATGACTGTTATACTAATGATGCAATTGTGGTGGCATATTAGGGGTAAAAAATTAGGGTATGACAGATAGCAAATATCTTATTTGTTGTTGGTGAAAAAATGTATGAAGAAAAACTGGCTAGAAAAATGCTTAAATTACTTTCAAAGAAGTTCCACATGAAAGTTACAACAATAGAGAAAGCTAAAGACACCAACTCTATCAAAGTGGATGATCTCATTGACTTTTTATTGACTTTTGAGATGACTATTAGTGATAAAACTAAAAAGAAAAGCAATGGAGTTTCCTTCAAAGTTGACGTGGAGAAAGAAAATAAGCAAAAAGTAGAAGATACTGATGAGGACTTGTCTAACTATATTACGCTACTTGCAAAAAGATTTGACAAAGTAATGAAATACTTGAAAGACGCTCTAGGAAAAATGTCATGACAAATGTGAAAGGCAAAGTTCCTAACAGTTCAAGAGGTTTCAACTCCCAATGCAGGATCAAAGATGAAGACAATCTGAACAAAGGCAATAGGATACAATGTCATGAATGTGAAAGCTTTAGTCACATCCAAGAAGAATGTACGAACTTCCTTCAGAAGCTAAAAAAATGGATACTCTGCTACTCTTTTTAATAAAGAAACTGAAGATGATAGTGGAGACGAAAAGGCTAAGAATGTAACTGCTTTCACTGCACGCCTTGGATACAAGACAAATGATCAAAATGATGGTGAATACGGTGATGAAGAACTCTCATATGAAAATGTTGATGAAGCATATAGATTGATGTATGTCAAATGGAAATAATAATGCATATCAAGTGAGAAACAAAAGTCTCAAATTAGTACATTACTTCAAGAGAAAAAAAATCTCACACAAATCACTACTGACCTACAGGAAGAAGTCACTCTCCTAAACTCTAAACTGGAAGGCATAACCAAGTCAGCTCGTATGCTCATCTGTAGTTGTGAGATTCTTCATGAAATCCTTGGTGTGGGTAAAATACCTAGAGATACGGGGGGTGTTGGTTTAAACTACAGTTCTATGAATGAAGAAGAGAAAGAGTTTGTCCCTCTTGAATATAAAACTGAGTTCCAGATATCAGACTACATGTCAAAGCAACCTGCTAGAGTTTAGTACCATTGCAAAAGTACTTTCAGGAAACAATTTTGGAGATGTCACTATTGTGGAAAATTCGGGCACATTTGACCTTACTGTGACAAGCTGCATGATAGACCCTTATATCATTACAAACAACAACCAACCAAGTAGATACTAAGAAAAGATCATGTTCAACAAGTCTGGAAGGTTAAGGAGCCAACTACTAGTCATATTACTCACACTTCTCAAAGAGCATCCTCTCGGGAAGACCGATACTTTGATAATGAATGGTCTAGGAATATGACAAGAAAGAAGAACTATCTAAAGGAGGTAAAACCCTACACTAATAACTATATTACATTTGGTGATGACGTTAAAGGTAAAAATGCAGGGAGAAGAATACTAATGTATATATGTCTTCCAAATTTAGAATATGTATGTTCTTTTAGTTGAAGGACTGATGGCTAACCTCATTAGTTTCAGTCACCTGTCTGACCATAAGTTTTGTGTCAACTTCACTAGTTCTGAATACATTGTCATGAACAAAAACCATAAGGAAATCATGAAAGGTACTAGGTCTCCTGATAACTATTACATGTGGAGATCTCAATCAAGTGATCAACCCCTAACCTGTCTGATCACTAGAGAAGACGAGACCAAGTTGTGGCACAAGAAAGTTAATCATTTGAATTTTAAAAGCATGAGAAAGATCATATCTGTCAAGGCCATCAATGGTCTTCCCAACCTCAAGATTGAAGAATGACGAATATGTGAAGATTACTATATCGGTAAATAAACCAAGATGCCTCACAAAAAGCTCCAATGTCTTACCACATCAAAAGTTCTGGAGTTACTTCACATGGATCCCAAGGGACTCATGCAAGTTGAAAGATTGTGTGGAAGAAGATATGTTTTTTTTTTGTGTTGATAATTACTCAAGATTCACCCGAATTGATTTTCTTAGAGAAAAACATACACTTTTTCCACATTTGAAAAATTATGTCAACAATTGTAGCTTGAAAATGGAAAAGAGATTGGCAAGATCATTATAATAGGAAGTGATCATGGAAGGGAATAATTTGAGAGCTCTAACTTTTATGAATATTTTTCTTCATAAGGAATTGCACATGAATTCTCTGCTCCAATTACTCCTCACGCTTTTCATATCATCCATTGCAGTTTTGCACCCACACTGTATGAAATAATGGAGTACTTTTCTAATGATATATATTAAGAAAAAATACAAAACATGATCAAATAAAAAATAAAAGAGATGCCTTATTTAGAGATTTTCTATATTTAAACTAACAATAGATTTTTTCTGGACCGAGATTTGGATTTTTTATAATGCTATATCGCAAGTTAAAAATATACAAAATACCGCCTAAAAACAAAATGAAAAACATGCAAGAAATTTACTTTGTGTTCAAATTGTTCAATGTTTGTTAACAATATTACTTGGGAAAAAATTAAAATATAAATTAATAATAGGATATAAAGAACAATGCATAAATAAAAATATTAATCTAACTAAAAAATATGAAAGAAGAAGAGAGTGAAATATAAGTTGGAAGGGGAAAACAATAAAAATAAGGGAGAGAACAAACAGGAAAATCCAGGAAAGAGAGAGATAGAGAGAAGAAAATTTTAATTTGATAACGTGTGTGAAGAATAAAAATGAGGATATGTGTAGTCAAATCATTAAATTTAAATTGGAAAAATATTTGGTAAAAGTAATATAACATTTGATTTTGTTAGAATGGAAAATAGAGTTGGTAATTGTTCTGGACTGGGTCAGCGCCTGCCCATCTGTCGGGAAGGCCCAACCCAATGATACGGGATGGCCCAATAAGGCCCATATCACCCCCTGCGTCGAGCACGTGCCAGCCTCCAGCAAAATCGGGCACTTATAGCAGGCACAGTCGAGCAGAGGCGTCAAGCCTTGTGGAGCACGCCTCTCCTCGACTCCCACGTGCTCCTCCCCGCGAGGACACGTTCTCTTGTAACCTCCCACCTCCGAAAGAATCGGTCTGCCTTACTTCCGGAGATCTCGGAACCGTTACCCCAGGGCGAAGACCATGTGCTAGTCTTCACTACGCCACGTAAGCCCTGGCAGTTGGCTGGATTGGGCCTTGCAACCCAGCCCAATGCAGGTAATCGTTGACTTAAGTTATATCTCTCACCTTTATTCTGTACTTGCTAGCCATAGCTAATTTATATGGAAATGATTTTTTTAATATAACTTTAGAGAGCGCTTTTTCCCTAAAAGCGCTCTCTAAATAGGATTTTAGTGTGCGCTTTTTTCTTAAAAGCGCTCTCTAAAGTATACCTATAATTTTATTGATTTTTTTCCTATAACTTTAGAAAGCGCTTTTTCCTCAAAAGCGCTCTCTTTTGTCTACGTATAATTTTAAAGATTTTTAAAAAAAATCTCATTTTAACCATTTTTTTTATGCAGAAACCTTCATAGTTTCAAACCTGCATTTCTTATAGAATTTCTTGCAACAACGGAATTCTTTACATTTCAATAAATAGAATTCTTGAACAACAGAATTCATATACATTTCAATAAACACAGAATTTCCTTCTATTCACAAAACTAGAATTTACAACAGAATTTTCTTATATTCACAAAACTAAAATTTACATTCCCAAAACTATACATTCAATAAATTTTGTTTAGAAGAAAGAATGCGCACAATTCTTCCGTAATATAATTCAATTGTTTCCTTGTGTAAGAAGAACACGCCATATCTTCGAAATACTACATAACAAAACAAAATACGCATTATTTAGTTAAAAATAATAAATTATATGACATATCCGATAAATATTAAAATAAATCCTAAGTTATAAAACCATGCATACCCTTTTAGGAATCTCCAATTGGTCCATTTGAATGATTTCTCTCATGAACCTCAGGAGCATTTAGTACTCGACTAAGAATGCTCCTGCAATCAGCCTCATCTGCGGGTATGGATTTAGATATATTCTCCTGAAATTCATTGACATATCGAAAATAATTAGTGGGGATTAAAAATTAATTATAATTTAATAAAATTTCAATTAACTTTGAGACATAATGTTATACTTACACATTCTTCATAAACATGTTGAACATCTTCTGTAACAGCTCCACCCTTACCTACGCGAGCTTCCTTCCACAAAACATGGTCCGGAAGTGATGATTCTTCACTTTTAGACTCTTCTAACTACACATTTAGATATGTACTAATTTCATCAATTATAACACAATAATATAATTAATAAAATCATAGCATTAATATATATACTTAACAATTTTTGTTGTAACCATGCATATCCCAAACGCCCTTTTTTGTATGGATACGCGGGCTTTGATGCTCTTTCGCGGTTAATGGCACTCAATTTCTGGATAAACAAGTTTAAGTCATATCAAAACAAACTAATGAAACAAATATATAACACAATCAATAGACATGACAAGATAACATTACATTGAATTCTTCGGTTTTCCGTTTGTCTACAAAAAGGCTCCATTCTTCCGGTGTAATCAAATCCGCATACAACGGTGGAAGTTCTCCTTCAACAAAATTTTTGTCTTCATCCCTAAGATACTTGTTTGATAACAAGGCTCTAAACCCTCTGTGTCTCTTTCCGGCCAATTGAAGACAATACTTTTTCCGGGTTTCTTCAATATTAAAGGACCTCTACAAAAAAACATACACATATAAACATAAAGTGTGTTAGTATAAGTAAATTAAAGACTTAATCGTCAACAAAAATCTAATAACATCAATCATATTTGGTAAGTACCTCTATCTCGGTCCATATCTTTTCTTTACCGGCATCCAACGCTTTACTCCTCCAATTATCACAAGTGATTGGAATATGCTGACGGACGAGTGAACCAATGTATGAAGCCAACATTGAACCGTTAGGCTCAACTAGTTGGTTCTGTTGACTCCAATGTACATCAAATCTCATCCCCTTATCTCTAGCACGGATGATGCTCTTCATAATGGTTTTTCCTCTTTTTATTTCATGTTCTACATTCGAAGCTTCATTCTGAGCTTCCTCTGAATCTTGTGTCTCGTGGGTGTCTTCCTGGTTATTAGACATTTTACCTGTAAGAAAGAAATAACAGTCAAATACCAACATTTAAAAGCAACAAAAGAATAAGTTCACTAACTCTCTAGTATCAATTTAACCTACTTCACTAACTTTATCATCAACAGTCTAGTTTTTTTAATTCTTCACATTGCAACAACTCATTTTCCAAACAGTCCAAACTTCACACCAAAACAATCTTACATAGCATTCAAAATTATTATGCATCACAACATGTCAACATCTTGATTAATATGCAATTCAAGTTGACAAACTAGCACAAGGCCACCATCTTTCAAATAATTAACAGTTCCTAATTCTTTTTAGTATAATTAACCACTCCTAACATTAGCTTAGTTGCAATTCAATAACATCAATCACATTTCCATTATGCTAACAAATCCATTTCAATCACTAACAGTTCTGTTTCAAATTACAAGCATGCCATAGCTCAATTAAGTCACCACATTATCATTCTAATATCATTTCCACTAACCTAATGCATCCAAGCATAACTAACACCAAAATCCACACAATACCAATTCAACACTACAACAATAATTTAAATTCATATCTACATGCAACAACAACAGTAACAACAGTAACATGCAACAAAAATAGCAGTCTAGTTTAAACATCAACAGCAACAATGAACAACGAACAACAACAACAACAACGAACAACAGTAACAACAAAAATGAACAGCAACAACAAAAATAGTTTAAAAAAAATAAGAAGTTGCAGTAGAAGTAACAACGAACAACAATAATATGCAACAACGAACAATGTTAGAAGTAAGAACAATGTACCTCTTCTTCGTCACGACGGCAGTAAAACGACGGCAGCAGTGGTCACGACAATGAACGACGGTAGCAGAACGACGGAAAATCAAGCTCTTGAACGACGGCAGCAAAGGGTTTCAGCAGAGAAGAAAGAGAGCAAGGGTCGAGAGAAGAAAATGATTAGAACCAGTTTCAGACAATTAAATAAAATGTGTTTTATATTTTAATTATTAAATGACCTTAGAGGGCGCTTTCCTTAAAAAGCGCTTTCTAAAGTGAGCCCTTAGAGGGCGCTTTTCTCAAAGCGCTTTCTAAGGTGAGGAGACTTAAAGACCTTAGAGGGCGTTTTTCTTAAAGCGATTTCTAAGGTGAGGTGACTAGACAACGCTTTTCAAAAGCGCTTTCTAAACGCTATTTTTAGAAGCCTTGTCAAAAAATCTAAAAATGAGACTGGGGCGAGGAGGATTCGAACCCCAGACTCAAAGCATGGCAAACACATACACAAACCTCCTTGACCAGCGGTACTACGCCCTCATCCATTGTTTATTCTCACTCTATAAATATATATTTTAAATAAGTTAAAATGTTTGTATTTAAAATAAATTAAAATATAATTTAATATAATTTAAATATATTAAATATAGTTTGATATATTAATATAATTTAAAGTACATTTTAAATTATATATTAATATAATTTTTATATATTAAATATAATTTAAATAAATTAAATATAATTTGATATATTAATATAATTTAATGTATATTTTAAATTATATATTAATATAATTTATATATATTAAATATAATTTCAATAAGTTAAAATGTTTGTATTTAAAACATATATATTTAAATATATTATTTGAATAATTTAAAATATAATTTAAATTAAATTAAAATATAATTTAAATATATTAAATATAATTTGATATATTAATTTAATTTAAAGTATATTTTAAATTAATATATTTTAAATTATATATTAATATAATTTATATATATTAAATATAATTTAAATAAGTTAAAATGTTTGTATTTAAAACATATATATTTAAATATATTATTTGAATAATTTAAAATATAATATAAATAAATTAAAATATAATTTAAATATATTAAATATAATTTGATATATTAATATAATTTAAAGTATATTTTAAATTAATATATTTTAAATTATATATTAATATAATTTATATATATTAAATATAATTTAAATAAGTTAAAATATATAATTTAAATATATTAAATATAATTTGATATATTAATATAATTTAAAATTCCTTTCCCTACCTAAAGGGCGTGGGTTCGACCCCCACTTTTGCCATTTTTTGTGATTCTTGATGTTTTTCAGTATAATTAGTAAATGACTTTAGAGGGTGCTTTTTCTTAGAAAGCGCTTTCTAAAGTGAAAAGAAATTGAGCCCTGTTAGAGCGCTTTCTGAAAGCGCTTTCTAAGGTGGCCTTTAGACAGCGTTTTTTAAAAGCGCTCTCTAAAGTGATACCTATAGCAACGCTTTTTAGAAAGCGCTGTCTAAGGTGGCACTCTTTTACATTCTTTTACAGCGCTTTTTGGAAAGCGCTTTCTAAAGCCTTTCTTTTAAGGCGCTTTCTAAAGTCTTTCTTTTAAGGCGCTTTTTTTTAGCGAAATTTTTTTATTCTTTTTAGCAGCGCTTTTGCATAAAAGCGCTGTCTAATCATATTTTTGGCGTAGTGCATCATCACCGGAGCTGAGGATTTCACGACGCTGCTGGCCACTATTCTATTGTCTGATCCAGGTACGATCAGTGGTGCCGTCTATGGGAAATCACTGCTTCCCCATTTTTCCTTCATCGTTAAACTAAAGTAATTCCTCCTTTCATAACAATCATGGCCAGTACCTCTGGAACCAAAGCTCTGGACACCGTCTCCACACAACCTGAAAACAGAGACCACAGTGAAGACAACGTTGTCGTCCAGGTCGAGGACGTCGACGTGAGAGATGGGCAGATCGGTTCCCTATTTTCCGAAGACGTGGCGGACGACATCGTAGAACAGGACATCCCACAGGCTGTCTACCAGCCTGTCCCTCCACCACCCAACGCAGATTCGGGAACGGTGGCCCTGTTCGCCTTGGTCAACCAGACCAACCAGCTGATTGCTCAGCAGAATCTCCAAATTGAAGCACTCGAGAGAGGCCGACCATGACGCTATTCCTCGGGAAGACACCATCGACCTCCATCTCCCAACCATTCCCCTTCTCCGCGAAGGACTTCCCAGGCGGACTCTCGCAATCCCTCCCCGCGACACGAGGGTCGCGGGCCACGCTTGGAGCGAACCCAGCCGGTTGCTGCTCAGAAGCAGCCCCGTTACCCTCCTCAGAAGGAGCCGAGGCGCTCCCCGATCAAGAAGAGGAGTAGGGACACCGCGCGAGAAGCTGAAGAGTCAGTCCAGGAGTTCTCCTCGCCGACAGGGATCTGGACGGAACCATCGCTCCCCATCCAGGTCACTGGTCTGAAGTGATGAGGACGATCAGAGAACTCCACTGTCTAGAGAAATTATGGACACCCCGATACCTGCGGGCATGGAAAAGCCCCCACACCTAGGAACCTACGATGGCACGGCCGACCCCGACGATCACATCAAGAGCTTTGAAGCGATGCTCAACTTTAGGAACGTTCGGGGAGCTATTAAGTGCAGGCTCTTCTCGACGACTCTTAGGAAAAGGGCCATGACGTGGTACAAGCTGTAACGACCCGAAAATCTAAATCAATTATTTAATTATTTATTTAATTAATTTAGAAGGAATTAAGAGGTTTTTGATAATTTTGGAGAATTTTGGAGTAAAAGAGTGTTTTTGAATAATTTTAATAAAGTAAATGGGCATGTGTTATTTATATTATTATTATTATTAAAAATAAAATGAGAAAGGGCAAGGTGGTCTTATTGGAAAGTAAGTAAGGATAGGATGGGAAGTTCATAAGTTGGGATTTGTTAGCCAAAGAAAGAGAATGATCATTTTCTCATTTTGTCGTGTCTTTTGTGAAGAACACTGAAGAAGAGAGAAGAAGGAGAACTAGGGCTTGAGGATTACCAGAGGAATCTTGAAGAAAGAAGGAAAAAGCGTCGGATTACTCTACGGTATGGGGAGAGTTCATAATTTCTTATAGTTTTATAGGAATTGGAGATGAATAGATTAAGGATTGTATGAATTGTGTTGATTTTGATGATTGTTGACGTAGAATGAGTAATTTGATGAAAGTATGATGAATTTGATTGATATGTATTGCTATATGTGTGTTTTGTGAGTATTTTTGATCAAATTTCGTGTGGAACACTGATTTTGGGGTAATGGGAATAAAAAATGCAGAAAAATCACGTTTTGGGAAAAGTGGGTTTTTGTCGTACCCTGACACGGGCCGTGTCACACAACACGGGCACCCGTGTCAGCTTTCTGGTTGAAAAGTTGGAATTTTGTGTTAATAGGTTGCCTGACACGGGCCGTGTCACAGGACACGGGCGGTCGTGTCAGACTACTACCATTGTTGCGTTTTCTATTTTTTTTTTTGAATTGTTGTTCAGTGCTGCTGACACGGGCCATGTTACAGGACACGGGCGACCGTGTCAGGCTACTGTCTTATTGTTTTGTCGTTTCTTTCATGAGATTTTTGATGTTTTCTCGTGCTGAATCATTGTTGTATAGTTGTTGTTGATATATGGATGATAAAAACATGATTTTATGATGAATATTGTTGAAAATGAAATGAATGATGCACATGTTGATATGTGGATGAAATGAGGAGTTTAGCATCATTGCATTTCATGGCATTTTTATGTTGGGGCTTCGGCCTATTGGTAACTTCAATCCCATAGTGCGGATTGAAGTGATATGTTGTTATGTTGTGCTCCCTTGTGGAGGGTTGATGGCCAGTGTCCATCACATGGAGAAAAATCGGTACCACATGCATCCTTTGCATATCATTATGTTTGACATCGCATTTTATGAAGTAGTTGAGATTGTGTTGTGAATAATTGTTGATGACGATTCCGATGTTGTTGTTGCTTAATTATTTATTTTCCATGTCTTTGTATTACTATAATGAATTATGTTTTCTCACCCTGCCTGCTTGGAAATGTTGCCTCCGATGTGGGTAACTTGCAGATATCCAAGAATAGCTTCGAGGTGGCGAAGGAAGTAGCTTTGGAGTGTTTCGTTTTTGCCGTCTAGTTAGAGGTGTCCTGCTCTGTGTCATGTAACATCGGGTTGGGAAATTGTTGTGAACCTCGTTTCTTTTAGTTTATGACTGAATTTTTATAATGTTGATGATGGTGTTTGATTTGGACATATTTATTATGAAGTATTTTATGGAATTGAAAATAAAAGTTGATTTCCGCTGCGTAGTTGATAATTTTGATATTGATGAACGAGTAACCCGTGTTACGGGACAAGACAATGATTACTAAATGATGTTTTGAATATGTGTGACACCCTTTATGTTGTTTTTACTCTGATAATATGAAATGTTTTACTAGAAATTGTATGTGGGGTAGAAGGGTGTTACATTAGTGGTATCAGAGCAGGTCGATCTGTCCGGCCAAGTTTTGTGTTGTCAGCCTGTTATCAGTCATTACTTGTTAACGATTAATCTTTTTTTCCTGACGTGGTGAGTGTTGTACAGAATGGCTGGAAACCACACGCGTGCTTTTGCTGAGGCTATTGCAGCTCTTGCTCAAAACCATGCTCCTGATGAGTTTCGTGCATTAGAGAAATTTCAGAGGAACAACCCACCGAAGTTTGAAGGAACTCATGACCCGGCGAGCGCATAAAAGTGGCTCAAGGCGATTGAGAAGATTTTTAGAGTGATGGGGTGCTCTGATGCGCAGCAAGTGCAGTTCGGAACGCATATGCTGGAAGAAGAGGCCGAGGACTGGTGGGATAACACCCGTCAGAGGCTGGAAGATGTTGGCACTGTGGTGACTTGGAATATGTTCAAGCAAGAATTTATGGGCAAGTATTTTCCTGAAGATGCTCGTGGTAAGATGGAAGTGGAATTCATTGAATTGAAACAAGGAAATATGACTGTGGCGGAGTATGCTGCCAAATTTGAGAGGCTTGTGAAGTTTTGTCCTCATTACAACCGTGCAGATGCTGAACTTTCTAAGTGTCTCAAGTTTGAGAATGGGCTGAGACCAGAGATTAAGCAGGGGATTGGATGCCAACAGATTCGCAGGTATGCGGAACTGGTGGATAAGAGTAGGATCTATGATGAAGATAGCCGAGCTCGATCTGCTCACTACAAACTGCTAAGTGAAAAGAAAGATAAGGGTCAGTTTAGGGGAAAACCTTATGCGACCCCAGGTGATAAAGGGAAGCAGAGGGTATCAAATGAGAAGAAGTTAAGTAGGGGAGCCGTTAATGCACCTGCTAAGTGCTATAAGTGTGGAGAGTCAGGTCACAAAGCTGACGTGTGCACTAATAAAGTTCTGAGGTGTTACCGCTGTGGTAAGACTGGGCATAGAATTGGAGATTTTTCGAATGAGGGTCCGACCTGTTTCAACTGTGGTTAACAGGGGCATATCAGTACTCAATGCCAGAAACCAAAGAAGACTGCTACTGCTACCCAGACTATTGGAAGAGTGTTTGCTTTGGTTGACTCAGAAGTTCCCAAGAAGGACAACTTGATTAGAGGTACTTGTTTTATTAACAATGTTGAGTTGATTGCTATTATTGATACTGGAGCTACGCATTCATTTATCTCTCTTGAGTGTGCTACTAGATTGGGTTTGAATTTGTCTAACATGAATGGTAGTATGATAATAGAGACTCCGGCTAATGGTTCTGTGACTACCATGCTGGTTTGTTTGAAGTGTCCTTTGACAATCTTTGAGAAGAATTTTGTGATGGATTTGGTGTGCTTACCTTTGAACCAAATCGATGTTATCCTTGGCATGAACTGGTTGGAGTTCAACTACGTTCATATTAATTGTTATAGTAAGACTGTGAGATTTCCTGAGTTAGGTGAGAATGGTGAACTGATGTTCTTATCAGCTAAGCAAGTGGATGAACTTTACTAGATGAAGTTTTGATGTTCGCAGTGTTTGTATCGTTGCAAGTTGATGGTGAAGCCGTCAGTGTTGAGTTGCCTGTGGCTTGTGAGTTTCAAGATGTGTTTCCTGAGGATATAAGTGATTTACCTCCGGAACGTGAAATTGAATTTGCTGTGGACTTATTACTAGGTACGAGTCCGGTGTCGATAGCTCCTTGTCGGATGTCTGCTTCAGAATTGAGTGAGTTGAAGAAACAACTAGAAGAATTGTTGGAAAAGAAGTTTATTCATCCTAGTGTTTCTCCGTGGGGTGCTCCGGTGTTGCTTGTTAAGAAGGAAGATGGTAGTCTGAGATTGTGTGTCGATTATCGGCAGTTGAATAAGATGACCATCAAGAATAAGTATCCACTTTCGACGATCGATGATTTGATGGATCAACTTGTAGGTGCTTGTGTGTTCAGTAAGATTGACCTGAGGTCGGGTTATCATCCGATCAGAGTTAAAGCTAATGATATTCCGAAAATAGCTTTCAGAACGAGATATGGTCATTATGAATATACAGTGATGCCGTTTGGGGTTTCTAATGCGTCTGGTGTGTTCATGGAGTATATGAACAGGATCTTTCATGAATATCTTGATAAGTTTGTGGGGGTTTTCATAGATGACATCTTGGTATATTCTAAATCAGAAGAGGAACATGCTGGCCGGTTTACAGAGTACACTCCTCTCAACGCTCCCCGCGCGTGAATCCTCTCAGAGTGTGCCAACTCAGAGTTTCAGAAAGGGGGTGTCCGCTTCCCCAAGCCGACGGCCCCCAAATCAAACACTGACAAGTCCAAGTACTGCAGGTTCCACCGGAGCCACGGACATGTCACGGAGGATTACATCCATCTCAAGGATGCAATTGAAATCCTGATCAAGGAAGGGCATATGAAGAAGTATGCCCAGAGAAATGACGCCCCTAGATCAGATGCCCGAGATGCTCAAAGCGTCGAGGAGACGGCCCCTCCATATGGAGAAAATCGACTACAAGTCGCCCTCAGCGTCACTCGACCCGAGGACTTCTTCATCCCCGAGGGAATCGAGAGCCTGGAGGCAGTCCGCAACTTGTGGGCGAGCTTCCCCGACGAGGACCCCGTCACTGCCCGCAGCATATGGGAAAGCTTCTCCAAGACGATGGTTATATCTGGCGGGGGCCCCGAGAAGGTGTCCGTTGGGTCGATCAAAAGGAAGTTTGACGAGCTGGAGTCGGCGACATCAGCAAAGACCACCACTTTCGATAAGGTGCAAGGGAGGTCAAACCCAATCATCTTCTACCTCGAGGAGCTGCCAGGAGGGGCGCCCAATGCTACTATTCCCCTCCTGGTCCGGGTACAGATGGCCAATTTTGACGTCCGCAAGATCTTGGTCGACCAGGGAAGCTCGGTGGACATCATGTATGCCCACCTCTTCGAAACCCTCCAGCTCGATGAGAAACACTTGACCCCGTACGTGGGCTCGGATTTACAGGGGTTCAACGGCACCACCACCAGACCATGGGGTTACGTCGAGCTAATGGTCACTTTCGGAAGCGATGGCACTGCCCGACAGATCAAGACCCGTTTCTTGGTGGTCGAATGTCCGTCCGTCTATAATTATATCTTGGAGAGGACCATTCTGGCCGAACTCACAGCAGTACCATCAATGGTTCATCTGAAGATGAAGTACTACATGATCAGGGGTCGGGTCGTCACTATGCACGGAGTCATCGAAGCGGCCAGGAGGTGCTTCGACGCCGCAGTCAAAGGCATGAGTTCCATCGGCGCCAAGCCCAAGACCGGAACAAAGACATCCTCGGACGCAGGGTAGAAGCCACTCCCGCCCGTCAACGTGATCGACCTCGACAGCAGGTTCCCCATGGAGCAGGATGCAGGAGGAGCAGCTGGTGATGACCTCCCAGTTGAAGGCGACTGGCAGCCTATCTACCCAACGCGCCCTGTACCAGATGAAGACTTCGAACTTGTCACCCTCGGAGACGACCCAGATCGGAGCGTGAAGATTGGCACTGGACTCCCCGACCTAGCGAAGAAGCAGCTGAAGGCCTTCCTCCGCGAGAATGCTGATCTGTTTGCCTGGAGCGCTTCGGAGATGCTCGGGCTCGACCCTGAGGTGGCTTGTCATCAACTAATCGTAGATCCGGCCGCTAGGGCCATAGTTCAACATAGGCGTAGGCAGTCTCCCGAGAAAGCGGAGGCTTCTGAAAAAGCTGTAAAAGACCTCTTAGAGGTAAATTTTATTTCGGAAGCCAAGTACACAACTTAGTTGTCCAACATTGTACTTGTCAAGAAAAATAACGGAAAATGGAGAATGTGTGTTGACTATACCGACCTTAATTGGGCATGCCCGAAAGATTCTTATCCTTTGCCTAACATTGACCAACTGGTCGACAACTCTGCAGGTTTCAAGCTGATGTCCATCATGGACGCCTACTCCAGATACAATCAAATCCTCATGGCCAAAGCCGACAAGCAGCACACCGCTTTCATGACCGAGTCGGGCAATTACTACTACAACGTAATGCCCTTCCCCCTGAAAAATGTTGGTGCGACCTACTCGAGGATGATGAACAAAGTCTTCCGGACAGAGATCGGCAACAAGCTCGAGGTATACATGGATGGTATGATCGTCAAATCCACAGAAGAATTCGACCATGCTGCTCATCTTACTAAGGTCTTCGACACCGCGAGGAAGTGCAAAACGAGGTTTAACCCCGACAAATGTACCTTCGGCGTGTGGACGGGAAAATTCCTCGGTTTTTACCTCACCGAGAGGAGTATCGAGGTGAACCCCGATAAAATGCAGGGTGTTCTCTGAGATCCCAACCCCAAACTCGAAGAAGTCGATACAATCGTTGAACGGGATACTGACCGCCCTTTCTCATTTTGTCGCCAAGTCCATACTGCACGCACTCCCATTTTTCAAGCTTCTATGATAAAATGCCACATTTGAGTGGACAGAAGAGTGTGAGCACGCTCTTCTCCACCTCAAGCAAGTCTTGTCACAACCCCCAGTCTTATCACGATTGGAGAACGGGGAAATGCTGTTCCAATACCTCGCCATCACAAGCGAAGTAGTTAGCGCTGTCCTCATCTGCGAAACCCCCGAAGGAAAAAAACCAATCTACTTCACCAGCAAGGCCCCAAGCTCAGGTATCAGCAAATTGAGAAAGTCGCCCTGGCTCTCGTTGTAGCACCCCAAAACTTGCTCTCCTTATCAGCAGAGATAGCAATCTTTTGAAGATTTTCTTCGTCAGTTCCCTTTATCAGTAAGGATGCCATTTATTTTGCTAGTTCTCTTTATCAGCAGAGATAGCAATCTATTGAATATTTTCTTCGTCAGTTCCCTTTATCAGTAGGGATGGCATATTTTGAGATTCCTTTGTCAGTTCTCTTTATTAGTAGAGATGACATAACCTGGGAGAGTTTGTTTCACTTTATCCCCAGCATAGCTAACACTCATCCGTGTTTATTTCAAGACATTTCAATACATCGTCTGTATCGGTTTCCAACACTCGTACGTGTTGTGATGGTGCAGCATTTATTGCTTGTTCCCCAGTGGAGTCGTCCCTCCTTTGAGGATTGCAAATTTCAGGTTTCTTTTGGTATTCAATCCCCGTGAATCCTTTGAACGCATGACAGCCGTTGCTATCATACCTTCAGGACCAAGTTAATTGAATAGGGGCAGCTGTAGCACCCCAAAATTTGTTCTCCTTACTTTAGTATTAACTGGCTTATGTTTCATTTCATTTTGCATTATCATGTGTGCATATCATTGGTTCTTAGCATGGGGTCAAGGTGCTTGAGGCAGTTCAAGAGGAGAAGGTGTTCTTCAAGGGTCAAGTTTCATACCATTTATCAAGAATCAAGGGTTGGTACAAAAGTTACTAAATTTGGAAAATGACCTATAATGAGAAGTTTCCATTTTTGGCAAGTTTTTACACTACATTCAACTTGACTTTTCATCATCAAAGAAGCTTCAAGTGAATTTTCCTCAAACATGAAAGTTGAATATCTTTTTCTCCCCTTTCCAACAAGTACTAGATGGTCTCCATATCATTTATGAAACTCAAGTTATGATCAACAGAAGGCAAAGTGGTTTTTAGGGTTTTCTCATGGTTCCATTTTCACAACTTTTGCATTTTGGGACATAGTGACCTATAATTGGTCCCATTGCTTCAAGGCACATTCTAACATCAAAGTATATTCCATAAGGATCATTTTTGGCCTTTGAACCAAGGGATTCCATGACAAATTCATCACTTATTTCACATTATGCAAAATTGCAAAAAGCATCAAAGCTCATGAATCAAGATGTTTCAAGGCCCAAATCCAATTCAGGTGTGATTAGCAATTGACAAATAAGTGATCCATCATAGAATGCATGGGTGTACACGCATGGAGGGGGGTGTGTGATTCAAAATGCAAATTTGCCAAATCACCTAAAACTCATTAACCAAGGAATGAATAAGACCTAAATGCTAATAAGTGGAGTAACCTAATGTATTTAAGCTTACTCATGCACTGGTTGGAGAAGGGAGGCACGTTATTTTGAGGAGAATTCAAGTTTCAACCCTAATCCTTCATTCCTTCGAATCTCATCATCCACAAGAGCTTTTCACAAAGTTCTTTCACATTCTGAGTCCTGGGGATCCATAGAACACAAAGCTCCCATCATTTAAAGCTAACAACAAGGACCCGAATTGCATAATCTCAGGTTAGTGATAATTTGCATGCTCTTAAAACTCAATTTTTTGGAGTGTATAATGATATATGATATTTACGGATAATTCTGGTGTGTTTTATTTTGAGATTGGACATGTATTATGTGCATATTGTGAGTTTGAAAGTTTGGAACCCTAACTTGTTTCATTCGATTCTCTTTGTATGCTGGTTGTTTGTGAAAAATAATATGATATTATTGATCCTCATTGAATTCTGGTCAGAAAGGTATACTCGTTTGCATTTTCTGGGTTTTTTTGAGTTACAGGTGGCCGGAAGGGACGACCGGAGCTAGGGCTCCGACGTATGGTTTGAGTTCCGGCGAGGCTAGGGTTTCCAAGGTGGAAGATGAAATCCCACCGTCCATTAGCCAGATCCAGTGGTACACATGATGCCACATCATTTAAAATCTATTTTTATTTTATGGTTTGTGTGTGTGACGTTCTATGATAACTACCATGTACATACAATCTGGCCCACTCATCACACTTTTGATTGATTGATCCTATGCGTTGATTAAATCTGAGGGTCATTGTTGTGCCAACGCATTAAATCCACATGTGCCTCATCACGTGCCTTTTTTAATTTTCTGAATGATTTTGTGTGTGCGTGTGCATCATGGTTAACGTGGGTGTGTGGATCTGAAGCGCTGATCATGATTACCTTTTATTTGTTTGACTGAATGCCACACGTTAGATTGATCAGAGGGTTGATATTGAGTCTAACCGTTGACTGGGTTGCATTGTGTTTCTTTTTTTATTTTTTATTTTTCGCTGATGGACCTTGTGTTTGGGCTTGATAGTCACACCCCCACTTAAGCCCATGTTTCATTCTCAACGTAAATTGTTTACTTTTTGCACCTCCCATTTTATTTTCCTTTTTGTTTTCATTTAATTGTTTTGTTTCTCATTTTTTATTTTTAAAAATAGATAAATGCATTCAAAAATTACACAAAAATTCATGAAGTATGTTTAGAATTTTATAAAATTTTCCCAAATTTTATTTTCTTATTTTATTTATTTTTAGCATCTGAATTAATTATTTGAGTAATTTCTTTTGAATTTATTCCATATATGCATACCCTAACTTGCTGATTTTATTTTTCATAGCATATAAAATATTTTGAACTCACTCTTGTTGCACTGTTTTACCAACATATTGAAGTGCATAAAAACATTTTTCTCATATTTTTAAAATCATTTCATATTGTATTTTAGTCCCTTTCTTTTGCATATTGAACCATGTTTCCTACTTGATCTTTGCATGATTGTTTGAGTGACTTATCTTGTGAATTTTTGCATGAGTTTTTAACATGATGTTTACCCCTGGTTGAGGTGTTTTTAGAATTAATTTGGTATTTGTTAAAGATGTTTTGCTAATTTTTTGATTGCTCTTTGTTTGAGGCCTCTTTTATGCACATCTATGATCATGTCTGATTACTTGTTTGAGAAGGCACTTGTGCCATTGTTTGGGGATTGTTTCTTTGAATTCATGAATCATGTTTGAATCATTATAGGTCACTTTATTGCCATTATAGGTCATTGGTGTGAGGTTGTTGCATACTTTGTGCATATGTTCAATGCTTGGTTTACATGCCTCTTTTTGACTTATTTTCTCACTTCTTCTCATCTGTGTCTCTTCATGATTTGTGTTTGGTTTATGTATGCCATGCCATATCATTCATTTGCATTTCATTTGATGTATGTTTCTGACTTTGGAGCTTTGCATTCATATCATATGTCATTCATGTTTCATCTTGCATACTTGAACATGTTTCACTTATATGCTTCCTTCTCCTTCTTCTATTGATTCTTAGTGCTGGGATACTTGTTTGCATGTCTCATGTGACATTTGCATAGCATGTTTAGGCACATGTTTAGGTCATTCATATTCTGACTTGGATATTATTTGGAGCATTCTTGCATGATCACCTTGCATATCCACTCATTCTCTTCTACTCCTTCTTTGATGACTTTCTTGTATGTTTTGCCACTTGTTTGCATTCTCTTTGCTTGATCTTGTTTGGTAAACATTGTGGGTCACCTCTAAGGTGTATATTCTGACTTGGATAAGTTTCATTTGGTTTGTAACCTTTTCTCTTTGGTTTGTGACTTGTTTGGGTTTCATTTGTCTTATTGTCACTTGTGTCTGTTTTGTACTAACCTTTTATGCAGAGGCTGAGGTAAGTTATTTGGGGGTGTGGATAGTTATCCATGTTCACCCTCACTCATTCTTTCACATTTTCATCTCATTTCTTTTCCTTTAAGTGTTGGATTTCACTTTGTATGTGATTGAACTGGTTAATGTTTATTTGTGTTTGTTCACATGATCCCCTTAGGATTCCTAGCTCTGCTTAATTTCTGATTAAGCTGGAGGTAGGAGAGACATTAGGCTTTCAATCCTTTGCATGCTAACATTAGGTAGTCTTCCCTCCTAATCCTCCCCTTAGGGCCATCTTTGCATGATAACATTAGGATAGATCTTCCCCGTAGTGTTTTTCTTTTCTTTTGAGTCCCTCTTCTCATCCCATAACAATTTCTAAGATACTTAACAAGGTCAACTTGCCTTGCACACAAGCCTTAAACATAGGAAGTGAAGATTGAGGGGTCCCCCTTCTCTCTTCTAGAGTGTTGAGCATACGTCCCATTGGGGACGACCATGCGACACATTCATTCCCGTGTCATAGACTTTGGTTCAAGGTGAGTTATGAACTAACTCAACTCACTTCTGTCCTAAAAAATACAAACAAACTTCAAACCTTTTTATCCTGCGGGATTGTCAAACTAAAGGCTATTTTCAAAGAGGGCACGTTACTTTCCGTCTAAGTCGCAAACAGGCATCGACCCTAACTGCCGGACGCGAACTTAACCTCGCTCATAAAAAACACAAAAAGAACTTGGTCCGAACTACGTTGACTCTGAATTCCCCATTGCACAAAGGGGGTACGTAGGCCTAGGACGACGACGTCCTACCGAGTCTGTCTTTGTTTTTTCCCTCCCCCATTTTAGTACAGCCATAGATGTTAGGATAACTCACCCTTAGAATAGACAACAAGCGTGGATCCCATCGAGTACGATGGACGCGTGGGGAGCTAATACCTTCCCCTCGCGTAACCGACTCCCGAACCCAGACTATGGTTGCGATGGCCATTCATTTCCCTTTTCCTCAGGTTTATGCGGTGTTTCCTTTCCCTCTCTCGGGATAAATATACATTGCTGGCGACTCTGTTTTCCAAGCCACTTTCGCGTTTGTACCTGGATGAAAATCCTAGAAGCGATAGCTGGCGACTCTGCTGGGGAAGTAAGTTCCCTAAGCGGGTCTGTCCTAGCGCTTGTTTGTTTTTGTTTCTCTTTAGGTGTTTTTGTTTTTTTGTTTTGCTTTATTTGTCGTATTTTATTTTTACCGCATTTACTGCATTGCATGTTATTATCATCTGCTGCACTGTTCTTCTGTTTGGCGGGTTGGGGGTTCCGAGAGATAAGCCCAATACCCAGGCTTGAGCGTACACGTAGGATTAGCGTGGAAAGTAGTGTGACTTGTGTGGCATTTGGCCAGACGTAGTATACATGAAAACTCCACATCCCGACGAGGTTTTCTTTGGTAATGTTCTATCCTGCGCATTGGTGCAGATGAAGGAATATAACCTGGAAAACTGTCGACTCTGGCGACCATTCCCGAGGACTCAGTAACGGCATTCCTCCCGAGACGTGATAATGGCAGACCAGAAATGGAAAACCCATTACACATGTCGATCCGAGGACCCAATGCTGGGAACTTGCTATAGGGTTTCCTTTTGGAAAAGAATAAGTGGAAGCACTCCTCGATTGGCGATAATACTGTACCCCGAGGGATGAATGTACTATTGCTTCTCGACCTCAGTGCCAAAACTGAGGACTTGCCATAGGATGTTTTCTTTTGAGGGGAATCAGTTGAGGCCTCCTCGATTGGTGATGATGCCAAACCAGAAATGGTGAACGTATCATCATTTCTCGACCTGAGAGCCCGTGATATTGAGGATCCTCGGCTTTCTAGTATCCACATGTGAGAGGGCAGGGTGTTTACAGGTTTGCAGGTAACCTTGACCTTCAACATACCTAGTTTTCTAATCAGCAGATTTATCAGTGTGGTACTATGGTTATTCTGGTATTCTGGGTATTCGGGCAGATCCTTGAGATTATACAGTTGTTCAGTGCAGCAGTTGTCCAGTCTGTGTGGCATCCTTGATCCCATGTGTGCATTTGCATCATCATTTTGCATCCTAACATGTTTATTCATTTGCAGGGCTGCATCCTAACTTTGATTCTGGTTTTTGAAGACTATTAAGGATGAGTACTGAGAAGAGAAAGAACATCATAGTGTACAAGTTCCCATCAATTATCCTAGATCCTGTTCACAAGATTGTGTCTATGGCAGAACCTGGGGTATTGGCAGACTTTAGAGGAGAGTATGGAAGAATTCTGAAATTTGCTCGCAACATCACTGAATACGAGTATAGGGCTTTGCACACTCTGGTGCAATTCTATGACCCTCACTTGCGTTGTTTTCTATTCACTGATTATCTTTTGGCTCCGACATTGGAGGAATTTGCTCTCATTATGGATGTTGCCATTAAAGAAGAGGTTCATTTCTATCCTTCTAAAGAACTTCCTGATTTGGGAAAGGTTTCCGAGGCTTTGCATTTGGATTTGTCTTTGTTGAAAAATAACGTTGCCAGTAAGGGAGGGTGTAAAGGCTTTCATGTGAAATTTTTGGTAGAACAGGCTGTTGTACATGCTAAGGCTAGATGTTGGTCGGTTTTCAATGCCATCTTGGCTATGTGTGTCTATGGAACGGTGTTGTTCCCAAGTGTGAAGGATTTTTTGGACATGCACGCTGTCCGGATATTTACTATGAAGAATCCGGTACCTACTTTGCTTGGAAATCTGTATCATTCAGTGCATTATAAGAATGAGAAGAGGAGGGGAGGATCCCTTAATTATTGTGCGCCAGTCTTCTACAAATGGTTTTCTGATCGTCTTCCCAAATCTGGGGCGTTTGTAGATACTCAAGGAACATTGGATTGGTCCAAAAGATTGATGGGCTTGAGGGCAGATAATCTAATTTGGGTTAACCATGACTTGTTGGGCCAAGATATCATGATCAGTTGTGGGGGTCTCCCGAGGCTAAGGTACAAGCACGACACCTCTATACAAGAAACGACGACCAAGGGCCGCATTTGTGTGTGCGCGAAGACCCTTAATCCGACGAAGACGCCTCTACCGAGCTTTGTCGTCGCCATACCAAGTAGGCTGAACGCCCAGCTCGCAATGGGAAGTTCACGCCACGAAGCTAAGACCTCGACCGAGCTCTTAGTCTTGTTGAAGGTCGGAATACACCCCCGACCACTCGGCCAGTTCTCCTCACAGTCGAGGATCATCGAAGTTGAGAAAACTCCCAAAATCACCAAATTACTTAGACAAAAACAAGTAAAGTATATCAAATACATAAACATCACACACAGATAAGCAAAAGAAAGGTATTAAAACCGGGCAAAAGCCCATTGTGCATATAGTATAAACATTTCAAAAAACCTTGGCACGCAGGCCGGGCAAAAGCAACAAAAGAAATGGCTCGCAGGCCAAACAAAATGAACAACTAAATATCTAGTCGACGGGATCGGCCTCTGGCTACTCGTTCTCCGTGGCACCTCCGTCGACCTCCTCCTCCCGCATCGACTTTACAATCTGATTCGCGACTACCTCGTAACCGGGGTCAACCCCTTCAGTGGTAAGGCTGAGGTTGAGGACCTAAAGCTGCTGCACAGAGTTATTGAAACCAATGTCGGCCGCCATTAGACTATCATGTTCAACTTCCAGGAGCTTCGCTATCAGAGCTGCCCGGGAAGTAAGAAGCTTGTCTTCTTCGGTTTCCTCCTCAGCAGGGCGAACCCCTTCCTCCAACTCGGCGACCCTCGCCAAGAGACCCTTCCTATCCTCGTCAGTCTTCCTCAGCTTCTCCTCTAACTTCGTCTGAAGATCAGCCTGGGCCTTGTTCTGACTTTTGCAGTCGATCAGCTCCTTGCTCACTTACTCCATCTCAGCGGCAACAGTCTTGAAGTTTTCCTGCAACCTGGTCAGTTTGGCTGCAGGACATATCTCCTTGCTCAAGACCAGAGCAGCCGAGCAGACCCGTATCACAGTAGACAGATCCTCGAGCAGAGTCTTTCTCCTCAAAGCCGTGACAACGCCCAAGATGGCCTGGACTTCAGCAGCACCGATGCCCGGTGAGTTGGCATCCGAAAAGAAATGGGGCTGAGAGTGGCAAGGTAGTAGCGTGAACTTCTCGGAGGGAGGGTTGTCGGCAGCCGTCAGGTCGACGTGCACCTACCCGGCTAAATGCGGTCTCTTTGGGGACCCCTGAGTGCTAGGAGACTTACTCCCCTGAGGAGAGCTGGAAGAGTCCCTAGTTGCTGGAGACCCGACCTTTCTCGCTCTTCCTCGCGTTGCGGGCAGCCGCCAACTTCTTGATGCGCTCATCTGCATTCGACATAGTACCTGCAAAGAGAAAGGAAATACATCAATAAATTATAACAGAGCACAAAATGCAAGGAAAGAGTTAGTCAAGGAAGGTCCTACCACCTAACAACGCAAGGGTGTCCTTGTCGGAAAATGTTTCGAGGACGACCCTCATATTAATTAGCTGGCGCTTCATCAAAATTTGCCTGTCAACACCCCTGATAAATTTTCCGTCCGGCGTCACGAGCTTGGTCGGGGTGAATTCGGCGATAAATCTGGCAATTTTGACATAGGCTAGACAGTCCTCTTAGCACAGTCGACCGGGATTGACGAGGTAATTTTCTGTGCCCCTCTTGAAATGCTCCTCCATCCAGAATAGGGGGAACCTTGGTTCGAGGACTTCTTCCTTCTGCCCGTTCACTTCTCGGGTGACCCTTCTATACACCGACTTCGCAGCATCGTGCGAGATTGGCCTCACAATGTAGTACCGGGATTTGAAGTTACAAACAGAGTCCAGGAAGGTCTGGAACAATCTACTCACTTGTTTGAAAGACACCTAGTCATGTCGGCTATCAGTTGCCTGCCTCTGCAAATGGAAAATACGGAAGAACAGGGGCACTGTCGCCTCGATCTGGAGATACCGGCAGACGAGTTCGAAAGCGCAGAGAAAAGCGAGGGAGTTGGGGTGGAGGTGCGAGGGCGCCAGGCGCAGCCAAACGAACATCGATTGCTGGAAATCAGTGAAGGGCAGGCGCCACCCCCGCCTCGTCGAACATGAACTCATATAAAGGGAACCTCATCCCATGATACGTCGAGCAAATACAATGATGCGCCAGGGGCCTAAACACATGCAAAGTTTTCGGGGAGCCCTCTAGGCGATGCTCAAAGGTGCAGAAGATATCTTCCTAGTCACAATCGACAAACTGGGAGGCCATCGTCAGAGGCTCTTCGCTAGCCTTAGCCTCGGGCGGCCGCTCCTCGACATTTATGATCGACGCCATGGGAGAGTCAGGCTTGTCGTCGATATCTAGAGACCCCACGGCCACGACTTCCATTTACCTGAAAAGCAGAAGGAAATAGTGAATTTGATGGTCCATATCAAATTCACCCCTCCACCGCTGATCAAGTGAAAGGGAGAAGAAGGAGCGTCGGGGTCACGGACCGTCGTGCGCACCAACGTCCTCGGGGAATCCGACGAATGCCCACGTGACCTTCCTTAGGTCACCGGCGCCTCATCCCCGGGGTATACATCACCCTTTTCGGGATGTCCCTGAGATCTCCATTGCATATCCTCAAGGCACGCTTCTTGTCCCCGTGGCACTCTTTCCTCTCCCTGCGAGATTCAACAAAAACATAGAGAAACTCTGCCGTTTTCGCCGGAAATTTTGTGGTTTCCTCGGGAACTTCATCAGTTCACCAGAGTACCACTACATAAAGTGCATTGAAAAGGGAAAAGATGGGAAAACTTACTTGAGAAAAGGCTGTCACAAAGGTTCGGCGCAGTGGTTTGCGGTGGAGAACGGCAGCGTAGACAGAGAAGGAGATAGAGAGAGTTTCTGAGTGAGAGAGTGCAAAACGTACAAATGATGCGGGTTGGCCCCTATTTATAAGGGACTCGCGGGACTCGAGGCACCCCTAGGCACTCGATTACGCTACCCTAGGCTAGCTGCCCTAGGTAATGATGGCGCGTGACACGTGGCACACGCTTTCGCACCTACGTTTTTTCGTTCTCCCATGTGCATCATTTCGGTTGCTCTGATGCTCGAGTCCGCAGCTTCTCGTATCCCCGCAACGTCGCCATGAAACGACCAATAATATTCAAGCAGAAAATCAAGATTTCTGCCCGCCCAACACCCATGGTGCTGTGAGCCCGTCAATTCCGAGAAGTCTCCCTATTTGACACGTACCCCGACGAAGGGGCAACAACAGATATCAGACGATTGCCCTCATCCTAGTCCTCCAAACACATTCAGTATATCCTCGACATGATGGCTGACCCTTAAGTCATTGATCCGACCTCTCGGAGCAACGACTTGGGGGGGCTCCTGTTCTGGACTGGGCCAGCACCTGCCTATCTGTCGGGCAGGCCCAACCCAATGATACGGGATAGCCCAATAAAGCCCATATCACCCCCTGCGTCGAGCACGTGCCAGTCTCCAGTAAAGTCGGGCACGTATAGAAGGCATAGTCGAGTAGAGGCGTCAAGCCTTATGGAGCACGCCTCTCCTCGACTCCCACATGCTCCTCTCTGCGAGGACACGTTCTCTTGTAACCTCTCACCTCTGAAAGAATCAGTCTGCCCTACTTTCGAAGATCTCGGGACGGTTACCCCAGGGCAAAGACCATGTGCTGGTCTTCACTACGCCACGTAAGCCCTGACAGTTGCCTGGATTGGGCCTTGCAACCCAGCCCAATGCAGGTAACTGTTGGCCCCACGCTGGGGGTCCTCTATAAATACCCTCTCACTTGAGAGGGTCAGGTTAAGTTCTTTCTCTCACCTTTATTCTGTACTTGCTGACCATAGTTGACTTAAGCATCAGAGTGCCTTGCAGGTCCTCTATAAATATAACTTTTGTTATTAAAAAAATTAAAAATATTTTAATGATAAATATTATTTTAACATTTGATGTAATTTTAAAAAAAATATCAGAAATTTATTTAAGTTCTTAAAATATTATTTTCCAAAATCTTTTCTAATGCCTCAAACTTCTAAATTCAGCATTAGAGTCTACACTCTTTAAAGTTAAGGGTTTGAAACCATTAATTTTTTTTCCATAAGCAAGATATATATTAAAGCAAGAACAAAGGGTTCTCGAACCCACTTACAAAAGAACGAGACAAAGCTTGAATGAAAGAACGAGACAAAGCTCGGCAAAAGAAAATTATAAACCAATTGAACCTTAAGATAAATAAAACAAAGGAAATTTGCTAAATTCATAAAAGTTACAATTGGTGTGGGTAATTTTCCCGATGAAAGACCATCTCCAAACCAACGCTTTGATATTCCAAACCACATCAAGAACGATACAAGAATCGTTTCTAAATATAATACCATTTCTCAAAGACCATAAACTCCAACATGTAGCTAACCAAATAATTCCTTCCTTTCCTCCTTTCACACCATTCCGTTTGCAATAGTAACTCCATCTCAAGAAACTATCTTTGGTATTAAAAGACGTAAAATCTTTATAACCAATCCACTAAGCCACCTCCTTCCAAACCAAAAAAGCAACATGGCACTGCATAAGAAAATGATCTACCAATTCTCTACTTCCTTGACAAAATACACAAGATAGATCACTATTCAGAAAAGAGACACCTCTAACAAGCAAAGCATCCTTTGAGGGGAGCCTATTAATAAAGAATCTCAAACCAAAAGCCTTAATTTTAGCAGGTACCTCCATCTTCCAAATAAATTTCAAAGCATCATCGAAATTATTGTAAGGTCCAAACGGAATGCGAAACTTACACAAAATATCATAGAAGCTACTTACAGTGAATCCGTAATCCACATTTTGCACCCAGACAATGATGTCCCTAGCAGCAGCCTTCATCTGCGCTGACAATAGTGTTGTCTTCAAGTGCTGGAGTTTAGATGCAGCCTGTCCCAATCCACATTTGCGATCCTGAAATCCCCTAAGTCCACACTACTCCCCGCCATGCTCCCATGCAAGCAATAGCCACGTCTTTAAGACTAGATAAATGGTAGAGCTTCGGGCAGATGTCCGTAATGCAGAAATCACCAAGACAAAAGGAAGTTGTAAAACCATTACCAACAGAAAACCTGTTATTTTGAATAAAAGAATTATCTAGAAAATAATTATCGAGGTTAATTATATATTTCCACCAAGAAGAAAATCTGCACCCTCTGTTAATTAAAGTATCAGAACTCGCAACCTTTAAATTGATATCCTCGTAACGTGCCTTTAGCACTTTATACCATAAAGCATTAGATTCTGACAAAATTCTCCACCGCCACTTGTGAAGAAGAATCACATTTAAGTCATCAATCCTTCTCAACCCGAGCCCTCCCTTTTCGATCGGAAGACACATCTACTTCCAACTAACCCAATGGATTTTCCTTTTAATCTCCGAACTTCCCCAAAGAAAATTACTTAGAATTCTAGTAATCTCTTTGACAATCTTCACCGGAGCTATGTAAAACGAAAGCATAAATATTGAAAGACTAGATAACACCGATTTCAAGAGAGTTAATCTACCTCCAAAACTAATAAACCGATTATTCCAACAAGAAAGACGCTTCTTCAAATTAGATAACAAACCCAACCACATTGTAATATTTTTAGAGTTGTAACCGATAGGAATACCAAGGAAAACAAACTTATTTTCCTCCTTACTACAAGAAAGGAAAGAAGAAGCAACATCCATGAAATGAGAGTTTATGTTTATGCCAATAAGCTTGCTTTTGTGGAAATTGATCCCCAAACCCGACACAAGCTCAAAACCCCTCAACACCGCCTTAATTGTCCAAATATGCTTCCAACTTCCGTCACCAGCCAACAACGTATCGTCCTCAAATTGAAGAATATCCACCAAGCAATTGTCTTTTATAAAAAATCCCTCATAATCTCCATTCTCCACGGCCTTGCTCACCATCACCATTAAACCTTCCGCCACAATCACAAAAAGGAACGGTGAAAGGGGATCCCCTCGTCTCAAACCTCTCTCGACCAAAAATTCCTTTGTTGGGCTACCATTCACCAACACCGACATCTTACTCGAAAAGACAAAAGTTTCCATCCATTGCATCCACACCTCCCCAAATCCCATCTTCCTTAACATGAGTATAAGGAAACCCCAACTAACTTTATCATACACCTTTTCAAAGACTACTTTAAAAAGCAAACAACTCATACTCTCATTTTTAGCAAAATCCACTACTTCGTTAGCTACCAACACTCTATCAAGCAATTGCCTACCCGGGACAAAGGCGCTTTGATTACGGGAGATGATAGAATTCAAAACCCTCTTAAGCCTAGCCGCCAATAGTTTAGAGATGGCTTTATATATACATCCAACAAGACAAATAGGCCTATAGTCATCCAAACCCAACAGGTTAGAAGACTTCGGCACCAAAGCAAAAAAGGATGAAGTAATCGCTTTAGATAAATAAGCCTCGGAGTGGAAATAATTGAAGCAACCAACAAAATCATCCTTCAAGAAAGACTAACATTTCTTTATGAAGAAAAAAGAATAGCCGTCAGGAAACGAACTTTTAGATCCCTCACACCCCCATGCCGCCTCTTTAATCTCACTAACGGAAAACGGCGCTTCTAAAAAAGCTCTATCGGGAAAATTAATTTCCTTTAATTGCAGCCCTTCAAGAACTGGCTTATCCTTATCCGTTTCTACAAATTTAGTTGCAAAATGATTCCAAACCTCCTCCTCACCTCCTCAACCGTATCAACGATACCTCTATCCGTGACCAAAGTTCCAATATTATTGCGTCTCCTCCTATCCTTCATGACTTGATGAAATAACTTAGTATCAGAATCCCCATCGTTAAGCCACCTTAATCTCAATTTTTGAATAAGCATATTCTCTTTGATCTTCAAATTAATCCAAAACCTACTACTAGCCATCTTTTTAGCCTCCATAGGTCCAACCCCCAAGCACACATCGTTCTCCTCATCCAAATCATAACCTACATTAAACTCCCTTACATCCTCCTCTATCTCCAAGTTAATCTTACCAAAAACATTGACATTCCACCACTTGAGTCTATCCTTCAATAAGTGCAATTATTCTTTAAGTACAAAATCCCTTCTTCCTTTAACAATAATCTTATTCCATTCCATCTCAACAAAATGGATGAAGTCTTAGTTCAAAATCCACTCGTTGTTAACCTTAAATGGCTTAAGACCCCACTCCGCTTTGTCAACAACAAGCCATATGGGACAGTGGTCTGAAATATCTCTCAAACCAATAATTTGACCAACTACCCCCCAATTATCAATGATAGAACTAGCCACAAGAAAATGGTCAATTCTACTCTTTGCCTTACCGTCTCCACCGTACCAACTATATTTCTTTTCTTTACAAGGAACATCCACCAAATTGCTCTAAAAAATGAACTCCTCAAACTCCCTGCATTCAGAATTCCTACTAACAGCAGAACTTCCACTACATTCACTGAGTTTTCTCACTGCATTAAAATCACCTCCGAACATCCACTCACCATCCTCGTGTTTCCCTTTCAGCTCCAGCAAATCTCTCCATAAAATACGTTTCACCTTAATAGAACATTGCGAATAAACATTAACAATGTTATACAAATAACCATTCCAACTTACCTTGACTCCTAAGAAGCCAGCACCTCTGAAATTGCATAACACCTCTACGCTGCTAACCTTCCATAGAGTCAACAAACCTCCCGAAAAACCTTCTGAATTAGAATAAGAAAAATCTATCTCTTCCTACCCCCAAAAACTTCAAGCAACCTGAACTGTCATATGTTGAAGCTTAGTTTCCTATACTAAAAATAGATTTGCATTACCTTTGCTAATCAGCTGAGAAATCTTTCTTCTCTTGACTTTGCTACCTCCACCTCTAATGTTCAGAGAGCCTCTAATCATTTTAATTAATTAGAATTCACCTTCCCTCCCAACATTCTGATTTTGTCCTCCCTCTCCATCTCTTCGATCCTGCTTTTGTAGTCCCTCTTTGATGCCACTCCTAAATTCGCTATCACATTCCATAATCTCTCGCCCAAATTTAAATCAAGATTCTCTATCAAGCGAAGGTTACATCTTGCTATATCCGAATCCGCTGACTGCTCACCATAAACACGACTTCCTGATAGAGCTTTAACACTCCATTCACCAGAAATAGCAGAGTTCTGAGTGCAAACCGTCTTAAAGGTGCCCCCGTTTGGGCTTGGGTCGTGTTTAAACAGATTATCACCTTTTATAAAACTGTTTTTGGGCCTTCTCTTTTTGGCTTTAGTTAGCCCATCCAACTCACTAAATTTAATATATTTTAGTCTTTTAGGCACTTTATTCCTAATAACATAGCCTTTAGAATTAGAACGGCTAGGTTCCACATCAATCAAACTATTCCCCTTAGTGTTGCGTATGCTATTGGAAAAGGGTCGATGGAACAAGCTACCTTAGACCCTGTCGTACTGCTTGAAAGGTATCCAACAGCAAACTTCTCCTCACTAGAGCGTAAAGAACAAGCATTCCCTTTAACTTTATCTATAGCTTAATCAAAGGTACCATCAACTGCCATCTTTTCCTCTTCCCTAGTCTTGTCAATTTCAATAAACCTTTTTGCCTTTTTTTTCTGACTTCTATGTTAACCATTTGGACAAAACAACCCCGCCCCAAAATGTACTTCTTCCTCCCTAGTCTCCTCCACTGGAAACGGATCTAGAGACTCCTCGCCAAAAATATCCAAGCTCCCTAGAACAACTGTTTCCTCAAATTTAGTTTCCTGATCAAGCCATTCCTCCTCCGAACTAGGATTTTCTGAAACAAGCACCTCACTAGAATGAAAAGGAGCTATACGAAGAGGACCATAAGTATCCTCCCTTAATAAAATCTTGAACAGTTTGTCGTCTATCAACACCATCATCGATTCCTTCAAGCTTAACGAGAAAGGGACTTTAATCACAACTTTAGCTATATCTTTTTTAGAACCTTTCATCGTATTCTCGTCCACGCAAACAAACTCTTCGATTAAGTTCGAAAAACTAGAAAAGAAGTCTAAATTCCAAGCATGGCAAGGAACTCCATAAAGGCGCAGCCAAAACACTCTATATTCGTCTACATTGTTCTCCCTCCTGTCGCAACCTGTTAAAGACAACCAACGAGAAACTAGAACAGAAGCGTCGCCACCGAACGTTATTTATTCCGACGCAGGGAAAGGAAATGATCGAAGAAAACCTGAAGAAAAATGGAAAGACATGGTCATCGCAACCATAGTCTGGGCTCGGGAGTCGGTTACGCAAGGGGAAGGTATTAGCACCCCCACGCATCCATCGTACTCGATGGGATCCACGCTTGTTGTCTAATCAAAGGGTGAGTTGTCCTAAAGTCTATGGCTAAATGGAAACGGGGAAGGGGAAAATAAAGACGGACTCGCAAGGATTATCGCAATCCAATGCCTATGTATCTTCGTGGACGAACGAAGAATCATAGTCAACGTAGTTTGACGGACTACGCACTAAAGGGGAGAAGGTTGCTCGCTAAGACATCGTTGTCTCGTGCCTACGTATCCTCAATCTAACCAGAAGGAGGAAATCAGAGCAGTCGTAGTTCGACCTAACAAGGTCTTTGTGTTTTTTACGAGCAACATTAAGTTCGCGTCTGACAGTTAGGGTCGATGTCTGTTTGCGACTGAACGGAAATAACATACTCTTTCCTGAAAATGGTCTGGAACCCAAAAATCCCGAAGGATGAAAAAGATTTGAATTTTTTTGTGTGTTTTTTAGACATAAGTTATTTGAGTTAGTTCATGACTTGCATTGCACCAAAGTCTATGACGTAGGAACGAATGAGTCGCATATTGTCCCCAACAGGATGTACGCTAAACATCCTAGAAGAATGAAGGGAGACCCCTCATTCCCCACTTCCCACATACTTAAGGCTCGCGCGCAATACACGTTATCTTTATTAAGTGTTTTAGAAGTCTTAAAAGATGAGAAGAGAAGACTCAAATGAGAAGAAAACACTAATGGGAATCTGAAAATGCTAATGTTGTCATGCAAAAGTGGCCCTAAGGTTGAGGTAAAAAGGGGAGAATCTACCTAATGTTAGCATACATGGTTTGAATCCTAATGTCTACCCAACTCCAAGATTAATCAAAGATTAAGTTGGACTAGGGAACCCTAAGGGAAAAAGGCAAATCCAAGACTTAAACAAATCTTGAGATTCAAGGGAGAGAAAAGAGTGAAAGAGATGAAGAAGAAAGTGAAACATGAGATGAGAAACAAAGTATGGCAGCAAGCACATCATGCATATCATATTCAATTCACACCACCAAACATGCTTCAAAATATCACACAATGAAGCTCAAGCAAGAAGGTAGAAGTAAACAAGAAAGAGTGCAAACAAACTTGCTTTAAGATCAAAATTGAACACAAATAATCAACACACAAAGGATATATGAGAAAAGTAAGATGAGAATGAAGCAAGGTCAGAACTCAAGTCACATCATGATCATTCAATTCAAACATGTAAGAAAGCTTCACATTAGCATGCATCATGAACCAAAGTAGCAACAATCAAATGCTAGTGAAATGCATCATGTATATCAATCATTAAAGACCAAGTGAAGTGAAAAGCATGAAGTGAATCCAAGTGGGCAGTAGCAAATGCATCATCCACGAACGATAATCAAAACCAAACCCATCAAGAAGAATCATCAAGCATTATACTCAAACCATGTGTCAAAACTAGGCAAGTATGCAACAAGATTAGGTCCAAAATGATTCACATACTTCCACACAAGTAAGGCAAAACAAAAGATAGGTCATGCACCAAGGGCCAAGTAAAATCAGAACCTTAAACATGTCTTATCAATCCAAGAAAGATCACAAAGAATCAAGGAAATTCATGTCATTCAAAGGCACAAAATTTGGTCAAGAAGTGTGCATTAAGATGCTCAAAACATCATTAAATGAAAGCATCAACTAAAAATAGAAAAGTGATCCAATAAAATCCCAAAAAATATCCAAAGACAAGTTTAAACATAACATTAACATGTACAAAAAGATTGGAACAAAAATAGTTCAAGAACATGTCCAAAAGTGATCCACAAGGCAAGGTATGCAAGTAATCGAGCAAGAATCGAGGGGTAACAAAAATTGAATGGAAAGTCACTAAAAAGTAACTCAAACCAAGCCCTAACCAGTATCAAAACATCCTTACATCAAGGCCTAAATGTGGCTAAAAAATTAGCCTCAAAAGATGAGCAATGATCAACAATATTCCTAATCCTAAGTGAAGGGCGTCATTGGAAACACACTTTCAAATTAAATCCAAATAAAATAATAAAAAGCAAATAAAAAATAAAATAAAATAAAATAATGAAAAATAAGTCAAGACTTTAATTGACTAGAAAATATTTTTTTTGGTATTTTTATAATAATTCTAAGAATTAAAATTAAATTGAAATGAAAATTGAAATAAAATAAAAAGAATAAAAGACAATGTGAAACAAGGGGGTGCATGAGTAATTAACAAAAGGAGACCACCTGGCTGGGCCTGCACTGGGAGGGTGCGAATGGCAATTCATAGGCTCATGGTCATGTGAATTCAGATTACATAAAAAAAAAAGAAAAGAAAAAAAGGCATGCGTGTAACAAAAAGTATGTGACTTGGACATCAATTATTTTTAAGTCACAAAAGACAAAAACAAATAGCATGGCCACTCACTCTCCGCCATGTAATCATCATCAAGCCCCAACCATGCAGGCTTCCTCTTCGCACGTGAACAGGGACATGAAGAAAAAGCAGACCGCCGGCCACCGCCGGCGGCGGTTGGCCCGGTCGGAAACGAAAGAACCAGGGCAGCCCCCCTCAGTTTTTCGCATAGAATCCAAAAACAAACTTAGTTTTCAAATTTAAAGCCTCTAACACCCTAAAAAATAGTCACAAATAAAAATTCATGGTGTGCAACTTTCACAAATCAAAACAACAACAACACAAACATCTTATGCATCAACTCAGGACTCCAAATGTGCAGATAACACACTCAAAACATGTAAGACATGAGGGAAAAGAGTTGAACAAAGGTTACCAAAAGTGGAACTCTTGATGATTTCTACCTTTGCTCTAAAGCTTCAAAACCACCCTCATTCTAGCCTTTTAGGACTCCTACGATAATGATGGAAGCAAGAATGGGGAGAAAGAGCCTTTGGTGAGTGAAATCCAAATATTGAAGATTTTTTAGAGAGAGTGAAATTTAGGGTTTTGTTCTGAACACAATGAGCACCCACCCTCTTTGCTAGGGTTTTCTGGGGTTATATATGGGTGGTTTGAGGTTAAAAAGTAAGTTTTCACTGTGGTAAACTTGTGGTAACAGATTTTGATGGAAAACTTGGAAAATGGAGGGTGGAGATGTTGTCACGAGTTAGCATGTGATGAGGTGTATGATGGTGATTTTGATTGTCCTTGTGATGATCAGAATGGAGAGAGTGGCATAGCATTCTTGCTGAGTAAGTTTGTTGGTGTTTTGGCAATATCCTTTCATGGCAAAAAATCCCCAAATGGTACAAAGTTGGTACATGCCTTGTGTGGTTATTTTAAGCAAAGTTTGGTAAGGCATTTTGGCACATAATTCGTGTGATTTGGGGCAGGTCTTGGTTGCTGCAAGATTATGGAACATAATGCATCATTTCATGCTTGAGAAATAATTCCAAGTTAACAACTTTTAGCCACCATAAACCAATGGGTTCTAACTCAATTTGTTTCATCAAATGCTCTTTAGAAAGCTTGCATATCAAGGAGTAATTTTGATGTCCAAGGCAAGTTGAAATGGTGCTTGGAAGTTGCTTAAAAATGAGCATGAACATTGGTGCATGGAGCTGCCAAAAGTAACTTAGAAAAAATTCTAAGTTTGGTGAAACCATAAGTTGAAAATGTCACACTTTGAACATTCATAACTCCATGAAAAATAACCCAAATGGTATGGTTCTTGTGCTCATTTTGAAGGGAGTGTTTCATACTACAACTTTCATATGGAAAATATTTGCAAATGAAACCTTGATCATGTTGAAAATTGGCCTTGAAAATGGTTAAAAAATTTCCCAAAATAGTAACTTTTAAAACCTAGTTTTCTTCCAAAAATGGCAAGTTCTCAAAATTCTTGATTTTTGACAATTCCTTGATCATTCCTTAATCAAATCTCATCCATTAATCATATTTGACTTGAAAATGATCATGTTGGCCTCAAAAAGTAAGGAGTTGACTTTTTCAAAGAACAATTGACTTTGTTCCCAATTCTCCTGATTTTTGATCCTTTGAACAATTAAACCCCTCTGAACCAAATTGATGGACCATTTTCGATTCCTAGACACTTGGGGACATGTGGAATACCATGGAATCAAGTCTTGACCAATAAATCAGAAATAAACTAATTTTATGGCAAACCCTAATTTTGGTGTTCTTAGTCTAGGAGAAATCAACCCATGCTCAAAATTTAAATTCTTCAGAATATGATGTGTATCCTCTCATACAATGATGATATGTGCCACTTGGTGATGATAAATCTTCAAAGATCTTGCCCATTGGAGGGTTAAACTCAAGAATCTCAAAAACCCTAGTTTGAGAAATCAAGCTAGAAGGATGTGATTAACTTGAAATCTCTTGCCAACTGCAATCATCTGATGAAATGATGGGCACATTAGAGTGCCTTGAGGTCTAAGGATCCATTGTGGCTTGAGTATTGATGACATTAAGAACCTATCCTTTTGGTCTCTTGCTTGAACTTCTGAAAAACATCTTGAGTTAACCCAGACACCTTGATCCCATGCTAAGAACCAATGATATGCACAAATAATAATGCAAAAATGAGATGAAACAGAAGCCAGTCAGAGTTAAAAACATGAAGGCAAATTTTGAGGTGTTACAGCTGCCCCTATTCAAACTTATTGGATCCGAGGGTATGGAAGCAAAGGCTTTCAGACAGTCGAGATACACAGAGATTGAATACCAAAATAACCCGGAAATTTTCCAGTTGTGGGGAAATATACATCGGAGAGTGCTTGCCAGCCGAAGGTGGACTCAAAGTGGAGATGCCACTCGAAAGTGGACTTGCAGCAAGATGGTTTAAGAAGGAAAGATTGCGGGCTGTTGGTGGAATCACATTAAAACGAAGGTGAACTTTAATAAGAATGCCTGCCGAAGGCAGACTCATATCTAACCAAGGCAGGCCGACCCGAAGGTGGACTCATAACTAAAAGATAACATAGGAATGTCGGTCGGGGGCGGACTCAGATCCCAAACACCAAGGTAGGCCGACACGAAGGCAGACTTATAACCGGAGGCAAAAAGATGAATGCCGACCGAAGAAAAGGAATGTCGACGCGAAGGCTGGCTCACAACCAAACACAAAGGTTTACCAGCCGAAGGTGGGTTTTAACAAAGTAACATAAGAATGTCGGCCGAAGGCGGATTCATAACGAATCATTTAAAAGGAAAGTCGACACAAAGGCGGATTCATGACCTGTCAAAGGTTTACCAGCCGAAGGTGGGTTCATAATCAAAGTTAACAGAAGAATACCGGTCGGAGGCGAACTCATATCATCGCAAGAAAGAGGAATGCCGACACGAAGGCGGACTCAGATCCAAATACAAAGGTAGGCTGACACGAAGGCGGTCTCATAACCTAACAAAGGTTTACCAGCCAAAGGTGGATTCAAGAGGAAAGCCGACACGAAGGCGAACTCATAACCAGAGGTTTACCAGCCGAAGGTGGATTTTCAAAAGGAATACCGACACGAAGGTGGACTCAAATCCAAAACGCAAAGGTAGGACGGCACGAAGGCGGTCTCATAACCTAACAAATATGTACAAGCCGAAGGTGGATTCAAGAGGAAAGCCGACACGAAGGCGGACTCAGATCCTAAACAACAAAGGTAGGCCGACACGAAGGCGGACTCATAACCAGAGGTTACCATCACAAGATGGATTTTCAAAAGGAAAGCCGACACGAAGGTGCACTCAGATCCAAACGTAAAGGTAGGCCGACACGAAGGCGGTCTCATAACCAGAGGTTACCATCACAAGATGGATTTTCAAAAGGAAAGCCGACACGAAGTTGGACTCAGATCCAAAACACAAAGGTAGGCCGACATGAAGGCGGTCTCATAACCAGAAGTTACCATCACAAGATGGATTTTCAAAAGGAAAGCTGACACGAAGGAAGACTCAGATCCTAAAGGTTAGTAGAATCAACAGGCCTACTAAAATGACTTCGCTGGGGAAAAGAGAAATCTAAGCAGACAACTCTGCAAGGGAGTATAGGAAGGAATAACAACAAGAAGGACAAATCCATTGGTTGCGGTGTAATGTTAAACAACATCTCCCGAGTTATGCCACTTTCTGCTGGGGAAAGAGTCCGGTAAAGGATATCAAACCTGGCTTATGCTTCGAATGCATATGTTTGAATTTTTCTATGGCGTAATGCTCCATATGAAATGGAAATTCTACGCGTTTGGGAGGATGCCATGCAAAGATGCATATGCAATGCAAATGGAGTGCCTCAGCAAAACAAATGCTGAAGACGAAGGCAACTCCACTGGGGATGACAAACCAAATTGTCCTCTGAATCAAAGACCATGCTGAGGAAGTCACACGGAACGACCATCCTTATCTCAACCTCTGCTGAAGATGGAACCCAAAGAGAACTTCCCCCTGCTGGGGGATTACAAATAACTCTTGGTGAACAATTGGACTTAAGGCCTGCTGGGGATGTCAACCACCGTTGAACAAACTGCTGTGAATATTACCACCAAATTCTGCTTGGGGAGACAAGTCAATAATACCGAACCTGCTTGGGGATATCACTGAACTTAACCTGCTGCTGGGGATATAACAACATCAACTTCTGAATGCTTGCTGGGGGTAATAATCAAAACACGACTTCGGCTGGAGAAACAATCCTCTGTACTCTGGCTGGGGAGAGTAACAATCTACTGAGGATGATGAAATCTCGATGCTGGGGAGAGTAAATCTACTGGGGAGAAACAATCTTGTTACCCTGTAAACATACAATAATAACAGAATATTCTATATGCAAAAATGGCTACCTCAATTACCATCCAAAATATCCATTGCCTGAGCAATTTCCATTGTTTTTCGACATGCTTCGCAAAGCTTAACGTTTTCACATGTAATGTTTATCAAAATATCAGACGTTTTCACAAACAAAACAGTAAAAGTAAAAACATAAATGAAAAGTTTTTTGAGTGAAATGAAAATTTTATTGAATGAACTGGCCTGTAAATAGGCACTTACAACTAGAGGCAATTCCTGAAAAGAGGTAATTGTGCAATAATAAAAAGAAAATACACATATTGGCAATGTGGGAATAGATATACACCATAATTCAATTCAACTATGACCCATATGTCTTGCTTATCCACAAATGTTTTGACCTTCGAAGAGACTGACTGGACTGATTCTTTTCCTTCAAAATTCCCAAGTATCAAAAGTGCTCACAGATCGAACGTAGATCGTAGCCTCTCGCTTTCAAATCCCTAACTTTTGCCTGGATCGCCCTTTTCAGGTTTTCAATCCACCGGGATACCTATTTTTGTCAAAATTGCCTTTTCAGATTTTCAACTTTGCGGGTTTATTCTTTTCTTTTTCTTTTGTCCCTAATTTTTGCCCGAACCTTTTCTTTTTATGGTTCGCCGAGATGCCCTTTTTTGCCTTGATTTTCTTTTTACATCCAGCGGGTCTCTTTTTATGCGAAGTATTTTTTTATTACGTCTGCTTTCCCAGGGGATGTAAAATCTTCGCCATCCATAGTTGAGAGTAACAAGTCTCCACCAGAGAAAACCTTCCTTACTACATATGGCCCTTCGTTGTTTGGAGTCCATTTGCCCCTGTGATCTGTCTGAGGAGGAAGTATCATTTTCAAAACCAATTCGCCTGTCTGGAAACACCGAGGACGCACTTTCTAATCAAAGGCTTTCTTCATCCTGCTCTGATATAACCGGCCATGTGCGATGGCTGCCAATCTTTTCTCTTTGATAAGGTTCAACTGATTCAACCTGGAGCGTACCCATTCAGCTTTGTCAAGCTTTACATATGCCAAAATTCTCAAAGAAGGAATCTCAACCTCTAATGGTAGGGCTGCCTGCATACCATATACCAGTGAGAAAGGAGTTACCCCAGTCAACGTACGTACCGAAGTACGACAACCGTGTAAAGCATAAGGAAATATCTCATGCCAATCTTTATATTTTACCACCATTTTCTGCACAATCTTCTTGATATTCTTATTCGCTGCCACAACAGCACCATTCATCTTCGGCCGATATGGAGAAGAATTGTGATGTTCAATCTTAAAGCTCTGACAAAGCTCCTTCATCATCTTATTGTTCAAATTTGAACCATTATCGGTAATGATTCTCTCCGGGACCCCATAATGACATATGATGTCTTTCTTTATAAAACGGGCTACCACTTGTTTGGTGACATTGGCATACGAGGCTGCTTCCACCCACTTTGTGAAATAATCGATGGCAACGAAAATGAAAAAATGTCCATTGGAAGCAGTAGGCTCAATCTTTCCAATCATATCAATGCCCCACATGGCAAAAGGCCAAGGAGATGATAATACATTCAGATGAGTAGGTGATACGTGATTTTTATCAGCATAAATTTGGAATTTATGGCATTTCCTGGCGTATTTAAAATAATCAGACTCCATAGTCATCAAGTAATACCCCACTCTCAACAATTTTCGAGCCATGGCATGCCCATTGGCATGAGTACCAAGAGAACCCTCATGTACTTCTTCCATTAACAGGCCTGCCTCATGTTCATCAACACAACATAGCAGGACCATGTCAAAGTTCTTTTTATATAACACATCATCTTCATTCAGAAAGAAATTTCCTGCTAGCCTCCTCAGAGTTTTCTTATCCTTGGTAGATGCCCCAGCTGGGTACTCTTGACTCTTGAGAAACAACTTAATGTCATGATACCAAGGCTTACCATCTGATACCTCTTCAACTGTGAACATAAAGGCCGGTCTATCAAGACGCATGATTCTGATTGATGGAGTTTCATTCCACCGATTCACCTGATACATTGAAGACAATGTTGCCTACGCGTCTGCCATCTAATTTTCCAACCGAGGTACATGATGAAATTTAACCCTATCGAAGAACGGTAACAACCTTCTGGCATAATTGTTATAAGGCACCAAGTTTTCCCGACGAGTCTCCCATTCTCCTTTAAAATGATTAACCACCAACGTAAAATCCCCATAAACATCGATGTTCTTGATTCTCAAATCAATAGCTTCTTCTAACCCCATGATGCATGCTTCATACTCTGCATCATTATTGGTGCATATGAATGATAACCGGGAAGTGAAGGGTATATGAGAACCCCTTGGAGAAGTAATGATTGCCCCAATTCCATTACCATATGAATTGACGGCTCCATCAAAAACTAGTTTCCACTGAGACCTAATATCAGGTCCATCGTCAGGCAAAGGCTCTTCACAATCCTTCATCTTCAGAAACATGATATGTTCATCTGGAAATTCAAACTTCATCGGTTGATAATCCTCGATCGGTTGCTGAGCAAGATATTCCGACAAAACACTTCCCTTAACGGCCTTTTGGGAAACATATTGAATATCGTATTCTATCAAAACCATTTGCCAACGGGCTATTCTTCCAGAAAGCACTTGCTTTTCAAACACATACTTGATCGGATCCATCTTCAAAATCAATAGGGCTGTGTGGTTTAACATATAATGCCTCAAACGCTTAGCTGCCCAAGCGAGCGCACAACATGTTTTTTCCAGCATAGAGTACCTCAACTCACAATCAGTGAACTTTTTACTCAGGTAGTATATGGCATGTTCTTTTCTACCTGACTCGTCGTGTTGACCAAGCACACACCCCATTGAATTCTCAAGAACCGTAAGATACATAATCAACGGTCTTCCTGGAACTGGCGGCATGAGGACCGGAGGTTCCTGCAAATATTCTTTTATCTTTTCAAAGGCCTTTTGACAATTTTTATTCCACCTGACCTCTCGATCTTTTCTTCATAATTTGAATATTGGTTCACACGTGGTTGTAAGATGAGAGATGAATCTAGCAATGTAGTTCAACCTCCCTGAGAAACCACGAACCTCTTTTTCTTTTCTCGGCTCAGGCATCTCTTGTATGGCTTTTACTTTGGCAGGGTCGACCTCGATACCTTTTTCGCTAACAATAAACCACAGCAATTTTCCAGATCTCACATCGAAGGCGCACTTGTTCGGATTCAACCTCAATTTGAACTTCCTCAACCTTTCAAATAACTTCTGAAGATTCACGAGATGTTATTCCTCCGTTTGTGACTTCGCAATCATGTCATCAACATAGACTTCGATCTCTTTGTGAATTATATCATGAAAGAGAGTCACCATTGCCCGCTGATAGGTTTCCCTAGCATTTTTCAATCCAAAAGGCATTACCTTATAGCAAAACATTCCCCACGATGTTATGAACGTTGTCTTCTCCATTTTGATTTGGTTATTCCCAGAGAAGCCATCCATGAAGGAAAATACAGAGTATTGAGTGGTGTTTTCCACTAACACATCAGTGTGGGGAAGCGGGAAATCATCTTTTGGGCTTGCTCTATTCAAATATCTGTAATCGACACACATCTTGACCTTTCCATCTTTCTTAGGTACATGCACGATATTAGCAACCCAGGGAGGATAATTCATCACGACAAGAAACCCATCGTCCAATTATTTTTGAACCTCTTCCTTGATTTTGACAGCCATGTCCGGTTTTGTCCTTCTCAGTTTCTTCTTAACCGGAGTACAACCCTCTTTAAGTGGTAACTAGTGTACAACAATATTGGTGTCAAGCCCGGGCATGTCTTGGTAAGACCAGGCGAAGATATCCACATACTCTCGAAGCATCTCTATCAATCTTCCCTTAACAGTGTCTTTCAAAGCAGCCCCAATCCTTACTTCCTTTTTCGCGTCCTCGGTTCCCAGATTAACAGTCTCAATTTCCTCCTGATGAGGTAGAATAACCCTTTCCTCCTGTTTCAGCAATCTGGCCAATTCTTTCGGTAAGTCACAATCTTCGTCGGTCTCTTTTTCAGCCTGGTAGATAGGATTGTCGAAGTCATACAGAGCCATAGCTGAATCATTATTGGTGGAATCTGAACAAAGAAACCTGCATGATTGATGTTTTATACTTATTATGAATGCAACAAACAAAAAAATACATTGCCATTTTGATGTGAATAAATGCAAACAAAGTAAAACAGAAAAATAGGGATCAAAATATTTGAATGTGAAAACGTCCTTTATTGATGATAAAGTAGCAAACAAAAACATAAAAGCCCTACAGACAATTATCACTATGTCTTGGGCAGAACGTAAGATTTAACATAAACAAAAAACAAAAGCAATTACTCTTGACGGGTCACTTGGATGATTTTCTCGGAAGACCAGTTACACAGGCTCTGACCGGGAGTGCATGGACGGATCCATTCATCCATGTCACAATCACTATCTCCCTCGTCCTCAATAGCATTAATTCGATTAAAGAAAACCCCAGTACTTGTGAATTGAACTGGGCAAGCATACTTGGGAGGCTCTTGAAATCGTCTGGGTGGCTTGTATCCCAGTCCATAAGTATTCTGCTTCATCTGAACATCAATTACCTGACCCCACTTCTGGGAACTACTAGCTTCAACTACAGCGGGTGCATCTTTGAAAGAAGACATCGAAACTTCAGGATGATTGACCACCTCAGGCTGATTGACCACTTCAGGCTGACTGACCACTCTTGGAGGCTCCTCAGGAATCTTTACAGCTTCGAAAGCTTGGCACAAAGTATCGTGTATCTCACCGTCTACCCCATATACTTGAAGGTTGATAGGTGGCTCACCATAGTGTCCTCTTCACCACAAACTGTTACAACATGCCCATCCACCATGTATTTCAGCTTTTAGTGCAATGTGGATGTTACTTCCCCAACGGTATGGATCCATGGACGACCCAATAAACAACTGTAGGCAGGTTGTATGTCCATGATGTAAAAAGTAGCATAAAAAATTTCCAGACTAACCTTGATCAGCAATACAATCTCTCCAAATACAGATCTCTTTGATCCATCAAAAGCACGCACCACCAAATCACTTGGCGTGCAAATCAGGCCACGGGTATCCAATTTCATCAAAGCCTTCATAGGCAACACATTCAGTGACGACCCTGTATGACTAACACATGAGACATTAGAGAACCTCGACATTCCATTGAAATATGTAGAGCATTATTGTGGTTCCTCCCAGCCCGAGTCAGGTCTAGATCTATGAAATCCAAACCATTCCCATCGTTCACATGAGCCACAATCCCTTCTAATTGATTGACATATATCTCTAGAGGTACATATAATGTATTCAAAACTTTTAATAACACATTTTGGTGTGCCTCAGAGCACAACAGCAAATATATAATGGAGATTTTTGATGGTGTTTGATGGAGCTGATCAACAATCTTGTAGTCACTTTTTCTAGTTAACCTTATAAACTCCTCTACATTTTTCGAGAAGGAATTATCAACTTGTTTTGCCACTGAATCATTCACGACATGTCTTTGCGCGGAATCATCCATCACCTGCTTCCCTTTATCTTGTCTCGAACTCCCAACTTGATTATCAGACGGAATAAAGACTCTACCACTCCTCGTGATAGCCCTGCTTCAACAATACTGTCAACTTCTGAATTCACAACTGATGACCCTGCCAATTCCTGCTTTTTCCCATTAACAAATACCTCAGCCCCATAATTCCATGGAACGGCTTTGGTGTTTTCGTAAGGGATTGGCCCAAGAAACGTGATGTCGACCGATGCTGGTCTCGCCGGTGCTGATATGGTAATTATTTTGAAAGGAATTGTTATCGTGGCAACATCATCCCCTTTGTCAATAACTTTCCTCTGCTTATCACATCTGTCAAACTATAATTATCCTTCATCGATCAATTTCTGAATACCCGCCTTCAACAAAATACAACCACTTGATTGCAACAAACATTCTGAACAGCCCTCAACACAACCAGGAAATAATCCTCCTTTCAATAATCTCTCCTTAACCACTGACAGGGGAGTCTTCACTTCATTTACATCTAGAACCAGATCTAAAGATTCACTGTCTTCAATAATAGCATTAACCCTCGGGCCACCGTGGTTCGACATTGGGTTCTGAATGACATTTGGAGTGTCATTAGAGAAATTAATAGCTTTTGAGTCCACCAAATCTTGGACCTTGTGTTTAAATGCTTTACAGTCTTCGATATGGTGCCCTAACGCTCCAGAGTGAAATTCACAGTGAGCATTGACGTCATAACCGGGAGGTGGATTACCGGTAACAGGGGCCAATATCCTTTTCTGAATCAATTGTAATTGTAGCAAATGTTGGAACAATTGGGAGTAAGGAAAATGTGGAGTATCAAAATGTCTGCTCTGCTTAGGCCTATCCTGATATCTACGAGGAGCCATATTTTGCTGTTGAGGTGCTACATGTTGTTGAGGTGCTGCTGAAATAGTCACAGAAGCCACCTGCTGATTGAAGTTCTGACGAGGTCTTCCCCTACCACGGTATGATGAATAAGATGAAAATGAACTTGTGTCTCCTTCTTTTTTCTTATAATTACCGGCATACGGCTTTTTCCCTCCTCTGGATGAGGATCTGTCATTGGTCGTTATTTTCCCAGTCTTAATGCCACTCTCAACTCTTTCTCCGACTAAAACCAAATCAGCAAACCCACCGGACATACAACTTACTAATCTGTCATAATATGGCCCCTGAAGAGTGGCCATGAACATGTCAACCATTTCCCTCTCCACCATGGGAGGCTGGACTCTAGCTGCAAGCTCACGCTATCTCTGGGCGTACTCCTTAAAACTCTCATTATTCTTTTGTGACAGACTTTGCAACTGCATTATGTTAGGCGCCATGTCAGTGTTGTATTGGTAGTGTCTTACAAAGGCTTCAACTAATTCGCGCCAATTACGGACATGACTCCTTTCGAGTTGCATATACCATTCCAAGGACACCCCATACAGGCTATCCTGGAAAAAGTGCATCAGCAACTTCTCATCATCAGAATAGGTAGGCATCTTTCTAGCATAAGCCCTGACATGGGTCTTGGGACAAGTGACACCAGTGTACTTTTCAAAAGTGGGAACCTGGAACTTATGAGGAATTTTAACACTAGGAACCAGTCCCAAATCATCTATATTGAGCCACAATGAGTTTTGATTTTCAAAAGCTTTCATTTTTTCCTCAATCATTTTGAATCTCCTATCATTATCAGGTTGGTGGCCAGCATCTTTACCTGGCATAGAGAACACATCATCATGTTGATCATCCCAGTGATGGCCTCCAGCACCATGCACCGCGCATACACTATTACCTCCTCCCACGGTAGGGATTACAACAGCATCTACCCCGCCCTGAGGAATAACAACACCGGGAGTAGGAACACCTCCATCCAGAGGAATAACATGAACACCATTACCATCACCTCCTCCGCCCAGAGGAATAACACCAGTATGAACACCCCCATAAAGAACCCCATCTTCATCAACTCTAGCAATCAGAGGCTGGACAAGAGTCATTAATTGCTTTTGACCTTGAGCAACACCTTGCATTAAATCCATGAATTGAGTCATGCGGTTCCGCATTTTAACCATCTCATCTTGTAGTTGGTCCATAGCTTTCTTCTGATTCTGTCGAGTAGAGTAACGGTGGATGTGATGATCAGCAATCCTGACTGAAAAAAAGAACAAGATAAGAAACCCATAGATAAACACCTGCTATGCAAAATGAGTATGAGTATGTTTATGCAAATGCAAACATCATACTTAAACATTTTTGAGGTATATCTACTTTGATTCCAGCTTTGAAACCGGGTAAGGGATCAGACACAACACCGGAAAATAAATCCGGGCACAAAGATACTGCAGATCCAAAGCAACTGAAATAAACCTGTAGAGTAAAAAAATACTGTTGAAACACATGCGGCTGAAACAAACATTCTAATACAAGAATTCAAGAATTCATACAAACGAGTCTGATATAATCAAAGGTGACTCCATCAACAAGCCTGATGGAAATCACAATAAATGACAAATAGAGATATCACTACAAATCAATCCCATACAAACTGGCTTCGACTTCCTCTAGAAGGTCCACAGTATCGGGATGTGCTGGTCGAACTATCAACCCTTTAATCAACTTGCTTCTCTTTTCAATGTCTTGTTTCAATCTGGCAATCTGCTCTTCACTGTCGTCATCTCTGCACTTTGATTTCTTGATCTCAGCTTGCACTTTAAGCTCTTCAATTTCTTTCTGAGCCTCCTTCCACTTGTCAAAGAAATGCTTCTTACCCGCTTTCGCCTTTTGGAGTTCTTCCTTCAGTTCTCCGTTTTCAATCTTGACTTCGTCCCACATGTCCTGATACTTATCAAGCTTGAACTTTGTCTCGGACAGGGTTTGTTTGGTTTGCTTATGAGCTGTGCCAGAAGATTTAGTAGCCATGTTGGCTTTCCGATAATATTGAGCCCTGTCAGCGAGATCTTTCTCTCTTTCTTCTAGGCGCTTCATCATATCTTGCATTTTCCACTTCAATTCCAAGTTGTCATGTAGAGCACCTTGCAGACGACTACTCAAATCAGAATTCTCTACCCTCAGACCGTGCACCAATTCCCGCTGTTTGTTGAACTCTTCAATCGGTACAATGATCCTCTCCTCCACCATCTCAGGATACAAAGGAGGCGTCTGATCAAAAGGCAAGTATAAATCTTTAACTCTCTTCTTTACCCAATCTTCGTATGGAGAATAAGCTCGATTATTGGGTTTGCCCAAAGCAATTTTTCCTTTCTTCTGCATACTGAACCAAGCATTAGAAGCATTCTGTGCTATTGCCAAGTCATCTGTTATATGGAAATATAGAGACTCTTCTACATCCATCCCAACCGGTGGATCCATCAGAGCATATCCAAACTGCCTAATGGCCAAAGAAGGGTTATAGTTGATTCCTCCTTTTCTCCCTATCAACGGAATGTTAGGAAATTCTCCGCAGCTATGAATAATCTCTTTACCGAGTGATCCATGATCTATCCAGACAATGTCTTTAGTAGCCAAACCCATCAAACGCTGATTCCATTCCAAAGAATCTTTAGAATCTGCAAAAGCACCTGACTGAGGTAGACGATTTGCGTACCATTTATAAAAAAGAGGCGCACAACAGTGAACCATCCCACCTTTTCTGTTTTCATTTCTGTTAAACATGGCATAATGAAAGTCTCCCAATAAGGTTGGTACCAAATTTTGCATCGTGAATATCCTGATAGCATCTATATTAACAAAATCAGGCTCGTTGGGGAACAGAACGATACCATGCACATAGAGAGCCAGCAATGCGTTAAAAACAGTCCATTCCTTGTCTTTAGCTGCCTCTTGAGATTTCTTCACCAGATACCCCAAATGATAGCCACTGAACTTTCCTTTGCTAGAAATATTGGCCTCCAATGTTGACTTGCTCAAATAAATAGCATCAGCCACAACTTTGAAATCAGGATCAGTCTTTGAACCAAAGAATGGAGCACCTTCTTTGATAGAAATTCCCAAAATGTTTGAATATTCCTCCAGGGTAGGGACTAACAGATAGTCTGGAAATATGAAGCATCGTAGAGGAGGATCGTAGAATTACATCAAAGTGTGAAGACCTCTATATTCGTAGTCACCGAGATTGTGAACAAAGGACAGGATCCGACCATACTTTTCCTTGAAAATCCCCAACACTTTTGGACTTGCCATATCCTCCAGGCTATTAAGCTGACCAAGACTGAGCTTTGAGAACTTATAGACAAGGATTTTCTTCTTCTTCTTCTTAGTGTCCATCCCTATGAAAACCCGTCGACTGGAATAAAAAATCAGATATTACCTTGAAATGAAAAACATGAATGTTAGAAAAATGATGCAATGCAGAGCATGGGATTAAGGGTTCCAGATAGACCGGACAACTGCTGTACTGAACCCACTGGATAAATTCAAAGGTCTGCCCAAATACCCAGAATACTGGAATAGCCAGAATACCAGAATACTACACTAACAAATCCACTGATAGGAAAACCAGAAAATTAGGTATGTGGAGGGTCAAGGTTACCTGCAAACCTGTAAACATCCCGCCCCTCTCACATATGGGTACTAGAAAACAAAAGTTCCTCAACTTCTGGCACTGAGGTCGAGAAGCAATAATACATTCATTCTTCCGGGTACAGTATTATCGCCAATCGAGGAGCGCCTCCACTAATTCTCTCACAAGAAGGTCATCCTATGGAAAGTTCTCAGCTTTGGGTCCTCGGATCAAGAAGCGTAATGGGTTTTCCATTTTTGGTCTGCCATTATCACCTTTTGGGAGGATTATCTCTACTGAGTCCTTGGGAATGGTCACCAGAGTCGGCAGCTCATCAAGGGACCATCCAATGACCTGCATCAACATGCAGTATCAGATATCTCCTGAAAGAACCTCGTCTGACTGTGGGTCTCGCGAACACTCCACGTGGTCACCACCATGCGAGCGACACAACTATCCACGCTAAAACCTGTGTGTATGTTTAAGCCTGGGTAGTGGGCTTATCTCTCAGAACACTCATCCCGCCAAACAGAAAAAACTAGTACAGTCCAGCATATGACAATAATGAAATGCAATAAATATGGTAAAAAATAGTAATATACAACAGATAATGCACAACACAAACACCCAATGAAATAAACACACAAGCGCTAGGATTGACTCGCATAGGGAACCAGAGTCCCCAGCAGAGTCGCCAGCTGTCGCAACTAGCGAAAAATAACCGGCGAGAAACTAGAACAGAAGAGTCGCCACCGAACGTTATTTATCCCGACGCAGGGAAAGGAAACAATCGAAGAAAACCTGAAGAAAAAGGGAAAGACATGGTCATCGCAACCATAGTCTGGGCTCGGGAGTCAGTTACGCGAGGGGAAGGTATTAGCACCACCACGCGTCCATCGTACTCGATGAGATCCACGCTTGTTGTCTAATTAAAGGGTGAGTTTTCCTAAAGTCTATGGCTAAATGGAATCGGGGAAGGGGAAAACAAATACGGACTCGCAAGGATTATCCCAATCCAATGCCTACGTATCTTCGTGGACGAACGAAGAACCAGAGTTAACATAGTTCGACGGACTACGCACTAAAGGGGGGAAGGTTGCTCGCCAAGACATCGCCGTCTCGTGCCTACGTATCCTCAATCTAACTAAAAGGAAGAAATCAGTGCAGTCTTAGTTCGGCCTAACAAGGTCTTTGTGTTTTTTATGAGCAGCGTTAAGTTCGCGTCTGATAGTTAGGGTCGATGCCTGTTTGCGACTGAACGGAAATAATGTGCTTTTTCCTGAAAATGGTCTAGAACCAAACAATCCCTAAGGATGAAAAAGATTTGAATTTATTTTTGTGTTTTTTAGACAGTAGTGATTTGAGTTAGTTCATAACTTGCATTGCACGAAAGTCTATGACGTAGGAACGAATGCGTCGCATATCGTCCCCAACAGAACGTACGCTAAACATCCTAGAAGAATGAAGGGAGACCCTCATTCCCCACTTCCCACATACTTAAGGCTCGTGCGCAATACACGTTGTCTTTATTAAGTGTTTTAGAAGTGTTAAGAGATGAGAAGAGAAGACTCAAATGAGAAGAAAACACTAATGGGAATATGAAAATCCTAATGTTGTCATGCAAAAGTGGCCCTAAGGTCGAGGTAAAAAGGGGAGATTCTACCTAATGTTAGCATACATGGTTTGAATCCTAATGTCTACCCTACTCCAAGCTTAATCAAAGATTAAGTTGGACTAGGGAACCCTAAGGGAAAAAGGCAAATCCAAGACTTAAACAAGTCTTGAGATTCAAGAGAGAGAAAATAGTGAAAGAGATGAAGAAGAAAGTGAAACATGATATGAGAAACAAAGTAGGGCAGCAAGGACATCATGCATATCATATTCAATTCACACCACCAAACATGCTTCAAAAGATCACACATTGAAGCTCAAGAAAGAAGGTAGAAGTAAACAAGAAATAGTGCAAGCAAACTTGCTTTAAGATCAAAATTAAACACCAATAATCAACACTGAGGATATATGAGCAAAGTAAGATGAGAAGGAAGCAAGGTCAGAACTCAAGTCACATCATGATCATTCAATTCAAACATGTAAGAAAGCTTCACATTAGCATGCATCATGAACCAAAGTAGCAACAATCAAATGCTAGTGAAATGCATCATGGATATCAATCATTAAAGACCAAGTGAAGTGAACAGCATGAAGTGAATCCAAGTGGGCAGTAGCAAATTCATCATCCATGAACCATAATCAAACCCAACCCCATCAAGAAGAATCACCAAGCATTATACTCAAAACATGTGTCAAAACTAGGCAAGTATGCAACAAGATTAGGTCCAAAATGATTCACATACTTCCACACAAGTAAGGCAACACAAAAGATAGGTCATGCACCAAGGACCAAGGCAAATCAGAACCTTAAACATGTCTTATCAATCCAAGAAAGATCACAAAGAATCAAGGAAATTCATGTCATTCAAAGGCACAAAAATTGGTAAAGAAGTGTGCATTAACATGCTCAAAGCATCATTAAATGAAAGCATCAACCAAAAATAGCAAAGTGATTCAATAAAATCCCAAAAAATATCCAAAGACAAGTTTAAACATCTAATTTACATGTACAAAAATATTGGAACAAAACTAGTTAAAGAACATGTCCAAAAGTGATCCACAAGGCAAGGTATGCAAGTAATCGAGTAAGAATCGAGGGCTAACAAAACTTGAATGGAAAGTCACTAAAAAGTAACTCAAACCAAGCCCTAACCAGCATAAAAACATCCTTATATCAAGGTCTAAATTTGGCTAAAAAATTAGCCTCAAAAGATGAGCAATGATCAACAAAATTCCTAACCCTAAGTGAAGGGCATCATTGGAAACACACTTTCAAATTAAATCCAAATAAAATAATAAAAAACAAATAAAAAATAAAATAAATAATGAAAAATAATTCAAGACTTTAATTGGCCAGAAAATATTTTTTTTTTTTGGTATTTTTTAATGATTCTAAGAATTAAAATAAAATTGAAATGAAAACTGAAATAAAATAAAAAGAATAAAACAGAATGTGAAACAAGGGGGTGCATGAGTAATTAACAAAAGGAGACCACCTGTCTGGGCTTGCACTGGGAGGGTGCAAATGGAAATTCGCAGGCCCATGGTCATGTGAATTCAGATTTTATAAAAAAAAGAAAAATGAAAAGAATAAAAAGGCAAGTGTGTAACAAAAAGTATATGACTTGGACATCAATTGGATCACTCATTTTTAAGTCACAAAAGACAAAAACAAATAGCATGGACACTCACTCTCCGCCACGTAATCATCATCAAGCCCCAACCATGCAGGCTTCCTCTTCGCACATGAACAGTGACATAAAGAAAATGCAGACCGCCGGCCACCGCCGGCGGCGGCTGGCCCGGCCAGAAACGAAAGCACCAGGGCACCCCCCCCCCCCTCAGTTTTTTGCGTAGAATCCAAAAACAAACTTAGTTTTCAAATTTAAAGCCTCTAACACCCTCAAAAATAGTCACAGAGAAAAAGGTCATGGTGTGCAACTTTCACAAATCAAAACAACAACAACACAAACATCTTATGCATCAACTCAGGACTCCAAATGTGCAGATAACACACTCAAAACACGTAAGACATGAGGGAAAAGAGTTGAAGAAAGGTTATCAAAAGTGGAACTCTTGATACTTTCTAACTTTGCTCCAAAGCTTTAAAACCACCCTCCTTCTAGCCTTTTAGGACTCCTAAGATGATGATGGAAGCAAGAATGGGGAGAAAGAGCCTTTGGTGAGTGAAATCCGAATAGTGAAGATTTTTGAGAGAGCGTGACCTTTAGGGTTTTGTTCTGAACACAATGAGCAACCACCCTCTTTGCTCGGGTTTTTTGGGGTTATATATGGATGGTTTGAGGTTAAAAAGTAAGTTTTCACTGTGGTAAACTTGTGGTAACAGATTTAGAGGAAAACTTGGAAAATAGAGGGTGGAGATGTTGTCACGAGTTAGCATGTGATGAGGTGTATGATGGTGATTTTGATTGTCTTTGTGATGATCAGAATGGAGAGAGTGGCATGGCATTCTTGCTGAGCAAGTTTGTTGGTGTTTTGACATTATCCTTTCATGGCAAAAAATCTCCAAATGGTACAAAGTTGGTACGTGCATTGTGTGGCTATTTTAAGCAAAGTTTGGTAAGGCATTTTGGTACATAATTCGTGTGATTTTGGGCAGGTCTTGGTTGCTGTAAGATTATGGAACATAATGCATCATTTCATGCATGAGAAATAATTCAAGTTAACAACTTTGAGCCACCATAAACCAATGGATTCTAACTCAATTTGTGTCATCAAATGCTCTTTAGAAAGCTTGCATATCAAGGAGTAATTTTGATGTCCAATCCTTCTTAGCTTTGATCCAATCCATTATAACCCAAAAAATCAGGAAAAGCAATGTAACCCCATCAATTGTTTTATAAATTATATTACGTGAAAAAATTTACAGTTAAAAAAAATTATTCTATCAATAAAATAAACAATTTAAATTTTCCTATAATTTTTTAGTATATTTTAATTTTTTAATATAATAATGTATATTATTATATTAAGTAATATTAAAAAATTTATTATTGGTTTTAAATATTTGACATGACATATTTAACTTAAATAAGTTAAACAAAAAACTAAATTTTTAAATGATAGATTAAAACATTCAAATTTAAAAATTAAAAAATTAAAAGCGCATTTAATCTTAACATAAAATCAAACTTTCCTTAAATAACTTTTTAAAAAACTATATTATTAAAATTTATAATTTATATATACCCTAAATAATTTGGCCCTATATTAAATCATTTGGTTTTCCTTCAAGATAATTTAAAATATAGGATATTTTGAATCAAATAGTTTTATAAATTATACATAGGAAAAAATATTAATAATTGAAAAAATATTTATTCTATCAATATAATAAACAATTTGAAATTTTACTATTATTTTTTTAGCATATTTTAACTTTTTAATATAATAATTTATATTATTATATTAAGTAATATGTAATATTAAAGAATTCAAGATAATTTGAAATGTATGATATTTTTGAATTTAAATAAAAAATGTACTATATTAATAATGGAAAGAATTCAATAAAAGTGAAACAAAATATTATTTTTGATGAGTATTAGTTTTGATGTCGATCCACTTCCAAATCGGCATGGAATCCTCTAAATCATTGCAGAAGGCACGTTATAAATATTTTTTATTTGTTATTGACTCAGCACAACCTATATATAAAACGACTCCTCTCAACTATTTCACTCACTTTTCATAGTTAGCTATTCAAATTAAATTCTGAAGGATGGTTGTATTGTACTCTGGCTGATTATCATATCCAGGATTTTGAAGCTCCCACTCTATGGTTAACAGATTATTCCACCAGATTAGAATAGGCTTATTTGAGTTTCCCTTTAATATCCGTAGCTATGTTCGAAACAATTCCGATATGTTACTTCTTTTATTTTCTCGTTAGTTTAGTTTGATATCATGAGGTTGATTTAATGAAAATGACAATTTTGCCAAGGTTTTAAAATATGCTTTTTTGTTGCTTATTTTAAGGGAATGCTCAATACTATATTTATCAATTGGCACGTGCCTTAGTTAGTTTGTGTATATTTTGTTGTATCGTGATTGCCCCTCCGCGTCTCCAATTTTACCCTAATTAATTTTTCCCATTTCATATAATTAAAAAAAAAAAAATTACTAAAATTTTATTATAGTTCATTCATTGTAACTATAAAAATTTATTATAATTTTCATATTAATTAGGTATTAAAATTTCAAGTAACCATTGAATTTGCACCGGTATTAATTTCGTACGTGCATTTTTTTTTTTGTTTTTCAATAAGCAAAGGATAACATTAGAACGAGAACAAAGGGTTTTCGAAACTTCTTACAGAAAAAACGAGACTAAGCTCGCCAAAAGAAGATTACAAAACCAATTAGGCCTAATGAAAGTAGATTAAGGGGTGCCTACTGAAATCATAAAAGCTACATTTGGTATCGGTAATTTTCCCGATGAACGACCATCTCCAAATTAACGCTTTAATATTCCAAACCACATCTAATACATTCCAGGAATCATTCCTAAAAATAATACTATTCCTCAACAACCATAAATACCAAGCGATAGCCAACCAAAAACAACCTTCCCTCCCACTCTTCACTTTGTTCCTCTTACAAAAATGACACCATTTCAAGAAACTCTCTTTAATATTACTAGCACCAAAATCCTCAAAACCAATCCACTCGACGATATCCTTCCAAACCAACAAAGAAACATTACACCGTAAAAGTAAGTGATCCAAAGTTTCATTCTCCAAAGAACAAATAACACAACACAAATCACTATCCGGATCCATACAACCTTTAACATTAAGAGAATCCTTTGTTGGAATCCTATTAATAAAAACCCTCCAACCAAAAGCCTTAATTTTTAAAGGCACATGCATCTTCCAAACCAAATTAAAAGCATCATCATAATTATTATTAGGACCATAAGGGATTCGGAGAAATTGAAGAAGAGAATAAAAACAACTAACCGAAAAATCTTCCGAACCATACAACGACCAAGTCACCAAATCATGCTCCATAGAAACCGGCCGAATAAGTTGAACCTCGGCCCTCAACAACAAAAAATCAACGGCCGCCGCATCATCAATTGTGGAAGACACTCCAAAATCCCCCCAAAGCCAAACCTCACCACCCCATACAAGCAACCGACACCTCTTTAAGGCAAGACAATTCAAAAAGGCGAGGATATTTATCCTTAAGACAAATATCCCCCACCCAACAAGCAAACCAAAAGGAAGTAGAATAACCATTCCCAATAGAGAATCTACAATTGGAAGCAAACCAATTTTCCGTAACTCCTTTATCCAACCCAACAATATCCCTCCACCAAAAGGAGTAACGAGACTTCCTACTACAACCATTCCCGGATCCCACTATTCTCAAATTCACATCTTCATACCTAACTTTAAGAATCTTATACCATAAAGCATTAGACTCCGATAAGATCCTCCACCTCCACTTATTGAGGAGGGCCAAATTAAAATCATCCACCCTTCTCAAACCAAGACCCCCTTTTTCAACCGGAAGACACACCTCCTTCCAACTCACCCAATGAATTTTTCTAATCCCCTCCTTCCCTCCCCAAAGGAAGTTGCTTTGGATTCTAGTGATAAGATTCACAATTTTCACCGGCGCTTTATAGAATGAAAGCATGAAAATCGATAAGCTAGAAAGAACCGATTTTAACAAAGTGAGTCTTCCTCCAAAACTAAGCAACCGATTGCTCCAACAAGCAAGCCTCATTTTCATCTTAGAAATCAACTCCGACCAAATGGACATACCATTGGAATTAAATCCAATAGGGATGCCAAGAAAAACAAAAGAATTTTCCTCTCTTTTACAAGAAAGAAAAAAGGAAGCCACCTCCAAGAAACGAGAACTAATATTAATTCCAATGAGTTTGCTTTTATGGAAGTTAATACCGAATCCCGATACGATCTCGAAACCCCTCAATACCAATTTTATGGCCCAGATATGCTTCCAACTACCTTCTCTAATCATTAAAGTATCGTCCGCAAATTGAATAATGCCAACTAAACTCACCCTTAAAGTTGAAACCCTCAAAATCTCCATTCTCCACCGATTTGGACACCATACCCCTCAACCCTTCCGCCACAATAACAAAGAGAAATGGAGAAAGCGGATCTCCCTGTCTCAAACCTCTCTCCACCACAAACTCCTTCGTTGGACTACCATTAACCAAAACCGACATTTTACTAGAAAAATTAAAGCATCCATCCATTTCATCCAAACTTCCCCAAACCCCATTTTCCTTAACATAAATCTAAGGAAATTCCAACTAACCTTGTCATAAGCTTTCTCGAAGTCAACTTTAAAAAGTAAAATACCTTTTCCCTCCTTTTTGGCAAAATCCACCAATTCATTTGCCACCAAAACGCCATCCAATAATTGCCTACCTGGAACAAAAGCCCTTTGACAATTCGAAATAATCGGGTCCAAAACCAACTTAAGTCTAGCCGCCAAAAGCTTAGAAATAACTTTATACACACAACCCACAAGGCAAATAGGCCTATAATCATCCAACCGTAACGGATTAGAAGACTTGGGCACCAAAGTCAAAAAAGAAGAAATGAAGGTTTTAGAAAACAAAGCACCAGAATGAAAGCTTTGAAAACAACTAATAAAGTCATCCTTCATAAAATTCCAACACTTTTTAATGAAAAGGAAAGAGTAACCATCGGGACCCGGGCTTTTAGTCCCATCACAACTCCACACCGCATTCTTAATTTCCTCCTTCGAAAAAGGAGCTTCGAGAGAAAGTTTATTCGTCAAAGAGATCCCTTTAAAAGAATGACCATCAAGAGAAGGTCTTTCTTTATCCGGTTCAACGAATTTAACCTCGAAATGCCTCCTAACCTCCTCCTTAACTTCATCCACCTTATTCACCAAACCATGATCTGTTCCTAACGAACCGATATAATTGCGCCTCCTCCTCTCCTTCAACACTCTATGAAAAAATTTACTATTTGAGTCTCCATCATTTACCCACTTTAATCTAGAATTTTGAATTAGCATATTCTCCTTAATCCTAAGGTTAAGCCAGAATTTGTCACCACCATTCTTCTTCCTCAACAACAAATCCTCCTTCTCCGACTCCCCAAACTCCTCAACCCCATCATCCTCCAAATTCAACTCTCTAACACCATCTTCCATCTCCAAATTGTACCTCCCAAACACATTAATGTTCCACCATTTTAGACTTTCTTTTAAAATACGCAATTTCTCCTTAAGAATGAAATCTTTCCTCCCCACCACAACTATCTTCTTCCATTCTTTTTCGACAAAAGGCAAAAATCGAGAGTTGGAAAACCATTCATTGTTGACTTTGAACGGTTTCGGGCCCCAATCCGATTTATCCACCATAAGCCAAACCGGACAATGATCCGAAATATCCCTTTGACCTATCAATTGAGCCACAACCCCCCAACTATCAATAATTCCATTTGTCACCAAAAAACGGTCAATTCTACATTTTACTATACCATCCCCTCCGTACCAACTGAACTTATTCCCCCTACAAGGTAAATCCACCAAACTACCTTAAAAAATAAACTCTTCGAAATCTCTCCATTCCGCTCCCGAATTAAAAGCCGTCCTCCCTCTTCTCTCCCGAGAATTACGAACTGCATTGAAATCTCCTCCAAACACCCATTCTCCTTCCGGATCGGCCGCCTTCAAATCCAAAAGATTCCTCCACAGAATTCTTTTCAACTCAAGGGAACACGGAGAATAGATATTAACAATGTAATACAAGTTATTCAACCACCGCACCTTAACACCAAGATACCCAGGACCTCTAAAGCTGTATATAACCTCAACCGAGCTTACTTTCCACAAGATGAGCATCCCTCCTGACAATCCATCTGAATTAACAAAATAATACTCGATATCTTCATTCCACCAAAAACTACGAGCCACCCTATCCGAAAGAGCTTGAATTTTTGTTTCTTACAACAAAAATAAGTCCGCATTACCTTTAGATATAATATGAGAAATTCTACTTCTCTTCACTCTACTACCTCCCCCTCTAATATTCAAAGATCCAATAATCATTTCAACAAATTATTCTGCCCCTTCCTCCCCAACAATATAGCTTTATCAACTCTCTCCAAATCCGACAATCTCTTTTGGTAATCACCCTTTGACTCCCTTTTCACAACCCCTAAATTGGCCATAGACTCCCATAATTTAACTCCAAGATTAGAGTCCAAATTATCCATCAATTTTTTATTGCATCTATTAATATTAGAAAGCTCTGACTGTTCACCATGGGCAACATTACTATCTACTAAATTCAAAGAGTGCAAACTAGAAGAAGGCACAGTAGAACACGCACCGACAACCGATACACCCACCGCCCCACCTTTCTCTAAAAACCTCCTTTTAAAGAATTGTTTTTTCCTTGGTTTATAACACATCCCCTTTAGGGGCCTAGTCGTCCCATAAAAATGATTCATCTTACGTGCATTTCTTAACATATTTTAAAAATTAGTTAATAAATTTTCATTGTCTAATATTTGAATCAATAATTTTTCTGTTTCATGTAATTTATACAATAAAAAAAATTATTAAAATTTAACTCATTACAAGAGCAAAATTTATTATATTTTTCCACAATTTTTTGTAAATGTTTTTTTTTTGTAAGCAAGTAGATTAATAAACCGAGAACTAAGGGTTCTCAAACCTGTTTACAAAAAGGAACGAGTCCGACAACTCGACAAAAAGAAAATTGGAAACCAATTGCACCTACGATAAGGCGATCAACGGATTTTTACAAAAATCGTAAAAATTACAATTGGAATTACCAATTTCACCTATGAGGGACCATTTCCATGCCGTAATTTTGATACTCCATGCAATATCTAGAACGTTCCAGCTTTGATTCTCGAAAATTACACCGTTCCTAGATATCCATATATTCCAGTAGATAGCCAACCAAAGAACTCCCGCTTTCCCAGATGAAACACCCTGAGATTTGCAAAAGGAGAACCACCGCAAAAAACTATCTTCGGAACACACAACATTATCCACACTACTATCTACAAAACCAATCCACTCCCGAATCTCCCTCCAAATCAACCTCAAATTCCTACAACTTAAGAAAAGATGAGACTCTGATTCTTCAACCCTATTACAAAAAACACAAACATAATCGGAATCGGGCAAAATTACACCTCTGTGGCGAAGGTTAACCTTGGTTGGCAACCTTTTCCAAAATAATCTCCATCCAAAAGTTTTCAAACGATACAGTACACTAAGTCTCCATAACCGCTTCCAAACTCCCTTCATACCTTGCATCTGCGCATTAGAGTGCGCATTTAATAACTCCGCTCCAGAATTATTGCCAGATTCGACAATAGAGCCAGCAGGAACAGCAGCTGAACCTGCCACTAGACTCCCAGCCAGAACCTCCGCCCCATAGCCTGTATCTGTCGCGAAAACACCGAAAAGCATGTTTGTCTCGTTCTGAAATTCTGCACTATGAACCAGACCAGACTCTGTAGTATGCTGAATAGTAGTTGCCTCCTCCACAAATTGAGATCCTGCAAAAGAATTAATACCAGCAGAAATACCTTCTGCATTAGCATAAAAAACATCCACTACATTTTGAAAAGCTGCTATATTATTCACAATAGGATTAGTTCCAGCCTGTGTTGCAGTGAGAACCGTCTTGTGGGCAGCAAGAATGTCGGCACAGGATTTGACCAAAAATCCAAGCCCTGGGTATGGCAGCCAAAAAACAGTGTCGCGGCTGTATCCAACAAAAGCTAAATCCCTCAACAACCTCAGTAGCTCGTTCCGACTATCTTCTACTACTGAATTATGACTCCTCTTGACACCCAAATCACCCCATCTCCAACCCCCATCCACCCAACCTCCCAAACTAGCCACCGAAGCGTTTTGAAGCCCAGAATATGAAAAAAGAATGGGAAATTTCTCCTTGAGACTAAAATCTCCCAACCATCTAAAATGCCAAAATGACGTGTTATAGCCGTTACCTATCACAAACTTACAATTATCCATGAAAATATCGACATCAAGATTTTTATCTATCCCCCCAATATCGTTCCACCACACCGAATTAGAGCTACTAGCTTTAGATTGGGAACCACCCTTAACCATACTAGAACATATGTCTCTGTACCGAGCTCTCAAGATTCTATACCACAAAGACTCTGATCCTTTCAAGATCCTCCACCTCCATTTAAGAAGAAGGGCCATATTGAAGTCCACGATACTTCTCACCCCTATTCCCCCTTTTTGAAACGGCTTACAAACATCCTTCCATCCGATCCAATGAATCCTCCGTCTTACCTCCGATCCCCCCCCAAAGAAAGTTACTTTGCAAACTCGTGATTTCTTTTACAATTTTAACCGGCATCCTATAGAAAGAGAGCGTAAAAATAGATAAAGAACATAACACCGATTTTAGAAGGGTAATTCTACCTCCAAGACTAAGGGTACGACATTTACAATTAGAAAGCCGACGTTTAATCTTATCAACCAAACTCCTCCACATCAAAATTCTTTTCGGGTTGAAGCCTATAGCAATACCAAGAAAAGTAAAATTGCTTTCCTCCATCCTACAAGAGAGAAAAGAAGTCGCCGCCTCCAAAAAATAAGGGTTAACATTAATACCAATAAGCTTGCTTTTATGATAGTTAATTCCCATCCCCGAAACAAGTTCAAAACTCCTAAGAACCGCCTTTAACGCCCACACTTGTTTCTAACTACTTTCCCCGATAAGCAAAGTATCATCCGCGAATTGAAGAATTTTAACCGAGCAATCCCTATTGATAGATATTCCTTCATATTCACCAATTTCCACCGCCTTACTAACCAAACCTGAGAGCCCTTCCGCTACAAGGACAAAGAGAAAATGAGAAAGAGGCTCTCCTTGTCTCAATCCTCTCTCCACTTTAAACTCCTTAGTTGGGCTTCCGTTGACAAGCACCGACATCTTGCTATTGAAAATTAAAAACTCCATCCATCTCAACCAAAAATCACCGAAACCCATCCTCCGCATCATGAATCTAAGAAAGTTCCAACTCACTTTGTCATAAGCTTTTTCAAAATCCACCTTGAAAAGGATACAACTCTTTCCTTCCTTCCTACTAAAATCCACCAACTCGTTCGCAACAAGAACTCCATCTATAAGTTGTATTTCGGGGACGAAAGCACTTTGACAATTAGATATGATAGAACCCAAAATGACCTTCAACCTTCCCGCCAAAAGTTTAGTTAGAATTTTATACAAGAAACCTACTAAACAAATTGGCCTATAATCGTCTAAGCTCAACGGGTTTGAAACTTTAGGAACTAGCGTCAAGAAAGAAGATGTGATAGAGTTCGATAAAACTACACCCGAATGGAAGCCATTGAAGAATCCAACCACATCTTCTTTTACTATGTGCCAACATTTCCGAAAAAAATACAAAGAGAAACCATCCGGTCCCGGACTTTTCGATCCCTCACACCCCCCACACCGCTTCTTTTATTTCATCCTCCATAAAAGGAGCTTCTAACGACTCTCTTTCAACACTATCAATGCTCCTAAAAGAAATGCCCTCTAAAGTAGGTATCACTTCAACCTCTTCGACGAATTTCCTTGAGAAGTGTTCAAACACCTCATTCTTCACCTTACTAACCGAATTCGCAACTCCACTAACCGAATTGAAAGTCCCAATATGATTGCATCTCCTTCTCTCTTTCATAACTCTGTGGAAAAACCTACTATTATTATCTCCGTCGTTATTCCACTTCACCCTCACCTTTTGGATTAGCATGTTCTCCTTTATCTTAAGATTAATCCAAAATCGGCTAGATGCTTCCTTCCTTCTAGAGAGAATGTCCGCAAAATCACTATCATTATCAAGAGATAGTAAATCATCCGCTTCATTCAACTCTCTAACCCCTTCCTCCACCTCTAACTCATACCTCCCGAAAACCTTCGAATTCCACCACCTAAGACGGTCTTTAAGGAGTCTCAATTTCTCCTTCAAAACAAAGTCACTTCTACCAACCACGTTCATAAGCTTCCACGCCTTTTCAACAAATGGGATGAATTCTTTAGACATAAACCACTCATTGTTAAATTTAAAAGGCTTCGGTCCCCAATCAGCCCCGTCTATCACCAACCAAATTGGACAATGGTCTGATAGATCCCTTAGACCAATAGATTGACCTACCACCCCCCATCTTTCCATCAAAATATCCGAAATTAAGAACCGATCAATCCGACTCATAGACTTCCCATCGCCACTATACCAACTATATTTTTTTCCTTTACACGGAACATCCACCAAGTTGCTATTTGCTATGAACGAAGCGAACTCCAACATCTCCGACCTTTTATAAACCCCTCCTCTACCTCTCCTTTCACTAGGACTTTTAACCGCGTTGAAATCTCCGCAAAAAATCCATTCTCCATCTACGTGCTTTTCTTTAAGTTCAATCAAATTTGCCCATAAAGATTTCTTCTTAGCCACCTCACAAGAAGAATAGATATTAGTGATGTAATAGGTAAAATTTCTCTACCTAATCTTCACCCCCAAGAAACCTTCACCTCTAAAGCTACATAAAACATCAAACTTACCCTCCTTCCACAAAATCAAAAGACCTCCTGAGAAACCTCTAGATTCCGAGAAAGAGAAACCAATATCCTCTTTGCTCCAAAGACTCTTTATAACACCTTCCTTCATTGTTGTAAACTTCTTTTCTTGAATAAAAAAAATGTCGGCGTTCCCTTTTTGTAAATGTATTACAATTTTTTGATAAATTTTCATTTTTAATCATTTTAATTAATAATTTAATTTTATCTGTTTTATATTAATAGAAAAATTATTAATGACAAATACCTTTTTTATTTTATATTTATTTGGCTTAATTGCAATTTTGGTTCCCCTATTTTCATTTTTTTTAGTTTTGATATCCCTATTTTAAAATCTAGAATTTTTGTTCCTTTATTTTCAATTTTTTTGAGTTTTCGTTCCCCTATTTTAAATTCGGGAATTTGTGTACCTCCATTTTCATTTTTTTTTGAGTTTTGGTCCTCTTATTTTCATTTTTTTTTAACTTTTGGTCCCCTATTAAATTAGTTCTAAATTGGAAAGGAGGACTAAAATTCAAAACAAAACTTAAAATAGGGATTAAAACTAAACAAAAATGAAAATAGACCAAAATTTTGGATTTTAAAATAGGGGACCAAAATAAAAAAAAAAAATTAAAAATGGAGGAACAAAAATTTCGGATTTTAAAATAGGGGGATTAAAACTCAAAAAGATGAAAACAGAGAGGGCAAAATTACAATTATGCCTGTTTATTTTTATATTTATCAAATATATAATATTTGGCTCAAATATTTGTATGAATGAATGATAAATATATGTTTTAATTATTATTGTTATGTGTATTTGTACATAAATTAAAGAAATCATAAAATTTGCTTTAATATTAAACAAACATACACAATTAAAATTGCATTAATTTTTATTTCAACAATAGGAGAATTATTGATGGCAAATATTTTCCTGGGATTGATATAATTTAATTATTTAATAAATTATAAATATATATGATTCAATTGTTTTTAAAACTATTTGATACAACAAACACATTTTTACCGGCATAAAGATATCAAGGGTTATAAGAATATTTAAATCAAGAATAATTTATCATGGTTATTAATTCTTGGGTTAAATAAGTATTAGGTCCATGAAAATAACCCAACATTTAAGTTTGGTCCCTATAAAAATTTTCTTCAAGTTTTGGTCCTCCTAAAGTTTTTTGTTTCTAACTGTAGTCCCTCCCGTTAGTTTCCACTAAGGGTGGCTTATGTGGCATGCCATGTAGAAATTTTTTGATGACGTGGCTTACAGGTGACATTGCCAATGTGTCAAAAATTGCTGACATGTATGCCACGTGGCAATTGTTTCAATTTTAATTTTTTTTATATTAATATCATAATTGAACCTAGAAATGGTAGCTAATTCCTGGCTAATTCCTAGCTAATATGTAGGTAATTTAAACACACCATTTTTGTAGCTAATTCATAGCTAATCTCTAGCTAATTTAAACACACCATTTTTTATAGTTAATTCATAGCTAATGTCTAGCTAATTTAAACACAATTATATTAGTAATACACAACTCAATTGATTCTCATTATAACCCAAGTGTTGCAAAAACATAATACCACATATAATTATGTAATATAGTTTTACTGTCATCTTATAACATTGATCAATAATAATTAATCGTAAAGTGATAGCATAAAATGAGTGTGAGCCGCTCTTCTTGAAGAACTTGAAAACTTTTTGCCAAATTCTTCATGACCAATCCATTCCATGCCTTGTTCCATGTCTTCCCACTTGAAAACTTTTTGCCAAATTCTTCATGATCCTTGCTTTATCTCAAGTCTAGCAATCCACCCTGCAGTAAGTGAAAGTGAATTAACATTATGCACACATTTCAACAGAGAAGAATCATTAGCTTTGAGAAAAGTAGTTGAATCTCAAAAACTATTTCATGATGTTTGCATAAAACTTATTGTGTTTCCATATTTAACTTTGGTTTGTGTTACTTTCGTTTATTTTGATACTTTTCTAAACTGATTATGCATGTGTGTTAACTTAAACTTGTTGTTTGTTGATTCCTTTAAAATGGATGCATACAACTCAGATTGTTTTATATGCTTGTTTGTGATATTATCTAGCAGTTTCTTAATACACCAATATATGAATCTATCAAAATATATTATCCATACTAATAAGGATACATGAAGAAATTTAAAATACTGGTGATGAAGATCATTTGTAAAACATCTTAAGAAATAACAACAGTAAAGTTCAGTTAATTACAAGCAAAATAAATAGCAGTCTGCTACATTTCCATGTCACTAACAAAGCATTTTCAGTTTAGCTCTCATAACATCCATTCGTTTCCAATTCTAACAAGCATGCATTCAATCCAAGTTCATGTTACCATTCAAGTAGCACAGATTTTCACATCAGTTTCAAATTACTAATAACAGTTCATGCATGACAGTTTCAGCATATACTAACATTTCCTTCATTACAATTCAAGTTAAATCAACCAACAATATCTAGCTCACAATTAATTTCTGACAGCCACTATAACTGACTCATTCATCTAACTGTATTAACTTCATAAATCCTAAATTTGCATGTATGCACCTCAGAAATACTACTAGTAAACCCATATAAGCAAACAAAATTCCTAGTTAAATTTGCAGCTAATTAATATATTTCTAAAATTGAAAAAAATATTAATAGATTTTATGCAATTTGCTAAATTGAGACAATATTGTTTCTCTATCCCAAATAATGAATTACAAATATCAATAACAAAATGAACTTATCAAATGATACATAATATTTGACATTGGTTTCATGCCCTTAGTTACATTTTTTTTATAAAACTAACTTAACGATCTTATCATCACCAAAGGTGCTTAGTTACATTAGATCTCTAAACATTACGTTTTCAGCATTATATTGATTTTGTAGAAAAATAATATTGTCACAACATTATACACATACTTAAAAATATAGCATTATAACACTACTAAACACGGCCATTACCTTGCGGAGCCTTTGACTCATAAAAGAGTCTTACAGTGGAGTAAATGGTAGAAGGTTCAGCCATTGCACCATTGCCATAATCCCCACAAGCTAACCTCTTTGTCATAGGTGGAATGACGGAAATACCAAGCTCATCAATGGCGATGAGATGCTTCTCTGTAAAAGGATTGTTCCACATAAAAGTGTTCATGGCAGGTGCAACAAAGAATGGCTTGCTGTAGTCCCTGGCCCGCGCGATACATGTCAGTAGATTGTCACACAACCCTCCTGCAATCTATAACAACATATATTGTAAAAGAAATTGGAAAGTATTATAGACCTGGTTTAATTTCTAAAAACATTATCTGTCTTCGAATATTGTAAAAGAAAATGGTGATCAATTACCTTGCCAAGAGTGTTTGCTGATAATGGAGCAATGACCATGATATCAGCTCATTTGCGAAGCTCAATATGAAGCACGTTATCGCCTAGTTTCTTCCAACTAGACCATTCATCGTTGTCCGTATACAAAATCACATCCTTGGGAATCGCTGTTTTGTCAATAAAATACAACGATGGATCGGTGGCTACCGCTCTTACTTCGGCCCATTCACAGAAACATTGACAAAGATTTGTAAATTTAACAGCCGCAACACTCCCACTAATAGCAAGTAAAATCCTAGGCTTCCTGGGTGCAGCAGCCACCGACATATTATCTCCCACTGAACTCACAGGTTTTGAGCAGGCCATCATCAACCAAAAATTTCAACAAAGATCTTAAATATCCACCATTCAAACAGGAGTTTTAGCTTACTCATACAACAAACCTTCAAATTGGTAAAGTAAAATCCCTTTATAAGACATCACTTAATAAAATGAATAATCGTACAAAGTCCAAGTCAAGAAAATCCAAGTTAATATAGATGAATCTAACCGACAATGAGAAACACCCGACCCAAAAGTATATTCTATACTAATTTAAATATATTTTTGAAAAATGAAATCAACATATGTTACTTTCCATACTACATGAAATCCAACCGTGTTCTCTCTCAGTTCCAATTTTCCTTGCTCTTCTTCAGCGATCTTGTGCTCCCTCCGTCTCATTCCGCGTCTCCCTCCGGCGAAATCCCTTCGTCCGTCGCGTTGTTGTGCGGTGTCTGTTCACCTCCGTCTCTGCTCCGCTCGTGGGTGGTGGCGATCGCGGAGGTTAAAGGGTGGTGACCGCGGCTCAGCGTTTTCCGGCCGTTGTTCCTTCTTCAGTGCGTCGAGCTCTGAGATAAGTGTTTTTTTTGCTCCTCTTCTTCTTCTACCGTTGATGTTGCTCTGGAAACAAATGAAATTTAGGAAAAGGTTTAGGGTTTTGAATGAATTGAAAATCTCAAAATTTTGGGATTGAATTATTTGTTTTCATTTAGAGGAAGTTTAGGGATTTAGGGATTATTTGTTTTATTAAGTTGGATAGAAGGAGAAAATTATTTCTGACGTGGCATAAGAATACACAGTTGGCAAGGGATTATTGCACACTTGGCGTGCCACATCATCCTCCGTTAGTGGAAACTAACGGGAGGGATTACAATTAGAAACGGAAAACTTTAGGAGGACCAAACCTTGAAGAAAATTTTTCTAGGGACCAAACTTGAATGTTGGGCTATTTTCAGATACCTAATACTTATTTAACCCTTAATTCTTTATATAAGAAAATAATATAATTCAAGTCACCGCAACAGGTAGACATATTATGTCAACATGTTACACTCTGAAAATTTTAGTTAAAAATTGAGTCATAGCTAAGTATAACCGGATTTCACTTGAGAGTTTTCAGTTTTATTTGTTAATTGATTTTACCTCATCATGTATTGTGTATATTCCTTTTAGATATCTTATGAATAAATAGCTTGCATATTTTCACTCTCAATTTTACTCCCTCTAATTCTCTCTCACTCTCTCCCTCTCCACGCATAATTACTCAATTATTCACCAACTTTGTGGTTTCAAGTTCTAACATATGACATTAAGAGCCTGGTTCGATCCATCAAACACCTAGTGTGCAATCATGACTTCTATCTCCAATGAAAGAATTTCTACAAATCTACCTATTCTTGTTGCGAAGAATTACATCAAATGGTGCAAGCTAATGAAGGTGTTGTTTGACTATCAAGATGTTCTTAATGTGATCAAGAATGGTGTGAATCCTCTTGTTAAAGGTGTTATTCCCGAGCAAAGAGCATCACACAAGGAAGAAAAGAAGAAATATTTCAAGACTTTGATTTTAATCAATCAATGCGTTGATAGGAATAATTTTGAGAAAGTTGGTGATTATGAATCATCGAATCAATCATGGGAAATCTTGGAGAAGGCCTACACAGAGGCTGACAAGGCAAAGGTTGTAAGGTTACAAACTCCAAACGTCAGCTTGAGTTTATTCAAATGGAGGACAAGGAAACCATTAGCGATTTCACGATGAGAATTACTCGGTTGGTGAACCAAGTAAAAGCGTGTGGAGAAACAATTAAGGAGCAGTATGTTGTCACTATGGGTGGGAATAGGTTGGGCCGAGTTAGGCTTTGCCAAGCATGAGTCCTACCTGCTAAAAATTTCAAAGCTAAAGCCTGACCTATGGCCTGTTCTAGGCTTATTTTTAGACATATGTCTGGCCTTTACGAATGCCTGTTTGACCTGTTAGCCTACATAAAAGTCTATTGTATGTGAACGTTTGTAAATAAGCAATTACATTAATGTTTAAATAGACTAACAAATTAAAATATCAATGAGACTAAATGCTTATTTGCATTAACTTATTCAAGTTTACATATTAACATAAGTTTTGTGATACTATTTGTTTGAGAGAACTTATGAAAACAACTTATGACATTGTTCATAAGATTTTTTTTAAACTTATTTTCATAAGTTATTTAAGATAACTAAGCTTTACTTTTTTATTTGAATTAAAAATACAAATACAATATAATAATAATAATATAATTATTCATATTTATTTAAATAGGCCGATCTGAAAGACTTAAAACTCTTTTTTATGGCCTCTGGTTTAGCATTTTAACTAAATAAGGTTTATAAAAAAGCCTAGGACTTTTCTATTTGAAAATAACCTGGTCTGACATGAGCCTGTGTAGGCTAGGCCATAAGCCTCTGTTAGTTGGTCTGCCCTAATCCCACCCGTTGTCGCCAAAATATTACGTTCTTTAACAGCAAGATTCGATAACATAGTCGTAGCGATTGAGGAATCAAAGGGTTTTGCGACGATGAGCAAAGAGTAGCTACAAAACTCTCTTGAGGAACATGAGCAGATAATGGAGGAAAAATAATGTTGATAAGGAAAATGTGGAGATTGCTTTGCAAGCCCATTTCAATGAGAGAGGCAAGAAGGCGAAAGGAAAGTTGCCCATGAGCAAAGGTAGAGGAAACTTTCAGAATTTTGATGGAAGAGAGTCTCAAAGTTCCAAGAATTCAACATTCCAAAAGAGTGAAAATAGTGGCAATAGGGTTGCTGGATAAAACAACTCTATAGGTGGAAGAAGAATGGTTGACAAGAGTAGTGTGCAATGCTATAATTGTTATACGCTTGGCCATTTTTCAAGAGAATACAATTCCAACAAGAAAGAATCCCAAGAAGATGAAGTTAGAGCTGCAAGGCAAGAGTTCGATGATGGGAACAAAATCTTGGTCTTGATCACAGAGAGAGAATGTAGCAACAATAAATTGCAAGACAGCAATCAACACAGTCACTACTAAGATAATCCTGGAGAGAAGAACCAACTTCTTTTCAATGAAATTTGTCATCACCATTGACAATCCCTCAATCTTGCTAACAATCTAAAAAACTAAACAAGATCTCCTAGAAAAATTAGTTTCAAGTACGTGCCTCCTTCAATCAATCTAAGAACTCTCGGCATCAAGATCTGAACTCAATTGAAGTTGAAGATTAAAAGAATTTATTTGCATGACTTTGAACACTTAAAATAGGGGAAATTGATTCTCACACAAAATCACATTGAAAAATCTTAACAGAGTGATTGATTAAAGCACACAAAATGGTTGGAAAAAAAGTGGTTAGATTGGAATCAAGAAAAATATGATTTGAATCAAATGAGCGAAATGAGGTGGAATGAAAGAAATAATCAATTTTTGAAAAAGATTCCAGTTAATTCGAATCAAACAAAACGTGATTCGAATCAAATGCCCTATGATTCGAATCATTACAAAATTTGATTCGGAAAAAATGACACAAAACTGACAAGGGATTTTGGAAAAAGGATTTGATTTAAATCATGTTCAAAATTTGATTCGGACCAAATCAAAAAAGAATCAAACATGAATTTTGAAAAATGAAATTGATTAGAATCTTGTACAAATATTGATTCGAATCAAATCAAACAAAATATTTTCCCAAGAAAATGATCAGGATCAAGTGTAAAATTTGATAAGGATCAAATTACTAAGTTTAGCTACTGTCCATTTTGACCATGATGAAAAATTCAATGTAAAACTGAATGATTAGAATAAATCTTGTAAAATCTCAGATTTTTTAAATTTTCAAAAGCATTTTGAGATTTTATCTTTGAATCAAAATTGAACCAAAACATAAAATTATTTCATTCCCCTAACATATGGTATTGATCAAAGAATATTTAGATAAAGTCTAATCAAAGTTTTATGCATACTAAAAATAAAACAAATCAAACTCGATTCTGAGAAATGCAAACATGAAAGAGACTCAATAAATCGAAATAAAACAAGGATGAAAGCGATAAGACAAGCAACAAAATAATCGGATAGTCGGGTCATGCAACTATAACTACTAGTCATATTGCCCACACTTCTCTAAGAGCATCCTATCGGGAATAATGGTACTTTGATAGTGGATGTTCCAGGCATATGACATGAGAGAAGAACCATCTAAAGGAGGTAAAACCCTAAACTAACAACTATGTTACACTTGGTGATGGCGCTAAAGGCAAGATTGTGGGGAAAGGAAGACTAATGTATCTTGGCATTCCAAATTTAAAAGATGTTCTTTTGGTTTAAGGACTGATGGCTAACCTCATTTGTATTAGTTAGTTGTATGGCAAGGAGCTTTGTATCAACTTCACTAGTTCTAAATGCATTGTCATGAACAAAAATTAGAAGGAAATCATGAAAGGTATTAGGTGTTCTGATAACTGTTACATGTGGCGATCTCATTCCAGTGATCAAACAGGAAATTCCAAAAAAGAGATAGATAGAGAGATGAAAATTTTAATTTGATAATGTGTGTGAAGAAGAAGAATGAGGATATGTGTAGTCAAATCATAAGACTTAAATTGGAAAAATATTTGATAAAAGTAATAATGTAAGATTTGATTTTGTTAGAATGGAAAAAGATTTGGTGATTTTATACTACAATTAGGACTGACAATGGACCAAATCAACTCGAAAAAAGTTTGTAACTCGGTTCGACAATTAAATTGTTGAACTAGGTTCATGAATCAAATAAACTGAATATGAGCGAAAAAATAAGTTTGTTAACTAAATGAGTTGAACTTGAAATATACTTAGTTCAATTTGTTATGTTCATGAGTCAACTCGATTATATATGAGAATGATTATATTATCTTTAAGAGTAGGTTTGAAAATTTACTACAAATCTTAACCCTAAATTGTCCCTTACGTACTAGTTATGACAGTAAAACTGATAATTGTATTTAGAGTCATCGTTGTTGGAAGCATAACCTAAAATAACATGTATAATGAAGGTTGTAAGTGGTGTATTCATTTTGTGATAAAAATGTATCAATTTATAGTAATTATTGGTGTACTATTTCATTAAATTTGAAAGGTTCCTAAATATTTAGATGAAGTTGTGGATTTGTGAGACAAATTTAAACTCCAATTGAGTAGTTTTTGAATTAGACTTTCAAATGTATCTCTTGAAAGTTATGTAGTTTTTGAATTAGTAGATTCATGAGACAAAGTTAAATTTCAATTTGATAACTTTTATTTTATTTTAATAGTTTCTTTCTAAAAAAATATTAATTTAAAATATCAAATATATATAAAAAATTATACTTACAAAATGGCTTTTAAGTCCGTGAGGCAAGTGAGCTGACGAGTTGAACCTAATTGTTCGTAAATGTCATACCCCAATTTTGACTCTGAATCGCCGAATCAATACAATTATTACAGCATTCATATTATCTGCATAACATGACATGCATTTCATCTTGCATAATGCCCAACTTATCAACCATAATAAATTGTTGGATTTACAGGCGAATCAGTCAAACTGAATGTCAAATGTGCGTAAAATCAATGGATGGAAAATTTCAAAATCGAGCCTGCAGACGTTAGTTATATTAATCTATGTTCCGCGTAGTTTAACCTGGAATTTTAATCACTCCGAGCCTTTTAACCGGAGAAAATTTATTTAAAAATTTGACCAAACAGTGTATTTTTCCGAGTCGTTTATTTCGCGCTGATCATTTTAGTGCATTTATTTTATTTTTTGAGCACTTCGATACCAGACTATTTATTCATTTTTAACCGGATTTATTTTAGTTTTTAGTTAATAATCAACTATTTTAATTAGGTTTAATTAGTTAAGTTTTTTATTAATTGTTTTTTATGTTTAATTTAGTTTTTATTTTTTATAATATATAAAATTTGTTTTTTTATCCCTTATGAGTAACACTTGTTTGTTAAGTTTAATTATTTGTTATTTTTTACTTCATTTTAGTAACAAAGTAACAGGATATATGACATTGCATTGAGAGAGGGGTATGATCTCAAAAAAAATAAAAGAAACCTTTTTTTTTTCATTTTAGTTCCATAGTTTCCTTTTCCATTTTCATGCTTTTCCCATACGCCTCACATACAACATAACTCATAAAACTCATCCCTTGCCACAAGAGACTTTATTTTTTTTCTTCTTCAGACTACCTCAAACGAATAAACTCCATCTCATATATTTCTTTATCTAACTTTAATACTTTAATTTCTTCTTCCAACTCACACAATAAAAAAGAAGACCCTCATCTCACATCACCCTCCTCTCTTTCCTGATCTCACAACGTCATCCTCTTATTCCATTTCATAAAAACCTTCCTCCCAACAAGCTACACGACCAACCAAGAGTAGCAATGTCTTCAACGTCTCTCCCTCTGTTTTCATGAAGCGCCATAAGCACAATCCTTTCACACTTCCTCCATCTCTTCATCTCTTCTTTCCAACAGCTTAATACACCTACATACAACCACACAAACTCTTTCATAAAACCATTTTTTTTTCATATTCTCTCTTCACTTCATTATACACCATATAAAACACACATCCAACCATTCATCATCATCAAGTACCTCACCTCCTTCACCAAAAACACAACCTCCACTCACTTTCTCCTTCTCTCTATACACATACAAACCCCACTTACAACAAAACCATCATCTCATAAACTCCTTTCATGACATAACACTCACCATCAACCACCCTTCTTCTTGAACACAAATCCACAAACCAACCTTCATTTAATTCCTCCACTACAACCGCATCACAACAATCTCTGCTCCCTCCATTTTTGTTTCGAAGCCAGCAGCTCGCACTATTAGACGATGACAATTGATCTAGAAGGGGGATTGAATAGATAACTACTTTTTAATGGAGAGTCGACACTTAAATTTGATTTTAAAAATTGTTTACGGAAGTGGCTGAGGACTATATCGTCTAAACGAACCGGTTACCGAAAGGACCGGATATGCCTAAGCCAAATGGAACGATAGGCTCGATAAGAAAATTGAATCACAAACTTTCACTATTAATCAATTAACTTGACAGCACTCAATGTTGTTCAATTTCCAATGACCAATTAAAAAATAAACCAAATTGTCAATTTATCAAACACCTTGTGAGCGTTCAAATTATAAAACACTTGGAGTGCGAAACACTCCAAGCTATAACTTCTATGTAAGTTGAGTGCAAAATTTTTACCAAGCACAATCAAAGTGATTGTGTAATGTTTTCAAATCAGTTTTTTTGCACTATACTATAATCGAACTTTATCGATCGATTGAACAATCACAAGCGTAAACAGTTCAAAAATTAAAGAGATAGGGAAAGAGAAAACGACACCAAGTTTGTTTAGGAAGTTCCCCTTTTGTCCTCGCTTTGGGTACGTCTGTCCACAATTCTAAATATAGAATTGAGATATCTATAATCTTGTTGCAAATTGTTTTTACAAGAGAAACCTTAGTTATCACACACTCAAGAAACCTCGTTGATGTTGATAATATGTCTTCTCTTCCCTTGATTCGAGTTGAATCAAGTGCCTCCAACGTGTTGAATAAACCTCCGTTTACCGCTACTAGATTGAATGAACACACCGGTCTTCAATCATCTTCGCTCGACTGATTTCAATCCACACATAATTCAATCCCCAAACCTTTATTGCAAAATCCTTAGTCTCATGGTGTAGAGTGTCAAAAGCATGTTGAAATTCAGAATAAGACATTGTATTAGAGTTATCATATTTAGCATGTCTTACCTTTTTGTTCTTTTTCCTTTGGTGAGCGAAAAGGAAAAGGTTAACGGATTCTTCTTCGTCACTTGAACTCTCATCACTAAATGATTCATTATCGCTTTCCCAAGTGATATAGGCTCTTCTAGGTTTACCTTGTTTCTTCCCTTGACGACTTTTATCCTTTCCTTTGTCCTTCTTCAACAATGGACAATCCAGCTTATAATGCCCGACTTTTCCACAGTTATAGCAAGACCCTTTAGTTTTTCCACTCTTTTTGTCTTCATTCTTGGAAGACCTTAACTATTTCTTAAAGTTGACGAGGTTCTTTTCCGAATGTTGAATACCATTTTTCTTTATATAGCGATTGTATCGCCTCACAAACAATCACATATCCTCATTCGAATCTTCTTACTCGTCATCACTAGATTCACTCTCACTTAGCTCATTTGCCGAGGACTTTGAACTAGAAGCCTTTAGAGCTATTGACTTCTTTTCTGCATCTCTGGTCTTGGTCTTTTCCTTCTTCTCTCTTTTCTCAAATTGGTCAAGACTAATGAGCATTTTCTCACGTTCCTCGAGCTTCCCAAATAAATTTGTGATGTCTAACTTCATGAGGTCGTTGACTTCTTTTATGGCGATCACCTTTGGTTGCCAATCCCTAGTAAGACACCTCAAGATTTTATTAGTAGCAACGTCATTGGAAATTCGGTCTACCAAGTGAGTTAAGTCTATTGATTAAATGAGTGAACCTTTTTTGCATGTCGGAAATGGTTTCCCCTTGCTTCATGTGAAAGAGGTCGGACTCTTGAGTCAAAGTATTGATTCTAGCAAGCTTGACGTCGTTAGTTCCCTCATGGACAACTTTTAACGTGTCCCACATAGCTTTAGCACTCGTACAATGTGAAACTCTATAATACTCATCAACACCCAATGAGGAGATCAGAATATTTCTAGCTTTCCAATCGTAGTTATACTTTTTCTCATCTTCTTTAATCCATTGTGCTTCAAGCTTAGGTACTACCATGTTATCCGCATTCGTCATGGTAATTTCCATCGGACCATCTTGTATAACACTCCATACCTTCCTATCAATAGAATTGATATGCACACGGCTACAATTATTCTAGTAACTATAGTTTTCACCGTTAAAAATCGGTACTCTATTGTAAGCCCCTTTCGGTTCGTTTTCCATTTTCTAAAAAGTTATACTTGAAGCACTAGATTAATCGGTGCTCCTGATACCACTTGTTAGACGACAACAATTGATCTAGAAGGGGGGAGGGTTGAATAAATCACTTCTTTTTAATGGAGAGTCGACGCTTAAATTTGATTTTAAAAATTGTTTGCAGAAGCGGCCGAGGACTATATCGTCTAACCGAACCGGTTATCGAAATGACCGGATATGCGTAAGCCAAATGGAACAATAGGCTCGATAAGAAAATTGAATCACAAACTTTCACTATTAATCAATCAACTTGACAACACTCAATGTTGTTCAATTTCCAATGACCAATTAAAAAATAAACCAAATTAAAAATTTATCAAACACCTTGTGAGCATTCAATTTATCGAGCACTTGGAGTGCGAAATACTCCAAGCTAAAAATTCTATGTAAGTTGAGTGCAAAATTTTTACCAAGCACAATCAGAGTGATTGTGGAATGTTTTCAAATCAGTTTTTTTGCACTATACCATAACAGAACTTTATCAATCGATTGAACAATCACAAGCATAAACAGTTCAAAATTTAAAGAGATAGGGAAGAGAAAACGACCCCAAGTTTGTTTAGGCAGTTCCCTTTTTGTCCTCTCTTCGGGTACGTCTTCCCCCAATTCTAAATCTAGAATTGAGATATCTATAGTCTTGTTGCAAATTGTTTTTACAAGAGAAGCCTTAGCTATCACACATTCAAGAAACCTCATTGATGCTGATACTATGTCTTTTCTTCCCTTGATTCGAGTCGAATCAAGTTCCTCGAACGTGTTGAATAAACCTCCATTTACCGCTACTAGATTGAATGAACACATTGGTCTTCAATCACTTTCGCTCGACTGATTTCAATCCACACACAATTCGATCCCTAAACCTTTATTGTACAATCCTCCGGTTAACGCTACTAGATTGACAGGAAACCACCATTCTTCAATCACCTTCGCTCGGCTGAATTCAATGCACACAAAGATTTGTACCAAAAACCCCCAAATCCAATTGATCTTGGAGGACAAAACCCTAGTGATTTTATTCAAGAAAAAACCCACTGAAAAACTCACCCTAAACAAGATACACCCCTATGTTTGGACGTTATCACCTCAATGATGCAAGAGATCAACAAAAATGGTTATGTGTATTTGTTGAGAAAATGCAAGAATGAGGATGAAGATGATGAGAGAAAACTTTCAGTGTAAATCTTTCACTTTTTCTTGTTCATTGTGTAAAAATGAGGAACAAAGTATATATATGATGCTAGGACCAACTACCAAGAGTAACAACTTTTTGAAACTTAGAAAAACTAGAAAAATAGCACACATTTAGCGAAGAGTCGACCAAAATTTTTTTAGGGTTAGCCTGCGCTGACCTGTGAGCTAGACTATGCAAGTTTGAACACCTTGCGTCGACCGCCACATGGCCATGCGTCGACGTAAGGCCGATGAAAATTCACAATAATAAAACGCTCCAATATGAGTCGACCGGTGGGTCGACGTGAGCTGACCCGTGAGACATGCAACAAAATTCACCTTTCATGAGTCGATCCAAGCATGGTTTGAGTCGACTGAAACTTCGAAAACTCACAAAAATTAGTTTTTGAACATGTTTTCTTCTACCTAGGTCATGTTAATGCATACCTATGAAACATAACATAATCACACATATATAAAAGATGTATAAGACTCTTCCTATATGTTTGGACACATGATTATTGAATATTTATGCATTGTGAAATACGGATGCCGACTATGATGAGATAATACCGTCCAAATTATATGCTACGAGCTAGTACATGTTTTAACATCATTAAAATAAATATTGAGTGTAAGACACCTTGCCCTCACACGCACGACCAACACTCACGTTTTCGGATCCTACACAAACCATTTCAACCTTGCTCACAAACGATACAACCTCTCATTGCTCCATGAGTTTCCCATGTACCACCCTCACTGTCGAAAACGAAACCTCACTAAAACCGCTTTCGGACTCATCTTCCACAACGTTCCCAAACTGCCGCATGAATCGCGCCACCATATCATTACCGCAACACCATCCCTAGAGTTGGTTACTTCTCTACGCTCTCTCTTTTTCATTATTGATGTGTTTGCCACTATTTTGATGCGTAATGAGATGCGGAACAGAGAGTGAGACTTTGTAACATACTAGAGTGAGGTAGTTTTCTTTTTTATGATATGTTACATCAATAAGGGCCACGAGAGAGATTGATGAAAGGCTTTTTTTTGTCATTTTTGTTTTATTTCCTGGACACGTGGAAAGGCTTGTGTGGTGACTTTTTTGAATTTTGAAAATAAGCACTTTCCTCTCTCTTTCTCAGCTGTATCGTCCGCCCCCCTTTCTTGCTTTTTTTTTTATTTTATTAATTTCTTTATTATATGATTATCTGTGAAATAGATTTGAGATTACTAATGGACTGCCGTTGTCTTCACTTAGGCCCATATGTCATTTTTCATACTCCCATGTTCATGCATCCACACTCTTTTAATTTATTTATTTTATTTTTAGTTTTTGAATAATTTTATTATTTAAAGTATTGATTAGTTAATTAATTATTTAGTTAATTAATTGATTAAATTTTATTTACTGGATTAGTTTTTTCTAATTACTAAGTAGTTTATTTATCTGATTTCGATTTGTCTAGTCATTTGATTAAATAATCCTATCCATGTTCATATCACATGTAAATAATCATATTATCATGTCACTAACTTCACTAGCCCTTTTCTCAATCAAAACCTCAAAATATCTAAAAAAATATATTCAAACACTTTTCATTAATAAAGATGAAAAAGGAGCGGGGTGTAGTCAATGTCTCCCGTGAAGGAGGACGCGAGATGTAGTTCACAACCGTCCGAGCTCTCTCATCAATTCAAAACACTTCAACACATCAAACTCTTTTTTCTCGCCGTCGTGCGATCCTTCAAACTTTTTCATAAACGTAAGATATTGTGTCTTGTGAGGATGCAAAACATTGTTTTGTCCACAAACTATTTCATTTAAGATAATAGGTGTTTACCGCGAATGTTGATTTGTAAATCCATTCTGTTGTGATGTAAACGTTCACTCCTCGCCTAATTTAGGTAAAATAATGTTTTATGTCAAATGCGACTAAATATCTTTCACTAAAATTGACTAACAAATAAACTCCTTTTACCCAAAACTACAAACGCTCTGATTTCTCATTTCACAACGAGAATACCTAGTCATAAGGGCCCTAATCTTTGGCGAGCAACCTTTTTCTTCTTCCACCTTAGTCCTCGAACTACGAATCCTCTAATTTTCTCATTGCACTATGAGGATACGTAGGCATGAGATTGCGAAGTCTTGTTAAGCCCCATAGTAATAAAAACCTTTAGGTCCCCTTTCTCCTTTCTTTTTCCTTTTTAATAACTTGAGAATCTTAATTCCTAAATAAACACTAACACGCACAACTAACGTAACGGTTCTCGTTGAGTATAATGGACGTGGGAGGGTGCTTATACCTTCCCCTTGCGTAATCGACTCTCGAACTGAGATATTGGTCATGATGAGCATATCCTTGTCCTTCTTTTAGGTTTTTTTTTTTATATTTTCCCTTTCCCTCTATGGAAATAAAGAAAGATCGGTGGCAGCTCTGTTAAGTCCATCTCGCGAGTGTACGGTTACGCTCCGCTAGGTCGTTCTTATTTTTTGAGGTACGGCAGATGGCGACTCTGCTAGGGAATACTATCCATAAGTGAGTCAAGCCTAGTTAGATTTTTTTGTGTGTTTATGTTTGTTTATTTGTTTGGCTTTTCTTTTCCTTTATCTTATGTTTATTGTTATATTATTGTGATTGGATAGTTGGTACTTGGATTTCTAATTGCAAAACCTTGAGGGAAAGGCTATATACCTGAGCTTTAAGTAAAAACATAAGATAGGACAATGGTTGAGTAGTGTGGGTCCGCGAGATTTAGATCTCGTTTGGGTCGACATGAGAACCTCACTTAGAGTTGATCTTATGAGAATATTAGAGTACGACATATAGTTGTCGTTGGCCTCGATGTTTGCACAAGGATCTATAACTCTAAGAACCTTTGTAGAACCTTTAAAACTTGGCCTACTAGGAATGATGGTCGCGTAGTGCGGGCCCTCTAAGAGGTAGATCTTGAGTGGTCGGTACAAAGATCTCACTCAGAGTAGATTCTCTCGACGGAGTTGACGCCCGACATGTAGTTGTCGACGACAATAAACATTCTATTGAATTTATGACTCTTAGACCTTCAGAACCAGGAGGTTGATATCCATCTGGCACATAATTGAAAGGCATGCCCAAAGGGAATCCAGGAGGCATCTGATGTTGAGAATAATTTGTTGGGGCCACAGAAATGTGCGTTGAGACGATTTCTGAAATCACTGTTCTCTTCACAGGAGTCTGAGGAGGAGGCGGTGGTGGCTAATTTTGAGCAGCCACCAAAGTCTCCATCATTGCAGAAAGTCTCTCTAAACTGTCCTTCAGAGTTGTATCCTCTTCACGTAGTTCACGATTTTCTTGTTGCAACTGATCCATCTTCTTTCTTTAATTATATCGAGTATTGTAGTATTGCGATAACTTGTTTGAATAAAGACCAAGGGAAACAAATAAAACACCTGGAAAAGGAAAAACACAATGCACAATGATGAAAAGATTTCAAGGAACCATAAAGCGAATTGCAAATATCATTGAAATAACACAAATTTGGAGTACTGAAAATCTCATTTCATTGATATTGGAAAAAGGATTACAAAGTCTGAAATACAGTCTCAAAGAGTCTCAATACATAAGAGGAACAAAACTAGATCTATGGAATCATGTCAAAAGATGACCCAATCCTAGGCTGATACTTCTCACGAAGACTCTTGATCTCTCCCTTGTAGATGATGGTGTAATAATAGTAAATAATGGCTTCTCAAGAGGATAAGACATCTTGAGTTGACAAGCTCTATCACAGACCCAGTGAATGTAACACTCAGAAGCAACACAATGTTTCCTTCCTAACTGAACCTTATCTTTCCTATCGATCTTGCACAAGAATGCACAATCCTCTTCTTCAACTCCAAGCTCTTTACTCCATCAAGGAAAAATAAACCTGATAGTGAAAAACTACTAGGTTTATCCTTCAAGCAATATCCAAATTGGGGCCTAGCAAGAATAGGATTGTAACTAATTCCTCCTTCTGTACCAAGAAGAAGTACATTGGGGAACTCTCCACAACCATCAATAATCACTCCATTATCATATACTGAATAATACCAAGTCATATCTACATGAGTGAGGGACATAAACCACCTGAGCTTATCCTTGTTATCCTTGAAGATTTGAGACTGTAGCAGGTGTGAAATAAACCACCTGTACAGTAGAGGTGCACAACAGGTAATCTCTCCTCCGCCTTTGGAAGTCCTATAGTGAATGGAATAATAAGTGTTTCCTAGTAAAGTAGGCATGGGGTTCCCAATTAAGAATATTTGAAGGGCATGAACATCAATAACACCATCCATGTTAGGAAACAACACAAGACCATAGATCAGCAAGGCAAGAATAGCCTCAAAAGCATCCACACTCTCCATAGTAGCAAAGGTAGAAGCTTTCCCTATCAAGAACTTGGCACTAATCCCGAGAATTCCTCCTTTGGTGACAAACATTCCTTTAAGATCAGACTCTCTAAGATGAATAGCTTTGGCAATGACCTTGAGTGTAGGAACTTCCTCCGAACCACTAAAAGGGATCTTGTCTGAAATAGGAAAACCCATCCAATAAAAGTACTCTTCTAACGTTGGCATAAGATGATAATCAAGAAAAGTGATGAAATGGTGCAATGGATCGTAAAACTGAATCAAGGTGTTAAGAACCCCATCTTCCAAATCAGTCTTCAAAATAGACAAAATTCTCCCATAACGTCCTCTAAAATCCACGAGACTAGATACCAAAGATCCAAGTTTTCTTAACTCTCGTAGATCGGGACTTTTGAAACCGTATTTTTGCGTATTCCTTCTTCCAATATCCATAATCACTGACATTTGAAATATTTTCAAAAAGCACCTTTAAGTTCCTTGAAATCTTGAGAAAAATGCTCATGAATGCATGAGTGCATGGATACATCAACCAAAAAAAGATCACACAACACAGGTTCAAGGTTTTGAGTCACGTGCATTGAGCCAAGGATGAGAGCCAACCCACAAAGGTATGTACTAAGGGTTTAAAAACTTGTAGAACAAGGTTCTAAAAAGTTCCCAGAGACATAACTCCATCTTTTAGATATTACCAGTATGAACGACTACTCGCCTACCAGTAATATTCTCAAGAGAAACTTGTCCGAGTGTAGTATCGTGTGACAATCATCTCAGGTCTACACCTGGATAATCTCTGCACTATGTCCTAATAGGCAGGGATGTGTTAAAGGTTCTACGATCCTCAGCTTCTCAGGCTCCCAGGTCGAAAAAAGTAATGCCAATCACGACTACTCGTATGACATCAGTAATCCCAAAAAGGCCTCCACTGAGCGGTGGATCTTGACTTGACATGCAAAGGACTACTCCACGCACATCTCATCGATTATACCACACATCCTATCATAAGAGCTCTCAGGTTCGGGTATAGAACCTATCTCACCACATAGAGATCACCAAGCACGCAAACAGAACAAATAAATCAAACAAATAAGCGTGAATAAATCAAAGTAGGATGAACCCGCTAAGAACTAGAGTCCCCAACAGAGTCACCAGTTTTCTGTAGCGGTAAAAATTGTGAGTGTAAGCTATTACTTAACTTAACTCATAAAGCAAAAGTCTCCACCACACTTTTGTTTTATCCAAAAGGAAAGGAAAAATAGCGAACAAAACCTAAACAAGTTCTAAGCAAGAACAAAATAAATAGAGACTGGGTAAAAGTGGTGGTTACACGATGGGAAGGTGTTAGCACCCAAAACGTCTATAGTACTCTATAGGAACCCTTTGAAAAATCTATGCTTTTTGGTTTGAAATGTTTGTTTGAAATATGATTGGGGATATGAGAAAAGAAATATATTTTTTTAGATTTTTGTGTTTGGAGAGACTTCTTGAGCCTCTTGCCTACGTACCCACAAAGTACAATATAGGATCAAAACCTCGTAGTTCGTGGTATAAATAACAAATTTGGTTTTTTTGGGTTGATTTTAAATGAAAAGACAAGTCGTCATTTTAAGGAGAAAACTACGCCTAGTCACCCACACGTATAAGAAAACAACATTTGCACCATCTTAAGATGGAGGATTTTTACTTGGATAAAAACCAACAAGTCTATCACTCAACATCTAAGTGGAAAATGTCAACATCTTTAATACTATGGGGAATAGGAGAATTACGTCTCGACTATGAAAATCACTCATGTCTAAACTTTATGAAAGGTTTTTAATGAAAAAGTGCATAAAGGCACAAAAGTTTGAAAGAGTTTAAGTGTTTTTTAAAGTCTTTTTGAAATGGTCAAAGTATGCTTAAAGTCAATTAGCATTTATTAAAGAAAATGAAGTTTAAAAAAAATCCCTTGACAAAAGCCAAGGTTTATTGTGAAAGAGGTTATAGTTTGAAAACAAGAAGGTTTTGAAAAAGGGAGAAGATTTTGAAAATTGAAGAAGGGAAGAAGATGAAGTGACTACCCTAAAACATAAAATAAAAGCTAAAGAAGGAAAGATGTAACCACACAAGAAGAAAACATTTGACAACAAGTCATCATAAGAACTCCTTTCCTTTTTGGATTTAAGCCACAAACACAAAAACCAGATGAATTAAAGCATCCGAGGAAATTCCAAATTAGCCATAGCTAAGTCAAAGTAAGGTCTTCCCAAGGGTTAAAAGCCAATTAGGAGAGTCATACATCAGATGATTTTCACAATGTCAAAGTATCAACACCTGCACACAGAAAATTTCCCAAAAAACAGACAAAGGCAACACAAAAGGTCCAAGGTCTCAAATCTCCAAGAGCATAGGGCAAGGATCCTAGATCTAAGTCCAAAGTCCAAGTCCAAGTCTAATCATAAGGTCACAACATGAATCTTAAGAGAAATATGGTCCAAGTGGACAAAATAAAAAGAGCATGAGCATAAACAAAGGTCCAAGTGAACAAAGAGAAAAATAAGATGATAATATGATATAAAAATGCTAAAAGTAAAAGCATAAAATAAATGACAAGAGTTAAAGAGAAAAAATTAAATGGCACAAAGTAAAGTTAGTGCAACAATATAGTTAGTAAGTTAGTGTTAGTAATGAAGAACATTTTGTCATTTTTCGGAGAACACTCAACTATTCATCCATAAGCATGAATACATGAATCTATTAATCATTAAGGGGATTGCTCCAACTTGGATAAAATAGACAAGTATGCCACTAAATCCCTTGAATGACAAAGAGACAATCTATTTCACACCACACTATGGAGAGTAAGAGACTAACAATCTCACTTACAAAAATGACTTGATTTTCGCTATGTTAAGCAATCGTAGCACAACCTATGAAGAAGGTCATACTATGGGAGGTCGGTCAATAACGATATTTGTGTTAATACATGCTAGAGAAGTGACATATAAGTCACTCTCCTAAAGATTTCCACACTAAAAGAAAATAGGTAGTGGACTCATCTTAATCAAGAACTTAAAAGAAAAGTTCCATGACATTTAAGATTTTTATTGACCAAAAGAAAAAAAAGAAGAGGAGGGGAGAAGGGGAAACCGAATTGAATCACAACATTTGGATCATTCCATCTTCAATTTCCATCACTCTTCTTGGTGGATTAAAGTACTAAACCTATCATTAACTCAAAGCACCTAAAATGAATCAAATGATCCACTTAAAGACAAATTTGAACCAATGAAGGTTTATCCAGCTTCATTATACACCCAAAGTCCATGGAATTTGAAAAGAATTTTTTATCAACAAAATTATAATTCAAGTCAAAAATAAAGAGAAGAAAGAAGAAAAGGAAACAAAATTGTCCAAAGAAACAAGCTCAAAACTGCCATCAGCACAGGTGTAATCGATTAACCAAGGGGTGTTAATCGATTACAACATGAAAAACAACACAACCAGGGGCGTAGCAGGGGTGTAATCTGTAACGCCCCGATTCCGATTATTCCCATTTTGTTGAGTCTTTTATTTAAATTGAGTGATAAATTATTTTATTTGTGAAATTGGTGTGTTAATATGCTATGTTGACATGTTATGATATTTTACCGGTTTTGAGAGTTTTCGGGGAAATTAGAATGGAGGGTATTTTGGACATTTCTCAATTAATGATAAGTTAGAAATTTAGTGGAAATAGAATTATGTGAGAAAATGAATTAATTGAATTTGAGTAGAAAATAAGAAAGAAAAGAGAAATAGAGAGAAAAAGGAGAGAAAGAAAGAGGAAGAAGAGAAAAGAGAAGAAAACTTGGAAAAACCTAGAAAAGCATCAAGAACAATCATCTAGCAAGGTTGGAATCCAGGTAAGGGTGTGAAATCTTATTATCTCATCAATGTATATCATTATGTATGATTGTGTTGTTGTTGTTGTTGATATTTATGAGTTTTTGTATAAACCCATTTGTGTAGAAAGTGTTAGAATTCGATTAATTAGTGTTGGAAATGATGTTTTCATGTTCCTTGTTGTTGATACACGATTGATATATGTTGTTGTACATCAAATTGGTATTTTTCTGAGTTTAGATGATAAATTTAGGGTGTTTTGGATTGGAACCCGTAAGCAAAAATTATGCAGAAGAATTGTTCTGATTTTTCCATGTCATACGCGTATGGGGCATGTTCATACGCGTATGGACCTTGGCATTACGCGTATCGTGGGCGAGCCATGGGTCAATACACGTATGAGATGTTATTTTTCTCAGCCATCTGCCCATTTGCGTATGGTACGCGTATCACTTCAGGGCTCTACGCGTATGTTGGGATGCACTACGAGTATGGGGTTTAAAATGGGAATTTTGGGAAGGAAATGGTTCTGCCCATACGCGTATGGCCTTGGACAATACGCGTATGGCATGGCGAGGATTTTGGGCAATACGCGTATGGCTCAGGGCAATACGCGTATGGCTAGGAGAATGGTAAAATGGGACTTTTCAAAATATCGTTTTCGTTTTTCTTTCGTAACTTGTGTTCCGTTTATCCGATTTGTACATTCTTGGTATCGTTGTGAAGCTATTGAGCTGTACTTTCTTATTATGATGACTTGGAAATTGTTAGCCGATTTAATTATGTCGAAAAGTCAGGAATAGTGTTATTTAGCGACTTTTACCGTTTTGAATGTGTGTTTTGGATGTGAATCATACAATAGTGCATTGAGGTGAATGTATATAGATTGTATGTGATAGTATGAGATGAATGCATGAATATATTGTGAATATATATGCATTTCAAGAATGTCTTGAGTCATTTTTTATGTGAAGCATAATGATGTACATTCTTGTGTTGTGTGATTCTAATGAGAATCCGTTGTAACGTCGTGTGCCTATGTGAGGTGTGAGCGATGATTACAAACGATTGTGTGCCTAGGTGAGGTGTGAGCAATCGGATTGTGTGCCTATGTGAGGTGTGAGCAATCCATAAACATTGTGTGCCTATGTGAGGTGTGAGCAATGGGTGAACATCGTAGGCCCGACGGGGAGTTATATTGGTAACGAGCGATGGTTCCAATAAGTTCCTGAGTGAACTTGAGATGATTGAGTCGGTACCGCATTCCATTTGCATAGAGTCGTGAGTCGGTCTCTATGATTTGCATTTATCATCTTTATAATTGTGCATTAATGAATAAACATGAATATGTATGTTTATGTGGAATGATAAGAATTGTGAAAGTATGCATGATGAATATGCTTGGTTTTGTAAATATATACATTGTGATGTATATGAGTGAGTTGTGATGAATTATTGTGAGAATGTAGAATATGTGTATTTTTATGCTAAGATATATAATTATATGCATTGTTATTATGATAATATTTCTCACCCTTCTGCTGTTTCATGATGCTCTATGAGGCATTGCAGAGTAGGTATGCTGGTGGTCTTTTTGTGAAGCGTGTCTTCATTCTTTTGGTCGGTCGGCTCTGATATGTAGCACCGGGTAGCTAAGAAGATTATGATTCTTTTGTGATACATTTGTACATGTATCTTATTGATGAATGTTTATGTAAACATGAATTATGTTGGTGGATAATACTTGATGATATATATATATATATATATATATATATATATATATATATATATATATATGTTTGATGTTATTCAATGTTTAGATTTTCCGCTTTTATTTTAAATTTTGAGATGTGGGTGTAAGGACTAAGTTCCTCTGTTGCAAAGTTACCCCACTGTTGCATATCAATTGTTGAGCAGGTGTTGAATGTTTTAATTTGAAGTATAATGTGACATACCTCTTTTATACTATGTTTATAATTATACTCTGACGGAATTTTTAATATGTGCCTAAATGATTATGTGATTATTTGGGGGTATAGAAAGGGGGTGTTACATTAAGTGGTATCAGAGCCAGTGTTGAGTCAGTTGTGTCTGTCTTGTTGTTGTGATGGTTAAACTGTTGTTTAACCTTGTTGTCATTTTTGGGAATGATCAGAATATGGCTGGTAGAAACGACAATGCGATGGCTGCTGCTTTGGAAGCAATGGCTAGGGCGGTGCAAGGTGCGCCGAACGTGAATGCTAATGACGAGTTCAGGAAGAATCAACCACCGGTCTTCAAAGGAAGATTTGATCCCGATGGAGCTCAAATTTGGTTGAAAGAGATTGAAAGGATCTTCAGAGTCATGGGTTGTGCGGAGGAAAATAAGGTGAGGCTTGGGTCTCACATGCTGAAGGAAGAAGCCGACGATTGGTGGGTCGGTATGCGTCAAGTTCTTGAGGTGGGTGATGAAGAGATAACTTGGGATTTATTTCGTACCGAGTTCTTGAGGAAGTATTACCCTGAAAGTGTGAAAGGGAAGAAGGAGATGGAGTTCCTTGAACTGAAACAAGGTAGTATGTCCGTGGTGGACTATACTGCTAAGTTTGTGGAGTTGGTTCAATTCCATCCTCACTATGCTGCAATTACTGCTGAGTTCTCAAAGTGTATTAAATATGAGAATGGTTTGCGTCCCGAGATTAAACAAGCTGTGGGATATCAAAGGATAAGAAGGTTTACGGATTTGACAGAATGTTGTAGAATCTTCGAGGAAGATAGCAAGGCTCGTTCTACACATTACAAAAGTTTGAATGAGAGGAAGGGAAAGAAACAAGCTAGAAGTGGACCTTATGTGACACCCGTTGATAAGGGTAAGCATAGGGGAAACTTTGATAAGAGATCTGGAGGAGGAGGTTCTGGTTCCATTAAGTGTTACAAGTGTGATGAAATGGGTCATAAATCATTTGAGTGTGGGAAGACCGTGGTGAAATGTTCTAACTGTGGAGGTCTTGGGCATGCTACTACCGATTGTAGAAGGAATATGGTGAAGTGCTATAATTGTGGAGAAGTGGGTCACATTAGTACTAAGTGTACTAAGCTGAAACAAGCTCAAGCGGGCGGAAAGGTGTTTGCATTAGCGGGGACGAACACTACTAGTGCAAACCGTTTGATTAAAGGTACATGCTTTATTAATAGTACGCCTTTAGTTGCTATTATTGATACGGAAGTGACTCATTCATTGATTTCTCATGAGTGCGCTAAGCGTTTGAATTTGTTTATGACTTCTTGGGGTGGTGAGATGGTTATTGAGACTCCTGCTTCAGGGTCGGTAACGACGTCTTTGGTGTTTGTAAGTTGCCCTTTGACCATGTATGGTAAGGACTTCATTATGGATTTAGTGTGTTTGCCGTTGGAGGGATTGGACGTAATCTTGAGTATGAACTGGTTGCAATTTAATCGAGTTCATATAGATTTCTATCACAAGTTAGTGAGGTTTCCTTCTTTGGAAGATGATGAAGATGAGAGTTTCCTATCCACTAAAGAGTTGAAGAAACTTTTAGCGGACGAAGCTCAATTGTTCGGTTTGTTTGCATCATTGTCGGTGGAGAGTAAAGTTGAGCTCGATGTGTTCCCAGTGGTGTGTGATTTTCTAGAAGTGTTTCCGGAGGATATTACGGATGTACCGCCGGAAAGAGAAGTTGCGTTTTCTATTAATCTAGTTCCGGGTACTAGACCGGTTTCGATGGCACCGTATCGTATGTCGGCATCAGAGTTGGTAGAATTGAAGAAGCAATTGAATGACTTGTTGGACAAGAGATTTGTAAGACCAAGTGTTTCTCCTTAGGGTGCTCCGGTATTGTTGGTAAAGAAGAAGGATGGGAGTATGCGGTTATGCATCGATTATCGACAATTGAACAAGGTGACAATTAAGAACAAGTATCCGCTTCCAAGGATCGATGATTTGATGGACCAATTGGTTGGTGCGCGTGTTTTTAGCAAGATTGATTTGAGATCGGGATATCACCAGATTCGTGTGAAAGGAGAGGATATTCAAAAGACGGCCTTTAGGACACGGTATGGCCATTACGAATATTCCGTGATGCCATTCGGGGTTTCTAATGCGCCGGGTGTGTTTATGGAATACATGAATCGTATTTTTCATGAACAGTTAGATCGTTTTGTGGTTGTGTTCATCGACGATATTTTGATTTACTCTAAGTCTCAAGAGGAGCATGAAGAGCATTTGAGGATTGTGTTACAAATTTTGAAAGAGAAATAATTGTATGCTAAGTTGTCGAAATATGAATTTTGGTTGTCGGAAGTAAGTTTTCTTGGGCATGTTATTTCCGGTAGTGGTATTAGTGTTGATCCATCCAAGATTGATGCGGTGATGCAATGGGAGGCTCCTAGATCGGTTACGGAGATTCGAAGCTTTTTAGGCTTGGTGGGTTATTATCGGAGGTTTATTGAGGGATTTTCGAAGTTGGCACTTCCGTTAACGCAATTGACTTGTAAAGGAAAGGCTTTTATTTGGGATATTCATTGTGTAGAGAGTTTCAATGAGCTAAAAAGAAGGTTGACAACAACTCCGATCTTGATTTTGCCAAATCCGACGGAACCATTTGTTGTGTATTGTGATGCTTCATTGGCTGGTTTAGGTGGTGTTTTGATGCAAGATGGAAAAGTTGTGGCTTATGCTTCAAGACAATTGAGAGTGCATGAAAAGAATTATCCTACACATGACTTGGAGTTAGCGGTCGTGGTGTTTGTTTTGAAAATTTGGAGGCACTATCTTTATGGTGCAAGATTTGAAGTTTTTAGTGATCACAAGAGCTTGAAATATTTATTTGATAAAAAAGAATTGAACATGAGACAAAGAAGGTGGTTAGAGCTTTTGAAGGATTATGATTTTGGTTTTAATTACCATCCGGGTAAGGCAAACGTGGTGGCCGATGCTTTGAGTCGGAAGTCGTTACATATGTCCGCATTGATGATGAGAGAATGGGAACTTTTGGAGAATTTTAGAGACTTGAGTTTGGTTTGTGAAATGACGCCGAGAAGTGTGAGACTTGGTATGCTACATGTTACGAATGATTTTCTTGCAACCGTATGTGAAAAGAAAAAGTTGGATTTAAAGTTCGTTGATTTGATGATGAATGAGAATGAGGATTTCAAGGTTGATAATTTTTTAGTTTTGAGATTCCGTGGTCGTATTTGTATTCCCGATGATGCGGAGTTAAAAAAGATGATATTGGAATAAGCACACCGAAGTAACTTAAGTATTCATCCGGGAGCGAATAAAATGTATCAAGATTTGAAGAAAATATTTTGGTGGTCCGGATTAAAGAGGGATGTGGCTCAATTTGTGTATGCGTGCTTAACTTGTCAAAAGTCTAAGGTGGAACATCAAAAGCCTAGAGGATTGATGCAACCGTTGGACATTCCGGAGTGGAAATGGGATAGTATATCGATGGATTTTGTTACAGGATTGCCAAATACGCAAAGAGGTCATAATGCTATTTGGGTAATCGTTGATAGGCTTACTAAATCTGCTCACTTCATTCTAATTGATATTAGTTATCCTTTGGAGAAGTTAGCCGAGATTTATGTTCTTGCGGTTGTGAAGTTGCATGGAGTTCCTAAGAGTATTGTATCAGATAGAGATCCTAGATTCACATCGAGGTTTTGGGAGAGTTTACAAAAGGCTTTGGGTTCTAAGCTAAGATTGAGTTCGGCTTATCATCCGCAAACGGATGGTCAAACCGAGAGGACAATTCAATCGTTGGAGGATTTATTGCGTGCTTGTGTGCTCGAGCAGGGTGGTGCTTAGGATAGTTATTTGGCGTTGATTGAGTTCACCTACAATAATAGTTTTCATTCAAGTATAAGTATGGCACCATTTGAGGCTTTGTATGGTCGGAGATGTCGAACACCTTTGTGTTGGCATGAAACCGGTGAGAGGACGATAGTTGGACCAGAGATGGTACAACAAACGACGGAGAAAGTGAAGTTTATTCGTGAGAAGATGAAAGCTTCTCAAAGTAGACAAAAGAGCTATCATGACAAGAGAAGGAAAGATCTTGAGTTTCAAGAAGGCGACCATGTGTTTTTGAGAGTTATGCCGGTTACGGGTGTGGGTCGTGCTTTGAAGTCGAAGAAGTTGACTTCTCATTTTATTGGTCCTTATCAGATTACTGCACGAGTTGGTATTGTGGCTTACCGTGTGGCGTTGCCTCCGAATCTTTCGAATTTGCATGATGTATTCCATGTTTCGCAACTTCGGAAGTATGTTCCGGATCCGTTACAGTTATTCCTATGGACGAGGTTGAAGTGAGAGATAACCTTACGGTTGAAGCTTTACCGATTAGGATTTTGGACCGTGAAGTTAAGAAGCTAAGAGGCAAGGATATTGCGCTTGTGAAAGTAGCGTGGGGAGGCGCTGCGGAAGGCAATATGACTCGGGAACTAGAGAGGAGGATGCGAGAGTCGTATCCGGAGTTGTTTGAATTAGGTAATATTTTCGAGGACTAAAATTTCTAAAGTGGGGAAGAGTTGTAACGCCCCGATTACGATTATTCCCATTTTGTTGAGTCTTTTATTTAAATTGAGTGATAAATTATTTTATTTGTGAAATTGGTGTGTTAATATGCTATGTTGACATGTTATGATATTTTACCGGTTTTGAGAGTTTTCGGGGAAATTAGAATGGAGGGTATTTTGGACATTTCTCAATTAATGATAAGTTAGAAATTTAGTGGAAATAGAATTATGTGAGAAAATGAATTAATTGAATTTGAGTAGAAAATAAGAAAGAAAAGAGAAATAGAGAGAAAAAGGAGAGAAAGAAAGAGGAAGAAGAGAAAAGAGAAGAAAACTTGGAAAAACCTAGAAAAGCATCAAGAACAATCATCTAGCAAGGTTGGAATCCAGGTAAGGGTGTGAAATCTTATTATCTCATCAATGTATATCATTATGTATGATTGTGTTGTTGTTGTTGTTGATATTTATGAGTTTTTGTATAAACCCATTTGTGTAGAAAGTGTTAGAATTCGATTAATTAGTGTTGGAAATGGTGTTTTCATGTTCCTTGTTATTGATACACGATTGATATATGTTGTTGTACATCAAATTGGTATTTTTCTGAGTTTAGATGATAAATTTAGGGTGTTTTGGATTGGAACCCGTAAGCAAAAATTATGCAGAAGAATTGTTCTGATTTTTCCATGTCATACGCGTATGGGGCATGTTCATACGCGTATGGACCTTGGCATTACGCGTATCGTGGGCGAGCCATGGGTCAATACACGTATGAGATGTTATTTTTCTCAGCCATCTGCCCATTTGCGTATGGTACGCGTATCACTTCAGGGCTCTACGCGTATGTTGGGATGCACTACGCGTATGGGGTTTAAAATGGGAATTTTGGGAAGAAAATGGTTCTGCCCATACGCGTATGGCCTTGGACAATACGCGTATGGCATGGCGAGGATTTTGGGCAATACGCGTATGGCTCAGGGCAATACGCGTATGGCCAGGAGAATGGTAAAATGGGACTTTTCAAAATATCGTTTTCGTTTTTCTTTCGTAACTTGTGTTCCGTTTATCCGATTTGTACATTCTTGGTATCGTTGTGAAGCTATTGAGCTGTACTTTCTTATTATGATGACTTGGAAATTTTTAGCCGATTTAATTATGTCGAAAAGTCGGGAATAGTGTTATTTAGCGACTTTTACCGTTTTGAATGTGTGTTTTGGATGTGAATCATACAATAGTGCATTGAGGTGAATGTATATAGATTGTATGTGATAGTATGAGATGAATGCATGAATATATTGTGAATATATATGCATTTCAAGAATGTCTTGAGTCATTTTTTATGTGAAGCATAATGATGTACATTCTTGTGTTGTGTGATTCTAATGAGAATCCGTTGTAACGTCGTGTGCCTATGTGAGGTGTGAGCGATGATTACAAACGATTGTGTGCCTAGGTGAGGTGTGAGCAATCGGATTGTGTGCCTATGTGAGGTGTGAGCAATCCATAAACATTGTGTGCCTATGTGAGGTGTGAGCAATGGGTGAACATCGTAGGCCCGACGGGGAGTTATATTGGTAACGAGCGATGGTTCCAATAAGTTCCTGAGTGAACTTGAGATGATTGAGTCGGTACCGCATTCCATTTGCATAGAGTCGTGAGTCGGTCTCTATGATTTGCATTTATCATCTTTATAATTGTGCATTAATGAATAAACATGAATATGTATGTTTATGTGGAATGATAAGAATTGTGAAAGTATGCATGATGAATATGCTTGGTTTTGTAAATATATACATTGTGATGTATATGAGTGAGTTGTGATGAATTATTGTGAGAATGTAGAATATGTGTATTTTTATGCTAAGATATATAATTATATGCATTGTTATTATGATAATATTTCTCACCCTTCTGCTGTTTCATGATGCTCTATGAGGCATTGCAGAGTAGGTATGCTGGTGGTCTTTTTGTGAAGCGTGTCTTCATTCTTTTGGTCGGTCGGCTCTGATATGTAGCACCGGGTAGCTAAGAAGATTATGATTCTTTTGTGATACATTTGTACATGTATCTTATTGATGAATGTTTATGTAAACATGAATTATGTTGGTGGATAATACTTGATGATATATATATATATATATATATATATATATATATATATATGTTTGATGTTATTCAATGTTTAGATTTTCCGCTTTTATTTTAAATTTTGAGATGTGGGTGTAAGGACTAAGTTCCTCTGTTGCAAAGTTACCCCACTGTTGCATATCAATTGTTGAGCAGGTGTTGAATGTTTTAATTTGAAGTATAATGTGACATACCTCTTTTATACTATGTTTATAATTATACTCTGACGGAATTTTTAATATGTGCCTAAATGATTATGTGATTATTTGGGGGTATAGAAAGGGGGTGTTACATTAAGTGGTATCAGAGCCAGTGTTGAGTCAGTTGTGTCTGTCTTGTTGTTGTGATGGTTGAACTGTTGTTTAACCTTGTTGTCATTTTTGGGAATGATCAGAATATGGCTGGTAGAAACGACAATGCGATGGCTACTGCTTTGGAAGCAATGGCTAGGGCGGTGCAAGGTGCGCCGAACGTGAATGCTAATGACGAGTTCAGGAAGAATCAACCACCGGTCTTCAAAGGAAGATTTGATCCCGATGGAGCTCAAATTTGGTTGAAAGAGATTGAAAGGATCTTCAGAGTCATGGGTTGTGCGGAGGAAAATAAGGTGAGGCTTGGGTCTCACATGCTGAAGGAAGAAGCCGACGATTGGTGGGTCGGTATGCGTCAAGTTCTTGAGGTGGGTGATGAAGAGATAACTTGGGATTTATTTCGTACCGAGTTCTTGAGGAAGTATTACCCTGAAAGTGTGAAAGGGAAGAAGGAGATGGAGTTCCTTGAACTGAAACAAGGTAGTATGTCCGTGGTGGACTATACTGCTAAGTTTGTGGAGTTGGTTCAATTCCATCCTCACTATGCTGCAATTACTGCTGAGTTCTCAAAGTGTATTAAATATGAGAATGGTTTGCGTCCCGAGATTAAACAAGCTGTGGGATATCAAAGGATAAGAAGGTTTACGGATTTGACAGAATGTTGTAGAATCTTCGAGGAAGATAGCAAGGCTCGTTCTACACATTACAAAAGTTTGAATGAGAGGAAGGGAAAGAAACAAGCTAGAAGTGGACCTTATGTGACACCCGTTGATAAGGGTAAGCATAGGGGAAACTTTGATAAGAGATCTGGAGGAGGAGGTTCTGGTTCCATTAAGTGTTACAAGTGTGATGAAATGGGTCATAAATCATTTGAGTGTGGGAAGACCGTGGTGAAATGTTCTAACTGTGGAGGCCTTGGGCATGCTACTACCGATTGTAGAAGGAATATGGTGAAGTGCTATAATTGTGGAGAAGTGGGTCACATTAGTACTAAGTGTACTAAGCTGAAACAAGCTCAAGCGGGCGGAAAGGTGTTTGCATTAGCGGGGACGAACACTACTAGTGCAGACCGTTTGATTAAAGGTACATGCTTTATTAATAGTACGCCTTTAGTTGCTATTATTGATACGGAAGTGACTCATTCATTGATTTCTCATGAGTGCGCTAAGCGTTTGAATTTGTTTATGACTTCTTGGGGTGGTGAGATGGTTATTGAGACTCCTGCTTCAGGGTCGGTAACGACGTCTTTGGTGTTTGTAAGTTGCCCTTTGACCATGTATGGTAAGGACTTCATTATGGATTTAGTGTGTTTGCCGTTGGAGGGATTGGACGTAATCTTGAGTATGAACTGGTTGCAATTTAATCGAGTTCATATAGATTTCTATCACAAGTTAGTGAGGTTTCCTTCTTTGGAAGATGATGAAGATGAGAGTTTCCTATCCACTAAAGAGTTGAAGAAAATTTTAGCGGACGAAGCTCAATTGTTCGGTTTGTTTGCATCATTGTCGGTGGAGAGTAAATTTGAGCTCGATGTGTTCCCAGTGGTGTGTGATTTTCTAGAAGTGTTTCCGGAGGATATTACGGATGTACCGCCGGAAAGAGAAGTTGCGTTTTCTATTAATCTAGTTTCGGGTACTAGACCGGTTTCGATGGCACCGTATCGTATGTCGGCATCAGAGTTGGTAGAATTGAAGAAGCAATTGAATGACTTGTTGGACAAGAGATTTGTAAGACCAAGTGTTTCTCCTTAGGGTGCTCCGGTATTGTTGGTAAAGAAGAAGGATGGGAGTATGCGGTTATGCATCGATTATCGACAATTGAACAAGGTGACAATTAAGAACAAGTATCCGCTTCCAAGGATCGATGATTTGATGGACCAATTGGTTGGTGCGCGTGTTTTTAGCAAGATTGATTTGAGATCGGGATATCACCAGATTCGTGTGAAAGGAGAGGATATTCAAAAGACGGCCTTTAGGACACGGTATGGCCATTACGAATATTCCGTGATGCCATTCGGGGTTTCTAATGCGCCGGGTGTGTTTATGGAATACATGAATCGTATTTTTCATGAACAGTTAGATCGTTTTGTGGTTGTGTTCATCGACGATATTTTGATTTACTCTAAGTCTCAAGAGGAGCATGAAGAGCATTTGAGGATTGTGTTACAAATTTTGAAAGAGAAATAATTGTATGCTAAGTTGTCGAAATATGAATTTTGGTTGTCGGAAGTAAGTTTTCTTGGGCATGTTATTTCCGGTAGTGGTATTAGTGTTGATCCATCCAAGATTGATGCGGTGATGCAATGGGAGGCTCCTAGATCGGTTACGGAGATTCGAAGCTTTTTAGGCTTGGCGGGTTATTATCGGAGGTTTATTGAGGGATTTTCGAAGTTGGCACTTCCGTTAACGCAATTGACTTGTAAAGGAAAGGCTTTTATTTGGGATATTCATTGTGTAGAGAGTTTCAATGAGCTAAAAAGAAGGTTGACAACAACTCCGATCTTGATTTTGCCAAATCCGACGGAACCATTTGTTGTGTATTGTGATGCTTCATTGGCTGGTTTAGGTGGTGTTTTGATGCAAGATGGAAAAGTTGTGGCTTATGCTTCAAGACAATTGAGAGTGCATGAAAAGAATTATCCTACACATGACTTGGAGTTAGCGGTCGTGGTGTTTGTTTTGAAAATTTGGAGGCACTATCTTTATGGTGCAAGATTTGAAGTTTTTAGTGATCACAAGAGCTTGAAATATTTATTTGATAAAAAAGAATTGAACATGAGACAAAGAAGGTGGTTAGAGCTTTTGAAGGATTATGATTTTGGTTTTAATTACCATCCGGGTAAGGCAAACGTGGTGGCCGATGCTTTGAGTCGGAAGTCGTTACATATGTCCGCATTGATGATGAGAGAATGGGAACTTTTGGAGAATTTTAGAGACTTGAGTTTGGTTTGTGAAATGACGCCGAGAAGTGTGAGACTTGGTATGCTACATGTTACGAATGATTTTCTTGCAACCGTATGTGAAAAGAAAAAGTTGGATTTAAAGTTCGTTGATTTGATGATGAATGAGAATGAGGATTTCAAGGTTGATAATTTTTTAGTTTTGAGATTCCGTGGTCGTATTTGTATTCCCGATGATGCGGAGTTAAAAAAGATGATATTGGAATAAGCACACCGAAGTAACTTAAGTATTCATCCGGGAGCGAATAAAATGTATCAAGATTTGAAGAAAATCTTTTGGTGGTCCGGATTAAAGAGGGATGTGGCTCAATTTGTGTATGCGTGCTTAACTTGTCAAAAGTCTAAGGTGGAACATCAAAAGCCTAGAGGATTGATGCAACCGTTGGACATTCCGGAGTGGAAATGGGATAGTATATCGATGGATTTTGTTACAGGATTGCCAAATACGCAAAGAGGTCATAATGCTATTTGGGTAATCGTTGATAGGCTTACTAAATCTGCTCACTTCATTCTAATTGATATTAGTTATCCTTTGGAGAAGTTAGCCGAGATTTATGTTCTTGCGGTTGTGAAGTTGCATGGAGTTCCTAAGAGTATTGTATCAGATAGAGATCCTAGATTCACATCGAGGTTTTGGGAGAGTTTACAAAAGGCTTTGGGTTCTAAGCTAAGATTGAGTTCGGCTTATCATCCGCAAACGGATGGTCAAACCGAGAGGACAATTCAATCGTTGGAGGATTTATTGCGTGCTTGTGTGCTCGAGCAGGGTGGTGCTTAGGATAGTTATTTGGCGTTGATTGAGTTCACCTACAATAATAGTTTTCATTCAAGTATAAGTATGGCACCATTTGAGGCTTTGTATGGTCGGAGATGTCGAACACCTTTGTGTTGGCATGAAACCGGTGAGAGGACGATAGTTGGACCAGAGATGGTACAACAAACGACGGAGAAAGTGAAGTTTATTCGTGAGAAGATGAAAGCTTCTCAAAGTAGACAAAAGAGCTATCATGACAAGAGAAGGAAAGATCTTGAGTTTCAAGAAGGCGACCATGTGTTTTTGAGAGTTATGCCGGTTACGGGTGTGGGTCGTGCTTTGAAGTCGAAGAAGTTGACTTCTCATTTTATTGGTCCTTATCAGATTACTGCACGAGTTGGTGTTGTGGCTTACCGTGTGGCGTTGCCTCCGAATCTTTCGAATTTGCATGATGTATTCCATGTTTCGCAACTTCGGAAGTATGTTCCGGATCCGTTACATGTTATTCCTATGGACGAGGTTGAAGTGAGAGATAACCTTACGGTTGAAGCTTTACCGATTAGGATTTTGGACCGTGAAGTTAAGAAGCTAAGAGGCAAGGATATTGCGCTTGTGAAAGTAGCGTGGGGAGGCGCTGCGGAAGGCAATATGACTCGGGAACTAGAGAGGAGGATGCGAGAGTCGTATCCGGAGTTGTTTGAATTAGGTAATATTTTCGAGGACTAAAATTTCTAAAGTGGGGAAGAGTTGTAACGCCCCGATTACGATTATTCCCATTTTGTTGAGTCTTTTATTTAAATTGAGTGATAAATTATTTTATTTGTGAAATTGGTGTGTTAATATGCTATGTTGACATGTTATGATATTTTACCGGTTTTGAGAGTTTTCGGGGAAATTAGAATGGAGGGTATTTTGGACATTTCTCAATTAATGATAAGTTAGAAATTTAGTGGAAATAGAATTATGTGAGAAAATGAATTAATTGAATTTGAGTAGAAAATAAGAAAGAAAAGAGAAATAGAGAGAAAAAGGAGAGAAAGAAAGAGGAAGAAGAGAAAAGAGAAGAAAACTTGGAAAAACCTAGAAAAGCATCAAGAACAATCATCTAGCAAGCTTGGAATCCGGGTAAGGGTGTGAAATCTTATTATCTCATCAATGTATATCATTATGTATGATTGTGTTGTTGTTGTTGTTGATATTTATGAGTTTTTGTATAAACCCATTTGTGTAGAAAGTGTTAGAATTCGATTAATTAGTGTTGGAAATGATGTTTTCGTGTTCCTTGTTGTTGATACACGATTGATATATGTTGTTGTACATCAAATTGGTATTTTTCTGAGTTTAGATGATAAATTTAGGGTGTTTTGGATTGGAACCCGTAAGCAAAAATTATGCAGAAGAATTTTTCTGGTTTTTCCAGGTCATACGCGTATGGGGCATGTTCATACGCGTATGGACCTTGGCATTACGCGTATCGTGGGCGAGCCATGGGCCAATACGCGTATGAGATGTTATTTTGCTCGGCCATCTGCCATTTGCGTATGGTACACGTATCACTTCAGGGCACTACGCGTATGTTGGGATGCACTACGCGTATGGGGTTTAAAATGGGAATTTTGGGAAGAAAATGGTTCTGCCCATACGCGTATGGCCTTGGGCAATACGCGTATGGCATGGCGAGGATTTTGGGTAATACGCGTATGGTTCAGGGCAATACGCGTATGGCCAGGAGAATGGTAAAATGGGATTTTTCAAAATATCGTTTTCGTTTTTCTTTCGTAACTTGTGTTCCGTTTATCCGATTTTTACATTCTTGGTATCGTTGTGAAGCTATTGAGCTGTTCTTTCTTATTATGATGACTTGGAAATTGTTAGCCGATTTAATTATGTCGGAAAGTCAGGAATATTGTTATTTAGCGACTTTTACCGTTTTGAATGTGTGTTTTAGATGTGAATCATACAATAGTGCATTGAGGTGAATGTATATAGATTGTATGTGATAGTATGAGATGAATGCATGAATATATTGTGAATATGTATGCATTTCAAGAATGTCTTGAGTCATTTTTTATGTGAAGCATAATGATGTACATTCTTGTGTTGTGTGATTCTAATGAGAATCCGTTGTAACGTCGTGTGCCTATGTGAGGTGTGAGCGATGATTACAAACGATTGTGTGCCTAGGTGAGTGTGAGTAATCGGATTGTGTGCCTATGTGAGGTGTGAGCAATCCATAAACATTATGTGCCTATGTGAGGTGTGAGCAATGGGTGAACATCGTAGGCCCGACGGGGAGTTATATTGGTAATGAGCAATGGTTCCAATAAGTTCCTGAGTGAACTTGAGATGATTGAGTCGGTACCGCATTGCATTTGCATAGAGTCGTGAGTCGGTCTCTATGATTTGCATTTATCATATTTATAATTGTGCAATGATTAATAAACATGAATATGTATGTTTATGTGGAATGATAAGAATTGTGAAAGTATGCATGATGAATATGCTTGGTTTTGTATATATATACATTGTGATGTATATGAGTGAGTTGTGATGAATTATGGTGAGAATGTAGAATATGTGTATTTTTATGCTAAGATATATAATTATATGCATTGTTATTATGATAATATTTCTTACCCTTCTGTTGTTTCATGATGCTCTATGAGGCATTGCAGAGTAGGTATGCTGGTGGTCTTTTTGTGAAGTGTGTCTTCATTCTTTTGGTCGGTCGGTTCTGATATGTAGCACTGGGTAGCTAAGAAGATTATGATTCTTTTGTGATACATTTGTACATGTATCTTGTTGATGAATGTTTATGCAAACATGAATTATGTTGGTGGATAACACTTGATGATATATATATATATATATATATATGTTTGATGTTATTCAATGTTTAAATTTTCCGCTTTTATTCTAAATTTTGAGATGTGGGTGTAAGGACTAAGTTCCTCTGTTGCAAAGTTACCCCACTGTTGCATATCAATTGTTGAGCAGATGTTGAATGTTTTAATTTGATGTATAATGTGACATACCTCTTTTATACTATGTTTATAATTATACTCTGACGGAATTTTTAATATGCGCCTAAATGATTATGTGATTATTTGGGGGTATAGAAAGGGGGTGTTACATAATCGATTAACATTATTATGTTAATCGATTACACCTACTATAACAGCAAAAACAGAGTTTAAAAATCACCTTTCCACAATCACTTCCACATTCAAGCACCAAATGATAATGTATGCAATTGAGCACGAAAATTCCAGTAATTAGCATCAAACAAACACCAATGCAATCCAAAATACAAATCAAATGGATCAAGAAACACACAATTCACAAGAGATTACATAGTGAAAGATATAAATTAAGCACAAATAATGTTAGATCCAAGGATTACCAACCAAATATGAATTTGCTTCAAAATCAACTTCAAAGAATGATCTACAAAGCTTAGATTCAACAAAATTTGATGAAGAATGAGTGTTTTGATGGAGGTTTAGCTCAAATATTAACAAGCTTCAATGAAAAGCTTGTTAACTTTCAATGGATGGACCTTTAGTGATGTTTGGGGAAGATGAAAAATAGAGAGAATGAGTGAAGAATCAAATGTGATGAGTAGTGAATTCAGAAAATTGAAGGAAAAAATTATTAAAAAGTTCAATTGAAATGGAAGGAATTTGTTTAAATAGAGGCTAGGTTTGGAGTACAATTAGGCTTGGAATTTGGTTTGGGTGGAAAATCAAAGATCAATTGGTTCAAATTAGGTATGTAAGTGAGGGTGTATAGTGGAATTTAATTATGATGATGTAAGGGAAAAATGTGTAACTGATATTTTACTTCTCTAGAATGTTCCATCAGGTCTAAGAGTGAATCAAGCAAGTGCAATGAGTGTCAGCTGTTGTAGAGTTGAAAAGCTGCCGATTTTAGCTAAAATTTAAGGGTGTAATCGATTAACATGAATTGTGTTAATCGATTACATGCTTGAAAATTCAAATTATGCGCCATTTTGAAAGAGTGTAATCGATTAACACTATTATGTTAATCGTTAACTAGTGAAAAATGTAAAAAATTGGCTGGCTGCATTGCTTTGGTCTCGGCTTGAGGTTTACTTGTTGAAGAAGGCATGGAAATAAACACATGAACCTTTGACTTTCTTGAGAGACAAGTTATTAAACATTGGGATGTTCCTGATTAGAATGAGCTTGAATAATGTTGAGGAACTAAGCTTGATATCCTTGACGTCTTCCTTACATATTTAACAACAGAAACAAAAGGAAATAAAACAAACTTTTGGTATTTTGATTATGGGTTAGTAAACATAAACAAACATAAAACAAGCAAGGAACACAGGGGTGCTTGGTGATCTCCCTCAGAAGAAAAACCGCAGAGGAGGGTAGGAGGCAGCCATGTATGATCTTGTTTGTGTGGAAAGATGCAAATGAAGTGGGATCTTAGGGGTAAAAACTAGGGTATTACAGCTGGGTTGCCCGATGCGTTTATTTGGCCTTATGGTAACTTTAACTGTTTTTTTTTGTCCGCTTTTACTACTCTATTTTGTTGCAAGCTCGTGTCACGGAGGAGTTGGATGATAACTTAAAGGTAGCCCTGAAGCTGTTGTGGTGAAAAAAATTACGTTGAAAGTCAAGATTTTCGAGTGGAGACTGTTATTAAACAGATTATCGACTTGGGAAAATCTCAATGCGAAAGGCATTATTTCAAATAATCATGAAAAGGTTTGTGTTGTTTATTTTAATGTAGAAGAAGATATATAACATCTTTTTGTTGGTTTCCCGCGAATCCGTGTGGTTTGGAAAGCGATTGAGGATAAGGTTGGATTAGAGCCTCTTGTTGAAACTTACTACAGTAACCATATGTTGGAGTGATTTGTCAAAATCAAAAGGAGAACGTCGAATCGGACTGCTTGCATATTATGGTTTGCAACTTGTTGGAGTATATGGTAGTGTAGGAATCAAATTAATTTTAATGATGCTATTGGTAATTCGAAAGAAATCAATCAAGAATCAATTAATATCGCTTGGTGGTGGTTGACATTATGTTCCAATGGTGGAGGTAAGGGTAATTTTTACGAATGGACTAAATGCCCAACTGATTTTCTGTAGGAATTTTTTTTACTGTGTTGTTGGGAACCTATGATATTAGGTGTTCTATCGGGTTTGTTTTATTGTATGTTGGATTGAGGTACTCCTAGTATCTGTTATTATTATGAATATACTTTTGCCTATAAAAAAATCACTTAATTTTGAAGTTATTTTAAATAATTTTTATAAAAATAATTTTTAAAATACATCTTTTTTGAAAAAATTATGATTTCGACTATGTTTTGATTTTCAATAATCTATATTCATGTAATAAAATGTAAAAATTAGTTTTTCAATAAAAAATGAATTTGAAAAAACTTTTAATATTTTAAAAAATATTTTCATAAAAATCATTTTAAAAATGCAAAAAAAAAACTATTGTTTTAAAGCTAAAACAAAAATGTCTTAAATTAAAAAAAAAAAAACACAATTTATAATTAAAATAATTTTTGAATTAAATGATTATGAAATAAATAAATAAATAAAATATTAAAAGAGATGAATTAGTTATTTTGAGTTAGTTCTTTTTGTGAGGAGGTTTGTTAGTTTTTTCCATACTTTCCAACTTGGAATTAATATTATCTTTTAAAGACTTGACTACTTATATATTGTTAAATGTTAATGTGCACGCGGAGCTCATATTGCTTGTAATTTCTTAAAATAAATAAACAAAATATGAATGAGAGATAAATTAATTATTTTGAGTTAGTTATTTTTTCAAGGAGGTTTGTTAGTTTTTTCCGTACCAAAAGCCGATTTGGATTTAATATCATCTTTTAAGGAGGTTTGTTACTTATAACTTGACTACTTATATTGTTATAAGTTAATGTGCAAGCGAAACTCATAGTGCTGCTACAGTCTTTTCAATGAATTTCTCCGGTAGAAAATATTCCATCGGGAATTTACCTGATCACATTCTTCTCCGTATTCTTTCCTTAATGCCTACTAAAGATGCTGTTGGAACTTCCATATTATCCAAAAGGTGGAACTACCTGGGGATGGATTTATTTGCATTTAACTTTGCAATTTATCGGTCAATCTACATCCACGGAATTTGCAATCCAGCAAATCATCTCTTAGATCTTGTTGATAGATTACTTCAGAGATCTAATAGTCGTGCAATTAATCTCAGCATTGCAATGCATGGTGACGGAATTACAGTTGATCCAGTCAAGCTTCATTGTTTTTTATCTGATGCAAAGATGCACAAAGTTGAAGAACTCAATATTTCTCTAAATTTAAAGTCTAATCCATTTATAGTACCACAAAGTTTCTCAACTTGTGCGTCATTCAATAATTTACATTTAGAACTTGGGTGTGTTCTAAATGTTCCGAGTTTCATTTGTTTTACTAATTTGAAGACGTTAAATATTTCATCGGTTACATTTTCAAATGATGATTCTCTTCAAAAACTTCTCTCTGGTTGCGTTGTCCTCCAAGAATTAATCTTGTGTTGTTGTGGTTGGAATAACATAAAGCATGTCAATATTGCAATGTCAACATTAAGGAAATTAAGCATGGACTTCAGCTATCCCAGTGTTGATGAGCTATTCGGTTCTAAAATTGAGATTGATGCAGTGAATCTTTTATCTTTCAGATGCTCAGGCTTTTTAACAGTTGAAGTTTCCCTTGTTAACCTAGCCTCTATAGTTGATTCATATATTGATCTTCAGATTTACTTTCCATTAAACCAACCTTATTGATCTCGAGTATTCGATCAGATCCACACACGCTGGTCGTCAGATGGCAACGTGCTCGGTAGATGATGGTCGCTGGACGTGCTGGGTGTTCGGACTATTGAGGAGAAAAGGGGGTGTACATGCAAGGCACTCCGACGCTCAAGTAAGAAAGGGTCAGAGAAAAAGGGGCAAGTACAAAATGTATTCTTAGGGTGAAAAATGTGATACCTCGCCCTCTCAAATGAGAGGGTTTATATAATGTTCCCCAGCGCGTGGCCAACGGTCCTATTTTCAAGGCGAAATAACCGTTTTCCTGAAGAATAGGTAACTGCCCAAACTAGCCGTTATGACGGGCAGGAGGGTAGTTGCGGGCATCTGTCCGTCAGCTGTCGGGGAGCTGTAGTTCGTGTGTGGCGGACAATAATTCCGGGCAGGGCTGAGCAGTCAGTGCCCGGTTGTAGTGGCAAAAGGGTACTTTTGTCATCTTAATGGACTGGATCCAAGCGTTTGGACCGTTACTGTAGCAGTCACGGATTAGGCCGCGCATGGCCGTTGGCCCAGTCCAGAACAGTAGCCCCCCAAGTCGTTGCTTCCGAGCATGGAAGTGATGACTTAAGGATAGCGTACAGTCTCGGGGAAGTGGAGTGTTTTGCTCGTCGGCTGTGGAAGCCCGTGGTTTCTACTGTCCGTTGTGGCTGTTGGTCGTGGTCGTTATACGTTGCCCGTTACCGGTGGGTACCAACAGTTTAGTGGAATACGAAATGGTACGGGGGTTGCCACGTGTGTGTTGGAACTTGTGCCGCCGCCGCTTAGGCAATTATGGCTAGCGGGTAGTCATTATGACCTATGTGGGCGTGTGGTTGCACGTGACCTCCTGTATAAATAGGGGGAAAAACCTTCATTCAGAACCTTTTCCTTCAATCTTCAGCAAATTCCTTGCCCGTGAACGCTGTCCGTTGCAACCTTCATTGTTTGAAGCTCCGAGCAAGTCCTTTCAGCCTCATATTTACGAGTAAGTCGTCTATTTTCCTTGTTTTGCTTTTTGTCGATGTTTACTTAGACGGTGCATGTGGTTAGGTTAGATTTTAGGAGACTTAGGGCTGTATATGTGGTAGTCGCCGGTGGTGGATGACGGTTCCGCCGTCTTCATCGTCGTTAGCCTGTCGTTACGTTGTGTGTGTAGGGTCTGTCCGTGACGCCGTTGCGATGGTGACGTGCACGTGACCGTGCGAGCGTTGCGTTTTATGGAGTTGTGAGCTGAATGAAAAACTCGTGATCTTACTTTGGAGAAATTCCTCGTGTGGGAGGAGAGTTCCGGGCACTGTCTCGCGGGGAGACTTTTTGCAGTGTTGTCAGGGCTTAGGCCGGGGACGTCGTCCTCAGCCCTTAGCGCGCCCTTTCACTTGTTCAGCGGTGGAAGGGTGGATTTGATTAGCTGTCGAATTCACTGTCTTTCTCTGCTTTTCAGGTGATGGCGACAGGGCCCCGTGGAGAAATTGTATTAGATTCGTCCGAGGAGGAGTCTGGTTCCTCGGGGAGTAATAGCACTCAGTCTTCGAGTGGGTCCACTGAGCAGGATACGAACTACGAGCAAGAGGACGAACTGCGGGACGATGATCAGGATGAGGTGCTCGAGGAGGAGGTACCCGGGGAGGATGCACCCGAGGAGGATGTAGCAGAAAATCAAGCAGAGGAATGGGAGGTAGCGGAACCCTCTGAGCATGCGTCCGAGTTTGCGAGCTAGGTTGGAGACTGCTTCTGGACGGTGGGAGACGACGGGGATTGGAGAGTCCACTTTCCCACTGCTAATGAGCGCGTCTGCACCAATTACGGGGAGCGTTTCACGATGTATGAATATGTCTTCAAGAAGTTGGGCTTGAGGCTTCCATTTACGGATTTCCAACAATCCGTCTTTCTACATCTTCACCTGGCCCCTACGCAGCTCCACCCCAACTCGTTAGCGTTCATGCGGGCGTTCGAGCTGGTGTACGAGCACTTGCAGGTAGGGGCGACTTTTCCATTCTTCTTCACCGTATTTCATCTTCAACGGCAGACTTCTGGAAAGAGCTATGGCTGGGTCTCTTTGAAGCAGCAGCGTAAGCTATTCAAACCTTTCTCTGAATCTATCCATACATTTAAGACGAGGTACTTCGTCGTGGAACCCGTATCGGAGGCTGCCCAGGATAGCACGTTTTGCTGGGAGCTTGAAGTGGATGAGAACGGGGAGGACAGGATTAACGAGGAGGGTAAATACATTGGGCGGCGATTGCTGAAATATCCCTTCCAGTGGACCGGGGCGCATTTTACTAAGCCGCCAAATGACTATGTTTTTGAGCCGACCGATTTGGATGAGGGGGATGCTGCCTCATATGAGAAACTGCTGAAGTACGTGAACTCGTTCCGGATGGCCGAGTGTGTTACGAAGAAGAACGTGGCGATCCTTGAGGACGACGGTAGTCCTCGAGTAGAGCCTCGTTTTATTAACGTTAGGGCACTGCTGGGGTGCAACACTTATAGGGATGCTATGGATCTGCTCGGTATTTAATCTTAATATATTGCTTTATATTGCTCGTTATTTTTTTATCACCTGACGCCTGTTTTTGTCTTTTGCAGCCGCTATGCCTTCAGCCCACGAAAGGATGGTGAGGAAGGTGGCCGCGCGGAAACAAGCTGCTGTAGCTGCTACTCCTAAGGTTCGTCCTTCCCCTGCCCGTGCGATTGGTCCTTCCCAGCCTCCTCAGGGGAATGCTTCACCGGCCAATGCACAACGGTCTCCAATGCCCCTGGCGACCAGGTCTAAGCGTCCAAGGAACGAGGCAGTGGATCTGGGCAAGGCGTCAGAGAAAGCGAAATTTGAGTTGCCTCCTTGTGTACTGGACAAGAGGTTTTTTTAAGGGACCTCTTTGGTGGTTCCCCACGCTGATTCTCTTCATCTGCAAAGCCTGGACCGTCCGAGCAAGAGGGCGTTGGTGGCCCAGGATGCCTCTGCGGTGGTCAGGCTGCTGGAGATGGCGGCCACCTATGCCGAAGGGGACACGGCCACTGAGGGTGAGTTGACTATTGCCCGCGGGAAGGTGACCGCTCTCGAGGAGAGCTTGAGGAAGGCCATGGAGGAAGCTAGGGCTGCCAAGGAGGCGAGGGAGAAGGGGAGCGAGGAGGTTGCCCAGCTAAAGCGGAAGATGGTTACGCTCGAGGCTGAGAAAAAGGCTGCTGAGGACTTGGTCGCGCAACTGCAGGCGGCCAATGCTCCGGGCGAGGAGGAGCCTGAGGACGTGAAGGTACTGAAGACAAGGTCAGAGTTAGTTGCCCGACTGGTGGTGGCCGAGGATGACAACGCGGTGCTCGGCGAGGAGTCCTTCCAAAACGTAGTGTCTCAGCTTCAGGTGGTGAATCCTGGTGTTGATTTGGTGACCGAAGGTACCAATTTCCTGGCGTACGTTAAAGATGGGCAAATAGTGATGCCAGAGTCTATCCTTGCCGGCCAAGCTAGAACCCAAACCTCTCCGCCCGATGATGAACGAGTCGAAGACACCGAGGAATGATGTTTGTTGATGATGATGTTTTGCCGGCCTGCGTGCCGTGTGGTTTGTTGTAATTTTATTTGGTTTAGGGGGCGTGGCCCCCCTGTTTATGTAATTCGTACAATCTTTGGCCCTGGTGGCCTTTTTACTTTATGCCCGGTTTATGTTGGCCGATTTTGTTACTTATATGATTTTTGTTTATGTTGCTGTACTTTACATTAGTGTTGTATTTTATCTTAATTGTGCGTGTATGACTGCCCGTCGGAGGGTGTGTCCTTTAGTGCAGCTTTCTTTTGGAAGGTAGCTCGCTGCGTGTGAGTTCGCCAGTGCGGGGAACTGGGCGAACAGCCGGGGGAGGTCCTGGCGAGGTTGCGGATCTCAGGTCGCGATTGAGGCCTGAGGTCGCGGCGTGAACGTCCCATCGCGAGCTGGGGTTCTGCCAATCATGGTACTTGGGCGAAGGCGGTTCTCGGTCGAGGACCGCTGATGATCAGAGTTCCGGCTTGCTTGTTTGAGCGGGATTCTACTTTGTGTGCATGCGTCGCTTGTACCTGGGCGAGCATGATGACCGCTAGGTGGTCTCTTGATACGAGGAAGCCTAAGGTTACTTTAGCTGTAGTATTGCTTAAGTTTCTCATCGTTCCATGGTCGAGGGAGTGCCTCCCCGTTGAGGTTTTCTAGGAAGTATGCGCCATTTCCCGTTTTGGCACGGACTCTGTATGGCCATTCCCAGTTGGCCGATAGTTTGCCTTCGCGAGAGTCCTTGTGGTTTCTCCGCAGGACAAGGCTGCCCACGTCGAATTCTCGTCGTAAGACTTTGGCGTTGTGCCTGATTGCTATTTTTTGCTTAAGAGACGCTTCGCGGAGGGCTGCTCCTGTCCGGATTTCCTCGACGAGGTCGAGCTCTTCTCTTATCGCTCCGTTATTCATCTCCTCGTCTAGAGGTGACTCGGTCCTCCTGGACGGTACGTGGATCTAGATGGGTAAAACAGCCTCCATGCCATATGCTAAACGGAAAGGCGTCTCCCCGGTGGTGGAGTGGGGAGTAGTACGATATGCCCATAAGACGATGTGGAGCTCCTCGACCCAGACCTTCTTCGTTTCGTCCAGTCTTCGTTTGAGGCCACGAAGGATGACACGGTTGGCCGCTTCCGCCTGCCCGTTGGTCTGAGGGTGCTCGACCGAAGCGAAGTGTTGCTTTGTTCCGAGATGGGTGACGAAGTCTTGGAACTTCTTGTCCGTGAATTGTGTTCTATTGTCCGTGACGATTGCTTGGGGAATCCCAAAACGGGCAAGGATATTCCGCTTGTAGAAGCGTAGAATGTTAAGTGCTGTTATCTTCGCTAAGGCTTCTGCTTCTATCCATTTTGTGAAGTAATCTACGCCCACTATCAGGTATTTATTTTGGTTAGGCCCCGTCACGAAGGGTCCCAGGATGTCCAGGCCCCACCAGGCGAATGGCCACGGGGATGTCAAGCTTTTCAGCTCGTTGGGGAGAGCTAGGTGCATATCCCCGTGCCGTTGGCATTTGTCGCATTTCTTCACATGCTCTTTGGCGTCTTGCTGCATAGTCGGCCAGTAATATCCTGCTCGGAGGGCCTTGCGGGCAAGGGACCTTCCCCCCAGGTGCTGGGCGTTAATGCCCTCGTGGATTTCTCGTAATACGTGGGGGACAATCTCCTCCTCTATGCACTTTAGTAGCGGAATGGAGAAACCCCTTCGGTAAAGTTTGTTTTCGAGGATGACGTACGAGCAAGCTCTTCGTCTGATGGTGCTGGCTTCTTTGGGGTCATCCGGAAGTTCTTCCCTGGTGAGGTAGTTGTACACGGGAGTCATCCAGCAGTCGGTGTCCCCGATCGCGTGCACGTGTAGGGTCGAGGGCCCTTTGTCGATGCTAGATCGGGGAAGTATCTCTTGGATGACTGACCTGCTTCCGCCTTTCCTCTTGGTGCTCGCTAGTTTGGATAGGACGTCTGCTCGAACGTTGTGTTCGCGGGGAACATGTCTTACTGCTACCGTCCTGAACTTCGATATCTTTTCCCTAACTAGGGAGAGGTATTCAGACAGACTGTCATTTTTGGCCTGATACTCCCCGGAGACCTGGTGAGCTACGAGCTGAGAGTCCGTGCAGATGACGATCTCTTCTGCCCCCTAGGTCTTCGGCTAGGCGTAACCCAGCGAGGAAGGCTTCATACTCGGCCTGGTTGTTCGACGTGGGAAAGGATAAAGTGAGAGACGCTTCGACTATGGTCCCCTCGTCGTTCTCCAGAATGACTCCTGCCCCGTTGCCGCTCGAGCTGGATGCTCCGTCTACGTAGATGGTCCATCTGTTTGCTACGTGGGGCGAGGAGTCTGAGAAGGTTACTTCTGCCACGAAATCGGCCAGGGCCTGTGCTTTGAGAGCCTTTCTGCTTTCATACCAGACGTCAAATTCGGACAGCTCCAACGACCACTTGAGCATTCGACCGGCCATGTCTGGCCGTCCCAGCAACTGCTTGATGGGCTGATCCGTCCTCACCACGATCGTGTGGGCCAAGAAATAGTGCCTAAGTCGTCTGGCGGCGTTAACGAGGGCCAGTGCTACCTTCTCTATTTGCTGATATCGCAACTCGGCGTCTTGCAACGCTTTGCTCGTGAAGTATACGGGCTTTTTCCCGGCGTGATTCTCGCGGATGAGAACAGCGCTCACGGCCTCGGCGGTGACGGCGAGGTATAGGAACAAAACTTCCCCGGTATCTGGCCGCGTTAACACGGGCGGTTTCGACAGAGCTTGTTTTAAGTGAAGGAGGGATGCCTCGCATTCTTCGGCCCATTCAAACGTGGCTTCTTTTCTCAAGAGCTTGAAGAAAGGAAGGGCGTGTTGGGCGGATTTCGCGACGAAGCGGGACAACGAGGTGAGTACCCCCGTTGAGGGACTGGATGTTCTTCTTAGACGTGGGCGTTGGGAACTCAGAGAATGCCCGGCATTTGTCGGGGTTAGCCTCTATTCCTCGTTCTGTTAGGTAGAAACCAAGGAATTTGCCTGCCCGTACGCCGAACGTGCACTTCTCTGGGTTAAAACGCATTTGATATTTTCTTGCTTGCTCGAAAATTGTTCGAAGATGGGCGACATGGTCTAGTTCCTCGTGGGACTTGACGATCATGTCGTCCATGTATACCTCGAGCATGTCGCCTATTTGTCCTTGGAAGACTTTGTTCATCATTCGTTGGTATGTAGCGTCGGCGTTCTTCAGACCAAAAGGCATCACGTTGTAGTAATAATTGCCCGATTCGGTCATGAAGGCCGTGTACGTTTTATCGCTCGCGGCCATCGGGATTTGATTGTAGCCCGAGTAGGCGTCGAGGAACGATAGCAGCTTAAAACCTGCAGAGTTATCCACGAGCTTATCTATATTGGGGAGGGGGTAGGCGTCCTTCGGACAGGCCTTGTTAACATCAGTATAATCAACGTACATTCTCTATCTGCCATTATTTTTTCTTACAAGTACAACATTTGAGAGCCACGTAGTGTATTTGGCCTCGAAAATAAACCTAGCTTCTAGAAGGTCTTTAACAGCTTTCTCCGCGGCTTCCATCTTCTCCGGGGACTGTTTCCTTCTGCGCTGGGCAACGGCTTTGATGGCCGGATCGATTGTAAGCTGGTGGCAAGCGACGGAGGGGTCCAATCCTGGAATTTCAGCAGCGCTCCATGCGAACAAGTCTGCGTTCTCCCTGAGGCACGCTTTTAGTTGTCTTTTGGCCAGGCCGGGGAGGTCTGCTCCGATCTTTACTCCCCGTTGGGGGTCTTCTCTGAACGGGACGATCTCGAAGTTGCCATCTGGTATGGGGTGCAGGAGATGGCCGTTGTTGTGGGACTGGCTACCCGAAGTCGTCGGGGCTTTGGCGTGATCCTCCTCGTTGAAACGGTTGTCCAAGTCGATGGATTCGACCTGGGGGAGTGGTTTTGGCCGCTCGGAGCTGCTGGGCAGAGGAGGGCGACCAGATGTCCTCGGCTTCGCTGAGATTGTGCTCAATCCTTTTGATGCTGCTTCAAAGCATCGACGGGCAGCTTCGATGTCGCCGTGGAGGGTGGCGACCATCCCTTCAGAAGTGTAGTACTTCATCTTGAGATGTACGGTGGAGGGCACTGCAACCAACTCTGCCAGGGTTGGCCTTCCAAAAATGCACTGATATAGTGACGGGCAGTCGATTACCAGAAACTGTGCTTTGATTGCTCGGGTTGTCTTTCCTGAACCGAAAGTCACGATGAGCTCTACGTAACCTCGGGGTCTTGTTACTGCTCCGTTGAATCCCTGCAGGTCGGATCCAACGTATGGAGTAAGGTGAGAGTCGTCCAACTATAGTGTCTCGAACAGGTGGTTGTACATTATATCAACTAAACTGCCCTGGTCCACGAGTATCCTGCGAACGTCGAAGTTCGCCATCCTTGCCCGGATGAGAAGCGAGATGCTTGAGTTCGGTGACCCGCCGAGGAGTTCCTCTTTGTAGAAGGAAATAGGAGAGGATCCTTTGCGAGTGGTATCCAGCGTGGTGACTTCGTTGGCGCTCTTGCTGATCAGTTGATCGAACTTCCTTTTGACCGAACCAACCGTGATTTTGTTGAATCCGCCACCGGAGATGACCATGGCCGACGGGAAGGTTTCCCACGGGCTGTGAGCGCCGAGGAACGTGGAAGCGGGCAGACTGTCGGGGATGCAGAAGTCTTCTGGTCGAGTCACGGACATAGCGACCTGTACGTTGGTGTCATCGGAGGGCGGAGTCTCTTCAGCCGCCTTCTTGCTCTCTTGGGTTTCTTGCCGGGGAGCTTCTTTTTTCTTCGCGAACTGCTTCAGATGGCCGTCGCGAATGAGGATCTCTATGGCATCTCTGAGGTGGATGCATTCTTCCGTCGTATGGCCGTGGCTCTTGTGGAAGCGGCAATACTTGGATTTGTCCACACCAGGCCTGGCCGGCAGCTGTTTGGGGAAACGGACCCCCGCTTGTTTGAACTCTGAGTTGGCACATTCGGACAAGATTTTCTCCCTCGAGGTAGTGAGGGGGTATAGTCGTGGAACCGTCCAGAAGGTCCCTTCTGTTCGCGTGCATCGCGAGGCCGATCGTCGCGTCTTTTATCTCCTCGACGTGATGTCGAGGGCTCTTCAACTCTGGATGTCCGGGCACCTTCTTGGTGACGGGAGGCCCAGACAGAGTGGGCAGCGACCTTCTCCTCGTACTGTATATGCGACTGGGCTTGGTGGAGGAGAGCGTTGAGGTTCCTTGGTGGATCCAGGCCGATGGCTTTCGCGAAATCTAAGCCAGGACGTAATCCCTGCTCGAGCAGGAATTTCTTCATATCGTCGGTCGTTGGCACTTGGACGGCTTCCTTGTTGAACCGCTCAATGTAGTCCCGAAGGGGTTCATCTATCCCCTATACAACAGCTCCAAGGGACGCCTCAGTCTTAGGATGGCATCGTGATGCGGTAAAGTGTCGGGAGAAGATCCTCCCGAGCTGCCTCCAGGAGGTGATGGATTCCTCGGGCAGTTGTTTGTACCAGGTCATTGCTCCCTTCCAGAGCGTGGTCGGGAACAGGCGGCACTTGATGGCTCCTCGTACACCTCGGTAGTCCAGAAGAGCATCTATGTTTTCTATGTGCTCGTCTGGGTCCGTGGTTCCATCATAAGTCCCTAGAGACGGAGGCTTCTCTAGTCCTTTCGGGAGACGGGTGGCCAGGATCCTGCGGGACAACGGGCCGCGAGGCTCGTCGTCGCTGTCCGAACTTGAAGTCGACGGTGACCGTTGTCTGCGCTCGCGGCGGCGGTCTCTGCGAGGTGGGGGCGATCGTGGCCGGTCGCGATGTCTGATCGGGGGAGAATGCCCGTCCTGCCTCGTTCTCTTGTGTCTTGGTGGCGACTGGTCCCGCGGGGAGATCTGGTCGCGTTTGCGAACGCGTAGTGGTTCGGGCCTCGTCATACGGTCTTCCCGGCGCCTAGGCGGCGGGCTTCTTGATTTCTGGTGTTTCCTCTTGGGAGGAGAAGATCTTGGAAGAGCTGCTTCTTCGAGGGCTCCTATCCTTTCACCTTGCTGCAAGATAAGGAGGTTCGTGCGGTTGACAACATCTAGGAGGGTTGCGACGGCTAGATCAGTGCTGGGGGGGCCAGGAATTGGTCGCTCCCCCAACGGTGACTGTTTTTCTCCTTGCTCGGTGGGAGGAGGAGTTGGAGAAGCAGTGGCCCCGTCTCGAAGGAAACGGGGATCAGAAAGTAACAGCGAACTGCCATTAACGTCCACTTTGTTGACGGGGACAAGAACTGTAGCGTCAGCACTTTTTGCGGGGTTCTGAGCGGCCATGTGTGGGTGGATTAACGAAGGTATGTTTTGATCTTTAGTTTCCGAGCAAGAAAGAAAGAAGGGGAGAACAAGGAGTTCCCACAGACGGCGCCACTGATCTCGAGTATTCGATCAGATCCACACACGCTGGTCGTCAGATGGCAACGTGCTCGGTAGATGATGGTCGCTGGACGTGCTGGGTGTTCGGACTATTAAGGAGAAAATGGGGTGTACCTGCAAGGCACTACGACGCTCAAGTAAGAAAGGGTCAGAGAAAAAGGGGCAAGTACAAAATGTATTCTTAGGGTGAAAAATGTGATACCTCGCCCTCTCAAATGAGAGGGTTTATATAATGTTCCCCAGCGCGTGGCCAACGGTCCTATTTTCAAGGCAAAATAACCGTTTTCCTGAAGAATAGGTAACTGCCCAAACTAGCCGTTATGACGGGCAGGAGGGTAGTTGCGGGCATCTGTCTGTCAGCTGTCGGGGAGCTGTAGTTCGTGTGTGGCGGACAATAATTTCGGGCAGGGCTGAGCAGTCAGTGCCCGGTTGTAGTGGCAAAAGGGTACTTTTGTCATCTTAATGGACTGAATCCAAGCGTTTGGGCCGTTACTGTAGCAGTCACGGATTGGGCCGCGCATGGCCGTTGGCCCAGTCCAGAACACTTATATTGCTGCTCATGAAATTAAACTATTGACCGGACTTCATCAGGTCAAGTTTCTCCGGCTATCAAATGATACTCTTGAGGTGTGCATCATCGTCACGAATTTGAAGTTATATAATGCCAATTACCATTGGTTCCATTAATTATATGTTTTTTAAATTTATTGTAGGTTTTCTTTTTATCATCTAACACTGAATTTGTTTTTTGTATTTTTTATAGTGTCTTTCCTTTGCAAAAGATAATTTCTATTTCCTTCCTTTATTCTATGATTTGAAACGTCTTGATGTGAATTTTGGAACTGTTGCTGGTTATACAAATGCATTTCTAATGGATTTTCTAAAAAAGACTCCAAAACTTGAAGCACTTGAGATTCCTAATGTACTTTTAAATATCATGTTTCAATACTTGTATTTTTGGTGTGTTTTAAGGTAGGTTAGAAGTATTATTTTTGCTCATTAGCTTGTTGATTGATCTTTATTCAGGGATTTGATCCAATTATTTGCATGAATGGTGAAGACTGGATAATGAATTCAGTGCCTTTGTGTTTCAAAACTCGTCTCAATTTATTTTGCTTTTCTAATTTTGATGGAGATGAAACTGAAATCCAATTCCTGAAGTTTTTATTAGAAAATGCCCCAAATTTAAAAATCATTCCTTTATACGGTTCAAACAATTTATTAGCTGATTTGAAGAAGCAGGCTGATATTTGCAATCGATTGAAATCTATGGGTCAGGAAAATTGGACCTAGCGTGAAATCGTGAGAGATATGTGCATCACTCTAGTTTGGAATGACACCTTGGAAAGTTTAAAAACACCACTTGCCTTTTCTTTAGTTGGCCGACAAATCCTATCTTTCAAGATGATTTTTCCTTAATTGGAGTATAATAGTGGAGAGTCGGAGGTCTTTCTCGGGAGTTGCGACTGTCGTTTTAGTTTTCGGTTGTTTTGGCTCATTTGTATTTGTTATTTTGCACATTTGTATTTGTTATTTTGCTCATTTGTATTTGTTTTTTTAGGATGCTTTTATTTATATAAATATATTTGTCTTTAAAAAATTTAGTTTTAATCCTCTATTTTATCTGATTCGGAATTGATCACCCTATTTAAATTTAGATATTTTTGGTCCTCTCTCTTACTTTTATATTTAAAATTAAGAATGTTTTTATTTTTTAAATGATAAATTGTTATAAAAAATTATAAATTATTATATATAAATCTATTACGGAAATTTATATATAAAAATATAAGTTAAAAAAATGAACTTCTCATAGATTTTTCATGAAAATTTGAGGGCTTAAATAGGTTTTTCGTCCCTGTAAGTTGGCGAGATTTTGGTTTTCGTCCCTGTATCTTTTTTTTTTCGGTTTTAGTCCCTATATCTTACTTTTTGTTGGTGTTTAGTCTCTAAAGCCAAAATTCGCTGGAAAATCCGCAGGTTTCCTGCGGATTTTCCTAAAAATCAAATTCTGCAGGAAAATCCGCATGAAAATCCGCAGGAAACCTCTGTAAGGACTAAACACCAGCAAAAAGTAAGATACATGGACTAAAACCGAAAAAAAAAAGATACAGGGACGAAAACCAAAATCTCGCCAACTTACAGGGACGAAAAACCTATTTAAGTCAAATTTGAGAGAGGATCAAAATTAGGGTGGCAAAACAGACCCGGCCCGTTGAGCATACCTGTTTTACTCGCACTTTAGGGCTGGTCAAGAGTTTAGGCCCTCACCCTCTAATGTATCAGCCTTGCCCCGCCCCGTTTTATTTGCGGGCTTTTGTGGACACGAGTATTTACATCAAATTTTTTATTTTTAGAATTAAAAGGTGTATGCTCGCAGGGTTTCCCTGTCCTGCTCTCACTTTTTTTGCAGGGTATGCCTAGTTTTTAGACTCACATACTCAACTAGGATTGTCTCATTCCGTTTTTTGCGGATTTTTGAGGGGGCGAGTCTAAATAGGACAGACATGCTCGTTTGTCATCCCTAATTAAAACTATTTGAATTTAAAATATGAAGACTAATTTCATATAAATCAAGTAAAATTGAAGAATCAAAACTGTAATTTAGTCAAAATTTTGTATATAAAATAGTAACTAAAGTTGAATAACTAAAACTTGATTTCATAATATTTTGGTTTAAAATAATATTGTAGTTATATAATTATATATTGAAATAATAACTAAAGTTGAATAATCAAAATGTGGTGTATAATACTATTTTGTTTTAAATTTTATTAATAGATAAATTATCATAATGAATATATAATATATTATTACATGTATTATAGATCAAATTAACCGTAAATATATTATTAAAGTAGGATTAGTTTTATCAATATAAAATTTTAAAAATTCAATTGCCTCAAACACAAATTACACTTTTAAAAAATAAAGCCAACATTTAAGAACTGTTTAAGTTTTGAGTTTAAACTTTTAAAATACTGTAGGAAATAATAAAATTTAAGAGAATATATAATATATGAGAAAAAAAAATTATAATCGAGTAGAGAGTGACATAAAGGGGAGCGTGTAATGACACATGAAATAATAGAATTTCTAATAATAGAAGAAGAAAAGCGAATCTCTAAAGTAACTCTCAACAATAATTTTTATTTTTAAATGATTGTATCGAGAGACAAATTTTGTTTAGGTTCCTTAACTATTGAAAGAGCATTAATCAAACGGATAGAGATGTTGAACTATAAAAAAAAATGAAATGTATAAAAATAATGTTAAGTAAAATAAATAAATATATGAAATGTCTTAATTCTAGGAATATTTGGAAAGGAGTAGGCGGCTGCCTTGGCATTGAGATTCTCTTGGTGGAGAACCAATTCAGTTGGAGTTTCTTGAAGCAGTTTATAGAGACAATTTCCAAGAAAGAGTGCAAGGACTATGTTGGTATCTTCTGGTGGTCAACTGTTTGGAATATATGGATCAAGAGGAATGGTCTGATATTTAAAGGTGATTCGATCAATGTCAATGAAATCATCCTAACAATCAAAGTCACAGCCTGAAATTAGAGCGATATTGTGAGTAAAACTGAAATTTTCTGTAGTTTCCAGGATTTTTACATTGCCCCTTTATCTTATTTATTGTAATTTATGTTCTTTTGCTGGCCTTGTTTCTTCAGGTTTGTTGTGTTTTTTTTTTATAAGTGAATAGATTAAAATAGGCACAGGGGTGCTCAACCCTTCTACAAACACCAATAAAAAACGAACAAAGGAAACCGAAAGACTCCGACAAAAGAACTTAGCCCAAAACCATAGTCGGGGTGGTACACCACTCCGTGCCACTCCGACCAAGACAACAAGCTTCCTGGAGCTTGACCCACCATAAGCCAATCCCGCGATAGTTGTTTGATCGAACCTATGCCATCAAAATTAATCAAAGAACCACCTTCAAAGAAAATAGAGTTTCTACATTCCCAAATAGTCCTACAAACTGCCAAACCGAAAATCCACCCAAAATCCACCTTATTGTTCACTTTAGCCTCCCTCTCAAAAGTATCAAGCGATCAACTAGAGGCAACGAAATCAAAACGAACGCGAAATGCAACAAATCAAGAGTTTGCCTCCACCAAACCAACGAAATCAGACAAAAACCAAACAAGTGTTCAGAATTTTCGTTCTTTCCACCACAAAGAAGTCACCACAAAATAGAATTTCCACACAACACATCTCTGCGCACTAGATTCAACCTAGTAGGGAGACGATTTAAAACTAGCCTCCAGGAGAAAATCATGGTTTTACTAGGCACCTTCGTCCGCCACAAGAACCTAAAATCCTCCAAAACAGACCCAACAAAAGCAGTCCCATCGAGGAAGCAACCAATTATCCTTTCGTAGCAAGCCGAAACCGAGAAACCAGCTGCGTTCTCCACCAAACAACCTGGTCCTGCTGCTGCCTAACGAGATGCACATGCTGCAGAACTTGAAGCATCCTGCAAGTTTCTATTATGCTCTTGGATTAGGTTAGAGCACCCCTAGTGCTCTAGTTAATTCAAGATTTTGCTTATTATAATAATAAAAAAAAGATTGATTTGATTGAGTTATTTTTTCTAAATAATTTAAAAGTTGAAGTATTTGTAGAGAATCCGCTTAAATGGTTGTATATTTAGAGGTGTGTTGGGTGATTAGTTGTCCCAACCTTTTTTGTTTTGTGAAGGTGGCGATGTCAACCATCATTTAACTTACTCTCTTCGGAGGTCCGTGTCATGGTTTTAAATTGCGGTCCGCAAGCGCAATTGCACCCGCAATATTGCGGATGCGGTTGCCTCCGCAACCGCATCAGACCGCAATTGCAGTGTGATTTGAAAATTACGTCTCTGGCTATATTTGGAACCATATTAGATAATTTAAATGATGTTTCTTCAAGTATTTTCATCTAAAATCAAAATATTAGAATCCTTAAACTCAATTTAGTTATTATGTAATGAAAAAACTTAAAATTAAATGTTTTTCAACTTTGTATTTCAAATATCTCCTTATAAAAATGCACACCGCAACGGCCGCAATACGCATCGCAACACCCGCCATGACCGCAATCGCAACACCCACAACCGCAACCGCATCCGCAGCCGCAACCGCAATTTAAAACCATGGTCCGTGTATCACTGACTTCGGGATATTCTTGATAGTTTTTCAAGTAGGTTGTTTTTTTAGGCGGTTGGGGTGTTTTCTTTCTTTTTTAACTTGTTATTTGTTTTGGATTTTAGCTAGGGCATAGTAATAGTTCCTGAGCACTATTTATGCTCTTAGCTTAATTTGTATTCTCTTTAACTTTTGGTTATATTACTTTTAATATATGACTATTGATTTTCTATTAAAATCATTTAGAGGAAGCAATCATATATTGGTCATATAATTGTGATGTATAGAAGAGTTGTCTCATTCAATTATTTTCATGTATAATGTGTGAATGCTTTCACTACTTGGGATACAGTACCAATGTGTGAATACTCGAAAAAAAGCTGATTTTACTAAAGAAGACGTAAAAAAAGTTGTGTTCTCTTGTGATAGCAACAAATGCCCAGGGGTTGACGGTTTTAACTTCTCGTTCATCAAAGCGTGCTGGAATATCATTAGAGAGGATTTTTCTAACTGTGTTATTGAATTCTTCAGGACAGACTATCTTCCTAAGGTCTTCGTTTCCTCTTTCATTTCGTTGGTACCGAAGATTGATAACCCTCAAAGTTTCGAAGATTTCAGGCCAATTAGTTTGGTCAGTTGTGTTCTCAAGACTATTTCTAAGATGTTGGCAGGTAGATTGGGCAAAGTCATCCACAAGATTATCTCTCCATCCCAAACTGCGTTCATCCCTAAGCGTCAAATTTTTGACGGCGTCCTTCTTGCCAACGAAGTTGCAGACTATGCGAAAAGATTCAAGAAGGAGTGCATGTTCTTCAAAGTCGATTTTGCTAGGGCGTACGATTGTGTTGATTGGCAATATCTTGAAAATTTACTAATTAAGATGGGCTTCGGTTGTAACTGGATTAAGTGGATTAGAGGGTCTGTTTTTAAGAGTTATTTTTCGATTCTTATAAACGCCAGTCCTTCGAAGGACTTTATGGCTAGTAGGGGATTGAAACAGGGGGATCCATTAGCTCCTTATATGTTCGCGATTGTGGCCGAGGGTTTAGCTTGTTTGGTTAGAGCTGCTACTGGTAGTAATATGCTGTCTCCTTTCAAAGTTCAGGATGTCGTTGCTCCTTGTTTACTCCAATTTGCAGATGATACTCTGCTCATTGGGGACGGATCGATGCATAACATCTGGGCCTTTAAGACTATCTTGCGGGCTTTTGAAATTACTTCTGGGCTGAAAATCAATTTTTCCAAGAGCTGCCTGTATGGTATTGGAGTTGATGCAGACATCTTGGCCGCAGCTGAGCATTTTCTTCATTTTAAGTCGGGTTTGCTTCCCTTCAAATTCTTGGGTTTGCTTGTAGGGGGTAATCATCGTAGACATTCATTTTGGAATCCTGTGATATCGAATTTGAGAAAGAAGCTATCTAGTTGGAGTGGCCGCAGCTTACCCTTTGGGGGAAGAGTTACTCTCCTTAACTCGGTCCTTACCAATTTGTCTACCCATCATCTCGCTTTCTACAAGGCGCCAAAGAAGGTGGTGAATGATATGATAGCTATTCAAAGACGTGTCGTGGATCTCTTGGAAAAATGTGTGCAAACCTAAGGAAATTGGTGGTCTTGGTGTTAAACACGTTGGGCGTTTCAACCATGCTCTTTTAGCAAAATGGATTTGGAAATTCTATAGTGGTGATAACGAAATTTGGAGACAAACCTTGGTCAACAGGTATGGCAACTTGGGTATCAAAATGCAATCCGCTGTTGAAGTTGGGGGTCTGTGCCACGATTCCCTTTGGATGAAGGATCTCCAATCTATCTCTGTTTCCGAGTCCAGTTTCTGCTTCAAGGATTGTCTGAATTGCTCAGTAGGAGATGGTGCTAACGTTTCGTTTTGGAACACGATTTGGATCGGTAATGAAAAATTGAACTGTCGGTATCCTAATCTGTTCCAGTTTTGCAGGTACAAGTAATGCTCTGTTAAAGATATGGGTGCGTGGGATGGAGACTATTGGAGATGGAAATTGCAGGATTTTCTGGTTTTTGGCAATTCTAACATTGAAGCCGAGTGGATCAATTCTTCTCAATTATTGGATCAGTTCAATCCTGCTACTGATACGCGAGACGTTTGGATTTGGAACCTTCTAGACTCTAATGAATTCACTGTCAACTCTTTCTACCATGCTCTGAATGGCTCTGTATATGTTGACGAGGTGGGCTCCGAGTCTTCTGTTTTGTTACAGGTTCTTTGGAGGACGGTGCTCCCGACTACCGTTCAGTTTTTTGGGTGGCGGCTGGCTCATGATAGGTTGGCTACGAGGTCCAATTTGGCTTCAAGAAGGATTATTGTTAGCGAACATGACAAGGTCTGCGTTTTTTGCTTTCACCACCTTGAAGATTCTAATCACCTATTCTTTTCTTGTACCACTTCCTTGTTAGTTTGGAACAATATATGCGACTGGGTGGGCATAGAGCGTATTTTGGATACTAACTGTTCCTCCCATGCGAAGGCTTGGTCTTTGAGATTAAAAGGTCGTTGTGCAGGGGGTAATAAATGCTCTCTTTGGTTTATAACTTGCTGGATCATTTGGAGATTTAGGAATAAAATTTTGTTCAAAGACGTGTTGTGTAACGTTAGTGACATTGTCGATGATATCAAAATTTACTCGTGGAATTGGTTGATTTTGGGTAGGCTTGATAATAAGTCTTGTAGATTATATGATTGCTACAAATTCCCTTTGGATTTCCTGTAACCCGTTGTCGGCTTGTTTGATTGTACTTTTTGGTTCGAGATTTCCTTAATCTCGTTTAGTGAATTGCTTATCAAAAAAAATGTGTGAATACTCTCATTGCAATTTTTCATGTGTGCTTTATTTTTCAAGTTGTGCTTCAATGTATTTTGTCAACCACAATTAGTAGCACCTAAAACCATGGTTGTCAAGATTTCGATCTTGATCTTTAAATGTTAAGATTTTACGATCTCATTCACCCCCAACGATTCAGATCTTAAGTAGAATCATGTGTTGTAGCCAAATTGTAAAAAACTCGTAAAATCATTGATTTTGTGGGATTTGTGCCAGTTTCGACCATGATTGCCGTTTTTCAGCCACTATCATTAAAAGGTGAGAAGAATGACAAGATGCAGAGGCGCAACAATTTTGGTTTGACAGGGACAAATACGTTCCTTTTGAAATTATGAAGTTTTAGATTTAGGGTTATGAGAATAACCATCTCACTTATAGGGTTTGTTTTAACTAATTGACTTATGATAATCCTAGTAATTGATCAAATATGTCCTTAATGTCTAACAAATGTTCCATGTGGTAGTAATAAAGCATAAAAACTCAATCATACATGTCTAAAGAATATAAAAAATAGTCATTTTCTCATGAATACAGTTGTCTACTAACATATATCATGTAAAAATACTTTAAATATATATTATTATTTTTTCATTTTAGTAGGATATTACGATTTTTGTTGCGATCTTATGTTTTTCGATCTTGTTACCCCCTCTCGATCTTACAAAAATAATTAGGTAGGATCTTCCGATCTTAGCAACGATTTTATATTTTACGATCTTGCTATTATCTCCCGATCTTATGTAAGATCTCGATTTTTACAACCTTGCCTAAAACTATAGAATACAACCTCATTGCTCATTTGACCAATCGTCAAATTTTATTTTACTTTGATTCTTTCTAACGTGCCTAGACACTTGTGGATCCTAATAAATTTGAAAAATATTCTACTTTATTTTGTTCATTTACAATTTTATGCATCTACTTCAACTGTGGAACGTTCTACTAAACTTAAAATTATTTGATTGTCAATTTCTGCTACATTTTAATTACTCCGGAATGTATTGCTACAAAAAGTATTTATCACCTCAATTGAGTAAATGATTTCACCACGTTCGTGGTCTTTGGTAACGAAGAGTGTGATAGAAAGTGTGATACTTTTGACTACAAATAATTAGCTTAGGTGAGGAAGTGGATAGAGTACCACTTTACCACGTTTGAAATTCTCAACCGTGTTGAAAAATAGCTTGGTCATGGGTTTGATTTACAGCAAAATCATTTTGGCATTTTGGCTCACGAATGTTTCCCCGCGGTTGTTAAAAATAACTGATGAGATATGTGTGTTAGGGATAATATTTCACTACGGTTGGGAGACCCAACTGTGGTAAATTCCTTTGATTTTTTCAATAATATTTTTTTATTTTACATATAATTTTATTATAGTCTGTATTGTATACCACTTTTTTTTTTACCAAAACAGAATATGAATAAAAATTTGTGTTGAACGATAATTCAGTATTTTAGCATGTTGCCTACGTGGCACTTTTGTTTGTGTGTGTATATATATATATATCAGTGTAGCTGTCAATAGTTGTACATATACACTGAGCAATGGAATCAATGTAGTGGAGTAGCCATTTTGTAACCGTTTTACAAGAGTAGTGGAAGTTTGTTATTCTCTTCTCTCTCTTCTTCCATCTTCATCTTGTACACCAACAATTGGTATCTAGAGCTTCGGTTCATATCAACAAGGAAACATAGGGAAACACAAGTGAACGGTGGAGAGTTGTGTGATTGATTTTGTTTCTTGAATTCGTGTTGAATTTTCTATCGGAATCGTAATAGGATCACATCTATTGATTCTGCGAGATTGGGAAACACTAGTGTTTGGTGAGATATGAATGATTTTCACAAGGTTAAATATGAACGGAAACGGTAATTTGAGTACTAAGCTTTTAGTGTTCGATGGAAAGAATTGGAATCAGTGGATGATTCAGATGCGTGTGTTGTTTGGTTCTCAAGATGTTCTTGATCTCGTCAACGACGGTTAAGTTCCAGTTGCACTTTTGGAAAATGCAACGAATGTGCAGAGGAATACTCACCGTGATCTAAGGAAGAAGGATCAAAAGGCGTTGTTCTACATCCATCAGTGTGTGGATGCGAACATGTTTAAGAAAATCGTCGATTCAATGACGGAAAAGGCCGTGTGGGACACACTTGTACGGTGCTACGATGGTGATGCATCAGTGAAGAATGTGAAACTTCAGTCTCTATGTAAGCAGTATGAGAATCTCAGCATGAAAAAATAATATGAAGGTACCTATTTACATCTTTAGAGTGATTCTGATCACAAATGAGATGAAGTCGTCTGGAAAAACTCTCTCTGATGAAAAGATCATTGAGAAGGTACCTAGATCTCTTACTCCTCAGTTTGATTACATTGTTGTAGCAATTGAACATTCTAAGGATCTTTGCACCATAAGAATTAAAGAGCTGTAAAGCAGTCTAGGGGCACAAGAGTTGTGTCTGACTAAGAGAAACTCTGAAAGAGAGGTAGAGCAGCAGGCTCTGAAAGCAGCTTCTGGTAAGAAATATCATAAGCAGTTGTGGTCAGAAGCCGGGAAGAGATCTGATGGTGTTTAAAAGTCAGAAACTTCAACTTCTAAAAGGAAGAAGAGTGCTTAGAAGGGGAAGTAGAAGTATAACAAGAGGAAGATTCAATGTTACTGTTGTAAGAAGTTTGGCCACTTCGCTGCTGATTGTTGGTCAAACAAAGAATGGAAGTCAGAAGAAGCAAACGTAGCCAGAGGAGATTCTGATGATGAATCTGTGTTATTGATGGCTTCTGAATCTGATGATGCATATTTTACAGACTGGTGGTATATGGACACTAATTTCTCAAATCACCTTACTAAAAATAAGAAAAGGTTGGTTGACTTTGACTCTGGAAAGAGGACAAAGATCAGATGTGCTGATGATAAATACCTCTACGCTGAAGGTATGGGAAATGTCATAGTAGTTCTAAATAGTGGTAAAACAACATTGATTTAGAATGTAAGGTATATTCCTGGCATGAAAAGAAATCTGATGAGTGTAGGCTAATTAATTAAGAAAGGTTTTTCAGTTACCATGAATGACAATCTTTTGAAGTTGTATGACTGTAATCAGAAGCTGATTATGAAGTCAAAACAGGGAAGGAATAGAACATTCAAAGTGAATGTTAAAATTGAAGACTCTAAATTCCTTAGTGCAACAAATGTTATGGAGGAAAGTGAGTTGTGGCACAAAAGATTTGGTCATCTGAACTTCAGAATCTTAGGGCATCTGAATTCGAAGAAGTTGGTACATGGAATTCCTGCAATTAAGAAGCCAGAGACGTCATGCAATGTGTACATGAAAGGGAAGCAACCAAGATTGCCATTTGCATATGAAATTCCTCAAAGAACAAAGCATGCTTTAGGCGTGGTGAATTCTAATGTGTGTGGACCATTTCCAATACCTTCACTTAAAGGAAATAAATACTTTGTGTCATTTATGGATGAGTTCACAAGAATGACATGGGTATCCCTTACAAAGTTCAAACACAAGGTGTTTGCTAAATTTAAGAATTTCAGAATCAAGGTTGAGAATCAGAGTGGTCAGACTCTGAAGATTCTCATAACTGATAGTGGAGGTGAGTATAACTCTACCGAGTTCAGAAATTTCTGTGAGGAGAATGGAATCGAGCATGAGGCGGCTGCTCTATACACTCCTCAACACAATGGTCTTGATGAAAGAATAAACTAAACTTTTCTTGATATAACGAGGAGCATGATGAAGGAGAAGAAGCTCCCTCACACATTCTAGGGAGAAGTTGTTGCCACGATAACATATGTGCTTAACAAGTGTCCAAGAAAGAAGCTGAAGGAAATTGTTCCTGGAGAAAAGTGGATTGGAGATAAGCAAAGTGTGACCCATCTGAAGGTGTTTGGTTCTGTTTGTTATAAACATGTTCCAGATGCTAAGAGAAGGAGGTTGGATGACAGAAGCGGAGTTATGTTGCTTGTAGGGTACCACAGTATAGGTGCTTATAAGCTCTACTTTCTTGTCACTAATAAGGTTGAATTCAGCAGAGATGTCATTATGAAAGAATCAGAAGCGTGGGATTGGAGTGAATCTCAATCCAACTCTGGTGCGGTGTTAACACTTGAGTTAACTTTTGAAGATACTTCAGAATCCAAAATTTCTGAAGATGAATCTGAATCAGAAGTTGATTCTGAAGGTGAGTCTGAAAATGAGTCAGAGTGTGAAGGTGACTCTGGGGCTGAAGATGACTCTAAAGGTGAATATGATTCTGGTCCAGATTTTGATGTGGATTAAGACTCTGGTGGTGATCTAGACTCTGGAAATGTTCTAGACTCTGAAGGTGGTTATGCCTATGAAGGTGGTACTTCTGGGGTTTCATCATCTGATATTGTTCCAGTGCCCGAAGAAGATTCTGAACAAGTTTAGAGGCGACAAAGAATCAGAAACATACCAAGGAGATTTGCAGAGTTTGACATGTAACAAGATACTGAAGCAGGCTCTGAAGGGGAAGTAATTCAGTGTGCCATGTTAGAGACTCTAAACCACTCACGGTTGAAGAAGTGCTCAAGAAGAAAGTGTGGTGAAAGGCCATGAAAGAAGAACTTGAGGCTATAGAAAGAAAAAAGACTTTGGAGTTGACTAAGCTTCCAAAGGACAAGAAAGCCACCAGCGCCAGATGTGTTTTCAAGGTGAAACTAAGGGTAAATGGATCAATTGGAAAATACAAAGCAAGGTTAGTAGCAATAGGATTTCTACAGAAACTTGGGTTAGATTACTTTGAAGTGTTTGCTCCTGTAGCAAGACATGATGCAATCAGACTGGTGATTACGATATTTGTTAAGAGGAATTGGCCTCTGATGCATTTAGATGTGAAATCTGCATTTTTGAACGGTCCATTGCAAGAAAAAGTATACGTGTCACAACCTCCTGGATTTATGAAAAATAATCGGGAAGGAATAATGTATAAGTTACATAAAGCGTTGTATGGACTGAAACAAGCTCCTAGAGCTTAGAATCTAAAAATTGATTCATTTTTCAAGCTTCAAGGGTTCAGAAAGTGTGAGATGGAGGAGTATGGCGTTTATGTTCAGCATACTTCTGAAGGCAATATGATTCTGGTGTGTCTGTATGTTGATGACATATTGTTAACTGGAAGTTGTGAACATGAGATAGCTAAGTTCAAGAAGACGCTGATGAATGAGCTTGAGATGTCTAATATAGGAAATATGACATATTTTCTAGGGATGTAGATTATATACTCTAAGAAGGGTATCATTTTGCATCATCTGAAGTATGAACTTGACCTTCTAAAGAAATTCGAGCTGCTGAATTGTAAGGCTGCTGTCACACCTTTAGAAACAAATCAGGAGTTAGACTCTGATGCTGAGGGTGATGATGTAGATGCTACATCTTTCAAGAATTTTGTTGGCTCTCTGAGGTATTTGTGTAATAACATACCTAATATTTGCTATGCAGTTGGAATGGTTAATAGGTTCATGAGTAAACCGAAGTGGTCTCATTACCAAGCTGCTCTCAGGATTCTGAGATATATTAAGGGGACTCTGAAGTATGGAGTATTGTTCCCTTCTGGTGAAAAGGATAATTCAGAGCTGATGCGTTACTCAAACTCTGATTGGTGTGGAGACAGAGTTGACAGAAGAAGTACTTCTGGATATTTGTTTAAGTATCTGGGAGGTCCCATTTCTTGGTGTTCCAAGAAGCAACTAGTTATTGATTTATCAGCTTGTTGAACACATTGCAGGTGTTATGGTTGCACGTCAAGCTGTTTGGGTTCTGAATTTACTGCAGGATCTGAAGATCAAGGTAAACAAGCCTCTAATGATGATGATTGATAACAAGTTTGTAATCAAACTTGCCAAGAACCCAGTGTTGCATGGAAGAAGCTAGCATATTGATATTAAGTATCATTTTATGAGAAGTCAAGTCCAGAATGGAGTGCTAGAATTTGTGCATTGTAGCACCCAAAAGCAGCTGGCAGATGTTCTAACAAAGGCGATCAAGACTGATAAATTTCTCCACTTGAAGGATGGAATTAGTGTTGTTAGTTTTGATTAGTTAAATCTTGAATTAAGGGATGGTGTTGAAGGGTAATTCAGTATTTTAGCATGTTGCCTACGTGGCACTTTTGTTTGTGTATATATACTAATGTAGCTACCAATAATTGTACATATACACTGAGCAGCATGTAGTGCACATAATCAATGTAGTGGAGTAGCCATTTTGTAACCGTTTTACAAGAGTAGTGGAAGTTTGTTATTATCTTCTCTCTCTTCTTCCATCTTCATCTTCTTCATCTTGTGCACCAACAATTTGCACCAAAATGTTGAACAAAACTATACATTATATTATTCACCAAAATGACAGGTATCTTGTACCAAAATGTAAAAAAAAAAAAAACCTATACATTATTAGCATCAAAACTAATATGCACCCATATTACAAAATCAATATCAATTTGGCTTATAAATCTCATGGAAACAAGATGCCCAACGTGAACAGACATCTTTTAAGTCTTCTTCTCTGAATAGTATCTTCTCGCTAAACATCTATAGGTTGAGCAAAATGTAAGAACAATTAATTAGAAATAATAAAAAAAAAACTATTATGTGGTAAAAATAATTAATATATAATCATAAGTATATACTACCTGTTCTCAATAATCAACAATGTCGGCTGAGACAATATTTATCATGTGTTTCATAACACAATATCAACACTCGTATCCTTTTGGATATTTTTCATCTATAAATATATTTTATATAAAGAGTAATGATACATACAAAAACACATGTAACTATAGATAAATGAATGTCACATATAATACACTTGCTATAGGGGTACAAAATCTGGTCTTTTTTTTTAAGTCCTTTCAACATATTGGTTACCTCTATAACTCTATATATTGAAAACAATTTAAACATTGCACGCTAATTATAAAGTCACAGAAAATATTATTAGTTCACTTAAAATATAAACTTACATAGAAATTATACATTTCATCCTTGAATCAAGTTTTTTTGCCTAAGAAACATAGCACAATTACCATACTCTACTGAGGAAAAATAATAATTAATTTCCAATGATCACTGTGTGAACACGAGCATAATTAGTAATGAGTAAAATATTGAATACTAAATAAGAGAAAACAAAAATTCATAATTACTTATGAATGAATATATGGTGTAAATAACAAAATTTATTCTAATCTCTTATCCATGTTTCTAAGCATGCTTCAAACATGTGTGATTTACTCAATAAAAATTTCATACTAAATGGGTCCAAGAATCCATGAATATTTGATTTATTTTTTCTTATACAAAAATTATGCATGTGCCAAAATGTTAAACAAAATTCAAAAATTAAAGTGATTCTTAACATTGAAAGTGCTTACGTACATCAATTTAAATTGACATTAATAAGCGTAGAAAATGTACTTACGTGCACCGCAATTGTAGTATACATATGTCCAGTCATCTCCATCATCACGCCATGAGAAATGGAAGATTTCCTCTGATGTGAACTCTCCACCTGGTCTTTGTCGGACCCTCTTCTGATTCTCATGGCGTGATGATGGAGATGGACTACGATCACGACTTCGTAAGTCATCTCACACTTGTTGGCTTTTTTCATTAACCATTTATTCCTTTAGTTTTCTATATCCTCAACGGGACAATCTATGGCAATATATATATAGTCTTATTTTTCTTTCCTGAATGACATTTAGTCTATTATAAACATAGTGGAAATTTTAATTTGCAGGATTGTATCTAAAAAGCATCAACAAAATACAAAATAAGATTATTCTTCAAAAAATAAGATTACTACTAACCAAGAATTCAGTATAACTATGAGACTCGACAAATTTCTCCCAAATATCCTTATCAATAAAATTATATTTAATAGTTGGATGCTTGATAAGTGCAAATTGTACCTATTTGTGTAAATAAGTTTTGTTGCACTTATCGTTACTTTGTGTTAAAATTTGTTGAATAAACCCCACTTTATGTGTAAATACGTTTACTTTACGTTTTCGTGTGTATATTACGTTTTCGTGTATATATCGTTGAGTTTAATATATTTTGTCTAATTTTTGTAGGTAACTAATAAAGGCCATCTTGCCATATTCTTGAAGAGCATCTAATAAGCTTTCCAGCGCCTCCGACCGTGCGTAAATCGGAGCTACGGTGTAGAAGTTGTGGTCAAATAAGGGACTGGTTTTCTGTCATGTTCGCCTAGCGAGTATGACAGCGAATGTTCGCTTAGCGAAGGCTGGCGAAGGTCCCAGCGAAGGAGGCCAGAAAGAGGCAGAGGAGAAAAAGACCATTGTTCGCTTCGTGAACTTCCTGGCGAGCATTCGCTAGGCGAATAAAACGTTCGCTTAGCGAACTTTTAGAATTTTGCAAGGGCGGTTTAACTATTCAGAGGCACTTAAGTGCCATTTTCGTGCATTCGCCTAGCGAATGATCTGTTCGCCTAGCAAACAGTGCAGAATTTGCAATGTATATAATTCATTTCAGTCACTTTTTATGGTATGGTTTTGGGGTTTCTTGATTCCATTTCCATCAAACTTCATTCTTTGGTAGATTAGCTTAGAAAAAAACTATGGAGCATGCCTACGGTTGAACCGGGGTGGATTGATTGTCGACCGGCTCCGACAATCCGCGAGATATTTGGTTCATTTCTTTTCTTCTTTGTGTTTTTCTTTATGGTTGGGTTGTGTATATGTATTGACTATGATCTCATGTATATTTGTCGCCATGGCGTTGTATAAAACTTGCTTTACAAATCTTTATTGGTAATTGTCTCTGATTTTTGCTTTATGCGCAGGGTTTGGGTTGCGTTAGACATAACCTTCACGAACTGCGATTAGGGACGATTGTCTGTTAGTTTCTGGACTCTAGAGATAGATTTAGGAGCTAACAATCTTCAATAGGCGTCGAATCTTAATGCCTTCCGTGTTTTGAGGCTTCGCTCGCGAGAGTGACGAAGAGAGGGACACAGTTGTTCTCTCAACTTTGTGTTAGACATAACCTGTGTTGTGAGCGATGCTGGGTGATATTGAGGAGTATTGTAGGTGAAGTATAACTGGTCGGTAAGTTTAAGTTTGTGAGGAGTCGGTTATGTGCATTGCCGGACGAGTTTTTCTCTCTGAGGAATGAATTTGTTTTTATGTTTTAATGTTTACTTTTCAGTTTCTATGTTTGAAACCAATTTAATCCAAACTCATTAACGCGAGAGACTGTCGAACGACATTCTTTCCCTCGAACCGATCTCTGTGGACACGACATAAATCCCGGAGGGAATTCTTCCGAAAATAAATATTTTTACTTGCTTGCCCTATTCTGCAACCAACAAAATGGCGCTGTTGTCGGGGATCGGTTTTGATATTGAATCGCATTGCGATAGTTTCTTTGTTTTTGAGTTTTGTATATATCGTACATATTGTATATTTTCACTTGTTATACTGATACTTGTAGATTAATGTTTGTTCAAGTGTTTGGTTAGGACGCTTGCTTTTGGTTGCGCGGTGAGACATCACCATGGCATGAAGAGAGGAAGTTTCTAATTAAACATCGTAAAGGCGTCAAGCTTACGACGTAAAACAAGCATGTTTTATAGTTTTTCTTTTCGAATGTTTTTGGTTGTTGTTTGCTCACAGATTTTGATTGACTTATTTGAGGATGCTTTTGTGATTTTCCAAGTTGGTTCGTTTCAACTTGCGGATGTTTGGTAATGATCTGGTTAAGTTTTGTTCACGTGCGAGGTATGTGTTTATCGCTTTCTATACTTTAGCATATTCATGATACTTAGGCATTTTACAACTTTCATGCCATTCATTCTTTTGTATACTTGTTCTATTGTGAATCACTTTAGTTCCCAACCTTTTTGTGAGGTGGCTCTCCATTTGTCATATACGCGCGGAGTACCAACATTCTTGTTCTAACTGGATTTTATTATGTTGAATCTTTTGTTTATATTGATTATATGAATGCATGAAAAGGATCAAGGCAATTGTTCATTTTGAGCACAACCACCTTAGCCATATAGTCCATTCACCTTGTGAGTGTGTGAGAATTCGTAACCCCTTTGAGCTTTTTGATCCATGTTTCTATTTGAACTTAATGCTTGTCTATGAGTATTTAGTTCACTTATTTTTGAATGGATTTTTTTTTTCTTGGACCTCAACTTTGTGTTGTTGTATGGATTTTTTCCTTGCCTTAGAAAGTAGGGAGTATTCACATGATGGTGCGGTTGAATTCAAGTTGGGGAGAGGATGATTGTGTGTACTTATTGGTTGGATTCTATGCGGATTAAAAAAGAAAAGAAAAAAGAGAAAAATTAGTGAAAGAGAAAAAGAAAGAAAAAAGGAAGAAAAAAAAATAAAAATCCTTGAAAAAGGAAACAAAAAGAGTTTCAATAATTGTGCTAAATAAGTATTGTGTGTTGTGTAGCACTTGGGATTTTGGAAGAAGTTGGTTGAAATTTTGTGTGTGAATCTTTGTGAGTTTTCACTCCCGTAGGTTTAGGCAAGTTTTTGTTTCAATTACCTTTAGAAATTGCCCCTTGTTTGTTTACCCGACCACGTTACAACCTTGAAAGTCCTTGTGATTCTTGCCTTTGTATATTCAATATGAATTTGTGGATGTATGCATAATTTAGTCTTTTGTTTGCATGAGTGTTGTGTGAGTGTAAAGTACCTTATTGTGTGTTTTCATCTACCGATGATTATTTTTGCTAGGCGTGATTCACTTTGGAACTTGTGTTGTTTTAGAATGTTTGGCATGATTTTTGTATTTTGCATTTGTTTCGTGATTATGTTGTCGTCGTAGTTTAATGGTAAGTATTTACTTTTCGTGTGTACCTTTTGCATTTGAACCATTCATTCGTTCCGTTTTTCAAAACCTGTTGTTTCGTCTTTCTTTGGATATTGCTTGTGCATTTTCAAGTTTGTTTGATTCTTGTTTGTGGACAAACAATTATGTAAGTTGGGGAGAGTTTGATAAGTGCAAATTGTACCTATTTGTGTAAATAAGTTTTGTTGCACTTATCGTTACTCTGTGTTAAAATTGGTTGAATAAACCCCACTTTCTGTGTAAATACGTTTACTTTACGTTTTCATGTGTATATTACGTTTTCGTGTATATATCGTTGAGTTTAATAGATTTTGTATCATTTTTGTAGGTAACCAATAAAGGCCATCTTGCCATATTCTTGAAGAGCATCTAATAAGCTTTCCAGCGCTTCCGACCGTGCGTAAATTGTAACGCCCCGATTTTGATTATTTCCCAATTATGTGGAGTCTTTTATTTTAATTGGGTGATAAATTATTTTAATTATGAATTTGGTGTGTTAAATGTTACTTTACCGTTTTGAGAGTTTTCGGGGAAATTAGAATGGAGGGTATTTTAGACTTTTCATAATTAATCATAAGTTAGAAATTTAGTGGAATTAGAATTATGTGAGAAAAAAATGAATTAATTGATTGTGTGGATAATGAGAGAAAAGAAATAGAAAAGAAAGAAAATAGATAGAAAAGAGAAAGAGAGAGAAATAGAGAAAGATAGAAAGAAAAAGAAGAGAAAGAAAGAGGAAGAGGGAAGAAGAGAAGAAAAGAGGAAAAAGAGTGGAAATCATCAAGAACTAGAGCTAGATCATTTGGAATCCGGGTAAGGGTGTGAAATCTTATTATCTTATCAATGTGTATCATTATGTATGAGTTGCTTGGATGTTTTCTTGTTTTCCATGGTTTTTGGAGTTTTAGGTCGAAAACGATAAAATGATTCGGAATCGATGATTTTACGGTCGGAAATCGATATAAACTGTATTGTATGATCACACTGTGTGTATGAACAACTGTTGATGTTTGTTTCGCTGTTAGAATTGAATTTGGGTGAAAAATGGGATTTTTGGGGTGGATTTGCGAAGAGGAATTTTTCTGAAAATCGCAGAGCCCGCTCAGCGCGCAGGTGCCCGCTCAGCGCGCTTTTGAAAAAAAGTAACCCCTCCAGGCAGTAGCGAGCCCGCTCAGCGCGCTCGAGAGGCCGCTCAGCGCGGTCTGGGACTTCAAAATTTTATCTGTTTTTCTAAATTCTGTAACTTTTGATCCGTAACTCGGATCGGGACGTTCTTTATATCGTTGGAAAGCTTATGAAACGTTCTTTCTTATAAAAATGGGTTTTGAGATTGTTGGCCAATTTAATTATGTCGGAAAGTTGGGAATAGTGCTATTTAGCGACTTTTACCGTTTTGAAGGTGTGTTTGAATGTGAATCATACAATAGTACATTGATGTGAATGTATATAGATTGCATGTGATTGTATGAGATGAATGCATGAATATATTGTGAATATGTATGCATTTCAAGAATGTCTTGTGTCATTTTGCATGTGAAGCATCATGAAATACATTCTTGTGTTGAGCGATTCTAATGAGAATCCGTGGTAACGTCGTGTGCCTATGTGAGGTGTGAGCGATGATTACGAACGATTGTGTGCCTATGTGAGGTGTGAGCAATCGGATTGTGTGCCTAGGTGAGGTGTGAGCAATCAGATCGTGTGCCCGCATGTGGGGTGTGAGCGATCGGGTCGTGTGCCCAGGTGGGGTGTGAGCGATCCATAAACATTGTGTGCCCATGTGGGGTGTGAGCAATGGGTGAACATCGTAGGCCCGACGGGGAGTTACTTTGGTAACGAGCGATGGTTCCAGCAGAAGTTCCTGAGTGAACTTGAGATGATTGAGTCGGTACCGCATTGCATTTTCATAGAGTCGTGAGTCGGTCTCTATGATTTGCATTTATCATCTTTATAATGATGTTTTGTTGAGTAAACATAATTGTGCATGGTTATGTGGAATGACTGTGAATTGTGAAAGTATGCATGATGAATATGCTAGGTTGATATATAGATATACATTGTAATGTATATGGGTGTATTGTCATGAACGGTAATGAATTGTGGTGAATTGCGGTGAGACTGTGGAATATGTATATTTTTATGTTTATATATATATAATTATATGCATTGTTATTATGATATTATTTCTCACCCTTCTGCTGTTTTATGATGCTCTATGAGGCATTGCATAGTAGGTATGCTGGAGGTCTTTTTGTGAAGCGTGTCTTCATTCTTTTGGTCGGATGGCTCTGATATGTAGCACCGGGTAGCTAGGATGTATATTATTCTTTTGTGATACATTTGTATATGTATCTGGTTGAAATATGTTGATGTAAACATGTATTATGTTGGTGTATAATACTTGGTGAAGTATATATACATATATATCTCTGTATATATGTTTGAATGTGGTTCAATGTTTAGATTTTCCGCTTTTATTCTAAATATTGAAATGTGGGTGTAAGGACAAAGTTCCTCTGTATGCAAAGTTACCCCACTGTTGCGTATCAATGGTTTGAGCAGGTGTTGTATGTTGCATAATTGTGTATGATGTGACATGCCTCTTTTATGCCATGTTTTAATCGTACTCTGGCGATTTTTTTTAATGTGTGCCTAAATGATTTATCTGATTATTTGGGGGTATAAAGAGGGGGTGTTACATTAAGTGGTATCAGAGCCAGAGTTGAGTCAGTCGTGTCTGTCTTGTTGATTGTGTTGGTTGAACTGTTGTTTAACCTTGTTATTTTTGGGAACGATCAGAATATGGCTGGTAGAAACGACAATGTGATGGCTGCTGCTTTGGAAGCAATGGCTAGGGCGGTGCAAGGTGCACCGAACGTGAATGCTAATGACGAGTTCAGGAAGAATCAACCACCGGTCTTCAAAGGAAGATTTGATCCCGATGGTGCTCAACTTTGGTTGAAAGAGATTGAAAGAATCTTCAGAGTTATGGACTGTGCGGAGGAGAATAAGGCGAGGCTTGGATCTCACATGCTGAAGGAAGAAGCCGACGATTGGTGGGTCGGTATTAGGGAAGTTCTTGAGGTGGATGATGAAGAAGTAACTTGGGATTTATTCCGTACTGAATTCTTGAGAAAGTATTACCCTGAGAGTGTGAAGGGAAAGAAGGAGATGGAATTTCTTGAACTGAAACAAGGTAGTATGTCTGTGGTGGACTATACTGCTAAATTTGTGGAGTTGGTTCAATTCCATCCTCATTATGCTGCGATTACTGCTGAGTTCTCGAAGTGTATTAAATATGAGAATGGTTTACATCCTGAGATTAAGCAAGCTGTGGGATATCAAAGAATAAGAAGGTTTTCCGATTTGACGAAATGTTGTAGAATCTTCGAGGAAGATAGTAAGGCTCGTTCTACACATTACAAAAGTGTGAATGAGAGGAAGGGAAAGCAACAAGCTAGAAGTGGACCTTATGTGACACCCGCTGATAAGGGAAAGCATAGGGGAAACTTTGATAGGAGGTCTGGAGGAGGAGGTTCCGGTGTTGTTAGGTGTTACAAATGTGGTGAACTGGGTCATAAATCATTTGATTGTGGGAAACCAGTGGTGAAATGTTCTAATTGTGGAGGTACTGGGCATGCTACTACTGATTGTAGAAGGAATATGGTGAAGTGCTATAATTGTGGAGAAGTTGGTCACATTAGTACTAAGTGTACTAAGCCGAAACAAGCTCAAGCGGGCGGAAAGGTGTTTGCATTGGCGGGGACTCAAACTACTAGTGCAGACCGTTTGATTAAAGGTACATGCTTTATTAATAGTACGCCTTTAGTTGCTATTATTGATACGGGAGCGACTCATTCGTTTGTTTCGTCTGAGTGCGCGAAGCGTTTAAATCTTGTGTTGTCTCTGATGAATGGTAAGATGGTTATTGATACTCCAGCAATGGAGTCAGTAACTACTTCGTTGGTTTGTTTAAGTTGTCCTTTGACCATTTATGGTAAAGACTTCGAGATGGATCTAGTGTGTTTGCCGTTGGAAGGATTGGGCGTGATCTTGGGTATGAACTGGTTGCAATATAATCGAGTTCATATAGATTGCTATCACAAGTTAGTAAGGTTTCCTTCTTTGGAAGATGATGATTTTGAGAGTTTCCTATCCACTAAAGAGTTGAAGAAACTTTTAGCGGACGAAGCTCAATTGTTTGGTTTATTCGCATCATTGTCGGTGGAGAGTAAAGTTGAGCTTGATGTATTCCCAGTGGTGTGTGAATTTCCAGAAGTGTTTCCGGAGGATATTACGGATGTGCCGCCGGAAAGAGAAGTTGAATTTTCTATTGATCTAGTTCCAGGTACTAGACCGATTTCGATGGCACCGTATCGTATGTCGGCATCGGAGTTGGTAGAATTGAAAAAGCAATTGAATGATTTGTTGGACAAGAAATTTGTAAGACCAAGTGTTTCTCCTTGGGGTGCTCCGGTATTGTTGGTAAAGAAGAAGGACGGGAGTATGCGGTTATGCATTGATTATCGACAATTGAACAAAGTGACAATTAAGAATAAGTATCTGCTTCCAAGGATCGATGATTTGATGGACCAATTGGTTGGTGCGAATGTTTTTAGCAAGATTGATTTGAGATCGGGATATCACCAGATTCGTGTGAAAGGAGAGGATATTCAAAAGACGGCCTTTAGGACACGGTATGGTCATTACGAATATTCCGTGATGCCATTCGGGGTTTCTAATGCACCGGGTGTGTTTATGGAATACATGAATCGTATTTTTCATGAACAGTTGGATCGTTTTGTGGTTGTGTTCATCGACGATATTTTGATTTACTCTAAGTCTCAAGAGGAGCATGAAGAGCATTTGAGGATTGTGTTACAAATTTTGAAAGAGAAACAATTGTATGCTAAGTTGTCAAAATGCGAATTTTGGTTGTTGGAGGTAAGTTTCCTTGGACATATTATTTCCGGTAGTGGTATTAGTGTTGATCCATCCAAGATTGATGTGGTGATGCAATGGGAGGCTCCTAGGTCGGTTACGGAGATTCGAAGCTTTTTAGGCTTGGCGGGTTATTATCGGAGGTTTATTGAGGGATTTTCGAAGTTGGCACTTCCGTTAACGCAAATGACTTGTAAAGGAAAGGCTTTCATTTGGGATATTCATTGTGAAGAGAGTTTCAAGGAGCTTAAACGAAGGTTGACAACGGCTCCGATCTGGATTTTGCCTAATCCTCATGAACCATTTGTTGTGTATTGTGATGCTTCATTGACAGGTTTAGGTGGTGTCTTGATGCAAGATGGAAAAGTGGTGGCGTATGCTTCTAGACAATTGAGAGTGCATGAAAAGAATTATCCTACGCATGACTTGGAGTTAGCGGCCGTGGTGTTTGTTTTGAAAATTTGGAGGCACTATCTTTATGGTGCGAGGTTTGAAGTTTTTAGTGATCACAAAAGCTTGAAGTATTTATTTGATCAAAAAGAATTGAATATGAGGCAAAGAAGGTGGCTAGAGCTTTTGAAGGATTATGATTTTGGTTTGAATTACCATCCGGGTAAGGCAAACGTGGTGGCCAATGCCTTAAGTCGGAAGTCGTTACATATGTCCGCATTGATGGTGAGAGAATGGGAACTTTTGGAGGATTTTAGAGACTTGAGTTTGGTTTGCGAAATGACGCCGCGAAGTGTGCGACTTGGTATGCTACATGTTACGAATGATTTTCTTGCAACGGTTAGTGAAAAGCAAAAGTTGGATTTGAAGTTCGTTGATTTGATGATGAATGAGAACGAGGATTTTAAGGTTGATAATTTTGGAGTTTTGAGATTCCGTGGTAGTATTTGTATTCCCGATGATGTGGAGTTGAAAAAGATGATTTTGGAGGAAGGACACCGAAGTAATTTAAGTATTCATCCGGGTGCGAATAAGATGTATCAAGATTTGAAGAAGATCTTTTGGTGGTCCGGTTTAAAGAGAAATGTTGCTCAATTTGTGTATGCATGCTTAACTTGTCAAAAGTCTAAGGTGGAACATCAAAAACCTAGTGGGCTTTTGCAACCGTTGGATATTCCGAAATGGAAATGGGATAGTATATCGATGGATTTTGTTACGGGATTGCCGAATACGCAAAGAGGTCATAATGCTATTTGGGTAATTGTTGATAGGCTTACTAAATCTGCTCACTTTATTCCGATTGATATTAGTTATCCTTTGGAGAGGTTAGCCGAGATTTACATTCTTGTGGTGGTGAAGTTACATGGAGTTCCTAAGAGTATTGTATCGGATAGAGATCCTAGATTTACATCGAGGTTTTGGGAGAGTTTACAAAAGGCTTTGGGGTCTAAGCTAAGATTGAGTTCGGCTTATCATCCGCAAACGGACGGTCAAACCGAGAGGACGATTCAATCGTTGGAGGATTTATTGCGTGCTTGTGTGCTCGAGCAAGGTGGTGCTTGGGATGGTTATTTGGCGTTGATTGAATTCACTTACAACAACAGTTTTCATTCGAGTATAAGTATGGCACCATTTGAGGCTTTGTATGGTCGTAGATGTCGAACACCTTTGTGTTGGCATGAAACGGGTGAGAGAACAATAGTTGGACCGGAGATGGTATAACAAACGACGGAGAAAGTGAAGTTTATTCGGGAGAAGATGAGAGCTTCTCAAAGTAGGCAAAAGAGCTATCATGACAAGAGAAGGAAAGATCTTGAATTTCAAGAAGGCGACCATGTATTTTTGAGAGTTACACCGGTTACGGGTGTGGGTCGTGCTTTGAAGTCGAAGAAGTTGACTTCTCGTTTTATTGGTCCGTATCAGATTACTTCCCGAGTTGGTGTTGTGGCTTATCGTGTGGCGTTGCCTCCGAACCTTTCGAATTTGCATGACGTATTCCATGTTTCACAACTTCGGAAGTATGTTTCGGATCCGTCACATGTTATTCCTATGGACGAGGTTGAAGTGAGAGATAACCTTACGGTGGAAGCTTTACCGGTTAGGATTTTGGACCGTGAAGTTAAGAAGCTAAGAGGCAAGGATATTGCGCTTGTGAAGGTAGCATGGGGAGGCGCTGCAGAAGGCAATATGACTTGGGAACTAGAGAGTGGGATGCGAGAGTCGTATCCGGAGTTGTTTGAATTAGGTATTATTTTTCGAGGACGAAAATTTCTAAAGTGGGGGAGAGTTGTAACGCCCCGATTTTGATTATTTCCCAATTATGTGGAGTCTTTTATTTTAATTGGGTGATAAATTATTTTAATTATGAATTTGGTGTGTTAAATGTTACTTTACCGTTTTGAGAGTTTTCGGGGAAATTAGAATGGAGGGTATTTTAGACTTTTCATAATTAATCATAAGTTAGAAATTTAGTGGAATTAGAATTATGTGAGAAAAAAATGAATTAATTGATTGTGTGGATAATGAGAGAAAAGAAATAGAAAAGAAAGAAAATAGATAGAAAAGAGAAAGAGAGAGAAATAGAGAAAGATAGAAAGAAAAAGAAGAGAAAGAAAGAGGAAGAGGGAAGAAGAGAAGAAAAGAGGAAAAAGAGTGGAAATCATCAAGAACTAGAGCTAGATCATTTGGAATCCGGGTAAGGGTGTGAAATCTTATTATCTTATCAATGTGTATCATTATGTATGAGTTGCTTGGATGTTTTCTTGTTTTCCATGGTTTTTGGAGTTTTAGGTCGAAAATGATAAAATGATTCGGAATCGATGATTTTACGGTCGGAAATCGATATAAACTGTATTGTATGATCACACTGTGTGTATGAACAACTGTTGATGTTTGTTTCGCTGTTAGAATTGAATTTGGGTGAAAAATGGGATTTTTGGGGTGGATTTGCGAAGAGGAATTTTTCTGAAAATCGCAGAGCCCGCTCAGCGCGCAGGTGCCCGCTCAGCGCGCTTTTGAAAAAAAGTAACCCCTCCAGGCAGTAGCGAGCCCGCTCAGCGCGCTCGAGAGGCCGCTCAGCGCGGTCTGGGACTTCAAAATTTTATCTGTTTTTCTAAATTCTGTAACTCTTGATCCGTAACTCGGATCGGGACGTTCTTTATATCGTTGGAAAGCTTATGAAACGTTCTTTCTTATAAAAATGGGTTTTGAGATTGTTGGCCGATTTAATTATGTCGGAAAGTTGGGAATAGTGCTATTTAGCGACTTTTACCGTTTTGAAGGTGTGTTTGAATGTGAATTATACAATAGTACATTGATGTGAATGTATATAGATTGCATGTGATTGTATGAGATGAATGCATGAATATATTGTGAATATGTATGCATTTCAAGAATGTCTTGTGTCATTTTGCATGTGAAGCATCATGAAATACATTCTTGTGTTGAGCGATTCTAATGAGAATCCGTGGTAACGTCGTGTGCCTATGTGAGGTGTGAGCGATGATTACGAACGATTGTGTGCCTATGTGAGGTGTGAGCAATCGGATTGTGTGCCTAGGTGAGGTGTGAGCAATCAGATCGTGTGCCCGCGTGTGGGGTGTGAGCGATCGGGTCGTGTGCCCAGGTGGGGTGTGAGCGATCCATAAACATTGTGTGCCCATGTGGGGTGTGAGCAATGGGTGAACATCGTAGGCCCGACGGGGAGTTACTTTGGTAACGAGCGATGGTTCCAGCAGAAGTTCCTGAGTGAACTTGAGATGATTGAGTCGGTACCGCATTGCATTTTCATAGAGTCGTGAGTCGGTCTCTATGATTTGCATTTATCATCTTTATAATGATGTGTTGTTGAGTAAACATAATTGTGCATGGTTATGTGGAATGACTGTGAATTGTGAAAGTATGCATGATGAATATGCTAGGTTGATATATAGATATACATTGTAATGTATATGGGTGTATTGTCATGAACGGTAATGAATTGTGGTGAATTGCGGTGAGACTGTGGAATATGTATATTTTTATGTTTATATATATATAATTATATGCATTGTTATTATGATATTATTTCTCACCCTTCTGCTGTTTTATGATGCTCTATGAGGCATTGCAGAGTAGGTATGCTGGAGGTCTTTTTGTGAAGCGTGTCTTCATTCTTTTGGTCGGTTGGCTCTGATATGTAGCACCGGGTAGCTAGGATGTATATTATTCTTTTGTGATACATTTGCATATGTATCTGGTTGAAATATGTTGATGTAAACATGTATTATGTTGGTGTATAATAGTTGGTGAAGTATATATATATATATCTCTGTATATATGTTTGAATGTGGTTCAATGTTTAGATTTTCCGCTTTTATTCTAAATATTGAAATGTGGGTGTAAGGACAAAGTTCCTCTGTATGCAAAGTTACCCCACTGTTGCGTATCAATGGTTTGAGCAGGTGTTGTATGTTGCATAATTGTGTATGATGTGACATGCCTCTTTTATGCCATGTTTTAATCGTACTCTGGCGATTTTTTTTATTGTGTGCCTAAATGATTTATCTGATTATTTGGGGGTATAAAGAGGGGGTGTTACATAAATCGGAGCTACGGTGCAAAAGTTATGGTCAAATAAGGGACTGGTTTTCTGTCATGTTCGCCTAGCGAGTATGACAGCGAATGTTCGCTTAGCGAAGGCTGGCGAAGGTCCCAGCGAAGGAGGCCAGAAAGAGGCAGAGGAGAAAAAGACCATTGTTCGCTTCGCAAACTTCCTGGCGAGCATTCGATAGGCGAATAAAACGTTCGCTTAGCGAACCTCTGGAATTTCGCAAGGGCGGTTTAACTATTCAGAGGCACTTAAGTGCCATTTTCGTGCATTCTCCTAGCGAATGATCTATTCGCCTAGCGAACAGTGCAAAATTTGCAATGTATATAATTCATTTCAGTCACTTTTTATGGTATGGTTTTGGGGTTTCTTGATTCAATTTCCATCAAACTTCATTCTTTGGTAGATTAGCTTAGAAAACAACTATGGAGCATGCAGATGGTTGAACCAGGGTGGATTGATCGTCGACCGGCTCCGACAATCCGCGAGATGTTTGGTTCATTTCTTTTCTTGTTTGTGTTTTTCTTTATGGTTGGGTTGTGTATATGTATTGACTATGATCTCATGTATATTTGTCGCCCATGGCGTTGTATAAAACTTGCTTTACAAATCTTTATTGGTAATTGTCTCTGATTTTTTCTTTATGTGCGGGGTTTGGGTTGCGTTAGACATAACCTTCACGAACTGCGATTACCGACGATTGTCTGTTAGTTTCTGGACTCTAGAGATAGATTTAGGAGCTAACAATCTTCAATAGGCGTCGAATCTTAATGCCTTCCGTGTTTCGAGACTTCGCTCGCGAGAGTGACGAAGAGAGGGACACGGTTGTTCTCTCAACTTTGCGTTAGACATAACCTGTGTTGTGAGCGATGCTGGGTGATATTGAGGAGTATTGTAGGTGAAGTATAACTGGCCGGTAAGTTTAAGTTTGTGAGGAGTCGGTTATGTGCATTGCCGGACGAGTTTTTCTCTCTGAGGAATGAATTTGTTTTTATGTTTTAATGTTTACTTTTCTGTTTCTATGTTTGAAACCAATTTAATCCAAACTCATTAACGCGAGAGACTGTCGAACGACATTCTTTCCCTCGAACCGATCTCTGTGGACACGACATAAATCCCGGAGGGAATTCTTCCGAAAATAAATATTTTTGCTTGCTTGCCCTATTCTGCAACCAACAATGCTTAAGATGAGGCTTGGGCTTTCTAATATAATCAAGTGTGAGTTGTGACTTAAAGTCCCTCCAACGCTCACCAACGTAAGAAATCCACTTATTCTTCAACTTATTATCACTTACTTGAAACTAAAAATTAGACTACAATTTCATCTATAAGCAGATATTGGTATTTAATAAAAAAAACATACTATCAAATCATGTAAATCAAAACTAATACCTTAAGTTTTGTCCATATAATTCCTTTCAATTCATCTGATACATGGCCCCAATAATATATCAAAATACTCACATTTCTACGTCCAAAGTGTGTCGCATAACTCCTAAACAAGAAAGCATTCTTAACATAACAATTCCAAATTTTATGATCAAACTCGATCGAAAACTTAACATATGTGTTGCAGGCCTTCATTAATTTAGCCATTATTGTGGCACCTCTAATTTTTCGTTTTCTTTTATTATCATTAGCATAATGCTCATTTTTATGAGTGGTATTGGATGAATGGTCTATCTAAGTTCAAACAACAAGAATAGAAAAATAACAACAACATAAAAATAAAACATCAATTTTAAACCAAGTTAGAGATCCTCTCAAACCAAGTATAAAATGAGTGACAACTATGAGTTTATGAGTTTAATGGGTGTAGGATGAGGTTTTACTGGTGGGGATTGAATTGGGACCCACCACTCAAAGATAGGAAAAATGAAGGGGTGAGTGCACTGGACGTACTATGACCCATAGTGTGTGCTACAGTCAGCCTGTAGTACGCTCTAATTTTAATATCGAGCATGTACTAGGGTTACTACAGGTTGTAGGGGTGTTCAAAACCGAACCAACCCAATAAAAAACCGCAAACCAAACCAAACCAAACCGAAATCGCAAAAAACCGCATTTGGTTCGGATTTGTTCGGGCCATCTTTTAACAAAACCGCGTGGTTCGGTTTGGTTTGCGGTTTGTATTTTGTAAACCAAACAAAACCGCATTATGTCACAACCCAAACTTCACTTATCTCGCATCTAACCCAAAACTCAAACCCATTATGCCTTAACCTTACAATTACGAAATATTTTCTCTTACTCACACTTAACTTTTCAGTTTTAATCTTCTCAAATCTCTCCTAATAGTATTGTGCATTCTTCTCATCTTCTTTGCCATGTACGTCTTGCCTCTTCTACATTAATCTCTCATCTCACATGTTCTTTCTTTTTCATCTTCTCATTTTTATGTTACTATTTTCTCTTCTAATTATATTTTTATCGCACCTTTCTTCTCTAATCTCACATCTGTTATGTTCTTTCTTTTTCATCTTCTCTAATCCCCCTTCTCTTATATTTTCTATTTTATTATAATATTTTGATTTTTTTTATGCTACTATTTTTTTCACTTTTGTTTAAATTGATTTTTGTATATTGAATGAGAACTTTTTGTCTAAATATGATGAGTTTTGTTGTTATTTGGCAATGTATGAATGACTAAACACAAATTTATGTTGTTCTCTATATATGTAAATATCACTGAATAAAAATCTTGTAAAAAACCAAACCAACCGAACCAATCCAAACCGCATTGGTTTGGTTTGGTTTGGTTCGGATTTTTTTTAAAAGCCAACCAAACCAAACCAAACCGCATGTTTTTTTCCCTTGCGGTTCGGATGATTTTTAGCGTCAAAACCACCCAAACCACACCGCGAACACCCCTAACAGGTTGTAGTTCCCACTACAGACAGGTCGTAGTCCCCCTCGTTTTTTGCGTGGAACTTGGATTTTGTGCCACTAAAGGCCATTGTGCCAACTACAGAAAGGTCGTAATGTGCCTATTATTTTTGGCTTCTTTTGGTCTAATTTTTTTGGTCTTTAGATGTTTTTCATATTTTCACACGTCTCCCTTTTTAGACACATTTTCTTCCTTGAGTCTCCTTCATTTTTGCTTTCATCCACTTAAATATTGAGAGTTTTTTTATCTTCCTATGAAAAACTTAAAACAAACAAAAGCAAAAACATTAATGTGCGTGCCAAAAAGTACATGTGTGCGTGTTCCCCCTACAAGGGAAGAGAGATTTAAAGGGATTAGTAGGTTTATAAAACTGTATGGTGGGTTATGGCTTACCCACGATGGCGAGATGAAGGGATTTAATAGGGTTTTTCAAAAAAAAAATTATCCTCTAAGCGGAACAATCCCGATGAACCGATCTTGATTAAATCATTAATCACAAATCAAAACACTAAAACAAGGATTATAGGAATACCTCTTGAAGCGTGTTTTAACTTTGATCACAAATGGCGGAAGATATCAGCATCTCTACGAAATCCACGCGAGTGCAAAGTGGAAGACGATGTTAGCGATTTTTTGAGAATGGCGAAAACTAAAAACTAGAATTGGATAGGAAAGAGTTTCTCGATTTATAGAGAGTTTCTAAAACTCTAATACTCTTATTTGGAACTTTTACAAAATTAACCCCAACCTTATTTATATTTAATTAAACTCTTTTAGTTAAATAAAATAATTAAATTAAATTAAATTACATTTAATTTAATTAACGATCAATTCTCATTTATTTAATCAAATTATATTTAATCAAATAAATTATATATGTGTTAATATATTAAATAATTTAAATACTATTAACACATAATTAAATTAAATCTTATTTAATTTAACCATTCATTCCACTATAACTACTTTATGCTTGTGACCATGTAGATTCTCGTAACATTAGAAATAATATTAAATCACCTAATTAATATTATAAACAACGAGCAGTATCTAGTCACCTGGTTATTTAGCCTAACGACGGTTGATCCTCAAATGTTTTCCTAAATCGGACCAATAAACACCAAAGTGCGTAAATTCATCGAAGGAAAAAGATAATAAAAAGATGCCTAGACAAAAATTCTCGATCGACCTTGTGAATGTGACGACATCAATAATTCTAAATGCCTTAATATGATTTTACTAATGAAAGGGGGAGAAAATCCAAAAAGATACTTAAGCCCAAAGCATAGTTGGAGAGGTGTCCGAAAGGGAGACTTAGGTCTATGCCTTTACTGCCGTTAGTGTTCTTGCAAATACCTTCATTGACGAATGACTACCAAGAGAACTAGGCCTAGCCGATCGGAACAAAGACTCACAAATGAGTATCGTTGACCTTGTTTTCATATGCTTTATCGTGATGTAACCACTTGATCCGGAAACTTAGAATGCAAGCTTTGTTGCTTGAGGACAAACAACGATCTAAGTATGGGGGAGTTTGATAAGTGGTCTTTGCATCGTTCTTGCTAGTCATTTTATTTAGTATTTTACTGTATTTTATTCGATTTACTTTTAATTGTCATGTTTTATGCTTTGGTTTGTGCTTTCTTGCTAATTTCAGGGTCTAATGAGCATCCAAGACAAAAAGGGATCAAAGACAGGAAAAACAGCAAAAAGACAATTTCTCCCATACAAAAACCAAGGAACTACTACGACCACCTATAGCAGCAAAAAGCCTTAGATGCCGCTTTTGAGCCTTCCCAGTATTAATGTCAAAGATCTGCTACGGCCACCCGTAGCAGCTGCTACGGGCCGTAGCAGGGAGGCGAGAGAAAGTTTAAAGATTTGTTTTGTTTCCTTAAATGGATTGTTTCTCTATTAATTATGGCTCTTAGGCAGTATTTGATCAGTATTTTTCTATAAAACTCATAGTCTGTAATGATTTTAGGGTGCCCAACTTTTGTATTCCAATTCTCATTCCTAGTTTTGTACTTTTCTCTATGACTCAAGTCTCTAAGGGAGCAATTTGTGGAATAAGGTTTATTCATAATTCAGGTTTTATAATTCATTCTCTTTCTATTATTCCTATGTGGTGATTGATTGTTATGAGTTTGATGATGAATACCTCTGTGATTGTGTTTGCCCTCACCATGACTGAGTAGTTTTCTAGGGACTAGGGATTATGAGGATTATTTCATGACCTATCGTATGATCCGTTAGTATCGTTTGCGAGAATTTTAATTAAACTTATTTTATAATCTGAGTTCATGCATTCCAACTTTGTTACGAAAGTAAGTGGTTTTCAGGTATCGACCGTAGTCTGAAAGGATATGTGTCGATATCGGAGTGCAGATTTTTAAGCAACCTAATTCGGGGCAGCGAAAGCGCACAGACAAATTTAAGAAAACATATAGCTAGGAAAAAGTAATGACTCGTCGAATAATAATCCAAATGCTGCGAAGGCCAACGGATTATTCGTCGACAATAGGGGCAATGCGCTAGCAAAAACAGGTAGTGCTCAATTTTATCTATTTTCTATAATTTATGAAAGGCTTTCAGAATAGGTGTAACAAGGATCATATGATTTTAATATTAATATGAACTTTAACGTTGGGTCCTGTTTTCTCCGATTTGATATTTAAGTGATTTTTCCGTTAAGCTATTTTCATTTAATTGCTTTTTCTATTAAGTTGTTTACCAATATCTCTACTTGCGATTTCTCTAAATATACACTGATAGAACCGAAATTCGGTACTTAAACCATCGGTCTCTGTGATTTAATATCTATTTATTACTTTACGACAGTCATGCACTTGCGATTGCATCAAAGTACCATAAGATGAGGGAACATTGATAACTGATATCAGGCTAAGAAAGAAATCAAGCAGTTTATCCAAGAGGGGCATCTGAATAAGTATGTTAGGGGAAATTCTCAACAGACTCAATGAGTATCTAGGACTCAAAGGTGTGATCACCCTAGAAGCCCCGTATCCAGGAAAGACAAGGAACCCAAGAAAAGAGAAAAAGGCAAACCAGTAAGCTATACTCTAAAAACTATAGCCAGAGGGTTTGTCGGAGGAGGAGAATCTTCCTTCTCTCGCAGAAGATATTCTCACCAAGTCATGGTGGTAAAAAATTGCTTACTAAATCTAAGGAGGAATCGTAGGAGGGACAAAATCCAGAAATCATTTTCTCCCAAAAAAACACTGCATAGATCCTCCTCAATGAGAATGACCTTATCGTAAAAAAGGTGCAATGTAACGACTGCGAGATTAAATGAGTGTTGATCGATATGGAAAGTTTGGTTGACATCTTATACTAGGACACCTGTAATAAACTAAAACTGGACTCATACGAGTTGCAATCTTTCAGAGGCTCTCTGGTGGGCTTTTCACGCGAGCATGTCCAGGTGAAAGTTTACATCACTCTAAAGACAGTGTTCAGGCTCAAGAGGAACACCAAGATGATTAAAGTTATATACCTCGTGGTAAATGCCTCGTGCTTGTACAACATAATCATTAGGCGACCTACTTTCAACCTATTGAGGCCTCTTTGTCAACTCTCTACTCGAGCATGAAGTATTAGTTACTAAATAGTCGTATCGGGGTAATCCAAGGGGATCAAGAGACCGCTCGAAGATGTTACGAAGATACTCTAAGGGCCAGGAAAGCGGCTATGGTAGTTGTCTTCGCACCACAACCAGACCTTATTAGGGTGAATTTTGTAGATCTCTAGGATAAAGCCTAAAAATGAGAGAATCATGCCTACAGAATACCTAAAAGAAATCCAGATTGGACCTTAGAAATTTCCCATTATCAAATTTGGCACATCTATGACAATGCCAAAGTGGAAGACCTATTTGTCTAGACCCCTCTGATATGCTTAGGATAAACACCAGAGTGGTGTGTCACCGCCTCTAAATTAATCCTACAATAAAATCGATAAAATTGTGAAAGTACGAAGTTGGCGATGAAAAATAGGCGGCCATAGTCGGAGAGGTAAGAAAGATGAAGGAAGCGGATTTCATTACAAATATAAAGTATTTGATTTGGTTAATTAATGTGTTGTTAGTTCAGAAAGAATCCCATAATTGCCAAATGTGTGTGTACTCCCTCAATTCCTTTTTAAGTGTCATATTTTCACTTTTTACACATACCAATGAAACTAATAAATATTGTTACTTTTCAAATCATAAATATCCCTTTATCTATAATATCCATAATTATTTATTACATTTATTTTACTCTTTTTCTCTTTGTAATAAATACATAGGGGTAATTTTGACAAAAATGCAATTATTACTACTTTGAACTTTGCAAATGACAATTAAAAAGGAACAAAAAATTATTTAAAAAATGACACTTAAAATGAAACGGATAGAGTATATTTCTTTTATCTAAACTTGGCATGTATTAAAGGTCATTATATGTTACCAAACATCAACACATTGATAAATGGGTCCTAGGGATACAAAGCTCTGAGTTTCATGGACGTCTTTCTAGTTATATTTTAGTAAATCATAAGAAATTATTGTATATTTTAAAATTAGAAAACGATGAATGTAATTTCTCTAAACAAATAGTATTATAAAAATTAAAACTCATTATAACTACTAGCGTTTATACGGGCATTCTCATATCCGTTTGTCCGCTTTTTTAATGTACACAGAACTATAATATTTATTATAATCAAATAATCAACCAACCACGCAACATGTTCTTCAATATATATATATATATATTACTGTTACCAAATTTTAATTAATAATAAATGTCATTCAAAAATTTTAATGTAAAAATAATTGATATTAAAAAATTGTAAAATTAATTAGTAGCTAAATTTTCTATAACCATGAACTTTGGTTAAATACAGTACCTAAACTAAGTTAAATATTATTATTTTTTAAATTAAATAATATTAAAATGTAATATGACACTGAATAACACTTTTAATTGGATGGATGATGAATAACTGCTAAGCTAAATTTAAGGAAACTCAAACATTCACCAAATAATTATTATTACTTTTTCAACTGTATATTAATTATCACTAAAAAAATTAGGTCTCAATGTGACAAGTTGCAGTATCTTCAGACTCTCTCTTTCACCTCTTGCGTTGCTTTCTTCATTGTCAAGGTAATTCCTTCCTTAGAGCCAGAATCCTTACGGATGTTGAAATCGATTTTTTTTTTAAATATTATTGCTTTATTATGAAAATTTGCAGGGAATTGAAATTGAAATTAATAAAAGTTTCTTCCACTGACTAATTTTGTAATTATAAGGGAATCCCTATTTCATACAACACAGTCTCAAGTGCTAGAATCTCCGCTCCAAGTTTTGAAACAATTAGAGTTGTAGTTGAGTTATGTTTTGGGAGGTTTTATGTAAGTTAACAACTATTAAATGACAATAATTAGACATCTTATTTAACGGCAGTTTAACCGCAATTTGCGGTAGCCCGGCCTTAAAGACGACGCTGACTAGAGTACACCCTATATGCTCTTTGCTTTGTCTAATATGAAGCTAAAAGTTTGGTTTCTAAGTTACATGTCACTTATGTTTTATACTCCCAACTCTTACTACTTTACATTTTTTATTATTATTCTCAGCAGGGAGGCATATCTAATGGCTACTACAATCTCATCAACAGATGTGCATAAGATCCAACGACACAATGCGACGGATATGATTACCGACTTACCTGAGGGCATTCTTCTTCATATTCTTTCTTTACTTCGTACCAAAGATGCCGTAAGAACTTCCATATTAGCAAACAAGTGGAGGCACTTCATATTCCATTCCAGACCAATTTTCTTCACTGAAATTATGTTCCAAGTTCACTAATTTCAGCCTGCAGATTCCGTCTCTCAATCTTAGTTCCCTTCCCCTTAGTTCTAGGGTTTAGTCTCTGTTTAGATCTGTAAGGGTTTGGTTTAAAGTCCTAACCTTAGGGTTAGGGACCTTCCTCCCTTTGGATCTTTGTTCACAGAACTTCTCCCTTTAATTCTGGTTTTGGGTTCTAAGTTGTTCTTCTTCCTCTAAGGCTGTCTGGTCTGGTTGTTAATACATTGATACCATTTTCCTCTTTGGCGTCTTCGTGCTGCATTCATGGCTGAGAGAGAGATCGCTGTTGACAATCAAGGGGTTTGGGAGGTGGCTGGCAAGAAGAGGGATCGGCGCTCTGTTATCGGACGAAGGTCTATCTGGAAGCATAGCAACGGTAAAGGTAATGTTTCTGATATTCGGGATGTGTCTTCATTCTTCTTCACAGAGTTCCCAGATTTCTTCGATGCAAAACACATGTTCAATGTATTCAAGGAGTTCGGTTTAGTATTAGAAGTGTTTATTCCTGGAAGATTAGATAAGCGGGGGAAAAGATTCGGATTTGTAAGATTCAAAAAAGTAGAAGACGAACATCTTTTCGCCATTAAATTGGATAATATTATCATTAATGGCAAAAAAGATATTTGCCAATTTACCTAGATTTCAGAGAGATGCATTTGTAGTAGGAGGTGTCAGGGATAGGCAGATGCGAGGGCCTGAAAAGAAGGGGTGCGGTGCTGTTTTTCTGAATTCCAAACCAAGCCGTACAGGTGCGGCTGGAGTTACTTATGCTCAAAAGGTTAATGGGCCTTGTGACTGGAAGAGGTGTAACTAGAACCAAGTCTTAATGGGGGATAAGCCTAATTTTGCTCACTTGAGTTTTAGTGTTAGTGAGGAAGAAATGGAGAGATTTACTCAAGCGTTTGTGGGAACTTTGGTTAATCCGGGGTCTGCTATTGATGTTAGAGATGCATTTCAGACGGAGGGTTATTTTAATATCAAGATTACTCCCCTGGGGTCTCATTTATGTCTAATGGAAGAAGAGAACCAGGGTGACATTAAAAGATTAGTGTCTGAAGATATAGAGTGGATTAGTAAGTGGTTTTCCGACGTCCATCCTTGGTCTCCCTCCGACGTTGACGAGGAAAGACTCACGTGGGTGAAGATATTCGGGCTGCCATGCCATGTATGGGGAGAAATTTTTTTTAAGTTTCTAGCTGCTACTATTGGAGAGTTTGTCAAAATGGATGACGATACGCAGATTCAGACTAGGCTGGATGTTGCCCGAATCCTGATTCGGACGAAGTTTGCGATGAATTTAAACGAAGTTGTTACTGTTGAAGTAAATGATATCCCTTACCGAATCAAAATCGTCGAGGATTCATTTGGGATGTTTATGAAGGACTACTATCAATTGAAAAAGGCTAGATTTGTAGAGGATAGTTCTGAAGAGATTGCTTCATCTTCTGAGGAGGTTGAGGGGTTTTTGGATGATTATAATTCTGCATGTTATCAGTCTAAGGATTATGACCTTAACAAAGAAGACGGTGATATTGGCAGGCTAAGCTGCAGCGATAACCGGCCGGAAAGGGATCCTTTTTTCCTCGACTCTGTTGATACTGATGATTGCAGCGTCAGTATGTATTCCAACCATGATCATGTGCCTTGTAGTTTAGATGTTCTAAATAGAATGGCTGGGCCTGGTGAGTTTGCGAATGGTGGGGTGCTGGGAACAAGTATTTGTCCAAACAGTCCATTGGTTGACGATAACTTACAACATCCTCAGGTAGATATTGGAGGTGAAACAAAATCTTTGGGAGTAGATTCGATTGTGATGGCTATTCGTAATAAGAAGAAGATGTTGATTGAGGATATTTATCAGAAGATTAAGATACCTTTCAAACCCTCTTATTATGCAACTTTACTTCGAGCAGAGAGTTCCCACCTCAAAGGTATGTCCCCACTTTGCCGTTCAGGAAATTCTGGTGGTGCTGAAGACGATCTAGGTTCTTCCCCTGTTCATAACGTCTCTTCCTCGGTTAGTAACTCAATTGGGGATTCCGGTTTTATGCATAGTAATACTAGGATCAAGAAGAAGTTGGAAGATTTGCCTGCTAGAGTATGGGACTCTATTAGAAAATTGGGGATTGAGGCGGAAGAAGACGATGAAGTTTTCGAGTCCATATTACGTAATCTGGAAGACGAAGACAGGAAACTCAAGAAGTCTAAGACGGTGGAAGCTAAGGGACATTCATGAATATCGTTTCATACAACATTAGAGGGTGTGGGTGGGGGGGCTTAAAGAGAAAAAGAATCAGCAGCTGTATTACGAAAGGAGGTGGGGAGGTTTGTTTTATTCAAGAAACTAAGCGTCCAATTATGACAGACGAGTTGGTATATAGTATCTGGGGCAGTCGCAATTGTCAATGGTCGGCATCATGTTCAGTTGGTTTAGCAGGAGGGATGCTTATTATATGGAAAGTAGGAATTTTCAAGCCTATTTGTAGTTTCAGTGGGAATGGATATCTTGGTCTTCAGGTAGACTGGAACGATAGGAATGTATATCTTCTAAATGTATATTCACCTTGCAGTATCTCAGAGAAAAGAGATCTATGGTCCAAGATTTTAGATTTAAAAGCCAAAGCGGAGCCCGGGGAATGGATTATAGGAGGAGATTTCAACGCCATTAAAAAACCTAGTGAACAACTTGGATGTACGAGTCACAAGCGGAGGTATATGGCTGAATTCGCAGAGTTTATTAGCATGAGTGGGTGTGTGGATCCCCCTATTGTTGGCTGCAAGTTCTCGTGGTTCAATCCAAGAGGAAATTCGTGTTGCCGTCTCGATAGAATTCTGGTGTCCCCTGGAATTTTAAATGAATGGAATTCGGTGAATCAGAAGATCGGGGAGCGTGATATTTCAGATCATAGACCCGTCTGGCTTTGCGTTAATAATTTAAACTGGGGCCCTAAACCCTTTAAAGTCTTGTCATGTTGGTTTGATCACCCAAACTTCATGTCCTTTGTGAAAGATCAGTGGGAAGCTAGTGTGGTGACTGGGAAGGCAATGTTCATTCTGTCTAAAAAACTTCAACTCTTGGGGGAGAAATTGCGATGGTGGAATGCGAACATTTTCGGATGGATCGACACAAAAATTAAGACGGATGTAGGTGTTATTAACGATGTGGAAGATCTCTTTGAGACTAGGAAAGAGCAGCTGTCTTCTCAGGATCTTTTAAGGAGGAATGAAGCTGAAGATAACCATTGGAAAAATTTGAGGATTAAGGAAAGCATCTTAAGGCAGAAGTCTCGCTCGAAATGGATACAGGACGGGGATTTCAATACTAAATATTTTCACGCAGCCCTTAAGAGTCGAATTAATTTAAATTTGATATCATCGGTCTCTGCTGACGGCTGTTTAATTGAGGACGTGGCTGGGGTAAAAGCAGTTGTTAGAGATCATTTTGTCAAGAGGTTCAATTGTGTCTCAAGACCTCTTCCTTATGTTGGTGGTAATGGTTTTAAAAGATTATCAGTTCAAGACAGTGAGGCTCTTGAAAGAAATGTTTATTTAAACGAGATCAGACGTGCGGTTTTTGATTGTGCTGGTGACCGGAGTCCCGGCCCCGACGGATTTAGTTTTGAATTCTTCAAAAGGTGTTGGAATATAGTTGGGCTGGACTTTTCAAAATGTGTTATAGAATTCTTCGAGGGCGAGAGACTTCCTAAGGTTATCGCCTCCTCCTTCTTGGTACTCATTCCAAAAAATGACAGCTTGAAGACGTTAGACGATTATAGACCAATATCATTAGTCGGTTCTGTGTATAAAGTTGTGTCAAAAATTCTTGCAAATAGACTTAAAGGTTGTATAGGCTGCATCATTTCAAAGTCTCAGTCGGCATTTATTGAAGGGAGGAATTTATTAGATGGTGTTTTGGTGTTGAATGAAGTTTTAGATTTGGCCAAAAGATCCGCGAAAGAGTTAATGCTTCTTAAGGTAGACTTCGCTAAAGCCTACGATTGTGTGGAGTGGGATTATTTACGTGATGTTATGAAGATCATGGGTTTTGGAGAAAAATGGATGAGGTGGATGGATAATGGGGTTTTCAATTGCTATACTTCGGTTTTGGTGAACGGGAGTCCTACAAAGGATTTCAAAGTTTCGAGAGGACTTAGACAAGGCGATCCGTTGGCTCCGTTTCTTTTCACTATTGCTGCCGAGGGTCTTGCGGTGTTAATGGATAGAGCGGTAGAGAATGGCTCTTATTCTGGTTTCACGGTTTCCTCTGGTGTATCCTTACATTTACTTCAATACGCGGACGATTCGATGATGGTGGGGGATGGCTCGTGGAAGAATATTTTGGCAATAAAGGTTATTCTGAAGGGTTTTCATCTTGTCTCTGGCCTAGAAATTAACTTCAATAAATGTTCCCTGTTTGGAGTTAATCTGGATCATTCTTTTCTTTCGGCGGCGGAGAATTATTTATTTTGCAAAGTTTCTGCCTGTTCCTTCAAATTTCTTGGTATACCTGTTGGAGGTAACCATAAACTCCTCTCTTTTTGGAAACCTTTGATTGACATGGTGCGTGCCAGACTCAATTCTTGGATGAGTCGGTTTGTGTCAATTGGCGGCAGAATCACTTTGATAAATTCAGTGCTAGGAAATCTCCCAATTCACTTAATGTCTTTCTATAAGCTTCCTTACAGTGTTATCCGTATTCTCACGTCAATTTAAAAGAGATTTCTTTGGAATGGCTCTTTGTTGAAGAAGGGAGTGTCGTGGGTTAGTTGGAGCGTGGTTTGTAAAAGCAAAGAAGAGGGTGGTCTCGGGGTCAAAGATTTAAAGCTATTTAATTACGCTTTGTTATTCAAATGGGTTTGGAAAATTGTTTCTTCGGAAGATTTTCTTTGGAGCAAGATCATCAAGAGCAGATATGTAAACCCCGTTCAGGACTTCCATATCGGGCTGCTTCCAAAATACAATGTCCCTCCATCATTGTGGTGGAGAGATCTTTTTGCCATTGCAGGATATTGCAGTAACCACTGTCTCTCTGATCTGCTGTCGTTTGAGCTCGGTAACGGCGAAATGATACCATTTTGGACTGCCCGCTGGGCAGGTCCCGCTCCACTCGCCTCTTTACTTCCGGAACTTTGGAACAGGGAAGTAAATGTCGAATCTTGGGTTGGTGATAACGGTATTTTCGAAGAAGGTGTTTGGAGATGGAACTTGAAGTTTCCATATCAGAACTTCCCTGCAGCTGTAGCTCAGCAAGTGCATACTAGGCTGAATGATATTATCGTACTTGGTGGAGTTAAGGATATCGTGGTTTGGAATCATGACGTTTCCGGCTTGTTCTCGGTATCTTCTATGTATGGCTTACTGCAGAAAAATCTAGTTACGCCCAATTGGAGCTATGGGGAGAATATGAAGGCGGCTCTCAAACTGATTTGGACTGCTCAAGTTCCTCTGAAAGTTAGTGTCTTTGGCTGGAGGTTGATGCTCAATAAACTTCCCTCTCGCGTGAATCTCTCTCATAGAGGTATTATATCCGATCATCACGAAATGGTTTGTCCTTTCTGCTTCTTAGTAGACGAAGATTCTGAACATAGTTTCTTCTCTTGTCACAAATCTGTATTGGTGTGGAAGTTTGTATTTAAATGGTTAGGAGTAGAGGATTTCCTATTAGGAGATATAATCAATCATTTTTCTTTTTGGATGGACGGTTGCGTGAAACAGAACTTTTCGGTCATGAACGCGGCTGGATTGTGGTTATTGGTTTGTTGGGTTATTTGGTTGTCTAGGAACAATATTATGTTTAGAGACGAATTTTGGGATCTCGATTCTATTACTAGTCGAGTAGTTTTGTTCTCTTGGTGGTGGATAGGGAAGAAGGGTAAAAATGCCCCTAATTGTAACTATTATTTGTGGGTTAATGCCCCTTTTGATTTTTTATAGGCCCCGATTTAGTTAGAGGCCCTTTTGTATACGGTTGGGACACCCTTTTGTGTCCTCTGGTATAATATATCTTTTGCTTATTAAAAAAATAAAAATAAAAATTCTATATGAGTCAAACCAGCCAAATCAAAAACACACTCCAAATTGTCTCTTAGATCTAGTTGAAAGACTACTCCACAAGTCTAATTGCGTAAAAAGGCTTGGCGTTCAAATATTTAAAACTAAGGTTGATAGAGACAAAGTTTGTTCTTTCTCTAGGTGATCAAAATGATAACTTTGTGTTACCACGTAGTTTCTCAACTTTTGAGTCATTGAATGAACTACATTTAGGGCTCATGTTCACTCTACATATTCCTAGTGGTATTCGTTTCCCTAACTTGAAGAAATTAGTAGTTTCAGAGGTTACCTTTTCGAATGAGAACTCAGTTCAACAACTTTTCTCTGGGTGCCCTATCTTACAGGAGTTGGAGTTATGCAATTGTTATTGGGAGAACATAGAGCATATCAATGTTGCAATTTCCACATTAAGGAAGTTGACAATCGATTTTGACCTTTTTAGTGTAAATTATAATCATAATATGACACTAACGATTGATGTTGTGAATCTTTTATCTTTAACCTGCTACTACAAACCAACAATAGAATTCGTCCCTGTTAACCTCACCTCCATTGTTGATGCACTTATTGATCTTGGATATGACGATACACTTTATGAACAATATGATGCTGCTGAGTGTTCATATGATCTATTGAGTGGACTTGGTAGTGTCAAGTTTCTCGAACTACATCACGATACTCTTGAGGTATGTTTGACTATTTGTTCATCTTCTTAATTTTGTTATGAATATTGTATGCAATAATACCTAATGAGATTGACGTGTTTCTTATAATCGTTGCATATTTTCTCTGTATACAATACTGAATGTATTTTGTTTCCATTACTAGTGTCTTTACCATACATGGGATAATCTCCACCTCCTTCCTACATTTCACAATTTGACGCATCTTGTTGTGGATTCTGAGAGTCCCGAGTATACAAATGAAGTATTAATGTACATTCTCCAAAAGACTCCTAAACTAGAAGTTCTTAAGATTCCTGGGGTGGTGGTATGCTTTATATTCTGCATCGGTGCTTGTACTTGCTTGTACTTGCCGTGTATCAAGGCTAACAATAATATTATTTCTATCAACTGACTTGTTTAGATGTTCTTATTTAGGTACTTAGCTACTTGGATGATGAAGATCTGATATTGAACTCAATGCCTTGCTGTTTGAGATCTTCTCTCAATCGTTTATGCTTTTTATATTTTGATGGAGATGAATATGAAATCAAATTCGTCAAATTCATCTTAAAAAATGCCCCATATTTAGTGGAGATGGACATACACTGTTCGAGACATTTACTAGCTAATATAGAGAAGGTGACTGATATCCGGAACCAATTGGAAGATGTAGGCCTTGAAAGTTGTGTCATCAAGTTTTTGTAAATCATCTTTTTTCTTCTCTTCTATTTTTTTTCTTATCGAAGGGAATTAATATACTAATCTAAACATCATTCCGGAATATTGAAGTGTGGTTAATGAAATAAATAGCTTCATTGGTTAGACTATTATGACTAGTTTATGGAATCAATTTATTTTAGTGTGCAAATTCTGTTTAGTGTTGTTGAAGAATGTTTGCTTGAGAAATGGAACTGTCAAAGTGTTTAGAGTGGTAGTTCTTACTTCTTACACTTGGACTTGTGGTTTGGTCTTTCTTTAAATTTTGCTTTTCGTTGTTGGGAATATGCTGTGGAATTCGGAAGATGTGTGTCATTATAGTGGGATTTGAGATCTTGATTCTGAATTTTGAGCTTCTCATTGATTTATATTTGTTTTCAATGTTTCAGTAACAACTACTATGAAGACTCTGATGATGTATCTTACGAGGATGAAGCTAGATATCAGTTTCAGACTTTGTCTTTAGTGATTTGTTTGTTCACAATTTATGTGATAATGATTATATTTCTACTTTTCAAGAATTTCCACTCATGATAGTTTACCTTGTGATTCTTTTTTCATGTACTTAACTATTACTACCTCCGTTCCTTTTTAAATGTCATTTTTAGAATAATTTTTTTTTTTTTTAATTGTCATTTGTAAAGTTTAAGGTAGTATTGATTGCACTTTTGTCAAAATTACCCTTACGTAATCATTACAGAGAAAAAAAAGTAAAATGGATGTAATAAATAACTAGGGGTATTATAGGTAAAAGTAGAATTGTTAATTGAAAAGTAATTATATTGATTAGTTTTCTTGGTATGTGTAAAAAGTTAAAAAATGACATTTAAAAAGGAACGGAGGGAGTAGTGTTTATTTCATTCTTATCAGCTGTCCATCATCTCATTCTTGCTGACAACACTCGATCCTCCAAGTCGTCCTCCCAATGGTGGAAAGACCTTATCAGCAGCGGGTCGTTTCTTACTAACAACGGTTTTTGTTTTGCAGATTTTGTTCGCTTTCAATTAGGTGATAGCTCTTCAACTCCGTTCTGGACGTCGAACTGGGCGAAAGGCCGGATTTTATCGAAGCAATTTGAGGACTTATATCAACTCTGCAACAAAAAAGAAGTCCTGGTTCGCGACACTGGACAGTTCACTTCTGAAGGTTGGATTTGGAATTCTTTTGGGCTGACTATTTCAACTCAGCAGCATCTCAGTTCCAGTTTATCAGAACTGTTGTCGTTTATTGGAGATTTAGCCCCAGTTCGTGGCAAGCCGGACGAAGTTTGCTGGAAGGACCAAGACGATGGAAAATACAGTGTGAAAGCTGTTTATATTGAGCTTCTGAAAAACCATGGGAATTCTAATCAAAATACTGAGTCTATTTCCTCTAATCATTCGCTGTCTTCTGTTTTTGGAACTTTGTGGAAACTTAAAGCTGCCCCTAAATTGTTATGTTTTGGTTGGAGAGTTCTTTGGGGAAGGGTGGCAACCAAGACTGAGTTGATCAAGAGAGGTGTAGTTATGACACCAACTTGTGTGCTCTGTAACGTGGAAGACGAAGTCGTTTCTCATTTGTGCTTCTCTTGTGGTCCAATTATGGCAGTTTGTGAAAGAATTGGAGATTGGTGCGATTTCAGAAGTTTTTCGAAGGAAATAGTCTCGACTTCTTTATGGATTGGTGTGAACTGGGAAATTCTAACGAAGGAAACATGAAGCTGGGTGTGGTCTGGCTCATTACGGTTTGGAGCATTTGGTTGTGTAGAAATGCCATTATCTTTGACAATATTAGTTTTAATTTAGATAATCTTTGCTGGGATATTAAGATTAGGGTGTGGAGGTGGTTCAAAGCGGCAGATATTTGTAATTCCAACTCTGATTTTTTAGCTTTTTGTATGGACCCGTTAAGCGGCTAGTTGGTTTAGAGTTGGTTAGGAATATCTCGTTGGTTTCTTCTTTGGTTGTACTCTCATGGTCTGAACACTATTTGTGTTCAGCCTTTTTCCTTTAATCCATTGGCTTTAAGAAAAGAAAAAGTGTTTATTTCAGTATAAGTATCAGTATAATAATACTGACTCTCATGTTAATTCTTTTGCTTGCCAGCACATAAAGTTCTTAACTTATACTTCCTGGTATTTTGACATTTCTTTCACGAGAAATTAGTCTTTCAAAATTTGAAAATGTTTTGGAATTAAAATCAAAATTCATAATACAAATAACTATATCCAAATAACCAATCAATCGCGCAACTGTTGAAAGATTAAACTTGATTTAGGCCTAAACATATTGTTTAGATTTTTGGGCATAATTATTTTGGGTTTAGGTAATTTTGATTAATGTTTCTAGAAAAATCTTGTAATGTTTGGAGTGTCTAGATATTTCTTTGGTTTGTAATATTTTCTAGAATACTCTTGGAATTTCAAGAGTTGAGAACTCTCTAGAATTAGTGCGTCTAGAGTTCTCCTTAGAGTACTATAAATAGAGATGTAATTCTACACTTTTGTATCAAGCAAAAATACAAAGTTCTCTCTTCCATAAATAATTCTCCTACCTATCAAATTTCTCCTTAAACCTCTAATATTCCCACACATCTCCCTAAACACAAAAGATCTTATTTCCAACAAAGTGGCATCAGAGCTTCAAGATCCTCAAAAGATGGCGAATGGAGGTTTCCCTTCCAAATTCCGATGCTCACAAAGAACAACTATGACAATTGGAGTATCAAGAAGAAGACGCTACTAGGAGCTCAAGATGTGTGGGATATCGTTGAGAAAGGCTTCAAGGAGCAAGATGAAGTCTCGCTAAGCCAAGGTGTAAAGGAGACATTGAAGGAGTCAAGAAAGAGAGACAAGAAAGCTCTCTTCCTCATTTATCAATCGGTGGAAGAAGATACATTTGAGAAGAACTCCAATGCAACGACGGCCAAAGAAGCATGGGACAGGCTTCAAACTTGTAACAAAGGAGTGGAGCAGGTGAAAAGATTCGTCTTCAAACTCTTAGAGGTGAGTTTGAACGTTTATTTATGGAAGAGTTTGAGTCAATTTCTGATTATTTTTCACGAGTATTGTTCGTGGTCAATTAACTTAAAAGAAATGGTGAAGATGTTGATGAGGTGAAAGTCATGGAGAAAATACTTCGCACTTTAGATCCAAGTTTTGACTTCATTGTCACCAACATTGAAGAAAACAAGGATTTAAAGACCATGACTATTGAGCAACTCATGTGTTCCTTACAAGCATAGGAAGAAAAACAAAAGAGAAAAATTAAACAAAAGGAGGCCATGGAGAAACTACTACAACTCAACGCAAAGGAAGCAAACTATGCAAATTACAAGAGCCAAAGAGGACGAGGTTGCGGCCAAGATCGTGGACGTGGACGAGGACGTGGAGGAGAAGGAAGAGGCAGTTACAACAACTACTCTAACAACTTCAACAACGGAGAAAGAAGTTAGAATCCACAAGCAACAAGAGGTTGTGGAAGAGGAAATTCATGGTCAAGGTGAGACAAGTCACAAATCAAGTGCTTCAACTGCAACAAGATCGATCACTACGCATCTGAGTGTAGATTCTCGAAGAAGGTTCTGGAGAAAGCTAACTTTGTAGAAGAAAAAGGTGAAGAAGAAGAAGATACTTTGTTGCTCGTGTGCTGTTGCACCCCAAATTTTACCCTCAGATACTATGGTCTTCTGCACGTCATTTTTTTGCCGGTCATTTTAGCATTTGCGGTAGTTTGGGCCATTGATCATTAATAATGTTTTTTAGCCATTATTTTTCAATTTATTTTTTTATTGCTTCATTATTATTCCATTTATATTATTTTATTATCTTACTTATTATTATTTATTACTATTATTATTATTATTATTGTTATTATCATTGGTGTCTTTTTTTTTATATTTTATTAATCGTTATTATTGTTTTTTTATCAACCATGTCCACCACACTAGACATCCTGTCTATCAAAAAGAAAAAACAAGTTCCAAACTTTCCCAATCGTACAAACTTAAACCTCTTTGCGTCACGCCACCACCAAAACCGTACATCATTTGCGGCGCTTGCAAACAGCTTACACCTTAATTCTTTTTAAACCGTACTAAAGTTGCTCTCTGCTACGCTACTCATCCTGCACTTTACCTCAAAACCTGCAAGAACCGTCAGAAAGAAAAAGGAAGGGAAGACACGCAAGGGACGAAACCAGAATCAACACCAAATTCTCCCTCCAACACTCATATACCATCATAAAATCTTCAAAAGACCTTCAGGGGAGTCTTGGGAATAACACCAGAAATATAATAACATAACCCAAGAGGATTCTTGAGGACTCCTCCTCCATCGTGCTCCCTCTTTTTGAGCATCATCAATCCTTCATTGAATCCACTCAAACCTATCTTCTCTCTCCTTCACTTCAGTCCTCATAACAACAACAACATGAACACCTTGTAACACTCTCGATCCGTTTTTCCTCTTCAACATAAAAACACCATCACTTTCTCACAACAACCTTAAAAATTCCCCATACTACCCGTCCAAACCTCCCTCTTCCCATCTTTTAACCTTCTTCATCCCTAAACCTCTCACGATACACAACCTCCAACACCTTCTTCTCTTCGCAAAAGACAATTTTCCGGCCAAACCCTCCGTGTTCCCTTTCATCAATCATGAACCATTTTCAACAATAACCTTCGAATCACCTTCATCAGCATTCAACCGGAAATCAGCAAATCATCTTCAACAATAATCATCCTCACCCATCCACATATATTATCCCTCTCTGCCATTAACTTTCAATCAGAACTACAACAAACCTTCCCCTCTTAATCCAACAGCATCAAACCACGTCCCCTGTTTCTTCACAATATCATCCTCAATAAACTAGAAACCGTCCGACCCTCACCACGGCGTCTGCCTCATCATTAATCCAGCAACGACAATCATTCACCTTGTTTCTTCGACCTGCTTCAATTTCACAGCATCCACCGCCTCATTTTAAATCACCAATCCACTAAATCCCAATAAAACCCACACAAATCAGAACAGAGAGAGAGAGAGAGTTCAAATTGAAACACACAAATCTTAGATTTGAACAACGAACCTTTGTAAATCTGAGAGAGAACCGCCGCGAGCGAAACGAAAGTGAAAAGTTGCGGCCACCGGTTCCCGTTTTCCTCCGAACTGATTGTTACGCGATGATGAATCCGATCGGATTCTGAGCAATTTCTTCGAGCTGCTTGAGCACCATGGTCCTCGTTGATACGTGATGATAAAGAGGGTTTGGTTTCCTTTTCTGAGCGAAACCTTTCATATCCCTGACCCTTGTTTGTGTTTATTTGTTGACTTGGTTTCATGGCTTCATTTGTTTTTTTTCCATTTAATAACATGGTCTATGTTGACCAAACTGGATGATGCTGAGTCGTGTGTTTCTTTCTCTTTTCCTATTGGACCATTGTTTTTTAAAATAAAAAATGAAAACACTAATATATTGCTTAAAAGAAAACCTAAGAAATGTTGTAGTGAATCGTGGGCCTCTCGGCCCGTTTCCCCTTTCACACTTCTTTGTGCTTCCTAATCCAAGCTTCATTTCCTTTGGAAGAACGGGCTCAGAGCCCGTATGGATGTTGATTCATACACATGTCCGTTTCAGTGTTGCACCCCCCTCTCCTGGTTTCTTAATTTAATTTGTTTTAAATTATTTCTTTTTGTTAGATTTCCTATTTGATTCTGAAAAAGATTTTTAGAAGAATAGTGACTTGTGTTTTTTCATTTTAGCTAGCTCATCTCAATATCTCTTTCTATTTCATTTTTTTTTATTTTGGCCTATGATATATCAAAATCATAATTTTTTGTTGATTTACTTGAATCAATAAATTGTGATGAATATGAGGCCTATTTTCTATTTTGTTGGTCAATGAGAGTTTAATTAAAGATTTATCGATTTAAAATCTTAATTTAGACTAGACCAACTTTATGTTTCATTTCAATCTCATTTTATTTTATTTTTTATCGGTCAATGAGGATCTAAATCTTTATTTAGACGAGACCGATTTTATTTTCATTTCGAGCCGGTTTCTTTATTTTCGGGCCGAGGATATTACAGAAATCACGACTTAGTCGATTTATCGAATTACTAAAAGTCGTGACATGTATGAGGCCACCTTCATTATTTTATCGGTCGATGAAAGTCAAATATCATAGATTATCGGTTTCTCGATTAAATCCTGATTAAGACGAGACCGACTTTATTTCTACTTCATTTTGTATTTTCTTATATCTTCATTTTTATTTTTGACCGATGAAGTCTTTCTATTCACGAACGTTGTTAGCGAAGCGACGAACCTTCATTATTTCAAATCTGTAGGGAGTGATCATTGAGATTTCTTTCTATACTTTGAGATCGTGATAGGTTACCTTCGACTAATCAACGAGAGTTTGTGATTTAAGATGAGGTCTTCACCTTTTCTTTTCATGTGGCACGATTTCATCGGAGAATGATCTTCTATATCATTTCTCTATCGTGTCTTAACACAAAGATCAATTGTGCATCCTCCTATAGTATGGTCTTCCTCATAGACTGTACTACGATGGATCAGCACTACATTGGACCCGATTCATCGATCCAATAAATTAATTAACAATCACTAAATTTACTTTCAGTCAATATATATATATATATATATATATATATATATATATATATATATATCTTGATTTATTCTTTATGTCGATTATTATCCTTGTTAATATTATCATTGTTCATATTTATATCTTGTGTATATTGTTCATTTTATTTGTTCATTTAAAATACACTAATAAATATCGAAACCCTAAAAAACTCAATTGACCGGACTGTGGTTACTATTGTGTTTTGGACTGAGGACTTAGATTTAGGACTTTTACCCACATGCTCTTGGAGTGGAGGTTTTGATCTTGGTTTGTCAGTGGCTCACCAGCATGCCTGCTATTTTGGGTTAGATCTTTCTATCTCTTGCTCATTTACATTGATGCATTTTATCTCTTGATGTCTGCTTGTATATATGTTTGTCTGACATTGTTTTAGCATTTTAGCATGTTAAGCATGATACTATGTGGTTACCATTATTCTTTGATTTATTATCATTTGATTTTGATGTTGTGATTATTACCATGTTCATATTACTTTGTTCATACTATCTTGATTATACTTTTGTTCATATTCATATTGTATATATCATATTCATGCTTGATTCTTGACCCTCCTTCCAAAGGAAAGATCTCTACTTTGACTCCTAAGTCCATAAATTACTCCCGTTTCATCCTTGGCCTCATATGAGCCGTTTCCCTCATAGTTTAGTAATAGGATGGAGTTATTATGAACTCCATGTGATTCTCACTATCATGAGAACTCACTTTACCTTTTACTCAGACTTACAGAGTTATCATGAACTCTGTGTGGTTCTCACTATCATGAGAATTCACTTCCTCCCTTCATAACGTAGACTTAGAGAGTTATCATGGACTCTACGTGAGCTTATCCTCATCCCCTTTGGAACGTTGGCCATAGTCAATGTTTCCTTTTCTTTCACCCTTAGTTAGGTGAACTACGGTTGCTCTGATTCTTTAGTCAGATACGTAGGCACAAGATGCGACGTCTTGGCGAGCAAACTTAGTGTATATACCCTTAGGTCTTTACCTTAGTACAGATTTCTTTTAGCAAGCAAACATAGTATAACACAAACTAAACAAGAGGTTCCTGTAGAGTACTACAGATACAGAGGGTGCTAATACCTTCCCTTTGTATAACCAACCCCCGAACCTTAGATCTCCCCCTTTAGGTTTTTCTAACGATCTTGAACCTTTCCTTTGGATAAATCAAAGTCGGTTATAAAAGAAATATGATGCAAGTTAATTAATAGCTTGTTATCCGATTTTCATCGCAACACGTGCCAAAACCAAGTTGAAGAGAAAAGAAACAAATGGTACCTCGACACCGGCGCAAGCAGCCATATGTGCGGCGATCGAAGCATGTTCGTAGAGATCAATGAAGCGACAACTGGCAATGTCTCATTTAGAGATGACTCAAAGATACCGGTTAAAGGCAAAGGTAAAATTCTCATACACTTGAAGAATTGGAGTCATCAATTCATATCCAATGTCTACTATGTTCCTAACATAAAGAATAATATTTTGAGCTTGGGATAATTATTAGAGAAAGGCTATGACATCCACTTGAAAGAACATAGTCTTTTTTTAAGAGATTGTGAACATAACTTGATTGCTAAGGTGTCTATGTCAAAGAATAGAATGTTTATCTTGAACATTCAAAATGATGTGGCAAAGTGTCTCAAGGCCTGTTATACCGACTCTTCGTGGCTATGGCATCTACGATTTGGACACCTCAACTTCGACAGTCTAGAACGTTTGTCAAAGAAGGAGATGGTGAGAGGCTTACCTAGTATAAACCACCCAGACCAACTATGTGAAGGATGTCTATTTGGGAAGCAATTCCGAAAAAGATTTCCAAAGGAATCAACATCAAGAGCGACAAAACCGCTAGAGCTCATGTACACTGATGTCTGTGGACCATTCAATCCAAACTCTTATGGTAAGAATAAATACTTTCTCCTCTTTATTGATGATTATTCTATAAAAACGTGGGTTTATTTCTTGGAGGAGAAGTCGGAAGTGTTTTAAAACTTTAAGAAGTTCAAAGCCCTTGTGGAGAAAGAAAGTGGTATTTCCATTAAGGCCATGAGATCTGACTGAGGAGGAGAGTTTACTTCAAATGAGTTCAACAAATATTGTGAAGACCATGAAATCCGTTGCCCACTAACAGTGCCAAGATCGCCACAACAAAATGAAGTAGCGGAGAGAAAGAACCGAATCATACTTAATATGGTGCGAAGCATGCTTAAGAGTAAGAAGATGCCGAAAGAGTTTTGGGCTAAAGTTGTGGCATGTGCGGTTTACCTGACAAATCGTTCCCCAACAAGAAGTGTGCATGAGAAGATACCATAAGAAGCATGGAGTGGAAGGAAGCCAGAGATCTCTCACCTCAAAGTGTTTGGAAGCATTGCCTATACCCACGTTCCTGATGAAAGGAGAACAAAGCTAGATGATAAAAGTGAAGTATGTATTTGTGGGTTACTACTCAAGTTCCAAAGGGTACAAGCTCTATAATCCAAATAGTGGAAAGATTGTCATAAGTCGTGACGTGGAGTTCGAAGAAGAAGATTGTTGGGATTGGAATGTTCAAGAAGACAAGTACAATTTCCTTCCTTACTTTGAAGAAGAAGATGAAATGGAAAAACCAATGATAGAGGAACATATTACACCACCTGCCTCACCGACACCAAGATTGGATGAAACAAGCTCAAGTGAGAGGACACCACGACTAAGGAGCATTGAAGAGCTTTATGAGGTAACCGAAAACCAAAATGACATTAACCTCTTTTGTCTTTTTGGTGATTGCGAGCCTCTAAGCTATCAAGAAGTTGTTGAAAACGTAAAGTGGAGAGACGTCATGGATGAAGAAATAAAGTCAATCACAAAGAATGATACATGGGAACTTACTACACTTCTGTAAGGACACAAATAAATCGTAATAAGATGGGTGTACAAGGTGAAGTTGAAGTATGTGATGTCTCGAGATCAAATTGTCGACATTTTCACCAAGCCACTCAAGTTGGAAACTTTCGTGAAGCTAAGGAGTATGCTTGGAGTCACAAATCAAGTTTAAGGGGGGATGTTGAAAGATTAAACTTGATTTGGGCCTAAACATATTGTTTGGATTTTTGGGCTTAATTATTTTGGGTTTAGGTAATTTTAATTAATGTTTTTAGAAAAGTCTTGTAATGTTTGGAGTGTCTAGATATTTCTTAGGTTTGTAATATTTTCTAGAATACTCTTGGAATTTCAAGAGTTGAGAACTCTCTAGAATTAGTGTATCTAGAGTTCTTCTTAGAGTACTATAAATAGAGATGTAATTCTACACTTTTGTATCAAGCAAAAATACAAAATTCTCTCTTCCATAAATAATTCTCCTACCTATCAAATTTCTCCTTAAACCTCTAATATTCCCACACATCTCCCTAAGCACAAAAGGTCTTATTTCCAACAGCAACATGTTCTTCAGCATAAATCTATCTCCAAAGAAGTTAGTCAAATATTCTTAATAAACAAGGTTTTATCAGCTATCAAAGAAAAATGGCCATGAGAACATGCACATGAAACAATTTACATACAACAAGACAATACACCGTGCCATGTATCTTTGGATGATGAAGAGTTTCATAAAGTAGCTTTTAGGGGAGGGTTTGACATCCGTTTGACTTTTCAACTTCTTAATTCTTCTGATTTAAATGTCTTGGATTTAAGATTTTTTTCCACCATTCAATTATTACAGCAAAAGGGAGTGACTAATTAAGTTGATGCGCTTATTCATGCTGTGGAAAAGTCATATGAAAACTAAAAACTTAAGCATCAATATGACCCGCTGCAGTATCGTCGCACTCTCTCTTTCACCTCTTGGCTGTGGAAAATTTTGGTATATGTGTAGTCTTATCCTCAAAGACAGCACTGACTAGAGTATACCTTATGCTTTTTGCTTTGTCTAATATGAAGCTAAAAGTTTGGCTCCTAAGTTGCATGTCACTTGTGTTTTATACTTGTACCTCTTACTACTTTCCATTTATTTATTATTCTAAGCAGGGAGCCATATGTCATGGCTGCTACAATCTCATCAATACACGTGCATAAGATCCAACGACATAATGTAGGCAACATGAACGATATGAGAACTCATTTCAACAACTTTTCTCTGAGTGTCCTATCCTATCTTACCGGAGTTGGATTTACGTGATTGTTATTGGGAGAACATAATGCATATCAATGTTAACCTCGCCTCCGTTGTTGATCCACTTATTGATATTGGATATGACGATCCGTGTAATAAACCATATGATGCTCAGTGTGTGTTTGATCTATTGAGTAGAATTAGTAGTTTAAAGTCTCTCAAACAATATAATAATACTCTTGAGGTATGTTTGACTATTTGTTCATCATTTTAACTTTTTTATGAATATTCTATGCGATAATACCTAATGAGATTGACGTGTTTCTTATAATCGTTGCATATTTTCTCTGTATCGCAATACTAAGTGTAGTTTTGTTTCCGTTACTAGTGTCTTTACTATAAAAAGGATATTCCATCTCCTTCCTACATTTCGCAGTTTTCTGGGAATCCTGGATATACTAATGAAATATTAATGGACATTCTCCGAAAGACTCCTAAACTAGAAGTTCTCGACATACCTGGGGTCGTATGCTTTATATTCTACATCAGTGTTTGTATTTGTTGTGTCTTGTTGAGATATTAGATATAATCAAAGTTGAGTTGTGTGGCCCAAACCCAAAGCTAATTAGGGTTTAGAGTTTGTTACTTAGTTTGTTATATTTGTTGTTTAATAGTCAAGTCATTTAGGTCTATATAAATAAGATACTTTGTAATTCAGTTATCATTCATTCATTCAATAATATCAATCCTTATTTTCTTATTCTCTTTTTCTTTTCTCACTAAAAGTGTCTCACGCACTAACAAATTGATATCTAGAGCCCCTATTAGATTTTTGATCGTGTTTTCAAAAATCACACGTCAAAGATCGTGTTTCCGGGATCGTGGCTTGTTGTTGATCAATCCCTGAAAAGATGAATGGTAACAGAAATTTACCAAACTCTCTTCCAACTCTTAACGGCAAGAATTGGCTTCAATGGAGAAAACAGATGCAATCTCTATTTTACTTTCATGAAACCCTAGAAGTGGTTACTAACGGTGTTCCTGCACTTGATGAAGATGCAACCGACGCACAGAGAACCGCTCACAAAGATGCCAAGAAAAAGGATTGTAAGGCATAATTTTACATCCAATCGGCGGTTGATGCGACTAATTTCGACAGAATCTCTCATGTTGAATCAGCAAAGAAGGCATGAGATATTCTTGTCAAGTACTATGAGGAGGCGAGAAAGTCAAGGTTGTCAAGTTGTAAACTTTGCGACGACAATATGAGTTGTTGTCGATGGGAGAAGACGAAAAGTTCGTAGGCTATGTGTCGAAGGTTCATAAACTTGTCCATCTCATGAACGGTTGTGGTGAAACCCTAACTGATAAGATGATAGTTCAGAAAGTAATGCGTACGTTGACCTCTCACTTTGATCACATTATCATATCTATTCGAGAATCCAACAATCTTGAAACCCTAAAACTGGAAGATTTAGTTGGTTCGTTGGAGGCGCATGAGATTAGGATTTTCAAAGGAAAGTGTCGTACCTCGAAAAATACGATCCTCGCGATGGACGCGGAAAAAACTGTTCGAAACAGAGTCGCCACCGAACTTTATTTATCCCAAAAGAGGGAAAGGAAAATATCGAGAAAACCTTTAAAGGGAGATAAGAACATGGTCATCGCAACCAAATTCAGGTTCGGGAGTCGATTACGTAGAGGGAAGGTATTAGCACCCTCTACGTCCGTTGTACTCAACGGGAACCTCTTGATTCGATTCGTGAGAAAATTAGTTAAGTTTGTTTGTTTATCTTCTAAGGTAAAAGGATTTATTTTTGAGAGGGAAATAGGGTGGTTTTTATTAGTGTGCTTGGCAAGGATTGAGATCCTCGGGCCTACGTATTCCCTCGTGCAATGGGAAAGTCAGAGCATTTGTAGTTCGGGGGACTACAGTTGGTTTGTGTTTTTTAGACGAACAAGAGTTTAATTCACATTCTAACTGCTAAATGTTGGCTTGTCGGCTCGTCATGGGAGGCTGAAGCACTAGTTCATATGCGCGAGAGAATGGATTAAACAATGTTCTTTTTTTGTGAAAAGTTGTTTGATTATGAATTAAGTATGTTAAGATTTGATTGATAAAAAGGTTTGGATTTGGACGTGTTTTAGGCGAACGAGAGTTTAGGTTGCATTCTAACTGCTAAACATTGGCTTATCGGCTCGTCATGGGAGGCAGAAGCATGAGTTCATATGCGCGAAAGAATGACTTAAACATTGTTCTTTGGGAAAGTTGTTTGAATTCGGATTAAGTGTATTAGAGGTTTTGATTGGGTGACGATTACTTGAACTTAAGAAAGATTCCTCGGGCCCAAGTAATCGGGAAAGCGAGTCGAAGAACCGGCTCTCTCTCTTTTTCATCCTTAATTGTGAAAGAGTTTTAATATGGTTAAAGTATGTTAAATAGATGACGATTACTTGAACTTAAGAAAGATTCCCCGGGTCCAAGTAATCGGGAAAGCGAGTCGAAGAACCGGCTCTCTCTCTTTTTCATCCTTAATTGTGAAAGAGTTTTAATATGGTTAGAGTATGTTAAATAGATGACGATTACTTGAACTTAAGAAAGATTCCTCGGGTCCAAGTAATCGGGAAAGCTAGTCGAAGAACCGACTCTCTCTCTTTTTCATCAAAGTGTCTAGGAAAAGAAGATTTGATTTGATTTATTGTAAAAAAGGTTTGATGTGTAATCATGTTATGAATCTTTTAAAGAAGACAATTGCTTGAACTTAAGAAAGATTCCTCGGGCCCAAACAATTGAGGAGAAGAATCGAAGATTCCATTCTACCCCCTTTTCTCCTTTTAAGAAAAGTGTTTAAGTATGATTAAATGTATTAATTTGATTTGAAAAATGCTCGATGTTGATCGAGGTTTGAATTTACGTGTGAAATGGTTGGGGACTAATGGAAAGGAGGTCCTAATGGTTCAAGGTAAGGTCGATTGTGAGGCAAAAGCGCTCGACTTACAAATTAAGTGAAGGGACTTGATATGTGGATCAAGTGAAAGTTGAAGACAAATGGAATTTAATTTGGAAAATACTTGACGTTGGATCAAGCTTGTTTGTTGTTATAAAAAGGGGTTGATTTTAATCTTATGGGAGAGGGGTGTAATTAATCAAGTGGGAATAATCGAGCCATGATTAAAGTGAGCCAATCACATACACGCATACAAACCAAAGTGAAATGTGCAACAATTATCGTTGTATAAAGCCCAAGAGGAGGCATTGTGAGGTCGATTGCGATCGTGAAAACGATCGACTTACAAGGTATGAAAATGGCTTGACATTAAGTCAAGATATTTGTTTGAAAAAGATTTTTGGTTTGGACAAGTATAATATGAATGACATACATATAATTAAGGCATGATAATAAAATCCACATGAAAATTATACTCCTCACAAAGATTAAAAATAAAACAGAATGGGGGAAGAGACATGCTTCTAACATGGATATAATCTTAGAATGAAGCATGAAAGATAAAATCGAGATTCTAGGGGTACCTTACGGAGAAGGTTCGTTGCCTCTTCAAAGAATGCAAAAAGGCTAAAGAATTGTTAGAAGCTTCACGACTATCCATCCGATTAATCCTCAAGTGTCCAACATCACAAATCAACATCCAAGATCAACTGAAACAAAACCAAAAGTACATCAGCTACGCGACTCAACATCTCGCACCCAAAACAACCCATCGCCGCATCAATCACTCCGACCTTCCCTGTGCAACAAGCTTCAGAATCCCACTTGGTCGCGACTTCGCTCGTGGTTCTCTCTGCATCTACTTCATCGGTCGAACGACTTCGTCTCGTATCAACCTTACCTCGCGTTTGTCCTTTGTTTCCAGTTACGATCTGTTTCGATTACTTGATTCCGGTGTCAGGTCAGTGTTTAAAATCATGTTTGGATCTGTTTTCAAACTCTCTTCTTCTATTTTCTGTTCCGGCGAAAATGGGTTTGGGTATGAAGGTGAGGTTTGAGGTTGAAGGTGAGTTTGCGGTTCTGTTTAAGGGAGAGGAAGTTTGTGTCGTGGTTGAGGAAGAGTGATTAAGAGGGATTTGGGGTTGGGTTTGTGTTGTTGAGGGTCGTATTCGAAAAATGGTGAGGGTGATGTTGTAGTTTGAATCGGTTGAAGGTTGATGGGTTGAGGAAGGTGGTGCGGCCCGTTGTCAGCGAGATTGATGGCGGAGTTTAAAGGTGTTTTGTGTTGGTGAGTTTGCTTTGTGAAGGTGAAAGAACGAATAACTGAGGGTGAAGAGTTGGACGAGAAGAATGATTAACAATGGAAAAATCAGAAGAAATGAGAGAGAAAATTGCTTTGGACGGTCGTTTTCAGATGAAGAAAAATGAAGATTATTTGTTTTTTGCAAAGAAAAGTTTTGCTGTCTTGAAAGTTTTATGATCTGTTTTCGATTTGGTGCACAGTGTGTAAAGGCAGTTTCGTCACGATGTTGTTGCTTCAGTATAGGTATCGGCAAGGTTGAGGGAAAGAATCAGGTTGTGTGAACAATGATGGAAGAAGAAGTGTAGAAGGGAATCCCCTTTTTTTGTGTGGAGCAGAGTGTTTGGTATCGTCCCTATGTTATGTGAGGCATTCTCCTTTTTTAAAATCAATCTTCTGCCTTCCCTCTTGTATATTGTGTGTGACCCATTGTTTTCACGGCAACTTATTTGGTATGGTTGTTGTTGTTCTTTCAAAAATGGCAGGTCATGTTGTGATACTGCAGTGTTTTTCTTGGAGCTTTTCGCAGCTTTATTTTTGCAGGTTTGATACAGTTTTACTCTGCTTGTTGCAGGATACAACAGGTGTATGGAGATGTCACAACATATGCTTTGTGGAGGAAAGTTGCTTGGAGTTTGGCTGAAATTGTTGTATTACTTTGCAGGTTGTTTGTAACAAAAAAAGGCAAGGCGTGTGTGGTCATTGTGGTACCAATGTGATGGTCAAAGGCGCATGGAGCTGGGGGTGTTGTAGCTGTACTATTTTTCCTTAGATTCTTTTGTAATGAAGTAAAGAAATAACAATGGGTCTTAGTGTAATGGAAATGGGCCTTATTTGAACTTATTATTTTTTTGTAATGGACTTAAAAAAAAAAAAACTTGGAATATGGATTTGTATTTTAACTAAGAATATTAATGTGGATTAATGAATAATGATTAATGACTAAAAAATTGTGATTTGTTTAAAAAAACAAATTGGATTTTTTTGATTTTTGTTTTAAATGGATAAAGGGATAAATGGATAAAAAGAGTGGTTTTATGGAATGGATAACCAATGAATTTATTGGATAACTAAAAGTGGTTTTTGAAATGAACATTAAAAGTGGATATAGAAATGGATAGTAACAGAAGAGATGGTTATTTGGACATGAATTGTATATGAAAATAGATAATGGAATTGGATAAAATATAGAGGAAAACTGAATTTATATTTAATTGGATAAAACTAAAACATAAAAAAAAAATGATAATTTGGGAATGAGGTGAAATTGAAATAAAAATAGGCATGAATTAGGATAATTGGAATTTGAAAAAAAGATATTAGATTGGGTGGATAAAGAAGGTTAAAAAAGTGGATATGAATAAAAATGGATACCAAATAAAAGACAAATGAAGTTGAAGACAACATATTTTTTTTGGATTTCTCTGAGTATGGCTAGTGGGTGGATAGTACAAATGAAAAGTATATACAGGTAGGACAAATTTGGGGTATGACGATGCCCCTATCTAATTGGCTTGAACCCGAGAGAGTGAACAGCTGCAAAGCGTTTATTTTAAGGGTAGAAGTCAATTAGATATAAGAAGACTCCAAAATTTGTCTGACAACAGGTAAAGTGTAAGAGTGAGAGTTGACAGAATGAAGTATTAGCATTCAAACTGAACAAAATAACTTGAGGTTCTTTGGGTGGTCGAAGCAGTCCCTTGTCCATCGAGGTTCTCCGATAATACCAAAGTAGTATTTTTGAAAGGCAGACGATTCTCTGGGTCGTCGAAGCAGTCCCTTATCCATTAAGGTTCCTCGATGATACCAAAGCAGTATCTCTGAAAAGGCAGACGATTCTCTGGGTCGTCGAAGCAGTCCCTTATCCGTTAAGGTTCCTCGATGATACCAAAGCAGTATCTCTGAAGTAAATTTGCTGGGGGAATAGTTGAGCAAGATTCCTGTTGGAGGAAATGTGCTGGCTCTATAGGGGAAGGCTCACAAGAAACTTTCTAGGGTAGCCTCTGCTTGGGGAGCACTGACAACAGCTGCTGGGGATTATCATTATCAACTTCATGGTTGAAGAATAACTTGCTCGGGAATATAATTTCCTTGTGCACATGCGGGGTATCTTTTTAGAAGAATACTGCTGACTTTGATGGAGGACTGGTCACGATGCTTGCGATTTGATCCTGGATCCTACTATGCTATGCTGCTGAGGATGAAAATGCCATGCATTGCAAAATGCACCGACATGCACACTAAGATGCAACTGCTGGGGAATCTAATGTATGTATGATATGATAGTGCTTGATATGGTTATGTAATGTTATGCTAGCATGCTATGCGTATGACGATGCAAAGGATCGGGCGCGCTGGGGATAGGTTTCCTTGTCGAGGGTATCACCAGGTACTGGATTTGGTAGTTGCCAAATGAGATTGGACTTTGGTTATTTTTGGTGTCATGAGGATGCCAACGACGGTGGACTTTTACTGGTTGCTAATGAAGACTGGACTTTGGAGGGTAGATTTGAAGATGCCAATGAGTGTGGACTTTTGAGTAGTTGCCAATAAAGGATTGGACTTTGGGTCAAACTTCCAGACTAAAACTGGATTGAAGGATAGATTACCAGACGAGAACTGGCGTGACAAGGGTATTCGCTAGACGAGAACTGGACCTTGAATTGGTTTGCCAGACGAGAACTGGGCCTTAAAGAGATTTGCCAGACGAGAACTGGGCATTAAGATATTTGCCAAACGAGAACTGGACCTTAAAATACTTTGCCAGACGAGAACTGGGCCTTAAAATATTTTCCAGACGAGAACTGGGCCTTAAAAGTGTTTGCCAGACGAGAACTGGATTTTAAAAGATTTGCCAGACGGGAACTGGGCCTTAAAATATTTTTCCAGACGAGAACTGGGCCTTAAAATGTTTTGCCAGACGAGAACTGGACCTTTGGATGTTTTGCCAGACGAGAACTGAACCTTAAAAATGATTTTCCAGACGAGAACTGGGCCTTGAAGATTTTCCAGACGAGAACTGGGCCTTTTGGATTACCAAGCTAAGTTGGACCTTGGGTTACCAAGCTAAGTTGGACTTTGGTGTCAAGTCTTGCAAAACCAGGCTTTGAGATATCAAATCTTGTTGGAAGGTTAGGCTTGAGGTATGATATGATACGTATGTCTATGCAATGAGCGAAGCGACATGACTAATGCATATGAGTGGTTTATGCAATGATATGAAGGTTCCAAAGATGCCCCGGGAGAGAATAAGGTAGGATAGGTTCCTTTGCAGCAAGGTTCTTGTCAGAAGGAAGGCAAAAGGTTATTTGTGGGGTGATAGCATGATTCCCCGACACTCGTCTTGAACTCAAAGGTCACTTGACGGTATTCGCTTGAGCAGATTGAAAGCGACAGAGAGATTTGCCCCTGTGTAGCTCGTCTTGCCCCAGTTTGGGCCTATGAGGAACTTCCCCTTGATAGGAAATTGGAAACAACTATACCATGAGATGATCTCGAGATGGCTTGCCCCAGAATTCCAAGTCGTGAAAGGCTTCGTCTTTGAAAGGAAGTTGGAAGCAGTTGTACCATGAGATGAACTCGAGATGGCTACCCCAGAATTCTAAGTCGTGAAAGGATTCTTCATTCATTGAATGACCCTTGAAGTATTTGGCTTCGAAGTACCTTTGAGGTAGCTTGCCCCAGAATGAGCGTTTGAGCGACTTAACTTGTGCTGATTGAACATTGGAGGGGCTTTCCTTTAATCAAAAGAACCCCTGGGCGGCCTGCCCCTGGTTGGTAGAGTCTTGAGATGATTTACTCTGATCAACTTGTTCTTGAATATTTTCCCCATAACCAACTAATGCTTCGGGGACTTGCTTTAAACTGAGTGATTCCATAATCATTGGATGTCAATGCCCCTGCTCCATAGGGTTATGAGGTGTTGTCAATTCGAGCCAACATTGTTGAATGACCCAGCTCTCTTTGATTGCTCCTTTGTTGGAATTTCCTTGGTGTCAAACACTGACTTGCCGTCAAAATTGTTTGTTCACAAATGGTAATTTTAATGCGATGCTCATGCAAGTTTTAAAAATCAGTCATTATTAGAATGATGTGATAGTGTGTGACGGATGGACCATTAGTCCAAACGTGGTGCTGATTTAGCTGGTGTGAAAGATATAGCAAGAATATAACACCAATTCAGAAGATTAGCAAATCTCTAGGAGTCAGTTTACGCAACCTTGCTGTAGTATGCTTTCAGAATAAACCCCGTCTCAATTAGGTCTTTTGAGGGTTGTAACGTGGTCTGGTTCACGGTTTATGAACACAAAGAATATTAGGCTCAAAGTGTATTTTGTACCCACCCCTTCTTCGTGATGAACTCCAGTCCTAAGTCCAGTTAAATTGACACACATCTGTCTCCTAAGAAGGCTTGACGGTGTAAGAGTGATGATGCTCGAAATGGCAGTCACCTTATTTTGTTTTTGTTGAGGATTCGAAAGCCTCTTTTATTTTTTAGCCCTATCTTTTGCATGGACTGACTTTGCTTTTCGAGTCCATCAGGGTTGCCTTGATTTTTGCCTAAGTCTCCTTTTGAGGTGTTCGACTTAGCAAGCTTTTTATTTTTCTTATTTTGTTTTTGATTTGTCAGAGGATTGTGACTGCCAAGTTATTGGTCACTGATGAACAACCATCATGTTTTGGATTTTGCTTTTGTGAATTGAGTGCGTAATCAGGTTAACTGAACACTACCCTGCCCCAGGTTGAGTGTAAGGATTCGAATATCCAAAGGAAACTACTACTTCTAGGCTCGAAGTGGTTAACTAGGGACTAACTCCTTATCTCTCCAGTGTTTGGGGGATTGAAACAATGCCTGTACATCCTTGGCAGGATTCCATCCAAAAGCATACCATCAGCAATTATGGGTACCTTGTTTTCATCATCCTCCCTCCGATCTTTACTAAACAACAACTTAAGAAAGTGGACAAGAAGTATATGGAAGAATTTTGTTTTTGCTTTTTGATATAAGTGAAGAAAAATGAGCGAATGCGACGCGATTAGTTCAAAAAATGCATGATCACATCATTAATATTACCATTCAAAACAACAATATTAAAAAAACAAGTAGCATTTAACATAATGAAATTACAAATGCAAATGATAAATGCCCAATGGTTGCCAGTATCTGAGGAAGTCTTCCTGTCTGAACCACCGGCTGCCTCTTGAAGTCTTGGAACTCATTTGGGCGAGAAGCTGACGTGCACAGCCAAGTTCCCTTCTTGAAAGGATATGTGCTCCTTGTCAATCAACTGTTGCACCTTGGCTTGAAAAGCTTTGCAATCTTCAGTCGAATGCCCCATTGATCCAGCATGATATCCACAATGCGCATTGGGGTCATACCCAGGCGGGTATGGTTCTGGCAAAGGCTTGATAGCCTTGGGCTCCACTAGTGAGCTTCGGACTAGATGTGGTAAAAGTTGACTGTACGACATAGGAACTGGATGAAGAGGAGCAGTCCTTCTTTCCAAGTTGTTTCGAGGCCTATGCTGATTCTAACGATGATTCTGATATCCTTGACCACGAGCTCGTTGATTTGCACGAGGAGAAATCATGGGTTTCTGGTATGACGCCCTAGGATTGACAGGTCGCCTATAAGGATGATATGGCGCTGACAATAATAACTGCCGAGAAGCTGAAGGGCCATAAAGTATTGCTGGTGTACCCTGAGAATACTCAACATTTGCTATGACTGCGTCAATTTCATTATCCTCTTCCTCTTGGGGATTGCTGAAGGATTCAGTCTCACCAGCTTGATTGCTCGAGATGTCCTGGACTTGTTTAGCTTTGAGGTAACTCTCGATGCGTTCTCCTACTATTATAAGATCAGAGAAGCTTGAGAATGAGCTGCCAGTCATCCTTTCAAGATAGGTGTCATGCAGACTAACCAAGAACAGGTCAATCAATTCTTTATCCAAGAGTGGTGGTCGTACCCTGGCTGCCAACTCTCTCCACCGTTGTGCATAGTCCTTGATGGATTCACCGCTCTTCTGAGATAGACTTTGCAGCTGCGTGCGACTGGGAGCCATGTCCAAATTGTACTCATATTGCTTTAGGAAAGCATTGGATAAGTCTTTCCATGATTGGATACAACTTCTTTCTAAATCCATGTACCAATTCAAAGATGCACCACTTAAACTGTCTTGAAAACAGTAAATCATCAACTTGTCATCGCGGACATGAGAAGTCATCTTTCGGAAGAACATCACCAAATGACGCTTCGGACAACTGAGACCAGCGTATTTCTCGAAGTTGGATATTTGGAACTTTGGAGGAATTACCAAGTCTGGCACTAGGCACATATCAACAGCATCGAGCCCAGAAATATCGCGTGCTTTCATAGCTTGAACTTTCTCTTCGAGGGCACAAAACCTTTTCTCCATGGAATCAGATATCATCTGAGACTGAGCAGGGATGTTCACTTGTGGAGGACGATCACCAGGTAGACGATCATACAGTGGGTTAGTCAACACAGCAAAAACTGATGGGGGGTCAAAATTCTTCATCTCATCATGTTGAAAGCTATCCTCTGACATAGCCATCACAACTTTCAAATTGTATATGCTCCTCTTATCTCCGCTTGAACTTGCTTTAAATGCTTTGCGGCTACCACAGGTTCAGTATGAGCGTCGGGAAACCAGCTGGCGGGAAATAGACAGAGGATCGGATGAGTTGGTTGGAAAATGATATGCTAATGCTATGAGTATGCAATGCTTATGCAAGGTTCCAGGATCAAAACAACATCTGATTCTGAGGAAGGAGCTAGACACAGGAAATCTCTGATCACAAGACCCCCCATAGGTAGGCTCTAAACGGGTAGGTGCCTAGAGTTATGGATATATTTCGAAAGCATTATAGCCACGACGAAGATTTGTCCGACTATAATATCCTCGAAATAATCTCGTCTAGGTGAGGTCTTCGTTTCTTCCCCACGAGAAAGATTCCTCGGAGGCGCCCACTACACGACCATCGACACACGGGTTCTAAGTAGGGTTCTCAGAATCTTAGATCGAGGTCGAAAATATTACTATCAGGAAGTAATACGTTCGAGGGATCTCATCTGATTGGGGCGTTCGCATTAACTCACATAGAATTAACGCTACCAACCACCATGGGTAAATTGGGTTAATGGTCCTTGGGATCAACGACTCACCTCAAAAACATTACCGCCATGGCAAAGATTCCCCACGACAATAACATCTCCAAGGGAGTCTACTCCAAGCGGGGTTTTCGCTTCAACTCACACGGAAGAGACCACGCAAGCCTACACTACACAACCACCATCCTAATCCTAGGGTTATACTCAGACTCGGGTGTAGAGCCATCTCACAGAGCACCAATGATCAGAGAACCCCAACAGTGTCATAAGAGATAACGATAGGATATAATAACAATAAGCAAGCAAGTAGATAATAGATAATCAAATAAGCAAGCAAACAAACAAGAGAATATAAATAAACAAGCGGATCTAACTCTCACGAATCGAGTCAAGTTAGGCTTGACTCTCTCTAGCATAGGAATTCTATTCCCCAGCAGAGTCGCCATCTGTCGTACCTCGAAAAATATGATCCTCGCGATGGACGCGGAAAAAACTGTTCGAAACAGAGTCGCCACCGAACTTTATTTATCCCAAAAGAGGGAAAGGAAAATATCGAGAAAACCTTTAAAGGGAGATAAGAACATGGTCATCGCAACCAAATTCAGGTTCGGGAGTCGATTACGCAGAGGGAAGGTATTAACACCCTCTACGTCCGTTGTACTCAACGGGAACCTCTTGATTCGATTCGTGAGAAAATTAGTTAAGTTTGTTTGTTTATCTTCTAAGGTAAAAGGATTTATTTTTGAGAGGGAAATGGGGTGGTTTTTATTAGTGTGCTCGGCAAGGATTGAGATCCTCGGCCCTACGTATTCCTTCGTGCAATGGGAAAGTCAGAGCATTCGTAGTTCGGGGGACTACGGTTGGTTTGTGTTTTTTAGACGAACGAGAGTTTAATTCGCATTCTAACTACTAAACGTTGGCTTGTTGGCTCGTCATGGGAGGCTGAAACACTAGTTCATATGCGCGAGAGAATGGATTAAACAATGTTCTTTTTTTGTGAAAAGTTGTTTGATTATGAATTAAGTATGTTAAGATTTGATTGATAAAAAGGTTTGGATTTGGACGTGTTTTAGGCGAACGAGAGTTTAGGTTGCATTCTAACTGCTAAACATTGGCTTGTCGGCTCGTCATGGAAGGCAGAAGCACGAGTTCATATGCGCGAAAGAATGACTTAAACAATGTTCTTTGGGAAAGTTGTTTGAATTCGGATTAAGTGTATTAGAGGTTTTGATTGGGTGACGATTACTTGAACTTAAGAAAGATTCCTCGGGCCCAAGTAATCGGGAAAGCGAGTCGAAGAACCGGCTCTCTCTCTTTTTCATCCTTAATTGTGAAAGAGTTTTAATATGGTTAGAGTATGTTAAATAGATGACGATTACTTGAACTTAAGAAAGATTCCTCGGGTCCAAGTAATCGGGAAAGCGAGTCGAAGAACTGGCTCTCTCTCTTTTTCATCCTTAATTGTGAGAGAGTTTTAATATGGTTAGAGTATGTTAAATAGATGACGATTACTTGAACTTAAGAAAGATTCCTCGGGTCCAAGTAATCGGGAAAGCTAGTTGAAGAACCGACTCTCTCTCTTTTTCATCCAAGTGTCTAGGAAAAGAAGATTTGATTTGATTTATTGTAAAAAAGGTTTGATGTGTAATCATGTTATGAATCTTTTAAAGAAGACAATTGTTTGAACTTAAGAAAGATTCCTCGGGCCCAAACAATTGAGGAGAAGAATCGAAGATTCCATTCTACCCCCTTTTCTCCTTTTAAGAAAAGTGTTTAAGTATGATTAAATGTATTAATTTGATTTGAAAAATGCTCGATGTTGATCGAGGTTTGAATTTGCGTGTGAAATGGTTAGGGACTAATGGAAAGGAGGTCCTAATGGTTCAAGGTAAGGTCGATTGTGAGGCAAAAGCGCTCGACTTACAAATTAAGTGAAGGGACTTGATATGTGGATCAAGTGAAAGTTGAAGACAAATGGAATTTGATTTGGAAAATACTTGACGTTGGATTAAGCTTGTTTGTTGTTATAAAAAGGGGTTGATTTTAATCTTATGGGAGAGGGGTGTAATTAATCAAGTGGGAATAATCGAGCCATGATTAAAGTGAGCCAATCACATACACGCATACAAACCAAAGTGAAATGTGCAACAATTATCGTTGTATAAAGCCCAAGAGGAGGCATTGTGAGGTCGATTGCGATCGTGAAAACGATCGACTTACAAGGTATGAAAATGGCTTGACATTAAGTCAAGATATTTGTTTGAAAAAGATTTTTGGTTTGGACAAGTATAATATGAATGACATACATATAATTAAGGCATGATAATAAAATCCACATGAAAATTATACTCCTCACAAAGATTAAAAATCAAACGGAATGGGGGAAGAGACATGCTTCTAACATGGATATAATCTTAGAATGAAGCATGAAAGATAAAATCGAGATTCTAGGGGTACCTAACGGAGAAGGTCCGTTGCCTCTTCAAAGAATGCAAAAAGGCTCAAGAATTGTTAGAAGCTTCACGACTATCCATCCGATTAATCCTCAAGTGTCCAACGTCACAAATCAACATCCAAGATCAACTGAAACAAAACCAAAAGTACATCAGCTACGCGACTCAACATCTCGCACCCAAAACAACCCATCGCCGCATCAATCGCTCCGACCTTCGCTGTACAACAAGCTTCAGAATCCCACTTGGTCGCGACTTCGCTCGTGGTTCTCTCTGCATCTACTTCATCGGTCGAACGACTTCATCTCGTATCAACCTTACCTCGCGTTTGTCCTTTGTTTCCAGTTACGATCTGTTTCGATTACTTGATTCCGGTGTCAGGTCAGTGTTTAAAATCATGTTTGGATCTGTTTTCAAACTCTCTTCTTCTATTTTCTGTTCCGGCGAAAATGGGTTTGGGTATGAAGGTGAGGTTTGAGGTTGAAGGTGAGTTTGCGGTTCTGTTTAAGGGAGAGGAGGTTTGTGTCGTGGATGAGGAAGAGTGATTAAGAGGGATTTGGGGTTGGGTTTGTGTTGTTGAGGGTCGTATTCGAAAAATGGTGAGGGTGATGTTGTAGTTTGAATCGGTTGAAGGTTGATGGGTTGAGGAAGGTGGTGCGGCCCGTTGTCGGCGAGATTGATGGCGGAGTTTAAAGGTGGTTTGTGTTGGTGAGTTTGCTTTGTGAAGGTGAAAGAACGAATAACTGAGGGTGAAGAGTTGGACGAGAAGAATGATTAACAATGGAAAAATCAGAAGAAATGAGAGAGAAAATTGCTTTGGACGGTCGTTTTCAGATGAAGAAAAATGAAGATTATTTGTTTTTTGCAAAGAAAAGTTTTGCTGTCTTGAAAGTTTTATGATCTGTTTTCGATTTGGTGCATAGTGTGTAAAGGCAGTTTCGTCACGATGTTGTTGCTTCAGTATAGGTATCGGCAAGGTTGAGGGAAAGAATCAGGTTGTGTGAACAATGATGGAAGAAGAAGTGTAGAAGGGAATCCCCTTTTTTTTTGTGGAGCAGAGTGTTTGGTATCGTCCTTATGTTATGTGAGGCATTCTCCTTTTTTAAAATCAATCTTCCGCCTTCCCTCTTGTATATTGTGTGTGACCCATTGTTTTCACGGCAACTTATTTGGTATGGTTGTTGTTGTTCTTTCAAAAATGGCAGGTCATGTTGTGATACTGCAGTGTTTTTCTTGGAGCTTTTCGCAGCTTTATTTTTGCAGGTTTGATACAGTTTTACTCTGCTTGTTGCAGGATACAACAGGTGTATGGAGATGTCATAACATATGCTTTGTGGAGGAAAGTTGCTTGGAGTTTGGCTGAAATTGTTGTATTGCTTTGCAGGTTGTTTGTAACAAAAAAAGGCAAGGCGTGTGTGGTCATTGTGGTACAATGTGATGGTCAAAGGCGCAGGGAGCTGGGGGTGTTGTAGCTGTACTATTTTTCCTTGGATTCTTTTGTAATGAAGTAAAGAAATAACAATGGGTCTTAGTGTAATGGAAATGGGCCTTATTTGAACTTATTATTTTTTTGTAATGGACTTAAAAAAAAAAAACTTGGAATATGGATTTGTATTTTAACGAAGAATATTAATGTGGATTAATGAATAATGATTAATGACTAAAAAATTGTGATTTGGTTAAAAAAAACAAATTGGATTTTTTGGATTTTTGTTTTAAATGGATAAAGGGATAAATGGATAAAAAGAGTGGTTTTATGGAATGGATAACCAATGAATTTATTGGATAACTAAAAGTGGTTTTTGAAATGAACATTAAAAGTGGATATAGAAATGGATAGTAACAGAAGAGATGGTTATTTGGACATGAATTGGATATGAAAATAGATAATGGAATTGGATAAAATATAGAGGAAAACTGAATTTATATTTAATTGGATAAAACTAAAACATAAAAAAAAATGATAATTTGGGAATGAGGTGAAATTGAAATAAAAATAGGCATGAATTAGGATAATTGGAATTTGAAAAAAAGATATTAGATTGGGTGGATAAAGAAGGTTAAAAAAGTGGATATGAATAAAAATGGATACCAAATAAAAGACAAATGAAGTTGAAGACAACACATTTTTTTTGGATTTCTCTGAGTATGGTTAGTGGGTGGATAGTACAAATGAAAAGTATATACTGGTAGGACAAATTTGGGGTATGACAGAAAGGAGTTCAAGACTTGATACAAGCACTACTGGCTCAGTCATGAAAAAAGAATGGTGATTCCAACAAGTTCAAAGGCAAAATCGACAAGACTCAGGGCAAGAAGTCTTGGTCAAACCCTCACAAGAATAAGATTGATGATAGAACTTTTGAATCCTCGAAAAAAGGAGAAGGAAATTCCTATAAAAAAGACAAAGTAGAGAAAAAAAGGTGTGCAGTGCTATAACTATGAAAAGTGAGTTCACTTAGATAAGAATTGTTTGTATAGGAAAGACAAGGGATCGACAAAATGCAAGGAAGAAAGAACAAACCTTGCACGTCAAGATTCAGATGATTATGATGATATGGTGGTTATGGTTGCAGTTACATATGACCATTTCGAATCCAAGATCTGGTTCCTCGACTCAAGCTGCTCGAACACATGACTGGTCAAAAAGTATGGTTAGTAGATTTCGACGAGTTGAAGAAAAGCAAGGTCAAACTTGCTGATAATAGCTCGTTGCAAGCAGAAGGTATTGACAACATAGTTATTCAAAGGAGTAATGGAGGAAAAGCCTTGATCAAATATGTACTCTATGTCCCCAAATGAAGTGTAATCTGCTAAGTTTTGGATAACTAGTCAAAAAGGGGTTCTCAGTGGTTATGAAAGAAGGAGCCTTAGAACTTTTTGACATCCAGAATAACTTGGTCCTGAAATCTCCTCTGTCGAAGAATAAAACATTTAAGACCATGATCAGTTTGACTGACGCACAATGTCTGAAAACAGTCGTCGACCACAAGACTAGTTGGTTGTGGCATCTGAGGTTTGGTCATCTAAACTTTAGGTCACTCAATCAACTAATCACTCAAGATATGGTAACTATGCCAACAAGATCATTCTACATACTTAAAGTTATACATTCAGATGTATGTGGTCCTTTTGAAGAGCATGCCATTGGTGGAAAAGGGTATTTTGTCTCATTTGTCGATGAGTACAATCGAAAGTTGTGGATATATGTGATCAAGAGAAATGACAAACTATTCAAAATCTTTAAGAGATTCAAGATGCTTGTCAAAAACCAGAGTGAGAAAAAGATTAAAGTTCGGCGAACAGATAGAGGTGGCGAATACACATTCAAGATATTTGAAGTATTTTGTGAAGAACATGGTGTTGATCATGAAGTAACTATTCTTTATACTCCTTAACATAATGGAATAGCAAAAAGAAGAAACAAAACCATATTGGACATAGCGAGATGCATGCTGAAGTAGAAGAATTTACCAAAGTCCTTATGGGGTGAAGATGTTTTTACTGCTGTTTATATTCTGAACAGGTGCCCTACCAAGAATCTGAAGAACAAGGTTCTTGAAGAAGTTTGTAGTGAAAACGACCATCAGTGAGTCATCTGAAGGTGTTTGGCTCTATTTTCTAGAAGCATGTTCCTGATGCAAGAATAATGAAACTTGATGACAAGAGTGAACCTATGATTTTGGTAGGATATCATAAGACTAGAGCATACAGACTATTTAATCCAATGAATAATATCGTGATGAGTCAAGACATTGTGATTGATGAAAATTATGCATCGGATTGGAATTTTGGTGATGAAATTACAAGCCATTAATGAGCAATATATGATTTTGATGAAGCAAGTAATGATGTCGAAGTCGAAGATATAGTCGATATTCCAGTTGAAGTCAAAATTTTTGCTGACATACCCTACACAGTCGAAGTAAAAAAGGATATGGCTGGAACATGCCAGAGACCTCAAAGAACTAGAACTCGTCCACAAAGACTTCAAGACTATTATGAAGTGGTTGGTGATGATTAAGTCACACCAGATTGAGAACTAGTTCATTTTACTTTGCTTGCAAGTTTTGAACCAATCAACTATAATGAAGCCTTCAAATATAAACACGGGAAGTCTGCTATGGTCGAAGAGTTACAAGCAATCGAAAGAAACAACACATATAAATTATTGACACTTCAAATATAAATCCCTATCTAGCCTTGATTTTGACCCAGTCGATGAAAGCATTGGTGGGTTTCACATGCAAAAGCTTGTCCAATTCGGGTAGACCTTCTACGATTTTCATCAACATTTGTTGGCTGAGTCGAAAGTCCCGCGTCATTCCCAGGATCCATTAATTCAGCGACCATTTCATCATTTAATAAGTCCATCATCGCTGCACTGCCATAACTTAATCTGGTTCCCTCGTTATTCCAATTTGGTTGGGTAGTAGGTGACATTGAGCTATGCATATAGAGGATGTAGGGTTGTTGGTCTTGGGAAGAATTTAGGGTGACGGTTTGTGAGTGGTAAAAAGGGATTTATGGTTGGGGTGTTTGGTAGTTGTTTTCTTGTGGGGAAGTATGTGAGAATGAGTATTGGTTATAATGGGTGGTGAGTGGTGTTTGTGGTTGGGTGTATGATGTTGAGGAGATAAAATTTGGGTTTTGTTGTTGGTTGTTGTATGGGGTGGGTTAAATGATGGGAATGGATGATGGTAGTGTTGGCTTGGGGTATAAAGTTATTGTGTTGGATGTTACATGTAGGTTGTTGGGTGTTACATGTTGGTTGTTGGGTGTTACAAGTTGGTTATTGGGTGTAAGTTCTAGTTGATGGTCTAATGTGTTGGAAGTTTGGAGATGTGGGTTGGTTATAAGGGTCAAATAGGTATCTATTTTGTGTGTATACATGCATGCTTGTACGTGGGAATCTATGCATGCATGCAAAATATTTGTGTCCGGTAATTCAATGGGTGACATAGTTATATTTGACTGAAACACAACCAATGATTGGGCGGCATAATTGTTTTTTTGACTGCCAACCGGTTCTGCAATGGGCGGAAAATTTTCTTTTTTGACTGCCAGTAGGTCCTGTTATGGGCGACAGGGTGTTAATACATTCTGCAGCATTCATGTTAACCGGATATGCAATAGGCGGTAGAGTTAAATTCCACTGACATTCGGTCATGCAATGGAAGGCACTGTGTAATTGAGATTTTTGACCATTTGACCAGTTAACTAGCATGCAAAATAATGTGAATATCATTTGTTCAAATTATTTTACACCAACTCAAAACATTTTCATAACATTTGTGTGCAGTAATTCCATAACAGAGGTTTATGTGGCATGTCAAATGTGTATTTTTTATTGACACGTCAAATTTGTATTAAATTATTTTTTTATAAGAAAACCAAGCCAAACGCAAAAACCCTATTCTTCTTCAGATACCCTTCTTCTTCTTATTCTTCGTCTCCCTCCCCCACCTTCATCTCCCTCACTCACTCACCTTATTCAGATACCCTTCTTCTTCTTATTCTTCGTCTCCCTCCCTTCTCCCTCTATAATATCATGTCATCTTCATCAAGGAGAAGCAAGTTCGTGTCGTACCATTCCACGAGTGTGAGCAATCGTGAAGTGAGAAGGTGTGGGTGTAATGGTCCTATGATTTCATACATGTGCAAGAACGGACAAAATAAAAGGAGAATATTTTGGTGATCTCTGTTTTGAAAAAATGAGGATACTTGCAGTTTATTCATTTGGGATGATGATATTGCACAAGGAAAGGATGATCATCAATGTGTAGATGCAGAATGGAGCAAAAATGAGAGTAAGGTGAAGGAGATGCACGTTGTTGAAACTTTGAAGGAACCATATGAATTTGCAATGAGGAAGAACAAGAGGTTGAAGATGAAGATAAAGTCAGAGGCATTTTGGGGGAAGCTGAAGACAATTTGTGTTATATTTTCTTTTTTGGTCAACAAGTACTTGTTAATTAGGTGTAAATGTTGAAATGATCTATGTTTGTAATGTTGTCTCATTGATTTTGTAATTTTGACTTGGTATGAACTATAATTTGGTGTAATTGTTTTTGTAATGTTTAATTGGTATGACCTATAATTTGGTTTAAATTATTTGGTTCAATTATGACCTTTAATCTTGACGCAATGTGACCTATAATATTCACACAACGTGACCTATAATTTAGACATAATATAATGTATAATTTTGACACACTATGACCTATAATTTAGACATAATCTAAAGTATAATTTTCACACAAGGTGGCCTATAATTCTGACATAAACTGACCTATAATGTTGACACAATCAGACCTATAATTTTGACATAATATGAGCTATAATTTCCACACGATGTCACATATAATTTTCACATAATCTAATCTATACTTTTCACACAATGTGATATATAATTTTGACATAGAAATTCAAACAGATTTCACCAAAATAGTTGTTATATAGCAAAAACGATTTCACCAAAACAGATTTCACACAATGTGAGTTACATCAGTACATTACGTAGAAAAATAGTTGTTGAAGCATTTCAAAATAGTAATTGATCCATATTCATTACAGTACATATGAGTTATAAAAAACACAAACAAAACATAAATATCCAAGCATAAACTACATCTTCACAGGGTTAGCCCCTTGTAAATTGTTGCCCAACTTTTTGATATCCTTCCACCACCAATAAATTCTTTTGTGCTTTCCTCTTTAGTTATCACCAATGGATCATCAGGTTTCTTACCAGGGCCAGATACATTCTTTGTTTACAGAGTCCTCAACCTTTCACTCTGTCTTTTTGCAGTTTCCACATCAGATTTTGTCTTGTATCTACTCTGTGTTTTAATTCTGACTGGTTCACTGCAACTTGTCTTTGAAAAATTTGTTCTAATACCAAGAGCTTTGAAAGGTTTGTTCTTGCAGACTTTTGGTTGTTTACCAAATAAAACCTTGACACCACTTAGCTTTTGTTCAGTTGCCTTGAGAGATGATTTGTCAACACGTAAAGGCTGATTTTTTTATTGTTAATTTATTTGCATGAAATATATTATAAAATTTCAATTAACACTAAGTATTAAATATGAAATGTATTTTATATATATTATAGTAATATATAAAAATGTATTTCATATATTTATGTACATAATTTATGTTAGAGTAATATAAGTATTAAATATGAAATGAAACAAATGACGTTTGAAGAGAAATCATTAAATATTTTTTTTTTTAAATAAAAGATGTATATGTATTCCAAAAAAATAGCAATCAAAGTACATCATGGGATCTTAATGATCCACCTTACAACCAATCAAGCAAAAATAAAACAACTTAAATCATTAACAAAGCTAAATGCTTTCTATACTTATTCCTCATCCACCCCCTATACAATGTATTTTCTATAATTTTGCGTATTGTGCTAGTATAATCTTCTTCTCCCCCAAAAATGACAGCATTTCTATACGTCCAAACTCCATATATTGTTTTAGCAATGGTCGTCTTTAGAATCCCCGCTTTGAACCTTTTTCCCCTTGTCACCCTGATAATCCAGTTCATCTCATCTTTCCACGGCATAGGACTATGTTTCACGCCCAGCCAGGATAACACCTCACTCCATATGCCAAATGTAGTTTTGCAAGTAAATAGCTGGTGATCTATTGTTTCTACCTTCTCTCTGCACAGGCTGCACGTGTCGTCCAGCAGCATTCCAAATATTTTCAGGCGTTCTTTGGTTGCTATTCTACCATGGTAGGCCAACCACAGATATAGAACGGCCCTAGTCCTAGCATAGTTGCATTGGATCAAATGACTCCATTCTACAGTCGCATTCTGTTCGAAGTAATACTCACAGATTTTCTTTATTGAGAATTTCCTTCTGTGCTTCATTTCATCCCAGGCCTGCTGACAGTCTTGGATTAACTCTCTCTTTCACATAATGGCTTTCATGACCCAAAAGCTGGTACTCTTGATATTAGCTTGCATTATGCCCTCACCTCTAAGATAGTAACAATGCACCCATTTTACCCAAAGATTGTCAAGCTTCATACTGATATTTATTACTTTTGATTCATTATTTTTTATTCATTATTTTATTTAATTTCAGTTTAATATTTATTATTTTTATATCACACATATTTAAGTTTAATTTCAGTTTAATATTACATATTTAATTTCACTTATATTTATTACATTTAATATTATTTATTTTATTTATATTTATATTTAATATTAAGAGATATTTAATATTTATTATAATTAATTAATATTAACGTTTGAAATAAATTAATATTAATATAAATATATTCTTTTAAGTTTTAACTAAATTAATATTAAAAAAAAACTAAACTAAATTAATATTAACGTTTATCTAAATTAATAATTAATATTTATTATATTTTTTAAACTAAATATTTTAATATATATATATATATATATATATATATATATATATATATATATATATATATATATATATATATATATATATATATATAAACTAAACTAAATTAATATTAACGTTTATCTAAATTAATAATTAATATTTATTATATTTTTTAAACTAAATATTTTAATATATATATTTATATATATATATATATATATATATATATATATATATATATACACGTGCCTTTCCTCGTCTCTGGGTGCCTAGGTATCCACCATAAGCCTTTCCTCGTTTGAACCTCGCCCTTTACTTCGACTCTATGCCATCCTAAAGTGCTACTAGATGGAAGTATCTTATCAACGTCTATAAATGATAAATCATAACATAGCTTAAACTAAACTACCGAATCTGAAAAATGGAATGCGATGAATGTTGTCATATAGTTTTATATCATAAAAATTAACGTTTATATAAATCTTAAATATATATATATATATATATATATATATATATATATATATATATATATATATATATATATATATATAATTCTTTATTATTTTAATAAACTAATTTTTTTTAATATTACATATTAATGTTTGTATAAAAAATAAAATAAATTATTTTAAACTAAATTTTAAAATAACCTAAATTAACAATAATGTTTTAAAAATATAATCAAAACAAAAAAAAGTGTGATTTAAAACGTTAATAAGTAGTTTAAAAAAAACTAAAATTTTAAGATATTATTTTAATGTGTGGTATGAAATATTAAATATATTTTAATATTTAATATTTAAAAAATAAACTAAATTATTAAATATAAATATTGTAAATATTTATTAAATATAAATATAGTTTATAAAAATTAATTTAAATATTTATTAAAAATAAACTAAATTATTAAATATAAATATAATAAATACGAAAGTGAAATAAAATAAAATAAATAAATGATTGAAATTAATTATAATTTTATTAAAATTATTATGGAATTAAATGATTGAAATGTCGTAATATATATATATATATATATATATATATATATATATATATATATATATATATATATATATATATATATATATATATATATATATATATATATATATATATATATATATATGTTCTGGACTGAGTCGGGGTCTGCCCCTCAATCGAGCAGGCCCAACCCACACGTCCTGGGGTGGCCCAACAAAGGCCTCTTAGCACGACCAATGTCTTAGCACGTCCTTGGTGAAAGAAAAGATGAAAAAGTTCACCTCCGCGGAAGTAACTCACATCCCTCGCGAGCACAATACCCGAGAAGATGTCTTGTCCAAATTGGCAAGCACAAAGAAGAAAGACGGGAACAAATCCATCATACAAGAAGTGCTTTCCAGCCCGAGCATCAACAAACCCGCTTCGGTGGCGGACGTAAATGCCATTGGTGACAGCAATTGCTGGATGACCCCTATATACGAGTATCTCACGACGGGCAAACTGCCCGAAGATCCCAAAGAAGCAGGAATGGTCAAGCGGCGGGTATGCTCATACATGATAGTCGAGGACAAGCTATACCGGCGAGGGTTTTCTATCCCCCTCCTCAGGTGTTTTGAGGAAACCAAGGTCCCCGACATTCTCCAGGAAATCCACTAGGGAATCAATGCACAGCACCTCGGCGGGCGATCGTTAGCCCGTAAGGCGCTTCGAGCAGGGTATTATTGGCCCACCATGCAACAGGGTGCCAAGGAACACGTCAAGAAGTGTGATAGATGCCAGCGACACGGGGACATAAACCTCGCTCCTCCTAGCGAGCTCAAAACGCTGTCCTCCCCGTGGCCGATTGCGTGGTGGGGAATGGACATCCTTGGACCTTTCATCGTGGGATCATATTTAAACAAATACCTCATCGTCGGGGTGGACTACTTCACGAAGTGGATCGAGGCGGAAGCATTGGCCAAAATCACGGCCTTCAACATACTACGTTTCTTCAAGAGGAACATCCTCGCCCGATTCGGCGTACCCCAAGCTATCTCACCGAAAATGGAACGCAGTTCACCGACAGGAACTTCCAAGACTTCGTCACCAAACTAGGCACGAAGCAACACTTCGCGCCGGTCGAGCACCCGCAAACGAACGGGCAGGCCGAAGCGGCGAACAGAGTAATCCTCGGAGGATTAAAACGTCGGTTAGGTGACGCCAAACAACGGTGGGTCGAGGAGCTACACAACGTCCTCTGGGCCTACCGAACAACCCCACATTCCACGACGGGGGAGGCCCCCTTTCGTCTAACCTACGGAACGGAAGCGGTGATTCCTGTGGAAATCAGGGAACCCTCGAGGAGGACGGAAGCCCCCCTCGACGGACACGCGAACAACGAAGCCCTGAGGGAAGAGCTCGATTTCGTCGAGGAGACGCGTTCTGGCGCTTCTCTCCGAGAAGCTTCACTTAAACAGAAAATAATTGTGTTATAACGACAAAGTCATCAAACGTGATTTTCAAGTAGGCACCCTCGTCCTACGAAGGAACCAGAAAGATTCGCGAGAAGGCAAACTCGCCGCGAACTGGGAGGGCCCGTACCGCGTCCGCGCGAAAACGGGAACGGAAGCCTACTTCCTAGAAAACCTGCACAGGGAAGAACTTGCTCGACCATGGAACACTGAGAAGCTAAAACAACATTACAGTTAAGCACTACCCGCGACACACTAGCATCGCGGTTACGGGGACGCACTAGGGTACAAGCGCGACACCCCTATACGAAACACGATGGTCAAGGGTTGCGTTGTGTGTGCATGAGCACTTTGATCCGACGAGGACACCTCGATCGAGCTCCTGCGTCGTCGTACCAATTAGGCAGAACACCCAGCTCGCGATGGGAAGTTCACACCACGAAGCTAAGACCTCGACCGAGCTCTTAGCCTCGTCGAAGGTCGGAATATCCTTCCGGCCACTCGACCAGCTCTCCACGCAGTCGAGGATCATCGAAGTCGAGCAAGCCCCAAAATCTCTGCTACTTAGCCAAACGTAAATAAATTATAGCAAATACAACAGCATCACACACAAACGAAAACATACAAACGTCACACGCGCAGATAAACAAAAATGCATTAATCGGGCAGAAGCCCAACGTACAAATATTACAAAGTATCAAAAAGCCCCTGGCACGCAGGCCGGGCACAAGTCATCACAAAAAAACAAATGGCGTGCAGGCCAGATAAACCGAGATCAAAAGAGAGTGGCACGCAGGCCAAACAAGCAAAACTAAACAGCGATCTCGTCCTCGACACGCCGTCCATCCTCCTCGTCCTCTTCCTCTGGCAGGTCCAACTTGCCATCGACCACACGAAGGAACGAGCTAATTCTGTCGAGCGCAAGCTAAACATCCGGATTCTCGGCACCGACCTGCTCCACTTCATTCTTAAAGCCTATCTCGAGGGCCTCCAGACTATCTTGCTAAAGTTCCCGAATCTTAGCGATCAGGGTCGCGCGGTCGGCAAAACTTTTCTCCTCAGCGGATTCGTTCTCTGCGGGACAGACAGTGACTTCCAATTCTCCAATCCTGGTCCAAAAACGATCACGCTCTTCTTGAGTCGCCTTCAGTGCAGCCTTGGCCTCATTCAGCTCGCGGAGGGCGTTGGCATAGTCCTCGCATTTGGCCTGGGCCTCTTGCAGATCAGCCGCGACCTTGTCCTTCTCCTTCTCGAGTGCAGTATATTCATCCTTCAGCTTCTGTAACTCGGAGGCAGAGGGGGTCCCCTCGTTCAAAATCAAGGCAGTCTCGAAGACTCGCATCATGGCTACAAGGTCCTCGACAAACGCCTCTCTCCTGGCCGCACCATCCATTCCCAAAACTGCCTTCACCTCAGCCTCACCAACGACAGGGGGCCTTCTCCCGAAGAAATTCTGCTGAAGGTAACAGGCGGGTATCAGAAACGTTTCTGGTGAGGCAGGGTCCACGAGATCCACGAGGACAGATCCCTCGGTCATCGCTTTCTTGGCAGGGGTGCCCTCCGAAGTAGGAGACTGGCTACACTGTGGAGAGGCGGAGCCACTCGTCGTCCCAGCTGACGCCGCAGCCTGAATAACATCTCGAACGCGGCTCTTGGTTTGCTTAGGTTCCCATTCAGTGGCCAACTTCAGGATGCGCTCGGTAGCGTTCGACATTTGAGCTACGAGGGAAAACATGAAAAAAGTTAGCACGAAGAAACAAAACTAAGTGGACGCCCGAACAAGACACAGAGCTCCTACCTAAGAACCTCTTGGTCTCATCGGGAGACTTGCACTCAAGGAGACCCCTGGTGTTTATGTAACGGACCGTGGTCATAACTCTTCCTCGAGAGTCGAGGATGTAATTGCCATCCCTACCTACACACTCCGCCCGGTTAAAACTGGCAACATATGCGACCAGCGTGGCATACACTCCTTTGTCCTCCTCCGACAGCTCGCCAGGCTTCACGAGGTATTTGTCCGTACCAAGCGCGAAGTGCGCATCCTCCCACTCCAAGGGACACTTGGACAGAAACCTCTCCTCCCCGGAAATGTCGGTCATGATGTCATAAAGCGTACCCACAGCGTCGTGCGTCGTGGGCATGACATAGTAGAACCTATCTTTAAAATTCCTAATCGAATCCGAGTACGCCTTGAACAGCTTCCTCGGCTGTTTGAAGGAGACCCAACTGTGTCTCCTCTGGTCCATTGAACGTTGGAGGTGGAAGACGCAGAAAAAGAGCATGAGGGTAGACCCGATCTTGAGGTAGTCGCACACGATCTCAAATGCCCGCATGAAGGCGAGCGCATTAGGATGGAGCTGGGACAGCGCCAGGTGCAGCCGGTTGAAAACCCCCGCCTGAAAGCTGTTGAAAGGGAGACGAATACCGGCCTCTTTAAAGACAAACTCATACATGGGGAACCTTAGCCCACGGTAATTTGAGCAGATACAGTGGTGTGCCCGAGGCTGAAAGACCGTCCACTTCGCCTCCTCGCCCTCAGGGACGTCCTCTTCGAAGGCAAAAGCATCCGTGTCGTCGGCAGCGAAGCGTGATTTTATGCGTAGAGGCTCCTCGTCGACCCATTCGACGGCCGGACGCACGAGCTCCTCCCCAGGGATCTGCGCGGGTCTGTCCACGTCAGGTTCAGTGTCTATCTGGAGAATCCCCGGAAGCCTCGCGGCCATTTTTGACCTGAAAAGTAGAGGAAATAGGTGAATTCCTTGGCCACGACCAAATCCACCCTTCCACCGCCGATCAAGTGAAAGGGCAGTGAGAGCAAAGAAAATGTTCGGGGACATGGCGAACTGCCCGAGGCCGTTACCCCCGTCCCTTCTTCGGGTCTCCAATCCTCTCACCTCACTTCCCCGTGACATTCATCGCATGTCCTCAGAGTATTCATCGGGTCCTCGGGATATTCATCCTAAGCCTCCGCCAAACCTACCGGAACCCTAGGAACGTCCCGCCGTTTTCGGCCGGAACCCTCAAGGGATTACCGGGAACTTCATCAGTTCACTGGAAAACCACTAACGGAAAGCAAAACGGAAAAGAAAGGGATCAAAAGCTTACTTGGAATGGTGGTAGAAGCCTAACCGGAGCGGTAGATGCGGTGACGTACAGTGGTGAGCGACGGTGGAGCAGCGACAGAGATAGGAAGAAGAGGGGAGCGAAAAAGGTGGGAACGTGCAACTGACACGAACTCGAACCCTTTTATAGGCTCCTCACGAGACTCGAGGATTTCCTAGGCAATCGATTACGCTACCCTAGCGTAGCCGCCCTAGGCAATGATGAGGTGTGACATATGGCACACGCTTCCCCAGGCACATCTTTCCATTCCCTAACACATTTTTTCATTCACCTCGGTTCGGACTCCTCGTATCCCCGCGACGTCGCCCATCCGTGGCCAGTCTAGCGCGAGCAGATTGATTTGTTTCTGCCCGATTTACCAACTGTTCCTCGTTTAGAGTCCCTTCCCTGACAGAACACGTCCTTGACATAGTATTGACCCTAAAGTCATTACCCTGACACCTCAGAGCAACGACTTAGGGGGCTCCTGTTCTGGACTGGGCCGGGGTCTGCCCCTCAATCGAGTAGGCCCAACCCACACATCTTGGGGTGACCCAACAAAGGCCTCTTAGCACGACCAATGTCGAGCACAGACCCCCACCTCAACAGTGTCGGGCATACGCGCACACCTCGGCGGTGTTCGGGCACACACGACATAGAGCATCGGGCATAGGCGCTAAGCCTATCCGGGCTCGCTCCTCCTCGACACTCTGGTGCTTCTCCCCACGAGGAGCCATCTCCTGCACGTAAGAGCCCTCCCCGCGAGGACACGTCTCTCCCCGACACGCAAGACTCCTCCCCGCGAGGACACATTCTCATGTAACCACCCACTCCTGATGGAATCGGTCTGCCCTAATTCCAGAGATCTAGGAACGGTTACCCCATGACGAAGACCACATGCTGGTCTTCACTACGCCACGTAATCCCTGGCAGTTACTTGGATTGGGCCTGGCAATCCAGCCCAATGCAAGTAACCGTTGGCCCCGCGCTGGGGGCTCTCTATAAATACCCTCTCACTTGAGAGGGTCAGGTTACACAATCTCATACACTCTAACCATTTCTGTACTTGCTTTTACTTGTGACCTTTGCCTTACTTGAGCGTCGGAGTACCTTGCAAGTACACCCCCCCTCGCCGTCTTTCAACCTCACCGGAACTGAAGTCCACAAGACGTTGCTGGCCACCAAATACTGTCTGATCCAGGTACGATCAATATATATATATATATATATATATATTTGATGCAAACAGATAGACAACAAAAACACATCAACCCAATAGAAGGTGGCGCCCCTTACAAGCATCATGTCATGGGTTTAATACTTCTTGTAGCTGAGTTTTCATGTTTTGATATTTTAGCAAGCATCATGTCATAGGTTCAACACTTCATGAAGCCTTGTTTTTAAGTTTTGATATTTTATCATTTGGACACACAAACAATAATATAATAATAAAAAAGTCACGTGTAATTAAAATAAAAAGAAAAAATATATAAAAATTCAACAAAGCAGTACACGTCACATTAAAAAAAAGCCAACATAGCAGCGCCACGTCACAGATTCTATTGACCAAATCCACTGAGGGGGCAAAATAGAGGAATCTTGAAATTACAGGGATAGAATCTTAGAGATAATTTTATAGAAAGTTGTACATCCTGCAATGGGTCGATGATCCTTTATAGATGTAGCCCCTTCTACCTTTGGGATGAGAGTAACCAAAGTGCAGTTGAAAGTTTTATAGAGGTTATCATGATCGAGAAAATCATGGACTGCTGCAATCACATCATCCTTAATAATATGCCAGCTATATTTAAAGAATTTAGCACCAAAACCATCCATTCCTTGAGATTTCATATCCCCGGTCCCTTTAAGGGCATAGAGGATCTCTTGGTCAGTCACAGGAGTAGTGAGACTGATTCTTTGATCAACAGTCACGTGAGGGCCCTCCCTCATAGCTGTCACATCAATATAGCTCGGGTTATCTACTTTCCATCCCATCAATCTCCCATAGTAATCCAAAACCGCTTCCTCAATTTCTTCCTAGATGGTGACCCTAGGTCCATCTGCAGCAGACAAAGAGGCAATACTTTTAGCATGATGTTTTGCCTTGAGAGAGGCATGGAAAAATAAATTATTGCCATCACCTAATTTTAGCCATTCAATTTTGGCTTTTTGGCAAAGAATATTTTCCTCCAACTCATTAAGCCTAATAAGATCCTATATGAGCTTCTTGATTTCCATGAGTTTATGATCACTAATTCTATCATGCACCAGATCCTGCTGAGCCTGATAGAGTACAGATCTAGTGTTAAGGACATCATTATGAACACTCAACATGGGTTTGGTAAGTTTTCTTAGTACAGGTTATAACCTCTTTAATTGTTTTCCAAAGAACAGCCACCAGACTACCATGAATCGGGGTATTCCAATTACTATTCACAATATCAGCATAGCCCTCCATTTTTGTAACACATTTGATGAGCTTGAAATGCTTATTCTTTATAGAATTAGAGGCTAGGCCCTTGAGCAGCAAGAGGGGATGATCTGAAACACTTGGGGGAAGGATGTTGAGGGTAAAATCCATATAAGTTTGGAACCAATCAACATTAGCCAAAACCCTGTCAATTCTTGAATAAATAGTACCTGTAGTATGCTTATTGGACCAAGTGTAATAATCACCTAACCTATCCATCTCATAGAGGCCAACATTTTGCATCATGGTAACTAGATCATTGTATTCAGCTTCAATCACTATTCTCTCCCAATCCTATCTGAGTCTTTGTGACATTGTTGAAGTCATCAATCAAACACCAAGCACCATGTTGTTGGTTGTGGATATGAGCTATGTCTTTCCATAATATTCTTCTCTACTCAAGGGTATTCATTGCATAAATGGTAGTTAACCAAAACATAAAATTACCAACAAGATCATAAACACCACAATGGACAAGTTGACTAGTTCTACAAACCGATTTGATGTCAACAAAATTAGTATTCCATGCTAGCCAAATTCTACCATTCCCATTATTCTAATAGTTATCAGTAAACAAACCTTTGAAATCGAGCAATTTACTAATCTGCGCCACGATATCCTTCTTCACTCTAGTTTCCAAAAGAATAACAATATTAGGGTTAAGCTCTAGGAGACGGGAGCAAATCTCCCTAAGCTTACCCTTTTTGTTCAGCCCCTTTACATTCCAAGAAATAATCATGTACCTATGTCTTGGAACACTATAGGATCATTCCCAATCCCAAGTGCCTCAAAACCATTTGTGTTGTGGATCCTTGTTGGTGTAGTTTCTTGTTGGATCCCTTTCCCTTTATCACTACCAGTACTTCGAGCTTGTGTCCAAACTTCTTTAGGTTCTTCAGGTTTGGTTTAGGTGTTTGAACCTGATGGCTTATCCACATTTCCCTCAGGTGGCTTAGGGCGTGGTCTCCATTGAACCTTGGGCTTACTAACCACACAGTTGTGACCAACCTTTTGACATTTTTCACAAAAGGCCAACTTCCATTCATATTCAACCCCTTGTATCAGTTTCTTCTATTCAACATCTTTGATGGCAATATCTTTCTTCAGGGCCTGTGTGACATCCACTTCAACAAGGATCCTGGCATAAGAAACACAGAGTTTATTTGTGGTACATTCATCTGTGAGCAAAGGTGTTCCTCATGCACTTCCAATTTTGCTCAAGCTCTTTTGACCCCAAAGGTGGAGAGGTAGTTGTGGTAGTTTAATCCAGATGGGAAGAGCTCTCAGCATGTCTTCCTTCAGATTAATATATGGCTTCCATTCTCTGAGTAACATAGGTAGGTTCCTTATTGTGTAAGGCCTCTTCATCATAACCATGTCCAGATCTTTGTGTGTTCGAAACTTGAGCATGAAATAGCCATCATCATGGTAGTACATATTTGGGAACTGAACAAAGTTCCACGCCTTGGTCATGAACTGCTTTACGACATTCATACTCACTTCCCCCCAAAACATACATGATGAGCACTGATTCCCAGAATTTGACTTCGGATTCAATGTCTTCCTCCTCTATCTCAATTTCAATTTCACCATTAACAAGTTTGGGTGCTACGAATTCGGTGGTCATCCCTTTTGCTGGGTTCCTATTATCTGAAAGAACATCAACCCATAGCTTCCTCTGATCGTTGACTTCCTTCGTGGGTGGTTGATTTAGGGTTTTCTTCTCTTAATGGTTTTGATCGGATTCTGAGGTCTCATTGGCATGTGGGGTTTCTCTGGTACTTTCATTGTTAGGACTTGTTTCTCTTCCATGGTCAATCGTCTCCGTTGGTGTGTAGTTAGTCGGAGATACATACACCATTCGTTTTGGCCGCCCGCGTCCCTGGCTCCCCATTTAAAAACTTTTATTTATAAGACGAACGGAGTATTAAAAAATAAAGTTTAATTGATATGCATTGACAATGTAAAATAATTTTACATTGTCATCCATAAAAATTCATTAATTTATCAAGTCATACCAGTAACTTAAAATTTACAGTATTTTAACGAGATAAAAATGATAGTTGATTAATAGTGTAAAAAATCTTTACAGTATCCGTATATATAAATTAAATTCTAAAAATATTTAACCTAAATAAGACCGTAGCGGATAAGTTGAACTCTAATTATTGAATCTAGTTGGTTTATTTTTTTCTACGAGAGTAGTTAGTCTATTTAACACGCTTTCTCATCAAAAGAACGAGTAAATGAAAGAGATAGTGAGATAGTGATTATGATTTACGCTGCTTTGACTTATGACTTATTATCCCACCTACACAAAACATAAAATCATCTTTTCCGTTCCTAACCCATTAAGATTATATATATTGCTAAGGCACTGTTATAAACATTAAAATAAATAAAAAACAAATTTTGATTAGTACTATTATATTTTTTTCCACTTATTCCATTATATACAAAACCATTTAAATTATTTTGAATAGTACTAAGGCACTGTTATAAACATTTATATTTCTTTACTTATGCTACGATATCCAAAACGATTTAGTTCATATAATCATTTTATTCAGTAAATTATTTATACCACTAATAGTTAAATCTTTCTAAGTAATCAATTTTAATATTGAGGACCTTTAAAATAACATTCATAATGAAACTTGCGTTTGCAACTTCTGTTTTCTCTCCCCGTTGACGCATAGACTTGCTCATCTCTCGTGTTGCTTATTCATTGATTCTCTCATTTTGATAATAACTTGTTCAATTACTACCTTTCTAACCTATTTTCCTATCTTTTCATCTAATATAATCATCTATTTTTACCTTTCATTTCAAACTCAGTAAATTATTTTTAAGACGGACGAAGTATTAAAAAATAGAGTTCAATTGGTCTGCACTGACAATGTAAAATAATTTTACACTGTCATCCAATAGAAATTCATTAATTTATTATGTCATACCAGTAACTTAAAATTTACAGTATGATTTGATGAGATACAAGATGATGATTGGTTAATAGTGTAAAAAATCTTTAAATATATATATATCAATTAATTTCTAAAATTATTTAACGTAAATAAGACCGTAGCGGATAAGTTGAACTCTAATTATTGAATCTTGTTGGTTTATTTTTTTCTACGAGAGTAGTTAGTCTATTTAACACGTTTTCTCATCAAAAGAACGAGTAAATGAAAGAAATAGTGAGATGATGATTATGATTTACGCTGCTTTGACTTATGACTTATTATCCCACCTACACAAAAAATAAAATCATCTTTTCCGTTCCTAACCCATTGAGATTATATATATTGCTCATCTCTCGTATTGCTGAACTCATTTGCATTTTCTATGATTCTCTCATTTTGATTCTAACTTGTTCAATTACTACCTTTCTAACCTATTTTCCTATCTTTTCATCTAATATAATCATCTATTTTTACCTTTCATTTCAAACTCAGTAAGTTAGTTTTGGCTTTCAATGGCCTGTAGTACCCTCCAAAGTGGGTCTTCGTCTAAGATGAGATGGAAATATGATGTGTTTGTGAGCTTTAGAGGAGAAGACACTCGCAACAATTTCACCGATCACCTCTTTGGTGCTCTTCATAAAAAAGGTATTTTTACCTTCAGAGATGATACAAAGCTCAAGAAAGGGGAACGTATTTCATCTGAGCTTCTACAAGCCATTGAAGAATCCCAAATTTTGATTGTTATTTTCTCAACAAACTATGCTTCTTCCACATGGTGCTTGCAAGAACTCGCAAAAATTGCTGATTGCATTCAAGTATCAGGACAAACTGTTCTACCTATTTTCTATGATGTCACTCCATCTGAGGTACGAAAGCAAAGCGGAGTTTTTGAAAAGTCCTTTCAAGAGCATGAAGAAAGATTCAAAGTAAAGTTAGAGGAAGTGCAAAGATGGAGGAGAGCACTAACACAAGTTGCGAACCTCTCTGGTTGGGATGTAAAGGATAAGTAAGTACTCTTTTCTATTAATTTTTGTAGTTTTTGTTTCGACCTGTCATGTGATGATTTGGTATGTCTTTCCTCTGGTCTTTTAGGCCACAATATACAGAGATTGGGAAAATTATTAAAGAGGTAACATGCTTATTGGGAAACAAATATTCAAATTTACCCAGGGATATAGTTGGGGTACACTCACGAGTGGAAGAATTAGAAAACCTTTTGACTACGGGCTCAGATGATGATGATGTTCGAGTTGTAGGGATTTGTGGAATGGGTGGAATAGGGAAGACAACTCTTGCTTCTGCTTTGTATGCTAAAATCTCTAATCAATTTGATGCTTGCTGCTTTATTGATGATGTAAGTAAAATTTATGGAGATCATGGCCCAATTGGAGTACAAAAGCAACTTCTTTGTCAAACTCTAAATGAAGAAAATCTTCAGATATGCAATCTTCCTATGGCATCTAATTTGATTCAAACTAGGCTATATCGAATAAAGTCCCTTGTTGTTCTTGATAATGTGGATGAAGTTGAACAACTGGATAAATTGGACATGAAAAGAGAATGGCTCGGCACAGGGAGTAGAATAATCATAATTTCTAGAAATGGGCACATCTTGAGAGAGCATGGAGCAGATGAAGTATACAGAGTTCGACTCTTGGATCGTAAATGTGCCCTTCAATTGTTTTGTAGGAAAGCTTTCAAAAGTGATGATATCATGAGTGGTTACAGATACTTGACATATGATGTACTAAAATATGCCAGTGGCCTTCCACTAGCCATTAAAGTTTTGGGCTCATTTCTGTATGGTCGAGATGTCTCTGAGTGGAGAAGTGCATTGTCAAGATTAAGAGAGAATCCAAGGAAAGATATTATGAATGTACTCCGAATTAGTTTTGATGGACTAGAGGATACAGAAAAGGATATATTTCTTGATATTGCTTGTTTCTTTCATGGACACAATGAGGTATACGTGAAGAAAATTTTAGATTTTCGTGGATTTCATCCTGAAATTGGCTTAAGAGTTCTTGTTGATAAATCATTCATAACCTGTGAGAACCACATGATTTCTATGCATGATTTGTTCAAAGAACTGGGAAAGAGTATCGTTAGAGAAATATCACCCAAAGAACCAAGAAAGTGGAACAGGTTGTGGGACTACAAGGATGTGCACAATGTTGTCTCAGAAAACATGGTAAAATAGTTGAAATAAAATTATTGCTTATTATTTTTCTATAATCAATTAATAACTTTAAAGTATCTATCATATTTTAAGTCATTTGTAATACTACAGGCAACAGAAAACCTTGAAGCCATAATTCTGAGTCGTTATCCAGAAAATATTGAAGAAATACAGGAGATGACAGCATTGAGGGCTGAAGCATTAGCACAAATGAGACACCTTAAATTGCTCATGCTGTGGAATTTGAATTTCTCAGGAAGTCTCAATTTTCTTTCAAGTGAATTGGGGTATCTTTGTTGGGGCAAATATCCTTTCACTTGTTTGCCATCAAGTTTTCAACCAAATAAACTTGTTGAACTGATTCTACCTCACAGCAACATCAGACAACTATGGGAGGGCACAAAGGTACTATGAAATGGTTACGAGTATTTGCTTTTCTTTCTATGATGAACAGATAAAAAGTTTTTCTCATAATATTTATACCTTTCGCTGCATTTAGTTAAAGAAGTGAAATAAAGTTAAAGTATGATTTTGAATTTGTCTCTTTCTATTTTTCATTGCCTGCAGTCTCTACCTAATTTGACACGTATTGATCTCTCTCAATCGAAAAACCTTATTATGATACCAAATTTTAAGGAGATTCCAAATCTTGAGAGCCTAGATCTTGAAGGATGTATAAAACTCGTGAAGATTGATCCGTCTATTGGTACCTTAAGAAGGCTTTCCAGATTAAGTTTGAAAAATTGTACAAATCTGGTCAGTATTCCTAACAACATTTTTGGTCTGAGTTCTCTCAAAAATCTAAATCTCTCAGGCTGTCCAAATTTATTTAATAGTAAGGTGTTAGAAATACAAAGACAGACAGAACAGTTGGAGATGCTTGATAACAAGGAAAGTGCTCCCCAATACCAACTAACATTGTTCATCAGCAAATTTCTAGAGCCGCACTTCCGATATTTGATTTTTCGAAAACCTGAAGATTCAGGTTGTTTATTGTTGCCTTCATTGTCTCGTTTGTCATGTTTGCAATATCTTGACCTGAGTTTCTGCAATCTTCTTCAAATCCCTAATGCAATTGGGTTGTTACATTGCTTAGAAATCCTATATTTGGGGGGTAACAATTTTGTGACATTACCTCCTTGCATCAAGGAACTTTCCAAACTTAGACAATTAAACTTGCAGCACTGTAAGCAGCTGAAATACTTGCCTGAGCTCCCATCAAAGAATGTATTGCCAGTAAAAAGAACAACACATGCTGCATTTAATATATTTAACTGCCCTAGTTTAATTGAGATTGAATGCTGTTATGAAATGGCTTTTTCTTGGATGATACAACTCCTTCAGGTTCTGACTCCATCCTTTTTCCTTTAGTTTATATTCATTTTTATGTGATTGAATTGATACATAACTAATATATTTGGTACCAGGTGCACATGCAATCCGAGATCCCAATGGAAGAGATTAAAATTGTTATTCCCAATACTCAAATTCCAATGTGGTTCAACAAACAAAGTGTAGGTAGCTCAATAAGCATTGATCCATCACCCATTATGCATGATAAGAATTGGATAGGCGTTGCTTGCTGCTTAACATTTGTAGCACACGATGATCCAACTAATTTAGGTGCAGAAGAGCCTTATGTGGGCCTTGGTTTTCATAGTGACCAGCATGGTCGTGGGATCTATTCAAGTATTCCCATACGTCTTGGAAAAGATGTGGTCACATTTGATTTAGACCACTTGTTGCTAATTTTTTTCAGTAGGGGGGAATTTATTCGTATGTTAAGACGTATAACAGATGAACAGGATGATAATAGTGGTATTGAATTGAGTGCTTCTGTTTGGCCGCCCCTTGGTTTGCACATGGAAGTCAAAAATTGTGGTTACCGTTGGATATTTAAGGAGGATCTTGAACAATTAAACCCACAAATGATGTACAGTGGAAATTCGTCAGTTCAGCCATATTATTGAGCTGATTAATGAAAAAACCGGAAATTTAATAGAATCAGTTTGCTATTTTGTATTTTAAAGAAATTTGATATATATTATTTTAAGAAAAAATATTTATGTTCAGAAATAAAAATTTTAATTTTTGGAAAATTTTTTTTTTGAAAATAACTTTTTTTTTAAAAATATCTTTTTTGTTTTTTGATTTTTTTTTAAATTTTTTCAGTATTTTTTTATTGATTGAATTTTTTTTTTTAATTTCAAAAAAAATGTTTTTTTCAAAATAAAAATTATTTTTTTCCAAAAAAAAGTATTTTTCTTTTTTAAAAAATTGACTAATTTGATTTTTATTTTAAATATAGATGTCCATATTATAGATTTTGTTAAAACCATATTAATAACATATTCAAAATATGAATTTGATTAAAATCATATTAATAATTAACTGATTTTTAATAATCAATTTTAAATATAAATATGAATAATTTAAATAATCGATTTATTTGAGTACTCCTAAGCAAAATTAATATTTTTTTGAACTCATGTGCATAGTGCATGTTCTATGACTTGACTTGTAGTTGTAGTAGTAACCTAGTATAGTTAATTATTAATACATTCTCACTTTTTCAAGATAAATTATGTAAATAACTTATAATAAATAAATAAAATAAAATTAATTATATTCTATTATAAAATTAACTTATACAAATTGATTTATAAACTCTTATTTTAATAAACAAAAGTGCCAAAAACCTTAAATAAATCTATAATATAAGAAAATTAGATGTTATGGAAAACTCTAATTTGCCCTTTTCTCTTAATCTGCCACCTCATCAAAATAAGGGCAATTTCAGTCCAAAAATTACTTTTTGCAACTAATGATGTCACATTGTTCAATTCCAATTACATGTTTATTGTATTATGCCTTTGCTTGCTAGATTTGGACCAATTGATGATGTCACATGGTTCAATTGTAATTCTTTTTCCTATTTTCTCTTTTCCCAATGCCAGCTCCTATTCAAAATTTTCATCTCCTTTTTCCAAATGGTCAGCAGATCATGTTTTCTTTCTCTTTCTCACTCATCTTCTTTCTTCTATTTTCTACTACTTCTCTCTTTCTCCTCTTCTTTCTTCTCTCTTCGGATGCCTCTCCCTTATTCTTCTTCTTCTTCTTTTTCTTCTTATTTTTTCGCCGACAATTTGAGTGGTAGATCTGTGGTTTGATATGAGTATGTCATATTTTGGGTTTTTTTCTGTAGCTAACGAAAGAAGAAATTAGGGTTTTACGGTACCCATCTTTTTCCTCTTCTACATATATTTGCTTTTTTAATTTACATTACAAAGTTAGGGTTTAATCTGTTTATATTCGTTTGCAGATACGTGAATCATGATCATGGGTTTCAATTCAGTCTACAGATCTTTGAAGGTTATAATTTCACAAGTATTGATTTTTAATTTAGTTTGTATTTTCTACGAAATATGATTGTAGAACAATTCTTTATTGATTAATTTTAACTATTATATAATTTTTTGATGCTCTGTGATCTGTTTTTATATATATTTAGTTATGAATTTGTGTACTTGATTATGTGGTGGCCATGGGTGAGTTACCATGAACATAAAACATTCAATTCTTTTATTTGATATCATGGACACCATTGTTCGTGACCCTTTCTACAAAGACATCCCTGCTTTCTGAAGTATGTCTTTCTATGAACTCATAGATTCCAAACACCCAACCGCATGGATTCAATTCGAAAAGGGTCTCATTGATGAGATATAAAGCAACAAATTTTGATGAATTCACTACAAAACTAAGAGACCCTCTTTCATGTTATGTATAAAGGTCAAAACTTTTTGTATCCCCGAAGTAAATTGGTATTTAAAATTGGGGATTATGAATCCAAATTGCAATTGGGGCATTTGGGTATGCTTGCATTTGAGCTGAATGTATTGAATGCATTGATAGTCTCATTTTCTTGCAGGTGGAACTAGCAAAACTTTTTTTAAGGATGGAAGGGATTTTTATTTAGAAGGTTTGTCTCAAATTTTGTTGCTTTATGTGTGATGAATTTAACAGATATAAGTATAGCTTTAACATATGTAGATGACTTGTTTGATATAATGCATCAAAATTTTATTGCTCCAAATAAAGATCCAAACTAAAACCTGCAGAATTTCTGCATTTCTGCTTCAATAACACAACAACATTGTCAAGATTAATAGTATACGCTCAGCTACTAAGTGACGATCTCCTGTTGGAAGTTACAAAAACCTTTCAACTAACTTTTGTCAATCCGATACGAGTTTTGGGCATACACTAATTTCCTTTTAAAGGGTTGCTTTTCTGTTAGCTGCTGTACCAATACACACTATAATTTTGCTGTAAAAACTCTTAATATCATCGTTGAATAAGCATGAATTTAGTTTTGATGCAAGACTTTGTAAATGGCAGTTATTTTTTTATCCAAGCTCCCTCTATTTCGATATAGCTACTGACTTGCATGTGTTCTACTATGTCTATGACAGGCCTTAAAGCTTGTATGAGAAATGTATATTCATGCATTGAAGGAATTGGACAATTTCTTCTAGCCTTAAAGAAGAATAACTTTGAGGTGCATGCTTTTACTAACTATCCTATATGCTAAGAAATTTGATTTTCCATTTTGATTTCCGTTTCGCTTTGCATGGCATTCTATAGAATGTTCTGTATTGTAGGTATTAGTTGATCAAAGACAAGTTAAAGCTATCAAATTTCTTAATAAAAAATATCTTCAATTCTTTTAATATAAAATCATAAATAAATATAGGCATTTAAATTTCAAACTTATGGGGTAAAAGCAATTAAAATCAATAAATAAATTTAAATAAGAAGTAACTAAAAATAAACCAAATTCAATATTAAAATATTCAACCTGATGCTAATATATTGATTTTTTTTATTCTGGTTTTGATAAATTGAATAATAATAATTCACATTTTGCTTGAAAAATAATTAAAAAATTGATTCATTAAAGGTAAGAAAATATTTTGCCTCAAGAGATTGATTATTCTTTTCAAAACAAAGGCATATAAGAATTCAACATCTAACAAAATCATTTATTTTGAAATATTAATCAATATTTCTCCAAAGATCCACAATTGCTTGATAAATAATTTAACATAGAAATCTAAAATTGCTTGATAAATGATTTATAATTTATAATTATAGTAATTTCTATATAGTCAAATTAATACTATATTAATTATTTTAAAATAATTTAGATTAAAATTAAATAAGTATATATGATTATTTATTTCAGTTGAAATAAATTCATTTTAAATTCTTTTTTTTTTATAAGCAAAATGTATTAATGGGAGAAACAGGGATTCTCCAACCCTTAACACAAAGCCAATCGAAAAAAGGCGGAAAAAACACCCCGAAAAGCTACAAATAATCTAGAGGATGATACAACCAATCATAAAAATTACACCTCTTACGGCCTATTTCTAACCAATTCCAAGATGTAGCAACAATATGGTTAAAAACTTCATCCCCGTCCCAAATTAGGCCGTTGAAAATCATGTTGTTCCTCATGTTCCAAATACACCAAGACGAAACGATCCACAAGAAACGGTCCATAAAGTTTGAATTTTTGAACAATTAAGGAAAAGATGAAGAGCGTCTTCATCTTCGAGAGAACACAAAACACACACCGACTCTTGCAAAGAAGAGATAACACCTCTTACCGCAAGATTAGAACGCGTAGGCAGCCTGTCGCGCACTAATCTCCACGCGAAGATTTGAACCTTGAGAGAAACTCTTGTCTTCCAAATCACTTTCAATAAGAAAACTTTCGGCTGCTGAAGAGAAGAGCCAGGGATAGAATCAGAAAGATGTTCGTAAGAACTTTTCGCCGAGAATTCCAAGCCCTGATCCGACAGCCACTCCCATTTTTCCTCCATTCGACGCGTCAACTCACAACCTTCATTTAAAACCTGCAACAGCTGAATCCTATCCTGTTGAACAAAACTACCAGGTTTCCAACAATTGTCAAGATTCCAATGCCACTGATCTTCATGCCAAACACCATAGTCTGCCACCATACCACCTTTATCCGCAGCTGCATCGAACAAACTAGGAAAAGAGGTTTGCAGCTGCTGATTACCGCACCAGTTGGAGTTCCAGAAAGGAGTGTTACAGCCATCACCTAAAACCGGTTTAACACAGAAATTGAAATTAGTAGAACCTCCACTATTTTTGGATGTGAGCAAGCCCCTCATCCACAGCGAGGCATCCTTGGGATAGATATTCAGATCGTTTTCCATAACCCAGAAACCGAGGTTCCCGTAACGACTAAACATAAACTTTCTCCAAATTTCATTACCGCCTATAAGGAATTTCCATAGCCACTTAGTAAGCAGGGATTTATTGAACAATCCAATATGCTTTATACCAAGCCCACCATTGTCTTTGGACTTACATAAATCATTCCATTTGACCCAAGCAATTTTGATTTTATCTGCCGAACTCGACCACAAAAATTGACGTTGAATGGCTATAAACTCACTAATAATTTTCAATGGAGCTTTGAAAAAGGAAAGTTGATGTATCGGTAAGTTTGCAAGCACCGAATTAATCAAAGTGACTCTTCCACCAATAGATAAATTTCTGCCAACCCAAGGATTCAATCTAGCTTTCATACAATCTTTAATAGGTTTCCAAAACGAAGTTCTCCTTTGGTTGCCTCCAATAGTGATGCCCAAAAATTTGACAGGAAACTTCCCTGTGTTGCAGTACAGAAAAGCAGCAGCTGCTCTAAGAAAGTTATCCTCAATACCAATACCATAGAGACAGCTTTTGGAAAAGTTGATTCTCAGACCAAACACCATTTCAAAACCTCTTAAAATCGACTTCAGGGCCCAAAGATTCTGATATCCTCCATCACAGAAAATCAGAGTATCGTCGGCAAATTGGAGCGCATCGACAGATTCACCAACATCATAACCAAAACCGGAAAACAGATTAATAGAAGAGGCTCTTTTAATCAAAGTAGAAAGAATATCAGCCACCAAGGAGAAAAGGAAAGGGGCAAGCAGGTCGCCCTGCTTCAAGCCTCTAGAAACCTCGATATCCTTCGAAGGGGGACCATTAATCAAAACAGAAACATAGCTGGTGCAAACATTTCCTTCTATCCACTTAATCCAATTTGGGCCAAAATTCATGGATTTGAGCACAAGAATTAAGAACTTCCAATCGACGCAATCGTATGCCTGAGCAAAGTCAACCTTAAATAATAGACAAGGTTTCCTTTCCCTTCTTGCCAAATCAATGACCTCATTGGCTAAAAGAACACCGTCAAAGAGATTACGGCCGAGTATGAACGCCGTTTGAAACGGAGAAACCAATTTGGAAATGACTGAAATAATCCTAGTCGCCATAATCTTGGAAATAACTTTGGAAACACAGCTAACAAGGGAGATAGGCCGATACTCCCCAAAATGAAGAGGATTATCTGGTTTAGGAACAAGAGCCAAAAACGACGATGAAAAAGTTTTAGGGAGTTTACCTGTCACAGAAAAATGCATAATGCAATTGGTAAAATCAGGCCCAATGATGTCCCAACAGTCCTTGAAGAATTTAAATGAAAATCCATCAGGACCTGGAGCTTTGTTACCGTCACACGCAAAGACTGCACCTTTGATTTCATCATGAGTAAAATGAGCATCCATCTTGTCCCTATCTGCGTCGGATAGCTTAACACAATCAGATAGATTAATGTTCGGTCTAATACTGTCTTCCCGTTTAAACTTCAGCTTGAAATACTGAGCAGCTGCCTCCTTAACCAATTCAGGAACTTCCAGCACTGCTCCATCGATATCTTGGATGCTGATGTAATTCTGTCTATTTCTAGATTGAAGAGAGGAATGAAAAAATTTGTTGTTGACATCACCACCCTTCAACCAATGGATCCTAGATTTTTGGTGAATCATACTTTCCTTATAACGCAGATTACGCCAAAAATCCACCTGATCCTCACCACGTTTAATCAGCTGGGATTCCGACACGCCATCAAGCCCCTCTTCCAACAAGGCATCATATTCGTTAAAGCTCTCAACATGTTTGTCTATTTTAAATTCTTATTATAAAGAATTATGTCTTTTCTTTTTTACTTCTATCAAGTCATAATATCATTTAAATTTGAAACCATCAATAAGTATAATGGGAATCAACATCATAAAAAATATTAATAATAATAAAAATCTTAAGTTTAATAAATAAAAGTCATATATCATGTAATTTAAGTCCTCATAATCTCTATTGTCTTCTAATTTTGTTAGTTATTTTCAATTATTTTTCCCTATCTCACTAACTAAAAAAAAATTTGTTTAAATACTAAACCAAAAAAAAACATTTTATGCAATAAATGCATTAATTTATTTTGTAATAAGATAAAAAGAAGTATAAATTTATGTAAAAATTGTTATTAAATGGATTGGTTTTGGTTAAGGTCAAAGTAAATTAGTTATTAGTGATTAAAGTTTGTATAGGAAACACATGTTAAGATTTAACTATAGTAGAATTTTGAAACAAAAGTCATAACAAAAGTATATTTTAATTTTGTCCATATGAGTTGTCAATCTATCAAATATTATAGTCACTTTATGCACAGGAAGACATAAAAGGCAGTACATGATATCTAGAAAAATAAAACAATTGTGTGTCTCAATGCATTTTATTAGATCTGTTATTAAAGCAACAACTGTTTTTTCTTATTTTTTTATGACATCACGTGATTTTGGAATCTTAATAGTAGTATATATTGAGTATCTATATTTTTAGATTTTTAATAATGAATATCACATCAATTTTATTCTCATTTCTTTATTCAAAATAAAGTGTTATAATATTAATAAATGAATTTATTTATTTATTTAAAAACATATAATTGACATAATAATTTATTTTAAGTTACTATAAATAATATTTTAGAAAAAGAGGCACAAAAGAGATAGATTTTTTAGCAACCTAATTTATTTAATTCATAGAAGAAAAGTAGACAAAAATTAATAATTGATTAATATCTTCAGTAAGCCAACTGATAAAATCCTTTTATACATTCGGTCAATCCAATAATCAGCAACACTAAACACAATAAAATAAGTAGAAACACAACACATCAATTTAAACTTTTGCATTTTACATGTTTCTTGTCAAAAGAACCAATTATGCGTTGAACTATACTTCAAGACTATATAATATTATAAATTAATTATAGTTAGCAAGCCATACATGAAGAAGGATCCTTACATTCACATCTATTATAACTATCTTTAAAATAATGTTTGAAATAGTATTCTCCCTTATTGATTTATCTAGCTCTTTCAAAAGATGAGTAGATGTTCCTTCTTTGTCTTTGAGATAAGTATCGTTGAAGATCATCCTAAATTCTAATGTCCATAAAATTTTATAAAACTTACTTCCAATAGAAAGAAAACAAAATCATATAAACCTAATTATTGAACATGTTGTTTCCAATGGAAGAAACCAAAACCTTGACATGCTTGACCTGATAAAGAAAAAATTAAATATAATTAATAAGGAAAATCATTGAATTATTCCAAAGATCTTGAACCAATATCAGATTTGTTTTTAGTTTGAAGTTCTTAAACAAAATCTAAAAGTTAAATCATAATCAGAATAAATAAAACAAACAACATTAAACACAAATTGAAAAAAAATTAAAAGTATATACAAATATTGACTTGATACCAAAGCTTTTATGAATTCAAATGTCTCCAAAATTTTGTAAATTGAAATTTGTATCACCTGTTAAAGAAGAGATGTTGAAGATAAAATGAAAATGGAAGAAACCAAAACCTTGAAATGCTTGACATGATGAAGAAAAAATTAAACACAATTAATAAAAAAAATCATTGAATTATTCTAAAGATCTTCAACCAATTTCAGATTTGTTTTTTTAGTTCGAAGTTTCTAAACAAAAGACAAAAATTAAATTATAACTAGAATCAATAAAACAAACAACAGTAAACACAAATCTAAAAAAAATTAAAAGTATATACAAATATTAACATGATACCAAAGCTTTTATGAATTTAAATGTCTCCAAAATTTTGTAAAATCTACTTCCTAAAGAAAAAATCATATAAACTCCATTACTGAACATGTTATTTCCATTAAAATTTTATAAAGAATTCTTTATTCTTATCCATTAGGACCTTTTGTAGTACTTCAATTTTTCACCCTCATTTTTATTTTCAAAGCAAGATCACCTGAAAATAAAAACAAAACATTTAATTTATGTTTATAAACAAAGTTTATGGAAAATACTTTAAATAAACCAATAGATCTTGTAATGTGTTTAAAACACAAGTTTCTGTAGAAAATCATGAAGATGATAAAGTAAAAAGAAATTTATGAAAAAATTAAAATAAAAGGGCATTTAAAATAAATGACAGAAATCAAAAATCAAACAAAAGGAGTATTCAAAGTAAATGATAAAGACGATAAATTGAAATTTGTCTTACCTATTGAATAAGAGATGTTGAAGACAAAATGAAAATGGTTGGAATAGCAAGAGGGAATTTATGTTTGAAAATCTAAAAAAACAGAGGAAATTTTCAGAGCTTATGTTAGAATCAAGATCTGAGATACCATCATCCAATAATTTCTAAGATCTACACTGATAAGAGTAGAAAATAATTTATTAGGGATTGAAATCCATCACAGTACCCAGAAAATCATTTATCATCACTCAAAATAAAAAAACTTAATTTTTATAAAGTTTGTTTTTACTTCTTTCCATTCCAGTATTTGTTCTTTCTCTGTGTATATATTGAAATGTGGCTGATTTTTAATGTTTATGTGCATTGGATTGTTTACTGCAACAAGGATTGTTTTCTGTCCTTACCTTGAAAGTAAGTTGCAGTATTTTTTGTCCATACCTTGAAAATAATACTAACTTGGATCAATGTTATTTTCTGACCATCAAATTAGAATTCATAAGTTACAATAAAATACTCTTATTACTTTTCTCAGGTTCTTCGAGATCCTACCGCATCGAAAAATGTTCTGAGATTCTGAGCCAAAACATTGAAAATGTTAGGAACCATCTTTCAAGTAAGTATTTTTGTCGAACTCTGATGTTTATGCATCAATTTGTATAAAAACTTATGCAAATTAGGGTTATATAAAAACTACATACAACATTTAGGATTATATAAAAACTATAGCAATTTGATAATTATATACTAATTTGGGTTTTATGAAGGAGAAGATGGATATACATGGTCCTCAATATTTTGATATGAATAGTGGTGCAAAGATACCAGCAATTGGTCTTGGAACATGGAAAGCTTCTCCTGGTGTTATTGGTGATGTTGTTGTTTCTGCAGTCAAGGTAGTTTCTCTACATTTTTGTGCTCTAATGTTTTGGTACTTTCATATTATAACAAAGTGATTGAATGCAACTACACATTTTAGTATTAGACATTAACACGTTTTGAACACCAGAAACTTTTTCTATTTGAATTGTCAGTGGTTTTATAGTGCTAATTCTGGCTTTGAATGAATATGATTGAATGCAATCACATGTGTTGGTAGAACATGATTGAATTGTCAAGTGATTCTTTGGTGCTAATTTTGATTTGAATGAATTGTCTCAATGCTTTTGTCCAGGCTGGCTATAGCTATATAGATTTGCTCGGGTATATGATAATGAAAAAGAGGTAACCGAAATTTCAAAATATACTTAATGTTTGGAAATTTGTGTAGGGTTATCTTTGGGTTTTTTTTATGCTAGGGAATTTGTATTTGATGCAGGTAGGGGAGACATTGAAAACACTGTTTTGTTTTATGCTAAGAATTTTTTTATGGTATTTGTTTGTACTAATTATATACTCAAAGATTATTGTTTTTGTTTTTTCCAAATCAAGCTTTTCGAGACATGGAATGAGATGTCTCTTCAAACTTACAGATATCAGTGATTATTGCATTTATTATGAGATTTCTTAATTTCATGGAAGCCCAAGAAGTAGTCTGCTGTATCAAGATCCTTTGCTAGCATGAGATCGCTTCCACTATATGAATTTCAATGGCTACCCATCTACTTCATGACCTTGGATTATGCTTTTAACAACATACATTGCTCTATTGTGACAACCAATCAGCATTGGATTGTCACATTGTAACAAAAATTAGAAAAGAATTTGATGCAACTTTTTAATGTCTCATCAGCTGAGAAGCCTGCTGATCAATTTACCAAGCACTTAGATCCCCTTCAATTTTATGATATTGGAACCAAGCCAAGGTTAAAAATAATTTTTGTGATTCTCTTCTCTTATATTTGACATCCTGTAGCTATTATGGTTTGTATCAAGTTATTATTTTCAACTTTCAACTTAAATAGCATTACTATCTGTATTTAATTATTTTTACCGGCTTCACTTTTAATTATAATAAGGGATAGTCGGAAAGGTAGTTTGGATGCAGGAAGAAGAAAATTGGTTTTATCGTCAATTTTTATTTAATCATTTTGAAGCTAATCCTTTTAACTCTACAAAAAACACTAAAACTTCAGATTATTTGTATCTCTTCCGAAAAAGTTTTTTTTTATTTTTCACAATTTTTTTATTGAAAAGGAACTTCTAAAATCACTATAATAACAAACAAACAACCCCTAATTTGGAGTAGTATTGTATATAATTGATTCAAATTCCAAAAACAGTTCAATTTTTATTGGTTATGAAAATAAACGGTCTATAAAGGAAAATATTGGCGAACCATTAATTAGAGAATGTGATAAATCAATCACATTGTAAAATTAAATATTAATTAATGACTATTATTTTTGTTTATTTCTATTTTCATTTTTAAATAAATAAAAAATAAATTAGTTATTATTATTTGAATTTATTCTTTTTACCATAAATTATTTGAATTTCTTAATAAAAAATATCTTCAATTCTTTTAATATAAATAATATAAATAACAACTTTACTTTTAATTCAAAATTTTTTATATACGAAAAAAATACTATTGTTATAAAAAAGCACAACTTTAATTTTGATTCAAATTTTTTTATATACGAAAAATATACTATTGTTATAAACGAGCACAACTTTAATCTTGATTCAAATTATTTTATATACGAAAAAAAATTTTATTGTTATAAACGGGCACAACTTTACTTTTGATTCAAATTTTTTTATATACGAAAAAATACTATTGTTATAAATATAAACTGACACAACTTTACTTTTGATTCAAATTTTCTTATATACAAAAAAAAAATACTATTGTTATAAACATGCACATCTTTAATCTTGATTCAAATTATTTTATATACGAAAAAAATACTATTGTTATAAACAGGCACAACTTTACTTTTGATTCAAATTTTTTTATATACGCAAACAACTTTATTGTTCATTCAATTTTTTTGTATAAATTGTATCAAAACAAAACTAATATTTATATACGGGAAAAAATATATTGCTGATTAAAATATTTTTATATACAAAAACAATTACTATTATTATAAACGGGAACAACTTTACTACTGGTTCAAATATTGAATAATAGAAATTTATCAACAATTTGTTATACTTACCAATACAAATTTTTAATTTTAACCATATCTATTTTTATAATTTTATCATTTTTTTTTTCAATTTGATTAATAATTACACGTCCATAACATAAAACCCTCGAACAGACATGCCCGTGCGAACGCACGGGTTAGTTACTAGTTGTTTATAAAAGAAGACCCATAGTCTTAAAAATGAAAACACTTATTAAGCGGTGAAAACAAAGTACATGTCATCCATCAGAGGATATACGAAATCCTAAATGACCGGTTAATTTTAATTGCTCCAGTGGAGTTAAGGTTTTATTACCGTGACCATGTCATCATTTACAGTTACTAGTTTAAATGATTGAAAGTTTCATTACCAACCAGCTTCTGTTTTCTCTCACTCCGTTGACGTCCGCTATCAAAACTCTTAAGATTAATGTTCTACTAATGTAAGATTGGATTGTCGCCATTATCTAAACTCTTATTCAAGGAGTTTCAACTCCATGCCTCTCGATATTGTTTTTACTAAATCTTTGGTCAGTGGCTTAGTAAATAAATCTGCCAAATTATAGCCCGTTCGTATATAGGTGGGTGAAATGATTTCATCTTTAATCAATTTTCTCACGAAAGTATGTCTAAGACCAATGTGCCTAAACTTTCCATTGTATACTTCACTGAATGCTCTTTCTAGGGTGGTTTGGCTATCACAATGTATCAACACTTTTGAAACATTTTCTTTAGCCAATGGGATTTCCAACATAAGATCTCTTAACCATTATGCTTTTTGACCAGCGGAAGTAAGAGCCACAAACTATCATTCCATGGTAGAAAGAGTAATGCATGTTTGTTTCTTACTCTTTCAAGAAATAACACCTCCAACTAATTTAAATATATACTAAACCATTGACATTCAAAGAGAAGTTATTATGTCAAAACAAAAGCACAAGCTGAACTTAGGATTTCTTATCCTTGTATATCTTAGAAATCCCTAAGTCTTAAAGAGTCCATTTGCATTGTATTTTTTCTACACCTCTAATTGTATATCAAGTGTATTACCCTAAATAATCTTTTATCTGTTAGATAGATTATTAGAAGTCTCTTACTAAGTGTTTGAGCATTGAAGTCTCTTGCTTGTGTGTTTGAGCATTAAAGTCTCTTGCTTGTGTGCTTGAGCATAGAAGTCTCTTGCTTGTGTGCTTGAATATTTTAAAGTCTTTTACTTGAGGGTTTGAGGATTTAGAAGTCTCTTGTATGTGGGCTTGAGCAAATTGTAATATTGTGCGATTATAGTGAAAATCTCTTATAAGTATAAGGCGACTGGATAACTCTCGAGTTGTGAGAAGAACCAGGATAACTCTACGTGTCTCTCTTCTTTCTTGCATTACTTATCCACTGCCTACCTTTTATCTCTAATTCAGATTCAATACCTTGTGTTTAGAATATGACCAAGAGTTTAAAAAGAAAGAAAAAGTCAACACAATTCAACCCATTTCTTGTGTTTTTCTCACCTTCAGTCTACTGCCACGGTGGAAAATTCCACTGCTTATTCTGGTTGAGATATGATAGATGAGTCCATTCCTGCTGTTGATGTGGGTAGGGTAGTAATGTCCACTATGGATGTTGAAGCGACCACCACTGTGTCTATTATTTCGTTCTCTACCACAATAGTCGCGACCATTACCTCCTCTGCCATGATTCCTGTTCCAGACTGGCCTAATGACTAGGCATGACCCAATCCATTTCCGCTCCTAGAACGGCCTACTTGCCTAAGTCCAGCCAATTTGGGGCAGCATTTACCTTTCTGCCCCTCTACCGGGAAAATATGGTCGAACGACCCCAAGGGTCACCTGCTCCTCCTTGGTAGTTACTACCCGTTACGCACGCTCCACAATCCAGAAACAGTCACACGCTTGTGCCTGCAACTTAGCCTCTGCTCACAGCAACAGCTAGTTTCGGGCACCTCTGCCCGTCCCAACGGCTAGTTTCTGGCAGTTACCTATTCTTCGAGAAACGGTTATTCTGCCCCGAAAATAGACACCGTTGGCCACGCGCTGGGGGCATTATATAAACCCTCCCATTTGAGAGGGTCAGATATTCCAAATCACCCTACGAAATACCTACTTTGTACTTGCCTTTCTCTCTCTCTCTCTCTCTCTCTCTCTCTCTCTCTCTCTATCTCTCCCGATTCTTACTTTAGCATTGGAGTGCCTTGCAGGTACACCCCCTCCTCATCTTTGACACCCAGCATCGCAGACATCATCTTTGGCCAACTTTAAGTTCTGATCAGTCGTCAAGATCAATGGCGCTATCTGTGGGAATTCTGTCATCCATGTCTAGCATCCATCATAGATTCAAGACCAAAATAGCTCTCTGTCCAAGATTCCGATCATGGCAAGCCAAGATCACGTTCATGATGCCCGCAAATCTGTTTTTTCCTCCGTCAGCAAGACTGATACTGACGGAGCTGCATCCTTCCTTGGAAGCGATGCCCACCATCTGAGAGATGGAGCCACCGCGTCTCTCTCTCCCACTCGTGATGATCATGTTGAAGAGCAGCCCTCCCTGGACCACCAGCCTGTTCCTATTTTGCCCAACACCGACCCGACCGTGGTGGCCCTTCTTGAAGCTCTCAACAAAACCAACCTCCTAATCCTCCAACAAAACGCGAGGATTGGAGCCCTAGAGGATTCTGCCTGGCCAAGATCCCCTCCACCGAGGAAAGAGCGCCGACAATCTCGAAGCCCACCTCCCCGACGTGAAAGAGACCTCCGGGCACCACCTGAACTAGAATCCCATGCCATCAGGAAGTGTAGACTCTTCCCTACCACGCTTAGGAAGGGAGCAATGACCTGGTATAAAAAACTCCCCGACGAGTCCATCACCTCATGGAGACAATTGGGGAGAATGTTCTCCAGACACTTCACGGCATCCCGCCGCCACCCGAAGACCGAAGCCTCCCTTGAGGCCATAATCCAAGGGAAAGACAAGCCTCTCCGAGCATACATCGAGAGGTTCAATAAAGAAGCAGTGCAGGTCTCAATGACCGATGACATGAAGAAGTTCTTACTCGAGCGAGGACTTCGTCCCCGGACAGAATTCACCAAAGCAGTTGTCATTGAAACTCCGAGGACCCTGGATGCCTTCCTCCTCAAGGCGCAAGTATATATCCAGTACGAGGAGAAAGAAGCTACCAGTTCCGCTCACGGCACCAAGAGAGTGCCCTGGCCTATAAGCATGATGATCCCTCTACATCTTATCGGGGAGACAGAAGACGCGAGGACCGTCCCCGGGAGTCTCGGGACAACAAAGGACCCTCCGGCCACTTCCATGAGTATACTCCCCTAACAGCCTCCGGGGAGAAAATCCTCTCTGAATTCACCAACGCAGAGTTCAAACAAGCAGGGGTTCGATTCCCTAAACAGATTCTGGCCAAGTCGAATACTAACAAGTCAAAATGCTGTCGTTTCCATAAAAGTCACAACCACACAACCGATGATTGCATCCACCTGAAGGATGCCATCGAGATACTGATCAGGGACAACCACCTGAAACAGTTTACCAAGAAGAGGGAAACTCCTCGGCAGGATGCCCAAGAGTCGAAGAAAGTCGAGGAAAAGGTGCCTTCCTCTGAAGAGACAATCCTTCAGGTCGCCATGAGCACATCGCGACCTGAGGACTTCTATGTTCCTGAGGGGCTCAATGCTCCCCCCTACTTCGCAGCACATAGTCCATGGGAAACCTTCCCCTCCGCCATGGTCATCTCCGGAGGGGGCTTCAACAAGGTTACTGTGGGCTCTGTAAAAAGGAAATTCGAAAATCTTCTCAACACGAGCTCCAACAGAAGTACCACGCTCGACAAAGTCCGGGGAGAGTCGGTCCCCATTTTTTTCTACTGCGAGGAACTCCTCAGTGGGGCTCCCAACTCAAGCATCCTGCTGCTCATGAGAGCCCAGATGGCTAACTTTGATGTTCGTCGAATCTTAATCGACTAAGGCAGCTCGGTCGACATCATGTACTCGCAGTTGTTTTCCACCCTCCAGATGGATAAATCGCACCTGACTCCCTACGTAGGCTCTGATCTACAAGGCTTCAATGGGTCCGTCACAAAGCCCTGGGGATACGTGGAATTAATCATGACTTTTGGATCTGCAGAGACGGTCAGGTCTATTAAAGTCCAATTCCTGGTCATCGATTGCCCTTCTCTCTATCAGTGCATCTTGGGGCAGCCAACCTTGGCCGAATTGGTGGTCGTACCATCAACCGTGCACCTGAAAATGAAGTACTATACTTCTAATGGCCTGGTCGCCACTCTACACGGGGACATCGAGGCAGTAAGGAGATGCTTCAAAGCAGCCACCAAAGGAGTCAACACCATCGCCGCCAAGCCGAAGACTTCCAGCAAGCTGTCCCTGCCCAGCAGTTCCGAGGAGGCAAAGCCGCTGCCCTGCGTCGACTCTATCGACCTTGACAGTCGCTTCTCTAAAGAAGATCAGAAGGAGACCCAGACTTGTTCGAGAAGCCCGTCAGCTTCAACTAGCACCAGCGAGAGCTCCCATCTGATTCGCCCAATTTCGGATGGCGTGTTCGAACTCGTCCTGCTTGGCGATGACCCCCAGCGAGGAGTGAAGATCGAGACCGGACTCCCCGACTTAGCGAGGAAACAACTCAAAGCTTGCCTCCGAGAGAATGCATATTTATTCATCTTAAGAATATTAAAACAATTTCAAAAGACATAAAAAACACACAACTCATTCAAACTATTTTGTGCTCATTATGCACTATTCAATTTAAAATATTTTCTCAAGGATTAGACATGAGTCATTTTCATAGTTGAGATGTGATTCTCCTATCCCCATAGTAATGTTTGAAATGATGTTGATTATTTTCCACTTGAGAGAGTTAGTGGCATACTTGTTGATTTTTATCCAAGTTGGAACCCTTCTTAATAGTGATGTAAAAGTCTATTTTCACATACTTGTGGGTGATTACTTGAGTTTTCTCCTTAAAATGACAAATTATCTTTTCATTTAAAATCAATCAAAATAAATCTCTTTTGTTATTTTTACCACGAACTACGAGGTTTTGATCCTCCGTTTCACTTTGTTGGAACGTAGGCACGAGGCTCAGGAAGTCTTGTCAAACACCAAAATCTTAAAAAAATATTTCTTTTCTCATCTCCCCAATCTTTTGCAAACAACCGATTTTAAGCCAAAAATAAATTTTCAAGAGGTTCCTATAGAGTACTATAGATGTTTTGGGTGCTAACACCTTCACATTACATAACCAACCCCATTACCCTTTGTCTTTCTATTTTATTAGTTTTGTTTCAAAACTTCTGTAGGATTTATTCGCTCTTTCCCCATTCCTTTAGAAAAAATAAAGGTGTTGTGTCGACTCTTACTTTATGAGTTAATTTAATCAATAACTTAATCTCAATTTTTGCCCGCTACAACAAGGAGCGTGCTGAAGGAGAAGAAGCTCCCTCACACATTGTGGGGAGAAGCTATTGCCACGACAACATATGTGCTCAACATGTTTCCAACAAAGAAGCCGAAGGAAATTGTTCCTTCATCTAAAGGTGTTTTGTTCTGTTTGTTACAAACATGTTCCAAATGCTAAGAGAAGGAAATTGGATAACAAAAACAGAGTTATGCTGCTTGTAGAGTACCACAGTACATGTGCTTATAAGCTCTAATGTCCTGTCACTAACAAGTTTGAATTCAATAGAGATGACATTATGAAAGAACCAGAAGCGTGGGATTGGAGTGAACCTCAATCCAACTCCGATGCGGTGTTAACACCTGAGTTAAATTCTTATGATACTTCAGAATCCGAAGGTTCGGAAGATGAGTCAAAATCATAAGATTATTTTGAAGGTGAGTCTGAAAATGAGTCAGAATCTGAAGGTGAATTTGAAGCTGAAAAATGATTCTGAAAGTGAATCTGATTCTAATCCCGACTCTGATGGTAATTCAGGCTCTGGTGGTGATCTAGACTCTAGAAATGTTCCAGATTCTAAAGGTGGCCATTCTTATGAATGTGGTACTTCTAGGGTTCTAGCATTTGTAACTGTTCCAGCGTCCGAAGAAGATTTCGAACAAGTTCAAAGGCCACAAAGAATCAGAAACATATCAAGAAGATTTGCAGAGTTTGACATGTTACAAGATACTAGAGTAGACTTTGAAGAGGAAGTCATTCAGTGTGCCATGTTAGTAGGCTCTGAACCAGACAGTGTTGAAGAAACACTCAAGAAGAAAGTGTGGCTGAAAGCCATGAAAGAATAACTTGAGGCTATAGAAAGAAACAAGACTTAAGAGTTGACTAAGCTTCCAAAGGACAAGAAAGCCATTCGCGTCTGATGGGTTTTCAAGGTGAAACTAAATCTAGATAGATTAATTGGAAAACATAAAGTAAGGTTAGTAGCACGAGGATTTCTGCAAAAACCTGGGTTAGATTACTTTGATGTGTTTGCTCTTGTAGCTAAAGATGAGACAATCAGACTGGCCATTCTGATAGCTGCTTACAGGAATTGGCCTCTGATGTATTTATATGTGAAATATGAATTTTAAATGGTCCAATGCAAGAAGAGGTATACGTGTCATAACCTCCTGGATTTATCAAAAAGAATCGGGAAGGGATGGTGTACAAGTTACATAAAGTGTAATATGGTCTAAAACAAACTCCTAGAGCTTGGAATCTGGTGTTTAAATCTTCAAGGTTGATGATGTGTGATACCAGACCTGAGATTTGCTATGCAGTTGGAATAGTTAGTAGGCTCTGAACCAGAATCACACTTTCTGATCCTGAGGGTGATGATGTAGATGCTACAACTTTCAAGCAGTTGGTTGGCTCTTTGAGGTATTTGTGTAATACCAGACCTGAGATTTGCAATGCAGTTGGAATGGTTAGTAGGTTCATAAGTAAACCAAAGTGGTCCTATTACTAAGATGTTTTTATAATTTTGAGATATATTAAAAGGACTCTAAAGTATGGAGTATAGTTCCCTTCTAGTGAAAAGTCTAATTTAGAGCTGATGTGTTACTCAAACTCTGATTGGTGTGGAGACAGAGTTGATAGAAGAAGTACTTCTGGGTCTTTGTTTAAGTATCTGGGAGGTCTCATTTCTTAGTGTTCCAAGAAGCAGCCAATTTTTGTTTTGTCAACCCGTGAAGCTGAATACATTGCAGATGTTGTTGTGCCTTCATGTCAAGTTATTTAGCTTTTGAATTTACTGTAGGATCTGATGATCAAGGTTAACAAGCCTCAGATGATGATGATTAATAACAAGTCTGCAATCAATCTTGCCAAAAACACAGTGATACATGGGAGAAGAAAGCATATTGAGACTAAGTATCATTTTCTGAAAAGTCAAGTCCATAATGGAATGGTAGAAGTTGTGTACTATAGCACCCAGAAGAAGCTGGAAGATGTTCTAAAAAAGGTGATCAAGACTGATCAATTTCTCTATTTGAGGGATGTAATTGATGTTGTTAGTTTTGATTAGTTAAATCGTGAATTAAGAGGTGATGTTTAGGGGTAATTCAGTATTTTATCATGTTGTCTACGTGGCACTTTGGTTTGTGTATATATACTAGTGTAGCTGTCAATAGTTGTACATATACACTGAGCAGCAGGTAGTGCACATAATTAGTGTAGTGAAGTAGCCATTTTGTAACCGTTTTACAAGAGTAGTGGAAGTTTTTTATTCTCTTTTCTCTCTTCTTCCATCTTCATCTTCTTCATCTTGTGCACCAACAATATGCGCCAAAATGTGGAACAAAACTATACATTATATTATTCACAAAAATGACATGTATCTTGTACCAAAATGTTAAACAAACCTATACACTATTAACATTAAAACTAATATGCACCCGTATTACAAAATCAATATCAATTTGGCTTATAAATCTCATGGAAGCAAGATGCCCAACGTGAACAGACGTCTTTTAAGTCTTCTTCTATGAATGGTATCTTGTCGCTAAACATCTATAAGTTGAACAAATTGTAAGAACACTTAATTAGAAATAATACAAAACTATTATGTGGTAAAAATAATTAATATATAATCATAAGTATATATTACCTATTCTCAATAATCAACAATGTCGGCTGAGACAGTGTTTATCATGTGTTTCATGACATAATATCCACACTCGTATCCTCCTGGCTATTTTTCGTCTGTAAATATATTTTATATAGAGAGTATTAATACATACAAAAGTACATGAAATTTTAGATAAATGAATGTCACATATAATACATTTTCTATAGGGGTATAGAATCTAGTATTTTTTCTAAGTCCTTTCATATTGGTTCCCTCCATAACTCTATATATTAAAAACAATTTAAACATTACACACTAATTACAAAGTCACGAAAAATATTAATATTTCTCTTAAAATATAAACTTACATAGTAACTATACATTTCATCCTTGAATTAAATTGTTTGCCTAAGAAACATAGCACAATTACCATACTCTGTTGAGGACAAATAATAATCGATTTCCAATGATCACTACGTGAACACGAGCATAATTAGTAATGAGTAAAATATTGAATACTAAATAAGAGAAAACAAAAATTCATAATTACTTATGAATGGATATATGGTGCTAAATAACAAAATTTATTCTAATCTCTTATCCATGTTTCTAAGCATGCTTTAAGCACATGTGATTTACTCAATAAAAAATCCATACTAAATGGGTCCAACAATCTGTGAATATTTGATTTATTTGTTCTTATACAAAAATTATGCATGTGCCTAATTGTTAAACAAAATTCAAAAATTGAAGTGAGTCTTAATATAGAAAATGCTTACATACGCCAATTTAAATTGACATTAATAAGCGTAGAAAATGTACCTACGTACACCACAATTCCAATATGCTATGTCCACTGATCTCCATCATCATGCCATGAGAAATGGAAGATTGCCTCTGATGTGAACTATCCACCTGGTCTTTCTCGGGCCCTCTTCCATTTCTCATGGTGTGATGGCGTGATGATGGAGATGGACTATGATCACGACTTAGTGAGTAATCTAACAGTTATAATTTTTTCATTAATCATTTATTCTTCTAGTTTTCTATATCCTCCACGAGACACTCTATGGCGATATATATATATATATATATATATTGTTCTGGACTGGCCCAACGGCCATGCGCGGCCCAATCCGTGACTGCTACAGTAACGGCCCAAACGCTTGGATCCAGTCCATTAAGATGACAAAAGTACCCTTTTGCCACTACAACCGGACACTGACTGCTCAGCCCTGCCCGGAATTATTGTCTGCCACACACGAACTACATCTCCCCGACAGCTGACGGACAGATGTCCGCAACTATCCTCCTGCCCGTCATAACGGCTAGTTTGGGCAGTTACCTATTCTTCAGGAAAACGGTTATTTCGCCTTGAAAATAGGACCGTTGGCCACGTGCTGGGGAACATTATATAAACCCTCTCATTTGAGAGGGCGAGGTATCACATTTTCACCCTAAGAATACACTTTGTACTTGCCCCTTTTTCTCTGACCCTTTCTTACTTGAGCATCGGAGTGCCTTGCAGGTACACCCCCTTTTCTCCTCAACAGTCCGAGCACCCAGCACGTCCAGCGACCATCATCTACCGAGCACCTTGCCATCTGACGACCAGCGTGTGTGGATCTGATCGAATACTCGAGATCAGTGGCGCCGTCTGTGGGAAATCCTTGTTCTCCCCTTCTTTCTTTCTTACTCGGAAACTAAAGATCAAAACATACCTTCGTTAATCCACCCACACATGGCCGCTCAGAACCCCGCAAAAAGTGCTGACGCTACAGTTCTTATCCCCGTCAACAAGGTGGACGTTAATGGCAGTTCGCTGTTACTTTCTGATCCCCATTTCCTTCGAGACGGGGCCACTGCTTCTCCAACTCCTCCTCCCACCGAGCAAGGAGAAAAATAGTCACCGTTGGGGGAGCGACCAATTCCTGGCCCCCCAGCACTGATCTAGCCGTCGCAGCCCTCCTAGATGCTGTCAACCGCACGAACCTCTTTATCTTGCAGCAAGGTGAAAGGATAGGAGCCCTCGAAGAAGCAGCTCTTCCAAGATCTTCTCCTCCCAAGAGGAAACACCAGAAATCAAGAAGACCGCCGCCTAGGCGCCGGGAAGACCGTATGACGAGGCCCGAACCACTACGCGTTCGCAAACGCGACCAGATCTCCCCGCGGGACCAGTCGCCACCAAGACACAAGAGAACGAGGCAGGACGGGCATTCTCCCCCGATCAGACATCGCGACCGGCCACGATCGCCCACGCCTCGCAGAGACCGCCGCCGCGAGTGCAGACAACGGTCACCGTCGACTTCAAGTTCGGACAACGACGACGAGCCTCGCGGCCCGTTGTCCCGCAGGATCCTGGCCACCCGTCTCCCCAAAGGACTAGAGAAGCCTCCGTCTCTAGGGACTTATGATGGAACCACGGACCCAGACGAGCACATAGAAAACATAGATGCTCTTTTGGACTACCGAGGTGTACGAGGAGCCATCAAGTGTCGCCTGTTCCCGACCACGCTCCGGAAGGGAGCAATGACCTGGTACAAATAACTGCCCGAGGAATCCATCACCTCCTGGAGGCAGCTCGGGAGGATCTTCTCCCGACACTTTACCGCATCATGACGCCATCCTAAGACTGAGGCGTCCCTTGGAGCTATTGTACAGGGGAGAGATGAACCCCTTCGGGACTACATTGAGCGGTTCAACAAGGAAGCCGTCCAAGTGCCAACGACCAACGATATGAAGAAATTCCTGCTCGAGCAGGGATTATGTCCTGGCTCAGATTTCGCGAAAGCCATCGGCCTAGATCCACCAAGGAACCTCAACGCTCTCCTCCACCAAGCCCAGTCGCATATACAGTACGAGGAGAAGGTTGCTACCCACTCTGTCCGGGCCTCCCGTCAACAAGAAGGTGCCCGGACATCCAGAGCTGAAGAGCCCTCGACATCCCGTCGAGGAGATAAAAGACGCGACGATCGGCCTCGCGATGCACGCGAACAGAAGGGACCTTCTGGACGGTTCCACGACTATACCCCCTCACTACCTCGAGGGAGAAAATCTTGTCCGAATGTGCCAACTCAGAGTTCAAACAAGCGGGGGTCCGTTTCCCCAAACAGCTGCCGGCCAGGCCAGGTGTGGACAAATCCAAGTATTTCCGCTTCCACAAGAGCCACGGCCATACGACGGAAGAATGCATCCACCTCAGAGATGCCATAGAGATCCTCATTCGCGACGGCCATCTGAAGCAGTTCGCGAAGAAAAAAGAAGCTCCCCGGCAAGAAACCCAGGAGAGCAAGAAGGCGGCTGAAGAGACTCCGCCCTCCGATGACACCAACATACAAGTCGCTATGTCCGTGACTCGACCAGAAGACTTCTGCATCCCTGACAGTCTGCCCTCTTCCACGTTCCTCGGCGCTCACAGCCCGTGGGAAACCTTCCCGTCGGCCATGGTCATCTCCGGTGGCGGATTCAACAAAATCACGGTTGGTTCGGTCAAAAGGAAGTTCGATCAACTGATCAGCAAGAGCACCAACGAAGTCACCACGCTGGATACCACTCACAAAGGATCCTCTCCTATTTCCTTCTACAAAGAGGAGCTCCTCGGCGGGTCACCGAACTCAAGCATCCCGCTTCTCATCCGGGCAAGGATGGCGAACTTCGACGTTCGCAGGATACTCGTGGACCAGGGCAGTTCAGTTGATATAATGTACAACCACCTGTTCGAGACACTGCAGTTGGACGACTCTCACCTTACTCCATACGTTGGATCCGACCTGCAGGGATTCAACGGAGCAGTAACAAGGCCCCGAGGTTACGTAGAGCTCATCGTGACTTTCGGTTCAGGAAAGACAACCCGAGCAATCAAAGCACAGTTTCTGGTAATCGACTGCCCGTCACTATATTAGTGCATTTTTGGAAGGCCAACCCTGGCAGAGTTGGTTGCAGTGCCTTCCACCGTACATCTCAAGATGAAGTACTACACTTTTGAAAGGATGGTCGCCACCCTCCACGGCGACATCGAAGCTGCCCGTCGATGCTTTAAAGCAGCATCAAAAGGATTGAGCATAATCTCAGCGAAGCCGAGGACATCTGGTCGCCCTCCTCTGCCCAGCAGCTCCGAGCGGCCAAAACCACTCCCCCAGGTCAAATCCATCGACTTGGACAGCCATTTCAACGAGGAGGATCACGACAAAGCCCCGACGACTTCGGGTAGCCAGTCCCACAACAACGGCCATCTCCTACGCCCCATACCAGATGGCAACTTCGAGATCGTCCCGTTCGGAGAAGACCCCCAACGGGGAGTAAAAATCGGAGCAGACCTCCCCGACCTGGCCAAAAGACAACTAAAAGCGTACCTCAGGGAGAACGCAGACTTGTTCGCATGGAGCGCTGCTGAAATGCCAGGATTGGGCCCCTCCGTCGCTTGCCACCAGCTTACAATCGATCCGACCATCAAAGTCGTTGCCCAGCGCAGAAGGAAACAGTCCCCGGAGAAGATGGAAGCCGCGGAGAAAGCTGTTAAAGACCTTCTAGAAGCTAGGTTTATTTTCGAGGCCAAATACACTACGTGGCTCTCAAATGTTGTACTTGTAAGAAAAAATAATGGCAAATGGAGAATGTGCGTTGATTATACTGATGTTAACAAGGCCTGTCCGAAGGACGCCTACCCCCTCCCCAATATAGATAAACTCGTGGATAACTCAGTAGGTTTTAAGCTGCTATCGTTCCTCGACGCCTACTCGGGCTGCAATCAAATCCCGATGGCCGCGAGCGATAAAACATACGCGGCCTTCATGACCGAATCGGGCAATTATTACTACAACGTGATGCCTTTCGGTCTGAAGAACGCCAGCGCTACATACCAACGAATGATGAAAAAAGTCTTCCAAGGACAAATAGGCGACATGCTCGAGGTATACATGGACGACATGATCGTCAAGTCCCACGAGGAACTAGACCATGTCGCCCATCTTCGAACAATTTTCGAGCAAGCAAGAAAATATCAAATGCGTTTTAACCCAGAGAAGTGCACGTTCGGCGTACGGGCAGGCAAATTCCTTAGTTTCTACCTAACGGAACGAGGAATAGAGGCTAACCCCGACAAATGTCAGGCATTCTCTGAGTTCCCAACGCCCACATCTAAGAAGAACATCCAGTCCCTCAATGGGGTACTCACCTCGTTGTCCCGCTTCGTCGCGAAATCCGCCCAACACGCCCTTTCCTTTCTTCAAGCTCTTGAGAAAAGAAGCCGCGTTTGAATGGACCGAAGAATGCGAGGCGTCCCTCCTTCACTTAAAACAAGCTCTGTCGAAATAGCACGTGTTATCGCGGCCAGATACCGGGGAAGTTTTGTTCCTATACCTCGCCGTCACCGCGAGACCGTGAGCGCTGTTCTCATCCGCGAGAATCACGCCGGGCAAAAGCCCGTATACTTCTCGAGCAAAGCGTTGCAAGACGCGGAGTTACGATATCAGCAGATAGAGAAGGTAGCACTGGCCCTCGTTAACGCCGCCAGACGACTGAGGCACTATTTCTTGGCCCACACGATCGTGGTGAGGACGGATCAGCCCATCAAGCAGTTGCTGGGATGGCCAGACATGGCCGGTCGAATGCTCAAGTGGTCGTTGGAGCTGTCCGAATTTGACGTCCGGTATGAAAGCAGAAAGGCTCTCAAAGCACAGGCCCTGGCCGATTTCGTGGCAGAAGTAACCTTCTCAGACTCCTCGCCCCACGTAGCAAACAGATGGACCATCTACGTAGATGGAGCATCCAGCTCGAGCGGCAGCGGGGCAGGAGTCATTCTGGAGAACGACGAGGGGACCATAGTCGAAGCGTCTCTCACTTTATCCTTTCCCACGTCGAACAACCAGGCCGAGTATGAAGCCTTCCTCGCTGGGTTACGCCTAGCCGAAGACCTAGGGGCAGAAGAAATCGTCATCTGCACGGACTCTCAGCTCGTAGCTCACCAGGTCTCCGGGGAGTATCAGGCCAAAAATGACAGTCTGTCTGAATACCTCTCCCTAGTTAGGGAAAAGATATCGAAGTTCAGGACGGTAGCAGTAAGACATGTACCCCGCGAACACAATGTGCGAGCAGACGTCCTATCCAAGCTAGCGAGCACCAAGAAGAAAGGCGGAAACAGGTCAGTCATCCAAGAGATACTTCCCCGATCTAGCATCGACAAGGGGCCCTCGACCCTACACGTGCACGCAATCGGGGACACCGACTGCTGGATGACGCCCGTGTACAACTACCTCACCAGGGAAGAACTTCCGGATGACCCCAAAGAAGCCAGCACCATCAGACGAAGAGCTTGCTCGTACGTCATCCTCGAAAACAAACTTTACCGAAGGGGTTTCTCCATTCCGTTACTAAAGTGCATAGAGGAGGAGATTGCCCCCCGCGTATTACGAGAAATCCACGAAGGCATTAACGCCCAGCACCTGGGGGGAAGGTCCCTTGCCCGCAAGGCCCTCCGGGCGGGATATTACTAGCCAACTATGCAGCAAGACGCCAAAGAGCATATGAAGAAATACGACAAATGCCAACGGCACGGGGACATGCACCTAGCTCCCCCCAACGAGCTGAAAAGCTTGACATCCCCGTGGCCATTCGCCTGGTGGGGCCTGGACATCCTGGGACCCTTCGTGACGGGGTCTAGCCAAAACAAATACCTGATAGTGGGCGTAGATTACTTCACAAAATGGATAGAAGCAGAAGCCTTAGCGAAGATAACAGCACTTAACATTCTACGCTTCTACAAGCGGAATATCCTTGCCCGTTTTGGGATTCCCCAAGCAATCGTCACAGACAATAGAACACAATTCACGGACAAGAAGTTCCAAGACTTCGTCACCCATCTCGGAACAAAGCAACACTTCGCTTCGGTCGAGCACCCCCAGACCAACAGGCAGGCGGAAGCGGCCAACCGTGTCATCCTTCGTGGCCTCAAATGAAGACTGGACGAAACAAAGAAGGTCTGGGTCGAGGAGCTCCACAGCGTCTTATGGGCATATCGTACTACTCCCCAGTCCACCACCGGGGAGACGCCTTTCCGCTTAGCATATGGCATGGAGGCTGTTTTACCCATCGAGATCCACGTACCGTCCAGGAGGACCGAGTCACCACTAGACGAGGAGATGAATAACGGATCGATAAGAGAAGAGCTCGACCTCGTGGAGGAAATCCGGACAGGAGCAGCCCTCCGCGAAGCGTCTCTTAAGCAAAAAATAGCAATCAGGCACAACGCCAAAGTCTTACGACGAGAATTCGACGTGGGCAGCCTTGTCCTGCGGAGAAACCACAAGGACTCTCGCGAAGGCAAACTAGCGGCCAACTAGGAAGGCCCATACAGAGTCCGTGCCAAAACGGGAAATGGCGCATACTTCCTAGAAAACCTCAATGGGGAGGCACTCCCTCGACCATGGAACGCTAAGAAACTTAAGCAATACTATAGCTAAAGTGACCTTAGGCTTCCTCGTATCAAGAGACCACCTAGCGATCATCATGCTCGCCCAGGTACAAGCGACGCATGCACACAAAGTAGAATCCCGCTCAAACAAGCAAGTCGGAACTCTGCTCGTCGGCGGTCCTCGATCGAGCACCGCCTTCGCCCAAGTACCATGATTGGCAGAACCCCAGCTCGCAATGAGACGTTCACGCCGCGACCTCAGGCCTCAATCGCGACCTGAGATCCGCAACCTCGCCAGGACCTTCCCCGGCTGTTCGCCCAGTTCCCCGCACTGGCGAACTCACACGCAGCGGGCTACCTTCCAAAAGAAAGCTCCACTAACGGACACACCCTCCGACGGGCAGTCATACACGCACAATTAAGATAAAATACAACACTAATGTAAAGTACAGCAACATAAACAAAAATCATATAAGTAACAAAACCGGCCAACATAAACCGGGCATAAAGTAAAAAAGGCCACCAGGGCCAAAGATTGTACGAATTACATAAAAAGGGGGGCCACGCCCCCCAAACAAATAAAATTACAACAAACTACACGGCACGCAGGCCGAAAAAACATCATCATCGGCAAACATCATTCCTCGGTGTCTTCGACTCGTTCATTATCGGGCGGAGAGGTTTGGGTTCTAGCTTGGCCGGCAAGGATAGACTCTGGCAACACTATTTTCCCGTCTTTAACACGCCAGGAAATTGGTACCTTCGGTCACCAAATCAACACCAGGATTCACCACCTGAAGCTGAGACACTGCGTTTTGGAAGGACTCCTCGCCGAGCACCGCGTTGTCATCCTCGGCCACCACCAGTCGGGCAACTAACTCTGACCTTGTCTTCAGTACCTTCATGTCCTCAGGCTCCTCCTCGCCCAGAGCATTGGCCGCCTGCAGTTATGCGACCAAGTCCTCAGCAGCCTTTTTCTCAGCCTCGAGCGTAACCATCTTCCTCTTTAGCTGGGCAACCTCCTCGCTCTCCTTCTCCCTCGCCTCCTTGGCAGCCCTAGCTTCCTCCCTGGCCTTCCTCAAGCTCTCCTCGAGAGCGGTCACCTTCCCGCGGGCAATAGTCAACTCACCCTCAGTGGCCGTGTCCCCTTCGGCATAGGTGGCCGCCATCTCCAGCAGCCTGACCACCGCAGAGGCATCCTGGGCCACCAACGCCCTCTTGCTCGGACGGTCCAGGCTTTGCAGATGAAGAGAATCAGCGTGGGGAATCACCAAAGAGGTCCCTTCAAAAAACCTCTTGTCCAGTACACAAGGAGGCAACTCGAATTTCGCTTTCTCTGACGCCTTGCCCAGATCCACTGCCTCGTTCCTTGGACGCTTAGACCTGGTCGCCAGGGGCATTGGTGACCGTTGTGCATTGGCCGGTGAAGCATTCCCCTGAGGAGGCTGGGAATGACCAATCGCACGGGCAGGGGAAGGACGAACCTTAGGAGTAGCAGCTGCAGCAGCTTGTTTCCGCGCAGCCACGTTCCTCACCATCCTTTCGTGGGCTGAAGGCATAGCGGCTGCAAAAGACAAAAACAGGCGTCAGGTGATAAAAAATAACGAGCAATACAAAGCAATATATTAAGATTAAATACCGAGCATATCCATAGCATCCCTATAAGTGTTGCACCCCAGCAGTGCCCTAACGTTAATAAAATGAGGCTCTACTCGAGGACTACCGTCGTCCTCAAGGATCGCCACGTTCTTCTTCGTAACACACTCGGCCATCCGGAACGAGTTCACGTACTTCAGCAGTTTCTCATATGAGGCAGCATCTCCCTCATCCAAATCGGTCGGCTCAAAAACATAGTCCTTTGGCGGCTTAATAAAATGCGCCCCGGTCCATTGGAAGGGATATTTCAGCAATCGCCGCCCAATGTATTTACCCTCCTCGTTAATCCTGTCCTCCCCGTTCTCATCCACTTCAAGCTCCCAGCAGAACGTGCTATCCTGGGCAGCCTCCGATACGGGTTCCACGACGAAGTACCTCGTCTTAAATGTACGGATAGATTCAGAGAAAGGTTTGAACAACTTATGCTGCTGCTTCAAAGAGACCCAGCCATAGCTCTTTCCAGAAGTCTGCCGTTGAAGATGAAATACGGTGAAGAAGAATGGAAGAGTCGCCACTACCTACAAGTGCTCGCACACCAGCTCGAACGCCCGCATGAACGCTAACGAGTTGGGGTGGAGCTGCCTAGGGGCCAGGTGAAGATGTAGAAAGACGGACTGCTGGAAATCCGTAAATGGAAGCCTCAAGCCCAACTCCTTGAAGACATATTCATACATCGTGAAACGCTCCCCGTAATTGGTGCAGACGCGCTCATTAGCAGTGGGAAAGTGGACTCTCCAATCCCCGTCGTCTCCCACCGTCCGGAAGCAGTCTCCAACATAGCTCGCAAACTCGGACACATGCTCAGAGGGTTCCGCTACCTCTCATTCCTCTGCTTTATTTTCTGCTACATCCTCCTCGGGTGCATCCTCCTCGGGTACCTCCTCCTCGAGCACCTCGTCCTGATCATCGTCCCGCAGTTCGTCCTCTTGCTCGTAGTCCGTATCCTGCTCAGTGGACCCACTCGAAGACTGAGTGCTATTACTCCCCGAGGAACCAGACTCCTTCTCGGACGAATCTAATACAATTTCTCCACGGGGCCCTGTCGCCATCACCTGAAAAGCAGAGAAAGACAATGAATTCGACAGCTAATCAAATCCACCCTTCCACCGCTGAACAAGTGAAAGGGCGCGCTAAGGGCTGAGGACGACGTCCCCGGCCTATGCCCTGACAACACTGCGAAAAGTCTCCCCGCGAGACAGTGCCCGGAACTCTCCTCCCACACGAGGAATTTCTCCAAAGCAAGATCACGAGTTTTTCATTCAGCTCACAACTCCATAAAACGCAACGCTCGCACGGTCACGTGCACGTCACCATCGCGACGGCGTCACGGACAGACCCTCCACACACAACGTAACGACAGGCTAACGACGATGGAGACGGCGGAACCATCATCCACCACCGGCGACTACCACATATACATCCCTAAGTCTCCTAAAATCTAACCTAACCACATGCACCGTCTAAGTAAACATCGACAAAAAGCAAAACAAGGAAAAGAGACGACTTACTCGTAAATATGAGGCTGAAAGGACTTGCTCGGAGCTTCAAACAATGAAGGTTGCAACGGACAGCGTTCACGGGCAAGGAATTTGCTGAAGATTGAAGGAAAAGGTTCTGAATGAAGGTTTTTCCCCCTATTTATACAGGAGGTCACGTGCAACCACACGCGCACATAGGTCATAATGACTACCCGCTAGCCATCATTGCCTAAGCGGCGGCGGCACAAGTTCCAACATACACGTGGCAACCCCCGTACCATTTCGTATTCCACTAAACTGTTGGTACCCACCGGTAACGGGCAACGTATAACGACCACGACCAACAGCCACAACGGATAGTAGAAACCACAGGCTTCCACAGCCGACGAGCAAAACGCTCCACTTCCCCGAGACTGTACGCTATCCCTAAGTCATCACTTCCATGCTCGGAAGCAACGACTTGGGGGGCTACTGTTCTGGACTGGCCCAACGGCTATGCGCGGCCCAATCCGTGACTGCTACAGTAACGACCCAAACGCTTGGATCCAGTCCATTAAGATGACAAAAGTACCTTTTTGCCACTATAACCGGGCACTGACTGCTCAGCCCTGCCCGGAATTATTGTCCGCCACACACGAACTACATCTCCCCGACAGCTGACGGACAGATGCCCGCAACTACCCTCCTGCCCGTCATAACGGCTAGTTTGGGCAGTTACCTATTCTTCAGGAAAACGGTTATTTCGCCTTGAAAATAGGACTGTTGACCACGCGCTGCGGAACATTATATAAACCCTCTCATTTGAGAGGGCGAGGTATCACATTTTCACCCTAAGAATACACTTTGTACTTGCCCCTTTTTCTCTAACCCTTTCTTACTTGAGCGTCGGAGTGTCTTGCAGGGACACCCCCTTTTCTCCTCAACAGTCCGAGCACCCAGCACGTCCAGCGACCATCATCTACCGAGCACCTTGCCATCTGACGACCAGCGTGTGTGGATCTGATCGAATACTCGAGATCATATATATATATATAGTCTTATTTTCCTTTCTTGAATGACTCTTAGCCTATTATAAAGAGTGGAAATTTTAATTTGCAGGATTGTATCTAAAAAGCATCAACAAAATACAAAATAAGATTATTCTTTAAAAAATAAGATTACTACTAACCAAGAATTGAGTATAACTATGAGACTTGACAAATTTCTCCCAAACGTTCTTATCAATAAAATTATATTTCATAGTTGGATACTTAAGATGAGGCTTGGGCTTTCTAATATAATCGCGTGTGAGTTGTGACTTAAAGTCTGACCAACGCTCACCAACATAAGAAATCCATTTATTCTTCAACTTATCATCACTTACTTGAAACTAAAAAGTAGACTACAATTTCATCTATAAGCAGATATTGGTATTTAATAAAAAAACATATTATCAAATTATGTAAATCAAAATTAATACCCTAAGTTTTATTCATATAATTCTTTTCAATTCATCTGGCACATGACCCAATCATATATCAGAATACCCAAAGTAGGAGTTGTGTCGCGTAACTCCTAAACAAGGAAGAATTCTTAACATAACAAATCCAAATTTTATGATAAAACTCGATCAGAAACTTAACACATGTGTTGCAGGCCTTTGTTAATTTAGCCATCATTGTGGCACCTCTAATTTTTCTTTTTTTTTATTCTTATTCGCATAATGCTCATTTTTATGAGTGGTATTGGATGAATGGTCTATCTAAGTTCAAACAACAATAATAGAAAAATAACAACAACATTAGAAAAACATCAATCTTAAACCAAGTTAGAGATTATCTCAAACCAAGTTTAAAATGAGTGACAACTATGAGTTTATGGGGTTTTAGTGGGTGTAAGATATGGGGTTTTAGTGGTGGGGATTGAATTGGGACCCACCACCCAAAGATAGTAAATATGAAGGGGTGAGTGCACCGGACGTACTACGACCCATAGTATGTGCTACAGTCAGCCCGTAGTACACTTTGATTTTAATACCGAACATGTGTTAGGATACTACATATTGTAGTTCCCAATACAGCGCAGGCCGTAGTCCCCCTCGGTTTTTCTATGGAACTTGGGTTTTGTGCCACTACAGGCCATTGTGCCCACTACATAATGGTCGTAATGTGCCTATTATTTTTGGCTTCTTTCGGTCTAATTTTTGTGGTCTTTAGATGTTTTTTATATTTTCATACTTCTCCCTTTTTAGACACATTTTCTTCCTTGAGTCTCCTTCATTTGGCTTTCATCCACTTAAATATTGAGAGTTTCTTTATCTTCCTATGAAAAACTTAAAACAAACAAAAGTAAAAATATTAATGTACTGGTCAAAAAGTATAGGTGTGTGTGTTCCCCTACAAGGGCAGAGAGACTCAAACTGATTAATAGGTTTATAAAATTGTATGGTGGTTATGGCTTACCCATGATGGCGAGATGAAGGGATTTAATAGGGGTTTTTCAAAAAAAAAAGTTATCCTCTTAGCGGGACAATCTCGATGAACCGATCTTGACTAAATCATTAATCACAAATCAAAACACTAAAACAAGGATTATAGGAATACCTTTTGAAGTGTGCTTTAACTTTGATCACAAAAGGCAGAAGATATCGACATCTCTACGAAGTCCACATGAGTGCAAAAAGGAAGGCAATGGTAGCTATTTTCTGAGAATGACAAAATCTAAAAACTAGAATTGGAGGGGAAAGAGCTTCTCGATTGATAGAGAGTTTCTAAAACTCTAATACTCTTATTTTGGACTTTTTTAAAATTAACCTCAATCTTATTTATATTAATTAAACTCTTTTAATTAAATAAAATAATTATATTATATTATATTTAATTTTATTAACTACCAATTCTCATTTATTTAATTAAATCATATTTAATCAAATAAATTATATATGTGTTAATATATTAAATAATTTAAATACTATTAACACATATAATTAAATTAAATCTTATTTGATTTAACCATTCATTCCACTATAACTACTTTATGCATGTAACCCTAAATATTCTCGTAACATTAACAATAATATTAAATCACCTACTTAATATTATAAACAATGAGCATTATCTAGTCACCTGGTTATTTAGCCTAATGTCGGTTGATCCGCAAGTGTTGTCCCAAAGTGGACCAATAAATGCCAAAATGCATAAATTCATCGAAGAAAAAAGATAATAAAAAGATGCCTAGACAAAAATCATCGTTCGATCTTGTACATGTGACGACATCAATAATTCCAAATGCCTTAATATAATTACCTGAATGAAAGGGGAAGAAAATCCAAAAAGAGACTTAAGCCCAAAGCATAGTTGGAAAGGTGTTCAAAAGGGAGAGTTAGGTCTGTGGCTTTACCGCGGTTAGTGTTCTTGCAAATACCTTTGTTGACGAATGACTACCAATAGAACTAGGCTTAGCCGATCGAAACAAAGACTCACATATGAGTACCTTTGACCCTGTTTTCGTATGCTTTATCATGATGTGACCGCTTGATCCAAAAACTTAGGAATGCTAGCTTTGTTGCTTGAGGACAAGCAACGGTCTAAGTATGGAGGAGTTTGATAAGTGGTCTTTGTATCGTTCTTTCTAGTCATTTTCCTTTAGTATTTTACAGCATTTTGTTCAATTTACTTTCAATTGTCATGTTTTATGCGTTGGTTTGTAGTTTCTTGATAATTTTAGGGTCTAATGAGCATCTAAGACAAAAAGGGATCAAATACAAGCAAAACGTGAGAAAACGACAAAAAGGCAATTTCTCCCATACAAAAACTAAGGAGCTTCTACGGCCACCCGTATCAGCAAGAAGCCCTAGATACCCCTTTTGAGACTTCCTAGTAGTAATGTCAGAGGCTTGCTACGGCCACCCGTAGCAGTGAGGTGAGAGAAAGTTTAAAGATTTGTTTTGTTTCCTTAAATGGTTTGATTCTCTCTTAATTATGGCTCTTAGGAAATATTTGATCTCTACCAAATATGAATATTTCTTATTGAACCAAAGATATTTTACACTTTTATTATTTTTTATAAAAATCATACTCTGATATGAGTTTAGGGTGCCCAACTTTTGATTCCAGTTTTCATTCCCAGTTTTGTACTTTTCTCTTTGACTTATGTCTCCAAGGGAGCAATTTTTGGAACAAGGTTTATTCATAATTCAGGTTTTATAATTCATTCTCTTTCTATTATTCCTCTATGGTGGTTGATTTTTATGAGTTTGATGATGAATACCTATGTGATTTTGTTTGCCCTCGCCATGAGTGAGTAGTTCTCTAGGGACTAGGGGTTATGGGGATTATTTCATGACCTATCGTATGATTAGTTATTATCGATTGCGAGAATTTTAATTAAACTTATTTTATTATCTGAGTTTATGAATTCCAAATTTGTTATGAAAGTGAGCGGTTATCAGGTATCAACCATAGTCTGAAAGGATATGTGTCGATACCGGAGCACGTATTTTTAAACAACCTAATTCAGGGCAGCGAAAACGCATAGACTAATTTGAGAAAACATATAGCTAGGAAAAAGTAATGACAACCGACAAATTATTCGTCGACGATATGGGCAATACGCTAGCGAAAACAGGTAGTGCTCAATTTTATCTATTTTCTTTAATTTAGGCAAAGTTCTCGTAATATGTGTAACAAGGATCGTATGATTTTGTTAGAAATATGAATTATAACGCTGGGTCATGTTTGCCTCAATTTGAGATTTAAGTGATTTTTCTATTAAGTTGTTTTCATTTAATTTCTTTTTCTATTAAGTTGTTTACCGAAATCTCTACTTTGGATTTATCTAGATATACACCGATAGGACATGAATTCAGTACTTAAACCATTGGTCTATGTGGTTTAATATCTATTTATTACTTCGCGATAGTCGTGCATAAGTACCACAAGATGAGGGAACACTGATAACTGCTATCATGTTAAGAAGGAAATCAAGCGGCTTATCCAAGAAGGCCATCTGAATAAGTATGTTAGGGGAAAATCTCAACATACTCAGGGAGTTTCTAGGACTCAAGGGTGTGATCACCTTAGAAGCCCCATATCCAGGAAAGACAAGGAGCCAGAAAAAAGAGAAAAAGGAAAACCAATATGCCATACTATAAAAACTATAAAAACTAGAATCTTCCTTCTCTCGCAGAAGATGTTATCAGCAAGTCATGGTGGTAAAACATTGCCTACTAAATCTAAGGCGGAATCGTATGAAGGACTAAATCCAGAAATCATTTTCTCCCGAAAAGACACTGCATAGACCCTCCTTAATGAGAATGACCTTATCGTCAAAAAGGTGCAATGTAACGATCGTGAGATCAAATGAATGTTGATCGATATGGAAAGTTTGGTTGACATCTTATACTAGGACGCCTTTAATAAACTAAAACTGGACTCATATAAGTTGCAATCTTTCAGAGGCTCTCTGGTGGAATTTTCAGGCGAGCAGGTTCAGGTGAAAGTTTAAATCACTCTTAAGATGGTGTTTAGACTTAAGGGGAACACCCAGATGATTAAAGTTATGTACCTCATGGTAAATGCCTCATGCTCATACAACATAATCATTGGGTGGCCTACTTTCAATCTATTGGGGTCGCTTTGTCAACTCTCTACTCGAGCATGAAGTATTAGTTACTGAATAGTCATCGACATGATCTAAGGGGATCAAGAGACCGCTCAAAGATGTTACGAAGACACTCTAAGGTTTAGGAAGGCGGGTATGGTAGTTGTCTTCGCACCACAACCAGACCTTAATAGGGTGAATTTTGTAGATTTGGACTCTAGGATAAAGCTTGGGAATGAAAGATTCACTCCCACAAGAGACCTAAAAGAAATCCATATCGGACCTCAGAAATTTCACATTACCGAAATTGGCACATCTATGACAAAGGCCAAAGTGGAAGACCTGGTTGCCCATCTCAGGAAAAAGACTCGACCTATTTGTCTAGGCCCCTCTGACACGCCCGAGATAAACACCAAAGTGGTGTGTCACCATCTGTAAATTAATCCTACAATAAAATCAGTAAAATTGTGAAAGTACGAAGTTGGGGATAAAAAACTAGGCGGCCATAGTCGGAGAGGTATGAAAAATTAAGGAAGCGGATTTCATTACAAATGTAAAGTATTTGAATTGGTTAATTAATGTGGTGTTGGTTCAAAAAGAATCCCATAATTGGCGAACGTGTGTATATTTCACTGATCTAAACTTGGCATGTATTAAACGTCATCATATGTTACCAAACATCAACATATTGATAAATGGTTCCTCGGGATACAAAGGTTTGAGTTTCATGGACGTCTTTCTAGCTATAAGAAGATAAAGATGAATCCACTAGACGCACCTAAGATAACCTTAATGTCAAACAACTGTAACTACTACTACTACTACTACTACTACTACGTTATGCCCTTTGGATTAATGAATGAAAGTGTCGTCTATCAAACGTTAATGGACGTTGTATTTCCAATCAAATAGGGTAAACTTCCCCAAAAGTATATTAAAATGACACTAACATTCTCTCTAGTTTTCAAATATGCATTAACCTCCCATAAATTTACCTATACCAGTGGATTTTTTTTAGTTACAGATAAAAAATTATAGATAAATGTTATTTATACTTATGATTGAATATTATCTGTCACACCCTAATTTTTAACCCTAATATTCCACCTCATTTACATCATTTTGGCATAACATCAATCATCTCATGTGTGTGTGTTTTATGCACTGCTAATCCCTTTGAAACCCAAAATTATGTGCCTTGAATTGCTTTGACTGCAAGCTAGGGTTTTGGCACCAAGAGTTCAAGAAGTTGACCAATCAAAGACTTGTGTGATCCTTAACTCTCCAACATGAATAAGAGTCCCCTTTCATCAATAATCAAGTGCAAGATTCCATCAATATCATTTCATCAAGCCCCAAGTCATCAGATGCACCAAATTAGGGTTTTGACCTAATTCAATCCTGGTTGACTTTATGAGCAAGTCATGATCCTACAGTTCAAGACATGTTTCAAAGACCTCAAGTACATCCTCTTAGCCTATTCATATGGTTGGATTGATTCAAGAAGCTTGATCCATTGACAATTGAAGAATTCAAATTCAACTGAGAAAAGTCAACTGTTCATCAAAGTCAAAGTTTGACTTTTGAGATTATTGGTCAAAACATGGACTCCACAGGTCAAGGATCATGAAAATAGGTTAATTTAATCATTACTAATCAAGAAAATAAAAGAAAACATCCAAAGATCATGATTTATGCAAATTAGGGTTTTGAAGATTTTTCTAAGTTACAAAATTTTATGATCAAGTGCCCTACTTTCCAAGACCATAACTTTTTCCTCAAGCAACCAATGGAAACACTTGAGGACTCATTTCAAAGATGGTATCACACACTTCAAATTGGTGAAATAATGGACCCAAAAGCAATTTCCAATTGAAAGTTATGATTGATCAAAGTTGAGGTTTTAAAAGAATTGAAAATGTCAAACATTTAGAAAATTTTCTAAGTATAAATCAGTGCAAAGTCCATTTTTGATGGTCAATTATCTCAATGATCCAAAGTGATTATTTTCAAGTGATCAACATCAAAGTTGTAGTATTTGATGCCATCTTTCCAATGGTACCAAGAGCATGGGTTCATATTGCTTGAGCATGAAGTTATGAATTTACAAAGTGGCTATGGTAAGGCAGTTTGAACCAAGACAGATTTGCACTAAGTCCACAATCTGATTTTTCACACGATTTGGATGATGCTTTTGGCCAAGTTGCAAGCATTTTCAGAGCATGTGATCTACTAGGAACTTGTTCCTCTCCATGAAATATTCAAAATAGTACCAAAGTTCTGCAGAATTGATCCTCATTCATTGAAGAAAAGAATCATTCAATGTGCTATGTTGCATTGCATTTTGGGCAAATGTTGGAAATGTGCTTTTGACTTTTTCTTGTTCCTTAAGTTAGGGAACCTGACTTGCACATCACCAACAACTCGTACAAGCTGAAGATCACTTAAAGATAAGTGTAATACCCCGTATTAATTAAGTGTTCAATTGGATACCAGAAGTGATCAATTATTTTACTAAAAAGATAGAGTGATATTTATTAGTTTAAGGGAGTATTTTAAGGTAACTCTAATAATTGATCAATTGGGTTAAGATGACAAAATATCAATTGGAGATATTTTACCCTATTGGATTTATAATATATAATAATGGTATTATATATATTATAAGAAAGAGAAAGAAAAAAAAGATAGTAAGAAGGAGAAGAGAAGAAAAGGAAAGAAGAGAAAGAAGAGAAATGGAGAAAGAGGAAGAAGAGAGAAACCCATGGATCATCATCATCACCATCTTCTTCAAACTCCTCTTCGATTATCAGGTGGGTTATAGATAGAAACTTTAGAGTAAAAAGTTCTTGAGGTTTTAGAGTTATGTTAGGTTTTGAGAAAATGGATGTTTTGGAAAATCAAAGAATCTAACGGTTGAAATGTGTTATAAATTGTGTAGCATGATTATAACATGTGTAGAATCATCTATTGATATTGTTATGACGGTTTAGATTGTTTTAGATTGGTATGAAAATATTAGGTTTTGTGTAGAAATTATGCATTGATGTTGTAAATCATGTTTCATGAAGTTTGATGGATAAATCATGATAGAAACATGAAAATATACCTCTATTGGTTGTTTGGGTATGGATTGAGGGTGAATTGGGGGTTGGAAATTCTGGTGTCAAAAAGGGTTTTTTTCTTCTGAAAATCGCAGTGCGCGCTTAGCGCGGTCTGGAGAATTTGCAACCCTTCCAGGCCGAGAGTAGTGCGCTTAGCGCGGGGTGGAGCCCGCTTAGCACGACCTGGAACCAAAAATAAAATATTTTCAAAAATCCATATCTCTTGACTCGTTTATCCGATTTAAGCGTTCTTTATACCGTTGGAAAGCTATGACAATCCTCTACCCAATAAAAAGTGAAAATATTGAGTATGGTGTGGAATTAATTAAATAGTGGAATTTAAATGATAATAATATTTATGTAAATGTCGAAATCCATATCTTTTGGATCGTGAATCCGATCGAGGCATAATGATAGCCGATGTAAAGCTGTGGAAATATCCTACGGGATAAGAGTGGGAAATATTGATTTCGATACCCAGTTAAATGAATCGGAGGGAACCTAAAAGTGATGTTTTATGTGATGAATCATTATGTGTGATTCTAGTATGCAATTGTAATATGCTTTGTATGACTTTTGATTGAATTATTATATGTAATTCTAAAATGTGCAATTGTAATATGCTTTGCCTAATTGACGTTAAACTTGATTAAAAGAATATGCATGCTTAAAATGAATTAGGAACAGTGAGATACCTTACCCCAAACAAAATAGTATAATTCTAGGTTGTGCATAGAATTGTGACAGAAACTCTGGATGGCGACGCTCGTGCATTCATTGACGAGTTCTGGCCTAGAGTAGATAACTTAATGACAACGCTCGTGCATGAGAGGCCGAGGAGTGTGTCCATTATCGAATGGTATAGAAATGAGTGAAACACTAGTATGGAACATGTGTAATTGTTATATTTTATTGTTAAAGGCATGAGAGGCCTAAAGGCTAATGTGGCCTGGTGATTGTCGAATACAATCACGTTTGTGTATATGATCATGTAATCGTAACCATTTCTTTTGTGTTCCCCTTGAGAGGCCTTCATGAGTCTCGAGCTCCTCTGAAATGCAGGCGTGATTACTTGGCAGGTTTGATTCCCGTGTTATAGTACGAATGGAACCTACGGGTAGAGACTTGTGATGGCATGAGAGGCCATGTGAAGTGACGAATTAAGGAGATAATGCGTTCCTTAATTCTGAATCCATTTCGTATGCCAAGTAACTACAAAGATCCAGGACTCGGGTCAACTTCTAGACGTAGAAGCGGACAAGCAAGAGGGATACCTTGGTATGATTATCGATTAGTGATATTGTGAGTTGGTGAACTCATGACATGTTTCCATATAGTGTGAGATTGTGAGATTGTGTACTCAAGGTCATTTCCCTACCCTTTTGACTTGAGTTAGGATTGGCTAGAACCCTGTAAAGCCGAGAGAATCTATAATATAGGGAACTCACTGAGATTTGATGTATCTCACCCCACTATAGTTGCTTTATTTCAGATGTGGTTTGTAGGTTTGGTTACAAGTGGAGCGATGCAGAGATGTTTCAAGAGAAGCTTAGTTAGGCTTATTCCGTTGTGTATTATCTTGTTGTATACAATTGAGGATATTGTATATTATTCTTAGTTTTTATTATTTTGGCTAGTTTCCATGACTTGTGCCATGTATTGTATTTAGGTTTTAGAAATGGACAAGTATGTGAACTATGCCATTGGGAACTTTTGATGTGTCAGTACAAAATAAAATGGTTGTATGGTATTATTCTAGATATATATTATACAGGGCATTACAATTGGTATCAGAGCAGGTCGTATTCTCGACCTAGCCTTGAAACATCATAAGTAAATCTATTCATGCCTCTTAAGTGTGTCTTGCCACTATGAAACTTAATATCATACTATGTAGTGTTGGGTTTAATCAACCTAATACTATGTATGTGATAGGTAGAATCATGGTTGAGCGACCACGAGGATTCTGAAGTGTTGTTGGAACTTGTACTGTGAGGGTAGGCTCAAGCCAAGAGTTAGTAGTGCAAAGTTTTGGTCAGCTCAGTTGAGGTTTTAGTAGAAGTAGTGTTTTGGGTAGCATGGAATTAAGGAGTAGTGTGTTGTTTAAGTAATCCTTTGGAATGGATGGAGTCTAAAAGTTGAGGACCTCTATCGGATAATTGGTTAAGGTATTGAGGATTTTGTAAAGTCGCTCGTAGAGCTGGATCAACCACTGATATGAATAAGAATTTTAAGTAATCTTATTCCGTGGAAAAGAAAAGTTGTTTTGTGGAATGTGTGACGTAAGGTCCGGAAGTGAGATAATTATTGGTGTTTTGTTCTAAGGTCGCAATGGTATCTTGAATGGACAAGAGTATCTTAAAGAGTGTGTTCGGAACAATATCTTTCGAGTGGTTAAAAGTTGAGAGTTAAGGAAGTTCGACTTTCATGGGGACCTAAAGTAGTAGAGAAGCGTGAGAAGGAACACAAGGATATGTTTACATACTTCAAGTGGAACAAGTATGTGTCGGACGAAGAGTGTGTGATGAATTATGTATATTCAGTTATGCGAAGAGATTAAATTCGAGATATTACATCGGGACTTTCTGTTTTCAGTAAGAGACCCATATTGGAATTTGTTAAGTTACCCCAAGGGACAGTATAAGGTATTGTGTCGGAGAAAGTTTAGACTTCAGTTAGTAACAGAAAGCGTAGCGATACGTACTGGAAGAAGTTGTATTAAGAAATAGAGTAAGTATCTTGGAATCTAAGGGAATCGTAGTAAGATGGTTTTATATTTGGGCCTAAGAGGATTACAATGGAGAGAGAAAGTAAGCACGATGTGGAAGACGGTATCAACAGTATATTATGAGGAAATGACAACGGAATGTATTTTTGGACGATTTTGCAATAGAGCTATTGAGTAGTTGTTGAGGCTTAAGTTAAGGAAATGTAACCAAGGATGGTTCGCCCGTGAGAACTCTAGTAGTATGATGTGAAATGGAAAAGTTACACTTTGGTATTAAGAACGAGTGTGGTAGTAGCACCGTGGTCACAAGTGTACGTGATGGATTCTCATTCTTAAGATAAGTGTGAAGAGACGTACTCTGTTGAACAGTGAATATGGTGTTTTAAGAAGTAAGATTGTGGTAAAACGATGAGAAGCAAACCGGGAATTATTACGGACTAAGTGTAAATGATGGGACGGTTCAAACCAGAAAGGTCTTGTAGTTAGTTAATGAAAATTGTTGGATGCGAGTATTTCATTAAGTGACTTAAGTGTAAGGGTGGTGTACAATGGATAGTGGGAAGTAAGGAATTCCGGTTACTGTGTACGAAGTGATGGAAAGGTTTTTCAAGAGGATGCATTACCCCGATTTATTTTCAAGTATAAAGAGAACTTCTGTATTTGTGAATAATCGGAATATTCAGAATCTACCTTTTGTTGGACTAAGAACGTTGTTGTTTTATTTCTCACCAAGGAGTTCAAGTGAGAGGATAAGGTGGTATGCGTGACATGAGATGTCCATCATTTTCGTAGTACCGTGTGATGGTTGTGTGTTGGGTTTTGCTTATGGACGAATCAAGTAGGAGTTGTGGCTAAAACCCTAGAATGTTGTCATTATTGACTTCCCGTTGGTGTAGTTGTTTGAGCAGAAAAATTAACTACCCCACTGAAGATTTATAGGGTGACCGCGAGAGAATTTAGAATTTTGCCTGTCACTCGGTTGGAGTGTGTCGTCAACTTTGTCGGTTTTACCTTGAGTGGATCATGGTTGGTGAATGTAATACAAGTTATGAAGCCGTGAGTTGAGGATGATATTTTAGGTTAGAACAAATCAGATTAGTGGTTTGAGTAGGGATGGCTTGAATTAAAAAGAAACTGGGTTTTGTTCTGCAGCAGTGTTAACCGACTAACACAATGGGGTTAACCGTTTAACCCGTGCAAGGATGGTATTTTGCACTGAATTTTGAGGAGTTAACCGATTAGCTCAGATGGTTAATCATTTAACGTGTGTGTAAATTATGAAATACCTTAGGAACCATCATCTGTGTTTTGTTACTTTATGTCGCTCCGAGTGGAGAGTGTTGTGCGAATGAAAGACGGAATTGTGTTTTTGAAATTGGAACTTCTGGAAAGGTGTTGCGTGATTGACCAATTGTTCAGGTGACGAGAGAGTTTGATTTTTGGGAAATAATCTTGTGAACTGGGTTGAGTATGAGGGAGTTTTAAGTGTATTACTGTTGAAAGTCTTAAGGACGAAGTTGGAGAATACTCACGAAGTATTGATCTTACAAGGAATATCTCGATGTGTAATTATGGTATTAGTAAGATATGAGCGGTTGGTCAGAGTTAGTAATTTCTATCTTCTGTGAGTTCATGGCATCGGATTTAGACCATGAGAGTGGTACCAGTTGTGTGCAGTTGTGTTTTACCAAGAGAATGAATTTGGAGGTTACCCTTCGAAGTAAGAGTGAAATTGGACTTTCCAAAGTTAAGCATGTAACTTGGAATCGTTTATCAAACGGAACGATTTAGAAAAGTGGATTCAATTGAGAAACATGGCATGTCCTTTGAGGGTGTGTGTATGTGTAAAGTGTTGTACGTAAATTGGTGAGTGGTATGAAAACTCACAATTGTACTTGGGACGTTTTAAGTTTGGTAAGTGGTGACTCTCGTACGATTGAGGTTCTATGTTGGTATTACGTTGTTATTGGCTGAGATCTTGAATCAGCAGGGAACTTTGAGTAAGTCGGAAAAACCGGAAGAATAATCGATTTGGAATGATTTTGGAGTTGTTTATGTTATGACTGTGACAGTGTAACTCCTGTACCTCTTCCATCTGGAGAGTATTGGACAGATGTTAAGATATTGTGTGTTGGCGAGGAAATTGTTCTACTATAAGACGTCAACAAGTTTCTTGTACCGTTGATTAGTAAGGATCCCAGTGGATAAATGTGTTTCTCCGTTGACTGTTAGCTACTTGGTAGTGCTTAAGGATTTGTGGTGTTCCACTGTTAGAAATTTGATTGTGCAGTCAAAAGTGTCAGATGAAAGAGTTAAGTCAGAATAATAAGGATTCGAGGGATTTTTGCTCACAAGTTTAGAATAAGAAGATCTCGTTCTAAGTGTTTATCTTTTGGTGTAATACGAAAGAAAGTAAATATCGGATTTAATGGTTACAATGTTTAGTATCAGACCAGATGGAACTAGTAAAGAAGTTGTTTGACTAGTTATGAAGTGGTTCGAATGTTAAAGGATCTATGAAAGGATAATTATCGGTAATTGCTTAAAGTTAAGGAATCACCGCGTTACCACATGAAGATGTGTTGAGTGTTGTTATTCTAATTTGAGATCAGGTATTATGGTTTTGCTGTGACTCAGTTGAGGAGTATAGAATGGTACATTCTTTCCGAAGTAAGATGCGACCAAGTGTTGTAGTCTGAAACAACATATGAGTTATAGAAAAGCAAAGTGGAAGTTAACTTGATATTGGAACAAGAGCATGATTAAGGACGTGAAGTTATTAATCTGTGAAATTAAGGATTTTGGTCCGTGAAGTCAAGTTGGAATTGGAATACATCAGAAATTTGAACGGAAGTGAAGTTGAGTGTGGAACTAAGAACAATGATGCAAGCAATGGTTATTGTTGAACGAAGGAAATTCGGGGGCGAATTTCAATTTAAGGGGGGGAGAGTGTAATACCCCGTATTAATTAAGTGTTCAATTGGATACTAGAAGTGATCAATTATTTTATTAAAAAGATAGAGTGATATTTATTAGTTTAAGGGAGTATTTTAAGATAACTCTAATAATTGATCAATTGGGTTAAGATGACAAAATATCAATTGGAGATATTTTACCCTATTGGATTTATAATATATAATAATGGTATTATATATATTATAAGAAAGAGAAAGAAAAAAAAGATAGTAAGAAGGAGAAGAGAAGAAAAGGAAAGAAGAGAAAGAAGAGAAATGGAGAAAGAGGAAGAAGAGAGAAACCCATGGATCATCATCATCACCATCTTCTTCAAACTCCTCTTCGATTATCAGGTGGGTTCTAGATAGAAACTTTAGAGTAAAAAGTTCTTGAGGTTTTAGAGTTATGTTAGGTTTTGAGAAAATGGATGTTTTGGAAAATCAAAGAATCTAACGGTTGAAATGTGTTATAAATTGTGTAGCATGATTATAACATGTGTAGAATCATCTATTGATATTGTTATGACGGTTTAGATTGTTTTAGATTGGTATGAAAATATTAGGTTTTGTGTAGAAATTATGCATTGATGTTGTAAATCATGTTTCATGAAGTTTGATGGATAAATCATGATAGAAACATGAAAATATACCTCTATTGGTTGTTTGGGTATGGATTGAGGGTGAATTGGGGGTTGGAAATTCTGGTGTCAAAAAGGGTTTTTTTCTTCTGAAAATTGCAGTGCGCGCTTAGCGCGGTCTGGAGAATTTGCAACCCTTCCAGGCCGAGAGTAGCGCGCTTAGCGCGGGGTGGAGCCCTCTTAGCACGACCTGGAACCAAAAATAAAATATTTTCAAAAATCCATATCTCTTGACTCGTTTATCCGATTTAAGCGTTCTTTATACCGTTGGAAAGCTATGACAATCCTCTACCCAATAAAAAGTGAAAATATTGAGTATGGTGTGGAATTAATTAAATAGTGGAATTTAAATGATAATAATATTTATGTAAATGTCGAAATCCATATCTTTTGGATCGTGAATCCGATCGAGGCATAATGATAGCCGATGTAAAGCTGTGGAAATATCCTACGGGATAAGAGTGGGAAATATTGATTTCGATACCCAGTTAAATGAATCGGAGGGAACCTAAAAGTGATGTTTTATGTGATGAATCATTATGTGTGATTCTAGTATGCAATTGTAATATGCTTTGTATGACTTTTGATTGAATTATTATATGTAATTCTAAAATGTGCAATTGTAATATGCTTTGCCTAATTGACGTTAAACTTGATTAAAAGAATATGCATGCTTAAAATGAATTAGGAACAGTGAGATACCTTACCCCAAACAAAATAGTATAATTCTAGGTTGTGCATAGAATTGTGACAGAAACTCTGGATGGCGACGCTCGTGCATTCATTGACGAGTTCTGGCCTAGAGTAGATAACTTAATGACAACGCTCGTGCATGAGAGGCCGAGGAGTGTGTCCATTATCGAATGGTATAGAAATGAGTGAAACACTAGTATGGAACATGTGTAATTGTTATATTTTATTGTTAAAGGCATGAGAGGCCTAAAGGCTAATGTGGCCTGGTGATTGTCGAATACAATCACGTTTGTGTATATGATCATGTAATCGTAACCATTTCTTTTGTGTTCCCCTTGAGAGGCCTTCATGAGTCTCGAGCTCCTCTGAAATGCAGGCGTGATTACTTGGCAGGTTTGATTCCCGTGTTATAGTACGAATGGAACCTACGGGTAGAGACTTGTGATGGCATGAGAGGCCATGTGAAGTGACGAATTAAGGAGATAATGCGTTCCTTAATTCTGAATCCATTTCGTATGCCAAGTAACTACAAAGATCCAGGACTCGGGTCAACTTCTAGACGTAGAAGCGGACAAGCAAGAGGGATACCTTGGTATGATTATCGATTAGTGATATTGTGAGTTGGTGAACTCATGACATGTTTCCATATAGTGTGAGATTGTGAGATTGTGTACTCAAGGTCATTTCCCTACCCTTTTGACTTGAGTTAGGATTGGCTAGAACCCTGTAAAGCCGAGAGAATCTATAATATAGGGAACTCACTGAGATTTGATGTATCTCACCCCACTATAGTTGCTTTATTTCAGATGTGGTTTGTAGGTTTGGTTACAAGTGGAGCGATGCAGAGATGTTTCAAGAGAAGCTTAGTTAGGCTTATTCCGTTGTGTATTATCTTGTTGTATACAATTGAGGATATTGTATATTATTCTTAGTTTTTATTATTTTGGCTAGTTTCCATGACTTGTGCCATGTATTGTATTTAGGTTTTAGAAATGGACAAGTATGTGAACTATGCCATTGGGAACTTTTGATGTGTCAGTACAAAATAAAATGGTTGTATGGTATTATTCTAGATATATATTATACAGGGCATTACAATTGGTATCAGAGCAGGTCGTATTCTCGACCTAGCCTTGAAACATCATAAGTAAATCTATTCATGCCTCTTAAGTGTGTCTTGCCACTATGAAACTTAATATCATACTATGTAGTGTTGGGTTTAATCAACCTAATACTATGTATGTGATAGGTAGAATCATGGTTGAGCGACCACGAGGATTCTGAAGTGTTGTTGGAACTTGTACTGTGAGGGTAGGCTCAAGCCAAGAGTTAGTAGTGCAAAGTTTTGGTCAGCCCAGTTGAGGTTTTAGTAGAAGTGGTGTTTTGGGTAGCATGGAATTAAGGAGTGATGTGTTGTTTAAGCAATCCTTTGGAATTGATGGAGTCTGAAAGTTGAGGATCTCTATCGGATAATTGGTTAAGGTATTGAGGATTTTGTAAAGTCGCTCGTAGAGCTGGATCGACCACTGATATGAATAAGAATTTTAAGTAATCTCATTCCGTGGAAAAAAAAGTTGTTTTGTGGAATGTGTGACGTAAGGTCCGGAAGTGAGATAATTATTGGTGTTTTGTTCTAAGGTTGCTATGGTATCTTGAATAGACAAGAGTATTTTAAGGAGTGTGTTCGGAACAATATCTTCTGAGTGGTTAAAAGTTGAGAGTTAAGGAAGTTCGGCTTTCATGGGGACCTAAAGTAGTAGAGAAGGGTGAGAAGGAACACAAAGATATGTTTACATACTTCAAGTGGAACAAGTATGTGTCGGACGAAGAGTGTGTGATGAATTGTGTATATTTAGTTATGCGAAGAGATTAAATTCGAGATATTACATCGGGACTTTCTGTTTTCGGTAAGAGACCCATATTGGAATTTGTTAAGTTACCCCAAGGGACAGTATAAGGTATTGTGTCGGAAAAAGTTTGGACTTTAGTTAGTAACAGAAAGCGTAGCGATACGGAATGGAAGAAGTTGTATTAAGAAATAGAGTAAGTATCTTGGAATCTAAGGGAATCGTAGTAAGATGGTTTTATATTTGGGCCTAAGAGGATTACAATGGAGAGAGAAAGTAAGCACGATGTGGAAGACGGTATCAACAGTATATTATGAGGAAATGACAACGGAATGTATTTTTGGACGATTGTGCAATAGAGCTATTGAGTAGCTGTTGAGGCTTAAGTTAAGGAAATGTAACCAAGGATGGTTCGCCCGTGAGAACTCTAGTAGTATGATGTGAAATGGAAAAGTTACACTTTGGTATTAAGAACGAGTGTGGTAGTAGCACCGTGGTCACAAATGTACGTGATGGATTCTCATTCTTAAGATAAGTGTGAAGAGACGTACTCTGTTGAACAGTGAATATGGTATTTTAAGAAGTAAGATTGTGGTAAAACGATGAGAAGCAAACCGGGAATTATTACGGACTAAGTGTAAATGATGGGACGGTTCAAACCGGAAAGGTCTTGTAGTTAGTTAATGAAAATTGTTGGATGCGAGTATTTCATTAAGTGACTTAAGTGTAAGTGTGGTGTACAATGGATAGTGGGAAGTAAGGAATTCCGGTTACTGTGTACGAAGTGATGGAAAGGTTCTTCAAGAGGATGCATTACCCCGATTTATTTTCAAGTATAGAGAGAACTTCTGTATTTGTGAATAATCAGAATATTCAGAATCTACCTTTTGTTGGACTAAGAACGTTGTTGTTTTATTTCTCACCAAGGAGTTCAAGTGAGAGGATAAGGTGGTATGCGTGACATGAGATGTCCATCATTTTCGTAGTACCGTGTGATGGTTGTGTGTTGGGTTTTGCTTATGGACGAATCAAGTAGGAGTTGTGGCTAAAACCCTAGAATGTTGTCATTATTGACTTCCCGCTGGTGTAGTTGTTTGAGCAGAAAAATTAACTACCCCACTGAAGATTTATAGGGTGACCGCGAGAGAATTTAGAATTTTGTCTGTCACTCGGTTGGAGTGTGTCGTCAACTTTGTCGGTTTTACCTTGAGTGGATCATGGTTGGTGAATGTAATACAAGTTATGAAGCCGTGAGTTGAGGATGATATTTTAGGTTAGAACAAATCAGATTGGTGGTTTGAGTAGGGATGGCTTGAATTAAGAAGAAACTGGGTTTTGTTCTGCAGCAGTGTTAACCGACTAACACAATGGGGTTAACCGTTTAACCCGTGCAAGGATGGTATTTTGTACTGAATTTTGAGGAGTTAACCGATTAGCTCAGATGGTTAATCGTTTAACGTGTGTGTAAATTATGAAATACCTTAGGAACCATCATCTGTGTTTTGTTACTTTATGTCGCTCCGAGTGGAGAGTGTTGTGCGAATGAAAGACGGAATTGTGTTTTTGAAATTGGAACTTCTGGAAAGGTGTTGCGTGATTGACCAATTGTTCAGGTGACGAGAGAGTTTGATTTTTGGGAAATAATCTTGTGAACTGGGTTGAGTATGAGGGAGTTTTAAGTGTATTACTGTTGAAAGTCTTAAGGACGAAGTTGGAGAATACTCACGAAGTATTGATCTTACAAGGAATATCTCGGTGTGTAATTATGGTATTAGTAAGATATGAGTGGTTGGTCAGAGTTAGTAATTTCTATCTTCTGTGAGTTCATGGCATCGGATTTAGACCATGAGAGTGGTACCAGTTGTGTGCAGTTGTGTTTTACCAAGAGAATGAATTTGGAGGTTACCCTTCGAAGTAAGAGTGAAATTGGACTTTCCAAAGTTAAGCATGTAACTTGGAATCGTTTATCAAACGGAACGATTTAGAAAAGTGGATTCAATTGAGAAACATGGCATGTCCTTTGAGGGTGTGTGTATGTGTAAAGTGTTGTACGTAAATTGGTGAGTGGTATGAAAACTCACAATTGTACTTGGGACGTTTTAAGTTTGGTAAGTGGTGACTCTCGTACGATTGAGGTTCTATGTTGGTATTACGTTGTTATTGGCTGAGATCTTGAATCAGCAGGGAACTTTGAGTAAGTCGGAAAAACCGGAAGAATAATCGATTTGGAATGATTTTGGAGTTGTTTATGTTATGACTGTGACAGTGTAACTCCTGTACCTCTTCCATCTGGAGAGTATTGGACAGATGTTAAGATATTGTGTGTTGGCGAGGAAATTGTTCTACTATAAGACGTCAACAAGTTTCTTGTACCGTTGATTAGTAAGGATCCCAGTGGATAAATGTGTTTCTCCGTTGACTGTTAGCTACTTGGTAGTGCTTAAGAATTTGTGGTGTTCCACTGTTAGAAATTTGATTGTGCAGTCAAAAGTGTCAGATGAAAGAGTTAAGTCAGAATAATAAGGATTCGAGGGATTTTTGCTCACAAGTTTAGAATAAGAAGATCTCGTTCTAAGTGTTTATCTTTTGGTGTAATACGAAAGAAAGTAAATATTGTATTTAATGGTTACAATGTTTAGTATCAGACCAGATGGAACTAGTAAAGAAGTTGTTTGACTAGTTATGAAGTGGTTCGAATGTTAAAGGATCTATGAAAGGATAATTATCGGTAATTGTTTAAAGTTAAGGAATCACCGCATTACCACATGAAGATGTGTTGAGTGTTGTTGTTCTAATTTGAGATCAGGTATTACGATTTTGGTGTGACTCAGTTGAGGAGTATAGAATGGTACATTCTTTCCGAAGTAAGATGCGACCAAGTGTTGTAGTCTGAAACAACATATGAGTTATAGAAAAGCAAAGTGGAAGTTAACTCGATATTAGAACAAGAGCATGATTAAGGATGTGAAGTTGTTAATCTGTGAAATTAAGTATTTTGGTCCGTGAAGTCAAGTTGGAATTGGAATACGTCAGAAATTTGAACGGAAGTGAAGTTGAGTGTGGAACTAAGAACAATGATGCAAGCAGTGGTTATTGTTGAACGAAGGAAATTCGGGGGCGAATTTCAATTTAAGGGGGGGAGAGTGTAATACCCCATATTAATTAAGTGTTCAATTGGATACTAGAAGTGATCAATTATTTTATTAAAAAGATAGAGTGATATTTATTAGTTTAAGGGAGTATTTTAAGGTAACTCTAATAATTGATCAATTGGGTTAAGATGACAAAATATCAATTGGAGATATTTTACCCTATTGGATTTATAATATATAATAATGGTATTATATATATTATAAGAAAGAGAAAGAAAAAAAGATAGTAAGAAGGAGAAGAGAAGAAAAGGAAAGAAGAGAAAGAAGAGAAATGGAGAAAGAGGAAGAAGAGAGAAACCCATGGATCATCATCATCACCATCTTCTTCAAACTCCTCTTCGATTATCAGGTGGGTTCTAGATAGAAACTTTAGAGTAAAAAGTTCTTGAGGTTTTTGAGTTATGTTAGGTTTTGAGAAAAAGGATGTTTTGGAAAATCAAAGAATCTAACGGTTGAAATGTGTTATAAATTGTGTAGCATGATTATAACATGTGTAGAATCATCTATTGATATTGTTATGACAATTTAGGTTGTTTTGGATTGGTATGAAATATTAGGTTTTGTGTAGAAATTATGCATTGAGGTTGTAAATCATGTTTCATGAAGTTTGATGGATAAATCATGATAGAAACTTGAAAATATACCTCTATGGGTTGTTTGGGTATGGATTGAGGGTGAATTAGGGGTTGGAAATTCTGGTGTCAAAAAGGGTTTTTTTTCTTCTGAAAATCGCAATGCGCGCTTAGCGCGGTCTGGAGAATTAGCAACCCTTCCAGGCCGAGAGTAGCGCGCTTAGCGCGTGGGGAGCCCGCTTAGCACGACCTGGAACCAAAAATAAAATATTTTCAAAAATCCATATCTCTTGACTCGTTTATCCGATTTAAGCGTTCTTTATACCGTTGGAAAGCTGTGAAATTAATTAATTAGTGGAATTTAAATGATAATAATATTTATGTAAATGTCGAAATCCATATCTTTTGGATCGTGAATCCGATCGAGGCATAATGATAGCAGATGTAAAGTTGTGGAAATATCCTACGGGATAAGAGTGGGAAATATTGATTTCGATACCTGGTTAAATGAATCGGAGGGAACCCAAAAGTGATGTTTTATGTGATGAATCATTATATGTGATTCTAGTATGCAATTGTAATATGCTTTGTATGACTTTTGATTGAATTATTATATGTAATTCTAAAATATGCAATTGTAATATGCTTTGCCTAATTGACTTTAAACTTGATTAAAAGAATATGCATGCTTAAAATGAATTAGGAAGAGTGAGATACCTTACCCCAAACAAAATAGTATAATTCTAGGTTGTGCATAGAATTGTGATAGAAACTCTGGATGGCGACGCTCGTGCATTCATTGACGAGTTTTGGCCTAGAGTAGATAACTTAATGACAACGCTCGTGCATGAGAGGGCGAGGCGTGTGTCCATTACCGAATGATATAGAACTGAGTGAAACACTAGTATGGAACATGTGTAATAGTTATGTTTTATTGTTAAAGGCATGAGAGGCCTAAAGGCTAATGTGGCATGGTGATTGTCGAATACAATCACGTTTGTGTATATGATCACAAAATCGTAACCATTTCTTTTGTGTTGCCCTTGAGAGGCCTTCATGAGTCTCGAGCTCCTCTGAAGTGCAGGCATGATTACTTTGCAGGTTTGATTCCCGTGTTATAGTACGAATAGAACCTACGGGTAGAGACTTGTGATGGCATGAGAGGCCATGTGAAGTGACGAATTAAGGAGATAATGCGTCCCTTAATTCCGAATCCATTTCGTATGCCAAGTAACTACAAGGATCCAAGACTCGGGTCGACTTCTAGACGTAGAAGCGGACAAGCAAGAGGGATGCCTTGGTACGGTTATCGATTAGTGATATTGTGAGTTGGTGAACTCATGACATGTTTCCATATAGTGTGAGATTGTGAGATTGTGTACTCAAGGTCATTTCCTTTCCCTTTTGACTTGAGTTAGGATTGGCTAGAACCCTATAAAGCCGAGAGAATCTATAAGATAAGGAACTCACTGAGATTTTATGTATCTCACCCCATTATAGTTGCTTTATTTCAGGCGTGGTTTGCAGGTTTGGTTACAAGTGAAGCGATGCAGAGATGTTTCAAGAGAAGCTTAGTTAAGCTTATTCCGTTGTGTATTATCTTGTTGTATACAATTGAGGATATTGTATATTATTCTTAGTTTTTATTATTTTGGCTAGTTTCCATGACTTGTGCCATGTATTGTATTTATGTTTTAGAAATGGACAAGTATGTGAACTATGCCATTGGGCACTTTTGATGTGTCAGTACCAAATAAAATGCTTGTATGGTATTATTCTAGATATATATTATACAGGGCATTACAATAAGTCAACTTGCAGCCACACTAGAAAGCAAAAGCTAGTTGTACTTGTATCAACTTTATGCAAAAGTTGAAATATCCATTGGTTCATGATACAACTTTGTCCAAAACCATTCCCACTTGATAAAATCACATTCTCTATAAATAGCACTTCATAACCTCTGCAAAAGACACAACATTTAAGCAAGAAACCTCTCACAATCTCAACAAACACACATTGAACTTCAAGTGTTCTTCATTTTCAACAAAAAGCTAAAAACCTCAAAAACTCACTACAGTCCAAAAATCTTCAAACCCCTCATCCCAACACACCACAAATACCTCCCTTAACCTGTCCAAACTCATCACACCACCTCAGAACTCCCAGAATCAAAAGTCAACCCTCTTTGGTCACCATTGTTGACCAAAGAGCCAAACTAAAAAATTCACTGTTCTGGAAATTTTCATACATCCAAACACTTCAAACACCTTCTAAATACATCACCCAAACTTTCCAAATCATCAAACACAACCTGTAATACCTCCATCATAGAAATCATTTTTCACATTTTCTTCATTGCAAGTGGATTCGAGCATAAGGGTTGAAGGCTTTTCAAGGCAACTTGGTCATTCAAGCACCTTCCTGGGAGTTTAGTGGAGCTAAAGCAATCATCATTTTGCATCTAGAATAGCTTTGAAAGTGCATTGAACATTCTCCAATAGGTAAGCTTCTTGACCTTTTCAAACTCCATATGAGTTATCATTTTGTTTGTTAGGATGTAGGGATCAATAGCCCTAAGCTAGTATAGATTGATTGTGCAAATATGACATTTAATTTTTGTTAGAAGAATTAGGGTTTCTCTGGTTTTGTTTGAAATTCTTGAGATAGAGGAAAAATAAATAAGTTTGAATACATATTTGGAATTCTGTTTAAATTCTGAGTGAGATGCTATATTTACTTGCCATGTTTGGTTCATAAATCAGAAAGTTGCAAATTGAAATATCTGGTTGTTCTTGAGGTTGAAGATGAAGTGCGCGCATTTATTTTCAAATGTTTATTTTATATATATTATGCTAAAACCAACACATGACAAGGCCAAAGGGCCTGGCCCAGTGGCAAGCGTGTTTTGCTACCAGGTCAAGGGCGTGAGTTCGAGCCTAGTATCCCTCATTCCTTTCCTTTTGTCACTTGTTTCCTTTTTATTTTCCCTTATTCCTTTTTCTCATTATTTTGATTAATTATTTTATTTTTTATTTACTTCAATTTAATTTAATATTTCTTGTCCAAAAATGCATAAAATATTTTATCTATTTTCTTCCATTTATTTATTTTATTTTACATTAATAATTATAAATGATAATTATATTTAAATTATTTCTTTTATTTACTTTAATTAAAACTTTAAAATCACAAAAAAAATTATTTATTTTATTTTTCTTATTTTATTCTCTTATTTTAATACTTAGAAATATCACCCTTTATTTATCTATTAATTTCAATGTTCATATGCTTTCTTCTTTTATTTTATTAATTGTTTAAAGTATTTTCTAAATTGATTATTAAATATGATGTTCATGTTTGCCTAACATCTAGGGTTTTATTTGGTCTTTGATTATCCATGCCTTTGATCTTTGCTCATGTGTAAATGTTGTCTTGTGGAATATACTTGCCCTTGATGACATCTTGATTTCCATTGTCTTGAATACTTTAGATGGTGAATATTTATTCATGTTTGTTTCAAAGTGTGTCCATGTGTTTAGACTTTGTTTCCTTGACCTAAAATCCATGATGAAAGCATACATTGATCTCTTGCTCTTGTGTTGATATTTGTCTTTATATACTCATGTTGTAAATAATGATGATGAACCATGTTTACTTGATAATCCATGTTTGATCTTGCCCTCATTTGACCATGTTTTTTATGCCATTTTGTTGAAGCATATCTTGATGAATAATGTATCCATGTTTTGTTCATTTTGAAAATGTTAGCTTATATCCACGCACGCCTTGATCAAATATTTAATCTATAAACTTTGTACATATTTGTTGATCCATGGTTAACCTCACTTATACCATGTTCCTCATGTTTACCTTCTTTGTTGAATGTTTGTTTACACTTGTATATACATGTTGCCTAATCCAAGGGAGGGACTCATTGCTAACATCATTGTCATTTTGCATATGCATATTTACATCTTCTTGTACATATTTTACATGTTGTTATCATTGATTTGCTATCCCTTAGGAAGTTTCCCTTTAGGTTGATTTCAACTTTAGACAATTCCATTAGGGTTTCTCTTTTTCTCAAACTCAAAACCACTTTCAATAGAAACTTTGACCTTAGGTCATTGAATTTTCGAACTTTTTCTTAACAAATGCTTCAAGACAGCTTAAGCATATGCAAACTCTTTCACAAAGACTAAAAGACACAAACTTCAATTCAAACCTTTTGCCACTTTGCCTTTTCAATTTAAAACCTTTGCAAAAGAGATTAGACATGAGTCATCCTTAGTTGAGATATAAATCTCCTACCTCGTGACATTGTTGAGAAAGATGTTGATTCTTTTCCACTTAAGAGAAGTATGTGTCATACTTGTTGATTATATATCCAAGTTGGAGCTCTTCTCTCAATGTGAAGCAAAGATCCATCCTCCACATGTTTGTGGTGGATTAGTTGAGTATTCTCCTTAAGATGACAACTTGTCTCTTCTCCTAAAACCAATCAACAAACATGTTTTTTTACCCTTAGTCAGCCGAACTACGATTGCTCTGACTTCCTATACAGGATACGTAGGCACAGGATTGCGAGATCTTGGCGAGCTACTTTTTTTTTTCTTTTCTCTCTTTTCACAAAAACAATAAAAAAACATTTCTCTTCTCATCTCCCCAATCATTTTAGCAAACAACTCTAACCAAAAAAACAAATACAACAAGAGGTTCTTATATGATACTATAGATACTTAGGGTGCTAATACCTTCCCTTAGTATAACCAACCCCCGAACCTTAGATTTTTTTATTGTTTTGTTTTGCATTGCATATTTATGGGTTTTTTTTCCCCTTTTCTTGAATAAATTAAAGATCGCTGGTGATATCTTAAATTTTGTAAACCTAACTAACTTAATAGCTATGATCTCCGATTCTAACCGCGGCACTATCATTAGAAATTAGACAGAGTGACAGATATATTTTAATTGACCTTATAAAAAATTATTGTATATTTTAAAATTAGAAGACGATGAATGTAATTGCTCTAAATAAATAGGGTTAAATAAGTTTTAGGTCCCTCTAAATATAGCGATTTTCAATTTTAGTCCCTAAAAAATTTTCCTTTAAGAATTGGTCCCTACAAGATTTTCCGTCTCAATAAATAGTCTCTGACGTCAAATAGGACTAACGACTGCTGATGTGGCTGCGCCACGTGGCAATTTCTTCCATTTTTATATTTTTTATATTCATAAATCCAGAATTCGTAGCTAATTTGTAGCTAATTCGAAACCAATTCCTAGCTAATTCTGAAAATGGAGACTTTCTAAACTCAGTATTCGTAGCTAATTCGTAGCTAATTCGAAACCAATTCGTAACTAATTCAAAATCACAAAATTAATTCGAAACCCGATATTTTTTAGAAATGGAAATGGAATTGGAAGCACTGTTTCTGAAGGTCATTATTATGGACATGGGAGAGGTAGGGTTCTTCCGATTCAGCCATCTTATAACAACCCTTATGAACAACAACAGCGTCTTGTGTATCCTTCACCAACAAGGTCTTCTTTTGCAACGAAAAATGATTTTCCAACAAATCCTATCATGTACAACGCTCCTTCATCACCACTTTATTATCCTTCTAATAGCCATTTTCAGCTTCCTCAAACTCTTTATCCTACTACACCTATTGAGGAACCACTGGCTTTTAAATGTGATAATAGTTTCATTCTTCAAGAGAAAAGGGACTGGAATTCATTCTTGGGTGGTGCTACTTCTAAGTATTCATACTCATAAGGGGGTTTGGGAGTGATTCCTCAAATTTCTCATCATTTTCCTATTAGAACTGAAAACACTCGGGCTTTCGTAACCGATGATGATGTGCAACAGCATCATACTCTACAGAGTTACATGATTCATACGGCAAAGGATCAGAATGGTGGTCGTCAACTGCAGAAGCTGGTTGAGGAAGGGTCGGTTGACGATAAGGAAATCGTGTTTAATGGTGTTATTGACAACATTGTTGAGCTTATGATGGATCCTTTTGGGAACTATCTTGTTCAGAAGTTGCTGGAGTTTTGTAGGGAAGATCAAAGGTTGCAGATTGTTCATATGCTGACTAAGGAACCTGGTCAGCTGGTCAGGACATCCTTAAACACACATGGGTAATTCAGCATGGTTCTTTTTACTTAATATTTTTGAGATTCCAAGATTTTGATACATTGATATTAATGATAATAATGTAAATATTTCAGGACAAGAGTGGTTTAGGTGCTGATTTCTACTATCAAATCAAGGAAGCAAATTGCATTGGTGAGGGCAGCAATTCAACCTGCTTTTCTTGAGCTGGTTAAGGATCTGAATTGAAATCATGTTATACAACGTTGTTTGACATGCTTTAGTGTTCAAGATAATGAGGTATGCCACTTTTTTATAACGTGTTACTTTTAGTTTAATGTGGACCACAATTAGTGATTATTTTATGTTTACTAATTGAATAATTATCATCTATCTATATGGAAATTCATTATTGGTATTATCATAGTTCTTTCAATTTTCTGAATTTCACTCTTTTAGTTTAATGTGGACCACAATTAGTGATTCTTTTATGCTGTTTCTGGGTTGTGCATATATATTCTCTTGATAGTTTGAACAACATATATTGGTGAAGCAGTTTGACTAGGATTTTTGTGTAATTGATTGAAATTAATTTGAAAGTTTGTTGATTTCGTTTTCCTCTATGATATGACAGTTTATCTTCGATGCTGCGACGAAATTCTGTCTTGATGTTGCTACTCGTCAACATGGATGTTGTGTTCTTCAACGGTGCATTGATTATTCAAAGGGAATGAGTCAAGAAAGACTTGTCAAAGAAACCTGCAAACATGGCTTAGATCTGGCTCAAGATCCATACGGATAACTCTAATCGCTTATTTACATCTATATATGTGTTTTCATAACAAACTAATCTTAATATATTACAATATGCTAGAAGAAACAAGTTAATTGAAAACTTCTACGTATAAGTTTTTTCTATTAGCAAAAACTGAACCATTAGAGAGCTTGTAGACACAAGCTAAACCAAACATACCTTAATAGTTATGCATATCTCAAATTGATACTGTAAATTCGTATGCGAGCTAATCAAGATAACACATTCAATCATTGTTTTTCAGAAACTATGTTGTTCAGTACATTATCCAGATGCAGATTCCAAGTGCTATAGCCAAGTTTACTGCTCAATTCAGAGGAAACTATGTAGCCCTCTCTACTCAAAAATTCAGCAGCCATGTTGTTGAAAAGTGCCTCAAGTATATTCCAGAGACTCTAGCAAGGATTGTCCAAGAACTGTTGTCTATTCCTCGCTTCGAGGGTCTGCTTCAAGACCCGTTTGGAAACTATCTCCTTCAGTGCGCCCTTGACAATACCAAGGTATAAATTTTACGCGATCACAAACACACACAATGAGAGTTTTAGTCATTTCTAAATTGTCATAATCGTTTTGACTCTTAATGCAGGGCTCCTTGTTTATATCTTTGGTTGATGCAGTCAAAGCGCACAAAAACTTGCGCACGAGCCCGTATTGCAAGAGGACATTCTCAAAAATCCAGACGAAGAAGTGATGTCAGTCCTCAAAATCCAGTCTGTTCCTCCTTATTGCATTTAATTTCATTTTCCTTCAATTGCTAGATTAGCATTTGTGTTGATGGTGAAAGTGTTATTCCTAGTATTCTCATCTTTAAGATTATTTGTAGAAGTCTCATCTTTGTTTTCAGAATTAGCTACGAATTGGTTTCGAATTAGCTACGAATACTGGGTTTAGAAAATCTCAATTTTCAGAATTAGCTAGGAATTGGTTTTGAATTAGCTACAAATTAGCTACGAATTCTGGATTTATGAATATAAAACATAAAAAAATGGAAGAAATTGCCACGTGGCAAAGCCACATCAGCAGCCGTTAGTCCCATTTGACGTCAGAGACTATTTATTGAGACGGAAAATCTTGTAGGGACCAATTCTTAAAGGAAAATTTTTTAGGGACTAAAATTGAAAATCGCTATATTTAAAGGGACCAAAAACTTATTTAACCCAAATAAATATTCTAAAAATCAAAACTCATTATAACTAATATTTATTAAAATCAAAATGCATAATCCAAATAACTATCTCCAAATAACTATCCAACCACGCAACATGTTCTTCAGCATAAATATATTACTGTTACCAAATTTTAATTAATAAAAAGTTTAATGTAAAAATAATTGATATCAAAAAATTATAAAAACAAATAGTAGCTAAATTTTCTATAACCATGAATTTTGGTTAAATACAGTACCTAAACTAAGTTAAATATTATTTTTTAAAAAATTAAATAATATTAAAATGTAATATGACACTGAATAAGACTTTTAATTGGATGATGAATAACTACTAAGCTAAATTTAAGGGAACTCAAACGTTCACCGAATAATTATTATTACTTTTTCAACTGTATATTATCACTAAAAAATAGGTTAATATCCCTTTTGCCCCCTGCCATATAGGCGAAATTTAAAAAATAATCATATAAAAAAAACACAAATTTCATCCCTGTCATTTGTAGATTTCCTCGTTTTGCCCCCTGAGTAGATTTGGTCAACAAAATTGATGATGTGGCGCTGCTTTATTAGCTTTCTTTTTTATTTTTTTGTTTATTTAATTACACGCGTGACAGTTTTATTAATATTTTATTGATTGTATGTTATTAGTTCAAAATATCAAAAGTTTAAAATTTAACCCACTACAAGAATCAAACTCCTGACTTATTGGGTGCAAGAAACATCTCTTTCCACTAGACAACAATACATCAATTGTTATTAGTTTGTGTAAATTATATATTATACAAACTGAACTAAACTAAATTTAATATAAACTTAACTAAACTAAATTTAGTTTAAAATAAAAAAAAAAAACTGTTATTTTAAAAAACTGTTATTTTAAAAAACTGTTATTTAAAATAAAAAAACTGTTATTTTAAAAAACTGTCATTTAAAATAAAAAAACTGTTATTTTAAAAAACTCTTAATAAAAAACTAAACGAAATAAGTAAATATAATAGTAGTTTTAATATTAGTAATTACTAATAAACTGAAAATAAAAATATTAATTAATATTTACTTATTTAACATTAAAAACTGAATTTTATTTAAACTATTTAGTAATAGTATGTATTATATTAAATACTGAAAAATAACATTTACTGAAAATAATGTTAAAACGTTACAAATAATAGTTACAGTAGATTGTTAAAATGGTAAATAATAAATAAATAATTAGCTACAGTAAAATAATCAATTAAATTTAGCTACAGTAATATAATCAATTAAATTTAGCTACAATAAATAAATAAATAATTACAGTAAATTGTTAAAACGGTAAATAATAAGTAAAATAGTAAAATATTAGTAAATGAATAATAATCAATTAAATAATCAGTAATATTAGTAAAATAGTTAAATATTAGTAAATAATAATTAATCAATTAAATATTAGTAAATAATAAGTAAAATATTTACAGTAAAATAATCAATTAAATTTAGCTACAGTAAATATTTAGTAAATAATAATATAACTACAGTAATATTTAGTAAATATTTAAATTTAACTAATTAATTTCTTAAATACTAATATACTATATTAATATTTAATAAATATTTAGAATTTAGCTACAGTAAAATAATCAATTAAATTTAGCTACAGTAAATATTTAGTAAATAATAATATAGCTACAATAATATTTAGTAAATATTTAAATTTAACTAATACATTTCTTAAATAATAATATACTATATTAATATTTAGTAAATATTTAGAATTTAGCTACAGTATAATATAGGATAGTGTTTACAATATGTTATTTAACTATATTCTAATAATAGTTATATTATATATAATATAGTTACAATATATTCTAATAATAATTGATCAAAATGCAAATAAATATGCAAATGTATAATATGTATGTTTAAAAGCAATTGAATTACAAGATAAAGCCTCTAGCCTAGTGGTAGGTGCTAATCTACTCAGGGGACAAAACGAGGGAATTTACAAATTACAGGGATGAAATCTGTGTTTTTTTTTTTACAAAGTTGTTTTTGAAATTTCGCTCATATGACAGGGGACAAAAGGGATATTAATCCCTAAAAAAATTAGGTCTCAATGTGACAAGTTGCAGTATCTTCACACTCTCTCTTTCACCTCTTGCGTTGCTCTATTCATTGTCAAGGTAATTCCTTCCTCAGAGCCAGAATCCTGTACGGATGTTGAAATCAATGTTTTTTTTTATAAATATTATTGCTTTATTATGAAAATTTCCAGGGAATTGAAATTGAAATTAATAAAAGTTTCTTCCACTGACTAATTTTGTAATTAAAAGGGAATCCCTATTTCATACAACACACTCTCAAGTCTTACAAATTTTGCTACAAGTTTTGAAACAATTAGAGTCCTAGTCGGTCGCAAGGCTGGATATTAAGATTTTCAAAAAAAAAAAAAATTTAGAGTCCTAGTTGAGTTATGTTTTGGGAGGTTTTATGTAAGTTGCTTTTTCCCTCCGTTCTTTTTTAAATGTCACTTTTTGAATAATTTTTTGTTTTTTTTAATTGTGACAAGTTTAAGATAGTATTAAATATAATTTTGCCAAAATTACTCATAAATAATTATTACAGAGAGAGAAAAAGTAAAATGATGTGATAACGAAATAGGGGTAATATAGGTAAAAGAAAAATGATTGTATGAAAAGTAATAATATTGATTAACTTTCTTTGGTACGTGTAAAAAATAAAAAAGTGACACTTAAAAAAAAACTAAGAGAGTAACATATGATCTTTTATCTTTAACCTGCTACTGCAAACCAACAATAGAATTCGTCCCTGTAAACCTCACCTCCATTGTTGATGCACTTATTGATCTTGGATATGACGATACACTTTATGAACAATATGATGCTGCTGAGTGTTCATATGATCTATTGAGTGGACTTGGTAGTGTCAAGTTTCTCGAACTACATCACGATACTCTTGAGGTATGTTTGACTATTTGTTCATCTTCTTAATTTTGTTATGAATAGTGTATGCAATAATACCTAATGAGATTGACGTGTTTCTTATAATCGTTGCATGTTTTCTCTGTATACAATACTGAATGTATTTTGTTTCCATTACTAGTGTCTTTACCATACATGGGATAATCTCCATCTGCTTCCTACATTTCACAATTTGACGCATCTTGTTGTGGATTCTGAGAGTCCCGAGTATACAAATGAAGTATTAATGTACATTCTCCAAAAGACTCCTAAACTAGAAGTTCTTAAGATTCCTGGGGTGGTGGTATGCTTTATATTCTGCATCGGTGCTTGTACTTGCCGTGTATCATGGCTAACAATAATATTATTTCTATCAACTGACTTGTTTAGAAGTTCTTATTTAGGTACTTAGCTACTTGGATGATGAAGATCTGATATTGAACTCAATGCCTTGCTGTTTGAGATCTTCTCTCAATCGTTTATGCTTTTTATATTTTGATGGAAATGAATATGAAATCAAATTCGTCAAATTCATCTTAAAAAATGCCCCATATTTAGTGGAGATGGACATACACTGTTCGAGACATTTACTAGCTAATATAGAGAAGGTGACTGATATCCGGAACCAATTGGAAGATGTAGGCCTTGAAAGTTGTGTCATCAAGTTTCTGTAAATCATCCTTTTTCTTCTCTTTCTTTTTCTTTTTCTTATCGAAGGGAATTAATATAATAATCTAAACATCATTCCGGAATATTGAAGTGTGGTTAATGAAATAAATAGCTTCACTGGTTAGACTATTATGACTAGTTTATGGAATCAATTTATTTTAGCGTGCAAATTCTGTTTAGTGTTGTTGAAGAATGTTTGCTTGAGAAATGGAACTGTCAAAGTGTGTAGAGTGGTAGTTCTTACTTCTTACACTTGGACTTGTGGTTTGGTCTTTCTTTGAATTTTGCTTTTCGTTGTTGGGGATATGTTGTGGAATTCGGAAGATGTGTGTCATTATAGTGGGATTTGAGATCTTGATTCTGAATTTTGAGCTTCTCATTGATTTATATTTGTTTTCAATGTTTCAGTAACAACTACTATGAAGACTCTGATGATGTATCTTACGAGGATGAAGCTAGATATCAGTTTCAGACTTTGTCTTTAGTGATTTGTTTGTTCACAATTTATGTGATAATGATTATATTTCTACTTTTCAAGAATTTCCACTCATGATAGTTTACCCATGTGATTCTTTTTTCATGTACTTAACTATTAGTGTTTATTTCAGTATAAGTATCAGTATAATAATACTGACTCTCATGTTAATTCTTTTGCTTGCCAGCACATAAACTTCTTAACTCATACTTCCTGGTATTTGGACATTTCTTTCACGAGAAATTAGTCTTTCAAAATTTGAAAATGTTTTTGAATTAAAATCAAAATTCATAATACAAATAACTATATCCAAATAGCCAACCAATCGCGCAACTGTTGAAAGAATAGATTTGATTTGGGCCTAAACATATTGTTTGGATTTTTGGGCTTAATTATTTTGGGTTTAGATAATTTTAATTAATGTTTCTAGAAAAGTCTTGTAATGTTTGGAGTGTCTAGATATTTCTTAGGTTTGTAATATTTTCTAGAATACTCTTGGAATTTCAAGAGTTGAGAACTTTTTAGAATTAGTGTGTCTAGAGTTCTCCTTAGAGTACTATACATAGAGATGTAATTCTACACTTTTGTATCAAACAAAAATACAAAGTTCTCTCTTCCATAAATAATTCTCCTACCTATCAAATTTCTCCTTAAACCTCTAATATTCCCACACATCTCCCTAAACACAAAAGGCCTTATTTCCAACAAAGTGGCATCAGAGCTTCAAGATCCTCAAAAGATGGCGAATGGAGGTTTCCTTTTCCAAATTCCGATGCTCACAAAGAACAACTATGACAATTGGAGTATCAAGATGAAGGCGCTACTAGGAGCTCAAGATGTGTAGGATATCGTTGAGAAAGGCTTCAAGGAGCAAGATGAAGCCTCGCTAAGCCAAGGTGTAAAAGAGACGTATATTGAAGGAGTCAAGAAAGAGAGACAAGAAAGCTCTCTTCCTCATTTATCAATCGGTGGATGAAGATACATTTGAGAAGATCTCCAATGCAACGACGGCCAAAGAAGCATGGGACAAGCTTCAAACTTGTAACAAAGGAGTGGAGCAGGTGAAAAAGATTCGTCTTCAAACTCTTAGAGGTGAGTTTGAACGTTTATTTATGGAAGAGTCTGAGTCAATTTCTGATTATTTTTCTCGAGTATTGTCCGTGGTCAATCAACTTAAAAGAAATGGTGAAGATGTTGATGAGGTGAAAGTCATGGAGAAAATACTTCGCACTTTAAATCCAAGTTTTGACTTCATTGTCACCAACATTGAAGAAAACAAGGATTTAAAGACCATGACTATTGAGCAACTCATGGGTTCCTTACAAGCATACGAAGAAAAACAAAAGAGAAAAATTAAACAAAAGGAGGCCATGGAGAAACTACTATAACTCAACGCAAAGAAAGAAAACTATGCAAATTACAAGAGCCAAAGAGGACGAGGTCGTGGCCAAGATCGTGGACGTGGACGAGGACGTGGAGGAGAAGGAAGAGGCAGTTACAACAACTACTCCAACAACTTCAACAATGGAGAAAGAAGTTGGAATCCACAAGCAACAAGAGGTCGTGGAAGAGGAACACTACTACGAAAAACCCATTTAACAACGGTTGGGAATGACATATAATGACGCGGGCGAAGGCGTTGTTATGTAGATTGTCGTTGTAAGTTCGATGTTTTTACAACGGTCTGGAAACCGTTATTGAAAGGCAGGACGCGCGCCATATATCACAACGGTTATGATAATAAACCGTTGTGATACATACACTTAGGTACTGGGTTCGAAACCCATCAGCAGCGAATTATGTAAAACATAAACTGCCTATGATCTCGGTTACAATAGATAACCGCTGTTGTAAGTACCCCGAGTTTATTATATTAAATGTAGATTGCTTCCAAACACCTCACTAAAGAAATATACATGGAATCAATTTGATGAAGAAGTCTATAATCTGCAAATTAAGCTGTTTCTGAAAACCAACTTAAATAAACCAATGTTTTCTGATTGCATTCGTCTCATCGTGCATTTCACGTTGTTTTACATATATATTGTGGTTTATTGATCTGACTCCTTTGATATATCACTATCTTCGATTATAGTTAAATTTTCATAAGAACAAGACATTGGATAACCTGCCTCATCATCATCACTTATCATCATAATTTTTATAATCAGAAGTTTTACGATTATAAGTGTTGATGGAGAGGCGGATTAAATAATAATTTATTGTTAATGAAATTTAACTATAATGGAAGATGACGATGCATCTAAGGAACCAAATCATTATACCATAATATATATATATATATTAAACATCGTGAGATGAACGATGAGAAGGATGCAATTCGAAAACATTGATTCATATAAGTTGGTTTTCAAATACAACTTACTTTGCAGATTATAAGTATCTATGTCAAAATAAATGAATGTATTTTAAGTGAGGGTTAGTGAAACAAACAATCTACATAGAATATAATAAACTCAAACAACATTCTATACCAGATCCAGATATTATAAACTCATATAATACGCTTGCTACCACCAGCATCATCACCCTGTATCATCCCCTTAACCTGTAAGGAAACACAGCAAACTTCAAAAATGAGCATCCTCAGTTGAAAACAAACCCTAAAACCATAATCCAGTGAAGAGTAAAGAGAGGAACAGGAATAACACACCTTTTAATGAAACTAATCACGGAACAGGAATCAATTATGATGTTCAACTAGTTTGGAAAGCAATGAAAAAGAAATACAAGGAGGAAGCTTACACAAAAGCTTCATACTTCTTATATTTCTTTTCATTGTTTCTAAAACTAGATGAAATTTGCTTACACTATTGTCTCTTCATTTACTAACATCTTGTTCGTGAAGCTATGAAGAAAAAGTATAAGGTGGATGAAGTTTCCATCATAGCTTCATGCTTCTTATACTTTTTTTCCATAGCTACACAAACATTATGAAGTTTCCAAATTATGGTCTTTGTTAAGGTAGTGAAAACGAATCTGAAAATATGAGAACAATCAACAAAAACAACATGTAACAAACGAGATAATGGGAAATATCTAATAATAGATGGAAGAAGAAGAATACCTTAATGTATGAAGCACAAGATTCACGGCTAATGGTGAAAACGAAGAGAAAAAATGGGTTCTAGGGTTTCACTTTGAAGGCAACGACGCTACTATCAATAAGTGAAAGTTATTTAGCTTATATATGGGTAAACTATTTCACAACGGTTAACAATACACACCGTATAGATAGGTATTTATTTATTATAAATATATCACTATGGTTAACCAGAAGAACCGTAGTGATAACCCTTTTATCTGTGAATTTTAAAATAAATAAAAACTGTATAGATAGGTATTTATTTATTATATCAACTATATCAACTATTACATTTCATAACAAAGTAAACATTAAACATAAAGGAGACAAGAAAACATAACATCTTGAGATTTCCAGAAAATATCTCTGATTTCAGTTTTTTCTTCAGATTCTTGTTCCTTTTCTTTAAATCCCCATGCATAACCTTCAAATAACCCACAACTTCCAACTCTGACTTCATAATGCTCTCATCTTCATTTCCATCTCTTTCTCCCACGTCTTCATCCCATATGAACAAATTACATGTTTCACCGCTCCTCCAACATGGACATCTCCAAAAAGCCTTCCTTTATTTTGTCCCTTCTTGCATTGGTACGAAACCATACGACCATCACAACCACAAAAATTTTCAGATCGAGATTTTATAGCGGAAGATGACATAGAAACACCTTTTGATGATTTTGTCTTCAAATGCGACATTGCAACACCTTAAAGTAAAACACTTTCTTGTTGTTGTTGTATTCTTCCCGACAATGGTGACGACGTTGGTGTTAGGGTTGTTTCGTCTTGTTTCTTTTTTCAGTGTATAAATTGATATATACTTGGTGTTTAAAATACATAAAAAGAAGCATCAGTTTGTAACAACGGTTTTAAGAAATAACCGCAGTGATATCCTTATTATTTTTTAGTTAAATATAAACAAACCTTAAAAAGGGCGCATTTACGTCAAAGGAATAAACTATTTGAGGGCGATGAGGTTCGAACCCATGAAAGCTTGATTGTATCACCACGGTGTTCACAACAATCGTTATTATACCCTTGAAATTTCTAATTAAAATAATGCGCTCTCATCCAGTACGCACTATAACAACGGTGTATGGGATGCTGTTGTAAACCTGGCGTTGTTTTTTGGGCATTTTGTAGTAGTGGAAATTCATGGTCAAGGCGCGACATGTCACAAATCAAGTGCTTCAACTGCAACAAGATCGGTCACTACGCATCTGAGTGTAGATTCTCGAAGAAGGTTCTGGAGAAAGCTAACTTTGTAGAAGAAAAAGGTGAAGAAGAAGAAACTCTATTGCTCGCGTGCCAAAACCAAGTTGAAGAGAAAAGAAACAAGTGGTACCTCGACACCGGCGCAAGCAACCATATGTGCGGCCATCGAAGCATGTTCGTAGAGATCAATGAAGCGACAACTGGAAATGTCTCATTTGGAGATGACTCAAAGATACCGGTCAAAGGAAAAGGTAAAATTCTCATACGCTTAAAGAATGGGAGTCATCAATTCATATCCAATGTCTACTATGTTCCTAACATAAAGAATAATATTTTGAGCTTGGGACAATTATTAGAGAAAGGCTATGACATCCACTTGAAAGAACATAGTCTTTTCTTAAGAGATTGTGAACATAACTTGATTGCCAAGGTGCCTATGTCAAAGAATAGAATGTTCGTCTTGAACATTCAAAATGATGTGGCAAAGTGTCTTAAGGCCTGCTATACCGACTCTTTGTGGCTATGGCATCTACGATTTGGACACCTCAACTTCGACAGTCTAGAACGTTTGTCAAAGAAAGAGATGGTGAGAGGCTTACCTAGTATAAACCACCCAGACCAACTATGTGAAGGAAATCTATTTGGGAAGCAATTTCAAAAAATATTTCCAAAGGAATCAACGCCAAGAGCGACAAAACCGCTAGAGCTCATACACACTGATGTCTGTGGACCAATCAATACAAACTCTTTTGGTAAGAATAAATACTTTCTCCACTTTATTGATGATTATTCTAGAAAAACGTGGGTTTATTTCTTGAAGGAGAAGTCAGAAGTGTTTGAAAACTTTAAGAAGTTCAAAGCCCTTCTGGAGAAAGAAAGTGGCATTTCCATTAAGGCCATGAGATCTGACCGAGGAGGAGAGTTTACTTCAAATGAGTTCAATAAATATTGTGAAGACCATGGAATACGTCGCCCACTAACAGTGCCAAGATTTCCACAACAAAATGGAGTAGCGGAGAGAAAGAACCGGACCATACTTAATATGGTGTGAAGCATGCTTAAGAGTAAGAAGATGCCGAAAGAGTTTTGGGCTGAAGCTGTGGCATGTGTGGTTTACCTGACAAATCGTTCCCCATCAAGAAGTGTGCATGAGAAGACACCACAAGAAGCATGGAGTGGAAAGAAGCCAGGGATCTCTCACCTTAAAGTGTTTAGAAGCATTGCTTATACCTACATTCCTGATGAAAGGAGAACAAAGCTCGATGATAAAAGTGAGAAGTACGTATTTGTGGGTTACGACTCAAGCTCCAAAGGGTACAAGCTCTATAATCCAAATAGTTGAAAGATTATCATAAGTCGTGACGTGGAGTTCGAAGAAGAAGATTGTTGGGATTGGAGTGTTCAAGAAGACAAGTACAATTTCCTTCCTTACTTTGAAGAAGAAGAAGATGAAATGGAACAACCAATGATAGAGGAACATATTACACCACCTGCCTCACCGACACCAAGATTTGATGAAACAAGATCAAGTGAGAGGACACCACGACTAAGGAGCATTGAAGAGCTTTATGAGGTAACCAAAAACCAAAATAACATTAACCTCTTTTATCTTTTTGGTGATTGCGAGCCTCTAAGCTATCAAGAAGTTGTTGAAAACGTAAAGTGGAGAGATGTCATGGATGAAGAAATAAAGTCAATCACAAAGAATGATACATGGGAACTTACTACACTTCCGCAAGGACACAAAGAAATTGTAATAAGATAGGTGTACAAGGTGAAGTTGAAGTATGTGATGTCTCGAGATCAAATTGTCGACATTTTCACCAAGCCACTCAAGTTGGAAACTTTCATGAAGCTAAGGAGTATGCTTGGAGTCACAAATCAAGTTTAAGGGGGGATGTTGAAAGATTAAACTTGATTTGGGCCTAAACATATTGTTTGGATTTTTGGGCTTAATTATTTTGGGTTTAGGTAATTTTAATTAATGTTTCTAGAAAAGTCTTGTAATGTTTGGAGTGTCTAGATATTTCTTAGGTTTGTATTATTTTCTAGAATACTCTTAGAATTTCAAGAGTTGAAAACTCTCTAGAATTAGTGTGTCTAGAGTTCTCCTTAGAGTACTATAAATAGAGATGTAATTCTACACTTTTGTATCAAGCAAAAATACAAGGTTCTCTCTTCTATAAATAATTCTCCTACCTATCAAATTTCTCCTTAATCCTCTAATATTCCCACACATCTCCTTAAACACAAAAGGTCTTATTTCCAACAGCAACATGTTCTTCAGCATAAATCTATCTCCAAATAAGTTAGTCAAATATTCTTAATAAACAAGGTTTTATCAGCTATCAAAGAAAAATGGCCACGAGAACATGCCCATGAAACAATTTAAATACAACAAGACAATACACCGTGCCATGTGTATCTTTGGATGGTGAAGAGTTTCGTAAAGCAGCTTTTAGGGGAGGGTTTGACATCCGTTTGATTTTTCAACCTCTTAATTCTTCTGATTTAAATGTGTTGGATTTAAGATTTTTTTTTCGCCATTCAATTATTACAGCAAAAGGAAGTGACTAATTAAGTTGATGCGCTTATTCATGTCGTGGAAAAGCCATATGAATACTAAAAACTTAAGCATCAATATGACCCGCTGCAGTATCGTCACACTCTCTCTTTCACCTCTTGGTTGTGGAAAATTTTGGTATATGTGCAATCCTATCCTCAAAGACAGCACTGACTAGAGTACACCCTATGCTTTTTGCTTTGTCTAATATGAAGCTAAAAGCTTGGCTCCTAAGTTGCATGTCACTTGTGTTTTATACTTGTACCTCTTACTACTTTCCATTTATTTAGGCTCTGTTTGGCAAGACAGTTTTTGAGCTTATAGCTTATGTCTTATAGCTTATAAGCTCGTATGACAATAAAAGACCTGTTTGGTAACAGTCTTTTCATCACGAGCTTATAGCTTATTTTATTAGCTTATAGCTTATTTTCCAGACGCTATTTTAGATAGCGTTTTAGCTTATGGCTTATAGCTTTTCATTTTTTCTTCCATTTTTACCCTTATTATTTTAACTAAAACCCACCATTATCCTTTATAATTTATTATAATTTAAAATAAAATAATAATTATTAAATATCTTTTATGTCATTTTATTTTATCAGATAATTAAACCGCTAATTTTACCAAACACTTCAATTAGCTTATCAGCTATAAGTCATCAGCCATCAGCTATAAGTTATAAGCTATCAGTCACCAGCTATCAGTCATACGCTATAAGCTATCAGCTAACTTATCAGACAACCGCTATTTTTACCAAACAAAGCCTTATTATTCTCAGCAGGGAGCCATATGTCATGGTTGCTACAATCTCATCAATAGACGTGCATAAGATCCAACGACATAATGTAGGCAACATGAACGATATGAGAACTCGTTTCAACAACTTTTCTCTGAGTGTCCTATCCTATCTTACCGGAGTTGGATTTACATGATTGTTATTGGGAGAACATAATGCATATCAATGTTAACCTCACCTCCTTTGTTGATCCACTTATTGATATTGGATATGACGATCCATAATAAACCATATGCTGCTCAGTGTGTGTTTGATCTATTGAGTAGACTTAGTAGTGTAAAGTCTCTCAAACAATATAATAATACTCTTGAGGTAAGTTTGACTATTTGTTCATCTTTTAATTTTTTTTATGAATATTGTATGCGATAATACCTAATGAGATTGACGTGTTTCTTGTAATCGTTGCATATTTTCTCTGTATCGCAATACTAAGTGTAGTTTTGTTTCCATTACTAGTGTCTTTACTATACAAAGAATACTTTATCTCCTTCCTACATTTCACAGTCTTTTTGGGAATCCCAGATATACTAATGAAGTATTAATGGACATTCTACGAAAGACTCCTAAACTAGAAGTTCTCGACATACCTGGGGTCGTATGCTTTATATTCTACATCAGTGTTTGTATTTGTTGTGTCTTGTTGAGATATTAGATATAATCCAAGTTGAGTTATGTGGCCCAAACCCAAAGCTAATTAGGGTTTAGGGTTTGTTACTTAGTTTGTTATATTTGTTGCTTAGTAGTCAAGTCATTTAGGTCTATAAAAATAAGATACTTTGTAATTCAGTTATCATTCATTCATTCAATAATATCAATCCTTATTTTCTTATTCTCTCTTTTTCTCTCCTCACTAAAAGTGTCTCACGCACTAACAAATTGATATCTAGAGCCCCGGTTAGATTCTTGATCGTGTCTCCGGGGTCGTTGCTTGTTGTTGATCAATCACTGCAAAGATAAATGGTAACGGAAATTTACCAAACTCTCTTTCAACTCTTGACGGCAAGAATTGGCTTCGATGGAAAAAACAGATGCAATCTCTATTTTACTTTCATGAAACCCTAGAAGTGTTTACTAACGGTGTTTCTGCACTCGATGAAGATGCCACCGACGCACAGAGAACCGCTCACAAAGATGCCAAGAAAAAGGATTGTAAGGTGGCATTTTACATCCAATCGACGGTTGATGCTGCTAATTTCGACAGAATCACTCATGTTGAATCATCAAAGGATGCATAGGATATTCTTGTTAAGTACTATGAAGGAGGCGAGAAAGTTAAGGTTGTCAAGTTGCAAACTTTGCGACGACAATATGAGATGTTGTCGATGGGAGAAGACAAAAAGTTTGTAGGCTATGTGTTGAAGGTTCAGAAACTCGTCCATCTCATGAAAGGTTGTGGTAAAACCCTAACTGATAAGATGATAGTTCAGAAAGTAATGCGTACATTGACCTCTCACTTTGATCACATTATCATAGTTATTCGAGCATCCAACAATCTTGAAACCCTAAAACTGGAAGATTTAGTTGGTTCATTGGAGGCGCATGAGATTAGGATTTTCAAAGGAAAGGAGTTCAAGACTTGATACAAGTACTACATGCTCAATCATGAAAAAAGAATGGTGATTCCAACAAGTACATAGGCAAAATCGACAAGACTCAGGGCAAGAAGTCTTGGTCAAACCCTCACAAAAATAAGATTGATGATAGAACTTCTGAATCCTAAAAAAGAGGAGAAGGAAATTTCTATAAAAAAGACAAAGTAGTGAAAAAAAAGGTGTCCAGTGCTATAACTGTGAAAAGTGAGGTCACTTGGACAAGAATTTTTTGTATAGGAAAGACAAGGGATCGACAAAATGCAAGGAAGAAAGAGCGAACCTTGCACGTCAAGATTCAGATGATTATGATGATATGGTGGTTATGGTTGCAGTTGCATATGACCATTTCGAATCCAAGATCTGGTTCCTCGACTCAGGCTGCTCGAATCACATGACTGGTTAAAAAGTATGGTTAGTAGGTTTCGACGAGTTGAAGAAAAGCAAGGTCAAACTTGCTGATAATAGCTCGTTGCAAGCAGAAGGGACTGACAACATAGTTATTCAAAGGAGTAATGGAGAAAAAGCCTTGATCAAAGATGTACTTTATGTCCCCAAATGAAGTGTAATCTGCTAAGTTTGGACAACTAGTCAAAAAGGGGTTCTCAGTGGTTATGAAAGATGAAGTCTTAGAACTTTTCGACATCCAGAATAACTTGGTCCTGAAATCTCCTCCGTCGAAGAATAAAATATTTAAGACCATGATCAGTTTGACTGGCGTACAATGTCTGAAAACAGTCGTCGACCACAAGACTAGTTGGTTGTGGCATCTGAGGTTTGGTCATCTAAACTTTAGGTCACTCAATCAACTGATCACTCAAGATATGGTAACTGGTATACCAAGTCTTAAGATGTCTGACAAACTTTGTGAAGGTTATCTAGTCGGAAAGCAGTCCATGAAGTCTTTCGTTTTAACTATGCCAATGAGATCATTATGCATACTCGAAGTTGTACATTCAGATGTATGTGGTCCTTTTGAAGAGCATACCATTGGTGGAAAAAGGTATTTTGTCTCATTTGTCGATGATTACAATCAAAAGCTGTGGATATATGTGATCAAGAGAAAGGACGAACTATTCAAAATCTTATGAGATTCAAGATGCTTGTCGAAAACCAGAGTGAGAAAAAGATTAAAGTTCTGCAAACAGATGGAGGTGGCGAATACACATCCAAGATATTTGAATTATTTTGTGTAGAACATGGTGTTGATCATGAAGTAAATGCTCTTTATACTCCTTAACATAATGGAATAACAGAAAGAAGAAACATAACCATATTGGAGATAGCGAGATGCATGCTGAAGTAGAAGAATTTGCCAAAGTCCTTATGGGGTGAAGATGTTTTTACTGCTATTTATATTCTGAACAGGTGCCCTACCAAAAAGCTGAAGAACAAGGTTCTTGAAGAAGTTTGTAGTGGCAAACGACCATTAGTGAGTCATCTGAAGGTGTTTGGCTCTATTTGCTAGAAGCATGTTCCTGATGCAAGAAGAAGGAAACTTGATGACAAGAGTGAACCTATGATTCTGGTAGGATATCATAAGACTAGAGCATACAGACTATTTAATCCAATGAACAATAAGTTCATGATGAGTCAAGACATTGTGATTGATGAAAATTATGCATGGGATTGGAATTTTGGTGATGTAATTACAAGCCATTGATGAGCTATGATTTTGACGAAGTAAGTAATAATGTCGAAGTCGAAGATATAGTCGATATTCCAGTTGATGTCGAAGTTGTTGCTGACATACCCCACACAGACGAAGTCAAAAAGGATATGGTTGGAACATGCCAGAGACCTCAAAGAACTAGAACTCGTCAACAAAGACTTCAAGACTATTATGAAGTGGTTGGTGATGATGAAGTCACACCAGATGGAGAACTAGTTCATTTTACTTTACTTGCAAGTTTTGAACCAATCAACTATAACGAAGCCTTCAAATATAAACACTGGAAGTCTGCTATGGTCGAAGAGTTAGAAGAAATCGAAAGAAACAACACATATAAATTATTGACACTTCAAATATAAATCCCTATCTAGCCTTGCTTTTGACCCAGTCGATGAAAGTGTTTGTGGGTTTCACATGCAAGAGCTTGTCCAATTTGGGTAGACCTTCTATGACTTTCATCAACATTTTTTGGCTGAGTCGAAGGTCCCGCGTCATTCCTAGGATCTATTAATTCAGCGACCATTTCATCATTTAATAAGTCCATCATCACTGCATTGCCATAACTTAATCTGGTTCCCTCGTTATTCTAATTTGGTTGGGTAGTATGTGACATTGAGCTATGCATGTAGAGGATGTAGGATTGTTGGTCTTGGGAAGAATTTAGGGTGAAGGTTTGTGAGTGGTAAAAAGGGATTTATGGTTGGGGTGTTTGGTAGTTGTGTTCTTAGGGAAGTATGTGAGAATGAGTATTGATTATAATGGTTGGTGGGTGGTGTTTATGGTTGGGTGTATGATGTTGAGGAGATAAAATTTGGGTTTTGTTGTTGGTTGTTGTACGGGGTGGGTTAAATGATGGGTATGGATGATGGTAGTGTTGGCTTGGGGTATAAGGTTGTTGTGTTGGGTGTTACATGTAGGTTGTTAGGTGTTACATGTTGGTTGTTGGGTGTTACAAGTTGGTTATTAGGTGTAAGTTCTAGTTGATGGTCTGATGTGTTGGAAGTTTGGAGATGTGGGTTAGTTATAAGGGTCAAATAGGTATCTATTTTGTGTGTATACGTGCATGCTTGTACTTGGGAATCTATGCATGCATGTAAAATATTCGTGTTCGGTAATTCATGGGAGACATAGTTGTATTTGACTGAAACCCAGCCAATGATTGGGCGGCATAATTGTTTTTTAACTCCCAACCGGTCCTGCAATGGGCGGAAAATTTTCTTTTTTGACTGCCAGCCGGTCCTGCTATGGGCGGCAGGGTGTTAATACATTCTGCAGCATTCATATTAACCCGGACATGCATTGGGCGGTAGAGTTAAATTCCACTGACATCCGGTCATGCAATGGAAAGCACTGTGTAATTGAGATTTTTGACCATTTGACTAGTTAACCAGCATGCAAAATAGTGTGAATAAAAACAAAAAACTGATCCTTTTATAAATATCATTTGCTCAAATTATTTTACACCAACTCAAAACATTTTCATAACATTTGTGTGCAATTCCATAACAGAGGCTTATGTGGCTTTTCAAATGTGTATTTTTTATTGACACGTCAAATTTGTATTAAATTAATTTTTTTATAAGAAAACCAAGCCAAACACAGAAACCATATTCTTCTTCAGATACCCTTCTTCTTCTTATTCTTCGTCTCCTTCCCCCACCTTCGTCTCCCTCCTTCACTCACCTTATTCAGATACCATTCTTCTTCTTATTCTTCGTCTCCCTCCCTTCTCCCTCTATAATATCATGTCATCTTCATCAAGGAGAAGCAAGTTCGTGTCGTACCATTCCACGAGTGTGAGCAACCGTGAAGTGAGAAGGTGTGGGTGTAATGGTCCTATGATTTCATACATGTGCAAGAAAGGACAAAATAAAGGGAGAATATTTTGGTGATCTCTGTTTTGAAAAAATGAGGATACTTGCAGTTTATTCATTTGGGATGATGATATTGCACAAGTAAAGGATGATCATCAATGTGTAGATGCAGAATGGAGCAAAGATGAGAGCAAGGTGAAAGAGATGCAAGCTGTTGAAACTTTGAAGGAGCCATATGAATCTGCAATGAGGAAGAACAAGAGGTTGAAGATGAAGATAAAGTCATAGGCATTTTGGGGAAAACTGAAGACAATTTGTGTTATATTTTCCTTTTTGGTCAATAAGTACTTGTTAATTAGGTGTAAATGTTGAAATGATCTATGTATGTAATGTTGTCTCATTGATTTTGTAAGTTTGACTTGGTATGAACTATAATTTGGTGTAATTATTTTTGTAATGTTCAATTGGTATGACCTATAATTTGGTTTAAATGATTTGGTTCAGTTATGACCTTTAATCTTGATACAATGTGGCCTATAATATTCACACAACGTGACCTATAATTTAGACATAATATAATGTATAATTTTGACACACTTTGACCTATAATTTAGACATAATCTGATGTATAATTTTCACACAATGTGGCCTATAATTTTGACATAAACTGGTCTATAATGTTGACACAATCAGACCTATAATTTTGACATAATCTGAGCTATAATTTCCACACGATGTGACATATAATTTTCACATAATCTAATATATACTTTTCACACAATGTGATATATAATTTTTACATAGAAATTCAAACAGATTTCACCAAAATAGTTGTTATATAGCAAAAACGATTTCACCAAAACAAATTTCACACAATGTGAGTTACATCAGTACATTACGTAGAAAAATAGTTGTTGAAGCATTTCAATATAGTAATTGATCCATATTCATTACAATACATATGAGTTATAAAAAACACAAACAAAACATAAATATCCAAGCATGAACTACATTTTCACTGGGTTAGCCCCTTGCAAATTGTTGCCCAACTTTTTGATATCCTTCCACCACCAATAAATTCTTTTGTGCTTTCCTCTTCAGTTATCACCAATGGATCATCAAGTTTCTTACTAAGGCCAGATACATTGTTTGTTTACAGGGTCCTCAACCTTTCACTCTATCTTTTTGCAGCTTTCACATCAGATTTTGTCTTGTATCTGCTATGTGTTTTAATTCTGACTGGTTCACTGCAACTTGTCTTTGAAAATTTTGTTCTAATATCAGGAGCTTTGAAAGGTTTGTTCTTGTAAAGTTTTGGTTGTTTACCAAAGAAAACCTTGACACCATTTAGCTTTGGTTCAGTTGCCTTGAGAGATGATTTGTCAACACTCTGAGGCTGAATTTTTTTATTGTTAATTTATTTGCATGAAATATATATATATATATATATATATATATATATATATATATATATATATATATATATAATAACATTTCAATTAACACTAAGTATTAAATATGAAATGTATTTTATATATATTATAGTAATATATAAAAATGTATTTCATATATTTATGAACATAATTTATGTTACAGTAATATAAGTATTAAATATGAAATGAAGCAAATTACGTTTGAAGAGAAATCAATAAATATATATTTACTTTCAATTCATTATTTTATTTAATTTCAGTTTAATATTTATTACCCTTATATCACATATATTTAAGTTTAATTTCAGTTTAATATTAAATATTTAATATCACTTATATTTAGTTTCACTTATATTTATTACATTTAATATTATTTATTTTATTTATATTTATATTTAATATTAAGAGATATTTAATATTTATTATAATTAAATTAATATTAAAGTTTGAAATAAATTAATATTAATATTTTTTTTTATGTTTTAACTAAATTAATATTAATAAAAAAACTAAACTAAATTATTATTAATGTTTATCTAAATTAATAATTAATATATATTATATTTTTAAAACTATAAAAAAAAAAAATATATATATATATATATATATATATATATATATATATATATATATATATATATATATATATATATATATATATATATATATATATATATATATATATATATATATATATATATATATATATATATATATATATATATATATATATATATATATATATACGCCCTTCCTCGTCTCTGGGTGCCTAGGTATCCACCATAAGCCTTTCCTTGTTTGAACCTTGCCCTTTACTTCGACTCTATGCCATCCTAAGGTGCTACTAGAGGGAAGTATCTTATCAACGTCTATAAATGATAAATCATAACATAGCTTAAACTAAACTACCTAATCGGAAAAATGGAGTGCGATGAATGTTGTCATATAGTTTTATATCATAAAAATGAACGTTTATTTAAATTTTAAATATATATATATATATATATATATATATATATATATATATATATATATATATATATATATATATTAACGTTTAAATATACATATATATATATATATATATATATATATATATATATATATATATAATTCTTTATTATTTTTAAAAAACTATTTTTTTTAATATTACATAATGACGTTAGTATAAAAAATAAAATAAATTATTTTAAACTAAATTTTAAAATAAACTAAATTAACAATAATGTTTTCAAAATATAATCAAAACAAAAAAAAAAAGTGTGATTTAAAACGTTAATAAGTAGTATAAAAAATAAACTAAAATTTTAATATATTATTTTAATGTGTGGCATGAAATATTAAATATATTTTAATATTTAATATTTAAAAAATAAAGTAAATTATTAAATATAAATATAGTAAATATTTATTAAATATAAATATAGTTTATATAAATTAATGTAAATATTTATTAAAAATAAACTAAATTATTAAATATAAATATAATAAATACGAAAGTGAAATAAAATAAAATAAATAAATGATTGAAATTAATTTCAATTTTATTAAAATTATTATGGAATTAAATGATTGAAATGTCATTATATATATATATTATGCAAACAGATAGACAACAAAAACACAGCAACCCAATAGAAGGGGCGCCCCTTACAAGCATCATGTCATGGGTTTAATACTTCTTGAAGCTGAGTTTTTATGTTTTGATATTTTATCAAGCTTCATGTCATGGGTTCAACACTTCATAAAGCCATGTTTTTAAGTTTTGATATTGTATCATTTTAACACACAAACAATAAAATAATAATAAAAAAGTCACGTATAATTAAAATAAAAAGAAAAAATATATAAAAATCCAACAAAGCAGTACACGTCACATTAAAAAAAAAACCAACATAGCAGCGCCACGTCACAAATTCTGTTGACCAAATCCACTGAGCACTAGTGCAGAAATATGAAATTACACCCATTTTTTATACATTTAACACCCGTTATTGGAGGGTGTGAATTCAACGGGTGAAAAATGTCTGACAAATTTACACCCGTTTTAAGACTGGTGTAAATTTGATGTTTTATTACACTCTTTTTTATAGAAATCGGGTGTAAATTTTTACATATACACATTTATAGATAGTATTTTACACTCTTTTTTGTTTAAAACGAATGTATATACATTCCAGTTTACACCCTATTTTATAGAAAACGGGTGTAAATTTTATGTTATATTACACTCTTTTTTATAGAAATCGGGTGTAAATTTTTTAATATATACATTTATAGATGGTATATTACACCATTTTATGTTTAAACCAAATGTATATATATTCCACTTTACACCCTATTTTATAGAAAATTGGTGTAAATGTGTAAATAATAGCATTTCGATCAAACGAATTTACACTCAATTTCATAAATATCAAATGTAAAATGAGCAGTGAATACCTTAGAGGTTTGCAAATTTACACCCTATTTTCTTTAAATAGGGTGTAAAATCGCGGTGTATTACACCCATTTTTGCTATTGATGTTGGCATGTTTACACCCGATTTTACCAATGATGTTGGCATTTTACACCCAATTTTACCATTGATGTTGGCATTTTTACACCCGATTTTACCATTGATGTTGGCATTTTTACACCCTGTTTTCTTTAAATAGAATGTTTTTTTAGTTTCATAATTATATTATATTTAATTAGGTTTAGAACCTATAATTTTATTTAATCAAATATTTTGTATACCACTAAACATTCAATAAACAAAAAGTAGAACCAAAATAACCATTCTAACATCACGTTTACATATAATAAGTTAAACAACTACATGTTTTTCATTAAATACATGCAATACAAAATAACTACATAAACGTTTTGTTCGCTTACCATTGAGGTATCAATACCAATGAAACAAGAAAATACAGCAGGAGACACATAAACGTACAATAGTTATGCTTTGTCTAGATAATGAATGTCACGTAATACATTTCTAATAACATGAATCAACATCAGAACTATAATTCCTGATGGACCTCGACAATATGCACATGTCTGGAAGTTGCAACCATGACAGCATAACACAAAGACACATTGCAATAGATATGTACCGATATTGACAGGGTCGTTATCTTGCAGAAGCATCCTGCAGTAATGAGACATTGTGATTTTATGAGGTGTGTAATGGTTATCAACTCATGTATCTTCTCTGATCTTGCATGTCCCTCCTACACCCTCCTCTGTTTCACTGTAAATCTCCATGCTAAATTAAGATTCTCCGCATCACAAACATATATTCTATCCAACTATGACTACTAAGCTTCTTGATATTCTTTCAACTTCTTTACTTACATTACATACATATTTGTGTTTTACTATATAAATTACAGGCAATAAAATTTTGGCATGATATTCCCTGGTTCTCCTGAGAACTTTGAAGAGCCACAAGAATCTGAACAAAGAAAGGGACACAGGTATAGAGACAACCACCAAAAGGTTAACCGACTCAGAGAGGGTGATATCATTGCAATTCCTACTAATGTTGTATTTTGGATGTACAACAACCAAGATACTCCAATTATTACCATCTCTCTTACTAATACAGGTATAGAAGAAAATTTGTAATCTATTAGACAAGTCATACACACACACACTAAGAGTGTTTAATTCAATGGATTGGAAAAGTGTGAGTTTGAGTCGTTATGATGCACCAGAGGCTCTATTGTTCTTAATATGGGAATACATACATTAGTAAACCACGCATATGATAAAAGACAACATTAAAACCAGAAAAATGTTATGTAAGAATGACATAACAAGAATAAGAAAACTTTCAAGGCAAATAGAGAAACACTGAGTCCAAAATTATTCTAAGCTGATATTGAGTCCAAATTTCTTCTCGTGCAAATTCTCGTAGAATTCAGGCACTTAAACGAACCAGTGAAACAATTATAACGCGGCCACCTTATCGCCATGGGATTTCCTCACCTTAGTGGGAGGAACGTTGGGTGCTACTTTGTGATTTCTTATTTTATCCCATGAAGCTGGAAGGGAAAGGTAAAGCTATCTAAAACTAACCTTGCACGCATTTGTTTAACTGAACAAACGCTTGACAGAGATTGGAGAGTCTGGGGTCAGGTTATACAATGAGGAGTTGTCAATTACCCATCATATACATGGTTATCCATGAGATGGTTGTTTAGGTTCTGCTTTGGTACTTGATTGTGTTTGTCTGTGAAATGGAAAAGTTTCTCCTTTGTGGGATGTCTGAGAGAGAGTTTTTTTGTTGTTTTTCGGGTTTTCCGATGTTTTTAGTAAGGTCAGGGACCTAAGGTTTTTGATAAGTGTGCTCGCTAAGATTTCGCAATCTTATGCCTACGTATTCCCTGTTATGAAGTATAGGGAAATCAGAGCGATCGTAGTTCCTTCTATTCTAAGGAAGGAAAAGATGTCTGGTGTCTTGTTCAAAGCCCAAGATTGAAGCTAAAGGGTTGTTTGTTTGTGTCTTGTTCAAAGCCCAAGATTGAAGCTAAAGGTTTTGACTTAGAGAGAATTTGTCATCTCTAAAGGGAGATAACTCATCTGTTTATCACAAGTGCTTGAGTGACTGGTTTATAAAGGGGAATTACATTAACTGAAATGCATGGAGACCAGTAATGCCATAATTACCTTTACAGGTGGTTTGTCCTGAAGGAGAAAACTTTAACTCAGTGTGAGCAATGCCATTTGCCCTTAGGAATTCATGCTAAAAGAGGGACATTGGCTTGGATGTTTGTATCCAGAGGCTTGCTACTTACAACAATTAGATGACAGAGTTTTAACCAGGATAATGAGGGACTACAGCTTAGATGTGTATCAACAAGTGTGCCACTTATAGCAGTTATCTGGAATTAGGGTTTTGTTTTGCTTGACTGTTTTGATGAGTGATTTATACAGAGAAGTATCTTCCTGCAGAGAGATTTTGATTTCCTCTGAGGGGATATTGATTTTTGTGTGCCTTGATTAAAGCCCAAGGTTGAAGCTAAGAGGTTGATTGGATTCCACTGGGGAAATCATTATACAAAGCCTAAGAGGAGGCTATGAAAGACTGACTCAACAAGAGAGTATTTATTTGTGTCTTGTATAAAGCCCAAGATTGAGGCTAAAAGAGGTTTGACTCTTTGGGGAAAAGGTTTTATCTGTCTTGTACAAAGCCCAAGATTGAGGCTAAAAAAGATGACTCCACTGGGGAGGACATTTATGTGTGTCTTGTATAAAGCCCAAGATTAGGGCTAAAAAGATTGACTCAGGTGGAGAGTATCTGTCTTGTACAAAGCCCAAGATTAAGGCTGAAAGGGTTATGACTCTGCTTAGGGAGTGTTATTATCTGTCTTGTACAAAGCCCAAGATTGAGGCTAAAGGTTTATGACTCCACTAGGGAGACATTTGAGGGGTGTCTTGTACAAAGCCCAAGATTGAGGCTGACTGTTGAGGAAAAAATCATTATACAAAGCCTAAAAGAAGGCTGGTTGGGGAAATTTCTTATATAAAGCCTAAGAGGAGGCTAACTTCTGCTGAGGATTATTGATATCCAAAGACAGGTCCAAATTGGGGAATTCAACTCTAGCTGGGGATTACAAAAGAGTTGAGATATCAGATACCTTGAGGTTTAGATTCTATTGAAAATTTTGACAGTAAATTGGCCCATGCTGGGAAAAATTTAAGGGAAGGTTTGAAGATTGAGTTGTGAAACCTATTTGAGTTTCAACTCTGTTTGGAGATTGATGGAATGATCAGGGTTATTTCCTGTTCTTTAAGGAAAAAGGTTTCATTAAAATCAAAAGGGAAATGAGACTGTCCAAGTCTACTTGTATGAAGAGATTGGTTCTCAGTTGATGAATGATCTTTGTATGATGCCTAAGAGAAGGCTGTTATGTTAAGGGATAAGTTTCAACCCTAAACTGGTTTGATGTTTTGACTCAGAAAGACTGCTCTAGAAAAGGATGACTAGGTTCTGTCCTATACCTTTAAGAGGTCTTTGGATCCTTGTATTAAGCCCAAGAGGAGGCATGAGACTTCTAAGAAGCCTGAGGGTCCTTGTACAAAGCCCGAGAGGAGGCTGGGGATGCTTTTATGAAGCCTGTGGGTCCAAATTTAAGAATGTTCAAGAAAGGTTTCATCGCAAACTAATCCTTTCTTTAGTGAACAGTTCTAGAGTTTGAAGAAATTCAAGAGAAGTTTCACCGAAAATTAATCCTCTCTGGGGAAACTGAATTTCTTTGACAATTTCTAATAGTGACAGTCTGAGAAAAGTTTCACCGGGAATAATGTCTTTCTCTTTGTTCCATATTGTTTAAGCCCAAGAGGAGCAAGACTGTATCTGGAAAGTCCTATGGGGAACTAGTTTGACTGTATTGAAAGAGTTATTAACTGGCTTTACCTAATTCTAGACTTAGTTGTCGGGGAAAACTCGAAGTAGATATACAAGTATATATACAGTTGATATATGATAAGTATTTAAAAGGATATGAAAGAAGGACTTACAGGTGAGCAAGTTTCCAGCAATACAGTTATATATATGACATGTATTTAAAAGGATGAAAGAAGGACTTACAGGCGTGCAAGCTTCCAGCAATACATACATATATATATATATATATATATAAGCATGTAAAGAAAGCTGATAAAAACTTACAGGTGAGCAAGCTTCCATAGCTGTATGGATAGTTGTTCAAAGAAATTGAAGAAAGTTTTGATAAAAACTATACATTTGAATTTAAATTACAAAGAAAGTTGTTTTGAAACAGAAGCTTGGGGCTTATTCAACAAGAGATGCCCAGATGACTTATTTGATAACATTGATCAGACAGTAATATTAACAGATGTTGTGGGACTTATACCATAGCGGGGGCCCAAGGTTATTGTATTTACAAAGAGGATTGGGTCTTACACTCTAATAGAGGGCCCAAAGATTATTTTTGTATAAAATATGGGACTTACAACTCAGGGAGAGGCCGAGATGAAAAAAATGATTGCACTGTTATTTTGAAAGTTGGATCGGGACTTATACAATGACTGAGGCCCAAATTTATTTATGTACAAAGGAGGGTTGGGTCTTACACTCTCTTAGAGGCCCAAAAGTGTTTTAAAGAAAAAGAAATGGGTCTTATAGCTCAAGGAGATGCCCAGGTTATTTTGTTTTGAACTGGCGATTGCGCCGAGATTTTTGAAATCGTAGTGGGTCTTATACAATGAATGAGGCCCAAAAAAGTTTTGGTTAAAAAGGGATTGGGTCTTACACTATATTAGAGGCCCAAAGTGTGTTTGAAAAGATTTGTTAGGGTGATAGTGATCAAAAACCCTAATTTGATTGAAAAATACATTTTTTATTTGAATAAAAATCATTTAAAATAATCAAAATTGTCAAACATGTATAAAAAAACAAGTTATGATCTAGGATAAATGTTTGAAAAATCATGTTTTATCCCTAGAATGATTTAAAATCATTTGAGTTTGAAAAATCAAGAGAAAATAAATATTTTCAATTTGTTTAAAAACAAATATAATAAACTCTTTATGAAAATATTAAATATATAAAATAAAAAATATTTTTATGAAATTTTGGCAAAATAAAATAGTTTACCATTTTTATGAATTTTGAAAAAAAATAATTAATTCAAAAACATAAAAACTCAAAGAGAAATTAATTTTTCAAATCATTTAAGAAAATAATATGAAAAATATAAGGAAATTAGACAAGTGATAAAAAAATTGGTCATGGGTGGGGATTGAACCCACGACCTCTCGCCCTCCAACTCATAAAATACGCCTTTGCCAACTGAGCCAGTGTGTGCTGGTGATAACTAAACCAAACCAACATATAATATATGAAAAGTGTGTGGCAAATTCAAATTTCATGCCAGACTTCATCTTCTTCCTTGAGCCAAATACGTGAAGCTTCCTATCTCACTCGTTTCTCAATCATTTCATATGATCCAAATATGAAAATCATGCGTTTTTGAACAAGGAATGCAATGGCAATACTCAATTTTGTTTAAATTAATTGAATAAAAAGATAACATGATAAAATCAGATGAACCCTAAAAATTGCAAAACTTAATGAAATCTCATACAAGAATCATAAACAGTAATTGATTGAGGGTAAATGATCTACAAACAACCAGAAACACAATGGTAATCACAAAATATGTTTATGATGCATGATTCAATGAGTTTGGAAGTTTGAGGCTTACCTCTTGCAGCTGGTGATCGAGCTTGCTGATGGAGATGCTGTAATTTAGTTCCGATTATCTGGATAGCTTCCTTAGATGCCAAGGAGTGTGTCTGAATGCTTGGAGTGATTTGAAATGGGCTGGAACTTGATATGGTACCTTAACTGCAACTCTATCAAGAACTTGAGCAGTTGGAGGGTGATTTGATGAATTTGATGTTCCAGATGTTATGTTAGTGATTAGATCAACTACATATGATGTTTATGAGGTGTGTATATGGTTGGTTTGGTTTGAATCACTCTCATTAATTCTGAAACTCCGATGGTGACTTGAGTTAGAAGGAAAAATTAGAGTGAAAGTGTGATTTTGAGTAAAGCCTCAGTTTGGGAGCTTTGGTGTACTTAAACTGGTCACAACTGAGCTCTATTTATAGTGTGTCAAGTTTGTTTTGGCATCAATAGTGAATGGCAACTGCAGCAGACTTTTCTTCAATGGTGATCAAATAGAATCTTTGGTCTTCACTAGCCATTAACTTGAGTCAATGAAGCAGACCTATGGTCTTCTGATCTTGGAGTTTATCTTGACTCATTCAGTTAGTTTTGTCTTAGTCCATGCCAGCTTGAGTCAATGGTGATCAAATGGTGATCAAATGGAATCTTTGGTCTTCACTAGCCATTAACTTGAGTCAATGGAGCAGACCAATGGTCTTCTGATCTTGGAGTTTATCTTGACTCATTTAGTTGGTTTTGTCTCAGTCTATGCCAGCTTGATGCATCAATTGAATGCTCCTTTCCAAATTTGGAGTTTTTGGATTTTTCATCATTGAATCCCACATGCCAACATTGATGGTTTCTTGACTTGCAAGGCTGGTGGTTCAGAAATCCTTGCCTTAATCTGATCCTCATGGACTTGGGAAGATGACAAAGTTGGTAAGATGACAAAATTGAACAAAGAACTCGTGTGGCACAAGAAATGCACATAATCTGCCTAATGCTGTCATGAAGCCAGTTTGCATCAAGGCATTTTGTGAGATTCATAACTCCTAGCTCAAATGGAGTTTGATTGAGTTCTTGGACATTTTCGAAAGCTGATGTATCCTACTTCAACATGATGTCTAACTTTGGTTTTGAATCAACTTGCATTACAATGAAAAATGCCTCTACATTTTGGAAAAAGTAAGACAGATTCTGACTTAGTGAAAATTTCACTAAGTGTTGGAAAAAATGTCATTTTCATGTTTTTGTGATTTTGTTCAATCCATAACTCATGATCCATGAAGATTTGGAATCGCTTGAAGTTGACACTCTTAAAGTATGTCAGATGGACTTTCATTTGAGCTTTGAATGGGAGTAAAAGGCCTTAGGGTTTAGGAGATATTGCCTTGCAAAGTTGGTACCTAAGCCATTTTTTTCCATAACTTAGAAAAAATTAAGTTTTCTATGGTTGCCCCTTTTACAAGTTAACTCAATTTTCTTGATTTTTATTGATGAATGATGATTCAAATAACATGTTAACATCATTTTGGGGTTGAGGAAGCCTTGGTTGACCAAAAATTTCAAAAGTCGAACTTGGTTTTGGCACAGTTGATTTTTTCATCAGATGAATTTTAAATTTTGTGATCCTTTTGTGAAATCAATCCTTGGGCCTTATTAAACTTCATGGATGGCCTCTAGGGGTATTTAGGAATGTCTTGGACCCTTCCCCAAGGTTTGAGATCATGGGTAGGTCAACAGTCAATGGTAGGGTTGACTTTTTCATCAGAAACCCTAATTTGTGATCAGATGGTTTTGAGTTCTTGTGGCTTATGAATCAAGCTATTTGAGTCAATAAAATCTTATAGATATATCAATATGATGTATTTGAGGTCCTTGAAGTTCATCTTGAAGCTTCAAGTCATTCCTTACTTCACAAGTTAACTCAAGGGTTGAATTAGGTCAAATCCCTAATTCCTGATTTTTTGATATACGGTATTTCAAGGTGATTTTTCCATTGTGGATGGGCTCTTGAGATTCTTTTGAGTTAATTGGAACATACATTGAGCTATTGGCTTATGCCCAGATGGAAATTTTCATCTGGAGGCCCTGTTCGACCCAAACCCTAATTTGGTGACATTGGCGATCCTGAGGCTTGATCCTCTTGGAATGCTGCATACTTATGCTTAATTCTTGATATAGGAGACCCCTTGATCCTTCATGGATGTTTGAAAGACTAGACAAGTTAGAGATCATGTCATTTCTTGATTGATCTTTTGTGTAAGTGATCTGAGAGGGGTTAAAACCCTAATCCTTGATTGTAGAGAAGGCTCAATAATCCCTAAGGAGATTGATGAGGTATGATGGTGCATCCATATTGTGGTGATGATTCTCACAATGATGGGAAATCTTGGTGGTCAAAATTTGGGGTATGACAGATGACCTTATTTAATCTTCTTGGACCCAAAGGTGTGAATGATGAAGATATTTGGACATTCAGGGTGCAAGTGGATTAAATATCGGAATACCTAAAATTTTGGCGGTGTTTATGAACGGAAGTTTGCTCATTCATCTTCTTTTTCTAAGCGTTGATACATAGAAAAGGTAAAACTTCCCCTCGATCCTGGTCTTCGGCCAAGGAACTGGTCTCAGTTTCTGAAATAAACTTCCCCTCGATCCTGGTTTTCTACCACGGAACTGGTCTCAGTTTCTTTTGTCAATAAACTTCCCCTTGATCCTGGTCTCCATCCATGGAACTGGTCCCAGTTTCTTTTGTCAAGTTCCTTTTCTTGACAAGGGATGCTATCTACCGTAGCGGTTTTTATCAAACTTCTCGCTGAGTCTTACCAGGGGAGATGCCATTTAATGGATGTTTGAAGTCAGATTTGCTGGGGACACCCATTCGTCTGAGCCGTAGAGGTGTGCAAACTTCTCTGTTTGGAGATGTCATTTGTTGACTCTACTGGGGAAATTGAGTCTCTCGGGAGACTACTTTTATTCGGGGATATCACATTTTCCTTCGGGATTCTCAAGGAGAAATTCCATGTGACGTAATCCAATTTTGAGGTGATGATGACTTTATTAACATTGGGTTTCTTTGGAGAAAGACCAATGTATTGTCGAGAGTCTTTTGTTAAGAGGCTTTCTCTGGGGATTTTCCTTAATCTGGGAAAGCAAAGGCATCATCTTCCATGCTGAAGAGTGATATTCCAAAGGTGTCTGTTGATCGTCTTCTTGTCTTTCAAAGGTTCAAGTTATCAAAGTGGTCAAGGACGGGCTCCGGTCCAGAAATAAACTGGGGAAGAGATCGCTTAGACAAAACATTTCCTGACGAGGAAAGTACTGATAACTCAATTGATAAGAGGACCTTTATCACTTGGGAAATGAGATTGACCAACGTGATAATAATGCGATATGAATATGAACATGAATTATTAATGCATGATGTATGTATGTTTATGCTGACAAAACTGACGCGACATACAGACTAGTGAATGAACAGGATTGGATACTCGGCCTCTGTGGGGAATGAAAAGTATCATCATTCAGGGTAGCAATACTGCCTTGCTTAGGAGAAGTAGACCCCGTGGGGAGAAAGAACTGTGTTGGGATATCAGGTGAAACCTGACGTTTAAACAGTTGATCCTTCATTCAGGTACACTGGTTGAGAAGGAGTACTTTGATTCTGCATTTTGAAGTTAATCACCTCCGGGGAAGCGGTCAATGTTCTTTCAGACGTTTAAAGTCAAAAGGAAATGCCATCTTTATTTTAAACGCAGAAGAAAAGTTTTGCAAGTAAATTCATTTTTGTTTTATTTCAAGAATCGTTGAGCATGTTAAAATGTCATTCTATAAAGAAAAAATAAATAAGAGTTGCAAGCAAAAGCACAAGGGCTCAAATTTTATTGATAGAATGGTAATCAGCCAAGCGCGTGATACCATTGAGTATTTACAAAGTTTAGAAAATGGTAATTTACGGGAAAAGGGTTACATTAAAACATAACGACCGTTATCCTTCTACTAACTTTGAATTCTGGACATTCTGATGACTCCGGATGAAGTTGTTTTTTTTTATGGAAAGTAATACCGCTGGGGAATTTACCCATGTTAGATGTAGTTACTTGCCATGAATCCCTAATTTTTGCCTGGATTGTACTTTGGGATTTCCAATCCACCGGGATGATTTTCGTTTATGTCTCTAATTTTTTCCTGGACCGCATTTTTGGTTTTTCAATCCACCGAGACGTTTTTTTTTAGTTTAGGCAAAGTATTTCTTGACTACATCAACATTCGTAGGGTAGGCAAATTCCTCTCCGTCCATAGCTGCGAGTCTCGAGGCACCGCCTGAGAAGGCTTTCTTGACCACATAGGGGCCGTCATAATTCGGAGTCCATTTGCCCCGAGAATCAGTGAGAAATGATTGTATCTTCTTGAGCACAAGGTCTCCTTCTCTGAAGACGTGAGGTCGGACCTTTTTGTCAAACGCTTTCTTCATTCTCTGTTGATACAACTGACCATGGTATAGAGCCATTATTCGCTTCTCTTCGATCAGATTCAGTTCGTCGTGCCGGCTTTGGCACCATCCAGCTTCCGTGAGCTTGGATTCCATCAATATCCGGATTGATGGGATTTCTACTTCTATGGGGAGCACTGCCTCCATGCCATATACTAGAGAGAAAAGGGTTGCCCCTGTTGAAGTGTGGACGGTTGTGCGATAACCGTGAAGAGCAAAGGGTAGCATTTCGTGCCAGTTTTTGTAGGTTACAACCATCTTTTGAACGATTTTCTTAATGTTCTTGTTAGCCGCTTCTACCGCTCTATTCATCTTAGGTCAGTAGGGAGATGAGTTATGGTGTTCAATCTTGAACTAGATACACAACTCTTTCATCATATTATTGTTTAAGTTGGATCTATTATCTGTAATGATCATGCTCGAAACACCATAACGGTAGATGATATTATTTTTTATAAATCGGACTACAACTTGTCGGGTTACATTAGCGTACGACGCTGCTTCGAACCACTTGGTAAAGTAGTCAATGGCGACTAGGATGAACCGATGTCCGTTTGAAGCCTTTGGTTCAATCATGCCAATCATGTCGATTCCCCATATGGAAAACGGCCACGGGGAAGAAAGAACTTTGAGATGTGTTGGCGGTACATGGATTTTGTCAGCGTATATCTGACACTTGTGACACCCTCTCATGTACTTGTAGCAGTCAGATTCCATCGTTAACCAATAGTACCCTGCTCTTAGGATTTTTCTCGTCATTGTGTGTCCATTGGCATGAGTGCCAAAGGATCCTTCGTGAATTTATTTCATCATCATGTTTGCTTCTGGTTTGTCTACGCATCTGAGCAAAACCATGTCAAAGTTTCTCTTATAGAGTGTATCACCGTTCAGAAAAAAGTTTCCAGACAGTCTCCTGAGAGTTTTCCTGTCTTTTCTAGATGCCCCAGGTGGATACTCTTGTTTTTGAAGGTAGCATTTGATATCGTGGTACCAAGGTTTGTCGTCTATGACTGCTTCAATCGCGAAGATGTAAGCGGGCCTTTCTAGGCGCATTACGTCAATCTTAGGTACGTCGTTCCATTGACCTACACTAATCATGGAGAGAGAGTGGCTAATGCATCAGCCATGTGATTTTCTTCAAGAGGGATGTGGTGAAACTCGATTCTGTTGAAGAATGGTAACAACTTTTTCGTGTAATCTTTGTAAGGAATCAGCCCGGACTGGTATGTGTTCCAATCTCCTTTGATCTGATTGATAACAAGGGCCGAGTCACCATATACATCCAAGTTTTTGATCCTTAAGTCGATCGCTTCTTCGAGACCCATGATACATGCTTCGTATTCGGCCTCGTTGTTCGTACACTTGAATGTCAATTTGGCGGTGAAAGGAATGTGGGTACCCTGAGGGGTAACAATGATTGTCCCAATTCTATTTCTGTAATTATTGACAGCTCCGTAAAAAATTAGTCCCCTTGGGAACCTGGTTCTGGCCCTTCATTGGGTAGAGGTTCATCGCAATCTTTCATTTTCAGATACATGACATCTTCGTCTGAGAATTCAAATTCGATCGATTCCTGATCGTCAATCGGTTGATGAGACAAATAATCGGCTAAAATACTTCCTTTGATGGCTTTTTGAGCGTGGTACTCGATGTCGTATTCCGATAACAACATCTTCCAACGGGAAATCCTTCCCGTGAGAGCAGGTTTTTCAAAGACATACTTGATCGGATCCATTTTGGAGATTAACCAAGTAGTGTGGCAAATCATGTATTGGCGAAGACGTTTGGCTGCCCAAGCCAGAGCACGGCAAGTTTTCTCAAGCATAGTGTACCGAGTTTCACAGTCGGTGAATTTCTTGCTTAAATAGTAAATGGAAGACTCTTTTCTTTTGGTTTCGTCTTGTTGGCCAAGCACACAACCCATCGAGTCTTCCAAGACTGTTAGGTAAATGATCAGTGGTCTTTCTTCCACTGGAGGTGATAAAATTGGTGGATACAATAGATATTCCTTGATACTGTTGAAAGCTTTCTGACAATCTTCTGTCCATACACAATCTTGATTCTTTCTGAGTAGTTTGAAGATTGGCGCGCATGTCGCGGTCATGAGGGATATAAACCTTGAGATGTAATTGAGACGTCCCAAAAATCCTCTGACTTGTTTCTCTGTTTTCGGAGAAGGCATTTCTTGAATGGCCTTGACCTTGTTCGGATCAACTTCAATCCCTTTCTGGCTGACGATGAACCCTAGGAGCTCTCCTGAGCGGACACCGAATGTACACTTGTTAGGATTCAAGCGGAGTTTGTATTTTCTTAGACGTTCGAACAATTTTGACAAATGTTCAATGTGTTCCTTCTCTGTTTTTGATTTGGCAATCATATCATCGACATACACTTCAATTTCTTTGTGCATCATGTCGTGAAAAATAGTCGTCATGGCCCTTTGATAGGTTGCCTAGGCATTCTTCAAACCGAACGGAATTACCTTGTAACAAAAGGTGCCCCATGGGGTGATAAAGGAAGTTTTCTCCATATCTTTCGGCGTCATTTTAATCTGATTATAGCCCGAGAATCCATCCATGAAGGAGAATACTTTGAACTTTGTTGTACTGTCTACCAGCATGTCAATGTGTGGTAAGGGGAAGTCATCATTTGGACTTGCTCTGTTTAAATCCATGTAGTCTACACACATCCTGACTTTTCCGTCCTTTTTCAGAACTGGCACTATGTTAGCTAGCCACTGGGGATATTCTGAGGTGGCGAGGAAACCAGCATCTATCTGTTTGTGCACTTCCTCTTTGATTTTGATAGCCATGTACGGGTGAGTTCTTCTCGACCTTTGCTTTACTGGCAGACATTCTGATTTTAACGGTAGGTGATGTTCCACGATGCTGGTATCCAACCCTGGCATGTCCTGATAGGACCAAGCAAACACATCGGGAAATTCTCTGAGAAGCTTTATCAAGCCTTCTTTGACTGTCGGACTGAGCAGTGCCCCAATCTTGACTTCTTTCCTTTCTTTCTCTGAACCCAAATTTACCGTTTCCAACGGCTCTTTGTGAGGCTCAATAGACATTTCCTCTTGTTTGAGTAATTGGGAGATCTCTTCTGGAATTTCTGCGTCCTCTTCTTCTTCAGCTTCAAATACCGGGAATTCAAAGTTGGGAGAAGGCATGAGATCGTATGTTTCAACGGGGTTTAAAACAAGCAATCTGCATGGCGTGATGATTTGTTTTTTATAAGAGATAGAGGGAAATGCAAGAGTGTGTGCATTGTATTTTTTGAAAAATGCTTGTTTTTTAATTGAGTTTGTTTTAGGATTACCATTTTCTGAAAAGCGAAAAGGGAAAACATCAATTAATGCGGGAATTATAGAATGACATTTATTTATTCATGATTTGTCGATTCTTGAAATTATAGCCCTATAAAACAAAACTTTGTCGCTTTGGGCGAAGCGAAGAGGGACATTTACAAAAAGTGAGCCCTATAAAAACATTTGTTTCACCTGGGCGGGGTGAAAGGTTAAAACAAAGACGGCAATTACTTAGACTTATGGACGACTTTCGGGACATCGACAGCAACCCATTAGCGATGAACTCCTTGGCGGATCACAAAGTTTGGCACCTTCTTTCTTGATTGGTCCTCAGAAATGACGCTGGTTTTTGGCGGATCAGGATTATTGGAGTCATCCTCCCAGGCAGAGTTGTCGTAAACGAACTCTTCTGTTGTATTTTCTATAGTGTTTTCACTCTCAAGGGAGTCTTCCCATCCAATTGGCTGGATATCTTCGAGTTTGATACGAGAAATTTCTGGAGCAGTGTACTTGACTAAGAAGTCGTACTTGCCGCTTGGCTGTCCTAAAGTATCCCATACTTCAGCAGGAGAAGAAGAGTCATCTTCCTCGATGATATTGACCTCTGGAAAAGCGTAATTGATGAACTCTTGTCCTGCAGTCTGTGCAGGTTCATCGTTGTGATGAGTGTTTTTAGAATAGCCAGAGTAATGATCCCATGACTGGGTGGGGCGCAGGTATTCTTCTCAATGTTGCTCAACTGATATGCCTCGTTGGGCTGACTCTTTTGCCCCAAGTCCTCTGGGAATGGCTTCCAGACAGGAGAGTCACCCAGTGGGTCATGATAGTCATAGTCGAAATTATCTTTCATTGGTTCATCTTCCAATGAGTTAGGTAGAGCACGACATCCCTCAGGATCACAATCTCCATACATCATCCTGACATCCGATCTGGGCATATATCTCAGACTTTGTGTGGGAAAGAAAAATGGCGTATGTGTCTCTCCTTGAGACAGAGAACCGTCCTCGTTGAGATATAATTTCCATCCTTCATCTATATCGGAGGAGTTACTCTCATCGATAGTGTGTACTTCTTGAGACACTGGGTGAAGGAATCCTCCGCTGAGGAAGAAATCCTGAATAGGACGAAAACTTTCGTCTTTCTTGGCAGTCTGGGTACAAGTCGAGGAGAAACCTAGACCTTTCTTTGTCTTGTTATCTTTAGGAATCACAAGTTGTCCCCATCCTCTTACGTCGCTACTCTTGATCACTTCGAGAGCGTCATTGTATGAGGAAATCGACGTTCCTTTCTCAGGTCGATTCTCATTGCTCACCGAGAGAGCTTGGAACTGGGTTCCAACAACCTCCTCTGGTTCTACACAAGAAAATGATGATAAGTTGCTCACGATTAAGGCTTGTTCTCCACAGACTGTGACTAGCTTGTCATTCTTGACGAACTTCAGCTTCTGGTGAAGTGTCGAAGTGACTGCCCCAACCTCGTGTATCCAGGGTCTTCCTAATAAACAGCTGTAAGCTGCCCGGATGTCCATGACCGGGAAAGTGACTTGAAAAGTGTGACGGCCGATGGTTATGGGAAGATCGTCCTCGCCGATAACTGTTTTTCTAGATCCGTCAAAAGCTTTGACAATGATCTCACTGCCTCTCATCGGAGCTCCTTGAAATGACAGTCGTGTTAAAGTTAACTTTGACATAACATTCAGAGATGATCTTGTGTCTACCAGTACGCTGGCTAAAGCATCGTCTTGGCAGTTGACTGTAATATTAAGCGCCATATTGTGATTTTTGCCTTCTTTCGGCAGTTCCTCGTCACTGAACCCTAAGTTGTTGCAGGAAGTGATGTTGGAAATGATATTGTCAAATTGTCCTACAGTTACATCCTGTTCCACGAAGGCTTTCTCTAAGACTTTCTGCAAAGCTTCCCTGTGAGCTTCGGAACAAGTAGGAGAGATAATACAGAGATTCTAGACGGAGTTTGCAACAGCTGGTCTACAATGTTGTACTCGCTTTTCTGGATGAGCTTCAGCATCTCATCGTTGTTCTTTGAAAGTTCGGAACTACTGGACTGCCCGACTTGCTGATTTGGAACTTCTGTTTGAGGTTCCTTTTCCTTGGCGGGTTCTCCAACTCCTTTGTTGAAGATCCGGCCGCTCCGTGTGACTTGACTGATGTCGGCAATGTTTACGACGGAGGGTAATGGAGTTTCTTTTCCATTTTCAATCGTGGTTGCACCGTACTTATAAGGGATCGCCTTATTTGATTTGTACGGTATTGGTCCCAGTAAATAGATCACCACTGAAGCCTTTTGATTTCTCTGACCATCATAGGCAGCCTCAATTGGTTCGAGGTTGAGAATCTTTCTACTGTCAAAAGGAACTTTCAACTCGTTGAGCAGAGGAATTATGGCGTAAATGTCTTTGGCCATTTCATGGTTGGAAATGATGACAACATCTTCAACTTGATCAGGAAGATAATCTTGTATTACGTTGATCGACCCAAAACATGAACACGGTCGAATCTCTTTCCAGTCCAACTGATTTTAAAGAGTTGATCGTACAAGATAACACCCTTGGTTGTTCTCTTAACATACTCTACAACGTTCATAATTAGGAGGTGGCACCCGGCCACGCCCACTTTGTATACAATGCATTTTGACCAGATCTGTTTCCATCGAGCGGACATCCTGACTCTGATGTCTACTGGGATTTTTGTCAGTCATATTGATCCGTTGTGTAGCTTTGTCCAAGTAAATTGGAAGCCACCAGTGGTCCAACAAGTGTTGGAGTGTTCTTTGGACAAGCTCACAGCCTTGGTCGTCCTCCTGACACTCTTTACAGTCCTGATAATCATGTGAAGCCATAAAACCGAGCCTGACTTGCTTAGCATGTAGTTCTAACAGACTGGTGTTCATCAAATGTATGTCGAATATCTGAACCATATTTACTTGATGAGTATTTCTTTCCTGATAATCCTGGATCCATCCAAGATCCATTTGACGTTAAAGGGCCTCTTGTACAAAAGAGCATCCCTGATTGCTTGTTGAGCAGATCTGACAAGCGTTATAATCATGTCGTGGCAGATTATGATATTGACTTTGCCTTGAGTGCATGGCTACCAAATTGACATTCATCGCAAGGATGTTGCGGTTCTGAACAATGTTGGGATTTGAATGAGCCATGTTGACTTCTCAGATTCTGTGATCTTGAATCCATCCGAGATTCATCTGTTCTTGTAGAGCTAACTATACTACAAAATATCCTTGATTATTATTTAAGCAGATATCACACTGGTGATAGTTGTGAGGTGGTACATGTTCGTACCCGCTCTGCATGCAATGCATCCTGACCAGATTGGTCCCCAACTGGAGTACATCACGAATTTGGTAACTGCAGCTAAATTCCTCTTATACCAAATTTATTGCAGCCTTGTCATGTCGTGGCAACAGGTTCGTCTGAAGATTCAGATTAGTATCTTTAAAAGATAAGACCCCATTCCTGACAAGTTTTTGTACGTCAGATTTGAAACTGAGACAGTTTTCGATACTGTGCCCCGATCCTCCTTGATGGTAAGGGCAAGTTTGATCCGCTTTGAACCAAAAGGGCGGATTTTTCGGTACTGCAAGAGGAGACCTAGTTTGGGCGTGCCCCTTGGCCAGTAACAGTGGAAAAAGTTCCGCGTACAACATCGTTATAGGGTCAAACTGTGGTGGTCGTGTTGTACGATTATTATTGTTGTACTTAGGACGAGCCTGCTGAAGAGGCTGTTGAGTCCTTTCCTGGTACTGTTGTTGACTAGGTTGATTTTGAGCAACCTGAGGTTGATAAGTCGGAACTGGCGCAGGGTTGATAACGGGAGTTATTGCTGCCACTGTTTGATATCGTCGCCTCTGTTTTCCTCGGGAGATATTGCTAATTTCTTGTTCCTTCTTTTTCTGAAAAGAACTACCGTATCTTTTGGTACTGCTGGAGGGTTCAACCTCTTTGGCTAACCGTCCTTCTCGGACTACCTCTTCAAGGCGTACTCCCATGTTTACCATCTCGGTGAAATCATTGGGCGCACTAGCGACCATTCGTTCGTAGTAGAATGAGCTTAAGGTTTTCAGAAAGATCTTTGTCATCTCTTTTTCCTCAAGAGGTGGACAAATCTGGGCGGAAATTTCACGTCATCTCTGAGCGTATTCCTTAAATGTCTCTTTGTCTTTTTGAGACATCGCTCTGAGTTGATCTCTATCTGGTGTCATGTCCAGGTTATACTTGTATTGTTGGACGAAGGCTGCGCTGAGATCTCTGAAAGTATTGATCTTAGTGCAGTTTAAACCCATGTACCATCTGAGAGCGGCACCGGTTAAACTGTCATGAAAATAGTGGATCAGTAGCTGTTGATTTTCTGTCTGAGTTGACATCTTTCGAGCGTATATCACCAAGTGACTTTGAGGGCAACAGTTGCCTTTGTACTTCTCAAAGTCGGGCACCTTAAATTTGTGCGGGATTTTGACATTCGGGACCAAGCAGAGGTCCGCGGCGTCCTTTCCAAATAAATACTGACCGCGAATGGCATGCAAATCCTTTTGCATTTCCAAGAACTGTTCCTAGAACACGTTCATTTTTTCATACATCTCTTCGTTTCCACCAGAGATTGTCTGTGGAATCTGTCCTCCCGGGACAGTGTGTACCACTACTTGTGGTATGGTCATTACATCGGTGACTCTGGGTTCCTCAGACCCCTGAAGTTTGTAATCTTCAGGAATTCCTGTTGTAAATCTTGCGTCCTCACTTTCCCGAAGTTTGTAACCTTCTGGACCAGTGGCTCCTGCTACAGTTTCCGGGTCTTTCGGGACCGGCAGAATGTATCCTTCAGGGATAATGTTAGGGCATACCCCGTGGCCGACCCTTAGACATGTTGTACCGCGGATGAATCTCATGTGCCTCCACTATGGGCGTAGATGTGATCTCCGAGATCACAGTCCTTTGCTGATGTTGCTCCGGAGCTGCTGCCAGGGATTGCATGTCACTGTGAAGTTTCTTCATATCGTCCTTTAGAGCGTCAATTTCTTCTCTCAACTCTCTATTCTCTTCCTCGAGGTCGTTCATTTTCTTTTGTCGATTCGCCCGAGTATTGTATGAGTAAGACAGTTTGACTCTAGAATTGAGATGCGCGCGTGAGACTCGAGAGAATGCGTTATGTGAGAATGATGAATGCAATGACATAATTTTTTTAAAGTTTTTTTAGATTTAATCAAAAAGAAACTTTAAATAAATTGAAAATATCATACAGAGAGGGGAAACCCCTTTTTATTGAATTGAAGGATTGCGATATGTTACAAAGAAAATTACAGTAATTTACAAAGTGCTCAGAGGCCAGTTCATGTAGTTTCCTTTTCTTCGATCGAGGTTCTTCAACCGTTGTCGGGTTATCAATTCTTTGCTAAATGAAAGGAGCGAGTAAATTCTTTTGATCTTCACAACTCTCTACAGCATGTTGTTCTAATATTCCGATTAGAGCATCATTTTCTTTTAACAATTCTTGGATTTTGATACACTCCACATTGGGAGTTCGGTATTTGTTTTTCCAAGAGTTATTCTCTCGTTGAACTTTGTTGAGAGCAACCTAGAGTTTTTCCGTATTAGACATAAAATAAAGGACAGACTCCTTTAACGAAAAAACTTCTTGGCGAGGGTAAAACATCCTCAACTTGAGGGCTCTAGTTTGTACCCAGTGGAGATAAGGCTCCAAGGAGATACAGTCCAATTTTCCTAGAGACTCTCGTCCTTTCCTGTGAATGTGTTGCCAGGCATGCACTATTTCCTTCTTAAGTGCTCTGTCATTTTCTCCTTTGAAGAAAAGACCTTCCAGATGAACATTTCGCGGGATATGTCTCATCGGGTATCCGAATTGACGACGAGCTAAAACTGGATGATAATTAATTCCACCTTTAGTTCCTATGAGAGGTACATTAGGGAAGTTTCCACATCGGTCGATGATTTCTGCACCCTCATAAATCCTATTTGACCAGTCTATGTCAGAGTTGGTGAGAGACATGATTCTCTGCGACCGACGTAAAGTGTTCTTATGATCCTAAAAAACAGTAGACTTGGGTAGATGGGAAATAAACCATTTGTAAAGCAGGGGTACATGGCACGTGATCATTCCTCCGCTGTACAAATTCCTTAAGTGAAGAGAATGATAAGTATCTGCGAGCAGAGTTGGTACAGGGTTTCCAATCAGAAATATCTTAATGGCGTTAATATCAACGAAGTTATCGATGTTGGGAAAGAGGAATAATCCGTAAGTGAGTAAAACAAAGATATCTTCGAAAGCGGTTAGGTTTCCTATGCTGGCAAAGTATAGGGCTTTCTCCATCGGGAATTTAGCTGGTAAGCCCTGGATTCCTCCCTTAGTGGTTAAATGAGTCCTGACCTCTGACTCGTCTAAATAGAATGCTCTTGCAATGATTTGTTCCTTTGGAATTTCTTCCAGTCTAGAAAAGGGAGCTTGGTCAGTGATTGGTAAATCAATCAGGTGAGAGTACTCCTCTAGGGTTGGTGTCAGTTGGTAATTCGGAAAGATGAAACAGTGATAGACCAGATCATAAAACTGAATCAGCATAGACAAAATTCCTTCAACTACATTGACCCTTAACAGAGACAACAGTCCTCCGTGCTTGGCTCTGAAAGCCTCGGGGTTGGTAATCATCCTTGCCAACTTCCTTAAATCCTCTAGTTTTGGAGCCTTGAAGGTGTACTTGTGCGTCTTACTTCTACCGAAATCCATAACGTAATCCTTCTGATATTTGCAATTTATCGTTTAGTTTAATTTTGAAAAAAGATTTTTTTTTCTTGTTTGTAAAGAGTTTTTTAGATGAATGCATGAATGCAGCACACAAAAACATAGAAAAAACATGGGTCAAAGGTTCAGCGTCACGAGCATGGAGTCATTGGTCTATCCATCCCCAAAAGGTTGTACTATTTTGGTGATTTTTGTACTTGTAGAACGGGTTAAGGTTCTAAAAAATCACTGACTTAATCTGGAGATAACAACAGCAAGCTGGTTCACCCGAGCGAGCTATAATATTCCAGAAGAAATCTCAGTTTGAGTGTAGTATCGCGTATCGACTATTCCCGATAGCCACCGCACTACCAAAAGGCCATATGGTTAATGTCTACTAAATCCTCAGTTTCACGGGTCACCGGACTATGATATCGTCTACTTTCACAATAATCGGTTGTTCAGCATAGTATCACACGGGTACCTCCATTGATTCGATGGTCTACCAGGTTCAACTTATTCGGGAATCACTCCCTATAAATGTTCCCCGTCTTTTTCATCACTTATCTTATGGTTTCTCTCAAACTTTCCAGATGCGACATCACTCGCATTCCCATTGACAGAAAAATAAACACGGATATCAAGTAGAAAAAGAAGTATATATAGTATATAGTATTGATTCCTAAACTAACATCCTAGACCTCTTATGATTTCTAGTCCCAGTATGGCTCCCCAGCAGAGTCGCCATTTTTCTGTTGCGTGCGATTTTTGTCGGTGACGCGACCACCTTATCGCCATGGGATTTCCTCACCTTAGTGGGAGGAACGTTGGGTGCTACTTTCTGAATTCTTATTTTATCCCATGAAGCTGGAAGGGAAAGGTAAAGCTATCTAAAACTAACCTTGCACGCATTTGTTTAACTGAACAAACGCTTGACAGAGATTGGGGAGTCCGGGGTCAGGTTATACAATGGGGAGTTGTCAATTACCTATCCTATACATGGTTATCCATGAGATAATTATTTAGGTTCTGCTATGGTACTTGATTGTGTTTGCCTGTGAAATGGGAAAGTTTCTCCTTTATGGGATGTCTCAGAGAGAGAGAGTTTTTTCGTTGTTTTTCGGTTTTTCCAATGTTTTTGGTAAGGTCAGGGACCTAAGGTTTTTGATAAGTGTGCTCGCTAAGATTTCGCAATCTTATACCTACGTATTCCCTGTTATGAAATATAGGGAAATCAGAGCGATCTTAGTTCCTCTTATTCTAAGGAAGGAAAAGATGTCTGGTGTCTTGTTCAAAGCCCAAGATTGAAGCTAAAGGGTTATTTGTTTGTGTCTTGTTCAAAGCGCAAGATTGAAGCTAAAGGTTTTGACTTAGAGAGAATTTGTCATCTCTAAAGGGAGATATCTCATCGGTTTATCACAAGTGTTTGAGTGACTGGTTTATAAAGGGGAATTACATTAACTGGAATGCATGGAGACTAGCAATGCCATAATTTCCTTTACAGGTGGTTTGTCCTGAAGGAGAAAACTTTAACTCAGTGTGAGCAATGCCATTTTTTCTTAGGAATTAATGCTAAAAGAGGGACATTGGCTTGGATGTTTGTATCCAGAGGCTTGCCACTTACAGCAATTAGATGACAGAGTTTTAACCAGGATAATAGGGGACTACAGCTTGGATGTGTATCAACAAGTGTGCCACTTATAGCAGTTATCTAGAATTAGGGTTTTGTTTTGCTTGACTGTTTTGATGAGTGATTTATACAGAGAAGTATCTTCCTGCAGAGAGATTTTGATTTCCTCTGAGGGGATGTTTATTTTTGTATGCCTTGATTAAAGCCCAAGGTTGAAGCTAAGAGGTTGATTGGATTCCACTGGGGAAATCATTATACAAAGCCTAAGAGGAGGCTATGAAAGACTGACTCGACAAGAGAGTGTTTATTTGTGTCTTGTATAAATCCCAAGATTGAGGAAAAAAGAGGTTTGACTCTTTGGGGAAAAGGTTTTATCTGTCTTGTACAAAGACCAAGATTGAAGCTAAAAAAGATGACTCCACTAGGGAGGACATTTATGTGTGTCTTGTACAAATCCCAAGATTGAGGCTAAAAAGATTGACTCAGCTTGAGAGTATCTGTCTTGTACAAAGCCCAAGATTGAGGCTGAAAGGGTTATGACTCTGCTTAGGGAGTGTTATTATCTATCTTGTATAAAGCCCAAGATTGAGGCTAAAGGTTTATGACTCCACTAGGGAGACATTTGAGGTGTGTCTTGTACAAAGCCCAAGATTGAGGCTGACTGTTGAGGAAAAAATAATTATACAAAGTCTAAGAGGATGCTGGTTGGGGAAATTTCTTATATAAAGCCTAAGAGGAGGCTAACTTCTGCTGAGGATTATTGATATCCAAAGACAGGTCCAAATTGGGGAATTCAACTCTAGCTGGGGATTACAAAAGAGTTGAGATATCAGATAACTTGAGGTTCTGATTCTATTGAGAATTTTGACAGTACATTGACCCATGTTGGGGAAAATTTAAGGGAAGGTTTGAGGATTGAGTTGTGAAACCTGTTTGAGTTTCAACTCTGTTTGGAGATTGATGGAATGATCAGGGTTATTTCCTGTTCTTTAAGGAAAAAGGTTTCATTGAAATCCAAAGGGAAATGAGATTTTCCAAGTCTACTAGTATGAAGAGATTGGTTCTCAATTGATAAATGATCTTTGTATGATGCCCAAGAGAAGGCTGTTATGTTAAGGGATGAGTTTCAACCCTAAACTGGTTTGATGTTTTGACTCAGAAAGACTGCTCTAGCAAAGGATGACTAGGTTCTGTCCTATACCTTTAAGAGGTCTTTAGGTCCTTGTATTAAGCCCAAGAGGAGGCATGAGAACTTCAAAGTAGCCTGAGGGTCCTTGTACAAAGCCCAAGAGGAGGTTGTGGATGCTTTTAGGAAGCCTATGGGTCCAAACTTAAGAATGTTCAAGAAAGGTTTCACTGGGAATTAATCCTTTCTTTAGTGAACAGTTCTAGAGTTTGAAGAAATTCAAGAGAAGTTTCACCGGGAATTAATCCTCTCCGGGGAAACTAAATTTCTTTGACAATTTCTAATAGTGACAGTCTGAGAAAAGTTTCACCGGGAATAATGTCTTTCTCTTTGTTCCATATTGTTTAAGCCCAAGAGGAGGCAAGACTGTATCTGGAAAGTCCTATGGGGAATTAGTTTGACTGTATTGAAAGAGTGATTAACTGGCTTTACCTAATTCTAGACTTAGTTGTCGGGGAAAACTCTAAGCAGATATTCAAGTATATATACAGTTGATATATGACAAGTATTTAAAAGGATATGAAAGAAGGACTTACAGGTGAGCAAGTTTCCAGCAATACAGTTATATATATATATATATATGACATGTATTTAAAATGATGAAAGAAGGACTTACAGACGTGCAAGCTTCCAGCAATACAGTTATATATATAAGCATGTAAAGAAAGCTGATAAAAATTTACAGGTGAGCAAGCTTCCATAGTTGTATGGTTAGTTGTTCAAAGAAATTGAAGAAAGTTTTGATAACAATTATACATTTGAATTTAAATTACAAAGAAATTTGTTTTGAAACAGAAGCTTGGGACTTATTCAACAAGAGATTCCTAGATGACTTATTTGATAACATTGATCAGACTATAATATTAACAGATGTTGTGGGACTTGTACCATAGCGGGGGTCCAAGGTTATTGTATTTACAAAGAGGATTGGGTCTTACACTCTAATAGAGGGCCCAAAGATTATTTTTGTATAAAATATGGGACTTACAACTCAGGGAGAGGCCCAGATGAAAACAATGATTGCACTGTTATTTTGAAAGTTGGATCGGGACTTATACAATGACTGAGGCCCAAATTTATTTATGTACAAAGGAGGGTTGGGTCTTACACTCTCTTATAGGCCCTAAAGTGTTTTAAAGAAAAAGAAATGGGTCTTATAGCTCAAGGAGAGGCCCAGGTTATTTTGTTTTGAACTGGCGATCGCGCCAAAATTTTTGAAATCGTAGTGGGTCTTATACAATGATAGAGACCCAAAAAGGTTTTGGTTAAAAAGGGATTGGATCTTACACTCTATTAGAGGCCTAAAGTGTGTTTGAAAAGATTTGTTAGGGTGATAGTGATCAAAAACCCTAATTTGATTGAAAAATACATTTTTTATTTGAATAAAAATCATTTAAAATAATCAAAATTACCAAACATGTATAAAAAAACAAGTTATGATCTAGGATAAATGTTTGAAAAATCATGTTTTATCCCTAGAATGATTTAAAAGTCATTTGAGTTTGAAAAATCAAGAGAAAAGAAATGTTTTCAATTTGTTTAAAAACAAATAAAATAAATTCTTTATGAAAATATTAAATATATAAAATAAATAATATTTTTATGAAATTTTGATAAAATAAAATATTTTACCATTTTTATGAATTTTGAAAAAAAGAATTAATTCAAAAACATAAAAACTCAAAGAGAAATTAATTTTTCAAATCATTTAAGAAAATAATATGAAAAATATAAGGAAATTGGACTAGTGATAAAAAAATTGGTCATGGGTGGGGATTGAACCCACGACCTCTCGCCCTCCAACTCACAAAACACGCCTTTGCCAACTGAGCCAGCGTGTGCTGGTGATAACTAAATCAAACCAACACATAATATATGAAAAGTGCGTGGCAAATTCAAATTTCATGCCAGACTTCAGCTTCTTCCTTGAACCAAATAAGTGAAGCTTCCTATCTCACTTATTTCTCAATCATTTCATATGATCCAAATATGAAAATCATGCGTTTTTTAACAAGGAATGCAATGGCAATACTCAATTTTGTTTAAATTAATTGAATAAAAAGATAACATGATAAAATCAGATGAACCCTAAAAATTGCAAAACTTAATGAAATCTCATACAAGAATCATAAACAGCAATTGATTGAGGGTAAATGATCTACAAACAACCAGAAACACAATGGTAATCACAAAATATGTTTATGATGCATGATTCAATGAGTTTGGAAGTTTGAGGCTTACCTCTTGCAGCTGGTGATCGAGCTTGCTGATGGAGATGTTGTAAGTTGGTTCCAATGATCTGGATAGCTTCCTTAGATGCCAAGGAGTGTGTCTGAATCCTTGGAGTGATTTGAAATGGGCTGGAACTTGATATGGTACCTTAACTGCAACTCTGTCAAGAACTTGAGCAGTTGGAGGGTGATTTGATGAATTTGATGTTCTAGATGTTATGTTAGTGTTTAGATCAACTACATATGATGTTTATGAGGTGTGTATATGGTTGGTTTGGTTTGAATCACTCTCAATCTCAAACTCCGATGGTGACTTGAGTTAGAAGGCAAAATTGGAGTGAAAGTGTGATTTTGAGTAAAGCCTCAGTTTGGGGGCTTTGGTGTACTTAAATTGATCACAACCGAGCTCTATTTATAGTGTGTCAAGTTTGTTTTGGCATCAATAGTGAATGGCAACTGCAGCAGGCTTTTCTCCAATGGTGATCAAATGGAATCTTTGGTCTTTACTAGCCATTAACTTGAGTCAATGGAGCAGACATATGGTCTTCTGATCTTGGAGTTTATCTTGACTCATTCAGTTGGTTTTGTCTCAGTCCATGCCAGCTTGATGCATTAATTGAATGCTCCTTGCCAAATTTGGAGTTTTTGGATTTTTCATCATTGAATCCCGCATGCCAACATTGATGGTTTCTTGACTTGCAAGGCTGGTGGTTCAGAAATCCTTGCCTCAATCTGATCCTCATGGATTTGGGAAGATGACAAAGTTGGTAAGATGACAAAATTGAACAAAGAACTCGTGTGGCACAAGAAATGCACATAATCTGCCTAATGTTGTCATGAAGGCAGTTTGCATCAAGGCATTTTGTGAGATTCATAAGTCCTAGCTCAAATGGAGTTTGATTGAGTTCTTGGACATTTTGCAAAGCTGATGTATCCTACTTCAACATGATGTCCAACTTTGATTTTGAATCAAGTTGCATTACAATGAAAAATGCATCTACATTTTGGAAAAAGTAAGACAGATTCTGACTTAGTGAAAATTTCACTAAGTGTTGGGAAAAATGTCATTTTCATGTTTTTGTGATTTTGATCAATCCATAACCCATGATCCATGAAGATTTGGAATCTCTTGTAGTTGACACTTTTAAATTATGTCAGGTGGACTTTCATTTGAGCTTTGAATGAGAGAAAAAGACCTTAGGGTTTGGGAGATATGGCCTTGCAAAGTTTGTACCTAAGCCACTTTTTACCATAACTTAGAAAAAATTAAGTTTTCTATGGTTGCCCCTTTTACAAGTTAACTCAATTTTCTTGATTTTTCTTGATGAATGATGATTCAAATCACATGTTAACATCATTTTAGGGTTGAGGAAGCCTTGGTTGACCAAAAATTTCAAAAGTCAAACTTGGTTTTGGCACAGTTGACTTTTTCATCAGATGAATTTTGAATTTTGTGAACCTTTTATGAAATCAATCCTTGGGCCTAATTAAACTTCATGGATGACCTCTAGGGGTATTTAGAAATGTCTTGGACCCTTCCCCAAGGTTTTAGATCATGGGTAGGTCAACAGTCAATGGTAGGGTTGACTTTTTCATCAAAAACCCTAATTTGTGATCAGATGGTTTTGAGTTCTTGTGGCTTATAAATCAAGCTATTTTAGTCAATCAAATCTTGTAGATATATTAATATGATGTATTTGAGGTCCTTGAAGTTCATCTTGAATCTTCAAGTCATGCCTTACTTCACAAGTTAATTCCTGATTTTTTGATAGATGGTCTTTCAAGGTGATTTTGCCATTGTGGATGGGCTCTTGAGATTCTTTTGATTTTATTGGACCATACATTGAGGTATTGGCTCATGCCCAGATGGAAATTTTCATCTGGAGGCCCTGGTCGACCAAAACCCTAATTTGGTGACACTGACGATCATGAGGCTTGATCCTCTTGGAATGATGCATACTTATGCTTAATTTATTATATAGGAGACCCCTGGATCCTTCATGGATGTTTGAAAGACTAGAAAAGTTGGAGATCATGTCATTTCTTGATTAATCTTCTGTCTAAGTGTTCTGAGAGGGGTTAAAACCTTAATCCTTGATTGTAGAGAAGACTCAATAATCCCTGAGGAGATTAATGAGGTATGATGGTGCATCTATATTGTGGTGATGATTCTCACAATGATGGAAAATATTGGTGGTCAAATTTTGGGGTATGACAACTACTAATTTTGCTGACTCGTTTTTGTAGAATGTTTCATAACTTGATATTGATGCACATTGCTAGAACTAGAAGTAGAAATCCATCAGCATACTAAAGAAAACCTCGTCACCAAACTTATGCTATAAATTTTTAACATTGACAACCGTATCAACTCAATCATCATGAATGTCTTCACTACTAATCAAGCACACATACATTTAAACTTTATCTTTATGAATGTACAAATAAATAGCAAGCAAATGAAGACAACAAATTCACAATAAATAATCAGCGGACAAAACCAGTATCTTCGGACTCGGAAGTAAAGTAACAAACTTTTTTTTAAAAATGACATAGAAACCCTAAATACAAAACAATCTAGAGACAAACCTAATGATATCCACTAGCCCAATTGTTTCCTGCACCACCTCCATGATCAGAGACAGATATATTCTCATGATTGTAAAGATTCCGATAATCACTATTCTGAATCCCATTAATAACTCTAGGCTCCAAATCAATCAATAAAGCACGCGGTATATAATGTTGATCATCAGCTTGATAAAAGAACACATCTTTCTTATCTCCTCCTTACAAAAGCTTAAATCTTTCACGTCACGCATCATATCATGGACTTGGCATCTTTTTACTTTTCTATCAAATCCAACTTTGGTAACATTAACTAAACTTCTATGTATCAACTCTTTCAGGTGTTCTTCAGCAAGTTCTTCCAAAGTTCTTCCATCCTCTTGCGTCACAAACTCTTTAGCTATCCATTGTCTAGTAAGCCTCTTCCTATTGATTATGTAGTCCTCAAGATATATGCCAAAATACAGCATGCATGATTTCAAATGGTAAGGCAAGTCATCATAACTAAAAGATAAAATCTTTACTAAGTCATTCAAAAACACATTGCTACTGACTAAAGCATATTAATTTGCAAAATAATACCAAGTGCTTTTAAAGTAAGCAAAACAAAGTAGACATCAAGCCAAAGAAAACGAATATACAGGAAATACACAGGCAACAGTCGAACAATCCATTTTGAAGTAAAACTTAACAGCAAAACCAATATTTAGAATGCTTAAACTATCCCACGTTCAAATTTGAAACAGAATAAAAAAGAGGAGTTGCAATGAACACTTTTCATATCAGGACACCAAAATGAAAACGTGTTACCGTAACGGAATTGATGACATAAATGACAACAACATCAATTCAATGAAACATAACTGAAATCCTCCAATATCGCGATGGATTTCGAAAATAGGACGATAGCAATCATACTACAATTGTATAGCACAGTAGTCACAATGCAAAAGAAATATAGCTACAATCGAACATATAACTGAAACTCACAATAAAATCGATACGCAATGTAACCAAATGTAACCAAATTCGAGTTCAAATCGACTACGTAATGGAAGAAAATTCAGAACAGCAGCCACTCTATGTATCTTGCAGAATATTTACAAAATTAAAATGGAAAGTTTACAATGTTTGAAATTAACATGAACTCCACGCACTCAACATATAACCGAACCGGTCGGTGTCAAATATTCATCACTAACAGAACCAAAACACAAGCAACAAAACTCATTTAAAACTCACGAAAATGAATCATAAGCGGTGAGAAACATTGTCATTTTCACGAAATCAAGTCACAATTCACAAGCAACACTAAAACAGTAGCAACTTGAATATCCACAGTGTTATAACGATGTCAAAAATGACTACACAAATCTTGCAAACAGATCCAAACCAGTTATCAAATACTAGTGAAGAATAGAGCAAGATTTAAGAGCAATGGTAAAAAATGTAAACAACATAAATACCGAATTCTAGTACTAATTTGTAGCAAGAGGATAACATAACCAGCAACAATTTCTAGGTTCAAAAATTTGTAAATGAAACGGTTACGGATACGCAAGCAAATAGGCAGTCAATAATCGAAATCAAGCAATTAGAACTTTCAAATTTAAATCAGTAGTAGTACTGATACAACAACCTATTAGTTCAAAAACAAACTAGCTCAGATATTTTTCAAAATTGAATGCTGTAAAACCAAAACGAGCCACAAATATATAAGTTATGCATAAACAGTAGCAACACAATACACAACAGATCAATTGATTCCGAAGTTACCGCAAAGATGAAGCATCCTTGAATGGAGCTTGTGAGTTGCATCTGTGGTTAGGTTCTTGCGCAAGAAAAGGACACGTCCGAGCTGCAATTGTCACGCATCATTGAATATCGTCGGAACTTCGACCTCGCGCACTGAATTGAGGAACGCTGCTACGCACTGTTTGCGGCGATTCGTTGTTGTGAAGACAATGAGAATAACCGCTGAATTGGTGTGAAACCAAAACAAAGGATGATATTATGATGTTTCCACGGAGAGTTTCACTCGCGTATGTTCTTGCGGTAACCCTAAGGTGGTTCTCGTTGTTGCAGGTGTTGCGGGTGGTCACTGTGGGCGTCAGAAATGGAGCAAAAACGATAATGGGTGTTGGATCTAAGATGTTATGGAGGTCGATAGTTGGATTCGCCAGTAAAAAGGAGGAAGGTGGCGGGCTTCGCCGAAAAAATGAAGGAGGCAAAATTTTGGGTGGAGGAAGCTATCAAATGGAGGGAGAAAAGAAGGGAGATGGTGAATGAGGTTTTGAAGAGAAAGAAGAAGAAAGGTGTGGGTTTCTCTGAGTTTTTTCTTTTGTTTTTTAGTGAGTGGGGGTAGAGAGTATTCCGTTGAGAATCATTTTCCTCAATGTGAGGGTGAGCTCCCTCTTTTCTTTCCTCTTTTAGTGTTTTGTAAATTGAAAGCGTTGTAGAAAGCTGGGGCTGAGAAATACTGGGAAGATACAGTTATAGGGTTTAAGAGAGAATGGGTTTAGATCTATTAATTTACTTACTTATCTAATTAAGTTATACACCTATTTTATTTATACAATATTAATTTAATAATTTTACACCTAGTAATTCACTTACTTATTTAATTAACACTTAATAAAATATATTGTGTTTTATTAATGTGTTTAAGATTAATAATTAGAGTTGTTAAAATAAAATAAAAAATTGTCAATTAAAATTTACACTCGTTTTACCTTTAACGGGAGTAATAGAGATTTGACTATAATAATTATTTTAATTTATTATAATAATATTTTTAATTTACACATTTTTTTTAAAATAGGATGTCTATTGTCACGTGTTAATAATTAAAATGACATTTTATTTACAAATTTACCACCGGATTACTTATTTACACATGTTTTCTGTATAATGGGTGTAAATTTTAAAATTATATTCGTCACTTTGCACTAGTGGAGGGGGCAAAATAGAGGAATCTTGAAATTACTGGGATGGAATCTTATGGTAAGAATCTTAGAGATAATTTTATAGAAAGTTGTACATCCTGCAATGGGTCAATGATCTTTTATAGAAGTAGCCCCTTCTACCTTTGGGATGAGAGTAACCAAAGTGCAGTTGAAAGTTTTATAGAGGTGATCTTGATGGAAAAAATCATGGATTGCTGCAATCACTTCATCCTTAATAATATGCCAGCTATATTTAAAGAATTTAGCACCAAAACCATCAATTCCTTGAGATTTCATATCCCCAATCCCTTTAAGGGCATAGAGGATCTCTTGGTCAATCACAGGAATAGTGAGATTGATTCTTTGATCATCAGTCGCTTGGGGGCCCTCCCTTATAGCAGTCACATCAATATAGCTCGGGTTATCCACTTTCCAGCCCATTAATCTCCCATAGTAATCCAAAACTGCTTCCTCAATTTCTTCTTGGATGGTGACCCTAGATCCATCTGCAGCAGACAAAGAGGCAATACTTTTAGCATGATGTTTTGCCTTGAAGGAGGCATGGAAAAATGAATTATTGCCATCACCTAATTTTAGCCATTCAATTTTGGCTTTTTGGAAAAGAATATTTTCCTCCAACCCATTAAGCCTAATAAGATCCTATGTGAGCTTCTTGATTTCCATGAGTTTATGATCACTCATTTTATCATGCACCAGATCCTGCTGAGCCTGATGGAGTACAGATCTAGTGTTAAGGACATCATTATGAACACTCAACATGGGTTTGGTAAGGTTTCTCAGTACAGGTTGTAACCTCTTTAATTTTTTTTACAAAGAACAGCCATGGGACTACCATGAATAGGGGTATTCCAATTACTATTCACAATATCAGCATAGCCCTCCATTTTTGTAACACAGTTGATGAGCTTGAAATGCTTATTCTTCCTAGCATTAGAGGCCAGGCCCTTGAGCAGCAAGAGAGCATGATCTGAAACACTTGGGGGAAGGATGTTAAGAGTAAAATCCATATAAGTATGGAACCAATCAACATTAGCCAAAACCCTGTCAATTCTTGAATAAATAGTACATGTAGTATGCTTATTGGACCAAGTGTAATAATCACCTAACCTATCCATCTCATAGAGGCCAACATTTTGCATCATGGTAACTAGATCATTGTATTCAGCTTCAATCACTATTCTCTCCCGATCCTATCTTGAGTCTTTGTGACATTGTTGAAGTCACTAATCAAACACCAAGCACCATGTTGTTGGGTGTGGATATGAGCTATGTCTTTCCATAATATTCTTCTCTGCTCAAGGGTATTGATTGTATAAATGGCAGTTAACCAAAACATAAAATTACCAACAAGATCATAAACACCACAATGGACAAGTTGACTAGTTCTACAAACCGATTTGATGTCAACACAATTAGTATTCCATGCTAGCCAAATTCTACCATTCCCATTATTCTCATAGTTATTAGTAAACAAACCTTTGAAATTGAGCAATTTACTAATCTGCGCCACACTATCCTTCTTCACTCTAGTTTCCAAAATAATAGCAATATTAGGGTTAAGCTCTAGAAGACAGGAGCTAATCTCCCTAAGCTTACCCTTTTTGTTCAGCCCCCTTACATTCTAAGAAATAATCATGTACCTGTGTCTTGGAACAGTATGGGATCATTCCCAATCCCAAGTGCCTCAAAACCATTTGTGTTGTGGATCCTTGTTGGTGTAGTTTCTTGTTGGGTCCCTTTCCCTTTATCACTACCAGTACTTCGAGCTTGTGTCCAAACTTCTTTAGGTTTTTCAGGTTTGGTTTGGGTGTTTGAACCTGATGGCTTATCCACATTTCCCTCAGGTGGCTTAGGGGTGTGGTCTCTATTGAACCTTGGGCTTACTAACCACACAGTTGTAACCAACATTTTAACATTTTTCACAAAAGTCCAACTTCCATTCATATTCAACCCTTTGTATCAGTTTCTTCTATTCAACATCTGTGATGGTAATATCTTTCTTCAGGGCCCGTGTGCATCCACTTCAACAAGGATCCTGGCATAAGAAACACAGAGTTTATTTGTGGTACATTCATCTGTGAGCAAAGGTGTTCCTAATGCACTTCCAATTTTGCTCAAGCTCTTTTGGCCCAAAAAGTGGAAAGGTAGTTATGGCAGTTTAATCCAGATGTGAAGAGCTCTCAACATGTCTTCCTTCAGATTAATATATGGCTTCCATTCTCTGAGTAACATAGGCAGGTTCCTTATTGTGTAAGGCCTCTTCATCATAACCATGTCCAGATCTTTGTGTGTTCGAAACTTGAGCATGAAATAGCCATCATCATGGTAGTACATATCTGGGAACTGAACAAAGTTCCACGCCTTGGTCATGAACTGCTTTACGGCATTCATACTCACTTCCCCCCAAAACATACATGATGAGCGTTGATTCCCAGAATTTGACTTCGGATTCAATGTCTTCCTCCTCTATCTCAATTTCAATTTCACCATTAACAAGTTTGGGTGCTACGAATTCGATGGTCATCCCTTTTGCTGGGTTCCTATTATCTGAAAGAACATCAACCCATAGCTTCCTCTGATTGTTGACTTCCTTCGTGGGTGGTTGATTTAGGGTTTCCTTCTCTGGTTTTGATCGGATTCTGAGGTCTCATTGGCATGCGGGGTTTCTCTAGTACTTTTATTGTTAGGACTTGGTTCTCTTCCATGGTCAATCGTCTCCGTTGGTGTGTAGTTAGTCAGAGATGCATACACTGTTCATTTCGGCCGCCCCCGTCCCTGGCTCCCCATTTAAAACAATGTATTTTTAAGACGGACAGAGTATTAAAAATAGAGTTCAATTGGTATGCATTGACAGTGTAAAATAATTTTACACTGTCATCCAATAGAAATTCATTAATTTATTATGTCATACCAATAACTTAAAATTTACAGTATGATTTGATAAGATACAAGATGATGATTGGGTAATAGTGTAAAATATCTTTAAATATATATATCAATTAATTTCTAAAAATATTTAACGTAAATAAGACCGTAGCGGATAAGTTGAACTCTAATTATTGAATCTAGTTGGTTTATTTTTTTCTACGAGAGTAGTTAGTCTATTTAACACGCTTTCTCATCAAAAGAACGAGTAAATGAAAGAGATAGTGAGATGATGATTATGATTTACGCTGCTTTGACTTATGACTTATTATCCCACCCACACAAAAAATAAAATCATCTTTTCCGTTCCTAACCCATTGAGATTATATATATTGCTCATCTCTCGTATTGCTGAACTCATTTGCATTTTCTATGATTCTCTCATTTTGATTCTAACTTGTTCAATTACTACCTTTCTAACCTATTTTCCTATCTTTTCATCTAATATAATCATCTATTTTTACCTTTCATTTCAAACTCAGTAAGTTAGTTTTGGCTTTCAATGGCCTGTAGTACCCTCCAAAGTGGGTCTTCGTCTAAGATGAGATGGAAATATGATGTGTTTGTCAGCTTTAGAGGAGAAGACACTCGCAACAATTTCACCGATCACCTCTTTGGTGCTCTCCATAGAAAAGGTATTATTACCTTCAAGGATGATACAAAGCTCAAGAAAGGGGAACGTATTTCATTTGAGCTTCTACAAGCCATTGAAGAATCCAAAATTTTGATTGTTATTTTCTCAACAAACTATGCTTCTTCCACATGGTGCTTGCAAGAACTCGCAAAAATTGCTGATTGCATTCAAGTTTCAGGACAAACTGTTCTACCTATTTTCTATGATGTCACTCCATCTGAGGTACGAAAGCAAAGCGGAGTTTTTGAAAAGTCCTTTCAAGAGCATGAAGAAAGATTCAAAGTAAAGTTAGAGGAAGTGCAAAGATGGAGGAGAGCACTAACACAAGTTGCGAACCTCTCTGGTTGGGATGTAAAGGATAAGTAAGTACTCTTTTCTATTAATTTTTGTAGTTTTTGTTTCGACCTGTCATGTGATGATTTGGTATGTCTTTCCTCTGGTCTTTTAGGCCACAATATACAGAGATTGGGAAAATTATTAAAGAGGTAACATGCTTATTGAGAAACAAATATTCAAATTTACCCAGGGATATAGTTGGGGTACACTCACGAGTGGAAGAATTAGAAAACCTTTTGACTACGGGCTCAGATGATGGTGATGTTCGAGTTGTAGGGATTTGTGGAATGGGTGGAATAGGGAAGACAACTCTTGCTTCTGCTTTGTATGCTAAAATCTCTAATCAATTTGATGCTTGCTGCTTTATTGATGATGTAAGTAAAATTTATGGAGATCATGGCCCAATTGGGGTACAGAAGCAACTTCTTTGTCAAACTCTAAATGAAGAAAATCTTCAGATATGCAATCTTCCTATGGCATCTAATTTGATTCAAACTAGGCTATATCGAATAAAGTCCCTTGTTGTTCTTGATAATGTGGATGAAGTTGAACAACTGGATAAATTGGACATGAAAAGAGAATGGCTCGGCACAGGGAGTAGAATAATCATAATTTCTAGAAATAGGCACATCTTGAGAGAGCATGGAGCAGATGAAGTATACAGAGTTCGACTCTTGGATCGTAAATGTGCCCTTCAATTGTTTTGTAGGAAAGCTTTCAAAAGTGATGATATCATGAGTGGTTACAGATACTTGACATATGATGTACTAAAATATGCCAGTGGCCTTCCACTAGCCATTAAAGTTTTGGGCTCATTTCTGTATGGACGAGATGTCTCTGAGTGGAGAAGTGCATTGTCAAGATTAAGAGAGAATCCAAGGAAAGATATTATGAATGTACTCCGAATTAGTTTTGATGGACTAGAGGATACAGAAAAGGATATATTTCTTGATATTGCTTGTTTCTTTCATGGACACAGTGAGGTATACGTGAAGGAAATTTTAGATTTTCGTGGATTTCATCCTGAAATTGGCTTAAGAGTTCTCGTTGATAAATCATTCATAACCTGTGAGAAACAGATAATTCGTATGCATGATTTGTTCAAAGAACTGGGAAAGAGTATCGTTAGAGAAATATCACCCAAAGAACCAAGAAAGTGGAACAGGGTGTGGGACTACAAGGATGTCCACAATGTTATCTCAAAAAACATGGTAAAATAGTTGTTGAAATAAAACTATTGCTTTTGACAATTGATTAATGACTTTGAAGTATCTTTAAATTTTAGTTTCATTTGCAATACTGTAGGCAACAGAAAACCTTGAAGCCATGGTTATGCAGTATGATCATGCAAATGATATAGAAATACAAAAGATGACATCATTGAGGGCCGAAGCTTTAGCACAAATGAGCCGCCTTAAATTGCTGCAGTTGTTAATGTTTAATTTCTCAGGAAGTCTCAATTTTCTTTCAAGTGAATTGGGGTATCTATATTGGGATAAATATCCTTTCACTAGTTTGCCATCCAGTTTTCAGCCGCATAAACTTGTTGAACTGATCCTACGACACAGCAACATTAGGAAACTATGGGAGGGCACAAAGGTACTATAGAAATGGTTACGAGTATTTGCTTTTCTTTCTATGATGAACAGATAAAAAGTTTTTCTCATAATATTTATACCTTTCGCTGCATTTAGTTAAAGAAGTGAAATAAAGTTAAAGTATGATTTTGAATTTGTCTCTTTCTATTTTTCATTGCCTGCAGTCTCTACCTAATTTGACACGTATTGATCTCTCTGAATCGAAAAACCTTATTATGATGCCTAATTTTAAGGAGATTCCAAATATTGAGAGCCTAGATCTTGAAGGATGTATAAAACTCGTGAAGATTGATCCGTCTATTGGTACCTTAAGAAGGCTTTCCAGATTAAGTTTGAAAAATTGTACAAATCTGGTCAGTATTCCTAACAACATCTTTGGTCTGAGTTCTCTTCAAGATCTAATTCTCTCAGGTTGTCCGAATTTATTTAATTATAAGTTGTTAGAATTACAAAGACAAATAGGAAAACTGGATATGCTTGATAACAAGGAAAGTATTACTCAATACCAACCAACATCCTTCATCTACAAATTTCTAGAGTCGCACTTTCGTTTTTTGATTTTTCGTAAGCCTGAAGATTCAGTTGGTTTATTGTTGCCTTCATTGTCTCGTTTGTCTTGTTTGCAATTTCTTGACCTGAGTTTCTGCAATCTTCTTCAAATCCCTAATGCAATTGGGTTGTTACATTGCTTAGAAACCCTGTATTTGGGGGGGAACAATTTTGTGACACTGCCTTCTTGCATCAAGGAACTTTCCAAACTTAGACAATTAAACTTGGAGCACTGTAAGCAGCTGAAATACTTGCCTGAGCTCCCATCAAAGAATGTATTGCCAGTAAAAAGAACAACACATGCTGAATTTAATATATTTGGCTGCCCTAGTTTAATTGAGATTGAATGCTGTTATGAAATGGCTTTTTCTTGGATGATACAACTCCTTCAGGTTCTGACTCCATCCTTTTTCCTTTAGTTTATATTCATTTTTATGTGATTGAATTGATACATAACTAATATATTTGGTACCAGGTGCACATGCAATCCGAGATCCCAATCGAAGAGATTACAATTGTTATTCCCAAAACTCAAATTCCAAAGTGGTTCAACAAACAAAATGTAGGAAGTTCAATAAGCATGGATCCATCATCCATTATGCATGACAAGAATTTGATAGGCGTCGCTTGCTGCTTAACATTTGTAGCACATGATAATCCAACTAATTTAGATGAACAAAATCTTCATATGTTGATTGGTTTTCGTTGTACACTTGGCAATGGGATCTATAAAAATATTCTCATGCGTCTTGGAAAAGATCTGGTCACAGTTGATTTAGACCACATGTTGCTAATTTTTTTCAGCAGGGAAGAATTTATTGGTTATTTGAGCTATCTAACAGAGGTAATGCATGATACTAGTGGTATTGAATTCAGTGCTATGGTGGAGCAGCCCCTTGGTTTGCACATGGAAGTCAAAAATTGTGGTTACCGTTGGATATTTAAGGAGGATCTTGAACAATTAAACCCACAAATGATGTACAGCGGAAATTTGTCAGTTCAGCCATATCATTGAGCTGATTAATGAAAATCCCAGAAATTTAATAGAATCAGTTTGCTATTTTGTATTTTAAAGCTGATAATAATATGCGGATAATATACATTGCTATGGGGATAATGAACACGCTTGGTCATTGGTTTTTGATAATGATCTATTTTGTTAAATGTCAAGTTTCAACTCTCAAGTTGATGGTGTTTTTCAACTTTTAAGTTGATGGTATTTTTCTAACTCTCAAGTTGACGGTGTTTTCCAACTCTCAAGTGGATGGTATGTTTTCAACTCTTAAGTTGACGGTGTTTTCCAACTCTCAAGTTGACCGTATTCTTTCAACTCTCAAGTTAACCGTGTTTTCCAACTCTCAAGTTGACCGTATTCTTTCAACTCTCAAGTTAATGGTATTTTTCAACTCTCTATATATAGTATTGGACTTCCACTTCCTTCACAAAACTAAGTGATGTGGGACTTCAAATAACTTGTATCATATATATAGCCTTGGTCATAGGTTTTCACTGATGATCTATTTTTGCTAAATGTCAAGTTTCATTCTAAAGTTAATGTTTTAACTTTTAAGTTGACGGTATTCTTCAAACAATGTTTTCCAACTCTTAAGTTGACTGTGTTTTTCAATTTTCAAATTGACGATATTTTTTCAACTCTCAAGTTGATGGTCATCTTCCAACTCTCAAATTAAATGTGTTTTCCAACTCTTAAGTTGATAGTGTTCTTCAAACACTTATGGTGTTTTTCAACTCTCAAGTTGACGGTGTTTTCCATTTCTCAAGTTGACGGTGCTTCCCAACTCTCAAGTTGACGGTATTCTTCCAACTTTCAAGTTGACATTGTTTTCCAACTCTCAATTTGATGATGTCTTCCAATCCCTGCGTAGATAGTATCCTTCATCCTTTCGCCGACGTCGATCCTACCACTTTGATCAGTATCAACTCTCTGATATTGATCTGGTAATAAACTCGTTTTCCTAACTTCTCTGCATTTCATCTCTGCATTTCGAAGGACAAAATTTAGGGTCTTTTCGTATTTAATTATCTTCCGCCATGAATGTACGAATACCATAGTCATTCATATTCCAATTTTATTCGTGTATTTTAAACTTTCATGCATCCAACTTTATTTTATTTTGCTTAAAATAAAATTCCAGTTTTGCAGACAGATCAGTTGAATCGATTTCTTAACAACGCGTAAAATCAATGAATAGTTTTTTTTTAGGTTTTGACCTATAACTGTCTGATTTATTAATCTACATTACGCGTAGTGTAACTTGATATACTCGATTTATTTTTTCGCGCCTTTGGATCGTCGCATTTTGATCTGTCTAAGCTTGTCATCCTGGTACTTTTTACTACGAGATTTGATCTGCGACTGTCTGTTTACGGAATTTTATTTCGTGTAAATTATTTTAATAGGTTCGTTTTATTTTTTCGCTCATTTTCATGCTCGATTTTTATTCATTTTAATTTCTTTTATTTTTGTTTGTTTTGTCAAAATATCAATAAAAAATAAAGAGAGACAAATAAATAATTATTTGATTTTTATTTATTTTTATTAAAATAATTTGATTTTAATTTCAGTTAATTCTTTTAAAATTCAATCTAAGAGTAATTGTGAGATTTTTATTAGGCAAAAAGGCACTTTTAGTCCTTTAAGTTATTTTATGTTACCACTTAGGTCCTTTATGTTTTTTTTTGTAACGTTTAGGTCCTTTAACTTTAAAACCAATTGCGTGGTTAACCTTTTTTGGAAATTCCGTTAAAAAAAGTATATGTGGCTTAAACGGTGCTGAGTTGTCAGTTAAGTGAGATGACATGGCTGGTTAGTATTTTCACTATTGTGCCGTTTCATCTCCAACCCTAATTCTTCACAGTTATCTAATTCTCGCCTTCTCTTCTCCAAAACTAAATGTCGTCTTATCTTCTCAAACCCTAACTCTGGTCTACAACATTGTCGTCTCCTCTTTTCCATCCAATCTGTTGTCGGTGAAATTTATGACCTTATCTGCAGAACGCGTTGTATCAGGTTCGTTTTCATCTTCGCCATTGTTGTTTCGGTTTTTAAAATAGTTATGTGTGTAAGTAGATAGAAAATAGGTTACTTATGGTTTAGGTGATTTAAACAGGAACAACATGGTTATGGATGAATTTTTTGTTGACTTTCATCATGGAGGGTATTTCGAAGGTGACAAATATATTGGGGGTGAAGTCTCAAACTGGAAATGTGATGGTGACAGGTGGAGTTACTTTGAAATATTGGGGGTTGTTAAAGAGATGAAGTATCGAGGAGTGCAAGAGATGTGGTATGACTTTGCTGGAACCCTGAAGGCGTTGGAAGATGATTTTGGGGCAATTGAAGCTTTGAATTGGTCAAAGACAATTGGAAAGGTTGATATCTTTATAGTCCACCCAGTTGAAGAACCCGATGAAATAATAGCTTTACCCATATCCCAAAATGAGGCAGAATTTGTTAATGATGGTGGGGACCTTGTGGAGGAAGAGAATGTGGAGGGAACACATGTGAGTGATGGTGGGGACCATGTTGAGGAAGAGAGAGTGGAGGGAGCACATGTGAATGATGGTGGGGACCATTGTGAAAAAGAAAATGTTGAGGCAGAAAATGTTGAGGCAGAAAATGTTGAGGAAGAAAATGTTGAGGCAGAAAATGTTGAGTCAGAACATGTAGAGGCAGAGCATGTTGAGGCTGGAGTTGAGGATGGAAGTGATGATAGTGCACTAGCAGATGTAGACTTTGTTGACTCTGATGATGAGATATTGAATGATGGTTTTTCTGAACTCTTGGTAGGAGAAGACTTATCTGCTGATACAACTAGTGTTGATATCCTAGGTGATGATACTATTGAAACAAAAAAGAGGAAGGGAGGCCGACCATCTAAGAAGAAGGCAAAGTTCAGTTTCAAAAGGCATAAGGGAAAACCTAAGAAAAAAGGTGTGGATGAAGGAGGTTCAGCCCAAAATAGAAATGATGAGGCAATAAGTGATGAAGATGTCATTGTGGATGTAGACATGACAAGAAATAAAGCCAAGAAGGTGCCAAGGGGTTTGTCTGACCCTGAATATTCAAGTGAAGAACTAGAGAGTGAGGATGAGAGTGAGGATGAGGATAGAGTTAAATATCCTTCATTTATTAATCCTAAGAGATTTAATGACTATAAGTGGGTTTTGGGTAGCTTGTTTTCAACAAAAGAGGAGTTCAAGGAAGCCATTTCTAGTTATGTTGTACACAATGGGAGGGATTTAAGGTATCTTAAAAATGATAAAACTAGGGTCAGAGTTGGTTGCAAGGAAGGGTGTCCATGGGAGGCATTGTGTTCCAAATTGCCTAATGCAGATACATGGCAATTGAGAACTCTTAATGACAAACACACGTGTAACAGAGAGCACAATGTTTGAATGTTTAGTTCTAAGTGGCTAGGGAAGAAATTGCAAACAACTGTTAGAATAAATCCCAAAGTGAAACTGACATCCATATGTGAGAAGGTCCATGAAAAATGGAACACTAGTATGAGTAGGATGAAAGCATATAGGGCAAGAAAGACAGCTCTGGGTGTTGTTGAAGGGTCTTTTAGGGAGCAATTTCTCAGGTTGTATGACTATGCACATGAATTATTGAGGTCTAATCCAAACAGCAGCATCAAGTTAAATGTCCAAGCAACTGAACTACCACAAGCTGAATCTGAAGTTTCTGTTGAGAGACCACTATTACCAAGTTTTCATAGATTGTACATGTGCCTTGATGCATGCAAGAAGGCTTTTGGAGTTTGCAGGCCCATAATTGGAGTAGATGGTTGTTTCTTAAAAGGTATTTATGGAGGCCAGCTTCTTGCAGCAGTGGGAAGAGATCCAAATGATCAGATGTTGCACATTGCCATTGTTGTAGTTGAAGCAGAGACAAAGGATTCATGGGCATGGTTCTTTGATCTATTAGTTCGTGACTTGGGAGGGCAAGAAGTTTGCAAGCACATCACATTTGTTTCAGATCAGCAGAAGGTTAGTTCTTCTCTTTTTATATTTGTTTCAATTAAGTCCTACATGATTTAAATTTTTATCAAATTGATCCTTGAAGATTTAAATTTGTATCAAGTAACTCCTTTATAGCTTTGCTCTTAAGTTGTTAAGTGTTTGTATCAAGTTGGTACTTCATGTTTTTAAAGTGTACCAAAGTGGTCCTTGAAGATTTAAAATTTTAACAAGTTGGTACTTCATTGCTGCATGTCATTAGGGATTGTTGCCTGCAATAGATGAGCTATTGCCAGGAGTTGATCAGAGATTTTGTGTCAGACACCTCTATAGCAACTTCAGAAAGAGATTTCCAGGTAAACAGTTGAAGGAGTTAATGTGGAAGGCAGCCAAGGCAACATATCCTCAAGCATGGGAACATGAAATGAGGGAAATGAGGAAGGTTAATGAGGAGGCATACAAACACTTGATTAAAATACCTCCTAGATATTGGAGCAAGTTCAGGTTCAAGTACAATGCAAGATGTGATGTGTTGGTCAACAACATGTCTGAAACTTTTAACAGTGTTATCATTGGAGCAAGAGATAAGCCAATTCTGTCAATGTTAGAGGACATCAGAGGATATCTCATGGATAGGTGGGCCAAAAATAGAGCCAAAATTGATGAATATGAGGAATCTGTCCTGCCAAGAATCAGGAAGATGCTTGAGAGAAGAAAGGAATTCTCTAGGTTTTTTATACCAAGGTAATTCAATATTTTTGAGGAATCTATTTTAAATATGTGATGTTTTTAAAACTAACACTTAAAATTTGATTTATAGGTTATCAGGTGACATGATTTATGAAGTGAGACATACAAGTATGGTTCGAGAAAAACACACAGTGGATCTTAGGACATTGGAGTGCTCTTGTAGAAGTTGGATGCTCACAGGCATTCCTTGCTACCATGTTATCACTTGCATGCAACATAGATCTTTAGAACCAGCAAACTTCATTCCAGACTGCTATAGGAAAGCCACATACAAAGCTTGCTACCAACCTATAATATACCCAACAAATGGAGATAATTTGTGGGAAAAAACACCTTACCCTGACATACTGCCACCACCTTCTAGAAGAGCACCATGGAGGCCTAAAAGAAGAAGAAATAAAGATGCTGATGAAAAGAGAAAGGATGCAGTGAATGTCTCAAGGAAGGGGCTGCCAAATAAGTGTTCCATATGCAGTCTTTCTGGGCATAACAAGGCCTCATGTCCAGCAAGACCAAGAGAGGCCCAGACTGCCAACACTAACCAATCCCAAACAACAGATCCAGTTCCAACCGTGCAGACACAAACAAGTCAACTAGTTCCAACTGTGCAGACACAAACAAGTCAACCAGTTCCAACTGTCCAGTCACAACCAACTCCAAGGGTTCAGAAAAAACAATCACAAACTACTCCAGCAACATCAGTTATGTCACAGCCAACTCCAAGAATTCAAACATGGCTGTCAACATCAAGTTCAAGAATCCAAACAAGACAATCTATGACAGTGTCACAGCTACTAGCAGTGAGAAGGCAATCTGGCACATCAGCATTTAAGCCACCAACAACTTTGAGGCCAAAATTGGCTATAAGGAGGAAGACCACCAACAAATAACATTTCTATTTTGGATTTAGGACTGTTTTACATTTTGGATTATGTAATGACACTTCTATTTTGAAATTGTTTTGGAATGTAATGACAATTATGTTTTGCACTTGTTTTGGGAAGTCATGACAATTGTGTTTTGTAATAGTTCTGGATTATGTAATTCTCAATGCAGGGATATGTTAATGTGCACATTTGCGTTTGCAATTGGTTTTTGTTTTGTTTTAAAATGTCACAAATTGGTCCTTCAAGATTTTAATTTGTAACATTCACATCCTTCATGTTTTTAAAATGTAACAATATAGTCCCATATGTTTTTAAAATGTTACAACTTAGTCCTATCTGTTTTTAAAATGTGACATACCCCTTCCCTGTTAACAATAACTTAACTTACTTGAAACCAAAACACACAGAGGCAACAATTTGACAGAATGCAACACAAAGAAGTTTCATTAAGTACTGTCAACAAAACATATATAGCAATCACTCAACATCCCTTTCTTTGTTACAAATTACATTCTTTGTTACAAATTACATCAACCAAAACAGAATAACACATAACACTAACAAAATAAGACCTAACAACACAATGACATATCCTGACATCTTCAACATTTTCACCATGATCTTCATAACCTCCTTAGTGTATCCCTCTTCATTATCAATGTTCTTTCTGAGCAACTTAATTTCAACATCCTTTTCTTCACATTTGGGACATTTTGAAATAAGTGGGGCATGTAACTCTGCATTGACTTCATCACTGACATTGTGTTCATACCATTCAAAGAAATTGCAACCCACATTATAAGCTTCACTCTACATAAACCAAAACGAAAATTAATACCATAAACCAAAACCATAATTTGCTAAATAGTTTGAGCTTCATACATACCTCAAATAATCTACATCCCCAAAACTGCTTCCCAAAATTTCTTCCTTTTTTCTTAACAGTTCGTAGCACGGCTGACGATCCACACGAACACTGCTTCTCCATTCCAGTTTGAGGTACATGAGAAACGCAAGTATTGGTCTTCATATACCTACGATTTGTTGAACTACCACCTTGAGAGGCCATTGTTGTAGCGTATTATCAGTTTTAGGGTTCAAGCATGTTGATTTGGGGATTTATGTCTGAAATCAATCAATACTTTAAAACGCCAACACATTTGCCCAGTCATCAAACCTAATAAGCCACCTCAGATCAACTTTTGCCACCTGTGCATTTTTTAAACGGAATTTCCAAAAAAGTCTAACGTTGCAAACGGTTTTAAACTTAAAGGACCTAAACGTTACAAAAAAAACATAAAGGACCTAAGTGGTAACATAAAATAACTTAAAGGACCCCTGCTGCCTTTTTGCCTTTTTATTAATTATCAAAACTCTAAAATATCTAAGAGTAACTTGTATTGGCTATTGGATTCAATCAATCAATGGTATCCAATCACTATCCATGTCTCTCTCATATAAAATGAGAATCATGGAAAATAAAAAAGTAAAATGAAAAAAATAGAATGAAGAAAGGGATGTTGGCTGGAGCAACAAATGTATCCTCTCAAACAAATCCCTTTTATTGAAGCTCTTTCCATTTTGAAATGGAAAAGACAATGAAAAAAAGTGAGAGAAAAGGACACGTTTTAGAGAAGGAGAAAATCACTCCCTCACAGTTTTAGGTAAGGGCGTCGCTTAGAGGCTTCACGTGACACACGCTTTCCAAATCTCCTTATAGACTCGGCCAGTTTGTTTTAGTTTTAAAAAGATAAAATTTTTTTTGTATGTTTGAAAATAAATTATACAAAAACATTTTTTAAAATATTACAAGTTTTTTAAATTTGGTTTTTATAAATTAAAAGATTAATTTTAAAATTCTATAACATAAATATACATTATTGAAGATCAAAACATAGTCAAAATCCCAATTTTTTCAAAAAGTTGTATTTTAAAAATGATTTTTTATGAAAAGTTATTTGAAATAGCTTTAAAATTAAGTGATTTTTTGAAATTTTGATATCCAATTTTTTTTTGATAAAATGATGAAATACCTAAAATAACATTTTAAGAATAACTATTCAAACCAAATTTTCATTTGAAGATTTTATAAAAAGTTTCTTTGTAAAATTTGTTTTCCACAAAATTATGTTACACTATAAAAATCATTTAAAAAAAAAACAAACGGACCCTCAATATCTTCTTCATTTTTCTTCTACTAACAGAAAACACAAAAGACTCTCTCTCCAAAGAAATAAAATTCAAAACGTGACTACACACTAAACTCTACACTACTGCAACCTCTCACATCACCTTTCCTCTCTCATTCCTCCACCTAAAACCACCCTTCAATCTCTCATCTCCACTACTTCCTCCACCGTGGAACACTGCAAACCTCCCAACGTCGTGTAACAAACTGTGCCTCACTACTCAAACCACCACCACCACCACACCGTTCTTACACCATAAACTCCATTATACAATACAGTTCATACAAACTCTTTCACATCTCATCAACAACATAACACTTTCTTCCTTTGCTACCAACCACACAACCATATGAATCCGACATCAATCTTTATAACACACAACAATCGCCTATACTCCGATCCCGTTTTCTAATCGCCGACCGCATAAATCATTATCACTCTATCTATTTGCAAACGTGAAAAACATCTTCCCTCATCTCTACTCATCAAATAACAACTCAACTTGCTCACAACTAACCTCTTATCTCACCTTTGTTAAATTGTAATTCTTTGTGTCGAAGTGTCGAAGCAAGGAAGTGTCGAAGCAAGGAAGTGTCGAAGTAGTGTGTCGAAACGGTTGTTTCACGCGGATTTGTTTTGATAAGATTTGATATGATTTAGATTAGATTTGATTTAGTTCAAATAGATATTTTGGGCCTTTAGAGTTTTGAGATTTTGTAAATCTAAATCTATAAATAGGGAGTATCCCTTGTATTTTGTAATATGCAGAAGCATAACAAGTAGTGAAGAATCACAGTACTTGTAATTTTCACAGTTGTAGTTTGCAAGTGAATAAAACAGAAATCCCACAGTTCGTGGGTAACAATTTTCTCCAAATATTTCTCTTCTCTCATTTCTTGTTGTTTGTTCTTCATCTTTATCATTGTCATTGCGTGTTATGTGGTTTGTTATCAATCTTGAGATCAAGATTGAAAGAGGAATTACCATAGGTTATGGTTGAATTCTAACATCTGGTATCTAGAGCTCCGGTTGTGATTCAAGGAGGAAAATCGTGATGGCTATGAATCATTCAAACATGCACTTTCCGGCGACCCTACCAATTCTCAAGAAAGATAATTATGAGAATTGGTGCAAGAAGATCAAGGTGATTTTCTGTTATCAAGATCTTTGGGATCTAGTGAAGGAAGGAGTAACACCGCTTGGGGAGAACGCAACGGATCAAGAAAAGGCTGCACACAAAGAATTGAAGAAGAAAGATTATAAAGCTCTCTTTATAATCCACCAGTGTGTTGATCCAGATAACTTTGAAAAGTTAGCGATGTAGAGTCAGCAAAGAAAGCATGGGAGATTCTTGAAAAGTCGTTTGGAGGTGCAGAGAAGGTGAAAGAGGTGAGGTTACAAACTCACAAGAGAACCTATGAGTTGCTTCAGATGGAAGACAACGAAAGTATTACAGATTTCTTCACCAGAGTTACAAAGTTGGTGAATCAAATCAAGGTATGTGGAGAGGTGTTGACATCAAGATCAGTTGTTGCAAAGATCTTGAGGTCATTGGCTCCAAAATTCGATCACGTGGTAGTAGCCATAGAAGAATCGAAAGACTTGTCAGTATTGACGAAGGAAGAGCTTCAAGGGACGCTTGAGTTTCATGAACAAAGGATGGCTGAAAAAGCTGCAGGAAAGTCGAAAAGTGTTATGGCTTTGCAGGCGCAGTTAGAAAAAGAAAGGAAAGACAAAGGAAATGTGAATGGCAACAAAGGTAGAGGCTACAACAATTCGACTCAGAAGAAACCCTGGAACCAAGGCAACCAAAAAGGTGGTGCTGCAGGTAAAGGAAGAGGAGTTGGTCGAAAGCCAGACAAAAGTCACATTCAATATTTCAATTGTCAGAAGTATGGTCACTATGTTAGTGATTGTCCAGAAAAGAAGAGATATCAAGAGACTGATGCAAAGCTGGCGAAACATGAAGAAGAGGAGACGTTGTTGATGGTTACAACAAGAGACGAAGAGAGATTCCAAGATCAGTGGTACTTGGACTCAGGATGCTCATCATACATGACTGGAAGGAAAGATTGGTTTGCCAACATGAAGCCCTCGTCGAAGAACACGGTGAAGTTTGCAAATGACAACACTCTAGCAGTTGAAGGTGTTGGTGATGTTCTGATTATGAGGAAAGATGGCAAAAGGTTAACAATTTCCAATGTGTTGTACATACCAGGCCTGAAGAGTAATTTGCTCAGTATAGGGAAGCTTGTCGAAAAGAACTACAAGGTAGTTGTCGAAGACAAGATGAAGTGAGTTCTTGACGCAGGTGGTAGGTTGATCTTGAAGGCTCAAATGTCTCAGAATAGGACCTTCAAGATTGAACTCAAGGTGATGGAGCACAAGTGTCTAGCAACAACAGCCAGCAGAGATGAGTGGTTATGGAATTTTCGACTAGGCCATCTCAACTTCAATGACATCAGAGAGCTGAAGAGAAGAAATGTGGTTTCAGGATTACCAGAAATCGACATTCCAAGTGAAGTATGTGAAGAATGTGTTCAGTCGAAACAACACAAGAATAGCTTCAGCAAGGATGCAGGAAGAAATTCGAAGGCAATTTTTGAAGTCATATACTCTGATGTATGTGATCCAATCCAGGTGGATTCGATTGGTGGCAATAGATACTTTGTCACGTTCATAGATGACTACAGTCGAAAGCTGTGGACTTACCTCATCAAGAAGAAAAGTGATGTGATTGAGGTATTTTTTAGATTCATATCCATGGTCGAAAGACAGAGTGGTCGAAAAATGAAAATTCTGAGGACTGATGGTGGTGGAGAGTATGTGTCGAAGAGTTCGATGCATTATGTGAAAAAGAAGGGATTGTGCATGAGGTGGTGCCACCCTACACTCCACAGCAAAATGGAATTGCAGAACGAAAGAACAGAACCATCATGAATATGGTGAGAAGTATGTTGATTGGAAAACATCTACCCAAAGAATTATGGGGAGAAGCAGTTTCGACAGCAACATATATTTTGAAGAGATGTCCGACGAAGAAGCTTGAAGGAATCACACCAGAAGAATGTTGGTCTGGTGTCAAGCCTAGCCTCAGTCACTTGAAGGTATTTGGATCTATAGCACATAGACATGTGCCAGATCAATTGAGAAGGAAGCTTGATGACAAGTCGAATCAGATGATCTTGATAGGATATCATTCGACTGGAGGTTACAAGCTGTTTGACCCAGTGAATAAGCAGGTAGTGATCAGCAAGGACGTGATCATAGATGAGCTTAAAGAATGGGCTTGTACTGAGAATACCAAGAAGGATTCAGTGAGAATCTCTTGTGAAGAACCAGCCACTGAAGTCGAAAGAGAAGTTCGACAGGAACCAGTTGCATATGAAGCAGGTTCAAGCAGACCTCGACGAACAAGACACATGCCTGCAAGGTTGCAAGAATGTGTAATTACATCAGATGATGTGGTCGATGAAGAGGGTGAGCTAGTACATTATGCTTTCTACGCAGATGTCGAACCAGTCAATACAGCTGAGGCATTGAAAGATTCGAAGTGGGTGAAAGCAATGAATGAAGATTTGGAGTCCATCGAAGTCAACAACACCTGGTCACTTGTCGAATTGCCTCAAGGCAAGAAGGCAATTGATGTAAAGTGGGTTTACAAGGTGAAGGTGAATCCTATAGGAGAAGTAAAGGCGAGACTTGTGGCGAAAAGATTTCTTCAGAAGGAAGGAATCGACTTCGATGAAGTGTTCGCACCTGTTGCTAGGATCAAAACAATCAGGTTGGTTATTGGTCTAGCAAATATGGACAATTGGCACACATGTCAGATGGACTTGAAGTGTTCATTCCTTAATGGCCCCTTAGATGAAGAATTTTATGTCGCATAACCAGCTGGGTATGTGAAACGAGGCAAAGAAAGAAAGGTGTACAGATTGTATAAAGCCCTGTATGGACTTAAGCAAGCTCCAAGAGCTTGGAATAAGAAGATAGATAGCTTTCTGAGGGAGAAGGAATTTGTGAAGTGCATAACTGAGCATGGAGTATATGCAAGAAGAATCAATGGCGAATTGCTTATACTATGTCTCTATGTTGATGATTTGTTGATAACAGGGAGTTGCAAGAAGGAGATCAAAGATTTCAAACATGACCTGAGTGAGGAGTTTGAAATGTCAGACTTGGAAAATCTCTCATATTTCCTTGGCATTGAATTCTACAAGACTAGTAGAGATTTGATGATGCACCAAAGAAGATATGCATGCGAAATACTCAAGATATTTGAGATGCAAGATTGCAACCCAACTTCGACTCCAACTGAGATCATACTGCAACTGTCAAAGGATTCAGATGAAGATGATGTCGATCTAACCCAATACAGAAGAATTATTGGGTCATTTAGATACCTTTGTCACACAAGGCATGACTTAGCATACAGTGTGGGTATGGTAAGTAGATTCATGCAGAAGCCAAAGGTATCACACCTAACAGCGACGAATAGGATGCTGAGGTATCTGAAAGGGACTCTCAACTACAGCATTTTGTTCCCTGCAGCTAATGAAGGGAAAGAATGCAAGTTAGTGGGATACACTGACTCCAGTTGGTGTAGTGATGCTGTGGATAGAAAATCCACAGCTGGATATGTGTTTATGTTAGGTGGTGCACCAGTTGCTTGGAGTTCGAGAAAGGAGCCAGTAGTGGCATTGTCATCATGCGAAGCAGAATATATAGTTGCTTCTCTTTGTGCATGTTAAGCAACTTGGATGGTGAACTTGGTCGAAGAGATTACAGGGAAGAATCATGGAGCAATTACCATGAAGATAGACAGCATGTTAGCTATCAACTTGGCAAAGAATCCAATAGCTCACGGTCGAAGCAAGCACATCGAAATGAGGTTCCATTATCTTCGAGAGCAGGTAGCAGAAGGGAAGATGAATCTGGAACACTGCAGAACTGAGAATCAGATTACAGATATCATGACGAAGGGAGTGCAGGTTGAAGTCTTCAGAAGACTAAGAGCCATGATGAACATAGACAGCTTAGACACAGTGAATTAGGTGGTGTGTTAAATTATAATTCCTTGCGTCGAAGTGTCGAAGCAAGGAAGTGTCGAAGCAAGGAAGTGTCGAAGTAGTGTGTCGAAACGGTTGTTTCACACATATTTGTTTTGATAAGATTTGATATGATTTAGATTAGATTTGATTTAGTTCAAATATATATTTTGGGCCTTTAGAGTTTTGGGATTTTGTAAACCTAAATCTATAAATAGGGAGTATCCCTTGTATTTTGTAATATGAAGAAACATAACAAGTAGTGAAGAATCACAGTACTTGTAATTTTCACAGTTGTAGTTTGCAAGTGAATAAAACAGAAATTCCACAGTTCGTGGGTAACAATTTTCTCCAAATATTTCTCTTCTCTCATTTCTTGCTGTTTGTTCTTCATCTTTATTATTGTCATTGTGTGTTGTGTGGTTTGTTATCAATCTTGAGATCAAGATTGAAAGAGGAATTACCATAGGATGTGGTTGAATTCCAACAAACTTTCCCATTTCAAGAAATTAGAAAGCTAAGCGATCACTTCATTTTTCTGGGAATGTAGTAACGTGGTAATGGACTCAGGACCTCCTTCCAAACCTAAAAACCTCCTTAGCACTACAACTCACCACCCCCATCAAACTACATAACCACGTTGTAACATATTACAAACTTCCAACCTCCGCAGATCTATACACATCCACCTTCATACTAACATTCCTCCTCAAAAACTACCTTCCACCTCCATAACACCAAGCTTCATCAACAACATAAACTACCACCATAAAACTCAACCCTCTAATAAACAATCGGCATTGCCAACTTCTAAGGTTCATTATGTGCTCACTACTTTTCATTCTTGACTCTTTGATTCATTATTTTGATTTATGCTAAAAATAATCATATTTTTGTTTGAGGATTCAAGTTACTTTGTTTTTCTGAGGAAGAAGAATTAAATATGTGAGAGAGGAATGAGATGACTTTCTTTTTTATATTGTGTTCTTTTTTCATTTATATTATTATGTTAAAGTTTTGTTTTGTTTAAATTCAAAAGAGAAAGAAAGTAGTTTGTTTTACCGATTCAATGTCCATGCATGAGAGGAGAAATTAATTTTCATTTTGAGTGAAAAGTTGTTGGTGGTGTTTGCCTCATGCGTTTTTGGCCAAATAGGAATTAATTTCTGATTTTGTTTTTTTCTTCAATGCCACCTATGGAGAGTGGAACCCTTTGAATTTTTTTTTATACATAACACATTTTTTCAAAAAAATTTCCAAAAAAACCAACATTTCAAGTTATTTACGAAAATGGTTGGTTTTCAAATCTTTGAATAAGGGTGGCGCCATATGGGATGGCGCCTCAGTTAAGAGGCAAAAGCCATACCATATGGCGCCTCAGTTAAATGGGGATGCCCTAAATTTTTTTATTTCTACAAAGGGGAGGCGCCATCTGGGATGGCGCCTCAGTGTATATGTTTTTTTTTAATTTATTATTAATTGGAAAACATAAAAAAATTAATTATAATATTTATTAGGGTTTCATGTGCCTATAAATAAGGGTTCTCCATCAGTTGTTATTGCACAACACTTGTTACAGAAACCCTAATTTTCTCCATTCCCTCACCGATATCCCAAAGTCTCCTCTACTCAACACCATGTCTTCATCCTCAAATCGTCGTCCGTCGTCATCATAGGCCTTCCTTCATTGTGATCAATAGACTCTGCAACACTGAAGTGACCTTTAGTGCTGCTATGACATGGGAGCAAGGCATACGAAATGCCTGAAACTTTCCACAATCACACCAGCTCCTATCCAGCTCCACTCGAAAACATCCCATAGGCCTTCCTTCATTGTGATCAATAGACTCTGCAACACTGAAGTGACCTTTAGTGCGGTCAAATATCATGACCACATGTGTGTTGGCCATGGAAGCTTCGTCCCTGATGAATGTCATTGACATATCACTAAACAGCTGCCCTGATTGTATGCCCGAACCCCACTTTGGGCATCTTGTATCAAAAAGTGCAGCGAGCCTATAATATGTTGACCTTACAAGAGCAGTAATCGGTAAGTTTCGGATGCCTTTGAATACGGAGTTCATGGATTCAACGAGGTTAGTTGTCATATGGCCCCATCGTTGCCCATTGTCATACGCCCTTGTCCACTTCTCCCGTTGAATGTTATCAACCCAACTCAATGCATCTAGGTTTGTTTGTCTGATCTGGTCCCAGTAGTATCTGAATGTAGGCACTGTTAGTGCATAACCCGTGTTAGTAACCAGCTGCTTTAGCCCCTTGTCTTTGAACACCCGCATGACATTTTGCCCGATGTGTCTAATGCAATACACATGGCTTGAGGGAGGATCCTGCCAACCGTTATCAGGATTGTTGTAAGCACTATCGATAGAGGGATGTATATCCGAGATCAAACATATGTCAGGTTGGGGCACAACGTATTGTCGGAGATTTTTTAGGAAAAAACTCCAACCTCCAGCAGTCTCCTCTTCATCTAGAGCGAAGGCGATAGGGAAAATGTTGTTGTTGCCATCCTGGGCCACGACCATCAGTAGCGTGCCCTTATATTTGCCGTACAACCATGTTCCATCAATTTGAATTATTGGTTTACAGTACGTAAATCCTCTGATGCATGGTTCAAACGCCCAGAAGAGTCTGTGGAAAATGCCATTTCCACTTACACAATTACTGTATGGGGTATATGCAGGCAACGTCTCCAACATGACAACAGTCCCTAGAGCATAGTGTTTTAGGGCCACTAGGTATCTGGGGAGTTCTTTGTAAGAGTCCTCCCAATTTCCAAAAATCCTTTCAACCGCCTTCGTCCTAGCAATCCACGCCTTTTTGTACGAGGGAGTGTAGTTGTATCTTTGAACCATATGAGCTATTATTGTACTCACTTTCACAGAAGGGTTGTCGCTCACGAGTGATAGGACTTCGTTGCATATCAACTGAGAGCCGAGCTTGCGATGATCCTGACTTGGGTTGGTGGTATGCAAGTGTGCTCCGGACCCATTGACACTATCTTCCAGGAATCGCTTTGCTTCCGAAAAGATGCAGTTAGTCTAAAGGGGCACACCTCTTTGTAGCAGTAGATCTTGTATAGAGTCAGATTTGTTCGATCGACTCTATAATCTGCAGATAAGTTCATGTGGTATTGTTTTATTGCTCGGACACAATCTTCTTTTGTACGAAAATTGTCTCCAACTTTTAATACTCCCCCCGTCTATTTGTATGGGTCGTAAAAAATATTCGTTGATGGTTCGTCTTCCCCTAAGCTGAGTGTTGTCATGTGTTGAGGTGGGAAATAGACATGACTCTCTAGCAATTGGTCTGCATCGTCATTGTTTATCATTTCGTCAAGAACTTCCTTCGCTTCTTCTTCTTCCTCATCAACAACGTCCAACTCAGCTTGTTCGTTGTCGAAATCGTTAAAAACCTGCGAAACTTCTAGTTATTGAGACAATGGTTCATGTTGTAACATAACATATAACTCAACATCATTAAACCCAGAATGCTCATGGCTGAGAAACATATTACGCACATCATCATCATCCCGTATCTTCATCTGAAAAAATTTGCATAGCTCATGCCCCTAAAAAAAGACAGGGTTTTTGTATATGATTTGCCCAACTGGACCGCACTGCAATTTCTTCTCTAACCGGGCTTTCAAATGATAGAAATTTGTTCTTCTATCAATTAAAAACCTAGTCACTTCTGTACCCCTAAAATTTAAACCACTCATTGGACAATCAAATATCTCACCAAGGATATGTGCAGTTATCAAGTATTGTGGTCTTTCAGCCATAACTGAATTTGTGTTAGGAAGAAATGGGTTACAAACTTTAAAGTTTGGAAGAAATAGTTTGCAGAATAGAAATGGTTTGCATGTATGTGATGATAGGATGTATATTTGATGTGTATTAATAGGCAAAAAATATGATACAAGAAACGTGTCTTTGTTGTCTAATTGCTTCAGAAAAGCCTTGTCAAAGAACCATGTGCTGCTCTGCATGCCTACACTAGCCTTGACATGACCACACAACTCTACATGGCTACACTAGCCTTGACAAGACCACACAACTCTGCATGGCCAGACTATTGACAAGATCACACTCTGCATGCCTAGACTCTGCTTCTACTGTTCGTTAGCATGCCTCTGCACAAATTAAAAAAAAATTATTATTTCAGAATAAAAATATTAAAAAAAAATTGGGCTGAGGCGCCATCTGGGATGGCGACTCTCAGTAATTTTTTTAGGGTTTCCTGATTGCACTGAGGCGCCATATGGTTTGGCATGTGGCCTCCAACTGAGGCGCCATCCCATATGGCACCACCCTAATAGGGTTTTTCAAAACCCAGCCAGTTTGGTAAATATGCTAAAACATTGGTTTATTTGGAAAAAAATTTGAAAAGACGTGTTATATTAAAAAAAAATCGAACCCTTTTGGTGCATTTATTTTATTATTATTATTTTGTTTATATTTGCTTCAATTTTATGTTGTGGTAATTTAGGATTTAAGAATTTCACTTGGTCTTGGGCCATTATTTCTTGCTAGCAACTATCCCTATAATACTTTAGGCACCTCCTATGTTAGATTTTATTTAATTTTATTATTTTATGAATTTATTTTTCATTGCCATAATCAATTAAATGAATAAAAATATTAAATAAATATTTTTCAATATAATTAAACCCTTGATTCAACTTCAAGCGGTATTTTCAAAAAATCATTTAGATCGACGTCAAATTAACATAAATCATTTCCTTTTTAAAATTGATTGCTTCAAAAATCATTTCGCAATAATTAATCGTTTGAAAAAGTATTGGGGTGGAAGTAATTTCTGATTTTTTCCCCCGAATGTTCATGCGATGGCCGTAATTAGCCTACCATTTAAACATTCATCAATCACATCTAAACACTTTTAAATAACCGAATCAAGTTAATTCTTTCGTGGAATAAAAAGGATTAGGGCGGAAGTAATTTCTTCTCTTTTCCTCAAATGTTCATGTGATGAGCGTAATTAGCATACCGTTTGAATGTTCGTCAATCATTCAAAAGCATTTTCAACACATCAAACCTATATTTTCTTGCCCCCGCGTGATCGAGAACCTTTTCACATATGAACAACGTTTAATCCATTCTACCGCGATACATAGAAACACTTAAACCTCCCACGCGCGAGCATACAAGCAAAGTTTAACTGTTAGAACAAGATCAAGCAAAATCCTTTCTACCGCGATAAAAAACAAACGCTTAAGCCTCCCATGCTCGAGCGCACAAGCAACGTTTAAACTCTAAATGAAACTTAAACATTCGTTCACTAAAATCAACCAACCAACACTCATTTTCTACCATGAACTACATAGCTTTGAGTTCTCCATCGCATATGGGGATATGTAGGAGCGAGATTCAACATCTCGGCAAACATTATAACAATAAACCAAAAATATCTTTTGTCTTGCATAGAATTATGTTGCTTTGAATTCCTCATCGCACCTGAGGATACGTAGGAGCAAGACTCGTAATCTTGTCAAGCACCCTAATAAAAAATTGTTTGCAACCTTTTATATTTTCTCTTTGAATATTTTATCATTCAAAGAAAACAATTAACATTCACTAACATTCAATCGCAAATTTAACTAAAAGGTTCCCATTGAGTAGAATGGACGTGAAGGGTGCTAATACCTTTCCCTTGCGTAATCCACTTCTGAACCCGAATTTGGTTACGACGACCATCTTATTTTTCTTTTAAGGATTTTATTTATATTTTCCCTTTCCTCTTTTGGAATAAATAAAGTTCGGTGGCGACTCTGTTCAATCATTTTTGCATGTGCACGAACACTCGTAGGATATATTTTTCGAGATGCGACAACTGGCAACTCTGCTAGGGACTTTGCTCCTACAAGATAGAATCAAGCCTAATTTGGTTTAATTTTCGATGAATGTTAAAATTGCTTATTTTTTTCTTCCACTTTCTTAGATTTATATCCTTTATGTTATTATTTCCATTTGTCGTTGGTCCCAGGTATTGCGAAAGATGTTCTAATTGCTTGAACACTCAGTGAGATAGCTCTCCACCCCAGTCTCGAGAAAAATATTAAGATAGTATGTGGTTGAATAGTACTGGCCTTCCAAACGTACATGTCTTGTTGGGGTAATACGAGAACCAAACTTAGGGTAGACCCTCTTGAGGATATTGTTGACTGATAAGTAATTTGCCGATGGCAACAATATTTTCTTTTTGTGTACGTGACTCTAAGAACCTTTTTTAGAACCTGAGATATCGTGGTTGCGTAGTGTTGGTCTACCAGATGTACTTGTCTTATTGGGGTAACACAAAACCACACCCAAAAGCGATCATCTTAAGGGCATTTTCATCTAGAAAGTAACTTTGCTAAGGGGCATTATTCTCAAGAAAGACCAATGAGTCTAAGAGCCTTTCGAACCCCAGAGGCACCTTGATTATTATATGTACAAAACAATAAGAACCGCTCTAGATATATGTATTTGGACTTGATTCAGAACCTGGATCCATAAACCCAGCGTGCATGCATTCCATTTTCCTTGCATATCAAAAAACAAAATATCATGCAGTCGTATTTCATCAACATACATGCATATAATTTTCCAAAGACAAAACCTAAACCCATCTACCTTTTATCCAAAACCATCAAACTAACTTCTCAACATCGCTACGAGACGGGTAACACTTTCAAAAGAACCATGGGACAAATGGAGGCTAATCAAGTTTCCATGAGGAATGACGTATACACCATGCAAGGAAAGATAATCCGATTGTTGAAAGTCATGGTGGCTATGGCTAGAAAGAAAGATGCCCCTAGAAAGTTACAGATGCTAGAAATGTTGACTCCACCTCACGCCAGATACCATAGGTGGTTAACCCTGAATTTGGATTTCCAGAAGGCTACGCCCCTCCTGAAGGTGTGACCATTGTTGTACCTCCACCAATGTGAATTCCAATTTAGAACTTGTTTGCTCAAGATCATTTTGTGGATTCACCAAGGCTAGACTCACAATATGATGAGGAATATCTTCAATATGCATTTTTCATGCTAGCTCAGGCAGCGCATCCAGTGATGCATATTAATGAACAATTGCCTAACCCTGCTGTAAAGAGACTCCGCACTCTGGAAGAAAAGTTCAATGCTATGGAGGTTCACTCCACTCCAAGTCTTGACGTTGTTGATATGTGCCTAGTGTCAAGACTGATAATCCCTCTGAAGTTCAAGGTGCCCGATTTTGACAAGTACAAATGGGTTAGCTATCCTCGTACTCACTTGAGGGCTTATTGTCGCAAGATGCAAGCCTACACTGATAGTGACAAACTCCTCAATCATTACTTCCAAGATAGCCTCTGTGGGGCATCGTTGGAATGGTATATGCACTTGGAAAAGAGTCATGTCCAATCTTGGAGGGATCTTGCTGAAGCATTCCTCAAACCTTATCAGTACAATACTAACTTGTCACCTAACCTTACCCAATTGCAATACATGGCGCAACAAAGTAACGAGTCATTCAAAGAATGCGCTTAGCATTAGAGGAAACTTGCGGCTAGAGTTCAACTACCACTCCTTGATAAGGAGTTGATAGATATGTTCATGGGGACTTTTCAAGTCTAATATCTTGAGAAGATGGTTAAGAGTTTTTTTCCGGAATTTTTCAACATTGTCACCGGGAGTGAAAGGATAGAGAGCCTAATAAAGAAGGGCAAGTTACCAAATACTTCCAACGCCTCGAGCAGGGCAAATAAGTTTTACTCCAACTTTCCCAAGAAGAATGACAGGGAAAAAAATGTTGTAATGGGATCTTCACGAAGGAACGAAGCCCGTTATCATATCCCATATCATTAAATTGCGGTTGTGGCGCCTGTTCAATATCAACTGTAGATTCCACAGCAGCAACCATACTGGCGATAATACGCTCCACAAGAGCAGCGTCAACACACGCAACAAAGGCCAAGAAAGCCAGAGGAGCATATTGATCCGCTTCCAATGCCATACAGTCAAGTACTACCATATTTGATCAAAGGTGAACTGTTAGTGCCCAAGGAACTGACTCTAGTTTTTCGTCCATACCCATCAAGCTTTGACACCAATGCCCGATGTAAGTACCTTGTTATGGCACCAAGGCACTCAACCGAAGTCTGTAAAGCTCTCAAGAGCAGGGTACAAGATCTGCTTGATTCCAAGATTTTTTTCATTTAAGCCTCAAGGCCCATTTATCAACAACAACCTTTTACCTAGTCACGCTGGACCATCGGCCAATGTTGTGGAAAATTTTGCTAAGAATAGCCGTGAGTTGATCATTATACTATTCTAAATGAACAAAACGACATCTAACTCTAAAAAAGTGTAGCCCAACAGTGAATCAAGAAAGGAAAGCCCAGTTTCTCAATGCTGGAAATCATTAGGCCGTATCATTATTTTGCATTCTTGTAATTTTTCTTGTTTGTCAAAGTACTGTTTGCATTGGGAATTGTTGTTTATTAATGGTATTATTAATGAAACGAGCATGTGTGTTTTGAATCAATCCTTTTGTATCCACTCATCTTTTCTCATTTATTGCAAAAATCGCAAAAAAACTATTTCTCAACTTCAATTTCTTTATCAAACTGTAGTTTTAGCAAAAATTGGAGGGAGAATGACGAAAATGGAATACCCAAATTGTTGACAGTATGCTTTCAGATAAAATATTGCTGACAGTGTAAGGAATTGTTTCAAACCCTAAACACTGGAGAGATAAGGAGTTAATCCCTAGTTAACCACTTTGAGTCTAGAAGTTGGTATTTCTTTCAGATCTAAAATCCTTTATGCTTAACCCGGGGCAGAGTAGTGTTCAGTTAATGTGACCATGCATTCGAATCGCAATAGAAAAACATATCCCGTATGGGGATCAACCACATGCTATTCTTTGTACAAGTCACGAAGTGTCCAAGGAATCATTAGAAATCCAAAGGTTATGAAGGTTGTTCCTTAATAACCAATGACATGGCAGTCACTAGCCTTCCAAACTAAAAGAACAAGCTCCCCAAGAGTTGTTAAAAAAAGAAAAAAAAAAGAAAAAGAAAAAAGTCCGCTAAGTTGAACGACCAAAGAGGAGACTTAGGCAAACAAAATAGGGCAATCCCGGTGGACTAAGAGCTTCAAAGAAGTGGTCCAGGAAAAAAATATGGATAGCAAAAACACAAAAATCAATCAAAAGTTGTCGTGTAAATCCTCAACAAAAAAATTAAGGTGATTCCATTTCAAGAAAGTCTTGAATCTTCATCTTTACACCTTTAAACTCTCTGTAGCGAACGATTTTGGACGCGGTTCTTAAGCCCTGTCGCTCTTTGGGGTTTACTACAGGTCGATTCATTTTTTATCCTATTGTGAGCTGACTAAGGAAGGGAAATAGATGTCTCCAATTTACCCTGCTTGCATACTGAGTTTAAACAGCGGTCTGTTAGGTTACGGATGCTATATGGTAATGGGGCCTTTCTTTCTTCTTACTTTATTAAGGTGGAAAACTGGGACTATTCATGGGGAATTTGTCAGATTGGGTGGAGATAGGGGACTTTAGGTTTTTGGATTAGTGTGCTCGCTAAGATTTTTCTTTCAATCTTATGCCTACGTATTCCCGTTTACCGAAACAGGGAAATCAGAGCATTCGTAGTTCCTCCTATTCTATGGGAGGAAATGGGTGTTTTGGTGTCTTGTTCAAAGCCCAAGACGTGAAGCGAAAAGTGGTTTGTATCTTGTTCAAAGCCCAAGATGTGAAGCTGAAGGGCCTATTTGTATCTTGTTCAAAGCCCAAGATGTGAAGCTAAAGGGGTCTCAACTTCAGAGAGAATTTGTCATCTCTAAAGGGGGTCTGTTTGTCACAACTGTTGGGTGACTGATTATAAAGGAGAATTACTTTAACTGGGATATGTGAATCCAGCAATGCCATAATTTCCTTTATAGGGGAGTTCCAACCTGAAGGAGAAGACTTTAACTCAGTGTAGAGCAATGATATCTTTCCTTAGGAATTTTTCATGCTAAAAGAGGGACAGTTGCGTGGATGTAAATAATCCAGAGGCTTGCCGCTTACAGCGATTAGATGAAGGGGAAGGAGTTGTTGATGTTTGTGTACTGTGAATGAGGCACAGCTTTGATGCTAAAAGGTTGATTGGCTCAACCTGGGTTTTCTTATACAAAGCCTAAGAGGAGGCTATTGGCCCAACAAGAGGGAGTTTTTGTGTGTCTCGTATGAATCCCGAGAGAGAGGCTAAAAGGGTTGACTCAACAGGAGAATCTTTTATACTCAACAAGAGAGTGTTTTTGTATCTCGTACGAAGCCCGAGATGGAGGCTAAAGATGGTGACTCACCAAGAGAATCTTTTATACTCAACAAGAGAGTGATTTTGTATCTCGTATGAAGCCCGAGATGGAGGCTAAAAGGTGATTGACTCAACAAGAGAGTCTTTTATACTCAACAAGAGTGTTTTTGTATCTCGTACGAAGCCCGAGATGGAGGCTAAAAGGTTTGACTCAACAAGAAAGTCTTTGTATCTTGTACGAAGCCCGAGATGGAGGCTAAAAGGGTATTGTTTCAGTTGAGTGACAGGTCCAGTATGTTGGTTCAATGAGAAAATCAGTTCTTATATGAGTAACACTGTACTCATGGATTTGATCTGAGAATTGGGATTGTTTCCTGTTCTTTAAGGAAATGGGAAATCCAAAGGGTATTGAGATTGTCCAAGTCTGCGGGTGTTTCCTTATTTGAGAATGTCTCTGAGACTCAAGGAAATTAGACTGTCAAAGTCTAGAGTTTTATCTTTTGTACTATGCTTAAAGAAACAGTAGTAGTACGTTCACGGTAGAAAGATCTAGACTCTTTGAAAGACTGTTCTATTAAGATGACTAATTTCTATTCCTATACCTCTAGGAGGTCATCGGGACAATTTGTACGAAGCCCAATAGGAGGCTGGAAACTTTTAAGAAGCCGAGGGACAATTTGTACGAAGCCCAAGAGGAGGCTATCATTCCCGGAGGAAGAAATCATTTATAGAAGCCTAAGAGGAGGCTGTGAATACTTCTAAGAAGCCGACGGGTCCTTGTACAACGCCCAAGAGGAGGCGGGGATGCTTTTAAGAAGCCTGTGGGTCCCCAAACCCCGAGAAGTTCAAGACAGGCTATTCACAAAGAATAGATCAAGCCAGGAAAGTTCGAGAATTTGGAAGAAACTCAAGGGATGCAATTCACGGGGAAGAGATCATCTCTAGGGAGTAGAGTTTCTTGACAATTCCTAAGGAGGACAGCCGAAGAGAAGACTGTATCTGGTGCTCCTATGGGGGATCTAGTATTGTCTATTTCTAAGAATGATCGAAACGGCTTTACCTAGTGCTAGACATAGTTGTCGGGGAAACTCTAAATATCTATACTATTATTACACAGTCGATATGAGTTTATGAAAGAAGACTTACAGCGAAACAGCCCCACAATACAGTTATATGTATATGAAAGCGGTAAATGAAAACATATAAACACTTACTCGGTTGTAGAGCTTCCATGCTGTTTGGTTAGTTGTTCAACAAAGAAAGATTGAAAACAACAATATATTTCAAAATCAAAGGAGAAAGTGCTTTGAAAGGAAAGATTGGGGCTTACAGCTCAAGGAGAGGCCCAGGGTATTAGTAGTGATTGCACTGTGATATGAGTTTGTACAGTGGGACTTATACAAGTGACTGAGGCCCAAACAGTTTTCTGTACAAGAGGAATGGGTCTTACACTCTCTCAAGAGGCCCAAAAAAAATGATTTAGAGAAAAGAAGCGGGTCTTACTACTCGAGGGTAGGCCCAGATGATTTTGTTTAAAAATGTCGATCGCGCCGAGGTTTTAGAATGTACAGAGGGACTTATACAATAAGTGAGACCCAAAATGGGTTATGTAAAAAAAAGGGTTGGGACTTACACTCTATTAGAGGCCCAAGTGAGTTTTAAGAAAAGAAATGGGTCTTACTACTCGAGGGTAGGCCCAATGGTTAATTTTGAAAAGGGCGACGATCGCGCCGAGGTTTTGGAAACACCGTGGGACTTATACAAGTGGTTGAGGCCCAAAATTTTGGTATTTACAAAGGAATTGGGTCTTACACTCCATTAGAGGCCCAAGGGTTTTAAAATGAAAATAAATGGGTCTTATAGCTCAAGGAGAAGCCCAATGGTCTTTTTTGTTAAAAGGCGACGATCGCGCCTGAAATTCTGGTACATGTGCAGAATTCAGATGTCCTATAACATAACATTCAACATCTGGTCTGACATGAATACACATGGCAAAGTATATAACAAAAACAGTACTAAAAAGCATAAACAACACACAAAATTTGTTCACCCAGTTTGGTCTAACAACCTACATCTAGGGGCATACTAAGCCAGGAAGGAAGTCCACTATTAGCAGTATCAATTCATAGACCCTACAATCAACACACCCGTTGATGATCTACTCACTTAAGCACTACCCAATGACCCTTCTACCTAAGTCCTCCTTCGATAAGAGACTCCATCTCACTTCCAATCATCGCAATGATGTCTAGCAGTCAACACTTCAGTCACTGCATCAACAACTTGATTTCCAACAACTCTTCAAACACATAAACATAGAAGACATACTTCCATGACAATGCCTAGACATGACTCACATGACTAAGAACAACATCTTGAAGTTGCTTAACAGCTTCCTCCAAGAACAACACTCACTCTTGCTTAAAAGCTTCGAGGAGAACAGTGACCATCTCACAATCCGAGTGGTTCACACATACCAACTCTCCTAGAGAGTGGTTCACAAGAACGAAACCCAAATAATTTTACATCTTGGAATCGTTACAAAATCAGGTTACAAACACTCCTATTTATAACCTACATCCCAACTGGATTTGGGCTTCAAAACGCAGCAGAGAGACTGCACACTGCACACAATTCTGCAAAATAACCTCCAAGAAAATAGGTCTTCAATCTAAAGTTTCCTAATATGTCTCCATATTTAGAAAGCAGTGAAAATCCGAAAACCAACACATAAACTCAGCCCAATTACAATGGACGCCACATAGGATAAATAAATATTCAAAGAATATTCAGTAACAAATAACAACTAACAGAATCTTCCTTTTAAACCAGTAGCAGACGCGATGTCCTATGATCCAGGATGGGACATCTTTATCCAACATGTTGAATGCAGAATTAGAACATCTTGATTAACCATCACATGACAGCAAAACAACAACACCTTAAAACAACCATGCACTCATATCAGCTTAGTGCAGAACAGCATGCCAAGACATCCTCCTTGACATTTCACAACCTGCAACTAAACTATTATGGCAGATAAACAAAATAGCATGTTAAAACAACTTTAGTGACATAAATCTATCATATTGGTTTTAACAAAATTTAGCCAACACAACTACTGCATTGCTGCAGAACTAACAACGCCGAACTTTGTAAATGTACAAAGGGACTTATACAATGTATGCGGCCCAAAATATTTTATTTACAAAAGGGGTGGGACTTACACTCTATTAGAGGCCCAAAGTGTATTTTAGGAAAAGAAATGGGGCTTACAACACGAGGGGAGGCCCAGATGATTTTCAGTTTAAAAATGGCGATCTCGCCGAGATTTTTCGTATCGGGACTTATACAATAACTAAGGCCCAAAATATTTTTGTACAAAAAGGGTTGGGTCTTACACTCTATTAGAGGCCCAAAAGTATTTTTGAAAAAAGATTTGTTATGGTGAAAATCAAAGAAACCCCAATTTCATTTTTTAAAGACATTTTTCAAAGAAAAATCAAGTAAAAAAAATGATAAAAATATCAAATAAAATCCTTAATCATGTTATAAACAATGATTAAGGTTTATGAAAAAGTATTTTATCCACATGAATATTTAAAATCATTTTGGTTTTAAAAATCAAGAAAAAGAAATCATTTTAAAAGCATTTAAAACAATATTTTTAAATATATTAAAAATAATCTAAAAATAATATTTTTTTGTGATTTTTGTGGATTAAAATATTATGGGGTATGAATTGGAAAATGATGATTTTTGCTATGTAAAAGAATTGGTTGAGTTTTGAAAATAAAATAAGAAAAAGAGGAAAGATGTCACAACATCATCTTCGACATCTCTTATGGGGCAAAAACCCAGTACTGAAACTTTAGTTTTTAACACCTTTTTTATCAAATTTCAAACACTCGTAACTTTCTCAATTTTTAACGGAATTAAAATCCGGAAGTACCTATCTTGACCGATTTTTCGCAAGGAATCCAATGGTACCACACGTACACACTGAAACTCGATGTACAAAACACGCGAATCGAAAAACCAGAACTGCTATGTTAATTTAAAACATCGTTTCTCGTCAAATTTCCAACACGCGTAACTCTCTCGATTTTTAACGGAATTAAGATCTGGAAGAGCCTATCTTGACTGATTTTTCGCAAGGAATCCAATGGTATTACTCATGCATACTGAAACTTAACGTACAAAACACACGACGCAAAATACCAGAACTGCTATGTGTTTTTCGACGTCGTTTCGCTCCAAACTTCCAACGCGCGTAACTCTCTCAATTTTTATCGGAATCAAAATCCGTAAAACCCTATCTTGACCGATTTTTCGCAAGGAATCCAATGGTATTAATCATGCACACTGATACTTATTGTAAAGAACACACCAATAAAAAAAACAGAACTGGACATGATTTTAAAATAACCAAAACTCCACATATAAACATGTTAAAGTGCAAACAGTAGGAGGATCACATCATACACATTAAGGACTACATTTTTGCTTTAAGAATTGTTCAATATGATGCATGTATGTGGACAACAAAGGAAAGCATGATTCAAAGAATTCAAGTTGTGAATTTTACCTCTTTTTTGGAAATTTTGTGCAACCTACCAAGTGCTTTGTTCCAGAAATTATTTGATGCTTTGGACACCCTCAAATAACCTCTTAGAAGCTTTTAGGATGGTTGGAATCAGCTGGAAACCTCTGGAGCAAGTTTGAGCACTTTCTTACAAAATGGGCAAAAGTGGCCAAAATGCCAACTCTCTCAAATGGTGTTCCAGATGTGTGGCACCATTTGGGACAGTTCAAGGATGATATTTGGAGTGTGTTTTAGGTTTTATCTGGTTTGTAAAGTGACTGAATCAAGACATGGCTTGAAAAATGCAAAAAAGTCCAATTTTGAGGTTTTGAGAGGTGACTTTGTAATGTTGGTGTTATAGGTCACTTGTGAGAGTTTGGATCACCTACATATGATGTTTATGAGGTGTTAGGATCATGAGCTGTGATGGAAATTCTCTCTAACTCAAAAACTCAGAATTTCCTTACTAAAGAAGGCATTTTGGAGTGAAAGAGAGAATTTGAGTAAAGCATCTGTTTGATGGCTTTGGTGTACTCAAACTGAGCACAAATGAGCTCTATTTATAGTAGAGCAAGTTTGTTTTGCAAGCAATAGTGAATGGTGGCTGCAGCAGAGATTTGGCAAATGTTGGCCAATGAAAGTCCAAGTCTCCTCTAGCCATTGACTAGAGGTTAGAGCACAGGCCTTTGGTTCCCTAGTTGTTGGATGAATCTTGACTGAATTCAGTTGGAGGAAGCTCAGTTCATGCCACCTCTAAGCATCCATTAAATGCTCCAAACCAAAATTGGAGTCTTGTCCCTCTTTTAGGGATTTCTAGGTTTTGGCATGCTAGTTTTGGTTCCTTGGACTTGGGAGGCTCATGAATCAGATCATCCCCCTTAGATTTGATCCTTATATGTGTCCAAAAATGATAACAAGGCTTGAAAATTCGTGTGGCACAAGAAATGTGCAAATCTGCCCTGAAAAGTTCAGTTGCAACAAGCCTTTTTGTAAAATCCATAACTCCCTGCTCGAGTATGCTACATGGACGTTGTAGGACTTTTTGGAAAGCTGAGATGACGTACTTCAACTTTGATGTTTGGCCCTAAACCTGGTTCAACTTGGATCATGGAGAAAAACAGCCTTGAAGTTGGGACTTCATACTGAAATTACAAGGCAGATTTTGGCTAAGTGCTGAAAAATGTCAATTTTAGGTTTTTAGCCATTTTGATCCAACCATAACTCAAAGTCCATGATGAATTGGGATTAGGTGTAGTTGACACTTTTGTAGAGGGCCATGAGGGCTACAAATCCAACTTTGGATGGGGAAAAATGGCTTTGTGGTTTAGGAGTTATGATCCTCCAAAGTTGGTACCCTTGCCACTTTATTTCATAACTTAGAAAATTTTCTAAGTTTTTATGGTTACCCCTTTTTCAAGTTATCCCACTTTTCTTGATTTTTCTTGATGAATGATGATTCCAATCACACATTAACATCATTTTAGGGTTAAAAAACCATTTTTATGAAAAATCTCAAAAAGTCAAAGTTTGACTTTTGGGCACAGTTGACTTTTTATCGGATGAATTCCAAACTGTGCGATCCTTTATGAAATCAAGTCCTTGACCTAAATCAAACTTGATGGACATGTTCCATAGGTGTTATAGGGTGTATTGAATCGTGTCCCAAGGTTTGGGAGCATGCCTGGGTCAAAAGTCAAAGGTATAGTTGAATTTTTTCGCGAAACCCTAACTGTGGTTCAAATGAAATTGAAACTTGTTGCTCAAGCTTTTTGGATCAATCCATTGTTGCAAATGGATCAATGTGGTGTGTTAGGGATCCTCAAATCCTCTCTTGAGGTTTTGGTTCATGATTTGTCTCAAAAGTCAACTTAGTGGTGAATTAGGTCAAGAAAACCCTAATTCCTGATTTCTGGTAAATGCATCCCCTGAGGCTAAATTGACTTGATGATGGGGTTTATGATGTTCCATGGAGCGTATTAGGATATGATTTGAAGCATTGGCTCATGCCCAGAGGAAAATTTCCATCTGGAGGCCCTAGTCGACCAAACCCTAATTTGGTGACACTGGCGATCCTGAGGCTTGATCTACCTAGAAGGGAGCAGCCTTGTGCTTAATCCTTGAAGTGGGAGTCCTCTTGATCCATTGTGGATATTTGAGAGGCTAGACAAGTTGGAGATCATGTCATTTCTTGATTGATCCTTTGTCTAAGAGCTCTAAGAGGGTTTGAAACCCTAGTTTGATTGTAGTGAACGCTCACCCATCTTTGGGGAGACTAATGAGGTACAAAGGTACATCCATATTGTGCTGATGATTTGCACCATGATGGGAAATCTTAGTGGTCAAAATTTTGGGTATGACAGATGCCCATATTTAATCTTCTTGGACCCGAAGGTGTGAATGGCGAAGGTATTCGGGCATTTGGGGTGCAAAAGGATTAAATATCAGAATACCCGAAATTTTGATGGTGGTTATGAATGGTAGCTTACGTATTCATCTTCTTTAGCTAAGCGATGATGCTTAGAAAAGGTAAACTTCCCCTCGATCCTGGTCTTCAGCCAAGGAGCTGGTCTCAGTTTTCTTTTGAAATAAACCTCCCATCGATCCTGGTTTCCTACCAAGGAACTGGTCTTAGTTTCTTTTGTCAACTTCCCCTCGATCCTGGTTTCCTACCAAGGAACTGGTCTTAGTTTTTGATTTGTGAACTTCCCCTCGATCCTGGTTTCCTACCAAGGAACTGGTCTTAGTTTCTGAAGTAAACTTCCCCTCGATCCCGGTTTCCTACCAAGGAACTGGTCTCAGTTTCTGAAGTAAACTTCCTCTCGATCCTGGTTTCCTACCAAGGAACTAGTCTCAGTTTCTGAAATAAACTTCCCCTCGATCCTGGTTTCTTACCAAGGAACTGGTCTCAGTTTCTGATTTAAACTTCCCCTCGATCCTGGTTTCCTACCAAGGAACTGGTCTTAGTTTCTTTTGTCAACTTCCCCTCGATCCTAGTTTCCTACCAAGGAACTGGTCTTAGTTTCTGATTTAAACTTCCCCTCGATCCTGGTTTCTTACCAAGGAACTGGTCTCAGTTTCTGATTTAAACTTCCCCTCGATCCTGGTTTCTTACCAAGGAACTGGTCTCAGTTTCTGATTTAAACTTCCCCTCGATCCTGGTTTCCTACCAAGGAGCTGATCTTAGTTTCTGAAGTAAACTTCCCCTCGATCCTGGTTTCTTACCAAGGAACTGGTCTCAGTTTCCGAAATAAACTTCCCCTCGATCCTGGTTTCCCACCAAGGAACTGGTCTCAGTTTCTTTTGTCAATAAACTTTCTTGACAAGGAACGCTGTTTGTAGCGGTTTTCCTTCAAACTTCTCACCAAATTTTCCTGGGGAGATGCTATTTGAGTGGAAAAAGTTTTGATGTCAGACTTGCTGGGGAACCCATTCGTCTGAATTGTAGAGGTACACAAACTTCTCTGTTTGGAGACGCCATTTGTCGATTCTACTGGGGAAAGCGAGTCTCTTGAGAGACTGTTTCCGTTTGGGGGTGTTACATCATACTTTTCCTGAGGTCTTTTCAGAGAAATGCCATACGATGTACCCCAATTTTGAGGGGCTTTCTCTGGGGATTTTCCTTAATCCGGGAAAGCGAATATGTAATCTTCAATGGCGAAGAGTGATATTTGTTGAAAGTTTTCTTGTTTCTCAGAGGTTCAAGTTATCAAAGTGGTCAAGGACCGACTCTAATCCAGAGATAAATGGGAGAGAGATTACTTAGATGATTCACTTCCTGATGAGGAAAGATCTGACAACTCGATTGAGAGGACTTCTATCACTAGGGGACAAGACCGACTAGAGTGATAGTGATGCAATATGAATATGAATGTAGATCAATAATGCATGGTGTATGTATATGCTGACAAAACTGACGGAACATACAGACTAAAGGATGAACACGATTGGATACTCGGCCACAGTGGGGCATGTAGAAATATCGCTGGTTCAAGTTAGCAATTCTGCCTTGCTTAGGAGAAATGGTCCCTATTGGGAGTGACGCTGGTCGGGCTTAGGAGATGAGAACTCGGCCGAGGGCATCAGATGGGAAAGCCGCATCTGATACAGTTGATCCTTCGTTCAGGCGTACTGGTCTAGAAGGAGTACTTTGATTCTGCATTTTGAGGTTCGAACACCTTTGGAGAAGCGACCGATGTTCTTATAATATTCAACAGTCAAAAGAAATTGCCATCTTTATTTTAAAAAAGCAGAAAAATTTTTATCAAGTAAATGCATTTTTTTTATTTCAAGAATCGTTGACCATGTTAAAATGTCGTTCTGTAAAGCTAAAACAAGTAAGAATTACAAACAAAAGCACAAGGGCTCAAATTTTATTGATAGGATGGAAATCAGCCGAACGCGTGATTCCATAGAGTATTTACAAAGTTAGAAAATGGTAATTTACAGGGAAAAAGGGCTACGTTGAAACATAACGACCACTATCCTTCTACCAACTTTGAATTCGGGACATCCTGAGCTTCTGTCGAAGATGACCTTGATTGGAGTCTCTGATGGATGGCATGACTGCTGAAGCGCTGTATAGATCAGACGTAGTTACTTGCCATTAATCCCTAACTTTTGCCTGGATTGTACTTGGAGATTTCCAATCCACCGGGATGATTTTTGATCATGTCTCTAATTTTTTCCTGGACCGCCCTTTCGGGTTTTCAATCCACCGAGACTTTTTTTTTAGTTTAGGCGAAGTATTTCTTGACTACATCAACATTTGTGGGGTAGGCAAATTCTTCTCCATCCATGGTTGCGAGTCTCAAGGCGCCGCTTGAGAAAGCTTTCTTGACCACATAGGGGCCGTCATAATTCGGAGTCCACTTGCCCCGAGAATCAGTGAGAAAGGATTGTATCTTCTTGAGCACGAGGTCTCCTTTTCTGAAGACGCGAGGTCGAACCTTTTTGTCAAATTCCTTCTTCATTCTTTGTTGATACAACTGACCGTGGCATAGAGTCGTGATTCTATTTTCTTCGATCAAATTGAGTTCATCGTGTCGACTTTGACACCATTCAGCTTCTGTAAGCTTAGCTTCCATCAATACCCGGATTGATGGGATCTCTACTTCTATGGGAAGCACTGCTTCTATGCCATATACTAGAGAGAAAGTGGTTGCCCTTGTTGAAGTGCGGACATATGTGCGATAACCGTGAAGAGCAAATGGTAGCATCTCGTGCCAGTCATTGTAGGTTACAACCATCTTTTGAACAATCTTCTTGACGTTCTTGTTAGCCGCTTCTACCGCCCCGTTCATCTTAGGTCGGTAGGGAGATGAGTTATGGTGTTCGATCTTGAACTCAGCACACAACTCTTTCATCATCTTATTGTTCAAGTTAGATCCATTATCCGTAATGATCTGGCTTGGAACACCATAACGACAGATGATATTGTTTTTGATAAATCGGACCACCACTTGTCGGGTTACATTAGCGTACGACGCTTCTTCGACCCACTTGGTGAAGTAATCAATGGCTACCAAGATGAACCGATGTCCGTTCGAAGCCTTGGGCTCAATCATGCCAATTATGTCGATTCCCCATATGGAAAAAGGCCATGGGGAAGAGAGAACTTTAAGATGTGTTGGCGGTACATGGATTTTGTCGGAGTATATCTGACACTTGTGACACCTCCTCATGTACTTGTAGCAGTCGGATTCCCTGGTCAACCAGTAGTACCCTGCTCTTAAAATTTTTCTCGCCATTGTGTGTCCGTTGGCATGAGTGTCAAAGGATCCTTCATGAATTTCTTTCATAAGCATGTCTGCTTCTGGTCTGTCCACACATCGGAGCAAGACCATGTCAAAGTTCCTCTTATAGAGTATGTCACCGCTCAGGAAGAAGTTTCCAGCCAGTCTTCTGAGGGTTTTTCTGTCTTTCCTGGATGCCCCAGGTGGATACTCTTGTTTCTGAAGGAAGCATTTGATATCGTGATACCAAGGTTTGTCGTCTATGACTGCTTCAATCGTGAAGACGTAAGCGGGCCGTTCAAGGCGCATGATGTCGATCTTAGGTATGTCATTCCATTGACCTACACTAATCATGGAAGAGAGAGTGGCTAATGCATCAGCCATGTGATTCTCTTCACGAGGGATGTGATGAAACTTGATTCTGTTGAAGAAGGGTAACAACCTTCTTGCATAATCTTTGTAAGGAATCAATCCTGATTGGTATGTGTTCCAATCTCATGTGATCTGATTGATAACCAGAGCTGAGTCGCCATATACATCCAAGTTCTTGATCCTAAGTCGATCGCTTCTTCGAGACCCATAATACAAGCTTCGTATTCGACCTCGTTGTTTGTGCACTTGAACGTAAGTCTGGCGGTGAAAGGAATGTGGGTACCCTTAGGTGTTATGATGATTGCCCCAATTCCGTTTCCGTAGTGATTGACAGCTCCGTCAAAGATTAGTCCCCACTGGGAACCTGGTTCTGGCCCTTCACTGGGTAGCGGTTCATCGCAGTCTTTTATTTTTAGATACATGACATCTTCTTCTGGGAAGTCAAATCCAATTGATTCATGATCATCAATCGGTTAATGAGCCAAATGATCGGCTAAAATACTTCCTTTAACGACTTTCTGAGCGTGGTACTCGATGTCGTACTTTGATAACAACATCTGCCAACGGGCAATCCTTCCCGTGAGAGCAGGTTTTTCGAAGACGTACTTGATTGGATCCATTTAAGAGATTAACCATGTAGTGTGACGAATCATGTATTGGCGAAGACGTTTAGCTGCCCAAGCCAAAGCGCAGCAATTTTTCTCAAGCATCGTGTACCGAGTCTCGCAGTCGGTGAACTTCTTGCTCAGATAGTAAATGGCAGACTCTTTTCGTTTGGTTTCGTCTTGTTGGCCAAGTACACATCCCATTGAGTCCTCTAGGACTGTGAGGTAGATGATCAGTGGTCTTCCTTCCACTGGAGGTGATAGAATCGGCGAATTCAACAGGTATTCCTTGATACTGTCGAAGGCAGTTTGGCAGTCATCTGTCCAAACGCAGTCCTGATTCTTTGTGAGTAATTTGAAGATTAGCGAGCAGGTCGCGGTCATAAGGAATATAAATCTGGAGATGTAGTTCAAACATCCCAAGAATCCTCTGACTTGTTTTTCGGTCTTTGGAGAAGGCATTTCTTGAATGGCCTTGACCTTGTCAGGATCAACCTCAATTCCTTTCTGGCTGACGATGAACCCTAGCAGTTTCCCTGAACGAACACCGAACGTGCATTTGTTAGGGTTCAAGCGGAGTTTGTACTTTCTCAACTGCTCGAACAGTTTTGACAGGTGGGTCACATGTTCCTCTTCTGTTTTAGATTTTGCAATCATATCATCGACATATACCTCGATCTCTTTGTGTATCATGTCATGAAAAAGAGTAGTCATGGCCCTTTGATAGGTTGCCCCGACATTCTTCAAACTGAAAGGCTTTACCTTGTAGCAAAAGGTACCCCATGGGGTAATGAACGAAGTTTTCTCCATGTCTTTCGGTGCCATTTTGATCTGGTTATAGCCCGAGAATCCATCCATGAAGGAGAAAATTTTGAATATCGTTGTACTGTCTACCAGCATGTCAATGTGTGGTAAAGGAAAGTCGTCCTTTGGACTAGCCTTGTTTAGATCTCTGTAATCGACACACATTCTGACCTTTCTGTCCTTTTTGGGAACAGGTACAATGTTGGCTAACCATTGAGGATATTCTGATGTGGCGAGGAAACCCGCGTCGATCTGTTTCTGTACCTCCTCTTTGATTTTGATGGCCATGTCAGGATGAGTCCGTCTCAACCTTTGCTTTACCGGTGAACATTCTGACTTTAATGGTAAATGACGCTCCACGATGCTGGTATCCAACCCTGGCATATCCTGATTGGACCAAGCGAATACATCGGGGTATTCTCTGAGAAGCTTTGTCAAACTCTCTTTGGCAGTTGGACCGTGTAGTGCCCCAATTCTGACTTCTTTTCTCTCTTCTTCCGAACCCAAGTTTACCATTTCCAACGGCTCTTTGTGAGGTTCAATGGACCTTTCCTCTTGTCTGAGTAATCGGGAGATCTCTTCTAGAATTTCGTCGTTAACTTCTTCTCCAGCCCCAAATACCGGGAACTCAAAGTCGGGAGAAGGCATAGGATCGTATGTTTCAACGGGGTTTAAAACAAGCAATCTGCATGACGTGATGATTTGTGTTTAGAAGAGATAGAGGAAATGCAAGTGTGAGCAGTGTATTTTTCTTTTACTGCTTGTTTTTATTATTGATTTGTTTTTTAGGATTACCATTTTGTGAGAAAAGCAAAAAGAGAAAACAGCAATTAATGCGGAAATTACAGAACGACATTATTTTATTAATGAACAAGTCGATTCTTGAAACTACAACCCTATAAAACAAAACTCTGTCGCTTTGGGCAAAGCGAAGAGGGAAATTTACAGAAAGCGAGCCCTATCAAACATCCGTTTCACCTGGGCAGGGTGAAAGGTTAAAGATGGCAATTACTTTGATTGATGAACGATCTTCAGAACATCGACAGCAACCCACTGGCAGCGAACTCCTCGGTGAATCACAAAGTCTGGCACCTTCTTTGATTTGTCTTCAGAAATAACGCTGATTTCTGGTGGAGCAGGATCATTGGAATCTGTCTCCCAGGCAGAGTTGTCGTAGGAGGATTCCTCTGTTGCATTTTGCATAGTATTTGTACTCTCAGGTAGATCTCCCCATCCAGTAGGCTGGATGTTTTCGAGCCTGATGCGAGAGCTTTCGGGAGCAGTGTATTTGACCATATAGTCGTATTTTCCACTTGGTTGTCCCATTGTGTCCCATACTTCTTTGGAACTGGAGGAGTCATCCTTCTCGATGACGTTGACCTCAGGAAAAGCATAATTGATGAACTCTAGTCTTGCAAATGTTGCAAATTCATCGTCGTGCTGGGCATTTTCAGGATAACCTGGGTGTTGATCCCATGGCATGGTGGGGACGCAGGTATTCTGTTCAATGATGCTCAGCTGATTTTCATTGTTCGGCTGACTTTCTTGCCCCAAGTCTCTTGGGCACGGCTGCCACATTGGCAGGCCATCCATCGGGCCATAATAGTTGTGGTCAAAGTTGTCCTTCATCAGAGTGTCCTCTTCTAATGAGTTTGGCGGAGCACGACATCCTTCTGGATCACAATCTCCATATATCATTTCGACGTCTGACCTGGGTATAAATCTCGGACTCTGTGTAGGAAAGCAAAATGGATTTTGCGTTTCGTCCATATAGATTGGAAGCCACCAGTGGTTCAACAAGTGCTGAAGTGTTTCCTGGACAAGGGCACAACCTTGATCGTTTTCACAACCCACTTTACAACTCTGATAATCATGTGATACCAGGAATCCGAGACGGACCTGTTCTGCGTGTAACTTCACCAGGCTGGTATTCATCAAGCGAATATCGAAGATTTGAATCATGTTTATCTGATAGGGATTCCTATCATGGTAGTCCTGGATCCATCCAAGATCCATCTGACGCTGGAGGGCCTCTTGTACCAAAGAGCATCCCTATTTGTTTACCGAGCAAGTCAGACAAGAACTGTAATCGTGCCGCAGTAGATTATGATACTGGCTTTGTCTTGAGTGCATTGCCACCAGGTTGACATTCATTGCACGGACGTCGTGGTTTTGAATGACGTTGGAATTTGTATAAACCATGTTAACTCCACGAACTCGGTGCTCTTGGATCCATCCGAGATCCATCTGTTCCTGTAGAGCTGATTGCACCACAGAACACCCTCGATTGCTTTTAAAGCAGATATCACACTGGTGATAATTATAAGGTGGCACATGGCCATATCCACTCTGTCTACAATGCATCTTGACTAGATTGGTCCTTAACAAGAGTACATCATGAATTTGATAAACGTTGTTAGACTCTCCTTCTATCAGGTTGACTGCAGCTTTCTCGTGTTGAGGCAGCGGGTTCGTGAGAACATTGGGATTCGTATCTTTGAAAGATAAGACCCCGCTCCTAACAAGCTTTTGCACGTCAGATTTGAAATTGAGACAGTTCTCTATGTTATGCCCTGGACCTCCTTGATGATAAGGGCAAGTCTGATCCGCTTTGAAGCAAAAAGGCGGATTTTTTGGTACTGTAAGAGGAGCCTTAGTCTGGACGTGCCCTTTGACCAGTAATAGCAGAAATAGTTCCGCGTACGATACGAGTATAGGATCAAATCCTGGTGGCCGTGTTGTACGGTTGTTATTGTATGGAGGACGAGTCTTCTGAAGAGGCTGTTGTGTCCATTGCTGATTAGGTTGGTTCTGCGCAACCTGAGGTTGATACGTAGAAATAGGCACAGGGTTGATAGCAGGAGTTACAGCTGCTACTAGTTGGTACCGTCGCCTTTGCTTTCCAAGAGAGATATTCCCAATATCCTGCTCTTTTTTCTTAGGGAGAGCACTACCGTATCATTTTGTACTACTTGATGATCCAGCGTCTTTTACTAAACGTCCTTCCCGGACGGCTTCCTCAAGACGAACCCCCATGCCCACCATCTCGGTGAAGTCACTGGGTGCACTGGCAACCATTCTGTCGTAGTAAAATGATCTCAAGGTCTTTAAGAAGATCTTTGTCATCTCTTTTTCCTCAAGAGGTGGAGAGATCTGAGCGGCAATTTCCCGCCATCTCTGAGCGTACTCCTTAAAGGTTTCCTTGTCCTTTTGTGACATTGATCTGAGTTGATCTCTGTCTGGTGCCATGTCCAGATTATATTTTTACTGTTGGACGAAGGCAGTGCCAAGATCTCTAAACGTGCCGATCGTGGCGCGTTTTAAACCCATGTACCATTTTAATGCGGCACCGGTTAAACTATCCTGGAAGTAGTGAATCAGTAGATCTTGATTCTCTGTCTGAGCTAACATTCGTCGAGCGTACATCACCAAGTGGCTCTGAGGGTAAGAGTTACCCTTGTACTTTTCAAAGTCGGGCACTTGGAACTTGTGCGGAAGTTTCACATTGGGGACCAAGCAGAGGTCCGCGGCGTCCTTTCCAAATAGATCTTGACCGCAAATAGTCTGCAGTTCTTTCTGCATTTCCAGGAATTGTTCCTGGAACTCGTTCATTCTTTCGAACATGCTTTCATTTCCACCAGAAGGTATTTGCGGAATCTGTCCTTCCGGGACAGTGTGTATCACGGGTTGTGGTATAATCATTATGGCCGAGACTCTCGGTGCCTCCCGAAGTTTGTAACCTTCAGGAGTTACTGTCATGCCCCTGGCATCTTCGCTTTCCCGAAGTTTGTAACCTTCAGGCCCAGCGGTTCCTGCAGTGATTTCCTGATCTTCAGTGATCGGCGGAACATATCCTTCCGGGATATAGTTAACAGGCATGCCCCAGGGACGATCTTTCGGCATTTGATACCTAGGATCATACTTCTCCACTATGGGCATTGAGGTGATCTCTGAGATCACGGTTCTTTGTAGCTGAGCTTCTGCCATGGCTTGCATGTCGTTACGAAGCTTTCTCATATCCTCTTTTAGAGCGTCGATCTCTTCTTTCAACTCTCTATTCTCTTCCTCAAGATCATCCATCCTTTTCTGACGATTGGCCTGAGTATTGTACGAATGAGACAGTTTGACTATGGAACCGAGACACTAACGTAAGATTCGTAGGTAAGAAGAATACGTTACGGGAGAATGATGAATGCAATGATTATATTAATTGTTTTTTGGTTTAATCAAAATAAACTTCGACAATTAGATTGCAAATATCAAACAGTGGGGAAAACCCCATTTTACTCAATTAAAAGGATTGCGGAAAAGGAAATACAGTAGATTACAAGGTGCGGAAATAGAAACCTAAGCTAATGGGTCCCGAGTCCTTTCTGAGGAGAAACCGGGTGCTGATTCTGGTACTTTCCTTTTCTTTGACCGGGGCTCTTGGGCCGTTGTCGGGTTGTCATTCCTTTGCCAAGTGAAAGGGGCGAGCAAATTCCTTTGGTCATCCTGATTATCCACAACATGTTGCTCTAAAATCTCGATCAGAGCATCCTTTTCTTTCAGTAGCTGCTATATTTTGGTACACTCCACGTTGAGAATGCGGTACTTGTTCTTCCAAGACCTCCTCTCCTGTTGAAATTTGTTGAGAGTAACCTGAAGCTTTTCAGTTTCCGTCATGAAGTACATGACAGATTCCCTTGGCGGAAGAACTCCGTGATGAGGATACGACATCTTTAGCTTGAGAGCTCTAGTTTGTACCCAGTGGAGATAAGGCTCCACCGAGACACAGTCCGGTTTTCCTAGAGACTCCCGTCCTTTCTTATGAACATGTTTCCAAGCGTGCACTATTTCCATCTTTAGTGCTCTGTCACTTTCTCCTTCCTTGAAGAAAAGACCTTCCAGATGAGCATTACGCGGGACATGCCTCCTTGGTTATCCAAATTGACGACGAACCAAAACTGGATGGTAGTTGATTCCTCCCTTAGTTCCTATAAGGGGTATGTTAGGGAAGTTTCCACAACGGTCAATTATCCTGATCCTGTCATAAATCTTATTGCACCAATCAATGTCAGAGTTGGTGAGAGACATGATTTTCTGCGACCAGCGTAAGGCACTCTTATGATCCCAAAAAGCAGCAGACTTAGGCAAATGGGAGATAAACCATTTATATAGCAGGGGCACCAGCACGTGATCTCCCCTCCGATGTATAAGTTCCCTAAGTGTACAGAATGATATGCATCTGCGAGCAAAGTCGGTACAGGGTTTCCAATGAGAAAAACCTTAACGGCGTTGATATTGACGAAGTTATCAATGTTGGGAATTAAAAATAACCTGTAGGTGAGTAAAACAAAGATGCTTTCAAAAGCAGTCATGTTCCCTATACTAGCAAAGTACAGAGCTTTCTTTGTTAAGAACTGGGCTGGCAAACCTTGGATGCCACCCTTAGTGGTCATGTGAGTCCTGACTTCTGACTCGTCCAAATAAATTGCTCTTGCAATGGTCTGACCCCTTGGATTTCTTCCAGTCCAGAAAATGGAGCTTGATCAGTAATGTGTAGATCAGTCAGGTGAGAGTACTCCTCCAGCATTGGTGCTAGCTGGTAATCCGGGAATGTGAAACAGTGATTGACCGGATCATAAAATTGAACGAGTGCATCCATGATTCCTTCAATCACATGGATTCTTAACAGAGGTAGCAGACCTCCGTACTTGGCTCTGAAAGCCTCAGGGTTAGTGATCATCCTCGCTAACCTTCTCCTTCTACCGAAATCCATGAGCGTAATCTTTTTCTCTAACATTTGCAATCATTGTCTTAGTTTAATTTGAAAAAGAGAGACTAGAAGAGAAAATTTTTCTTTGTTTTAATGTTTTTTAGATGAATGCATGAATGCAGCACACAAAAACATAGAAAAAACATGGGGTCAAAGGGTCGTTGTCATGAAGTCAAAGCTCTACCCATCCCCCAAAGGTTTATACTAGTGATTTTTGTACCTGTCTCTCAAAATCATCAGTTCTTGTCGAGAAAACACCAGCGGGCCGGGAACCGTGCTAGGTGATGTTTTTTCGAAGAACCTTCAGAAGAGGGTGGTATCGCGTGACAACCATTTCCGATAGTTTTCGCACCACTAAAAGAGGTTTTTCCTAGGTGTATACTCAATCTTTCTACATGCGGCATCACACGCATTCCCATTAGCAGAAAAATAAACACATATATCAATTAGGAAAAGCAGTATATATATTTGTCCTAATGTCCTAGACTTTTAAGAGCTATGAATCCTATGTTCCTGACAGAAAATGGCTCCCCGGCAGAGTCGCCATTCTGTGGTATCTTCCCAATTTAAAGGTTTTGACCTAAGATCCTAGTGAAGTCAACAAAATGTCTCATTCCCAATGAAATTCCCAGTGAAGTCACCATGACTTGTCCAAGGAAATTGTAAGAAAAAACGTGAACGGCCCCACGGTGGGCACCACTTTTCTGTAGCGAGCGATTTTGGACGCGGTTCTTAAGCGCTGTCGCTCTTTGGGGTTTACTACAGGTCGATTCATTTTTTATCCTATTGTGAGCTGACTAAGGAAGGGAAATAGATGTCTCCAATTAACCCTGCTTGCATACTGAGTTTATACAGTGGTCTGTTAGGTTACGGATGCTATATGGTAATGGGGCCTTTCTTTCTTCTTACTTTATTAAGGTGGAAAACTGGGACTATTCATGGGGAATTTGTCAGATTGGGTGGAGATATGGGACTTTAGGTGTTTGGATTAGTGTGCTCGCTAAGAATTTTCTTTCAATCTTATGCCTACGTATTCCCGTTTACCGAAATAGGGAAATCAGAGTGTTCGTAGTTCCTCCATAGAATGGGAGGAAATGGGTGTTTTGGTGTCTTGTTCAAAGCCCAAGACGTGAAGCAAAAGGTGGTTTGTATCTTGTTTAAAGCCCAAGATGTGAAGCTGAAGGGTCTATTTATATCTTGTTCAAAGCCCAAGATGTGAAGGTAAAGGGGTCTCAACTTCAGAGAGAATTTGTCATCTCTAAAGGGGGTCTGTTTGTCACAACTGTTGGGTGACTGATTATAAAGGAGAATTACTTTAACTGGGATATGTGAATCCAGCAATGCCATAATTTCCTTTATAGGGGAGTTCCAACCTGAAGGAGAAGACTTTAACTCAGTGTAGAGCAATGCTATCTTTCCTTAGGAATTTTTCATGCTAAAAGAGGGACAGTGGCGTGGATGTAAATAATCCAGAGGCTTGCCGCTTACAGCGATTAGATGAAGGGGAAGGAGTTGTTGATGTTTGTGTACTGTGAAAGAGGCACAACTTTGATGCTAAAAGGTTGGTTGGCTCAACTTGGGTTTTTTTATACAAAGCCTAAGAGGAGGCTATTGGCCCAACAAGAGGGAGTTTTTGTGTGTCTCGTACGAAGCCCGAGAGAGAGGCTAAAAAGGTTGACTCAACAGGAGAATCTTTTATACTCAACAAGAGGGTGTTTTTGTATCTCGTACGAAGCCCGAGATGGAGGCTAAAGATGGTGACTCACCAAGAGAATCTTTTATACTCAACAAGAGAGTGATTTTGTATCTCGTACGAAGCCCGAGATGGAGGCTAAAAGGTGATTGACTCAACAAGAGAGTCTTTTATACTCAACAAGAGAGTGTTTTTGTATCTCGTACGAAGCCCGAGATGGAGGCTAAAAGGTTTGACTCAACAAGAGAGTCTCTGTATCTTGTACAAAGCCCGGGATGGAGGATAAAAGGGTACTGTTTCAGTTGAGTGACAGGTCCAGTATGTTGGTTCAACGAGAAAATCAGTTCTTATATGAGTAACGCTGTACTCATGGATTTGATCTGAGAATCGGGATTGTTTCCTGTTCTTTAAGGAAATTGGAAATCCAAAGGGTATTGAGACTGTCCAAGTCTGCGGGTGTTTCCTTACTTGAGAATGTCTCTGAGACTCAAGGAAATTAGACTGTCTAAGTCTAGAGTTTTATCTTTTGTACTATGCTTAAAGAAACAGTAGTAGTACGTTCACGGTAGAAAGATCTAGACTCTTTGAAAGACTGTTATATTAAGATGACTAATTTATGTTCCTATACCTCTAGGAGGTCGTCGGGACAATTTGTACGAAGCCCAAGAGGAGGCTGGAAACTTTTAAGAAGCCGAGGGAAAATTTGTACGAATCCCAAGAGGAGGATATCATTCCCGGAGGAAGAAATCATTTATACAAAGCCTAAGAGGAGGCTGTGAATACTTCTAAGAAGCTGACGGGTCCTTGTACAACGCCCAAGAGGAGGCGGGGATGCTTTTAAGAAGCCTGTGGGTCCCCAAACCCCGAGAAGTTCAAGACAGGCTATTCACAAAGAATAGATCAAGCCAGGAAAGTTCGAGAATTTGGAAGAAACTCAAGGGAAGCAATTCACGGAGAAGAGATCATCTCTGGGGAGTAGAGTTTCTTGACAATTCCTAAGGAGGACAGCCGAAGAGAAGACTGTATCTGGTGCTCCTATGGGGGATCTAGTATTGTCTATTTCTAAGAATGATCGAAACGGCTTTACCTAGTGCTAGACGTAGTTGCCGGGGAAACTCTAAATATCTATACTATTATTACACAATCGATATGAGTTTATGAAAGAAGACTTACAGCGAAACAACCCCACAATACAATTATATGTATATGAAAGCGGTAAATGAAAGCATATAAACACTTACTCGGTTGTAGAGCTTCCATGTTGTTTGGTTAGTTGTTCAACAAAGAAAGATTGAAAACAACAGTATATTTCAAAATCAAAGGAGAAAGTGCTTTGAAAGAAAAGATTAGGGCTTACAGCTCAAGGAGAGGCCCAGGGTTTTAGTAGTGATTGCACTGTGATATGAGTTTGTACAGTGGGACTTATACAAGTGACGGAGGCCCAAAAAGTTTTATGTACAAGGGGAATGGGTCTTACACTCTCTCAAGAGGCAAACAAAAAATGATTTAGAGAAAATAAGCGGGTCTTACTACTCGAGGGTAGGCCCAGATGATTTTGTTTAAAAATGGCGATCGCGCCGACGTTTTAGAATGTACAGAGGGACTTATACAATAAGTGAGGCCAAAATGGGTTATGTAAAAAAAAGGGTTGGGACTTACACTCTATTAGAGGCCCAAGTGAGTTTTAATAAAATAAATGGGTCTTACTACTTGAGGGTAGGCCCAATGGTTAATTTTGAAAAGGGCGACGATCGCGCCGAGGTTTTGGAAACACCGTGGAACTTGTACAAGTGGTTGAGGCCCAAAATTTTGGTATTTACAAAGGAATTGGGTCATACACTCTATTAGAGGCCCAAGGGTTTTAAAATGAAAATAAATGGGACTTATAGCTCAAGGAGAAGCCCAATGGTCTTTTTTGTTAAAAGGCGACGATCGCGCAGAACTTTGTAAATGTACAGAGGGACTTATACAATGTCTGAGGCCCAAAATATTTTATTTACAAAAGGGATGGGACTTACACACTATTAGAGGCCCAAAGTGTATTTTAGGAAAAGAAATGGGGCTTACAACACGAGGGGAGGCCCAGATGATTTTCAGTTTGAAAATGACGATCGCGCCGAGATTTTTCATATCGGGACTTATACAATAACTGAGGACCAAAATATTTTTGTACAAAAAAGGTTGGGTCTTACACTCTATTAGAGGCCCAAAAGTATTTTTGAAATAAGATTTGTTAGGGTGAAAATCAAAGAAACCTCAATTTCATTTTTTAAAGGCATTTTTCAAAGAAAAATCAAGTAAAAAAATGATAAAAATATCAAATAAAATCATTAATCATGTTATAAACAATGATTAAGGTTTATGAAAAAGTATTTTATCCACATGAATATTTAAAATCATTTTGGTTTTAAAAATCAAGAAAAAGAAATCATTTTAAAAGCATTTAAAACAATATTTTTAAATATATTAAAAATAATCTAAAAATAATATTTTTTTGTGATTTTTTGTGGATTAAAATATTATGGGGTATGAATTGGAAAATGATGATTTTTGCTATGTAAAAGAATTGGTTGAGTTTTGAAAATAAAATAAGAAAAAGAGGAAAGATGTCACAACATCATCTTCGACATCTCTTATGGGGCAAAAAACCAGTACTGAAACTTTAGTTTTTAACACCTTTTTTATCAAATTTCAAACACTCATAACTCTCTCAATTTTTAACGGAATTAAAATCCGGAAGTACCTATCTTGACCGATTTTTCTCAAGGAGTCCAATGGTACCACACATACACACTGAAACTCGACGTACAAAACACGCGAATCGAAAAACCAGAACTGCTATGTTAATTTAAAACATCGTTTCTCGTCAAATTTCCAACACGCGTAACTCTCTCGATTTTTAACGGAATTAAGATCCGGAAGAGCCTATCTTGACCGATTTTTCGTAAGGAATCCAATGGTATTACTCATGCACACTGAAACTTAACATACAAAACACACGACACAAAAAACCAGAACTGCTATGTGTTTTTCGACGTCGTTTCGCGCCAAACTTCCAACGCGCGTAACTCTCTCAATTTTTATCGGAATAAAAATCCGTAAAAACTTATCTTGACCGATTTTATGCAAGAAATCCAATGGTATTACTTATGCACACTGAAACTTAATGTACAGAACACACCAATAAAAAAAACAGAACTGGACATGATTTTAAAACAACCAAAACTCCACATATAAACATGTTAAAGTGCAAACAGTAGGAGGATCACATCATACACATTAAGGACTACATTTTTGCTTCAAGAATTGTACAATATGATGCATGTATGTGGACAGCAAAGGAAAACATGATTCAAAGAATTCAAGTTGTGAATTTTACCTCTTTTTTGGAGATTTTGTGCAACCTACCAAGTGCTTTGTTCCAGAAATGATTTGATGCTTTGGACACCCTCAAATGAGCTCTTAGAAGCTTTTAGGATGGTTGGAATCAGCTGGAAACCTCTGGAGCAAGTTTGAGCACTTTCTTGCAAAATGGGCAAAAATGGCCAAAATGCCAACTCTCTCAAATGGTGTTCCAGGTGTGTGGCACCATTTGGGACAGTTCAAGAATGATATTTGGAGTGTGTTTGAAGTTTTATCTGGTTTGTAAAGTGACTGAATCAAGACATGGCTTAAAAAATGCAAAAAAAGTCCAATTTTGAGGTTTTGAGAGGTGACTTTGTGATGTTGGTGTTATAGGTCACTTGTGAGAGTTTGGATCACCTACATATGATGTTTATGAGGTGTTAGGATCATGAGCTGTGATGGAAATGCTCTCTAACTCAAAAACTCAGAATTTCCTTACTAAAGAAGGCATTTTGGAGTGAAAGAGAGAATTTGAGGAAAACATCTGTTTGATGGCTTTGGTGTACTCAAACTGAGCACAAATGAGCTCTATTTATAGTAGAGCAAGTTTGTTTTGCAAGCAATAGTGAATGGTGGCTGCAACAGAGATTTGGCAAATGTTGGCCAATGAAAATCCAAGTCTCCTCTAGCCATTGACTAGAGGTTAGAGCACAGGCCTTTGGTTCCCTAGTTGTTGGATGAATCTTGATTGAATTTAGTTGGAGGAAGCTCAGTTCATGCCACCTCTAAGCATCCATTAAATGCTCCAAACCAAAATTGGAGTCTTGTCCCTCTTTTAGGGATTTCTAGGTTTTGGCATGCTAGTTTTGGTTCCTTGGACTTGGGAGGCTCATGGATCAGATCATCCCCCTTAGATTTGATCCTTAGATGTGTCCAAAATGATGACAAGGCTTGAAAATTCGTGTGGCACAAGAAATGTGCAAATCTGCCCTGAAAAATTCAGCTGCAGCAAGCCTTTTTGTAAAATCCATAACTCCCTGCTCGAGTATGCTACATGGACGTTCTAGGACTTTCTGGAAAGCTGAGATGACGTACTTCAACTTTGATGTTTGGCCCTAAACCTGGTTCAACTTGGATCATGGAGAAAAACAGCCTTGAAGTTGGGACTTCATGCTGAAATTACAAGGCAGATTTTGGCTAAGTGCTGAAAAATGTCAATTTTAGGTTTTTAGCCATTTTGATCCAACCATAACTCAAAATTCATGATGAATTGGGATGAGGTGTAGTTGACATTTTGTAGAGGGCCATGAGGGCTACAAATCCAGCTTTGGATGGGGAAAAATGGCTTTGTGGTTTAGCAGTTATGATCCTCCAAAGTTGGTACCCTTGCCACTTTATTTCATAACTTAGAAAATTTTCTAAGTTTTTATGGTTTCCCCTTTTTCAAGTTATCCCACTTTTCTTGATTTTTCTTGATGAATGATGATTCCAATCACACATTAACATCATTTTAGGGTTAAAAAACCATTTTAATGAAAAATCTCAAAATGTCAAAGTTTGACTTTTGGGCACAGTTGACTTTTTATCAGATGAATTCCAAACTGTGCGATCCTTTATGAAATCAAGTCCTTGACCTAAATAAAACTTGATGGACATGTTCCATAGGTGTTATAGGGTGTATTGAATCGTGTCCCAAGGTTTGGGAGCATGCATGGGTCAAAAGTCAAAGGTACAATTGACTTTTCCCGCGAAACCCTAACTGTGGTTCAGATGAAATTGAAACTTGTTGCTCAAGCTTCTTGGATTAATCCATTGTTGCAAATGGATCAATGTGGTGTGTTAGGGATCCTCAAATCCTTTCTTGAGGTTTTGGTTCATGATTTGTCTCAAAAGTCAACTTAGGGGTGAATTAGGTCAAGAAAACCCTAATTCCTGATTTCTGGTAAATGCATCCCCTGAGGCTAAATTGACTTGATGATGGGGTTTATGATGTTCCATGGAGCGTATTAGGATATGCTTTGAAGCATTGGCTCATGCCCAGAGGAAAATTTCCATCTGGAGGCCCTAGTCGACCAAACCCTAATTTGGTGACACTGGCGATCCTGAGGCTTGATCTACCTAGAAGGGAGCAGCCTTGTGCTTAATCCTTGAAGTGAGAGTCCTCTTGATCCATTGTGGATATTTGAGAGGCTAGACAAGTTGAAGATCATGTCATTTCTTGATTGATCCTTTGTCTAAGAGCTCTGAGAGGGTTTGAAACCCTAGTTTGATTGTAGTGAACGCTCACCCATCTTTGGGGAGACTAATGAGGTACAAAGGTACATCCATATTATGCTGATGATTTGCACCATGATGGGAAATCTTAGTGGTCAAAATTTGGGGTATGACACTCTCGTGGAAGTTGAATGTGTGTGTTGAAATAACTTAATGTAAAACTGGAGATCATCACGAAGAAGGGTGGGATAAGATTAAAATTTGAGCCTTATATCATTTTGTTTCAAAAACAGTGAATCATACCACGTTACAACCTTTAAAGGACCTAATTGAGGTAGTGTTTATTCTAAAAGTAGACTACAACAGGGTTATGTGAACCGACTCCTATAGATTTGCTAATCTTCTATATTGATGTCATATTCTCGCTGTATCTTTCACACTTTGAATAGTTGGATCAACACTATGTTTGGACTAATGGTACACTCGTCACACACTACCATAACATTCCAATAAATGATTTTTCAAAACTTGCATGAGAATTGCATTAAAATTACCATTTTTGAATGAACAGTTTTAACTGAAAGTAAGTACTCAACATCAAGAAAATTCCAACAAGGAGCAGTCAGAGGGGAACTTGAACATTTATTGATACTAACCCGAATAAAGACCACCTCATAACCCTATGGATCAGGGGCATGTCACCCTAAAGATTACGTTGATCAAAGAAAAATTCACTTCGAGAATTGGTCAGTTGAGCAAGGAGGTAAGATCATTTCAATATTCAAATCTGGGGCAAGTCCCTCAAAAGTTCACACAGGGGAAAATCACTCAAGGCCAGTAAGGTGCAAGTCATCTCAAGAGCAGAATGAAACCTAAACATCCAAAGATCATTTGATCCGAAGTAAATCGTTTCAAGAACCGGTTAATCAGGGGCAAACTAATAGAACTTCAAACACTAGGGAAAATCGTCCTAGACCATGTCAGGGTATAATCGCTCCCAAATATTCCATTCGAGGAAAATTCATTCAAAGACCCTAAAGACTGGGGAAAAATATACTACAAAAGGCAAGTCTCCTTCATACTTTCAAGTTGATCAAGCAGACCGTGCCAGACACTAGTAACTGTGGGGTTCAAAGAAAGTATTAGGAGATCACGCTAGTACAACATTGTATCCCCTACTGGAAAGAAGCTTTGGGGCGGAGCAAAACACAAGCAACATGCGTTGATCTTGTCACTATGCTCAGGAAAATCATCTGCAAGCCGTCATGGCATATCACGCAAAAAAGTTGAGGTTCTTTCAGGAACAATTGCGATGTTTGCCAACAACGTATCAAATTTGGGGCACCAAGAGCAACCATGTTTGTCCTCTGATCATAGCGTCGTTAAATTCCAAGTGACGAGAAGTTAGGTCCATTCAACTTACCAAAGTCCAACATCTCTTTAACCAAAGCAAAAACTTCAATTTTCCATAGGCAGTCAGAATATTCAAAATCCAATCATCATTGGTACATTAAAACTTCAATTTTACTTGACCTTTTTGAGGAAAGAAGATCAAGCCACACAAGAAGAACCCCAATCATTCATTTACATTCATACATGCGTCAATCATAACATTTCATGCATAACATTTCCCCCAACGCAAGATGTTACATTACACAAGAATTCAATCAATCCTTTCCATTCCCACATGCATTAATCATAAAATTTCAGTCATCGTGCATAGTATTTTCACTAATGTGATGCATTACGTCATTACAAATTAAAAACATGCATACATAGCATAAGTCAGGATCTAGGATTAATCATGAAAGTCCAGGTCAAACCCCAAGCTAAGTCAGTGGTATTTCTCTGAGTAAGTTCCTACCCTGTATGCTTTCCTTTTGGGCATTCCCTAGTAAGTATTTTTCTTTATCTTCTGTTGATAACGATGATATCCTTAGCTAAGTCAGTATTATTTCTCTAAGTGAGTTCCTAGCTTGCACTCTATCTCATTGAGCGTTCCCCCAAAGTCCTTTTTCATCAAACTTATGATGATGTTATTCCCTAATGGACGTTTTCCATCAACCCTTTGATGATGTAATTCCCTAATGAATCCTTTTCCATCAACCTTTTAATGATATCATTCCTTAATGAATCCTTTTCCATCAACCTTTTTAATGATGTTGTTCCCCAACAATCCTTTTCCATCAACCTTTTAATGATTTCATTCCCTAATGAACCTTTTCCATCAAACCTTTGATGATGTAATTCCATAATGAATCTTTTTCCATCAACCCTTTGATGACGTCATTCCCTAATGAATCATTTTCCATCAACCTTTTGATGATGTCATTCCCTAATAAACCCCTTTTCCATTAACCTTTTGAGGATGTCATTCCCTAATGAACTTTTTCATTAACCCTTTGATGATGACATTCCATAATGAAGCTTTTCCATCAAACCTTTGATGATGTTATTCCCTAATGAAGGGTTTTCCATCAACCTTTTGATGATGTCATTCCCTAATGAACCTTTTCCATAAACTCTTTGATGATGACATTCCCTAATAAACCATTTCCATCAACCCTTTGATGATGACATTCCCCAATGAATCATTTTCCATTAACCTTTTGATAGTGGAATTGCCTAATGAATCCTTTTTCATCAACCTTTTAAGGATCTCATCAACCTTTTGATGAAGACACTCCACAAGAAATTTCTTCCATCAACCTTTTGATAATGACCTTCCTCAGTAAATTTTTTTGTCAACCTTTTGATGATGATATTCATCAATGAACCTTTTCCATTAACCTTTTGTTGATAATATTCCCAAACAACTCCGTTGATTTTTTCCCCCAAAGAACAAGTCACCAGTAAATCTTCTCCCGAGGGAGCCTTTTTTGAGTGTTTCCTAATAGATAGTTGTTGTGTACGATCGTTTCCCAAATCTCAAGTTGACGGTGTTTTCCAATTGTGGAGTTAATGGTATGTTTCCAACTCTCAAGTTGATGGTGATTCCCAACTCTCAAGTTGATGGTATTTTTCCAACTCTCAAGTTGACGGTGATTCCCAACTCTCAAGTTGATGGTATTTTTATAACTCTCGAGTTGACAGTGTTCTCCAACACTCAAGTTGACGGTATTATTCCAACTCTTAAGTTGGCGGTGTTTTTCAACCCTCAAGTTAACGATACTATTCCAACTTTCAAGATGACAATGTATTCCAACTCTCAAGTTGACGGTATTTTTCCAAATCTCAAGTTGACGGTGTTTTTTAACTCTCAAGTTGACCGTATTCTTTCAAATCTCAAGTTGACGGTGTTTCCAACTTTCAAGTTAACGATATTCTTCCAACTCTCGAGTTGACAGTGTTTTCCAAATCTCAATTTTATGGTATTCTTCCAGCTCTCAAGTTGACAGTGTTATCCAACTCTCAAGTTGACAGTATTCTTCCAACTCTAGAGTTAACGGTGTTTTCCAACTCTCAAGTTGACGACATTCTTTCAACTCTCAAGTTTACGATATTCTTCAAACTCTCAAGTTGGCGGTGTTTTCGAACTCTCAAGTTGATAGTGTTTTCCAGCTTTCAAGTTGACAGTATTCTTCAAACTCTCAAGTTGACGGTGTTTTCCAACTCTCAAGTTGATGGTATTCTTCCAACTCTCAAGTTGGCGGTGTTTTCCAACTCTTAAGTTGACGGTGTTTTGCAACTCTCAAGTTGATGGTATTTTCCAACTCTCAAGTTGACGATATTCTTCCAACTCTCGAGTTGATAGTGTTTTCCAACTCTCAATTTTATGGTGTTTTTCAACTCTCAAGTTGACGGTGTTTTCCAACTCTAAAGTTGATGGTGTTTTCCAACCCTCGAGTTTATGTTATGTTTCCAACTCTCAAGTTGACGGTGTTTTCCAATTCTCAAGTTGACGATATTCTTCTAACTCTCAAGTTGATGGTGTTTTCCAACTCTCAAGTTGACGATACTCTTCCAACTCTCAAGTTTATGGTATTTTCCAACTCTCATGTTGACGGCTGTCGCATCTGCGAAAATCAACCGGCGGAAAAGAACAGAAGAGTCACCACCTAACGTTATTTATCCTGACATAGGGAAAGGAAACGATCGAAGAAAACCTCAACAAAGGGAAAGGAATGGTCGTCACAACCATAGCCTGGGTTCGGGAGTCGGTTATGTGAGAGGAAGGTATTAGCACCCCCTCGCGTCCATCGTACTCGATGGGATCCACGCTTGTTGTTATCGATCAAAGGGTGTAGGTTATCTGAAGTCTATTGCTAACTGGAAAAGGAAAGGAATGGGGAATGGGGAAAAGAAAAAGAAAAGTGACTCGATAGGACATCATCGTCCTAGGCCTACGTATTCCCTCGGGAGCGGGAAAGTTAGAGTCAATGTAGTTCGGACTACGGTTTTGTGGGGGGAAAGTTGCTCGCCAAGACATTGTGTCTCATGCCTACGTATCCTCAATCTTACCGGAGAGAGGAAGTCAGAGCATTCGTAGTTCAACCTACCAAGGTCTTGTTGTTTTGTGTTTTTTAGGTGGAATACGTCAATGTTCACGTTCTAGCAGTTTAGGTGTTGCCGGTCGTTGTGGGAGTCTTACGCGTTTACCTGTTTGCGATAGAACATATATGACGCTTCCTTTAAGAATAGAGTGAGGGAGATGAGAAGAGAATGATTGTTTGTTTTATGTTTTTTATGAAAATTGTTTTGATTTTTATTTGCAATATGCCTCGTACTAAAGTCTATGACATAGTAAGTACTTTGCGTAACGAGTCACACGCCTCGCGCAACAAAGTATACTATGTACTTAAGGCTCATGGCACACGAAGCACACTTCCAATTGTTAAGTGTTTTGAGATTTTTCTTTGAGAGAGATAAGAGACTCAAGTTGTAAAGTAAAATCTAAAGGGAGACTAATTATAGCCCTAATGTTAACATGCATTTGTTGGTCCTAAGGTTTGAGTTAAGAAAAGGAAATCTACCTAATAGACGAGTATGGATTGCATTACCTAATGCTTATCTTACCTTACCTTAATCAAAAATTAAGGTTAAGCTAAGACCCCAAAGGGGTGTGAAAGAGTCATTCAAACAAGCATTATATCACCCAATCCACAAGTAAATGAATAAAAGTAAGCAAGAGAAATAAGAGATGAAAGAAGGATGAGTATTCATGTACTCAAATGCCTTACCATGCAAGCAACCTAAGCAAAATTGATTAAAGAATGTAAAGCATAAGCAATAGTTACTAATTGATTAGAAAAGTTAAGCATTCAACTCCTAAACTAAGACTAGTTTGTTTGCATTAGTATTAAAGGTAACATACATGAGTAAACAAAGTGAAGTGAGTCCTAGTGGTTAGGTACCCTATACAAGTCAGTATGTAAGGGTAAGTAACTTCTATTTAGGTTAACATGTCAAAAGAAGTCAAACTACATCTAACTATGCGCTAAAACACCACACAATTGCTTATTGTTCACAAACTAATTAAGATGAGCGCTTAAGAGCTATGTAAGTGAATTATAACATGAGTTTACATCTAGGTCAGAAGTGTGTAACGTGGAAGAATGGATGAAAATGTCATTTGATTAGTATAGGAACCATGTATTAAAGTATTCTCAATGATTAAGCAAGTTAAGTGCGAAAGTAATCAACTAGTATGCAACATATGATTCAAGTTTAGGTAAAAGACATGCAAGGATGGATGTATGCTATGGCAGAGTTCAAATTCAGAAATGATGTCATGTTAAAGTTGCTTTAAATAACTTTCAATTAGCATTGGGAGTTCATAACATTTCAAGTTTAGAAGCTAAAGTGAAACAAACACCAAACAATGTCATTTAAGTTCTTGGAAATTAGCATACTTGTAACACAAGCAAAAGAGAAACATGAAAGGAGTATAAACATGTTGGATGGGTCAAGGTCAGTACCTAATGACCTCTAATAGGTCCTATCTAAATCCTAAAAGAGTTAGAAGAAGATGGAGCATACAAAGGTTAGGCAACTAGCAAATAATGTTCAATTAGAAAGAAGTAAGTCAAGTTGCATTTATGAAACATGGAAAGTAAATATGAATCATTATGATTTATGCAAGTTAGGATCAGTATTAGAATCCATGTAAGATACATTGATATGGAGATTAGATGCCTTATGTTATGGCATATTAGGCAAATACATAAATGATCACAAGTTATAGCATTGAAAAGTCAAACAACATGTACAATTCAATCACTATACAAGTCAACCAATATTAACCAAATAGGGACCTATGAATGTGATCTAAAGACCTATAACTGTGTTAAGGCGAGTGGTCAAGAATTCCTTAAAAATCCACGAAGAAGTAACATTTCTACATCACAAAAAACTCCTAAGGAAAAGGCCTAAACAATTTATCAATTGAAGTAGCATTAGGCAAACAAAAGAATTGAATTAAAAGTCCTAAAAAATATGGTAAATGAGTGAAATCATTATGAGGTCAGTGGTTATGTATATCCAAAAGATAGGCTCAAAATTAGTCTTTTAACATGCTCAAAGTATGTAAAATAATTCACTTATAGTCACATATCATGCATCCACAAAATGGCATCAAAACTACAATCAAAATTGACCTAAAAAAATCCCAAAAAATTATTTAAAGTTCCTTAACATGTGTCAAACATAAGTCTCAGGTTGTGTGCAAAAATTCATCTTTAAACAGGTTGAAGAAAATATTTTATGAAGCATATGGAAAAACTATAGACATACGAACACATTTCAAAGAAAATTCAAGAAAAAATGCCAAAACAATTCAAAAGTGGGATTAAAATCAAGGAAAATTAATTAACATCTTCAGATATACACCTGAATTTATTGGTAATTTTCCTCACAATTTTACTATTTTTAATAATAAAAATTCTAAACATATATAAAAAAGAAGTTAAAAAACATGAACAAGGCCTAAGGGGTGCAGCAGTAGCAATTGCTCAGTTCAAATCCCTCATGGGCCACAAAGGGAGGGTGCGCATAGCAAACCGAATTGGGTTGGCCCTTTATAATGTACAGGGGGTGCCTCCTAGTAAAAACTCTAGTTCACACAGCCTTGGGCCTCATGCGCAGAGGTGCGAATATCAATAAACTCGGGCCCAAGTAAGTTCAGGGCCTGAGGGTGCACGATGAGTCCTCAGTCAACCTATTGTCTAATCTGTACCGTTTGATCGCAAGGGAATCGTATCCAATGGTGATCAAGAGAGGGTGCATAATAGGGAGAGTGGGGACGCCGACATTAGATCAAAGAGAGGACCCACCGGACGGTGACAAGTGTCACCGCCGGAATGGACCTCACCACCACCCTCATCTTATCATCACTGCAGAACATGGAAAAGGGTTGCACTATTTCTTAATGTTCTTATTTCTCTCTAATGCAGATCTCTCTCTCCGCACCATAAACCTTGTTGGAACCTAATATGACCGGAGAACCCGGTGGCTGACGGCGGCGCCACCGTCTTCTCTGGCGACCTACTACCACCAATCAAAGAAACCCAAACACGAACCCTAACTGAAATTTTCCTCTCGTTACGAATCCGTAAATGAAATTCTCAAAAACGAAAATAATCTACGAGATCGTACGCAACAAAAATCAACACTTAAAGAATCAAGTCAATCTCAACATATAATAAAACCACAATGAACTCTCTAAGAGTCCAAGGCCGCAGCTAAGAGGTTTGTTCAAGTTTCGCGTACCTGTGATCGAAGCGACGAGCGGAAATCTGAAGGTTTGTTACTCTTCTTTTTCTTCTTTCTCTGTTCTCTGAATGTGTGTTCTTCTTCTTTATTCTTCTGCGCAATGGTTCTGAATTGTAGTAGAATTTCGTTTCTTCTTGAATGGTTGTTGCAGGTGTACCAATTCGATGAAGAGAGAGTAGAAAATCTGATGAATTACGTGATTGGTGATGGTGATGAATTGATGATGAGGTTATGCTCGCTCCAATGGTAACTCCAGTGAGAAGCTCCAATAGAGTTTGAGAAAGAAGAGCTTTAGGTTGTATGTGGGTGAGTGTTCAGAGGGAACTGAGAGAGAGAATGAGAAATGGGAAAAAAATGTAGATTAACCCCTGTAGAGAGCAATGAAGGGTGTTTATATAGGATGAAGGAGGATGTTGAGATTCTGTTAGTTAGTTATAACAGTTAGGAGAGTTAGTTGGTGACAGTTGTGAATGAAGGATTTGATTCTGTTATGACAGTTAGGGAATGGTTGGGTTAGTTAAAAAAGGTAAAATTTTGTTACCGATTTTTTGAAGTTAGTTATGTGGTTAGGGTGGAATGAAATTTAGCTTACTGTCATGAGATCCTACTATGCTTATTGACTTATGATAGAATTATTTGTGATTTTTTTAGTTAAGGTGAATTGGCTATGGTACACACTGTAATGGTCTCCATTTCATGGCAATGACTGAACGAGAACCTGGGACCGAATATCCGTTTGCATTGGGGTTCTGCGAGTTAGAAGTAGGAGCGGTAACATACTTTGAAAAAATAGATGGCCATCCCTTGATGAGTTTCACTAAAGATTTCCCTGCAAGCAGGCAGACAGTTTCATAGCTATGCAAACAAAGACTCAACAAGCCATCCATCAATATAGTCACGTGTTCAGATGGGTAGTAATTCCCACTTGTACGGTACAGATGACAGGATGCTTATGAAGACCTCCAGGTATTGTGCACGAATGCCTTGTAGCTATGTTAAGCTATTGTGATTTTATTTGGGAAAATCTATTATGAGATGGCTAAATGGAGCTCGGTTTATGTAATTAAATGGTGAGGTTAGAGTGAATTGGTTCATGTATGAATGAGTAGGGTTGATGTTTGACTTGAAATGATAAAAGGTCTTGGCGAAGCAAGGATGATCAAAGTTGGCATGAAGTCGTATGCCAAGTTTTAGGGAGTGTTTTAGCTGATCATTTGGCTCATCAACCGATTGACGATCAAGAATCAACCGGGTTTGACTTCCCAGATGAAGATGTCATGTATCTAAAAATGAAAGATTGCAATGAACCACTACCCCACAAATGTTGACGTAGTCAAGAAATACTTCTCCTAAATAAAATAAAAAAACGTATCGGTGGATTGAAAACCCGAAAGGGCGGTTCAGGCAAAAGTTAGAGACATATTCAAAAATCATCCCGGTGGATTGGATATCTCAAAGTACGATCCAGGCAAAAATTAGGGATTCATGGCAAGTAACTACGTTCGACAGAGGCAAGTCCCTCAACAACAGTTACACCGTCTATCAGGAAAACTCCAGTCAAGGTCATCTTCGACAGAAGCTCAGGATGCCCAGAATTCAAAGTTGGTAGAAGGATAGTGGTCGTTATGTTTTAATGTAGCCCTTTTCCCTTAAAATTACCATTTTCTAACTATGTAAATACTCCATGGAATCACGCGTTTGGCTTATTTCCATCCTATATATAAAATTTGAGCCCTTGTGCTTTTGTTTGTAATTCTTATTTGTTTTAGCTTTACAGAACGACATTTTAACATGATCAACAATTCTTGAAATAAAACAAAAATGAATTTACTTGTCAAACTTTTTTTGCTTTTAAAATAAAGATGGCAATTTCTTTTGACCGTTGAACATCGAAAGAACATCGATCGTTTCTCCAGAAGTAATCGAACCTCAAAGTGCAGAATCAAAGTACTCCTGCTAAACCAGTACGCCTGAATGAAGGATTAGCTGTGTTAAATGTGAATATTCCATCTGACATCCCCGACAGAGTTCTTATCTCCTAAGCCTGACCCACGGTTTTCCCCATGGGGATTATCTCTCCTAAGCAAGGCAGAATTCCTATCTTGAACCAAATGGTACTTCTTCATCCCCAGCAGTGGCCGAGTATCCAATCGTGTTCATCCACTAGTTTGTAAGTCGCGTCAGTTTTGTCAGCATATACATACATACATCATGCATTATTGATTTACATTCATATTCATATTGCATCACTATCACACCTTCGGGTATTCCGATATTTAATCCTCTTGCACCCCGAATGCCCGAATACCTTCGTCATTCACACCTTCGGGTCCAAGAAGATTAAATAGGGGCATCAGTCATACCCCAAATTTTGACCACTAATAATTCCCCTCATTATGAAAATCATCATCACAATATGGATGAACCATCATGCCTCATCACTCTCCTCAAGGATTGTTGAGCATTCACTACAATCAAAGGTTAGGGTTTCAAGCCCTCTCAGGGTACTTAGACAAAGGATCAATAAATAAATGACATGATCTTCAACTTTTCTAACCTCTCAAACACCCATAAGAGATCAAGAGTACTCCCACATCAAGAATCAAGCACAAGGTTGCAGCATTCCAAGTGGATTAAGCCTCAAGTTCGCTAGTGTCACCAAATTAGGGTTTTGGTCGACCAGGGCCTCCAGATGGAAATTTTCCTCTGGGCATGAGCCAATGCTTCAAAGCATAACCCAAGGTACTCCAAGGGACCTCATGGACCCAATCATCAAGTCAATTTAGCCTCAGGGGATGTATTCATCAAAAATCAAGAATTACGGTTTCTTGACCTAATTCACCCCTAAGTTGACTTTTGAGACAAAACATGAGCCAAGACTTCAAGACATGATTTGAGGGTCTCTAACACACTATATTGATCCACTTGCAACAATGGATTGATTCAAGAAGCTTGAACAACAAGTTTCAAGTTCATCAGAACCACAATTAGGGTTTCGTGGAAAAAGTCAACTGTGCCTTTGACTTTTGACCCAGGCATGCTCCCAATCCTTGGGACATGATTCAATACACCCTATAACACCTATGGAATCCATCCATCAAGTTTGATTTAGGTCAAGGACTTGATTTCATAGAGGATCGCACAGTTTGGAATTCATTTGACAAAAAGTCAACTGTGCACAAAAGTCAACTTTGACTTTTTGAGATTTTTCACAATTATGGTTCTTTGACCCTAAAATGATGTTAATATGTGATTTGGATCATCATTCATCAAGAAAAATCAAGAAAAGTGGGATAACTTGTAAAAGGGGTAACCATAAAAAACTTAGAAATTTTCTAAGTTATGAAACAAAGTGGCTAGGGTACCAACTTCCAAGGATCATAACTTGTGATTCAAGCAACCATTTTAGCTGATCCAAAGATGGATTTGTAGCTCTCATGGCATACTTCAAAAGTGTCAACTACACCTCATTCTAATTCATCATGGATTTTGAGTTATGGTTGGACCAAAATGACAAAAACATGAAAATGCCACTTTTTCCAACACTTCGTGAAATTTTCACTAAGTCAGAATCTGTTTCACTTTTTCCAAAATGTAAGGGCATTTTTCACTTGGATCCAAAAAGTGTCAAGACAAACTATGATCACACATATGTTGTATCATATGAGAGCTTTCCAAAATGGCCAAGAACCCCATCAAACTCAACCTGGGCTAAGAGTTGTGGCAATGGCAACATGCCTTGCTGCAACCATCATAACAAGGCAGATTTGTGCATTTTGCTCGATTTGGGAAATTTGTACAAATAACAAACAAGTCTATCCATCTGAACACCTCAGGGGGAGACCAAGGAGGGACAAACACTGATCCATCAGCCTCCCAAGTCTTTGGAACCAAAAGTAGCATGCCAAACCTAAAAACCCTACAAAGAGGGAGAAGACTCCAATTTTGTTTTGGAGCATTCAATGAATGCACCAAGGTGGCATAGAATGAGCCTCTTCCAATTGAATCCAGTCAAGACTTATCCAAGAACTAGGGAACCACATACATGTGCTCTAACCTCTAGTCAATGGCTAGAGGAGACTTGGATTCCTATTGATCAACATTGGCCAAACTTCTACCGCAATTACCATTCACTATTACTTGCAAAACAAACTTGCTCTACTATAAATAGAGCTCATTTGTGCTCAATTTAAGTATACCAAAGCCATCAAACAGATGCTTTTCTCAAAATCTCTTCTTTCACTCTAAAATTTCCTTCCAAAGCAAGTCACTATCGGGTTTTGAGTTTGAGAGCCATTCCAACCAAACCAATCACACACACACACCTCATAAACATCATATAGAAGTGATCCAAGCACTTAAACAACATCTGGAACACCAGATTCTCAAAATCACCAGCCATCTGCACAAGCCTTTGACAGTTTTGCAGTTGAGGTGCTAAATCAAGTTCCAGCTCAATTCAATCCACTCCAAGCATCCAGACACACTCCATAGCACCTAAGGAAGCTGTCCACATAATTGGAACCAAGCTATAACACCTCCAACCTAGAATTCGATCACCAGCTGCAAGAGGTAAGCCTAAACTTGGGCATCTCTTAATCTATGCATATTTCCTCGCACAATACTTTTGCCAATTGTTCATAATCATGCATAGAATGTTTCCCCTCAATTAATTACTTTGTTTAAATTGTGTATAAAAAATCTCAGCCTTCATGCAGAATTTAGGGTTCTTGAGGTTTTGTCTTGATTTCTTATTCCATGCTTAAAATAAATGAAATTAAAGACCATATACATGATCGTGAGGTGAAAACGAGCAGATTGATATGTAGATTGTATGATTTCATCAAGTATTTAGTGAGATTGGATAGAAAATGCAAATATGCAGAAATAGAGGGGTGGCACGTGTTCTGGGTGTGTTCTTGGCGCCATTTTTTTGAATATTTGAATATTTGAATTTTGTGATTTTATTTAATTGATTCAAAAATTAATTTCTCTCTGAGTTTTAATGATTTTGAGTTGATTCTTTTTTTAATAATTCACAAAAATGTTAAAATATTTTATTTTACCAAAATTTCCCAAAAATATTATTTATTTCATATACCTGATATTTTTGCAATGAATTAATCTTTTAATTGTTTTTTAACATTTAAAATATTTTTTCCTCCTTGATTTTCCAAATTTAATTGGTTTCCAATCATTTTGTGGATATAAACATGATTTTCCAAATATTAATCCAAGATCAAAACTTGTTTTGCACACATGTTTGATAATTTTGATTATTTTAATTGAATTTTCATTTAATTAAAATACATTTTGAAATAAATTTAGGGTTTTGATCTTAATCACCCTAAACAAATCTTTTTCACACTTTGGGCCTCTAATAGAGTGTAAGACCAAATCCCTCTTTGAAACCAAAATATTTTGGGCCTCAGTCATTGTATAAGACCCACTGTGTTTTCAAAAACCTCGGCACGATCGCCAGTTTAAAAACAAGATCACTTTGGGCCTCTCCTTGAGTTGTAAGCCCTATTCTTTTTCTTAAAACCACTTTGGGCCTCTAGTAGAGTGTAAGTACCATCCCTTTGTAAATAAACAATTTTTGGGCCTCAGTGTATTGTATAAGTCCCGATACCGTCAGAAATTCCGGCACGATCGCTGTTTTCAAACAAAATCATCTGGGCCTCTCCTCGAGCTATAAGTCCCATTCTTTTTTTCAAACCTTTTGGGCATCTTGATAGAGTGTAAGACCTAATCCCCTTTTAACCAAATCCATTTAGGGCCTCAGATATTGTATAAGTCCCTTTACGTTAAAAGAAAAATCTTGGCGCGATCGCCAGTTCAAAACAAACCTCGGGCCTCTCCTTGAGCTGTAAGCCCCAACCATCTTTTCAAAAAACTTTCTCCTTTGATTTTGAATCCAAATATATAGTTGTTATCAAAACTTTCTTTGTTGAACAACTAACAAAACACCATGGAAGCTCTACAATGGGTAAGTGTTTATCCGCTTTCTTTACTGCTTTTATATGTATATAACTGTATTGTGGGGCTGTTTCACTGTAAGTCTTCTTTCACATCCTTTTATATACTTGTCACATATCCACTGTGTAATACTAGTATAGTTATTTAGAGTTTTCCTCGGCAACTACGTCTTGCACTAGGTAAAGCTCGTTGGTCACTCTTAAATACAAACAAAACTAGATCTCCCGTAGGATTCCAGATACAGTCTTCCCTCCTCTTGGGGTTAAACAATATGGAACAAAGAGAAAGGCAGAATTCTCGGTGAACCTTTTCTCAGACTGTCACCCTTAGAAATTGTCAAAGAAATTCTAACTCCCCAGAGATGATCTTTTCTCCGTGAATGGCATCTCTTGAGTTTCTTCCAAATCCTCGAACTTTCCTGGAATGATCTCTTCTCGGTGAATTGCATTTCTTGAACTTCTCTTGGTTTGGGGTCCTACAGGTTTCCTAAAAGCATCCCCGCCTCCTTTTGGGCGTTGTACAAGGTCCCTTCGGCTTCTTAGAAGTTCTCATGACTTCTCTTGGGCTTAATACAAGGACCCTGACGACTTCTTAAAGGTATAAGACAGAACTTTGTCATCCTTTGCTAGAGCAGTCCTTCCAGCGTCGAAACTCCGGCCATTTTAGGGTTGATACTCATCCCTTAATGCCCGTGCCTCCTCTTGGGCATAGTACAAAAGATGAAACTCTAGACTTGGACAGTCTAAACCCCTTGAGTCTCAAAGATATTCTCAAGTTCCTTCTAAACATAGAAAGAAACCCCGATCACTCTGGATCAGTCTCCGGTAGAAACCAGGTCTCTCTCATGAGAGTTCCCCACACTTGGACCTACCTAGGGATCTCAATGACCCTCAGTAGTAAGACAACCTCCTCTTGGGCTTTGTACAAAGATTCTCCCCAGTGGAGCTAACCTTTTCAAACTCTCTTGTTGAGTATAAAAGACTCTCTTGTTGAGTCAAATCCCCTTTTAGCCTCCGTCTTGGGCTTTGTACAAGACATATAAAAACACTCTCTTGTTGAGTATAAAAGACTCTCTTGTTGAGTCAATCCCATTTTAGCCTCCGTCTTGGGCTTTGTACAAGACACATATAAACACTCTCTTGTTGAGTATAAAAGACTCTCTTGTTGAGTCAATCCCCTTTTAGCCTTCGTCTTGGGCTTTGTACAAGACATATGAAAACACTCTCTTGTTGAGTATAAAAGACTCTCTTGTTGGGTTAATCAGCCTTTTAGCCTCCGTTTTGGGCTTTGTACAAGACACATAACAATCCTCTCTTGTTGAGTGAATCATTTTAGCCTCAATCTTGGGCTTTGTACAAGACAGAAAGAACATTTTCCCCGGAAAAGTCAAACTTCTAGCCTCCTCTTAGGCTTTGTATAAAGAAATCCCCGGTTGAGTCAATCAACCTTTTAGCATCAAATCATGCTTTGCTCACAGCATACAAACATCAAACAATCCTCCTTAGAGATGATAGATTCCTTCTCGATCAGGACCCCTTTAGCTTCATATCTTGGGCTTTGAACAAGATACAAATCACCTTTAGCTTCAATTTTGGGCTTTGAACAAGACACCAAAACATCTCTTTCCTCCCATAGAATAGGAGGAACTACGATCGCTCTGATTTCCTTATTTCGGGAATACGTAGGCATAAGATTGCAAAAATCTTAGCGAGCATACTAATTAAACACTCTAAGTCCAGTACCTTCATACATTAATCCAAGAAAATCAGATCCAATACCTAACCAAAATCCTCATGAATCGTCGAGACACTTTGTATTCTTAAGCAAAATAACCCTTTAGGGAGACCCACCCTTTTGATAGCATCTGTAAACCAACAGTCAGCTGTTTAAACTCAGTATGCAAGCAGGGTTAATTGGAGACATCTATTTCCCTTCCTTAATCAGCTCAATAGGATAAAAAATGAATCGAATTGTAGTTCCAAAGCGATAGTGATTCGAAACCACAAAAATCGCGCTATAGGGGTATAAACTAGGGTAGAAGATCTGATGAGCGTGGAAGACTCTACTGGGGATAACAATGAATAGGTGAGATTGGAAAATATGCTATGGAAAAGCCACGACACATACCGGTGTCTAAAATCACGTGGTAGGGTGAGTATCGGGAGATGATGCTCACCAATATCAAACGGGAAATGATACAGACACGAACATGTGTATTGGATCAACGACACTTACCGACATCGAAAGATGATGCTATCCGGCATCAAGGAAAAACTGAAATAACGACACTTTCTGGCATCGAAAGATGGAATGAAATGACGACACTTTCCGACATCGAAAGATGGAATGAAATGATGACACTTTCCGACATCGAAAGATGGAATGAAATGATGACACTTTCTGGCATCGAAAGGTGATGCTTTCCGGCATCAAAGAAGAAATTGAAATAACGATACTTTCCGGCATCGAAAGATGGAATGAAATGACGACACTTTCCGGCATCGAAAGGTGGAATGAAATGACGACACTTTCCGGCATCGAAAGATGATACTATCTGGCATCAATGAAAAACTGAAATAACGACACTTTCCGGCATCGAAAGATGAACTTAGATGACGACACTTACCGGCATTGAAATATGATGTTTTCCGGCATCAAGGAAAAACTGAAATAACGACACTTTCCGGCATCGAAAGATGAACTGAGATGACGACACTTATCGGCATCGCAAGATGATGCTATCCGGCATCAAAAGGAAGTTCAGACACAAATGAGTGTACTGAAGAGAAGACACTTACTGGTATCGAAATATGATACTTTCTGGTATCAAAAGGAAGTTCAGACACGAATGAGTGTACTGAATAGACGACACTTACCGGTATCGAAAAGTGATACTTTCCGGTATCAAAAAGGAAGTTCAGACACGAATGAGTGTACTGAATAGACGACACTTACCAGTATCGAAAATTGATACTTTACGGTATCAAAAAGGTGAATTGAGATGACGACACTTACCGACATCGTAATATGATGCTTTCCAGTACCAAAGAAGGAATGAAATGACGACACTTTCCAGCATCGAAAGATGATACTATCCGGTATCAAAGAAAAACTGAAAGAATGACGCTTACCGGCATCGAAAGATGATGCTATCCGGCATCAAAAGGAAGATACAGACACAGATGAGTGTTCTGAATAGACGACACTTACCGGTATCGAAAGATGATACTATCCGGTATCAAAGGATGAATGAAATGACGACGCTTACCGGCATCGAAAGATGATGTTTTCCGGCATCAAAGAAGAAATTGAAATAACGATACTTACCGGTATCGAAAGATGATACTTTCTGGTATCAAAGAAGAAATTGGGGGTACACTAGAATCCTATTCAGACAACTCTGCTAGGGGACAAAGACCAAAAGGGGAGGATGGACAGATCTACTACCCTAGAAATTGATCAAGGTGCCTGTTGGAGGGCTACAGTTACATCGTTTCTGATGGGGATAAGAGAAATCTGAACAGACAACTCTGCAGGGGAATACAAGTATAATGAACAAGTTCATTGGAAACTTCCCCGGGGATAAGATAAGACTGGTCCTCCTGGGTTAAACCACTTTCTGTCAGGGAACCGTCTGGCAGCAAGAATATCCAAACCTGGCCCATGCTTCAAATGCATATATGTTTGAATTTTTCTATGGCGTAATGCTCCATACGAAATAGAAATGCTACACATTTTGAGGATGCAATGATTACTACATGCAAGATGCAAGGGGGACTCTTCTGCAAAATAAATGCTGAGGATATGAAGGCAACTCCAATGGGGATGACAAGCTGGATTATTCTCAGGGTCGCAAACCGTGTTGAGGAGGACGAATTGAATGACCTTCCCGATCCAAACCTCTGCTGAAGATGACACCTGAAGAGAACTTCTAATCTGCTAGGGATTAAGAATGACAACTTATGATGGAACCCGAAGACCCAATATGGGAAAGGTGCCAACAACCATTGGACTTGGAATCTTCCAGGGAAGAATAACTCTACTGAGGAAGTAATCACTGATCCGACCTTCTGACTTTTTATGGTGGAACAGATCAACAACTCGGCCGGGAGGAGTGTTGATACATTTGGACTCTGAGTTGCGGATAACGATGACTTTGCTGGGAAGACATCACCTGAACCAGTCATGCTTGAGGGAAGCCTGCAACCATAGGGCTCCGTTGGGGAATGACAACCTTCTAACCTGGCTGCTAGGGAACTGAGATCAACTAAGTCTCTGTTGAGGAAGGGAATGCCTCCTGACTTGGTGAGAAAAAATTATATCAGTACTCTGTAGGGAGAGAAACAAGTCTCTTGTTGTGGATGCAAACCTTTGGGCTCTTGCTGGGGAGCATAATAGGAAGACATGGTCTCTGCCTTGACTACTTCTGCTGAGGAACATTCATTCTCATATTTGGACCATGTTACCAGTGCTGTGAGAGGAAAAATGGTCTTTGACTCGCACACTGACCGTTGAGTATGGATACCTGTACCTGCAAACACAAAGATACACACATATGTCCCAGGGAATTATATGGTCTGAATTTACCATCCAAGGACACTCAACATTCAAAGCAATTTTAAATGTTTTCATGCACGTTCGTGTAGAGCTTAATTGTTTCCAAATGCAATGTTTATCAAGAATTCAGACGTTCTTTGCAAACAAATAGTAAACAAGAAAACAAAAAGAAAGCCATTTGAATGAAAATTAATTTTATTGATTGAACAGCCCGTAAATAGGCGTTTACACCAGGAAGCAATTCCTAGAAAGAGATAATTGCATAAAAGGAAAAGAAAAGAAACTACACTAATGGCAATGCAAAGATGGATGCCCATTGAGTTTCAATCCTGCTATGACTCGTATGTCTTCAAGATGCTCCGAATACTCTGCTTTCTGAGGAAGTTTATTGGATTGATCCCTATCTTTTAAGATTCCCGGTTGTTGAGAAGAGATAATGTACAGACTACTCAGACCGCGACCGTTCGCTTTAATCCCTAACTTTTGCCTAGATCGCCCTTTACGGGTTTTCAATCCACCGGGATACCCATTTTTACCTAAGTTGCCTTTTCAGGTTTTCAACTTAGCGGGTTTACTCATTTTTCTTTTATATATCCCTAATTTTTTCCCGAACCTTTTTCCTTTTTTATGGTTCGCCGGGATGCCCCATTTTCGCCCTAACGACCTCTTAAAGGTATAAGATAGAACTTAGTCATCCTTTGCTAGAGCAGTCCTTCCAGCGTCGAAACTCCGTCTTGGGCTTTGTACAAGACACATATAAACACTCTCTTGTTGAGTATAAAAGACTCTCTTGTTGAGTCAATCCCCTTTTAGCCTCTGTCTTGGGCTTTGTACAAGACATATAAAAACACTCTCTTGTTGAGTATAAAAGACTCTCTTGTTGGGTTAATCAGCCTTTTAGCCTCCATCTTGGGCTTTGTACAAGACACATAACAATCCTCTCTTGTTGAGTGAACCATTTTAGCCTCAATCTTGGGCTTTGTATAAGACAGAAAGAACATTTTCCCCGGAAAAGTCAAACTTCTAGCCTCCTCTTAGGCTTTGTATAAAGAAATCCCCGGTTGAGTCAATCAACCTTTTAGCATCAAATCATGCTTTGCTCACATCATACAAACATCAAACAATCCTCCTTAGAGATGACAGATTCCCTCTCGGTCAGGACCTCTTTAGCTTCATATCTTGGGCTTTGATCAAGATACAAATCACCTTTAGCTTCAATCTTGGGCTTTGAACAAGACACCAAAACATCTCTTTCCTCCCATAGAATAGGAGGAACTACGATCGCTCTGATTTCCCTGTTTCGGGAATACGTAGGCATAAGATTGCAAAAATCTTAGCGAGCATACTAATTAAACACTCTAAGTCCAGTACCTTCATACATCAATCCAAGAAAATCAGATCCAATACCTAACCAAAATCCTCATGAATCGTCGAGACACTTTGTATTCTTAAGCAAAATAACCTTTTAGGGAGACCCACCCTTTTGATAGCATCTATAAACCAACATTCAGCTGTTTAAACTCAGTATGCAAGCAGGGTTAATTGGAGACATCTATTTCCCTTCCTTAATCAACTCAATAGGATAAAAAATGAATCGAACTGTAGTTCCAAAGCGATAGTGATTCGAAACCACAAAAATCGCGCTACAGAAAGATGGCGACCACAGTGGGAGGCATTCCTTCTTGCATTCCCAGGGGGTAAAACCCTAATTTCATGAAGTGTCACAGAAATGGCGACTCTGCTGGGGAGTCATTGTCTGTATAAGATCATAGGAATCTAGAGGTCTAAGATATTAGGACAAATATATATACTGCTTTTCTTAATTGATATCCGTGTTTATTTTTCTGCTAATGGGAATGCGTGTGATGCCGCATGTGGAAAGATTGAGTATACACCTAAGATAAGTGATGGCATTATACGGGTAATCTTATGGGGAGTGAATCTCAAATAAGAGGTCTCGGTCGACCATCAAATTAGTGGAGATGCCCTTTGCGGATTCAATGCTTATACGACCTTGGTTGTTGAAAGCAGATTGTTCCATTGGGTTATCTGAGAAGCTGAGGATTTTAGTAGACTAAAACCATTTTGTAGTGCGGAAGCTATCGGAAATAGTTGTCACGTGATACTACCCTCATTTGAGACTGCTCTAAGATACTACAACTCGCTATCGATCCGCTTGTTGTTGTCATCCCAAGAGGGGTCAGTGATTTTGAGGACAGGTGCAAAAAATCACCAGTATAAACCTTTGGGGATGGGTAGAGCCTTGACTTCATGACACCGACCCCTTGACCTCATGTTTTTTCTATGTTTTTGTGTGCTGCATTCATACATTCATTTAAAAAACATTAAATAAAGAAAAATCTTCTCTTCTAGTCTGTCTTTTTCAAATTAAACTGAGACAATGATTGCAAATGTCAGAGAAAAAGATTGCGCTAATGGATTTCGGTAGAAGGAAGACTCATAAGTATACCTTCAAGGTTCCAAAACTAGAGGATTTAAGGGGGTTGGCAAGGATGATCACCAACCCTGAGGCTTTCAGAGCTAAGTACGGAGGTCTGCTATCTCTGTTAAGGGTCCATGTAATTGAAGGAATCCTGGCTATGCTCATTCAGTTCTACGATCCAGTCTATCACTGTTTCACATTCCCGGATTATCAGCTAGCACCAACACTGGAGGAGTACTCTCACCTGACTGATTTACCCATTACTGACCAAGCTCCCTTTTTTGGACTAGAAGAAATTCAAAAAGATCAAACCGTTGCAAGAGCAATTTATTTGGATGAGTCAGAAGTCAAGACTCACATGACCATTAAGGGTGGTATCCAGGGTTTGCCAGCCCAGTTCTTGATAAAGAAAGCTCTGTACTTTGCTAGTATAGGGAACATGGCAGTTTTCGAAAGCATCTTTGTTTTGCTTACCTACGGGTTATTTTTGTTTCCCAACATTGATAACTTCGTTGATATCAATGCCATTAAGGTTTTTCTGATTGGAAACCCTGTACCGACCTTGCTCGTAGATTCCTATCATTCTGTACATTTAAGGAATTTGTACAGCGGAGGAATGATCACATGTTGTGTACCCTTGCTGTACAAATGGTTCACTTCTCATTTACCTAAGTCTGCTACATTTTGGGATCCTAAGAGTTCTTTACGTTGGTCGCAGAGAATCATGGCTCTTACCAACTCCGACATCGATTGGTATAATCGAATCTATGATGGGATCAGAATCATTGACCGTTGTGGAAACTTCCCTAATGTACCCCTCATAGGAACTAAAGGAGGAATTCATTATCATCCAGTTTTAGTTCGTCGTCAATTTGGATACCCGATGAGGCATGTCCCGCGTAATGCTCATCTGGAAGGTCTTTTCTTCAAGGAAGGAGAAAATGACAGAGCACTAAAGACGGAAATAGTGCAGGCCTGGAAGCACGTTCATAGAAAAGGAAGAGAGTCTCTAGGAAAACCAGACTGTGTCTCGGTGGAACCATATCTCCACTGGGTACAAACTAGAGCTCTCAAGCTGAGGATTCCTTACCCTCGTCAAGAGGTTCTTCCGTTAAGGGACTATGTCCTTTACTTTATGTCTGATATGGAAAAACTTCAGGTAACGCTCAACAAAACTCAACAGGAGAAGAGGTCTTGGAAGAACAAGTACCGTATTCTCAATGTGGAGTGCAAGAAGATACATCAACTACTGAAGGATAAAGATGCTCTGATTGAGATTTTAGAGCAACATGCTGTAGAAAATCAAGATGACCAAAGGAATTTGCTCGCTCCTTTCACCTGGCAGAGGAATGACAACCCGACAAAGGCCCAAGAGCCCCGGTCAAAGAAAAGGAAAGTACCAGAACCAGCACCTGAGCTCCCCTCAGAGAGGACTCGGGACCCATAGGTTTAGATTTCCTTTTACAGCACTATGTAAATTACTGTATTTCCATTTTCGCAATTGTTAAATTCAATAAAACGGGGTTTCCTCACTGTTTGATATTTGCAATCTAATTGTCAACGTTTACTTTGATTGAACAAAAAAAAAAAAAATATATATATATATATATAATCATTGCATATCATTCATCATTCTCACATTAACGTATTCTTCTTCCCTACGAATCTCACGTTTGTGTCTCGATTATAGAGTCAAACTGTCTCATTCGTACAATACTGGGGCAGTCGTCAGAAAAAGATGGATAATCTCGAGGAAGAGAACAGAGAGTTGAAAGAAGAAATTGACGCTCTGAGAGAGGATCTAAGAAAGCTACACAGTGATATGCAAGCTCTGGCAGAAGCCCAGCTTCAAAGGACTGTGATCTCAGAGATCACATCAACGGCCATAGTGGAGAAGTATGATGCTAGGTATAACATGCCAAAAGATCGTCCCTAGGGCATGCCTATCAACTTTATCCCGGAAGGATATGTTCCGCCGATCACTGAAGATCCAGGAACCACAACAGGAACCGCTGGGCCTGAAGATTACAAACTTCGGGAAAGCGAAGATGCCAGGGGTATGACGACAACTCCTGAAGGTTACAAACTTTGGGAAGCACCAAGGGTCACAACCGTAATGACTGTACCATCGCCCATCGTACACACTGTCCCGGAAGGACAGATTCCCCATATATCTTCTGGTGGAAACGACAGTATGGATGAGAAAATGAAAGAGTTCCAGGAATAGTTCCTAGAAATGTAGAAAGAACTGCAGGCCATTTGCAGTCAGGATTTATTTGGAAAGGACGCCGCAGACCTTTGTTTGGTCCCCAATGTGAAAGTTCCGCCCAAGTTCAAAGTACCCGAATTTGAAAAGTACAAAGGCAACTCTTGCCCTCAAAGTCACTTGGTGATGTACGCTCGGCGAATGTCAACTCAGACAAAGAACCAGAAGCTACTGATTCACTATTTTTAGGATAGTTTAACCGGCGCTGAACTCAAACGGTACATGGGTTTAAACCGCACTAAGATCGCTACTTTTAGGGATCTTGGCGCTGCCTTCGTACAACAGTACAAATATAACCTGGACATGGCACCAGACAGAGATCAACTTAGAGCCATGTCACAAAAGGACAAGGAAACCTTTAAGGAGTACGCTCAGAGATGGCGTGAAGTTGCCGCTCAGATTGGTCCCCCTCTTGAGGAAAAAGAGATGACAAAAATCTTCTTAAAGACCTTGAGCTCATTTTACTACGATAGAATGGTCGCCAGTGCGCCCAGCGACTTCACTGAAATGGGCGGCATGGGAGTTTGTCTCGAGGAAGCCATTCGAGAAGGACGTCTAGTTAAAGATGTCAGGTCGTCAAGCAGTACAAAAAGATAAGGTAGTGCTCTCCTTAAGAAAAAAGAGCAGGATATTAGGAATACCTCTCTCAGAAAGCAAAGGCGACGGTATCAACCAGTAGCAGCAGTAACTCCTGCTATCAACCCTGCGCCTGTTCCTACGTATCAACCTCAGGTTGCTCAGAGCCAACCGAATCAACAACAATTTCAGCAAAGGACACAACAACCTCTTCAGCAGGCTCGTCCTCCATACAATAACAACCGTACAATGCGATCACCAGGGTTTGATCCTATACCCATGTTATATGCAGAATTGTTTCCATTACTACTGGTCAAGGGGCACGTCTAGACCAAGGCTCCTCTTCCAATACCAGAGAATCCGCCTTTTTGGTTCAAAGCGGATCAGACTTGTCCTTACCATCAAGGAGGACCAGGGCATAACATAGAGAACTGTCTCAGTTTCAAATCCGACATACAAAAACTTGTTAGGAGCGGGGTCTTATCCTTCAAGGATACAAATCCTAATGTTCTCACAAACCCGCTGCCTCAACACGAGAAAGCTGCAGTGAATTTGATAGAGGGAGAATCTAACAACAGCTATCAAATTCATGATGTACTCTTACTAAGGGCCAACCTGGTCAAGATGCATTGTAGACAGAGCGGATACGGCCATGTGCCACCTCATAATTATCACCAGCGTGATGTCTGCTCAAAGAACAATCAAGGATGTTCTGTGGTGCAATCAGCTCTGCAGGAACAGTTGGATCTCGGATGGATCCAGGATCACCGAATTTGTGAGGTCAACATGACTTATACGAATTCCAACATCATTCAAAATCACAACATTCTAGCAATGAATGTCAACTTCGTGGCAATGCACTCAAGGCAAAGCCATCATCATAATCTGCCACGACACGATTACAATTCATGTCCTATCTGCTCGGTAAACAAACAGGGATGCTCTTTTGTACAAGAAGTCCTCCAGCGTCAGATGGATCTCGGATGGATCCAGGATTACCATGATAGAAATCCTTATCAAGTGAATATGATCCAAATATTTGATATTCGCTTGATGAATACCAGCTTGGTGGAGTTACACGCTACACAAGTCCAGCTCAGTTTTCTGACTTCGCATAATTATCAGAACTGTACAGTATGCCGTGAGAGCTACCAAGGATGTGCTCTCATTCAAAGAACTTTGCAACACTTTTTAAACCATTGGTGGCTTCCGATCTATATGGATGAAGACACGCAACAAGTCAGCATAACTAACGGGAACCCTACTAGGCGTCAAAGTCAGGATGTCCGATCAATGGAAACTGACCTAGTAAGGTTACACTGCATTCAAAGCGGGCGTGGCCAGGTGCCACCGCATAATTATGAGCGCTGTAGAGTTTGCTCGGAGAATAACCAAGGATGCTACCTCGTGCGAGCAACCCTTCAAAGTCAGTTGGATCACAAAGGGATTCAACCATATCCAAGTTCTGGGTCAATCAACTGGACGCCAGACTATTTCGCCGATCAAATCAAGGACGTTGTCATAATCTCTGATCATAAGAGGACCAAATATGTTTGTTCCATTATCCCTCTGCTGGACGAATCAAAAGTTCCCAACCAAGAACTGATTGAAATTACTTACAATGGTCATAAAAATCAAAAGGCTCTTGTAGTTATCTATCTGCCAGGACCACCACCGTATGAATCAACTAAGGCTATCCCTTACAAATACGGTGCCACAACAATTGAGAATGGAAAGGAAACTCCATTACCCTCCGTCGTGAATATTGCAGACATCAGTCGAGTAACATGGAGCGGTCGAATCTTCAACCGAGGAGTTAGAGAACCCAGCAAAGAAAAAGAACCTCAAACAGAAGATCCTAACCCACCATTCGGTCAATCCAGTGATCCCGACTTTTCAAAGAACAACGATGAGATGCTAAAGCTCATCCAAAAGAGTGAATACAACATTGTTGATCAATTGTTGCAAACTCCTTCAAAAATCTCAGTGTTGTCACTTTTACTCAGTTCCGAAGCTCATAGGGAAGCTCTACAGAAAGTCTTAGAGCAAGCCTTTGTGGAACAGGATGTAACAATAAGACAATTCGACAGCATCGTCTCAAACATCACTTCCTGCAATAACTTGGGATTCAGTGATGAGGAACTGCCAGAAGAGGGCCACCGTCACAACATGGCACTCAATATTACAGTCAACTACCAGGACGATGCTTTAGCCAACGTACTGGTAGACACCGGATCGGCTTTGAATTTAATTCTGAAGTCTACATTAATGCAATTATCATACCGAGGATCTCTGATGAGAGCCAGTGAGGTCACCGTCAAAGCATTTGACGGATCCCGAAAAACAGTTATCGGCGAAGTCGACCTTCCCATAACTATCGGTCCTCACACCTTCCAAGTCACTTTCCAGGTCATGGACATCCGGCCAATATATAGTTACTTATTAGGAAGACCTTGGATACACGAGGCTGGGGCGATCACTTCGACACTTCACCAAAAGCTGAAGTTCATCAAGAAATACCAAGTTGTCACAGTCTGCGGAGAACAGGCCTTGATCGTGAGTAACTTATCGTCATACACTTGTGTAGAACCGGAGGAGGTAATCGGAACCCAGTTCCAAGCACTTTCGATGAATAATGATGGACAATCAGAAAGAGGAACCTCGATTTCCTCGTACAAAGATGCTCTCGAAGCATTTGAAAGTAACAATACAAAAGGATGGGGACAACTTGTCATTCCTACTAATAACAAAGCGAAGAAAGGTCTTGGCTTTTCCTCAACCTGTACCCAGACTGCTACCAATGATGAAAGTTTTCATCCCATTCAGGACTTTTTCCATAGTGGAGGTTTCCTTCACCCTGTGTCTCAAGAAGTGCATACTATCAACGAGGGGGATTCCTCCGATACAGATGAAGAATGGAAGTCCTATCTTAACGAGGACGGTTATATGTCTCAGGAAGAAGTACCTACGGAATTTTTCTATCCCGCACAGAGTCCGAGATATATACCAAGGTCAGACGTCAAAATGATATACGGAGATTGTGATCCAGAAGGATGTCGTGCTCCACCCAACTCATTAGAGGAGGACACTCTGATGAAGGACAACTTTGACCACAACTATTATAGCCCGATGGATGGCCTGCCAATCTGGCAGCCGTACCCAGGAGAATCGGGGCAAGAGAATCAGCCGAACAATGAAAATCAGTTGAGCATCCTTGAAAAGAATACCTGCGTCCCTACCATGTCATGGGATCAACACTCAGGGAATTCAGACAATACCCAACACGACGATGAATTTGCAAAGTTTATAGGACTAGAATTCATCAACCATGTTTTTCCCGAGGTCAACGTCATTGAAAGAGATGACTCATCCCGTTCCAAAGAAGTGTGGGACACCTTAGGACAACCGAGTGGTAAATACGACTTCATGGTCAAATACACCGCTCCCGAAAGCTCTCGTATCAGGCTCAAAGACATCCAGCTAACTGGATGGGGTGATATACCTGAGAGTGCAAACACTATGCAAAATACAACTGAAGAATCCTCCTACGACAACTCTGCCTGGGAGACAGATTCCAACGATCCGGCTCCACCAGAAATCAGCGTTATTTCTGAAGACAAGCCAAGAAAGAAGGTTCCAGACTTTGTGATTCACCAAGGAGTTCGCCGCCAATGGGTTGCAGTCAACGTTTCGAAGATTGTTCATAAGTCTAAGTAATTGTCATCTTTACTTTAACCTTTCACTCTGCCCAGGTGAAACGGATGTTTTGATAGGGCTCACTTTCTGTAAATGTACCTCTTCGCTTCGCCCAAAGCGACAGAGTTTTGTTTTATAGGGCTGTAGTTTCAAGAATCTACAAAATCATAAATAAAATAACGTCGTTCTATAATTTCCACATTAATTGTTGTTTTCTCTTCTCGCTTTTTCAGAAAATGGTAATCCTAAAAAACAAATAATAAAAACAAATAGTTTTCCAAAGAAAATACACTGCACACACTCTTGCATTCTCTCTATCTCTTCTAAAAACAATCACCACGTCATGCAAATTGCTTGTTTTAAACCCCGTTGAAACATACGATCCAATGCCTTCTCCCAACTTTGAATTCCCGGTATTCGAGGCTGAAGAAGAAAATGACGAAGAAATTCCAAAAGAGATCTCCCGATTACTCAGACAGGAGGAAAGGTCCATTGAACCTCACAAAGAGCCGTTGGAAACGGTCAACTTGGGTTCAGAAGAGGAGAGAAAAGAAGTCAAGATTGGAGCACTGCTCAGTCCAACTATCAAAGAAAATTTGATAAAGCTTCTCAAAAAGTTTCCCGATGCATTCGCTTGGTCCTATCAGGATATGCCAGGGTTGGATACCAGCATCGTGGAGCATCATCTACCGTCAAGATCAGAATGTCTGCATGTAAAACAGAGACTAAGACGGACTCACCCGGATATGGCCATCAAAATCAAAGAGGAGGTACAGAAACAGATTGACGCGGGTTTCCTCGCCACATCAGAATATCCTCAATGGCTAGCCAACATAGTACCAGTTCCGAAAAAGGACGGAAAGGTCAGAACATGTGTAGACTACAGGGATCTGAACAAGGCCGATCCAAAGGATGACTTTCCCTTACCGCACATAGACATGCTGGTAGACAGTACATCAAAGTTCAAAATTTTCTCCTTCATGGACGGATTCTCGGGCTATAATCAGATAAAAATGGCACCGAAAGATATGGAGAAAACTTCATTTATCACCCCATGGAGCTCCTTTTGTTACAAGGTAATTCCGTTCGGTTTAAAGAACGTCGGGGCAACCAATCAACGGGTCATGACTACTCTGTTTCATGACATGATACACAAGGAAATAGAAGTGTATGTTGATGACATGATTGCCAAATCTAAAACAAAGGAGGAGTATGTGACCCACCTGTTAAAACTATTCGAGCGTCTGAGAAAGTACAAACTCCGCTTGAATCCCAACAAATGCATATTTGGTGTCCGTTCAGGGAAACTGCTAGGATTCATCGTCAGCCAGAAAGGAATTGAGGTTGATCCTGACAAGGTCAAGGCCATTCAAGAAATGCCTTCTCCAAAGACTGAAAAACAAGTCATAGGATTCCTGGGACGTTTAAATTACATTTCCAAATTTATATTCCTCATGACCGCGACATGCGCGCTGATTTTAAAATTACTCAAAAAGAATCGGGACTGCGTTTGGACAGAAGACTGCCAAACTGCCTTCGACAATATCAAGGAATACCTGTTGAACCCACCGATTCTATCACCTCCAGTGAAAGGAAGACCACTGATCATCTACCTAACAGTCTTGGAAGACTCAATGGGTTGTGTACTTGGCCAACAAGACGAAACAAAAAGAAAAGAGTCTGCCATTTACTATTTGAGCAAGAAATTCACCGACTGTGAAAGTCGGTACACTATGGTTGAGAAAACTTGTTGTGCTTTGGCTTGGGCAACCAAACGTCTTCGTCAGTACATGATTTGTCACACTACTTGGTTAATATCCGAAATGGATCCAATCAAGTACGTCTTTGAAAAACCTGCTCTCACGGGAAGGATTGCCCATTGGCAGATGTTGTTATCAGAATATGACATAGAATATAATGCTCAGAAAGTCGTTAAAGGGAGTGTTTTAGCCGATCATTTGGCTCATCAACCGATTGACGATCAGGAATCAGCCGGGTTTGACTTCCCAGACGAAGATGTCATGTATCTAAAATGAAAGATTGCGATGAACCACTACCCCAGAAATGTTGACGTAGTCAAGAAATACTTCGCCTAAATAAATAAAAATAAAAAATAAAAAAAAAACGTCTCGGTGGATTGAAACCCGAAAGGGCGGTCCAGGAAAAAGTTAGAGACATAATCAAAAATCATCCCGGTGGATTGGAAATCTCAAAGTACAATTCAGGCAAAAATTAGGGATTCATGGCAAGTAACTATGTTCGACAGAGGCAAGTCCCTCAGCAACAGTTACACCGTCTATCAGGAAAACTCCAGTCAAGGTCATCTTTGACAGAAGCTCAGGATGCCCAGAATTCAAAGTTGGTAGAAGGATAGTGGTCATTATGTTTTAATGTAGCCCTTTTCCCTTAAAATTTTCATTTTCTAACTTTGTAAATACTCCATGGAATCACGCGTTTGGTTGATTTCCATCCTATATATAAAATTTGAGCCCTTGTGCTTTTGTTTGTAATTCTTATTTGTTTTAGCTTTACAGAACGACATTTTAACATGATCAACGATTCTTGAAATAAAACAAAAATGAATTTACTTGTCAAACTTTTTCTGCTTTTAAAATAAAGATGGCAATTTCTTTTGACTGTTGAACATCAAAAGAACATCGATCGCTTCTCCAGAAGTAATCGAACCTCAAAGTGCAGAATCAAAGTACTCCTGCTAAACTAGTATGCCTGAATGAAGGATCAGTTGTGTCAAATGTAAATATTCCATCTGATATCCCCGGCAGAGTTCGTATCTCCTAAGCCCGACCCACGGTTTTCTCCACGGGGATTATCTCTCCTAAGCAAGGCAGAATTGCTATCTTGAACCAAATGGTACTTCTTCGTCCCCAGCAGTGGCCGAGTATCCAGTCGTGTTCATCCACTAGTTTATATGTCGCGTCAGTTTTGTCAGCATATACATACATACATCATGCATTATTGATTTACATTCATATTCATATTGCATCACTATCACTCTAATCGGTCTTATCCCCTAGTAATAAAAGTCCTCAATTGAGTTGTCAGTCCTTTCCTTGTCAGGAAGTGTCGCGTCTGAATAACCTCCCCTCCAGTTTACTGCTGAATAGGAGTTGGTCCTTTAACCACTTTGATAACTTGAACCTCTGAAGAGCAAGAAAACCTTCGACAAATGTCACCCTTCGCCATTGAAGATGATATCTTCGCTTTCCCGGATTAAGGAAAATCCCCGAAAGAAAGCCTCTTTAAACAAAATTTCAATGATGAAAATGTCATCGGCACCTCAAAATTAGATTACATTAAATGGCATCTCTCTAGGAAAATTCGGCGAGAAGTTTGAGGAAAATCGCTACGAATAACGTCCCTTGTCAAGAAAACTTATTGACAAAAGAAACTGAGACTAGTTCCTTGGTAGGAAACCAGGATCGAGGGGAAGTTTATATCAAATACTGAGACCAATTCCTTGGTAGGAAACCAGGATCGTGGGGAAGTTTATATCAGAAACTTAGACCAGTTCCTTGGTAAAAGACCAGGATTGTGGGGGGGAGTTTATTGATAAAATAAAACCGAGACCAGTTCCCTTGTAGGAAACCAGGATCGCGGGGAAGTTTATTTCGAAAATTGAGACCAGTTCTTTGGATGAAGACCAGGATCGAGGGGAGGTTTCTACCTTTTCTAAGCATCATTGTTTATCAAAATAATATGGATGAACACACCACCATTCATAGTCACCGTCAAAATTTCGGGTATTCCGATATTTAATCCTCTTGCACCCCGAATGCCCGAATACCTTCGTCATTCACACCTTCGGGTCCAAGAAGATTAAATAGGGGCATCTGTCATACCCCAAATTTTGACCACTAAGAATTCCCTTCATTGTAAAAATCATCATCACAATATGGATGAACCATCATGCCTCATCAGTCTCCTCAAGGATTGTTGAGCATTCACTATAATCAAAGGTTAGGGTTTCAAGCCCTCTCAGGGTACTTAGACAAAAAATCAATCAAGAAAAGACATGATCTTCAACTTGTCTAACCTCTCAAACACCCATAAGAGATCAAGAGGACTCCCACATCAAGAATCAAGCACAAGGTTGCAGCATTCCAAGTGGATTAAGCCTCAAGATCGCCAGTGTCACCAAATTAGAGTTTTGGTCGACCAGGGCCTCCAGATGGAAATTTTCCTCTGGGCATGAGCTAATGCTTCAAAGCACAACCCAAGGTACTCCAAGGGACCTCATGGACCCAATCATCAAGTCAATTTAACCTCAGGGGATGCATTCATCAAAAATTAGGAATTAGGGTTTCTTGACCTAATTCACCCCTAAGTTGACTTTTGGGACAAAACATGAGCCAAGACTTCAAGACATGATTTGAGGGCCTCTAACACAGTATGTTGATCCACTTGCAACAATGGATTAATTCAAGAAGCTTGATCAACAAGTTTCAAGTTCATCAGAACCACAGTTAGGGTTTCGCGGGAAAAGTCAACTGTGCCTTTGACTTTTGACCCAGGCATGCTCCCAAACCTTGAGACATGATTCAATACACCCTATAACACCTATGGAATCCATCCATCAAGTTTGATTTAGGTCAAGGACTTGATTTCATAGAGGATCGCACAGTTTGGAATTCATCTGACAAAAAGTCAACTGTGCACAAAAGTCAACTTTGACTTTTTGAGATTTTTCACAATTATGGTTCTTTGACCCTAAAATGATGTTAATATGTGATTTGGATCATCATTCATCAAGAAAAATCAAGAAAAGTGGGATAACTTGTAAAAGGGGTAACCATAAAAAACTTAGAAATTTTCTAAGTTATGAAACAAAGTGGCTAGGGTACCAACTTCCAAGGATCATAACTTGTGATCCAAGCAACAATTTTGGCTAATCGAAAGATGGATTTGTAGCTCTCATGGCATACTTCAAAAGTGTCAACTACATCTCATTCCAATTCATCATGGATTTTGAGTTATGGTTGGACCAAAATGACAAAAACATGAAAATGACACTTTTTCCAACACTTAGTGAAATTTTCACTAAGTCAGAATCTGTTTCACTTTTTCCAAAATGTAAGGGAATTTTTCACTTGGATCCAAAAAGTGTCAAGACAAAATATGATCACACATATGTTGTATCATATGAGAGCTTTCCAAAATGGCCAAGAACCCCATCAAACTCAACCTGGGCTAAGAGTTGTGACAATGGCAACATGCCTTGCTGCAACTGTCATAGCAAGGAAGATTTGTGCATTTTGCTCGATTTGGGAAATTTGTACAAATGACAAACAAGTTTATCCATCTGAACACCTCAGGGAGAGACTAATGAGGGACAAACACTGATTCATCAGCCTCCCAAGTCTTTGGAACCAAAAGTAGCATGCCAAACCTAAAAACCCTACAAAGAGGGACAAGACTCCAATCTTGTTTTGGAGCATTCAATGGATGCACCAAGGTGGCATAGACTGAGCCTCTTCCAACTGAATTCAGTCAAGACTTATCCAAGAACTAGGGAACCACAGGCCTGTGCTATAACCTCTAGTCAATGGCTAGAGGAAACTTGGATTTCTATTGATCAACATTGGCCAAACTTCTGCAGCGGTTGCCATTCACTATTGCTTGCAAAACAAACTTGCTCTACTATAAATAGAGCTCATTTGTGCTCAGTTTAAGTACACCAAAGCCATCAAATAGATGCTTTCCTCAAAATCTCTTCTTTCACTCCAAAATTGCCTTCCAAAGCAAGTCACTCTCGGGTTTTGAGTTTGAGAGCCATTCCAACCAAACCAATCACACACACACCTCATAAACATCATATAGAAGTGATCCAGGCACTTAAACAACATCTGGAACACCAGATTCTCAAAATCACCAGCCAACTGCACAAGCCTTTGACAGTTTTACAGTTGAGGTGCTAAATCAAGTTCCAACTCAATTGAATTCACTCCAAGCATCTAGACACACTCCATAGCACCTAAGGAAGCTCTCCACATCATTGGAACCAAGCTACAACACCTCCAACCTAGAATTCGATCACCAGCTGCAAGAGGTAAGCCTAAACTTGGGCATCTCTTAATCTATGCATATTTCCTCGCGCAATACTTTTTCCAATTGTTCATAATCATGCATAGAATGTTTCCCCTCAATTAATTGCTTTGTTTAAATCGTGTATCAAAAATCTCAGCCTTCATGCAGAATTCAGGGTTCTTGAGGTTTTGTCTTGATTTTTTATTCCATGCTTAAAATAAATGAAATTAAAGACCATAGACATGATCGTGAGGTGAAAACGAGCAGATTGATATGTAGATTGTATGATTTCATCAAGTATTCAGTGAGATTGGATAGAAAATGCAAATCTGCAGAAACAGAGGGGTGGCGCTGTTGCACCCCAAAATTTGCCCTCCTTACTTTTTACTAACTGGCTTATGTTTCATTTCATTATCATGTATGCATATCATTAGCATGGGGTCAAGGTGCCTGAGGTAGTCCAGGAAGGTCATATCTGGTCCATCACATCATCAAGGGTTCACAGGTGGCAAGGGATCTCAAGTGGATTACTCCCTCCTAACCAGTGCATGAATTAGGGTTTTGAGATTCTTGGGTTTATTGCTCCAATGGACAAGCTCTTTGGGTTTTTATCATCAACAAATGACATATCTTATCTTTGTTGGAGAGGATGTACATCATACTCAGAGGAATTTGAATTTGGAGGCTGTGCTATTTTCTCCTAGACTGAGGGTGCCACAAACTAGGGTTTGCTATAAAGTCAGTTTATTTCTGATTTTTTGGGCAAGACTTGATTCCATGGTATTACTTGGGTCCCTGAGTATCTAGGAGTGGAGGATTGTCCATCAGTTTGATTCAGGAGAGGTTCAATTGGTCAATGGATTGAAAATCAGTTAACTTGGTCAAAAGGTCAACTGTGGTCAACACAAAGTCAAACCTCAAGATTTTTGGTCAACATCAAGATTATGGGGTGAAATTCATCATTTGATCAAGGGTTGATCATGATTCATCAAGGAAACCTCAGAATCATCAAGAATCAGGAGTTACTAAATTAGGGTTTTTGTAGGAAAAGTCAACTATACTTTGACCAGGCCTAACTTCCACATACTTCATCAAAAATTACTCAACCAAATCCCATCTTGAAGGAAATTTAATTCCCTACAACTTTGTGTCTCACAAGCCAAGTCCATAAATGCTTCATTTGGGAGATACGAGCCAAGACATTATAGGTCATTTTGAAAGTCAAGAAAAGTCAACCTTTTTCAAAAGCTCATAACTTGAACATGGAAGATCAAATTGACATGGGACCAAAAGGGTTGGTTAGAGGACATCTTGAGGTTTCTAAAAAGTATTAGTTTGCATTAAGGAGCTAAAAATTGAAGGAGTTATGCTTAGTCAAAGTTGGGCAATTTTGAGGAGGTGCACAAAGCAAATTATGTCTAAAAACCAAATTTTGACAAATGGGCCATAAGTTTCTTAAACCAAACTCAAACATACAGCCATGCACGACCCAAAGAGCATATATTTGGTTTTTCCTCATTTTATTTTATTTTTATTGGATTTAATTAGTTATAATTCAATATTAAATGAAATAATTCAAAATAATTAAAACAATGGATTATTCAGGCCCAACTCATGATCAGCAAATAACCCTAGAATATTTAAATCCTTCCATGCATTGGTTAGGGGCAGACAGGTGCTTTTGGAGAGGAATCCAAGCTTGAACCCTAGAGCTTTTCTTCATAAAAAATCAAGATCCACAAGGTTTTGGCAAAAAGCTCTTCCGCAAATATTTTCCTGGGGATTTCTAGAGTGCAAATCAATCACCGTTCGCAGCCAAAGGCAAGGATTGGAACGGCTCTATCTCCGGTTGAGAGGTTTTTTCGTGTTCTTAAAACTCTCCTTTTTTTCGTGAATATTGTTGTGTTTTCATCACTGATTATGCTGATGTAATTGGTTTTGAATATGGATGTGTATATTGCTTGGAATGTTGATTTAAAGTCTTGCACCCTAATGGTTTTTCATTCGTTTTTTATTATGCGCTAACAATTTGAATTTTTTAAGGCCATATTTGGATTCCTGACGTTTTTCTGGTCAAAATAGTGTACCTGTTTGCAATTTCTGGAAAAATACAAGTTGCAGGGTGGCGGCCGGCGGTGGAGCTCCGGCGGGGTGCGGTGGTCGGCCGGTGAAGGGTCCAAGGAAGAAGAAACAATCTCGTCCCTCCATTCCCTTGATCCCATGGTTCTCAGGATGCCACATGTTCTATTTTTTATTTTTATTTCATTTAATCGTATGTGTGCCTTACCATGCTTACTACGGCGTGACTCTCTACCATGGCCCTTGTTTTCCTTTGATCTTTAATCACACGATGGAGATTGCGCCAACACATAAATGAGGTCACATGCAAGGCATGCGGCTGGTGTAGTGTAGTACCGTGTGATCTAGTGCGCGTGCGTTCAGGTGAGGTATGGTGCACCATTGAATCAGATTTGTTGATCTTGTTTACTTCTCCCTAACGTTGACTTGTAGATGTCCGTTGGATTAGATGACTGGCCAAGATTAATTCTGAACTTTGACTTGTTCCCATGTTCCCATTGACTTTCGCTGGTGGCCCTAGCATGTTCAGGCCTTGCTTTTCGCACCATCCCCCTTCAGCCCCATTACAATTCCAACTTGTTTCTTTTACTAAACACACCCCCAACACGTTTTAATTCATTTTTCATTTTATTTAATTTATCATATTCCATTTTAATTATTTAAAAATAGTAAATTGCATTTAAAAATCCTAAAAAATTTCATACATCATCTTTATTAATTCATAAAATTTTTACAAATTTTATTTTTTTATTTTATTTTATTTTTATCATTTAAATTATTTGTTTAATTCAAGTTCTTTTTGCATTATACATGTCATGCATACTTAAATTTCTTTATTTTATTTCTCTGCAATCCTAAAATATTTTTGATCCGTTCTTTTTGTATCTGGTCACTAACATTCTAAATTGCACGAAAATATTTTTCTTTCATTTTTAATTTTATTTCATATTGCGCTTTGGTCCTTCCTTTGGGCGCCCTAAACCCTATTTCCCACCTGATTTTTGTGTGATTATTTGAATGGCTAACACTTTGAATTTTTGTAGGGATTTTTTATATCTTGTTTGCCTCTGGTTGAGGAACTTTAATGTTTAATTTGGGAATTTTAGGAGTCATTTTTTCTAATTATCGGATTTGTTTTCACTTAAGATTTTCTTGCAGGCGCGTCGTTGACCTCATATGATTATCTGTTTGAAAAGGCACTTGTGCCATTTGCTTTAGGGCTGTTCTTTGTTTCTCTGATTCATGTTTGGATTATTACCGTTGTTGTTTGCCATCGCTTGATTTGCATTCACCTCTTTTCTCTTATTTACATCTGTTTCTCACTAACCTTTTATGCAGGATCAAGGTAAATTCCTAGGGGTATGGATAAGTGTCCATGGTTGCCCTTACCTTTTTCTCTTCTATCTTCTTTATTCTTTAGGGTTTAGGTCATCTTCAAGCCTCACTAACCGTAGGTCACCCATGCATGATAACATTAGGACCATTAGTTTCCCTTTAGAGTTGCCCTTGTGTCTTCTCTCTCCCCATCTCAAATTTCTTTAAAGCACTTAATAAGAGTAAGGTGTATTGCGCACGAGCCTTAAGTATGGGGAATGAGAAATGAGGGGCTTCCTCTCATCTTTCTAGAGTGCTTAGAGAGCGTCCTGTCTTGGGACGATGCGTTAAGTATTCGCCCCTGTGCCCTAGACTTTGGTGCAATGCAGCTTAGGAACTAACTTAAGCCACTTCTGTCCTAAAAAACACCAACCAACTTCAAACCTTTTTGTCCTTCGGTACCTTCAACTTAAAGGCTATTTTCAAAAAGGGCACGTTACTTTCCGTCTGAGTCGCAAACAGGCATCGACCCTAACTGCCGGACGTGAACTTAACGTCGCTCATAAAAAACACAAAAAGAACTTGGTCCGAACTACGTTGACTCTGAATTCTCCATTGCACAAGGGGGGTACGTAGGCCTAGGACGTTGGCGTCCTACCGAGTCTGTCTTAGTCTTTCCCTCCCCGTTTTAGTATAGCCCTAGATGATAGTAACTTACCCTTAGAATAGACAACAAGCGTGGATCCCATCGAGTACGATGGACGTGTGGGGTGCTAGCACCTTCCCCTCGCGTAACCGACTCCCGAACCCAGGTTATGGTTGCGATGACCATTCCTTTCCCTCTTCCTAAGGTTTATGCAGTGTTCCCTTTCCCTCTCTTGGGATAAATTTACACGGCTGGCGACTCTGTTTTTCCGCGCCACTCTCGCGTTTGTACCTGGATGAAAATCCTGGGAGCGACAGGCGCGTGTTCTTGGTGTGTTCTTGGCGCCATTTTTTTGAATATTTGAATATTTGAATTTTGTGATTTTATTTAATTGATTCAAAAATTAATTTCTCTCTGAGTTTTAATGATTTTGAGTTGATTATTTTTTTAATAATTCACAAAAATGTTAAAATATTTTATTTTGCCAAAATTTCCCAAAAATATTATTTATTTTATATACTTGATATTTTTGCAAAGAATTAATCTTTTATTTGTATTTTAACATTTCAAATATTTTTTCCTCCTTGATTTTCCAAATTTAATTGGTTTCCAATCATTTTGTGGATATAAACATGATTTTCCAAACATTAATCCAAGACCACAACTTGTTTTGCACACATGTTTGATAATTGTGATTATTTTAATTGAATTTTCATTTAATTAAAATACATTTTGAAATAAATTTAGGGTTTTGATCTTAATCACCCTAAACAAATCTTTTTCACACTTTGGGCCTTTAATAGAGTGTAAGACCCAATCCCTCTTTGAAACCAAAATAGTTTGGGCCTCAGTCATTGTATAAGACCCAATGTGTTTTCAAAAACCTCGGCGCGATCGCCAGTGTAAAAACAAGATCACTTTGGGCCTCTCCTTGCCCATTCTTTTTTTTAAAATCACTTTGGGCCTCTAGTAGAGTGTAAGTCCCATCCCTTTGTAAATAAACAATTTTTGGGCCTCAGTGTATTGTATAAGTCTCGATACCGTCAGAAAATCCGGCATGATCGCCGTTTTCAAACAAAACCATCTGGGCCTCTCCTCGAGCTATAAGTCGCATTCTTTTTTTCAAACCTTTTGGGCCTCTTGATAGAGTGTAAGACCTAATCCCCTTTTAACCAAATCCATTTAGGGCCTTAGATATTGTATAAGTCCCTCTACGTTAAAAGAAAAATCTCGGCGCGATTGCCAATTCAAAATAAACCTCGGGCCTCTCATTGAGCTGTAAGCCCCAACCATCTTTTCAAAACACTTTCTCCTTTGATTTTGAATCCAAATATATAGTTGTTATAAAAAATTTCTTTGTTGAACAACTAACTAAACAACATGGAAGCTCTACAACGGGTAAGTGTTTATCCGCTTTCTTTACTGCTTTCATATGTATATAACTGTATTGTGGGGCTGTTTCACTATAAGTCTTCTTTAACATCCTTTTATATACTTGTCACATATCCACTGTGTAATACTAGTATAGTTATTTAGAGTTTTCCTCGGCAACTACGTCTAGCACTAGGTAAAGCCCGTTAGTCACTCTTAAATACAAACAAAACTAGATCCCCCGTAGGATTCTAGATACAGTCTTCCCTCATTTTGGGGTTAAACAATATGGAATAAAGAGAAAGGCAGTATTCTCGGTGAACCTTTTATCAGACTGTCACCCTTAGAAATTGTCAAAGAAATTCTAACTCCCCAGAGATGATCTTTTCTCCGTGAATGGCATCTCTTGAGTTTCTTCCAAATCCTCGAACTTTCCTGGAATGATCTCTTCTCGGTGAATTGCATTTCTTGAACTTCTCTTGGTTTAGGGTCCCACAGGCTTCCTAAAAGCATCCCCGCTTCCTCTTGGGCATTGTACAAGGACCCTTCGGCTTCTTAGAAGTTCTCATGCCTTCTCTTGGGCTTAATACAAGGACCCTGACGACCTCTTAAAGGTATAAGACAGAACTTAGTCATCTAGAAGCAGACATGCTTATGAAAGAAATTCATGAAGGATCATTTGGCACTCATGCCAGCGGACACACAATGGCGAGAAAAATTCTCAGAGCCGGGTACTATTGGTTGACCATGGAATCTGACTGCTACAAGTACATGAGGAGGTGTCACAAGTGTCAGATATACTCTGACAAAATTCATGTATCGCCAACACATCTCAAAGTTCTCTCTTCCCCATGGCCTTTTTCCATATGGGGAATCGACATGATTGGCTTGATTGAACCTAAGGCTTCAAACGGACATCGGTTCATCCTGGTAGCCATTGACTATTTCACCAAGTGGATCGAGGCAGCGTCGTACGCTAATGTAACCCGACAAGTGGTGGTCCGATTTATCAAAAACTATATCATCTGCCGTTATGGTGTTCCAAGCCAGATCATTACGGATAATGGATCTAACTTGAACAATAAGATGATGAAAGAGTTGTGCTCAGAGTTCAAGATCGAACACCATAACTCATCTCCCTACCGACCCAAGATGAACGGAGCGGTAGAAGCGGCTAACAAGAACATCAAGAAGATCGTTCAAAAGATGGTTGTAACCTACAAAGATTGGCACGAGATGTTACCCTTTGCTCTTCACGGTTATCAAACATCTGTCCGCACTTCAACAGGGGCTACCTCTTTCTCTCTAGTGTATGGCATGGAAGCAGTGCTCCCCATAGAAGTAGAGATCCCATTAATCCGGGTATTGATGGAAGCTAAGCTCACCTAAGCTGAATGGTGTCAAAGTCGACACGACGAACTCAATCTGATCGAAGAAAAGCGAATAACGGCACTATGCCATGGTCAGTTGTATCAACAGAGAATGAAGAAGACGTTCGACAAAAAGGTCTGACTCCGTGTCTTCAGAAAAGGAGACCTCGTGCTCAAGAAGATACAATCTTTTCTCACTGATTCTCGGGGCAAGTGGACCCCAAATTATGATGGTCCCTATATGGTCACGAAAGCTTTCTCAGGCGGCGCCTTGAGATTTGCAACCATGGACGGAGAGGAATTTGCCTACCCCACGAATGTTGATGTAGTCAAGAAATACTTCGCCTAAACTAAAAAAAACCGTCTCTGTGGACTGAAAACCCGAAAGGGCGGTCCAGGCAAAAGTTAGAGACATGAAAAAAAATCATCCCGGTGGATTGGAAACATCATAGTACAATCCAGGCAAAAATTAGGGATAATGTCAAGTAACTATGTTCAATAGAGGCAAGTCCCTTGGCAGCAGTTACATCACCCATCGGAGGAAATCTCCAGTCAAAGGTCATCTTCGACAGAAGCTCAGGATGCCCAGAATTCAAAGTTGGTAGAAGGATAGTGGTCGTTATGTTTCAACGTAGCCTTTTTCCCTGTAAATTACCATTTTCAAACTTTGTAAATACTCTTTGGAATCACGCGTTTGGCTGATCTCCATCTTATCAATAAAATTTGAGCCCTTGTGCTTTTGTTTGTAATTCTTACTTGTTTTAGCTTTACAAAACGACGTTGTTAACTTAATTAACGACTCTTGAAATAAAACAAAATGAATTTACTTGTTAAAACTTTTTCTGCTTTTAAATTAAAGAGGGAATTTCTTTTGACTGTTGAACATCGAAAGAACGTCGATTGCGTCTCCAAAGGCGTTCGAGCTTCAAAGTGCAGAATCAAAGTACTCCTTCTAAGCCAGTATGCCTGAATGAAGGATCAACCATGTCAGAAACCTTGTTTCGTCTGACACGCCTTGGCCGAGTTCTCATCTCCTAAGGCCGACCAATGGTATTCCCCGCGTGGACTACTTCTCCTAGGCAAGGTAGAATTGCTATTTTGAACCAACGGTATTTCTTCGCCCCGCGATGGCCGAGTATTCAGTTGTGTTCATCTTTCAGTTTGTATGTCGCATCTGTTTTGTCAGCATATACATACATATATCATGCATTTTATTTGCATTTGCATTTCATATTGCATCACTATCACTTGAGTCGGTCTTATCCTACCGTGATAACCGTCCTCTCAATCGAATTGTCAGCCCTTGTCCTCGTCAGGAATTGCTGCGTCTGAATAATCTTGCCACCAGTGTATCTCTAGACCAGAGTCGGTGATTGGCCACTTTGATAACTTGAACCTCTGAAAGACCAGAGAACCATCAACAGATGTCACTCTTCGCCATTGAAGATGATGTCCTCGCTTTCCCGGATTAAGGAAAATCCCCAGAGAAAGCCTCTTAAACAGAGATTCGGTAGTACAACAGTGTTTCTCCGAAAATCCGCTGATGAAAAGGTCATCGACACCTCAAAAATTGGATCCCATCATATGGCATTCCTCTGGGAAGATCCCAAGAAAAGTATGATGTAAGACCCCCAAGCGAAAGCAGTCTTTTAAGAGACTCATTTTTCCTAGTAGAATCGACAAATGGCGTCTCCAACAGAGAAGTTTGTGTACATCTACAACTCAGACGATGGGTTCCCCAGCAAGTCTGACAACAAAACCTTTTCCGCCAAATGGTATCTCGCTAGGAAAATTCGGCGAGAAGTTTGAGGAAAACCGCTACGAATAGCCTCCCTTGTCAATAAAGTTTATTGACAAAAGAAACTAAGACCAGTTCCTTGGTAGGAAACCAGGATCGAGGGGAAGTTTAAATCAGAAACTGAGACCAGTTCCTTGGTAGGAAACCAGGATCGAGGGGAAGTTTAAATCAGAAACTGAGACCAGTTCCTTGGTAGGAAACCAGGATCGAGGGGAAGTTTACCTTTTCTAAGCATCATTGCTTAAGAAAAGAAGATGAATGCGCAAGCTGCCATTCATAGCCATCAAAATTTCAGATATTCCGATATTTAATCCTCTTGCACCTCGAATGCTCGAATACCTTCGTCATTCACTCCTTCGGGTCCAAGAAGATTAAATAGGGGCATCTGTAATACCCCAAATTTTGACCACTAAAGTTTCCCATTATTGTGCAAATCATCATCACAATATGGATGAACCATCATGCCTCATCAATGCCTCAAGGGTTGTTGAGCATTCACTACAATCAGAATTAGGGTTTCAAGCCCTCTCAGAGCTCTTAGACAAAGGATCAATCAAGGAATGACTTGATCTTCAACTTGTCTAACCTCTCAAGCATCCACAATGGATCAAAAGGACTCCCACTTCAAGGATTAAGCACAAAGCTGCTCCCTTCTAGGTGGATCCAGCCTCCAGATCGACAATGTCACCAAATTAGGGTTTTGATCGCCCAGGGCCTCCAGATGAAGTTTTTCATCTGGGCATGAGCCAATGATCCAAAACATAACCTAATATACTCCATGGAACCTCATGGACCCAAGCATCAAGTCAATTTTACCTCAGGGGATGCATACATAAAAAATCAGAAATTAGGGTTTCTTGACCTAATTCACCCCTAAGTTGACTTTTGGGACAAATCATGAACCAAAACCTCAAGACATGATTTGAGGGTCTCTAATATACCATATTGATCCATTTGGAACAATGTTTTGATCCAAGAAGCTTGAGTAACAAGTCTCAATTTCATCTGCACCACAATTAGGGTTTCGCGAGAAAAGTCAACTGTAACTTTGACTTTTGACCTGGACATGCTCCCAAACCCTAAGTCATGAATAAATATACCCTATGACACCCATGGAACATGTCCATCAAGTTTGATTTAGGTCAAGGACATGATTTCCTGAAGAATTGCACAGTTTGGAATTCATCTGATAAAAAGTCAACTGTGCACAAAAGTCAACTTTGACTTTTTGAGATTTTTCACCAAAATGGATTTTTAACCCTAAAATGATGTTAATGTATGATTTGAATCATCATTCATCAAGAAAAATCAAGAAAAGTTGGATACCTTGTAAAAGGGGTAACCATAAAAACTTAGAAATTTTTCTAAGTTAAAATTAAAGTGGCAAGGGTACCAACTTTGGAGGACCATAACTCCTAAACCACAAGGCCATTTTTTCTCATCCAAAGATGGATTTGTAGACCTCATTATCATCTACAAAAGCTTCAACTACAAGTCATTCCAATTCATTAAGGATTTTGAGTTATGGAGTGATCAAAGTGGCTGAAAAGTGAAAATGTCACTTTTTCCAACACTTAGTGAAATTTTCACTAAGTCAGAATCTGCCTTCACTTTTTGCCAAATGTAGGGGGATTTTTCACTTGGAATCAAAAGAGATCAAAACCAAACTTGTTCAAACAGTTGTTGTATCATGTAAGGGCTTTCCAAAATGGCCAAGAACATTGCCAAATTCAACTTACACCATGAGATATGACATTGTTAAGTTGCCTTGCTGAAATCTGTCAAAGGCAAGGCAGATTTTGCATTTTTGCTCGATTTGCCAAAATCAGCCAAATTCAAATGCTCCTATCCACTTGGACACCTCTGAGGATCAAATCTAAAGGGGACAATCACTGAGCCAAGCCTCCAAAGTCCATGGAACAAGAAATAGCATGTTGAACCTAGAGTTGCCAAAATAGGGACAAGACTTCAAATTTGGAATGAGGCATTCAATAGAACCATCAAGGTGGCATGGACTGAGCCATTCTCATCTGAAATCAGTCAAGACTTATCCAAGACCAAGGGGACCATAGCTCTGTGCCCTAACCTCTAGTCAATGGCTAGAGGAGACTTGCATTTTCATTGGCCAACATTGAGGAAACACCTGCTGCAGTTGCCATTCACTATTGCAGCCAAAACAAACTTGCTCCACTATAAATAGAGCTCAATTGTGTTCAGTTTAAGTACACCAAAGCCATCAAACGGATGCTTTCCTCAAAATCTCTTCTTTCACTCCAATTTTGCCTTCCAAAGCAAGTAATTCTGAGTTTTTCAGTTAGAGAGAAATTCCATCACAATCAATCATACACACACCTCATATATATCATATGTAAGCTGTGCAAACCATCAAAAGTGACCTGTAATCACAAAATCACAAAGTCACCTCTCAAAACCTCAAAATGGCACTTTTGTGCATTTTTCAAGCCATGTCTTGATTCAGTCACTTTCCAAACCAGATAAAACCTCAAACACACTCCAAATATCATCCTTGAACTGTCCCAAATGGTTTCATACATCTGGAACACCATTTGAGAGAGTTGCTATTTTGGTCACTTTTAACCCCTTTGCAAGAAAGGGACAGTTTGTGTTTTTGCAGGTACCAGCTGATTCCAATCATCCTCAAAGCATCTGAGGGATTATTTGAGGTTGTTCAAAGCATAAAATCATATCTGGAGCAAGGGAGTTGACAGGTTGCTGAGAAAACTCCAAAATCTCAAAGAAGGGTAAGCATCTCAACTTGCAGTCACCAAAACATGTGTGCATTTGAAGTCCATTGATTATGCATCTCTCATACATGTCATATGTGTTGTGTTTGTGCCAATTAATCATGTAATTCATGCCTGTATTGAGTTGTAGCACAGAAAATGCAATTATAGGTCCTTTTCAAAACCACTATCGGGTTTTGAGGAGGGAGTGTGATATGAAAAAACCACCACCACCATTGGATTCCTTGTGAAATTCTGGCCCATATACATATAAATTTTGTCTCAATCCATTAAGAATTGAGAAAGTTATGACCTTCACGTTTTTGAGCCAAAACTTGCCTTGGGCAAGCCAAAATCATGTCATACCTTGTATATTAGTTGTTTCATTTTAAACAATGGATGTATCACCACCCCAATGGTAGAGCGCGCGTCTTGTATGCTTGAGGTCCTGGGTTCAAACCCCACCCATGCCATTTTGTGATTTTTCACATTTTTGCTATTTTTCCAATTATTTTCATGTTTTGTTAATTATTTGGAAAATTAATAACTCTTTCAATATTAATTATTTTTTATTGGTTCTTTTTGCAATAATTCACAAAAATGTTTAAATATTTGATTCTACCAAAAAATCCCAAAAATATTATTTATTTTATATAATTGATATTTTTGCAAAGAATTAATGTTCTAATTGTTTTTTAACCTTTAAAATAATTTTTCCATCTTGATTTTGCAACTTTTAATGCCTTCTAATTATTTTGTAGGTCAATACTTAATTTTTGAAGCATTAATCCAAGATCACAATTTGTTTTCCATGTGTTAAACAATTTTGATCATTTTAATTGAATTTTTATTCAATTAAAACATATTTTGAAAACAAATTTGGGTTTTGGATTAATTCAACCCTCATAAATCATTTTCAAAACACTTTTGGGCCTCTATTAGAGTGTAAGACCCAATCCTTTTTGACCAAATCATTTTGGGCCTCACTTATTGTATAAGTCCTGATACCGTCAAAAAACAAACGGCGCGATCGTCACCTTTTAAAAAATCATCTGGGCCTCTCCTCGAGCTATAAGACCCATTCAACACTTTTGGGCCTCTATTAGAGTGTAAGACCCAAACCCCTTTTAACCAAAACCTTTTTGGGCCTCACTTATTGTATAAGTCCTTCTGCGTTAAAAGAAAACCTCGGCGCGATCGCCATTTTAAACAAAAAATCATCTGGGCCTACCGTCGTGTTATAAGCCCCACTCTTTTTCTTTAAAACTTCTTGGGCCTCTTGAGAGAGTGTAAGACTCATCCCTTTGTACAGAAAACCTTTTTGGGCCACAGTCACTTGTATAAGACCCTCTGTACAAATTCAACAGTGCAATCACTGATAAAACCATCTGGGCCTCTCCTTGAGCTGTAAGCCCCAAATCTTTCTTTTTCAAAGCACTTTCTCCTTTGATTTTGAATATACTGTTGTTTTCAATCTTTCTTTGTTGAACAACAAACCAAACAGCATGGAAGCTCTACAACCGAGTAAGTGTTTATCTGCTTTCATTTACTGCTTTCATATCATATAACTGTTTTGTGGGGTTGTTTCACTGTAAGTCTCCTTTCACAAACTCATTTATATATAACTGTATTGTGGGGCTGCTCACTGTAAGTCTCCTTTCATAAACTCATATCGACTGTGTAATAATAGTATAGATATTTAGAGTTTCCCCGGCAACTACGTCTAGTACTAGGTAAAGCCGTTTCTTTTATTCGTAGAAATAGACAGCTAGATCCCAAATAGGATCACCAGATACAGTCTTCTCTTTGGTTGTCCTCCTTAGGAATTGTCAAGAAACTCTACTCCCAAAGATGAAATGTATTCTCCGTGAATGGCATCTTTGAGTTTCTTCCAAATTTTCGAACTTTCCTGACTTGATCTATTCCTTGTGAATAGCTTGCCTTGAATTTCTCGGGGTTTGGGGACCCACGGGCTTCTTAAAAGCATCGGCCTCCTCTTGGGCATCGTACAAGGACCCATAGGCTTCCTAAAAGCAACCCCGCCTCCTCTTGGGCTTAGTACAAGGACCCGTCGGCTTCTTAGAAGTATTGACAGCCTCCTCTTAGGCTTCATATAATGATTTCTTCCTTCGGGAATGATAGCTTCCTCTTGAACTTCGTACAAGGACCGATCGGCTTCTCAAAAGTTTCCAGCCTCCTCTTGGGCTTCGTACAAATTGTCCCGACGACCTCCTAGAGGTATAGGAACAGAACTTAGTTATCTCCATAGAACAGTCCTTTCCAGAGTCTACTACTGTTTCTCAAAACATAGTACAAAAGATAAAACTTTAGACTTGGACAGTCTCCTTTCCTTGAGTCTCAAAGACATTCTCAAGTGACCCCTTTCGTTAGATAGGAAGAAACCATTGACTCGGACAGTCTCGATACCCTTCGGATTTCCCCATTTCCTTAAAGAACAGGGAATAACCCCGATCCTCAGATCAAACCCATGAGTACAGTGTTGCTCATATAAGAACTGATTTTTTCTTTCAAAATCAGTATACTAGACCTGTCATTTAACTAAAACAGTCACCAGCATAAGCTAGCCTCCTCTTGGGCTTTATACAAATGATTCTCCCCAGCGGAACCAACCTTCAGCCTCCATCTCGGGCTTTAGACGAGATACAAAAAGACTCCCTCGTTGAGTCAATCAAACTTTTAGCCTCTCTCTCAGGCTTTGTATGAGACACATAAGAGACTCCCTCGTTGAGTCAATCACCTTTTAACCTCCATCTCGGGCTTTGTACGAGATACAAAAACACTCTCTTGTTGAGTATAAAAGATTCTCTTGTTGAGTCACCCTTTTAGCCTCTCTCTCGGGCTTTGTACGAGACACATATTCGCCTTCTCTTAGGCTTTGTATAATGATTTTCCCTAGCGAAAATTAGCCTCCTCTTAGGCTTTATATAAGAAAACCACTGGTTGATCCAATCAACCTTTTAGCATCAAACCTGTGCCTCGTTCACAGTACACAAACATCAACAACTCCTTCCCTTTCATCTAATCGCTGTAAGCGGCAAGCCTCTGGATCATCTATATCCATGCCGCTGTCCCTCCTTTAGCATGAGGAATCCCTAAGGAAAGATGGCGTTGCTCTATACTGAGTTAAAGTCTTCTCCTTCAGGTTAAAAAACCCCTTCTCAGGAAATTATGGCATTGCTAGGATCCGCGTATCCCAGTTAAAGTAATTCTCCTTTACCCCTCTTTAGAGACGACAAATTCTCTCTAAAGTCGAGACCTTTCAGCTTCTCATCTTGGGCTTTAAACAAGATACAAACAACCTTTCGCTTCACGTCTTGGGCTTTGAACAAGACACCAAAACACCATTTCTTCCCATAGAATAGGAGGAACTACGAACGCTCTGATTTCCCTGTTTCGGTAAACGGGAATACGTAGGCATAAGATCGAAAGAAAAGATCTTAGCGAGCACACAAAACAAAAACCCAAAATCCCATACTTTCACACATCAATCGAAAAACATCCTAATCCTTATTCCCCATCAGAAACCTTCTGCCTAGATAAAAAGAAAGAAAGCAGTATTGGCGAAAATACAAATAACCAGTACAAAGGCCCCCCCACATTGATAGCATTCGCAACTTAACAGACCACTGTTTAAACTCAGTATGCAAGCAGGGTTAATTGGAGACATCTATTTCTCTTCCTTAGTCAGCTTAAAATAGGATAAAAAATGAATCGACCTGTAGTAAACTCAACCGTAGAGAGCGATCAGTGCTTAAGAACCACGTCCAAAATCGCTCGCTACAGAAAAGTGGCGCCCACCGTGGGGCGAAGGAATAAGTTAGATCTAGGCACGGTCTTCCTTTTCTTCACTTGTGTGAATACCACAGATTGGGGCTTCCGCCGGGGAACCCATTTTCTGTCAGGAACTTAGAATTCTTAGCTTTATAGGTCTAGGATGGTTAAGACAAATATATATACTGCTTTTCCTAATTACTATATGTGTTTATTTTTCTACTACTGGGAATGCGTGTGATGCCGCATGTGGTGAGCTTGAGTATACACCTAGGAAGCCAACCCTTTCGTAGTGCGGAAACTATCGGAAATAGTTGTTACGCGATACTACCCTCATTTGAGGCTGGTGATTTATTCTCGGTGAATAGCACTTACTCTAAGATTGCACATAACTCGCTGGCGATCCGCTTGTTGTCTGCCTTCCTGGGAGGAGCTAATGATAATGAGTACAGGTACAAAAATCACCTTAGTAAACCTTTGGGGATGGGTAGAGCCTTGACTTCATGACAACGACACTCTGACCCCATGTTTTTTCTATGTTTTTGTGTGCTGCATTCATGCATTCATTTAAAAAAACATTAAAACATTCAAAAAAACTTTCTCTTCTAGTCTCTCTATTTTTCAAATTAAACTAAGACTGAGATTGCAAATATTAGAGAAAAGGATTGCACTAATGGATTTCGGTAGAAGGAGAACTCACCAGTATACCTTCAAGGTTCTAAAGCTAGAGGATTTGAGAAGGTTAGCGAGGATGATCACTAACCCAGAGGCCTTCAGAGCCAAGCACAGTGGTTTGTTACCACTGTTAAGAGTCAATGTGATTGGGGGAATCATGGACGCGCCCGTTCAATTTTATGATCCAGTTTATCACTGTTTCACATTCCCGGATTACCAGCTAGCACCAACGCTGGAGGAGTTCTCTCATATGGTGGATCTACATATCACCGATCGAGCTCCATTTTCTGGACTGGAAGAAATTCCAAAGAATCAGACCATTGCAAGAGCAATCAATTTGGACGAGTCTGAGGTCAGGACTCACTTGACTACCAAGGGTGGCATCCAAGGTTTGCCAGCCCAGTTCTTAACAAAGAAGGCTCTGTACTTCGCTAGTATCGGGAACGTGACTGCTTTTGAAAGCATCTTTGTTTTACTCACCTACGGGTTATATTTGTTTCCCAACATTAATAACTTCGTCGATATCAACGCTATTAAGGTTTTTCTCATTGGAAACCCTGTGCCGACTTTGCTCGCAGATGCGTATCATTCTGTGCACTTAGGAAATTTGTACAGCGGAGGGGAGATCACATGTTGTGTACCTTTGCTTTACAAATGGTTTATCTCCTATTTGCCTAAGTCTGCTGCCTTTTGGGATTGCAAGAGCGTCTTGCGCTGGTCGCAGAAGATCATGTCTCTTACCAACTCTGATATAGATTGGTGTAATAGGATTTATGATGGGATCAGAATCATTGATCGTTGTGGAAACTTCCCCAACGTACCCCTCATAGGAACTAAAGGGGGAATCAACTATCACTCGATATTGGTTCTTCGTCAATTTGGATACCCGATGAGGCTCGTACCGCAGAACGCTCACCTGAAAGGTCTTTTCTTCAAGGAAGGAGAAAACGACAGAGCACTGAAGATGGAAATAGTGCACGCGTGGAAGCACATTCATAAGAAAGGACGAGAGTCTCTAGGAAAACCAGACTGTGTCTCGGTGGAGCCTTATCTCCATTGGGTACAAACTAGAGCTTTCAAGCTAAAAATGCCTTATCCTCATTACGGGATTCTTCCGCCGAGGGAATCTGTCATGTACTTCATGACGGAAACTGAAAAGCTTCAGGATACTCTCAACAAAGTTCAACGGGAGAGGAGGTCTTGGAAGAACAAGTACCGCACCCTCAACATAGAGTGTATCCAAATACAGCAACTACTGAAAGAGAAAGATGCTCTGATTGAAATTTTGGAGCAGCACGCTGTAGAGAATCAAGATGACCGAAGAAATTTGCTCACTCCTTTCACCTGGCAAAGGAATGACAACCCGACAACGGCCCAAGAGCCCCGGTCAAAGAAGAGGAAGATATCAGAATCAGCTCCTGATTTCTCTTCAGAGAGGACTCGGGACCCTTTAACTTAAGTTTTTGTTTCTGCACTTTGTAATCTACTGTATTTCCATTTCTGTAATCCTTGGAATTTTAATAAAAAGGGGTTTCCCCACTGTTTGATATTTGCAATCTAATTGTCGAAGTTTATTTTGATTAAATCAACAAACAATTAATATAATCATTGCATTTTATCATTCTCTCATCGCGTATTCTCCTTACCTACGAATCTTACGTTTGTGTCTCGATTCTAGAGTCAAACTGTCTCATTCGTACAATACTCGGGCTAATCGTCAGAAAAAGATGGATGATCTTGAGGAAGAAAACAGAGAGTTGAAAGAAGAGATCGACGCTCTGAGAGAGGATATAAGAAAGCTTCGTAACGACATGCAAGCCATGGCAGAAGCTCAAAGGACTGTGATCTCGGAGATCACCTCGACGCCCATAGTGGAGAAGTTCGATCCTAGGTATCAGATGCCGAAAGATCGTCCCTGGGGCATGCCTGTGAACTATATCCCGGAAGGATATGTTCCGCCGATCGTTGAAGATCAGGGAATCGCAACAGATACCGCTGGTCCTGAAGGTTACAGACTTCGGGAAAGCGAAGATACCAGAGGCATATTGAAGACTCCTGAAGGTTACAAACTTCGGGAAACGCCAAGATTCAACGCCGTAGTTACGGTATCACCCCCTGTGGTGCACGCTGTCCCGGAAGGACAGATTCCACAGATACCTTCTGGAAAGAAGGAAACTATGTTTGACCGAATAGATGAATTCCAGGAACAGTTCTTGGAAATGCAAAAGGAATTGCAAGCCATTCGCGGTCAAGATCTTTTTGGAAAGGACGCCGCTGACCTTTGTCTGGTCCACAATGTGAAAGTTCCGCACAAATTCCAAGTGCCTGACTTTGAAAAATACAAGGGTAACTCTTGCCCTCAAAGTCACTTGACAATGTACACTCGACGAATGTCAGCTCAGACGGAGAATCAGGATCTGCTGATTCACTACTTTCAGGATAGTTTAACCGGTGCCGCCTTAAAATGGTACATGGGTTTTAACCGTGCCTCGATCAGCACATTCAGAGATCTTGACAAAGCCTTCGTTCAACATTACTAATACAATTTGGACATGGCACCCGACAGAGATCAACTCAGATCGATGTCGCAAAAGGACAAGGAAACCTTTAAGGAGTACGCTCAAAGATGGCGTGAAATTGCCGCCCAAATTTGTCCACCTCTTGAGGAAAAAGAGATGACAAAGATCTTCTTAAATACCTTGAGCTCATTTTACTATGGCCGAATGGTCGCCAGTGCACCCAGTGATTTCACCGAAATGGTCGGCATGGGTGTACGTCTTGAGGAAGCCGTCCGAGAAGGACGTTTGGTAAAAGACACTGGATCGACGAGCGGTACTAAGAAATACGGTAGTGCTCTCCCTAAGAAAAAAGAGCAAGATATTGGGAATATCTCTCTCGGAAAGCAAAGGTGTCGTTATCAACCAGTAGCAGCGGTAACTCCTGCTATCGGCCCCGCGCCTGTTCCTACGTATCAACCTCAGGTTGCGCAGAGCCAACCTAATCAGCAAAGGACACAACAGCCTCTTCAGCAGGCTCGTCCTCCATACAATAACAACCGTACAACACGATCATCAGGGTTTGATCCTATACCCATGTTGTACGCAGAACTATTTCCGTTACTACTGGCTAAGGGGCACATTCAGACTAAGTCTCCTCTTACAGTACCAGAAAATCCGCCTTTTTGGTTTAAAGCGGATCAGACATGCCCTTATCATCAAGGAGGATCAGGGCATAACATAGAGGATTGTCTCAATTTCAAATCCGACGTGCAAAAGCTTGTTAGGAGCGGGCTCTTATCTTTCAAAGATACGAATCCTAATGTTCTCACGAACCCGCTGCCTCAACACGAGAAAGCTGCAGTCAATCTGGTTGAGAAAGAGACTAACAATGTCTATCAAATTCACGATGTACTCTTGTTGAGGACCAATCTGGTCAAGATGCATTATAGACAGAGTAGATATGGCCATGTGCCACCTCATAACTATCACCAGTGTGATATCTACTCTAAAGACAATCAGGGATGTTCTGTAGTGCAAGCAGCTCTACAGGAACAAATGGATCTCGGATGGATCCAAGAGCACCGATTTCGTGGAGTTAACATGGTCTACACGAATTCTAACGTCATTCAGAACCACGACATTCGTGCGATGAATGTCAACTTGGTGGCAATGCACTCAAGGTAAAGTCAATATCATAATCTGCCGCGGCATGATTACAGTTCCTGTCTGACTTGCTCAGTAAACAAACAGGGATGCTCTTTCATACAAGAGGCCCTCCAGTGTCAGATGGATCTTGGATGGATCCAAGACTACCATGATAGGAATCCCTATCAAATCAACATGGTTCAGATTTTCGATATTCGCGTGATGAATACCAACCTGGTAGAGTTACATGCTGAGCAGGTCTGACTCGGATTCCTGATCTCACATGACTATCAAAGCTGTAAAGCGGGTTGCGAAAATGATCGGGGTTGTACCCTTGTCCAGGAGGCACTTCAGCACTTGTTAAATCACTGGTGGATGCCAATCTATATGGATGAAGATACTCAGTAGATCAGTATCAATAACAGGAATCCCACTCGGCGTCAAAGTCAGGATGTCCGATTAGTGGAAGCTAACCTAGTGAGGTTACATTGTATTCAAAGTGGGCGTGGCCAGGTGCCCCCACACAACTATGACAGTTGTGGCGTCTGTTCAGAAAGTAACCAAGGGTGTTACCTTGTGAGAACAGATCTTCAGGGTCAAGTTGATCGTGAAGAAATTCGTCCATATCCAGGTTCTGGACCCATCGATTGGTCGCCGAACTACCTTGCCGAGCAAGTTGAGGATGTTGTCACGATCTCTGGTCGTCACCAGACCAGGGATGTTTTTGCCATTATCCCTCTACTTGACGAATCTAAAGTTCCCAACCGGGAACAAATCGAGATTACTTATGATGGTCAGAAAAACCAGAAGGTTCCCATAGTCATCTATCTACCGGGACCACTACCGTATGAATCAGCTAAGGCTATTCCTTACAAATACGGTGCAACAACAGTTGAAAATGGAAAGGAAATTCCATTACCCTCCGTCGTGAATATTGCAGACATCAGTCGTGTAACACGGAGCGGTTGAATCTTCAACCGAGGAGTTGGAGAGTTCAACAAAGAAAAGGAATTTCAGACGGAAGTTCCTAATCCACCAGTCGGTCAATCCAGTAATCCCGACCTTTCGAAAGACAAAGATGAGATGCTTAAGCTCATCCAAAGGAGTGAATACAACATTGTTGATCAACTGTTACAGACTCCTTCAAAGATCTCGGTATTATCACTGTTACTCAGTTTAGAAGCGCACAGGGAGGCTCTACAGAAAGTCTTAGAGCAGGCCTTTATGGAACAGGATGTAACAATAAGACAGTTCGATAATATTGTCTCTAACATCACTTCCTGCAACAATTTGGGATTTAGTGATGAGGAATTACCCGAAGAGGGTCGCCATCATAACATGGCGCTCAACATTACAGTTAACTGCCAGGACGATGCTTTAGCCAGCGTACTGGTAGACACAGGGTCAGCCCTGAATGTTATGCCGAAGTCCACTTTGATGCAATTATCATTCAAGGGCCCTCCGATGAGAATCAGCGAGGTCGTCGTCAAAGCATTTGACGGATCCAGAAAAGCAGTTATCGGCGAAGTTGGTCTTCCCATAACCATTGGTCCTCACACTTTCCAAGTCACTTTCCAGGTCATGGACATCCGGGCAACATACAGTTGTTTCAGGCTGGAGCGGTCACCTCGACCCTCCACCAAAAGCTAAAGTTCGTTCAGAACGATCAACTTGTCACAGTCTGTGGGGAACAGACTTTGCTTGTGAGTAACTTGTCATCATCTGCTGGTATAGAACCTGAAGAGGTTATTGGGACGCAGTTCCAAGCACTATCGATGAGCAAGAACAATCAATCCGGAGGGGGAACGTCGATTTCCTCATACAAGGATGCTATCAAAGCGGTCGAGAGTACCGATACAAAAGGATGGGGACAGCTTGTCATTCCTATTGACAATAAAACAAAGAAGGGTCATGGTTTTTCTGCAACCTGTACCCAGACAGCTGTCAACGATGAAAGTCTTCATCCCATTCAGAACTTCTTCCATAGTGGAGGTTTCCTCCAACCAGTGACTCAAGTAGTCCATGCTATCAATGAGGAGGATCCCTTTGACATGGATGAGGAATGGAAGTCCTACCTTAACGAGGACGGTTATGTGTCGCAGGACAAAACGCAAACTCCATTTTGCTATCCCACACAGAGTCCGAGATTTATACCCAGATCAGACATCGAGATGATCTACGGAGATTGTGATCCAGAAGGATGCCGTGCTCCGCCAAATTCATTAGAGGAAGACACTCCGATGAAAGACGATTTTGACTACACCTACTATGGCCCGATGGATGGTCTGCCAATATGGCAACCTTATCCAGGAGACTTGGGGCAAGAAAGTCAGCCGAACAATGAAACTCAGCTGAGCGTCATTGAACAGAATACCTGTGTCCCCGCCATGTCATGGGATCAACACTCAGGTCATTCCGAAACTACTCAACATGACGATGAATTTGTAACATTTTCAGGACTTGAATTCATCAACTATGCTTTTCCAGAGGTCAACGTCATCGAGAGAGATGACTCCTCCAGTTCCAAAGAAGTTTGGGACACTCTGGGAGAACCAAGTGGAAAGTTTGACTTCATGGTCAAGTACACCGCTCCCGAAAGCTCTCGTATCAGGCTCGAAGATATCCAGCCAACTGGATGGGAAGATACAGCTGAGGGTACAAATGCTATGCAAAATACAACTGAGGAATCCTCCTACGACAATTCTGCCTGGGAGACAGATTCCAATGATCCTGCTCCACCAGAAATCAGTGTTATTTCTGAAGACAAATCAAGGAAGGTGCCAGACTTTGTGATTCACCGAGGAGTTCGCCGCCAATGGGTTGCTGTCGATGTTCCGAAGGTCGTTCACCAGTCAAAGTAATTGCCATCTTTAAACCTTTCACCCTGCCCAGATGAAACGGCTGTTTTGATAGGGCTCGCTTTCTGTAAATTTTCCCTCTTCGCTTTGCCCGAAGCGACAGAGTTTTGTTTTATAGGGCTGTAGTTTCGAGATTCGACTTGTGCATTAATAAAATAACGTTGTTCTGTAATTTCCGCATTTATTGCTGTTTTCTCTTTTTGCTTTTTCAGAAAATGGTAATCCTAAAAAACATTCAATAATAAAAACAAGCAGTAAAATCAAAACACTGCACACACTTGCATTTTCTCTATCTCTTCTAAACACGAATCATACCGTCATGCAGATTGCTTATTTTACACCCCGTTGAAACATACGATCCGATGCCTTCTCCCGATTTTGAGTTCCCGGTATTTGGGGCCGAAGAAGAAGTTGACAACGAAACTCCAGAAGAGATCTCCCGATTACTCAGACAAGAGGAAAGGTCCATTGAACCTCACAAAGAGCCGTTGGAAACGATCAACTTGGGTTCGGAAAAAGAGAGAAAAGAAATCGGGATTGGGGCACTGCTCAGTCCAACTGCCAGAGAGGTTTTGATAAAGCTTCTCCGAGAATTTCCCGATGTGTTCGCTTGGTCCTATCAGGACATGCCTGGTTTGGATACCAGCATCGTGGAACATCATTTACTGTTGAGATCGGAATGTCCGCCAGTAAAGCAAAGGTTGAGACGCACTCACCCGGACATGGCCATCAAAATCAAAGAGGAGGTACAGAAACAGATTGACGCGGGTTTCCTCGCTACATCTGAATATCCTCAATGGTTAGCCAACATCGTACCCGTTCCTAAAAAGGACGAAAAGGTCAGAATGTGTGTCGACTACAGAGATCTGAACAAGGCTAGTCCAAAGGACGACTTTCCTTTACCACACATTGACATGCTGGTTGACAATACAGCAAAGTTCAAAGTTTTTTCCTTCATGGATGGATTCTCGGGCTATAACCAGATCAAAATGGCGCCGAAAGACATGGAGAAAACTGCATTCATTACCCCATGGGGTACCTTTTGTTACAAGGTGATGTCGTTCGGTTTGAAGAATGTCGGGGCAACCTATCAAAGGGCCATAACTACTCTGTTTCATGACATGATACATAAAGAAATCGAGGTATATGTCGATGATTTGATTGCAAAATCAAAAATAGAGGATGAGCACGTTGAACATCTGTTAAAATTGTTCGAACGTTTAAGAAAATTCAAGCTCCGCTTGAATCCCAACAAGTGCACCTTTGGTGTCCGTTCAGGGAAATTACTAGGGTTCATCGTCAGCCAGAAAGGAATTGAAGTTGATCCTGACAAGGTCAAGGCCATTCAAGAAATGCCTTCTCTGAAAACTAAAAAACAAGTCAGAGGATTCTTGGGACGTTTGAACTACATCTCCAGATTCATATTCCTTATGACCGCCACGTGTGCGCCGATTTTCAAATTACTGAAAAAGAACCAGGATTGCATTTGGTCAGAAGACTGCCAAACCGCCTTCGACAGTATTAAGGAATATCTGTTGAATCCGCCGATTATATCACCTCCAGTGGAAGGAAGACCACTGATCATTTACCTCACGGTCCTAGAGGACTCAATGGGATGTGTACTTGGCCAACAAGACGAAACCAAACGGAAAGAGTCTGCCATTTACTATCTAAGCAAGAAGTTCACCGACTGCGAAACTCGGTACACGATGCTTGAGAAAACTTGTTGCGCTTTGGCTTGGGCAGCCAAACGTCTTCGCCAGTACATGATTCGTCATACTACTTGGTTGGTCTCTGAGATGAATCCAATCAAGTACGTCTTTGAAAAGCCTGCTCTTACGGGAAGAATTGCCCATTGGCAGATGTTATTATCGGAATATGACATAGAGTACCACGCTCAGAAAGCCGTTAAAGGAAGTATTTTAGCTAATCATTTGGCTCATCAACCGATTGATGATCAGGAATCAATCGTGTTTAACTTCCCAGACGAAGATGTCATGTATCTTAAAATGAAAGATTGCGATGAACCGCTACCCAGTGAAGGGCCAGAACCAGGTTCCCAATGGGGACTAATCTTTGACGGAGCAGTTAATCATTACGGAAATGGAATTGGGGAAATCATTGTTACCCCTCAGGGTACCCACATTCCTTTCACTACCAGACTTATGTTCAAATGTACGAAAAACCAGGCCGAATATGAAGCTTGTATTATGGGTCTCGAAGAAGCGATTGATTTAAGGATCAAGAACTTGGACGTATACGGCGATTCAGCCTTGGTTATCAATCAGATCACAGGAGATTGGAACACATACCAATCAGGATTGATTCCTTACAAAGACTACGCAAGAAGGTTGCTACCCTTCTTCAACAGAGTTGAGTTTCATCACATTCCTCGTGGTGAGAATCACATGGCTGATGCTTTAGCCACTCTCTCTTCCATGATTAGTGTAGGTCGATGGAATGACCTACCTAAGATTGACGTAATGCACCTTGAACGGCCCGCCTACATTTTCGCAATCGAAGCAGTCATAGACGACAAACCTTGGTATCACGATATCAAATGCTTCATTCAGAAACAAGAGTACCCACCTGGGGCACTCAGAAAAGACAAGAAAACCCTCAGAAGGCTAGTTGGAAGCTTCTTCCTGAGCGGTGACACTCTTTATAAGAGGAATTTTGACATGGTCTTGCTCCGATGTGTGGACAGACCAGAAGCAGACATGCTTATGAAAGAAATTCATGAAGGATCCTTTGGCACTCATGCCAGCGGACACACAATGGCGAGAAAAATTCTCAGAGTCGGGTACTATTGGTTGACCATGGAATCCGACTGCTACAAGTACATGAGGAGGTGTCACAAGTGTCAGATATACTCCGACAAAATTCATGCACCTCCAACACATCTCAAAGTTCTCTCTTCCCCATGTCCTTTTTCCATATGGGGAATCGACATGATTGGCTTGATTAAACCTAAGGCTTCAAACGGACATCGGTTCATCCTGGTAGCCATTGACTATTTCACCAAGTGGGTCGAGGCAGCGTCGTACGGTAATGTAACCCGACAAGTGGTGGTCCGATTTATCAAAAACAATATCATCTGCCGTTATGGTGTTCCAAGCCAGATCATTACGGATAATGGATCTAACTTGAATAATAAGATGATGAAAGAGTTGTGCGCAGAGTTCAAGATCGAACACCATAACTCATCTCCCTACCGACCCAAGATGAACGGAGCGGTAGAAGCGGCTAACAAGAACATCAAGAAGATCGTTCAAAAGATGGTTGTAACCTACAAAGATTGGCACGAGATGTTACCCTTTGCTCTTCACGGTTATCGAACATCTGTCCGCACTTCAACAGGGGCTACCCCTTTCTCTCTAGTGTATGGCATGGAAGCAGTGCTCCCCATAGAAGTAGAGATCCCATCAATCCGGGTATTGATGGAAGCTAAGCTCACCGAAGCTGAATGGTGTCAAAGTCGACACGACGAACTCAATCTGATCGAAGAAAGGGGAATAACGGCACTATGCCATGGTCAGTTGTATCAACAGAGAATGAAGAAGACGTTCGACAAAAAGGTCCGACCCCGTGTCTTCAGAAAAGGAGACCTCGTTCTCAAGAAGATACAATCTTTTCTCACTGATTCTCGGGGCAAGTGGACCCCAAATTATGATGGTCCCTATGTGGTCACGAAAGCTTTCTCAGGCGGCGCCTTGAGATTTGCAACCATGGACGGAGAGGAATTCGCCTACCCCACGAATGTTGATGTAGTTAAGAAATACTTCGCCTAAACTAAAAAAAACCGTCTCGGTGGACTGAAAACCCGAAAGGGCGGTCCAGGCAAAAGTTAGAGAAATGAAAAAAAATCATCCCGGTGGATTGGAAACATCATAGTACAATCCAGGAAAAAATTAGGGATAATGTCAAGTAACTATGTTCAACAGAGGCAAGTCCCTTAGCAGCAGTTACATCACCCATCGGAGGAAATCTCCAGTCAAAGGTCATCTTCGACAGAAGCTCAGGATGCCCAGAATTCAAAGTTGGTAGAAGGATAGTGGTCGTTATGTTTCAACGTAGCCCTTTTCCCTGTAAATTACCATTTTCAAACTTTGTAAATACTCTTTGGAATCACGCGTTTGGTTGATCTCCATCTTATCAATAAAATTTGAGCCCTTGTGATTTTTTTTTGTAATTCTTACTTGTTTTAGCTTTACAGAACGACGTTGTTAACTTAATTAACGACTCTTGAAATAAAACAAAATGAATTTACTTGTTAAAACTTTTTCTGCTTTTAAATTAAAGAGGGCATTTCTTTTGACTGTTGAACATCGAAAGAACGTCGATTGCGTCTCCAAAGGCGTTCGAGCTTCAAAGTGCAGAATCAAAGTACTCCTTCTAAGCCAGTATGCCTGAATGAAGGATCAACCGTGTCAGAAACCTTGTTTCGTCTGACACGCCTCGGCCGAGTTCTCATCTCCTAAGCCCAACCAATGGTATTCCCCGCGCGGACTACTTCTCCTAGGCAAGGTAGAATTGCTATTTTGAACCAACGGTATTTCTTCGCCCCGCGATGGCCGAGTATTCAGTCGTGTTCATCTTTCAGTCTGTATGTCGCGTCTGTTTTGTCAGCATATACATACATATATCATGAATTTTATTTGCATTTGCATTTCATATTGCATCACTATCACTTGAGTCGGTCTTATCCTGCCGTGATAACCGTCCTCTCAATCGAATTATCAGCCCTTGTCCTCGTCAGGAATTGTTGCGTCTGAACAATCTCGCCACCAGTGTATCTCTAGATCAGAGTCGGTGATTGGCCACTTTGATAACTTGAACCTCTGAAAGACCAGAGAACCATCAACAGATGTCACTCTTCGCCATTGAAGATGATGTCCTCGCTTTCCCGGATTAAGGAAAATCCCCAGAGAAAGCCTCTTAAACAGAGATTCGGTAGTACAACAGTGTTTCTCCAAAAATCCGCTGATGAAAAGGTCATCGGCACCTCAAAAATTAGATCCCATCATATGGCATTCCTCTGGGAAGATCCCAAGAAAAGTATGATGTAAGACCCACAAGCGAAAGCAGTCTTTTAAGATACTCGTTTTCCCTAGTAGAATCGACAAATGACGTCTCCAACAGAGAAGTTTGTGTACATCTACAACTCAGATGATGGGTTCCCCAACAAGTCTGACAACAAAACCTTTTCCACCAAATGGCATCTCCCCAGGAAAATTCGGCGAGAAGTTTGAGGAAAACCGCTATGAATAGCGCCCCTTGTCAATAAAGTTTATTGACAAAAGAAACTAAGACCAGTTCCTTGGTAGGAAACCAGGATCGAGGGGAAGTTTAAATCAGAAACTGAGATCAGTTCCTTGGTAGAAAACCAGGATAGAGGGGAAGTTTAAATCAGAAACTGAGACCAGTTCCTTGGTAGGAAACCAGGATCGAGGGGAAGTTTACCTTTTCTAAGCATCATTGCTTAGCAAAAGAAGATGAATGCGCAAGCTGCCATTCATAGCCATCAAAATTTCAGATATTCCGATATTTAATCCTCTTGCACCCCGAATGCTCGAATACCTTCGTCATTCATTCCTTCGAGTCCAAGAAGATTAAATAGAGGCATCTGTAATACCCCAAATTTTGACCACTAAAGTTTCCCATTATTGTGCAAATCATCATCACAATATGGATGAACCATCATGCCTCATCAATGCCTCAAGGGTTGTTGAGCATTCACTACAATCAGAATTAGGGTTTCAAGCCCTCTCAGAGCTCTTAGACAAAGGATCAATCAAGGAATGACTTGATCTTCAACTTGTCTAACCTCTCAAGCATGCACAATGGATCAAAAGGACTCCCACTTCAAGGATTAAGCACAAAGCTGCTCCCTTCTAGGTGGATCAAGCCTCCAGATCGACAGTGTCACCAAATTAGGGTTTTGATCGCCCAGGGCCTCCAGATGAAGTTTTTCATCTGGGCGTGATCCAATGATCCAAAACATAACCAAAATACTCCATGGAACCTCATGGACCCAAGCATCAAGTCAATTTTACCTCAGGGGATGCATACATCAAAAATCAGAAATTAGGGTTTCTTGACCTAATTCACCCCTAAGTTGACTTTTGGGACAAATCATGAACCAAAACCTCAAGACATGATTTGAGGGTCTCTAATATACCATATTTATCCATTTGGAACAATGGATTGATCCAAGAAGCTTGAGTAACAAGTCTCAATTTCATCTGCACCACAATTAGGGTTTCGCGAGAAAAGTCAACTGTAACTTTGACTTTTGACCTGGACATGCTCCCAAACCCTAATTCATGAATAAATATACCCTATGACACCCATGGAACATGTCCATCAAGTTTGATTTAGGTCAAGGACATGATTTCCTGAAGAATTGCACAGTTTGGAATTCATCTGATAAAAAGTCAACTGTGCACAAAAGTCAACTTTGACTTTTTGAGATTTTTCACCAAAATGGATTTTTAACCCTAAAATGATGTTAATGTATGATTTGAATCATCATTCATCAAGAAAAATCAAGAAAAGTTGGATAACTTGTAAAAGGGGTAACCATGAAAACTTAGAAATTTTTCTAAGTTAAAATTAAAGTGGCAAGGGTACCAACTTTGGAGGACCATAACTCCTAAACCACAAGGCCATTTTTTCTCATCCAAAGATGGATTTGTAGACCTCATTATCATCTACAAAAACTTCAACTACAAGTCATTCCAATTCATTAAGGATTTTGAGTTATGGAGTGATCAATGGAACCATCAAGGTGGCATGGACTGAGCCATTCTCATCTGAAATCAGTCAAGACTTATCCAAGACGAAGGGGACCATAGCTCTGTGCCCTAACCTCTAGTCAATGGCTAGAGGAGACTTGCATTTTCATTGGCCAACATTGAGGAAACACCTGCTGCAGTTGCCATTCACTATTGCAGCCAAAACAAACTTGCTCCACTATAAATAGAGCTCAATTGTGTTCAGTTTGAGTACACCAAAGCCATCAAACAGATGCTTTCATCAAAATCTCTTCTTTCACTCCAATTTTGCCTTCCAAAGCAAGTAATTCTCAGTTTTTGAGTTAGAGAGCAATTCCATCACAATCAATCACACACACACCTCATATATATCATATGTAAGCTGTGCAAACCATCAAAAGTGACATGTAATCACAAAATCACAAAGTCACCTCTCAAAACCTCAAAATGGCACTTTTGTGCATTTTTCAAACCATGTCTTGATTCAGTCACTTTCCAAACCAGATAAAACCTCAAACACACTCCAAATATCATCCTTGAACTGTCCCAAATGGTTTCATACATCTGGAACACCATTTGAGAGAGTTGCTATTTTGGTCACTTTTAACCCCTTTTGCAAGAAAGGGACAATTTTTGTTTTTGCAGGTACCAGCTGATTCCAATCATCCTCAAAGCATCTGAGGGATTATTTGAGGTTTTTCAAAGCATAAAATCATATATGGAGCAAGGGAGTTGACAAGTTGCTGAGAAAACTCCAAAATCTCAAAGAAGGGTAAGCATCTCAACTTGCAGTCACCAAAACATGTGTGCATTTGAAGTCCATTGATTATGCATCTCTCATACATGTCATATGTGTTGTGTTTGTGCTAATTAATCATGTAATTCATTCCTGTATTGAGTTGTAGCACATAAAATGCAATTATAGGTCCTTTTCAAAACCACTATCGGGTTTTGAGGAGGGAGTTTGATATGAAAAAACCACCATCACCATTGGATTCCTTGTGAAATTCTGGCCCAGATACATATAAATTTTGTCTCAATCCATTAAGAATTGAGAAAGTTATGACCTTCACGTTTTTGAGCCAAAACTTGCCTTGGGCAAGCCAAAATCATGTCATACCTTGTATATTTGTTGTTTCATTTTAAACAATGGATGTATCACCACCCCAGTGGTAGAGCGCACGCCTTGTATGCTTGAGGTCCTGGGTTCAAACCCCACCCATGCCATTTTGTGATTTTTCACATTTTTGCTATTTTTCCAATTATTTTCATGTTTTGTTAATTATTTGGAAAATTAATAACTCTTTCAATTTTAATTATTTTTTATTAGTTCTTTTTGCAATAATTCACAAAAATGTTTAAATATTTGATTCTACAAAAAAATCTCAAAAATATTATTTATTTTATATAATTGATATTTTTGCAAAGAATTAATGTTTTAATTGTTTTTTAACCTTTAAAATATTTTTTCCATCTTGATTTTGCAACTTTTAATGCCTTCTAATTATTTTATAGGTCAATACTTAATTTTTGAAGCATTAATCCAAGATCACAATTTGTTTTCCATGTGTTAAACAATTTTGATCATTTTAATTGAATTTTTATTCAATTAAAACATATTTTGAAAACAAATTAGGGTTTTCGATTAATTCAACCCTCATAAATCATTTTCAAAACACTTTTGGGCCTCTATTAGAGTGTAAGACCCAATCCTTTTTGACCAAATCATTTTGGGCATCACTTATTGTATAAGTCCCGATACCGTAAAAAAAAACGGCACGATCGTCGCCTTTTCAAAAATCATCTGGGCCTCTCCTCGAGCTATAAGACCCATTCAACACTTTTGGGCCTCTATTAGAGTGTAAGACCCAACCCCCTTTTAACCAAAACCTTTTTGGGCCTCACTTATTGTATAAGTCCCTCTGCGTTAAAAGAAAACCTCGGCGCGATCGCCGTTTTAAACGAAAAATCATCTGGGCCTACCCTCGTGTTATAAGCCCCACTCTTTTTCTTTAAAACTTCTTGGGCCTCTTGAGAGAGTGTAAGACCCATCCCTTTTTACAGAAAACCTTTTTGGGCCACAGTCACTTGTATAAGACCCTCTGTACAAATTCAACAGTGCAATCACTGATAAAACCATATGGGCCTCTCCTTGAGCTGTAAGCCCCAAATCATTCTTTTTCAAAGCACTTTCTCCTTTGATTTTGAATATACTGTTGTTTTCAATCTTTCTTTGTTGAACAACTAACCAAACAGCATGGAAGCTCTACAACCGAGTAAGTGTTTATCTGCTTTCATTTACTGCTTTCATATCATATAACTGTTTTGTGGGGCTGTTTCACTGTAAGTCTCCTTTCACAAACTCATTTACATATAACTGTATTGTGGGGCTGCTCACTGTAAGTCTCCTTTCATAAACTCATATCGACTGTGTAATAATAGTATAGATATTTAGAGTTTCCCCGGCAACTACGTCTAGTACTAGGTAAAGCCGTTTCGTTTATTCGTAGAAATAGACAGCTAGATCCCAAATAGGATCACCAGATACAGTCTTCTCTTCGGCTGTCCTCCTTAGGAATTGTCAAGAAACTCTACTCCCAAAGATGAAATGTATTCTCCGTGAATGGCATCTTTGAGTTTCTTCCAAATTCTCGAACTTTCCTGACTTGATCTATTCCTTGTGAATAGCTTGCCTTGAATTTCTCGGGGTTTGGGGACCCACGGGCTTCTTAAAAGCATCGGCCTCCTCTTGGGCATCGTACAAGGACCCACAGGCTTCCTAAAAGCAACCCCGCCTCCTCTTAGGCTTAGTACAAGGACCCGTCGGCTTCTTAGAAGTATTGACAGCCTCCTCTTAGGCTTCATATAATGATTTCTTCCTCCGGGAATGATAGCTTCCTCTTGAGCTTCGTACAAGGACCGATCGACTTCTCAAAAGTTTCCAGCCTCCTCTTGGGCTTCGTACAAATTGTCCTGACTACCTCCTAGAGGTATAGGAACAGAACTTAGTTATCTCCATAGAACAGTCCTTTCCAGAGTCTACTACTGTTTCTCAAAACATAGAACAAAAGATAAAACTTTAGACTTGGACATTCTCCTTTCCTTGAGTCTCAAAGACATTCTCAAGTGACCCCTTTTGTTAGATAGGAAGAAACCGTAGACTCGGACAGTCTCAATACCCTTCAGATTTCCCCATTTCCTTTAAGAACAGGGAATAACCCCGATCCTCAGATCAAACCCATGAGTACAGTGTTGCTCATATAAGAACTAATTTTCTCTTTCAAAATCAGTATATTAGACCTGTCACTTAACTAAAACAGTCACCAGCATAAGCTAGCCTCCTCTTGGGCTTTATACAAATGATTCTTCCCAGCGGAACCAACCTTCAGCCTCCATCTCGGGCTTTATACGAGATACAAAAAGACTCCCTCGTTGAGTCAATCAAACTTTTAGCCTCTCTCTCAGGATTTGTATGAGACACATAAGAGACTCCCTCGTTGAGTCAATCACCTTTTAGCCTCCATCTCGGGCTTTGTACGAGATACAAAAACACTCTCTTGTTGAGTATAAAAGATTCTCTTGTTGAGTCACCCTTTTAGCCTCTCTCTCGGACTTTGTACGAGACACATATTCACCTCCTCTTAGGCTTTGTATAATGATTTTCCCTAGCGGAAATTAGCCTCTTCTTAGGCTTTATATAAGAAAACCACTGGTTGATCCAATCAACCTTTTAGCATTAAACATGTGCCTCGTTCACAGTACACAAACATCAACAACTCCTTCCCTTTCATCTAATCGCTGTAAGCGGCAAGCCTCTGGATCATCTATATCCATGCCGCTGTCCCTCCTTTAGCATGAGGAATCCCTAAGGAAAGATGGCGTTGCTCTATACCGAGTTAAAGTCTTCTCCTTCAGGTTAAAAAACCCTTCTCAGGAAATTATGGCATTGCTAGGATCCGTGTATCCCTGTTAAAGTAATTCTCCTTTACCCTTCTTTAGAGACGACAAATTCTCTCTAAAGTCAAGACCTTTCAGCTTCTCATCTTGGGCTTTAAACAAGATACAAACAACCTTTCGCTTCACGTCTTGGGCTTTGAACAAGACACCAAAACACCATTTCCTCCCATAGAATAAGAGGAACTACGAACGCTCTGATTTCCCTGTTTCGGTAAACGGGAATACGTAGGCATAAGATCGAAAGAAAAGATCTTAGCGAGCACACAAAACAAAAACCCAAAATCCCATACTTTCACACATCTATCGAAAAACATCCTAATCCTTATTCCCCGTCAGAAACCTTCTGCCTAGATAAAAAGAAAGAAAGCAGTATTGGCAAAAATACAAATAACCAGTGCAAAGGCCCCCCCACATTGATAGCATTCGCAACTTAACAGACCGCTGTTTAAACTCAGTATGCAAGCAGGGTTAATTGGAGACATCTATTTCCCTTCCTTAGTCAGCTTACAATAGGATAAAAAATGAATCGACCTGTAGTAAACTCAACCGCAGAGAGCGACCAGTGCTTAAGAACCACGTCCAAAATTGCTCGCTACAGAAACCACAAAAATTGCACTACAGGTGTATAAACTAGGGTAGAAGATCTGATGAGCGTGGAAGACTCTACTGGGGATAACAATGAATAGGTGAGATTGGAAAATATGCTATGGAGAAGCCATGACACAGACCGGAGTCTAAAATCACGAGGTAGGGTGAGTATCGGAAGATGATGCTCACCAATATCAAAAGGGTAATGATACATACACGAACATGTGTGCTGGATCGACGACACTTACCGGCATCGAAAGATGATGCTATCCGGCATCAAGGAAAAACTGAAATAACGACACTTTCCGGCATCGAAAGATGGAATAAAATGACGACACTTTCCGGCATCGAAAGATGGAATGAAATGACGACACTTTCCGGCATCGAAAGATGGAATGAAATGACGACACTTTCTGGCATCGAAAGGTGATGCTTTCCGGCATCAAAGAAGAAATTGAAATAATGATACTTTTCGGCATCGAAAGATGGAATGAAATGACGACACTTTCTGGCATCGAAAGATGGAATGAAATGATGACACTTTCCAGCATCGAAAGGTGGAATGAAATGACGACATTTTCCGGCATCGAAAGATGATACTATCCGGGATCAATGAAAAACTAAAATAATGACACTTTCCGGCATCGAAATATGAACTGAGATGACGACACTTACCGGCATCGAAATATGATGTTTTCCGGCATCAAGGAAAAACTGAAATAACGACACTTTCCGGCATCGAAAGATGAACTGAGATGACGACACTTACCGGCATCGCAAGATGATGCTATCCGGCATCAAAAGGAAGTTCATACATGAATGAGTGTACTGAATAGACGACACTTACTGTTATCGAAAAGTGATACTTTACGGTATCAAAAAGGTGAATTGAGATGACGACACTTATCGGCATCGAAATATGATGCTTTCCAGCACCAAAGGAGGAATGAAATGACGACACTTTCCGGCATCGAAAGATGATACTATCCGGTATCAAAGAAAAACTAAAAGAACGACGCTTACCGGCATCGAAAGATGATGCTATCTGGCATCAAAAGGAAGATATAGACACAGATGAGTGTTCTGAATAAACGACACTTACCGGTATTGAAAGATGATACTTTTCGGTATCAAAGGATGAATGAAATAACGACGCTTACCGCCATCGAAAGATGATGCTTTCCGACATCAAAGAAGAAATTAAAATAACGATACTTACCGGTATCAAAAGATGATACTTTCCGGTATCAAAGAAGAAATTGGGGGTACACTGGAATCCTATTCAGACAACTCTGCTAGGGGACAAAGACCAAAAGGGGAGGATGGAAAGATCTACTACCCTAGAAATGTTACATCGTTTCTGATGGGGATAAGAGAAATCTGAACAGACAACTCTGCAGGGGAATACAAGTAGAATGAACAAGTTTATTGGCAACTTCCCTAGGGATAAGATAAGACTGGTCCTCCTGGGTTAAACCACTTTCTATCAGGGAACCGTCTGATAGCAAGAATATCCAAACCTGGCCCATGCTTCAAATGCATATGTTTGAATTTTTCTATGGCGTAATGCTCCATACGAAATGGAAATGCTACACATTTTGAGGATGCAATGATTACTACATGCAAGATGCAATGGGGACTCCCATGCAAAATAAATGCTGAGGATATAAAGGAAACTCAAATGGGGATGACAAGCTGGATTATTCTCAGGGTCACAAACCGTGTTGAGGAGGACGAATTGAACGACCTTCCCGATCCAAACCTCTGCTGAAGATGAGACATGAAGAGAACTTCCACTCCGCTGGGGATTAAGAATGACAACTGATGATGGAACCCGAAGACCCAATACGGGAAAGGCGCCAACAACCATTGGACTTGGAATCTGTCGGGGAAGAACAACTCTACTGAGGAAGTAATCACTGATCTGACCTTCTGACTTTTTGTGGTGGAACAGATCAACAACTCGGCCGGGAGGAGTGTTGATACATTTGGACTCTGAATTGCGGATAACGATGACTTTGCTGGGAAGACATCACCTGAACCAGTCCTGCTTGAGGGAAGCCTGCAACCATAGGGCTCCGTTGGGGAATGACAACCTTCTAACCTGGCTGCTAGGGAACTGAGATCAACTAAGTCTCTGCTGAGGAAGGGAATGCCTCCCGACTTGGTGAGAAAAAATTATTTTAGTACTCTGTAGGGAGAGAAACAAGTCTCTTGTTGTGGATGCCAACCTTTGGGCTCTTGCTGGGGAGCATAATAGGAAGACATGGTCTCTGCCTTGACTACTTCTGCTGAGGAAACATTCATTCTCATATTTGGACCATGTTACTAGTGCTGTGAGAGGAAAAATGGTCTTTGACTCGTACACTGACCGTTAAGTACGGATACCTGTACCTGCAAACACAAAGATACACACATATGTCCCAGGGCATTATATGGTCTGAATTTACCATCCAAGGACACTCAACATTCAAAGCAATTTTAAATGTTTTCACGCACGTTCATGTAGAGCTTCATTGTTTCCAAATGCAATGTTTATCAAGAATTCAGACGTTCTTTGCAAACAAATAGTAAACAAGAAAACAAAAAGAAGGCCATTTGAATTAAAATCAATTTTATTGATTGAACAGCCCATAAATAGGCGTTTACACCAGGAAGCAATTCCTAGAAAGAGGTAATTGCATAAATGGAAAAGAAAAGAAACTACACTAATGGCAATGCAAAGATGGATGCCTATTGAGTTTCAATCCTGCTATGACTCGTATGTCTTCCAGACGCTCCGAATACTCTGCTTTCTGAGGAAGTTTATTGGATTGATCCCTATCCTTCGAGATTCCTGGTTGTTGAGAAGAGATAATGTACAGACTACTCAGACCGCAGTCGTTCGTTTTAATCTCTAACTTTTGCCTGGATCGCCCTTTACGGGTTTTCAATCCACAAGGATACCCATTTTTGCCTAAGTTGCCTTTTCAGGTTTTCAACTTTGCGGGTTTACTCATTTTTCTTTTATATATCCCTAATTTTTTCCCGAACCTTTTTCCTTTTTTATGGTTCGCCGAGATGCCCCATTTTTGCCTGGACTCTCTTTTTACTGTCCAGCAGGTCTCTTTTATGCAAAGTATTTTTTAACTGCGTCTGAGTTCACAGGGGACGTAAAATCTTCACCGTCCATAGTTGAAAGCATTAAGGCTCTGCCATAGAACGCCCTCTTAACAACATATGGACCTTCATAATTTGGGGTCCATTTGCCCCTGTGATCTGTCTGTGGAGGAAGAATCTGTTTCAACACCAAGTCACCAGCCTGGAAACAATGAGGACGCACTTTCTGATCAAATGCCTTCTTCATCCTCCTCTGATACAACTGCCCGTGGCATACGGCTACCATTCTTCTCTCTTCAATGAGACTCAGCTCGTTGAATCTGGTTCGGACCCATTCAGCTTCGTCTAGCTTCACATCCATCATAACCCTCAGAGAAGGAATCTCAACTTCAACTGGCAGGACTGCTTCCATACCATACACAAGTGAGAACGGAGTTGCCCCGGTTGACGTACGCACTGAAGTACGGAACCCATGCAATGCAATAGGAAACATCTCATGCCAATCTTTGTACGTGACAACCATCTTTTACACAATCTTCTTGATGTTTTTGTTGGCTGCTTCAACAACACCGTCCATCAACAGCTCCTGCATCATTTTGTTGTTGAGGTTAGAACCATTATCAGTGATGATTCATTCAGGAACCCCATAACGACAAATGATCTCTTTCTTAATGAACCAGGCAACCACCTGTTTAGTGACGTTTGCAAAGGAAGCTGCCTCCACCCACTTGGTGAAATAATCAATGGCAACTAGAATGAAACGGTGCCCGTTGGAAGCAGTGGGCTCGATCTTGCCGATCATATGAATGCCCCACATAGCAAAGGGCCACAGAGAAGTCATAAAATTCAACGGATTTGGAGGCACATGCACTTTGTCAGCGTAGATCTGGCACTTGTGGCACTTTCGGGCGTATTTGAAACAGTCAGATTCCATGGTCATCCAGTAATAACCAGCCCTTAACAACTTCTTTGCCATATCATGTCCATTGGCATGGGTACCAAAGGAACCTTCGTGCACTTCTTGCATTAACATGTCTGCTTTGTGTCTATCCATGCATCTGAGCAAGACCATGTTAAAATTTCGCTTGTACAAAACGTCATCCTCGTTCAAGAAGAAACTACCAGCCAGTCTTCTCAGAGTCTTCTTATCATTGTTGGATGCCCCAGCCGGGTACTCTTGACTTTTCAGAAAGCACTTGACATCGTGATACCAAGGTTTATCATCCACAACGGTCTCGGCTACGAACACATATGCAGGCCTATCAAGGCACGTCACATCAATCTTGGGCACATGGTTCCACCAATTCACTTTGATCATGGAGGATAACATTGCCAGAGCGTCTGCCATGTGATTTTCGTCGCGAGGTATATGATGAAGCTTCATAGTAGTAAAGAAATTCAATAGTCTTCTCGTATAGTCTCTGTATAGAATCAGATTGGGCTGGTGAGTATTCCAATCTCCGTTGACCTGATTGATCACCAAAGCGGAATCTCCAAATATTTCAAGCATTTTAATCCTCGGATCAATAGCCTCTTCAATACCCATGATGCAAGCTTCATACTCAGCTTCATTGTTGGTGCATTCAAATGTCAGTCTGGCGGTGAAAGGGATATGAGAACCCTTCGGAGTGATAATAACTGCACCAACTCCACTACCATTCATATTAACGGCCCCATGGAACATCAAACTCCACTTAGAATCAGGATCTGGCCCTTCGTCAACTAACGGTTCTTCACAGTCCTTCATTTTCAAATACATGATGTCTTCATCAAGGAATTCAAATTTCATCGGCTGATAATCATCAAGTGGTTGTTGAGCAAGATAGTCGGACAGAACACTATGCTTGATGGATTTCTAGGAAGTATATTGAATGCCATATTCTGTGAGGACCATTTTCCAACGAGCAACCCTTCCGGTGAGAGCTGGCTTCTCAAAGATGTACTTGACTGGATCCATCTTGGATATTAATAGAGTTGTCTGAGTCAGCATGTATTGTCTCAAACGCTTAGCAGCCCATGCTAATACACAACATGTCTTCTCAAGCATTGAGTATCTTGACTCGCAGTCTTAAATTTCTTGCTCAGGTAGTAGATGACATGCTCTTTTCTACCTGTCTCGTCGTGTTGACCGAGTACACAACCCATAGAGTTTTCAAGCACTGTCAAATACATTATCAGTGGTCTCCCTAGAACTGGAGGCATAAGGATCAGAGGTTGTTAAAGATACTCTTTTATCTTTTCAAATGCCCTCTGGCAATCATCATTCCACCTGACAACCTGGTCTTTTCTTAGCAGCTTGAAGATGGGTTCACAAGTGGCCGTAAGATGAGAGATGAATCTAGCAATGTAGTTCAACCTCCCTAAGAAACCACGAACCTGCTTTTCTGTTCTAGGCTCAGACATTTCTTGAAATGCTTTTACTTTGGCTGGGTCAACCTCTATCCCTCTTTCACTGATGATAAAGCCCAACAATTTGCCAGACCGCACCCCGAAGGTGCATTTATTCGGATTCAGCCTCAACTTGAATTTTCTCAAATGTTCAAAAAGCTTTTGCAAATTCACCAAGTGTTCTTCTTCAGTCTGCGACTTAGCAATCATATTATCAACGTAGACTTCAATTTCCTTATGAATCATATCATGAAAGAGCGTCACTATAGCACGTTGATAGGTTTCCCCTGCGTTCTTTAAACCAAAGGGCATCACTTTATAACAGAATGTCCCCCATGGGGTAATGAATGTTGTTTTCTCCATGTCTTCCGGTGCCATCTTAATCTGATTATAGCCAGAGAAGCCATCCATGAAAGAAAATACCGAGAACTGAGTTGTATTGTCAACCAAAACATCAATGTGAGGTAATGGGAAGTCGTCTTTCGGACTTGCTCGATTTAGATCACGGTAGTCAACACACATCCGAACCTTGCCGTCTTTCTTAGGTACCGACACAATATTCGCAACCCATGATGGATAACTTGTAACATCTAAGAAACCTGCATCCAACTGCTTCTAGACTTCTTCCTTGATCTTGATTGCCATTTCTGGTTTTGTCCTTCTAAGCTTCTGCTTGACGGGAGAGCAACCCTCTTTGAGAGGCAATCTGTGCACAACAATATCAGTATCCAGCCCTGGCATATCCTGATATGACCAAGCGAAAATGTCAACATACTCGTGCAGCATTTCAACCAGCTTTTTCTTTACATTCTCATTTAAGGCAACCCCAATCCCGACTTCCTTCTTGGCGTCCTCTGTTCCCAGATTAATGACTTCCAGTGCCTCGTCGTGTGGTTAAATGACCCTTTCCTCCTGCTTTAACATCCTGGCTAATTCTTCAGGAAGTTCACAATCTTCTTCACCATCCTCTTCGGCTTGGTAGATCGGATTGTCAAAGCCATAATAAGTCATAGCGGAAGCGTTATCAATGGAATCCGATGAAATGCATCTGCATGAATGATGATTCATGCTTTATTTTAGAATGAATGCAAGAAAACAACATTGCCATTTATTATAAAAATAAAAATAGAAAGGCAGGGAGCACAATATTTGAATGCAAAAGAACGTCTTTTATTAATGATAAAATTGAATGTTTTAACAACGTAAGCCCTACAAAGAATCCCTACGCCTTGGGCAGGGCGAAGGATTTTAACATGAAAACAAGAAAAATTACTCTTCACGAAGAGTGACTTGAATGAAGCCATCAGAAGACCAATTGTGAAGATCTTGTCCCGGGACAGCAGGGTGTATCCAATTGTTGATGTCGCAGTCACTGTCTCCGTCTTCATCGCTTAGTGCAAAAATCTGACCAGGATCGATGACTCCAGCACTAAAGAAAGTAATAGGTTCCTGACGGCCTTGAAACTTCGGTCCTCTGTAACCAATCCCGAACCTATTTTCTTTGAGAGGCGCTTCAATCACTTGGCCCCAACCTCCGGAATTACCAGATTGTACGACAGCTTGAGCTTGCTTGTAAGAGGCGATAGAAACTCCTGGCTTCTTTTCGGGCGAAGGAGAGACTTCTTGCACATTCATCATTTCAAATGCTTGGCATAACGTTTCATGGATTTCACCATCCATCTCAACATACTTGAATGAAGATAGGTGGCTTACAAAGATATCTTCCTCACCGCAAACAGTGACCACTTGTCCGTCTACCACAAATTTAACCTTCTGGTGGGGTGTTGATGATACAGCTCCAGCGCCATGGATCCACGGACGCCCCAACAGACAGTTGTATGCCGGCTGAATATCCATTACATAGAAGGTAATGTTAAAGATCTGAGGCCCTACCTTGATTGGTAGTTCCACTTCTCCGAAAACTGACCGCTTTGACCCATCAAATGCCCGAACTACCAAATCGCTTGGTCTGAGTATCACGCCTGCCACGTCCAGCTTAATAAGTGCCTTTTTAGGAAGTACATTAAGTGAGGACCCGGTGTCTACCAACACATGAGAGAGAACTGCTCCTTTGCATTCCATGGAAATATGGAGTGCTTTGTTGTGATTTTGGCCCTCTGGAGTTAGATCAAAATCAGTGAAACCCAGTCCACGGCTGGCATTAACATTGGAAATTACCCCTTCAAGCTGGTTGACAGAAATTTCTTGAGGCACGTACGCCGCATTCAGGATCTTCAGCAAGGCATTGCGGTGTGCTTCAGAACACAACAATAGAGATAAGATGGAAATCTTAGATGGAGTCTGGTGGAGATGATCTACTATCTTGTAGTCGCTCCTCTTGATAATCTTCATAAATTCTTCAACATCCTTTTCAAAAGAAGTACCAAGCTCATCCCTCTGCACAGGCTCTTCGCTTGCTACTTGCTTGCCCTTGGCTTTTGCCAAAGCATCTGCATTATCGTTTCGAAGAGTTTGCGGTGCAAACAGTCTACCGCTTCTAGTAAAACCACCAACTCTCACATTGTCAACTTTCTGGTCAACCACAGACGGCGTATCAACTTCTTGCTTTTGCCCGTGGTAGTATACCTCGGCACCATAGTGCCATGGGATTGCTTTTTCGCTCTCCAATGGGATTGGCCCGGGCACCGTGGTGGTAACCGGAGCTCGCCTTGCTGGCACTGGAATCTGTACCGGAGTAAAAAGGATGGTAATAGTTGAAACATCATTATTAGTACTAGCGGCTTGACTGAATTGTAAATAACCCTCATTCATCAAATTCTGAATACAGCCCCTCAACTTATCACAACCATTCTAAAAAACCGAACAATCAGAACAATCAGCATTACAACCCGAGAATACCCCTACCTTCAGCAGATGATCTTTCACAACCAGCAATGACGTTTTAACAGCCCTAACATCAGATACCAACATGCAACCATCGTCTTCCTCAACAGCGTTTACCGTCGCCCCACCATGGGGCGGCATTGGATTCTGAATGACATTTGGTGTGGCAGAAGGGGAAAAATTAATAGCTTTGGAGTCTATCAAATCCTGAACCTTATGTTGAAAAGCTTTGCACTTCTCTATAGTGTGTCCAGGGCCACCCAAATGAAAATCACATCCCTCGTTTGCATGATAACCCGCTGGGAGGTCTGCCAGAGGGGGACCCATCTTACGAGGTTCAACCAGGTTCAACTTGAGTAATTGTTGGAACAACATAGCATATGACATTGGTAAGGGATCAAAATGTCGATCGACTGCTCTCTGCCTCTGCTGGTAAGCCTGCCTCGGGGCCTGTTGTTGTCATTGATTCTGTTGTTGTCATTGATTCTGTTGTTCTGTAGCAACGGGAATAGTTACAGCGGCGGTTTGATGGTAATGAGTCTGATAACCTCTGTTTCTATTTCTCTGAGAAGACGTAGCATTGGTCTCCCCTTCACGCTTTCTATTGACACCAGCAAAAGGTTTCTTCACACCAAAAGTTGAACCCATACTTTCCTGAATTTTACCTATCTTGAGAAGATTCTCGATCCTTTCACTAGCAACCATAATATCCGCAAAACCAGATGATGTACTCCATGCGAGACGATCCAGAAATGTACCTTGTAGCGTCCCTATGAACATATCAGACATTTCTCGTTCGAGCAATGGTGGTTGCACATGCGCGACCACTTTACGCCACTGCTGGGCGTATTCCTTGAAGCTCTCCTTACTTTTCTGTGTCATACTTTGTAGCTGAGTGTGATTAGGAGCCATATCAATATTGTATTGATATTGCTTCAGAAATGCTTCACCTAGATCCTTCCAGTTCCTCACATTGGCCCTCTCCAACTTCATGTACCATTCGAGGGACGCACCGGATAGACTGTCTTGAAAGAAATACATCCACAACTTTTCATCAGTAGTATAAGCAGAAATTTTCCTGTAGTAGGCTTGCTGGTGGGTTTTAGGACATGAATTTTCATTGTACTTATCAAAAGTTAGAGCCTTGAACTTGGGAGGGATTCTCACTCCTTGAACCAATCCCATATCAGATACATCGATGCCCATATTGTTATGACATTCGATAGCTCTGATTTTCTCGGCCAGCAGCTCGTACCTTCGATCTCCTCCATCGTTGTTACAGCCCATATCAACATTCATCAAGGAGAACTAGTCGTAGTTGTTATCCTCCACCTGAGGAACAGGAACAGGAATGGGGATAGGCCCCCTAACTTCTTGGCCCACAGGAATGCCAACATTGACTCCCCCAACGGGGATATTGCCTCCAGGTGGAGGATCGACTTAATTTTCAGCGTGAGGAATCTCCCCTTCAGGTCTCTGGACCATAGCTCTCAATTCCTGTTGACCTTAGGCTACCCCTTGCATCAGCTCCATGAACTGGTTCATGCGATTCCACATTTCACTCACCTCAGCCTGCAATTGTTCCATAGCTCAGACTTGATTCTGTCTGGTTGCGTAGCGGTGAATGTATGTGTCAGCAATTCTGCCTGAAAATCACATAAGGTTAGGAAATCCAGAGATAAATACTTGTTATGCAAAAATGATATGTATGAATGCATGCATATGACATGTTTAATCATTTCCAAGGCGTCTTACACCCTGATTCCAGTTTCAGACGAGTAATAGACATGTATTGTTGAGAGAGATAGCGACGTGCACGTGCGCTGTGGAGATAACACTGCGAAAACAAGACAGCGAGAATATCGAAGTGCAAGTGTGATGTGAATACATCATTGTACAAACATTGCCGAGAACACACATCTGAATAAACCACTCATATCATATTAATGAAAAACAACCACGTGCTGAAGCGTCATACAATGAGTTCATATATTTGAAATACATCAAAATGCTGATTCCATCAACATGCCTGATGGTAACCACGATACATCAATAGAAAGTTGCACTAGGAAAAGGGAAACGGTCAATCATGAAGCTTCAAATCTTTCAGCCCTTCACTGGAATGTTTGATTTCTTCGAAGAGTATTTCAGTGCTCTGATGACTTAGTCTTTTAATCAGTTCCTTGATCAGGATATCTCTCTTCTTAAGAGCCTCAGCTAGCGAATCAATGTGCATCAAGAAAATCTCATCATTACTCACCTCCTTAGGCATTTTCACACCAGCTTGAATTTTAAGTCCATCCACCTCTACCCTGGCATCTTCAAGTTCCACCTTAGTGAATTCCAGCTCAGTTCTGACATTCTTCAACTGCTCCTGACTCTTACCAAAGTCTTCGCGGTGTTTCCTTCGCTGCTCGTGCGCTCTTTGAAGCTCACCCTCTTTGGCATTTAGTTGTTCTTTCAGCCCCGCATTCTCAACCTTTACTTTGCGCTTCTCTTCCTTCAAGCGTGTCAAGGACTCATTCCACCGTCTTAGTTCGTACTCGGCTTCAGCTAGTTGCCTTTGAGTTTCCTTGTATGCTTTTAGGGTCGCATCCATAAATTGGCTAGTTTTCTTACAATACTGAGCTCTTCCCCGTAGGTCCTACTCCTTTTCGGCGGCCAACTTCAGCGCATCTTGAGCTTTGATTTCAAACTCTCTTTTACTCATTAAAGCACTTTGCAGTTGGTTTTCCAAGTCAATATTTTTCACACGGAGTTCACGCACTTGAACTTCTGGTTTACTATACTCTTCAGCAGTTATAGTAGCAGGTCCAGCAGCCGTAGGATATAGGAGATCCAATTTAGGGAATGGCATCCCTATAGCTTCAGCCCTAGCCTTCACCCACTCCATGTGAGTCGGGTAGGCAGTTGAATCACTTTTGCCTAGGTAGCCCTTTCCTTGGTATCGGATAGTGCCCCAGGCTGCTGCAACTTTTTTCAGCATATCAGTATCAACACTTGCATCATAAAACACAGATTCCTTCAAGTCTCTGTCTGCTGGAGGAATTCTTATAGCATACCCTAACTGTCTTCGAGCGAGAGTTGGATTATAGTTGATGCCTCCTCTTACCACCGTAAGAGGCACATTGGGAAACTCCCCACATCTGTAAATCACGTCTCTACCCATCAAGTCTCTGTCAAACCAACAGATGTCTTTCGCTTCTAGTCCCATTATTCGCTCGAACCACTTCATACCTTTGGCTTCCACAAAAGCACCTTCACGGGGGAGATGGTGGGTGAACCATTTATACAACAGAGGGGAACAACAATAAATAAGCCCACCTTTGCTTCTATGATTCCTGGAATGTATTAAATAGTAAACATCACCTAGCAGAGTAGGCATCGGGTTCTTTGTCCTAGAAGTCCGAATAGCATTCACGTCCACGAAGTTTGGCACATTACGAAACAAGATAATGCCATAGATGCATAGCGCCAAAACAACATTATACGTCTTCTAACCCCCATCACATGCGTAAGGCTCAACTACCTTTACCAAGAACTTCAGCGGAAACCCTAACAAACTTCCCTTTTTCTTAAGACCAGCTTTCACTTCAGATGCGCTCAAATAAAGAGCGGAGGCGATTTCTTCTTCTTTAGGAATGTCCAAAGTGGTATGGAACGACACTTCGTTCTTGATCGGAATATTCAACAGATAAGAGAACTCTTCCAACATAGGAGCCAACTGGTAATCCACGAAAGTGAAGCATCTAAGCGGAGGGTCATAGAACTGTAATAAGGTGTGAATAGCCCAGTGCTCATCTTCAGTAATATGGCGAACCAAAGACCAAATCCACCCATACTCATCTAGGAAAATTGCCTTGTTCTCTGGAGTAGATTTGTTCATCAAACTGTGTAATATATCCACCTATGGCTTTGGAAAACTGTAACTGATGTTATCTCTTTTGACTGGTTCCATTTCTACTAATACCCACCGACTGGAATCAAGGATGAGAAATGAGCCTAGAAATGAGAAACGTGAATGTTAAGACATGAATGTGATGATGTCATGAAATGCAGGCATGATATCAGGATTGCCATATGTGTCTATGCTGGTTCGTGTGTGATAGGTGTCTGTGTTGAGCTGTTTCAGTAACACCTGATCAGATACAATAGAACCATTTGCTTCATAAGAAAACCATAGAACCGGGTAGGTGGAAGGTCAAAGTTACCTGTAAACACCCACCCCCCTCACATGTGGTCCCTAGAAAGCGGGATTCTCAATTTCAGATTTTCGATTTGAGAAGCAATAGTACATTCATCCCTCGGGGTACAATACTATCGCCAAACAAAGAGGTCATCCACTGATTCCCCCAAAAATAAGGTAATCCTATAGCAAGTTCCCAGTTTCGGGTCCTCGGTAGGATACGTAATGGGTTTACCATTTCTGGTATGCCATTATCGCTCCCTGAAGGAGTGCCTACACTGAGTCCTCGGGAAGTGGTCACCAGGTATCGACAATCTTCTTCGGACCGCCTAGCCACCACATACGCATGTAATGACCAAGCATCCTCGGAAAGATCTCATCTGGTTTGTGAGCTCAGGTTAGCAACACGTGTCACACGCCACGCGTACCAACAAGAGTCCACGCTAAAGTCTAAGTATGTGCTCAAGCCTTGGTAATGGGCCTTTCACTCAGAATTCCCATCCCGCCAAACAGAAAACACCAGTACAGTCCAATATACATATATGACAATAATGATGAATGCCATAAGTAAAGGGTGATAAAGCAGTAAATAAAATGCGATAAAGCAAATACATAAAACATGTAAAGCGTACTGATTAAACACCCAAAAAGCAGTAACAAACAAATGCTAGGATTTACTCGTTTAGGGAACCAGAGATTTTGGGTTTGGTCCCCAGCAGAGTCACCAGCTGTCGCATATGAAAAAATCAACCGGCGGAAAAGAACAGAAGAGTTGCCACAGAACGTTATTTATCCCGACGTAGGGAAAGGAAACGATCGAAGAAAACCTCAACAAAGGGAAAGGAATGGTCGTCGCAACCATAGCCTGGGTTCGAGAGTCGATTATGCGAGAGGAAGGTATTAGCACCCCCTCATGTCCATCGTACTCGATGGGATCCACGCTTGTTGTTATCAATCAAAGGGTGTAGGTTATCTGAAGTCTACTGCTAACTAGAAAAGGAAAGGAATAGGGAACGGGGAAAAGAAAAAGAAAAGTGACTCGATAGGACATCGTCGTCCTAGGCCTACGTATTTCCTCGGGAGCAGGAAAGTCAGAGTCAACGTAGTTTGGACTACGGTTTTGTGGGGGAAAGGTTGCTCGCCAAGACATTGCGTCTCACTACAACAAAAGTAAGTTATAACATCGCACCTAAGACAACGCTTTAATACAAAAGCGCTGCTATAAGTTAAAAACAAGGAAACTAGCCATTTATAAAAGTAAAAGCGCAAAAAAATATAAGACCTTAGACAGCACTTTGGTCAAAAGCGCTTTATAAGGTCTTATAAATTTTAAAAAAAAATTTAATGGAAAATATTAGACAGCGCTTTAGTTAAAAGCGCTTTCTAAGGTCTTAAAAATTAAAAAAAATAAAATCAAAAGCGCTGTCTAAGGCCAACCTTTGAAAGCGCTTTTAAAAGCGCTGTCTAAGGTCCAGCTTAGAAAGCGCTTTTATTAAAAGCGCTGTCTAAGGTCTAATAAAATTAAAATATATGAATAGTCAGTATTCATTTTCATATTTCCGCTCTTTCTTCTCCCCTGCATGCGAACCGAGCTCAAAACCCTTCACCGAAAAACCTTCACCGTCAACCGTCCGTCAACCGTAAACCTTCACCAAAAAACCTTGCCGTCCGTTCGTTTCTGCTCATTTCCGTCGTCGTTCGTTTCTGCTCATTGCCGTCGTCCGTCCGTTTCTGCTCTTTGATACATTTCGTTCTTGCATTGCCGTTGTTACCGTCGTTAAAGGTACGTCGTTGTTGTGTTTTGTTAAGTTTTGTTAATGAAGTTAATGAAAATGAGTTTTGTTAATGAAGTTAATGAAAATGAGTTTTCGTTCTTTCTGCTCTTTGATGAGTTTTGTTAATGAAGTTATGTTGGACTGTTTTATTAATGAAGTTTTGTAGTGAATGAGTATGTTTGAAGTTTTGTTAATGAAGTTTTGTAGTGAATGAGTATATTTGATGAGTTTGTTAATGAGTTTTGTTAATGAAGATTTGTTAATGAAGTTTTGTAGTGAATGTGTATGTTTGATGAGTATGTTTGATGAGTTTTGTTAATGAAGTTATTGTTTAGGTCGAAATTAGTTGGACTGTTGTTGGAATTTGAATTGTTAACATGCTAGTTTAGGTTAGTTTTAGTGAGCTAACTCCAAGTATTTTTGTTTAAAACATATTTTATTATATTTGTTAAATCGTTTAGTTTAGTTTAGTTTGGTTTAGTTTAGTTTAATGAAGTTTTGTTTAAAACATCTTCTAAATAGTTTAGTTTAATGAAGTTTAGTTTAATGAAGTTTTGTTTAATGAAGTTTTGTTTAAAACATCTTCTAAATAGTTTAGTTTAGTTTTATTAAATCTTCTAAAAAACTTTTATTTTAAAACATATCCAACTCTTTAGCCATTATAGCTAAAGAGGTAAAATTTGTTATATACTTGATTTCTTTCTTATATTTGTTATATATTATGTCATATTTGTTATATTTGATATCCTTGATTTCTTTATTATATTTGTTATATATTATATTTGATATCCTTGATTTATTTATTACAGGTTAGATGGCTACTAACAATGATCACCCACATGATGATGATCACCCACATGATGATGATCACCCACATGATGATGATCACCTACATGATGATGATCCCGATATTCAGGTTGGAAGTAACAGATCTATGGAAGCAGAGATTAGAAGAGGAATAACCATTATGAAGAGAGTGATCTGTGCTAGAGATCAAGGCATCACTTATAATGTGCATTGGAGCGCCCAGAATACACTTATTGAGCCTAACGGTCATACTTTGACAAGTTTCATTGGTGCACTTGTAAGGAATGCGGTTCCTATTACTTATGATGATTGGAGATCCAAACAGTTGAAGGAAACCAAAGAAAAAATTTGGAATGAGATAAAGGTACCATAATTATGTCTTTAATTATGCCAACTAATTATGTCCTTCAAATTATTTGTACTAACCAATGTGTATGGTTTTTTTAGAGGTGCTTCAACGTCGAGGAAGAAAGAAAAGCTTTTTTGATGAGATTGGCAGGGAAGCTCCTAAGAGGGTTTAGGACATATTTAAACCGCACCTATCTTAGGGATGCTGACGATAACTTTGTTGATGGAGAGTATCCATCTAAATATGCAAGTTTGATTTTGCCACAAGAATGGGTAACGTTTAAATCCAAACGACAAACCCCAGAATTTACGCGATTAAGTGAAATTAATCGGGAAAGAGCATCAGCTCCCAAGTATAAATACAGGAAAGGACGTGTTGGATATGGACGTTTGGAGCAATCTTTGGTAAGTATCAATATATTGCAATGCTATAATAATTGTTCATCATGAGTTATAGTTGATCATATTATTTGGCTTTATATGTAGTTACAACAGGCGAATAGCTCTGAAACATCTCTTCCTGCACATGTCTTGTGGAAGGAAGCCCGTGTGGGCAAGTCTGGAGTTGTTGCAGTAGAGGTTCTACAAGTATTTGAGAAATGTGTAAGTATAACAATATTTCTTTAATTAAATCAAAACTTTATTAACAAATATTTGACAAATATTCGATATTCATCTGATTTTCAGGAGGCGTTATCTCAGTCTGTATCTCCAGACGATACCAGGAGCATACTTAGTCGGGCATTAGATGTCCCTGAGTATTCTGGTCGGGTGAGGGGTAAGGCATTTGGGATCACCCCGACCTCCTTGAATATTAAAAAGGGAAAGGTTGCTAGTAATGCAGAACTTCAAGCTAAATTGGAAGCACTAGAAGCTGAGGTTCGGGAATTACGAAAGGAAAAAGAAAGGGATAACGCTTCATGTGTTAGAGATGGATCGGAGAAAGATAGTATCAACTGCAGCTTTCATCCGATTATTCCAGAGGTATTTATATATATATTTATGAAATTAAATTAGTAGCTTAAATTATTTAAATGACATATATACACATTAACAATGGCATATTTATTTTTGGTTTTAGGGCGTTTCCCAAAGTCAGCTCTTCTTATCTTCACCAACTTATCGGAATGTTGCAAAGGGAAAAGTGTATAACAATGGGGTACAATTACTTCACAATAAATCCCTCCCTACTGGAAGTTTGAAAGTATCAGTTGATATTGCTATAGAGGAGGAAGCACCATTACCTTATCCTGACGATGATTCGGATGTAACATTGGTGCGAGATGCTATAGGGTCGTATGTTGCATGGCCGTCAAACCTCATACTCGTAGGATATGAGGTATGCTTAAAACCGTTATAAACCTTTGTTAACCTTAATGTGTAGATTCAAATATTTTACGAGCATTTTATTTTCACTTTTTACATGGTAATGTTATTTAGACTCCAACAAAATCCAAAACAAAGGATAAGCGGATTCCGGAGCATACCGAGTCCGTTGTTTCAAAAAAACAGGTACATCACAATTATATGATATTTATGCATAGAAAATGTTAAATTGGATATCTTATACTTCATCTAACAAATTATATGATATATAGCTGCCTGGTAAACAGATTAGCAACATTTCAATGCAAAAAAATGTTGGTGCTAAGAAGAGCAGGGGTAGAAAACAACCTATCTCCAAGTTTAGGTCGTGCCTCTAGACGTATCTACAAGTGACAAATATTATCACCGGAGGTGTTCGTCTTATACATATGGAGAAAGGTATCTATGGCTTTGAACATGACCAAATTATTAGTAATGAAGACTTCGAGCAAGTTTTCAATCATGAAGAATTGGGCGGCACTGTTGTCAATACATACGTGAGGTATATATCCGATCTACTTTGGTATATTAATTGAACAACTTATTTACTTTATGTTTCAAATGAATAGTCTAATGTTAATAATGTTTTTATTTAAGGTTTCTGTATGACAGAGTTATGCGCCCACACGGATTGCAGCAAAGATTTGCATTCCTATGCCCGGCGTCTGTCAACTTAACCTTAATAATCAATAAACCAGATGAGGTCCTGGCGTATATACGCGACGTCTTTATGGACAACCAAGAAACGGAAAAGCTGTTCTTTTTACCGTTTAATACTGGGTTAGATTTTCATTCTAAATTCATCTATTATAATTTTTTTGTATTTTGACGTCGTGTAGAAAGTTTCCATCTAACACTTGTTTAATCTTACAGTGGACATTGGTTGTTGGTCGCAATTAATCCTAGCAGAGCAATGGTGTATTATCTGGATTCGTTAGGAAATGATTGGACAACATACCCGGATTTGAAGAAGTGTATTGACACGTAAGTGAGATTGTTCTAAATATGAATGTGTATATTTATTTGTTTGTTTATTTATTTATGTGAATTTTTCTAAATATTCACTTATATTTTATTAGCGCTATACAAGCTTTCCTAGCACTACGAGCTAGCCATCTACCACAGCGGAGAGTCAACCCCATTATTACATGGAATATAGTGAAGGTATATTAATTATCACATGTGTTATTATATTTGTGATGCTACTTGATAAAACTTAGGATTTATCCATATTTTCTTTTCATTTGTAGTGTCCTCGGCAACGCAATCAAATAGATTGCGGCTATTTCATGTTGAGGTTTATGAGAGACACTCTTTTGTTGGATCGAATAGAGATTCCATCCGATGTATGTATTTCTAACTTATGAGTTATTTTAATATTAACACATATCTCTCATGTCTAATGAAATAGTTAAAACTAAATCAAACTATGTTATATTATTATGTAGTACTTTGAAGAATGCAAGTGTGCTCATTACTCAATTTCTCAATTGGATGAAATTAAAGAGGATTGGTGTCAATTCATTATGGAGCTCGGAATTTTACAAGGTATAATATTGTACTCTTACTTTAATTGATGAGAATTTAAATATGTGTAACTTTGTTTATGTATTCTTTTAATTGAATTACAATCTTTGTGTTTTCAGGACCTATAATGTAGATTTGAAGCATACCTTTGGTTGGATGCAAAAGTACTAGTATAAGTGATATGTGCATTTGTACTAGTATATAATTTTGGTTTGTAATTTTAAATATATATATTGGTTTGAATTGCCAATTGTTTTGGATATATAATTTGGGTGTAAATTGGTACATTTAAATAGGATAAATTGGATTGATTTGAATCTCCAAATTGTGGTATTTTTCTGAACAGGCCAAAAACAGGTTGAAAAAACAGGTCAAATTCTGGTTGAAAAAACCTGGTAAAAATTGAGGTTTTAAAAAATTTATATAAAATTTTTCGTATACCTTAGACAACGCTTTGGGTGAAAGCGCTGTCTAAGGTATACCAAAAAAAGTCAAACAAGGTAGGGCTTAGACAGCGCTTTCACCAAAAGCGCTGTCTAAGGTATACGAAAATTTTTATATAAAGGTACCATAGACAGCGCTTTTCATTAAATATACCCACCTTTAGACAGCGCTTTTGGTATTAACCAAAGCGCTGTCTAAAACTATAGCAGCGCAGGTTTATACAGCGCTTAAAAGCGCTGTCTAAGGGCAAAAAGAGCGATGTTTAAGATCTTATCTGTTGTAGTGTCTCATGCCTACGTATCCTCAATATTACTGGAGAGAGGAAGTCAGAGCAGTCGTAGTTCGACCTACCAAGGTCTTGTTGTTTTGTGTTTTTTAGGTGGAATACGTCTACGTTCACGTTCTAGCAGTTTAGGTGTTGTCGCTCGTTGTGGGAGTCTTACGCGTTTACCTGTTTGTGGTAGAATGGAAATGACACTTCCTTTAAGAATAGAGTGAGGGAGATGAGAAAAGAATGGTTGTTTGTTTTATGTTTTTTATGAAAAGTGTTTTGATTTTTATTTGCAATATGCCTCGTGCTAAAGTCTATGACGTAGTAAGTACTTTGCGTAACGAGTCACACGCCTCGCGCAACAAAGTATACTATGTACTTAAGGCTCATGGCACACGAAGCACACTTCCAATTGTTAAGTGTTTTGAGATTTTTCTTTGAGAGAGAGAAGAGACTCAAGTTGTAAAGTAAAATCTAAAGGGAGACTAATTATAGCCCTAATGTTAGCATGCATTTTTTGGTCCTAAGGTTTGAGTTAAGAAAAGGAAATCTACCTAATAGACGAGTATGGATTGCATTACCTAATGCTTATCTTACCTTACCTTAATAAAAAATTAAGGTTAAGCTAAGATCCCAAAGGGATGTGAAAGAGTGTTGAAGCGGAATAGCGGCAAGCAACAAAAGTTTTGGAAGTATTTTTCCGAGAATTTATCGTGTCCACAGAGATCGGTGCTACTGAACTGCCGTTCGACAATATCAATGTTAATGAGTTTGGTTTAAAATGGGTTTAAAGCGTAAATGCGGAAAAGTAAGCATAAACATAAAACAAATTCATTCTTCAGCAAGACACACTTATCAAGCATACATATATCCACTCGTCACAAACATAAATCTAGCAACCAGTTATACTCAACCTACAATACTCGTCAAAATCATCCGATATCGCTCACAACAGTGTCCATCTCTGGCACACTGAGTTGAGAGACAATCGTATCACTCTCTTCGTCACTCTCGCACACGAAGCCTCGAAACACGGAAGACATTTAACTTCCGATACCATAAAGATTATCATCTAAATCTATCTCTAGCATCTAGACAATAGATATCCATCCCTAATCAAGATTTGTGATGTTTATCTCTAACACAACACAAATCCAAACATAAATGCAAAAAGATCAAGGAAGACATCGATAATGATTTGTAAAGCAGATTTATATATAATAATGATCAACAAAGATACATGAGTTCATAGCAACAATACAAACACCCAACAAACAGAAATTACAAAGAGAAGAGAGAAGAGGAACCAAACATTTCTTGGTTTGTCAACACCAATCGACGAGAGATTCGACTCCGGATCATCCAAATGCAAGTTCCATTGTTGTTTTCTAAGCTAATCCTATGAAGAAATAAAATATGATGGAATGGGAGCAAAAAATACCCAAACCATAACCTAAACATGGTGTTTTTATGCCTTATATGATGTTTTTGTCCGCCCAGTTTCGCCCGGCAGAATTTTTGGGCGCCCGGCGGCGAAAGGCGGTTTATTTTTGCAAGTTCCAATGCTGTTCCAGAGCGCCCAGCGCTGGAAATTTCGCCCGGCGGAATTTTCGCCCGGCGCAGCACACCAGAAAATTCTGCATTGTTTTATTCGTAACTTTTGAACCGTAACTCCGTTTTTCGCCCGGTTCGAAGCTTTGGAAAGCTTATTCAATGCTCTATACAACAATGTCAAGATATCCTTGATTTAATACCTGCAAAAATGAGATAAAATCAATTAAACTCATTGATATTTACACTATAACGCAATATATACACTATAACGTAAAGTAAACATATTTACAAACAAAGCAGGGTTTATTCGCAAAAAGAACTGATAAGTGCAACAAAACTTATATACAAAAATAACTACAATTTGCACTTATCAAACTCTCCCTAACTTACCTAATTGTTTGTCCTCAAACAAAAATCAAGCGACTCAAAGAAACAAAAGCAATAACCAAAGAATTACGAATCAACAGGTTTTGAAAACGGAAAACAAATGTATGGTTCAAATGAAAAATGGTACACACAAAGTAAATACTTACCACTAAACTATGACGATAACATAGTCACGAAACAAATGCAAAATACAAAAATCATGCCAAAAATTCTAAAACAACACAAGTTCCAATGTGAATCACACCTAGCAAAAACAATCATCGGTAGATGAAAAACACACAATAAGGTACTTTACACTCACACAACACTCATGCAAACAAAAGACTAAATTATGCATACATCCACAAATTCACATTGAAAATACAAAGGCAAGAATCACAAGGACTTCCATGGTTGTAACATGGTCGGGTAAACAAACAAGGGGCAATTTCTCAAGGTAATTGAAACAAAAACTTGCCTAAACCTAAGGGAGTGAAAACTCACAAAGATTCACACACAAAATTTCAACCAACTTCTTCCACAATCCCAAGTGCTACACAACACACAATACTTATTTAGCACAATTATTGAAACTCTTTTTGTTTCCTTTTTCAAGGATTTTTCTTTTTCTTCCCTTTTCACTTTTTTCTTTTCTTTTCTTTGTCATATTTTTCTCTTTTTTATTTCTTTTCTTTTTCAATCCTCATAGAATCCAACCAATGAGTACACAATCATTCTCTCCCCAACTTGAATTCAACCGCACTATCATGTGAATACTCTCTACTTTCTAAGGCAAGGAAAAAATCCATACAACAACACAAAATTGAGGTCCAAGAAAAAATAAAATCCATTCAAAAATAAGTGAACTAAACACTCATAGACAAGCATTAAGTTTAAATAGAAACATGGATCAAAAAGCTCAAAGGGGTTACAAATTCTCACACACTCACAAGGTGAATTGACTATTTGGCTAAGGTAGTTATGCTCAAAATGAAACAATTGCCTTGATCCTTTTCATGCATTCATATAAACAACACAAACAAAAGATTCAACATAATAAAATCCAGTTAGAACATGAAAGTTGGTTCTCCGCGCATATATGAACAATGGAAAGCCACCTCACAAAAAGGTTGGGAACTAAAGTGATTCACAATAGAACAAGTATACAAAAGAATGGATGCCATGAAAGTTTGTAAAAAGCCTAAGTATCATGAATATGCTAAAGTATAGAAAGCGATAAATACATACCTCGGACGTGTACAAAACTTAACAAGATCATTACCACGCATTAGCAAGTTGAAATGATAAAAAATGGAACATCACCAAAAGTTCCTCAAGCAACTCAAAACAAGCTCATTGACAAACACAAAGACCATTAATATAAACAAACTAAAAAACCGGTAGAAAATTCATTAAACAAGTTGTAAAGTGAAGATTTGAGAATTTACGAAAAATCCGAGTACAACTTGTTTAATGAATACTCACCACACTACCTAAACTAAACAACAACAAAAGAAAAGAATACACCATGCTTGTTTTACGTCGTAAGCTCGACGCCTTTACAATGCTTAGCTAGCAACTTCCTTCCTTCATGCCATAGTGATGCCTCGCCGCGCAAACCAAAAGCAAGTGCCCTAACCAAACACTTAAACAAACGTTACGGGAACAAAATGTATACAAAACTTGAACAAACATAATGGAAATCGACAATATATACGATATATACAAAACTCAAAAACAAAGAAACTATCGGAAAGCGATTCAATATCAAAACCAATCTCGGGCAACGACGCCATTTTGTTGAAGCAGAATAGCGGCAAGCAACAAAAGTTTTGGAAGTATTTTTCCGGGAATTTATCGTGTCCACAGAGATCGGTGCTACTGAACTGCCGTTCGACAATATCAATGTTAATGAGTTTGGTTTAAAATGGGTTTAAAGGATAAATGCGGAAAAGTAAGCATAAACATAAAACAAATTCATTCTTCAGCAAGACACACTTATCAAGCATACATATATCCACTCGTCACAAACATAAATCTAGCGACCAGTTATACTCAACCTACAATACTCGTCAAAATCATCTGATATCGCTCACAATAGTGTCCATCTCTGGCACACTGAGTTGAGAGACAACCGTATCACTCTCTTCGTCACTCTCGCACACGAAGCCTCGAAACACGGAAGACATTTAACTTCCGATACCATAAAGATTATCATCTAAATCTATCTCTAGCATCTAGACAATAGATATCCATCCCTAATCAAGATTTGTGATGTTTATCTCTAACACAACACAAATCCAAACATAAATGCAAAAAGATCAAGGAAGACATCGATAATGATTTGTAAAGCAGATTTACATATAATAATGATCAACAAAGATACATGAGTTCATAGCAACAATACAAACACCCAACAAACAGAAATTACAAAGAGAAGAGAGAAGAGGAACCAAACATTTCTTGGTTTGTCAACACCAATCGACGAGAGGTTCGACTCCGGATCATCCAAATGCAAGTTCTATTGTTGTTTTCTAAGCTAATCCTATGAAGAAATAAAATATGATGGAATGGGAGCAAAAAATACCCAAACCATAACCTAAACATGGTGTTTTTATGCCTTATATGATGTTTTTGTCCGCCCAGTTTCGCCCGGCGGAATTTTTGGGCGCCCGGCGGCGAAAGGCGGTTTATTTTTGCAAGTTCCAGTGCTGTTCCGGAGCGCCCAGCGCTGGAAATTTCGCCCGGTGGAATTTTCGCCCGGTGCAGCACACCAGAAAATTCTGCATTGTTTTATTCGTAACTTTTGAACCGTAACTCCGTTTTTCGCCCGGTTCGAAGCGTTGGAAAGCTTATTCAATGCTCTATACAACAATGGCAAGATATCCTTAATTTAATGCCTGCAAAAATGAGAGAAAATCAATTAAACTCATTGATATTTACATTATAACGCAATATATACACTATAACGTAAAGTAAACGTATTTACAAACAAAGCGGGGTTTATTCGCAAAAAGAACTGATAAGTGTAACAAAAATTATATACAAAAATAGCTACAATTTGCACTTATCAAAGAGTCATTCAAACAAGCATTATATCACACAATCCACAAGTAAATGAATAAAAGTAAGCAAGAGAAATAAGAGATGAAAGAAGGATGAGTATTCATGTACTGAACGAGAACCTGGGACCGAATATCCGTTTGCATTGGGGTTCTGCGAGTTAGAAGTAGGAGCGGTGACACACTTCGAAAACATAGATGGCCATCCCTTTATGAGTTTCACTAAAGATTTCCCTGCAAGCAGGCGGACAGTTTCATAGCTATGCAAACAAAGACTCAACAAGCCATCCATCAATATAGTCACGTGTTCAGATGGGTAGTAATTCCCACTTGTACGGTACAGATGACAGGATGCTTGTGAAGACCTCCAGGTATTGTGCATGAATGCCTTGTAGCTATGTTAAGTTGTTGTGATTTTATTTGGGAAAATCTATTATGAGATGGCTAAATGGAGCTCGGTTTGTGTAATTAAATGGTGAGGTTAGAGTGAATTGGTTCATGTATGAATGAGTAGGGTTGATGTTTGACTTGAAATGATAAAAGGTCTTGGCGAAGCACGAATGATCAAGGTTGGCATGAAGTCGTGTGGCTTATGAAGGCTTTGGAACATTATCAGGCATGAAGAGCTAGAACGCTTTGGAATATCTTGTGGATGAAGAAAGTAGGAATTGGATTTACTTAGCTTCAAGTTATGTACCTTAGGAATTAGGATGTAGTAAGCTTGTAATATGAATCTTTAACTTTGTAAGAACTTGGAATTTAAATGTGGAAAGGATGTTGAATTAATATGGATATGTATGTGGTTTTTTTAGGAATGGATATTGAACTTAAAGAGATGGATTTAAAAAAGGTTTGAAAATGGATACTGAAATTAAAGATGGTTAAAAATGGACATTTAGAGGATTGAAAGTGGTTATGAACGTGGGAAAATGGTTTTAGTAATGGATATTGAAAAATGATGAATGATGACAAATAATGTCTTTGTTACTTGAATCTCAAGAAATCCACACATTCTTTCTTTCAACTTTAACTCAAATCAAATTCTTGAACAAAATGAATGCTTAAGAACTTGACGCCATTTAACCTTAAACATTCTCGAATCAATGTTTCATAAGAAAATAAATCCACTAGCCTTTCATGTAACGCCCTGATTTGTTTAATTGTATTTATTTATTTCATTTATGTGAATTTTGTGAAATGTGTGAATTTGTTGTATTTTACCTGCTAATTGAGTTAATTGGCTAATTTCCCTGATAGGTAAAATATTTGCAATAAATTATAATTTCTTTTCAACTTTTATTTCCCGAAATATATTTCATCGCTGTTTATATTTTATCGCATTTTGAGAGCGTTTGGGAGATATTTGAGCTGAGGGGTAAAATGGTCATTTTGGGGGTTAGATATTTTTATAAATAGAGATTTGAGAGAAAAAGAGAGAAAAGAAAGAAAAGAGAGTTTAGAGAGAAAATAGAGAGAAAGAAAAAGAGAAGAGAGAAAGGAAGAGAAGGGAAAAAAAGAGGAAAGCTTGGGATAAAAGAAATCATTCGTTCAAGCGCGATTAATCGGGTAAGGGTGAGAAGTTTCAATTATATCTTGCTTGTGTATGTATATGTGTTGTTTGTTGTAATTGTTTTGGTTGTTTCACAACTTTTTCTCATTAATAAATTGATGAACAATTGATAGAAATCGATGTTTTCACGGTTGAAACTCGATATAAACTGCGTAGAATACTTGTTTTTATGATTGGAACATGTTTTGGTTGATATATTGTGATTTGGAAGTGTTTGGGTGGAAGAAATAAGGGATTTTGGCCCCATATGACCTATATTGACGCTGCTGAGAATTTCTGGGTTCGCAGGTTCGCTTTGCGAACCAAAGCGAAGGGGAAAGCGAAGGTTCGCCCAGAAGTTCGCATTGCGAACTTTATGCCTTTTTTCTTCTGCCATGGTTCGCTGAGGGTTCGCATTGCGAATAGGAAAGCGAACGTGACAGATTTCCCATTTTGTTTCCTTCATAACTTTTGATTCGTAACTCGGATTGAGGCACGGTCGGATGCGTTGGAAAGCTAATGAGATTTTCTTTTTTATAAAAATGGTTTGGAGGACAGTAGATGATTTATTTAAGTCGTGGTTGTGTAAAAGTGTTGGGTTGCCGGGTTTTTATCGCGTTAAATGCGTGTGGTCGGTGTTTTACAGTGTGTGGTGCTATTGTTATGTGACGTGGAGATTTTATGTGGTTTATATGATGTTGAAGCATGTGATAAGTTGTTGTAATTGTTGTGGCCTTATGGCAAAATACTTTGTTGACTTGAATACAAATGTATGGTATTAATGTATGTTGTTGTGGGTAGCCTTCGTGGCGTGAATCCTAGTGTTGTGAGTATCATTGTATGATTGCAGGATTGTTGTGGTTGATGGTGAGTAATTCTTGATGTGAATTGTTATGAGTGTATATGCTAAAATACTAATTGTTGTGGTTTGTGGATTATGATGAAATGCATTGTTTTGGGTTTTATTGCAATGCATGATTATTGATGTTGAGATGGTTCATATGGTTATATATGTATATGCATTTGATTGTCATGAGTCATTTGTATGCCAAGCATCATGATATGCATCTTGTGATGTCGTGTGCCCTTGTGGGGTGTGAGCGACAAAACGATTCTAGAGGGAATCTGTTGTAACGGTCGTGTGCCTTATACAAAGAGGACCTAAAGCGACGTTATAGACGATCGTGTGCCTTATACAAAGAGGACCTAAAGCGATTGGATCGTGTGCCTTATACAAAGAGGACCTAAAGCGATCCATAAGCGTCGTGTGCCTTATACAAAGAGGACCTAAAGCGACGGGGAACATCGTTTGCCCGACGGGGAGTTACACTAAGTAACAAGCGATGATTCCAATAATTCCTGAGTGAATTAATGATGATGAGAATGATGGATGGATTGGTACCGCATTGCATTGCATAAAGTCGTTGTGTCGGTCTCTGTGCATTTGAATAAATCATGAATGGATTGATTATGTGTGGAAAATTGTGAATGGATTGATTATGTGTGGGAAATTGTGAATGGATTGATTATGTGTTAAAAATTATGATTGGATTGGTGATTTGATATGCATTCGTGATAAATGTATGGATTATGGATGATGTGTTTTATGAATGGACACATGCTATGTTTTGTGGAGACGTTATACATTACAAATATTGTTTGGATTATCGTTGATATGCTATATATGAATATATGTGATGTGGTGGTGTGTTTCCATATGTCATAACCTTGGTATGCCTTATGTGTGAATATGTGATTATGTTGGTATAATTGATATATGATATGTTGTTGGATTATTAGAAATATGTTATGTATCTGTGGCATGCTATATGTATTAGTATGTGATGTTTGTGGTGAGAATAATTATGCATGTGAATTTATATGTGTTTACATATTATTATGCAATCTTGATTTAGTTGTTATTTCTCACCCTTCTGTTGTGGTTTGTTGCTCTATGAGGCAATTGCATATTAGTATCTTGGAGGCTTTTGTGAAGATTAGTTCTCCATCCTTTTGTCGGTCTGTCTGCTCTGATACGTAACACGGGAGTCGGGGAACGCTTTTGTTATATATGTATACATTTGTTGGATCTATTTTGTATTACCTTTGTATGAATATTTTGATGTCATAAAACAATTTATTTTGTAAAACAAGTCAGTTATGGATCTTTCCGCTTTATTCCATAATTGAACTTTCCTTTTGTATGGAAAAAGTTTCCCTTTTATGTTTATCCCATTTTGTGTTATGTATCAAATTTATGAGCAGGGATTGTGTTTTCTTTCTTTAAATGTGGCATCCTCATTTCTGTCTAAGAATAAAATTTTTATTCACTCTGATTTATTTATGTATTATTTATTCGCGGCGGGAATTGGGGTGTTACATTTCATGTCATGCTTGACTAATGAATCTTAATCTTCAATTAAATCCCAAATTCAAGAAGCAACCAAATTCCATTTGAAAAGTTGATGAGACCTTAATCCATAACTTGATCAACAAGAAGCATATTGGCTTGATGCAAACTACAAGCAATCCTTTAGACAATGATGAACTCGCAATGAAGAATAATCCATAACTTGATCAACAAGAAGCATATTGACTGATGCACTGATGAATAGTCTTCACGAGTAAACCCTTGAAAGCCACATAATCAGGGAAATAAACCCTAATCATGTGATAGTGAGCACCAAAGGATGTTACTCCCGATGATTGCATAGCCAAAACCTTGAGGACCCAATTGATAACCATAGGCTCAAAGGGACAAACCCTGATTCCATGATCTTTGCATTTTCCTTTGAACCAAACCTGCAAAAGAGAGAAACTCTAGGGCACTGCAAAACCTTGATTCTCCAAGACAACTGATCCAAGTAACGAGCCTTGATGTTAATGAATGCATGATGCGTTTAAATGACCTAATGGGGGGTGTGCACACGAGGAAATGAGAAGCATAAGCCACTTATTGGGTATAAATAAGAGGGAAAATTTTGAGGTGTTACAACGGCGTTTTCCAACTCTAAAGTTGATGGCTGTTTTCCAACCCATGCATTGATTATATCCTTCATCCTTTTGCTATTGGCGATCTTGGCAGTTTGATTAGTATCAACTCAAGAGTTGATATTATTCGGGTATCATATCCCAATAAACTCGTTTTCCTAACTTCTCTGCATTTCATCTCTGTATTTCGAATGAAAAAATTTGGGGTCTTTTCATATTTAATTATCTTCCACCCCGAATGTATGAAGAACGTAGTCATTCATACAATCGGGTTTAAGGTAATTAAATAAGGGCAGCTGTCGTACCCCAATTTTGTCCAAGCATTTAAAAATTTGCATGCATCCAACTTTATTTTATTTTGCTTAGAATAAAATTTTGGTTTTACAGACAGTCCGATTGAATCGGTTTTTTAACCATACGTAAAATCAGTGAACATTTTTTTTAGGTTTTGGCCTACAACTGTTTGATTTATCGATCTAGATACACGCAGTTTAACCTGGTATGCTAGGTTTATTTTTTCGTGCCTTCGGGCGGTCGCTTTATGATTTGTCTGAGCCTTTTCATCCGGGTACTTTTTACATAACTTTATTTATTTTGCACATTTTTGCGCACAGTTTTTATTCATTTTAATTCCTTTTATTTTTGTTTGTTTTGTCAAAATATCAAGCAAAAATAAATAGAGACAAATAAATAATTTTCTGATTTTTATTAGTTTTCATTAAAAAGGATTTTATTTTTATTTCATTTAATTCTTTTAAAATTCATTTTGATTCCTTAAAAATATCTATGGGTAATTGTGGTATTTTTATTCATTATCAAAACCCTAAAATATCTAAAAGTAACTTGTATTGGCCATTGGATTCAATTAATCAATGATACCCAATCATTATCCATGTCTCTCTCATATCCAATGAGAATCAAGGAAAATAAAAAAAAAAACAGAAAGAAGAAAGGGACGTGTAATTGGCTTGAGCAACAACCAAATCCTCTCTAATAAATTTGACATGTGGCACGCCTTTATTGGAGCTATGTACATTTTGAAATGAAAAAGGCTATGAAAAAAAATGAGAGAAGGAGGGCACATCTAAATATAAGAAATCCATGTGTTCTGGTTAATAGTACATTAACCCTTTGTCAAACAATGCCACATCATGGATTAAGGGGTAAATTGTGTCTAAATCTAACAATTTACAACTGGATTAGACATTAGTTACACAACAACTACACAGTTAGCATGAAATAAACACAATAAGTGCTGGACAGTTACAAATGAAACAATATTTTATGTTTGTTGTAACAAGACTTTGGGTGTCGGTGCAACTACCGATGCTGCTTTTGCTGAGAAAAGACATGGGTGCAGAATGTCTTCATCTCACCTCCATTTTTTTTTTAAATTTCATTCTCTCTCTTGCTCCATAACCTCTTTCTTTTTCTCTTCCCTCTTCTTCCTTTCCCAATCTGACTCTTTCTTTTTCTCTGTCATCTTCATCTTTTTCAAATCCGAAAATCAATTGATATTACTATTTCTCTTCCATCTTCATCTTCATTAATAGTATCTTCATCTTCATGATGGTTTAGATAAAGGTAGGTGGAGTTAAGGTTTAGAACGATGATGAATATGGAAGGTTGGTTAGAGTTATGAGCGAGGAATTTGTGTGTATTGGTTTCTCTTTTCTTTTTCTACCATGGAAATTTGTAGCGATAACATTGTTTACTAATTTTGAACATTTTTTTTTTGTTTTGTAGAAGAAGACCCAAATTTCCTACAGTGAAATAGTATAGTCTGATACAATGAAGAATATGATTTCACCCATTCAAAATGATATGCCATCTCCTACTTTCCTATGGAGGTTCAAGATCTGTTAGTATATCATGTACAATCTACATAAGAATACTGATGTAGACTCTATTTTATTTTATTTTATTTTTTTGAAAAATAATTTGTTTGTTGGTGTTGATTAATGAAAAAGGGGATAATTTGTGGTTAGGGTTTATAGATTGGAAATTGGGTTGGATGAAACATAATTTGGTTTGATTTACTGCAGATTTGGAGATGAAGAAACATATTGCAGAAACTGGGTTACATTAATCAGTTTAAGTTTTAACCACTTTGTATTAAAGCATCTGATAAGTTTTTGTTTAACTTTCCTTCAAATGCTTCAAATATTATCGATTTCCGTTTCGATTTTTTGAACCGTTTTTGTTATTTTTCTACGGAAATGGATATTACAAATTGGAGAATATTAAGGATTGGAGTATATAGATCTGTGGCGGAGAAAACATGTTTCTGTCAGATTCTACTATGTTATGGATTCATATATGGTACTGGAGGTTGAACTTGCAATTGGTGTTGTGGGAATGATGTAAGGATGATACAACAAATTGACACATGCTTTGGCATTAGTATACAAGAAGGATTATGGGTTGGCAAGGGTAGCTCATTTATAGTATTGGAAGTAAGCATTTTTTATAATTTTTGCTGGTGTAATCATGATGTGTTGCTATCTTATCATATCTTATTGATTCAATCTTCTAACAGAGTTGTGAGACTACTGAGAGAAGAATTAAAATAGAGTTTGAGCCATATGGTGTGCAATCAAACGAGTAGGTATTATGAAAAATGCAAAGTTTCGTGATATTTCGGTTACTAATCAATTGCAATATTGAAATGCCACATGTTTCATTTTATAGTCAGATCCTTGTGCGGATATGTTGGACACTGTGGTGCTGCTATGAGTTTGTTTTACAACTCAATTTCATGACAAGCGAATATGTTAGTCACTTGCACTTACATTTGGAGATTTGAAATAACAGATTCGACCAGATATGCAAACATTATACTGTAGTGCAACGTGGCCAAAGGAGGTTGAAGCTCTGGCAAGACAGCTTCTGCACAATCCATATAAGGTTACTATATGTATACTATCATTTATGTATAAATCTTTGTAAATTATTAACTTTTTCAAAATTATTGTGCTACGAATTGGCTTAATTAAACCTTATGTAGATGATTATTGATTAGTGTGTTTTCATGTGGGATATCATGGCCTTTTAGGTAGTTATTAGGTCACCATATCTAAAAGCAAACTAATCTATAAATCAAATTGTTGAAGTTGTCACTGACTTGGATAAATATAACAAGTTCGTTTCCTCAGTCACAGTAATAAATAGTGACCAATGTTTTTGCTTTAAAACTCTGATGTTGCTAATGCAGATTGATCAAGCTGCTGAAAGAAGTGATGGACGGGAGCCGAATTCTAATATTTACGGAAACAAAAATGGATGTGACCAAGTTACAAAACAGTTGAGAATGGATGGATGGCCAGCATTATCTATCCATGGTGATAAAGACTAGTCTGAAAGGGACTGGGTTTTTGCTGATTTTAAGAGTGGCAGAAGTCCGATAATGATTGTCACTGATGTTGCTGCACGGGGTCTTGGTAGGATCACTGTGTGTTTAGAATCTTAGGATTTTTGATATAGGTCTAAAACTTAACCAAAGACGAGTTGGCCGGCTGCTTTCCAGTTCCCCTTGACAACAATGTGTGGTTTGGGTGTGTGTGGGTGGGGGTCATATTTTGAGTTTGTTGGAAGTGCTTGTAACTTGACCAGGGGATTAATGACATGAGTTTGTTGTAGCAAGCAGGCATCTGGCAGCCAGTACCGACAAGTTCTGATTCAGTGCGTGGTGGAGCATAGTTTCTATTGGCATTTGTTTGGTGACAGGTCTGGTTAGGGGATCATGAGCTGGATGCATTTGGAGCTCTTGGTAGGAGTTAAAGGGTGACTGTAAACTTTAGTTGTGTTGTAGTGGTTTTGTTGGTAGGAGTTAAAAAGATAATGAAGATGACGACGTCGGCGGCGAGTGCTGATTTGCCTTCTCCTGATTCAGTTGCAATGTTTGTTTTTACTTCTTTTCATTCCAGTATTTGTTCTTTCTCTGTGTATATATTGGGATGTGGCTGATTTTTAATGTTTATTTACATTGGATTGTTTACTGCTACAAGTAATGATGTAAGATTCGAAAAATTAATTAAAAAAGAAAGAATATATTTAATACTGTGTATAATTTTTTATTTATTAAAATGAAGTATGTATCTTTTCATATATGTTATATGCCACTCAAAAATAGATGTTTATAAATTTTTTTTTAAAAATATCAATTTTAAACTACTACATATTTATTATAAGTGATCATTTATTTTATAAATTAACCATAAATTTTTTTAATAGCTTTTTAATGTTTTTAAAAGCTTAAAATATTATGATATTTTATACTTGATATATTTATTTTTATTAAAAATGCGGATAACGGGTACGGGTACGGACACTTATATACCCATAGGGTACGGGGATGAGTGCCAATGTTGATATTCAACTGCGGGTATGGGGATGAGTACTATAGTACCCTACTAATATGAACAATTCCTAATTATTTAATGATCACCAAAACAAAATTATTAGATATTTATAAATTTTTAATTTTTTTTACTAATTGTGTGAGTTATATAATAATATATACTTTGTAAATTAAATAAATTAAATGAACTTCAATACAAATAATAATAGAACGAGATATAAAATAAAAAGAATGAAAACAGAAAAGAAACCAATAAAAAAGTGGGTTAAATAATGAGTGATAGAAATATTAGTTTTACTAATTAATTTTAAAATAATATTAAAAATTTAATAAATGATTTTTTGATTTAAAAATAAACTATTACATTATTTAATAATCTTTGATTTAAGAAAAATATTAGAAAAACTATATTTTTTATTAACTACCAAAAAATTATAAGTTTTTTCATATATATGATATATTTCATTTTTTAATTTTAAAATTAAAGTAGGTTACTTATAATTATAAATAATAAAACATATTAAAACATAATTAATTATATTAAAATTTAAATTTAAGAAAATTTAAATAAATTATTTCGTATTGTTTTAATTTATCATCTCATTTATAGATTTTTAAATAAATTAAATCGTTTATTTATGATCATTATTACAATTTATTTTTCATAAAAACATAACTTTTAATATGATCATTTTAAATGATAAAATAGTAGTTAATTTGAAAAATTAATTTCAGTATACTTAGACGAGAAAAATATATGTTTCTAATAAATTAATTTAAAGTATATTTGAATCTAATTAATAAAAATCAAATGATATAATAACACAATTAATTGAATTTGTAAATAATGGATTTAGTGGAATGAAATATAATGAAATCTATTGTATCTCATTCAATCAAATCTCACTATTAGAATACAAAACAAATGAAACATTCAAATATGAAATTGGATTTTTATGGATATTAAAATAATTAAGAGAATATTTGTGAAGTATATATATATATATATATATATATATATATATATATATATATATATATATATATATATATTTCAATTATTTGTATAGCTAATTAGGAAAATAATATTTACTTAAAAATATAATAAATTTTATTTTCTCCTAATATTGAAATTACACGATATGAGAAAACAAAACTTATTAAAATGTATGTTAAGACTCATGGTCCTGTTCTAAAATCGTGTAAATGATTTGAAACAGAAAAAATGAAATAACTGATCCAATTACTGTTATAAACGGAAACAATTTTATTATTGATTCAATTTTTTTTTGTATACGAGAACAACTTTACTGTTGATTAAAAGAATTTTATAAATAATATTAAAAGAAAATTAATATTTATATAAAGAAAAAGTACATTGTTGATTAAATGTTTTTATATAGGGAAAAATATTATTGTTATAAATGGGAACAACTTTACTATTGATTCAAATATTTTTATAAATACTATCAAAATAAAAATAATATTATGATTTAAATATTTTTATAAACGGGAACAACTTCACTATTGACTCAAATATATTTATAAATAATCTCAAAACAAAAATAATATTTATATACGGAAAAAAATATATTGTTGATTAAAATATTTTTATATACGAAAACAAATACTATTGTTATAAACGGTATCAACTTTATTACTTATTCAAATATTGAATAACAGAAATTTATCGATCATTGTATTATCTTTTATAACATAATTATCTTATTTGTTAAAAAAACTTAAACATTTCATTTATATAATACAAATAATACAAGTTTCAATATATTTTTTAATCATATTATTATTGATATTGTTGCTTACCTTTCATCTCTTATATTTAATAATTATACTAATTTATTTTTTTAATATATAATTTTATTTAAATATTTTATGGGACAAATTTGTGTCATTCAAAAATATTAAAAAATACTAAAAATATATTTTGTTTATTCAAATATTTTTATATAGATTCAAATATATAAATAATATCAAAACAAATTTAATATTTATATACGGAATCAGATTCGTTGTTGATTATAGGCACTAATTTATTATATATTTTAAAAATAATAACTTTTTTTGGTTGAAAATTTTAATTTTTTTATTTAATTTTTATTATAATTTGAAAAAAATTGCGTGTACCATATTCGTACCCGTGCGAATGCACGGGTCTCCCACTAGTCTACCATATAAGAAAGAGCTATACCACCTAATTTACTCTTTTACCCTTTGGGACACATGTTGCCTTTTCAAACCATCCACCTCATCTACTTCCTCTCCTTCCTATTGGCTCCGCCTTTCCTTCCTTCACGTTTACCAATCTATTTCCTCCACTTTCAAATTACAACTTCTGTCACTTCCGCACTGCACCTCTTTCCTTTCTTCAATACGCTACCATCATTTCGACACTGCACCTTCTGTCTCTTCCTTTCAATCCAGTAGGAAATGGCGCGACCGTATGAGGCCGTCTCCGACATAACCGATAGCAAGGACCTGTGGAAGCTTACTGTGAAAATACATCACAAATGGAAAGTGACGACTGTAAACAAAGACCACTTTTAGATGGTTGTCGTCGACAAACATGTGAGTTCCGTCCTTCATATGCATGTTTTACATGTTGATTTTTTATTTGACTTTGAATGAATGTCTACGAAAATTTTTGTTGAGTTCCGTCTTTCATATGCATGTTTTACATGTTGATTTTTTATTTGACTTTGAATGTTTTTGCTGAGTTTTAGTTCGAATCACGTTTTTTATGTTTAGTTCATTTTTTACTTTGAATGAATCTGTACGGCATATAGTGTTAACAACTACCACACTGTCTCTTTGTTAACAAATACTTTGAATGAATCTTCGTTTTTCCAGGGCCATGACATCCATGTCGTTGTCCCTACAATTTTTCGACAAGCATTTGACTCAACTTTGTCTATTAACGCAACTTGCACGATGTCAAACTTTCATGTTATGCCCAATGACCTGATTTTCAAACCTACTTCCCACAAATACATGTTGAAATTCACCGGAGGGACAACAGTTGGAGATGTTGGAAAACATGAAATCCCTGACAAGAAACTACGCCTAACGCCTTTCGCTGACATAATCTCCGGCAAATAGCAGAAGAATCTTCTCATTGGTATTATTTCCATCCGTTTTATTTTCATTACTCTATTTCATTTTGCCTTTTTTACCAATCCTCTTTAACTGTTAACAATGTTGCTTCCGTTTTCTGTAGATGTTATAGGTGTTGTTGATGAAATTGGATACTCCCAATCTCAGTTCGGGGGAAAGAAAGGCCAAGTAAACTTAAAATTACGGGACTTAAGGTGCCGCTGTCTAATGACACTATTTTATCAGTTTTTAATACCTTCATGTTTTTTTTCCCAATATATACTGAATCATACGTTTCTCGTGGATTAGCGACAACACGGTTCGTTGTACTCTGTGGGAGTCCTATGCCTTGGAGTTCTTTGATTACAAACAAAGGCATCATGACCCTTCAAAACCAACTGTCATGCTGTTGAAATATGCTAAGGTTAAAGAAGAAGGTTAGATAATACCAACAACTATTTTCCTCTACCTATCTCTACATTCTTTTGGACTTCCACATACATTTTTTATTTACTGTTTCTTATTGTAGGCAAATACCCTCTGGCAGTGACTAACACCTACAACATAACCAAAATCCATATCAATGACGATGTGCCCGAAATAACTGCGTTTTTAATAAGGTTTATCCAATGTTTACCTTTACCTCTGTTTGAATGCCTTATTTTGCCCTTTCATTTCTAACGATTATTACACTACTGCAGTATGCCTGAAGATTTTAAATTTGGAGATTCTTCACCATCAGGGGCCAACAGTCGTTCTTGGTCTCAACAATCATCCGGCTCTCAACTTACACCCACTGAAAAGTTTTTATCAAAAGCTATCCCACTTCCATTATGTGACATCGTCACATTATATGAGGTGATTCACTTGGAACCATGTTTTTTTTTCGGATATCATATTCAACAACTGAATTATTTTAACATTCTCCCTTTCTAATATTCAGAATACTTTATGTGTTACGGTTGCAAGGACTGAAAAGCTGATTGCATCTCCTAACGGTTGGCATTATAAAGCCTGCCATCAGTGCCCGCAGGTTGCTAAGGGTGACAAACCACCTTTTTTTTGTCGGGACGGGCATCGAACCGAAGCAGAGATCTGGAGGTTGATGTCTACTTAAATTCATTGCGGTATTATTACCAATGGCTGTTTTTTCATACTGTTTCTTGGTCCCTCCTTCCGTAGGTATAAAATCGAGGTAGGGGTCAAGCAAGATGGTTGTAGTGCTAGCTTCATATTCTGGGATCGCGAATCCACAGAGCTTTTGAAGACTTCTGCTTCTCAGATGCGTGCAACCATGATAGCGGTAACTCTTGCCTTTCATATGTTTCTTCCATCAGACGCCATCTATTGCAAGATTCTGTTTGGTACTCATTCTCCATTTCTGAGTACCTTTTCTGTTTTTAATATTAGGCCGGAATCACTGATCCACTGGAGTTTCCCCTTGCATTGGATGAAATCTTGGGCCTCAAATATGCTTTCAAAGTGAAGTGGTGTCCGAGATACAAGAGTTGCTCTGTTGTTGAATATCTTAACGATACCGAACTGATTAAAAAACTCGAGGCTTCACAGACCACAACTGAGGTTATTATAGTTCTTTTTTTATTTGATTGCGACTTCCATTTATTCTCACCATTTCTGCACTATTGACGTTGTTATCGTGTTTTGCAGCCTTCGTCTTTCATGAATATTGGTTCCCAGTCAAACCATGTAACTTTCGGTTCTTTGGATGGCACTTTATCTGTTACATGTTACGTACAAATTCTATGATTCCACCACAACGTCTACTAATTCCCTCATTTTTTTACAGCTCTTGGAAAGTGTCGACGAAGACTCTCCGTTTGACAAGCTTATTCCAATCAAGGTACGCATAAATCAAATAACAATACCGCAATCAAACAACTTTCTTTCTGTATTTCGGTACTCCTTCAATGTCTTTCTGGAGTTGTTGTGGTTCAACCTTTAACACTTATTTTTTAAACACTTCTTATGTCTCATGCAGGATGCTGAGATTACCTCTAACCACGTTCCCGATCCCACCACACCTACAGCTCAAGTCAAGCGAATGTCTCCGGATGCTTCTTTTGAGACATCCCACAAGATTGATGGTGATGGGGATCTTTCTTCAACCAAACCTAAGAAACCGATGAAACGCGGGAAAAACAAGGCGGCTTAACTATACTTCTTTGTCGCTTACCGCATAATTAACTTCCTACGCATTACTTCAAACCTACCAACATCTTTTTGTCACTGCATTATGTAAAATATTGCTGAACTACGTTCCTTTGTTTTGAACAATGTGTTTCCTCCCAAAACAACCTATGGGATGTATTTTGAATTGTTAACAATGACTTCCACCTGATTATGATTAATGAAATCACCCATACAAGGGAAACTATATCATTTCAATTTGTTTCTATATCTGTTATTGATATCTTCATATCAGATTTCTTTCTGTTTCCTATTTTTAAACATTATGCATATTACTCAACAAACTAATGGTTCCATAACTCAACAACTTACGCCAACACGTCTGTATTATTTTTTTCAAAGTTCTGCATATTAACTTATATCGGGGTGTATTATTACTCAACAAACTAATGGTTCTCATGGTACCTTTCAACTCTTATTATAACTTTTGGTTTTTTATCTTCTGATACATGTGTTAAAATTCATATAACATATATCAGGGTGGCCCACTTTATTATTAAATTCACTACTCTACAACACCCAAAGTTTACTTTTACGCGATTCTCAATTAACCTACCAGCCTATTTGTAATTATTACTTTCTGCTGCACTTTGCAACATCTCAAGTCACTGATGCTGACCCTATGTATCTAGCCTATTTAGCCTTTTACTCACCCTTCCACACAATCTGCACGGGTATATGTTTATATTACAAAAACTCATCATTTCTTATTGCATCAAGACTTTTTGGAACCCCAAATGTGTGCCCCATCTGTGTATTAAATTTCATGAGTTCATTTATACTTTTGTGACTACTGATCTTGCTGCCACTTGTAATATCCTTCTTTCAAATTGCATCATTTTTTTATACCGTCCTACTTTTCGGCTTGCTTTCAACTTTAGCATACTAACAAACTTTGAAACAAGTACTTCGTACAACAGGTTTTAAAAACTCCTTAATAACTTCTTTCACTTTCATACACGTAGGAACACAGTTATATTAACTGAAAATTCTATTACCTTCTGCAGCTAAAATGTCATCATGCACGAGACTGATGAAATGAATGCATCCCTTTCCAGAAGAAGGAGGAGGTCATACATGCTTCAGAGGAAAAATATGCATCCATTGTTTGGGAACGAAAACTCTGTTGGATCACCTTCCACACCCGCATCAATTTCATGTCTACAATCCAATGCAACACATTCTGGGCCATTGTGTGATGTTATCAACATCATTCAACCTGCACCATCAACAAGACATGTTTTCCCAACATGTCCTACAAAGCGAAGACGTTTGCAAATCCATCCTGGCGTTAATTTGTTTCCCACTTTCAACTCAACAAACTCAACTCCAACCTCATCTGAGGTTAATTTTAATGAAAACCATGATCCACAGACAACTTATCTTTTGACACACCCTGTTAATCCTATCCATTGCAACTCCCAACAACCACCTTCCGTCTCTACCAACGGTACTGCTTTACACTCTAATTCACACACTATATCATTAACTCAATCAAGGGCACCTGCACCATTGGCTCAACCTTCTATGACTGTTGGTTCTTCGCGAATTCACACCTCACCCCATTCCAGGACGCGGAACGGAAACACATCGTCCATATATTCAAATGCAATGCCATGAACTTCTCATTCTTTACCGCCCCAGCGACCATCAACCGTTCACATTAACTCCGTTGGTTCACCTTCGACGCCTACATCAACCTCATGTCTACCATCCAATGCTTCTCATTCTGCTCCATTGTCATGTCTACCATCCAATGCTTCTCTTTCTGCTCCAATGTGTGATGTTAGCAACACCATTCATACTACACCGTCAGCCAGACATGTATTGCCAACATGTCCGACAAAGAGAAGACGTTTCGATATCCATCCTGGCATTAATTTGTTCCCCACTTTCAATTCAACAAACTCAACTGGACTCTCATCTGAGGTTAATTTCAATAAAACCATGCCCCACAGGCAACACATGTTTTAACACGCACTGTTAATCCTATTGTCGTACCCCAAATTTGTCCTACCCTCTCAGTTTTTCTTATACCAAGCATGTGTATTGCGTCATGATCTCTCTCAAGATAATCATCTGGCCTTTAGTCGTGATCCTATGAAATTTAGGTTATGGAGATTTTGTTTGTGATTGTTGTGATAATTGTCTCTTGCAAAGTGTGTGGGACTCAAATAGAAACAAGAGAAAAGATATGTTTTAATCACCATAGTCAATTTTTAAGACATATTCTACAAAGCCATCAAAAGCCTTCAAGTTGAACTTTGTGCCATGGTTGCAAGTCATGAGTGGATTTATTTCCAAATTATAAAAACAAGCTTACCTCCAAAGCAAGTTAAGTCATGGTTGAAAATCGTTTTAAGCTTTATTATGGTTAATGATTGACAAGTCATGACTAGGCTTTTAAAGGTTTTTAAGTCGTGTTTGAATTAATGTTGGGACTTTATGATCATTTGCTGTTGCAAGTCACATGGGGTGAGCTTTAAAATCCCTTGTTTGTTTCAATTCGTTTCTAGGCCGTGACCTATATCTTTTTCAAGCTACGATCAAGTGGTGTCCAAGAGTATTATACCAAGATATATTTAAATTTGGTTCAAATTCTAAATTATGATAAGATTTGAAACCAAAGAGTTGAACTTCATTGGAAGGCCAATTTCACAACACTCATATCATTTGGATTCCATGATGTTAAACCAATGAATTGAACTGAGAAGTTATAAGACAACTGCAAGTTCTCTAAAAGTGCAGAGTTTCCATTCTAATGGAAATTCAAGTCCTTGCTAAAGGCACCACACCAATTTCTATACAAGGGCTCAAAATCAAGAATTGCAAATTTATTGAGTTCAAATTGTTTGCATTTCAAAGTCATGTTCAAAATTATACAAATTACAGTGACTATAAAATGACATGATACAAGAATCTAAGCCTAAGAGAGATCAAGATATCCAACAAGTCAGTTCATGTCAAGATTCTCTCAAGACTCCAAGCAGTACACTAGCTGCCAAAAGTGACACAACTTGATTCATACACACGCTGCAAGCCATACCAAGAGAAAAACGATAAGTCGCACCGTATGATTCCAAAACAATCAACAAAACTGTGCACACCACACTACAATCACCTGCAGCAAAGAACGAAAGAGCATTACTACACAAGAGTGAATGTGCTAGAAGTTACAAGAAACTAGTGATGATGCTGCACTAGGAGGATGCAAGACTATTGTTGCTTGAAAGCTAGTGACTAGAAGCTTGGTTCGGGAACCCTTACTAGTAAATTCTCAGACTGCTCTGGAGTTTGTTTAGGACAAGGAGTTTAAGATTTCTCACAACTCCGAAACTGCTAGTACTCATGAACCAGAAGGTTTTGAGGCCAAGAAAGCTACTGCTAAGAGTGATGCAATTGTCGAGGATGATCGACCCGTCAAGAATAACGAATCTGCAAAATAAAGTCATTAATTAATTGAGTTCATTAAAGTCATGGGAAAACACAGTAAATAGTAGCAGCTTGTAAATTCTAATATACTAACTACAGCACCCATGATACAAATAATATCAACCAAAAATCAAAATCAAAAGCTCAACAGCATGTATTTCAAAACCTCTCAACCTTCCATCTGCAGCAGTCATTTGTGTTGAACAAGTATTGTCTAAAATACAAAAAAGAGAAATACTCATCAGAAAATTCAACAAGCACTCTTCAATACCATGTTCATTACTACAGACCTGCTAGGTGAACAATCATAAGGAAATCTAAAAGTGTCTCACAATTGCTTCACAAAATGTGTACAAGAATCACATTACCGTAAGTATAGCAGCTGGCTCAAGCTCAAAGAAAGTCTGTTGGCAGCTCCACATCATGGTTTGAACCTGACTAATCCACAAGCAATGCATTCAATACTAGAATACTCTCCTGAGGCAAATCCCAACCTCCAAAATTACCCAAGGTCCTTGTACCAAATAGGATAAGATACGGAGAAAATTAGAAGCTGACAATAAAAATAAATAATGGAAGAATATGGTGATGGAACTTAGGTTGTTAAAACCTGAGGAAAGTTTTCAAGAAACTACCAATACACCAATATGCCTTCAAAATCTAAGTCAGGCGCCATCTAGCACAAACTAATCCTGATTGCACTCCATGCCGCAACTTCTTTATTTTTTAGTATTACCAAACTCCAAGGTAGCCTCTTTGTTCTGCTAGGACATTCACCAAGCCTCCATCGTGCCATTTCACCAACTGAGAGCAAGCTCAAAATAACAAAAGTCAACTTAAGTCAATAAAAGCCACATCATCAAAAATTAGCAGCGAAAACCGTAAACAACAAGCAGTAAAGGCCACGTATTCACAGTAAAAAAATAAGCCAAGAGTCAACTATTTTGCAAAGTCAGAATCAGAACAACAAGACAAAAAAAAAATAGGGACCATTTCTAAAGCAATCTCAGAATTCACAAAAACGGTAAAACCAGAACAGCAACAAGCAACCATGGTACATCAGACTTAACATTAAAATGGAAACGAGACAATTCGTAGCAGACAAAGCCTAAACTATAGAGTGCAGAGGATTTCAGAGTTTCAAAAACTTTGTCTGCTAAACCTAATTGGTTTCAATATAAGAGCATCCTTTCAGAGGAAAATGGGGGAGACGAACAATATAACAAAAACCCTAAAAATACTACTTTGCAAGAAAACTCAAAAACCTACCAAAGCTCATATTCAAAGCTTTCTGAGTCTCACATTGAGACTCAAAATAGCTTGAGCTAAAGGCCTACTGATGAAGCTACTACACCTGGAGAAGCATTGAGAAGCAGAAGAAGAAGAGAAAAGAAATCAAACAAAGAGGAAGAAAGTTGAAGCGAAAGTTACCTGGATACGTTCAGAGACTCATTCTGAGGAGTTTTCCAGGAGGTATTTTTTTGAGCTCCGCTTCTCTTCAACTTGAACTATATTGCATGGTCTGGTATTGTTTTTTCGCCCTCTAAGTAGCATAGTTGTTCTTCCTTGCATCGATTTGCTTGATTCTCCTTGATTTTGAAATTAGGGTTAATTAGGGATTGAGTTAGATTTGAGAGTTCGAGGTTGTTTGGGTGAAATATAAGTAGAGATTTGGATTGTGGAGGAAAAGTTAGGGGGGTTTATGTAGACTATTTTTGTTTTGGTGGTGGTGTCGGCGGAGAAGACGGTGGCGGCCGCCGCGCGCCGCCGCTTCTCCGGCCGTGGTTTTTTTGTTTCCGGCGAGAGGTGAACGAGAGAGATAACAATTAAAGGAAGGAGAAAGAGGAAATAACGTGAATGATTTTTAGATCCTTTTTTTCTCTTCTTTATCTCCCTCGCCACTTGGCGTATTTGCTGGCGGAATTCACCGGTGACAAGTGTCACCGGTCCTTCTATTTTTCTTAATCCCATGCATGTGTCCCCGGTCCCCTGCCGCGTGTGTGCGTTTCCTGGCCACCAGATTTAGGAGTCAACTCTTGACTCTATGACAAATTAACGCCTCAGATCGTTTAGGCAGTCAACCAGTTGACCAGGGTCCATGATGGGCCCTCCCCTGCGTGGACTGAGTTCTTGTGGGCCTGGGATTTCTAAATACACACCCCCGTTTTGCTAACGTTTTCTGGCCCACTGTTTTTTTTTCTTGTTTTAGAAAAACTTACCTTTTCTTTTTAACAATAAAAATCTAAAACATATTTTATCTTTTTTTTTAAAAAAACAGAACTTATAAAATAAGGTTACTAAATTAATTTAGTTAATTTTATTAAAACTTTTTATTTAATATTAATTAATTTTTCTATGATTAATTTTATTAAATATTAAATTTTAATTTAATTAATTATTAGTTTGGTTTTAAATCTAAAGAGTTCTAAAAAACACTTTTATTTAATTAATCCTAAAATTCTTATTTATTTAATTTTATTAAATTATTTTATTTAATATTAATTAATTTTTGATAATTAATTTTATTAAATATTTTGATTTAATCTAGTTAATTATTGGAATTTTATTCTAAAAAACCCTAGAGCTTAATAATTAGTTTAGGATTTCCCCTCTTTAGAATTAATTTTTAAAATTAGGTTACTAACTAAACTAACTTGCTTGATTATTTATCCCCCTCATTTTATCAATGCTTATTATAGATGGTGTATGCTTTTTATCTTGTGGATTTTTTATGCTTTGATTATATTATGCTATGTCATTGTATGTTGATTCAAATCAAAATATTTTTCAACTAATACCTTGGCTCAATGTCAAGCCATTTTCATACCTTGTAAATCAATCGTTTTCACGATCGCAATCGACCTCACAATGCCTCCTCTTGGGCCTCATGCAACGATTACCCATTCTATTTTGATTTGTATACATGTATGTGATTGGAATATTTTAATCGTGACTTAATTAATTCCATAAGATTAAAATCAACCCTTTTTATAAGAGTAAAACAAACTTGATCCAACGTCAAGTATTTCCCAAATAAATTCAATCAATTCAATCCTAAGCATTTACTTGATCCATATATCAAGTATTTCCAACCTTCACTTTAAACCATAAGACATCCTTATTTCTTAACCTCCTCATAAATCAAAACCTCGATCCAACGTCGAGTACTTTTCTCAAATCAAACCAACATGCTTAATAATACTTAGCATTTTCAAAAGGGTGAAAAAGAGGGGGACTGAGTCTTTGGTCTTTCTCTTCAATTGCTTGGGTGCGAGTTTCCTTACTCGTGTGTGGGCAATTGACACCTTTAAAACACATTTTATCCGATCACCTTCAAACTCATTTTCTTAATCAAACATTAAGATATGTAATCAATATTCAAATACATTTTTATAAAGGTGAAAAAGAGGGGGACCAAGTCTTTGGTCTTTCTTTTCAATTGTCTGGGTGCGAGTTCTCTTACTCGTGTGTGGACAATTGACGCCTCTAAAAAACACGCGAAACTCGACAACATTCAAACCTTTTTCCAATCAAATTATCAAAATACTTAATCCTTACTTAAACATTTTTACCAAAGGTGAAGTGAGGGGGATCAAGTCTTTGGTCTTTCTCCTCAATTGTTTGGGTGCGAGTTCTCTTACTCGTGTGTGGACAATTGTCACCTCTAAAAATATCCAATACGTATAAAACTCCTTTCCTCGCCCACGTGCGACCGAAACCTTAAAACACGTTCAAATCAAATCATTTTCTCAATCAAACTCATTAACATACTTAATAATATATTCAAACAACTTTCTTACAAGGTGTAAAGGAGGGGGGCTAAGTCTTTAACCTTTCTCCCCAATTGCTTGGGTGCGAGTTTACTTACTCGTGTGTGGGCAATTGGCGCCTACATAAAAAAATACAAACCCAAACAACCGTAGTCCCACGAACTACGAATGCTCTGACTTTCCCATTGCACGAGGGAATACGTAGGCCCAAGGGTTCTCAATCCTTGTCGAGCACACTAATAAAAAACCACCCATTTTCCCTTAGAAAACAAATCCTTTTACCTTAGAAGATAAACAAACAAACGTAACTAACTTTCTCACAAATCGAATCAAGAGGTTCCCGTTGAGTACAACGGACGTAGAGGGTACTAATACCTTCCCTCTTGCGTAACCGACTCCCGAACCTGTAATTTGGTTGCGACGACCAAGTTCTTACCCTTTCAAAGGTTTTATCAATATTTTCCTTTCCCTTTTTTGGGATAAATAAAGTTCGGTGGCGACTCTTTTTCGAACAGTTTTTTCCGCGTCCATCGCGAGGATCGTATTTTTCGAGGTACGACAGATGGCGACTCTGCTGGGGATATTGCATTGCCCTATGCTAGAGAGAGTCAAGCCTAACTTGACTCGATTTGTGAGTGTTAGATCCGCTTGTTTGTTTATCTTCTTTTGTTTGTTTGCTTGCTTGTATGGTTATTTGTTATTAACTTGCCTGCTTATTATTATTATATTCTATTACTGTTTCTTGTGACACTGTTGGGGTTCTCTGATCATTGGTACCTCGTGAGATGGCTCTACACCCGAGTCCGAGTATAACCTTAGAATGGTGGTTGTGTAGTGTAGGCTTGCGTGGTCTCTTCCGCGTGAGTTGAAGCGAAAACCCCTCTTGGAGTAGGTTCCCTTGGATATATTATTGTTGTGGTGAAACTTTGCCATGGCAGTAATATTTTCGAGCCTGAATCGTTGATCCCAAGGACCTTTAACCTAATTGCCCATGGTGGTTAGTAGTGTAAATTCTATGTGAGTTAATGCGAACGCCACAATCAGATGAGATCCCTCGAACGTATTACTTCCTGACAGTAATATTGTCGACCTCGATCTAAGATTCTGAGAACCCTAAACACGTGTGTCGATGGTTGTGTAGTGGGCGCCTCCGAGGAATCTTTCTCGCGGGGAAGAAATGAAGACCTCACCTAGACGAGATCCTTTCAAAGATATTATCGTCTGATGTTCCTTCGTCATGGCTATAATGTCTCTGAAAGATATCCATAACTCTAGGCACCTACCCGATTAGAGCCTACCTATGGGAGGTATGGTGATCAGAGATATCCTGTGTCTAACTCCTTCCTCAGAATCAGACGTCGTTTTGATCCTGTACCCTTGCATGAGCATTGCATGACCATAACATTTGCACCCTTTTTGTTTTCAGGGAATCTAAGAATTGTCATTTGCTACAGAAAGGAATTATGGAAACTGACATCTGTTGCCCTCATTCTTTCAAGTTCAAGAAGCCTGATCTGACTGCTTTACGTGGGTTGGTTTCGCGTATGCCTTCTGTCTACCGAATCAACTTTGGGAAAAACTTTGGTAAACTGTTGCGTATTCTGAATCAAGACGTGGACTTTGCCATGCTAAGCACCTTTGTACAGTTCTATGATGCTCCCATGAGATGTTTCACATTTCAAGACTTTCAGTTGGCACCAACACTCGAAGAGTATGAGAAACTGGTGGGTATCCCGATAAAGTGCAAATTATTTGAAGGGGTTGATGTGACTTTGAAGGATGAAGTTATTGGAAAAGCTCTCCACATGTCTAAACATGACATCACCAACAATTGGAAGACTAAGGGAGGAGTCAAGGGTTTCTTCCTCTCATTTCTTTTGGAAAGGGTTGAGGCTATGATGAAAGAGGAAAGTTGGGAAGCTTGTTATGCAGCTGTAGCATTAGCCATCTATGGGATTGTTCTATTTCCTAATGTGGATGTAGATGATTTCATAGATATCACTGCCGTCCATGTTTTCGTCACAGGAAATCTTGTGCCGACACTTCTAGCTGACATGTGTTATTACTTGAGTTGGAGACACATTAAGAAGGGAGGTATGGTTGCTTGTTGTGCTCATCTGCTGTATCAATGGACCCAAATGCACCTTCTGAAGAAAGGACCCTTCATAGAACAAGTGGACGAAAGTTGGGCCCAAAGGTTGGGGGCCCTCAAATCAGCTGACTTATCTTGGTACTCCCTCGACTACGATACAGTCATATCCAGTTTTGGTCGGTTCCCTAATGTTCCCCTCATCGGAACCCGCGGTTGTGTTAATTCTAATCCTATATTGTCCGTGAGGCAGTTGGGGTATCTGATGAGTGGACCACCGGATGAGAAGGCTTTGGAAGCATTCTTAGTGCATGGTTTGAAAGCTGAGAATCCTGACATACTCAGAAGAATCACAAAGGCGTGGAAGGAAGTCCATAGGAAAGGAAAAGTTGAGTTGGGGAGAAGGAACGACATTACTAAAGAGCCTTACTTCACATGGGTCAGAGAAAGAGTGGAAAGAATCAGGTTGCCTTTTGCCATTAAGGTGTCCGAGCCTTTGCCTGAGCCGAAGCCTACTCATGTCCCGATTGAGGAGGCAGAGGATCTCAAGGCGACGATAGCCAGATTAGTAAAGGAAAATGAGCAACTGGAGTCGATGCTTCGAGATGTTACTAGTGAGAAGAATAAGTTGAAGTGGGAGCTTCAACGAAAGAACACTCAACTAGAAGCAACAGGAATTAAGGCCAATGAAGAAGAGCAACAGAAGAAGAAAGTTAAGATTTGTCTGAATCAAGCTGATGGTGCATTAGAGAGGATTAAGGGAGAATTGAAACAGGCATATGCAAAGTGTGCTGAAAATAGGAAAGCTTGGCTCCTCGCCACTGAGAGGAAGAAGGCACTTAGAGAAGAGATGGGAGTGGAAATAGAAAAACTAAGCTCAGCTCTACGCTAGTCAAAGGCTACCGAAGCGAGGGAACGCCAACTTAAAGAGGATCTCATGAGAGTTGCTGATGTGGATCCAGCGGATTGGGAAAGGGTGTGTGGTGAATTGAATAATCTCAAAAGGCTTGCGGAAGAGCAGAAGAATCATCTTGAGGCTGTCCTGGCAGACAAAGATATTTGGGCCTCCGCGAGGAAGAAGGTGTTGGATGAGTGTACTGGTTATGAGCGCTCTATTCACATTCTAATAGCTGATAGAGATATGTACCACAACAAGCTTAATGGGTTAGTGGATTTTTGTAACTGGTTGGCTGAAGACTTGGTATGGAAGCATAGGGATGCCTTGGAGGCTCTCAACGAATCTACCCCGCAAGCCATCGTCGAATTTGTTTGCCTTTGTAAGGCGATGCTGAAGAGGTTTAAGGAAGAGTTGAAGGAGCGCGAGGCTCGAAGGCCCAAGTTTTGAGTCTTATGTTGTTTTTCTTGCTTTTTGAATTGTACTAATATCCGGATGATTATGTATCACTTGATTCTTATAATCTTATGAATGAATGAGACTTGATCCTCTTTGCAACAGTTTGATTCTTAAATATTCCTGTATAAATAATGATTAATTCGAACGCTTCCCTGAAAACAAATGCATTCCATCCTGCATACATATCATTGCATTCGTTTTCCAAAAGCACCTAGCAATCAACTCATTTACTCTATCATTTCTCCCAAACAGAAAACCTGACTACTCGACGCCGATACGAGACTCGCCAAAACTTCAAGATGACGCTGGAACAGATCGAAGAGAACCAGAACACAATGAGGGGTGATATCGATTCGCTGAAGGCTAAAATAGATCAGCTACTGGAAACTAAGAAGCTGGTTGACAAGATAGGCACTTCTGGAGTTAAGGGAATCCCTCCTTCTGTTCACATAGACTTGTCAGAACATTCGGCTCATCATGGATCTATGAGCGATACGGACGAGCAAGTTGATGCCTTCAACATACCACCTCCACCTCCTCAACTTGTTGGATCTGATCCATCTGCTGACCGGTTACATATACTGGAAGAGAAATTCAAGGCCTTGGAGGTTCAGACAACTCCCGGCTTGGATGCTGTCGACATGTGTTTGGTCCCTGGATTAGTGATCCCTCATAAGTTTCAAGTGCCGACGTTTGAAAAGTACAAGGGACTCAGCCGCCCTAAGACTCATTTGCGGCTGCACACGTTAAGGATGACCCTCTTCTAATTCACTACTTCCAGGATAGCCTCAGTGGGGCGTCGCTGGAATGGTACATGCAGTTAGAGAAGAGGCAGATAAGTACCTGGAGGGATCTCTTTGAGGCATTCCTCAAACATTACCAGTATAACACCGAGTTAGCGCCAAACTGCACACAATTACAAGATATGACTCGGCGCAACAACGAGTCATTTAAAGAATACGCTCAACGGTGGCGGGAATTGGCTTCTCGTGTTCAACCACCCTTGTTGGACAAAGAATTGATGGATATGTTCATGGGAACTTTGCAGTCTCAGTATTCAGATCGTATGATGGGATCTAGCTTCCCCAACTTTGCAGAGATTGTATTAGTAGGGGAAAAGATCGAGAGCCAGTTGAAGAAGAAAGCTGCTATTGCTTCTACAAGCGGAGTTAAAAAACCTTTTGTGAAAAGGAAGGATGAAGAAACTAATGCTGTCATGAGAGGACGAGGGGGTAGAGCCCCAGTGAATATACCATATCAGCAAGTGGTTGCAGTTGCACAAACCCCACTTCAACCACCTGCTCAACAACCGAATTATCAGAATGTTCCTCCGTCGCAATATCAGAATGCATCACCACAGAGGCAGCAAAGACCAAGAAGGCATATTGATCCTGTGCCAATGTCGTATAGCCAGATTTTTTCTAAACTATATCAGAGTGGGCATTTGAAGCTCAGGGATTTGAGACCAGCAGTCTTCCCATATCCTCCCGGATACGATGCCAACGCCCATTGTGAGTTTCATAAACGTGCTCCCGGGCATACCATAGAAAACTGTTATGCGTTTCAGAACAGAGTTCAAGATTTGGTCGAGTCCAAAGATCTTACTTTCACTCAGCGAGGCGCTAACGTTAAACACAATCCCATGCCCCCGCATGGAGGACCGTCTGTTAATGTTGTGGAAGGAGGCGGCATACAAAAATTGGTTACAAGGGTTGAAGACATTCAAACTCCTATGGCGGTTATAGGAGAAAAATTGAGGAGATGTGGGATGATCCCTGAAGATGAGCTTGATCATTTAACTGATGAGGCGATTAAGAAACATTTGCAGAAATTCATTGATCAAGGTGTGATTCAGGTCGAATGCCGGGATGCGAGAGAACAGAGTGTGGCTGTCATTAACCTCCAGTATGATGCACTTGAAGGTCGTCGACAAAGGCCAGTTCGTCCTGCTCCGATAATCATGGAATACGATGGAGCTGCTGTTTTCCAACAAAGACCAGTTCGTCCTGCTCCGGTAATCATTGAGTATGACGGAACTAATGTCGTCCAACAAAGACCAGTTCGTCCCGCACCTGTGGTCATTCAGTTTGATGAAGCGGATGTCAGCAAGTCAAGGCCAGTGCGCCCTGTCCCGATAACCATTGAGTACCCTGGTAATGTGCCTAAGTCTAAGTGTGACGCTATAGTAGGACCAGGTGGAATGACCCGTAGCGGTCGAATCTTTGCGGAAAAGCAAGCAGATGTGCCAAATAATGACAAAGGTAAGGCGATTGCTGTACAAGTTGAAACCCCGAACGCTGAATTACAAGAAGGGTTGTCATCTCCAAGAGGGGCGTTCACACAAAAAGAGGCTGAAGAATTCTTGAAAATTATAAAGAAGAGTGACTACAAGGTAGTCGATCAGCTGAACCAGACTCCCACCAAGATCTCTATGCTTGCCTTGTTGCTCAGTTCCGAGGCACATAGATCCTCTCTGCTGAAGGTGTTGAGTGCTGCACACATTACCAAGGATATCAGTGTAGCACAGTTTGAGGATGTGGTAGCCAGTGTCACCACTGGCAACTTTTTGGGGTTTAACGATGACGATCTGACTGCCGAAAAGAAAAACCACAACAAGGCCCTTCATATTTCCTTTAGGTGTGAAGACGTTTTGATATCTAGAGTCTTGGTGGATACTGGATCTTCCCTAAATGTGCTCCCGAAGATAACGCTGGAGAGGCTGCCTGTGAATGGAGTAATCATGAAGCCAAGTACTCTCATAGTGAAGGCATTTGATGGATCTAGGCGTGCGGTTATTGGCGAGGTGGACTTGCCAATTAAGATTGGACCTACAATTTTCACCATTACTTTTCAAGTAATGGATATCTATCCTGGTTATAGCTGCTTGTTAGGAAGGCCCTGGATTCACTCAGCGGGGGCAGTTACGTCCACTCTTCATCAGAAGCTGAAGTTCATTTCCAATGACAAGATGGTTGTGATAGGTGGCGAAGAGGACATCCTAGTAAGTCATTTAACATCATTCCGTTACATCGATGTCGAAGGTGAAATGGTTGAGACTCCTTTTCAGTCTTTCGAGGTGGTGAGTACACTGGCTATGCAGCGAGTACCAGAGCAACAAGAGTTAAGATCATCAATGGCCTCGTACGAGGAAGCTAAAGCTGTGGTGAAAGAAGGAAATGCCCAAGGCTGGGGAAAGATGATCGAGGTTACCGAAAAGCTTGATAAGTTTGGGCTGGGTTATCAGCCATCCCGCAGTTCAGCCTTTGTTCCATACAACGGAAATCAATTCCCTCCTGTTGGGAAGACTTTCATAAGTGCTGGCTGCATCTTTGATTCTCCAGTAGCATTGATCATTGAAGACCATGTTGCTGATCAGCAAGCTTCTGCAAGCTGGATCCGACAAGCAAAACCTGGTGAAGAGCTCCAGAATTGGAAGACCATTGAAGTCCCTCAGTTTTTCACACACCAAACGTAATTTTACTGTTTATCAAAAACCCTACGCTCTGCCCAAGGCGTAGTGGAGCATTGTATGGGCCACCTGATGTTTTCAAACTTTGTGTATCATTAATGAATTTCAGTTTGCATTCAATTTTCACTCACTTTCTTTCGTTTTTACTTTACAATAAATGGCAATTATTTTCATTTGCACACACTTTCTTAAATAAACTGCATAAATCATAAACATGCAGAAACACCACCGAGGTCCTTGAAATAGACGCTGCTACAGGCCTATACGATTTTGATTTCCCAGTCTACCAAGCTGAAGAGGAAGGCGTGAAAGATTGTGAACTCCCCGACGAGTTGGCAAGGATGCTCAAGCAAGAGGAGAAGGTTATCCTACCGCACCAAGAGGACATTGAAGTCATCAACCTGGGTACTGAGGAAGACAGAAGAGAAGTGAAGATAGGTGCATCTCTTCAAGCTGAAGTCAAGACCAAGTTGATAGAGCTCCTTCATGAGTACGCTGACGTATTCGCCTGGTCGTATCAAGACATGCCAGGGTTGGATACTGATATGGTTGTACACAAGTTACCACTCAAGGAGGAATGCCATGCTGTCAAACAAAAGTTAAGGAGGACCCATCCAGATATGGCTCTCAAAATTCGTGAAGAAGTCCGAAAGCAGATTGATGCGGGATTCCTAGCAGTATCAAAGTACCCACAATGGGTTGCCAACATCGTGCCAGTACCGAAGAAAGATGGAAAGGTTCGCATGTGTGTGAATTACAGAGATTTGAACAGAGCTAGTCCTAAGGACGACTTCCCATTACCTCACATTGACGTATTGGTTGACAACACAGCTCAATTCTCCGTATTCTCTTTTATGGATGGGTTTTCTGGATATAATCAAATTAAGATGGATCCAGAGGATATGGAGAAGACCACATTTATCACACCATGGGGCACCTTCTGCTATAAGGTGATGCCATTCGGACTTAAGAATGCTGGGGCAACGTATCAACGTGCAATGGTAATGCTCTTTCATGACATGATTCATAAGGAGATCGAGGTGTACGTTGACGATATGATTGCCAAGTCTCAGACCGAAGAAGAGCACTTGATCAATCTGCAAAAGTTGTTTGTCCGACTGAGGAAGTTTAGATTGAGACTCAACCCCAACAAGTGCACATTTGGGGTACGATCTGGAAAACTGTTGGGCTTCATCGTAAGTCAAAAAGGAATCGAAGTGGATCCTGATAAGGTGAGGGCAATTCAAAATATGCCTGCGCCTAGGACAGAGAAAGAGGTTCGTGGCTTTCTGGGAAGATTAAACTACATCGCCAGATTTTTTTCACATCTTACTGCCACCTGCAAACCTATTTTCAAGCTGCTAAGAAAGAATCAGTCAATTGCGTGGGATGATGATTGTCAAGGGGCATTTGATAAGATCAAAGAGTATTAGCAAGAACCACCGATCCTGATACCGCCCGTTCCTGAAAGGCCACTCATTATGTACTTGACTGTACTTGACGATTCTATGGGTTGTGTGTTGGGGCAACAAGATGAGACGGGAAAGAAAGAACATGCCATCTATTACCTCAGCAAGAAGTTCAATGACTGCGAGACGAGGTATTCCTTACTCGAGAAGACTTGCTGCGCATTAGCGTGGGCGGCTAAACGTCTCAGGCAGTATATGTTGACCCACACTACTTATCTGATTTCCAAGATGGATCCCATTAAATACATATTTGAGAAACCTGCTCTCACTGGCAGAATAGCCCGATGGCAAATGCTTCTGTCCGAATATGACATTCAATACGTCACTCAAAAAGCCATCAAGGGTAGCATACTGGCAGACCATCTTGCCCATCAACTGGTGGAGGATTATCAGTCCATGAAGTTTGATTTCCCAGATGAAGACATAATGGTGCTAAAAGATTATGAAGAGCCAGGTCCAGATGAAGGGCCTGAACCAGGGGAGCGATGGACTCTAATGTTCGACGGTGCCTCAAATGTTCACGGAAATGGAATTGGGGCAGTAATTACATCACCCAAGAATTTCCACTTACCGTTCACCGCTAAGCTCTGCTTTCCATGCACCAATAACATGGCTGAGTATGAAGCTTGTATACTCGGATTGGAAGAAGCCATCAATTTAAGAATCAAGATTCGAGGTGATTGGGATGCCAAACATGCCAATCTAGTTCCATATCGAGATTACGTAGCGAAGCTACTTCCCAGATTTGATGATATCACTTTCACCCATGTGCCTAGGGAGGAAAATCAAATGGCAGACGCTCTGGCAACTTTGGCTTCTATGTATAAACTGATATGGCCCAACCATCGGCCGCATATTGATCTACATCGATTTGAAGAGCCAGCTCACTATTTGGCTACCGATGAAGAGTCAGATGAAAAGCCATGGTTCTATGACATCAAACGTTATCTGGAAAAACAAGAGTATCCAGAGGGCGCTTTGGCAGTGGATAAGAGAACTTTGCGCAGATTGGCATCAAATTTCTTCCTCAATGGGAATGTGTTATACAAGCGTAATCATGATACTGTACTACTCAGATGTGTGGAAAAACATGAGGCTGAGCAGATTCTGAAAGACATTCATGAAGATTGTTTTGGCACCCACGCAAATGGGCATACTATGGCAAAGAAGATATTGAGAGCATGCTATTATTGGCTTACCATGGAGGCAGATTGCTACCATCATGCCCGAACATGCCATAAATGCCAGATATACTCTGATAAGATTCATGTACCTCCCACTCCTTTGAACGTCTTGACCTCACCATGGCCATTTGCCATGTGGGGAATAGATATGATTGGGATGATTGAGCCAAAGGCCTCAAATGGACACTGCTTCATATTGGTTGCCATAGACTACTTTACCAAATGGGTTGAGGCTGCATCGTATACGAACGTTACCAAGCAAGTGGTCGCTCGCTTCTTGAAACACAACATCATATGCAGATATGGAGTGCCTAACCGTATCATCACTGACAATGGGTCTAATCTCAATAACAAAATAATGGATGAATTGTGTGCTAGTTTCAAGATTGAGCACCATAATTTGACACTATACAGACCCAAGATGAACGGAGCCGTTGAGGCAGCCAACAAAAACATTAAGAAGATCATTCAGAAAATGGTGGTCACTTATAAGGATTGGCATGAGATGCTGCCTTTTGCGTTGCACAGCTACCGTACCTCAGTGCGAACTTCAACATGGGCAACTCCTTACTCATTGGTTTATGGCATGGAAGCGGTCCTTCCAATAGAAGTCGAAATCCCCTCATTGAGAGTATTGATGGAAGCTCAGCTTGATGAAGCAGAATGGGTGAAGACGAGGTTTGAGGAACTCAACCTTCTTGAAGAAAAACGCTTGGCAGCAATATGCCATGGCCAGCTCTATCAAAGACGCATGAAGAAAGCTTTTGACAAGAAAGTGCATCCTCGGACATTCCAGGAAGGTGACTTGGTGCTCAAGAGGATCATGACCATGTATAATGAATCCAGGGGCAAGTGGACGCCAAATTATGAGGGCCCATATGTTGTAAGAGAGGCATTCTCTGGTGGTGCCTTGAAGCTCGCAACTATGGACGGTGATGAATTACCATACCCAGTGAATGCAGAGTACGTTAAGCGATACTACGCCTAGAAAAGTGGAATAATAAAGCCGCTAAGTCGAAAATCTGAAAAGGCGACTTAGGCAAAAATGGCAATCCCGGTGGACTTGAAAAACAAAATCAGTCCAGGAAAAAATTAGGGATAAAATAAAAGATATAGGCCCGCTGAATTGAAAACCCGAAAGGGCGGTTCAGGCAAAAAAGGGCGTCCCGGTGGATTGAAAACCCAAAAGGGCGATCCAGGAAAAAGTTAGGGACAAATTCCAAGGCAAAGCATCTAGTCTGCACGTCCACTTGATCCTGGTGTACCACTGAAGAGAGGAATCAACCCAGCCGTCTTCCTACGAAGCAAGGTGTTGAAGTTATCAAAGTCATAAGGACCATGGCAGTGTTGAAACTCAATGGAACCTCATTAATTTGTATTGCCATTATGTTTTTCTTGCACCACAATTACCTCATTAAGGAATTGCATCCATGTACATACTTACCCATTCCAGGGGCAAATCAATACAAAGAGAGATTTCTCACCAAATTGTGCTCATTTTTTTTATCTGTTTGTTTGCAAATTGATTTTGTTTTTGATAAACTGTGTTTTGAAACTTCGGTTAATAAAGACAATTTTTGAAAACGATAAAATTTGTTTGGTGTTGGGAGAACTAAAAGGAATTAGATAGTCTCCAAAAGAATTTCACCACATGAAAGCATCAAATCAGTTGTCAGTCGTCCTGGCTCTTCACTACAAGTAGTGTAGCCTTTCAGGGATGTACTTAATGTAATCCCCAACAATGAATATTTCAAGCCCAACAGGGGCATTCATGCTCCCTAGTCATCTTTGGCTTGCTCAAAAGGGGTCGAGTCGTCAAACGCTCTCACCATCCCCATAAAACCCAAAGTCCAATCCTTTATTGGCAACTACTCAAAAGTCCACACTCGTTGGCATCTTTAAATCCACCCTTCAAAGTCCAGTCTTCATTGGTAACCATTAAAAGTCCACCGCCGTTGGCATCCTCATAACACCAAAATAACCTAAAGTCCAATTTCATTTGACGATTTCCAAATCCAATCCCTGGTGATACCCTCGACAAGGAAACTTATCCCCCAGCGCGTCCTGATCATTTGCATCGTCATATGCATAGCATGCTAGCATAACATTATGTAATCATATTGAGCACTATCATATCATACGTGCATTAGATTCTCCAGCAGCTGCATCTCAGCATATGTTTCAGTGCATCATGTTCGTGCATGGCATATCCATCCCCAGCATAGCATAGCAGGATCCAGGATCAGTTCGCAAGCATCTTGGCCATTCCTCCTTCGAAGTCGGCAGTATTCTTCTAAAGAGAAGTTGATACCCCGCACGTGCTCAAGGAATTCTATTCCCCAGCAAGTCATTCTTCAACCATGCAGTTGACAATGACAACCCCCAACAGCTGTTGCTATTCTTACTCCCCTAGCAGAGGATACCATAGAAAGTTTCTTGTGAGCTTTCCCCTGCAGAACCAACACATTTCCTCCGACAGGAATCTTGCTCAACTATTCCCTCAACAAATTTACCGCAGAGATGCTGCTTTGGTACCATCGAGGAACCTTAATGGATAAGGGACTGCTTCGACGACCCAGAGAATCGTCTGCCTTTCAGAGATACTGCTTTGGTATCATCGAGGAACCTTTGGATAAGGGACTGCTTCGACGACCCAGAGAATCGTCTGCCTTTCAGAGATACTGCTTTGGTATCATCGAGGAACATTCGGATAAGGGACTGCTTCGACGACCCAGAGAATCGTTTGCCTTTCAGAGATACTGCTTTGGTATCATCGGGGAACCTTAATGGATAAGGGAATACTTCGACGACCCAGAGAATCGTCTGCCTTCAGAGATATTGCTTTGGTATCATCGAGGAACCTTAATGGATAAGGGACTACTTCGACGACCCAGAGAATCGTCTGCCTACAGAGATACTGCTTTGGTATCATCGAGGAACCTTAATGGATAAGGGACTGCTTCGACAACCCAGAGAATCGTCTGCCTTTCAGAGATACTGTTTTGGTATCATCGAGGAACCTTAATGGATAAGGGACTGCTTCGACGACCCAGAGAATCGTCTGCCTTCAGAGATACTGCTTTGGTATCATCGAGGAACCTTAATGGATAAGGGACTGCTTCGACGACCTAGAGAATCATCTGCTTACAGAGGAACCTTAATGGATAAGGGACTGCTTCGACGGCCTAGAGAATCGTTTGCCTTTCAGAGATACTGCTTTGGTATCATCGAGGAACCTTAATGGATAAGGGACTGCTTCGACGACCCAGAGAATCGTCTGCCTTCAGAGATACTGCTTTGGTATCATCGAGGAACCTTAATGGATAAGGGACTGCTTCGACGACCCAGAGAATCGTCTGCCTTCAGAGATACTGCTTTGGTATCATCGAGGAACCTTAATGGACAAGGGACTGCTTCGACGACCCAGAGAATCGTCTGTCTTCAGAGATACTGCTTTGGTATCATCGAGGAACCTTAATGGATAAGGGACTGCTTCGATGACCCAGAGAATCGTCTGCCTTCAGAGATACTGCTTTGGTATCATCGAGGAACCTTAATGGACAAGGGACTGCTTTGACGACCCAGAGAATCGTCTGCCTTCAGAGATACTGCTTTGGTATCATCGAGGAACCTTAATGGACAAGGGACTGCTTCGACGACCCAGAGAATCGTCTGCCTTCAGAGATACTGCTTTGGTATCATCGAGGAACCTTAATGGACAAGGGACTGCTTCGACGACCTAGAGAATCGTCTGCCTTTCAGAGATACTGCTTTGGTATCATCGAGGAACCTTAATGGACAAGGGACTGCTTCGACGACCCAGAGAATTCTCTATCTTTCAAAAATGCATCTTCATCATCGAAGAACCTTAATGGATAAGGGACTGCTTCGACGTCCCAGAGAATTTCACATCTTCATCATCGAAGAACCTTAGTGGATAAGGGACTGCTTCGACCACCCAAAGAACCTCAAGTTATTTTGTTCAGTTTGAACCCCGTTACCTCATTCTGTCAGCTCTTGCTCTATATCATTTTACTTTTTGTCAGACAAATTTTGGGGTCTTCTTATATCTAATTAACTTCTACCCTAAAAATGAACGCCATGCGGCAGTTCCTTTTCTCGGGTTCAAGACAATTAGATAAGGGCATCTGTCGTACCCCAAATTTGTCCTAACCTCTCAGTTTTTCTTATACCAAGCATGTGTATTGCGTCATGATCTCTCTCAAGATAATCATCTGGCCTTTAGTCGTGATCCTATGAAATTTAGGTTATGGAGATTTTGTTTGTGATTGTTGTGATAATTGTCTCTTGCAAAGTGTGTGGGACTCAAATAGAAACAAGAGAAAAGATATGTTTTAATCACCATAGTCAATTTTTAAGACATATTCTACAAAACCATCAAAAGCCTTCAAGTTGAACTTTGTGCCATGGTTGCAAGTCATGAGTGGATTTATTTCCAAATTATAAAAACAAGCTTACCTCCAAAGCAAGTTAAGTCATGGTTGAAAATCGTTTTAAGCTTTATTATGGTTAATGATTGACAAGTCATGACTAGGCTTTTAAAGGTTTTTAAGTCGTGTTTGAATTAATGTTGGGACTTTATGATCATTTGCTGTTGCAAGTCACATGGGGTGAGCTTTAAAATCCCTTGTTTGTTTCAATTCGTTTCTAGGTCGTGACCTATATCTTTTTCAAGCTACGATCAAGTGGTGTCCAAGAGTGTTATACCAAGATATATTTAAATTTGGTTTAAATTCTAAATTATGATAAGATTTGAAACCAAAGAGTTGAACTTCATTGGAAGGCCAATTTCACAACACTCATATCATTTGGATTCCATGATGTTAAACCAATGAATTGAACTGAGAAGTTATAAGACAACTGCAAGTTCTCTAAAAGTGCAGAGTTTCCATTCTAATGGAAATTCAAGTCCTTGCTAAAGGCACCACACCAATTTCTATACAAGGGCTCAAAATCAAGAATTGCAAATTTATTGAGTTCAAATTGTTTGCATTTCAAAGTCATGTTCAAAATTATACAAATTACAATGACTATAAAATGACATGATACAAGAATCTAAGCCTAAGAGAGATCAAGATATCCAACAAGTCAGTTCATGTCAAGATTCTCTCAAGACTCCAAGCAGTACACTAGCTACCAAAAGTGACACAACTTGATTCATACACACGCTGCAAGCCATACCAAGAGAAAAATGATAAGTCGCGCCGTATGATTCCAAAACAATCAACAAAACTGTGCACACCACACTACAATCACCTACAGCAAAGAATGAAAGAGCATTACTACACAAGAGTGAATGTGCTAGAAGTTACAAGAAACTAGTGATGATGCTGCACTAGGAGGATGCAAGACTATTGTTGCTTGAAAGCTAGTGACTAGAAGCTTGGTTCGGGAACCCTTACCAGTAAATTCTCAGACTGCTCTGGAGTTTGTTTTGGACAAGGAGTTTAAGATTTCTCACAACTCCGAAACTGCTAGTACTCATGAACCAGAAGGTTTTGAGGCCAAGAAAGCTACTGCTAAGAGCGATGCAATTGTCGAGGCTGATCGACCCGTCAAGAATAACGAATCTGAAAAATAAAGTCATTAATTAATTGAGTTCATTAAAGTCATGGGAAAACACAGTAAATAGTAGCAGCTTGTAAATTCTAATATACTAACTGCAGCAGCCATGATACAAATAATATCAACCAAAAATCAAAATCAAAAGCTCAACAGCTTGTATTTCAAAACCTCTCAACCTTCCATCTGCAGCAGTCATTTGTGTTGAATAAGTATTGTCTAAAATACAAAAAAGAGAAATACTCATCAGAAAATTCAACAAGCACTCTTCAATACCATGTTCATTACTACAGACCTGCTAGGTGAACAATCATAAGGAAATCTAAAAGTGTCTCACAATTGCTTCACAAAATGTGTACAAGAATCACATTACCGTAAGTATAGCAGCTGGCCCAAGCTCAAAGAAAGTCTGTTGGCAGCTCCACATTATGGTTTGAACCTGACTAATCCACAAGCAATGCATTCAATACTAGAATACTCTCCTGAGGCAAATCCCAACCTCCAAAATTACCCAAGGTCCTTGTACCAAATAGGATAAGATACGGAGAAAATTAGAAGCTGACAATAAAAATAAATAATGGAAGAATATGGTGATGGAACTTAGGTTGTTAAAACCTGAGGAAAGTTTTCAAGAAACTACCAATACACCAATATGCCTTCAAAATCTAAGTCAGGCGCCATCTAGCACAAACTAATCCTGATTGCACTCCATGCCGCAGCTTCTTTATCTTTAAGTATTACCAAACTCCAAGGTAGCCTCTTTGTTCTGCTAGGACATTCACCAAGCCTCCATCGTGCCATTTCACCAACTGAGAGCAAGCTCAAAATAACAAAAGTCAACTTAAGTCAATAAAAGCCACATCATCAAAAATTAGCAGCGAAAACCATAAACAACAAGCAGTAAAGGCCACGTATTCACAGTAAAAAAATAAGGCAAGAGTCAACTATTTTGCAAAGTCAGAATCAGAACAACAAGACAAAAGAAAATAGGGACCATTTCTAAAGCAATCTCAGAATTCACAAAAACGGTAAAACCGAAACAGCAACAAGCAACCATGGTACATCAGACTTAACATTAAAATGGAAACGAGACAATTCGTAGCAGATAAAGCCTAAACTATAGAGTGCAGAGGATTTCAGAGTTTCAAAAACTTTGTCTGCTAAACCTAATTGGTTTCAATATAAGAGCATCCTTTCAGAAGAAAATGGGGGAGACGAACAATATAACAAAAACCCTAAAAATACTACTTTGCAAGAAAACTCAAAAACCCTACCAAAGCTCATATTCAAAGCTTTCTGAGTCTCACATTGAGACTCAAAATAGCTTGAGCTAAAGGCCTACTGATGAAGCTACTACACCTGGAGAAGCATTGAGAAGCAGAAGAAGAAGAGAAAAGAAATCAAACAAAGAGGAAGAAAGTTGAAGCGAAAGTTACCTGGATACGTTCAGAGACTCATTCTGAGGAGTTTTCCAGGAGGTATTTTTTTGAGCTCCGCTTCTCTTCAACTTGAACTATATTGCATGGTCTGGTATTGTTTTTTCGCCCTCTGAGTAGCATAGTTGTTCTTCCTTGCATCGATTTGCTTGATTCTCCTTGATTTTGAAATTAGGGTTAATTAGGGATTGAGTTAGATCTGAGAGTTCGAGGTTGTTTGGGTGAAATATAAGTAGAGATTTGGATTGTGGAGGAAAAGTTAGGGGGGTTTATGTAGACTATTTTTGTTTTGGTGGTGGTGTCGCCGAAGAAGACGGTGGCGGCCGCCGCGCGCCGCCGCTTCTCCGGCCGTGGTTTTTTTGTTTCAGGCGAGAGGTGAATGAGAGAGATAACAATTAAAGGAAGGAGAGAGAGGAAATAACGTGAATGATTTTTAGATCCTTTTTTTCTCTTCTTTATCTCCCTAGCCATTTGGCGTATTTGCTGGCGGAATTCACCGGTGACAAGTGTCACCGGTCCTTCTATTTTTCTTAATCCCATGCATGTGTCCCCGGTCCCCTGCCGCGTGTGTGCGTTTCCTGGATACCAGATTTAGGAGTCAACTCTTGACTCTATGACAAATCAACGCCTCAGATCGTTTAGGCAGTCAACCAGTTGACCAGGGTCCATGATGGGCCCTCCCCTGCGTGGACTGAGTTCTTGTGGGCCTGGGATTTCTAAATACACACCCCCGTTTTGCTATCGTTTTCTGGCCCACTGTTTTTTTTTTCTTGTTTTAAAAAAACTTACCTTTTCTTTTTAACAATAAAAATCTAAAACATATTTTATCTTTTTTAAAAAAAAAAAAAACAGAACTTATAAAATATGGTTACTAAATTAATTTAGTTAATTTTATTAAAACTTTTTATTTAATATTAATTAATTTTTCTATGATTAATTTTATTAAATATTAAATTTTAATTTAATTAATTATTAGTTTGGTTTTAAATCTAAAGAGTTCTAAAAAACACTTTTATTTAATTAATCCTAAAATTCTTATTTATTTAATTTTATTAAATTACTTTATTTAATATTAATTAATTTTTGATAATTAATTTTATTAAATATTTTGATTTAATCTAGTTAATTATTGGAATTTTATTCTAAAAAACCCTAGAGCTTAATAATTAGTTTAGGATTTCCCCTCTTTAGAATTAATTTTTAAAATTAGGTTACTAACTAAACTAACTTGCTTGATTATTTATCCCCCTCATTTTATCAATGCTTTTTATAGATGGTGTATGCTTTTTATCTTGTGGATTTTTTATGCTTTGATTATATTATGCTATGTCATTGTATGTTGATTCAAATCAAAATATTTTTCAACTAATACCTTGGCTCAATGTCAAGCCATTTTCATACCTTGTAAGTCGATCGTTTTCACAATCGCAATCGACCTCACAATGCCTCCTCTTGGGCCTCATGCAACGATTACCCATTCTATTTTGATTTGTATACATGTATGTGATTGGAATATTTTAATCGTGACTTAATTAATTCCATAAGATTAAAATCAACCCTTTTTATAAGAGTAAAACAAACTTGATCCAACGTCAAGTATTTCCCAAATAAATTCAATCAATTCAATCCTAAGCATTTACTTGATCCATATATCAAGTATTTCCAACCTTCACTTTAAACCATAAGACATCCTTATTTCTTAACCTCCTCATAAATCAAAACCTCGATCCAACGTCGAGTACTTTTCTCAAATCAAACCAACATACTTAATAATACTTAGACATTTTCAAAAGGGTGAAAAGGAGGGGGACTGAGTCTTTGGTCTTTCTCTTCAATTGCTTGGGTGCGAGTTTCCTTACTCGTGTGTGGGCAATTGACACCTTTAAAACACATTTTATCTGATCACCTTCAAACTCATTTTCTTAATCAAACATTAAGATATGTAATCAATATTCAAATACATTTTTATAAAGGTGAAAAAGAGGGGGACCAAGTCTTTGGTCTTTCTTTTCAATTGTCTGGGTGCGAGTTCTCTTACTCGTGTGTGGACAATTGACGCCTCTAAAAAACACGCGAAACTCGACAACATTCAAACCTTTTTCCAATCAAATTATCAAAATACTTAATCCTTACTTAAACATTTTTACCAAAGGTGAAGTGAGGGGGATCAAGTCTTTGGTCTTTCTCCTCAATTGTTTGGGTGCGAGTTCTCTTACTCGTGTGTGGACAATTGTCACCTCTAAAAATATCCAATACGTATAAAACTCCTTTCCTCGCCCACGTGCGACCGAAACCTTAAAACACGTTCAAATCAAATCATTTTCTCAATCAAACTCATTAACACACTTAATAATATATTCAAACAACTTTCTTACAAGGTGTAAAGGAGGGGGGCTAAGTCATTAACCTTTCTCCCCAATTGCTTGGGTGCGAGTTTACTTACTCGTGTGTGGGCAATTGGCGCCTACATAAAAAAATACAAACCCAAACAACCGTAGTCCCACGAACTACGAATGCTCTGACTTTCCCATTGCACGAGGGAATACGTAGGCCCAAGGGTTCTCAATCCTTGCCGAGCACACTAATAAAAAACCACCCATTTTCCCTTAGAAAACAAATCCTTTTACCTTAGAAGATAAACAAACAAACGTAACTAACTTTCTCACGAATCGAATCAAGAGGTTCCCGTTGAGTACAACGGACGTAGAGGGTGCTAATACCTTCCCTCTTGCGTAACCGACTCCCGAACCTGTAATTTGGTTGCCACGACCAAGTTCTTACCCTTTCAAAGGTTTTATCGATATTTTCCTTTCCCTTTTTTGGGATAAATAAAGTTCGGTGGAGACTCTGTTTCGAACAGTTTTTTCCGCGTCCATCGCGAGGATCGTATTTTTCGATGTACGACACCTATCCATCGCAAGTCGCAACCACCAACTTGCATGAATTCCAACAGTACAACTTTACATTGTAATACACAGACTATATCATTTAGTCAAGACGGGGCTACTGCACCATTGCCTCAGGCTTCTATGGTTGTTGGTTCTTCGCAATTTAACACTTCAAACCATTCCAGTACGCTGCACGGAAACACATCATCCTTTTACTCGAGCGCAATGCCACCGACTTCTGACGGTTTTGCCCCACCTCAACCATCAACCGTTAACCTCGACTCGACAATGAATCACCTTTATATGTCTGCTTCTTATTCGTCTTCTGAAGAGGACTCAGATAATGAATCGGGCAGTAATGCAGGAAATTCTTCAGAGTCTGATGACGACGCCTACCATGACACACTTGACTCGCAAGTTACAAGTTATTGTTCTTCGTATTTCTTTATCCAACTGAATCTTTTTTTTTTGGTGTCTTCGATGCCTCAATACATATTTTTTTTAATTAGAGTATTTTGACATCGGCGAACCTATTTGGGAATGCGAGCATTGCAAGGCTATGATGTGGTATCAGGAACGTAAGCAAAAGGCTAGACATGTCGCCGTTGCAAAGTTTCATATTTGTTGCAAAAGCGGAAAGGTCGTGCTGCCTCTGATGAAGCAGCCTCCTCAACTCCTACATCAGCTCCTGTTTGATCCAACTTCAGCTCATAGTAAAAAATTTCAACAAAACATTAGAACATACAACGCGATGTTCTCATTCACTTCTCCTGGGATAAAATTTGACACAACTTATTCAGGTGGTAACGGTCCACCTACTCTCAGACTACATGGTCAAACTTGCCATCGAATAGGAACCATGCTTCCCGAGATAGGTTCACCACCCCAGTATGCACAACTTTACATATTTGACACCGATAATGAGGTCGACAATAGAATGGATTATTTCAGGTATTATTACAGTTTTTTTCTTCATAATTACATATTGTACTCATCTTAAGATTTCTTTTTAGCACTTTCCTTTTTTAAAACTTCTATTATTTTCTTTTCATTGTGGAGATAACAAAAAGATTGAAAAGGATGTTGTCACCAACTTGAAGGTAATGTTGAATGAGTACAATGTTCATGCGAAAGCCTTCCGAATGGCACACGATGTGTTGAAGAATAATACTTATCAAGACTTGCAGTTGAGACTGATTTCGAGTCGCCTCGCCGATGGTCGGGTATATAACACGCCTTCTGTTTCGGAAGTTGCTGCGCTAATTGTGGGTGATGTTGACACTGCTGAACTAAGGGACATCATAATGCATGAGCGTGACGGTGGCTTGCAAAGAATCGATGAGTTTCACCCAGCCTATCTTGCCTACCAATATCCCTTGATTTTCGCATATGGGGAGGACGGTTACAAAGATAACATACTCCACAAGTACCAGCATGAAACAACTATTACCAAGAAAAACAGACAAACTATTAAAGATTGGCTCTATTTCCAGCTGCAGGAGCGCATTGATGAACCGAAAACACTACTTCATTCAAGGCGTCTTTTCCAACAATTTTTGGTTGATGGTTACACTATGATGGAAACCGAACGTCTGAATTGGTTGCGCAAGAATCAATCAAAATTAAGGGTTGGTAAGTATAGCAACATACGATAACCGTCCACTGCAAGTACTTCACAACCAAGTAACAAGGAGGGAAAATGTGTTGTGTTGCCGTCGAGTTTTGTGGGAAGCAATACATGGACCAACTATATTTTGACGGGATGGCCATTTCAAGTAAATTGGGATTTCCTGACCTGTTTATAACCTTTACCTGCAACCCAAATTGGTTAGAGATCAAAAGTCAATTGGAACCCAATAACTTAAATGCAAGTGACCGTCCCGATATTGTGGCTAAGGTGTTCAAAATTAAATTTGACCAACTCATGCGTGACATAACAAAGAAACATCTCCTTGGACGCGTTATTGCATGTGAGTCTTACTTTTGATCTATTGCTTTTTCATTTCTGTCATTTTTAGGTTTCTAATTACTTTCTGAACTTTTTCCTGTAACAGTTATGTACACTATAGAGTTCCAAAAACGAGGCCTACCCCACGCCCACATTTTGATTTTCTTGCATCCTGACAGTAAATATCCCAGCCCTTCTGACATTGATCGAATCATTTGTGCTGAGATACCTAACCCCCAAACCAGTCATACTTTGTACAACTTGGTCAAATCACATATGGTACATGGACCCTGCGGTTTGTCAAGGGAATCATCACCGTGTATGAAGAATAGAAAATGCACTAAGTTCTTTCCAAAGCGATTCATAGAAAGCACAATTGTCGATGCCGAAGGCTACCCTATGTACAGGAGGAGATCGTCTACACACATAATTGAGAAAAATGGCATTCCTTTAGACAATAGACATGTCGTCCCTTACAACCCTATGTTGCTCTTAAAGTACCAGGCTCATATTAACATGGAGTGGTGTAATCAGAGTACGTCGATAAAATATCTGTTCAAATACATCCACAAGGGTTATGATCGAATTACCGCATCGGTTGTGCAGGCTAACCATTCCACCTCAACAGGTACGGACGATGTTGATGAAATAAAACAATACCTTGATTGTAGATATATCTCTCCTTGCGAGGCAAGTTGGCGAATATTTGCTTACAACATTCATGGAAGGAAACCGGCTGTTCAACGTATGTTTTTCCATCTTATCGGAGAGAAGCCTCTGTACTACACTGATTATGACCGCATGGAGAACATTCTAGAAAAGGCTAGCGTTACAGAATCCATGTTTTCTGCCTGGTTGGTTGCAAATCAGACTTACGAAAATGCAAGACAATTAACATACGGCCAGTTCGTTACCATGTTTGTGTACCACAAACGAACTAGAGAATGGAAGCCTCGCAAGAAGGGGTTTACTATTGGTCGTTTGATTTGGGTACCACCGTCTACAGGTGAATTATTTTTTCTAAGAATGATGCTTACGGTGGTTAAGGGACCTACAAGTTATGAAGACATTAGAAAGGTTGGTGATACACAATACGATACATTCAGAGATGCGTGTTTTTCACAATTCTCGGATTGGTTACTCAAAATTGGAGAAGGTCGAGTTGGTGAACCAAACGATGGCACAACTGAGATCAAATTCCCCCCTGAGATGCTCATTACTGAATTTGAAGACCCCATTGTCGCAATTGTGACGAGTACTTATCCGGAATTTCTCGATAATTTCCATGATTACAACTACCTTCGCAGTAGGGCAACACTTGCTTCTACCATCGAAATGGTTGAAAAAATCAATGATCATGTTTTGGACATCATGCCAGGTATTGTTGTTTTAATTCCCATTTTCAATTCTACCCAGCCTGATCAATGTTTCGTGCACTACATTTTTTTCATTAATTTTTTAACAATTTTGCCTTTACTTGCGGCCTATTAAAACACAACTATGTACAGGTTTTCGACGGAACTAATGATTGTCATGTTTTACTTAGGTGAGTTGAGGGACTTTTTTAGTTGTAACTCCGTAGATCGGTCCGAAATACACGACAGGGACATGCTTGATGTTCTGACCCCTGAGTTTCTGAGCTCTTTGAAAACCTCCAGTTTGCCTAACCATCACATAAAATTGAAGGTTGGAACACCCATTATGTTGATGCGCAACACCGATCAGTCGGAAGGGTTATGTAACGGTACACGTCTTATCGTTACAAAGATGGCTACGCATGTTCTTGAAGCACGTATTATGGGGGGCAAAAACCACGGCAACATCGTCTATATTCCAAGGATGAATATGTCGCCTTCTCAATCTCCGTGGCCTTTCAAGCTTAGTCGGAGACAATTTCCAATCATTGTCTCCTACGCAATGACGATAAACAAGTCGCAAGGCCAGTCGTTGGATTGGGTTGGCCTTTACATTCCTCGAGACGTTTTTACTCATGGACAAATATATGTGGCGCTTTCAAGGGTTACAACCAAGACTGGAATAAAAGTTTTAGTCCACGATGAAAACAACGTGGCCAAAGACACAACTACAAACGTTGTTTACAAAGAGGTTTTCAACAATGTTTGAGTTGGGAAGTTTTCTACATCGATTTAAATGTTCACTCTTATACTGCGTAACTGAAAATCACCATCGTCCAAATTACGATTCCGGATTACATGTTACACTCATGTGGAGACAACCTATATTTTTTTTGTTAATTGGCTGCCTTGTACAACGTTGTATGGATTTTTTTGTATTATGGAAGTACCTCAAACATGTTTCTTGAATATTGTCGTATTCTTTTAAGTCGTTTCATTATACAACTTCCGTTAATGTTCTTCCTAACAGTGGTGACATAAAGCATATCATAGTTATAACTGGTGAATTAAAACTTGTCATAATCATACTAGATATTTAGTCTCCCTCTCTTCACCGTTTTGGAAAAAACAGATCCATTCCCGCAAAAAAATGACAACTTTATCGATCTTTCACCCTACAATAACATACCTATATTACCAAACATATTCAACAAACAACTTTTACTAAACAACCATGAACAATAATAGCAAGCATTTCAACACAAGTTACAAACGGCAATGTCTAAGTAAAGAAAATACAACCGCGACTTCCTTTTACCCGTACGGATGGAAGTAAACATGACATTTCTTGTACACCGATGTTGTATCAAATCGAAATCGGAGTTTGTCTCCCGCTTTGAAATCGTTGTATTTGCAAAAATCATCCCAACCATAACCCAATTTAGTTCTTCGTATATCTCCAACGTGAAACAGTTTCTTCAAATGCACCTTCCCATTATTGCCGCACAACATAAGATCTTCGTATCCATACCGTCTTAATACTTCGGCAAAATCCTCCTGCAACTTCTATAAAACGAATCACAGACATTAAGATATTTATCCCCTTTAAACATTACAAATATCATTTATGACATTTGATGATTAAGAATCCAAAATACTCAACTATTCTTGGCAGATCCACGCTCATCTCGCTTAGTTCGTGGTCAAACGCATAAATCTGACGATTATATACATATCTACTATGGAAATAAGGTAGATCCATGAAATTCTTAACCTCTTTGAAACCGTTGATTGCGAAGTTGTTGTTTCCATAGTAACCGAAAGTTACAACAACATCATTTGGTAAGTTGTAGTAGGCTTCCAGAATTGGCCACCCGCTGATAATCAGTGGATGAATCGGTTGTTGGTTGTAGATGACGTCATGGTGGACACCTTTGTTCGTTAAAATTGTCCATGTCTTGCTTATTTCCCCATCAAATAATTTCAGAAATTGTTCGTCAATTTCAGGAAATTTCTGAAATCAAACAACTACAACATCAGATTTCACGTTTTTACTTCTGTGTCGCTTCTGTTTTGCAGTTCAGAATATCACAATGTTTATCTTATTCCTTACCTGTGATGATACTTTGGCCACCTCAAAGAAGTGGGCGGCTTCTATGTGTTTAAGTGGACCACAATTTTCCATGCACCTTCTTCAATTTTTCTAACAAGAAGGACAGTGGATGAGTAAAGAGAGGGTGATGGTTGTAATTTCTTCTTTTGCGTTTTCCACCCAACAAAATTACAGACTCCTATTTAATACCAATAACAACTCACCTACCTATCCATTATTCACATGGGGGCATTATTGATTTTTGGCTTTACCCATCACATGTTTATGTTGGGGCCAAACTATTCCATGTGTGTGCACGTGTCATTAAAACAAGTTGTGGATTTGTTCTTTCAGCTTTTGAAGGAATATGATTCCATTTCGCAAATGTTAAAACACAACCAGACAAATAAAACACTGAACACTAAGTCTGTCAAGAAAGCATCATGTGCTGTTGGACATATATTCAACCATTATATCATTTTTGCACTACTTCATATGTCTTACACGGTGGAATATCCTCACCCTGCTTTTTTAGCCAACTATATAAAATAAGTATTTCAACACACCTGCCATGCAAATTTAAAGGCCATGCAATCTACGTAAATAACATAAGCATAACATTATATAAGTCATAATAACTTTTACATCCCATTGTCAACAACCAAGTAACAAACAGTTCTCTAAACACAAACTAAACCCTGATATTCAGCAAAATCTTAACACCTACTTCGCAACAAAACTTGACACCTGTCGAATACCCTAATCTACCTCCCATCCCAAGCCTTTCAAAACTTCCTTAAACAACAGAAACTGAATATCATCTTCGTTCAAACTTAGACTTCGAACTGCAACCTACTTCGAACTGCCACCTACGGCTTCTTTGAGGCTTTGTACAGCTTCACTTTGATGCGTCGAGCAGGCGGGTAACTTAGCCTGAACTGAAGTATGTCGCCATTGGCGACACCTCTGTCCTTGGCAAAACTATACCATCCTTGACCTATATGCTGCTCAACGCAGTGGTCCCGTTGTCGGGTAGTAACAACACTCACATATGTCTTGTCCGTGTCAATGTCGTGCATCTCGATGTCCTTGACTCCTTCTAAACAACCTGTTTTGATCACGCGTTGTGGAACTTGCTGCATAAATGACTTATGATTAATCATGTCATTCAATATTATATCACAAAAAGAACATAACTTAATAATTTTTATACCAACTTCGACATATCAGACTTACAAGTACGTTAGTCTTTGCTTTTTTTCCATTTGTAATCATCTTCTGCCAAGCAATGTACTTTGATCCCTCGCGTTCGTTAATGTGACAGCCACCAGTAACATCGTCTTCCTCTTCGCAACTGAAACCATCCAATCAGGTGGTATATCAATTTTAGTATAACACACTACATACTCAAGCTAATATATAACAAGTAATGTAATGTATTATTTTTATTCTTCTATCTTTTCCGATCGTTTTTTTTCTCAACTTATACAATCATTATCTGTATAAAATCCATACATCACACTAACTCTTACTTTAGTGTACCGAAAATAGTTGTACCAACACATTTCATATAACCAACACAAATCTCTCATGTTTTCATGCCAGAATCACAGTCGTATTACCTTGACGAATCTGACGAAATCATTACGACCTCCGGAACGGCCAAACTTCTACTGTCTTTTCCAACCACAGCAGCTTTGCCCTTTTCGTTTTCTCCCCCGGTTGCAACAGTCTTGTCCCCCGCTAGGGCTCTACCTCTGTCACTGTAATTTTTACACATACACAACACATATCACATAACATAACAAGAATAAACCGATGGTTGTCGTAAAATGCCTGTTTACAAACCTGCTGGCCGCATTCGACGACATCGGTACGTTGGCAACCGTTAACTTCAGTCTTGTCTTCGCCATATGCAGATAGTCTCTCGCAGTTAAAAGTTTCAGTTTCCCTTTCCTTTCTAACCTTTTTTCCTCCGCCCTCAACAAATCGAAGTACATGTCCTCTGATGATTTCTTTGCTCTGTAAAACAAATGTAAAAACAAACAATGAGTAAACGGTTGTCCATGCAATTCATTCTTCTCTATCAGATCATGCAAAAAAAATATACTCTGATAAACAAAGACCTCTAAAATTTTTCATTAACAAAATACAAAGTCATTCCTTTATCTCAAATTATCTGTTACCCCTGATTTCAATCGCATGCATTACGACACTATTCATTACGACTTCAACATCGCATATCGATTAACCATTAATATGAAACAACACCCTTAACCATACCTTTTCTCGCGCTCGACGCCACAACGATCGCCGGTGTCACGGTGGTTGTTTGTTCCGTCCATTACTCAAGTAGGTTTCACTTCCCTGATCACCGTTTCCACCCGTTGCGAACTGTATATTTTGGTCAACAGATGTCGTTACTGGTGTTGGTCCCAAGTATCCGCACGTGTGGGAAGATATGTCGATTACTTCACGTTTAATACCCACACGTTTAGTTCTTCTTTTTTTCTTTATGTTTCATAACCAACAATATACACTTTTTAATATTATATAAATCATTTTTTTTTGTTTCTTAATTTCTTTTCTTTTTTTAATATGGAAATTACTTTTTCCTTTTTTTCCCAAAACAATACAATATTTCTATTTTTTTACATTTATTTTCTTTTTTCTTCTTTAAATTGGTGACATTTCGCCGGAACGAACCAGTTACCCACTAGTTTTGGAGAAGGAGAAAACCACTTCCTCGCAGTTTTAGGAAAGAGCGACACTTGGAGGCTCTCAATTGGAGATAGGTGGAAAATGAGAAAATAAAATAGACGTTGACTCATTCCTTAGGGGCTTCACGTGACACACACTTTCTAAAGGTGAATTCTTATCTACCCATCTCAAAAAGTTGGGTAGAGTTACCCATAGAGTAAATTAGAGTAAATTGCATTGGAAAGCTACAAAATTTAAACTATTAAATAAATAATTAAATATAATAAAATGATATGGCATTGATTGATTGGTTGAATGTACACTACCCAACTTTTTGTGGTGGGTAGAGAAGTTGTCCCCCTTTCTAAATCTTCTTCTGGACTCAATATCTTCTTCATTTTTCTTCTACTAACAGAAAACGCAAAAGACTCTCTCTCAAAAGAAATAAAATTCAAAACGTGACTACACACTAAACTTTACACTACTGAAATCTCTCACATCACCTTTCGTCTCTCATTCCTCCACCTAAAACCACCCATTCAATCTATCATCTCCACTACCCCCTCTATCGTAGAACACTGCAAATCTCTCAACGCCTTGTAAGAAACTGTGTCTTACTACTCAAACCACCACCAGCAGCCTTACATCATAACTACAAGTCTACAACTATACAATACAATTCATACAAACTCCTTCATATCTCATCTACAACATAACATTCTCATCCTCCGCTACCAACCACACAACCATGTGAATCCGACATCAATCTTCATAACACGCAACAACCACCTCTACTTCAATTCCATTTTCTAATCACTGGTCGTACAAATCTCATACCACTCCCTCTCTCTACAAATGTTAAAAACACATTCCCTCATCTCTACTCATCAAATAAAAACTTAGCCTCTTCACAACTAACCTCTTATTTTAACTTTCCCACTTCAAGAAAAATTATAGAAAATCTAAGAGAGCACTTCATTTTTTTTGGGTATGCAGTAATGTGGTAAAGAACTCACGACCTCCTTCCAAACCTGCAAACTGTAATGAGACCAAAGGATAGGAGCCTTCTAGAAACAACAGGTGAGTCAGCAAATCTATTAAAGGGCCCACAAAACTTGGAGGAAAAGAATGATTCTAGCACTAGTGGTGGGATGTTACCACGTAGAGGAGAGAGAGCTAGAAAAATGCACAGCATGTGGAAGGAATTCGTGAAACCTTGATGCCAGCTACAAATATATATAGATCATTAGGGGAATATTTTGGGGTTATGTGATGGGTAGAGTTGTTTTCTTCTCCCTTAAACTTTTCTTCTCACATCTGGTTTTCTATTGTATTCCAACTGTTTGATTAAAGTCCTATCACAATATATTTCGGGTTTTTTTCCATCTTTGCTGTCATATTTTTTTAGTACTGTTACACTGGTGCTTTCATCACACCATGACCGAACCACCAAACAAAGAGCTGCAAGATGAGATCAAGCGCACTAATGAGGAGATGCGGTTGTTTCAGGCAGAAGTCCTCGAGCGTATGGAACGATTAGAAGCCGGCAACACATCGAAGTTTGGTGATATTCATGTTGCGCTTGACATCCTCATTCAGCAGACACCGTCGAAGCATCGCCATGGTGCAGAACTCAATAACAGGCCTCCGTTTCAGATGCGAAATGTCAAACTTGAATTTCCTCGTTTCGACGGCACTAACATGCATGAGTGGATCTTTCGTGCTGAGCAATTTTTTGGTTATTACGATACACCTGATCCTGATAGGTTAACTATTGCATCTGTGCATCTTTATAAGGATGTGGTTCCTTGGTTTCAAATGGTACAGCGTTCTAATCCGTTTCATTCGTGGTCAGAGTTTACTCGTGCTTTAGAACTGGATTTTGGTCCATCCATCTATGAGTGTCCCCGTGCTACCCTGTTTAAATTGACTCAAACAGGAACTGTTTCTGAGTATTATCTACAATTTACATCATTAGCTAATAGAGTTTATGGCTTAAGTAATGATGCTTTAATTGATTGCTTCATAAGTGGTCTCAATTCTGAGATCCTTCGTGATGTGTTAATTCACACGCCCATATCCATGCTGAAAGCGGTATCTCTAGCCAAAGTCTATGAGGAAAAATACACTCAAACACCCAAACCACAAAGAGCCAACCCATCCACATATACCAAACCACCCTTCAATTCACCCAAACTAGACATTAACCAGAAAAACACGGCCCCCATCCTCAACACACCCCCCACCAGACCTATGAGTCAGTTCCAAAAGAACCCCAATATCAAACGCATTTCCCCTGCAGAGATGCAACTCAGACGGGACAAAGGACTTTGTTATTGGTGTGATGACAAATTTTCATTTACTCACAAATGCCCTAACAGAAAACTTATGCTATTACAGTGTGATGATACTGAGGATGGTCCACTCAGTGAAAATACCTTGAAACCATCTGATGTGACAACAGACAGCATTACCACCATCGAGCCGGAGCATCATTTGTCATTCAATGCAATGAATGGAGATTCTAATACGGGCGTGCTAAGATTTTCTGGTTTAATTGGAAACATCAAGGTGCAAGTGTTAGTTGATGGAGGCAGTCCAGATAACTTCTTGCAGCCTCGCATAGCTAAATTTTTGAAGATACCTATTGAACCAGGCCCGGTATTCAGAGTGCTAGTAGGCAATGATGACATGATGACTGCGGAAGGGGTCATTCAGGAGTTACCATTGAATATACAAGGCAATGAGTTGAAAGTACCTGTATTTTTACTACCTGTAGCCGGGGCAGATGTGATACTGGGAGCAGCTTGGCTAGCTACATTAGGACCACATGTAGCTGATTATGCTTCACTTACATTGAAATTTTTTTTCAATAGTAAGTTTGTGACATTAGAAGGTGAAAGAGCTCCCAAACCTGCAGTAACACAATTACATCATTTCAAGAGACTCTATAGTACTGATGCTATAGCAGAATGTTTTACAATCCAATGGCAAAAAAATTATACTGCTGAAGATGTTTGGAAAGAGTTACCTACCAATATTGACTCGGAGATGGCCATATTACTTCACACTTACAAAAGTCTGTTTCAACAACCGACTACATTGCCACCTAACAGAGCACACAATCACCATATTCCATTGATGGAAGGCTTTAATCCTATCAAGGTTAAACCATACAGATATCCACACAGCCAGAATACTCAAATTGAACACATGGTACAGGAAATGTTACAACAGGGGATTATACAGCCAAGCACAAGTCCATTTTCTTCACCAATTATATTGGTGAAAAAGAAAGATGGTACATGGAGGTTCTGCACAGACTATAGAGCTTTAAATGCTATAACTATCAAGGATTCATTTCCAATTCCCACAGTTGATGAGCTATTAGATGAGCTCTTTGGAGCTGAATACTTTTCAAAGTTGGATCTCAAGTCGGGTTATCATCAAATACTGCTACAACCAGAAGATAGGCACAAAACAGCTTTCAGAACACACCAAGGCCACTATGAATGGTTGGTCATGCCATTTGGTTTAACCAACGCACCGGCAACATTCCGGAGTCTCATTAATCACATTTTTCAACATGCTTTGAGAAAATATGTGTTAGTATTTTTTGACGATATACTAGTCTATAGCCCTACATGGCAGGAGCATTTGAATCATTTAGATAATGTATTAGGCATACTGCAAGCCAATACAATGTTTGTCAAACTGTCTAAATGTTCCTTTGGGGTTTCAGAGATTGAGTACCTTGGACATGTGGTAACTGGACAAGGTATTGCCATGGACAAGGACAAAATACAAGCTGTTCAAGATTGGCCAGTACCTAAAAATGTGAAGCAGTTAAGAGGTTTATTAGGTCTCACAGGCTACTACAGGAGATTTATAAAATCTTATGCTAAGATTGCGGCTCCTTTGACTGATTTACTAAGAAAAGAAAGTTATGTGTGGAATGAACAAGCGGAGACAGCTTTTAATCAATTGAAAACTGTCATGATTTCTGCTCCTGTGTTGGCATTGCCAAATTTTCAAAAACCCTTTATTTTAGAGACAGATGCTTCTGGTGTAGGGGTGGGTGCAGTGTTGCATCAAGATGGTCACCCTATTGCTTACTTTTCAAAGAAAATAGTCCCTAGAAATCAGAAGAAATCGGCTTAATTTAGGGAAATGTTAGCTATATCTGAAGCAATAGCTAAGTTCAGACATTACTTGCTTGGGCATAGATTCATCATTCGTACCGACCAAAAGAGCTTGAGGAGTTTAATGGATCAGTCTCTACAGACACCAGAACAACAACAATGGTTACATAAATTCTTGGGGTATGACTTTACCATAGAATACAAGCCAGGCAAAGAAAATCTTGCAGTGGATGCCTTGTCTAGATTAATGACACTATCATGGTCTGAGCCACAGTGCCAATTTATTCAATCAATTAAAGAAGGGTTGAAAGCAGATAGCCAATGGAAGGAAGTCATCGATAAATGCACACAGTAGGGCAATGCTTATTTACATTACACTTTCAAAGAAGGCTTACTATACTGGAAGAATAGACTTGTCATCCCTCAACATAAAGATTTGATTCAATAAGTCTTAAATGAATTCCATTCATCTCCAATAGGTGGTCATGCCAGAATTACTAGATCGATGGCCAGAATTAAGGCTCAATTCTATTGGCCTGCCATGAAGAAAGATGTATCTTAATATGTACAAAACTGCATGGTGTGTCAACAAGCTAAAACAACCAATACCTTGCCTGCTGGATTATTACAGCCATTGCCTATACCAGCACAGGTTTGGGAAGATGTAGCCATGGATTTCATTACGAGTTTACCGATGTCGTTTGGCTATACAACTATATTGGTAGTCATTGATAGACTGACCAAGTATGCTCATTTTTTACCAATGAAAAGTGACTACTCTAGCAGATCTGTTGCTGAAGTTTTCATGCAGAATGTGGTGAAATTACATGGCATGCCGAAATCCATCGTTTCTGATAGAGATAAGGTGTTCACAAGCTCTTTTTGGCAACATCTATTCAAGTTACAGGGCACTACATTAGCAATGACTTCTGCTTATCATCCTCAATCGGATGGGCAATCTGAAGTTCTTAATAAAGGGTTAGAGCTGTTTCTTAGGTGCTTCACTTTTCACAATCCTAAGTCGTGGTTTAAAGCTTTATCATGGGCTGAATTTTGGTACAATTCAGCTTTACAAACTAGCATTGGAATGACTCCATTCAAGGCTCTATATGGAAGAGATCCACCAACTCTGACAAGATACGAACCCCATGCTAATGACCCTTCAACACTTCAAGAGGAGTTGATGGAGAGGGATAGATTGCTGCAGCAGTTGAAAACTCAGTTAGAGAGAGCTCAACAATATATGAAGAAACAAGCTGATAAACATAGACTAGATGTGACGTTACAGGTAGGTGAATTAGTCTTGGTGAAACTCCAGCCATATAGGCAACAATCTGTTGCATTGAGAAAGAATCAGAAGTTGGGAATGAGATACTTTGGACCTTTTGAGATCATAGCACGAGTAGGAGAGGTTGCCTATAAGCTCAAGCTACCTGAACACGCCAAAATTCATCCTGTTTTTCACATTTCTCAGCTAAAGCCATTCAAAGGTGTGCCTCAAAATCAATACATGCCTTTACCACTCACTATGTCTGAAAACGGACCCATCATATAGCCCAGGGAGATATTGCAAGCTCGTACCATAGTCAAGGGTAATCATGAAATTCATCAGGTTCTAGTCCAGTGGGATCAACATACAGCAGCTGAAGCAACGTGGGAGGATGTTGATGACTTGCAGAAAAAGTTTCCTTCCTACAACCTTGAGGACAAGGTTGTGTTTAATGGGGATGGTATTGTAATGAGACCAAAGGATAGGAGCCTTCTAGAAACAACAGGTGAGTCAGCAAATCTGTTAAAGGGCCCACAAAACTTGGAGGAAAAGAATGATTCTAGCACTAGTGGTGGGATGTTATCACGTAGAGGAGAGAGAGCTAGAAAAACGCACAGCATGTGGAAGGAATTCGTGAAACCTTGATGCCAGCTACAAATATATATAGATCAGTAGGGGAATATTTTGGGGTTATGTGATGGGTAGAGTTGTTTTCTTCTCCCTTAAACTTTTCTTCTCACATCTGGTTTTCTATTGTATTCCAACTGTTTGATTAAAGTCCTATCACAATATATTTCTGGTTTTTTTTTTCCATCTTTGCTGCCATATTTTTTTAGTACTGTTACACAAACCTCCATAGCACTATTGCTCACCACCCCTATCAAACTACGTAACCACCTTGTAACATCTTCCAAACTTCCAACCTACACGGATCCATACACATCCACCTTCATACTAACTTTCCTCCTCAACAGCTACCTCCCACCTCCATAACACCAAGCTTCATCAACAACATAAACAACCAAAATCAACCCTCCAACAAACTCTATCAAAACACATGAACCACTTCATTCTCACGCAGATACCACCACCTCCAACCACCGTAACAACCTTTCCTTGCACCATGAAAGGAACCACCGCGATAAATTTGAATGAAAAAGAAGAAAAAGGTAGCAAAACACAAGAGGGAAAAAAAGGTTGGATCGGAACACCGCGTTTCAGTCAATGTCGGCTCACAAGGTTCCGTGTGTGTTCACTCTTTTTCATTCTCGATTCTTTGATTCATTCTATTGATTTATGCTAAAAATAATCATGATTTTGGTATGAGGATTCATGATACTTTAGTTTTCTGAGGAAGAAGAATTAAATTTGTGAGATAGGAATGAGATGGCTTCTTTTTTTTATTCCATGTTCTTTTTTCATTTATATTATTATGTTAAGGTTTTGTTTTGTTTAAATTCAAAAGAGAAAGGAAGTAGTTTATTCTACTGATTCAATATCCATGCATGAGATGAGAGAATTGATTTTCATTTAGAGTGAAAAGTTACTGGTGGTGTTGCCTGATGCATTTTTGGTCAAATAGAAATTGATTTCTAATTTTTTTTCTTCAATGCCACTTATGGATATCAAAGTTAGGGAGAGTGGACCCCTTTTGGTGCATTTATTTTACTGTTATTATTATTTTTGAATTTGCTTCAATTTTAAGTTATGGTAATTTAGGGTTTAAGAATTTCATTTGACTTTGGGCCATTATTTTTTGCTAGCAACTATCCCTATAATACTTCATGCACCCCATACGTTTTATTTTTTTTAATTATTTTATGAATTTATTTTTTATCGCCATAATCAATTAAATGAATAAAAATACTAAATAAATATTTTTCAATATAATTATACCCTTGATTACACTTCAAGCGATATTTTCAAAAAAAAAATTGATTGAATTTGAATTAACGTAAATCATTTCGTTTTCAAAGTTGATCGCTTCAAAATCTTTTCGCAATAATTAATCGGTTGAAAAAGGATTGGGGCAGAAGTAATTTCTTCTCTTTCCATCGAATGTTCATGTGATGGCCGTAATTAGCATATCGTTTGAATGTTCATCAATTGCATCAGAATACTTTTAAATAACCGAATCAAGTTAATTCATTCATGGACGAAAAAAGATTAGGGAGGAAGTAATTTCTACTCTTTTCCCCGAATGTTTGTGTGATGGTCGTAATTAGCCTCCCACGTGAATAATTGTCGTTCGTTAAAGAAACATGACTTGATTCGCAACCCAAATTTCATAAATAATTTGATTGAAAAAGGATTGGGGCAGAAGTAATTTTTTTCTCTTTTCCCCGAATGTTCGTGTGATGACCGTAATTAGTCTACCGCTTGAACGTTCATCAATCATTCAAAAACATTCTCAACACATCAAACATATCTTTTCCCGCCCTCGTGCGATCGGAAACCTTTTCACAAACGAACAATGGTTTATCCATTCTACCGCGATACAGACAAATGCTTAAGCCTTCCATGCACGAGCATACAAGCAAAGTTTAGCTGCTAGAACGTGATCAAGTAAGATCTTTTTTAACACGCCGCACATTCACGACTAATGTCAGAGTAGTAAAAAAGTATCGAACCAAAAAGACTAATGGTTAAGTAATGATTTCTATCCTATCGGTGTAAAGCTAGAGTGACCAAATAATGGGTTTTGAAAACAACTTAAACAGAAAAGCAATTATAGCAGAACAACTTAAAAAACAGGTAAAAATTATATAAAGCAAGCAGGATATAGGGTTATGAATCCTATCCTAGACTTCTCCACATGACTTAAGCATTTATATTACGGGAATTTCGAATCAGTTTGTAGAAAAATAGTTAAAATAGCAACAACTGCTATCGTCGGCATATTACCATACCTCTAACAAACGGGATGCTCGTCGGCTCTCGCTCGCGCAAAAACATTTGTTAGTGGTATTTACTTTTGTACTGCTATTAAAAATTAGGCCTTTATCAATTCCATCCGATCACTCTCGTGATTACGAATTTAACTGTTTAAAAATATGCTTTTTGGTATTTCCTATGCCCTCTCGGCGCAAGTCAAATACCTAAGGGCAATACTCCTATTGTCATAGCAAGTTTTAAAAACGCTAAAAATTTTAAAATAAATAGTACGGAAAACCTGCAACTAGCTTAAGTCATGTGAATAATCAGACGATAAGATTCATAACCATTTGTCCATAGATGACTACTCACTCATATTCAGAAACATTTCAATCAAAACAATAATCACGAATAAAGACATGATCAGTAGACGAATGATTAAAGTAGTAATTGAGAACCTGATTAATGAAAAATCAATTATTTTAATGAAAGTAGATCCAACTGCTCCAATGGAGACTTGTACAAAATTGCGGAATGAAAAGCGTGAAAACAAAATGGAAAATAGAAAACTTGATAAAAACTCAAGACTACCTATGAGTTTTTATACTAAATCATAATTATGGTAAGCATCTCCTAGAAATCAATGCCAATTACAAGTGTTTAAGATCATATCCAAGCAATTATAGAGCCTTGAAGTTGAGGGAATCAAGTCAAATAGGAAACAAATCGGGATAACTCGTCCTCCTGTTACGAGCCGAAACAGCTGTTACGGGCACCCGGAACAGGCCTCTAGATTCTTGTATGGGGTGCATGCTTTGAGGGCTTGGATGTCTTCTCCTGTTACGGGTCGTAATGGGTATTACAGGCACCCGTAACAGGTATTTGGTTTTTGTACTGGAATTTTCTGATTCTTGCCTTTTTCCTTGTTTTGCCCACTCTTCGTCCCTTTTTTCACTTGGAATGCATATCATGACCTGAAAACAAGGGAAACATCATACCAATTTTTAAAACATAGAAAAAATAAAGGAAAGAGAACAAAAGCGATGTAAAAATGATATAAAACTACAAATAAAAGCAATATAAAAACCACTTATCAAACTCCCCCAAACTTAGATTGTTGCTTGTCCTCAAGCAATAGAGCTTGCATGGCAAATATTTGCATCAAGCGGTGTACTTCAAATGAAAAACATATGAAAATAAAATGCGTCGATGTTCATACGTGAGCTTTTGTTTCGATTGGCTAGTCCTAGTTCTCTTGGTAACAATTCGTCAACGAAGGTATTACAAGAGCATAAATCATGGTAAAACCACGAACCTATATCTCCCTTTTGGTCACCTCTCCGACTATGCTTTGGGCTTAAGTCTCTTTTTTTTTTATTTTCTTCCTCTTTCATTTGGATAGTTGTCGTTATCTCCATTATTCAATCATCATTTTTTTGGTGCCTTAATATTTATTTCTCAAGCAACCCTTATTTCTCAAGCAACCCTATACATGCAAGTCTTTTAATCATGTTATACTATCAAAATAAACTAGCCGGAGAATATTTCTCAAATCTGTTTACAATGGCACAAATCTACACGTTGGACTCACGTCCTTACTCCGGGAGACCTAGGGTGTTCGGGTCATACCTAAGTTTTGAAACTTTCTCAATGTCCCTATTCCTAGCCTCTTTTCCCTTAAGCTCTATATATTTTCTCGACTTCCTTAAGATCATAGCATTCAAATGAAAACAATTTACAATCCTAATTTGGGATAGTATTCGATAGTGATTTTATTTTATTGAAGGGAAAATAAAAGTAAATAAAAAAAATAGAAATAACAAAAAGAAATACTAAAACAGGTAAATACCCCCATCCCAAACTTGAACCAAACATTGTCCTCAATGTTTTAGCACAAGAAAGGTGGGTTGGACTCACAGATAACCTCACCGACAATGGGGAAACGTAACATCAGCTGCTACATCATCGCTTTCACCTGAGCACCAACACAAATAGAAAGTAGAATGGATGGTTAGTGATAAAAACTGTGGGTTGCCTCCCATGCAGCACCTTGTTTAACGTCGCATGGCTTGACGGTTCTCGAGTGTCTCCACTCAAGGTGGTTCGTTAAGGTCCAAATGAACCCCTTGCTCAACAACATATCCATTGACATGGTGTTTCAAGTTTTTTCCATTTACACTTAACGAGCCTTTGGTTTTTCTCCAAACTTATATTGCTCCGTACGGTGTTACACTCTTCACAACGTAGGGGTCTGACCACCGAGACTTGAGTTTTCTGGGGAAAATCCTAAGTCTGGAGTTAAATAGCAAGATTAATTCCCCCTCTTTGAACTCACGGTTAAGGATTTTTTTATCACGCCACCTTTTGGTTCTTTCTTTATAGAGCTTGGCATTCTCATACGCATCGAGTCTTAGTTCCTCAAGCTTGCTTAACTGTAACTTCCTTTTTTCGCCTGCTTCCTGATTGTATAGATTTAGGGCTTTGATGGCCCAGTAAGCTGTATGCTCAAGTTCAATAGGAAAATGGCAAGACTTCCCATAAATTAATCGGAAAGGGTTCATTCCATTAGAAGTTTTGTAGGCAGTCCGGTATGCCCTCAATGCGTCGTCGAGTTTAGAAGAACAATCCTTCCTAGAAAGGGACATTTTATTTTCTAAAGTTTCTTTTATCTCTCTATGCGTCATCAAGCTTTAAACATTTTTATAACAACTCGTGCATCATTTGTCAGAGAGGCAATGACCTCAATCCATTTGGACATATAATCGACGGGTTCCCTAAAGAAGAAGGGAAGGGTCCCATATAGTAAACTTCCCAAACGTCAAAAATTTCAACTTCAAGAATGTTATTCAAGGGCATTTAATTCCTTCTAGATATGTTCCCTGTGCGTTGGCATTGGTCGCATTTCTTGATAAAGGAATTAACGTCCTTAAAGAGGGTCGACCAATAGAGACCGACTTGCTGTATCTTCGATGCAATTTTATTGGTGCTAGCATGGCCACCATAGGCGGAGGCTTGGCAAAGATTCATCACGCTCCCGGCCTCTTCATCAGGGATACATCTTCAGAAGAATCCATTGGCGCCTCTCTTGAAAAGCATAGGCTCATCCAAATAGTAATGTCTGAGGTCGGAGAAGAACTTCTTTTTTTGTTGATAGTTCATATCTGGAGGTAAGACTCCGACGACAAGGTAGTTGAGAAAGTCAGCATACTAAGGTGTTTCTTTCCCAATTAACGCAAAAAGTTTTTCATTTGGAAAATTTTCATCAAGAGGCAACTCTTCTGCTCTAAGTTCGGTCAATTGGGACAAATGATCGGCAACTACATTTTCTATCCCTTTCTTATTCTTAATCTCAATGTCAAACTCTTGTAGTAACAAGATCCACCTGATAAGTCTAGGCTTTGTATCCTTTTTTCTTAGGAGATACCTAATGGCAGCATGGTCCGTGTAGACAATTATTTTCGACCCCACTAGCTAGGAGTGAAATTTGTCAATAGCGAATACCACGTCTAGAAGTTATTTTTTTGTTGTTTCATAATTAATTTGTGACTTATCCATATTCCTACTAGCATAGTAGATAGCATGCATCTTATTGTCTTTTCTCTGGTCTAACACTGCGTCTACTGGATATTCGTTGGCATCCCACATAATCTCAAAAGGAACCTCCCAATTAAGGGGTTGTATTATAGAAGCATAGATCAAAGCCTCTTTCAGAGCTGTGAAGGCCTCGAGGCATTCACTGTTGTAGTTAAATTCAACATCTTTCATCAACAGCCCAATCAGGGGCTTGGTGATCTTAGAGAAATCTTTGTTAAAACGCCGATAGAAGTTGACATGACCTAAGAAGCTCCTAACTTACCTCATAGGGGGGATTTAACTTCTCAATCACTTCAATTTTGGCTTTGTCAACCTCTATTTCCCTTTCAGATACCAAGTGTCCTGGGACAATGCCTTCTTTAACCATGAAGTGGCATTTTTCCCAGTTTAGAACTAGGTTACATTTAACACATCTCTTTAAGACCTTATCTATATTCAACAAGCACACATCAAAACTGCAACCATAGACCGAGAAGTCATCCATGAAAACTTCCATGATGTCTTCCAAAAAGTCGGAGAAAATTGACATCATGCAGCGCTGAAAAGTAGCAGGCGCATTGCAAAGCCCAAAAGGCATTCGTCGGTAGGCAAACATACCATAAGGACAAGTGAATGTTGTTTTCTCTTGGTCACTGGGGTGTATGGGGATTTGGAAGAATCCCAAGTACCCATCAAGGTAACAAAAGTGTGTATGCTTAGCTAGATGCTCAAGCATTGGTCAATGAATGGAAGCAGGAAGTGATCATTATGAGATGTTTTGTTAAGCTTCCTATAATCTATACACATCCTTCATCCCACGTCAATTCTAGTGGCTACTTGCTCTCCCTTTTCCCCTACTTGAACTGGACTCACCCAATTTCTATTAGAGATAGGATAAATTATACTGGCCTCCAAGAGTTTGAGCACTTCTTTCTTAACTACTTCTTTCATGTTGGGATTTAGACTCCTTTGGTGTTCCTCAGAGGGCTTGTAATCATCCTCCATCATGATCTTATGCATGCAAACTGCATGGCGAATCCCTTTCAAGTCATCTATAATGTACCCTATAACTTTATGGTATTTCTTAAGAACAGTAAGAAGATTCTCAGTTTCGGACTCCCCTAGGCTAACATTTACTATCACAGGCTTGGCGGCTTTCTTATCTAAGAATTTGTATCTAAGGGTTTGGTGGAGTTGGTTTAGCTCAAGAATGGGTTTTCGAGATTATAAAAGATGAGGCCTTGGTCCATTAGTCTCTCATCAGTCTCTAGTTCTTCATGAATTTCCGCACTTTCTAACAAACACACCTCTATCTGATTGGGAGGGGATTCAGATGCGTTTTCTTGGATGCAAACATCAATGACATCAACTAGACAACACATGTCTCTTAAGGAAGGGCTTTTCACGAGTTTTGCCAGAATGAACTCAATCCTCTCCTCATCGACCTCAAAAGTTAGCTTTCCCCTCTTAACATCAATGATGGCTTCAGCTGTAGCCAAGAAATGCCTTCCTAGGAGTATAGGAATTTGAGAGTCCACTTTTATCTCAATGATAACGAAGTCAACTAGAATATAGAATTTGCCTATCCTCACATGAACATCCTCTAACACACTAACAGGATACTTAGGAGATCTATCTACATGTTGTAACAAGATGTTGGTCGGTTTCATCTTCCTCATACCTAACTTAGACACTGATAGAGGCATCAGGCTAACTCTAGCCCATAAATCGCACAGAGCTCTCTCAAAGTTCATGGTTCCAATTTAGAAGGAGATGGAAAAACTTCCGGGGTCCTTTAACTTTTTGGGAAGCATGTTTCTAATCATAACACTGGTATCAACGGTCATCGTCATCGTCTCATGGTCCTCAAATTTTCTCTTGTTAGAGAGGATCTCCTTAAGAAACATGGCATAAGTGTGCATTTGGGATAACGCCTCAGTGAAGGGTACATTGATGTGGATCTTTTTAAGGAATTCCACAAACTTTTTGAATTGGGCCTCTACCTTAGCCTTCACAAATATTTACAGGTAGGGGATGGGTTGTTTATAAGGAGCAGGAGTTACGTAGGGAGCCTCCTTCTCAACTTCATCAGAACCTTCCATTTTAGGTGGCGCTGGTTTGTTAACCGTAACATCATTACTCTCATTGGTACCACCCATAACTTCCTCATTGTTCTTACTAGAATTTTTCTTTACCTCTTTCCCTTTTTCCTTAGGGCCAACCAAAAGTTTATCACTTCCTGTCTTCACAACATTCATTTGTCCCACAGGATTTTGTTGTTGAATAACTTGAGAGATTCTAGTCTCTAACATTTGATTCTGAATGCAAATGTTCTCTACTTTAGTGGTCAGTTGCCTAAAGACTTAATTAATTTGTGTGTTTTGATACAAGAACTCTTTATATAGGCGAGTTTGAGATGCCATGAAGTTTTCTATCATTAATTCGATATTGGACTCCTCTTGGTTGGTTTTGTAAGAAAGATTTCGGTGATTTTGCTACCCAGGGTTGTAGGTATTAGAATAGGGATTGTTTCTTTGATTGTTCAGAAAATTGACACTTTCTTGGGTAGAGCCTCTGGTGAGAATCATTTGGCAATCATTTCCACTATGTCTATTCACACCACAAATCTCACATCTGAAAGTGACGGGGATGACAGAATCAACAAGGCTTGGTGTAATAAGAGTAGCAGGGGAGATGCTCAAGTTTTCAATCTTTTGATAGAGGGCATCAAAATTAGCATTCATATGATCAAACCGACTCACTTCATAGATCCCTCTGATTTTAGGGGTGGTCTTAGCAGCAACTTTTTGCGGGCTTCCCCAAGAATGATTTTTGGCCATTTCCTCAATAAGGTTATAAGCTACGTCTTGAGGGCTATTCATGAGGGATCTGCCAGAAGCCGCATCAAGGGTCATCCTAGTGGAATGGAGGAGACCGTTATAAAAGGTGTGGATTATCATCCATTTTTCAAACCCATGGAAAGGGAAAAACCTTAACAAGTCCTTAAAATGCTTCCAAACGTCAAACAAAAATTCCCCCACCTCTTGCTTAAAGTTATTTATCTCATTCCTAACTTGGGTTGTCTTACTTGGTAGAAAGTATCGCGCAAAAAAAGAGACTTTTAATTGAGGCCAAGAAGTGATGGAGTTGGCGGGTAAAGATTAGAGTCAAGCCCGTGCTCGTTCTCTTAGGGAGAAAGGGAATAGTCTAAGGTGAATAGTGTTTTCGTCGACGTCATTTTCCTTCACAGTGCCACAATTGTCTACAAAGATGGATAAATGTAGATTTGGATTTTCCGAAGGTGATCCCGAAAACTGGTTTTGTTGGACCATACCTATAAATGACGGTTTAAGATCAAAATTATTTTTCTTAATAGGCAGGTTCATAATACTACAGTGTGGTTCCTCATCCGTGGGAATCACATAATCTTTCAAAGGTTTCGTGTCGGTAACATGGGCATCCATCGCAAGCTGTTTTTGAATTCGGCGTCTTTCTAGCAAAAAGCGCTCGATTTCATCAACTGGTTCAACTAAAGTATTAGCAGAATGCGTTCTTCGCATACAAAGGTAGTAGTAAGAATTTAAACAGATAATATAAAACTCCAGTATCTACGATGATCAAATAGAACTTCAATATTAATGTTATTGGTCCCCAGCAACGGAGCCAAAAACTTGACATGCCGCAAGTGCATGACTAATGTCAGAGTAGTAAAACAGTATCGAACCACATATACCAATGGTTAAGTACTGATTTCTATCCTATCGGTGTAAAGTTAGAGTGACCGAATAATGGGTTTTAAAAACAAATTAAACAGAAAAGCAATTATAGCTAAACAACTTTAAAAACGAGTAAAAATTATATAAAGTAAGCAGGACATAGGGTTATGACTCCTATCATAGACTTCTTCACATGACCTAAGCATTTATATTACGGAAATTCTGACTCAGTTTAAAGAAAAATAGTTAAAATAGCAACACCTGCTCTCTCCAGCGTATTGCCCCACCTCTAACGAATGGGACGCTCGTCGGCTCTCGCTCACCTATAAACGTTCATTATTGGTATTTACTTCTGCACAAATATTTAAAATGGGACCTTTCTCAATTAAATCCGATCACTTTCGTGACTGGGGATTTAACTATTTAAAAATCTGCTTTCCAGTATTGCCTATTGATCGTGAGTATCAGATCAGATCCTGTTGGAGTGGGCCACCAAGTACGTCTGAGGTGCTGGTCGTATGGAGAGGAGGATGGGTGTACCTGCAAGGTACTCCGCGCTCAAGTAAGAAAGGGTCAGAGAAAAGGGGCAAGTACAAAGTATTAGTTCGTAGGGTGGATATTTGATACCTGACCCTCTCAAGCGAGATGGTTTAAATAGTGCCCCCAGCGCGTGGCCAACGGTCCTATTTTCGGGGGAAATAACCGTTTTCTCGAGAAAATAGGTAACTGCCTAAACTAGCCGTTACGTCGGGCATGGTGCCCAAAACTAGCCGTTATGTCGGGCACGGGGGTAGTTTCGGGCACCTGCCCCCTAGCTATTCGGGGAATGTGTAAGCCGTACGGAACGGGCAGTTGATTCGGGGAGGACAGTGTAGTCCTTGCCCGGTGGTAGGGGCAGAAAGATAACTTTTGCCCCTCTGTGGATTGGACTCAGACAATTGGGTCATTACTGTAGCAGAAGTGGATTGGGCCGTGCCTGGCCATTGGTCCAGTCCAGAACAGGAGTCCCCCCAAGTCGTTGCTCCCGAGCATGGGAGTAATGACTTAAGGATAGCTCGTGGCTTCGGGGAGCCAAAATAGGTGCACGGTAGAGGCCGCCTTGGGGTGCCCGTTGTTCTTAGTGTCCGTGTTGTTCCTGGTCATAGAAGATCTTCCCGTCGGACGGGGAGACTAACAGTTAGATGGAACTGGAAACGTTGGGGTGCCACGTGTACCTAGAGTTCTGTGCAGCCGCTTCTAGGTAATGATGGCTAGTTAATATCTATGATGACCTACGGGGGCGTGTCGTTGCATGTGCCCCTCTGTATAAAATGGGCAAACTCGTTTCATTTTGAATTTTTTCGCTCTCATTTCTCTTCGTCTCTTTCAGAGTCCTTGCTCGTTTGCGCTGCCAGCTTCTTCGGCCACAGTGTTAGACTTCGGGCAATCGTCTTCATCCTCCCTAAATCAAGTAAGTTTGCTGATCTTCTGCTTTGTTACTCTTTCTGGTGATTCTTAGTAGATTGCATGCGGTTAGGATTAGGTTTAGAGGATGATTAGCTTCGTTCCCGGTGGTCGTTGGTGGTGGACGGTGGTTACGCCATCTTCCGCTGTCGGTGCGCCGTCGGGCTTCTAGGACGTTTGAGTGAGGAGGGTGGTTCACGGTGTTATTGCGATGACGACGCATGTGTAATCGTCATGGTGTTTCATCTTCTGGAGTGACGATGAATTTTCCAGTCGAATATCTCCAGATTTCGGTGAAGCTTTGCAGTTTTCGATGGAGCTTTAAACGGAAACTGGTCATCGACTCTGGGAAGTTCCTCGTCTGGGGGTGATTTGTTCCGAGCGTTTCCTCGTGGGGAGGTTTTCGAAATCCCTTGTTGATGTTAGGGCTTAGGCTGGGGACGTTGTCCTTAGCCCTTTGCGTGCCCTTTCACCTGACTAGCGGTGGAAGGGTGGATTTGATTTTCGTCGAATTCACTTTTTTCTCTGCTTTTCAGGTGATCGATATGGCGATAGGGCCAGATGAAGAGATTGTTCTGGATTCGTCCGAGGAGGAGGCAAGTTTCTCGGACAGTAGTAGTTCGGTAGCCTCCAGTGTCCCCAGCGAGGGGGAGGAGGAGGAAATGGATGAGATGGACGAGGATGTCGTGGAGGGTGCCTGGAGGATTCCACGGAAGAGTGGGAGGTGGCCGAGCACAAGTCTACGTTTGCCACGAATCAGGGGGACGTCCATATGATTGTAAGGCCGGAGGGAGAGTGGAAGGTGCACTTTCCCTCCGGGGAAGACATAGTATGCACGAACTTCGGGGAGCACTTCATAATGTATTAGTACGCCTTTAAGGAATAGGGCTTGAGGCTGCCGTTCACTAACTTCCAGTAGTCAGTGTTCGTGCACTTATGTTTGGCTCCGACGCAGCTGCACCCAAATTCGCTGGCATTCATCCGGGCGTTTGAGTTGACATGTGAGTTTTTGAAGATCGGGGCGACTCTCCCATTTTTCTTCACCGAGTTTCATCTTCAGTGGCAGACCACGGGGATGAGGCACGGTTGGGTCTCGCTGAAGCAGCCTCACAAACTGTTCAAACCTTTCTCAGAATCAATACGAACTTTTAAGGATAGGTATTACATTATCGAGCCTGTGTCTGAAGCTGCCCAGGATAACACTTTTGTCTAGGAGGTTGAGGTCGACTAGGATGGCAATGACCTGGTGAACGAGGAGGGGAAGTATATTGGGGAGAGGTTGCTCAAGTTCCCTTTTCATTAGGGACCTGATCATTTCCTAAAGGCGCCCAACGAGTATGTCTTCTAGCCGTACAATTTGGACGGGCAAGACGCTGCCTCTTATGAAAAGCTGGTGACCTATGTTAGCTCGTTTCGCTTGGCCGAGTGCGTTACCAAGAAGGGGGCTCCGATCTATGAGGACGATGGTAGTAGACGCGTGGAGTTCCGCTTTATTAACACTAAGGCACTGTTGGAGTGCAAGACTCCTGTGGATGCTTTCATGCTGCTCGGTAGTCTTTATTTGTTATGATCTGTTTGACGTATTTCTCTCTGGTATCTAATGTTTTCCCTTTTGTCTTTTGCGGGTAAGATGCCTTCTGCCCATGAGAGGATGGTTAAGAATGCGGTCACGAGGAACAAGCCTGGAACTGTTGCCCCTAAGAATCGGTTTCCTCAACGTGCTCCTACCCCTGCTCAAGCTGCTTCAGGGAGTGCCTCACCTGTCCCTACTCAAGGGTCTCCGTTGACGCTGACCTCTAGGTTCAAGCGGACAAGGGTGAGTGAAGCAGTGGATCTCAGCCGGGAACTAGAGAAGGGGAAATTTGAGCTTCCTCTGTGCATTCTGGACAGAAAATTCTTCAAAGGGACGTCCCTGGTCGTTCCCCGGGCAGAATCTCTTCAACTGCAAGGGATGGACCGCCTGAGCAAAAGGGTTTTGGTGGCCCAAGATGCTTCTGCGCTGGTCAGGATACTGGAGACGGCGGCCGTGTACGCTGAGGGGGGCTCTGTGACTGAATCCGAACTGAGAGCTTCCTGGGCTACCGTTACGTCCTTGGAGGAGACCATGAGAAAGGCCAAGGTGGAGGCGCAAAAGGCGGGGGATGCCCGGAAGACAGCGGACGAAGAGGTTACCAGATTGAAGGAGGAGAACGTGAAGCTAGCAGTGGAGAAAAAGTCAGCCGAGGAATTGGCTGATCAGCTAAAATTGGCTAGTGCTCTGGGGAAGGATGAACCCGAGGATGTGAGGGAGCTGAAGACAAGGGCTGAGCTGGTAGCTCAGATGCTGTCCGTCGAGGATGACAATATTGTCATCGGGGAGGAGTCTTTCAGGAACGCAGTGTCCCAGCTGCGGGTGGTGAACCCCGGTCTTGACATCGTTACGGAAGGTATCCATTATTTGACGCACGTCGAATACAGGCTTATTGTCAGGCCGGACTCCCTCCTTGAAGAGCATGTAGAGAATCAGACCCCGGAAGGCCAAGATCTCCCGCCCGTTGTCGAGCAAGTTGATGATACTGAGGAATCAAGTGATGTGTGTTTGTTGGTATTTGTCCGGCCTGCGTGCCGTGTATTTCTGATATAACCTATTTTGTTTGGGGGTGTGGCCCCCCTTTTATGTAATTCCGTGCAATTATGGCCCTTGAGGCCTGTTTTAATTGTGTGCACGGTGTTTCTGGCCAGTTCTATGACTTGCATGATTTTACTTGCTTTATTTTTTGCTAAGTGTTGTAGCCATGCTCGTTGTGTATGCATGCCCGCCTAGTATAGGGAGCATTTTGATTTATGTGTTAAGTTTCGGGGGTTGCTCGTGTAGATGAGTTCAGCAGTGCGGGGTACTGATCGAACGGCCGGGGAATGTCCTGGAAGGGATGCAGAGCTCAGGTTGCATTTGAGGCTTGAGTTCGCAGCGTGAACGTCCCATCGCGAGCTGGGGTTCTGCCAATCATGGTACTTTGACGACGGCGATGCTCGATTGAGGACCGCTGTCTAGCAGAGGCCTGGCTCATTCCTGAGTGAGGTTCTACTTTACTAGTATGCGACGCTTGTACCTAGGCGTGCATCGTGGCCGGTAAATGACTCTCATTGTGGTGACAGGTCGAATCGATGATTGTGGCTTTAGCTGTAGTATTGTTTCAGCCTTTCAGCGTTCCAAGGACGAGCAAGTTCTTCCCCGTTGAGGTGTTCAAGGAAATAGGCCCCATTCTCCATTTTTGCTTGGACACGATAGGGTCCTTCCCAATTAGCTGCCAGCTTGCCTTCGCGAGAGTCTTTATGGTTTCTTCTTAGGATGAGGCTGCCCACGCCAAACTCTCGTCGTATGACTTTGGCGTTGTGCCTGATGGCGATTTTTTGCTTCAAAGAGGCTTCGCGGAGGGTTGCCCCCATCCGGATTTCCTCGACGAGATCGAGTTCCTCTCTTAGTGCTTCATTGTTCATTTCCTCGTCTAGTGGCGATTATGTCCGCCTAGAGGGTACGTGAACTTCGACGGGGATCACAACTTCTGTTCCATATGCTAGGCGAAAAGGCGTTTCTCCGGTTTTAGAATGTGGAGTAGTGCGGTAGGCCCATAAAACGTTGTGCAGCTCCTCGACCCAGGCTTTCTTTGTTTCGTCCATCCTTCGTTTGAGGCCTCGGAGGATGACTCGGTTCGCTGCTTTGGCTTGCCCATTGGTTTGAGGATGCTCGACGGACGTGAAGTGTTGCTTCGTTCCTAGTTATGCGACAAAATCCTAGAATTTCTTGTCCGTGGATTGTGTCCCATTGTCCGTGACTATCGCTTAGGGAATGCCAAACCGCGCGAGGATGTTTCGTTTGTAGAAGTGCAGTATGTTAAGGGCAGTTATTTTGGCTAGAGCCTCTGCTTCTATCCATTTTGTGAAGTAGTCTACGCCCACTATTAGGTATTTGTTCTGATTTGATCCCACCACGAAAGGTCCTAGGATATCCAGGCCCCACCAGGCAAATGGCCACGGGGAGGACATGGCCTTGAGCTCGTTAGGTGGAGCCAGGTGCATGTCCCCATGTCGTTGGCATTTATAGCATTTCTTTACGTGTTCTTTGGCGTCATGCTGCATGGTTGGCCAGTAGTAACCTGCTCGGAGGGCCTTGCGGGCAAGTGATCTTCCCCCGAGATGTTGGGTGTTGATTCCTTCGTGGATCTCGCGCAAGATATGAGCGACCATTTATTCTTCGATGCATTTGAGTAGCGGGATGGAGAATCCTCGCCGGTAGAGTTTATCTTCGATCAGGACATAAAAGCATGCCTGCCGCCTAAATACGCTGGCCTCCTTGGGGTCGAACGGCAATTCGTCTCTGGTGAGGTAGTTATAGACGGGGGTCATCAACAGTTGTTGTCGCCGATCACCTGTATGTCGAGAGTCAGGGAAGCGTTCTCGATGCTGGGTCGAGGGAGAATCTCCTATATGACGGATTTGTTTCCGCCTTTTTTCTTTGTACTGGCTAGTTTGGATAAAATGTCTGCTCGGATGTTGTGTTCGCGTGGAACATGTCTCACTTCTGCCGTAGTGAATTTCTCCATTTCCTTTTTGACCAGGGCTAAGTATTCGGCCAGGTTGTCTTTTTTGGCTTGGTATTCTCCTCAGACATGAAGGGCGACGAGTTATGAATCCGTGCAAATGAAGACTTCTTTTACGCCCAAGTCCCCGGCTAGACGTAATCCAGTGAGGAAGGCTTTGTATTCTGCTTGGTTGTTGGAGGTAGGGAAGGATAGAGTGAGCGATACTTCGACGATGATACCTTCGTCGCTCTCAAGTATGATGCCCGTGCCGCTTCCCGCCGAGCTGGAGGCACCGTCCACGAAAATGGTCCATTTGCGTGCCCCGTCCGCGGGGGAGTCAGAGAATGTCATTTTCGCGACGAAGTCGGCCAGGGCTTGGGCCTTGAGGGCTTTTCTGATTTCATATCGGATGTCAAATTCGGACAGTTCAAGCGACCATTTGAGCATCCTGCCGGCCATATCTGGCCGTCCCAACAGCTGCTTTACGGGTTGGTCCGTTCAAACTGCGATCGTGTGGGCTAGGAAGTAGTGTCTTAATCGCCTAGCCACGTTGACAAGGGCTAGAGCCACTTTCTCTATTTGCTGGTACCTTAACTCTGGTCCTTGTAGCGCCTTGCTCGTGAGGTATATTGGCTTCTGTCCGTCAGGCGTTTCACGGATAAGGGCGACGCTTACTACCTCGGTTGCCACGGCGAGGTAAAGGTAAAGATTTTCGCCGTTGTTCGGGCGAGAGAGGACTGACGGCTCTGAGAGTGCTCGTTTCAGATGGAGAAGGGCTTTGTCACACTCCTCGGTCAATTCGAACGCTGCCTCCTTGCGGAAGACTTGAAGAATGGCAAACCGTGTTGGGCGGACTTGGCCACGAAACGAGACAGCAACACGAGCATCCTGTTGAGGGACTGGATGGATTTCTTTGACTTGGGCATAGGGAACTCGGAAAATTCCCGGCACTTGTCGGGGTTGGCTTCGATTCCTCATTCAGTTAGATAGAAACCGAGGAACTTCTTCGGGTTAAAGCGCATTTTGTATTTCCTGGCCTGTTCGAAGACCTTTCACCAATGGGCAGTGTGATCGACTTCCTTGTGGGATTTTACGATCATGTCATCCATGTAGACTTCGAGCATGTCGCCTATTTCTCCCCGGAAGACCTTGTTCATCATTCTTTGGTAGGTCGCTCCTGCGTTCTTCAGGCCGAAGGGCATTACGTTGTAGTAATAGTTGCCCGACTCAATCATGAAGGCCATATATTTTTTGTCACTCATTTCCATCGGGATTTGATTATATCCCGAATAGGTGTCCATGAATGGTAAAAGTTTAAAACCGGCAGAATTATCAACAAGTTTATCAATATTGGGGAGGGGGTAGGCATCCTTCGGGCATGCCTTATTAATATCGGTATAGTCAATGCACATTCGCCATTTTCCATTAGATTTCTTTACAAGTACAACGTTGGACAGCCAAGTGGTATACTTGGCCTCCGAAATAAATTTGGCCTCGAGTAGGTCCTTTACAACTTTCTCTACAACCTCCATTTTCTTCGGAGACTGCTTTTTCCTACGTTGTGCTATGTCCTTGATGGCCGGGTCAATGGCCAGTTGATGTCAGGCGACAGATGGGTCCAAGCCGGGCATCTCGGCGGCACTCCAGGCGAAGAGGTCGACGTTCTCACAGAGGCATGCTTTGAGCTGCTTCCTTGCGATATCGGGCAAGTCTGCTCTAATCTTCACACCCCGCTGGGGGTCGTCTCCGAACAGGACGAGCTCGAAGTTGCCGTCTGGGATTGGGTGCATTGGATGCGAGCTGCTGTTGGACGAGGCAAATGAGGTGGCCGAAGCTGCTTGGTCCCCCTGTTGGTCTTCTTCGGGGAAACGACTGTCGAGGTCGATGAAGTCGACCTGAGGCAGAGGCTTGGCCTCTTCAGAACTGCTGGACAAGGATGGTTTGCTCGATACCTTCGGCTTGGTCATGATGGAGTTGAGCCCCTTTGAGGCTGCTTCGAAGCATCGTCGGGCGGCTTCGATGTCACCGTGGAGGGTGGCGACCATCCCTTTCGAAGTGTAGTACTTCATCTTGAGATGGACGGTTGACGGGACTGCTACCAACTCGGCCAAAGTTGGTCTTCCGAAGATGCATTGGTACAGAGACGGGTAGTCAATCACCAGAAACTGTACCTTGACGGATCTGGCCGTCTCAGCTGATCCAAAAGTTACGATCAGTTCGATGTATCCCCACGGTTTAGCCACTGATCCGTTGAATCCCTGTAAATCGAACCCCACATAGGGGTGAGGTGTGATTCGTCCAGCTGGAGCGTTGAGAACAGCTGGGAGTACATGATGTCGACCGAGCTGCCCTGGTCGACGAGGATTCTGCGAACGTCAAAGTTCGCCATTCGGACCCTTACGAGAAAAGGTAAGCTCAAGTTCGGAGATCCACCGAGGAGCTTTTCCCGGTAGAAGGAGATAGGGACGAAGCTTTTCTGGGGCTGGTCGAGCGTGGTCACTTTATTGGAGCTCGTGTTGATTAGATGCTCGAATTTTCTTTTCACGGAGCCCACCATGACTTTGTTGAATCCACCGCCGGAGATGACCATAGCGGAGGGAAATGTTTCCCACGGGTTGTGGGCTGCGAAGTAGGCAGGGGCATTGAGCCTGTCTGGGATGTAGAAGTCCTCCGGGCGCGTCACGGACATGGCCACCTGGATGTTTGGCTCTTCCAAGGAAGGTATCTCTTCCTCAACTTTCTTGGACTCCTAGGCGTCCTGCCGAGGAGCGTCTTTCTTCTTTGTGAATTATTTCAGGTGCCCGTCCCTGATTAGTATCTCGATGGCATCCTTCAGATGGATGCAATCTTCTGTAGTATGGCCGTGACTTTTGTGGAAACGGTAGTATTTTGATTTGTCGGCGTTGGGCTTGGCCGACAATTGCATGGGGAAGCGGACCCCTGCTTGTTTGAACTCCGAATTTTCACATTCGGATAATATTTTCTCTCTCGAGACGGCGAGGGGGGTGTAATCGTGGAATCGCCCAGAGGGGCCCTGGTCATCGCGGGAGTCTCGAGGACGATCCTCGCGCCTTCTTTCGCCTCGACGGGACAACGAGGCTTATTCGCCTCGGGAGGCCCGAGCGTTCTCCTGGTGGCGGGATGCCCGGGAGGTGTTGGCCGCTACTTTCTCTTTGTACTGGATGTGCGATTGGGCTTTGAAGAGTAGGCATCTAGGTTCCTCGGAGGTGCGAGGCCGACGACTATAGAGAATTTGGAGCCTGGGCGGTGCCCTTGCTCGAGCAGGAATTTCTTCATCTCGTCTGTTGTAGGGACCTGTACTGCTTCTTTGTTGAACCTCTCTATGTATGCCCGGAGAGGTTCGTCTTTCCCCTGGATTATGGTCCCGAGGGAGGCTCCGGTCTTAGGGTGGTGGCGTGATGCAGTGAAGTGGCGGGAGAACATCCTGCTCAGTTGCCTCCACGAAGTGATGGATTCCTCGGACAACTGTGTGTACCATGTCATTGCCCCTTTTCGGAGCGTGGTCGGGAATAGTCGGCATTTAATGGCGCCTCGGACACTGCGGTAGTCCAATAGTGCGTCTATATTCTCGATATGTTCGTCGGGGTCCATCGTACCGTCGTCGTACCCAGTGACGGGGGTTTCTCCAGGCCCTTCAGAAGACGAGTAGCCAAGATTTCCAGTGATAATGGGTCTGAAATTTTGGTATCAAACGTGTGATGTTAAGGTGCGATGTCACAACAACACACTCTGCACAATGGACAAAATAAACAGCAGAAAACACACCAAATTGTTCACCCAGTTCGGTCTAACTACCTACGTCTGGGGGCTACCAAGCCAGGGATGAAATTCACTACTTGTAGAATTAATTTACAGACTCAACAACCCAGTTGACAATCTCCTAAACTTAATTCCTACTAGTGACTTTCTACCTAAGAAACCACTTAGATATGAGAACATTACTCACTCCCTAAAATAATACTCAAGGAACAACCTCTTTGAGCAACCTTGATCTTACTTCACAGCTTTGATCAAGTAATAACTCTCTATTGCTTCACAGCTTCTAAGAGAGGACAGAAAACGACTCAGCAATTCAACCTAGAATTCTGTATATAAAACTCGTACAAAATACTCAAGACACCCAGCCTATGCTCTTGATCTTCTCTCTGTATTTCTGTCGCTTTTTTCCTTTGGTCTTGTACGCTTTATATAGCAACCTGAATTGGACTTGGACCAGCTACAATATCTGACCTGATTTGTTATTTAAAACTGAATATTTAAAACAGATTTTCTCCTAAAATCTTTTTAAATCTTCAACCTTTTAAATCTCCTACAAATCTGCACCAGATCTCCTATGCAGCGAAGAATATCTAACCCAAGATATTCGCATCCAATGAGACAGCTTGCTCTCCATAATTCCAGCTAACACGCAAACCCTAACAGCATCACAACCTGATGTTATTAATTCTGCAGATCTAATGTCACAACATCACCATGTGACATCAGACATCCAACTTCAGCAATTTAAATACTTAACACAACCCAGTGTTAAGACTCAATGTTGCAACATCACCACCTTGACATCAACATTGAACATACTTTGTTTTACCAAAATTCCAGCCAATCCAAGAACTAACAATCTCCCCTTTTGGCTAATTTTTGCTAAAACAATCTCTACACTCTACACCTTCAGAGACTTCAGCAGCGGAAAAACTTCAATCAATGATTTTGAAACTCCAAGCAGCAGCAGCATCTTCAATTCTCTTCACAAGGAGCATCTTTAATAATTCTCTTCACAAAACTCTGCTGCACACATTTCAACATTAGCAGCATCTTCAATTCACTTCAGCATCCAGCAGCAGCCACATCATAAAAACTTCAGCATCATAAAAACTCTGCTGCAGCACCATCTTCAACAGCAACAATTTTCAACATTGTTGCTCTCCCTCAATCAAGAACCAGCAAAGCCAGCTGATCACACAGTTCAGTAATTCAGTAATTACTCATTACTCCCCCTTAAATTCTGCATATTCCTTTGACAGCACCACAACTCCTTTGACAACATTAGACAATCATTTGACATTTGTACTTTTGGCTTTCTTTCTTTGGCTACTTCTCCCCGTTTTTAGCCACAATTAGACAGTCTTCAATCAGAAGCCCTATTAACTACAGTTAGTACACCCTAGCTCTCATTGTTAGCCTCACAGTTAGCAACCAGGCAAAACAAATCATAGAATAGAGAAACATAAAATGGTGCATATAACAACACAAGATTCAAATTACATAACCAAGCACATTAAGTGCTGAAACAAAGACAGAAAATAAAACTAAAACTACTAATTAGGAGAAACATTAACAGCTTTAGTCATCTGAGCTGAGATCATCAACTTCTTCATCTTCTTTTGGACTGTCATTGTCATACTCATCTGTCTTATCAGCAACTACTTTCTCACTTTCTTTTTCCTTCATCTTCAGAGACATAAGTGATTTTTTAAACTTGTCTTTCCTTTCAATGTTTACTCTGATGACTTCATCTAGTTCTTTACAGGTTTCCTCCAGTTCAGCAATCATATCAGTCTTGACATGAGTATGATTAGTAGATGTTGAGGCAGATGCTTTGACATTATCAGCAACATGTTTTCCTTTAAATAGCTTCTGATGAAATGACAATCCAGGCTTCCTTCTACACACACTATCATCCTGGTTAAGAATCCCAGGATGCTGAGACAGAATTATCCCACAAATGAGGGATGGAAATGCAATAGTCAATTTCACAGCTCTTGTTGCAGCGTGCTTGATAGTCTGATTATAGATGTAAGAGCCATAATCAATTAGTTTCTTTGTTCCAATGGCATAAACTAATTTTCCCAGCCCAGCAGAAACAAAGGTCTTGTGGTTAGTAGGAACCCAGTTAACCGCACCTATTCTATGAAGAAGAGCATATTTCACACTTAATAAACTTGCTGATAACTTTCCTCTTGAAGGCCAAACTTCTACTTGACCAGCTGTGATCTCTTTGCAGATAACATTATTAGAAACTTCTAATTCTCCATCATCTTCCTCACTTCTTCCTAAGTAGGCATTGATCACCTTAGGAGAGAACCAGACACACTTACCCCTGATGGTAACTCTTCTGAAGGTTAGGCTTTTGCTGTTATCAATAGACTCAGGGATATTCACTATAAATTCTCTGACCAGTCTATCATAGCAACTAGACAATCCTGACACTGTCCTTATAAGACCATCAAACTTAATTAGATCTACAATTCCAGTATATTCTAAGTCATCTCCTACTAGCTCTCTTTCCAGAGCTATCCTTCTTTGGCTCACACAATTCCACATGGATGCACTTCTGGCACAGTGAAATGAGATGTTATCAGGTACCTGATTACCAGCTCTCTTCATCACAGGGTTGATGTCTTGAACATCACACTCTGAATCTGATTCTTCCCTGATTCTCCTCTTCTTGCCAGACCTGGTAACTTTGCTCCACGACTTGGGAGAGTCTTCAACAGAAGTCCTTTTCTTGACCATGTTTTCATTAGGAAGAGACTCCACTCCTTTCCCTTTCCTATCCTCCCTTCTTCTGGCATTACCAATGATATCACTATCAGATGAGTCCTCAACATCTATAACCTCAACCTGATCCTTCCCTTTACACCTGTGACTTTCATTCCTGGGGGACGATGTTCTGACATCAAAGAAGACATCAGTATCTTCAAGATCTTCTTCTTTATTACCACTTTCAGCGTCTCGAATCATAGTCAAGGCCAGTCTTTGAAGATTTGTGTCCTCACTTTGAGAGTCCACCTGTTTAGCAGGCATTTGCCTTAATGGGACAGAAATCCCTTTCACCCGTATTCCCTTCTCAAGAATTTTGGTGGCAATCTGCTCCAAATGCATGTCCACATCATACTTCTCCTCAACAGCTTGAGAGGATGATGACCTAGTTTCAGTTTTATTTAGCTTGGTTGAATGTTTAGAGTTACCTGAGTCTGGAAGTGCCATAGGAATGTGTTCTTTGTCACCAAGTTCTTTTTCCGAAGAAACCCTAGTTCGTACATGCGCAGGTCTTTGAGAATTAGAGTTCTTGGATGGGGAAGACATCATTCCTTTGTAACAGACTAGGTTTAGAGAAGATTTTTCTATTCTGTTGAGGGAGATTAACCGTTGAGACGAGAACCCTTTGATAAATCTTGATATAGAATCAATGTGGTAAGGCGCCTGATTTTGAGTACCTCTTAAAGACCAATTGCTAATTTTCTCCCTCCATAAAGAATTCACATCAGAACTCATTAACTCTGAGTGATCTTTCAACATCCTGACGTCATAGTCTGATGTTATAACATTAACTTGAGCATCATTAGTTGACTTACCTTCAAGGGAAATCCACTGATAGCAGTTATCTTTGGTTCTGGCACCCTTCATAACAACTTGATTATGCTCACTAGATACCACACACTCATCTTTGGTGTAGTTAACTTTATACCCTTCATCACACAATTGACTTATGCTGATCAAATTTGCATTTAAACTATTGACAAACAGAACATTGTCAAGTTCAGGTCTACCATCACCTTTCACTTTTCCAACTCCTGCAACTACACCTTTCTCGCCATTGCCAAACATAACCTCATGAGAGGGACAATGACCGACTTCAACTATCAGAGTTCTGAATCCAGTCATATGCTTTGAACATCCACTGTCAAAGTACCATGTATCCTTATCAACCTGGCTATCTGAGGTGTGGGCTAAAAGACATTTCACATACTCCTTAGGAACCCATTGTTTAGCAACTTTAGGTCTGACCTCCTTTGGTTTGCTTTGAGGAGCAGATTATGGATAACCATGCAATTTAAAACAAGAGTACTGCATATGTCCAAACCTTCCACAATAGAAGCATCTAACTCTGTCATCTCTGAATTGGTTATATCTTCTACCATTATGATATTGCTGTGGCTTCCACCCATAGTGTTGTCTCCTACTTCCAGAGTTGGTCTGTCTTCTATGGTGCTGTTGTCTTTTACCATAGGTAGACTGTCTCCTAAACTAAGGATGTTGTCTTCTAGGTTTTCTCCTATGGTGATGAGGCTTCCTTCTTCCATAGTGATGAGGCACAACATTGTTGTATACATATCCATACTAGTTTTCCTGATGTTGAGACATCTGATGAGACATGTTTTGTTTGAACCTTGCAGCCTGCATGCTCTTGTGATATTGGGGAGGCATATACTGACTAGCTCCTTGAGGCTGCATCTTCCTCTGATGGGGACCATTCTTTTTCTCAACATTCTGAGGCTGAACAACCTCCTTAGGGGTAAGATCCTGTCTCTTTGTTTTAGACATTGGTTGGGACACTTCCTCCTTTGTTCTTGAAATGCTTGCTTCAGCAGAAACCTTTTTCTCAGCCACAAATCCTATACCTGTCTTATCACCAGCAACCTTTTCTGTCTGAAGGATCTTATCAAGTGTGTCTGTACCACAGTTCAGCATCCTAACAGACTTGGTCATATGATCAAGATGAGCTTTAACCAGTACAACTTCATTTTCCAGATCAGCTTTTTCATTCTCAAGCTGAGCAATCTGTGGCTTGTGGCACTTATTTTCTTGACAAATCTCAGCACTTTTTAAACACAGCTCTTGATAAGTAGATGCTAACTCCTTATACGTTATTTCTCCATCACTGGAATCATCATCAGAAACAACAGTTCCTGTTTGTAGCACCCCAAAATTTGCCCTCCTTACTTTATTACTAACTGGCTTATGCTTCACTTCATTTTGCATTATCATGTGTGCATATCATTGGTTCTTAGCATGGGGTCAAGGTGCCTGAGGCAGTTCAAGAGGAGAAGATGTTCTTCAAAGGGTCAAACAAGAGTCCTTGTATTGTGGATCACTCTCTCCTAACCGGTGCAGAAATTAGGGTTTTGAGATTCTTGGGTTTATTGCTCCAGTGGGCAAGCTTCTTGGGTTTTTATCATCACCAAATGGCATATCTCATCTTTGTTGGAGAGGATACACATCATATTCAGAGGAATTTGGATTTGGAGACTGTGTTATTTCCTCCTAGACTAAGGGTACCAAAACTAGGGTTTGCTATAAAGTCAGTTTATTTCTGATTTTTTGGGCAAGAATTGATTCCATGGTATTCCTTGGGTCCCTAAGTATCTAGGAATGGAATATTGTCCATTAGTCTGGTTCATAAGAAGTTCAATTGGCCAATGGATTGGGAATCAGGAGAATTGGGGAAAAGTCAACAGTGAGAGGGGAAGTCAACTGTGAAATTTTGAGGTTCTCTTCAAGGGTTTCAAGGTCTCCCATCCTCATATGGTCATCAAAAGTCAAGTTTCATACCATTTATCAAGAATCAAGGGTTGGTACAAAAGTTACTAAATATGGAAATAACCTATAATTTGAAAGTTTCCTTTTTGGGCAAGTTCTTACACTGCATTCAACTTGACTTTTCATCAACAAAGAAGCTTCAAATGAATTTTCCTCAAACATGAAAGTTGAAGATATTTTTCTCCCCTTTCCAAAAAGTACTAGATGACCTCCATATCCTTTGTGGAACTCAAGTTATGATCAAAAGAAGGCAAGGTGATTTTTAAGGTTTCCTTATGGTTCCATTTTCATAACTTTTGCATTTTGGGACATAGTGAACTATAATTGATTCCTTTGTTTCAAGCCACATTCTAACATCAAAGAACAATCCCTAAGGATCATTTTTGGCCTTTAAATCAAGTGGATCCATGGTTTATTCATCACTTATTTTCCATTATGCAAAATTGCAAGATCATTGAAAACTCAAGAACCAAGACATCTCAAGGCCCAAATCCAATTCAGGTGTGATTAGCAATTGTTAAATAAGTGATCCATCACCAAGGGTTTGGATATACATGCATGGAGGAGGGTGTATTTCACATTATGCAAATTTCCAAAATCACCCAAAACTCAATAAGTGAGGAATTAACAAGGCCCAAGTGATTATCAGTGGATTAACCCTAGGTATTTAAAATTACTCATGCACTGATGAGAGAGAGGACACGTGACTTTGAGGAGAAAAAAGTTTGCAACCCTAAAGCTTGATTCCTTCTAATCTCACAATCCACAAGGGCTTTTCACAAGATTCCTTCACAACCTTCATCCTTGGCATCTATAGAGTCTAAATCACCCATCACTTGAAGCTAATAGCAAGGGCAAAGGTTGCGTGATCTCAGGTTGGTAACACTTTCCATGATCCTAAAACTCTATTTTTTGACATGCATAATGATCTGTGGTTGTTGCTGAGCATGATGATGTATTTTATTTTGAATGTGGACGTGTAATTTAGTTGCTGCGTGAGTTTTAAGTTTTGGATGCAAATATTATTTCATTCGATTATCTTTGTACGTTGCTTGTTTGGGATTTTTGATTTGATATTCCTGATCCTCGTTAAATTCTGGTCAGAATAGTGTACTCCTTTGCGTTTTCTGGAAAAATCTTTGTTGCAGGTGGTCGGAGAAGAGGACCGGAACTCTAGTTCCGGCGTCTGGTGCAGTCTCCGGCGAGGTTAGGGTTTGGAGGTAGGTGACGAAATCCTGACCGTCCAATTGCTTGATCCCACGGTCTAGGTTACGCCACATCACTTAAATTTTGTTTTATTTTATTTAGTTGTGTGTTTGCTCACCCATGGTTGTTATCCTGTACCCTCTGGTCATAGTCATTCATCACGCGTGATTATTATTATGTTGACTAATTATGGTGCGTCTGATTAATCATGTGGACATTATTATGCCAGCCAATTAAAAAGTCATGTGTCTATCACGTGGGGTGTGTATGGTGTCCCAATTGATTTGATGTATGTTTGCGTATCTTTATTACTGTGTGCATGAGATCTGGACCGTTGATCATGAATACTTGTTGTTTTATTTGACTGAGCGTGGAGCGTATGATTGATCTTATGGCTGATATTGATTATGAATGTTGACTGGATCTACGTGTTCTCTTTGACTGCGCTTTGGACTCTTTTGTTTGGGCCTTACTTTCCACACCCCCTCCTTTGGGCCCAGTTGCCATTCCTAACGTATTTGGGCTGCTAAACACAACCCCCATGCTTATTTCTTTATTTTTATTTAATCATTGCATTTTCATTTTCATTTTTTAAAAATAGTTAATTGCATCCCAAAATTACCAAAAAAATTCATGAAGCATTTTTATAGTTTTATAAAATTTTCCCAAATTTTATTTTTTATTTCTATGTTATTTTTAGCATCTGAAATAATTATTTCTTTATTTTCTTTTGAGTTTATTCCTTACATGCATACTCTAACTTGTTTATTTTATTTCTCATCATCCATAAAACCTTTCGAACTCATTATTTTTGTATTGTTTCACCAACACATTGAATTACATTAAAATATTTTTCTCTCATTTTTAAAATCATTTCATATTGCATCTTAGTCCTCCTCTTTTGCATATTGAGTCATGTTTCTTGTCTGAACTTTGCATAATTGTTTGAGTGACCTATCTGGAGAATTTTGGCATGAGCTTTTAATATGATGTTTGTATCTGGTTGAGGTGTTTTGGTTTTAAATTTTGTAATTTTAGAAGATGTTTTTCTAATTATGTGATTGCTCTTTGTTTGAGGCTTTCTTGTATGCTCATCCTTGATCATGTCTGATTACTTGTTTGTTTAGGCACCTGTGCCATTGCTTGGGGGTTGTTTCTTTGAGTTCTTAAACCATGTTTAGATTATTATAGGTCACTTGATTTCCATTATATGTCATTGGTGTGAGGTTGTTGCATTTGTGTGCACATGTTCAATGTTTGATTCACATGCCTCTTTTGGCTTCTCCTCTCCCTTCTCCTCATCTGTGTTTCTTCATGATTTATGTTTGGTTTATGTATGCCATGCCTTATCATTCATTTGCACTTAATTGGATGTATGGTTCTGACCTTGGAGCTTTTCATTCATTCATGTCATATACTATTCATGCTTCATCTTGCATACTTGAATATGTTTCACTTATATGCTTCCTTCTTCTTCTATTGATGTTTGATGTTTGGATACCTGTTTGCATGCCTCATGTGACACTTGTATAACATGTTTAGGCACATGTTTAGGTCATTCACATTCTGACTTGGATATTATTTGAAGCATTCTTGCATGATTACCTTGCATGTTCACTCTTTCTTCTTTTGTTTCTTTTCTGATGACTTTCTTGTGTGTTTTGCCACTTGTCTGCATTTCATTTGTTTGATCTTGTTTGGTAAACATTGGGGGTCACCTCTAACGTGTATATTCTGGTTGGGATAAGTTTCATTTGGTTTGTAACCTTTTCTCTTTGGTTTGTGACTTGCTTGGGTTTCTTTTGTCTTATTGTTACTTATGTCTGTTTTGTACTAACCTTGTATGCAGAGCCTGAGGTAAGTTATTTGAGGGTGTGGATAGGTATCCATGTTCACTCTTATTCCTTCTTTATCTCATATTTTCTTTTCTTTAGGCTTAGGTTTTTGTCAAACCTCCCCTTAGGGCCATCTTTGCATGATAACATTAGGATAGATTTTCCCCGTAGTGTTTTTTTTTTCTTTTCTTTTGAGTCCCTCTTCTCATCTCATAACATCTCTAAGATACTTAATAAGGTCAACTTTCCTTGCACACGAGCCTTAAACATAGGAAATGAAGATTGAGGGGTCCCCCTTCTCTCTTCAAGAGTGTTGAGCATACGTCCCATTGGGGGCGACCATGCGACGCATTCGCTCCCGTGTCATAGACTTTGGTTCAAGTTGAGTTATGAACTAATTCAAGTCACTTCTGTCCTAAAAAATACAAACAAACTTCAAATCTTTTTATCCTGCGGGATTGTCAAACTAAAGGCTATTTTCAAAAAGGGCACGTTACTTTCCGTCTGAGTCGTAAACAGGCATCGACCCTACTGCCGGACGCGAACTTAACGTCGCTCATAAAAAAACACCAAAAGAACTTGGTCCGAACTACATTGACTCTGAATTACCCATTGCACAAATGGGGTACGTAGGCATAGGACGTCGACGTCCTACCGAGTCTGTCTTAGTTTTTCCCTTCCCCCATTTTAGTGCAGCCATAGATGATAGGATAACTCACCCTTAGAATAGACAACAAGCGTGGATCCCATCGAGTACGATGGACGCGTGGGGTGCTAGCACCTTCCCCTCGCGTAACCGACTCCCGAACCCAGGCTATGGTTATGATGACCATTCCTTTCCCTCTTCCTCAGGTTTATGCGGTGTTCCCTTTCCCTCTCTTGGGATAAATTTACACGGCTGGCGACTCTGTTTTCAGCGCCACTCTCGCGTTTGTACCTGGATGAAAATCCCGGGAGCGACAGCTAGCGACTCTGCTGGGGACTCTGGTTGACCTATGCTGGTCCATCCCTAAGCGAGTCAATCCTAGCGCTTGCTTGTCTTTGTTCTCTTTGGGTGTTTTATTTTGCTTATTTGTTGTATTTTATTTTTTACCGCATTTACTGCATTGCATATTATTATCATCTGCTGCACTGTTCTTCTGTTTGGCGGGTTGGGGGTTCCGAGAGATAAGCCCAATACCCAGGCTTGAGCGTACACGTAGGATTAGCGTGGAAAGTAGTGTGACTCGTGTGGCATTTGGCCAGACATAGTATACATGAAAACTCCACATCCAGACGAGGTTTTCTTTGGTAATGTTCTATCATGCGCATTGGTGCAGACGATTGAATGTAACTTGGAAAATTGTTGACTCTGGCGGCCATTCAAGAGGACTCAGTAACGGCACTCCTCCCGAGACGTGATAATGGCAGACCAGAAATGGCAAACCCATTACACATGTCGATCCGAGGACTCAATGCTGGGAACTTGTTATAGGGTTTCCTTTTGGGAAAGAATCAGTGGAAGCACTCCTCGATTAGCGATAGTTCTGTACCCCAAGGGATGAATGTACTATTGCTTCTCGACCTCAGTGCCGAAACTGAGGACTTGCCATAGGATGTTTTCTTTTTAGGGGAATCAGTTGAGGCCTCCTCGATTGGTGATGATGCCAAACCAGAAATGGTGAACGTATCATCATTTCTCGACTTGAGAGCCCGTGATATTGAGGATCCTCGGCTTTCTAGTACCCACATGTGAGAGGGCAGGGTGTTTACAGGTTTGCAGGTAACCTTGACCTTCAACATACCCGGTTTTCTGAGCAGCAGATTTATCAGTGTGGTACTATGGTTATGTTGGTATTCTGGATATTTGGGCAGACCTTTGAGATTATATAGTTGTTCAGTGCAGTAGTTGTCCAGTCTATGGGGCATCCTTGATCCCATGTATGCATTTGCATAATCATTTTGCATCCTAACATGTTTATTCATTTGCAGGGCTGCATCCTAACTTTGATTATGGTTTTTGAAGACTATTAAGGATGAGTACTGAGAAGAGAAAGAACATCATAATGTACAAGTTCCCATAACTTATTCTGGATCCTGTTCTCAAGATTGTGTCTATGGCAGAACATGGGGTATTGGCAGACTTTAGAGGAGAGTATGGAAGAATCCTAGATTTTGCTCGCAATTCTATGACCCTCGCTTGCGTTGTTTCCTATTCACTGATTATCTTTTGGCTCCGACATTGGAGGAATTTTCTCTCATTCTGGACGTTTCTATTAAAGAAGAGGCTCCTTTTTATCCTTCTAACGAACTTCCTGATTTGGGGAAGGTTTTTGAGGCTTTGCATTTGGATTTGTCTTTGTTCAAAAACAACGTTGCCAGTAAGGGGGGGTGTAAAGGCTTTCATGTGAAATTTTTGATAGAACAGGCTGCTGTGTATGCTAAAGCTAGATGTTGGTCAGTTTTCAACGCCATCTTGGCTATGTGTGTCTATGGGACGGTGTTGTTTCCAAATATGAAGGATTTTGTGGACATGCACGCTGTCCGGATATTCACCATGAAGAATCCGGTACCTACTTTGCTTGGAGATCTGTATTATTCAGTGCATTATAAGAACGAGAAGAGGAGGGGAGGACCCCTTTATTTTTGTGCGCCAGTCTTCTACAAATGGTTTGCTGATCGTCTTCCCAAATCTGGGGCATTTGTTGATACTCAAGGAACATTGGATTGGTCCAAAAGATTAATGGGCTTGAGGGCAGATAATCTAGTTTCGGTTAACCGTGACTTGTTGGGCCAAGATATCATGATTAGTTGTGGAGGTCTCCCAAATGTGCCTCTAATAGGAAGGAAAGGGGGAATTAACTACAACCCTATTCTTGCTATTAGGCAATTCGGGTATGCCTTGAAAGAGCCACCAAGAGACGAGGAGGTCCAAGAATCTTTATATCTGAGTGGGGAAATTAATCCAGAACTGTTAAAAGAAGCTGCAAATACTCGGGAAGATCGTCATAAGAAAGGGAAGACTTATTTTGGGAAGAGCAACAACAGAACATTTCCTGCGTATGAAGATTGGATCCAGAAAAGGGTGGAGGAGGAGCTTTTGCCATTCTCCAAAGAACCACCATCTTACCCCTTGCTGATTGAGCCTCCTACCATAGTTGAGATAGAGAAGTTTAACAAGTTGTCGGCTGAAAAAGAAAAGCTGCGAGAAGAAAATAGTGAGCTACGAAGAGAGATCTATCAGTTGAAACATGAGCGGGGTGAAGCTGTTCACATCGTCGAGTTGAAGACAAAGCTTCTCGCTAAGACAGAAAAGGAGCTAGCTGACAAGGTCACATCCGGATAAAGGATGAAGCAAGCTCTAGAGGGTATCACTAAGGTTCTCAAGTCTAAGAAGGGGGAATTGGCCAAGGCTTTGTTGAGAATTCACAGGTTCAATGCTCACCGAAACTGCAATGGCTGATAATAAGCGAAAGGAAGACGATTATCTAGCTCAGATTGATCAGTTGAAGTTGAAGCTCAAGAAAAAAGACGCTGAGATCCTATCAGGGGTATTCCAGAGACAAGTAGTCGAGGGTCGACTCAATGAAGCCATAGCCTCCATAGAGGAGCTGAAGATCCAAGCTGAAGTGAAGAGACCTAGAAATGAGGGTCCTAGCATGGATGTTGTTTCTGGAAAAGACGCTTGGGAGTTACATTGCCGATACGTGGAAGGGATCATGCATAGGAGAGACGTTCTCATTCAAGAGCTAATTCAGAGACCGAAGCATCCCGACACCAAAAAGCTGTTCAAGGAAATTCAAGACTGGAGCAAAAAGCATAATGGATAGGGGGGATTGACACTTGTGGACTTTGATGACATGCTGTAGTTTTCTATTCTCTCTTATTGTATTTGGATCACCACCAGGCTTGTTGGCTGGGACCTATGATTTCTGTGTTCAGACTTGTTACCTTGGATTGTGATTGTTGACATTCGGTTTTCCTCTGGTTTTCTTAATATATGAGCAGAAGTTTTGTTCTATCTTGTTGTTAAACTGGAATCAAGGGGTGGATCGCCCTGCGAATATTCAAACATGTTCATTTGCATTTGCATATTCATAATCATTTTGCATAACAGGTGTTTATCTCTGGTGTTCTTATTTTGTTCTCCTCCTCAGTACAGGATTGATCAGCCAGTTCATCGGTATTCTACTCAGTCTGTGATAACCAGAGGATAGCCATGGAACAACTCCGTGCAGAGATGCTTGAAATGAAGGTTCAGATGAGGCAATTTGGGGAAGACATGTTGGTCATGTCCCAGGAGCAGAAGATGCTGAGGGAGGAGGTCAATCAGATGAAGGCTCAGTTGGGTTTGGTCACGGAAATTTTGAAAACAGTGTTAAAGATGGAAAATAGTCATGTGCTCGCTTCCACAGCAGAGGTCCTTACTCCTCCCATCTCTTTGGGATTTGATCGCGGATTGCCTCGTGAATCTCTTCCACAAGCTGAAGTTCCAGGACTTTCCCAACCGCAACCAGGTCGTGTCTCCCAAGATAAGCCTAAGAATAAAAAGTGTGCACAGAGACCGAAGCAGCCTGAAAGAGTTTTTCATCCACTCCCTATGCCATATTCTCAACTATTGCAACATCTCATTCGGTCGCAACTGGTACAGAAAATGACTTTGGCTCCTCTCACTGGTAATCCCCCACCAGGCTACAATGCAAGAGCCCATTGTGATTTCCATTCTGGGGCACCAGGGCACACTATGGAGAAATGTAGGGCCCTTCAGCACGCTGTCCAGGATCTGATTGATTCGAGGAAAATTGAATTCACACCGAGCGGCATAAGCATACAAGGTGGTCCCACTCTAGCTGTTGAAAAAGAAGTGGGTATCCCCGTTGCTTCTCCCAAAGCCACATCAGGTCAGGGGCATTTCTTACAGTCCTTGGTCTTAGAATTCCCACATCCGCAAATGTTGCCTACGCCTCGACCAGGTCTGAAGAGAAAAGTGCCTGAAAAGATTATGCGCTCGAATCGGGGTCAACAAGAGAACTGCTCTGGAAGGAGACAACAAAGATCACGAAGGCCTGAGAGAAGGTTTGATCCACTCCCTGTTCCTCACAGCCATGTTCTTGCCCGTCTACTTGAAAGTTCTTTGGTTCAACTAAGGGATGCCAAGCTTGTTCCCAACCCTATTCCTCCTGATTATGATTTGGACGCCAGATGTGAATACCACTCAGACACACTAGGTCATTCAATTGAAAACTGCAACGTGTTCAAGCACAAGGAGCAAGACCTGGTAGACTCAGAGATCATTGCATTCACTGAAGATGATATGTACATCAATTGAAGCCTCCTTTCTCAAATGAGCACTCAGTCCGCAAGTACGTCCAAATAGAATCAAGCTTCCTCAGCAATGGCAATCTTCAGCTTCTCTACTACATTTTCATTTGTAGTTTTTCATTTCTTGTCAAAGCATCGTATGCATGTAAGACTTGTTTGTTTTTTAATGATGATATTAATGCAATGAGTATGTTTTTCTTGAAGTAATCCATTCGTGTTCACTCTTAAATGTTTATATGCACTGCAATACCAATTTTCTTGTTTAGAACTCTTGAGGGAGGATGATGAGACGAAAACGCAAAATCTCTGGTTGTATGTTCAAGGATAGAACCCTGTTGAGGATGTACAGACATTTTTTCAAACCCCTAAGCACTGGAGATATAAGGGAGATAGACCCTCGTTAACCCCTTTTGAGCCTTGAAGTAGGAGTTTCTTTCGTACGAAAAAACCCTCATACTTAACCCAGGGGCAGGGTAGGCTTTAGTTAGTTTGACCGAGCGTTCAAATTTCAAGGAGAGTGTGCATCCGAGGAACCATTACCTTCTATCCCACCGTCAAGAGGTCAAGAGATGTGAAACCACGATGGTTATCCATCAACAACTAAGGAGTGAGGCAGTCACAATCCTTTCAAGCAAGTAAGGCAACTAGTGTCACACGCTTTGTTCAAAGAGGGGAATAATAAAAAAAAAGGCCCGCTAAGTCGAAACCTGAAAACAAGCGACTTAGGCAAAAGTTAGGGCATCCCGCTGGACTACAAGATTGAAAAACTCAAAGGAGTCAGTCCAGGCAAAAATTAGGGATCAGAAAAAGAGCAAAAGAAAGAAAAAGCGAAAAGCATTACAAGAGAAAATCCTCGATAAGAACAAATTCGTGTGATTACAGACACAAAAGGGATGACTGTCACTCCAAAGCCTCCTTAGTTGTCAAACCATTAGTTGCATGGGTCCTTTAAAGATCGTAAACCTTTTTAGAGATGAGCGTTTGGGTCAGATTAACTGAACATAGGACTGGAGAACATCACGAAGAGTGGGTGGGCACTGATAAATTTTGAGCCATAAATCCTTTTTTTCTGAAACCGCGAACCAAACCACGTTACAACCGTTAAAAGTCCTAATTGAAACAGGGTTTATTCTGAAAGCGTACTTCAACAGGACAGCGTTCCTGACTCCTATGAGTTGTGCTAATAAGATTTTTGTTGATATTGCATGTGCGTATCATTTTTCCATTCAAAAATCAAGGTCGCATCCCAGCTAGTGATTCGTTCACAAGGCTTGGCGACACATTTTCAATAAAACTTCAAGGTTAACATGTGTGTTGCATTAGAATTATCATTCTCATAATAAACATTTTCTGCTTGCATGTGTTTGACATCAAAGAAGCTTACACAATGAACGTCAGTCAAGAAGCTTGATCCTGCCAAGTTGGGATGCTTGAAAATTCTGAAGGACGATCATATCAAAGGGCATGCTGCCAAGAGACTCAGTGTAGAGTGGGCTCTCCCCAGTAAGTTGTGTTAAGATGTAGCCAATCTGGGGCAGTCACGTCGAGAAATCTCTCCGAAATTCAGTTATTCTGGGGCATTCATTCTAAGATCAGGGGCAAAGTCACTTCAAAGCTCATATTGGGGCAAGCCACCTCTAGAGCGTGGGAGATTGTCCACTCCTGAAAATGGTTAATTGAAAACACCTCCTCATGGTTCAAGATACTAAAGCATAGTATTTTCAAGTCATTACAATCCCTTTTGAGGTAATGTACTTCATGGATTGTGAAGACTGGGGCAGTTATGTCGAGATATGATAAATCTCTCCAAGAGTTTGAAGACCCTAGGGCAGTGCGAACGCCCGATCTTCTATAAAATCCTCTTGAGATGATTTCTTCCATTAGACCTGGTGGTCTGGGGCAAGTGAAAAGTTCAAAGAGCCGCTTATGACCATAAAGACAAGTCAGGTTGCAGGGAAACAGCATTGTACTCCCCCAGTAGGGTTGCTCTCCCCAGCATTGAGATTGCACATTTCCTCGGCAGAGCAGACCTTCCCCAGCAGGAGACTTGGGAAGTATTTTCTCTAGATCAAGACGTTATTTCCCCACAGAATCAGGGTGTTCACCTTCCCCATCCAGTCAGGAAGCGTGCTTTCACCGACGATGTCATATTCTAATCCCCAGCAAGATGGGAGTAAGGTCATTCTCCCCATCAGCAGGCTAAGTTCAGCAGTATCCCCAAGCAGGATGGTATCATTGACTGTTTTCCCCAAGCAGGATGGTATTATGGGTTGGCATCCCCCAGCAGGTCCTAAGCCCATCTGTTATTGGAAACCCTCAGTAACAGAGTTTCGGTTTCGTTATTGGCATTCATTCTCAACTTCCCCAGTAGAGGAGGAATCTCAGGTTCGATGTCACCTTCAGTAAAGGACATGTATAATCCCCGGTAGAGTGTACATGCTTTTGGATTTCATCCCCGGCAGAAGTTGTGGATCCAAAGAGTCAGTCAGCGTGATCCTTCTCAGCAGAGTCATGGATTCAGAGGATAATTTATTTTTGTCATCCCCAGCTAAATTGGTATTTTCTCTCCAGCATTTATTTTGCTGGAGGGACCCTTTTTGCATATCATAAGCATTTGAATTGCATCCTCAAACGCGTAGCATTTCCACTTCGTGTGGAGCATTACGGCAAAATTCAAACATAGGCATCCGAAGCATAAGCCAGGTTTGAGTTTTCCTTTGTCGGAAAAAAGCAGATTTCGGAGAATATCATTCGACTTTATTCCACAGGTGTTGGTTTAGGCAATATTTGATATTCCCTTGCAGAATTGTTTGCCAAGATCGTCAATCCATGATTTCATTTTTACCCCTTCGTCCAGGTGGTCCTTTGGTCTATTCCCTCAAGGTCTTTTACCGTCAGACGCCCGTCCGTGTCCTTTCAGCACCCGTCTGTGTTTGAACCTTTTGTTTCAATGCCCGTCCGTATTGACTTTTGATGCCCGTCCGTGTCCTTTCAGCACCAGTCTGTGTTTGAACCTTTTGTTTCAATGCCCGTCCGTATTGACTTTTGATGCCCGTCCGTGTCCTTTCAGCACCCGTCCGTGTTTGAACCTTTTGTTTCAATGCCCGTCCGTATTGACCTTTTGACACCCGTCCGTGTCCTTTCAGCACCCGTCCGTGTTTGAACCTTTTGTTTCAATGCCCGTCCGTATTGACCTTTTGACGCCCATCCGTGTCCTTTCAGCACCCGTTCGTGTTTGAACCTTTTGTTTCAATGCCCGTCCGTATTGACCTTTGACGCCCGTCCATGTCCTTTCAGCACCCGTCCGTGTTTGAACCTTTTGTTTCAATGCCCGTCCGTATTGACCTTTTGACGCCCGTCCGTGTCCTTTCAGCACCCGTCCGTGTTTGAACCTTTTGTTTCAATGCCCGTCCGTATTGACCTTTGACGCCCGTCCGTGTCCTTTCAGCACCCGTCCGTGTTTGAACCTTTTGTTTCAATGCCCGTCCGTATTAACTTTTGATGCCCGTCCGTGTCCTTTCACCACCCATCCGTGTTTGAACCTTTTGTTTCAATGCCCGTCCGTATTGACCTTTTGACGCCCGTCCGTGTCCTTTCAGCACCCGTCCGTGTTTGAACCTTTTGTTTCAATGCCCGTCCGTATTGACTTTTGATGCCCGTCCGTCTCCTTTCAGCACCCGTCCGTGTTTGAACCTTTTGTTTTAATGCCCGTCCGTATTGACCTTTGACGCCCGTCCGTGTCCTTTCAGCACCCGTCCGTGTCTGAACATTTTGTTTCAATGCCCGCCCGTATTGACCTTTGATGCCCGTCCGTGTCCTTTCAGCACCCGTCCGTGTTTGAACCTTTTGTTTCAATGCCCGTCCATATTGACCTTTGATGCTCGTCCGTGTCCTTTCAGCACACGTCCGTGTTTGAACCTTTTATTTCAATGCCCATCCGTATTGACCTTTGATGCCCGTCCGTGTCCTTTCAGCACCCGTCCGTGTTTGAACTTTTGTTTCGATGACCGTCCGTATTGAATCCTTTTACCTTTCCAGTGCCCGTCCGTATTGAACCTTTTTACACCCGTTCGTGTATCGTTTCGGTACCCTGTTCGTATCTGATATCTTTGACTCCTTGACAATCGTCTGTGTTTATCCCCAGCGTAGTTAACACCCGTTTGTGTTTATTTCATGACATTCCAATACATTGTTCGTGTTGTTTTCCAACGCTCGTACGTGTTGTGGCAAGTGCATAATTTATTGCTTGTTCCCCAGTGGAGTCGTCCCTCCTTTGAGGATTGCAAATTTCCGGGTTCTTTTGGTATTCAATCCCCATGAATCCTTTGAACGCATGACAGCCGTTGCTATCATACCTTCAGGACCAAGTTGATTGAATAGAGGCAGCTGTAGCACCCCAAAATTTGCCCTCCTTACTTTATTACTAACTGGCTTATGCTTCACTTCATTTTGCATTATCATGTGTGCATATCATTGGTTCTTAGCATGGGGTCAAGGTGCCTGAGGCAGTTCAAGAGGAGAAGATGTTCTTCAAAGGGTCAAACAAGAGTCCTTGTATTGTGGATCACTCTCTCCTAACCAGTGCAGAAATTAGGGTTTTGAGATTCTTGGGTTTATTGCTCCAGTGGGTAAGCTTCTTGGGTTTTTATCATCACCAAATGGCATATCTCATCTTTGTTGGAGAGGATACACATCATATTCAGAGGAATTTGGATTTGGAGACTGTGATATTTCCTCCTAGACTGAGGGTACCAAAACTAAGGTTTGCTATAAAGTCAGTTTATTTCTGATTTTTTGGGCAAGACTTGATTCCATGGTATTCCTTGGGTCCCTAAGTATCTAGGAATGGAAGATTGTCCATCAGTCTGGTTCATGAGAAGTTCAATTGGCCAATGGATTGGGAATCAAGAGAATTATGGAAAAGTCAATAGTTAGAGGGGAAGTCAACTGTGAAATTTTGAGGTTCTCTTTAAGGGTTTCAAGGTCTCCCATCCTCATATGGTCATTAAAAGTCAAGTTTCATACCATTTATCAAAAATCAAGGGTTGGTACAAAAGTTACTAAATATGGAAATAACCTATAATTTGAAAGTTTCCTTTTTGGGCAAGTTCTTACACTGCATTCAACTTGACTTTTCATCAACAAAGAAGCTTCAAATGAATTTTCCTCAAACATGAAAGTTGAAGATATTTTTCTCCCCTTTCCAAAAAGTACTAGATGGTCTCCATATTCTTTGTGGAACTCAAGTTATGATCAAAAGAAGGCAAGCTGATTTTTAGGGTTTCCTTATGGTTCCATTTTCATAACTTTTGCATTTTGGGACATAGTGACCTAGAATTGATTCCTTTGTTTCAAGCCACATTCTAACATCAAAGAACAATCCCTAAGGATCATTTTTGGCCTTTAAATCAAGTGGATCCATGGTTTATTCATCACTTATTTTCCATTATGCAAAATTGCAAGATCATTGAAAACTCATGAACCAAGACATCTCAAGGCCCAAATCCAATTCAGGTGTGATTAGCAATTGTTAATTAAGTGATCCATCACCAAGGGTTTGGATATACATGCATGGAGGAGGGTGTATTTCACATTATGGAAATTTCCAAAATCACCCAAAACTCATTAAGTGAGGAATTAACAAGGCCCAAGTGATTATCAGTGGATTAACCCTAGGTATTTAAACTTACTCATGCACTGATGAGAGAGAGGACACGTGACTTTGAGGAGAAAAAAGTTTACAACCCTAAAGCTTGATTCCTTCTAATCTCATAATCCACAAGGGCTTTTCACAAGATTCCTTCACAACCTTCATCCTTGGCATCTATAGAGTCTAAATCACCCATCACTTGAAGCTAATAGCAAGGGCAAAGGTTGCGTGATCTCAGGTTGGTAACACTTTCCATGATCTTAAAACTCTGATTTTTGACATGCATAATGATCTGTGGTTGTTGCTGAGCATGATGATGTATTTTATTTTGAAAGTGGACGTGTAATTTGGTTGCTGCGTGAGTTTTAAGTTTTGGATGCAATTATTATTTCGTTCGATTCTCTTTGTACGTTGCTTGTTTGGGATTTTTGATTTGATATTCGTGATCCTCAATAAATTCTGGTCAGAATAGTGTACTCCTTTGCGTTTTCTGGAAAAATCTTTGTTGCAGGTGGTCGGAGAAGACGACCGGAACCCTAGTTCCGGCGTCTGGTACAGTCTCCGGCGAGGTTAGGGTTTGGAGGTAGGTGACGAAATCCTGACCGTCCAATTGCTTGATCCCACGGTCCACGTTACGCCACATCACTTAAATTTTGTTTTATTTTATTTAGTTGTGTGTTTGCTCACCCATGGTTGTTATCATGTACCCTCTGGTCATAGCCATTCATCACGCGTAATTATTATTATGTTGACTAATTATGGTGCGTCTGATTAATCATGTGGACATTATTATGCCAGCCAATTAAAAAGTCATGTGTCTATCACGTGGGGTGTGTATGGTGTCCCAATTGATTTGATGTATGTTTACGTATCTTTATTACTGTGTGCATGAGATCTGGACCGTTGATCATGAATACTTGTTGTTTTATTTGACTGAGCGTGGAGCGTATGATTGATCTTGTGGCTGATATTGATTATGAATGTTGACTGGATCTACGTGTTCTCTTTGACTGCGCTTTGGACTCTTTTGTTTGGGCCTTACTTTCCACACCCCCTCCTTTGGGCCCAGTTGCCATTCCTAACGTATTTGGGCTGCTAAACACACCCCCATGCTTATTTCTTTATTTTTATTTAATCATTACATTTTCATTTTCATTTTTTAAAAATAGTTAATTGCATCCAAAAATTACCAAAAAATTCATGAAGCATTTTTATAGTTTTATAAAATTTTCACAAATTTTATTTTTTATTTTTATGTTATTTTTAGCATCTGAAATAATTATTTCTTTATTTTCTTTTGAGTTTAATCCTTACATGCATACTCTAACTTGTTTATTTTATTTCTCATCATCCATAAAACCTTTCGAACTCATTCTTTTTGCATTGTTTCACCAACACATTGAATTGCATTAAAATATTTTTCTCTCATTTTTAAAATCATTTCATATTGCATCTTATCCTCCTCTTTTGCATATTGAGTCATGTTTCTTGTCTGAATTTTGCATAATTGTTTGAGTGACCTATCTGGAGAATTTTGGCATGAGCTTTTAATGATGTTTGTATCTGGTTGAGGTGTTTTGGTTTTCAATTTGGTAATTTTAGAAGATGTTTTTCTAATTATGTGATTGCTCTTTGTTTAAGGCTTTCTTGTATGCTCATCCTTGATCATGTCTGATTACTTGTTTGTTTAGGCACCTGTGCCATTGCTTGGTGTAACACCCCCAATCTATACCCCCAAGCTATCAAAGTAGTAAATAAAAATTCAAAATTTCATCAGAGTATATTTCAATTATCATGGCATGGACAGGGAGAATTACATTATATTGAAACAAAACATACAACACCTGCTCATAAAGATATGCAACAGTGGGGTAGCAATCAACAGAGGAACTCAGTTCCTTACACCCACATTTCAGAGTTTTTAGAATAAAAGCGGAAAATCTAAAAACTGAATATCATATATATATCACATGAAAAGTTGGTCATATGTCAAGTTATATATGCACAAGCCAAAGTATATATATACATAATACACAATAATCGCAAACGTCCTCCCTAACTACCCGGTGTCACATATCAGAGCCGACCGACAAAAAAGTGAAGACATAAGCTTCACAAAAAGACCTCCAGCAACCTACTCTGCAATGCCTCATAGAGCATTATAAAACAGCAGAAGGGTGAGAAACACAATTATAATATAAATGCATATAATTATATATAACAACATAAAGATACACATATCAAGTATTCTCACCACAATTATCAAATACCAACACATAAAGCATATACCGATTATGTTCACATAATCCCATATTCACACATCATGCATATGTTTATACACAAAACATATCATTGATGATTCAATGCACTTAACACGAATGCACAACAATTCACAAATGCTATTCCGAGCTCAATCACACAATTAATCCATCTCCAATTGCATGTTAATCATGCCCAATACATTTATCACAATTGCATATCACAATGTCTCGCACATAATCAACTAAAATCATGATTTTCCACATATAACCAATGCAATCATAACTCATACAGATGCAAAGAGACCGACACAACGACTCTATACAAATGCACATGCGGTACCGACTCCAAATATTCTCAATACTAGTTCACTCAGGAACTCTGCAGAACCATCGCTAGTTACATCATTGTAACTCCCCGTCGGGCCTACGATGTTCACCCACCGCTCACACCACACACACGGGTACACGGTGTTTATGGATCACTCACACCCCACAGGCGGGCACACGATCATCTATAACCATCGCTTTAGGTCCTCAGGTTATTCTTACCTCATATTTTCGAGGCTCACGATGTTATAGCAGATTCCCTCCGAAACCGCCGTCACTCAGGACGCGACCGACTATAACCATCGCTTTAGGTCCTCAGGCTATTCTTACCTCATATTTTCGAGGCTCACGATGTTATATCAGATTCCCTCCGGAACCGCCGTCCCTCAGGACGCGACAACAATGCACATCATGATGCTTGGCATACAATGACTCATGACAACCAATGCATTTTCACACATATATGCAACCATAAACATGCATATATAATCAAATACAACACATTGCATTTATTTGCCTTTCGGCCACAATTCACCACCACAACATGCCATCACAGGTATTCACATCATATAACATCATACAAGTCATACGATATCCATATTCAAGGCACATTACATGATACACACCAATTACACACAATTATAACAACAAAAGTCGACAAAATGACTCTATTCCTAATTCTCGACATAATTAAATCGGCTAACAAATTCCAAACCATCATAATAATAAAGTACAGCTCAATAGCTTTCCAATGCATCAAACCACGCCTCAAACTGAACCACAAATCAAAAGTTATGCAGAAAACAAAATTTCACAAACAGCACTGTTCGCTGGGCAAACCCCCTCGCGAGCATTCGCTAGCACCTTCGCTAGGCGAATATTCCAACGAACCAACTACTAGCTAAAAAAAGACACAAAGTTCGCTAGGCGAACCCCTTGCCGAGCCATGGCAGCAACCACCAACATCAAAAACACCCAAAGTTCGCTAGGCGAACAGCTCAGCGAACCTTCGCTGACCCTCGCTAACTGGTTCGCTAGGCGAACCCGCGAAAACATCATTCGCTGCCACCTTCGCACCAGGTTCGCTAGGCGAACCTGCGAAAACTCAGAATTTTTCAGCGCTGTTTGAAACCCCAAAAATGATATTTTCCAACCAAAACATTTCCAAATCAACATATATCAATCAGAACCTATTCTAATCATGTCAACAAGCAATCTACCACATTTACATCGATTTCCAACCGCTAAACCATTGATTCTACTCATTTTATCGTTTTCGACCTAGAAGTGAAAAACATGGAAAGCAAGAGAATCATCCAAACACATACATACATAATCATATACAAGCATAATATAATCGAGTTTCGCACCCTTACCCGATTAAATCGATTCCTAGAAGTTGTTTTCCTTGATTTCCAAGCTTTTTCTTCTTTTCTCTCTTCTTCCCTTCTCTTCTTTTTCCTTCTTCTCCTTTCTTTTTCTCTATTTTCTCTCTTCCCCTTATATTTCTATTTTCTTTCTCTTCTAACTTAGTAAATAATTAGGAAAAGACTAAAATACCCTTACTCTCAATTATCCCGCAAACGTTCCCAAAACGCGATAAAATATAATAACAATGCAAAACAACATATTATCACCCCAAAGTCATAAATAAAAATAATATAATACTCAAAATAATTAAATCGACTCGATTAAATAAAACGGACAAAATTGGGGCGTTACAACTCTCCCCCACTTGGAAATTTTCGTCCTCGAAAATATAGCCAATCCCAACAACTCCAAACACGGCCCTCGCAACCGACCAAACAAACATAGGCCGACCAAAAGCACACCATAAATAGTACAACTGACTAACCACCTGGCTAACAGCAGCAACGACAACGACAAGACGCAAAGCCCATACAATGCACTCGCCGACCAACTCCCAACTCAAAGAATACACAAGCACAACTCACTGGTTCACTCTCAAATACAAAATGTGCCACATCACGCTTCCGCTGCGCACTATGATTATGCCAAACCATCAAGACTATTAATCTCACGCCCAAAACCTAACTCTTTCTCATATTCACCAAAAATCACTCTTCGCTGCCAATATATCCAACCACACTAAACACGAGCCTCTGTACTGCTCAAATAATTCTAATCCTCGGACCATCAAAAATAGACATACATAGAAACTTTCGACTTAACTCCTCAGTCACAACAATAACTTTCCCCAAAGGATAATCCAAGCCCAAGTCCTAGCTCATCACAATTCTAACCATTCTCGTTGTCTCTATTCCTTCAGACCAAACCAGTAATCAATATTCTTGTAATTACCAACCACTTCGAATCTAGCATCATAAAAATAATACTTCCAATATTCCAACATAATACCACTGCAACCAATTCCAATCCACAATAGTACTGACCCTTTCACGGTTACTCAAATGTCGAAGAACATAAGTCACAACTTAAACAAATCACCACTCTTATCAAACATTCCAACAATGTAATTCTAATCAAACTCAACCAAACCATTCCAGTTACCTAATCCTGAACGTGAACACTTATTCCCAATCGTAACCCTATACTACTGTCTGTAATCCATACACAATTTCTTCTTTTGACAATCCAAATTCCGACTTATCGCAACAATCAACCAAAAAGGACTCTTAATGACTTCACAACTTAACCACATACCAGAACCTATAATCCATCTCATCTTCTGATATAAGAATCTTCATCGACACAACAACACAATCTGTAACCATTTCCTTAAATTCCAAACAACTCATCACACACACTATCAAAGCCAGAAAGACACGTCCATTCCATCCAACATAATTCCCGTCTGCTATCAACAAGAGATTAAGGGTGATCAGTTCCTCAATTTGTCAATAGACAGCCGACAACCATGATGAGGCATAAACCGTCTCCACCAAACTATAATAGCATTCCTTACCTCCTATACACAAACTACCTAAGGCACAAATCCTTAGTTGACGTAAACCTTACTTCTGCATCCCTTCTTGAACCAAAAACCACACTTATAATCTTGCAATTCCTAACACACTAAGCCAGCGCTCTACACCTGAAGCAACTTGGAGAAGTACCAGCTTCTCCCCCACTTATCTCATTCTAACCTCTCCAACTGTGAACACACCTAATCCATCACAGATCCTTTACCATAAATGGTCAAAGAACAAATTAAACAAACCCAAGAAGTAATTACCGCCCCTAAGCAGAAGTATCGATAACCAACTCACCACTCCAAAAAGACAACACAAATTCAAACTCTTCGCGCACTCATACAAAATAAATGAATGAGTCGCTCCAGTATCAATGATAGCAAATAAAGGCGTACTATTAATAAAACAAGTACCTTGAGTCAAATGATCCGCACTAGTAGTCTCATCTCCTACCAATGCAACAGCCTTCCTACCAGTCTGAGCTTTCTTCGGTTTCGTGCACCCCGTGCTAATATGACCTGTTTCACCACAGTTGAAACACTGCACACCAATTTTCTTACAATCAGTTGCGACATGTCCCGAACCTCCACACTTGGAACATTTCAGTTTATTCCTCCTACAATCAAACTGAAGATGTCCTACTTTCCCACACTTGTAACACTTAATGTAACACCTCGGAGGACTAGACATTCCTCCACCACTTGCCTTTTTCTCAAAATTCTCCCTTTGCTTACCCTTATCAGCTGGTGTGACATAAGGACCACCACGAGACTGTTGTTTCCCTTTCCTGTCATTCACACTCTTACAGGGAGTAGCACGCGCCCTACGATCCTCTTCGTAAATCTTACAACTGTCTACCAAATCAGAAAACCTTCTAATCCTCTGATAACCAATTGCCCGTTTAATCTCCGGACGCAATCCGTTCTCATATTTCACACACTTAGAAAACTCAGCAGTAGCTTCAGCATAATGAAGATAAAACTGCACCAGCTCAACAAACTTAGCAGCATAGTCAACAACAGACATATTGACTTGTTTCAACTCCAAGAACTCAATCTCTTTCTTTTACTTCACACCTTCAGGATAATACTTCCTCCGAAACTCTCGGCTAAACAATTCCCAAGTAACCTCTTCATCATCCTCTCCCAACACTTGGCGCAAACTAACCCACCAATCAGCTGCTTCTTCTTCCAGCATGTGAGTACCTAGTCTCACCTTATTCTCTTCAGCACAATCCATCACAAGGAAGATTCTTTCAACCTTCTCAAGCCAAAATTGTGCACCATCCGGATCATATCTTCCCTTGAAGATAGGCGGCTCGTTCTTCCTTAACTCGTCATTACCCGCAACATCCGGTACACCCTGCACAGCCCGAGCCATATTCTGTTCATTTCCAATAACAGCAACTATGATTAAACAAACCGCTCGCCGAACCACAAAGACCAACAAGGACTGACACAACTGACACGGACTGGCTCTGATACCACTTAATGTAACATCCCCAATCTATACCCCCAAGCTATCAAAGTAGTAAATAAAAATTCAAAATTTCATCAGAATATATTTCAATTATCATGGCATGGACAAGGAGAATTACATTATATTGAAACAAAACATACAACACCTGCTCATAAAGATATGCAACAGTGGGGTAGCAATCAACAGAGGAACTCAGTTCCTTACACCCACATTTCAGAGTTTTTAGAATAAAAGCGGAAAATCTAAAAACTGAATATCATATATATATCACATGAAAAGTTGGTCATACGTCAAGTTATACATGCACAAGCCAAATGATATATATATACATAATACACAATAATCGCAAACGTCCTCCTTAACTACCCGGTGTCACATATCAGAGCCGACCGACAAAAGAGTGAAGACATAAGCTTCACAAAAAGACCTCCAGCAACCTACTTTGCAATGCCTCATAGAGCATTATAAAACAGCAGAAGGGTGAGAAACACAATTATAATATAAATGCATATAATTATATATAACAACATAAAGATACACATATCAAGTATTCTCACCACAATTATCAAATACCAACACATAAAGCATATACCGATTATGTTCACATAATCCCATATTCACACATCATGCATATGTTTATACACAAAACATATCATTGATGATTCAATGCACTTAACACGAATGCACAACAGTTCACAAATGCTATTCCGAGCTCAATCACACAATTAATCCATCTCCAATTGCATGTTAATCATGCCCAATACATTTATCACAATTGCATATCACAATGTCTCGCACATAATCAACTAAAATCATGATTTTCCACATATAACCAATGCAATCATAACTCATGCAGATGCAAAGAGACCGACACAACGACTCTATGCAAATGCACATGCGGTACCGACTCCAAATATTCTCAATACTAGTTCACTCAGGAACTCTGCAGAACCATCGCTCGTTACATCACTGTAACTCCCCGTCGGGCCTACGATGTTCACCCACCGCTCACACCACACACACGGGCACACGGTGTTTATGGATCGCTCACACCCCATAGGCGGGACACGATCATCTATAACCATCGCTTTAGGTCCTCAGGCTATTCTTACCTCATATTTTCGAGGCTCACGATGTTATAGCAGATTCCCTCCGGAACCGCCGTCACTCAGGACGCGACCGACTATAACCATCGCTTTAGGTCCTCAGGCTATTCTTACCTCATATTTTCGAGGCTCACGATGTTATAGCAGATTCCCTCCGGAACCGCCGTCCCTCAGGACGCGACAACAATGCACATCATGATGCTTGGCATACAATGACTCATGACAACCAATGCATTTTCACACATATATGCAACCATAAACATGCATATATAATCAAATACAACACATTGCATTTATTTGCCTTTCGGCCACAATTCATCACCACAACATGCCATCATAGGTATTCACATCATATAACATCATACAAGTCATACGATATCCATATTCAAGGCACATTACATGATACACACCACTTACACACAATTATAACAACAAAAGTCGACAAAATGACTCTATTCCTAATTCTCGACATAATTAAATCGGCTAACAAATTCCAAACCATCATAATAAGAAAGTACAGCTCAATAGCTTTCCAATGCATCAAACCACGCCTCAAACCGAACCACAGATCAAAAGTTATGCAGAAAACAAAATTTCACAAACAGCACTGTTCGCTGGGCGAACCCCCTCGCGAGCATTCGCTAGCACCTTCGCTAGGCGAATATTCCAGCGAACTAACTACTAGCTAAAAACAGACACAAAGTTCGCTAGGCGAACCCCTTGGCGAGCCATGGCAGCAACCACCAACATCAAAAACACCCAAAGTTCGCTAGGCGAACAGCTCAGCGAACCTTCGCTGACCCTCGCTAACTGGTTCGCTAGGCGAACCCGCGAAAACATCATTCGCTGCCACCTTTGCCCCAGGTTCGCTAGGCGAACCTGCGAAAACTCAGAATTTTTTAGCGCTGTTTGAAACCCCAAAAATGATATTTTCCAACCAAAACATTTCCAAATCAACATATATCAATCAGAACCTATTCTAATCATGTCAACAAGCAATCTACCACATTTACATCGATTTCCAACCGCTAAACCATCGATTCTACTCATTTTATCGTTTTCGACCTAGAAGTGAAAAACATGGAAAGCAAGAGAATCATCCAAACACATACATACATAATCATATACAAGCATAGTATAATCGAGTTTCGCACCCTTACCCGATTAAATCGATTCCTAGAAGTTGTTTTCCTTGATTTCCAAGCTTTTTCTTCTTTTCTCTCTTCTTCCCTTCTCTTCTTTTTCCTTCTTCTCCTTTCTTTTTCTCTATTTTCTCTCTTCCCCTTGTATTTCTATTTTCTTTCTCTTCTAACTTAGTAAATAATTAGGAAAAGACTAAAATACCCTTACTCTCAATTATCCCGCAAACTTTCCCAAAACGCGATAAAATATAATAACAATGCAAAACAACATATTATCACCCCAAAGTCATAAATAAAAATAATATAATACTCAAAATAATTAAATCGACTCGATTAAATAAAACGGACAAAATTGGGGCGTTACACTTGGGGGTTGTTTCTTTGAGTTCTTAAACCATGTTTAGATTGTTATAGGTCACTTGATTGCCATTATATGTCATTGGTGTGAGGTTGTTGCATTTGTGTGCACATGTTCAATGTTGGATTCACATGCCTCTTTTGGCTTCTCCTCTCCCTTCTCCTCATCTGTGTTTCTTCATGATTTATGTTTGGTTTATGTATGCCATGCCTTATCATTCATTTGCACTTCATTGGATGTATGGTTCTGACCTTGGAGCTTTGCATTCATTCATGTCATATGCTATTCATGCTTCATCTTGCATACTTGAATATGTTTCACTTATATGCTTCCTTCTTCTTCTATTGATGTTTGATGTTTGGTACCTGTTTGCATGCCTCATGTGACACTTGTATAACATGTTTAGGCACATGTTTAGGTCATCCACATTCTGACTTGGATATTATTTGAAGCATTCTTGCATGATTACCTTGCATGTTCACTCTTTCTTCTTTTGTTTCTTCTCTGATGACTTTGTTGTGTGTTTTGCCACTTGTCTGCATTTCATTTGTTTGATCTTGTTTGGTAAACATTGGGGGTCACCTCTAAGGTGTATATTCTGGTTGGGATGAGTTTCATTTGGTTTGTAACCTTTTCTCTTTGGTTTGTGACTTGCTTGGGTTTCTTTTGTCTTATTGTTACTTATGTCTGTTTTGTACTAACCTTGTATGCAGAGTCTGAAATAAGTTATTTGAGGGTGTGGATAGGTATCCATGTTCACTCTCATTCCTTCTTTCTCTCATCTTTTCTTTTCTTTAGGCTTAGGTTTTTGTCAAACCTCCCCTTAGGGCCATCTTTGCATGATAACATTAGGATAGATTTTCCCCGTAGTGTTTTTTTTCTTTTCTTTTGAGTCCCTCTTCTCATCTCATAACATCTCTAAGATACTTAATAAGGTCAACTTGCCTTGCACACGAGCCTTAAACATAGGAAATGAAGATTGAGGGGTCCCCCTTCTCTCTTCTAGAGTGTTGAGCATACGTCTCATTGGGGGCGACCATGCGACGCATTCGCTCCCGTGTCATAGACTTTGGTTCAAGTTTAGTTATGAACTAATTCAAGTCACTTCTGTCCTAAAAAATACAAACAAACTTTAAACCTTTTTATCCTGCGGGATTGTCAAACTAAAGGCTATTTTCAAAAAGGGCACGTTACTTTCCGTCTGAGTCGCAAACAGACATCGACCCTAACTGCCGGACGCGAACTTAACGTCGCTCATAAAAAAACACCAAAAGAACTTGGTCCAAACTACGTTGACTCTGAATTCCCCATTGCACAAAGGGGGTACGTAGGCATAGGACGTCGACGTCCTACCGAGTCTGTCTTAGTTTTTCCCTTCCCCCGTTTTAGTGCAGCCATAGATGATAGGATAACTCACCCTTAGAATAGACAACAAGCATGGATCCCATCGAGTACGATGGATGCGTGGGGCGCTAGCATCTTCCCCTCGCGTAACCGACTCCCGAACCCAGGCTATGGTTGCGATGACCATTCCTTTCCCTCTTCCTCAGGTTTTTGCAGTGTTCCCTTTCCATCTCTTGGGATAAGTTTACACGGCTGACGACTCTATTTTCCGCGCCACTCTCGCGTTTGTACCTGGATGAAAATCCCGAGAGCGACACTATTAAAGCTCTAACATGCTTTGCTGACTCACCTTCACTTTCACTATCAGAGTCAGACCAGGAAACTGTCATGCCCTTCTTCTGCTTTTTCAAGAAGGTGGGACACTCTTTCTTGACATGTCCATACCCTTCACACTCAAAGCACTGAACTCCTTTATCTTGGGCAGTTTTCTCTTCATCCTTCTCTTTTGACTTGCTGGTGTCAGAAGATATGTTCTTGACATTAGGCTTGTAGTTATTGTTCCACCTTTTTAACACTTTGTTGAACTGCCTTCCCAACATAGCAATGGCTTGAGACAAATCTTCCTGAGAATCATCATCTTTGACTTCCTTAGCTTCTGCAGGAGTGGAGACCAAAGCAATACCCTTGGGCTTCTTTTCTGGTTCTTCTTCATTCAAACCAAGCTCAAAAGTTTGAAGAGATCCAATGAGCTCATCAACTCTCATCTTTCTAATGTCTTGAGCTTCTTCAATAGCAGTCACCTTCATCTTGTGCCTCTTAGGAAGGGACCTAAGAATCTTCCTTACAAGCTTTTCTTCTGACATTTTCTCTCCAAGAGCACTAGATGCGTTGGCCAGGTCAAGAACACTCATGTGGAAGTCATGAATAGTCTCATCTTCCTTCATCTTCAGACTTTCAAACTTAGATGTTAGAAGCTGAAGTCTAGACATCTTCACTCTAGACGTTCCTTCATGAGTAGCCTTCAAAATATCCCACGCTTCCTTAGCAACTTCACAGGTATTGATTAACCTGAAGATATTCTTATCCACTCCATTGAAAATTGCATTTAGAGCTTTGGAATTTCCAAGGGCAAGCTCATCTTCTTCCTTGGTCCATTCTTCTTCAGGCTTTGGCTTTGAGGTGCCTTCTTTATCTTTGCCAGTATCATCTTTCTCACACACAACAGGTGCTTTCCACTCTTTAACAATAGCCTTCCAAGCCCTGCTGTCCAAGGATTTTAAGAAAGTGGTCATCCTTGGCTTCCAATAGTCATAATTGGATCCATCCAAAATAGGGGGTCTGTTGACGAATCCTCCAACTTCTTTGTCCATCTTTACACCAGAAAGTAACTTCCCTAAATCTCACCCAGAGACAGACAGGATACCTGCTCTGATACGAATTAAAATTCTGGTATCAGACGTGTGATGTTAAGGTGCGATGTCACAACAACACACTCTGCACAATGGACAAAATAAACAGCAGAAAACACACCAAAGTGTTCACCCAGTTCGGTCTAACTACCTACGTCTGGGGGCTACCAAGCCAGGGATGGAATTCACTACTTGTAGAATTAATTTATAGACTCAACAACCCAGTTGACAATCTCCTAAACTTAATTCCTACTAGTGACTTTCTACCTAAGAAACCACTTAGATATGAGAACACTACTCACTCCCTAAAACAATACTCAAGGAACAACCTCTTTGAGCAACCTTGATCTTACTTCACAGCTTTGATCAAGTAATAACTCTCTATTGCTTCACAACTTCTAAGAGAGGACAGAAAACGACTCAGCAATTCAACCTAGAATTCTGTATATAAAACTCGTACAAAATACTCAAGACACCCAGCCTATGCTCTTGATCTTCTCTCTGTATTTCTGTCGCTTTTTTCCTTTGGTCTTGTGCGCTTTATATAGCAACCTGAATTGGACTTGGACCAGCTACAATATCTGACCTGATTTGTTATTTAAAACTGAATATTTAAAACAGATTTTCTCCTAAAATCTTTTTAAATCTTCAACCTTTTAAATCTCCTACAAATTTGCACCAGATCTCCTATGCAGCGAAGAATATCTAACCCAAGATATTCGCATCCAATGAGACAGCTTGCTCTCCACAATTCCAGCTAACACGCAAACCCTAACAGCAACACAACCTGATGTTATTAATTCTACAGATCTAATGTCACAACATCGCCATGTGACATCAGACATCCAACTTCAGCAATTTAAATACTTAACACAGCCCAGTATTAAGACTCAATGTTGCAACATCACCACCTTGACATCAACATTGAACATACTTTGTTTTACCAAAATTCCAGCCAATCCAAGAACTAACAGGGTCGTGAGGCTCATCATCGCTGCTGGAGCTAGTAAATGATAGGCACCGGACGACCCGCTCGTGGTGGCGGTTTCTCCGGGGGGATGGTGAAAGTGCCCGGCTCTTCACCCTGATAGTAGGTGATTGCCCGTCCCTCTGGTCCTCTTGTGACCGGGAGAGTGGTGATTGCATGGGGATATTTGGTCGCGCTTCCGGACAATGCGAGAGTCAGGTTCTTGACGCAGTCTTCGGTCGATTTCCCGCCGATGTTGCGGGCTCCTGGACCATTGTTGGTTCCTCTTCGGAGGAGGGGACCTTGGACGGTTGGACTCTTCTAGCGCCCCGATCCTTTTGTTCTGCTGCAGGATCAGGGTGTTTGTTTTGTTGATTGCCTCCAAGAGGGCCACCATGGCCGGATCGGCGTTGGGTGGAAGATTCGCGGGCTGAATGGCTGGCGATGGTTGGTCGTCATGATGGTCAGCTGGGGTAGGAGAAGGAGAGGCAGTGGCCCTGTCTCTCAAGAAACGGGGATCTCCGAGGAGAGAAAAGGGGCCATCAACATCAGTCTTGTTGACGGGGAGAACAGCGGGTTTGAGGGCACCTGTGGCGTGGTCTTGATGAGCCATGGTCGAAATCTTGAAAATTTGTTTTGATCTTCGGTTTTCGGGGAAAGAAAGATGGGGAGAACAACGTTCTCACAGATGGCACCACTGATCGCGAGTATCAGATCAGATCCTGTTGGAGTGGGCCACCAAGTACGTCTGAGGTGCTGGTCGTATAGAGAGGAGGAGGGGGTGTACCTTCAAGGCACTCCGACGCTCAAGTAAGAAAGGGTCAGAGAAAAGGGGCAAGTACAAAGTATTAGTTCGTAGGGTGGATATTTGATACCTGACCCTCTCAAGCGAGAGGGTTTAAATAGCCCCCCCAGCGCGTGGCCAACTGTCTTATTTTCGGGGGAAATAACCGTTTTCCAGAGAAAATAGGTAACTGCCCAAACTAGTCGTTACTTCGTGCAGGGTGCCCAAAACTAGCCGTTATGTCGGGCACGAGGGTAGTTTCGGGCACCTGCCCCCTAGCTGTTCGGGGAATGTGTAAGTCGTGAGGAACAGACAGTTGATCCGGGGAGGACAGTGCAGTCCTTGCCCCGTGGTAGGGGCAGAAAGATAACTTTTGCCCCTCTACGAATTGGACTCAGGCAATTGGGTCGTTACTGTAGCAGAAGTTAATTGGGCCGTGCCTGGCCATTGGTCCAGTCCAGAACACCTATACACTCTCGACGCAAGTCAAATACCTAAGGGCAAACTACTACTCTCATAGCAAGTTTTGAAAAATGCTAAGACTTTTAAAATAAATAGTACAAAATTCATGTAACTAGCCTAAGTCAAGCGAATAATAAGACGATGAGGTTCATAACCCTTAGTCCTAGAGGACTACTTACTCATATTCAGGAACATTTCAATCAAAACTAATCGCGAATAAAGACATGATCAGTAGACGAATGATTAAAGTAATAATTGAGAACTAGATTAATGAAAAAGAAATTCTTTTATTGAAAGTAGATTCAGCTGCTCCATTGGAGACTTGTACAAAATTGCGGAATGAAAAGTGTGAAAACAAAAGAGAAAATAGAAAACTAGATAAAAACTCAAGACTACCTATGAGTTTTTATACTAAATCCTAACTATGATAAGAATCTCCTAGCAATCAGTGTCAATTACAAGTGTTTAAGATCATATTCAAGCAATTAAGGAGCCTTGAAGTGGAGAAAATCAAGTCGAATAGGAAATAAATCGAGAAAACTCTCCCTCATGTTACGGGTTGTAACAATTGTTACTGGCACCCGTAATAGGTCTCTGAATTCTTGTATGGGGCGCATGCTTTGAGGGCTTGGATGTCTTCTCCTGTTACGAGCCGTAATGGGTATTACAGACACCCGTAACAGGTATCTGGTTTTTGTACTGAAATTTTCCGATTCTTGCCTTTTTTCTTGTTTTACCCACTCTTCGTCCCTTTTTCACTTGGAATGCATATCTTGACCTAAAAACAAGGGAAACACCATACCAAAGCTTAAAACATAGAAAAAGGAAAGGAAAACAAACAAAAGCGATGTAAAAAGGCTATAAAACTACTAATAAAAGCAATATAAAAACCACTAATCACCTTTCTACCGTGATACAAACAAACGCTTAAGCCTCCCATGGCGCGAGCAGACAAGCAACGTTTAATTGCTGGAATGTGACTTAAACATTTGCACCAAAATCATCCAACCAACACTCATTTGCTACCAAGAACTACGTAGGTTTGAGTTCTCCATTACATCTTGGGATACACATGAGTAAGATTCAACATCTCGTCAAGCACTATAACAAAAAACCAAAAATATTTTTTGTCTTACACAGAACTACGTCGCCTTGAATTCCTCAAGCACCCTAATAAAATCATTTTTGCGACCCCTTTTATTTTCCCTTTGAACATTTTATCACTCGAAAAAACAAACAAAATTCGCTATCATTCAATCGCAAATTTAACTAAAAGGTTTTCGTTGAGTACAAACGTGAGGGGTGTTAATACATTCCTTTTTCTTAATCGACACCCGTACCGGAATTTAGTTGCGACGACCATCTTCTTTTTCTTTTAAGGGTTTTATCGATATTTTCCCTTTCCTCTTTTAAAATAAATAAAATTTGGTGACGACTTTGTTCAATCATTTCCGCGAGCGCACGAACGCTCGTAGGTCATATTTTTCAAGATGCAATACATATGTCAATGGCCTTCCATTAGCAATTAAAGTGTTGGGCACATTTTTATATGGTCGGAATGTCTCTAAATAGAGAAGTGAATTGGCACGATTAAGGGCTAATTCAAATATTATGGGGGTACTCCGAATTAGTTTTGTTGGACTAAATGATACATAAAAGGATATATTTTTAGAATTTCTTATCATACCACCCATGTTTCTTAGGCACCACATGAATTTCCGTTTTTGGCCCCTGATTCCGGATGTGCACATCCGGACGCACCAATTTTTTAAGAAAACGTTGATGCGTTCCGGAAGTGCACATCCGAAAACATTCCTGATCTGCAGATTCGGAAAACATCAGAACTTTATTTAAAAAAAAAAATAGGTTTTGTTGGTTGGTTGCATATGTTAATATATCGTTGCAACTTAATATACATTCGACGACATCCATATATAAAATAAAATGATATATATACATAATAAACCTCTGTCAAAATACAGTACATACATGTAATATAAATAGAATACATCAAACAAAAAACTACTGCGTATGACGAAGGATCTCTCCTGGCTCCCCTGCTCCACTGCCCCTACCCGCCATCCTCACTTGATGTCTGCGGTACTGAAGTGCCCCCTGAGCAATCTCAATAATCCTATCCACGACAAGTCTGGCACCAGAGCCCTCAGGGAGGTGACCGTCTGCAACGGCCTGCCGCGCTATCTGCTCTATCTCACGACAGCGAGGTAGGATATCCTGAGTATGGTCCAGCTGAGACTGCCGCTCCTCTAGTATCTCCTGATGAGCAGGTCTGGATGGCGATCCCTCAGCAGTGGACACCATGCATGGGTGTGAGACAGTACGTGTAAAACCACATGATGTACCCGACAACAATGCTCCAGTCTCTCGGCGCTCTGGTCGCCCGAGCCTCTTCCGGTATCAAGTGGGACTGGAAGTCAACATATATCTCATTTATCTGCACGCTCCAGTCTCTCGGCGCTCTGGTCGCCCGAGCCTCTAACCTACGTTATTCATACTACCTAACAATTTCTACACCTAAATGTCTACTGTAAATCGATTACTTGAAAATAACTCCGAAACTCTAAAATTCGAAAGCTTACCGATTAAAATGAGATACAGAGAATTTGGAGTGTCTTGATCGTTGTAGAAGTTGCTCTCCTCCGAACTCGAGTGGAAAAAATCAAGATTTGTGGGATTGAGAATTTGAGAGTTTGAGAGAGTTTGGTGTTTGAAAAATGAAAAAGTGAAGAATGAGGGGAGGAAGAAGGTCTGGCGCGAATTAATAAAAAATCCTTCCGGATCTGCAGATTAGAAATGTTTTCGAATATGCATATCCGGAACACATCAACGTTTTTTAAAAAATTGGTGCGTCCGGATGTGCACATCCGGAATCAGGGGACAAAAAAGAAATTCCACGTGGTGCCTAAGAAACTTGGGTGGTGCGTGAAGAGAGGTTTTTTTTTTTTTTGTGGATTTCATCCTGAACTTAATTTTCATTGATAAATCATTCATAACCTGTGAGAAGGGGAGAATTTTTATGCATGATTTGTTCAAAGAATATTGTTAGAGAAAAATCACTTAAAGAACCAAGAAAGTGGAACAAGACGGGTACTACAAGGATGTCCACAATGTTGTCTCAGAAAACATGGTAAAACAATTTAAATAAAATTATTGCTTAGCATTTTTCTATAATCGATTAATAACTTTAAAGTATCTATCATATTTTAAGTCATTTGCAATATTATAAGGAAACAGGAAACCTTGCAGCCATAATTCTGAGGCGTTATCCAGAAAATATTGAAGAAATACAAGAGATGACAACATTAAGGACAGAAGCTTTAACACGAATGACTGAATGAGGCGCCTTAAATTGCTAATGCTGTCGAATTTGAATTTTTCATGAAGTCTCAATTTTCTTTCAAGTGTTTGCCATCAAGTTTTCAACCAATTAAACTTGTTGAACTGATTCTACCTCACAACAACATTAGACAACAATGTGAGGAAAGAAAGGAACCGTAAACATGGTTATGAGCCTTTGTTTTTGTTTATGTTTTTTTTATGAAGACATAAGAAGTGTTTATCACACACTGTTTCCTCTTTCACTACAGTTAATTAAAGAAACAAATTAACTTTCAATAAGAAAATTATTTTTTGCTCTTTTTTTTTTCTCACAAAGGAAAAATTTATTGATTGTTATGAGTTATATAACAAAGGGATTGCATGATATTATTGGTATTGAATTGACAACTACAGTGGAGCAGCCCATTGGTTTGCACTTAGAGGTAAAAAATTGTGGTTATCTTTGGAAATTTAAGGAGGATCAGGAAAAACTAAACCCACAAATGATGTATAGTGGAAGTGGTAATTCATTGGTTCCAACTAAGTATGTAACAAATGATTAGCCATATTGAGCTGATTAACGAAAAATCCATAATTTCCATAAAATTGTTGTTAAATATGATGTTTTTGTACTTTAAAAGACATACGTTGATTCTCAAGTTCCATTTTTTGTATAACACGAATGTTTCATTCAAGAGAAAAAACCAGGAAAGTGGCCTCAAAAGATGGACTACATGTCTACATCCCACCCAAGTCCTGGACCTTACTCTTTTACCAATACCTACCAAAATGTGCGCATCAGTATTAAGACTTCTACTAATGTAAATAACAGCAAACTCTTTTGAAATTTTTAAGGAGCACTCTACAATCTACCTACCACAATGGAATCTAGAACAGTGGAGAATTGGACATATACAGTCAACCACATTTAAAGCATTAGATTGAACGAGGACACAATCCAGCTTCAGCTCCCAAGCTATTTGTGGTGATTGGCTTTTACTTTTCCCAAATATGGGGTAGGCTAAGTTGAACTCCAAGACAAAGTCAGGGCATCCATTGCCACCTCTGTTTCTTCTGGAATAAGCAATTATTCCTAGCACTCCAAATCTTCCACACAGTCGTGCAAAATAGTTGAAATCCAAAAGCCTCTTCACAGTTAAGGCATTCCATCAGCCAGTCCTATAGATCTAATTGTGGGGGAATTCTGATACCAAGAGTGGAAGAGAACCATACCAGCTTTGCATAGGCACAGTGCATGAACAAGTGTTGAACTGGCCCGGCGCTGAGTGACAAAGGTTGCAGGTAGTGTCTAACCTTACTCCTTTCTTCTCTAAGTTACACTTTGTTTGCATGATGTTTTTGGCCAATCTCCACACTCTGAATTGGGGAATTGCATATCTTCTTCCACCGGCTCTTGTTGATAGGCCGACCTTACAGTGTACTCTCCCTTCTTCTCACTGTGCTAGATTATCTTGTCTTCAGACATTTTAAGGGAGAGAGGGATGCTTGTTATTAGTCTTGCTTCTACTTGAAACATGTTTATCATAAATATATTCAACGCACTCAAGTGTCTTATATTTATGGTAAGTTAAAGAATATAAATAAATTATAATAATCATGGTTTATAACATCATTCAATATGGCCTAATTCTACCTAAAAAATATACACGGAGACTAATGATAATTACATCAACAATAGTAATAGTATAAAAATATTCTTTTTTTTATAAAGTAAATAAGATTAAAGAGGGCATTAAGGTGCCTAACCTTTACAAGAGTAAATCACAGGGGAATAAATGAGGAAACATACAACTACTAAAGTTCAGGTGTCATTTATGCCAATAGATGTGAGAGTGCCTCTGATTCCTAACAGACCACCATTTCCAAGCAGGAAACTTCGAGGACTCAACAATGTTCTGACTCCACAATGACCAACAAACAGATTACCAAAAAAAGCAAGAAGAATTAAACTTCCCACTGGAAATAGTGGTAAAATAAGGGAAATGAGATACCAAAGAATTCTTCTCTCCAATGCCAATCCTCAATTATATGCTCATGAGAAGCCATATCTTCCTCCTCGTAGTAAAATTAAAAAACGATCCAAATTTTCAACAGCTTGTCAACATTGGGGACACACCTTCTCATGACTTCCAGACAAAATACCTCTATTGGCCAATTCTGGTTCCTTTTGCCAATCTCGCTAAAAGCAACCTCCAATCGAAAATATGAAACCTATTAGGAATATTCAACTTCCAAACTATATTATATTTATGTTTATAAAAAGTGAAATTGTTTCAAGTTAATGTGAGTGCACTATCCTCTTAAAGAATGTTTTTTTAATAATGTCAAAACTAAAATACTTAATATTTGTGTACATTAGACATTTTCTCTATATCTAGATGTGCATTTTCATCTTAGGACATTTAAAAACAGATTAAAACATTCTTTAGTAGTTAAAAATTGAGTTTTATGTGAAAATTTGAGTTTTACAAGTTATGGGTCGACAAATATTGAAGGCAATTTTAAAAGAAAAGTTGTTGCCTTGTATGTGTCGACACACTAGTCTCTTGGATCGACACAGAGCACGAGTGGGTCGACCCATACCCTCTTGTGGTCGATTCCAACTGATGCTTTGACAAGTCAAAATGACTCTGCCTTCTTGGAGTCGACTCCTAGGCTGTATAGGTCGACACATAGAAGCTAAAATACTTCTATGGGTTTACTCCCACTTTATATATACCAACACATTCAATTTTAACATTTTCCAAACATGTAATTTTGCTAAAAAATATTTTTCTGTTATTTCTTTCTTTCACCCACACTCACACAAGCGCGCGCACACACACACACACACATATATTATGTTTTAACTTTTTCTAAATTTTGTTAAAAATCTATTTTTCTGTTATTTCTTTCTTTCACACGCGCACACACGCACACGCACACGCTCGCGCACTCTCACACACACACACACACTTATATATATATATATATATATATATATATATATATATATATATATATATATATATATATATATATATATGCATCATTTTCAAGAATATACAAAGTGATTTTCATCATCTTCAACCATTTTCTATGCATACACAGAATAACTACACATAATCATTTTTGTTGGGTGCCATCTAGATCAAGATTGACAAAGTCCAATTTAGGATTATTGTAATCAAATTGGTTTGAGAATTCTTTGGGAGTTTCATTGATAAAATCAATTGGTAATTTCCCTCCAAGATCAAGGGCGATTTAGGGGTTTTTCACTAGATTTCGCAACGAGGATTCAGTCGAGTGAAAGTTTTGAAGAACAAGGTTTTGTCAAAGGAGTAGTGGTAACCGGAGGATCAACTTAAAAATCTTGGGTCACTTGATCTTACTTAAGATTAAAGGAAGAGAAGAAGATATGATCGACATAAAACTTAGGGTTTGGGGGTTTAGATTGCTTTTTTTTCTCTTGTATACAACATTTACAAAGGTTAATTGAATATCTTAATTCCATTTGAAATTAGGGGCATACGTACCCATAGTGGGGACAATTGTGAAACTTCTTAAACAAATCCTTGTGCTCTCTCTCTCTCTATCTCTCTCTCTCTCTCTCTCTCTCTCTCTCTCTCTCTCTCTATATATATATATATATATATATATATATATATATATATATATATATATATATATATATATATATATATATATATATCATCTATCTATCTATCTCTCTATTTATCTATCTCTATCTCTCTCTCTCTCCCTCTCTCTCTCTCTTACACACACACACACACACACACACACACACACACACACACGCGCGTGCGCGCGCACACACACACACACATACATTATAATTTGTGAATTCAATTTGTGTACAATATACTACATTGATAATTCTGTATGTGTTGAAACATTTTAAACTGTTTTCCAGTAAGATAATTGCAATCTAAATAATTGCAATTGGTGTTTCATATCATTAACAAAATAGGAAATCAATTTGGTTTTTATTGCACACCAAGTGTTTGACAAATTGTCTGAGTTAATTTTTGTTTCTTATTTCATTGAAAATTGATTATCAAAGTGGGATAAATTGTTCAAACGTTATTTTAGAAAACATATTGATTGGTTTCTCATCATTTGTAATATGGATTTGTAATTCGTTTTGGCCCATAATAATAATAAGAAGAATGTAAGTCATTCTAAATATGAACCTATTGATAAAATGTCTTATTATGAGTTACAAATTGCTTTTGAAAATCTACATGGTGAAGTCATAGAAGCTTTTAAAAGGTTGGCTTCAAATAAAAGATTATTTTCATACTTATAAGCCAAAATTTAAGAAACTGAAAAACAAATGGAAGCTCTTAAGCAAAACATGTAATTAGAAGCTTCAAAAATTGATGTTGAGGATGAGAAGTCTTCTTGGTTTAGTTTTGAAACTTGTCACATTTGGAAAAAATAGGTTATTACTCTAAAGGCCAAATTGAACAAAGCTTTAGAACCAAAAGTTACCTTTTCTATTGATCCCACAAAATTCAAAAGACCTTTAAACATACCATATAAAAAGTACAAATTTGTTGAAAAAGTATCTAATAGAAAAAGTCACTTTCATCATCACTTGACTTGTCAATATTGTTGAAAGAAAGGCCTTATCACTTCTAAATGCAAATTTAGGAGATACTTGATTTCTAAAGGGGTGTTTCAATGGTTGCCCGAGTGCAACAATGTTTTGACTAACTCTCAATGACCCAATGAAAATTTGGTACCTACCACCTTTGTTTAATCTTGTAGGTTGAATGTCTTGGCTCCATGGAGAGATTGTGGTTTCTTGATAGTGGATGCTCAAGGCATATGACAGGTGACATTTTTTTATTCATTGACTTCACGAAAAAGAAGAAGGGCTATGTAACCTACGAAGACAATAATAAGGGTGATATACTTTGTAAAGGTAGTGTAGGTAATCCATCTTCTACTACTATCTCAGATGTTATACTTATTAAAGGTCTTAAACATAATCTTTTTAGCATTAGTCAACTATGCGACAAAGGCTATGTTCTGGACTGGGCCGAGGTCTGCTCCTCAGTCGAGCAGGCCTAACCCACACGTTCTGGGATGGCCCAATAAGCGCTCCTAGCAAGACCATTGTCGAGCACATGCTCATCTCCGCAGGGTCGGGCACACGTCTAACCTCGGGTGTGTACGACACTCACAATATGAACCATCGGGCATAGGCTCTAAGCCTCCCCGGGTTCGCCTCTCCTCGGCGCTCAGATGCTCCTCCCCGCGATGAGTCATCCCCGTCCGCACAAGAGTCCTCCCCGCGAGGACACGTCTCTCCCTGACACGCAAGACTCCTCCCCGCGAGGACATGTTCTCATGTAACCACCCACTCCCGATGGAATCGGGCTGCCCTAATTCCGGAGATCTAGGAACGGTTACCCCAGGGCGAAGACCACGTGCTGGTCTTCACTATGCGATGTAAGCCCTGGCAGTTACTTGGATTGGGCCTGGCAATCCAGCCCAATGCAAGTAACCGTCGGCCCCGCGCTGGGGGCTCTCTATAAAGACCCTCTCACTTGAGAGGGTCAGATTACATACACTTTCTTACTCTAACCTTGTACTTGCTATTATTCTCTGACCATTACCTGACTTGAGCGTCGGAGTACCTTGCAGGTACATCCCCCCCCCCTGCGCCGTCTTTCAACCTCATCGGAGCTGAAGCCCAGACGACGTTGTTGGCCACCAGATACTGTCTGATCCAGGTACGATCCGTGGCGCCGTCTGTGGGAACCCTTGCTTCCCCGTTTTTCCTTCGTTAAACCAAAGCAATCCTCTCATTCCTCACCAGTATGGCCAATCCGTCTGCTACCAAAGCTCTGGAGACCGTCCTCGCACAGCTCGAGAATGAAAGCCACCACGAGGACGCCGCTATCCTCAACGGCGATGAAGGCGACGTAAGAGACGGGCAGACCGCCTCCCCGGACTCACAAGACATGGCTTACAATGCCACCCACCAAGACGATCAGCAAGCCATCTTCCAGCCAGTTTCTCCTCCGCCCAATGCAGATTCGAGCACCGTGGCCTTATTCGCCCTTATCGATCAGACCAATAAGCTGATCGCACACCAGAACACCATAATTGAAGCACTGGAGCAAGGGCGGGCACGACGATCTTCCCCGCGAAGACATTGTCGTCCACCGTCACCTCGTCGTTCTCCTTCCCCGCAAAGGACCCTTTCCGAAGAATCTCGAACCCCCTCGCCGGTGCGCGGGGGCCGTCGGCCACGCCTGGAGCGCCCCCAGCCAGCGATCTCCCAGAAACGCCCTCGTTCCCCGCCTCAGAAGGAACCCAGAACCTCCGCAGCTACCAAGAAGTCCAAACCCACCGAGGAGAAACCGAGGAACCGTTCGAGGAATTCCCCTCCACGGCATCATCGATCCCCTTCGGGGTCCCCGGCCGGAAGCGACGACGACGACCAGAGGACCCCTCTGTCATGGGAGATCTTGAACGCCCCAATTCCTGCGGGCATGGAGAAACCCCCACCACTGGGGACCTACGACGGTCTGGCCGACCCCGACGATCACGTTGAGAGTTTCGAAGCAATGCTCGACTTCCGAAACGTCTGGGGAGCCATCAGGTGCAGGCTTTTCCCCACCACCTTGCGGAAGGGCGCGATGACTTGGTACAAGGGTTTGGCACCTGGGTCGATCACATCCTGGAAGCAACTAAGGCAACGCTTCACCAAACACTTTACTGCGTCTCGTCGACACCCGAAGACGGAAGCTACCCTAGAGAGTATCTTCCAAGGGAAGAACGAGTCTCTCCGGAACTACATTGAGAGATTCAACAGAGAAGTTGTCGAGGTCCATACGACCGACGACATAAAGAAGTATCTGATCATCCATGGACTACGTTTTGGATCTGATTGCGCCAAGTCCGTGGGCTTCCGCAGACCCCGCCGTCTCGAGGACCTCCTCCAACGAGCTCAGTCGTATATCGAGCTCGAGGAGTCTGAGGCAGCGCAGATCGCCCTTGAGTCGAGGCGCAAAGAAGGCCCCCGCAGCCACAAAGATGAAGACTCTCCTCACCGACGAGGAGGAGAAAGAAAGAAAGATAATCGCCCCCGTGATTCTCGTGAGCCGCGCGGACCAGCTGGCCGGTTCACGGAGTACACCCCGCTCAACGCTCCCCGCGCGCGTATCCTCTCCGATTGCCAGAACTCAAAATTTCTGAAAGGAGGAGTCCGCTTCCCGAAGCCCACTACCCCCAAATCAAACGTTGATAAGTCAAAATACTGTAGGTTCCACCGGAGCCACGGGCATGTCACCGAAGACTGCATCCATCTCAAAGATGCGATTGAAATTCTGATCAAGGAAGGGCACTTAAAGAAGTACGCCCAGAAGAACGATGCTCCTCGCCCCAGCTCCCGGGAAACCCAGAACGTCGAGGAGGCGACACCCCCTCCCGACGAGAGTCCGCTTCAGGTCGCCCTCAGCGTCACACGACCCGAAGACTTCTTCGTCCCCGTAATCATTGAGGGCGAAGAAGCAATTCGCAACATGTGGGCGACCTTCCCCCACGAGGACCCCGTCTCTGCCCGTAGCACCTGGGAAGGCTTCCCCAAAACAATGGTCATCTCCGGGGGTGGTTACGAAAAATTGTCCGTCGGATCGATCAAACGGAAATTTGACGAACTGGAGTCCGCGACATCGGCGAAGACCACTACTCTCGAGAAGGTGCAAGGGAGATCAAACCCTATCACTTTCTACCTCGAAGAGCTCCCCGGCGGAGTGCCCAACGCCACTATCCCCCTCCTTGTCAGGGCCTAGATGGCGAATTTTGACGTCCGAAGGATCCTCGTCGACTAGGGGAGCTCGGTCGACATCGTGTACGGCCATCTGTTCGGGACCCTTCAGCTCGACGAGAGGCATCTGACCCCATACGTTGGTTCAGATCTGCAGGGATTCAACGGAACCACCACCAGATCATGGGGTTACGTTGAGCTGATGGTCACATTCGGGGCCAAAGACACTGCCCGACAGGTGAAGATCCGCTTCCTGGTGGTCGAATGTCCATCCCTCTACAACTGCATCCTCGGGAGGATCACCTTGGCCGAACTCACAGTAGTGCCATCAACGGTCCACCTCAAGATGAAGTACTACACGACCCGGGGACGTGTGGTTACGATGCACTGGGACATAGACTCGGCCTAGAGGTGCTTCGACGCTGCGATCAAAGGCATGAGTTCCATCGGCACCAAGCCCAAGACCGGAGCAAAGCCATCCACGGACGCCGTGCAGAGACCTCTCCCGCCCGTCAACGCGGTCGACCTCGACAGCAGATTCATGGGCGAGCTCGAAGAGGACAGAGCCGAGGACCTCAACCCTTAGGCGAAAAACAACGGGCGGTCTCTCCACCCAACACGCCCCATCCCCGACGAAGACTTTGAGCTCGTTGCCCTCGGGGACGACCCGGACCGTAACGTGAAGATTGGCACCAGGATCCCCGACCTGGCGAAGGAGCAGTTGAAGGCATATCTCTGGGAGAACGCTGATATGTTCGCGTGGAGCGCCTCCGAGATGCCTGGCCTTGACCCCGACGTGGCTTGCCATCAGCTTGCAATAGATCCGGCCGCTAGGGCCATAACTCAACGTAGGCGTAAGCAGTCCCCCGAAAAAGCGGAGGCTGCTGAAAAAGCTGTAAAAGACCTCCTAGAGGCAAATTTTATTTCGGAGGCCAGGTACACAACCTGGCTGTCCAATGTTGTACTTATAAAAAAGAATAATGGGAAATGGAGGATGTGCGTTGATTATACTGATCTCAACCGGGCTTGCCCGAAAGACTGCTACCCTTTGCCTAACATCGACCAACTGGTCGACAATTCTGCAGGTTACAAACTATTATCCTTCATGGACGCTTACTCGGGATACAACCAAATTCCAATGGACAAGGTCGACAAACAGCACACGGCTTTCATGACTGCGTCGGACAACTACTATTACAACGTGATGCCCTTCGGTCTGAAGAACGCCGGTGCGACCTACCAACGGATGATGAATAAGGTTTTCCGGGCTGAAATCGGCGACATGCTCGAGGTCTACATGGGCGACATGATCGTCAAATCCACGGAAGAATTCGACCATGCCGCACACCTCAAGAAGGTGTTCGACACGGCGAGGAGGTGCCGCATGAGGTTCAATCCCGACAAATGCACCTTCGGAGTTCGGGCAGGCAAGTTCCTCGGCTTCTACCTCACGGAGGGAGGAATCGAAGCCAACCCCGACAAGTGCAGAGCTTTTTCTGAGATCCCCACTCCGGACTCAAAGAAGTCAATACAATCATTGAACGGGATACTCACCGCCCTCTCCCGTTTCGTCGCCAAGTCTGCGCAGTACGCACTCCAATTTTTCAAACTTCTTCGACAAAAAGTGGAGTTTGAGTGGAGCGAAGAATGCGAACAGGCGCTCCTCCACTTAAAACGAGTCTTATCACAACCCCCGGTCCTCTCACGGCCTGAGAGCGGGGAGACTCTTTTCTTGTATCTCGCAATCACGAGTGAAGCAGTCAGCGCCGTCCTCATTCGGGAAACCCCGGACGGGCAGAAACCAATTTACTTCACGAGCAAAGCCCTCCAAGGCCCCGAGATTAGGTATCAGCAGATAGAGAAAGTTGCCCTGGCCCTCGTTACCGCGGCCAGGAGGCTACGCCACTACTTCCTCGCCCACACCGTCGTCGTAAGGACCGAACAGCCCATAAGGCAGCTCCTTGGACGACCGGACATGGCGGGGAGGATGCTCAGGTGGTCGCTCGAACTCGCCGAGTTTGACATCCAATATGAGGGAAGGAAAGCCCTGAAGCCTCAGGTATTGGCCGACTTTGTGGTAGAAATGACCGTCCCGGAACCTTCAACCAACGGATCCCAAAAATGAACGATCTATGTCGACGGAGCATCCAGCCCGAAGGGAAGCGGGGCGGGCATCATCCTCAAAAATGAGGAAGGCATCCTGATCGAGGTATCCCTCGAACTATCATTCCCGACGTCGAACAACCAAGCGGAGTACGAGCCGTTCCTCGCCGGGCTTCGGCTGGCCGATGACCTCGGCGCCAAGGAGGTCAAAATCTTCACCGACTCCCAGCTCGTGGCCTCGTAAGTCCGAGGAGAGTACCAGGCCAAGAACGACAACCTCATTGAGTACTTGACCTTGGTGAAAGAAAAGATGAAAAAGTTCACCTCCGCGGAAGTAACTCACATCCCCCGCGAGCACAATTCCCGAGCGGATGTCTTGTCCAAATTGGCAAGCACATAGAAGAAAGGCGGGAACAAATCCGTCATACAAGAAGTGCTCTCCCGGTCGAGCATCGACAAACCCGCTCCAGTGGCGGACGTGAACGCCATTGGTGATAGTAATTGTTGGATGACCCCCGTGTACGAGTACCTAACGACGGGCAAACTGCCCGAAGGTTCCAAGGAAGCCGGAATGGTCAAGTGACGGGCATGCTCATACACGATCATTGAGGACAAGCTATACCGGCGAGGGTTCTCTATCCCCCTCCTCAGATATGTCGAGGAGACCAAGGTCCCCGAAATACTCCAGGAGATCCATGAGGGAATCAATGCGCAACACCTCGGCGGGCGATCGTTAGCCCGTAAGGCGCTTCGAGCAGGGTATTACTGGCCCACCATGCAATAGGACGCCAAGGAACATGTCAGGAAGTGCGACAGATGCCAACGACACGGGGACATGCACCTCGCTCCCTCTAACGAGCTCAGTACATTGTCCTCCCCGTCGCCGTTTGCGTGGTGGGGGATGGACATCCTCGGACCTTTCGTCCAGGGTCATATCAAAACAAATACCTCATCGTCGGGGTGGACTACTTCACGAAGTGGATTGAGGCAGAAGCATTGGTCAAAATCACGGCCTTTAATATACTACGTTTTTACAAAAGAAACATCCTCGCCCGATTCGACGTACCTCAAGCTATTGTCACCGACAACGGAACACAGTTCACCGACAGGAACTTTCAAGACTTCGTCACAAAACTAGGCACGAAGAAACACTTCACGTCGGTCGAGCACCCTCAAATGAACGGACAGGCTGAGGCGGCAAACAGAGTGATCCTCCGAGGATTAAGACGTCGACTAGGCGATGCCAAACAACGGTGGGTCGAGGAGCTACACAGCATCCTCTAGGCCTACCGGACAACCCCACACTCCACAACCGGGGAGACCCCCTTCCGTCTGACCTACGGAACTGAAGCGGTGATCCCCATGGAGATCAGGGAACTCTCGAGGAGGACAGAAGCCCCCCTCGACGGGGACGCAAACGACAAAGCCTTGAGGGAAGAGCTCGATTTCGTCGAGGAGACACGTTCGGGCACTTCTCTCCGAGAAGCTTCACTTAAGCAGAAAATAACACTACGTTATAACGACAAAGTTATCAAACGTGATTTTCAGGTGGGCACCCTCGTCCTACAAAGGAACCAGAAAGACTCACGAGAAGGCAAACTCGCCGCGAACAAGGAGGGCCCGTACAGCGTCCGCGCGAAAATGGGGACAGGAGCCTACTTCCTCGAAAATCTGCACGGGGAAGAACTTGCTTTACCATGGAACGCTGAGAAGCTCAAACAATACTACAGTTAAGCACTGCCCATGGCTCACTAGCACCGCGGTTACGGGGATGCACTAAGGTACGAGCGCGACACCCCTATACAGAACACGATGATCAGAGACCGCATTATGTGTGCGCGAGGACCTTTGATCCGACGGGGATACCTCGATCGAGCTCTGCCGTCGTTGTACCGATTAGGCAGAACACCCAGCTCACGATGGGAAGTTCACGCCACGAAGCTAAGACCTCGACCGAGCTCTTAGCCTCGTTGAAGGTCAGAATACGCCTCCGACCACCCGACCGGCTCTCCACGCGGTCAGGGACTATCAAGGTCGAGCAAATCCCAAAGTCTTTACTACTTAGACAAAAAACAAAGTATAGCAAATGCATTAACATCACACACAATTAAAACCATACAAACAACACACGAGCAGATAAGCAAAAATACTTTGAAGCGGGCAAAAGCCCATGTACAGATATTACAAACAAATGTCAAAAAGCCCCTGGCACGCAGGTCGGGCAGAAATATCACAATAAATAAAAATGGCTCGCAGGTCGAACAGAACGGGGAAGAAAATTCTACTCAGCGATGGTCCCATCGGACTGCTCGGGCTCATGAACCTCGTCGACTCGCATCGGCTGCATGATCTGGCCGTCGACCACCTCGTAGTCGGGGTCGATCCCCTCGGTCGAAGGGTCGGGGTTGAGGACCCGAAGCTGCTCCACGGCGTTCTTGAAACCTATGCCAGCTACCGTGAGGTTGTCTTCCTCGGCTTCCCGGAGCTTCGCTATCAACGCTGCCCGCGAAGTCAGTAACCTGTCTTCCTCGGTTTCCTCGTCAGCTGGGCGGGCAGCCTCCTCCAACTCGGCGTTCCTCGCCAAGAGACGATCCCTCTCCTCTTCAACGCCGACGAGACATCTCCGCTCCTCCTCGGCACTCTTCAACTTTTCCTCCAATCTCTGTTACAACTCGACCTGGGCCTGGTTTTGGCTTTTACAGTCAGCCAACTCTTTGCCCACCCTCTCCATTTCGGCCGAGATGGACTGGAAACTCCCTCGCAGCTTGTTCAGCTCGCCTTCGGGGCATGCCTCATCGTTCAGAACCAGTGCAGCCGCACAAACCCGCATCACGGCGGACACATCATCCACCAGCGACCTCCTCCGAGAGACCTTGTCGATGCCTAAGATGGTCTGGGCTTCGGGGGTACCCACGCACAAGGAGTTGTTTCCCGTGAAAAAGTTAGGCCTCGAGTGACAAGGCGGGAGCACAAATTTTACAGCAGGACTCTCGTTCTCAGTGAGATCGATGTCCACGGTATCTGAAACCCGCCGCCTCTTCGGGGACTCATAAGAGCTGGGAGAATCACTGTCCTGGTGAGAGCCAGAGGAACCCCCGACAGTCTGAGGGAGAATGGGGATCTGTGCTCAAAGCTGCTCGACACGACTCTTGCCTCCTTTCTTCGCAGCACGGGTAGCCTTCAGCTTTTTGAAGCGCTCCTCAGCATTCGACATCTTTCCTGCAAAAAGAAAATAAACATATCAGTAAACCGGAGGTCAATATACGAAGAAAAAGTAAGTCAAAGAGGATGGCACCACCTAGCAGCTCGAGAGCATCCTCATCGGAGAACGTCTCGAGGAGGGCCCTCGTATTGATCAGACGACGTTTCGTCAACACCTGCCCGTCATCCCCCCGAACGAATTCCCCGTCCATCGTCACGAACGTGCCCCTATTAAAACTGTTGACGAACACTACTATCTGCTCGTAGGCCAAGCGATCCCCCTCGTCGAGACGGCTAGGCCTGACTTTGTAGCTGTCTGTTCCGTACTTGAAGTGTTCTTCGGTCCAGAACAACGGAAACCTGGGCACGAGGGCCTCCTCTCGCCGCCCATCTACCTCCTCGACAACCCGACGGTACACTGTGTTTACGGCCTCATGTGTAACAGGCCTCACGAGATAGTACCGGTACCTTGAAGTCTCGCACGGAGTCCATGTAAGTGTGAAACAGGTTGTTCACCTATTTGAAGGACACCCAACCGTGCCTACCGTCGACGACCTGTCGCTGAAGATGGAAAATACAGAAAAACAAGGGCACGGTCGCCCCGATCTGCAGATATTTACACACTAGCTCGAAGGCCCTAATGAAAGCAAGAGAGTTTGGGTGGAGCTGGGAAGGGGCCAAACGCAACCAGGTAAATACGGCCTGCTAGAAATCCGTGAAAGGCAGACGTCACCCCGCCTCGTCGAACATAAACTCATAGACGGGAAACCGCATCCCGCTGTACGTCGAGCAGATCTGATGATGTGCCTTCGGCCTAAACACGTTCCATGACTTCGACGAGCCCACCAGACGGTGCTCGACGGTGCAGAAGATGTCATCCTCGTCCCCATCGACGAACAGAGACATCATGTTTACGGCCTCCTTGTAGGCCCATTCGTCAGGAAATCTCTCCCCGCCGCTGGTTGTCTCTGCTATAGGGGAATCGGGCCTGTCGTAAGTATCCAAAGATCCCTCGGCCACGGGCAACACGTCCATTTACCTGAAAAGCAGAAGGAAATGGTGAATTCGATGACCCATATCAAATCCACCCCTCCACCGCTGATCAAGTGAAAGGGCGAGGAGGGAACGTCGGGGAACACGAACCCGCGACCGTCCTCGATTCCGCGAGGAGCAATGTTGGGCGGGACCCCGAGAGATTCGACCCATGTCCCCGAGACAAACTTCGGTTCCCCAGGGACCCCGTCCTTATTCCCTGGGACATTCAACAAAATAACTGAGAATCGTTGAATCTCGTGACCCCGGGATATTCTTCATGTCCTCGGGGATTTCATCATCCCTCCCCGCGAGATTCAACGACTAAACTACGAAATTCCGCCGTTTTCGCCGGATATTTCGTAAATTCCATGGGAACTTCATTAGTTCTCCATAAAACCACCCGATAAATGCAAACGAAAGGAGGAAAAAGAAGAAATAAACTTACTTGAAATACGCTTTTTAGGGTTCCGGCACCGCGATCGTCGGTGGAGAACGGTGGAAGGCAGCGGCGGAAGAACGGAGAAGAAGAGAGGGAGAGTCTGAGAGGAAAAGAGCAAATTGTGCAAATGGAACTAGGTGAGGCCTATTTATAGGATCCTCACAGAATTCGAAGAGTTTTAGACTACTAGAGTACACTACCCTAGCCTAGCCGCCCCTAGGCAATGATGGCGTCTGACACGTGACATATATGCGACCATTCGCTCCCCAACACGCGCGTCTCTCCATTTGCTCTGACACCAAAGATCAAACTTTGTCGCATCCCCGATGAGTCGACCATCAGCAAACTACCACGCTCTCCCCGACGATACGGCCAGCGGATCTCAAACAAGCTCCCCTCCTCGCGGTCACGCGATCGATACTCCCCCGACGTGCTTGTTGGCCCTTAAATCATCACTCCGACACTTCGGAGCAACGACTTGGGGGGCTCCTGTTCTGGACTGGACCGAGGTCTGCTCCTCAGTCAAGCAGGCCCAACCCACATGTCCTGGGATGTCCCAATAAGGGCTCCTAGCAAGACCACTGTCGAGCACATGCTCACCTCCGCAGGGTCGGGCACACGCCTAACCTCGGGTGTGTATGACACTCACAACATGGACCATCGGGCATAAGCTCTAAGCCTCCCCGGGTTCGCCTCCCCGGGTTCGCCTCTTCTCGGCGCTCAGATGCTCCTCCCCGCGAGGAGCCATCCCCGTCCGCACAAGAGTCCTCCCCGCGAGGACACATCTCTCCCTGACACGCAAGACTCCTCCCCGCGAGGACACGTTCTCATGTAACCACCCACTCCCGATGGAATCGGGCTGCCCTAATTCCGGAGATCTAGGAACGGTTACCCCAGGGCGAAGACCACGTGCTGGTCTTCACTACGCCACGTAAGCCCTGGCAGTTACTTGGATTGGGCCTGGCAATCCAGCCCAATGCAAGTAACCATTGGCCCCGCGTTGGGGGCTCTCTATAAATACCCTCTCACTTGAGAGGGTCAGGTTACATACACTTTCTTACTCTAACCTTGTACTTGCTATTATTCTCTGACCATTACCTGACTTGAGCGTCGGAGTACCTTGCAGGTACACCCCCCCCCCCCCCCCCCCCCGGCGTCTTTCAACCTCACCGGAGTTGAAGCCCAGACGACGTTGTTGGCCACCAGATACTGTCTGATCCAGGTACGATCAGGCTATAAAATAAATTTTACAAAGAGTTATTGCATGATTGAACATAATGAGAAGAAAGAACATTCGTTTAAGGGCTTGAGGGTAAATAATATCTATATGCCTGACTTTAATTATGCATCATTGACAAGTTCTAAGTGTTTAGTAACCCTGAGTGGTGACTCTTGGTTATGGATAGACGCTTAGCACATGTCAACTTTTATTTACTAAACAAAGCGCTCTCAAAGGATCTAGTTATCGGTCTACCTAAAATTAAGTTTTCAAAATACCTCCTATGTGACGCATGTCAAATGGGAAAGCATACAAGAGTCTCTTTTAATCTAAAAATGTTGTTTCACCTTCTAAACCTCTTGAGCTTCTCCATATGGATCTTTTCGGTCCTTCAAGGACAAAAAGCTCAGGTGGTAATTACATGGTTTTGTTATTGTATATGATTATTCAATATTTTATTAGACCATCTTTTTGCGTTGTAAAAATGAGACTTTTTCAGCTTTCATAAAATTTGCCAAGTTGTCCCACACTTTCTCTCTTTCACACTATGAAGCTTCAAGTCTTTTGCCAAATCTAGAGCTTTAGCAGGATCGTCGGAAGACTGTGATGGCTCCCTATGGAAAGGCATCTGGCATCTTCATCTCCCTAATGTTGCGAGGAATTTCCTATGGTGTCTGGTGAAGGGTATTCTTACCTTAAGATCTAATCTCTGTATGAAAGGTGTGAACATTGATCCTAACTGTCCCATTTGTTACTCTAAGATAAAAATGCATGACCACTTGTTTCCCCGCCAACACATGGCTAAGAAGGTCTAGTTTGGGCCTCCTTTATTTTGTTTCAATGCAAATATCTTAGAGGTGCCCAAAAGGTTTGTGCAGCGTTATGGAAAACCTGGCAAGGCAGAAATCTCCTCCTTTTCTAGAAGAAGACTTTCAACCCTTTGGAGTTTGCGAAGGATCCAAATTCTTTGGTTGAGGATTACAATCTTGTTACCAAGTATCTCTACATTGAAAAACTTTGTGGATCTAAAAACCAACAGAGGGACGACTCTGAGGTGGCATTTCTGGCATTAGTTGATGCAAAATGCTTCCCTGGTAGACAAATAGCTTGGAGTTGTATTATTAAAGATAGAGAGAGTGCTACAATCATGTGTTCTTGCAAGAAGGCGCCTATGTCACTGGATACTTATGTTGTAAAGGCCCCGGGGTCATATGGTGATTGGAATTAGCCAAAGAGCTCAGTTGGGAGGGACAACATCCTAATAAGGAATGATGCACTAACGATAGCAGATTGCATTCAAGGACTATGTGTGATGGCAGCAATTGCCCTCATTATTGGAGACTATTTAAGTCTTATGTCTAGTTTTAATTCTCTTATTGTTAGTTTTATTAGTCGTGATGTAAACCTTGATGCTCATGAACTTGTTGGCATAGCCTATTTCGGAGGCTCTAGGACTATGTTTGGTGGTTTTCCTGTTAACCATCACCCCTAATGCCCTGTTTCCCTTTTACCATAAAAAAAAAGTATTATTTTCTTTGTAACTGTTCATAAGAAAAAAAAAAACACTTATTATTCTTTTAATAAATTATCAGGAGAAAATAAATTTATTTCAATTATATACTTTTTCTAAAAAATACATCTTTTTCAAAATAAAATTAAATACAAATTGTATTTAATTTGATTTTTTTCATAAACAACTATAATACCTAAAATCAAATCTTTTATTTCCAAAACAAATATTATATAATAAATTAATTATTCCTTATAATCTATTTATACATGTATATTAAAAATTTAAAAATGACTAGTGTCTGGTTTTTATTTTATTACTTATGAATATATGAATAAGCATTTAGGAAGTAATTGACTTAAGTAAAATAAAGTAAAATGTTTATTTTAGATATAAAATATTTGATTTTGGATATATAAAGTTTTAATTTCTAATCTAATACATATAATCAATCAAGTGGTTGATTATAGGAGGACAAGAAAAATAGAAAAAAAATTGAAAACAATAAGTTAGTGAAAAAAATATTTTTTGTATTTAATTTGTCTAATCTATTATTCTTTGGTTTTGTATGATTTTTTACACCATTTTTTACTAGTATAATGTTATTTATTTTTTTAGAAATAAAATAGAGTAGTTAAGAAATTGAAATTTTTGGTATAAAAAAAATAAATTGAAACTGAGAACACTCGACATTTTTAATATGCATGTATAATATACTGTTAATGAATAATTGATTTATTTAAAAATTAAAAGAAAAAGAAAAATACCACTTTTAAATAAATATACATTGAAAATTCGAAACATGTATTCTGAATTAGTTTATCCCTCGATTTATTATAAGACCGACATAATAGATTGTTAATTTTAAAAAGAAAAATAAAACATGATACGTACATGTATTATACCTCGGGTTTTTCTTACTTACGTGAGATGAAATCGTTGTTCTAAAATATATTATTTGTAATAATGTTTCTCCGTAACAGTTTATAAAAAAAATTATTATTATTATTCTTTTGATAAATTAAAAGAAAAAAATAACTTTATTTCAAATAAGTATTTTTTCTAAAAAAATACATTTTTTTTTAAATAAAATAAAATACAAATTGCATTTAATTTGATTTTTTTTCATAAACAACCATCAATCAAAATTGTTTTGGATATTAAAATTTTGATTTTGGGTAAATATTTTTATACCTAAAATCAAATCTTTTATTTCCAAAACGATTCTTATATATTAAATTAATTATTCCTTAAAAGCTATTTATATATGTTTATTAAAAAATTTAAAATGACTAGTTGTCTGGTTTTCAATTTTTTTACTTATGAATATATAAATAATCTTTTAGGGAATAATTGACTTAAGTAAAATATTTATTTTAGATATAAAATATTTGATTTTGGATATATAAATTTTTAATTTCTATTATAACGCATATAATCAATCAAGTGGTTGATTATAGGATGACAAAAAAATCAATCAAAATTGTTTTGTATATAAAAGATTTGATTTTGGGTATATTTTATACCTAAAATCAAATCAAGTGGTTATTTTTAAAACAAAATAATATTTCAATTTTTTAACTACGCTATTTTATTTGGGTAAATATTTTAATTTTTTAACTACTGTATTTTATTTGTAAAACAAAATAATAATATACTAGTAAAAAACGGCGTAAAAAATAATACAAAACCAAAAAATAATAGATCATAAAAATTAAATACAAAAAATAATTTTTTTCACAAATTTATTGTTTTCTATTTTTCTTTCTTTCTATTTTTCTTGTTCTCCTATAATTAACCACTTGATTGATTATATGTATTACCATAGAAATTAAAAATTAATATATCCAAAATCAAATACTTTATATCTAAAATAAACATTTTACTTAAGTCAATATTTATAAAAATATTTTTACACTATGCATATATAAATATACTGTTAAGGAATAATTGATGTATGAAAAAGATTTGTTTTAGAAACAAAATATTTGATTATGAATATAAAATATTTAATTTCTAATCTAATACTTATACAGCTAATCTAATACCTATATATAAGTACGACTCCTCCTAATTGTGTCTTCATACTCGGCTATTCGATTCAAGGTAAGTCACTGTTTTCTATCTATTCTTTTTGTTAGGGTTTGTGTTGTGATTTGTTGTGTTGTTTATGATGTTTACTTTGTTGACTTGTACAGATGCAAATATTTGTGAAGTCATCAAAGACTGGCAAAATTGTGACTTTGGAGGTTGAGAGTTCAGATAGAATTGATAATGTGAAAGCTATGATTGAGGATAAGGAGGGTATTCCACGAGATAAACAAATGCTTATATTTGCAGGGAAACAACTTGAAGATGGAAGGACCCTGGCTGATTATGACATCAAGGAGGAGGGATTCACTCTCCATCTGGCTTATCATTATTCTAAGTATATTGAGATTCTTGTTAAGATCTGTACTGGAAAGACCATAACTTTGGAGGTAGAACGTTGTGATACAATTGAGAATGTGAAGGCGAAAATTCAGGAAAAAGAGGGAATTCCCGCAGACAAACAGAATCTAATTTACTTTGGAAACCTATTGATGGATGGTCGCATTCTGGCTGATTATATTATCGAGAAGGATTATTACTGGGAAAACAAGTCTCCGAAGTTGCTCATCCTATGGATAAGCAAGGCTACATGACAATGAGGATATTCCATTAGATTTGTGTGTGCCTTTAGTCTTTGTTGCTGTGTGTTTAAAATTGGTTTATTTAGTTTGAAACAATTCAGATAGGTCATGTCTTTTATTTGGTTTGATTTCATATATGAAGATGCTTTTGCCATTTTAATAAAAATTACAATTTTTTTGCGACTTATATTATTTTGTTCTAAGTTTTAATTGCGATTTATCGGTGGACTAATTGTGGAATCTTTATGATTGGAGCTTAATACTATATTTATCCATTGGCAATGTCAGTTCTTCGCCCCCTGAGTTAGTATGTGTATACTGTGTTGTATCATATAAGCCCTTCAAAATTTTAATTCTATTCTTATTACCTTTTGAGACAACAAAGCCAATTAACTTCACTCAGATATATCAAAATTTGCATATATTTTAGGGTGGTGTTTACTACATCACATATACATAATCATACCACCTATAAAAATTTAAGACAATTTCTTAATGCACCACCCAAGTTTCTTAGACACCACGTAAAATTATTTTTTTGCTCCTCTATTCCGGATGTGCATATCCGGACGCACATCCGGAAGTATGTCTTATTAGTTCGCGTTAGACATTCTTCCCCCTCATTATTCACCTTTCCATTTCCAAAATCTCTCAAACTCTCTCAAACTCTCAAATTTTCAATCACCACAAATCTCGATTTTTTCCACTCGAGTTCGGCGCAGAGCAACTGCTACAACGATCAACACACTCCAAATCCTCCGTATCACATTTTAATCGGTAAGTTTTTAAATTTTAGAGTTTCGGAGTAATTTTCGAGTAATCGATTTAGAGTAGACATTTAGTTCGACCGTTACTGTTCGATGCCTGCCAGAGCGCGTCTTGCGTTAGTTCGGTTACACGCAGACGATCCCCAGGATGTCTCATGAGTCTGCTCCTCTAGGCTTGACCCGCAGGCAGATAGATGAGCTATATGCTGACTACCAGTCCCACTTGGTACCGGAGGAGGCTCGGGTGACCAGAGCGGAGACAGACTGGAGTGTTGCTGCCGGGTACATCGTGTGGTTCTATACCGTCTCACACCCATGCATGGTGCCCACTGCTGAGGGATCGCCACCCAGACCTGCTCATCAGGAGATATTAGAGGAGCGGCAGTCTCAGCTGGACCACACTCAGGATGTCCTACCACGCTGTCGTCAGATAGAGCAGATAGCGCAGCAGGCCATTGCGGACGGTCACCTCCCTGAGGGCTCTGGTGTCAGACTTGCCGTGGACAGGATTATTGTGATTGCTCAGGGGGCACTTCAGTACCGCAGACATCGATCCAGGATAGCGGGTAGGGGCAGAGGAGCAGGGGAGCCAGGAGAGATCCTTCGCCATACGCAGTAGTTTTTTGTTTGATGTATTATATTTATATTAGATGTATGCACTGTATTTTGACAGAGATTTATTATATATATATATATCATTTTATTTTATATATGGATGTTGTCAAATGTATATTAAATTGCGACGATTTATTAACATATGCGACCAAGCAAAAAAACCGATTTTAAAAAAAAATAATGTTCTACATTTTTCCGGATCTGCAGATCAGGAATGTTTCCGGATGTGCACTTCCGGAAAGAATCCGCGTTTTTAAAAAAATTGATGCGTCCGGATGTGCACATCCGGAATCAGGCGGTAAAACCGAAAATTCAGATGGTGCTTAAGAAACAAGAGTGGTGTGATAAGAAATTGTCAAATTTAAAAGTGTTCTTCACCGTGTAGTAGATTGAATTTTTTTTCATGTTTATTATACAACAAATCGCTTTATAAATGAGAGACATTTACGATTTTGTCAAAAATATGTCTGAATTTCAATCATAATCTTATTAAAATTTGTATTCTAATTTTTTAATATACCCAACACATTTTTTTGATATACTTAATCAGGGCCGTTTTGAAGTATGATTGAATAATATGAAGGCCCTGTGTTAATAAAATTAGACCTAATAAAAAAATTTAAAAAATTATTTTTAAAATTATCATTTATTTAAATTACAAATAACATAAAAGTCTAGCTTTCATTTCCTATTCTTTTAATTTTTAAATAAAATATAATTTTATAAATGATTAAATACACAACACCTCATGTAATATTAGCGAGTTTCACTTTAATCCTCTGTAAATTTTTTTTTTTAAAACTCACTCGCAATACCAGATTCCGTCAGACAGGCTCATGAATGCTAGATCGTAGCAAAAATTCTCTCATTTTGCCAGTGTGGTGGTCCACGTGGCATTTTTTTATTTTTTATTATTTTTTTAAATCGACGTGAATTTATTTTATTATTTATTATTATTTTATTAATACTTTTAATAAATTATTTTTTTAATAATGTAATTAATTAATATATGTAAATTTATTTATAAATTAATTATTAAAATATTGGTTTGGGCCTCAGGCTCTTATTATTAAGAGGTGCCCAATTTTTAATGAATTGTTAAGTATTGTGTAAAAGTTAATTATAAACACTTGCATTTGTACATGAAATTTCGATGTGGTACTATTGCTGCTTCTGCTTTTGTTTTGGATAACAGCTTGAGTTCTTTCATGTGTCATTACAACCACAACCTTACCATCAACCTTACAACCAGCATGAACACCACCATGAACACCACCGGCAAAGAACTATTGTTGTTGCTTCTGCTCCTCTCTTCGCCAGCATGAACACCATCGTCAACCTTACAACCACAAGACATTCATCCCTCCTTCAACATTGCAAACACACTTCAATTCACTGCTCCACCATTAAAACAACCAAATCATCACTCGTACTCTATTAATGCAGACGGCATTTTCTCACGATTTCATCAAAGGATTTTACTAACAACTACAGTTATTTAGCTAAACTTCCATCACTAAAAAGAATTCCCAATTTCCATGATGAAACCAAAATTACAATGCAGTTTCAACATAAGCATATTACGGATTATACTTGAAATTCTGGCATGCAGGTCATAAATGTTCTAAGAGATGTCGAGACATTGATCTCTACTAAAAACTGAACAAGGAGATGAGGAGTAGAAAGTCCTTAAGTCATTTCAGCCAGCCTGTGACGAGTCTAGCAAAAAGCTTTCATTCTTCTTGTACATGAGGAGGAAGATACACACAGCTCCCCCTCAACCTCAGAACCAATACTTGTCACCGGAGCAACCAAACACCAACCTGAATTATCCCTATGAGGACTCGGGGAAGCAGTCTGCAACTCCGGTAACTCATAACACAAGACACAACTGTGTCCATAACTTAGATCACAAGACACAAAAGAAAGATTCAGAAATGAAACTGAGTCTCAGACATGATGTTAGAACATCCCATCCAACATCCTTGCAAAAAAAATGCAAGAATGGACTCCACACCAAAAAGGATATCAGTTATGTGTTGTAAGGACCAACACACAACCAAGATGAGTACACACCCATTATCCCCCTTTTTAGCCAAAAATTGGCAAGGGTAACCAACACAGCCCCAGACCCACATGGTACTTACCCAAACCCGAACAAAAGCCATGAAGACACGACACAACAAGAGAAACACAACCTGAGAACCAAGAAGCAGCGACCCCTTTTAAATACCCAAGCAGTTTCTCTAGGAATTAATGGTCCATAGAAGTTACCGAAGAACAATTCAATGAAGATGTGAATTTAGGTAGGTAACTTCAACATAAATAACTGTGCGCCGCCCAACTAGGATTTTACTATTTCAACTTTAGGGTAAACCGTCCAAATAATGCGCATGTATCAAGACACATGTTTAACACGCCTTCTCTTAGGCACGGTCTCCATTGTCCAAGGAACACCGCCCAAATGAACCTACTTGGAAATAACCACAAGTTCTAAACAATGTCCTAACATTTGGTCAGACTTTGAACCTACATTGATAATTTTGTATTTGTTGAAATATTTCAAACTTTTTTCTAGTAAGATAATTGCAATTGGTGTTTCATATCATTAACAAAATAGAAAATGAACTTGGTGTTTATTGCACACCAAGTGTTTGACAAATTGTCTGAGTTAATTTTTGTTTCTTATTTCATTGGAAATTGATTATCAAAGTGGGACAAATTGTTCAAACCTTATTTTAGAAAACATACTGGATTCGTCCGAGGAGAAAGTGAGTTCCTCGGAAAGCAGCAGTTCAGATGCCTCGAGTGTCCCCAGCGAAGTCGGGGAGGAGGAGGAAATGGAAAAGGATGTTGTTGAAGACTCCACGGAGGAGTGGATGGTGGTTGAGCTAGCCGAGCATGTATCCACCTTCGCGACATATCTGGGGGATGTCTTTACGGTCTTCGGGCCAGAGGGGGAGTGGAAGGTGCACTTTCCCTTCAAGGGCGATAGAGTCTGTACAAATTTCGGGGAGCGTTTTGCCATGTAAGAGTACACATTCAAAGAGCTGGGATTGAGGCTGTCGTTCACTGATTTCCAGCAGTCAGTGTTTGTGCATATGGATTTGGCTCCGAAGCAGCTGCACCAGAACTCGCTGGCTTTCATCCGGGCATTTGAGCTGACGTGCGAGTATTTGTGGATAGGGGCTACTCTCCCTTTGTTTTTCATTGTCTTCCATCTTCAACGGCAGTTGACGGGGATGAGGTATGGTTGGGTTTCATTGAAACAGCCCCGAAAGCTGTTCAAACCCTTTTCGGAGTCGATTCAGAAATTTAAGGAGAGGTTCTATATTATAGAGCCCGTATCGGAAGCCGCCCAGGATAACACGTATGTCTGGGCGATTGAAGTTGACGAGGAGGGCAATGATAGGCGTGAAGAGGCTGGGAGGTTCATTGGGGAGAGAGAATTCAAGTTCCCTTTCCACTAGGGACCTGGCCACTTTACCAAGGCGCCCAATGAGTACGTCCTCCAGCCAAACAACCTAGACGGGCAAGATGTCGTTGCTTATGATACGCTGGTGAAGTACGTTAACTCTTTTCGTCTTCCTGAGTGCTGCACGAAGAAGGGGGCCCCGATTTACGAGGACGACGGTAGCCGGCGCATGGAGTATCGCTTTATTAACACCATGGCATTTTTGGAGTGCAAGACTCCTGCAGATGCTTACAAATTTCTCGGTGGTCTTTAGTTGTTTGACTCGTCCGACATATTTTTTCTTCGTTGTCTAACGTTCTTATTTTGTTTTTGCATGTGAGATGCCTTCTGCTCGTGAAATGATGGTAAAGAATGCAACCGCGAGGAACAAGCCCAGAACAGTTGTCCCCAAAACTCGGTTTCCTCAGCGTGCTCCTGCCCCTTCTCAGACTGCCTTGGGGAGTGCTTCGCATGTTCCTGCCCAAGGAACCCCACTTCCTCTGGCCTCGAGGTTCAAGTGGGCCAGGGCTAGCAAAGTGGTGGACCTCAGTCGGGCACCAGAAAAAGGGAAATTTGAGCTTTCTCTGTGCATCCTTGATAGAAAGTTCTTTGAAGGGACGTCCTTGGTCGTGCCGTGGGCGGAGTCTCTTCACCTGCAGGGCATGGACCGCCCGAGCAAGAGGGCACTGGTGGCCCAAGATGCCACTACACTGGTCAGAATGTTAGAGATGGTGGTCGTTTATGCTGAAGGGGACTCTGTAACTGAGTTCGAACTGAGAGCTTCCTGGGCTACCATAGCATCCCTGGAAGAGACAGTGAGGAGAGCCAAGGTGAAGGCCAGAAGTGCCGAGGATGCCCGAAAGGAGGCGGATGAGGAGGTGACCAGGCTGAAAGGGGAGAATTCTACGCTGGTCGCAGAGAAAAAGGCAGCTGAGGAGCTGATTGGGCAGCTGAAGTCGGCCAATGCTTCGGGCGAAGATGAACCCGAGGACGTGAAGGAGATAAAGACAACGGCTGAGCTGGTTGCTCGTATGTTGGCGGCCGAGGATGACAACATCATCATCACGGACGAATCCTTCAGGAATGTTGTGTCTCAACTGCGAGTGGTGAACCCCGGACTTGACATCTCCACCGAGGGCACTCACTATCTGGCGCACGTCGAAGACGGCCAGATAATTAGGTCGGACTCCCTCCTCGAAGAGCATACTGAGAATCAGACCGTGGAAAGCCAAAAGCCTCAGCCCAATACCGAGCAAGCTGATCAGATGGACGAGTGAAGGTTTTTGTTGTTTGTTGTTGTAACTTTGTCCGGCATGCGTGCCGAGTAATTTTTGTAAATTATTTTGAATGGGGGCATGGCCCCCGGTTTATGTAACCAACACAATTATGGTCCTTGTGGCCCCTTCTAACTTTTAATTATGCACCTGGTCCTTGTGGCCGGTTTTGTGATTTGCATGGTTTTATCTGCTTTAAGTTTTGCTAAGTGTTGTACTCGTGCTCGTTATGTATGCCTGCCCGTGATAAGGAGTACTTTAATTTACGTTAAGTTTCAGAGAATTTCTCGTTGTAGATGTGTTCGGCAGTGATGGGTACTGGCCGAACGGCTGGGGAATGTCCGGGCGTGAATATGGAGCTCAGGTCACATTTGAGGTCTGTGTCGCGGCGTGAACCTCCCATCGCGAAATGGGTATTCTGCCTGTCGTGGTACTTTGACGACAGCGGTGCTCGATTGAGGGACCGCTGTCGAGCGGAGACCTGGCTCGTTCCTGAGCGGGGTTCTGCTTTATAGGCATGCGACGCTTGTACCTAGGCGTGCATCATGGTCGGTAGGTGATGCTCGTCGTCATGACATATCAAACCGATAGTTAAGGCCTTATCTGTAATATTGTTTCAATTTTTCGGTGTTCCATGGTCGAGCAAGTTCTTCCTCGTTGAGATGTTCTAGGTAATAGGCATCATTCTCCGTTTTTGCCCGGACACGATAAGGTCCTTCCCAGTTAGCGACTAGTTTGGCTTCACGAGAGTCTTTATGGTTTCTTCTTAGGACGAGGCTGCCCACGTCGAACTCTCGTCGTATGACCTTGGCGTTGTTCCTGATGGCAATTTTTTGTTTTAACGAGGATTCGCAGGGGGTTGCCCCTGTTCGGATTTCCTCGACGAGATCGAGTTCCTCCCTTAGTGCCTCATCGTTCATTTCTTCGTCAAGGGGTGATTCTATCCGCCTGGAGGGTACGTGAACTTTGATGGGTATCACGGCTTCAGTCTCATAGGCTAGACGAAAGGGTGTTTCCCCGGTTGAAGAGTGTGGAGTTGTGCGGTATGCCCATAAGACGTTGTGCAGCTCCTCGACCCAAGCCTTCTTTGTTTTGTCCAGCCTTCGTCTGAGGCCTCGAAGGATGACTCGGTTCACTGCTTCAGCTTGCCCATTTGTTTTAGGATGTTCAACGAATGCGAAGTGTTGCTTTGTGCCCAGCTAGGCGACGAAGTACTGGAACTTCCTGTCCGTGAAATACGTCTGATTGTCTGTGACTATCACTTGGGGGATGCCAAAACGTGCGAGGATGTTTCGTTTGTAGAAACGCAGTATGTTAAGGGCAGTTATCTTGGCTAGAGCCTCCGCTTCTATCCATTTTGTGAAGTAGTCCACGCCAACTATTAAGTATTTGTTCTGGTTTGATCCTACTACGAATGGTCCCAGGATGTCCAGGCCCCACCAAGAAAATGGCCACGGGGAGGACATAGCCTTGAGCTTGTTAGGTGGAGCTAGGTGCATGTCCCCATGCCGTTGGCATTTATCGCATTTCTTCATGTGCTCTTTAGCGTCGTGCTGCATAGTTGGCCAATAATACCCTACTCTGAGGGTCTTTCGGGCAAGGGACCTTCCTTCGAGATGTTGGGTGTTGATTCCTTCGTGGATTTCGTGCAAGACGTGGGTGACCATTTCTTCCTCGACACATTTGAGCAGCGGGCTTGAGAACCCTCGCCTGTAGAGTTTATCTTCGACCAGGACGTAGGAGCAGTCCCTTCGCCTAACTATGCTGGCCTCTTTGGGGTGGGACAGAAGTTCGTCTTTGGCGAGGTAGTTGTAAACGGGAGTCATCCAGCAATTGTTGTCGCCGATCACTTGTACGTCGAGGGTCGGGGAAGCCTTATCGATGCTGGGTCGAGGAAGTACCTCATGTATGACGGACTTGTTTCCACCATTCTTCTTCGTGCTGGCTAGTTTGGATACAACATCCGCCCGGACATTATGTTCGCGGGGAACGTGTTTTACCTCTACCGCTGTGAACCTCGTCATCATCTTTTTGAACAGGGCTAAGTATTTGGTCAGGTTGTCGTTTTTGGCTTGATATTCTCCTCGAACCTGAAGGGCCACGAGTTGTGAATCTATGCAAATGACGACTTCTTCCGCGCCAAGGTCTCCAGCCAAGCGTAACCCGACGAGGAAGGCTTCGTACTCAGCCTGGTTGTTAGAGGTGGGGAAGGACAGGGTGAACGATACTTCAACGATGATTCCTTCTTCGTTTTCCTATATGATGCATGCCCCGCTTCCCACCGAACTGGATGCCCCGTCTACAAAAAATGGTCCATTTGCGTGCCCCGCAAGTGGGGGAGTCTGCGAACGTCATTTCTGCGACGAAATGGGCCAGAGCCTGGGCCTTGAGGGCTTTCTTGCTCTTATACTGGATGTCAAATTTGGACAACTCTAGCGACCATCTGAGCATTCTACCTGCCATGTCTGGTCGTCCCAACAGCTTCTTTACGGGTTGATCTGTTCGAACTATAATCGTGTGGGCTAGAAAGTAGTGTCTCAGTCTTCTAGCTACGTTGATGAGGGCCAGTACCATTTTTTTGATCTGCCGATATCTCAACTCTAGTCCCTGTAGTGTTTTGCTCGTGAAATATATGGGCTTCTGCCCGTCAGGGGTCTCGTGGATAAGAGTGGCGCTTACTGTCTTGGTTGCTATGGCGAGATACAGGTACAAAGTTTCGTCGTTGTCTGGTCTAGAGAGAATAGGCAGTTCTGAGAGTGCTCGTTTCAGATGGAGGAGAACCTGTTCACATTCTTCGGTCCATTCGAACGCTGCCTCATTGCGGAGGAGTTAGAAGAATGGTAGGGCGTGCTGGATGGATTTCTTCGACTTGGGCGTTGGAAACTCCGAGAATTCTTGGCACTTATCGGGGTTGGCTTTGATTCCTCGTTCCGTTAAGTAGAAGCCGAGGAATTTGCCCGCCTGGACACCGAACGTGCACTTCTCCGGGTTGAAACGCATCTGGTACTTCCTGGACTGCTCGAAGACCTTCTTTAAATGGGTAGTATGATCGGTTTCCTCGTGGGATTTCATGATCATGTCATCCATATAGACTTCGAGCATGTCACCTATCTCTCCCCAGAAGACCTTGTTCATCATTCTTTGATCGGTCGCGCCGGCGTTCTTCAGGGCGAAGGGCATTACGTTGTAGTAATAGTTGCTCGATTCGGTCATGAAGGTCGTGTACTTTTTATTGCTCATTGCCATTGGTATTTGATTATAGCCCAAGTTGGCGTCCATGAATGATAAAATTTTAAAACCGACAGAGTTATCAATATTAGGGAGGAGGTAGGCATCCTTCGGGCATGCCTTATTAAGATCAGTGTAGTCAATGTACATTCGCCATTTGCCATTGGATTTCTTTACAAGTACAACGTTCGACAGCCAAGTGGTGTACTTGGCTTCCGAGATAAATTTTGCCTCGAGGAGGTCTTTTACAGCTTTTTCTGCAGCCTCTGTTTTCTCCGGAGACTTCTCTCTCCTACGTTGTGCTACTGCTTTGACGGCCGGGTCAATCGTGAGTTGATGGTAGGCAACGGACGGTTCCAAGCCGGGCATCTCGGCGGCGCTCCAGGCGAACAGATCAGCGTTCTCATGGAGGCAGGCTTTGAGTTGCTTCCTCGCGATGTCAGGGAGATCCGCTCCAATCTTTACTCCCCGCTGGGGGTTGTCGTCGAACAAAACGAGCTTGAAGTTTCCATCGGGGATTGGGCGCATTGGATGGGAGCTGCTGCTGGACGGGGCAGACGAACTGGTTGAAGCTGCTTGGTCCTCCTGCTGATCTTCTTCGGGGAAGTGGCTGTCGAGGTCAATGGAGTTGACCTGAGGCAGAGGCTTGGATTCCTCGGAACTACTGGGCAAGGTCGGCTTGTTCAAAACCTTTGGCTTGGACGCGATGGCATTGAGTCCCTTCGTGGCTGCTTTGAAACATCGTCGTTCGACTTCGATGTCGCCGTGGAAGGTGGCGACCATTCCCTTTGAAGTGTAATACTTCATCTTGAGGTGGACGGTTGAAGGTACAACTACCAGCTCGGCCAACGTTGGTCTTCCGAAGATACACTGGTACAGTGACGGGCAATCGATCACCAGAAACTGCACTTTGACGGAACTGGCCGTCTCTGCGGACCCAAAGGTTACGATCAGTTCGACGTATCCCCAGGGTTTGGTCACTGATCCGTTATATCCTTGCAAATCAGACCCCACGTAGGGGGTGAGGTGTGATTTGTCTAGATGAAGTGTTGAAAACAGCTGGGATTACATAATGTCGATCGAGCTACCTTGGTCGACGAGGATCCTGCGAACGTCAAAGTTCGCCATTCGGGCTCTGACAAGCAGGGGTATGCTCGAGTTTGGAGATCCTCCGAGGATCTCTTCCCGATAGAAGGAGATGGGGACAGAGCCCTTCTGGGCTTGGTCGAGCGTGGTTACCTTATTGGAGCTCATGCTGATTAGATGCTCGAATTTTCTTTTCACGGAGCCCACCGTGACTTTATTGAAGCCTCTGCCCGATATGACCATGGCGGAGGGAAATGTTTCCCACGGGCTGTGGGACTCGAGATAGGTAGGAGTGCTGAGTTCGTTCGGGATGTAGAAGTCATATGGTCGTGATGGCGACCTGGATGTTGGCCTCTTCCGAGGAAGGCACTTCTTCCTCTATCTTCTTGGACTCCTGGACGTCTTGCCGGGGAGCGTCTTTCTTTTTCGTGAACTGCTTCAGGTGGCCATCCCTGATCAGTATCTCGATAGCATCCTTTAAATGGATGCAGTCTTCGGTAGTGTGGTCGTGACTCTTATGGAAACAACAGTACTTCGATTTGTCGGCGTTGGGTTTGGCCGGTATTTGTTTGGGGAAGCGGACCCCTGCTTGCTTGAATTCCGAATTTGCGCATTCGGATAGTATCTTCTCCCTGGAGACGGTCAGGGGGTGTAGTCGTGGAATTATCTGGAGGGTCCCTTGCTGTCGCGGGAGTCTCGAGGACGGTCTTCACGCTTCCTTTCTCCTCGACGGGATGTCGAGGGTTCTTCGCCTCTAGGGGCCCGAGCGTTTTCCTGGTGGCGGAAGACTCGGACGGAGTTGGCCGCTTCCTTCTCCTCGTACCAAAGTGCGACTGTGCCTTGAGGAGGAGGGCATCCAGGTTCCTCTGAGGTACGAGGCCGACGACTTTAGGAAATTCTGAGCCTGGGCGGAGTTCTTCCTTGAGTCGGAATTTTTTCACCTCGTCCGTTGTAAGGACCTGTATCGCTTCTTTGTTGAACCACTCGATGCATGCCCGGAGAGGTTCGTCCTTTCCTTGGATTATGGCCCCAAGGGAGGCTTCAGTCTTGGGGTGACGTCGCGATGTAGTGAAATTCTGGGAGAACATCCTGCCCAGTTGCTTCCACGACGTAATAGATTCTTCTGGCAACTGCTTGTACCACGTCATTGCTCCCTTCCGGACCTTGGTTGGAAATAACCGGCACTTGATGGCGCCCCGGACGCCACGGTAGTCCAATAGCGCATCGATGTTCTCGATGTGCTCATCGAGGTCAGTTGTACCGTCGTACGTGCCCAGTGCTGGGGGATTTTCCAGACCCTTGGGGAGACGTGTAGCCAAGATTTCTTGGGATAATGGGCCGTGAGGCTCATCATCACTGCTGGAGCTGGTTAGCAACGTGGATCGTACGATTCGCTCGTGGCGCCGAGGTTGCAGGCTCTTGGATCGTCGATGGTTCTTCCTCGGAGGAGGGGATCTTGGATGAGCAGATTCCTCCAATGCCCCGATCCTTTCGTTCTGCTGAAGGATAAGGAGGTTGGCCTTATTGATCGCCTCTAGAAGGGCCACCATGGTCGGGTCGGCGTTAGGTGGAGCATGAACGGGCTGGATGGCCAGTGAGGGCTGGTCATCTTCGCTGTAACACCCTAAACCCCCGCGATAATTAATAACAAAATATCAGAGTAAAAAATAACACATATAGATTTAGGATGCTACTTTCAACTATTTAACTTCTCATGCATACCAAAAGTAATACATCAACATCGAAATTAAAAACATAGTATTTAATCATTTCTACAGCAGCAAAAATTCAACAAAATCTGAAACATGTTCAACCACACATAACATCATCAAATAAAAGAGTAATAACACATAACAAAGGAAAAGACTCTAAGTGTTCCGACATCCCGGTGTTACAATCAGAGCAGACACAACTCGATAACGTAAAAGACAAGACCTCGTCTTCACTACCTCCAACTCCGAACTACTCCTGCTTACCTGCATGTTACCCACGTAGAGGCAACATTCAAACAGAAGGGGTGAGATTCTCAAATTCACATAAGAAATGCATAATATAAGTATGAAAGAACATAAAAACATTACACAATCTACCCTATCATCACATCACATCAGCACAACTAGCATTTCTAAGTCATTACACTACAGCAACACAACTAGCACTTCCAATACAACAGATAATTAACGTACACAATACAATGCAATGAGACCCGCTACTTGACTCAATGCATGTGGTACCAATTCGACCCCTGTTTCATGGTCATAATCCCCGTCGGGAAGTCATAATAGTCGCTTACACCCCACATGGGCACACGATATTCGTGATCGCTCACACCCCACATGGGCACACGATCACCCGTAATCGCTCACACCCCACATGGACACACGATTACCTCAACAACAACAATAATATCGACTCGATTCTATTTTAAAGAATTCGAATAAACGCTCACACCCCACATGGGCACACGTCTTATCCCACAACTCATGCAACATGAATGCATATCAACAATAACATACAATGACTCTCATGAAATCAATGTATCACGCCACTGTAGGCCACAACACAATATGCCATAACAACTCAACAACATCATCATACCACATCATAAGCAACAACTAATGCATTTACAAGTTATGCCACAACAACTCAACAACAACATCATACTACATCATAAGCAATAACTAATGCATTTACAAGTTATGCCACAACAAATCAACAACAACATCATACTACATCATAAGCAACAACTAATGCATTTACAAGTTATGCCACAACAACTCAACAACAACATCATACTACATCATAAGCAATAACTAATTCATTTACAAGTTATGCCACAACAACTCAATAACAACATCATACAACATCATAAGCAATAACTAATGCATTTACAAGTTATGCCACAACAACTCAACAACAACATCATACTACGTCTTAAGCAATAACTAATGCATTTACAAGTTATGCCACAACAACTCAACAACAACATCATACTACATCATAAGCAACAACTAATGCATTTACAAGTTATGCCACAACAACTCAACAACAACATCATACTACATCATAAACAATAACTATTGCACTCAACAACAACATACAACAACGACGTAATGCATATGACTAGAATAGAACCAATACATTACCTCACAACTGCCCAATATACAGTACACACCTGTTCAAACATGCAAACCTTGCAATCCACCACAACAACACGCATTACACAACTAATTTCCACATTTCACGGTTCAACATATTCCCATACAAAACTCAAACACACACCACATGTTGAATAGTTGGAATTCTGTCATTGAAAATAATTTTAACAGAAAGTACATGAAACCAGCTTTCTAACGATTTGAACGGCGGCCCAAACGGACTTACGGATCAAAAGTTATGAATTTTCGAAGTTTAGAAAAACTGTCACGTTCAGTGGTAACCGATTACCCCAAACAGAGTAACCGATTACTCTGTGTAAAATGCACAAGAAACCCCAATTTCACTAGGTAATCGGTTACCCAAACAGAGTAACCGATTACTCGACCTACAGAACCAGTTTTCTGCTATTCTGTTACGCAAAATCCCTTTTTCACTTCTACACAACATCCCCAAACAACATATACATCAGAAATGAACCTCTAAACCTGTATACCATATCATACATACATTGTAACACATTATAACACCGAAAAACCAAAATCACAACAAGTAATTTACACAATACGAGCATTATTACTATTACCGACACGCAACTCCAACTTCTCATCAAAAACACCAAACAATCAACAATCACATGGATAAAAACCTAACAATTTATCTACTTAAATACATACATCATCAACCACAGCAATTCATATGAACGCATATATACACAAATCAACCATTCAATTGCACATTTTCACTTTATCAAACCCTCTGCCATGCAAAAACCCCAATTCCCCCAAATCAACACGAATACCACATATGATGATCGTCAATGATTTATCTACCCTCATACAAAGATCATGCAGCCCTTAGAGATTTAAGAACCCCACCCTTACCTCAGATGAAGATTCCTCCGATATCTCTAGGCCTCAGTGTCATACCCCAAATTTTGACCCCCAAGTATTTTCATCATTGGGCAAATCATCATCATAATAAGGATACATCTATCCTACGTCATCAATCTTCTCAGAAGTTGTTGAGCATTCACTACAATCGAGGATTAGAGTTTTGAGCCCTCTCAGAGCACTCAGACAAAGGATCAATCAAGAAGTGACATGATCTTCAACTTTTCTAGTCTCTTTGACATCCATAAGGGATCAAGAGATATCCCACATCAAGAATTAAGCACAAGAGTGCCACATTTCAGGCTAAGCAAGCCTCAGGATCGCTAGTGTCACCAAATTAGGGTTTTGGTCGACCATGGCCTCCAGATGAAACTTTTCATCTGGGCATGAGCCCATACCTTCATTTATGGTCCAATAAGCCCAAAGGAACCTCAAGAGTTCATCCACAATGGCCAAATCACCTTGAGTGTTCATTTACCAAAAAAATCAGGAATTAGGGTTTTGACCTAATTCAACCCTTGAGTTGACTTGTGAAGCAAGACATGATTTGAAGCTTCAAGATGAACTTCAAAGACCTTAAAAACATCACATTGACATGTCTATAAGACTTTATTGACTCAAATAGTTCAATTCATAAGCCACAAGAACTCAAAATCATCTGATCACATATTAGGGTTTTTTGAAGAAAAAGTCAACCCTACCATTGACTGTTGACCTACACTTCTTCTCAAACCTTGGGAAAGGATTCAAAACATCCCTAAACACCCCTAGAGTCCATCCATAAAGTTCAATTAGTTCTAAGGATTGATTTCACCGAGGATTCACAAAGTCAAAGTTCATCTGATAAAAAAGTCAACTATGTCAAAATTCCAAGTTTGACTTTTGGAAATTTTAGTCAACCAAGTTTCCATTAACCCTAAAATCATGTTAATATGTGATTTTAATCATCATTCATCAAGGAAAATCAAGAAAAGTGGGATAACTTATAAAAGGGGTAACCATAAAAAACTTAGAAATTTTTCTAAGTTATGAAAAAGTGGCAAGGGTACCAACTTCCAAGGACCATAACTTGAGATCCAAGCAACCATTTTGGATGATCCAAAGATGGATTGTAGGTCTTGCTACACTCTACAAAAGCTTCAACTACATAAAATTCCAATTCCTCATGAATTTTGAGTTATGGAGTGATCAAAATCAAAAAAACTTGGATTTCACACTTTTTCCAACACTTAGTGAAATTTTCACTAAGTCAAAATCTGCCTGAGTTTTTCCAAAATGTAGGGGCTGTTTTAAACCAAATTCAAGTTGATTCAAAACCAAAGTTGGACACCACATTAAAATAGGATATATCAGCTTTCCAAAATGTCCAAGAACATCATCAAACTCCATCTGAGTTAGGAGTTATGGATCTCCAAAGTTGCCTAGTTGCAAACTGTCTCCATGACAGTTCTAGGCAGAATTTGTGCAAACTTGTGCCCCACGGTTCCTTGGGCCAATTTTGGACAGTTTGATCATTGCATTTCTGATCAATTGCAATCCAAGTGGATGGATGATCTGATCCACAACACAAAATGCCAAAGGACTTGGCTTGCCATGTGCAAAGTCATCATTGTTGAAGTCTTGAAATTCAAATTTGGCATGGTGCATTAAAGGATGCATAGAGCTGGCATGTATCAGTCAATAACATTGCAAATGAGTCAAGCCTTATCCCTGCAACATAAGACCATATGCCTGTGCTCTAATCTCAAGTCAATGGTAGGAGGAGACTTGAGATTCCAAAATGATCCAATTGGTCACAGCCTTGCTGCAGCCTCCATTCACTATTGATGCCAAAACAAACTTGTTCTACTATAAAGAGAGCTAATTTGTGATTAGTTTGAGTACACCAAAGGCCCCAAACACTTGCCTTTCTCAAAATCACTATCTCACTTCCAAAAATGCCTTTCTTAGCAAGTCACTATCGAATTTTTCAGTAGAGAGCAATTCCATCCAAACCAATTGTTCTAACACCTCACATATGTCATATGTAAGCTGATCAACCACTAAAATAACATCTGGAACATCAGGATCACAAAGTGCTACCCCATCTGCTCAAGTTTTCACAAAAGTTGCAGGTGAGATGCCATAATCAGTTCCAGTTCATTTCAAATCACTCCAAGTGTTCAAACACACTCCATATGGTGTAGGGAAGCTGTTCAGATCATCACAACTCACATGTAACACCTCCAACTCAAAAATCACATTGTACTTGCTGCCACGACCTTCAAGTAAGCCTAAACTTGGTCATCTCTTGATTTATGCATATTTCCTCGCACAATACTTTTGCCAAATGTTCATAATCATGCATAAAGTGTTTCCCCTCTATTAATTGCCTTGTATGAATCGTGTATAGAATTTCTGAACCTTCATGCACAATTTAGGGTTCTTGAGGTTTTGTCTTGATTTCTTATTCCATGCTTAAAATAAATGAAATTAAAGACCATAGACATGATCGTGAGTTGAAAACAAGCAGATTGGTATGTGGATTGCATGATTTCATCAAGTATTCAATGAGATTGGATGGAAAACACAAATCTGGGCAAAACAGAGTGTGCGCGTGTTCTTGGCCCATGTTCTTGGCGCCATTTTTTTAATTTGAATTTTTGAATTTTTGTGATTTTATTTAATTGATTCAAAAATTAACTTCCCTCTGATTTTAAGTGATTTTGAGTTGATTCTTTTTTTAATAATTCAAAAAAATGTTAAAATATTTTATTTTATAAAAAATTCCCAAAAATATTATTTATTTCATATATTTGATATTTTTCCAAAGAATTAATATTTTATTTGTTTTAAACATTTTTGAAATATTTTTCTTTCTTGTGTTTTTAATTTAAATGAAGTTTTATCATTCCTTGAATAAAAACATGAATTTTCAAACAATAATCCAAGGTCATAATTCATTTTTTGACAATTTTTGATCATTTTTTTAATTTTTAATCAAAATTAATTAATATTTTTAACAAATTTAGGGTTTTGATTATTTTCACCCTAATCATTCTTTTCAAAAAAAACACTTTGGGTCTCTAATAGAGTGTAAGTTCCAATCCTTTTGTAAATAAACCAATTGTGAGCCTCACTTATTGTATAAGTCCCTCTGAACAATTTCAAATAAACGGCGCGATCGTCGCCTTTTCAACAAATTCATCTAGGCATACCCTTGTGTTGTAAGTCCCATTTTTCTTTTTAAAATAATCTTTGGGCCTCTAATAGAGTGTAAGACCCAATCCCTTTTCAATCAAAATCATTTTGGGCCTCAATGCATATTATTAGTCCCGATACATTTTCAAAACAACGGCGCGATCGTCGCCTTTTCAATAAAATCAACTGGGCTTCTCCTTGAACTATAAGACCCATTTTTATTCATTTTCAAACACTTTGGACCTCTAATAGAGTGTAAGACCTAACCCCCATTGTACAAAAATAATTTGGGCCTCAGTATTGTATAAGTCCCTCTGTACAGTTTTTCAAAACCCTAATGCGATCGTCGCCTTTTAATCAAATAACCTGGGCCACTCCTTGAGTTGTAAGTCTCATCTCTCTGTACAAAAATAATCTTTGGGCTCTCTTGTTGTATAAGACCCAACTCTCTTTGTAAATACTCTGTAAACAATACAGTCTGTAATTAAATCATCAGGGCATCTCTTGTTGAATAAGCCCTAACTCTTTACTGTTTTACAATAACTGTTGTCAAAACTTTCTTCAATTTCTTGTACAACTAACATTTACAACATGGAAGCTTGCACACCTGTAAGTTTTTACTTTCTTTCATTTACTGCTTTATATATATATACTATATTGTGGGAAGCGGTGCACGGTTAGTCTTCTTTAATCTTTTTAAATACCAGTCATATATATATATATATATACATATATATATATATATACTGTATTGTGGGAAGCCGTGCATGGTTAGTCTTCTTTCATATCCTTTTAAATACTTGTCATATATCAACTGTATATATACTTGTATAATCTGTTTAGAGTTTTCCCTGGCAACTAAGTCTAGAATTAAGTAAAGCCAGTTGGTCGCTCTTTTATAGCAGTAAACCTAGATCCCACATAGGATTCCAGATACAGTTTTTCCTTCTCTTGGGGTTAAACAATATGGAACAAAGAGAAACGCAGTATTCTCGGTGAATCTTTTCTCAGACTGTCACTTTAGAACTTATCAAAGAAATTCAATTCCCACAGAGAGGATTAATTCCCGGTGAAACTTCTCTGGAATTTCTTCAAACTCTAGAACTATTCATTAAAAAAAAGAATTATTCCCGGTGAAACCTTTTTGGAACATTCTTAAGTTTGGACCCACAGGCTTCATAAAAGCATCCCCAGCCTCCTCTTGGGCTTTATACAAGGACCCAGAGACCTCTTCAGGTATAGGAACATAACCTAGTCATCATTTGCTAGAGCTGTCTTTCTGAGTCAAGTGTCAAACCAGTTAATGGGTTGACCTTCATCCCTTAACTTACTAGCCTTCTCTTGGGCATAGTATAAAGATCACCATCTGAGAATCAATTTCTCAAACACCAGTAGACTTGGATAGTCTAATACCCTATGGATTTCCCATTTCTTTAAAGAACAGGAAATAACCCTAATCCTTTGATCAATCCCAAAACAGAATTAAATCCAACAGTTTTCATAACTTAAACCTTTAATTTTTCCCACTCAGGGACAATTATCCTCAACTGTCACAATTCAGTGAAATCCCCGACTTGGATCATTTACTGTCATAATCCAATCAGAGCCTCATGGTATCTGACAACCTTCCCTAATAAGAATTGATTTTCTCTTGGATTAACCAACATACTGGACCTGTCTCTAGACTAAAACAGTCTTCAGCAGAAGATAGCCCCCTCTTAGGCTTTGTATAATGATTCTTTGACTATCCCTAATAAAGTCAGCCTCCTCTTAGGCTTTGTATAAATGATTCCCCTTTTTAGCCTCAATCTTGGGCTTTGTACAAGACATATATAAATACTTCCCAGTGGAGTCATCAAACTCTTTTAGCCTCAATCTTGGGCTTTGTACAGGATACAGCCACTCTCTTGTTGAGTATAAACAGTCTTTTAGCCTCCATCTTGGGCTTTGTACAAGATACAAACACTCTCTTGTTGAGTATAAACAGCCTTTTAGCCTCCATCTTGGGCTTTATACAAGATACAAATACTCTCTTGTTGAGTTAATCCCTTTTAGCCTCCATCTTGGGCTTTGTACAGGATACCAAATAAAACTCTCTTGTTGAGTATAAACAGTTTTTTAGCCTCCATCTTGGGCTTTGTACAAGATACTAAAATAACACTCTCTTGTTGAGTCTAAAAACAGACTTTTTAGCCTCCATCTTGGGCTTTGTACAAGATACAAAATAAACACTCTTTTGTTGAGTCAATTTCAGCCTCCTCTTAGGCTTTGTATAATGATTCTCCCCAGCGGAGTCAGTCAATTTCAGCCTCCTCTTAGGCTTTGTATAATGATTTTCCCCAGTGGAATCCAATCGACCTCTTAGCTTCAACCTTGGGCTTCAATCAAGGCACACAAAAATCAACAAAAACCTCAGTTGAGACAAGGAACTCTCTCTGTAGGAAGATACATTCTCTGTTTAATCACACATAAAAAACAGTCAATCAAAACAAAACCTTAATTCCAGATAACTGCTATAAGTGGCATACTTGTTGATACAAATATCCAAGTTGTCTGTCCATCATTATCCTGGTTAAAACCTTCATCTAATTGCTGTAAGTGGCTAGCCTCTGGATACAAACATCCATGCCATTGTCCTTCTTTTAACTTGAATTCCTTAGGAAAAATGGCATTGCTCACACTGAGTTAAAGTTTTCTCCTTCAGGATAAATTACCTGTAAAGGCAATTATGGAATTGCTGGACTTCATACAGTCTAGTTAAAGTAATTCCTTTATAATCAAAACCAGTTATCCAAACAACTGTGATTAACAGATGAGATATCTCCCTTTAGAGATGACAAATTCTCTCTCAGTCAAAACCTTTTTAGCTTCACATCTTGGACTTTGAACAAGATACATAAAACCTTTTTAGCTTCACATCTTGGGCTTTAAACAAGATACAGATAAACTAACCTTTAGCTTAAATCTTGGGCTTTGAACAAGACACCCAAACAACTATTTCTCCCTTAGAATAAGAGGAACTACGATTGCTCTGATTTCCCTATACTCCATAACAGGGAATACGTAGGCATAAGATTGCGATGATCTTAGCGAGCACACTAAACAAAAAACCTTAGGTCCCTGACCTTACCGAAAGCAACAAAACTCTCTCTCTCAAACACAACAGACATTTTCCCATTTCACAGTTAAACACGAATCAATACCAAGTACTAAAGCATGATCCTAAAACTATAACAAGTGGATAACCACATACAGGATGGGTAATTGACAACTATCCATTGTGTAATCTGACCCCGGACTCCCCCAATCTCTGTACCGCATCTGTTCGGTTAAACTTTTGCAAAAGCAAGGTTAGTTTGAGATAGCTTCCCTTTCCCTTCAAGCTTCATAGGGATAAATAAGAAATCCGAAAGTAGCACCCAAAATTCCCCATCCGCACGCGGCGGATGCGGTCGGTCTCAAAAATCGCTGCTACACTCAGCTCTGCTTCTCCCTTTCCTCGGAGCGCTTTCTCCCAAATCAATCGTACAAGTCTGACTTCTAATCCCTCTCCACTTCCTTTTGTCCATTCTACCCTTGTGACCTTTAATATGTTTTTCCAACTTCGTCCTCACTTATTCTCGCTCAATTACCCTCTAGCCCTTCCTTTATTTTAAAATAATAATAATAATAATAATAATATATTGTATAATCATATTATTATTACTAGAATATTATTAACACATCACACCCTTCCAAATACTCTCAGCACTTCCTTAACCTCCTCAGTACCCCACAACACAAGTCATCCGGCATCAAAATATTCCACCAAAATTCACCGAAATTCATGATTGTCTATAATAATCAATTTAAAAAATTATTTTAATTATTTTTGGGGCGTTACAACTCTCTCACACTTAGAATATTTTCGTCCTCAAAAATTCGCCCGATACGAACAACTCAGGATACGCCTCACGCACCCTGCCCTTCTACTCCCAAGTCATGAAAGGTAACACCATGAGTGACACAAAACAGCAAACCACTTCATCAATAACAACAACAAGATGCAATGTTCACACCATGCATTCGAAGACTAACTCAAAACGCAAGGAATAACCGAGTTATGCACACACATATTTACTCTTAAACCAGAACACAACACGGTCGCTACCATCACCTTCGGTAACACTCCACTAATTCCCCATCCCAAGAATTGGCTACTCGCACTCGGACCACCACAATAGGAAATGAGGCAACGACAAAGATCAGAACACAAGCCCACGACACAACATCGTTCTAACCACCTCAACACAACCGGTACACCAACCTCATAGTCACACAATCATCATGACAACCATTCTATGATTCACCAGTCGAGTATATAACTAGTAGTACATGATTAACATTGTAACCGTTCACCACTTCACTTCCATTCCTGCAGATCATAACATTCAACCTTTGAACCACCAATTTTATATCCAACTTCTGACTCTCTCTAATATTCACCAGGAAGCCATCATCCGCCTTCGATACACCCAACTCCTCACTCTAATGCATCAACTCACCCATCAAGTAGACATATGAAAAGACTTCTGACTTCAATCATCAAGCATGACATTAACTTTGTCAATAGGATAATTCAAGCCAGGGTTATAACTCATCCGAAATTCCAACCATCCTCTTCGTCTCATGCGCTATTCCTTCTGACCAAACCGGTGTGCTACACGTTGGTGATTACTAAACACCTTAAATGCATATCCATAAACTAATACCTCTAGGTCCTCAACACAAAAGCCTTACCCTTCACAAGTCAACCGAGATAAAATGCTAACTTGGAAGAGTCTTCCATAACCTACTGTAATACTCCAACCGAGTTCCAAAGATTCCAAGTCATATATTCTTGAAAGTGGACACTTATCCTTAAGCACTTTGGAGAATTATAAATCTACATAGAAACACACTTATCCACTGGAGTGCCTACTCATCAAATAGTACCCAAATCTCATTCATGCCCATCAACAGAATAACCTCCCCATCCACAAACAACCGCTTAGTATGGGTTCAACACTCTCTAACGATAGAGATGCAAGAGTAATATTACTACAACCATAACATACACAACCTTCGAAATTCATCCTGCGTTCGAAACAATTTATCCGAAACAGCTTGACAACTTCGGTTCTAACTACCATATTCTATATCAATTCTTCTTACGGGGTTTTGACCCACTCAATGTTTATGTTGCCACAAAGTCTCAATCCATAACAAACGTAATACTATCAAGGAACTTCAAATCACCTGTGATTCATCACAATTCAAACTCAAGCTATCTAGAATACAACTGTGGTTTCCATATTACTCAACGATTAACACCCAACCTCATACCATCATCCATTTATTTACTAACAATACTGAAGCTCTCCAAGGTGACACCCTTGGTCTCACCAACCTTCTTTCTAATAGATCCTTGAACTCCTCTTTCAGCTCCACTAATTCTAACGCCAATATCGTGTATGACGCCATAGAATATGGTACCAGGGACAAGATCAACAGAGAATTCCACCTCTATCTTTAGCGGCGCATCTGATACGTCATCCAAAAACACGTCTGAGCTCACGCACAACTGGCAGTTCATCGTTGTGACTCTACTGATAATCTCTAGAACACCATCATCGCGACTTGGCAAACATCTGAACATCATCTCCTATGAGTTCTTCTACCTACTTAGCGAATATAAACTGTAACTCTTCACCTTCATCGAGTGAAGTTTACTCTCTACTCCCTGAGAAGCAACCATCAATAATACCAGATCACTCTCTCTTAGGGACACCCCAACTTACCGACGAACAAAACCTCTGCCTCATCTTCAGATACATCCGAATATGCATTGGCCCCTCAAAACCATTGGTAAGCACTTTGCTTAACTTCGAACAATTCACTGAACACACTATCTAAGCCGACAAGATACGTCTATTCAGTCCCGCATGATCCTGCCTACTATGAATAAGAGATTGAGGGTGATCAGTTCCTCAATTTGTCAATAGACAACCGACAATCATGATGGAGGCGTAAACCATCATTACCAAACTATAATAGTGTTCCTTGCATCTTGTGCACAACACACTCTCACAACTCCTACATTCTTGATATCAGCAGCACACTGCTATACTCATCCAAACTATTAGTAAACACAAGGTTTAGCTCCTACCAACGCGTCCCAAAATAATATCATCTTGTTCCAACTGAAGGTAAACTGCACTCATCCTTAGGAAACACGTCGTGATACTCCACATATCACTGACCCGACCTCTAGCCAAAAGATTGCCTTCCCCCCTCACAAGTAAGCAACAAGTGAACAATCCAAAATTACACTTCCTCATGCAGTGACATGCTATCCGATCTCTCCAACAGCAAAAACAACACTGTCCCACTCAACAATTGTACTCTTGTCACTAATGACACACTAAGCCAACATTCTACACCCAAAGCATCTCGGAGAACACAAGCTTCTCCCCCACTTGTCTCACTCTCATCCTGCAGACAAGGGACAAAAAAACAAGAAAGCACTGGTAGTGTTTCACACACATATCACGTACTAAGGAACAAACAACATCGACAGTATTCAACTGCCACACGATAACAACTCGACAACTTGGTCGGACCGACCGACCTGCTCTGATACCACTTTGTAACACCCTAAACCCCTGCGATAATTAATAACAAAATATCAGAGTAAAAAATAACACATATAGATTTAGGATGCTACTTTCAACTATTCAACTTCTCATGCATACTAAAAGTAATACATCAACATCGAAATTAAAACATAGTATTTAAACATTTCTACAGCAGCGGAAATTCAACGAAATCTGAAATATGTTCAACCACACATAACATCATCAAATAAAAGAGTAATAACACATAACAAAGGAAAATACTTTAAGCGTTCCGACATCCCGGTGTTACAATCAAAGCAGACACGACTCGATAACGTAAAAGAGAAGACCTCGTCTTCGCTACCTCCAACTCCGAACTACTCCTGCTTATCTGCACGTTACCCACGTAGAGGTAACATTCAAACAGAAGGGGTGAGATTCTCAAATTCACATAAGAAATGCATAATATAAGTATGAAAGAACATAAAAACATTACACAATCTACCCTGTCATCACATCACATCAGCACAACTAGCATTTCCAAGTCATTACACTACAACAACATAACTAGCATTTCCAATACAACAGATAATTAACATACACAATACAATGCAATGAGACCCACAACTCGACTCAATGCATGTGGTACCAATTCGACCCCTGTTTCATGGTCACAATCCCCGTCGGGACGTCATAATAGTCGCTCACACCCCACATGGGCACACGAAATTCGTGATCGCTCACACCCCACATGGGCACACGATCACCCGTAATCGCTCACATCCCATATGGGCACACGATTACCTCATCAACAACAACAACATCGACTCGATTCTATTTTAAAAATCCGAATAAACGCTCACACCCCACATGGGCACACGTCTTATCCCACAACTCATGCAACATGAATACATATCAACAACAACATACAATAACTCTCATGAAATTAATGTATCACGCCACTGTAGGCCACAACACAACATGCCATAACAACTCAACAACATCATCATACCACATTATAAGAAACAACTAATGCATTTACAAGTTATGCCACAACAACTCAACAACAACATCATACTACATCATAAGCAACAACTGATGCATTTACAAGTTATGCCACAGCAACTCAACAACTACATCATAAGCAACAACTAATTCATTTACAAGTTATGCCACAACAACTCAACAACAACATCATACTACATCATAAGCAACAACTAATGCATTTACAAGTTATGCCACAACAACTCAACAACAACATCATCCTAACATCATAAGCAACAACTAATACATTTACAATTTATGCCACAACAACTCAACAACAACATCATACTACATCGTAAGCAACAACTAATGCATTTACAAGTTATGCCACAACAACTCAACAACAACATCATACTACATCATAAGCAACAACTATTGCACTCAACAACAACATACAACAACGAAGTAATGCATATGACTAGAATACAACCAATACATTACCTCACAACTGCCCAATATACAGTATACACCTGTTCAAACATGCAAACCTTGCAAACCACCACAACAACACGCATTGCACAACTAATTTCCACATTTCACGGTTCAACATATTCCCATACAAAACTCAAACACACACCACATGTTGAATAGTTGGAATTCTGTCATTGAAAATAATTTTAACAGAAAGTATATGAAACCAGCTTTCCAACGATTCGAATGGCGGCCCAAACGGACTTACGGATCAAAAGTTATGAATTTTCGAAGTTTAGAAAAACTGTCACGTTCAGTGGTAACCGATTACCCAAACAGAGTAACTGATTACTCTGTGTAAAATGCACCAAAAAGTAGAAACCCCAATTTCACTAGGTAATCGGTTACCCAAACAGAGTAACCCATTACTCGACATACAGAACTAGTTTTCTGCTATTCTGTTACGAAAAATCCCTTTTTCACTTCTACACAACATCCCCCAAACAACATATACATCAGAATTGAACCTCTAAACCTGTATACCATACCATACATACATTGTAACACATTATAACACCGAAAAACCACAATCACAACAAGTAATTTACACAATACAAGCATTATTACTATTCCCGACACGCAACTCCAACTTCTCATCAAAACACCAAACAATCAACAATCACATGGATAAAAACCTAACAATTTATCTACCCAAATACATACATCATCAACCACAGCAATTCATATGAACGCATATATACACAAATCAACCGTTTAATTGTACATTTTCACTTTATCAAACCCTCTGCCATGCAAAAACTCCAATTCCCTCAAATCAACACAAATACCCCATAGGATGATCGTCAATGATTTATCTACCCTCATACAAAGATCATGCAGCCCTTAGAGATTTAAGAACCCCACCTTTACCTCAGATGAAGATTCCTCTGATATCTCTAGGCCTCAACTCTGCTTTTCTCTTTCCTCAGAGCGTTTTCTCCCAAATCGATCGTACAAGTCTGATTTCTCATCCCTCTCCACTTCCTTTTGTCCATTCTACCCTTATGACCCTTAATATGTTTTTCCAACTTCGTCCTCACTTATTTTGCAATTACCTTCTAGCCCTTCCTTTATTTTAAAATAATAATAATAATAATAATAATATATCATATAATCATATTATTATTACTGAAATATTATTAACACATCACACCCTTCCAAATACTCTCAGCACCCCCTTAACCTCCTCAGTACCCCACAACACAAGTCATTCGGCATCAAAATATTCCACCAAAATTCACCGAAAATCATGATTGTCTATAATAACCAAATTAAATAAATATCCTAATTATTTTTGGGGCGTTACATTCGCGATCAGCAGGAGTAGGGGAAGGAGAGGCTGGGGCCCCGTCTCTCAGAAAATGGGGATCTCCGAGGAGAGAAGACGAACCGTCAACGTCAGTCTTGTTGACGGGGAGGACAGCGGATTGGAGAGCACCTTTGGCGTGATCTTGAGAGGCCATGATAATGATCTTGGAAATTTGCTTTGATCTTTGGTTTTCGGGGAAAGAAAGATGGGGAGAACAAGAGTTCCCACAGACGGCACCACTGATCGTGAAGGCTAGATCAGATCCTGTTGAAGTGGGCCACCAAGTACGTCTGAGATTCTGGGCGTGTGGAGAGGAGGAGGGGGTGTACCTGCAAGGCACTCCGACGCTCAAGTAAGAAAGGGTCAGAGAAAAGGGGCAAGTACAAAGTATGAGTTCGTAGCGTGATTATTTGATATCTGACCCTCTCAAGTGAGAGGGTTTATATAATGCCCCCAGCGCGTGGCCAACGGTCCTATTTTCGAGGTGAAATAATCGTTTTCCCGAAGAATAGGTAACTGCCCAAAATAGCTGTTATGTCGGGAAGGGTGCCCAAAACTAGTCGTTATGTCGGGCATAAGTATAGTTTTAGGCATATGCCCTTAACTGTTCGGGGAGTAAAAAAGTCGTGCGGGATGGGCAGCTGTTTCGGGGAGGAGTGATGAAGCCATTGCCCGGTTGGAGGGGCAAAAAGGTACTTTTTCCCCTTCGTGGATTGGACTCAGACAATTGGGTTGTTCTGGGAGCAGAAGTGGATTGGGCCATGCCCGACCATTGGTCCAGTCCAGAACAATATTCATTTGTTTCATTATTGTACATACATAGAACAAGAAAAGTGGAAATATACACTGATTTTGCTCATCATCTTCATTCTCACACTTGCTTTATTCAACAATTATACATAACCTTTTTTGTTGATCTTTTACATTGTCGAGGTGATAACGTCCAAACGTAGGATTGTGTATCTAGTTTGGATTGAGAATTCAGTGGGTTTTTCTTGAATAAAATCTTTGGGGTTTTGTCCTCCAAGATCTTGAGGATTTGGGGGTTTTTGCACAGATCTTTCCTTCACAGATTCAGCTGAGTGAAAGGTTTGAAGAACAGTGGGTTCGTTCAAACAAGTAGTGATAATCGGAGGATTGTGTAGAAATATTTGGGGTCGAACGTCTTGCGATCAAAATCAGCCGAGCAAAAGGTTTGAATAACGGTGGGTTTGTTCAAACAAGTAGCAGTAACCGGAGGTTTGTTCGAAGTGTTTGATGCACTTGATTCGACTTGAATCAAGGGGAGAGAAGGGAATAGTATCAACTTCAATAATTAGGCTTGCGCGTGGGGTGACTATTACTTATCTTGTATAAAATTTGCAACTTGATAATACATATCTCAATTCTAGTTTTAGAATTGGGGGCAGACGTACCCGAAGTGAGGACAAAAGGGGAACTGCCTAAACAAATCTCATGTTGTTCTCTCTTTCTCTATCTCTATACTTTATGTTGTTAACGTTTGTGTGATATCAACGGTTCGATAAATTTCCACTGTTGTGTAGTACTGAAATTCTGTTTTGAAAACTCATTACAATCACTTGGATTGTAATTGTGAAAAGTTTTGCACTATCATTTCATAGGAAATCCAACTTGGGGTGTTGTGCACACCAAATGTTCGACTTATTGATCGCACACAAACTGTTTGTGATATTGCCAATTTAAGTTTACATTTTACAATTCATTGGAAATCGGATAAAACAAAGTGATCATTACTTGTATTGATTAATTGGCAAATTATTGATTCGTTTTCTCATTGAATTTAATTCCATTCGGTTTCGCATATTCGATCTTACGAATAACGATTTGTTTAGACGATTTAAGTCCTCAGCCACTTCTGCACATTTTTTAAAACAATTTTTAAGCGCCGACTCTGTTTAAAAATTAGTGATCTATTCAACCCCCTTCTACATCATTGTCATCGTCTAACACTATGGACTATTCAACTCATCGCGGTAGCAACACATGAATCATTATACCTTTAGTGTAAGAGACATGGTGTCTTTGAAGCTGAGTGAGAGGCCTATTGACAACTTCATGCCTCTGAACATTATACGGGAAAAAAATATGGTGTGACATTTTCCATACTCATGATATTCCACCTCCACGAGACCCCAAGATGGATACAATATGGACTAAAATCGACATGTAGTGCAAGTTCCACAAGATAAGGGTACATTGATAACTAATATCAACTTAATAAAGAATTCAAGCAGTTACTCTAAGAGGGTCATCTGAAGAAGTATGTCATGGGAAGCTTTGAACAGACTAAGGGAGGTTCTAGGACTTAAGGGCGTGATCACCCTAAAAGCTCCAGATCTAGGCAAGACAATGAGAACTAAAGAAGAGAAAAAGAAAAAGCAATCTGCGACACTCTAAAAACAATAGCCGAAGGGTTCGTTGGAGGACGAGAATATAGCTCCTCTCGCAGATGATCACGACTTTACGAGTCTATCAGATTATCTAACTGCAAGTATATAGTCTATCGCGTAGTTTTAAAAGATATCGAACCCACAAGGACTAATAATCAATCTAATGTTATTCAATTGGTACTATGTAAAGCTAAGCCTAGTGATTACTTTGTTTGAACGGAAATAAAACAAAAACTAAATTAAAGATTAAGAAATATATTAAGAAAGAGAGGTCGGAATATGGATTTCGTGTACCTTAGGGACTCTGTAAATAATTGGCGTTAATTTATGGTTAAATTGCATTACATAGAAAATACTAGTTTAAAGACTCTATCTCACACTCTCGCGCTATTGATTAAAGCCACACTTCATAACCATGAGATTTTGCTCTCGCTCACCCATTTTAATTAAGAAGCATATTTTTAAAACTAATTAGATCCTAATTGATACCTAAAGCACTCTCGCTGTATTTATGATCAATGCCCAGTTTCCACTATCCGAACCAATTCTCACACTCTCGCGCTATCGACTCGGAGCTTTATTTTCTTTTCACTCTCGTGACAAAACCATTTGAATTAAACTTGGAAAGTAAAGCCGAAACAAAATTTAATAATTTTTATGCCGAATTTCATTACCGAGTCCCGTCGGAAATGACGGTCCTCACATACCGGATTCAAATGTGTTTAGCTAGACATGGAATTAAACTTAAACAAACTAAACATGCCAATAGCAGATAAAAACAACATGGTTTACAATGCGATAAATAATAAAAATAAATAATATTTAAAAACTTGTAGAACTTGAATTAAAGACGAAAAGACTTGAAATAACATGAACGGAAAAATAAACTTGACTATGTCGGCAGGCTTGCTATCCAAGAGTACAGAAACTTAATACTAAGGTTGTGATTGTAACACCCCGATTTTTAATAGCGGGAGTGTATCTTTAAAAGGTACTATTTCCATAAATAAATTAATTAAAGGTTTTTTTTGTATGAAATTAGCGTCCTTTTTTTTTAAAACAGATACCGCAACAATTTTGTAGTTAATAATGTTTTAAGAACTCAACATGTTTTATAAAAGAAATTAGCTGAACCATTTTTAGAACGTAAATATATTAACCATACAGATGACAAAGCGTCATGAGATAGGAAGTGTAGATAGGTTATAATACAATCCAAAAAGCGACAGAATAAAAGTCCTCGACAGACACCCACACAGGAGAGCTGCCCCAAGGAGAAAATTTCTAACCATGCATAGTGAAGTCATATGGCGTGCGCCATCTAATGCTAAAATGCTCCTACCAGCCACATACTCTACTCCCTAACTAAGCCTAACGACAACCACAATAACCACCAGCCCCGGCTCCGCATAATCCACTACACGCGCTCAATAGGGTGTGATCGAAGCCATCCTCATCATATCCGCTCTCATAGTCGTGCTCTGAGGGATCCTCGGTGTCATCATCCTCTACCTCACCTACAACTGGCCCCAATAACGACACGCGTGCTGGATCAATAAGAGGGAGCTCGTCTATGGGAAAGACGTTACGAGTCAACGTCGAGTGTAGTCCTAAAGACATATCTAAGTTTAGGGGAGGCATGGATATGTCACGAAAGAACGGTCCACTTCCCACAACTGGGGCGTATGAGGGTCTAGGTGAGGCTGAAGGAGAGGTCAACAAACCAAAATGATCAATCGCCCCCGAGAGGAAGCTAGAGATGATCAAGGAGAATGGAATCTAGAAGGTCATAGTTCGGCGAGAGTAAGTGATCTTTGGATCCTTACCAGCAACAGTGGTACTCTCCAATATGTTCTCGGTGAATGAGACATGTCCTAGGTCTGGGTCGAACCACCAAGATGTCTCGGTCCAATCATCTAGAAAGGTAAAGTTCGTCGTCTTCGACGGTGGCATCTCCTCGTGTCCCAGAAGCGTCATGATCTATTAGCGTATTCGCCCACACATCCACTAAAAGGGTCATCAATCTAAAAATAACAAATATATAATAGTGGAGTAGCAAGCATAAACGAAGAATACGTTATACATTGCTAGAGATCTTATTATAACACATGTATATAATCATCTACAAATATAGTACACATAGCATAGTTAAGACTCAATCCTAATTCAATGCATAGATTTCGATGCACATGATTCCGGAATATGAATCCCTCCGCCAAGGGTTGTGGTATCGCTTCAAGATTTAGCGCCACTAAGGTAATGGGTATCTACACTATCAATTAGACTCAATGATCCACGTCGGGATAAGGTGGTTCTATCTCAGACACACACCCCGTGCCCCCTTTCCGGTGGGCACACTGTGACTCCTCTCTAGTAGCCACGTAACCATGAAATGCATGAGCATACTATTCTCATATATGCATTTTGACTCATGTGTAACATCAGAACATGTCATACGAAATAATCATCTCATGCATAAAATTATTTCAAAACATATATAAACATTTACTCGTTTATACAACTAGTCATCTTTAAAATAAAATATGTAAGAAGATATGGTGCAGGTATAAATATATAATATATTTTTATTATTGGAAGAAATATATAAAAATAGAGAGATGCCCTTACGGTCACAATAGTGGTGGGAAATGATGTTTTGTTGAAGTTGGTCAGTCGGTCGTGCACCTTTATCCAAAACGAACTAAATTATAACGAACTAATTTTAGATTGAATTCGTACGTTGTAAACTCTGCAGTCATCCGACTTATTATTTTATTTAACTATTTGTTTAATTTTTATTAATCATAGTCTAATTTATAACATATGTAATATTTATCCATTAAACTTGTATTTTAAATATATGAAATTTTAAAAGTGAATACTAAATGTAGTGCTAAACAGAACTAAAAAAAATTTAGTACAATCATCTCTTCCATATATATATATATATATATTAGAACATTATGATATCCTGAGAGTCCAAACTAAAAACTATCTCTTATTGATTGTCAGTAGGTAATTTTTTTTCTAAAATCAATTTAAGATAAATAAGAACTACATCTCACTTTAGGTCAAGTATAATTATTTTTCAAAAGTTATACTAAAAGTTCTAAAAATTATTTATAACTTTGTAATGAAATTTTAATATTATGAGTCTTCTTATTTTTCTCATTAGTTTATTTTAATTCAAAGGAAGAAACTCATTAAACATAATGAAATCACAATAATTTAGTGAATACTTTCATATAAATATCAAATAAACATATTAAATTGACCTAAAGTTTACAAAAAGAAAATTCTAAGAAATAATATTTTTCTCTATATTTTGAGGATAAAATATTCATAGCATCTAATATTTTTAAAGAAGTAAAATAATGTATAAATAAAGAAATTAAAAGTTTACCTTGGTTAAGCAAGAGGGGGGAAATGATTTATTTGAATAGTGAAGAAAATAGAGTGTGTGAGGAGAATGTATGGTGAGAGAATTTTGTCTCTAGCAACAAGTAAGCACTTTTTTTTTTCTTTTTTCTCAGTAAGTTAAAGGGTGTGTTTTTATGTGATATGAAATGACCTTTATATACAAATAGTCAATTGGTAAACTTCTCAGATAATTACACGTTACACTATTATTATTGTAAATATGCCTTAAAACCTTTGTTGATGAAGAGAAAAAATATATATTTTGGAGATTGCATTTATCGTGAAAATCGGAGGTTTTAAAAAGTCGAACGAAAAGTAAAAAAAAAAATTGGGTGGTAAATAGTGTCGTCCGTACGAATGAATAGTGGCATCCGTACTGGATGAATAGTGTTGTCTGTACAGATGAATAGTGTTTCGAGTTTTTGAGTTTTTCGATTCAGTCCATGGATCCATGTGATTTTGGGCTTTGTTTATTGGGTATTTGCTATTATAAATATGTATCTATTATATGCTTGGTGTGTGACAATCTTAGAGTTTACACCAACAGGGGAGAGCAAGGATTTAAAGGCATAGCATAGGGTTTCAGCTATTCACAAGGAAAACCTTAGAAAAGTAAAGGTTTAGGAAAACGTTTGGAGTTATTTAAGGTTATTGTGAAACACTGTTACACATTCGGTTTGAGTGAATCATATATTGAGAGTTGGAGAGGTTGGGAAAACCTTGGGTAGAGAATATGGTGGTTCTTGGGAACCTGAAGGCGAGTGTTATTTTCTTGTAACTCATTTGTAATCTTTTGTAACAACTTTCTGAGTATAGTGAATTGGAGAGTTGCTCTCTCCCCCAGAGTAGATCGTTTAATCGAATTGGGTAAACAAACCTTCTATTTTTTCCTTGCCTTATTCTGTTATTTTATCAGTGTACGGATTATTATTGTTGAAGACCATTTATTTTGGTTGTTATTGTTCTTTGCCTCACAAATTGATATTGAATTTTGTCGTAATTCACAACAAGATTCACAACAATTATGGTAATATTTTATTAACTGCCGACCTGCTCCCATAATTATTCATCACTTCTTATTATCTCAATCTGCATAATATATTCTCATGTATATCTTCTAATGAAGTTCTATTTTTTCTCCGCACTAGTGCAGTTTCTGATGTTATATGACACTGATAAATATGTCTGAAATATTTTTTACCGATAATAAAACCTTCTTTCCGATTATTCTATTCTGCAATATAAAAGAAAAATCGATCGAGAAAATAAAATTTATATTATTATTGTTATTTTATTACTCTATCAAAAATAATTTTGTGATTTCATCGATAAAATTTTGTTATGAACCGAGACTTATTTTAAGATTTTAAGCGGTAAACTACTGTTTATTGGAGAGATCGGAAATTAGTTCAGACGAAGCAAATATTTTTATCTTATAATTCTATCATAAATAATTTTGTTATTCTATCCTTGAATTTTCATTACAAAAATAGGTTGTTTCAAAAATTTAAGGCGGCTAAATTATTATATCTAATTATTTCTAATTTTGAATTGCATGTTGAATTTTCTATACGTTGCAACATACAGATTAATGGTAATCTATATGATATAACACCCCTATTTGACAAAACCACAAATAGCTCATATGCAAACACCTACCACAAGTACAATATTTTATCTTATGTGGATTACGTGGATTAATCAATTTAAATGAAGATACTTATCTTAATTTGAACAATCTAGTCTTCTGCATTTAGCATTGTTTTCACCAATAACGTAACTTAAGAGTTCATAAATTTTAAAAACAGGTCAAGCTAGTTTGCGTGGCAGTCAATAAGTCACGCTGTATAGCTCGAATTCATTTAAATAAAAATTATTTAAATTTATATCTGGTCATAATATATTATAGATGTGCGAATATACTATAATCTTAAAATATTTATTTATTTTAAAATTACGGGTCTTACAGTGATAATCTCTCAATGTGAGCGCTTATCACTTTGAAATATAAATGTATGCTTAAAAATAAAAAGGGCAGAGCTTCCGCGTAGTACTTGGGTGCTCAAAACTAAGAAAACCATCCTTTATATAGAGGTCTGGTGCTTCAAAATCGTCTCCCAACGTGCATAATAAGTTGATAAAAAGTGGGGAAGTGGGGAAGAGTCAGTCACAATGGGCCTTTAGGTATTCTGCTTTTGGACCTGAATGGCGACCACCATTATGCTTATGGCGACCGCCATGAGCGTTAAGTGGGCATGTGACGTGGCAAGGTGCAATGGCGAACGCCATGCACTAGAAAGTTGGATTGTTTTGCATTTTCCTCCTCTTCTTGCTCTTTTCCCGATTTCTTTGCATAGACGCTCTATAATCGAATAGTTTCTGAAATGTAAACAGAACAAGACATAATACTAACAAAACAAGACAAAATGACATAAAATAAAATGTGAATTTGGTCGAAATACATGATACAATTTTACGTTATCGAACTCCCCTACACTTAGACCATTGCTTGTCCTCAAGCAATCAACCAACATGTTAAAAGAAATAAACACGACTTTGAAACATAGGAACAATGAGACTCTAATCATACGTGGCTATTGTGACTAATGCGAGATCGGTAGGTACTAACTATCAATACCAAGGATACTGTAATGACACATATCCGCAATTCGCGGTCGAAAACCCTCCTTATGCAAACCAATCTGAATCATGCCATTATAACTCAACCTAGGTTCTTTGTTCTTTTTCACCCCTTTTCATTCAAGCACAATCACATTAAGCCTGTTATCCTCGTAGGTACATGGTAAGTAAACCTGTTAGTGTCTAAGGATCTCATTATTGGCTCATTCTCTCTTTTCTTTTCTTTTCTATATCCATCGAACTTTAAGAGTCTGCTCCGTTAGGCTAAGTGGTCGGTTGAGGATCACCCAACTTAGAAGGAACATATCTCATCATTCTTTTTTTTTCTAAAAACTCTTTTTATTTAGCTCGGAGATCCTACACATATTTGCATCAGTTTCTTAGTGTGTGCTCGAGGATGGTGCTGACTACTAGTATAAACTACTTAGGGGTTACTTTAAAAACTAGAGCTTAAGGTCTTTGCATAATGGGTATTCAAATCGATATCGCATAATTATGGAGTTTAGGGTGTTAGCACGATATTGATGTTATTGACATTTTCCTAAGCCTTTCAAACATAGCCTAAACAGCCTATATACTCTCAAAGTACCGTGCCATGAATCTAAGAAAAAATTGTTGGAGGTTAGAATTTTAAAATTTTGGGGAAATTCTATAATAAGTGAAGAAAATATCATCCATCAAGACTCGACAGCACAAGACTCGACCAAATACGCAAACAATTGAAAAAAAAAACATAAATTGATCTATGAAAAGGAAATCTAACTAGAAAGCAAGTAAAATTAAAAATAAAGCGATAAAACTCCTCCCCCACACTTGAACCAAACATTGTCCTCAATGTTTTAGTACAAGGTGAAAAAAGAGGGAAAGAACCTGGGTGATCAACTCAACATCGGCCTCGTGCTCGTCCAAAGTCGCCTCTACTGTGCAGAAGGTGTGGATGCGTGTTAGTCTCGGGAGCATCATGCTTCATAGCATCAATCTCATCATCAGTGGTGTTACCCTAATTCTCTTGAATGTTAGCGTTATCGCCAGGCTTTGGGGCATTCAGATCACATGTTCAGTTGTTCCTTACTTTCACATTTGTGCTTGCGGAACAAGGTATAATAACACTCTTAACAGCTCAGTTATTAACCATCAAATGATACCTACCGTTTGGTTTATTCTTAACTAAGTGCATACTATGATAGGCATCCAAATAAGGGAAGGGTGTAGCAAGTGGCTCTAGTTTGGCCAACTCAACGCTTAGGTCCAATGCACGTGCTATGGATGTTATTAGCCCTCCAATGCAAATAGGACCCGCGACCCTACACTAACAGATTGTAGATGTGAAAGCAAGAATGGTGTAGGGTTTACCAGTGTTTGTGTCAGTGTGCAATGCGAAAAGTAAAGTTCTTTTGAATTCACTCTCCCGTTATTCTCCCGTCCAAAGATGGTGTTAGCTAAAATTCGATGTACATAACGGATGGCTAGGTTGTGGATAGTGGTAGCTTTTAGTTCTTCCCAACAGTCGGTGGCCTCACCAGTGAGTTGTCGCCATAATCGGAAAGGGGTCCTTCACATGCCCAACCATTCCCATGTGGGAATTACAGTAGGTCGGCAAGTTATTATTGGATAAACTCGTATCTTCGGTTAAATATTCTAAACCTAACGGTGCCTGAGGTGAATTGAGTGTCTATCGATGTGTAGTAATTAAACGAACTTAAAAATTCATAGGTAAGCCTAAAGTATGTCGGAATAGTTAAAGCGCAAACGTTTGCTATTCCTAGATTTCCCAGCTGTCATACCCTAAATTTCAACCACAATATTTCCCATCATTATGTAAATCATCATCACAATATGGATGTATTTTCATACCCCACTAAGTCCTTCAAAGATTGTTGATTTTTACCTCAACCAAGGATTCGGGTTATCAAGCCCTCTCAGAGTATTCAGGCAAAGGATCAATAAAGAATTGACATGATATTCAACTTGTCAAACCTTTCAAACATCCATGAAGGATCAAGAGGTCTCCCTCATCAAGAATCTAACACAAGAATGCAACATTTTAAGGTAATCAAGCCTCAAGATCGTCAGTGTCACCAAATTAGGGTTTTGGTCGACCAAGGCCTCCAAAGAGAAATTTTCATCAGGGCATGAGCCATTACCTTAATATATGATCCAAGAAGCTCAAAAGAACCTCATGATTCCATTCATAAGTTCAAAATAGCCTCAGGAGGTGCATCCCTCAAAAATCAGGAATTATGGTTTTGACCTAATTCACCCCTTTGGTTGACTTTTGGAGCAAGGCATGAGCCAAGACCTCAAGATATGCTTTGAGGACCTAAAATACATCATATTTATCCATTTACAAGTTTGGGTTGATTCAAGGAACTTGATTCATAAGAAATACAAGGATCAAATTCATCTGGACCACAAACTAGGGTTTCTAATGAAAAATCAATTATACCTTTGACTTTTGAGCAAAGCATGATCTCAAACATTGGGACATGATTCAAGACACTCTAAAACACCTTTGGAATCCATCCATTAGGTTCAATTTAGCCCAAGGACTTGATTTCATAATGGATCACAAAGTTTAAAATCCATCTGATACAAAAAGCCAGCTGTGATTAAAACCAAGTTTGACTTTCGGGTTTTTTGACAAACATGGCCTCTTTGAATCAAGAACAATGTTAACTTGTGATTTGGATCATAATAAATCAAGAAAAATCAAGAAAAGTGAGGTTACTCTCAAAAAGGGCAACCTTGAGAAACTTGAAATTTCACTAAGTTATGAAAAAAAAAAGTGATTTTTACCCAACTTTGCAAGGCCATAACTTGTGATCCAATCAACCATTTTCTCCCATCCAAAGCTCAAATGAAAGATCATATTACATACTACAAATGTGTCTCATGTTTTGTCCAACTTTAAGGACATTTTTCATCATGATCCAAGAGGAATCAAGACCAAATGTAAACATCAAATTTGAAGTATGATATACAAGCTTTCTAAAGAGTACAAGAACTACCATTTATTCAATTTGAGCAAGGAGTTATGATACTCAAAATATGCCTTGATACAAACTAGTTTTTGACAGCATTGGCACATAACTTGTACCCCACGATTTCTTGAGCCAATTTTGGACACTTGCATCATTGGATTTCTGTCAAATATCAACCTAAATGATGAGGAATCTGAACCATGAGGCCAATTAGTCAAGAACACTATCCCTTTGGCATGTGATCATCAATGTTGCAAATCCAAAATTCAATTTTGTCATATGGCATTGAAAGGATGCATTGAGGTGTCATGAACCAAGCCATATCAATTCAAATGAGTCAAGCTTTAGCCAAATATCAGAAGACCTAAACCTGCAAAATATAACTCAAGTCAATGGCTAGAGGAGACTTTGAACATATAGCCATATCCATTGGACAATAGGGTGATCCAGCCCCCATTCAATATTCCTTGTAAAGCAAACTTTCTCTATTATAAATAGAGGTCATTTCTGGTTGATCAAAACACACCAAAACATCACAACACATGTTCTCCACCATTTCCCTCTTGAACATCAAAAATATATTTTCAAAGAAGTGAGAATTGTGTTTTGAAATAGAGAGCAATTCAGCTCAAACCAATGGTTCTAACACCTCACATACATCATATATGAGTGATCTAAACACTTGAACAACATCTGAAACACCAGATTCATCAAGTTCATATCTCATCCAAAGCCATCTGCAGTTGTAGTCGAGCCCACCAATTCAGAGGTTTTAAATCCATACCAAGCATCTCAACACACTACTTGAGGCCCAAGGAAGTTGTCCAGATCATCAAAACACATATGTAACACCTACAAATGAGGATTTGATTTCCTCTTGCAAGGTAAGCCTGAACTTTCCAAACTCCATGAAACATGCATCATTTTTTATATTTCAAGTTACCAACATGTTTCTGCACTTATATAAAATGTTTTTTCTCAATCAATTATTATGCATCAATCGTGTATTAGATTTCATAGTGTTCTTGCACAAATTAGGGTTCATCTGTTCTTCACATGATATCTTACTCTACAGTTAAAAGAAATACAATTAATTGGTACCATTGAAATCCTTGTTCAAAAACAAATAACTTCATGTTTACATCGTGCAAAATCATTACGTATTGAGAGAGATATGAGAGGTTTTACAAAACGGCCATGGAGGACATGAGCGAGGAAGAAGATGACAATTGGCGCCATAATTCAAATTTTTGAATTTTTAATTATTTTCTTAATTATTTTCAAAAATTCATTTCTCTCTCATTTTTAATCTTTTTCAAATGATTTTTTAAACATAAATCCTTCACATATAAAAATATTTTATTCCAAAAAAAAATAATAAAAAAAAATATTTTTATTTGATATAATTTTTAAATATTTTAAAGAATTTCATTTTAATTTGTTTTAAACATTTTAAATAAATTCTTTTTCTTGATTTTTTAAAACCAATTTGATTTCAAGTCATCATGTGGATAAAACATTATTTTTCAAACCCGAACCTTGATTCATAACTTGCTTTTTTAATTTGTTTGGTATTTTTCCTCATTTTTTAAATATTTTTTCTTTTTAAAAAAATACTTAAAATTGAAATTAGGGTTTTCTTTGAGTCAACCTTTCAAAACTTCATTTAAAACACTCATGGGCCTCTATTAGAATGTAAGACCCAACCCCCCCTATGTACATAAATAAATTTTGAGGCTCTACTAGAGTATAAGTCCCACAACGTCTTTCGGTATCGCGGCGCGATCACTATTTTCAAATAAATCACTTGGGTCTCTCCTTGAGTATAAGCCCCAATATTTTGTACATAAACTTTGATTTGAACAATAAACAACCTTCCATGGGCCTCTCCTTGAGTTCTAAGCCTCATGCCTCTGTTTTGAAAATCATCTATTTGTTTTTAAACTTCTCGAAAACATCTGGGCCTTTCCCCGAGTATAAGACCCAATATTGTTCTTTCATTCAAAAGATACATATAACTTAGGCCTCTTAATAGAGTGTAAGTCCCATCACTTTTCCTTTTTTTAATAAAAAGAAGATTCACATTACACTAGTACTAATAGGAGCATTATTCCCGGTAAAACTGCTCTTAGACCACTTGGGTCTCTCTTTGAGTTATAAGCCCCGAACTTTCTTTTCCACTCACTTAAATAACAACAATATTTCATTTAATTCAAATTCAAATACAAAGTTTTCTCAAAACTTTCTTCAGTTTCTCAAAACCCTAATCATACAGTCATAATCAATACGATCAATCACAATACACTTGGGCCTCTATCCAAAGAATAAAACCCAGCACCTTTTCAATTCAATTCATACTTGTTTATATACTTGTTCATGTATCTGTATATATACATATGCATACCTGTTTAAAGTTCCCTTAGTAATTAGGTCATCCTCAGTTTACCCTTAGGTCAAACAGTAGGATAGTTATAATTCAGTTCAATCAACTAGTTTATTCTTATACAAAGAAATTCATGTCCACATAGAGTATTAATTCCCAGTGAAACATCTTTTGAATTTCTTGAAGCCTTAGAACTGTTTAAGAAAGAAATGTTTGGACCTCTCTTGGACCTCTCTTCAAGCCTTTTGAATTTCTCCCAGTGAAACACTCATGGACCTCTCTTGAACTTTTCTTAGGTTTGGACCCACATGCTTCTTAAAAATTTCTCCCAGCCTCCTCTTGGGCTTAGTACAAGGACCCCCAGGCTTCCTAGAAGCATCCCAGCCTCCTCTTGGGCTTAGTACAAGGACCCAAATGCTTCCTAAAAGCATAGGATAGAATTTAGTCATCTCTACTAGTTTAATCCTCAGGAAAGTCTAAAACTCTAGAACATTTAATCATTCAAGAGTTGATTTTCATTTCTGGAACCCTCATCCTCTTCTTAGGCATCATACAAAGATCTTTCTCCAACTAGAGTCTGCCTCATCCTAAGAGACTTGGGAAGTCTCAACCTCCTCTTGAGCTTTATACAAGTAGACTTGGAAAGTCTCACCCCCTATAGTCTCCTATATAGCTTCATACAAGGACCCTCATGCTTCCTAAGAGCATAGGATAAATTCTAATCATCCTTATCAATATACTAGCCCCCATGAGAGTCAGAACCTCTAAGGAATTCAAGCCTACCATTCTCTAAGGCTCTTATGATCCTCACCAAAGCTTAGTTTTTCATCTTTAAAATTCCCAGCCAGGGTCAGTTGTCACCAATAAGTCCCCAAAAGTATCAATGCCTCATGGCATCTGACAATTCAACTCTTCTTCAATTCTGAGCAAGAGTTAGTTTCCCTTTGGATTTCTTAAAACAGTTTAGATCTTCTCCTGGATTTAAATAATCCTCATCAAGATTCAGCCTCCTCTTAGGCTTCATATAATGATCTCCCCAATTAGCCTTAATCTTGGGCTTTGTACAAGACAGATATAACACTCCCCCAGTTGAGTTAGTTTTTAACCTTTTTTAGTTTCAACCTTGGGCTTTGATCAAGGCACAAAAATCCATCATCCCCTCAGATGAGACCATGAGTCCACTCTGCAGGAGGATATTTCCTCTATACATCACATTTCAAAACAAACAAATAAAACGTTTCCAGATAATTGATGTAAGTGGCAAGCCTCTGGATTCTACACATCCATGCCAATGTCCCTCCTTTATCTTGGCTAAACTCTCTCTTTCATCTAACTAATATAAGTGGCAAGCCTCTGGATTCTACACATCCAAGCCAATGTCCCTCTCTTAGCATGCAAGGATTTATAAAGGAAGATATGGTATTGATGGATTCCACACATCCCAGTTAAAGTAAATTCCCTTTATAACCCATTCCTCAACACTTATGATGAATAAGTGAGATATCTCTCTTTAAAGATGACAAATTCTCTCTCGGTCAACCTTTAGCTTCAATCTTGGGCTTTTAACAGGACACAAAAATTCCTTTAGCTTCAAACTTGGGCTTTGAACAAGACATAAAAAACTCCTTTAGCTTCAATCTTGGGCTTTGAACAAGACATAAATACTCTTTTAGCTTCAATCTTGGGCTTTAAACAAGACACAAACACTCTTTTAGCTTCAATCTTTGGCTTTGAACAAGACACAAATACTCCTTTAGCTTCAATCTTGGGCTTTGAACAAGACACAAACACCCTTTTAGCTTCAATCTTAGGCTTTGAACAAGACACCAAACCTTTTTCCTCCCATAGAATAGGAGGAACTACGATTGCTCTGATTTTCAAAATCTCATTACGGGAATACGTAGGCATAAGATTGCCAAATATTAGCGATCACACTAATCAAAAATATTAGGTCAAGCACCTTCCCAAAAAAACAATAGAAAACCCAAAACAACAAAAACATTTCCTCAGCCCTCACAAAGGAGAAACTTTCTCCAATCAAAAGCAGATAGACTTAAGCAAGCATTTCAAACCGTAGAAATATACACAATAAAAGGTTCATATAGATTACTATAGATACTCTGGGTGTTAATAGCTTCCCATTGTATAACTAAACCCTAATTCCATATCTCTTCGCATTTGTAGGGAAAACACTTGCGCGCAGAGTTAGTTTAAGATATCTTCCCCTTCCTTTTAAGCTTTATAGGATAAATTCAGAAATCAAAAAATGGCACAAAAGCAGTTGTGGTCGCGTCACAAAAACCGATGCTATAGAAAAATGGCGACCCTGCTGGGGAATTTCCCATCCCCTAAGAGGTTTAAGCCTTGCATTGCATTTATTTTTGCTGTTTTATTTGCTTTATCATTTTTATCATTTTGTCGTCATACTATCTGCTTATCTGCTACTTGTTTAATTTACTGTCATCTGGGAATGTGTTTAATACACATGTGGTGAGTCAGAGAGCACATTTTAAGATAGGAGGTGGCGGACTCAGGAAGGCTTATAAGGAGTGAGTCCCGACCAAGCTAACTTGAAAGTCCACTGAATCAGTGGAGGTACCCTTTTGGAATAACTGATGTTGAACAAGCAAGTCGTGAAAACAATACTTTTTCCACTGGGTACCCTTGAAACTGAGGATTAGTGGACATTTAACCACTAAACCATTGATAGGACGTAGTGCGGTGACTATCGGGAATAGTTGATACGCGATACTGCACTCAAATGAGATTCATCTTGGGGGTATTACATCTCTCACGAGTCAGTCAATTTGTTGTTAATATCTTTAAGAGGGGTCAATGATTTTGGGAACCTTCGTTAGAATCCGTTCTACAGGTACAAAAGTTTGACCCCTAGTACTCACCTTGGGGATGGGTAGAATCATGGCTCCATGGTCATGACGATGAACCCTTAAACCCATGTTTTCAAATATTTTTGTTTGTTGCATTCATGCATTCATACATTTCATTCATTCCTAAATTAAAAAAAAAAAAAAATCTTTTTCTAAAAAAAACTAAAACAATAATTGCAAATATCAGAGGTTGTGCTATGGATTTCGGTAGAAGAAAAACCCACAAGTACACTTTCAAAATTCCCAAACTGGAAGACCTGAGGAAGTTAGGAAGGTTGATTACTAATCCCGAAGCTTTCAGAGCTAAGCACGGAGGACTGTTGTCTCTTTTGAAGGTCAATATGGTGGAAGGAGTCATGTATACATTAGTTCAGTTCTATGATCTAGTATACCACTGATTCACATTCCCAAACTATCAGCTCACACCAACATTGGAAGAGTACTCCCATCTTATTGATTTACCTATCACTAATCAAGATCCATTTTCTGGGCTGGAAGAAATTCCCAAAGATCAAACCATTGCAAAATCTACCTCTTTGGAAAAATCAGATATCAAAACTCACATGACAACCAAGGGAGGAATTCAGGGTTTACCAGCTAAATTTTTGATGGAGAAAGCCCTGTACTTTGCCAGGATAGGAAATATAACTACTTTTGAGGATGTCTTTGTTCTGCTTATATATGGATTATTCCTTTTTTCCCAACATTGACAACTTCATTGATATCAACTCCTACAAGATATTCTTAATTGGGAATCCAGTCCCAACTTTGCTAGCAGATGCTTATCTTTCAGTACATTTAAGGAATTTGTACAGTGGAGGGATGATCACGTGTTGTGTATCATTACTCTACAAATGCTTTATTTCCCACTTACCCAAGTTTGCTACTTTTTGGGATCTCAAGAGTGGTATGCGATGGTCGCAAAAGATTATGTCTCTCACTCATTCTGACATAGATTGGTACAATCTAATCTATGACGGAATAAAGATCATTGATAAATGTGGAAGTTTTCCCAATGTGCCGCTCATTGGTATTAAAGGAGGGATCAATTATCACCCAGTACTAGCTCGTTGTCAGCTCGGATACCTGATGAAGAATGTACCATATAACATTCATCTGGAAGGTCTTTTCTTCAAGGAAGGAGAAAATGACAGAGCACTAAAGAAAGAAATTGTGCATGCCTGACAACATGTTTATAGGAAGGGAAGAGAATCCTTAGGAAGGCCAAACTGCATCTCTGTAAAACCTTATCTCTGATGGGTATAAACTAGAGCCATCAAACTAAAGATGCCCTACCCTCGTCAAGAAGTTTTTCCCCTGAAACAGCCTATTCACTACTTCATGAATGAAACAGAAAAACTTCGGGTCGCATTCAACAAAGTCCAACGTGAGAAGAACTCTTGGAAGAACAAGTACTTGATTGTTAGTTTGGAATGCACAAAAAAGAGCTATTGAAAAAAAAATGATGCTCTGATTGAGATATTGGAGCAGCATGCTATAGAAAGTCAAGAGGAACGAAGGAGTTTGCTCTCTCCTTTCACCTGGAAGAGGATCATCGACCCAACAACGGTTGAGGAGGCCTGATCAAAGAAGAGGAAGTTTCAGCAGCTGGCATCTGAACTTTCTTCAGGAATGCCTTAGAATCGATAGGCCTAGTTTTCCCTCTGGCACTTTGTAAAATAATTTACTTTTCCCTGTAAGATATTGTAATACCCCAGATTATCTATATGCTTAATTGGATATCAGATGAGATCAGATGAGTATCCATGTGCTCTATCTTTGGTTAATTGGATTAATGGAATCCTCTAAGTGTTTTAAGTATTGTCAATTAGGATCCATAGAGCAATTAAGTTAACTCTGTAGATATCAATTATTAATGAAAGAGACAGATCAATAACTATTAGTTCAAGAGAGAATATTAAGGTAACTCTAATAATTGATCAATTGGTTTGAGATGATAAAATATCAATTGGAGATATCTTACCCTGTTGGATTTATATTATATAATAAATTTATATGTGTGTGTGTGTGTGTGTGTGTGTGTATGTGTGTGTGTGTGTGTGTGTTACAGAGAAAGAGAAAGAAGTTGGGAAAGTAGAAGAGAAAGAAGAAAGTTGGAGAAAAGAGAGAGAGAAGAGAGGAAGAACATGGAAGAAGAAGAAAAGCTCATGAATCATCTTCATTATTCATCATCTTCTCCAAACTCCTCTTCTATCTACAAGGTGGGTTCTAGATAGACACCTTAAGTTCTAGAAATTTCATGATTTTGAACTTAGGTTAGAATTTGAGAGAAAATGATAAATTTGATAAAAATTGATGTTATAACGGATAAAACGTGAAATAAACCTCGTAATATAATCGGGTTATGCATGGAAATAATCGGGAATACTTGTTGTTATGTTGGAACATGTTTTGGTTGATAAAGTATGGTTTAGAAGTGTTTTGGAATGAAGAAAAATGAGATTTTTGGCTCTGTTACAATAGTAATCGGTTACTCTACTGAGCGTAACCAGTTACCCTTGGAAAAATCATGTTTCTAGGCTGTTTTCGAGCAAGTAACCGGTTACCCATTTTTAAGTAACCGGTTACCACTGTTGCGCGAAAATTCAGAAATTAAAAAGGGCGTATCTTTTGAACCGTAAGTCTGTTTTGATCCCCGTTCGAAGCGTTGGAAAGCTAATTTTATGCTCTATGAGATGGTGAAGTAGAAACATGGTTATATGCCATGGATTGATAAGATAGATATAGAAATGTAATATAAGTAATTTTTTCCACCAAAACTCAAGGATCAGGGATCTGATTGATACGAGTTCAAAGCCTTTGGAAAGATGATCCAATAAGGTAGTAAATGGTAACGTTAGACCATGATTTAACCAAGGATGCTTGGTATAGGATAGTAGTGGCTTGTGTGCCTTAAAATGTGTGTGAACTACTATGTGGATTATGTTTGACATATTATGCTATTATGTGTGTTTCATGATTGATATTGTTATATGCCAACGTGTATGATATATGTATGATGTGATTATGTGATAACATGCCTAAAATGAATTAGGAAGGGTGAGGAAATTTTACCCCAAAACAAATGATATGATTCTAGGTTGTGAGTAGTATTGTGATAGAGAATCTAGATGGCCATGCTCGTGCATGTGATGTAGAAAGGTGCATCCTTGCCGAGTAATGGTATAGAAGAGAGTGAAACACTAGTATGAAACATATGTGTACCTTGTGTTGCTTAAAAGGCGAAAGGGCCTTAAGGCAGTGTGGCCTTATGATTGTCGAATACAATCACGTTTGTGTGTGAGATCACATAATCGTAACCGTTTCCCTTGAGTTACTGTTTCATAAGCCTCTGGCTCCTCTGAAATGTACGCATGACTACTTGGTAGGTTTCATTCCTGCGTGCAGTACGAATGGTGTCAATTGAGCGTATGCTTGTGACGGTTAATGGCCCGTGTGAATTTACGGTTCATAACGGTTAATGGCCCGTAGAACCCAAATCTATTCGTATATCAAGTAGGTTACAAGGATCCATGACTCGGGTCGACTTCTAGACGTAGAAGCGGACGGGAAAAGGGGATGCCTTGGTAAGGTTATCGATTAGTGATATTTTGAGTTGGTGAACTCATGACATGTTTCCATATAGTGTGAGATTGTGAACTCAAGGTCATTTCCCTTCCCCTTAACTTGAGTTAGGATTTTGCTAGAACCCTGTAAAGCCGAGAGAACCCATAAGATAGGGAACTCACTGAGATTTAATATCTCACCCCATTGTTGTTGTTATTTTTCAAGCGTTGTTTGCAGGTTTGGTTTACAAGTGAAGCTATACTTGGATGTTTCAAGAGAAGCTTAGTTTTAATTTTTCGTTGTGTAATTTGTTGTATACAATTGCGGATATTATATATTGATCTTATTGATTTGGATAGTTTCCATATCTTGTACCATAGATTGTGTTTATGTTTCAGAAATGGGCAAGTATGTGAATTACGCCATTAGGCACTTGTGATGGTGTCAATACCAAATAAAATTCTTGTATAGTATTATTCTAGATATATATTATACAAGGCGTTACAGTTGGTATCAGAGCAGGTTGTGTCCTCGACCTAGCCTTGAAACATCATAAGTAAATCTATTCCTGCCTCTTAAGTGTGTCTTGCCAGTATGACTCTTAATGTCATACTATGTAGTGTTGGGCCTGATCAACCTAATACTATGTATGTGATAGGTAGAATCATGGTTGAGCGACCACGAGGACTCCGAAGTGTTGTCGGAACTTGTGTTGTGAGGGTAGGCTCAAGCAAAGAGTTAGTAGTGAAAAGTTTTGGTCAGCTTAGTTGAGATCTTAATAGAAGTTGTGCTTTGGGTAGCATGGAATTGAATAGTGGTGTGTTGTTCAAGCAATCCTTTGGAATGGATGGAGTATGAAAGTTGAGGATCTCTATCAAAGGATTGATCAATGTATTGAGGAATATGTAAAGTCGCTGTAGAGCTGGATTGGCCACTAGTACGGATGAGGATTCTAAGTAATCACTTTTTGTGAAGAAGAAAAGATGTTTTGTGGAACGTATAACGTAAGGTCCGGAAGTGAGATAATTTGGTGCTTCAGTTTCTAAGGTCGCTATGGTATCTTAAATATATGAGAATACCTTAAGGAATGTGTTCGGAGCAATGTCTTTCAACTGATTAAATAGTGGAGAGTTAAAGACGTTCAGCTTTATGGAAACCTAAAGTAGTAGAGAAGTGTGAGGAGGAACACAAGGATGTGTTTACATGCTTCAAGGGAAACAAGTATGTGCTGAACGAAGAGTAGGAGATAAATTGTGTATATTCGGCTATGAAGGGAGATCAGGTTCAGGAAAATACTTCAGGGTTTTTGTTTTCGGTAAGAGACTAATTTGGAATTTGTTAAATTATCCAAGGAACAGTATAAGGTATTGCGTAAGAGAAAGTTTGAACTTTATTTAGTAACAAAAAGTGTAGTGATACAAACCGGAAGAAAATTGTATTAAAAAACCGAGTAAGTATCTTGGATTTAAGGAAATCTTAGTATGATGGTTTTATATTTGGACCTAAGAGGATTACCATGAAGAGCAAAGTAAACGCGATGTGAAAAACGGTATTAACAATATGTTATGAAGAAGTGACAACGGAATGTACTTTGGACGAGTGTGCAATATAGTTATTGAGTTGTTGTGAAGCCTAAATTAAGGAAGTGTAATCAATGATGGTTCACCCATGAGGACCCTATTAGTATGATGTGGAATGGGAAAAAGTTACACCTTGGTATTAAGAACAAGCGTAGTGGTAGCCTCGTGGTCACAAGTAAACGTGATGAATTCTTATTCTTGAGACAAGTGTGAAGGGACGTATTTTATGGAGCAGTGAGTATTGTGTCTTAAAAAGCAAGATTGCGGTAAAACAACGAGAAGCAAATCAGGATTTATTACGGACTAAGTATAAATTATGGAACAATTTATACCGGAAGAGTTTTGTAAGTAGTCGATGAGAATTGTCTGTTGCGATTCTTTCATTAAGTGGTTTGGTGTAAGTAAAATGTGCGATGGATATTGGAGGATAAGAAATCCCGGTTTTTGTGTACGTAGCAATGGCAAGGTTCTTCAAGAGGATGCATTGCCTCGATTTTTTCAAGTATATAGGAACTTCTGTACTTGTGAATAATCTGAATATTCGGAATCTACCTTTTATTGGACCAAGGACGTAGTTGTTTTATTTCTCACCAAGGAATTCAAGTGAGAGGACAAGGTTGTATGCTTGACATGATATGTCCATCATTTTTGTAGTACCGTGTAATGGTTATGTGTTGGGTTTTGCTTATGGACGAATCGAGTATGAGTTGTGGCTCAAACCTTAGAATATCGTCATTGTTGATTTCCTAGTAGAGTAGTAGTATGAGCAGAAAACAAACTATCCCGCTGAAGTTGTCGTGTAACTGCAACGAAATCTAGAATTCTGCCTTATAACTTGGTTGGAGTGTGTTATCTACATGTTTTAACTTTTTTCCGTGTTACCTTGAGTTGATCATGGTTGGTGAATGTTATACCACTTAAGAGGCCACGAGTTGAGAATGATATTATGGGTTAGAGCAAGCCGGATTGATGGTTTTGAGTTGTGATGACTTTTGAATTAAGAGAAACTGGCTTTTCAGCCGTTGCAGTAGTGTTAACCAATTAACACAATGTGGTTAACCGATTAACATGTGCCAAGATGAGGTTTTGCGTTGAATTTTGAGGAGTTAACTGATTAACCTCAAACGGGTAATCGATTAACAGGTGTAAATTGTGAAATCCCTTAGAAACTATCATCTGCGATTGTTACCTTTTGTTTTCCAATTGATAGGTGTTGTGTGAATGGAAAATAGGATTGCAAGTAAATGAAAGACAAATTTTTATTTTGAAATCGGAACTTCTGAAGGGTGTTGCATAGTTGACCATCTGATTTATCGACAAGAGAGTTTGACTTTTAAGGAAGTAATATTGTGAACTGTGTTGAGTGCGAGAAAGTATTAAGTGTACTGTTATCATTAATGTTGAGAGTCTTAAAGACAAAGTTAGATAATACTCACGAAGTATTGGTCTTATAAAGATCGTTTTGGTATTTTAAATTATGGTGTTAGTAAGGAACGAACGGTTGGTCAGAGTTAGTATTTGTTATCTTCCGTGAGTTCATGGCATCAGACTTAGACCGTGAAAGTAGTACCAAATGTGTACAGTTGTACTTTATCCAGAAAGGAAATTTGAATGTTATCCTTCCAAGTATGAGTAAGAATTGGATGTTTCGAAGTTGAGCATGTAACTTGGATCGTATATGGAATATAACAATTGAGAGAGGTGGATTCAATTGAAAAGCGTTGGGTGATCTTCGAAAGTGTTTGTATGTGGAGTGTTGTATATGAATTGGTGAGTGGTATGGAAATTCAAAATTGTGCTTTAGATGGTTTAAGTTTCGATAAGTGGTGACTCGCATGTGATCGAAGTTCAGTAATGGTGTTACGTTGTCATTGGTTGAATCTCGTGTCAACAAGAAACCTTGAGTAAGTTGGAACCCCGCAAGAGGAATCTTTGGAATGTGGTAACCAGGTCCAGAGGTTGTTAAACTACTTTGGATGTATTGTTTCGAGTTTAGAATGAAATTGGAGTTGTATATATTATGGTTGTAACAGTATAACTCATGTACCTATACCGTCTGGAGAGTATTGGACCGATGTTAAAATATTGTGTATTGGCGAGGGATTGTTCTACCATAAGACGTCAGTAAGTTCTTGTGCCGTTGGTTAGTGAGAACCCCAGTTAATAAGTGTGTTTCTCCGCTGGCTGTTAGCTACCAGACAATGCTTAGGAATTCGTAGTGTTCCACTATTAGATTTTGGATTACGCAGTGAAAGGTGACAGATGAAAGAGTTCAGTCAGAATAGTAAGGAATTGAAGATTGTCGCTTATAAGTATAGAAATTAGAAGATCTTATTCTAAGTGTGTTACCTTTTGGTGTGATACGAAAGAGATGAAATATCGGTTGAAATGGTTACAATGTTTAGTATCAGACCAGATGGAACTGGTAAGAAAGTCGTTTGACTAGTTATGAAGTGGTTTGAATGTGAAAGGTTAGTTGTCAGTGATTGCATGAAGATAAGGGATCACTAAATTACCTCGCGAAGATTTGATGAGAGCTGTTATCCCAAATCAAGATAAGAGGGTATGGTTACGTTTTGTGACTCAGTAGAAGAATAAGAATGGTACATTCTTTCCGAAGGTAGAATGCGATCAAGTGTTTTAGTATGGAACAACAAATGACTTGAGGAGAAGCAAAGTTAAAAGTTAACCCAATATTGGAATAAGAGTATAACTAAGGACACGAAGTTTGATAATTCATGAAAATAAGGATTTTGGTCTGTGATGTCAAGTTGGAATTAGAATACGTAAGAAATTTGAATGGAAGTAAAGTTAAGTGTGGATCTAAGACAAGGATACAAGTGGCAGTTATTTTCGAGTAGAGGAAATTTGAGGGCGAATTTCAATTTAAGGGGGAGAGAGTGTAATACCCCAGATTATCTAAATGCTTAATTGGATATCAGATGAGATCAGATGAGTATCCATGTGCTCTATGTTTGGTTAATTGGATTAATGGAATCCTCTAAGTGTTTTAAGTATTGTCAATTAGGATCCATATAGCAATTAAGTTAACTTTGGAGATATCAATTATTAATGAAAGAGACAGATCAATAATTATTAGTTCAAGAGAGAATAATTATTACGAAGGACACGAAGTTTGATAATTCATGAAAATAAGTATTTTGGTCTGTGAAGTCAAGTTGGAATTGGAATTCATAAGAAATTTGAATGGAAGTAAAGTTAAATGTGGATCTAAGATAAGGATACAAGTGGAAGTTATTGTCGAGTAGAGGAAACTCGGGGGCAGATTTCATTTTAAGTGGGAGAGAGTGTAATACCCCAGATTATCTAAATGCTTAATTGGATATCAGATGAGATCAGATGAGTATCCATGTAAGCTATCTTTGGTTAATTGGATTAATGGAATCCTCTAAGTGTTTTAAATATTGTCAATTAGGATCCATGGAGCAATTAAGTTAACTCTGGAGATATAAATTATTAATGAAAGAGACAGATTAATAATTATTAGTTCAAGAGAGAATATTAAGGTAACTCTAATAATTGATCAATTGGTTTGAGACGATAAAATATCAATTGGAGATATCTTACCTTGTTTGGATTTATATTATATAATAAGTTTATATATATATATATATATATATATATATATATATATATATATATATATATGAAGTTGGGAAAGTAGAAGAGAAAGAAGAAAGTTGGAGAAAAGAGAGAAAGAAGAGAGGAAGAACATGGAAGAAGAAGAAAAGCTCATGAATCATCTTCATTATTCATCATCTTCTCCAAACTCCTCTTTTATCTTCAAGGTGGGTTCTAGATAGACACCTTAAGTTCTAGAAATTTCATGATTTTGAACTTAGGTTAAAATTTGAGAGAAAATGATAAATTTGATAAAAATTGATGTTATAACGGATAAAACATGAAATAAACCTCGTAATATAATTGGGTTATGCATGAAAATAATCGGGAATACTTGTTGTTATTTTGGAACATGTTTTGGTTGATAAAGTATGGTTTAGAAGTGTTTTGGAATGAAGAAAAATGAGATTTTTTGCTCTGTTACAGTAGTTACCGGTTACCCTACTGAGTGTAACCGGTTACCCTTGGAAAAATCACGTTTCTGGGCAGTTTTCAAGCAAGTAACTGGTTACCCATTTTTGAGTAACCGGTTACCACTGTTGTGCGAAAATTCAGAAATTAAAAAGGGCGTATCTTTTGAACCGTAAGTCTGTTTTGATCCCCGTTCGAAGCGTTGGAAAGCTAATTTTATACTCTATGAGATGGTGGGGTAGAAACATAGTCATATGCCATGGATTGATAAGATAAATATAGAAATGTAATGTATGTAATTTTGTTTCCACCAAAACTCAAGGATCGGGGATCCGATTGATACGAGTTAAGAGCCTTTGGAAAGATGATCCAATAAGGTAGTAAATGGTAATGTTAGACCATGATTTAACCAAGGATGATTGGTAGAGGATAGTAGTGGCTTGTATGCCTTAAAATGTGTGTGAACTACTATGTGGATTATGTTTGACATATTATGCTATTATGTGTGTTTCATGATTGATATTGTTATATGCCAACGTGTATGATATATGTATGATGTGATTATGTGATAACATGCCTAAAATGAATTAGGAAGGGTGAGGAAACTTTACCCCAAAACAAATGATATGATTCTAGGTTGTGAGTAGGATTGTGATAGAGAATCTAGATGGCGATGCTCGTGCATGTGATGTAGAAAGGTGCATCCTTGCTGAGTAATGGTCTAGAAGAGAGTGAAACACTAGTATGAAACATGTGTGTACCTTGTGTTGCTTAAAAGGCGAAAGGGCCTTAAGGAATTTTGGCCTTGTGATTGTCGAATACAATCACGTTTGTGTGTGAGATCACGTAATCATAACAGTTTCCCTTGAGTTGTTGTTTCATGAGCCACGGGATCCTCTGAAATGTACGCATGACTACTTGGCAGGTTTGATTCCCACGTGCAGTATGAATGGCGCCCATGGAGCGTATGCTTATGACGGTTAATGGCCCGTGTGAAGTGACAGTTCATAATGGTTAATGGCCCGTAGAACCCGAATCCATTTGTATGTCAAGTAGATAACAAGGATCCATGACTCAGGTCGACTTCTAGACGTAGAAGCGGACGGGAAAAGGGGATGCCTTGGTAAGGTTATCGATTAGTGATATTTTGAGTTGGTGAACTCATGACATGTTTCCATATAGTGTGAGATTGTGAACTCAAGGTCATTTCCCTTCCCCTTAACTTGAGTTAGGATTTGGCTAGAACCACGTAAAGGCGAGAGAACCCATAAGATAGGGAACTCACTGAGATTTAATATCTCACCCCATTGTGGTTGTTATTTTTCAGGCGTGGTTTGTAGGTTTGGTTTACAAGTGAAGCTATGCTTGGATGTTTCAAGAGAAGCTTAGTTTCAGTTTTCCGATGTGTAATTTGTTGTGTACAATTGAGGATATTGTATATTGATCTTAGTTTTTATTGATTTGGCTAGTTTCCATATCTTGTATCATAGATTGTGTTTATGTTTCAGAAATGGGCAAGTATGTGAATTACGCCATTAGGCACTAGTGATGGTGTCAGTACCAAATAAATTGCTTGTATAGTATTATTCTAGATATATATTATACAGGGCATTGCAGATATTGCATACCTTTGAATTCAATAAAAGGTTTCCATCGTTGTATGATATTTGCAACATAATTGTTAAAAGTTGTTTTGAAAACAAAACAAAAAGATCATTCTCATTATTTGCATATCATTCATCATTCTTGCATTACACATCTTTGTCATAAAGTCTCACACATGTGTCGTACTTTACACTCAAACTATCTCATTTGTACAATACTCGGGCCAATCGGCAAAAGAAAATGGACGAACTCGAAGAAGAGAATAAAGAGCTAAGAGAAGAAATCAACGCTCTGAAGGAGAGTTTAGAAAAAATCCACAACACGATTGAATCCCTGGGGGCAGCTCAGGATCAACCAACTCAAAGGACTATAATCTCAGAGATTGTGTTTACACCAACATTTGAGATACCTGGCAATCATCCTCAGTACACCATGCCTAAAAGTTTTCCCTGGGGCATGCCTCTTAATTTTGTATTAGAAGGATATATACCTCCGGTCATTGAAGACTTAGAAGCCATAGCTGGAGCCTCCAGACCTGAAGTGTCGCTCCCGGGATTTTCATCCTGGTACAAACGCGAAAGTGGCACCGAAACAGAGTCGCCAGCAATGTGTATTTATCCCAAGAGAGGGAAAGTAAACACTGCATAAACCTGAAGGGAAAGGAAAGAGCATGGTCTTGCGACCAAGAGAACTGGGTTCGGGAGTCGGTTACGCGCAGGGAAGGTATTAGCACCCCCACGCGTCCATCGTACCCGATGGGATCCACGCTTACTGCCTCGATCAAAGGGTGTAAGGAAAGGATACTGGAAAAGGAACTGCTAGCTGGAGAACTGGAAAAAGAAAAAAGAGAGAAAAAGAAACAAATGTAGGGAAAATAAAAGAAGTGCTCGAATGGGCCCTACCCCACTGCCTACGTATCTCATCGGGAACATGAGAATCAGAGCGACGTAGTTCCCCTCACCTAGGGAAAGTGGTTTGAGTTTTTTAATGGAATACGTCAACATTCGCGTCCTAGCAGTTTAGGTGATGTGGCTCGCTGTATGGAGACTTAGGCGTTACCTGTTTGCGGTAGAACGGATTTGACGCATCCTTAAGGAATAGAATGAAGGAGATGAGAAGAGAGTTATTTATTTGTATTTGTCTTTTAAGAAAGAAGTGTCTTGTTTATTTGGTGTTTTGAAACACACATTGTATTTAAGTCCCTCATGTAAGACTGAATGCCTCGCATATCGACCCAAGACGGGATGTACGCTAAACATTCTAAGAAAGTGAGAGAAGACCCCCCACATCCTTATTCTCACATGAAAGGCTCAAATACAATATTTGTTTTGCCTTTATTAAGTGTTTTTTACTTTTGTTTAGAGATGAGAAGAAGAGAGACTCAAAAGGAGCAAAAGGTGAAAACTAAAGGGAACTAAGACTCACCCTAATGTTATCATACATGGATGTTCCTATGGTTAATGTGGTTTAAGAAACCTAATCCTAAAAGATAAGATAAGGAGAGCAAAAGAAGCAACTTACTTCAAAGATGGAAGTTAAGTTGATCTTAAAGAGGGATGAAGAAGAAGTTGTTCAAGGAAAGCACATAAATTCTTATCATGATCACAAATTGAATTATTAAAAGAAATAAGAGAAGATGAGAGAAAGAATTGCATGTGGAAGCATATCCACACACTTACTTACCATTTGCACCTACATGAAAAATGTTAGTTCACAAAATATTTACAAGTAGTAAAATTAAAGAATGGATACCAAATGATGATCAAACACTTTGAGAATCAATGAATAAGGATCCTAAGAGATGAAACTCAATCAAGGTCAGAACTAATACTAGAAGAGTGTTCTCTTATGTTAAGACACCAAGCACAAATGAATTATACACAATCAAAGCTTAAACACGCAACAAATGCATCATGAAAGAAATAGATGAAGAATGGGTGGGAATACAAAATGATCGTGCATTAATGCTCCACACAAGATCAAAGTCAGAACCTAATGTTATTTATCAATGTCTCAACATGTATATGAACCATTACACAACTCAAGAATAAGAGAGTGCAAGTGGAAGAGATAAGATGAAGTAGAAGTGAGAATAAGTATAAGCATGTTCCATTAGGTGCACAAAATGACATATTAGAGATACATAACATGTAAAATGATTAATGCATATATGGAGGCAGTGGCATAACATTGATGAGATGCAAATAAAATGTGTGAAATGGCATACCAAAAATGCATACATGCAACACATAGAGCATAAGAAAAAGTGGGAGATGAAAGCATGTCAAAGTTTCAAGTTAGAATGCACAAACTCATGTCAAATGTCAATGCAAACCAAAGTGAATTATAATGAGACAATGATGACCTATAATATCATGCAAATGGAATATAATGTCACACAAGATAATCATAAAAGGATGGCACAAGTGCCTCATCAAAACATGTTGGAATGAAGTGGAAGAAAGTGCCCAAAAGTAACTTCAATTACAAAGCATCAAATCAACATCAAAGCACATATGAAAATTATGAAAATATGACTCTAATCAACCTAAGTCAGAGGCTAAACACACATTATAAACTCATACCAAAATTCAAGATAAAAGTGTCACAAAGAAATGCACAAAGTCATATTGAAATGCCACAAAAAGAAGTGTAAAGATGATCATACAAACATCATGTAAGATGACTTTAAAAATCAAGAAAAAATATTTTTGGACACTTTAAGATATTATTTAACCAATGCAAAAAGAATGAGTTAAAGATGATGTGTGAAATGAGAGAAGAAATCATACAAGTTCAAATGTCCATAAGAAGGATCAATCAAAAAATAAAATAAAAGAAAATCATGGAATAATGTGTAAAAATTCACAAAGTATGAATTGAAAATTATAGAAAATTATTTAAATGTCTAAACTTGGTTCATGAATTAATTTGGAATTTTTAGAAGTCATTTACTATTTTTATTAAAAAGAAATCAAAACAATATATGAAACAAGAATAAAACAAAAGAAAATGGAGTGGGGGTGCAGAGGAAGTAATTTTCACGTTTTAAAATGAGTGGGCTTAAAAATGTGGTGTGCAAATAGAAATTGGAAACCCAATCCACTAACGTGTGATTGTGTGTGATAGTGCGCATGTAAGTCAAACACGTGGAGGTAATCTGAGCCACACAATCAAGTCAATCCATATCAATCATTAAAGCATGCTAATCCAACAGTCCATAAAGCAAGTACATGATAATTCTCTTACACGCACGTACACGCAATTAATTCAGACCAAAATGGAGGCACGTGATAAGCAACACATTCATTAATATGCTGGCAAGCTGTGAACCCTTGGATAAATTATTCAGTCAATCATTAAAAAAGTCAAGGCAACCTTATGGACACGAATGCAAGCACATGCTAACTACCATACACTCACACACATGCAATAAATTCATTAATGTGTTGGCATATTTATGAGCGTTGGATGATGATGATCTAACGGACAGGATATAAAATAGAAAACCCCTAGCATTAAACCTCACCGGCTGGAGAAGGACCTCCTGTCATCTTCTCCGGCCACTCTCCGGCCACCTGCAACCTCAAAATCTCCAGAAATATGCAAACCTTATATCAAAATGAAGAGGAAGTTGTGTACATCATGAATCCATAAATACTTTTCACATAGCAATCACGTATGAAGAGAATCGAAGAGATTAACATTGCCCTAGGTTTAGAATCTATGCCTCTAAGAGGTCTATCAACTAGCCAGAAACGTCAAGGTGCTTTTATTAAGCTCAAATCAGTGTAAAACAACTTAAAAACAATGAAAATCAAGTGAGATAAGTTTGAGTATTATGGAACCTGGCACTTGAAGATTTTTGGATTCTTGAGAAAACCAAAGAAGCTCTTGATCTTGAGCTTGATTTGGCCAAATAAAGGCTTTTGTTCCTTGGAGCTTGAAGAGAACAGAGCTGAAATGATGAATGCAGTGAGGTTATGCTTGAAGAGGTGAGGTTATTCTTGCTTGTTCTTGCTTGATAATCAATAAATGAGGAAGATGATTGATGGAATCGTGTGTAGAAAGAGAAAAAAGTTCTGAGAGAGAGCTTGCGAATTTCAGAGGAAAAAGTGAGAATGAAGTATTGAAATGAATTGATGAGTGAGATTTCAATTTATATGTTGAGTTAAGTATGAAACTAGTGTGGTCAGCTGAGTTGGTTAAGTGAGTTGATTGGGTTAAAGTGAGTGCACCCTAACTAACTGAGTCAAGTTAGTTATGGGCGAGTTGCTTGGTTTTGCTATGGTGTAGATGATGTTCATGAAGTTATGGTGGAGTTTCAAGTGAATGGTGATGATGGAAGTAAGCTGCAGCAGAAACTTGCTCAGCAAGTTTTATTCTTTTTCTCTTTGTGCATGGTGAGTGATACATAACATCACGTGTAAGGGGAAGTGTTTGGCCAAAAGAAGAAAATATTGAATAGGGTGATGTATGCGTGTGAATGTTTAACAACATCAATGTTGAAACATTCTATCCTTGGCAGCTTGAAACATGGAGGTTTGGCAATGAATTTCTTGGTGTTCAAGGCATGGAATGATGAGATATTGGTGTCATTAGAAAGAGGAACTATGATAGAGCAAGATTGGTGTTGGAATTGAATTGAATGGAGGCTTGGAAGTTGATGAAAAATGGCTTGGAACATCAAGGTTTGAAACTGGTTGAAGGGCGTGGCAAGACAAGTCATGGCATGGCAATGTGACCTATGGATTTTCAGCATGAACACCTCATCTTGGGACCATCATAACTCCATCATAACTTGCTCAAATGGAAAAATGTCCAACATAAAAGTTGAAGAGAACATCGAGATGAACAACTTTGATGTTCAACATTTTTTCATTTGAAGCCCCCTTCAATGAGAAAAATGGCTTTACATTCTGCCCACCATGTGTTTGACAAAATTATGGCGTATGGGCCAGGTTTTGCTTGGTCATGACTTGGTTTGTGACCTAGTTTTGTCAAACTTTGGTTGATCATATCTCACTCAATTTTGATCCAATGGAAGAGTTCTTTATATGGATTTGAAGCTTGGAATGTCATCTTTAATTGGCTCAACTTGGACCTGAGGTTTGAAGCTTTTATCATGAAGGAAGAGAGCCTCAAAGTGTGGTGCAAAATGGTCCAAACTTGCCATTTTTGGAAACCCTAAAGTTTCTATTTTTGGCAGTTTTGTGATTTCTTGATTTTTCATGATTCTTCCACCATTTCTTGATCAAATCTTGTCCAATGAACATATATAACTTGAATTTCATGAATTTGACCTTAAAAAGTCAGGAGTTGACTTTTTTCACTGCACATTTGACTTTTTCCCCAATTCTCCTGATTTTGAATCCTCTGACCAATTGAAACCCTTCTGAAACCAATTGATGGGCAATTTTCCATCCCTATACACTTAGGAACATAAGGAATACCATGAGATCAAGTTTTGTCCAAAAAATCAGAAATAAACTGATTTTATGTCAAACCCTAATTTTGGCACCCTCTGATTAGGAGGAAATAACACATCTTCCAAATCCAAATTCCTCTGAATATGATGTATATCCTATCTAACAAAGATGAGATATTACATTTGGAGGTGATAAAAACTCAAGGAACTTGCCCATTTGAGGGTTCTACCCCAATTTTAGACTGTTTTGTGTAGGAGATGATGCACTGTCCAATCTTTTTGATGAATTCCCAACTTCCCATGCATTCTGGGATCAAAGTGAGAGGATATATGATATAAGAAACCCTTGAGGCTTGTTTGAAGACCCTTCGCTCTTATTCTCTTGCTTTGGATGATTAACACCTCAGAAAATCACTGATCACATGCCCTTATGCAACCAATGATATGCAATTTATGACCTATTATGGAATGCAAATGAGTAAAGCATAGACCAATTTATTGAGAAAACAAGAGGGCAAATTTTGAGGTATTACAGCTGCCCCTATTCAATCAACTGTGAATCTGAATGGATGAAAGCAACGGCTATCAGGAATTCAAGATACAAAGGGATTGAATACAAAAATGACCGAGAAAATTTGCACTGTGTGGATAAAGAAAAAATGTTATCAATGAAGCAATGGTAAGGAAGAACAGTTTGTGAGAAAGAAATTGGAACCATTGGACCCCATAGGAAACCTGTCGGGAACTGGTGAACCACCTGTCGGAAACTGGTGAACTACCTGTCGGGAACTGGTGAAATACCTGTCGGGAACTGGTGAAATACCTTTCAGGAACTGGTGAAATACCTGTCGGGAAATGGTGAGCTTGGACCTGGGTTACCTATCGGGAATGGGTAAGTGGACCTGTCGGGAACTGGTAAGGTTCAAACTCAAAAGTGCTGTCGGGGATGGCTACAGTTTATAACCAAGGCTTACCTATCGGGGATGGGTAAATGGACCTGTCGGGGACTGGTATAGTTAAAACTCAAAAGTGTTGTCGGGTACGGCTACAGTTTATAACCAAGGGCTTACCTATCGGGGATGGGTAAATGGACCTGTCGGGAACTGGTAAGGTTAAAACTCAAAAGTGCTGTCGGGGACGGCTACAGTTTATAACCAAGGCTTACCTATCGGGAATGGGTAAATGGACCTGTCGGGAACTGGTATGGTTAAAACTCAAAGGTACTGTCGGGGACGGCTACAGGAATCCTATCGGGAATGGTTCCAAGAAAATTGTAAGCTGAGAGATATGACTCTGTGGGGAGAAAAAGAGGTGAAACCCTTTGCGCTGCTTTGAGATATCTGTTGGGGAATGAACATGGCATTCTTTCTGGCTTTGTCAATGATATAAGGGGCAAAGTTTTGAGCTCTCGCGCGAGTTATCAAAATTGGCATATGCTTCGCATGCATATGTTTGAATTTTTCCATGGCGTAATGCTCAATCTCAATGGAAATGCTACGCGTTTTGAGGATGTCATGCATACTATATGCAAAATGCAAAAAGGTCCTCAGCAAAAATAAATGCTGAGGAAAGGTAAGTAATTCCGCTGGGGATAACAAGCTGGATTGACTTCGTAGTCGCAAACCGCACTAGGGAAGACAAATTGACCTGATCTCCTGATCTGGGCACTGACCTGACAAACCTGTTGAGGTTGCTGCAGGAAATGATAACTTTGTTGGGGAGGTGTCATCTGGGCCATTCCGCTTGGGGAATAACTATAACCGTAGAACTCCGCTGGGGAAATGAGCTTACAACAAACTCTGCTGGGGAAAACCACTTCAGAGCATCTCGTGCTGGAAATGTCCCTTGAGAGGATTTTACAGAAGACCACGCCTCTTCAAACTCTACTGGGGATAATAGATTTGGAACACCTTTTACTGGGGAATCTTCAAAATTCCCCATGCTTGGGATGACGACTTCACTGAGGATTCACAACTGTTATAGACACAGAAAATCTTGTAGCTGTTGGAAGTACTGAATGAGAGAATCGACTTAATAAGATACAACACTACCCATTTGAAACTTGACTTGTTAGTATCGAATCGTCATGCACGACCGTCGGCTGGACGATGGATTCATGCAGTAAACGTTGTGACAAAAGAGTGAAATGAGAATCTTTTTCTGAACATGATGGCTTCAGTACTACCATTTGATAACGTTGCTGAGGATCATGAAGCTCTGTAAATACGCTGGGGATGACCACCTCCAAGAAGTATTTTCCTGCTGAGGAACCGTCTCTGCTTGGGGAAGAACGATCATTTGCGCTTCGTCAAGGATTTTGACGTGAAGGCGTCATACACCTTTGAACAGCTAATTAGCGAACTCTCAACACCTACAAACAAAAGAATACGCACATATGCTCCAAGGTAACATGGGTTTTGTAGTATTCACCCAAGCACACCCGTCAATTAAAGCAATTTTAAATGTTTTCCTCTTAGGCATGTTATTGTAGAACCCCAATGTTATCACATGCAAATGTTTATCAAAAATTTGGACGTTTGTGTAAACAAAACAAAATATAAAAACAAACAAACAGATAGAATTATTCTGAATAACGACCACTTTATTGATTGAAGAGCCTGAAAATAGGCATTTACATCAAGAAGCGATTCCTGGAAAGAGGTAATTGCCAAAACGGAAAAGAAACTGTCCTAATGGCAATGTGAAACTGGAACTCCATTGAGTTTCAACCCTGCTATGGTTCATATATCTTCAAGACTCTCCAATTGCTTCGCTTTCAAAGGGGGACGATTGAACTTATTCCTATCCTTCGGAGTGCTTATTGATTGAGATGAGACGATACAGATTACTCAGATCGCAGTTTTTGCTAAATCTCTCTTTTGCCTGGATCGTCCTTTACGGGTTTTCAATCCACCGAGATACCCTTTTTTGCCTAAGTTGCCCTTGCGGGTTTTCAACTTACCGGGCGTACTTTCTTTTTTATTTTTATCCCTAATTTTTGCCCGAACATTTTCTTTTCTTTCTTTTTTTTTATGGTTCGCCGGGATGCCCTTTTTTGCCTGGACTCTCTTTTTACTGTCCAGCGGGTCTCTTTATGCGAAGTATTTTTTAACTGCGTCTGAGTTCACAGGGGACAAGAAATCCTCACCGTCCATTGTTGTAAGCATCAAGGCTCCGCCCGAGAAAACCTTCTTAACAACATATGGACCTTCATAATTAGGAGTCCATTTGCCCCTGTGATATGTATTCGGAGGGAGAATCCTTTTCAATACCAAGTCTCCCGTCTGATAAGTCTGAGGACGCACTTTCTGGTCAAATGCCCGTTTCATTCTCCTCTGATACAGTTGTCCATGACATACTACGGCCAATTGCCTTTCTTCGATGAGACTCAACTCGTTGCCATTCAGTCTCGTCAAGTTTAACATCCATCATGTCCCTTAAAGAAGGGATCTCAACCTCAACCGGTAACACTGCTTCCATACCGTATACAAGAGAAAACAGGATTGCCCTAGTAGATGTACGAACAGAAGTACGGTACCCATGCAAAGCGAAAGGCAACATTTCATGCCAGTCCTTATACGTCACCACCATCTTTTGCACAATCTTCTTGATATTTTTGTTGGCTGCCTCAACGGCACCATTCATCTTCGGGCGATAAGGAGAAGAATTATGATGTTCAATTTTGAAACTCTGGCATAGCTCTTACATCATCTTATTGTTGAGATTAGAACCATTGTCAGTAATGATCCTTTCGGGCACCCCATATCGGCAAATAATCTCCTTCTTAATGAATCGGGCTACCACCTGCCTGGTGACATTTGCAAAAGATGCAGCTTCCACCCACTTGGTGAAGTAATCAATAGCCACCAGAATGAATTGATGTCCGTTGGAAGCAGTAGGCTCAATCTTCCCAATCATATCGATGCCCCACATGGGCCATGGAGAACTCATCACATTCAGGGGATTTGGTGGCACATGCACCTTGTCAGCATAGATTTGGCATTTGTGACATTTTCGGGCGTACTTAAAGCAATCGGCCTCCATAGTTAGCCAGTAATACCCGGCTCGCAATAACTTCTTCGCCATAGCATCCCACCAGCATGGGTACCGAAAGATCCTTCATGTACTTCCTGCATTAACAGGTCTGCTTCGTCTCTATCCACGCATCTGAGCAAGACCATGTCAAAGTTCCGCTTGTAAAGCATATCTTCATTCAAGAAGAAGCTTCCTGCCAACCTCCTCAGAGTCTTTTTGTCATTGTTTGATGCCCCAGTCGGATACTCTTGACTCTTCAAGAAACGCTTGATATCAAAATACCAGGGTTTATCATCAGTCATCGTATCAGCGGCAAACACATGAGCGGGTCTGTCTAGCCTCATCACATCAATCTTTGGGATATGGTTCCACCAATTCACCTGAATCATGGAAGACAATGTAGCTAAAGCATCAGCCATTTGATTTTCATCACGAGGTATATAGTATAATTTTACTGTTGTAAAGAAAGTCAACAGTCTTCTAGCATAGTCTCTGTAAGGAATCAAGTTCTGCTGGTTGGTATGCCAATCTCCATTGATCTGGTTGATCACTAGAGCAGAATCACCAAATATATCGAGAATCTTGATCCTTAAATCAATGGCTTCTTCAATACCAATAATACAAGCCTCATATTCCGCTTCATTGTTGGTGACATCAAACGTTAACCTGGAAGTGAAAGGTATATGTGATCCTTTTGGAGTGATAAGGATTGCCCCAACACCACTTCCATTCATGTTAACGGCTCCATCGAACATCAGTTTCCATTTGTCATCAGGATCTCGCCCTTCGTCAACCGGAGGCTCTTCACAATCTTTAGCCTTGAGAAACATGATGTCTTCATCAGGAAAGTCAAACCTCATTGGCTGATAATCATCAATAGGCGACTCGACAAGATAATCAGACAACACACTCCCTTTGATAGCTTTCTGGGAAGTGTATTGTATATCATATTCAGTCAAAACCATCTGCCACCGAGCGACCCTTCCATTAAGAGTTGGCTTCTCAAAAATGTACTTGACTGGATCCATTTTTGAAATCAGTAGGGTTGTATGAGTGAGCATATACTGTCTCAATCGCTTAGCAGCCCATGCTAGTGCACAGCATGTCTTCTCAAGCATCGAGTACCAGGACTCGCAATCGGTGAATTTTTTACTCAGGTAGTATATAGCATGCTCTTTCCTACCTGTCTCGTCGTGTTGACCGAGAACACAACCCATTGATCCATCACGTACAGAGAGATACATAATCAGTGGCCTCCCAGGAACTAGAGGCATGAGAATCGGAGGATTTTGCAAATATTCTTTTATTTTATCAAAGGCCTTTTGACAGTCATTGTTCCACCGGATAGATTGATCTTTTCTCAATAACTTGAATATTGGCTCACAAGTTGTGGTAAGATGAGATATAAATCTTGCAATATAATTCAGTCTTCCCAAAAATCCATAAACTTGTTTTTCTGTTCTTGGCTCCGGCATTTCTTGAATGGCTTTTACCTTTGCTGGATCCACCTCGATTCCTTTTTCACTGACAACGAAGCCCAGAAGCTTACCAGATCTTACCCCGAAAGTACACTTATTCGGGTTCAGCCTCAGTCTGAACTTTCTCAAATGTTTAAACAACTATTTCAAATTTATCAAATGCTCTTCTTCCGTTTGTGATTTGGCAATCATATCGTCCACATAAACTTCAATTTCTTTGTGAATTATATCGTGGAAAAGCGTCGCCATGGCACGCTGATATGTTGCCCCAGCGTTCTTTAAACCAAACGGCATCACCTTATAGCAGAATGTACCCCAAGGGGTAATAAATGTAGTTTTCTCCATATCCTCCGGCGCCATCTTGATCTGGTTATATCCGGAAAACCCGTCCATGAAAGAAAACACAGAGAATTGAGTCGTATTATCTATCAACACGTCAATGTGTGGTAAAGGAAAATCATCTTTTGGACTTTCCCTGTTCAAATCTCGATAATCCACGCACAATCTTACTTTGCCATCCTTCTTCGGTACAGGCACAATATTAGCGACCCATGGTGGATAACTAGTAACAGCTAGAAACCCCGCATCCAACTGCTTTTGCACATCCTCTTTGATTTTGATGGCCATTTCAAGTTTGGTTCTCCGAAGCTTCTGCTTGACAGGAAAACAACCCTCTTTCAGCGGTAATCTGTGCACCACGATGTCTGTATCCAACCCCGGCATATCTTGATAAGACCAGGCGAAGATGTCAACATACTCTCTCAACATCTCAATCAGCTCTTTCTTTACATTCTCTGCCAGGCTTGCCCCTACTTTGACCTCTTTCTTTACCTCTTCAGCACCGAGATTGACAACTTCTATAGATTCCTGATGAGGCTGAATGGCTCTTTCTTCCTGTTTCAATAATCTAGCCAACTCTTCAGGAAGTTCACAGTCTTCCTCGTCCCCCTCTTCAGCTTGGTATATTAGATTATCAAAGTCATAATAAACCATAGCAGGGTCGTCATCAACAAGATCCAGAGAATTATTTCTGCATGAATGATAATTCATGCTTTTAGAAATTGCCTTTTGAAAGGGAAAGAAAGAAAAAATGCAAGAAAACTGCGAAGAAAACATTGCCATTTTATTTATCTGATAAAAAATAAAAATGAAAGACAGGGAACATAATTTTGAATACAAAACGTCCTTTTATTAATGATAAAAATTTGTATGAGAACAAATGGGGCCCTACAATGAAGTCATTATGCCTTGGGCAGAGCATAGGACCTTTGCATGCTTAATGAAAGAAAACACAGAAAATTACGTATTCGGCAGAGTAACTTGAATGAGATCCTCTAAAAACCAATTGTTCAGCTTCATTCCTGGGGCACATGGCCGCACCCAATTGTCCAGGTCAAAGTCACTATCTTCGCCATCTTCAACCGCTGCACAAATTTGGCTTGGATGTATGACTCCTCCACTTGAGAAAATAACTGGCCCATGGCGCTCTTGATTCTTTAGCAGTGGAACTTGAGAAGGTTTATAACCAATTCCGCTCTTATCATCCTTGAAAGGTAGCTCAATTACCTGACCCCATCCTTCTGCATGACCAGACTGCACCACTTCCAAATCCTGCTTATACGAAGTCATAGAGGTTCCCACCCTTGCCTCGCTAGACGGAGAATCTCTCACCATATTCATAGTTTCAAATGCCTAACAGAGAGTTTCGTGGATTTCTCCGTTCATCTCCATGTACTTGAAGGACGACAGATGACTAACGAAAATATCTTCCTCTCCGCATACTGTAACAACCTGACCATCAACTACAAATTTTATCTTCCGATGCAAGTTTGAAGATACAGCCCCAGCAGCGTGGATCCATGGACGACCCAATAGACAACTATAGGCCGGTTAGATGTCCATCACATAAAACACTGTATTAAAGACCTGGGGTTCGATCTGGACAGGTAGCTCTACTTCTCCAAACACTGATCTCTTTGACCCATCAAATGCTTTCACTACTAGATCACAAGGCCTCAGTATAACCCCTTCCACATCCAGCTTTGCTAATGCTTTCTTAGGAAACACGTTGAGGGACGAGCCAGTGTCCACCAATACATGGGATAACATAGAGCCTTTACATTCCATTGATATGTGGAGAGCCTTGTTGTGGTTCCTTCCTTCTGGCGTTAAGTCAAAATCTGTGAACCCTAGACCGTTATCGGCATTAACGTTGGAAATCACACTTTCAAGCTGGTTTACTGATATTTCTTGTGGTACATACGCCATATTCAAATTTTTTAACAACGCCTTCCGATGTGCTTCAGAACATAGCAACAATGACAATATAGAGATCTTAGAAGGAGTTTGATGTAGATGGTCAACGATCTTATAATCGCTTTTCCTGATTATTCTCATGAATTCCTCAGCATCTTTCTCCAATGAATTATCAAGTTCTGCCACTGGCACTGGTTCATCACTTATCACCTGCTTGCCTTTTGCTTTCACTAATGCTTCAGTATCGTCTTTCCTGAGTGTCTGAGGAGCAAAAAGCCTTCCGCTGCGAGTGAAACCACCCATTCCCCCAACATTTCCTATACTTGAACCACTTTCTTTAGGAGTCTGCACCTCTTACCTCTGTCCTTGACTATTAGTTCCATAGTACCACAGAATCGCAACCTTATTCTCATTTGGGACGTGACTGGGAACAGTTATAGCTATAGGAGCTACTCGCTCAGGCGCAGATGTCTGTACAGGAGCGGGCACCAGAATTTCCACAGGATCAAAGTAGATTGTAATAGTAGAGACTTCATTATCATTCTTTTTCAACTGATCAAATTGTAAACGTCCTTCATCCATCATGCTCTAAAGGCTATTTCTCAACTTCACACAACCATTATCAGCAATCAAACAATCTTCACAACTCTCTGAACAACCAGGAAATACAGCCCCTTTCAGCAGGCGGTCCTTCACAACTTTCAACGGAGTCTTGACATCATTAATGTCCCTCACCAGATTCAAACTTCCATCTTCCTCAATGGAATTCACCCCCGGTCCACTATGCGGAGGCATGGGATTTTGAATTACATTAGGCCTCGGAGCAAAATTAATAGCCTTTGAATCAACAAGATCTTGAACCACATGTTTGACAGCCTTGCAATTTTCCACATTGTGACCCGGCGCATTTGAGTGAAATTCACACTTTTCATTCGCATCATACCCAAAAGGTAATTTGCCCGCTGGGGGAGCCAAAGTCCTCAATTGTACCAACTTCAAATGAAGTAAATTCTGTAGCATTTGTAAGCATGTCATAGGGAAAGCATCAAAATGTCGGTCATTCATTCTCTTTCTTGGGTGATACTGCCTTTGCCCTGCAGGTTGAGCCTCAGTACCCGGAGTGGGAATAGTTATTGATGCAGATTGGTGATATGGACCCTGTCGTCCTCTACATCTCCCCCCTTGTGCATATGCAGCATTAGCGTCACCTTCACGCTTTCTGTTATTATTACTAAAAAACTTCTTTGCGGGAGCTGAACTTGTACCACTTCCGTCCTGAATCTTCCCCATCTTTAACAAACTCTCGATCCTCTCTCCAGCAATTACTATATCAGCAAACCCAGTGAATGGACAAGCAGTCAACCGATCGAGATACGGACCTTGCAGAGTATTCATGAACATGTCAGCCATTTCTCTATCTGCCAATGGAGGTTGCACCTGAGCAGGAAGTTCACGCCACCTCTGGGCGTACTGCTTAAAACCCTCCTTAGGGTCTTGTGTCATGCTTTGTAACTGAGTGCGATTCGGTGCCATATCAATATTGTACTGGTATTGCTTCAAGAAAGCCAAGCACAACTCTTTCCAACTTCTGATGTGAGCCCTGTCCAACTTTATATACCATTCCAGTGAGGCTCCAGACAAACTGTCCTGGAAAAAGTACATCCATAACTTCTGATTATCGGAATAAGCATCTATCTTCTGGTTATATGCCTGAAGATGAGTTTTAGGACAAGTGCTACCATTGTACTTGTCAAAAGTAGGTGGTTTAAACTTCGGGGGAATCTTGACACCCTGTACTAGTCCCATATCCTCAACATCAATTCCCAAAGGATTCTGACTTTCTATTGCTTTCACTCTTTCAGCCAGTCCCTCGTATTTCCTGTCATCATGGTAGAATCCCATATCAGCATTAAGTACGGAAAACTGATCATCCTGATGATCTTCACCAGCCCATTGTTGCCAGGAACAAAACCCAAGTTAACTCCAACCGAGGGAGGAGTAACAACAGGAGGATTGACAACAGGAGGGTTAGCCCTAGGGGGATTAACGTGATCACTAGTAGGAATCTTTGTCTCCAACCTCTGGATGGTAGCTCGCATGTCTTCTTGCCCTGCTCTCTGGTCTTGTTGCCCCTGGGCAACTCCCTGCATCAGATTCATAAACTGTTCCATGCGTGTCCTTAACTCAGCCAACTCTGTCTGTACCTGGTCCATGGCTCTAGCTTGGTTTCGTCTGGTTGTGTATCGGTGAATGTGGGAATCAGCTATTATGCCTGAAACCAAATAAAGGTTAGAGAGTTCCTGCAACAAGTACCTGAAAAGCAAGCAACAAAATGCAAAATGATATGCCATGCAATGCAAATGCCATGTTTATTCATTTTGAAGCGTTCCTTCCTTCGATTCCAGCTTGACCGAAAGGGAACAGCGAACATTCCTGCAATTGCTAATATTTATAGAACATCAGAGGTGCATATTAATAATTCAGAATACCCATCATATACGACCCAGTGAGTGTGTGAATCACTGTATAATTTGATGAAGAATCCACCTCAATAATACCAAATGAAACACCATTATCATAAATGAAAACCCACAACCAGGTGTGGAATAGTCAAATACAAATTGATTTTGATCAAATATAACTGAATAGCATGAATACAAGCAACAGAAAACACATCAATAAGTCTGATGGTGAGTTCCCATAATAACAACAAAACAACTCAGACACTGAACCCATATAAATCCTCCCGGACTTCCTTGAGAAGTGCTTCAGTAACTGGATCATTAGGGAGCTCCGTAAGACTTCTGATCAGTTGACTTCTTATCTTGACAGCTTCCTCCAGCTTTCTGATTTGATCTTTAATGTCTAACTCTTTGGGTCTCTTTACTCCGGCGCGGACTTTCAGATCTTCAATCTCACGGTTGGCTGAACTAAGCTGCTGGAGGAATTCACCTTCTTTACTCTTCAAATTCTTTCTCAAGTCATCATTTTCAGCCCTGATTCTTGCTTCGATCTCCCTTCGGAACTCGGAGAACTCATCCCATCTCTGCTGCCCTTTGGCAAGTGCATTTTCAGATTTTGACAAATGCTCGTTGATACGCTTGCACGCCTCTTTTAATGCCATCTCATTTTGCTTGACCTTGCGAATATAGATAGTGTCCTCTGCAATTCTTTTTTCATTAGCCTCGTGACGCTCAGTCAGCTTTTGCAGTTCATACTCAACATTACGCTTTTCACAAAGCGTCTTTCGGAGTCCTTCACTTAGCTTCTCATTCATTTTGACCGTCTTATCCATCTCCGCCTTAAGCTTGTTATATTCAGCAATAATTATCGTGGTCACTGGTTCAACAGCAACTGGATCTGACGGACTTTCCCTAGAGAACGACAAAAGGGTGATCTGAAATCTTCTTTTCAACCATGCATCATACTGAGGAGACGACACGTTGTTGTACTTGCCAAAGACAACTTTACCCTTTGTTTACAAATTGCCCTAAGCTCCGGCCGCTTGCCTTACCAACAAAAGATTATCCTTCACAGAGAAAAAGAAAGATTCTTCCAATTCGCTATCTCTCGGAGGATCTATTAAAGCAAATCCCAACTGCCTCCTTAGAATAATAGGATTGTAATTGATGCAACCCCTTATCCCTAAGAGTGGCACATTTGGATGTCTTCCACAGCTACTGGTGAAATCCCCACCCATCGTTCTTTAATTGAACCAACGAATATCTTTTGCAGTCAACTGAACCATCCTTTTAGCCCAATTCTTTGCAGGATGAGGATCCAGGAAAGCCTCAGAATTTGGTAAGTGTCTCATGAGCCATTTATGAAACAGAGGTGCACAGCATCTAACCAAACCCCGTCTCTTCTTCTCATTCTTATAATGCACAGAGTAATACAAGTCACCCAAGAGTGTAGGTATAGGATTCTTCAGCACAAAGATATGGATGGCTCTCATATATACAAACTTGGGCTCATCAGCAAACAACATAATCCCATAAATGCTCAAGGCCAGAATAACACAAACGGTTTCCCATTGAGCCTTAGCAGCATATTCTTCAGCTTTGGCAACCAAGAAATCCAGATGAAAGCCAGATAAACCTCCTTTGGTGGCGAGGTTATCTGCTACCACAGGTACGCTCAGATGGAGGGCCTTAGCTATCTCCTCAGGCTTTGGAGGGAGCATATCAGAGTTAAAAGGAATCTGGTATTTGAGAGGCACCTCTAGAAGATGGGCAACTGAAAGTCCGAAAAAGTGAAGCACCTTAACTGTGGGTCATAAAACTGCAAGCAAGTATGGATGACACTCCTCTCTAAAGCATTCAAATCATCAACCATAGTCAGAATTTCCCCATAAGCCTTCTGGAACAAACCCACATGATCTGGAGTAATAAGAGAAACCATCCTCTGTAACTGACCCACCTTTGTGTCAAAGAACGTATAATGCACATTGTTCTTCCTTGGAATCTCCATAGCTGCGAAGGGAACTGTCAACCGGAACCGAAAGGAAGTATACCCTGCAAATGAATAAACATGAAGGTCAAATGCAAAAATGTGAATGGTGATATGTATGCAAGGGCATGTGACCAATGCTGCAAAAATAATGCTGAACCCATTGTACTGCAGTCTGAATTTGGTGAGATATACAAAACCAAGATCAAAAGTCCAATAACAAATCCAGAACAAATATGAACTGGTCAGGATCAAAGGTTCAGTAACAAATCTAGAGCAATAAGAAAACCAGGTAGGATGAAGGCCAAGGGTTCCTGCACACCTGTAAACAATCCCCCCAATCTCACATGTATGTACTAGAAAGTGAGGATCCTCAAATTCGGACCTCGGAATAAGAAGCAATAGCATATTCAGCCCGAAGGATACAATGCTATTGCCAAACAAAGAGATCGTCTTCTGATTCACCTCAAAATAAAGAGGGGTCATCCTAAAAAGGTCATCCAGACTTAACAGCTCTTCCAGATAGCTCTACCATCGTGGAAGATCCACAACACAGAATTCTCTAGAGAGAACCACATCCAGATTGTGTTTCATATTCCCTCCTCGCACAGAAATGGAACGCGAGAGGATATGAAACACACTAAACATAAGTACACTTAGGCCTGTGTATTGGGCCTATCTCTCAGAATACCCCATCCCACTAAATAGAAAACAGCACAGTCCAGCGTAGCATAATATAGCATATGAAATGAAAATGCTAAAGTGCAGTAAATACAGTAATATATAGTAAAGCAGTAATACAGTAAATAGCAATATAGTATAACAGTAAATACAGCACAACAGTAAACACCCAATGAAAGAAAAGCAGACAAGCGCTAGGATTGACTCGCTAAAGAAACCAGAGATTCTGGGTTCGTTCCCCAGCAGAGTCGCCAGCTGTCGCTCCCGGGATTTTCATCCTGGTACAAACGCGAAAGTGGCACCAAAACAGAGTCGCCAGCAATGTGCATTTATCCCAAGAGAGGGAAAGAAAACACTGCATAAACCTGAAGGGAAAGGAAAGAGCATGGTCTTGCGACCAAGAGAACTGGGTTCGGGAGTCGGTTACGCGTAGGGAAGGTATTAGCACCCCCGCGCGTCCATCGTACCCGATGGGATCCATGCTTGCTGCCTCGATCAAAGGGTGTAAGGAAAGGATACTGGAAAAGGAACTGCTAGCTGTAGAACTGGAAAAAGAAAGGAGAGAGAAAAAGAAACAAATGTAGGGAAAATAAAAAAAGTGCTCGAATGGGCCATACCCCACTGCCTATGTATCTCATCGGGAACATGAGAATCAGAGCGACGTAGTTCCCCTCACCTAGGGAAAGTGGTTTGTGTTTTTTAATGGAATACGTCAACGTTCGCGTCCTAGCAGTTTAGGTGTTGCGGCTCGCTGTATGTAGACTTAGGCGTTACCTATTTGCGGTAGAACGGATATGACGCATCCTTAAAGAATAGAATGAAGGAGATGAGAAGAGAGATATTTATTTGTATTTGTCTTTTAAGAAAGAAGTGTCTTGTTTATTTGGTGTTTTGAAACACACATTGTATTTAAGTCTCTCATGTAAGACCGAATGCCTCGCATATCGACCCAAGACAGGACGTATGCTAAACATTCTAAGAAAGTGAGAGAAGACCCCCCACATCCTTATTCTCACATGAAAGGCTCAAATACAATATTTGTTTTGCCTTTATTAAGTGTTTTTTACTTTTGTTTAGAGATGAGAAGAAGAGAGACTCAAAAGGAGCAAAAGGTGAAAACTAAAGGGAACTAAGACTCACCCTAATGTTATCATACATGGATGTTCCTATGGTTAATGTGGTTTAAGAAACCTAATACTAAAAGATAAGATAAGGAGAGCAAAAGAAGCAACTTACTTCAAAGATGGAAGTTAAGTTGATCTTAAAGAGGGATGAAGAAGAAGTTGTTCAAGGAAAGCACATAAATTCTTATCATGATCACAAATTGAATTATTAAAAGAAATAAGAGAAGATGAGAGAAAGAATTGCATGTGGAAGCATATCCACACACTTACTTACCATTTGCACCTAAATGAAAAATGTTAGTTCACAAAATATTTACAAGTAGTAAAATGAAAGAATGGATACCAAATGATGATCAAACACATTGAGAATCAATGAATAAGGATCCTAAGAGATGAAACTCAATCAAGGTCAGAACTAAAACTAGAAGAGTGTTCTCTTATGTTAAGACACCAAGCACAAATGAATTATACACAATCAAAGCTTAAACACCCAACAAATGCATCATGAAAGAAATAGATGAAGAATGGGCGGGAATGCAAAGTGATCATGCATTAATGCTCCACACAAGATCAAAGTCAGAACCTAATGTCATTTATCAATGTCTCAATATGCATATGAACCATTACACAACTCAAGAATAAGAGAGTGCAAGTGGAAGAGATAAGATGAAGTAGAAGTGAGAATAAGTATAAGCATGTTCCATTAGGTGCACAAAATGACATATTAGAGATACATAACATGTAAAATGATTAATGCATACATGGAGGCAGTGGCATAACATTGATGATATGTAAATAAAATGTGTGAAATGGCATACCAAAAATGCATACATGCGACACATAGAGCATAAGAAAAATTGGGAGATGAAAGCATGTCAAAGTTTCAAGTTAGAATGCACAAACTCATGTCAAATGTCAATGCAAACCAAAGTGACTTATAATGAGACAATGATGACCTATAATATCATGAAAATGGCATATAATGTCACACAATATAATCATAAAAGGATGGCACAAGTGCCTCATCAAAACATGTTGGAATGAAGTTGAAGAAAGTGCCTAAAAGTAACTTCAATTACAAAGCATCAAAACAACATCAAAGCACATATGAAAATTATGCAAATATGATTCTAATCAACCTAAGTCAGAGGTTAAACACACGTTACAAACTCATACCAAAATTCAAGATAAAAGTGTCACAAAGAAATGCACAAAGTCATATTGAAATGCCACAAAAAGAAGTGTAAAGATGATCATTCAAACATCATGTAAGATGACTTTAAAAATCAAGCAAAAATATTTTTGGACACTTTAAGATACTATTTAACCAATGCAAAAAGAATGAGTTAAAGATGATGTGTGAAATGAGAGAAAGAAATCATACAAGTTCAAGTGTCCATAAGATGGATCAATCAAAAAAGAAAATAAAAGAAAATCATGGAATAACGTGAAAAAATTCACAAAGTCAGAATTAAAAATTATAGAAAATTATTTAAATGTCTAAACTTGGTTAATGAATTAATTTGGAATTTTTAGAAGTCATTTACTATTTTTATTAAAAAGAAATAAAAACAATATATGAAACAAAAATAAAACAAAAGAAAATGGAGTGGGGGTGCAGAGGAAGTAATTTTCACGTTTTAAAATGAGTGGGCTTAAAAAGGTTGTGTGCAAATAGAAATTGGAAACCCAATCCACTAACGTGTGATTGTGTGTGATAATGTGCATGTAAGTCAAACACGTGGAGGTAATTTGAGCCACACAATCAAGTCAATCCATATCAATCATTAAAGCGTGCTAATCCAACAGTCCATAAAGCAAGTACATGATAATTCTCTTACACGCACGCACACGCAATTAATTCAGACCAAAATGGAGGCACGTGATAAGCAACACATTCATTAATGTGCTGGCAAGCTGTGAACCCTTGGATCAATTATTCAGTCAATCATCAAAAAAGTCAAGGCAATCATATGGACACGAATGCAAGCACATGCTAACTATCATACACTCACACACATGCAGCAAATTCATTAATGCGTTGGTACATTTATGAGCATTGGATGATGATGATCTAACGGACAGGATATAAAATAGAAAAACCCTAGCATTAAACCTCACCGGCCGGAGAAGGACCTCCGGTCATCTTCTCCGGCCACTCTCCGGCCACCTGTAACCTCAAAATCTCCAAAAATATGCAAACCTTATATCAAAATGAAGAGAAAGTTGTGTACATCATGAATCCACAAATACTTTTCACATAGCAATCAGGTATGAAGAGAATCGAAGAGATTAACATTGCCCTGAGTTTAGAATCTATGCCTCTAAGAGGTCTATCAACTAGGCAGAAACGTCAAGGTGCTTCTATTAAGCTCAAATCAGTGTAAAACAACTTAAAAACAATGAAAATTAAGTGAGATAAGTTTGAGTATTATGGAACCTGACACTTGAATATTTTTGGATTCTTGAGAAAACCAGAGAAGCTCTTGATCTTGAGCTTGATTTGGCCAAATAAAGGCTTTTGTTCCTTGGAGCTTAAAGAGAACAGAGCTGAAATGATGAATGCAGTGAGGTTATGCTTGAAGAGGTGAGGTTATTCTTGCTTGTTCTTGCTTGATAATCAACAAATGAGGAAGATGATTGATGGAATCGTGTGCAGAAAGAGAAAAAAGTTCAGAGAGAGAGCTTGCGAATTTCAGAGGAAAAAGTGAGAATGAAGTGTTGAAATGAATTTGTGAGTGAGATTTCAATTTATATGTTGAGTTAAGTGTGTAACTAGTGTGGTCAGCTGAGTTGGTTAAGTGAGTTGATTGGGTTAAAGTGAGTGCACCCTAACTAACTGAGTCAAGTTAGTTAGGGGCGAGTTACTTGGATTTGCTATGGGGTAGATGATGTTCATAAAGTTATGGTGGAGTTTAAAGTGAATGGTGATGATGGAAGTAAGCTGCAGCAGAAACTTGCTCAGCAAGTTTTATTCTTTTTCTCTTTGTGCATGGTGAGTGATACATAACATCACGTGTAAGGGGAAGTGTTTGGCCAAAAGAAGAAAATATTGAATAGGGTGATGTATGCGTGTGAATGTTTAACAAAATCAATATTAAAACATACTATCCTTGGCAGCTTAAAACATGGAGGTTTGGCAATGAATTTCTTGGTGTTCAAGGCATGGAATGATGAGATATTGGTGTCATTAGAAAGAGGAACTATGATAGAGCAAGATTGGTGTTGGAATTGAATTGAATGGAGGCTTGGAAGTTGATGAAAAATGGCTTGGAACATCAAGGTTTGAAACTGGTTGAAGGGCGTGGCAAGACAAGTCATGGCATGGCAATGTGACCTATGGATTTTCAACATGAACACCTCATATTGGGACCATCATAACTCCATCCTAACTTACTCAAATGGAAAAATGTCCAACATCAAAGTTGAAGAGGACATTGAGATGAACAACTTTGATGTTTAACATTTTTTCATTTGAAGCCTAATTCAATGAGAAAAATGGCTTGACATTCCGCCCACCATGTGCTTGACAAAATTATGGCGTATGGGCCAGGTTTTGCTTGGTCATGACTTGGTTTGTGACCTAGTTTTGTCAAACTTTGGTTGATCATATCTCACTCAATTTTGATCCAATGGAAGAGTTATTTATATGGATTTGAAGCTTGGAGTGTCATCTTTAATTAGCTCAACTTGGACCTGAGGTTTGAATCTTTTATCATGAAGAAAGAGAGCCTCAAAGTGTGGTGCAAAATGGTCCAAACTTGCCATTTTTGGAAACCCTAAAGTTTCTATTTTTGGCAGTTTTGTGATTTCTTGATTTTTCATATTCTTCCACCATTTCTTGATCAAATCTTGTCCAATGAACATATATAACTTGAATTTCATGAATTTGACCTTAAAATGTCAGGAGTTAACTTTTTCCACTGCACAGTTGACATTTTCCCCAATTCTCCTGATTTTGAATCCTCTGACCAATTGAAACCTTTATGAAACCAATTGATGGCCAATTTTCCATCCCTATACACTTAGGAACATAAGGTATACCATGAGATCAAGTTTTGTCCAAAAAATCAGAAATTAACTGATTTTATGCCAAACCCTAATTTTGGCACCCTCTGATTAGGAGGAAATAACACATCTTCCAAATCCAAATTCCTCTGAATATGATGTATATCCTATCTAACAAAGATGAGATATGACATTTGGAGGTGATAAAAACACAAGGAGCTTGCCCATTTGAGGGTTCTACCCCAAATTTAGACTGTTTTGTGTAGGAGATGATGCACTGTCCAATCTTCTTGATGAATTCCCAACTTCCCATGCATTGTGGGATCAAAGTGAGAGGATATATGATATAAGAAACCCTTGAGGCTTGTTTGAAGACCCTTGGCTCTTATTCTCTTACTTTGGATGATTAACACCTCAGAAAACCACTGATCACATGCCCTTATGCAACCAATGATATGGAATTTATGACCTATTATGGAATGCAAATGAGTAAAGCATAGACCAATTTATTGAGAAAACAAGAGGGCAAATTTTGAGGTATTACATGAAGGTTACAAACTTCAAGTGGATGAAAATGCAAGGGCTATGACAGAAACTCATGTACATGAAGGTTACAGACTTCGGGTCACTGAAGCGCCAAGAGTTACCGTAGTAATGTCTATACTGCAACCTGTGATACATATTATCCCAGAGGAACAGATTCTTCAGACCACTTCTGGAAGGAATGAAGAGGTATATGAAAGGATGAATGAATTTCAAGAACAATTCTTGGAAATACATAAGAAACTGCATGCTATTCATGGACATGACTTGTTCGGCAAAGACGTCGTTGACCTCTGTTTGGGCCCTAACATAAAGATATCGCACAAATTCAAGGTGCCTGAATTTGAAAAATACAAATGCAACTCTTGCCCTCAAAGTCATCTAATAATGTATGCCTGGAAGATGTCTACCCATACAGAAAACCAACAGCTACTAATCCACTACTTCCAAGACAGTTTAATCGGTGCCGCACTCAAATGGTACATGGGATTAAACCGTGCAAAGAATAGTACTTTCAGATATCTCGGGGCAGCTTTTGTTCAGCAGTACAAGTACAATTTGGACATGGCACCAGATAGGGACCAGCTCAGGGCAATGTCCCAGAAAGATAAAGAAACCTTCAAGGAGTACGCACAAAGATGGCGTGAAATTTCTGCCCAGACCTGTCATCCTCTCGAGGAAAAAGAAATGACAAAAATCTTCTTGAAAACTTTGAGCTCATTCTATTATGATCGAATGGTTGAGAGTGCGCCTAATGACTTCACTGAGATGGTAAACATGGGAGTACGCCTTGAGGAAGGAGTCCAAGAAGGCCAATTGGTTAAGGACTCAGAACCATCCAGCAGTACTAAAATATACGGAAGTGCTTTCCAAAAGAAGAAAGAGCAAGATATCAGTAATATCTCTCTAGGTAAGCAAAGGCGGAGATGTCAACCTCTGCAGATAGCAGAAGTATCTCATGTTATCAACCCAGCGCCAGCTCTAACATACCAACCACAGACGGCTCAGAGTCAGCCAAATCAACAACAGTATCAACAAAGGCAGCAACAGCCTCTTCAGCAGCTCGCCCGCAATACAATAAGAACAATTGTTTCACACGATCGCCAGGGTTTGACCCCATACCAATGTTATATGCAGAACTGTTCCTAGTACTGCTAGTAAATTGGCATGTTCAAACCAGAACTCCTCTTATAGTGCCGGATAATCCACTTTTTTGGTTCAAAGCCGATCTATCTTGCCCTTACCATCAAGGAGGACCAAGACATAACATTAAAATCTGCCTCAGTTTCAAGTCTGATGTACAAAAACTCATCAAAAACAGAGTTCTATCTTTCAAAGACACGAATCCAAATGTGTAAACAAATTCGTTGCCGCAACATGGAAAAACTTCAGTGAACTTGATAGAAGGAGAACTCAACAGTAGTTATCAAATTCATGATGTATGCCTACTGGGAACAAACTTGGTAAAAATGCATTGCAGACAAAGCAGGTATGGCCATGTACATCTCACAACTATCATCAATGTGAAATCTGTTCTAAGAACAATCAAGGGTGTGTCATTGTACAAGCAGCTCTGCAAAAGCAGATGGATCTAGGTTGGATCCAGGATCACAGGATTCGTGAAGTAAATATGGCATATGAACATCCAAACATTGTTCAAAATTATGACATTCGTGCAATGAATGTCAATCTAGTGGCAATGCATTCAAGACAAAGTCAGTATTACAATTTACCACTGCACGACTACAACGCTTGTCCGATTTGCTCAAAAGACAATCAGGGATGCTCTTTTGTACAAGAGGCCCTCTAGCGTCAAATGGATCTTGGATGGATCCTAGACTACCATGGAAGGAATGATCACCAGGTCAACATGGTTCAGATTTTCAACATTCATTTAATGAATACCAGTCTAGTAGAATTGCATGCCAAGCAAGTCACTCTCAGTTTTATGTCCTCACACAATTATCAGGACTATAGAGATTGCTCCAAAAATGATCAAGGTTGCGCCCTTATTCAAAGAACTCTCCAACATTTGTTGGACCATTGGTGGCTCCTAGTCTACCAGGATGAAGACACTCATTAAGTTAGCATAACCAATGGAAATTAGGGTAGACACCAAAGTTGTGACATCCGCTTGCTGGAAACGAATTTGGTAAAGATGCACTGCATACATAGTGGGTACGGTCGGGTGCCACCTCACAATTATGAGCGTTATGGAATATGTTCAGAAAATAGCCAAGGATGCTACCTCGTGCGAGCATCTCTCCAGCATCAAGTGGACCAAGGGGAAACCCAACTATGCTTGAATTCTCAATCAGTCAACATGATGCATGGTTGCTTCCTTGTCCAAAACAAGATTCAAGGACTACTGGACAAAAGAATCATCACAGTCTCCAATGAAAAAGAGCTTCTTAATTATGGAATTAACGAGGGTGTTTTCACCATAATTTCTTTGCTCAAGCAATCAAAGCGTGTGGCGATCCCTTTCGACATTGGAAATATTCCCAACATTCCCAAGTTGGAACCAGTTGAGGTTACTTATGACAGTCGAAATACCCAAATAGCCCCTGTGGTCATTTACTTGTCGGGCCCAATGCCATACAAGTTAGAGAAAGTTATTCTATACAAGTACGGTGCAACCATAATAGAAGATGGAAAAGAAGTTTCACTGCCATCCGTTGTCAACATTGTTGATATCAGTCGAGTCACCCAAAGTGGATGAATCTTCAACAGAGGAGTTGAAGAGCCTGCAAAAGAAAGGGAACCTAGAGCTGAAGTTCCTAATCAATAAATTGGTCAATCCATCAGCACAGAGCCTGTGAGAAATAATGATGAAATGATGAAATGTTGAAACTCGTCCAGAGAAGTGAGTACAACATCGTGGATCAACTATTACAAACTCATTCTCGAATATCTGTGTTATCTCTCCTGGTCAATTCAGAAGCTCACAGAGAAGCTCTACAGAAAGTCTTGGAACAGGCCTTTATAGAACAAGATGTGACAGTGGGTCAATTTAACAACATTATTTCCAACATCACTTCCTGCAACAATTTGGGTTTCAGTGATGAAGAACTTCCAGAGGAAGGCAAGAATCATAACATGGCACTTCATATCACAGTCAATTTCCAGGACAATGCTTTAGCCAGTGTACTGGTAGACAGAAGTTCATCCCTGAACGTCATTCCAAGGTCAACTTTGGTACGGTTACCTTTTCAAGGTACCCCGATGAGAGGTTGTGAGATCATAGTCAAAGCTTTTGACAGATCCAAGAAAACAATAATCGATGAAGTTGACCTTCTCATAACCATTGGTCCCCACACTTTCCAAGTCACCTTCCAGGTCATGGACATCCGAGCGGCGTACAGCTATTTATTGGGAAGACCTTGGATACATGAAGCAGGGGCAATCACTTCGACACTACACCAAAAGCTGAAGTTTGTCAAGAACAACAAGTTGGTCGCAGTATGCAGAGAACAAGCTTTAATCGTAAGCAACTTATCATCATTCTCATATTTAGAACCAGAGGAGGTTCTTGGAACTCAATTTCAAGAATTCTCAGTGAGAAATGAGAATCACCAAGAAAAGGGAACGTCGATTTCCTCGTACAAAGACGCTCTCCAAGTAATGGGAAGTAGTGACATAAAAGGATGGGGGCGGGTTGTCATTCCTGCTGATAACAAGACAAGAAAAGGTCTTGGCTTTTCTCCAGCACTTACTAAGGCTACAAAGAAGGATGAAAGCTTTCGTCCCATTCAAGATTTCTTCCACAGTGGAGGTTTCCTCCATCCAGTATCTCAAGAAGTCCACACCATCAAGGAGAATAACTCTTCTCATATAGTTGAAGAGTGGAAATCATATTTCAACAATGAGGGATACATCTCTCGGGAAGAAACATATATGCCATTTTGCTCTCCGAAGAAAAGTCCCAAATATATACCAAGATCAGATGTCAGAATGATCTACAGAGGTTGTGATCCTGAAGGATGTCGGGCTCCACCTAACTCATTAGAAGAAGATACTCTATTAAAAGATAACTTCGATTATAACTCATATTATCCCATGGATGATTTGCCCAATTGGGAACCTTACAAGGAAGATCTAGGTTATAAGAGTCAGTCGGAGAATGCATATCTGCTGAATAACCTTGAGAAAAATCCACCTGTTCTCCCAGAATCATGGGATCCTTACCCGGAAAATTCTGAAGATGTCAAACACCATGTTGATGAAGTTGCAAGGATAGCAGGACAAGAATTCATCAACTTCACATTTCCTGAGGTGGATGTCATTAAAGAAGATGACTCAACTATCCCCACAGAAACTTGGGATACCCTGGGGCAACCAAGTGGTAAATACGACTTTCTAGTAAAGTACACTGCTCCCAAAAGCTCTCGCATCAGATATGAGGACGTCCAACCAACTGAATGGGGGGATTCTCTTAAAAATAAAGGTATTGTTGAATGATAACTCTGCATGGGAAGAAGACTCCAGTGATCCGACTCCACCAGAAATCACTGTCATTACTAAAGACAATCCTGGAAGAAAAATACCGGACTTTGTGATCCACAGAGGAGTTCGTCGTAACTGGGCCGCGGTTGATCTCCCGAATATCGTTCATAAATCAAAGTAATTGTCTCGTCTTTGTTTTGACCTTTCACTTTGCTCGGGTGAAAAGGATGTTTTATAGGGCTTGCTTTTCTGTAAATACCCCTCTTTGCTTTGCCCAGAGCGAAAGAGCTTTGTTTTATAGGGTTGTGTTTCAAGAATCGACAAATCATAAATAAGAATGTCATTCTGAATTCCTGCATTTTATTGTTGTTCTCACGTTTTGCTTTTTCAGACAATGGTAATCCTAAAAAATAACTCAAAATAAAAATAAGCATTTTTTTAAAAATACACTGCACACACTTTTGCATCCTCTCTGTCTTTTCTAAAATAGGAATCATCACGTTATGCAGATTATTTGTTTTAAACCCCATTGAAACATATGATCCAATGCCTTCTCCCAACTTTGAGTTCCCGGTATTCGAAGCCGAAGAAGAAGATGAAGAAGAAATTCCAGATGAGATCTATCGACTACTCAAACATGGGGAACATTCTATTCAACCTTATAAAGAACCGTTAGAAACGGTCAACTTGGGTTCAGAAAAGGAGAGAAAAAAAGTTAAAATTGGAGCACTGCTCAGTCCAAATGTCAAAGAAGGCTTGATAGAGCTGCTCAAAGAATTTCCAGATGTGTTTGCTTGGTCCTACCAAGACATGCTAGGGTTGGATACTGACATCGTGGAACATCACTTGCCATTGAAGCCAAAATGTCTTCCGGTCAAATAAAAATTGAGAAGGACTCACCCAGGCATGACCATCAAAATTAAGGAAGAAGTGCAGAAATAGATTGATGCAGGTTTCCTTCCCACCTCAATATATCCTCATTGGTTGGCCAACATAGTGCCAGTTCCCAAGAAAGTCGAAAAAGTTAGAATATGTGTAGACTACTTGAATTTAAACAAAGTGAGTCCAAAGGATGACTTCCCTTTAGCACACATTGACATGTTGGTTGACAACACTACAAAATTCAAAGTATTCTCCTTCATGGATGGATTCTCGGGCTATAATCAAATCAAAATGGCCCCGAAAGACATTGAGAAAACTTCATTCATTACCCCATGGGGCACCTTTTGCTACAAAGTAATGTCGTTTGGTCTGAAGAACGTAGGAGCAACTTATCAAAGAGCTAAGACGACTTTGTTTCACGACATGATGCACAGAGAAATTAAAGTGTACGTTGATGACATGATTACCAAATCTAAAAATGAAGAAAAACATGTGGAACACCTATCAAAGTTATTCCAGCGTCTGAGAAAATACAAACTCCGCTTGAATCCCAACAAATGTACATTCGGTGTTCGTTCAGGAAAGCTCTTGGGATATATCGTCAACCAAAAGGGAATTGAGGTTGATCCCGACAAAGTTAAGGCCATTCAAGAAATGCCTTCTCCAAAAACTGAAAAGCAAGTAAGAGGATTTTTGGGATGTCTGAATTACATATCAAGATTCATATTCCTCGTGAACGCGACATGCGTGCCAATCTTCAAATTGCTCAGAAAGAACCAAAGTAATATATGGATAGAAGATTGCCAAAAAGCTTTTGACAGCATTAAAGAATATTTGATGAATCCGCCTATTTTGTCTCCTTCAGTGGAAGAAAGACCACTGATTATCTATTTAATAGTCTTGGAAGACTCCATGGGCTGTGTGCTTGGCCAACAAGACACAACAAAAAGAAAGGAGTCAGTAATTTATTACTTAAGCAAGAAGTTCACGGCCTGCGAAACTCGATACACTATGCTTGAGAAAACTTGTTGTGCTCTAGCTTGGGCAGTTAAACGTCTTCGTCGGTACATGATTTGTCACACTACTTAGTTAATCTCCGAAATGGATCCGATCAAGTATGTTTTTGAAAATCTTTCCTTAACATGAAGGATTGCCCGCTGGCAGATGTTGTTATCAGAATACGACATCAAATACTAGGCTCAGAAAGCTGTCAAAGGAAGTATTATAGCCGATCATTTGGCTCATCAATCGATTCACGATCAGGAATCAATCAAAGTTGACTTCCCAGACGAAGATGTGATGTACTTGAAAATGAAAGACTGCGATGAACCGCTACTAGATGAAGGGCTAGAGCCAGAATCCCAATGGGGATTAATATTCGATAGAGCTCTCAACGCTTATGGAAATGGAATTGGGGCTATCATTGTTACACCTCAGGGTACCCATATTCCTTTCACCGCCAGACTGGAATTCAAATGTACAAATAATGAGGCCGAATATGAAGCTTGCATCATGGGTCTCGAAGAAAAAATCGACTTAAGGATCAAAAACTTGGATGTCTATGGAGACTCAGCCCTGGTTATAAATCAAATCAAAGGAGAATGAAACACGTATCAACTGGGATTTATTCCTTACAAAGACTACGCTAGAAGGTTGTTACCTTTCTTCAACAAAATTGAGTTTCATCACTTTCCTCGTGAAGAGAACCACATGGTTGATGCACTGGCTACTCTATCCTTCATGATTAGTGTGAGTCGATGGAACAATGTACCCAAGATATCAAGTGCTTCCTTCAAAACATGAATATTCGCCTGGGGCATCAAGAAAAGATAGGTAGACACTCAGAAGATTGGCTGACAACTTCTTCCTGAACAATGATGTACTCTACAAAAGAAACTTCGACATGGTTTTGCTCATATGCGTAGACCGACATGAAGAAAACATGTTAATGAAAGAGATTCATGAAGGATCCTTTGGCACTCATGCCAATGGACACACAATGGCAAGAAAAATTCTGAGAGCAAGATATTATTAGTTGAAAATGGAATCCGATTGCTACAAGTACATGAGGAAGTGTCACAAGTGTCAAATATACGCCGACAAAATCCATGTACCGCCAACGCATCTCAAAGCTCTCTCTTCTCCATGGCCTTTTTCTATATGGGGAATCGACATGATTGGCATGATTGAACCCAAAGCTTCAAACGGACATCGGTTCATCCTGGTAGCCATTGATTACTTCACCAAATGGGTCGAAGCGGTATCATACACCAATGTGACTTGGCAAGTGGTAGTCTAATTTATCAAGAACAATCCCATCTGCTGTTGTGGTGTTCCCAGCCATCCATTACTGATAATGGATCGAACCTGAATAACAAGATGATGAAAGAATTATGTCCTGAGTTCAAAATCGAACACCATAACTCATCTCCCTACCGACCTAAAATGAATGGAGCGGTAGAAGTAGCTAATAAAAATATAAATAAAATCATTCAGAAGATGGTCGTGACCTATAAAGATTGGCATGAGATACTACCATTTGCTCTTCATGGTTATCACACATCCGTCCGTACTTCAATAGGAGCAACCCATTTCTCTATAGTATATGGCATGGAGGCAATGCTCCCCATAGAAGTTGAGATCCCATCAATAAGGGTATTGATGGAAGCCAAACTGGCAGAAGCTGAATGGTGTCAAAGCAGACACGATGAACTAAACCTAATTGAACAAAAGAAAATGACGGCTTTATGCCATTGTCAGTTATATCAGCAAAGAATGAAGAAAGTATTCGACAAAGAGGTCTGACCTCGTGTCTTCAGAGAAGGAGACCTTGTGCTAAAAAAGATACAGTAATTTATCACTGATTCCAGGGGCAAATGGACTCTAAATTATGAAGGCCCCTATGTTGTTAAGAACGCCTTCTCAGAAGGTGCCTTAATGCTCACAACTATGGACAGGGAAAAGTTTACTTATCCCAAAATTGTTGATGCAGTTAAGAAATATTTCGCCTATGTAAAAAAAATAGCTCGACAAGTTGAAAACCTGGAAATGGCGACTTAGGCAAAAAAGAGCGTCTCGGTGGACTGAAAACCCGAAAGGGCGGTCCAGGCAAAAATTAGAGACAAAAACAAAATAATTATCCCGATAGATTGAAAACCTGAAAGGGCAATCTAGGCAAAATTTTGGGATTTATGGCAAGTAACCGCATCCTACAAGATTGGATCCTCATAGGCAACATCATCTGTCAGGAGAACCTCAATCAAGGTCACCTTCAACAGGAGTTCAAGAATGTCCAGCATTCAAAGTTGATAGAAGGATAGTGGTCACTATGTGTCAATGTAGCCTTTTTCCATTTAAATTGCCATTTTCTAAACTTTGTAATGCTCCATGAAATCACGCATTAGGTTGATTACCATTCTATTAATAAAAACTTGAGCCCTTGTAGAGTTTTGAGCAAAGCATGCTCTCAAACCTTGGGACATGATTCAAGACACTCTAAAACACCTTTGGAATCCATCCATTAGTTTCAATTAAGCCCAAGGACTTGATTTTATAAAGGATCAAAAATTTCAAAATTCATCTGATACAAAAAGTTAATTGTGATTAAAACCAAGTTTGACTTTTGGGTTTTTTGACAAACATGACCTCTTTGAATCAAGAACAATGTTAACTTGTGATTTGGATCATAATCAATCAAGAAAAATCAAGAAAAGTGAGGTTACTTGCAAAAAGGGCAACCTTGAGAAACTTTAAATTTCACTAAGTTATGAAAAAAAGTGATTTTTATCCAACTTTGCAAGGCCATAACTTGTGATCCAATCAACCATTTTCTCTCATCCAAAGTTCAAATGAAAGCTCATATTACATACTACAAAAGTGTCCTACTGATCCATGGTAAAAAATGCCTAGATTTTGAGTTATAATGCCATAAAGTTAGGGTTTCATGGGATTTTAACTTTGACACTTAGAAAAATTTTAGGCAGAATATGTCTCATGTTTTGTCCAACTTTGAGGACATTTTTCATCATGATCCAAGAGGATTCAAGACCAAATGTAAACATCAAAGTTGAAGTATGATATACAAGATTTCCAAAGAGTACAAGAACATCCATTGATTCAATTTGAGCAAGGAGTTATGAGCCTCACAATATGCCTTGATCAAACTGCTTTTTGACAGCATTGGCACATAACTTGTACCCCACGATTTCTTGAACCAATTTTGGACACTTGCATCATTGGATTTCTGTCCAAAATTAACCTAAATGATGAGGAATATGAACCATGAGGCCAATTAGTCAAGAACCATATCCCTTTGGCATGTGATCATCAATGTTGCAAATCCAAAATTCAATTTTTTTATATGGCATTGAAAGGATGCATTGAGGTGTCATGAACCAAGCCATTTCAGTCCAAATGATTCAAGCTTTAGCCAAGGATCAGAAAACCTAAACCTGCAAAGTAAAAATCAATTCAATGGATAGAGGAGACTTTGAACACATAGCCTTATCCATTGGACAATAGGGTGATCCAGCCCCCGTTCACTATTCCTTACAAAACAAACTTCCTCTACTATAAATAGAGGTTATTTCTGGTTGATCAAAACACACCAAAACATCACAACACATGTTTTCCACCATTTCCCTCTTGAACCTCAAAAATCCATTTTCAAAGAAGTGAGAATCGTGTTTTGAAATAGAGAGCATTTCAACACAAACCAATAGTTTTAACACCTCACATACCTCATATATGGGTGATCTAAACACTTGAACAACATCTAAAACACCATATTCATCAAGTTCATATCTCATCCAAAGCCATATGTTGTTGGTGTCGAGCCCATCAATTCAGAGGTTTTCAATCCATACCAAGCATCTCAACACACTACTTGAGGTCCAAGGAAGCTGTCCAGATCATCAAAACACATTTGTAACACCTACAACTGAGGATTTAATTTCCTCTTGCAAGGTAAGCCTGAATTCTCCAAACTCTGTCAAACATGCATCATTTTTTATATTTCAAGTTACCAACATGTTTCTGCACTTATATAGAATGTTTTTCCTCAATCAATTGTTATGTATCAATCGTGTATAGGATTTCATAGTGTTCTTGCACAAAGATATTTTAAATGAAATGGGAGCCACCGCCACTAACGACGAGACTCGGCACACCGAATCTGGGAAAGATTATATTCTTAAAAAGTTTAATGATGAATCATGTGTCATTTGTAGGAGCGGCTACAACCTCAATCTATTTCGAAACATAATCAACACCAACGAGTATGTATTTGTTACCAAAAGAAGATGGGAAAAGGCCCATAAAGTCGATACCCCACACATCAAATACTTCCACTTCTAAGATACCTTTCAGTGGCATCTCATCGCGTCTAGAGATATTTCCAGTGTGTTGGCACCGATCATAATTTATAATCACGATATGGACATCTTTCCATAAGTTGGGCCAAAAGAGGCTGGATTGTAAGATTTTTGTGCAAGTATTTGACGTGATTGCATACCCTTCATAGGATGCAGCATGTCAATGAGATATGATGTTGTCTACGTCCTCTTCAGGGACACAGCGACAAAAAAATACCATTGGCGCCTCTCTTGAAAAAAGGGGCTTATCCCAATAGTAATGTTTTAAATCGTGAAAGAATTTATTCTTTTGTTGGTAAGTTAATTCTGGTGGAAGTACTCCAGCTGCTAGGTAGTTCACAAAGTCAACGTACCACGGCACGATGGTTTTAGTAAATACTGCTTCTACATCTTTATTAGTTTCTGCGTCATTATAAATTAGATATCATTCACTTGTGTTACTTTTTAACTGGGCTACAAGTCAATCATAGAGGAAATCATCGTTGATGGGTACTTATTCGGCTTTTATATTCTCAAGTCTAGAGAGGTGATTGGCTATAACGTTTTCAGTTCCTTTTTTATCTTTAATTTCTAAATCAAATTTCTGTAGTAGCAAGATTCATCTCAAGAGTCTTAACTTGGCGTCCTTCTTGCTCAATAGGTACCTAATTGCGCGGCGTGGTCAGTAGAGACAATTATTTTAGCTCCTATTAGATAGGAACGAAATTTATCTAACGCGAAAATGACAGCTAAGAGTTCCTTTTCTATGGTGGCGTAGTTCATTTACGCTTCATTTAAGGCTCTACTTGCATACTAAATCACATAAAGCTTTTTGTCTTTTCATTGTCCTAAGATTGCGCCTATGGCATAGTCACTAGTGTCACACATTATCTTGAAAGATCTACTCCAATCAGGTGGTTGCATAATGGGTGCAGTAATTAGAGCATGTTTTAATATTTGTAACACCTCTAAGCATTTTTCATCAAAGATGAATTCAACATCTTGCATTAACAGGCCAGTTAGTGGTTTGGTTATTTTAGAGAAATCTTTAATGAATCGTCGGTAAAAATCGGCGTGTCCTAAGAAACTATGTGAAGGCTCTAAGATTTGACTAAATTTTGGTAAAACATGATGTTGAACAAGATGTTCTAACATAAAGAAATCTGTAAAGAACAACATGTTGGACAAGATGTCCTAGCTTGAGGACTCGACATCTTGGTCTGATACAACAGGTTGTTGCAGATCTGTTCCAAGATTTAAGGCGCAATCAGAACATGGATCAAGGAATGATTGGACAGAGATTTCGAATCCCATGGACAACTTAAGATTAAAAAAGGAATACCAAGACCTAAGGTAAATTACTAGTCCTTGTTAAGACTTTTGTAAAGCAAAAATAAGGGTTTAGGGTTTTCAGAGTCGTGTGTTTTTCTTGTATTGTAATTCACCCTTTGTATCGATTTGATACATCTGTCATGACACTGTTATAACTTTGAGATATCAAAATATTCTTGTTATGTCCTTGTTTAGTAAATCAGAGATCAATGTCTCGACATCTCTTAGGACATCTGAGATCTGCATACCAGAATTTCAATTGGTATCAGAGCAGGCATCATGTTCTGTTTGTGGATGAGTTATATGGAAGATACTTTATGGTCTTTTGAACAAGGAAGGAGATTGTATAATCAAACCATCCATTACTGTTGTGTTCAAAGGGATTGAAAGCTAGGATGATAGCTTTTTGAATCTATCCTGACAACTACTGATGGTTGACTGATACTTCTGTGAAGATTCTACCGTTGCTGCTGATAATGATGTTATTGTTACGCATTGTGCCTTATAAGATGTTCTGACATCTTACCTGGGGCTTGTTGAAGATGTTGTCAGCTTCTATAGGTGTTCATGCCATCACTAGTTAGGAGTAATATAAAGGAGAGAGCATTTTGATCTGGCTTCCATTGAAGGATCTTCCTATGTTGCTTGGGAGATATTTTCAACCAGGTACCATGAAGGGAAATAGGAAGAAAAATGTTGAGTTGCAGTCTTGTTTATCCAATCCATGATCTATGAATTTGGTAAACACTCTATGTCATGTTTAAAGTAGCCCAAGATACTTGAGTTTTCTCTCAAGTCTACTCATAAAGGCACTTCTGAATGTGTCTGCTAAATAGAGCTCAGAAGAGAAGATGGTCAAGAAGAAGATCCAAGGATACTACTGGTTTGTCTGAAGATGGTATTCTAAGGAATATTTATGCTTTGAAGAAATGGTTGACTGTAAGGACTGGACAGTTGTAGAAGGCTCATCTAGTGAAGATGTTTTTGGAAGATTAAGGAGGATATAGTTTTCCTATTCTAAACACCAAAAAGATCATTGAACTGTCAAGAGGTTGTGTATCAAGAAGCAAGTTGTGTCATGGATGATTTTCTTAATGTCTCAACATTATAATTATCATCAGGATTCTCTAGCTAAAATGGAGACTAATGACATTTGGTGACTGAAGAATACAAAATTGGGATTTAAAATCAATTGCTTTTTATGGACTTAGCAAGTATTTTGTTGATTATCCTTTTGCTTGGTGCTCAAGAAAGATGATGTCAAAATGTCACACCAGAAGGTGCAACTTCAGACAGTTGCAAGAACTCAAGTACCTATTATATGTATCTGATGTGTCTTGAAGAATGGATACATTCGGTATCATCTGTGATGTTATCAAAAGGTCCTTGTCTTGTCCTTAAATGTAATCAAGGTGTGTATTTTTGGTAATGGCTTCATAACCAATTTCAATAATTTGTTCATTGGAAAAGGAATTGATGTTTAACCAGATGTCGAAACATCATTCCAGAAAAGTGTGTGCAAAATCTTGTTGATCCAAGGAATGAAATTTTTGGACAAAGAAGTGGTGTAACATATGCTCTGGATGCTAAACAAATGTGTTGATCAAAAGTGTTGGGAATCTTCTTCATATTGGACTTGAAGAGACATTTGGTGTGTTGTCTAGGAAGTCTCTATCCAAGAAACTTATTATGGGTAGGTGTGCTGGTGGAGGTGAAGATTAACACATGATTAACTTGATGAACATTCCATGGGTCGGTTTATTTCTGATCTAAGCGCATAGGGGTGCAGAAACTATGCTCCATTATCTCCTATAGGAGTATGTGTTCTAGCTTCTACTGCGGGACTGTTAAAGGCATCTCAACCAGATTATATGGAGGTCAAAATCAAATTTCTAGGACTTTTTCTAAGATATCTTGAAGATTCTTCTGCTCATAAGAAGCCAGATTCGTGTGAACCTGCTTGTGGATACTCTTTCAAAATAGAATAGTCTCTAGATGAAGGTTGTTTACTCAAACTTGAATATAAGTTTCAAGTCTACAAGAACATGGAAATCTTGTTCTGTTGAGAAATCCTTCAAGGTGGGATGAGCTTTTCAAGAATTATGTCTGGAGCAAGGAGGAGTTAGAACTGGAAGATCCAGTTTCTCTGATGGATCAAAAGACCACTCTTCTAGAACTCTGATTGATCATCCTTGTAGGGAGATGTGTCAAATAACCATAGTTATTTTTAAGCTCAAGGGAAGGCTTTTTTCTTTCTTAGGGTTCAAGAAATGTGTGTCATCACATGTTTAGAACATTCGATTTTGCAAGTGATGGTGTTCTTGACTCTATGGAGGTCTGTGCAAAAGGGTAGTAGACAACAATCTAAAGGAAAATCTATTTATGTCCATGCCTTGGTGCGTGTAGAAGAAATCCCAAGGTGCTTAAGGATGATTGATGTCTCTAAAACATTAGATAGATTGTTTACACATTCTGTTTCTGGTAGATGCATCATGAGATGCATGAAAGTTTATTTCCCTCAGCGGTTCTCTGATTTGTGAGAAGATTAAGCCGATAAAAGTGTGTATCATCTTAAGATCTTCATGTGTCCCTTAACTAGGTGTAAGAATTACTATGCAAATGGTAAGTCTTGTGATTGGTGTTTCAAGAATCAAAGTACATGACTCCTCTGATTGAGACTAATGTCCTATATAATGTTGGAATATCATTCATGCTATTGGTTATTCGTGAAGGATGATTGAGGTTGATTTTCATCTTTAGATCTATATCTATTCATTGTGGAGTATGGTGTAGAGCTACTGGTCAAGACTGTGTGGATTATGATTATTTGTTAGTCAATGGTAGATTCTGATGGAAGTATCTCTAGAAAAGATTGTATCAGGCTGAATCTTGAGAAGGAAGCAGGCTAATAATGTATTTCTCTTCATATGGAGAAGGGTTTTGATGTCTTCTAAGAGTGGATGCCATCTTAGCTAACCAAGTACTTAAGAGAATTTGTATGTCTCTTTCGGGGATGTGAGCATTCCAAGTTTGATTGGATTTACTCTCAAAGAACACAAGGTTGTCTATGGTTGTAAGATTCAAGATGGATTTGTACCGTGTGTTGATGTGTTCAGGGAGAGAGTGATCAATGGTGTTATTTGGTCTCAATCCAAAAGTTTATTGGTTATGGTACAAGGATTGTGATCCTGGTATTTTTTTCACTGATGAGCATGAAGATGTGCATGTGATTCATGTGAGGTTGTAATGTCAGACAAGATGTCGTGACACCGTGGTGCATTGACTCTGTAGCTTAATAAGTTCTGCTTGTGAGTTTGAATTGTTAAGGCTATTGAATTATTTCAACTATGTTCATGTTTCTTAGGAGAGACTTGAGAAATATGATTGGATATTGTCTGGAAGAATTTATTTTTCTATGCAGATTAGGACAAGGTTCATGGGAGCCTTTGTTGATAAATGAATGACATCACACATAATATCTTGACATCATGGTCAGGGTTTTTCTAATTATGGTTGAAAAGGAGTATACTTGGGGTTCATTGGAAGGTACTGTGGCCATGCTTCAAAGTTTACAAGAGAGAGTAGACAAGGTCTGACTGGGTGTCACGACATTGTTTAGGACTCGTGATTATTTACAAGTGGCACTTTGTGGACGATGTTCTTTGGACGATGGAAAACATGCCTTAAAGAAGGCGTGCAAAACATGTTTCTTCGGTACTTGCACTTTCTTTGGACGATTCTCATTGAAGATGAAACAGTCAAAACTGAGTTAGGCGGTGCACATTCATTTATGTTGAAGTTATCTTTCTCAATTTATGTCCTCATTGAATTGCTTCTTTAATGCCTAAGGAAACTGCTCGGGTATTTAAAGGGGGTTTTTGTTTCTTTTGTCTCAGGTTATGTTTTTGGTGTGTTGTGAGTTTATGGCATTTGTCCGGGTTTGGGTGAGTACTGTTTGGGTATGGAATTATGTTGGATACATTTGTAAATTTTAGGCTAAAAAGGGGGATAAAGGTTGTGTGCCTATCTCAGTTGTGTGTTATTCCTTGCAATACATGAAGTCTGTCTCGGTTGTGTGTTGTTCCTTGCAACACATTACTGATCTTCATTTGTGCCATGAGTGCATTCTTGCATTTGTTTTGCAAGGATGGTGGATAAGATGTTCTAACATCCTGTCTGTGTCTCAGTCTTCTTTTTGTGTCTTGTGATCTGAGTTATGAACACGGTTGTGTCTTATGTTCTGAGTTATCCGAAATTGGGGTTTGGTCCTCTGAGCCTTAACCTAGATAATGGAGGATGGTAAATTGGGACTGGTTTTGAGGGGGAGTGTCTTGCATCTTCTTCCTCATGTACACCAGGGTAAAGGGTACACGTCATACAACAGGTGGTGTGTGTTGTACAAGAAGAATAAAAGCTTCTAAGAGTCACATTATTTTCTACTAAACTCGTTATATGCCGACTGAAATGACTTAAGGACTTTCTACTCTTTATACTCCTTGATTTCCTGGGTTTATTGGGCAAAAGGAGTTTTAGCCAAAATTTGTCAAAAGGGGGAAATTAAAGGCTCTAAGATTTGACTAAATTTTGGTAAAACATGATGTTGAACAAGATGTTCTAACATGAAGAAATCTGTAAAGAACAACATGTCGGACAAGATGTCCTATCTTGAGGACTTGACATCTTGGTCTGATTCAATAGGTTATTGCAGATCTGTTCCAAGATTTAAGGCACAATTAGAACATGGATCAAGGAATGATTGGACAGATATTTCGAAGCCCATGGACAACTGAAGATTATAAAAGGAAGACCAAGACCTAAGGCAAATTACTAGTCCTTGTTAAGACTTTTGTAAAGCAAAAATAAGGGTTTAGGGTTTTGAGAGTCGTGTTTTTCATATTCAGAAACCTGTAGGTAATGAATTGTATATTGTTCTTGGATGAAGCTTTTAAGCAAATTCACATATTAGTGTTAGTCAAGAGTATTGACTGAATATTGTGTTAAAAGGGTTGTCTTTCAATTGAACAATTTTATACAGTCAATGGAGCTTGTGATTTTAGATATCACTGAGGCGATTTAGGAATTGAGATGAGTTTCTCTTATCTAGATGGGTTTCTAGGTAGAAGTTACACTAGGTAGGAATTAAGTGAGGGGGTTGTAAACGGGGGAGTTTAGCTCTGAATTAATACTATTGATAGTGAATTCATCCCTGGCTTGGTAGCCCCCAGATGTAGGTGTTGTTGTACACTGAATTTGGTCATTATATCTTGGTGTTATTTATCATTCTGTTATGCATAATTCAGTATTTTCTTATGCTCTAAAATGTATGTCTTAACGGATGTTGAAACATCTGTCATGACACTATTATGACATTGAGATATCAGAATGTTCTTGTTCTGTCCTTGTTTAGTAAAGCAGAGATCAATGTCTCGACATCTCTTAGGCCATCTGAGATCTGTATACCAGAATTTCACTACGTATTTCTCTAACATTTTTCGGAGGTTGAAGGTTCTGTATAACTTCTATCTTAGCTTTATCGACTTCAATCCCCTTGTCAGACATTATGTGTCCAGGTACTATTCCTTGTCGGACCATGAAATGACATTTTTCCCAATTGAGTATGAGATTAACTTTTACACATCTCTCAAGTACCATTTCTAGGTTCGTTAGACACCCTTCAAAACTCTGCCCACAGACAGAAAAATCATCCATAAATACCTCCATGATGTCGTCTAGAAAATCTGCGAAGATTGCCATCATGCATCTTTGAAATGTTACAGGAGTGTTGCATAGTCCAAATTGCATTCGTCGATAGGCGAATGTACCATAGGGACAAGTGAAGGTGGTATTTTCTTGGTCATCAGAATGAATATGAATTTGGAAGAATCCTGAATAACCGTCTAAATAACAAAAATGAGAGTGTTTATCCAGTCGTTCGAGCATCTGATTGATAAAAGGTAAAGGAAAGTGATCTTTACGAGTGGCTTTATTTAATTTTCTATAGTCGATGCACATCTTCATCCAATTACAACACATTTTGCTACAGCTTCGCCCTTTTCGTTATTGACAACTGTAACACCTCCTTTCTTCGGTACGACATGTACTGGGCTGGCCCAGTTACTATCGGATATTAGGTATATAATTACTACTTCTAATAGCTTTTGTACCTCTCTCCTAACTACATCACTCAGGATGGGGTTGATTCTCCTCTGATGTTCTCTAGAGGTTTTGCAGTCTTCCTCTAGCATAATGCAATGCATGCATACAGAGGAGCTTATCCTTTTTAGATCTGAGATGTTATAGCCTAAAGCTTTAAGGTATTTCTTTAAGACATGTAATAATTTCTCAATTTCTATCTGTCCTAAGTCTGCGTTGACTATTATAGGGCGTTCAAGCTTTGTATATAGGAATTCATATACCTTAGATTTTTGGGTAGTGTTTTAAGTTCTACAGAAGGTTTCTTTGGACAAGGCATAGGATTTGAAGTTAGTGCTAAACATTCCCTTAAACTATCATCTACGTATGATTCACATTAATTATCATCTTCTAATATAGAAGGTGCTGGAATCTTTAGTAATTCAGTATACTTAGATTGTTCCTTCTCCATTTCTCTTACGCATTCGTCGATGACGTCTAGGAAACAACAAGAATTGTCTATGACTGGTGCCTTTAGGAACTGTGAAAGAATAAATTCGACTTTCTCTTCACCAACCTCAAAGATTAGCTTTCCTTTCTTCACGTCTACGACGGCGCTAGCAGTGGCCAAAAAGGGTCTTCCTAATATGATTGGAATGTTGGAATCCTACTTTATGTCCATTATTATAAAGTCGGTAGGAATATAGAATTGACCTATGCGGACGAGAATGTTCTTGAGCATACCTACGAGAAATTTAACAGAACGGTAGGCTAGTTGGAGAGACATTCTCGTCGGTCTTACTTCTCCTAATTTGAGTTTTTCACATATAGAAAATGACATTAAACTAACACTAGCTCCTAAGTCGCATAGTGCTTTGTCTATGACACACTTTCCAATTACACATGGTATGGAAAAAAATACCTGGATCTTTTAATTTCAGAGGCATGTTATTTGAATTATAGCGCTACACTCAGTAGTAAGTGTAACAATCTCATTATCCTCAAGCTTTTTCTTATTAGATAGGATCTCTTTAAGGAACTTAACATAGGATGGCATTTGTGTATTAACTTATATGAAAGGTATTGTGATATTCAGCTATTTCAGAAGCTCTATGAATTTCTTGAATTGCCCGTCATTTTTAGACTTAGCGAGTCTTTAAGGATAAGAGATAGGTGGTTTATATGGTGGTGGTGGCACATATGGTTTTTCTTTATCTACGACATCTTTGTTTTTGTCATCCTCCTCATTGTCATTTGGTTTATCTGATTGATCATTCTTTGTCACCTTTTTAGTTTCTTTTATAGAATTCTGATACATAGGGGATTTTGGAATCTTGGTGAAATTCTGGCATAGCAGACAGCAGATATCCTAGCACATGTCAAGACATTGTTCTGCATAATTATTAAACAAAGAATAGAACTGTAAACTGATATCCAGACTATCAGTAACTGTAGAAACACAGATGTTTCAACATATGTTCCAACATGTTAATCAATACTGAACTGTAAATTTCAGAATGATAAACAACACAGAATATGATGACCTAGTTCGGTGCAACTCACCTACATCTGGGGGATACCAATCTAGGAAGAAGAATCCATTATCAGTAGTATAGTTTTATGTAAACAACCTCAAGTTTACAATAAACACCCACGTTTACCTATCAGTACCCAATGAAGACTTTGTCATTAGAATTAATATCTAATTGGTAAGAGAAACACATCTCATTTCCTAAATCATAATCTGTGATTATCTAACGGTTAATACACCATAATTGTATCATCCTACTGAAAGACACCTCTTCCAATACAAAGTTCAGTCAAGCATCCTTGACTAATAAGTTAACTTGGATTTGTTTCAAAGCTTAATCCAAGAACAATACACGATTCATTACCTACGAGTTTCTAAATTTGTACAAGTACATATGTCCACCACAATGCATCAAATCGATACAGAGGGAGACTTACAAGAGAAACCTACGTCTCTCAAAACCTAAACCCTACTTTACAAAATAGGATTCCTAAGTCTATGTCGTTCTCTCTCCCTTTTCTGCATTAGGTCTTGGTCTTCCTTTTATAGCCTTCTACTTTGTTGGGCTTCATATCTTTGATCCTTGATACACTGCCAATCGTTCATTGAATCTTGGATCTGAGTTACAACAAAACCTGCTGTAATGATCATGATGTCGAGTCATCATGCTGTGACATTTCACTTGACATCTTTGGTCTGGGGCAGAATTCTTCATGTTGGAACATCTTTCACAACATTATGTTTTACCAAAATTTAGTCAAACTCTTGGAGCTTTCAATCTCCCCCTTTTGACAAATTTTGGCTAAAACATTCTTCAGTTTGATAGTGCATACAGTGAGAAAACCTGAAGTAAGTGTCAAGAAAGAGAGAGAGAAGATAATTTCAAGATCCCTTCCTCATTTACCTTGTGATACTGAGTACATAGAGAATGTAACTCAGATCACAAAACACAACTTGCTCTCTAACTCTGATCACAAAACACAATTTATAGCCAAGATGTTAGAATCCAGAACAACGTCATAACATCATTTGAGACATTTTTCCAGATGATCTGTAGCTCAATCGCTGCATGCAAACAGTTCAGATCATAGTCATTCTCCCCCCTTTTAGCCAAAATATGGCAAAAGTGACCCATGCCAGCCCATACCCAGATTGTGCTTACCAAAACACGGACAAAACCCATTTGCTCTCAACTTAAGAAAGATGTTCTAGCACAATCCTCCTTAAATATCGAAGATGTTATGCATGTAGAGCCAATCCATTTGAAAGAAACAAAAGACTAGTCAATGAGTGCAATAACTGCTGGTCAAGTTAGTTTAGAAATATTCCACCTTTTCTGACTTGTCCTTGGAACCGCTTCTGAACAGTGTCCTGATGCCTAACCTAATTTTGTCATATTTATGGTCCCCATAGACAGAAATACGATTACACCCATCTTGTGTTCATTCTGAATCACTTCCTTAATCCAGAATTAGCAAACTTGATCACAACAAAATTCTTTCATTGACCTTTTCATCAGCAAAAATTCCCAAGATACTTGTATCACTTCTAATTTAACCCATTGACACCAATAACATAATCAGAACAACCTTATAAGTTTACCTAGAACTTAACCAGTAGGGCAATGTCACGACATCTCGTCTGACATATCAACCTCACCTGAGGCAATCTATCACAAACTGCTTGAAACCACAAACAATCTTGATAAACAATATGCACCACTGCAGCCATATATCCACAACCAAAGTCTAACTCCCCCTGTCGTAGATAATAAGTGCTCTTTTGCCATAAGAACGCCCTAAATGAATGGAAAACATAAGACGCATCTTCATGTCTTCAAGAGCACATCCTCTGTTCAACACACCTGCTGAACGCATTCACCTAATGCTTGACCCTCAAAAAATCCATGTACCACACCAGTACATTTAACAAACAGAAGTTCTCCCCTTATCTTTCTCAACAGTGAGAGTACTAGGAATGCATCCTTGTACAACAACCAACAAACTCTTGGATTGAGACCAAAACACCATTGATCCCTCTCGTCCAGAAACCATCCATACACCACATGAATTCCTCCTGAATTCTCATGTATAAATCTCCTTGTTCCCTGAGATACAACCCAATTGAATTTAGAATACTTCACATTCCTCAAAGAGACATACAAAGCCCCTTAGTATGCTAGCTCGCCCAGCTGTTCTTCACATTTTAAGGACATCAAACACATGCTCCAGAAATCCTCGGCTTATTTGCTCCACAAGCACCAAACTGATCCACTTCTCTCTAGCATGCCACATTCACATCACACTTCCAAGATAATCCTTTATCCAACATTCTCCCGTACGACAAGATAAATACCTCTTAGACAAGATGTGAACTAAGAATCCTACTCCAATGATAACCAACCCAGAAGATGTTCTAACATCAGTTAGGACATCCTTCACATATCATAGACACCACCCAACATGGTTCTAAATATGTTCCACCACTGGACTTACTATCTGCATAGTAATCCAACTGAAGATCTTCAAACAACACTGCGCCACCAGCTTGATCAACAAGAACTCCAGATAACCATAGAGAGAAATAAACTCTCATCCACCAAGAAGGTAATCTTCCATCATCAGCTTAGAACTTCTACCAGAAGCTCCAAGATAAAACTGAACCAGAACCTCCTTACGTTTTCAACCAACTACCCTTCTGCCCAAGAGCAATCAGTTCCAAGCACCCTGCTTGAATGAAGAATAAAGATCAACCAAATGCCACTGTTTATTTATCTTAACTTTTCTTCAGAGTTTCAGATAATCTTCTGATCCACTAATGAAACCTAGTCTTCAAGTTACATGAACTACTTGTTTCATAGCAAGCCATCTTGGATCCACCAAGCCTTATACATGTAACATCATCTCCTTCCACAACTCCCGTAAACTGCATGAGATAGACCTTTTTGAAGTGTTAAGTCCATTTCTTTCTGTGAAGATCAACTTATCTTATGATGATGCGCCACAACATCAACTAAGACTCTAAAGTTTCTGCTTGATGTCCTGACATCTGATCAGACATCCAGCTGAGGAATTCAACCTTTTCTTCGGCCACTTAGAAGAACCTCCTCCCTATAATAGAAAAAGAGTTCCATGTTCTCATAGACTTGATTCAACAACCAGGTTTGAGTAGACAACCTCCATCATGCTTAATCATATTATAGGTATTCAATTTAAGCTCACACCTTGATGAATATCTACTTCACATCTCCAAAGAACTCAATGTACCAAGTCTGATTCTTCAGAAGAGAAGTAGTCATAGACTACACCATAGTTATACCAAAGAATGCCACTTTCCTTAAGTAGAGCAGTCTATAGAAAGTCAGAGATAACTATCACTTATCCTTGACCTCCAAGCTAAGCAATATCACATGCTCCTATGTACCTAGATAACAAATAAACTAACCCAAGTTGTGCCATCACCAACACCATATTCTGGACAAGTCTCTTGCTAGGACACTTTCCAGATAATCATCAGACGTTTCTAGTAACAACTGGAACATACCTGTTGCACTCCCATACTCCTAGATTAGAAATAAACTGATCCAAGAACTATTTATCAAGATTTTGATGTCTTCTTCTTCATCTTCAACATCACCACTGTCTAGACCAGTTTCTTTCCAGGAAACTCTCCAGAGATAAGATGCTTTTGCCACACCAAACTAAAGCAGATTCTTAGGTCAGCACCCAAGAGAAATAAATCCAACAGCTTATGCAGTACCCTCCCATGATTATGCACAAACCCAGATGAAGAGATGTTTCAACATCGTGTTGAACATAAGCAATCTTGAACTTCACATACAAGGATAATCAATTAAATACTTATGAATATCACAGATAGCAATTGATCTTAAATCCTTGTCCAATAACCTTGCTTCACTGTTGAAGCCATACTCCAACAGATCACTCCATGAACACTTATCAAGTATTCAATCTTTGTAAGTATCTTCTTTAACAAACAAAGTGTTGAGATACCAAGGCTGCCACCCTTGACTCAAGTAACTAAGATTCTCTCTGAACGAACCCTTTTTACCTCAACAGTTCTGAAGTCTCCATTCAGATTGGATCCACCCTAAGGATTAAGAGAGATGAATCCTTCCTTGCACTTTTGGACAGTGAAACTTAATCACCTCCACTTTCTTCAGGTTTATGTTTCACAGAAACACCCTCTAGTCAGAAGAATAACTAGAAGACTCCAGATGCACAACTGATATGCCTTTATGAGTGGACTTGAGAGAATTCTCAAGTATCTTTGACAACTTAGTCGATCAATAATTTATCAAATTCCTAGATCAAGAACTTGATAACCCTAATCTCAACTCCCCTTCTCTTCAATTGACTTCAAGATGCCCAAAGGAACCAAGCTTCTAAGTGCCAAGTCACCATAACAAACATCTACTAATAACTCTCTCTATTCCATCGCTCCTGACTTTAAAATAAAAAGATGCATATATCTTCAATATTATAGAGGCCGACGATTGAGATCTTCCACCATCTGTCTTCAGTAACAACTCCAGAATCCCCATAAATTCTAGAGCTCTTCTATCAGAAACATATACAGTGGAACCACCAAAGAACAAATTCAACTTGCCCTAACAAGATGTCAGGATATCTTACAAGACACCTCAACAAGAGAACTAGCCACTTCTCCTGCAGTTGTTATAGAACCTCCTCAGAAACATGAACAACCACCGGGTTGTTACCTTGATCCAGAACATCCATCTCATCCATTAATACCCTTGAGTATGTCTGAGTTAATGAACTGATCTCCAAAACTCCTCCTTGTTTAAAACGCCAGAAAGTATCTCCCAAGGATCTCATCCAGAAACAGACAGGATGCCTGCTCTGATACCAATTGAAATTCTGGCATAGCAGACATCAGATGTCCTAGCACATGTCAAGACATTGTTCTGCATATTTATTAAACAAAGAACATAACTGCAAACTGATATCCAGACTATCAGTAACTGCAGAAACACAGATCTTTCAACATCTGTTCCAACATGTTAATCAATAATGAACTGTAAATTGCAGAGTGATAAACAACACATAATATGATGACCCAATTCGGTGCAACTCACCTACATCTGCGGGATACCAATCCAGGAAGAATAATCCACTATCAGTAGTATAGTTTTATGTAAACAACCTTAGGTTTACAGTAAACACCCACGTTTACCTATCACTACCCAATGAAGACTTTATCATTATAAGTCACATCTAATTGATAAGAGAAACCCATCTCACTCCCTAAATCACAAAATGTGATTATCTAACAGTTACTACACCATAAATGTATCATCCTATTAAAAGACACCCCTTCAAATAAAAAGTTCAGTCAAGCATCCTTGACTAACAAGTTAACTTGGATTTGCTTCAAAGCTTCATCCAAGGACAATACATGATTCATTACCTATGGGTTTCTGAAATTGTACAAGTACCCATGTCTACCACAATGAATGAAATCGATAAAGAGGGAGACTTACAAGACAAACCTACGACTCTCAAAACCTAAACCCTACTTTACAAAATAGGATTCCTAAGTCTATGTCGTTCTTTCTCCCTTTTCTGCATTAGGTCTTGGTCTTCTTTTTATAGCCTTCTGCTTTGTTGGGCTTCATATCTTTGATCCTTGATCCACTGCCAATCGCTCCTTGAATCTTGGATCTGAGTTACAACAAAACCTGCTGTAATGATCATGATGTCGAGTCATCATGTTGTGACATTTCACTCGACATCTTTGGTCTGGGGCAGAATCCTTCATGTTGGAACATCTTTCACAACATTATGTTTTACTAAAATTTAATCAAACTCTTGGAGCTTTCACTTGGATCTATTGATCCATCTAATTCTGTCCCACTTCGCAGTGTGATAGCATTAACATGACTTTTAGGATTAGGTTGTGGTTGTCCAGGAAATACTTCAGCTGGGGCTGGTGTTGCTGCTTGTTGTTAGGCTACTTGAGAAATTTGGGTTTCTAACATTTTCGTATGGGTAGCCATTGCATTAAGCTTGCTTGACATTTGCTTCATTAGTTTATTCGTGTGAGCGTTTTGGTTGGCAAACTCTTTGTTTTGTTGAGTTTGGGCTACGATGAAGTTCTCTAGCAACAGTTCAACATTTGACTTACTAGGTGCTTGAGGAGCAGTGAGGGCTCCTTTTTTATAGTCTGGAGGAACAACATGTGCTAGGTTTGGAGAGAACATGTATTGTTGCTCTTATAGGAAAAATTAGGACGGTTCCTCCAGCCAGGGTTATAGGTGTTTGAGTACGGGCTTCCTTGGTCATACTTTGTTTGGTCGGTAGGAATACCAACCAATAAATGACATTCAGCATTGTTGTGCCCAAAGGTTCCACATAATTCACAGTTGGGTATCACAACAGTTATGGTAGCTGCTGGAGTTACTGCCAAACTCTCAATCTTTTTAGTAAGCGCATCCACTTTAGCATTGACGTGGTCTATGCCATTAACTTAATACATTCTGCTCTTCATAGCAGGTTTCTTTGTAGGAGTTCACTCACCTCCCCATTGGAAGTGGTTCTGTGTCATGTGTTCAATGAGTTGATAGGCGTCTTCATAGGGTTTGTCCATTAGAGCGCTGCCACCTGCAGCATTCAAGTTCAACTTAGTGTGGTATAGAAGACCATTGTAGAAAGTATGCATAATCAACCATTATTCAATTCCATGATGTGAACAAAGCCTCAACATATCCTTGTATCTTTCCCAAGCATCGAAAAGAGATTCATTGTCTTTTTGCTTAAATCCGTTGATTTGGGCTCTTAGCATAACAATCTTGCTAGGTGGGAAGTATCGTGCTAAGAATAATTTCTTCAACTCATCCCACGTAGTGATAGAGTTGGATGGTAGAGACTAGAGCCAAGATCTAGCTCTATCTCTTAAAGAGAAAGGAAAAGGATGTAGTTTATGGCTTCGAGTCTAACACCTTTGCTTTCACTGTGTCTGCGTACTACACAAACACGGATAAATGAAGATTCGGATCCTCCGTAGGGCTACCAGAGAATTGGTTCTGTTGTACGACTTGTAGCAATGAAGGTTTCAACTCGAAATTATTTCGGTCGATGGCAGAGGCAGCAATGCTATTATGTGGTTCCTCTTGCGATGGAACAACATAGTCCTTAAGAGGACAGTTTGGTAGATTTTCATCCATAACTGATTCTGATTCTGGAAAAGGAATGATAGGGTCAGAAAGATTATATTTTATCCAAAATTCATTGATTCAGCGTCTTAGATTAATAAAATTCTCGATATTGTCAATCGGTTGCTCTAACTCTTCGCCCTGAGAGCGAGTGCTTGGCATACAATCGACGAATTAAGGGAAAATTTTGTTGCCTTAGTCTAGCGCAACAAAGAAATCACAATATTGGCTAAATTAGTCCCAGCAACGGCGCCAAAAACTTGATCGCGACTTTACGAGTCTATCAGATTATCTAACTACAAGTATACGATATATCGCGTAGTTTTAAAAGATATCGAACCCACAAGGACTAATAATCAATCTAATGTTATTCAATTGGTACTATGTAAAGCTAAGCCTAGTGATTACTTTGTTTGGACGGAAATAAAACGAAAACTAAATTAAAGGTTAAGAAATATATTAAGAAAGAGAGACCGGAATATGGATTTCGTGTACCTCAGGGACTCTGTAAATCATTGGCGTTAATTTATGGTTAAATTGCATTCCGTAGAAAATACTAGTTTAAAGACTCTATCTCATACTCTCGTGCTATTGATTAAAGCCACACTTCGTAACCATGAGATTTTGCTCTCGCTCGCCCATTTTAATTAAGAAGCGTGTTTTGAAAACTAATTAGATCCTAATTGATACCTAAAGCACTCTCAGTGTATTTAGGATCAATGCATAATTTCCACTATCCAGACCAATTCTCACACTCCCGTGCTATCGACACGAACCTTTATTTACTTTTCACTCTCGTGGCAAAACTATTTGAATTAAACTTGGAAACTAAAGTCAAAATAGAATTTAATAAAGTTTCACGCCGAATTTCATTACCGAGTCCTGTCGGAAATGACGGTCCTCACATACCAGACTCAAATGTGTTTAGTTAGACATGGTATTAAACTTAAACAAACTAAACATTCCAATAGTAGATAAAAACATCATGGTAAGCAATACGATAAATAATAATAATAAATAATATGTAAAAACATGTAGAACTTGAATTAAAGACGAAAAGAAATGAAATAACACGAACGGAAAAATAAACTTGATTATGCCGGCAGACTTGTGATCCAAGAGTACAAAAACTTAATACTAAGGTTGTAATAATTTCTTAATGTGATGTATTATCACTTTGAAATATAAATTTATGCTTAAAACTAAAAACGGTAGAGCTTCCACGCAGTACTTGGATGCTCAAAACTAAGAAAACCATCCTTTATATAGAGGTCTGGTGCTTCAAAACCGTCTCCCAATGTGCAGAATAAGTTGAGAAAAAGCAGGGAAGTGGGGAAGAGTCAATCACAATGGACCTTCAGGTATTCTGCTTCTGGACCTGAATGGCGACCACCATCATGCTCATGGCGACCGCCACGAGCTTTAAGTGGGCATGTGACGTGACAGGCGAACGCCATTGGGAAATGGCGAACACCATGCACCAGAAAGTTGGATTTTTATGCATTTTCCTCCTCTTCTTGCTCTTTTCCCGATTTCTTTGCATAGACTCTCCATAATCGAATAGTTCTTGAAATGTTAACAGAACAAGACATAATATTAACAAAACATGACAAAATGACATAAAATAACATGCAAATCGGGCCGAAATACATGATATGTTTTCACGTTATCAGCAGACGATATTCTCACCAAATCATGATGGTAACAAATTCTCATACTAAATCTAAGGCAGACTCTGATGAGGGTTCGGATCCGAAAATATTTTTCTCCCAAAAAGACGCTGCATGGATCCTTCTCCATAAGAATGACCTTATGGTCATAAAGGTGCAATGCGATGATTGAGAGATCAAATGAGTGTTGATCGATATAGAAACATCGTTTGACATCCTATACTAGGACACCTTCGATAGACTTAAGCTGGACCCATATGAGTTGTTGTCTTTCAAAGACTCTCTGGTGGACTTTTCAAGTAAACAGGTCCAGGTGAAAGGCTACATCACTCTAAAGACAATGTTTGAACTTAAGGAGAACGCCAAGATGATTATAGTCAGGTACCTTGTGGTAGACCCCCTGTGTTCATAAAACATAGTCCTTCAGCGACATACTTTCAATTTCCTGGGGAGCCCTGTCAACTCTCTACTTAAGCATGAAGTATCAATTACCATATAGTCATATCGGCGCGATCTAAGGGGATAAAGAGATCACCCAGAGATGTTAAGAAGACACTCTAAGGGTTAGGATGGTGACTATGATAGTTATCATTGCGCCACAACCAGACGTCAATGGGATAAATTTTGTAGATTTAGACCCCAAGATAGAGCCTGAGAAGTAGGCATGACAATAAGGCGGGTCGAGGACGGTTTTTACCTCCTAAAAAACTCAAATCAAAATTTCCAAACAATCTTTGTTCCCCGCCCCAAACCTAAACAAGGATGGAGAATTAAAACCTAAATTCGTCCCAAATGGATTCGGATTGGGTTAGGGTATCTCCGCTCCACCACCATCCATTTAGTTAAATCAATTTTTTTAATAGAATTTTTTTTTTAACATTAAATTACAATACAAATAATAAAATAAAATAATCTCAAAAAATTTTATATATACATTTTAAAATTTCAAATAATAAATACAAATGAAAATATTAAAATATTAAGCACATATTTAATATTTTAAATTATCAAAGCTAAATAATAATCTATAAAATAAAGTGAATAGAGATGAGTTGTATATGAATATTAGTTTCCCCAGTACCCAATCCATCCCTATATTTTATAATCTAGAAAAAACTCAAATCCATACCAAATTTAGTCAAAGTAGGTTTTTGCCGTCAACTTCAAAGCGAGTTAGCGTGAGTCCAGATTAGGTTTAATCCGTAATAATAGGTACTCCCTCCGTCTCATAAAAAGTGTCCTATTTGAGTAATGCGCGGTTCTTAAGAAAATGATTAGATGTGTTGGTTGTAGTGAAAAAGTTAATGTCATTTACTGAAATATCCTTATTAAATGTAGTTGATAAAATAGTTGAATAAAGTGAAATTTAATGAATAGGAGTATAGTAGTGGAAAAATAATAATAATTACAACATTGATAATGTAAATAGACAATTATTTTGAGACAAAGAAAAAGTGCAAATGAGACACTTTTTATGAGACGGAGGGAGTAATAATTGAGTCCACCATAGTCCACGAACTTAACCATACTATCCTTCACCTCTGAACTTCTCACAAGTTGACAAGTTTGTCATTTTGGTGTGAAGTTAATTCATCAAAATTAGGGTTCATTGTGACCCGCTGAAGTATCGCCACACCTCTCTTTCACCTCTCGCGTTGCTCTCTTCAAGGTCAAGGTAATTTCTTCCTCTTTCCCTCCCTCTTTGCTTAAGCATTCGATTCAGAACATGAATCTTGCGCGGAAGTTGAAAACAATCTTTACTTTTAATACAACGCAAATTTTGAAAAACCCTATGCCCTTTGATTTGTCTAATATGAACCTAAAAGATTGCCTCCTAAATTGCATATTACTCATGCTTTACCTTTTTGTTATTATTCTGAGCAGGCAGGCTTATCTAATGGCTGCTACAATCTCATCAACTCATGTGGGCAACACCGATATGATTACCGACTTACCCGAGGGCGTTCTTCTTCATATTCTTTCTCTACTACCTACCGAAGATGCCATAAGAACCTCCATATTAGCAAAGAAGTGGAGGCACTTGTGGACCTACTTATCTGCCTTTAGTTTTGGAACTAGTCAGGAAAACACAGCAGATTGCCTCTTAGATCTAGTTGGAAGACTACTGCACAAAGCTAATCAGATTGAAAGTCTATGCGTTGTAATATATAGTAATACCATTGATGCAGATAAAGTTATTTCTTTAATATCTTCTGCTTCGAAGCACAAACTTAAATATCTTAAACTTTTACTAGATGATCCAAATGATAAGCGTGTGTTACCCCATAGTTTCTCATCTTTCCCGTCATTGAATGTACTGTGGTTAGGACTCCGGTTCACTCTACATATTCCCACTGGTATTTGTTTTCCTAACCTAAAGACATTAACAGTTTCAGAGGTTACCTTTGCAAATGAAAAGTCAGTTCAACATCTTTTCTCTGGGTGCCCTATCTTACAGGAGTTGGAGTTATGCAATTGTTATTGGGAGAACATAATGCATATCAGTATTGCAATTTCCACATTAAGGAAGTTGACAATCGATTTTGACATTTATAATGGAAATCATGATGATAATATGACACTCAAGATTGATGCAGTGAATCTTTTATATTTAAGCTGCTATTGCTATCCAACAATAAAAGTTATCCCTGTTAACATGACCTCCATAGTTGATGCATTTATTGATCTTGGATGTGAATATACAGCTAGAGAACCATACGCTGCTCAGTGTGCGATGGATCTATTGAGTGGACTTAGTAGTGTCAAGTCTCTCAAACTACCTCATAATACTCTTGAGGTATGTTTGACTATTTGCTCATCGTCTTAACTTTTTTATGAATATTGTATGTGATAATACCTAATGAGATTGACGTGTTTCTTATAATCGTTGCATATTTTCTTTGTATCTCAATACTGAGTGTAGTTTTGTTTCCATTACTAGTGTCTTTATCCTACAAAGGATACTCTCCATCTCCTTCCTACATTTCACAATTTGACACATCTTGATGTTGATGAGTGTTCTGAGCATGCTAATGAAGTATTATTAGACATTCTCCGAAAGACTCCTAAACTAGAAGTTCTTAACTGTCCTAGGGAGGTATGTTTTATATTCTGCACCACTGCTTGTATTTGCCGTGTCTCAAGGCTAACAATAATATTATTTTTGTCAATTGACTTGTTTAGTGGTTCTTATTTAGGTACTTAACTACTTGGCTAGTGAAGATCTGATATTGAACTCATTGCCTTGCTGTTTGAAATCTTCTCTCAGGTGTTTATGCTTTTTAAATTTTTATGGAAATGTATTTGAAATCCAATTTGTTAGTTTATCTTAAAAAAATGCCCCATATTTAGTGCAGATCGATATAGCATCCTACCTTTTTTTATACCGTAGTATGTTAGCCACAGGATTGAGTTCTTAGTGAAGCCTATATAAATTACAAAAAAGATGGCTATAGAAAGAAAAATCAATCTAGTTCATTAATTTCAATGAATTAAAATTTAGTGGTAAAGATTAATTGTTTTTATTTCTCACAATAATCAAGTGTTCTCATTTGAGTAGTCCCATATACTTAGGTATTTATAGAGTGCTTAATTAGGTCTTTAGGATAATGTACAATATGAGAGGAAACTTTTAGGTTTCAGCAGTATACTTAACCCTGACTCCAACCAATGCTTAGATATTGGTTGTTTTGGGTGATGCTACAGGGTGTTTTGAACAATGTTAAGTACAAACTTTTCTTTCAATTTTGCATAGGAATGATTTGTTTTGCCTAAATTTTCTTTTCATTTGTTTTTTGTTGTCGGGGATATATTGTTGAATTTGGAAGATGTGTGTGTTATTATAAAGGGGTTTGAGATCTTGATTCTTAATTTAGTTGAGCTTCTCATTAATTTATATTTGTTTTCACTGTTTCAGTCACAGCTACTATGAAGACTCTGATGATGATTCTGACTCTGATGATGAATCTGACGAGGATTAAGTGAGTAAAACACATACGCTTTTCATAATAGGGCAATAATACTGAACACTTCCTAGTTATTAGTGGTTGTTTCATTGTTAGGCGGAACACATAATGCCTTTGTCTAATTTTTGTCGATGTTTTCAGGCTGCAAATTCTGGGATTCTCCCTGCTGTAGGTAAGAATTGACATGCTATGACAGAATTTTTGGATTCTAAAATATGAGAAATTAAATTTTCTAATCTCAGAGGCACTTTGAAAGACTTGAAGCATCAAGGGTGAAGATCTTCATGAAGGTCAAGTTGTAAAAAGCCAGAAGTTATGCCATCTGATTTCTCATTTGTTTTATTTTACAATGGAATGAAAAATGTTTTTTTAGCTCTTTAAGAACATCTGCTATAGCTATATTTTCGTCAAGTTTTAGTGTTTATATTGTATAACTAAAAGTGGTTGTTGCCAGATTGTCTCAAAGAATGAACATTGTTCAAAAACACTAAATCAGTATATGTTCACTATCTTTTGTAGTAGTGGAAGCAAAAAGTTTCCTTTGCATTCAGTTAGGCTGAGATTGTAATCTCTGGACCATTGCTCTGTGTAGTTAGGGAGAGATTTCCCTGCTTCTGTTTCTATATTTTTTCCGATAATATACCAGCATTCCTACCATTTTTATCGTTTTCTGTTGCTGTTTCATTACTTTATTTTTTGGTTTCTATCAATATATCTTTCAATTCATAGCTTATTGGAGCCATGTTATAATTAACTTTTGAGAAAAGTTGGCATCCCCTTTGACTATATTGTGTTTCTCAGCTGGTTAATTTTGCTTTTTCAGATAATGTTGTGAAAGTTTTATATTAGATGGTCTAGCTGTTTATGGGGGACAACATAACCCGTTATGAAGATCTATTACATTTTTGTCAATTGTATTTCCGTTTTCTCTTCTAAAATCAGGAACCCAGTTTGGTTAACTATGGTTACATCCTGAAATTTTTTAGGATAATACTTGGAACACTTACCATCATTCATACATATGGAATTTTTGTTTACCAACCCACAAAGTCCATGAACCATGTGGCTCTTAATCAAATTATACAATTTTGGCACTTTAATTGGATCAGAGACCTCAACACTAAAGATTTTGTCTATATCTTTTGGAGCTGGATACTTATCGGATGGATGCAAGAAAATAAGTATTCGTGTGTGTGTGTGACAAAACTTTTTTTTTTTAACTCAATATTGTACATATATGTGAAGTAAATGACAGACAGAGCAAATATTCATGGAAGTACTAATTTAATGATGGATTATGTCAAAAAAAAATTTTAGATAGTTGGCAATATTAAAATGGTAGACAAAGAACAATCAATGTATCGTCTGTCTCAAATTATAAGATGTTTTAGACATTACACACAAATTATAAAACTTAATTATTATTTTATTAGAAAGACAAATTATGCACAATAATGTTCCTCATAGTTCAAAGAATAAATAATAATAAAAATTTGAGAATATATTGAAAAAAATATTATTAATATTGCATTGAAAAGAGAAAGTGACTTACAATTTGAAATAGAAAGAGTAATTAATAGTATTTACATGTAAGTACTTAGCCTAAGACTCTCCGACTTACAATTTGGAACAGAAAGAGTAATTAATAGTATTTACATGTAAGTACTTAGCCTAAGACTCCTTAATTTGCAACGTCAGTAAGTTTGTTTTCAAATTTCATTTTAAAAACTCTTGCAATGACATATGGTTTATCTATCTTTCTTGTGGTTTCAGATTTAACGAACTAAGTACTCTTCAAATTTCTAGCCAATTTGAATTGCAAATAAGTGTTATGAATAGATAAATTTCAATTTACTACTTATTATTGTATCATCATAGTATAATTGATCAACAAATCTTCGATCTCTAACATATGTGTAGCGAGCGATTTTTGTCGGTGACGCGACCGCCTTATCGCTGGGTTTTCCTCACCGCAATGGTAGGAGGGGGTGCTACTTTCTGATTTCTTATTTATCCCATGAAGCTGGAAGGGAAAGGGAAGCTATCTAAAACTAACCTTGCATGCGAATATTTAACTGAACAAACGCTTTAAAGAGATTGGGGAGTCCGGAGTCAGGTTATACAATGGGGAGTTGTCAATTACCCATCCTATATGTGGTTATCCATAAGAGGTTAGCATTAGATTTCTCTTTGTACTTGATGGTGTTTATCCGGTAATGGGTTGGGAAAGTTTCTTGGGAAATATGAGAGAGTGAGTGAGTTTTTGTTTGATGTCCGGGCTTGCCCGAGGTTTTTGGTAAGGTACTAGACCTAAGTTTTGATTGGTATGAAGGTACTGGACCTAGAGTTTTTGATTGGTATGCTCGCTAATATTTCGCAATCTTATGCCTACGTATTCCCGTTTAAACGAAACAGAGAAATCAGAGCAATCGTAGTTCTTCCTATTCTGAGGGAGGAAAAAGATAATGTTTGGTGTCTTGTTCAAAGCCCAAGATTGAAGCTAAAAGGTTTGACTGAGAGAGAATTTGTCATCTCTAAAGAGGAATTGTTGATTTTTGTGTGCCTTGATCAAAGCCCAAGGTTGAAGCTAAGAGGTTGATTGACTCCACTGGGGAAATCCTTACCCACAGCCTAAGAGGAGGCTGGATAAGATCAACTAAACAAGAGAGGGTATATATTGGTGTCTTGTATAAAGCCCAAGATTGAGGCAAAAAAAGAGACTGACTCGTTGAGGATATCATTATACAAAGCCTAAGAGGAGGCTGAGAAAGGTTTTGACTCCGTCAGGGAGGTTTGTATGTGTCTTGTACAAAGCCCAAGATTGAGGCTGAAATAGGAGATTTAACTGAATCTGGTGAGGATATTTTTATGTGTCTTGTACAAAGCTCAAGATTGAGGCTGAAATGAGTTTGACTCTGCTTGGGAAATCATTCCTCAAAGCCTAAAAGAAGGCTGGGAGGAAATGGTTCTGCAGGGGAAGATAACTGTTCCAAGCTTAAGAGATGAAGATTTATGTCTTGTACAAAGCCCAAGATTGAGGCTAAAAGAGTTGGACTCAACAAGAGAGTGCTTTCATCTGTCCCGTACAAAGCCCGAGATTGAGGCTAAAAGGGTTGACTCAACAAGAGAGTGTTTTCATCTGTCCCATACAAAGCCCGAGATTGAGGCTAAAAGGGTTGACTCAACAAGAGAGTGCTTTTATATGTCCCGTACAAAGCCCGAGATTGAGGCTAAAAGGTGACGGACTCAACAAGAGAGTCTGAAAGGTGATTAACTCAACAAGAGAGTCTGAGAGGTGATTGACTCAACAAGAGAGTCTGAAAAGGTTAGCTCCGCTGGGGAGAATCATTGTACAAAGCCCAAGATGAGGCTGAAATGCTGAGGAAAGACCATTATACAAGGCCTAAGAGGAGGCTATCTTATGCTGGGGATTCTTGAGATCCCGAGGCATGTCCAAATGGGGAAATCAACTCTTGCTGAGGGTTAAAGAAGAGTTGGGTATCAGATGCTTTGACGTTCTGATTTTAAGCTGACTCTAGCTGGGGAAATTTAGGATGAAAGACTGAGTTTTAGATCCTAAGAGAGTTTTTATCCCTACTGGGGATTGATCGGGTGATCAGGGTTTCTTCCTATGTTTATAGGGAACTTGAGAATGTCTTTGAGACTAAAGGGGATTAGACTGTCCAAGTCTACTGGTGTGGAAGAGTTTTATCTTTTGTATGATGCCTCCAGGAGGAGGCGGGTGTTTTAAGGGATGAGAATCAACCATAAAATTGGTCAGAGGTTTGACACTGGAAAGACTGCTCTAGCAAAGGATGACTAAGTTCTGTCTTATACCTTTATGAGGTCTTCAGGGTCCTTGTATTAAGCCCAAGAGAAGGCATGAGAACTTCTAAGAAGCCGGAGGGGCCTTGTACAAAGCCCAAGAGGAGGCGGGGATGCTTTTAGGAAGCCCGTGGGTCCCAAACCAAGAAAAGTTCAAGAAATACTATTCACCGAGAATAGATCATTTAGTGAAAGTTCTAAGGTTTGAAGAAACTCAAGAGATGCTATTCACCGAGAATAGATCAACTCTAGGGAGTAGAATTTCTTTGACAATTTCTAGGGGTGACAGCCTGAGAAAAGGTTCACGAAGAATACTGCCTTTCTCTTTGTTCCATATTGTTTAAGCCCAAGAGAAGGCAAGACTGTATCTGGAAATCCTATGGGGATCTAGTTTTGACTGTATTTAAGAGTGACCAACATTGCTTTACCTAGTTCTAGACCTAGTTGTCGGGGAAAACTCTAAATAACTATCCTAGTATATATACAGTTGATATATGAAAATTATGTAAAAGGATATGAAAGAAGACTTACAGTGCGCAGCTTCCCACAATATAGTTATATATATGAAAACGAGTAAATGAAAGCGGTTAAAACTTACAGGTGAGCAAGCTTCTATGTTGTATTGTTAGTTGTTCAAAGAAATTAAAGAAAGTTTTGATAACAACATATATATATTTGAACCTAAATCAAAAGGGAAGTTGTTTTGAAAAGATTGTTGGGGCTTATACTCAAGGAGTGACCCAAGGTTTAACAGTCATCGCACCGTTGTTTTGAAAATCGCAGAGGGACTTATACAATGACTGAGGCCCACAAAGGTTTATTTACAAAATGGTTGGGTCTTACAACTCAAGGAGAGGCCCAAGGATGTTTTTAAAAATAAAGATGGGACTTACAACACGAGGGGAGGCCCAGATGATTTGTTTTGAAATGGCGATTGTAACGACCCAATTTTTGTGTGAGTTTTATTTAATCGAGTCGTTTGATTATTTTATTATTATTTTATTTTATTTTCGACTTTTATTTGAAAATATATTATTTTTCAATGTTGTGATATTTTATCGGGTTTTGGGATCGTTTGCGAGATAATTGAGTGTGGGGGTATTTTGGTCATTTTAGGATATTTTTCATTAAGTAAGAAAATAGAAAATAGAAGAGAGAAAAATAGAAAGAAAGAAAGGGAGAAGAAAGAAAAAGGAGAGAAAAGAGAAGAAGAAGAGAAAAGTGAGAAAAGCTTGGGAAATCAAAGAAAAATCAACTCCTAGAATCGGTTTAATTGGGTAAGGGTGCGAAACTCAATTATTGTATGATTGTGTATGATTATGTATGTGTATTTGTGATGTTTGTTGGATTGAAATGAAAATATTTGGTAAAACCCATTTTTGGTAAAATTGATTAGAAATTGATTAAATGTGTTGGAAATTATGTTTTTAGTGTTCATTCTTGTTGGTACATGATAGATACATGTTGCAATGCATTGTATTGGTAATTTTTCTGGGTGTAGGTGAAAATTGGAGTGATTTGGGTGAGAAAACGCAGAACCATGTTCTGCAGAAATTTTTCTGGTTTTTCCAAGTCATACGCGTATGGGGCATGTTCATACGCGTATGGACCTTGGCAATACGCGTATGGTGGGCGATTCATGGGCCAATACGCGTATGGAAGGTTATTTTGCTCGGTCATCTGCCCATTTGCGTATGATACGCGTAGCATTTCAGGGCAGTACACGTACGAGGTTGGGCATTACACGTACGGACTTTTACACGTGAACTTTGGGAAAAATGAGTCTCTGCTCATACGCGTATGGCACAAGGCAATACGCGTATGGACAGGACAATTGCAAAATGGGACTTTTCAAAATATCGTTTTTCGTTTTCTTTCATAACTTATGTTCCGTTTATCCGATTTTTACATTCTTGGTATCGTTGTGTAGCTATTAGACTGTACTTTCTCATTATGATGATTGTGAAATTGTTAGCCGATTTAATTATGTTGGAAAATCGGGAATAGTGTCGGTTGTCGACTTTTGTCGTTATACTTGTACGTAATTGATGTGTATCGTGCAAAGTGCTGTTGTATGATGTAAATGTATGTGTTTAGATGGGGTTGTGATGATTTGTGGTCGTATGGAAACTAAATGCATTGTTTTGGGCATAAGTGCAAAGTGTGATTTTGTTGATGTAGATGAATGTATTTATGTGTGCATATTAAATGTCATGGGTCATTGTATGCCAAGCATCATGATATGCATTGTTGAGACGTCCTGAGTGACGGTTTGGATTCCAGAGGGAATTCGCTATAACGTCGTGTGCCTTATACAAAGAGGTGTGAGCGATGATTATAGACGATCGTGTGCCCATGTGGAGTGTGAGCGATCGGGTCGTGTGCCTTATACAAAGAGGTGTGAGCGATCCATAAACGTCGTGTGCCTTATACAAAGAGGTGTGAGCGACGGGGAACATCGTATGCCCGACGGGGAGTTATAGTGATATAACAAGCGATGATTCCAACAGAGTTCCTGAGTGAACTAGTGATGAGAAACAATGGAAGTCGGTACCGCATGTGCATATGTATAGAGTCGTAGTGTCGGTCTCTTGCATTGCATAAATCATTATGGTTGCTTTATGTGTGGAATTGTGGATAGATGGGTATATGGATATGTGTTGTGATGGAAATATGAACTATTCCTTGTAATGCCTTATGTTTGCATTATGGCGTGAGTTGTGGTGAGAATCGTATATATGTGTGTATTTTTGTGTTATATATAATTGTATGCAATTATATTATGGTTGTTTTTCTCACCATTCTGCTGTTTTAAAATGCTCTATGAGGCATTGCAGATTAGAGTTGCTGGAGGTATTTTTGTGAAGCTTTGCGTCTTCATTCTTTTGTCGGTCGGCTCTGATATGTGACACCGGGTAGTTAGGGAGGCCGTTAGTGATTATTGTGTATTCTGTATATATATCTTTTGGCTTGTACATGTACAACTTGATGTATGGCGAACTTTTCATGTGATATATATGTATGTTATTCAGTTTTAGATTTTCTGCTTTTATTCTAAAATTTGAAATGTGGGTGTAAGGAACTGAGTTCCTCTGTTGATTGCTACCCCACTGTTGCATATCTTTATGAGCAGGTGTTGTATGTATTGTTTTCAATTTGATGTGACCCCTCGGTCTATGCCATGATAATTTAAATATACTCTGACGAAATTTTGAATTTTCTTTTATCGTTGGGGGTATAGATTGGGGGTGTTACAGCGATCGCGCCGAGATTTTTGAAAATGCGTTGGGACTTATACAATGTCTGAGGCCCAAAATTGTTTTGGTTGAAAAGGGGTTGGGTCTTACACTGTGATAGAGGCCCATGAGTGTTTGAAAAAGATTTGTTAGGGTGAAAATCGAAGAAACCCTAATTTCATCATTTTTAAAGTATTTATTCAAAGAAAATTTATTAAAATAATGAAACACCAAATAAGTTTGAATAAACAACTTGTGATTTTTGGTTCAGGGTTAAAAAATGATGCTTTAATTACAAGATGAATTAAAACCCATTTGGTTTTGATTTTCAAGATAAAAATTCACTTTTAAAATGTTTAAAAAATAATAAAAATGAATTTATTTACAAAAATACCAACTATATTAAAATAATAATATAAATTTGATTTTTTTGTAGAATAAATATTTTTAATATTTTTGTGATTTTTCAGAAAAAGAACCAATAAAAAATGATTAAAATTGAGAGAGAAATTAATTTTCCAAATCATTTAAAATAATATGACAAATATTAAAAAAGTGGAAAAAATGGTAAAAAAAAAATAGGGTCTGGGGCGAAGGGGATTCGAACCCCAGACCTCTAGGTTGCAGTGAGCGTCTTCTACCACTGGGGTGGTGATACGTTCGTGTATCAAAACCACCCCATAAATACTTAATGGGTGCCTTGTTTTAGGCCTGGCCAAGGCAAGGCAAGGTTTTGGTTCAAAAACGTAAAGGTTGTAACTTTCTCATTTCTTCATGGATTGGGACAAAATTTAGGTCTATCCTGCCTAGAATTTCACAAGGAATCCAATGGTGCCCTTGGTTTTTTCAGATGAGGTCCCTATTTTAAAACCCGATAGTGGTTTTTAAATAGGCCTCCATTTGTATTTTCTATGCTACCTCATGGTACATGTATGAATTACATGATGAATTGTTTCAAACACAACATATACAACATATATGGGATGTTTATGATCAGTGGATTTCAAAGCAATGCATATTTCAAGGAGTTCAAGTTGTGATGCTTACCTCTTTAGGAACTTTTTGTGCTATCTGCAAAGTTTCTTGTGCCAAAAGTAATTTGATACTTTAGACACTCTCAATTGATCCCTTAGAAGCTTTTAGAATGATCACACCCAGCTGGAATCCTCAGGAACAACTTTTGGCACTTTCTTGCAAAAGGGGCAAAATTGACCAATATGGCAACTCTCTCAAATGGTGTTCCTGATGAGAGGAACCATTTGGGACAGTTTAAGGATGATATTTGAAGTGTGTTTAAGGTTTTATCTGGTTTTGAAAGTGACTGAATCAAGACATGGCTTGAAAAATGCAAAAAAAAGTCCAATTTGAGGTTTTGAGAAGGGACTTTGTGATTTTGGTGTTACAGGTCGCATATGAGAGTTTGGACAACTTAGATACAACATATTGGATGTGTTTGGATCATGATTTGTGATGGAATTGCTCTCTAACTCAAAAACTCAGAGATACGTTGCAAAAGAAGGCATTTTGGCCTAAAGAGAGGGATTTTGAGGAAAGCATCAGTTTGGGTGCTTTGGTGTACTCAAACTGATCACAATTGATGTCTATGTATAGTGTGTCAAGTTTGTTTTGGAATCAATAGTGAATGGAGGCTACAGCAGGCCTTTGGCCAATGTTATGCAAAAGGAATCTCAAGTCACCTCTAGCCATTGACTTGAGATTAGGGCACAGGCTTTGTAGCTTTGGTTCAGAGATAAACTTGGATTGAATTCAGTTGGAATAGGCTCAGTTCATGCCACCTTGGTGCATCCATTGAAAGCTTGGAAACAAAATTAGAGTCTTGGCATCTTTTTAGCCTTTTTAGGTTTGGCATGCTACTTGTAGATTCTAGGACTTTGGAGGCTTGGAGATCAGATTATCCCCCTTGGATTTGATCCTCATCCCCCTTGGATTTGATCCTCAGATGTGTCCAAAATTATGACAAGGCTTAGATTTATCAGATTTGGACAAATCGAGCAAACGTGCTCAATTCTGCCTTAAAAAACCAGTTCAGGATGCCATGTTCCAAGGGTTGTATCTCCTTGCTCAAATGGAATTTGGAGATGATCTGGTACTTGTTGGATAGCCCTCATGGCATACTTCAACTTTGATGTCTACCCCTAGACCTGGTTTGACTTGGATCAAGGTGAAAAATGCCTCTACATTTTGGAAAAAGTAAGGCAGATTCTGACTTAGTGAAAATTTCACTAAGTGTTGGAAAAGTACCAATTTCATGTTTTCAGCCATTTTGATCACCCCATAACTAAAAATCCATGAAGAATTGGAATGAGATGTAGTTGACACTTTTAAAGTGTGTAATGAGAGCTACAAATCCAGCTTTGGACCATCCAAATGGTTGCTTGAATCTCAAGTTATGGTCCTTGGAAGTTGGTACCCTAGCCACTTTGTTCCATAACTTAGAAACTTTCTAAGTCTTTTATGGTTACCCCTTTTACAAGTTAACTCACTTTCTTTGATTTTTATTGATGAATGATGATTCAAATCACATATTAACATTGTTTTAGGGTTAAGGAACCATAATTGTGAAAAATTCCAAAAAGTCGAACTTGATTTTGTGCTCAGTTGACTTTTTATCGGATGAAATCCAAACTGTGCGATCCTTTGTGAAATCAAGTCCTTGACCTAAATCAAACCTAATGGATACATTCTATAGGTGTTATAGGGTGTATTGAATCATGTCCCAAGGTTTGGGAGCATGTCTTGGTCAAAAGTCAAAGGTACAGTTGACTTTTCCCTCGAAACCCTAATTGTGGTCCTAATGAAATTGAAACTTGTGGATTAGGCTTCTTGGATCAATCCATTATTGCAAATGGATCAATGTAGTGTATTGGAGACCCTCAAACCAAGTCTTGAGGTCTTGGCTCATGTTTTATCCCAAAAGTCAACTTAGGGGTAAATTAGGTCAAGAAACCCTAATTCCTGATTTTTGGGTAAATGCACTCCCTGAGGCTAAATTGACTTCATGATTGGGTCCATGAGGTCCCTTGGAGTATCTAGGGTTATGATTTGAAGCACTGGCTCATGCCCAGAGGAAAATTTCCATCTGGAGGCCTAAGTCGACCAAAACCCTAATTTGGTGACACTGGCGATCTTAAGGCTTGATCCACTTGGAATGCTGCAACTTTGTGCCTAATTCTTGATGTGGGAGTCCTCTTGATTCTTTATGGATGTTTGAGAGGTTAGACAAGTTGAAGATCATGTCATTTCTTGATTGATCCTTTGTCTAAGTGTCCTGAGAGGACTCAAAACCCTAATCCTTGATTGTGGTGAATACTCAAACATCTCTGAGGATATTGATGAGGCGTGATGGTTCATCCATATTGTGGTAATGATCCTCACAATGATGGGAAATATCGGTGGTCAAAATTTGGTGTGTGACAGATGCCCCTATTTAATCTTCTTGGACCCGGAGGTGCGAATGGCAAAGGTATTCGGGCATTTAGGGTGCAAGAGGATTAAATATCGGAATACCCAAAATTTTGATGGTGGTTATTGTCGCACCTCAAAAATTCATCGAAAATACGACCTTCGCGCAAAAGGCGCGGAAAATGGTTCGACAGAGTCGCCACCGAACTTTATTTATCCCAAAAAGAGGGAAAGGAAAATATCGAGAAAACCTTTAAGGAGTGGATAAGAACATGGTCGTCGCAACCACGTTCTGGGTTCGGGAGTCGGTTACGTGAGGGGAAGGTACGCGCACCCCCTCACGTCCGTTGTACTCAACGGGAACCTCTTGATTCAAATCGCGATACTCGTTAGCTAAGTTTGTTTATTTTCTTCTCTAAAATGAATGTGAAACGGTAGGATAAAAGGGAAAAGATACTAAGGGGAAATGGGGTGGTTTTAGGATAGGGTGCTCGGCAAGATTATCGCAATCTCGGGCCTACGTATGCTCATTCGGACGAGAATGAGAAATCAGAGCAATCGTAGTTCGACTACGGGGTTTGGCGGAAAAAGATGGTAGTGTGGAAAAGGTGGAAAAAAAAGGTAGCTCGCCAAGATCATCGCAATCTTGTGCCTACGTATCTTTATTCGGACGAGAATAAAGAATCAGAGCAGTCGTAGTTCGTGGTACGCCCACGAAGCAAGAGGGAGAGTTGGGTTGGTTTAGATGACGATTACTTGAACTTAAGGAAGATTCCTCGGGCCCAAGTAATCGGGAGAGTGAGTCAAAGATTTGGCTCTCTCTCTTTTTCATCTAAGGTGGTTGAGTCTTAAAAGAGGCGTCAATTGCTCACACACGAGTAAGAGAACTCGTACCCAAACAATCGAAGGGAGATCAAAGACTTGAACCCCCATTTTTCACCTTAAAGAGTTACGATAATCGTTAATTGTTTTTGGAGTTTGATTATGAAAATCCGCTTGACGTTGGATCAAGGGTTTATTTGCAAAAAGAGTTTGGTTTGAAGATGACTCGACGATGAATCGAAGGTTAGTTGAAAATGGCTCGACGACGAATCGAGGGTTTGGTTTGAAAAAAGGTTTGTTTGAAAATGACTCGACGACGAATCGAGTATTAGTTTGAAAATGGGTTGTTTGAAAAATGTCTCGACGACGAATCGAGGTTTTGGTTTGAAAATGGGTTGTTTGAAAAATGTCTCGACGACGAATCGAGGTTTTGGTTTGAAAATGGGTTGCCTATGTTATTCCCTAGGGGTGCTCCTAGTAAACAAACCACAATCAAAATAATATTAAGTGCGTACATCGGAATGGGGGAGGGATACATGTAAATTACAAGTGCTGACAGAAATAAATGGTCTCATTGTAAGGTAGCCCAAGAGAAAGCCGTGTGTGTGCGAGGTGTCCTAAACTAAACCTTGAGCAAGCGTCGAGCAAGTGATCATAATCAACAGTCCATTAGTTAATTGTTTTTATGGTTTCGATATTTGTTAATTGTTTTCGATAAATGGTGAATAAAATGAAATGAAAATGAATATGATACAATATGATAATATGTACAACAATAATATAATATAAAATGGACAAGATATAATATTGACATAAGAAAATAAAATTGGTCTCGTCTTAATCGCGATTTAATCGGTAAATTGATAATCGGATTTTTGACTTTCATTGACCCAAATAAAAGGATATAAAATGACAAAAAGGAATTAAATCGGAAAATGAATACAAGGCATAAAGGTCCCACCTTTATCGAGACTTAATCGAGAAATCGATAAATCGATCGATATTTGGGTTTTCATCGACCTAAAATAAATGTAAATGAACCAAAAAAGAATAAAAATTGAAAATGACATGAAAAAAAGTAAAGGTCTCACCTTTATCGAGATTAAGTCGAGAAATCGACAAATCGTCGATGTTTGGTTTTCATTGACCCAAAATACTAAAAAAATCTAAATAAATAAAATGATAAATATAAAATAAATTGAAATAAATGAACTAAAATGATAAATATTACATGAATCGAAGTAAAAATGAATAAAAAAAGGTAGGCCTCATATTAACCAAAATTATAGATCTATTTTCATAAATCCAATTTATGGTGGTTGTTATGTCATTGGCCCTAAAATCAAATGGAAATTTATAAAAACTAAATGCAAACAGAAAATGGAAATTAAACTTAAACTTCAAACTATCTTTTTAGAGAATCAAGAAAACATGAATAATATCAATAAAAACTAGAATAGAAACTAAGAATTAACAGGGAGGGGGCATAGGATTAAGGGTGTGCGAAACATATGTGGAATCATGTGGGCTTGTGGCCCATCATCCACTCAACAAAACAAACACGGTCCACCTCTTAAGAAAATACTTAAGTTTTACTAAGTCAACATAAAAACAAATAGATTTCAGCAGCAACAATAGCCAATGAAATGGGTTACGCTTAAAACATCACCATCATCGTTGTTTTCAACGTGAACCCAGAAAATTTAAAGAGATCAACGAATTGCTCTAAAAGCCATCAAAGAGAAAAAAGAAATGGAACGGTAAAAAACATCTCAACATAAACGACATCGTCGCTCATCCCAACCTTTCTTCGCTTCAGTAAGTTGTGCGAATCTCGCTTCTTCTCAAATTACTTCTCTTCATCTCGATTTCTCTCGCTCTACTCGGTTCTGTTCTTGGGTTTGTTCTGTTACCGCGAAATGGGTTTTTGGTTTGGTTGTTTCAATCTCATCTCTTCTCTCTTCGTCTCACTCTGTTTCTGTTTTCGATCTGGATTTGTAAGTACGATTTGGGGTTTTTGAATTTGTGATGTTTGAGGAGGTTTGAGAGTTTTGTGAAAGCTGTTTCGTTGTTGTTGTTGATGATTGAACGGGGTCGTTGAAGGATGGGATTTGGGGTTGAAGGGTAGAGTTATGAGGTTGGATGGTTTGTGATTTGATGGAGTGCGTTTGGCTATGGGTTTAGGATGGAGTGACGGCCAGAACAGTATGGTGGTGGATTTGTGTTTGTGTGAGGTTTGGAGGTGGCAATGGTGATGAGGGTGAGTGTGGATTAGATTAAGGTTGAAGGAGGTTGGGTGTCACCGGAAAATGAAACAGAGGGAGTACGGTTTGAAAGGGTGTGGTTGAACAGCGTGGGGGTGTTGGTTGATCGAAAGAGGGAAGAAGATGGTTCTCGTTGTTGTTGTTTCAGAACTGGGAGGGTTTTATGCTGAAGGTTGTTTCGGTTGTGGTAGAAGAAAAAATGAAGGTTCTTATTCAAACTCTCTCCTTCTTTTTTTTGTGAATTCCTCCTCACTATGTTCAATTTCAAAACTTGTTTTTGACAAGTCATTTTCCTGGTGCAGAGAATATTGCAGGTCATTGTTTTGTTGCTCTCGTATTGCAGAGTGTTGGTGAGATAGCAGGTCTGAGGTAGCAGGCTGTGGTTGTAACGTTGCTGTTATAGAGAGCAGTGGTACGGTTTTGTGCTGGGAGCGGGAAGACTTGTTGGAGAAGTTTGTTGCAAGGCTGTAGCTTGTGTTGGACTTGGCATGTTGTGGATTTTTTGTAGAATTTTGTAATATAAACCGAACTTGGGCCTTTATTGTTACGATGAAGTGTAATTTCGTGGGCTTTGGGTGATAGACTTTAAATTGAGGATAAAGGACTTGTATTTTGAATGGTTTCTCTTGTAGTGAAATAAAATAAAAAAGTACAAAGATAAAAGGATAATTATGGGCATTAAAATAGAAAAGTGGATAATTGAAAAAGAAAATGGATTAAAATGAATTTGTGAATAAAATGGATTAGAAAAATGAACAATAGATATGTTTGGATATGAATGGATTATAAATATGAATGATGGGTATTAAAGTGGAAAAGATAATAAAATGGGTATAAATGGATATTTAGATTATGGATAAATAAATGGATATGGATGGATAATTGGATATGGATGGATAATGGTAAAAAAAAATGGTTAAAAACTAGATATGACTTAAAAATAAAAAAGGATAAAAACAAAAGAGGGATGAACATATTTTTTGGATTTTTCTGAATATGGTTAGTGGGTGGGTGTACAGATGAAAACATATACAGGTAGGACAAATTTGGGGTATGACAGTTATGCATGGCGGTTTGATCTTTCATCTTCTTTTGCTAAGCAATGATGCTTAGAAAAGGTGAAACTTCCCCTCGATCCTAGTTTCTTTCCAAGGAACTGGTCTTAGTTTCTGAAATAAACTTCCCCTTGATCCTAGTTTCCTACCAAGGAATTGGTCTAAGTTATTTGAAATAAACTTCCCCTCGATCTTGGTTTCCTACCATGGAACTGGTCTAAGTTTCTGAAATAAACTTTCCCTCGATCCTGGTTTCATACCAAGGAACTGGTCTAAGTTTCTGAAATAAACTTCCCCTCGATCCTGGTTTCCTACCAAGGAACTGGACTAAGTTTTTGAAATAAACTTCCCCTCGATCCTAGTTTCCTACCAAGGAACAGGTGTAAGTTTCTTTTGTCAATAAACTTTCTTGACAAGGGACGCTGTTTGTTAGCGGTTTTCCTCAAACTTCTCGCCGAATTTTCCTGGGGAGATGCCATTTGATGGAAAAAGTTTTGATGTCAGACTTGCTGGGAAAACCCATTCATCTGAGCTGTAGAGGTGCACAAACTTCTCTGTATGGAGACGTCATTTGTCGACTCTACTGGGGAAAATAAGTCTCTTGAGAGACTGTTTCCCGCTTGGGGATATTACATCATACTTTTCCCCGAGATCTTCTCGGAGAAATGCCATGTGATGTAACCCAATTTTGAGGTGCTGATGACTTCATTAACATTGACTCTCTTGGAAAGAAAAATCAATGTGTTGCTGAGAGCCTTTGGTTGTGAGGCTTTCTTTGGGGATTTTCCTTAATCCGGGAAAGTGAAGATATCATCTTCAATGGCGAAGAGTGACATTTGTCAAAGGTTTTCTTGTTCTTCAGAGATTCAAGTTATCAAAGTGGTTGTAGACCGTCTCCATCCCAGAAATAAACTAGGGAAAAAGGTAGTTCAGACCAAACATTTCCTAACGAGGAAAGAACTGACAACTCGATTGAGAGGACCTTTATCACTTGGGGATAAGACTGACCAGAGTGACAGTGAAGTAGTGTGAATGTGAATGTGAATCAATTACGCATGATGTATGTATGTTTATGCTGACAAAACTGACGCAACATATAGACGAATAGATGAACACGACTGGATACTCGGCCACTGCGGGGGACGAAGAAATACCATTTGTTCCAGATAGCAATTCTGCCTTGCTTAGGAGAAATAGTTCCGGTGGGGAACAACGTTTGTCAGGCTTAAGAGATAAGAACTCGGTCGGGGGTGTCGGACGGAGCATTCGCATCTGACACAGCTGATCCTTCATTCAGGCGTACTGGTCTAGAAGGAGTACTTTGATTATGCACTTTGAAGCTTAATCGCCTTTGGAGTAGCGATCGATGTTCCTTCGATGTTCAACAGTCAAAAGAAATTGCCATCTTTATTTTAAAAGCAGAAAAATGTTGAAAAGTAAATTCATTTTTGTTTTATTTCAAGAATCGTTAATCATGTTAAAATGTCATTTTGTAAAGCTAAAACAAATAAGAATTGTAAACAAAGTACTAGGGCTCGAATTTTATTGATAGGATGGAAATCCGCCAAGCGCGTGATCCCATAGAGTATTTACAAAGTTTAAAAAATGGTAATTTAAGGGAAAAGGGATACATTGAAACATAACTACCGATATCCTTCTACCAACTTTAAATTCTGGACATCCTGAGCTTCCGTCGAAGATGACCTTGACTGGAGTTTTCCTGATGGATGGCATTACTGCTGCTGGGGGATTTGCCCCTTTGTTGGACGTAGTTACTTGCCATTAATCCCTAATTTTTATCTGGATTGTACTTTGAGATTTCCAATCCATCGGGATGATTTTTTTTATTATGTCTCTAACTTTTGCCTGGACTGCCCTTTCGGGTTTTTAATCCATCAAGACGTTTTTTTTTTTTAATTTAGGCGAAGTATTTCTTGCCTACGTCAACATTTGTGGGGTAGGCAAATTCTTCTCCATCCATGGTTGCGAGTCTCAAGGCGCCACCTAAGAAAGCTTTCTTGACCACATAGGGGCCGTCATAATTCGGAGTCCATTTTCCTCGAGAATCAGTGAGGAATAATTGTATCTTCTTAAGCAGCTTAAAATTGGCGCGCATGTCGCGGTCATGAGGGATATAAATCTAGAAATATAGTTCAGACGTTCCAGGAATCCTCTGACTTGTTTCTCAGTCTTTGGAGAAGGCATTTCTTGAATGGCCTTGACTTTGTCAGGATCAACCTCAATTCCTTTCTGGCTGACGATGAACCCTAAGAGTTTCCCTGAACGGACACCAAATGTGCACTTATTGGGATTCAAGTGGAGTTTGTACTTTCTCAGACGCTTGAATAGATTTAATATGTGGGTCTCATGCTCTTCTTCTGTTTTGGATTTGGCAATAATATCATCGACATACACTTCTATCTCTTTGTGTATCATGTCATGAAAGAGAATATTCATGGCCCTTTGATAGGTTGCCCCGGCGTTCTTCAAACTGAATGGCATTACTTTGTAACAAAAAGTGCCCCATGGGGTGATGAACGAAGTTTTCTCCATGTCATTCGGTGCCATTTTTATCTGTTTATAGCCCGAGAACCCATCCATGAAGGAGAAGACTTTGAACTTTGTTGTACTGTCTACCAGCATGTCTATGTGCGGTAAGGGAAAGTCATCCTTTGGATTGGCCTTGTTTAGATCTCTGTAGTCTACACACATTCTGACCTTTCCGTCCTTTTTTGGAACGGGTACTATGTTGGCTAACCATTGAGGATATTATGATGTGGCGAGGAAACCCGCATCAATCTATTTTTGTACTTCCTCTTTGATTTTGATGGCCATGTCTGGATGAGTCCGTCTCAACCTTTATTTTACTGTCGGATATTCTGATCTTAATGGTAGATGATGTTCCACGATGTTGGCATCCAACCCTGGCATATCCTGATAGGACCAAGCGAATACATCGGGAAATTCTTTGAGAAGTTTTATCAAACCTTCTTTGACAGTCGGACTGAGCAATGCCCCAATCTTGACTTCCTTTCTCTCTTCTTCTGAACCCAAGTTGACCGTTTCCAACGGCTCTTTGTGAGGTTCTATGGACCTTTCCTCTTGTCTAAGTAATCGGGAGATCTCTTCTGGAATTTCTTTGTCATTTTCTTCTTCAGCCTCAAATACCGGGAATTCAAAGTTGGGAGAAGGCATTGGACCATATGTTTCAATGGGTTTAAAACAAGCAATCTGCATGACGTGATGATTGTTTTTAGAAGAGATAGAGAGAATACAAAAGTGTGTCCAATTTATTTTCTGAAAAATGCTTGTTTTTGTTATTTTGAGTTGTTTTTTAGGATTACCATTTTCTGAAAAAGCGAAAAGAGAAAACAACAATAAATGCGGAAATTACATAACGACATTATTTTATTTATGATTTGGTCGATTCTTGAAACTACAGCCCTATAAAACAAAACTCTGTCGCTTTGGGCAAAGCAAAGAGGTACATTTACAGAAAGTGAGCCCTATCAAAACATACGTTCCACCTGGGCAGGGTGAAAGGTTAAAGATGACAATTACTTAGACTTATAGACGACTTTTGGGACATCTACAATAACCCATTGGCGGCAAACTCGGTGAATCAAAAATTCTGGTACCTTCTTTCTTGGTTTATCTTCAGAAATGACGCTGATTTCTGGTGGAGCAGGATCATTGGAATCTGTTTCCTAGGTAGAGTTGTCGTAGAGGAACTCTTCTGTTGTATCTTACACAATGTTTGTACTCTCAGGTAAATCTCCCCATCCAGTTGGCTGGATGTCTTTGAGCCTGATACGAGAGGTTTCAGGAGTGGTGTACTTGACCAAGTAGTCAAATTTGCCACTCGGTTGTCCTAAGGTGTTCCACACTTCTTTGGAACTAGAGGAGTCATCTCTTTCGATGACATTGACCTCAGGCAAAGCATAGTTAATGAACCCTAGCCCTGCAATCTTTGCAAATTCATCGTCGTGCTGGATATTTTCTGAATGCCCTGAGTAATGTACCATGATTTGGTGGGGACGCTAGTATTCTTTTCAATGATGAGCAGCTGATATGCATCGTTGGGCTGAATTTCTTGTCCCAAGTCTCCTGGGTACGGCTGCCAGATAGGCAGGCCATCCATTGGGCTATAATAGTTATAGTCAAAGTTGTCTTTCATCAGAGTGTCTTCCTCTAATGAGTTTAGCGGAGCACTGCATCCTTCTGGATCACAATCTCCGTATATCATTTTGACGTCTGACCTTGGTATAAATCTCGGACTCTGTACGGGATAGAAAAATGGCGTAGGCACCTCTTCCTGAGACATATAACCGTCCTCGTTAAGGTAGGACTTCCATTCTTCATCTGTATCGAAGGAATCACCCTCGTTGATGGTATGCACTTCTTGAGACACTGGGTGAAGAAAGCCTCCACTGTGGAAGAAGTTCTTAATAGGATGAAGACTTTCATCGTTAGTGGCATTCTAGGTACAGGTTAAGGAAAAACCAAGACCCTTCTTTGTTTTGTTATTCGTAGGAATGACAAGTTGTCCCTATCCTTTCGCATTGTTACTATTGATCACTTTGAGAGCATCTCTGTACGATGAAATTGACGTTCCTTTTTCTGATTGGTTGTCATTGCTCACCAAAAGTGCTTGGAACTGGGTTCCAACAACCTCCTCTGGTTCTACACAAGTGGACGATGATAAGTTACTCACAATCAAGGCTTGTTCTCCACAAACTGTGACTATTTGGTCGTTCTTAACGAACTTCAGCTTTTGGTGAAGCGTCGAAGTGACTGCCCCAGCCTCGTGTATCCAAGGTCTTCCTAACAAACAGTTGTATGCTGCCCGGATGTCCATGACCTAGAAAGTAACTTGGAACATGTGAGGACCGATAATTATGGGAAGGTCGATTTCGCCGATAACTGTTTTTCGGGATCCGTCAAATGCTTTGAGGATGACCTCACTGCCTCTCATCAGAGATCCTTTAAATGATAGTCGCACTAAAGTGGACCTCAGCATAACATTCAGAACCGATCTGGCATCGACCAGTATGCTGGCTAAAGCATCGTCCTGGCAGTTGACTGTAATATTGAGCGCCACATTGTGACTTTTGCCTTCTTCTGGCAATTCCTCGTCACTAAACCCCAAGTTGTTGCGGGAAGTGATGTTGGAGATGATGATGTCGAATTGTCTTATCGTTACATCCTGTTCCATAAAGACTTGTTCTAAGACTTTCTGTAGGGCCTCTCTGTGGGCTTCAGAACTGAGTAAAAGAGACAGCACAGAGATTTTTTAAGGAGTTTGAAACAGCTGGTCAACGATGTTATACTCACTCTTTTGGATGAGCTTCAGCATCTCATCATTGTTCTTTGAAAGGACGGGATCACTGGTTTGCCCAATTAGTTGAATGGGAACTTCTGTCTGAGGTTCCTGTTCTTTGCTGGGTTCTCCAACTCCTTGGTTTAAGATCGGACCGCTCCGTGTTACTCGACTGATGTCTGCAATATTCACGACGGAGGGTAATGGAGTTTCCTTTCCATTCTCAATTGTTGTTGCACCGTATTTGTAAGGGATAACCTTATCGGATTTGTACGGTACAAGTCCCGGCAGATAGGTAACTACAGGGGCCTTCTGATTTTTCTGACCATCATAGCCGGGCTCAATTGGTTCGAGGTTGAGAATCCTTCCACCCTCAAGAGGAGCTCTTGATTCACGGAGTAAAGGGATTATCGCACCACATCTTTGGCCACTTATTGCTTAGGGATTAAGACAACATCTTTGCCTTGATCAGGATGATAGTTTGACATTGAACCAGAACTTGACCACGGTTGAATTTCCTTATGGTCCAACTGGCCTTGAAGGGCTGCTCGCACGAGGTAGCATCCTTGATTATCCTCTGAGCACACTCTACAGCGCTCATAGTTGTGTGGTGGCACCCGACCAAGTCTGCTTTGTATGCAGTGTAACCTCACTAGGTCTGTTTCCATGGATCGAACGTCCTGATTTTGATGCCTAGTAGGGTTCCCATCAGCCATACTGCTTGATGGTCCTGTATCTTTGACCAGACGTCCTTCTCGGACTGCTTCTTCAAGACGAACTCCCATGCCCACCATCTCAGTGAAGTCGCTGGGCGCACTGGCGACCATTCTGTCATAGTAAAATGAGCTCAAGGTTTTCAAGAAGATCTTTGTCATCTCTTTTTCCTCAAGAGGTGGACAAATCTGAGCGACAATTTCACGCCATCTCTGAGACTATTTCTTAAAGGTTTCCTTGTCCTTTTGCAACATGGCTCTAAGTTGATCACTGTCTGGTGCCATGTCCAGGTTATACTTATATTGTTGAACAAAGGCAGTGCCAAAATCTCTGAAAGTGATAATCTTAGTGCGGTTTAATCCCATGTATCATTTGAGTGCGGCACCGGTTAAACTATCTTGAAAGTAATGGATCAGTAGCCGTTGGTTCTCTGTCTGAGTTGACATTTTTTGAGCGTACATCACCAAATGACCTTGAGGGCAAGAGTTGCCCTTGTATATCTCAAATTCTAGCACCTTGAATTTGTGCGGAATTTTCACATTGAGGACCAAACAAAGGTCTGCGGCGTCCTTTCTGAATAGATCCTGACTGCGAATGGCATGTAGTTCCTTATGCATCTCCAGGAAATGTTCCTGGAATTCCTTCATTCTGTCGTTCATACTTTCGTTTCCAACAGAAGGTATTTGTGGAATCTGCCCTTCCTGGATAGTGTGCACCACGGGTGATGGTATAGTCATTACGACAGTGACTCTGGGTGCTTCCCTCTCCCAAAGTTTATAACCTTTAGGAGTTGCTATCATGCCCCTTGCATCTTCGCTTTCCCAAAGTTTGTAACCTTCAGGCCCATCGGCTCCTGCTGCAGTTTCCGGATCATCCGTGATCGGCGGAATATATCCTTCTGGGATATAGTTATGTGGCATGCCCCAGGGACGATCTTTAGGCATGTTATACTGAGGATCATACTTTTCCACTATGGGCGTCGAGGTGATCTCTGAGATCACAGTCCTTTGTATCTGAGTTGCTGCCAGAGCTTGTATGTCATTGTGAAGTTTTCTCATATCTTCTTTCAGAGCGTCAAGTTCTTCTCTCAACTCTCTGTTCTCTTCCTCGAGATTATCCATCTTCTTTTGTCGATTGGTTCGAGTATTGTACGAATGAGACAGTTTGACTCTAGAACCGAGACACAAACATGAGATTCGTAGGTAATAAGAATGCGTTATGTGAGAATGATGAATGATATGCAATGATTATATTAATTAATTAAATTTTAATTAAAAGAGACTTCAACAATTGGATTGCAAATATCATACAATGGGGAAACCCCGTTTTATTGAATTCAAAGATTGGAGAAATGGAAATACAGTAATCTACAAAGTGCTGTAAAAGGAAATGTCTAAACTTATGGATCCTGAGTCTTCTCCGAGGAGGGCTCAGGTGCTGGTTCTGGTACTTTCCTTTTCTTTGACCGGGGCTCTTGAGCCGTTGTCGGGTTGTCATTCCTTTGCCAAGTGAAAGGAGCGAGCAAATTCCTTTGGTCATCTTGATTTTCTACAGCATGTTGCTCTAAAATCTCGATCAGAGCATCTTTTTCTTTTAATAGTTATTGTATTTTGTTACACTCCACATTGAGAATACAGTACTTGTTTTTCCAAGACTTCTTCTCTTGTTGAACTTTGTTGAGGGTAACCTAAAGCTTTTCCGTATCAGACATAAAATAAAGAACAGGTTCCTTTAACGGAAGAACTTCTTGACGAGGGTATGGCATCCTCAGCTTGAGAGCTCTAGTTTACACCCAGTGGAGATAAGGTTCCACCGAGACACAATCTGGTTTTCCTAGAGACTCTCTTCCTTTCCTGTGAACATGTTTCCAGGCATGCACTAATTCTATCTTTAGTGCCCTGTCACTTTCTCCTTCCTTGAAAAAAAGACCTTCCAGATGAGCATTACGCAGGACATGCCTCATCGGGTATCCGAATTGATGACGAACTAAAACTGGATGATAGTTGATTCCTCCTTTAGTTCCCATGAGGGGTACATTAGGGAAGTTTCCACAACGGTCAATGATTCTGATCCCGTCATAGATTCGATTATACCAGTCTATGTCAGAGTTGGTAAGAGACATGATTCTCTGTGACCAACGCATAGTACTCTTATGATCCCAAAAAGCAGCAAACTTGGGTAAATGGGAAGTGAACCATTTGTATAGCAAGGATACACAGCATGTGATCATTCCTCTGCTGTACAAATTCCTTAAGTGTACAAAATGATAAGCATCTGCGAGAAAGGTTGGCACAGGGTTTCTAATTAGAAAAGTCTTAATGGCATTGATATCAACGAAGTCATCAATGTTGGGAAACAGAAATAACCCGTAGGTGAGCAGAACAAAGACGTTCTCGAAAGCAGTCATGTTCCCTATACTAGAAAAGTACAGAGCTTTCTTTACCAAAAATTGAGCTGGTAAACCTTGGATTCCACCCTTAGTGGTCATGTGAGTCCTGACTTCTGACTCGTCCAAATAGATTGCTCTTACAATGGTTTGATCCTTTGGAATTTTTTCCAGTCCAGAAAGGGGAGCTTGGTCAGTGATAAGTAAATCAATCAGGTGAGAGTACTCCTCCAGTGTTGGTGCTAGTTGATAATCCAGGAATGTGAAACAGTGATATACCAGATCGTAGAATTGAATTAGTGTAGCCAGTATTCCTTCAATTACATGGACCCTTAACAAAGACAGTAGTCCTCCATACTTAGCTCTGAAAGCATCAGGGTTAGTGATCATCCTTGCAAAACCTCTTAAATCCTCTAATCTTGGAACCTTGAAGGTATACTTGTGAGTCTTCCTTCTACCAAAATCCATAACGTAATCTTTTTCTCTCTGACATTTGCAATCATTGTCTTAGTTTAATTTGAAAAAGAAAGACTAGAAGATAAAATTTTTCTTTGTTTAAAGTTTTTTAGATGAAATAAATGCATGAATGCAACACACAAAAACATAGAAAAAACACGGGGTCAAAGGTTCGGTGTCATGAAGTCATGGCTCTACCCATCCCCAAAGGTTGTACTGGTGATTTTTTGTACCTGTCCTCAAAATCATTGACCCCTCTTGGGATAACAACAGAAGGTTGGTTCACCCGAGCGAGCTGCAGTATCTTAGAGTAATCTTAAATAAGAGTAGTATCGCGTGACAACTATTTTCGATAGCTTCTGCACTACAAAATAGTAACAAGGTCTCAACCTACTAAATCCTCAGTTTCAAGGACGCCACAATCGAACAATCTACTTTCAACAACCAAAATCGTATAGGAATTGAATCTGCAAAGGGTATCTCCACTGATTCGATGGTCTACTGGGGTCTCGTATTCAGGAGTCACTCCCTATAAGATTACCCGTCTAATGCCATCACTTATCTTAGGTGTCACTCAGACTTTCCAGATGCGGCATCACCCGCAGTCCCATTAGCAGAAAAATAAACACGGATATCAAGTAGGAAAAGTGATATATATTTTTATTCCTAAAATTAACATCCTAGACCTCTTAAGAGCTATAACCCTAGTCCTATACAGACAATGAGTCCCCAGCAGAGTCGCCATTTTACTATTGGAAAATGGGGGCGATGATGACTAAGGTAAAATAGATCATACAGTGACTCCCCAACAGAGTCGCCATTTTACTGTTGGAAAATGGGGACTATGATGACTAAGGTAAATAGATCATACACTGAGTCCCCAGCAGAGTCACCATTTTACTGTAGCGAGCGATTTTTGTTGGTGACGCGACCGCCTTATCGCTGGGATTTCCTCACCGCAATGGTATGAGGGGGTGCTACTTTCTGATTTCTTATTTATCCCATGAAGCTGGAAGGGAAAGGGAAGCTATCTAAAACTAACCTTGCATGCGAATGTTTAACTGAACAAACACTTTAAAGAGATTGGGTGGTCCGGGGTCAGGTTATACAATGGGGAGTTGTCAATTACCCATCCTATATGTGGTTATCTGTAACACCCCTAATCTATACCCCCAGGCAATTAAAGCGATAACAAATAATCAGAGTATAATTAAAACATTCACGACATAGACGGATGCATCACATCAATTGATATAAAATACAACCACCTGCTCATATAGATATGCAACAATCAGGTAGCACATAACAGTGGAACTCTGTTCCTAACACCCACAATTCAGAATACAGAATAAAAGCGGAAAACCTGCAACTGAATCTCATATATATATAACGTAAAAGTTTGTCTGTCATATACAGAGTCATACATGTACAATCCAAAAAGATATATATACATATACATATAAATCACAAACGATCTCTCCGACTACCCGGTGCTACATATCAGAGTCGACCGACAAAAGAATGAAGACCTAAGCTTCACAAAAAGACCTCCAGCATCTAATCTGCAATGCCTCATAGAGCATTCAAAACAGCAGAAAGGTGAGAAACACAGTCATAATATAATTGCATACAATTATATAATAACCCAAGAATACACATGTAAAACATTCTCACCACAGTTTATACCATAATTCAAACACAAAACAACACAATGCATATCTCATATATCCATCACCAAGGCATATCAATCATGCTCAATGCATTTATCACCCACATATATATATTTCAACTCATCAATTCCATTCACCATTCCACACATAATCAATCCATTCATGATTTATGCAAATGCACAGAGACCGACACAACGACTCTATGCAATGTAATGCGGTACCGTTCCATCCATCATCTCGTCATTAGTTCACTCAGGAACTATTGGAATCATTGCTTGTTACTTAGTGTAACTCCCCGTTGGGCAAACGATGTTCCCCGCCGCTTTAGGTCCTCTTGGTATAAGGCTCACGACGTTTATGGGTTGCTTTAGGTCCTCTTTGTATAAGGCTCACGATCCGATCGCTTTAGGTCCTTTTTGTATAAGGCTCACGATCGTCTATAACGTCGCTTTAGGTCCTCTCGGTATAAGGATCACGACCATTATAGCAGATTCCCTCTAGAATCGATTCGTCGCTCATACCCACTAGGGCACACGACATCACAAGAATGCATATCATGATGCTTGGCATACAATGACTCATGACAATCAAATGCATACATATATACACCCATGTGAACCATCTCAACAACAATAATCATGCTTTGCAATCAAGCCCAAAACAATGCATTTATTTGTCATAAGACCACAAACCATCATCACAACACTTCATCATATATATTCACATCATATAACAGCACACAACCTATATATTATATATCAAAAGCACCTTGCATGATAACACATCAATTACACACAATTACGACGGTAAAAGTCGACGGAACGACACATTTCCAAATTCTCGACATAATTAAATCGGCCACAAATCTCAAAACCATATTTTTAAGAAAGAACATCTCACTGGCTTTCTAATGGTACCAAGAATGTCTCGATCCGAGTTACAGATCAAAAGTTATGAAGGAAACAAAACTGCACAAACTGTCATGTTCGCTAGGTGAACCTTCTAGCGAGCATTCGCTACCACCTTCACTAGGCGAATGTCCAGGCGAAACAACAAACAGACCAAAATAGACACAAAGTTCACTAGGCGAACTCCTTGGCGAACCTTCGCCTTGCCTTTCGCTTCGCGAACCTCTGGGCGAACCAAGGCAGCAGCAACCAGAACTGAAAAGATACAAAGTTCGTTAGGCGAACGTCGTTGGCGAACATTTGCTGACCTTCACTGACGGGTTCGCTAGGCGAACCCTCGAAAATCATTCGCTTTCGCTTCGCCCCAGGTTCGCTAGGCGAACCATGGAAAACTCAGAATTCTGCAGCGCTGTTAGGGGTCCAAAAACAATATTTCTTCAACCAAAATCACTTCCAAACCATAACATAACCACTAAAACATACCACAATCATAACCACAAGTATCCTACAACAATTATATCACATTCCAACCGCGAAAACATCGATTCCTATCCATTTTCTCATTTCCAACCTAGAAGTGAAAACTATGGAAAGACAAGTAAACTTCAAACACACACATACATATTCATACACAATGATAAGATAATCGAGTTTCACACCCTTACCCGATTAATCGTGATTTCAATAGTCGGTTGAATCGTTTTCTTCCTCCCCAAGTTTTTCCTCTTTTCTCCTTTTCTTTCTCTTTTCCTTCTTCTCTTTTTCTTTCTCTCTATTTTTCTCTCTATTCTATTTCTAAATGAAAAACAATATCTGACCAAGACAAAAAGACCAAAATACCCCTACACTCAATTTTCTCGCAAACGTTCCCACAACGCGATAAAACATAATAACGATAAACATAACACATTTATCAAGAATAAAATAATATAAAGACCAAAAATAATTAAATCGACTCGATTAAATAAATCTAACTAAAAACCAGGGTGTTACAACTCTCCCCCACTTAGAAATTTTCGTCCTCGAAAATATTACCTGAGACGAACAACTCCGGATACGACTCCCGCATCCGACTCTCTAACTCCTAAGTCAAATTGCCCTCAGCAGCGCCTCCCCACGTTACTTTCACAAGCGCAATATCCTTGCCTCTTAACCGCTTCAACTCGCGATCCAAAATCCTCACCGGTAATGCCTCAACCGTAAGGTTCTCCCTTACCTCAACCTCATCCATCGAAATCACATGCGACGGATCTAGAACATACTTACGAAGCTGTGAAACATGGAACACATCGTGTAAATTCGAAAGATTCGGCGGCAACGCCACCCGATAAGCCACAGCACCCACTCTCGCGGATATCTAGTAAGGACCAATAAACCGATAAGTAAGCTTCTTCGACTTCAATGTACGCCCAACACCTGTCACCGGTGTAACTCTCCGAAATACATGACCACCCTCTTGAAACTCAAGATCTTTCCTCCTTCGATCATGATAACTCTTCTGCCTACTCTGAGAAGCCTTCATTTTTTCACGAATAAGTTTCACCTTTTCCGTAGTTTGTTGAATTAACTCCGATCCAACCACCGAACTCTCACCAGATTCATGCCAACACAACGATGTTCGACATCTCCTTCCATACAACGCTTCAAAAGGTGTCATTCCAATACTCGAATGGAAACTGTTGTTATACGTGAATTCCACCAACGAAAGATAACTATCCCAAGCACCACCTTGCTCAAGAACACAAGCTCTCAGCAAATATTCCAAGGACTGAATAGTTCTCTCGGTCTGACCATCCGTCTGAGGATGATAAGCAGAACTCAATCTCAACTTGGAACCTAACGCCTTTTGCAAACTCTCCCAAAATCTGGAAGTAAACCTCGGATCTCGATTTGAAACAATACACAACGGAACACCATATAATTTCACAATCACACTGATATAAATCTCAGCCAATCTCTCCAAAGAAAAATTGATGTCAATCGGAATGAAATACGCCAATTTAGTCAGCCTATCCACAACCACCAAAATGGCATTATGTCCCCTCTGTGTATTCGGCAAACCCTGTCACAAAATCCATAGAAATGCTGTCCCATTTCCACTCGGCAATATCCAACGGCTGCAATAATCCACTAGGCTTCTGATGTTCTACCTTTGACTTCTGACACGTCAAACACGCATAAACAAACTGAGCCACATCTCTCTTCAATCCAGACCACCAAAAGATCTTCTTTAAATCTTGATACATCTTATCAGCTCCCGGATGTATACTCAAATTACTCCGGTGTCCTTCCTCTAAAATCATCTTTTTCAGTTCCGAATCATCAGGAATACAAATTCTACCACGGAACCTCAAAACACCCTTATCATCCACCTTAAAGTCACCATTCACACTTCGATCTCCAACCGTCATCAAATCAACAAATTTCACATCCAACTTCTGTCTCTCGCTAACGGTCAACAGAAAATCATTAGTAACCTTTAACATACCAAGCCTCACGCTATCAGATGTCAATTCACACACCAAACTCAAATCTTTAAATGCTTCCAAAAGTTCCCACTCTTTAACCATCAAAGCAGACATATGCAAAGATTTTTGGCTTAACGCATCAGCCACCACATTAGCTTTACCAGGATGGTAATTCAAGCCAAAATCGTAGTCCTTCAAAAATTCCAACCATCTCCGTTGCCTCATATTCAACTCTTTCTGATCAAACAAGTATTTCAAACTCTTATGATCACTAAAGACTTCGAATCTTGCACCGTAGAGATAATGCCTCCAAATTTTCAACACAAAAACCACAGCCGCTAATTCCAAATCATGAGTAGGATAATTCTTCTCATGAATCCTCAATTGCCTCGAAGCATAAGCCACAACCTTACCTTCTTGCATCAACACTCCACCTAAACCAATCAAAGACGCATCGCAATACACCACAAACAGTTCAGTAGGATTCGGTAAGATCAAAATCGGAGTTGTAGTCAATCTTCTCTTCAGCTCACTAAAACTTTCCTCACACTGAATATCCCAAATGAACGCTTGACCTTTACAAGTCAACTGGGTCAAAGGAAGTGCTAACTTGGAAAAGCCTTCAGTGAACCTTCAATAATATCCAGCTAAACCCAAAAAGCTTATAATTTCAGTAACAGATCTAGGAGCCTCCCATTGTAGAACAACATCTACTTTAGATGGATCCACAACAATACCATTACCTGAAATCACATGCCCAAGAAAACTCACTTCCGATAACCAAAACTCACACTTGGACAACTTGGCATAAAGTCTCTTTTCCTTCAAAATTTGCAATACAATACGCAAATGTTCCGCATGTTCCTCCCGAGACTTAGAATAAATCAAGATGTCATCAATAAACACAACAACAAATTGATCCAAATGCTCATGGAAAATACGATTCATATACTCCATAAACACACCCGGCGCATTAGAAACCCCGAACGGCATCACAGAATATTCGCAATGACCGTAACGTGTCCTAAAAGTTGTCTTATGAATATCTTCCTCTTTCACTCTAATCTGATGATAACCTAACCTCAAATCAATCTTACTAAACACACACGCACCTACTAACTGGTCCATCAGATCATCAATTCTCGAAAGAGGATACTTATTCTTAATCGTCACCTTATTTAGCTGGCGATAATCAATACACAATCGCATACTTCCATCTTTCTTTTTCACCAATAAAACTGGAGCACCCCAAGGCGATACACTCGGCCTCACAAACCTCTTTTCTAACAATTCATTCAACTGCTTCTTTAACTCAACCAACTCAGATGCCGACATACGATAAGGTGTCATAGATAAAGGTCTAGTACCAGGAACTAGATCTATAGAAAACTCCACCTCTCTCTCTGGCGGCACATCTGAAATATCCTCCAGAAACACCTCTGGAAAATCACACACAACTGGAAACACATCAATTGCAACTTGACTCTCCACAGTCAACGATGCAAGCAACCCGAACAACTGAGCTTCATCCACCAAAAGTTTCTTCAACTCTTTGGTAGATAAGAAACTCGATTTCTCGTCTTTTTCAAGAGAAAGAAATCGCACTAACTTATGATAATAATTGATATGAACTCGATTGAACTGCAACTAATTCATTCCCAGAACCACATCTAAACCCTCCAACGGCAAACACACCAAATCCATCTCAAAATCTTTACCATAAATGGTCAAAGGATAACTTAAACAAGCCAAAGAAGTAGTTACCGACCCCATTGCTGGAGTATCAATAACCATCTCTCCACCCATCGAAGACAACAAAAGATTCAAATGCTTCACGCACTCAGACGAAATAAACGAATGAGTCGCTCTGGTATCAATAATAGCAACTAAAGGCGTACTATTAATAAAACAAGTACCTCTGATCAGACGGTCTGCACTAGTAGTCTGAGTTCCTACCAATGCAAATACTTTCCCTCTAGCTTGAGCTTGCTTTGGTTTCGGACACCTCGTACTAATATGACCAGCTTCCCCACAGTTGAAACACTTCACCACATTCTTCTTGCACTCAGTTGTTACATGTCTTAAACCTCCACAATTGGAACACTTCCTCATATCCTTTCTACATTCAAACTAACGATGTCCTAAGTCACCACACCTAAAACATCTCAGAGGATTAGACATACCTCTCCCACTTGGCCTTTTATCAAAACTAGCCCTTTGCTTTCCCTTATCAGCTAGTGACACATAAGGACCACCACGAAACGGTTGCTTTCCTTTCCTTTCGTTCACACTCTTATAATAAGTAGAACGAGCTTTGCTATCTTCTTCATAAATTCTACAACAATCCACGAAATTCGAAAACCTCCTAATTCTTTGATAACCAATTGCCTGCTTGATCTCAGGACGCAACCCGTTCTCAAACTTCACACACTTGGAAATCTCCGCAGTTGCTCCAGCATAATGTGGATAAAATTGAACAAGTTCCACAAACTTAGCAGTGTAATTAATAATAGACATATTACCTTGTTTTAACTCCAAAAACTTTATCTCTTTCTTTCCTCTAACATCTTCAGGAAAATACTTCCTCAAAACTCACTGCTAAACAAAGCCCAAGTGACCACTTCATCTGCAGCTTCCAACACATGACGCGTATTAACCCACCAATCATCAGCCTCCTCCTGTAACATGTGAGTACCCAATCTCACCTTATTTTCCTCAGCACAGTCCATCACTCGAAAGATCCTTTCAATCTCCTTAAGCCAAATCTGAGCACCATCAGGATCATATCTTCCTTTGAAGATAGGCGGTTTGTTCTTCCTGAACTCATCATTCTCACCAGCATTAGGTGTACCCCGCACAGCCTGAGCCATAGCTTGCATAGCAGCAGCAAGAGCAGCATCATTCCTACCAGCCATACTCTGTTCATATCCAATAATAACAAATATGGTTAAACGAACAACTCACCCAAACACAAAACCGACACGGACTGGCACAGACTGACACAAACTGACACGAACTGACTCTGATACCACTTAATGTAACACCCCTAATCTATACCCCCAGGAAATTAAAGCGATAACAAATAATCAGAGTATAATTAAAACATTCACGGCATAGACGGAGGCGTCACATCAATTGATATAAAATACAACCACCTGCTCATATAGATATGCAACAATCAGGTAACACATAACAGTGGAACTCCATTCCTAACACCCATAATTCAGAATACAAAATAAAAGCAGAAAATCTGCAACTGAATCTCATATATATATATAACGTAAAAGCTTGTCTGTCATATACAGAGTCATACATGTACAATCCAAAAAGATATATATACATATACACATAAATCACAAACGATCTCTCCGACTACCCGGTGCTACATATCAGAGCCGACCGACAAAAGAATGAAGACCTAAGCTTCACAAAAAGACCTCCAGCATCTAATCTGCAATGCCTCATAGAGCATTCAAAACAGCAGAAGGGTGAGAAACACAATCATAATATAATTGCATACACTTATATAATAACCCAAGAATACACATGTAAAACGTTCTCACCACAGTTTACACCATAATTCAAACACAAAACAACACAATGCATATCTCATATATCCATCACTAAGGCATATCAATCATGCTCAATGCATTTATCACCCACATATATATATTTCAACTCATCAATTCCATTTACCATTCCACACATAATCAATCCATTCATGATTTATGCAAATGCACAAAGACCGACACAACGACTCTATGCAATGCAATGCGGTACGTTCCATCCATCATCTCATCATTAGTTCACTCAAGAACTATTGGAATCATCGCTTGTTACTTAGTGTAACTCCCCGTCGGGCAAACGATGTTCCCCGTCGCTTTAGGTCCTCTTGGTATAAGGCTCACGACGTTTATGGATCAATTTAGGCCTCTTTGTATAAGGCTCACGATCCGATTGCTTTAGGTCCTCTTTGTATAAGGCCCAGGATCGTCTATAACGTCGCTTTAGGTCCTCTCGGTATAAGGCTCACGACCGTTATAGCAAATTCCCTCTGGAATCGATTCGTCGCTCACACCCACTAGGGCACACGACATCACAAGAATGCATATCATGATGCTTGGCATACAATGACTCATGATAATCAAATGCATACATATATACACCCATGTGAACCATCTCAACAACAATAATCATGCTTTGCAATCAAGCCCAAAATAATGCATTTATTTGTCATAAGACCACAAACCAACATCACAACACTTCATCATATATATTCACATCATATAACAGCACACAAGCTATACATTATATATCAAAAGCACCTTGCATGATAACACATCAATTACACACAATTACGACGGTAAAAGTCGACGGTAAAGTCGACGGAACGACACATTTCTAAATTTCTGACATAATTAAATCGGCCATAAATCTCAAAACCATATTTATAAGAAAGAGCATCTCATTGGCTTTCTAACGGTACCAAGAATGCCTCAATCCGAGTTACGGATCAAAAGTTATGAAGGAAACAAAACTGCACAAACTGTCATGTTCGCTAGGCGAACCTTCTAGCAAGCATTCGCTACCACCTTCGCTAGGCGAATGTCCAGGAGAAACAACAAACAGACCAAAGCAGACACAAAGTTCGCTAGGCGAACCTTCGCCTTGCCTTTCGCTTCGCGAACCTCTGGGTGAACCAAGACAGCAGCAACCAGAACTGAAAAGATACAAAGTTCGCTAGGCGAACGTCGTTGGCGAACATTCGCTGACCTTCGCTGACGGGTTCGCTAGGCGAACCCTCGAAAATCATTCGCTTTCGCTTCGCCCCAGGTTCGCTAGGCGAACCATGGAAAACTCAGAATTCTGCAGCGCTGTTAGGGGTCCAAAAACAATATTCCTTCGACCAAAATCACTTCCAAACCATAACATAACCACTAAAACATACCACAATCATAACCACAAGTATCCTACAACATTTATATCAAATTCCAACCGCGAAAACATCGATGCCTATCCATTTTCTCATTTCCAACCTAGAAGTGAAAACTATGGAAAGACAAGTAGACTTCAAACACACACATACATATTCATACACAATGATAAGATAATCGAGTTTCACACCCTTACCTGAGTAATCGTGTTTTCAATAGTCGGTTGAATCGTTTTCTTCCTCTCCAAGTTTTTCCTCTTTTCTCCTTTTCTTTCTCTTTTCCTTCTTCTCTTTTTCTTTCTCTCTATTTTTCTCTCTATTCTATTTATAAATGAAAAACATCTCTAACCAAGACAAAAAGACCAAAATACCCCTACACTCAATTTTATCGCAAACGTTCCCACAACGCGATAAACCATAATAACGATAAACATAACACATTTATCAAGAATAAAATAATTAAATCGACTCAATTAAATAAATTTAACCAAAAACCATGGCGTTACATTATCCACAGGAGGTTAGCATTAGATTTCGCTTTGTACTTGATGGTGTTTATCCGGTAATGGGTTGGGAAAGTTTCTTGGGAAATATGAGAGAGTGAGTGAGTTTTTGTTTGATGTTCGGGCTTGCCCGAGGTTTTTGGTAAGGTACTAGACCTAAGTTTTGATTGGTATGAAGGTACTGGACCTAGAGTTTTTGATTGGTATACTTGCTAAAATTTCACAATCTTATGCCTACGTATTCCCGTTTAAACGAAACAGAGAAATCAGAGCAATCGTAGTTCCTCCTATTCTAAGGGAGGAAAAAGATAATGTTTTGGTGTCTTGTTCGAAGCCCAAGATTAAAGCTAAAAGGTTTGACTGAGAGAGAATTTGTCATCTCTAAAGAGGGATTGTTGATTTTTGTGTGCCTTGATCAAAGCCCAAGGTTGAAGCTAAGAGGTTGATTGACTCCACTGGGGAAATCCTTACCCACAGCCTAAGAGGAGGCTGGATAAGACCAACTCAACAAGAGAGGGTATATATTGGTGTCTTTTATAAAGCCCAAGATTGAGGTAAAAAAAGAGACTGACTCTTTGGGGATATCATTATACAAAGCCTAAGAGGAGGCTGAGAAAGGTTTTGACTCCGTCGGGAAGGTTTGTATGTGTCTTGTACAAAACCCAAGATTGAGGCTGAAAGGGGAGATTTAAATGACTCTGGTGAGGATATTTTTATGTGTCTTGTACAAAGCCAAAGATTGAGGCTGAAATGAGTTTGACTCTGCTTGGGAAATCATTCCTCAAAGCCTAAAAGAAGGCTGGGAGGAAATGACTCTGCAGGGGAAGTAACTATCACAAGCTTAAGAGATGAAGATTTATGTCTTGTATAAAGCCCAAGATTGAGGCTAAAAGTGTTGGACTCAACAAGAGAGTGCTTTCATCTGTCCCGTACAAAGCCCGAGATTGAGGCTAAAAGGGTTGACTCAACAAGAGAGTGCTTTCATCTGTCCCGTACAAATCCCGAGATTGAGGCTAAAAGGGTTGACTAAACAAGAGAGTGCTTTCATCTGTCCCGTACAAAGCCCGAGATTAAGGCTAAAAGGGTTGACTCAACAAGAGAGTTTGAAAAGGTGATGGACTCAACAAGAGAGTCTGAAAGGTGATTGACTCAACAAGAGAGTCTGAGAGGTGATTGACTCAACATGAGAGTCTGAAAAGGTTAGCTCCACTGAGGAGAATCATTGTATAAAGCCCAAGAGGAGGCTGAAATGCTAAGGAAAAGATCATTATACAAGGCCTAAGAGGAGGTTATCTTATGCTGGGGATTCTTGAGATCCCGAGGCATGTCCAAATGGGGAAATCAACTCTTGCTGAGGGTTACAGAAGAGTTGGGGTATCAGATGCCTTGAGATTCTAATTTTAAGCTGGCCCTAGCTGGGGAAATTTAGGATGAAAGACTGAGTTTTAGATCCTATGAGAGTTTTTATCCCTACTGGGGATTGATCGGGTGATCAGGGTTTCTTCCTATGTTTATAGGGAACTTGAGAATGTCTTTGAGACTCAAGGGGATTAGACTGTCCAAGTCTACTGGCGTGGAAGAGTTTTATCTTTTGTATGATGCCTCCAGGAGGAGGCGGGTGTTTTAAGGGATGAGAATTAACCCTAAAATTGGTCAGAGGTTTGACACTGGAAAGACTACTCTAGCAAATGATGACTAAGTTCTGTCTTATACCTTTAGGAGGTTTTCAGGGTCTTTGTATTAAGCCCAAGAGAAGGCATGAGAACTTGTAAGAAGCCGGAGGGTCCTTGTACAAAGCCCAAGAAGAGGCGGGGATGCTTTTAGGAAGCCCGTAGGTCCCAAACCAAGAAAAGTTCAAGAAATGCTATTCATCGAGAATAGATCATTTAGTGAAAGTTCTAAGGTTTGAAGAAACTCAAGAGATGCTATTCACCGAGAATATATCAACTCTGGGGAGTAGAATTTCTTTGACAATTTCTAAGGGTGACAGCCTGAGAAAAGGTTCACGAAGAATACTGCCTTTCTCTTTGTTCCATATTGTTTAAGCCCAAGAGAAGGCAAGACTTTATCTGGAAATCCTATGGGGATCTAGTTTTGATTGTATTTAAGAGTGACCAACATGGTTTTACCTAGTTCTAGACCTAGTTACCGGGGAAAACTCTAAATAACTATACTAAGATATATATAGTTGATATATGACAAGTATGTAAAAGGATATGAAAGAAGACTTACAGTGCGTAGCTTCCCACAATATAGTTATATATATGAAAGTGAGTAAATGAAAGCGGTTAAAACTTACAGGTGAGCAAGCTTCCATGATGTATTGTTAGTTGTTCAAATAAATTAAAGAAAGTTTTGATAACAACATATATATATTTGAACCTAAATCAAAAGGGAAGTTGTTTTGAAAACATTGTTGGGGCTTATACTCAAGGAGAGGCCCAAGGTTTAACAGTGATCGCACCGTTGTTTTGAAAATCGCAGAGAGACTTATACAATGCCTGAGGCCCACAGAGGTTTATTTACAAAAGGGTTGGGTCTTACAACTCAAGGAGAGGCCCAAGGATGTTTTGAAAAATAAAGATGGGACTTACAACACGAGGGGGGGCCCAGATGATTTGTTTTGAAATGGCGATCGCGCCGAGATTTTTGAAAATGCATTGGGACTTATACAATGCATGAGGCCCAAAATTGTTTTGGTTGAAAATGGGTTGGGTCTTAAACTCTGATAGAGGCCCATGAGTGTTTTAAAAAGATTTGTTAGGGTGAAAATCGAAGAAACCCTAATTTCATTATTTTTTAAAGTATTTATTCAAAGAAAATTTATTAAAATGATGAAACACCAAATAAGTTTGAATAAACAACTTGTGATTTTTGGTTGAGGTTTGAAAAATGACGCTTTAATCACAAGATGAATTAAAACTCATTTGGTTTTGATTTTCAAGATAAAAATTCACTTTTAAAATGTTTAAAAAACAATAAAAATGAATTTATTTACAAAAATACCAACTATGTTAAAATAATAATATAAATCTGATTTTTTTGTAGAATAAAATATTTTAGGCAAAATACCTTTTTTGGTCCTTTAACTTTACCTCGGGGTTCATTTTGGTCCGTTAACTTTAAAAAGTGTCATATTGGTCCCTTAACTCTTCAAAACATTTCATATGAGTCCTTTTGTCTTATTAGCGATGAATTTAGCGACTGATTTTTGAATTTTTCCGTCGCTAATAAGACGAAAAGGACTAATATGGAACGTTTTGAAGAGTTAAGGGGCCAATATGACACTTTTTAAAGTTAAGGGACCAAAATGAACCCCGAGGTAAAGTTAAAGGACCAAAAAGAGTATTTTGCCAATATTTTAATATTTTTGTGATTTTTCTGAAAAAGAACCAATAAAAAATGATTAAAATTGAAAGAGAAATTAATTTTCCAAATCATTTAAAATAATATGACAAATATTAAAAAAGTGGAAAAAATGGTAAAAAAAAAAAGGGTCTAGGGCGAGGGGGATTCGAACCCCGGACCTCTAGGTTGCAGTGAGCGCCTTCTACCACTGGGGTGGTGATACATCCGTGTATCAAAACCACCCCATGAATACTTAAGGGGTGCCTTGTTTTAGGCATAGCCAAGGCAAGGCAAGGCAAGGTTTTAGTTCAAAAACGTAAAGGTTGTAACTTTCTCATTTCTCCATGGATTGGGACAAAATTTAGGTCTATCCTGCCTAGAATTTCACAAGGAATCCAATGGTACCCTTGGTTTTTTTAGATGAGGTCCCCATTTTAAAACCCGATAGTGGTTTTTAAATAGGCCTCCATTTGCATTTTCTGTGCTACCTCATGGTACAGGTATGGATTACATGATGAATTGGTTCAAACACAACATATACAACATGTATGGGATGTTTATGATCAATGGACTTCAAAGCAATGCATATTTCAAGGAGTTCAAGTTGTGATGCTTATCTCTTTAAGAGCTTTTTGTGCTATCTGCCAAGTTTCTTGTGCCAGAAGTAATTTGATGGTTTAGACACTCTCAATTGATCCCTTAGAAGCTTTTAGAATGATCACCACCAGTTGAAATCCTCAGGAACAAGTTTTGGCACTTTCTTACAAAAGGGGCAAAAGTGACCAATATGGCAACTCTCTCAAATGGTGTTCCAGATGAGGGGAACCATTTGGGATAGTTCAAGGATGATATTTAAAGTGTGTTTGAGGTTTTATCTAGTTTTGAAAGTGACTAAATAAAGACATGACTTGAAAAATGCAAAAAAGTCCAATTTTGAGGTTTTGAGAGGGGACTTTGTGATTTTGGTGTTACAGGTCGCATATGAGATTTTGGACAGCTTAGATACAACATATTGGATGTGTTTGGATCATGAGATATGATGGAATTGCTCTCTAACTCAAAAACTCAGAGATACCTTGCAAAAGAAGGCATTTTGGCCTAAAGAGGGGGATTTTGAGGAAAGCATCAGTTTGGGTGCTTTGCTATACTCAAACTGATCACAATTGATGTCTATTTATAGTGTGTCAAGTTTGTTTTGGCATCAATAGTGAATTGAGGCTGCAGTAGGGCTTTGGCCAATGTTATGCAAAAGGAATCTCAAGTCTCCTCTAGCCATTGACTTGAGATTAGGGCACAAGCTTTGTAGCTTTGGTTCAGAGATAAACTTGGACTGAATTCAGTTGGAATAGGCTCAGTTCATGCCACCTTGGTGCATCCATTGAATGCTTGGAAACAAAATTGGAGTCTTGGCATCTTTTTAGCTTTTTTAGGTTTGGCATGCTACTTGTAGATTCTTGGACTTTGGAGGCTTGCAGATCAGATCATCCCCCTTGGATTTGATCCTCAGATGTGTCCAAGATGATGACAAGGCTTGGATTTATCAGATTTGGGCAAATTGAGCAAATGTGCACAATTCTGCCTTGAAAAACCAGTTTAGGATGCCATGTTCCAAGGGTTGTATCTCTTTGCTCAAATGGAATTTGGAGATGATCAAGTACTTGTTGGAAAGCCCTCATGGCATACTTCAACTTTGATGTCCACCCCTAAACCTGGTTTGACTTGGATCAAGGTGAAAAATGTCCCTACATTTTGGAAAAAGTAAGGCAGATTCTGACTTAGTGAAAATTTCACTAAGTGTTGGAAAAGTACCAATTTCATGTTTTCAGCCATTTTGATCACTCCATAACTAAAAATCCATGAAGAATTGGAATGAGATGTAGTTGACACTTTTGAAGTGTGTAATGAGAGCTACAAATCCAGCTTTGGACCATCCAAAATGGTTGCTTGGATCTCAAGTTATGGTCCTTGGAAGTTGGTACCCTAGCCACTTTGTTCCGTAACTTAGAAAATTTCTAAGTTTTTTATGGTTACCCCTTTTACAAGTTAACTCACTTTCTTTGATTTTTCTTGATGAATGATTATTCAAATCACATATTAACATTGTTTTAGGGTTAAGGAACCATAATTGTGAAAAATTCCAAAAAGTCAAACTTGATTTTGTGCACAATTGACTTTTTATCGGATGAAATCCAAACTGTGCGATCCTTTGTGAAATCAAGTCCCTGACCTAAATCAAACCTAATGGATACATTCCATAGGTGTTATAGGGTGTATTGAATCATGTCCCAAGGTTTGGGAGCATGTCTTGGTCAAAAGTCAAAGGTACAGTTGACTTTTCCCTCGAAACCCTAATTGTGGGCCTAATGAAATTGAAACTTGTGGATTAGGCTTCTTGGATCAATCCATTGTTGCAAATGGATCAATGTAGTGTATTGGAAACCCTCAAACCAAGTCTTGAGGTCTTGGCTCATGTTTTGTCCCAAAAGTCAACTTAGGGGTGAATTAGGTCAAGAAACCCTAATTCCTGATTTTTGGGTAAATGCACCCCCTGAGGCTAAATTGACTTGATGATTGGGTCCACGAGGTCCCTTGGAGTATCTTGGGTTATGATTTGAAGCATTGGCTCATGCCCATAGGAAAATTTCCACTTGGTGACACTGGCGATCTTGAGGCTTGATCCGCTTGGAATGCTGCAACTTTGTGTCTGATTCTTGATGTAGGAGTCCTATTGATCCTTTATGGATGTTTGAGAGGTTAGACAATTTGAAGATCATGTCATTTCTTGATTGATCCTTTGTTTAAGTGTCCTGAGAGGGCTCAAAACCCTAATCCTTGATTGTGGTGAATGCTCAAACATCTCTGAGGATATTGATGAGGCATGATGGTTCATCCATATTGTGGTAATGATCCTCACAATGATGGGAAATCTTGGTGGACAAAATTTGGGGTATGACAATATGATGAAGGTAATATAACTCTTTTGCTTGTAGTTGAGCCTAATGTTTGACTTTGGTCTCCTTCTTCATTTAAACTCCTATACTTTGACACTTTTAACTTTGTTTGATTATTTTGGAGTGCCTACTTCTAAATTTGTGTCATTGAGTTCTTTTATACCACAGTTAGACTTTAGATACTTATAGCGGAATTTCAAGAATCTCATTCTTTACATCTAACCCCGAGATTCTCAGGCATATATCAGTATGAATAATATAGAGTATAAGAATATATACCTTTGATTCCTGAATTCACGAAGGTGCTAGCTTTCAATGGAGATATTCGAGAACGTCAAGTAGTAACAACCGGATCACCACATATGCTAGTAGGAAAGAAGGGAACAAGTTTCTCTACTTAGTTTTATGGTAAGGAAGAACTGAAAGATAGAATAGTAAATATTTTCCATGTAACCTCTATCTTATATAGGGCTAAATGGAGGAGGATTGATCGAGTCCATAATGTCATACATTATGTGACTTAATCATCCCTTTTAAGATCATTTCTTTTCTAATCCATAACCTCCATAACCTCCCAATTTCTCTTTAAATCCATAACCTCTTAATTTAATCCTTATGTTATTATTTGTGTGATCTCATATGAGTATTTGGTCAAATATCTTTGTCCAATAAAATATAATTGGCTTCTAACAAAGCATGATGATCACCTAATATTATTGATTATTTTATCTCCATAAATTGTCCAATTTATATTAGATTAATATACTTAATTAAAAGACAAAATCTTTCGTATGCGTGTAAGGTTAAAGGCTAATTCTGATAGCCCAAGTCCATTCTTTAGATGTCCTCCTCTCTTTAGCTCTTTTAGTTATATGGTGCGTTACATTTAGTATTTAGGAAGGGTCATTCCTGAAAAAGTACTAGTTAAAAAATAATAAATCTGTTCTAGACTGGGCTAGGGGATGGCCCACCGTCGGACACGACCCAACCCAACACCATGTCGGAGAGGGCCTAACACAAGCCCAATCCATCATTATTGTGGGAGGAAACGTTCCTCACACGTCCTCCCCACGCGGGAACATATCAACAACCAACTACCCACAACTTTCGGGCGATGATTTCGCCCTCGAGAACTGGTCTTCCACTTCCCGAAACTCGTGGGGCAGTTGGCCTAGGATGAAGACCACGTGCTGGTCTTCTCTACTCTCACGTAGGATCCTGGTAGACATCTATTATGGGCCTAAGGATCCAGCCCATAGCAGATGACCGTTGGCCCATCGCTGGGGGCACATTATAAATACCCTCCTCCACAGGAGGGTCGGATATTCTAATTCATTCTCACTTTGTACTAGCACTCTCTTTCCTTCACTCTGAACCTCACTTTGATATCAGAGTGTCTTGCAGGTACACCCCCCTCTTCTCCACCATCGTTGAACTAGGAGCTCACGACGTGTTGTTGGCCACTGACATTCTTCTGATCCCGGTAAGATCACTGGCACCGTCTGTGGGAACTCTTTGCTCCCCCTTCTTTTCTTTCACCGAAACTTAAAGACCAAAGCAATTTCTCAAATGACTAGTCATCATGGCTGATCAACACACCGACGATCACCTTCCTGAAACCGCTTTCGCTACTAGTGGTGACCACACTAACAACTGAGCCACCATTGCTGAATAAGGGGACCCTAGAGACTGATTCACCGCCTCTCCCTCTTTCGACGATGCGACCTACAACGCCGTCAAACATCAACATTTTGAAGGCCCGAGAGTTTTTCAACCAATTCCCTTGCCACCTAACACCGACCCTACCATAGTGGCCATATTTGATGCGATAAACCAAAATAATCTCTTGATCTTTCAACAGAATAAAAGGATTGGGATGCTAGAGAAAAACCGTCAGTCGCACTCTCCCCAACGGAGGCACAGACGACCTGACCCTCTTGCCCATCTCCGCGACAACGAGACACCCGTCCACACTCTCCCCCGTGGAGACACCAACGGGAGGACTCCCAAAGCTTCTCCCTGTAACAACCCGGATGTCGGTCGCGGCTGGAGAGACCATAAGTCGTGATTACCCAGAAGCGGGATCACACACCTCCCCGCAAAGAGCGACGCTCCCCGACTCTCAAAAGGAATAAAGTCGGCGGGCAGGCAGAGAAATTAAAGGATCGACCAAGAAATTTGGGCTCCCCCAGTACAACCACTCCCCATCCCGCTCACCAATCTAAGTGACAAAGACGACCCCTGCGGTCTAGTCCTACGCAGAAATAAAAAAGATTCACGCGAAGGTAAGCTGGCCGCAAACTGGGAAGGACCATACATGGTCAAATCAAAAACAGGCACCGGCGCCTACTACCTCGAACAGCTAGACGGAGAACCTTTTGCTCGACCATGGAATGCTGAAAAGCTTAAACAATATTATAGTTAGGACCAACGATCAGTCAGGACTAACTGCCGACAAGCTCCCCCTCACTACGGAGAGGTTGCTCGACCACGGGAGTGTGCCCTGGTGCAAGCACAATCCTTAAAATCACAACGAAGGCATGTTTCTGCTCATGGGACGAGCAGACTTCATGCCCAACAAGGATACCTCAATCGATCTTCGTGGTTGCTGTACCAGCATGGCAAGACACACAACTCGCGATGGGAATAGTCCAAGCCCTGTGCGATCAGGACCTCGGCCGAGATCCTAGTCCCACGACTGGCGAAACTACTTCGCCGCCTCGACAAGTTCCCCAAACTGTCGAGCATCAAAACGAGACGAGCAAACTCCTACATCTATCAAGCATAATTCACAAATATTAACAGCAAAATTAATAAGATGCAAGACATATAATGTCGAATACAAATATATATATATATATATATAAGTACCACCACAAGGTTAGAAAGTTGTCAAAATATATTACAAACACGGGCCAAGCCCAATTATCAGGTACAATCAAAATGGTACGCAGGCCAACAAAATACAAAGGTACAAAAACAAAAACTAAACTTCATCGGCGGGAAGCTCGGGAGGAACCGCCTGGCCGTCAATGACTTGGTTCAGAATGCCCATTCCCTCGGTGACCAGCTGGACGTCAGAATTCAAGGCCCTCATCTGCTCCACGGCTGCGCTAAATCCGAACTCGGCTGCCCCAAGGTTATCCTGCTCGAGAATGTGGATTCTCCCGATCAGGTCTGCCTGGGTCTTTAGAGCTCTTTCCTCCTCAGTTTAATCTTGGCCGGCAGCTGAGGAGTCCTCCAGCACAGCAACCTTCGCCTTTAGCTCGGCGTTCTCCTCCGTCATCTGGTTCATGTCCTTTAAGAGTTCGATCTTGGCTTCTAGGTTGCCTTCAAGAGTTGTCATCCTGCTGAACATGTCGACATTCTCCAACTCAAGCTTGGTGACCTGCACCTTCTTAAACTCCGCGAACGGAACTGTTTCTGCATCCCCGAGAGCCAACGTCACCTCCAACACTCTCATCACAGCAGCTGCATCTTGGCACAGGAGTTTTCTCCGCACCTTAGGATCAGCAGATAGAATGGACAACGCCTCAAGGTCGGGGACAACAACCAAACCTTCCCCGTAAATAATTTTCCCTTGCAGATAACAGGGTGGTAGCACAAATTTGGCCCCGACGAAGCCGCTCAAACCACCAGCCGGGGAAGAGCTGATATCATCCCGCTTTCTTTTATTCGTTGTGTCCAGGGTAGGAGGATTCGACGTGCTGCCCAGAAAAGAGGCAGAACCGCCGACAAAATTTTCCAACGTCGCTTGTTGCTTAGTTGCGTCGGCCTTCGGCACTGGCGCCTTCTTGAGATTTTTGGCCGCTGCGGACCTAACCAAACGCTCACGCATGTTCGACATTTTCCCTGCAGAAATAAAGAAAAGACGATTAACACATTGCACAAGACATTAATAATACGTGCAAAGGGGTAATCTATACCAAGGAGCTCGAACACGACATCCTCGTTCTCACATTCGAGGAGGGCCTTGGTATTTATATAGCGGGCCGCACGAGCAGGCTCCCCATCCTCCCCGAGCAGTATTTTGTTGTCCTTATCCACTATAAAAGCAAGGATAAAACTCTCCACGAAGGCGGTCAGCGCTCGAAAGGACTTCTTGTCCTCAGTGCTCAGCTGGTCATGCTTAACGAGGAATTGGTCGATCCTATATCTAAAATGAGCAAACACCCATTCCAGTAGAAATTTTGACACCTGTCTCCTCACTTCCCGACCATCTACCTCCACGGTTTCCATGGTAGCCAGAGATTCCTTGGTCACCTCCTAGAGAGGCATCACGACCAGGAACCTGTATTTAAAATTTTAGACAAACTCAGAATATGGCTAGAATAGCTTGCTCTGTTGCTTAAAGGACACCCAACTCTGTTTTGGACCAGCTGTGCTCATTTGGATCTGGAAGATGTAGAAAAAGAGCTCCACTGTAGCTCCGATCTTCAGATACTGACATACAAGCTCGAATGCCCGAATAAATGCCAAAGCGTTTGGATGAAGTTGGTCAGGACAAAGCTCGAGATGACAAAAATAGCCCCTTGGAAATCGGTGAAAGGCAGACGATACCCCGCTTCCGTGAAAGCAAATTCGTACATTGGAAATCTTATCCCCGAGTACACCGAACATATACGGTCATCCTCTGAGGGACAAAGCGCTTTCCAGCCCGCAGGTGCATCCTCTGCACGGTCCTCAAAGTAAGGGAATGAACGAGCCTCCTCTTCAGTGAAAGTCAATCTCGTTACCAGTGTCTCTTGGGCGATCCAGCTAAGATCCCCTTCAGCCACCCTGACGTTCGCATACTCGACAGGTTGCGCAGCTTCCCTGTTAATAGCCCCATCGTCGAGGACGACTCCCTCGTTCCTATCGGCCATTTCACCTAAAAAGGAGAGGAAGCAAAAGTGAATTTGACGACAGAGATCAAATCCACCCTTCAACCATAAATCAAGTGAAAGGGCGGGGAATAAATACGAGGATGCCCTCAAGCCCTAGTCGACAGTACCAGGACACGGCGAAATCCTTTCCCTCGAAGAACGGGGACGAGTCTTCGCGACTCTACAAAAGGATCTCACGAGGACGAGTCTCCTCGACAGATAAAACTTATCAAGTACGCGAAAACCAATTCTCGCGTCGAGGAGGCCTAATGCTCGACTACAAACGTGACATACTTCTAACCAGAAACCTACGAAGATCTACACAGTTCTAAGCAACATGCAAAAACATTCATCCTAGGTTCGTCATGTTTTTCAAGATCTTCATGAATTTTCCAGAAAATTCATGTGTTCATCAACAAACGCATGAACTTCAACCGAAAAATCCATGTGTTCATCAACGAATGCATGAACTTCAATGGGAAAATTCATGCATCTCTAGGAAACGCAAACCAATTTCCAGAAAACTAAGAATTATCCTAAGGCTAACAAGCAAAGGTGAGAAACTTACTTGAATCTGGAGTTTGAAGGTGAATGTCTGGAGGTAGAAGATGAAGGTTGACGGCGACGAGATGATCTCCGGCGAAGAAACAAGCTGCAGAGCAAAAAGGTTTGGGAGAGAAATTTGCGTGAAGTGTGCAAATGAATCTTCGTTACCCCCTTTTATAAGCAGTGCTCGCATGAGGAAGTGCAAAAGACAAGCCATCATAGTCTAGACCCCCTAGGCCTTGACAAAATTTAATTGCACCACCATGTGTCAGAAGGGAATCCTCGTTTTGCATTCTCAAAGCTAACGTTACATTCCCTAAGGAATGTCTTCTTCAGCTCCCCGCGGGCATACCCTCGACAACCCACACAAGTCGCATCTTCATCAATCCTGGTCGACATAAAGCGTCATTTTCACGGGCATCTTTTTACTAAGCCTGGTCGACATAAAAACGCCATTTTCGCGAGCATGCCCTCGCGTACTAAGGGGCTGTCGGGCTCATAAACGACCATCTATCAACCACGCTTACCATAGACAAGCGAAGGGAGTGTCCCCGAACATTGTCGTTCGAAAGCAACAACCTCAACAGGCTTCCCGGCGTGGCAACTCTTGCCCCACGGTCGACCAACAAGGCTATCTCAAGTCATTACTCTTCCTCAGAGCAAAGACTTGGGGGCTCCTGTTCTGGATAGACAGTCACATGACCCACAGTAGGGCAAGACCCAACCCAATTCAGCTCTTGACAAGGCCCAATAACGAGATCCAGCCAATCTAGCTGTTGGGCACAATATAGCCGTTGGGCACGATATAGCTGTTGGGGTCGTCCACCTCACACGCTTGACAGTTCACGCTACTAACTGCCCCTCCGGAGTTCACGGGGACAGTTGGACCAGGTCGAAAGATCACGCGCTAGACCTTGCACCTGACAGTCTCCTATTGGCCGACCAAATATTTTGGCCACATGGGAGACCTTGGCCCCGCGCTGAGGGTTTTCTCTATAAATACCATCTCACTTGAGAGAGTCAAGTTTGATCAATATCGAATATTCTAACTCAATAACTATATACTTTGTACTTACTTTCTCTCTAGCCTAAACTTACTTTGGCATCGGAGTACCTTGCAGGTACACCCCCTTCTTCTCCTACAACCATCATCGCTGCCCTACACGGAAGGCCACGAAGATCCATTCTGATCATCTCAGATAAATTATTATATTATTTTGTATGTCTGTTATTTTATTTGAGACCGTGCTTCATAATTAATCTGAAAACAAATACACAACTTCTTATAAAAAAAATTGTTCTTATACACTTCGGAGATGTATCTTCGGAAAATTCTTGTAAATACATCTTCGGAAATATTTAAATGCAAATGGGTTATGGAAGTTATGCTATGAGCGCTTAAGGTTTAAAATCGTTCCGGAAATATATCTCTGAAATATGTCAACCTTTACTTAATAATAGAATGCGTTCGAAAATGTATCTTCAAAATCTAAGAACATAAATGGAAAACCACATGGTGTGTTAGAAATATATATATATATATATATATATATATATATATATATATATATATATAATGGAAAAAAAATTTAAAAAAGAAAAGGTACCCCTAAATTTAGCCCCAAAGCAATTCCAATATCCAAAGGTCCATTCATACCTCTATTTAAACAAAGTGTCATTTCTATTCAATCAAATTACTTTAACAACCACTAACCAAATAAAAATTCTAAACTTCTTCTTGGTTCTGCCTCGCAAAGCTAGATAAAAAATCAATAATGATGTGTTACAACACCTTTTGTAAAAGAAAATTGATAAATGTACCACTACTTTACTTTATTGATGAATGAATGTATTAACCGTTAGTCATTTTATATTGTAAAAGAATATTTATTTGAGAAAATTGATAATTTTATTATTCGTTGGACTTTTGCATGAAATGTAAAAAATCTAAAATAGATGAATATTCTTATGAGCATTGGTATAAAATGTGGAAAAAAGAAACTTGATTAGCCCGTAATAGTAGGTAATTCTTGAGTCCACCATAGTCCAATATATGAACTTAACCATACTATCCCTCACCTCTGAACATCTCACAAGTTGACAAGTTTGTCATTTTGGTGTGAAGTATCGCCACGCCCTTTCTTTCACCTCTCGCGTGCTCTCTTCAAGGTCAAGGTAATTTCTTCCTCTTTCCCTCCCTCTTTGCTTAAGCATTCGATTCAGAACATGAATCTTGCGCAGAAGTTGAAAACAATGTTTATTTTTGAAGATTATTGCTTTATTATGTAAATTTTGCAGGGAATTGAAAGTTTCTTCCACTGACCAATTTTATAACTATGAGGGAATCCCTATTTCATACAACGCAAATTTTGAAAAACCCTATGCCCTTTGATTTGTCTAATATGAACCTAAAACCTTTCCTCCTAAATTGCATCTCACTCAATTCTTACATTTTTATTATTATTCTGAGCAGGCAGGCTTATCTAATGGCTGCTACAATCTCATCAACTCATGTGGGCAACACCGATATGATTACTGACCTACCCGAGGGCGTTCTTCTTCATATTCTTTCTCTACTACCTACCAAAGATGCCGTAAGAACTTCCGTATTATCAAACAAGTGGAGGCACTTGTGGACTTGCTTAACTGTCTTTCATTTTGTAACTAGTCAGGAAAACACTCCAAATTGTCTCTTAGATCTAGTTGGAAGACTACTGCTTAAATCTAATCGCATAGAAAGTCTATGCGTTCAAATATATAATAATACCATTGATGCAGATAAAGTTAATTCTATAATATCTTCTGCTTCAAAGCACAAACTTCAATATCTTAGACTTTCACTAGGTGATCCAAATGACAAGCTTGTGTTACCCCATAGTTTTTCAACTTTCCCGTCATTGAATGTACTGTGGTTAGGACTCCGGTTCACTCTACATATTCCTACTGGTATTTGTTTTCCTAGCCTAAAGACATTAACAGTTTCGGAGGTTACCTTTGCAAATGAAAAGTCAGTTCAACAACTTTTCTCTGCGTGCCCTATCTTACAAGATTTGACTTTGTATGATTGCAATTGGGAGAACGTAATGCATATCAGTATTGCAATTTCCACATTAAGGAAGTTGACAATCGATTTTAACAGTTTTAATGGAAATCATGATGATAATATGACACTCAAGATTGATGCAGTGAATCTTTTATATTTAAGCTGCTATTGCTATCCAACAATAAAACTTATCCCTGTTAACATGACCTCCATAGTTGATGCATTTATTGATCTTGGATATGAATATATAGCTAGAGAACCATATGCTGCTCAGTGTGCGATGGATCTATTGAGTGGACTTAGTAGTGTCAAGTCTCTCAAACTATGTCATAATACTTTTGAGGTATGTTTGACTATTTGCTCATCATCTTAATTTTCTTTTATACATATTGCATGTGATAGTACTTAATGAGATTGACATGTTTCTTATAATCCTTGCATATTTTCTCTATATCACAACACTGACTGTAGTTTTGTTTCCATTACTAGTGTCTTTACCATACAAAGGATACTCTCCATCTCCTTCCTACATTTCACAATTTGACACATCTTGATGTTGATGAGTGTCCCGAGTATGCTAATGAAGTATTATTAGACATTCTCCGAAAGACTCCTAAACTAGAAGTTCTTAACTGTCCTAGGGAGGTATGTTTTATATTCTGCACCACTGCTGGTATTTGCCGTGTCTCAAGGCTAACAATAATATTATTTTTGTCAATTGACTTGTTTAGTGGTTCTTATTTAGGTACTTAACTACTTGGCTGGTGAAGATCTGATATTGAACTCATTGCCTTGCTGTTTGAAATTTTCTCTCAGGTGTTTATGTTTTTTAAATTTTTGTGGAAATGAATATGAAAGCCAATTCGTTAGTTTATCTTAAAAAATGCCCCATATTTAGACCATAGTATGTTAGCCACAGGATTGAGTTCTTAGTGAAGCCTATATAAATTACAAATAAAGATGGCTATACAAATAAAAATCAATATAGTTCATTAATTTCAATGAATTGAAATTTAATGGTTAAGATTAATTGTTTTCATTTCTCACAATAATCAAGTGTTCTCACTCGAGTAGTCCCATATACTTAGTTATTTATAGAGTGCTACTGCTTAGTTAGGTCTTTAGGATAATGTACAGTATGCGAGGAAACTTTTAGGTTTCAGCAGTATACTTAACCGTGACTCCGCCCAATGCTTAGATATTGGTTGTTGGGGTGATGCTACAGGATGTTATGAACAATGTTAAGTACAAACTTTTCTTTCAATTTTGCACAGGAATGATTTGTTTTGCCTAAATTTTCTTTTCATTTGTTTTTCGTTGTTGGGGATATATTGTTGAATTTGGAAGATGTGTGTGTTATTATAAAGGGGTTTGAGATCTTGATTCTGAATTTAGTTGAGCTGCTCATTAATTTATATTTGTTTTCACAGTGTCAGTCACAGCTACTATGAAGACTCTGATGATGATTCTAACTCTGATTATGAATCTGACCCTGATGATGATTCTGATGATGAATCTAATGAGGATTAAGTGAGTAAAACACATACACTTTTCATAATAGGGCAATAATAGTGAACACGTCCTAGTTATTAGTGGTTGTTTCATTGTTAGGTGGAACACAGAATGCCTCTGTCTAATTTTTGTCGATGTTTTCAGGCTGCAAATTCTGGGATTCTCCCTGCTGTAGGCAAGAATTGACATGCTATGACAGAATTTTTGGATTCTAAAATATGAGAAATTCAATTTTCTAATCTCAGATGCACTTTAAAAGATTTGACGCATCAAAGGTGAAGATCTTCTTGAAGGACAAGTTGTGATAAGTCAGAAGTTGCATTATCTGTTTCAGGCCGTCTTCAGTGATTTTCTGCTACTTATTTAGTCTTTTGATTTCTCATACGCTTTGTTTTACACTGGGCCGAAAAGCGTTTTTTTAGTTCTTTAAGAACATCTGCTATATCTATATTTTCGTCAAGTTTTAGTGTTTATATTTGTATAAATATGTCAAAAATGCTAAAAGAGGTTGTTGCCAGATTATCTCAAAGAATGATCATTGTTCAGAAACACTAAATCAGTATATGTTCACTATCTTTTGTAGTAGTTGCAGCAAAAAGTTTCCTTTGTAGTGCTGCAGCTTTTGGTTGATTTACTGAGATTGATATGTGATAGAGTCGCAGAGGTTTATGCCGAAGTTTGTTTTGCCTTCTGTTAGGCAGAAATTGTAATCTCTGGATCATTGCTCTTTAGGGAGAAACTTCTCTGCTTCTGTTTCTAAATTTTATCAATAATATTCAAGCATTCCTACCATTTTTATTGTTTTCTTTTCTTTTATATGATAATCATGTTACTTTCATTGAAAGTTTATGTTTTTGTAAACTAAATGTTATTATAATAACTTTTTATTAAGATGTATTTTTTTTCTTTTTCAAATAGTATTATTTTTTTTCTTAAAAAGTACAAATAACCAGATCCATACAAATAAATAAATTCCCTCTAACTCAATTAAACTGAAAAATAATTTTTTAATGTAAATTTTGTTGTGCTAAAAGCAGTTATGATGACTTTTGTGCCACTGATTAATCATTTTCTTGTTTTCATGATCTATAGTACAAATTCTAAACTAGTGATGCAATTTTTCTGTTCCCTTATAAAGAATTAAATAAACAAAGCATCCATTATTGACGCATTAAGAACATGATTCTTTGTTGATAACTTTTGTCTCAACCTGGAGTAAACATCATGCTTTGAATCAGAATAGAAAACAGCTCAAAAGTAAGAATACATAGAAGTGACAACATTACATTACCTAGCATATATTCTTATCTGACAGCTAAAATGAACATAGCCATTAATTTCTAATGTTCACACATGAAGCAATATTTACACACCCCTTAAGTAAGAAAAGAATATATGTATCATCAATTGAGAAGGAAAGCGAAACCATGAGTCGCAACATGAACAATTTCACACATTTGTCGGGGCTTTGGAGAGCAGGTTCTAGAGCCTATGATGATGCTCCTCACACTTCCAGTAATACTCATGAATTCAATGAAGTTCCTGTGTTTCACCGATCTCGTCACTCTACTAGGGCCAATGTAAGTATATCATGATATTCGTGGTATAACCATTGTTTGATGATAACAACCTGCATGTATGCATGTAATTTGGTACTTGTTAACAACAGGATGAGAGGAGTTTAGGTGCACAAGATCCATTACGGTTGTGGGAAGTCAGAAGAACTCCTACAGAACATTATAGAACGCCAAAGTAAGGTCAAATTTCAAGTTTGCTTTAAGTATTTAGCTATAGGCGAGTCAGGTTTCTGATGCGTTAATTTAGTGTCAAACATCAACGCAGCATCGATACATGTGATTACCGTTAATAATTTTTATTTTTAACTTACTATCAGTGTTAATGTAGTGAGCGATGTCCGTGTTTATATCAATAATTTAGACATGGTTTATTGAGAAAATTGCAGTTTTCCAGCACAACCTCATAGAAGACAACAAACTTATGTTCACAATGAAGAAATGGGAAGAAGGGGTTTCAATCCAACGAGACTCGGACAAACTTTCCAGCATTCACCTATAAGATTGACATCAATGCATCAAACAAACACACAAGTTCCACATGTGGTAGAAGATTCCAAATCAACCATTTTAAGCAAATTACGGAAAGTAGTCTATAATCCTGCGCCAACTCGTTTAGCTAGAAAAGTGAGCTTATATTATAGAGGAAATGCTTCGAATGATTTGAAAGAGAGCGTGAAAGAAAAGAAGGAAGATGGTATGAGATGTGCTATTTGCTTGGAAGATTTTGAGGCTAAAGAAGAAGTGATGCTTACTCCATGCAACCACATGTTTCATGAGGATTGTATTGTAACTTGGTTAACAAGCAAAGGTCAATGTCCTGTTTGTAGGTTTGTGGTTTTTGAGGAAGTGAAGGAAAATTCATCTTCCTTTAATAGGAATGAAATTGGCAATTGGGAACCCAATGGCATGATCTCTGGAGAGCTTTTATCAATTTTGAGGGCCATGGAAGAAGCTTTTCATTTAGACAGTATGAACTAATGTTTCAAAAATCGAACCGAATATTGAACTAATGAGACTTCTCTAGATCATGGCTCAACCGTCTTAAATGTTCAATCCATGACGAAACCGAGATCTAGCTGAAGTAAATGTTGGTTCAAGGTTTAAAGGATTGAACCGTCCGATTCGGTTGGTCTTTAAAACAGATATACTATTAATTTTGATGGGTTTAATTTGTGAGGGACAATGGTAATGAGACTGACAAGAAACCATGTTAATCAATAGTATTTCCTATAGTTTAGTATTTTGAATTTTGCAAACGTGCATCTAATGACCCATTGTTTGTTCTTTTATTTCTACTTGATTCATATAACGGCATAGATATTTATATACATTGGTTTTTTGTTACTGAACTATACAATAGTTTGTAATCTGGATTCTGAAGTGAAAAATCTAAAATCATGTCCATTTTGCTTGAAATGTGATTTTATGAAAAACTTAGATGAAAGATTTCTAGTTTCTTTGTTGGCTGATACGTACAATAATTTTGATTTAAATCATTCAAATATGAATTGGTAACTTTTTATTGTGTGTATATCTAAATATTAATTATTTTATATTTAATTCACTCTTCTTCAACGTTTACCATTCACCGTTTGCAATACCATGTTTCTTGCACCACACCTAAGCCGACCAAAACCATAGTGTAGACTCTTCATAAGGATTGTGACCGTTAAGAGTTTTACGTCAGATAATATATAGTCTGAATATGTTCTCATAAGTGAGAGTAATCTTTATAACACCATAAATCCCGAAGCATTTATTTTATAAAAATGCGGAATAATTTATTCAAAACCGGTGTTACATTTTCTCAATATAAAATATCTTATTCAAATTTCATAATAAAACAACGGAACTAAAAAATACTCGTTCGACTTAATTGTCTCATAATTCAAAACGACTTTATTTGAAAAACATGAAGAAAATGATTCAACAACTTTCAGAAATGCATAACAAAGTATAACACATCCCAGTGTTACATTATTAGACTGACACGCGAAATCTAAAATAGACTCAAATCGATAAACCACAAAGAATACCACTACGCCATCATCTAACTCGACGGCAGCTAAGCCTCATATACCTGAATACCACAAAAACAAACAGGGGGTGAGAATACATTCAAAAATGTTAATGGTGCATAAAACAGCAAAGACATTTCTGTTAAGTATAACAAGTGTGAGTAGTATGGGTAATAGTCTTACATTGGTTAGAAATGTGGAGACTTGAGCATTTATAAGTGGGAGAACCCATACACCTATCACCTAAAGGGTTTGGATGAATATATGGTGTCTTTCACAAAGGTGTTACTCAATAAAGAAGTCCCACAATGTTTAATGTTTCCTAGTAAAAATCTCCCCTAACAGTGGTATCATGAGCCTTTGGTTCGAGGAAGGGACCGACTCACTTGTATCGAAAGTATCCCCACAGGTGGTGGGTAGAGTGTCCCGTTAAAGAGTGTCAACGGCGATACAAGTGTATGCGGAAGTAACAAGAGCTTTCACTTAAGAGGGATCATTGTGGATAAACTCACACTTAAGGGGGAGCATTGTGGATAAACTCACACTTAAGGGTAATAGTCCTACATTGGCAAGAAATGTGGAGACTTGAGCATTTATAAGTGGGAGAACTCATACACCTATAACCTTAAGGTTTTGGGTGAATATATAGTATGTCTCTCATAAAGGTGTTGCTCAATAAAGAAGTCCCACAATGTTCAATGATTCCTAGTTGAAAATCTCCCCTAACAATCTCAAAAATATCATTCATCAATTACATAGATCATTCACAATAATAGTCAATCACAAATGTGGTTATGTATGCAATGTATTCATCTCCTTTGCTCGAATGCATGCGGTACCAAAATTTGGATATAAGAGTTATGTTATTGATTTATCCACCCACTGATGGTTCTTTTCTGAAGGGGGGAGAGAGAGAGAGAGAGAGAGAGAGAGAGAGAGAGAGAGAGAGAGAGAAAGAGATAAAGAATTCTAACTAACTTTTCATTCTAACTGAAAAATGGTTTCAAAATGAATTAGTTTCAAAATGAAACTTGAGTTCAGTATTAATACGACCAGAACAACTAAAAGAAACTCAAATTAAATCTAAATGTAACTCAAAATGAAATGTTAGCTTAAATATGAATTTGAATTACACTTTGACACCATCCTTTAATCCACATTCAAGACTAAAATCAATAACACCAATTTCATCCCTCAAATGGATAAAGTGTTAACTCTTGATAGCTTTAGTTAGCACATCTGCAAGTTGCTTTTGAGTGCTATAGTGAACAACTTCAAGCACTCCATAATGAACCTGATTGCGTAGAAAATGAAATTTCGTGTCAATGTGCTTGCTCATTCCATGCAACACTGGATTATTGGCAAGGCTTATAGCTGATTAGTTGTCAATCATCAACCTCACAGACTTGCTCACCTTGATCTTCAAATCCTGTAATAAGTTCATAATCCAAACAGCTTAACACGTAGACAAAGCACTTGCAATGTACTCAGTTTTGCAGGATGACAATGCAACCACTAGTTGCTTATTGGAGCACCAAGAAATAGGACCTCCTAGATACTTGAAGAAATATCCAGAAGTACTTCTTCTTTCAACTCTGTCTCCACACCAATCAGAGCTTGAATAACATATCAATTCTGAATCAAATTTAGCACCAGAAAGAAACAAAACTCCATACTTCAGAGTCCCCTTAACATACCTAAGCATCTTGACAACATCTCGGTATTGTAACCACTTTGGTTTGTTCATAAACCTACTCACAATTCCAACTGCATAGTAGATGTCAGGCATGGTGTTACAAAGATATCCCAATGAGTCCACCAAATGTTTAAAAGTTGTAGCATCTACATCATCACTCTCAACATCAGAATCTAACTTGTGATTTATTTAAGCATATGTGAGTGTAGACTTGCAATTTATTAGCTCAAATATCTTTAGAAGCTCAAGTTCATACTTCAGCTGATCCAAAATTACACACTTATCAGAGTACATAATCTTCATCCCTAAAAAAATACCATATTTCCTAGATCATTAATTTCAAACTCATTCATCAACACCTTCTTGAACTTGACTATCTCATCTAAACAACTCACTGTTAACAATATGTCATCAACATAGAGACACACTAGAATCATATTGCTATCAGATGTATGTTGAACATAAACACCATACTCCATCTCACATTTTATGAATCCTTGAAGTTTGAAAAAAGAATCAATTTTCAAATTATAAGCTTTAGGAGCTTGTTTCAGTCCATACACGGCTTTATGCAACTTGTACACCATCCCTTCCTGATTCTTTTTCACAAATACAAGAGGTTGTGCCATATAAACTTCCTCTTGTAAAGGACCATTCAAAAATGCAGATTTCACATCTAAATGCATCAAAGCCCAATTCTATTAGTAGCTATAACAATCACCAATCTGAGTGTTTCATGCCTAGCTACAGGTGCAAACATCTCAAAGTAATCTAATCCAGATTTCTGTAGGAATCCTCTAGCTACTATCTTTGCTTTGTGTTTAATAGTTGATCAATCTGGCTTCAGTTTTAACTTGCAACCCCATCTCACGCTCATGGCTTTCTTGTTCTTTGGAAGCTCAATCAACTCCCAAGTCTTATTTCTTTCTATAGCCTCAAGTTCTTATTTCATGGCTTTCAGCCACACTTTCTTCTTGTCAAACTCTGCAAATCTTCTTGGTATTTGTATGTTTCTTTGTGGCATTTGAACTTGTTCAGAATCTTCTTCAGATGCTGGAACAATATCAGATGTTGGACTACCTTCAGTGGCTGAACCACCTTTACCTTCAAAGGCATTATTATCACCAGATTCTGGATCATAATCAAATTCAACTTCAGAGTCTTCTTTAGACTCATTTTCAAAGGCATAATCTCCATCAGAGTCTTCTTCGGACTCATATTCAGTGGCTGAATCTCCTTTAGAGGTAGATTCTCCTCCAGAGTCTGAAACATCTTTAGAAGTTAACTCAGGTGTTAACATTGCACCAGAGATGGATTGAGACTTGTTTCAATCCCATGCTTTTGTTTCCTTCACAATGATATCTCTATTGACTGCCACCTTATTAGTGATTGGACAATAAAGTTTATAAGCACCTATATTATGGTACCCAATCAGTAACATTACTTTGCTTCTATCATCCAGCTTCTTTCTAGTAGCACCTGGAACATGTTTGTAACAAATAGAACCAAATACTCTGAAATGACTCACACTTTGCATATCTTTAGTCCACTTCTCAAAAGGAATAGTTTCCTTCAGCTTCTTGGTTGGACACCTGTTGAACACATATGATGCAGTGGCAACAACTTCTCCCCACAAGGTGTGAAGGAGCTTTTTCTCTTTCAGCATGCTCTTTGTCATATCAAGCAAAGTCTTGTTTCTTCTTTTAGTAATACCTTGTCATATTAAGCAAAGTCCTATTTCTTCTTTTAGTAAGACCATTGTGTCGTGGAGTATATGGAGCATTCACCTCATGTTCAACTCCATTCTCTTCATAGAACCTTTTGAACTCTTATGAGTTGTACTCACCCCTCCACCATCAGTTCTGAGAACTTTCAGCTTTTGACCACTCTATTTTTCAACCTTCACCTTGAACTTGTAAAACTCAGCAAACACCGTATGCTTAAACTTGATGAGTGCTACCCATGTTATTCTTGTGAACTCATCCACAAATGACACAAACTACTTGTTTCCTTCAAGTGAAGGTATTTCAAATGGTCCACATACATCAGAATGCACTACTCCCAAAGCATGTTTTTCTCTTGGAGCCACTTTTGATGAAAATGGCAATCTAGATTATTTGCCTTTCATGCATATCTCACGTGACTTCTCAGGCTTTACAATCTTAGGAATTCCATGTAGCAGTTTTTTAAAACTCAGATGGATGGCATAAATTTCTGAAGTTCAGATGCCCCAATCTCTTGTGCCATAATTCATTGTCACCTTCAGCACCTTTTGCACTAAGGCATTTATTTTCAGTTGTTTTCACATTCACTTTGAATGTTGTGTTGCTTCCCTGTTCAGATTGCATAATCAGCTTCTGATCAGAATCATACAACTTCTAGATATTGTCATTCATATTAACTGAGAAACCTTTCTCAATTAGCTGACCTACACTCATCAGATTGCTCTTCATGCCAGGAACATACCTAACATCCTTGATCAGAACAGTTTTGTCATTCTTCACTCTGACTTTGACATTTTTTATTCTGTCAACATTAAGGTACTTATCATCAACACATTTGATCTTTGTCCTCTTTTTATAATTAAAATCAATCAGCTATTGTTTGTTTCCAATTAGGTGATTTGAGTAGCCAGTGTCCATATACCACCAGTCTACCAAATATCCACCATCATATTCAGAAGCCATCAATAGCACATGTTCATCATCAGAATCTCCTCTGGAAATGTTTGCTTCTTCTTATTTATTTTCTTTGTTTGACCAACAGTCAACAATAAAGTGGTCATACTTCTTACAACAGTAACATTGAACCTTCTTCTTTTCAAACTTCTTATTTCCCTTCCGATGTTCCTTTTCATCAGAGTTAGAGGCTTCTGACTTCTGATAACCACTACTATGTCTCTTCTTGGCCTCTAACCAAGATTGCTTCTAATTCTTCTTACTAGAAGACACTTTCAGAACTTGCTCTACCTCTCTTTCAGAGTTTCTCTCAGTCAGACGCAACTCTTGTGCCTCTAGACTACTTTGCAGTTCTTCAATTCTCATGGTGCTGAGGTCCTTAGAGTGTTCAATTGCTGCAACAATATAATCAAATTGAGGAGTGAGTGATCTCAGTACCTTTTCAATGATTACTTATTCAAAGAGAGTTTCTCCACAAGATTTCATCTTATTTGTAATCAAAATCACTCTAGAGATGTAATTAAGTACCTTTTCATTGTTCTTCATGTTGAGATTCTCATACTGCGTACGTAGAGACTGAAGTTCACCTTCTTCATCGACACATCACTTTCGTAGCACCATGCTAGTGTGTCCCATGCAACATTCACCGTAGTTTGAATTAACGAATTTCTTAAACACATTCGTATCCACACACTGATGGATATAAAATAACGCCTTCCGATCTTTCTTCCTTGTTTCTCTTTGCATGTTTCTCTGCACTTCCATTGCATCTGCCGCAATCGCCATGTAATTGTCATTGACAAGATCAAGAACATCTTGAGCGCCAAACAACATACGCATCTGAATCATCCATCGATTCCAATTCTTTTCATCAAATATTGGAAGCTTTATGTTCAAGCTACCATTTCCGCCTTTCATCTTTGTTCTTGTGCAAATCACTCAGATATCACCAACACTCGTGTTTCCCAATCCCACAGAATTAAGAAATGTGATTCTGTTTCGATTCCAATCTTCAATTCACTGTGAATTAAAATAACAGAATCAATCACACACGCCTCACGTACACCTGTGTTACCCTGTGAATCGAACCATGACTTTAGATACAAATTATTGGTGCAGAAGAATGAAGGAGATAAAGATGATGAAAGAGATAGAAAATTCTAACTAAAATTTCTTTCTAATTGAAAAATGGTTTCAAAATGAATTAGTTACAAACTGAAAGTTGAGTTCAATATTAATACCACCAGAACAACTAAATGAAACTCAAATTAAATCTAAATGCAACTCAAAATGAAATGCTAGCTTAAATGTGAATTTGAATTACACTTAAAAAAGGTCTCCTCTTTTGAACTTGGAACTCGTCATTGGACCGAAGTCCCAGACTCGTCACTGGTCCCCACTTCTCAACCAGAAACTCGTCATTGGACCGAAGTCAGTATATCTATCTCTAATATACATGATGCATGAATGCGAAAAACAATATAAATGCAATACTTGTCTCAACCTCCAACTCTAACATTCGTCTTAGGTTCCTCTCTGGACCTAAGACTCGTTATTGGACCGAAGTCCCAGACTTGTTACTGATTCCCTCTCTGAACCACTAACTCGCCATTGGAGCGAAGTCTGTACATCGTCAATACAAGGCTACAATGAATGGTTCCTCTCTGAACCAATCACCTCGACATAATTCAACATAATATATAAACACCACCAATATAAGACCACAAAAGTGGTTTCTCTCTGAACCAAACACATCGACATAATTCAACATAATATATAAACTTCACCAATATAATGGAACAACAGTGATTCCTCTATGAACCACACAACTTAACGTAACTCAACAATGATATATATCATTACAACTCAACATAATAAATATAATTATATAATTACTAAACAATGCTCACCAATCGAATAAAAATAGTACTACACAATCCTAAATATTCGACATGGTCAACTCATAACTCAACAGAGTTCACAACTAACTCTTCCATTTTTTATTTAAAAACAAAAAGTTTCGAGGCGTACTCTAACCTTAAATCAACTGCTCATCAAGTCGACTTTGAACATGTCAAATAACTCAAAAACTCAACCCTATTGACACATACAACACTCAAAACACATAAATGTAACTCAATAACTTACTCATAACTCTAAACATATCAAGTGACTTAAAACACACCAAATTATTTGAAAATTATATTTTAAATGATAATTATAAATACACAAAAATATAAGAAAATGTATAAATAAAATTGCTAGAGGAACTTAATTTATAATGAGCATTTTTTTTTTCTGCAGAAACAAATGGCCCTTTTATAAAAAAAAGACCATAAGCCCAAACAAGAAAACTAAAACCCTATGAAGCAAAAAATAACTTGGTTATAAGTAGGGCTAACGTGTACATGCGATTGTTTTAGGGGGTTTATTCATTCATCGTTTCATCTCGTAGCCGCCGCAACACTTCAACCAGCAGCCACCAAATCCAATGGTATGCATCGTTCGCCTTCTCCTCCTCCTCTTTCTTTTCCGTGCTTCTCAGATTTGAGTTTTGTTTTCATTTTCCCAAGTTTGATGATGTGTTTTTATGAACTAAACTCAGGCTTCCGAGGCGAAATTGGCGAACCCTATGAGGGATATCAAGGTTCAGAAGCTTGTTCTCAACATCTCCGTTGGTGAGAGTGGAGATCGTCTCACCAGAGCTGCTAAGGTTTTCATTGCTTGCCTCGTTCGATATTTTTTTTTTTTTCATTTTCGATTTAAATTTCTTTATTTTTAAAATAATTTTTGTTTGTGTTGTAGGTGCTAGAGCAACTAAGTGGACAAACCCCAGTGTTTTCCAAAGGTTAGTTCGCAACAATTTTAATATTTTGTTTGTAATGGGTATGGATCTAAAAGCTATTTTAATTTATAAGTTTTGTTTTTAAATTAATTTTATCAACCTGGATGAGATTCTGTTATTTTTTATTTGAAAACTTGATTTTAATGTTGAGGCTGATTTAGGGTTAATAATGTGATGCCCAATTGTTTATTGTTTTTTTTTGGTAATAATGTGAAAGCTTTGATAGCAGGGTAGTGTTGTTAGTTTGAGTTTGGCTGTGATTTGCAATGATAAAAAGTTTGAACTTGTGACTTATGTCGAGGTAGGGGTTGTTTTGTTTATGGGTCTTATAAGGGGATTAGATTGGTTTAAGCATACTTGATTGAGTGGTTTGTGTAAGTTTGTATGAAAAATGGGTTTTAAAAAAGTTTATGTTATAGTTAAAAAGAATTTATTTCTTTTGCTAAAATTGTGAACCCATTGTGGTTTTGATAAGGGCTTTTACTTCTGATAGAACTCGATTATTATGGCTTCTGTTCTCAATTAAACCTCCTTTTCTTTTTTAAATGGAGTCTATGGAAGGCATTTACTAGGATATCTGGAGTAGTCTCATTTTTTTTTTTCTCCTTGGATTTTTTCAGCAAGGTACACTGTCCGATCCTTTGGTATTAGAAGAAATGAAAAGATTGCATGCTATGTAACTGTTAGAGGTGACAAGGCAATGCAACTTTTGGAGAGTGGACTGAAGGTGAAGGAGTATGAACTTCTGAGAAGGAACTTCAGTGATACTGGATGCTTCGGTTTCGGAATTCAGGAGCATATTGATCTTGGAATCAAGTAAGCTTATTTACAACCCTAGAGTTTTATAGCGTAAAACAATTGATGCAGTAAATTTGATAATTTGACATGGGTTATGGTAGAGACTGCATTTCCTTGAATTACATTTGTAGTCTAGGTTGATTTCGTTTTGAACTATTTACTCATTATCTCTCTCGACACTTGTCAATCTATTTCAGATATGATCCATCTACTGGTATCTATGGTATGGACTTTTTTGTCGTTTTGGAGCGTCCTGGTTACCGTGTTGGTCGTCGCCGTAGATGCAAAGCCCGTGTTGGAATCCAACACCGTGTTACCAAGGATGATGCGATGAAATGGTTCCAAGTGAAGTATGAGGGAGTGATCCTTAACAAATCTCAGCAGATCTGAGTTATTTTGTGTTAGGTTACTGTTTTTGGCACCTATAGTTTGTTGTCTTTAAGATACTGTCTTGAGTTATTTGAAATTTTTGATGGATTATGATATTTTGCATTTTCTGCTATTTCATGATGAAGCACTTGAGTTCACTGTTACCCTGTTTAAATACTTCTCCAAGTTTCTGAATGCAGTCTTAGTATGCCAAAATTTGTCTAAATTTGTTTTTTCTTGGCTTCACATATGGGCCTTTCTGAACCTTGAAATAAAGTCACAAAATGCTTTATTTTCTTGGCTTCTCAAATGGGCAATAGAGAGAGACATATTAATAATCTACATTTAATGGGTTTTTCACATTTGGTTAAAATTGTCATAATTTTTCATGTTTAGGAAGTATAGTTAAAACTACTTACAAATCACACAAAAACCGTTTTTTCACAGTAGTTTGAGGTTTTAAAAGCTAAACGAGACAGGTTTGTTGGATGGCAAACTAAAATAAGCAGCTCTACGTATAAATGCCCAACCCTTGAGTGTGTAGTAGTGAAAGCAGAGCTGTCATCGGCCATTAGGGAACTTCTAGGTATGTATTGGTTCATAACTTTTATATTTGATGGTTCACAAATAAATATGGGTGGCAAAACTGGCTCATTTTTTATTTGCAATTTTTTTTTGGAACGGTTGAAGATTTTTTAGACCCACATCTTCTATAAGTCTTATGCCTTACAAAACTATGAGAGAATTGAGTGTTGAACAAGAAGGAATTTAATTGCATTGGGATAATTAAAGTTCTATTTATTTAGCAAACAATCATGTGTATCATTTCAGAATATAATTATGGGTAGATAAGAATATTATTATGGGTAGATAACGGGTAGATAACTGAGGGGTACGACGAGAGTTTCAGTGATATTATTATAAACTCATTTGTGAGGGAGATTGTTGAACTCAGCTGAGTAGTTTAAGTCCTATATTAACAAGAAATAGAAGAAATGTTTAATGTATAAGAGAAATCATACACCATTTGACTTATAAAGTTTTGGATGAATATGTGATGTAGAGATTTCTTGAATCCTGAAAATAATAGAGAAAATAATATGGCTTTATTGACATTTGTAATTAATTAAGCAGTTGGATAAGAAGAATCCATTGCAATGCCACACAAGCCTTCTTTAGCAGCTATACCTCTTTGCATCCTTATGTATCCTTTCTCACCCCATACTGTTCCCCATGAATTCTTAACCAACCAATAATCAGTTCCATTTGCCCTTCCATAACCAACTGCAGTAACACCATGATCTAACTCAGTTCCACATTCTCCTGTATAAATTCCATGCGAATAAAACATGAAACTTGAATCACTAGCATCAATAGAAACTGATATTGGTTGATTAGCCACAGCTTTGAGAAGTGCATCCTCACTGTTAACCGGAACTTTCTCGTATCCTTTAATCTTAGCAACAGGAACGGTTGTTGCAGTGTTACAACTTCCATCAGTTGCTTTATAAGGGTAATTAGTCTCACTTGTGATTCCACCATTTTTAATGATAAATTCGAATCCATCTTCCATTAAACCTCCTTCACAGCCTTGGTCTTCACCCTTTGTGTCACAATCAACTAACTCTTGTTCTGAAAGGGATACTAGTTTGCCTGTTGTTATTTGGTTGATACCTTCAGTTGCAGCCACAGTTGAAAACGCCCAGCAACTCCCTTGATTCATTTTCAAAACAAACATTAATTATTTGATTCAAATAAAATCATCATAAAGTATTGGTAAAATATTTTTGATTGTTTTATCTTACTTACCACATTGACCTTGATCCTTGATTGGAGTAACAGCTCCTTTTACCTTCCAATCAATAGATGCTGGAATAGAAGTCACATCTTCATACTTAAATGATGTTGAAGTTAACTCAGTAGCATATCTCATTTTGTAGCCATTACGGGAAGCTTTAAATTCTTCAAGAGTCAAATCAGCTAGGTGGTTAACACTTAGTTTGTAAGGTTTGTTGTTGGCAGCATTGAATGATTCAATGAACTCAACATTGTCCTTGAATATCATGAAACGTCTGTCTTTCTCAGCATCATCTTTATATACTTTGCCATGTTCTGTCATCCATTGCTCGTGTCTTTCTTCTAAGGACGGTGATGATGTTGATTGTTGCAGCTTTCGGGACATTACATTGGTGATACTGAGAGCAAGGATGAGGAACAGAACAAACATGTATTGTTTTTGATTGTTAGAAACCATTTTTTGTTACTAAAGAAATCCTTGTTGAGGTGTGTATGTTTGTGTGTTGGAGAAAGAAATGTACATTGGTATGAATTGAATGAAATGATATTGATGGTTTATATAGAGATAAAATAACTTCAAATTAATCTGAATCTGCATGATTGCTTTCTTATTCAAGATTCCTGCCACGGCATATTTATTTTTATTTTATATTATTATTAATTTTAACAAATAGGTTAGCCTGTGTTTTGTCTAAACTAAAAGGCTTTGCAATTTGGTGAAAAATTATTAAAATATTTAACTAAAGTTTACTAAGCAGAATATGGAACAACGTTAAATTATGGGCAGCAAAAAACAATGAATTAAGTAAGATTCTTCTTGATTAGAGTTTTATTCGTAAATGATGGGCTTAACATTGCATGGGGATTGGATTTCCTTTCACGGAAGTTTGTTGCATGACATGACATGGTTTAGATGAAGCAGAATAACATTTGTATATTCTCTAGTTTGAACATAATCTGTTAATTAGGAACTAGTTTTACTACTATATTCATTTCATTTGATATTTGCTTCTCGTATTGGACATGCACTGCCATTGATTTCAAGTAGTTATATTTCTATTTATTTTTTATTTTAAAAGGATAAGAAACTGGATGGGCCAAAGAACTCATTAATTATAGTTCACAGTGTTGAACGATCCACCGTATCACATTTAGTATACAAGTATGCCATTCTAGTCAAGAATGCAGGTGAACTCGATCTAAGATCAATCGGAGGAATCTCTCCATTCCACGCCAAGACGTTAACGAACATATATAACCACCTTACTATGTAACAGAGTACACACCATTTCTCTAGTACTTTTGAATTCAAATTTCACACTTATCTCACTCTCATACTGACTTGAGCATTGAAATACTAATCTTATAGATCAACCCCTCTTCCACCGCATCGAAAGCTCAAATCCACCGTTGCAATCCATATTCTGCAGTTACTGATCAATTATGGTTCCCTCATAGAACAATGACTTGTCTGTGGGAATCAGTATCTGATTCCCGCACTTCCACGTTTGAACATTCATCTCTGGATTCAATGAGCCAGATTTCCTAAGTTCAAATCGTAGATCTTTGTTCATGATCCTTTCCGATCAAAGATCAACTCCGCTCCTTAGATCTCCAGTAGATCCCATAGCAATGGCAGGTTCCAGAGTCACTCGCTCTGCTGCACAACACAAAGCAGTCGCACCTACTCGAGTTGCAAGAGATCCAATTTCTCCTCTTCAAAATGGTAGAGATTAATTCCTGGTGAATTCTCCGTCCACACTGTCATATCCAGATTGTGCTCAACCTAGAATGTTTCAAGGAGTCTTCTATCCTTTTCCTTTCGTAGGATCTGCTCTACAATTTCAACACAGATAACCATCACTTAGGCCGCCTGCTTAGCCTATGGTACCTAGACCAGAAGCATTACCTAGTTTCTAGTTGCTGCAAGCCAACCTTGAGAGGCAAGGTGCTAACGAGTTGTTGAACACTATTTACAACATGGCTCAACAACAAAATTTGCAAGAAATAAAGGAAAGGTTACTCCGCCTTAAAGAAAACTTGAACATTGCAAATCTGAAGGGAAACATGATGCAGAAATCCATTTCTCAAAGGAGTTGTATCGTCGTCCTTGAGTCGGCCACCTCTTGTCGAGATACAGCTCCAAGATCTCTAATTCATTTGAGAAGACAAAGAAACCATAATCCTCCTCCCAGTCTTGAAGGAGGCCGAGGTAGTAACACTTCCTTCGCGGTTTGCTTCCATCATATGAAAGAGGAACATGTTGAAAAGCCTCTAATTAAAGATCAAAAGAAGCACCACTTTTCCGCTCATATCCTAGAAAACCAGATAGCGAAATCGCTGAAGAAACCTCTGAAGCTTAATAGTTACGACTGAAAGGAGATCTAGATGAGCACATGAAACATGTTGACGATAGTTTAAAGCCTCCAACGTTGGAACAATAATAACCCACAATTTGACTAAACACAGTTGAAGCATCACTTTAGTTCATTAGAGCCAAACGAAAGGTAGCTCCATTTTTGTAAAATGAACTAACCATCTTTCAAATGATCGAGACTCAACCTTAAGTTTAGTTAATCTAATCCAGAAAAAAAGATAGGGCTAACTTCAAAAATATAACTAATGACATTTCTAATAATCATAACTAAAACCTTGTTTAGTTCATTTGATTGATAAGAAAGGTATATCCATAGAAAATAACAAACCAACCATATTGTAAATGATCACATTCAATGACTTGTTGTTGTTCATCTGATCTAGAAGAAAGGTAATACCAATGTTAGAAAAATAACTAACCCTGATTCTGCTTATCACAGTTGAGGTCTCATTGTAGTTCATAACATCAAGAAAAAATGCCATTTTATGAAAACACACAATCCTCACATTGACATATTGCAATTAAAGCCTCACTTTATTTCATTACATATAGAAAAAAAGTAGATTCATTTTCGTAAAACTAACTAAACACTGTTCAACTAATTGAGAACAAACCCTATCTTAAGTTCATGTGATCTAAAAGAAAGGTAAGACCAATGTTGGAAATCTAACTAACCACGTAACTGATCACATTTGAAGTCTTGCTATATAGTTCATCAAATCTAAAAGAAAGTTAGAGCCATTGTCTGATAATATATAAACCACAGTTCGATTAATCACAATTGAAACTTCACTTTAATTCATTAAATCCAAAAGAAATGTAGAACCATTCACGTAAAATATTCTAAACATCATTTAACCGATCAAGAGTGTACCCTAACCATCATATCCAGAAGAAAGATGATCGAAAATTTAAATAACCACAGTTCTAATAGAATAGGATATTTTGTCATAATTGACTATAATTAGTTTCCTGTAATTATGCTGCATCATAAATAGATAGATAATCAAATGTTACACAATAGTTGTATATATTCTATTCACATGAATGAGAAACCTACGAATTCCATTATCTTACATGGTATCAGAGCTAATCAATCCCCTTCTCTAAAAAAACCTAAAACACAGAAACAGAAACACGTGTTTTAATTCTTCTTCTTCACTGAAGCAACCATCTCTTCAACATGCACTACTACAAAACGCCCAAAGAACAACGCGAGGTTTACAACGGCATCCTATACACCGTTCTTATAGTGCGTACTGGATGCGCGCGCATTATTTTAATTAGAAATCTCAAAGGTATAATAACGGTTGTTATGAAAACCGTGGTGATACAATCTAACTATCATGGGTTCGAACCTCATCGCCCTCAAATAGTTTATCCCTTTGACGTAAATGCTCCCTTTTTAAGTTTTATTAATATTTATCTAAAAAATAATAATGATATCACGGCGGATTTTTCTTTAAACCGTTGTTACAAACTGTTATGTATTTTAAACACCAAATATATATCAATTTATCCATTGAAAAAAGAAACAAGACGAAACAACCCTAACACCAACGCCATCACCATTGTCGGGAAGAAGACAACAACAACAAGTGTTCTACTTTAAGGTGTTGCAATGTCACATTTGAAGACAAAATCATCCAAAGGTGTTTCTACGTTTTCTTCCAGTGTAAAATCGCGATCTGGAAATTTTTGTGGTTGTGATGGTCGTATGGTTTCGTATCAATGCAAGAAGGGACAAAATAAAGGAAGGCTTGAATTACATTGTTGATGTTTAAACTGCAGATCCATTTTGAATTACATTGTTGATGTTTAAACTGCAGATACATTAAGTGAGAAGTTAAGGCGCACCTTTTCTTTTTTATTTATTTTAAAATTCACAAATAAAAGGGTTATCACTACTGTTCTCCTGGTCAACCGTAATGATATATTTATAATAAATAAATACCTATCTATACGGTTTTTATTTATTTAAAATTCACAGGTAAAAGGGTTATCACTACGGTTATTCTAGTTAACCGTAGTGATATATTTATAATAAATAAATACCTATCTATACGGTTGTTATTGCTAACGGTTGTGAAATAGTTTACCCATATATAAGCAAAATAACTTTCACTTAATTGACAGTAATGCCGTTGCCTTCAAAGTGAAACCCTAGAACCCATTTTTTCTCTTCGTTTTCACCATTAGCCGTGAATCATACATTAAGGTATTCTTCTTCTTCCATCTATTGTTAGATATTTCCCATTATCTCGTTTGTTGCATGTTGTTTTTGTTGATTGTTCTCATTTTTTCAGATTCGTTTTCACTACCTTAACAAAGACCATACTTTGGAAACTTCATAGTGTTTGTGTTGCTATGGAAAAATGTATAAGAAGCATGAATCTATGATGGAAACTTCATCCACCTTATACTTTTTTTTCATAGCATCACGAACAAGATGTTAGTAAATGAAGAAACAACAGTGTAAGTAAACTTTATCTAGTTTTAGAAATAATGAAAAGAAGTATAAGAAGTATAAAGCTTTTGCGTAAGCTTCTTCCTCCTTATATTTCTTTTTCATTGCTTCCCAAACTAGTTCAACATCATAATTGATTCCTGTTCCGCGATTAGTTTCATTAAAAGGTGCGTTATTCCTGTTCCTCTCTTTACTCTTCACTGGATTATGGTTTTAGGGTTTGTTTTCAACTGAGGATGCTCATTTTTGTAGTTTGCTTTGTTTCCTTTCAGGTTAAGGGGATGATACAGGGTGATGATGCTAGTGGAAGCAAGCGTATTATATCAGTTTATAATTTCTGGATCTGGTATAGAATGTTGTTTGAGTTTATTATATTCTATTTACATTGTTTGTTTAACTAACCCTCACTTAAAGTTTGCTGGTGGTAGCAAGCGTATTATATGAGTTTATAATATCTGGATCTGGTATAGAATGTTGTTTGAGTTTATTATATTCTATGTAGATTGTTTGTTTCACTAACCCTCACTTAAAATACATTCAGTTAATTTGACATAGATACTTATAATCTGCAAATTAAGTTGTATTTGAAAAAAAACTTAAACAAACCAATGTTGTTTTCTGATTGCATGCCTCTCATCATTTATCTCACGTTCTTTTATATATAGATTATGGTATAATGATCTAACTCCTTAGATGCATCTCAATCTTCTATTATAGTTAAATCAAAGATGAGGCAGATTATCCAATGTCTTGTTGATCTTATGGAAATTTAACTATAATCGAATATAGTGATATATCGAAGGAGTCAGATCAATAAACCACAATATATGTAAAAGAGCGTGAAATGCACGATGAGACGAATGCAATCAGAAAACAACATTGGTTTGTTTAAGTTGGTTTTCAAGAACAGTTTAATTTGCAGATTATAGACATCTTCATCAAATTGAATCCATGTATATTTATTTAGTGAGGTGTTTGGAAAACAAGCAATCTACATTTAATATAATAAACTTAGGGTACTTACAACAATGGTTATCTATTGTAACCGATATCATAAGTAATTTATGTTTTATATAATTTCGCTGCTGATGGGTTTCGAACCCAGAACTTAAGTGTATGTATCACAACGGTTTATTATCATAACCGTTGTGATATATGGCTCGCGCCCTACCTTTCAATAATGGTTTCCAGCCCGTTGTAGAAACAACTAACTTATAACGACAATCTACATAACAACGCCTTCGCCCGCGTCATTATATGTCATTTTCAACCGTTGTTAAATGGGTTTTTTGTAGTAGTGATGACCTTCTTCTTCTGCATATTGTCGCCGCCGAACACGAGAACCACCATATTTCTTGCCCTCTGTTCTGTTCGCGCCGTCGCCGACACACACTGCACCACCATGCACAAGAACCCACACATTTATTCTTCACTCTGTTTATGATTCAGATATGTGTTCGCGTTTCCAATCTCTTTTCCGACGCTTCCAACGAACACAACACCACCGCGCCTTGCCTTTTCTTCTCCACGACGTGCTTGCTGTTCGTAATTGTTTTCTTTTCCACTGCAAATCATGTTTGATTCAAAACACAACAACTTCAATACTCGTCCAATCGCCTCTGCCACTGGTGATTCCGGCCAGCCCAAGGTCACTACGCTCAAAGGTTCAAAAATGGAGTTTCATCCCGCTCTTTCTGTCTCCAATATTAGGAACAACATTCATATTATTCTTGAGATGGAAAAAGATCAATATGGAACCTGGGCTGAGCTTTTCCGCATTCATGCTCACTCACATCGACTCCTACATCACATCCTTCCATCTACAAGAACAACACCACCAGCCCCTATTGATGTCGAGCATGAACAATGGACCACTCTAGATGTCGCCGTTCTTCAGTGGATTTATTCCACTATTTCTGCTTATTTGCTAACCACTATTCTGGCACCTGACTCCACTGCAATGGAAGCATGGAATCGTTTGGCATATATTTTCAGGATAATCAAAATGCTCGTGCTGTCATTCTTGAGCAAGATTTCTTCAACACTCGACTGAAGGATTTTCCCACTGTCTCAGCTTACTATCAGCGTCTTAAAATGCTCTCTGACCTATTGAGAAATGTCGGCTCTCCTGTAAACAATCACCGTCTAGTTCTTCAACTGATATCTGGTCTTCCAAAAGATTATCGCACTGTTACCACCTTGATTCGCCAGAGTAATCCTCTTTCTGTATTCTATCAGGCTCGCTCCATGCTCACCTTAGAAGAAGCTGGTATGGCTAAAATGGAAAGCACTGGCTCTCATGCTTCTATGCACACCACTCAACAGCGTCCTTCTGAAGACACCTCTCACCGTGGCAACCGCCGCCTCGGGAACCATTCTCGCCCTCGTGGCAACCAAGGCTGCATAGGGGGACGTGGTAACCGTAGTGGGCCTCAGTCTAGAGCTCCCAAAGTTCTTTCCTCATGGTCTTGTCCTCCTTGGCAACAGAAACAAAAGTACCCAGCTTGGCAACCATGGGGTTGGACTCCATCACCATGGGCTATGCCTCTGTGCCCGTATCCCACGTCTCAGTGGACACGCCTCACCGGTCCTCCGAAGCAGCCTGGCATTCTAGGAAAGCATCCTCAGGCACATGCATCTACTACATCATCTCCGACACCGACGGACATTGAGGCAGATATTCACACCATGTCTCTAGCTATGCACACAATGTCTCTCCATGCTCCTGACAATCAGTGGTACTTGGATACTGGCGCAACATCTCACACGGCAGCATCTCGAGGTAATCTCTCGTCTTATTTTCCTTATGTAATTCAAATAAGAAAGTTATTGTTGGTAGTGGCCATGTAATTCCAATTCACGACACCGGACACACACAAATTGCCACCTCTTACAAACTCCTTCACTTAAACCATGTCCCGCATGCCCCGAAAATTATTAAAAATTTAATTTCCATGAGACGACTCACCACTGGCAATAATGTATCTGTTTCATTTGACCCTTTTGACTTTACTGTATCTTGTTTTCAGACAGGGATCCCTTTCATGAGGTGTGACAACTATGGCGATCTATATCTAGTCACCATTCCCTCTAGTTTGTCAGTCTTATATCCAGTCTGTAGCACGGTCGTCTTGGTCATCCTGGCGTGCTGTTTTAAATTCCCTTTGCAATAATAAGTTTATATGTTGTGAATCTTTTAATTCGTCTGTTATTTATGACTCTTGTGTTTTAGGCAAACATGTTAAATTACCATTTTTTAATTCTCAAACTACAACTTTTGTGAGATATTGGATCAAACTCTAGTATGATCGAAGGTAGATTCTTAGTTCGACAGTTCAAAAGGTGTTTAGCATGTAGTTGAAGGCCATTCACATGTTGTTGTCGAAGTAGTGTATACTATAGTCGAAGTAGGGTCAAACATGCAGTTGTCGGAAATGCTAGATTTGTTAGCATGCCGAATTGGGCTTGTTTGTTATGTCTAATTGTTTAAGTTAGCTTGTACCCTAAGTTAGCTTGTAATGGGTAATTGTTAAAAAGCCCATTAGTTTAGTATGTTAAGTTTTATTATAAATAGCATACTAGTCTCTCATCATAAGTGTGGCAAATCTTAATTAGGGTGAGAGAGTTATTTGTTATTCTTGAGTACTTGTAATCTGATTCAAAGAGAAAGTAAAGAATAGCACTTATAACAATCTTTGTTATTCTTCTTCTTTTACCATCTTTTCTACCCTTGTGTGTTTCTTGATCATAAAGAAATAGTTTATACTTTGTTTCCAAGGCATCAGATTTCACAACAAGTTGGCGCGGTGAGCGTGGAGGAATATGCCTTTAACAAAGTATGAGATTGAAAAGTTCATCGGAGTGAACGATTTCGATCTGTAGCGCTTGAAGATGAAATCCCTACTAGTTCAGCAGGGTTGTTTGGAAGCGTTGAAGAGAGCCGCAACCATGGACGTTGTATTAACGAAAAAAGAAAGAAGGATTATGATAACGCAAAATTATATAGTGTATTTGACTTGACTTGCATGAATTTATATTATGTTTTATTCGCTTTTCCCGATTTATGCTTTATATTACCCGCATTTACTTATGTTTTTCAGGTACTTGAGTCGGATCAGAATTTATCAGAAAGTGAAGATTTAATGAAGAATTAAAGAAGAATTGAAGAAGAAAAAGAAAATATGATGGAAAGAATTAAGAAGGAGATAAAGAGGAAGGAAAGAAAAGAAGAAAAGAAAAATGAAAAAAAAAATATAAAGGGGTGGGGCCCACCATCACACAATGTGGCGCCTACCACCTTTACCAAAAAGTGGCGCCAGCCATGCATGAGAGAGGGGAGGTGGCGCAAGCCATCTAGTCCCCAGGAGATTTATTCTCCAACTCTCCTATTTTCTCTCCACGAAACCGTTTCACGTTCAGTCACAACCAGTCTTCAAGGAATCCGTTTTTCACGCCACTGAACCCGAATCATCCGCATACAAGTCCACTATAAATATAACTGAAGACTTCCATTAAAGGGGTCGGAGATTTTTTAGCCATAGAGTTTTTCCAGTTTTCCAGTTTTATTCCAGCGAACAATACTTCTTTTTTTTTTCCTGCATTTTTATCGTCTTGTAATCGCTCAAGCTTGCCAGAATCACCCTTCAAGTTTTTGTAACCAGATTTATTCCAAGTTAATTTCAAGTCTAGGTTTTGTTTATATGCTATTTATTTATCGTTTTTACAGTATGATTAGTAATATTACCTTACACTGTGTTAGCATGTTTAGTTTTCAAATCATGTCCGGCTAGATTAGTTGATGTCAATATGTAAACAAATTGATCGGAAAGAATTAAATAATAATCGATGTTGACTTTCACAAATTATCTTTTAGGCTTTGGTTTCTTATTTTTAAATCGATTAACTTTTCTTACGAGAGTAAAAAGGTAACTAAGGTTAAGGTCAAGATAAACGAGAGTTTGAGAGTTTAACAGGATAGCTGAAACTAGGCATTTATTCTAAACACAGCGGAAACACTTTAGAATCAATTAGGACTTATTTATTTTCAAAAAGTATTTTTAAATGCAAATGATACAGCGAGAGCGCTCATTCTGATTTAACGGTATAGTCTGAATCAATAAACACGAGAGTGTGAGATAAGGTCTTTTAAATAAATATTTTCTACTGAAAAATATTTTGGCACTTAAACCTACACCGATGACTTATTAAATTCCCAACGATTGATGCATTACATACTAATATCTTATTATTAATTATTCTTATTAAAAGTTTAGCATTCTTAGATTTAATTTCTGTCGCTCATAACCTCCATAAAACGATTAGCCTTAGCTAAACATAGTAACAACCCGATAACACTAGTTTGATTATCAGTCCTTGTGGGATCGATATCTTTTTAAAACTACGCGATAGACTGTGCGCTTGCAGTTAGCACCCCGATAGACTCATAAAGTAGCGAACAAGTTTTTGGCGCTGTTGCCGGGGACTGATTTAGTCAATAGTGCGATTCATTTGTTGCGCCGTATAGACTAAGGCAACAAATTCCCTAATTTTCCGGTTGTATGCCAAGTACTCGCTCAAAAGGCGAAGACCTAACGCAACCGAAAGACGAACCCGAGCGTCTTCTTAGCGTAAGACGATGAATTAGAGAATACTGTTTAGAACACAAAATTCCTTTTCCTGACTCAGAATCTAAATCAGAATCTAAATTTTAACCTGAAACTGAACTAGACATGGCCGAAGGACCTCAGAACCGTCCTCTAAAGTACTATGCCATTCCTTCGCAGGCTGAACCACATAACAGCATTGCTGCCCCTGCCATCGAGGCAAATAACTTTGAGCTAAAACCTTCATTGTTGTCAGCTGTACAACAAAACCAATTTTCTGGTGGTCCCACGGAGGACCCGAACTTACATTTGTCAGTGTTCTTGCAATATGCAGACACAGTGAAAGCAAATGGTGTCAGCCTCGAAGCAATAAGACTACGTCTTTTCCCTTTCTCATTAAGAGATAGAGCTAGAGCTTGGCTCCAGTCTCTATCGTCCAACTCTGTCACTACATGGGATGAGTTGAAGAAGGTATTCTTAGCACAATATTTCCCACCAAGCAAGACGGCTATGCTAAGAGCCCAAATTAATGGATTCAAACAAAAGGACAACGAATCTCTTTTTGAAGCATGGGAAAGATACAAGGACTTGACGAGGCTTTGTCCATATCACGGTCTAAAAGAGTGGTTGATCATCCATACCTTTTACAATGGTCTCTTGTACAACACAAGGATGACAATAGACGCTTCCGCGGGTGGCGCACTAATGGATAAACCCTACGCTGAGGCTCATGCACTTATCGAAAGTATGGCTCAAAATCACTATCAGTGGGGAAGTGAAAGAACCTCCGTAGAGAAATCCCAAACGAAAGGAGGAATGTACGAAGTTAGTAGCCTAGATCATGTCCATGCTAAGGTAGATGCCCTTGCCCAAAAGATTGATAACTTGACCATATCGCCTGCAGCCACCTTGGCTACTGTAGCTCCAAACTGCGAATTATGCAGAACACCTGGACATGCTGCCCCTGAATGTCAAATTTTGGCAGGAGTCTCCAGTGATCAAGTGAATTACGCTCAAGGAAACCCTTATGCGAATACCTACAATCTGGGCTGGAAGAATCATCCAAACTTCTCCTACAAAAACAACAATGCACTGTATGCACCTGGTCAAGCACCTGCTACACCACCAAGCTACCAAAAGGCTTCTATAACTGCTCCTAATGTTCCTAGGAAGTCCAACCTTGAATTAATGATGGAGAACTTCATTGTTGCATAAGCTCAACAAAACAAAGAGTTCCTTAACCAGAATGTACACACTAGTAAGCAAATTAAGCAATTAGCAAACAAAGTAGACGCTTTAGCCACCCACAACAAAATGCTTGAAACGCAAATTTCACAAGTGGCACAACAACAAGCACCTACTGCTGCTCCTGCTGGCACATTTCCTGGACAGCCACAACCTAATCCGAAAGGACATGCAAATGCTGTTATATTGATAAGTGGAAAAGAATTAGACGAACCTATTGATTCGAGACTTCAGAATCTTGCCATGTACCAAAAGCCTGATAAAACTACAACTGAGAAGGAAAATGAACCCAAGGGAAAGGAAGATAATGACAAAGAGGCCGTAGATAAAGAAAAACCTTATGTGCCTCCACCACCATATAAACCACCTATTCCGTATCCTCAAAGATTTGCAAATTCTAAAACAGCAGGGCAATTCAAGAAATTTGTTGAACTTCTGAAGCAATTGATTATCACAATACCTTTTACAGAAGCTATCACTCAGATGCCCTCATATGCTAAGTTCCTTAAAGAAATCTTATCCAATAAGAAAAAGATTGAGGATAACGAAACAGTTACACTTACTGCTGAGTGTAGCGCAATAATTCAAAACAACATGCCTCCTAAGCTGAAAGACCCAGGTAGTTCCATACCCTATGTAATTGGAAAGTTCGTCATAGACAAAGCTTTATGAGACTTAGGAGCCAGTATTAGTGTAATGCCCTTATCCATATGCGAAAGGCTTGATATGGGAGAATTAAGACCAACTAAGATGTCCGTTTAATTAGCTGACCGCTCTATTAAATATCCCGTTGGTATACTAGAGAATGTTCTGGTTCGTATAGGACAATTCTATATTCCTACCGATTTCATAATCATGGATATTAAAGAAGACTCCACTACTCCTATCATATTAGGAAGACCATTCTTAGCTACCGCCAGAGCCATTATAGACGTGAAGAGAGGTAAGCTAACACTTGAAGTGGGTGAAGAGAAGGTTGAATTTATTTTGACACAATTCTTACAAACACCAGCTATAGACGATACATGTTATTTATTAGATGTCATAGATGAGTGCGTAAGATAAATGGAGATGGAACAACCACATACTCAGACATTATAAAAATTCCAATACCTCCGATTTTTGAAGATGATAATTGGCGGGAACCATACCAAGATGATAGTCTAAGCGAATGTTTAACACTTACACCCGATCATCTACCATGCCCAAAGAAACCAGCTTTAGAACTAAAAACACTACCCAATAACCGAAGGTATGAATTCCTAGACACAGAACTCGAACGACCAGTGATAATCAATGCAGACTTAGGACAGACCGAAACTAAGAAACTTTTAGATGTCTTAAGAAAATACCCAACTGCTTTAGGCTACAACATCGCTGACCTTAAAGGAATAAGTCCTTCTATTTGTATGCATCGCATTATGCTAGAGGAAGACTGTAAGACCTCTAGAGAACACCAGAGAAGGATCAATCCAATCTTAAGTACTGTAGTCAAGGATGAAGTGCAAAAGCTTTTAGAAGCAGGAATTATATACCCGATATCAGGCAGTCAATGGGTTAGCCTAGTACATATCATACCAAAGAAGGGAGGTGTTACAGTTGTTAAGAACTCAAAAGGCGAATCTATAACACAAAGAGTTGTAACTGGAAGCAGAATGTGCATCGACTATAGAAAACTGAACAAAGCTACTCGTAAAGATCATTTCCCATTGCCATTCATTGACCAAATGTTGGAACGGTTGGCCAAACATTCTCACTTCTGCTATTTAGATGATTATTCAGGATTATTTCAAATCCCTATTCATCCTGATGACCAGGAAAAGACAACTTTCACATGTCCATATGGTACATTTGCTTATCGACGAATGCCATTTGGACTATGTAACGCTCCCACAACATTCCAAAGATGCATGATATCAATCTTCGCTGATTTTATAGACGACATTATGGAAGTATTTATGGATGATTTTTCTGTTTGTGGACATAGCTTTGAAGGATGTCTATCAAACCTAGAAATGGTACTTGAAAGATGCGTAAGACTAAACCTCATATTAAACTGGGAGAAATGCCATTTCATGGTCAAGCAAGGAATCGTGCTTGGACACGTAGTATCTGATAGAGGGATTGAAGTTGATAAAGCTAAAATAGAGATTAAAGAAAATCTTCAACCTCCAAAAATCGTACGAGAAATACGAAGTTTCTTAGGACACGCCGGTTTCTACCGACGATTCATAAAAGATTTCTCGAAAATTACCAAACCACTGACCGGTTTATTAATGAAAGACGCTGAATTTATCTTCGATGAGAAATGTCTAAAAGCGTTTGAATAATTGAAAACGACTCTCATTACCGCACCTATCATGCAACCACCAGATTGGAGACTACCATTTGAAATCATGTGTGATGCAAGTGACTATGCCGTAGGCGCAGTCTTAGGACAAAGAAAGGACAAAAAGCTTCATGCAATTTATTATGCAAGTAGAACCTTAGATCCCGCCCAAATGAACTATGCCACCACAGAAAAGGAACTTCTAACTGTCGTGTTCGCTTTGGATAAATTCCGTTCTTACTTGGTAGGAGCTAAAATAATCATCTATACCGATCATGCTGCAATTAGGTACCTATTAAGTAAGAAAGATGCCAAACCAAGACTTTTAAGGTGGATCCTACTCTTACAAGAATTCGATTTAGAGATAAAAGATAAAAGAGGCACCGAAAATGTAGTTGCAGACCATTTATCGAGAATAGAAGGTATTAAGTCTGAACAAGTGCCTATTAATGATGATTTCCCATATGAACGACTCATAGCCCAATTGAAAAGTAATATGTCTGAACTAACCTTGAATGATACCGAAGCAAAAGAATCAGTGGAAGAAATTCAAACGAATACAACACTGCCATGGTATGCAGACTTTATCAACTACTTAGCTGTCGGAGTACTTCCACCAGATCTAACTTATCAACAAAAGAAGAAATTCTTTCATGACCTTAAACAATATTATTGGGATGAGCCTCTACTTTTTAAGAGAGGTGCCGATGTTATTTTCCGTCGATGTGTCTCTGAAGATGAAATAGAAAACATAATCTCTCAATGTCATTCTGCTCCTTATGGTGGACACGTAAGCACTTCAAAGACTTGCGCTAAGATCTTACAATCCGACCTCTTCTGGCATAATCTATGGAAAGATGTCCATATCGCGATATTAAACTGCGACCGGTGCCAACGCACTGGCAACATCTCTAGACGCGATGAGATGCCATAAAAGGGCATCTTAGAAGTGGAAGTCTTTGATGTGTAGGGGATTGATTTCATGGGGCCATTCCCATCTTCTTTTGGTAATAAATATATACTCGTTGCTATTGATTACGTTTCAAAATGGATCGAGGCTGTAGCCTCTCCAACAAATGACACACGAGTGGTAATTAAGCTTTTCAAGAACATAATCTTCCCTAGATTCGGTGTGCCAAGACTTGTCATCAGTGACGGAGGCTCCCACTTTATATCAAAGATCTTTGAAAAACTTCTACTGAAGTATGGAGTCCGACACCGTGTAGCAACACCATATCATCCGAAAACAAGTGGGCAAGTCGAAGTCTCAAACAGAGAAATTAAACAAATCTTAGAAAAGATTGTTGCAACCTCTAGGAAAGACTGGTCGTCAAAATTACACGAAGCTCTGTGGGCATATAGGACAGCCTATAAAACCCCAATAGGAACCACACCTTTTAAGTTAGTCTACGGAAAATCATGTCATCTACCTGTAGAATTAGAGCACAAAGCCTACTGGGCCATTAAGACCCTTAATTTAGACCATACTGCCGCAGGTGAGAAAAGAATCTTAGACATTCACAAACTAGAAGAACTTAGACTAGACACATACGAGAATGCTAGGATATATAAAGAAAGAACAAAAAATGCATGACAAACGTATCTCCCGGAAAGAGTTTAATGAAGGCGACGTAGTACTATTGTTTAATTCACGCCTTAAACTTTTCCCAGGAAAACTTAGAACTAGGTGGTCAGGTCCCTTTATAATAACTAGCGTATTTCCAAGTGGTGTCGTAGAAATAAAAAGTAAATCTAGTCAACCATTTATAGTAAACGGACAGCGTTTAAAACATTATCATTGCATAGACAATAAAGACTACTCAGCTAGTCTAAAGCTCGTAGAGCTGCCCGTTCATTTTGATAACTGACATTGCACTAGAACTATGTCAGGCTTAAGACATTAAAAACAATGCTTGGTGGGAGACAATCCACATATCTTTAGTCTTTTAATTTTATTCCGCTATTATTTTTTATTCCTTAATTATTTCTTACCTGTTATTGCATTTTTTTGTTTTCTCTCCTTCATCTCCATTCTTAATGCCATAATTTACATGTTCATTATACTTTGCATAATTGTCTACTTACTTACAGGCTAACTTAACTTAGTTAGTAACTAACATTCACGATGCAACAAGTAGACTACATGGACATTGTTTTCAGAGGCAGAGCTCAGAGGAGGAGATTTGAAATGTTAGCTCAGAAAGATACGACACTGAATATTTACTATGATGGACCTACCATGACCAGCTTAGGTATCAGGGATAGTGTTATGTTTTTGTTTAGCCAAATGGGGTGGGAGAATGCTGCTATCTGAAGAAGGTTTACTTCCTATCTTAGGCTTACCCTTGAGTTTCTAAGTTCCCTTACTCACATACTTAACCATGGTTATGGATTCCATAGAGGGCTGATTACTTTTAGGATGTTTGGTAATGACTATACCTATAATCATAGAGAACTTGCTGAACTCCTAGGATTTCCTAGTGGCCCTGATGTGGTTACCGTCGTCCAGGAAGAACTACTCCTTAAACTTGACCTGAATAATTTTTGGGGTAACATCACTGGAAATAACAATCCTGAACCTTATGACATGTTTTCTGAGAATATCCACAACCCTGCAATCCGTTATTTTCACAAGATCCTAGCCCATACCATTTTCGGAAAAGAAGAAACCGATACCTCTGTGTCCAGAGATGAACTCTTTATCTTGTACTGTGCTTCCCAAGGCCGTCCAGTCAATGTTGCTACCTTTATGATAGCAAATTTTGTCCGTATTGCACTGGATACTCGTGCACCAATTATAATAGGAGGTTTAGTAACAATGATAGCAAATGCCATAGGATTGAGACACCCAATGATCAGGCTTAACTGTTGGTTGCGGAATAGGGCAAGCAAGCAAAAAGATTTGGAAGTATTTTTCCGGGAATTATCGTGTCCACAGAGATTGGTGCTACTGAACTGCCGTTCGACAATCTCTAAGTTAATGAGTTTGGGTTTAAATTGGTTTAAAGTGTAAAAACAGAAAAGTAAATAAAAACATAAAAACTAATTCATTCTTCAAACAGACGAACTTATCAGGCGTGTATATATTCGACTCATCACAGACTTAAAGATTGTCGAACGGCAGTTCAGTAGCACCGATCTCTGTGGACACGATAATTCCCAGAAAAATACTTCCAAATCTTTTTGCTTGCTTGCCCTATTCCGCAACCAACAAAATGGCGCCGTTGCCGAGGATTTCACTCCGGATCATCCAAATGCAAGATCCAATGATGTTTTCTAAGCTAATCTACAAGAAAATTGAAGTTTGATGGATTTGGGAGCAAAAAATACCCAAAACCATCCCAAAAAATGTGTTTTTTCACTATATTTATTGCTGTCAAAGTCGCAGACCGCGCTCAGCGCGCTACGGGCGCTCAGCGCGCGTTTTTGAAGTTAAACCGCCTTAAAAAGTGCGCTCAGCGGGCTTGGAGCACGCTCAGCGCGCAACTCCCTGTAAGTAGCTCTTCCTGGGGGCTTGGAGCGCGCTCAGCGCGCTCCAAGCATGCTTCCTGGGGCTTGGAGCGCGCTCAGCGCGCTCAAAGCATGCTCGAAAATCCAAAGCTTATTTTCTTCATAACTCTTGAACCGTAATTCCGTTTTTCGCCCGGTTCGAAGCGTTGGAAAGCTTATTCAATGCTCTATACAACAATGGCAAAATCCCACTGCTTGAATACCTACAAAAATGAGATAAAATCAATTAAACTCAATGATATATACACGAATCGTAATATATACACTAAAATGTAACTATACGCATTTATAAACAAAACATGGTTTATTCGTATGATATTTAACAAAAAGCAACGATAAGTGCAACAAAACATATATACAAAAACAGGTACATTTTGCACTTATCATTAACCCACTTGGTACCATCCGACCTATGAACATTAATTTCTTCTTTAACCGACGAATCATAGGAAACCTTGGACCGGATACCTTTGACTACCTAATTGATAATGAGGTCGTCCGTCTGTTCACTTTACCGAACCATGAGCGCACCAGTGTCCATAACTGAAATAATTGGCTTTATGACTTGAATGAACCACAGATTGCTCCACCATCACCTCCTGAGACACCGCAAATTTATGATCATTATGATGACTATATATCTGATGCTGCCTCGAGCACACCTATTGTAGACGACACTCCACCCATCGATTTCACTGCTTCCATTATTGCTCTAGAGAACAGAGTGACTAACCTACAAGGCAATATCACCACTTTGCGCACTGATTTCTATGGATTTATGGATATAGTAACGGGGCAGCTGGACCATTTCCATCAGCAGCTCTATTCCGTCGGACTCGCTAACAATCCTAATCAACGTGGCTAAGAAAGTAGATTTTATGGCGTTCCGACTCTGACACTTTAACAGTGAGGCCACTGTCAATTTTAAGTGTTGGGGAAGCACTACTACAAAACGTTAAAACAACAACGCCAAGCTTACAACGCATCCTTTTATGCCGTTGTAATAGGTTAAAAATTTCGCGCCCATTTAAAAGCTGAGTCATTTAATGACGGTTGAATGAAACCACCGTAGTAATAAATAAAATGTATCAAGCTTCGATTCCCTGCAACTACATTTTTTCCATTTTTTGAGTACATTTAGCGTGTGTCAATTAAGTCCATTATTTATAAAATAAATTGTAAATTATTTTACAAATGTTAAGATGAGCAACCGTAGTAATAAATAAAATGTAACAAGCTTCGATTCCCTGCAACTACATTTTTTCCATTTTGTAGAGTACATTTAGCGTGTGTCACTTAAGTCCATTATTTAAAAAATAAATTGTAAATTATTTTACAACGGTTAAGATGAACAACTGTAGTAATAAATGAAATGTAACAGGCTTCGATTCCCTGCAACACATTTTTACCTTTTTTTAGGATACATTTCACTTAAGATTCCACTACGGTTTGTTTCTCCACCGAGATTAAAAGGTTTACTGATAAATTAAAACAAAACTTATTATGTATTTCTTTCATAAGACGCCCTAATCGAACAAGTGAGCCAGCGACGCCCTAACCTTTACACTCTTCAACATCTTCATTCCTTTTTTCTTGGTTTATGCTCAAATATTGACCGTCTTCATTCATTTGCTTCTTCAGCTTTGAAGTAAGGTACTCTTCAACATCTTCATTCCTTTTTTCTTGGTTTATGCTCAAATATTGACCGTCTTCATTCATTTGCTTCTTCAGCTTCAAAGTAAGGTTCTCTTCAACATCTTCATTCCTTTTTTCTTGGTTTATGCTCAAATATTGACCGTCTTCATCATTCATTTGCTTCTTCAGCTTCGAAGTAAGGTTCTCTTCAACATCTTCATTCCTTCTTTCTTTGTTCATATTGTATATGCTCAAGTCAGAATTACGTTTAGTATTAGAGTACATCTTCATTGATTTTTTCTTTGTTCATATTGTATATGCATATGCTTGAGTTTTTGGATTAGATTTTGGTGTGTCATTCACATTATTATACATGTATAAATTTCAGAAGTTGTAATGGATCATAGTTGGATGAAAGCCAATAGATTAGATCTGGTTTATGAGAACGAAGTTTGTGAATTCCTTGAATACGCTGATAAACATCTTCCCGACAATGATGATATCTTTTATTGTCCTTGTGTTGTTTGCGCTAATATCAAAAAGGGTACAAAGAAAGAAATACACAATCACCTTTGTTGTGATGGTATATGTCAAAATTATATAATATGGGCGTGGCATGGTGAGGTGGATAATAAGGAAAGTCGGGCGTCACAAAGTCAAAGAGTGGAGGAAGATGAATATATGGAAGATCACCTAGAGGATATGTTCCGTGATATTGGGGAATCTTCTTTTATGAATGCTCATATTTATGATAATTTATGTAGTGATAAAGACACCCCTTTATATAAGGGATGCACAGAGTTCACACGATTGTCGGCGGTGTTAAAGTTGTTTAATCTGAAGGAAAAAAATGGATGGTCGGATAAAAGTTTCACGGAATTACTTGAATTGCTACAACAAATGTTACCAGAAGATAACAAATTGCCGGATCGTTGCTATGAGGCCAAGAAGATATTGTGTCCACTGGGTCTGGAGTATATCAAGATACATGCTTGCCCTAATGGTTGCATATTATTCCGGAAAGAGTATGAAGACTTGTTTCAATGTCCGAAATGTGGTGTGTCGCGTTACAAGCAGAAGGCTAGCAATGGTGATGACAATGATCACTATGACAATGTTAGTAGGAAGCATCCTCCTGGTAAAGTGTTATGGTACTTGCCAATACTTTCACGATTAAAGAGACTTTTTGCTAATTCGAATGACGCAAAGAATCTTAGATGGCATGCAGATGAAATATTCGTGATGGAAACATTCGCCATGTAGCTGATTCTTTGCAATGGAAGAAAATTGATTCGTTGTTTCCGGATTTTGGAGTCGAGCCAAGAAATCTTAGGCTTGGGCTTGCCACCGATGGAATGAACCCCTTTGGTAATATGAGCACTAATCATACTTCGTGGCCTGTTCTTCTCACTATTTACAACCTATCTCATTGGTTGTGCATGAAGCACAAGTATATACTGTTAAGTATGATGATTTCTGGACCACGACAACCTGGTAACGACATAGATGTTTATCTTAGTCCATTAATTAATGATTTACGAATCTTGTGGGATGAAGGCGTTGAAGTTAATGATACATATTCTGGGGAAAAGTTTAATATGCGTGCAATATTATTTTGCACAATTAACGACTTTCCGGCTTACGGTAACTTGGCGGGATACAGTATCAAAGGACATAAAGTGTGTCCTATATGTGAAGATGTTACTTGTTATCACCAACTTGAGTTTGGAAAAAAGATCGTTTACCTTGGGCATCGAAAATTTCTAAAACCGGGTCATCCTTATCGTAGATTGCGAAAGGCTTTTAATGGAGAGCAAGAGTTTGGTGAAGCTCCTAAACCTTTTACCAGTGATGAAGTTTATCAACGGCATGAATACATTAATGTTGTCCTTGGGAAGAGAGAAAAATAAAAAGGTGGGAAGAGAGAAAAAGAAAAAGGTGGGAAGAGAGGAAAAGAAAAAGGGGCAGTTGCGAAAAATATATGGAAAAAGAGGTCCATCTTCTTTGATCTTCCATATTGGTCAAGTCTTGATGTGATGCACGTGGAGAAAAATGTATGTGATAGTTTGATTGGCACACTTCTAAACATTCTGGGCAAGACTAAAGATAGTAAGACTTCCCGTCTTGATATGGAGAAGATGGGTATACGAAAACAGTTGGTTCCAATAGAGAAAGGAAAAAGAACTTATCTGCCTCTAGCATGTCACACTCTATCTAAAAAGGAAAAGAAGATGTTCTGCGAGTGTTTGCAAGGTATTAAAGTTCCGCAAGGTTACTCATCAAACATCAAGAAACTTGTATCAATGAAAGATCTCAAGTTAATTGGTTTAAAATCTCATGATTGTCATGTATTGATGCAACAACTTCTACCAGTGGCTATCCGTGGGATCCTTCCAAAAAATGTGAGAGTAACTATAACGAGACTGTGTTTATTCTTCAATGCCATATGTAATAAAGTTCTTGATTTCAAAAAATTGGATGAATTAGAAGATGAGGCTGCCATAATCTTGTGTCAATTGGAGATGTATTTTCCGCCATCATTTTTTGACATTATGGTTCACTTACTTGTTCATCTCGTAAGAGAAATCAGAATTTATGGTCCAGTTTATTTAAGGTGGATGTATCCAATAGAGCGATATATGAAGATCTTTAAAGGATATACGAAGAATCATCACCGACCGGAAGCTTCGATTGTTGAAAGGTACATCACAGAAGAAGCTGTTGAGTTTTGTACAAACTATTTGTCGGATGCAGATTCTATAGGAATTCCAAAGTCTCGTCATGCTGACACAGACGGAAGAGGTATTCAAGGTCTAAATGTTAGGTCAATGGCTCGGGATGTAGTTATTCAATCACATTTCTATATTTTGAATAATATAGATGAGGTTCAACCTTTCATAGATACTCACAAAAGACTTATAAAGAAAAAATATCTCCGAATGAATGACAAGTTGTTATTGATAGAGCATAACAATAGATTCATGGATTGGTTTAATAAAAGTGTATCTAATGATCCTAGTGCATCCGAGATACTTAGATGGTTGTCATACGGGCCAAAATTTTGTGTCATTACCTGGAGTGCATACGACATTGGTCATTATACCTTTTATACAAAATCAAAAGATGATCGTAGTATAATGCAAAATAGTGGGGTTATGGTGGAAGCCGAATCAATGTATTTCTCTAGTTCAAAAGATAAGAATCCGGTATTGGCAACTACCGCATTTTATGGTGTCATTGATGAGATTTGGGAGATTGATTATGTTATTTTCAAAGTGGCTTTATTTAAATGCAAGTGGGTTCCCAATAATAGTAATGGTGTAGACATTGATGACTTAGGATTCACCCGGGTCGACCTTGGCAAGACATCTTTTAATACAGAACCATTCATCATGGCTTCTCAAGCAAAACAAGTTTTCTATGTTTCCGATCCATCGGACAAATCGGGGAAATGGTCAATCGTTCTCCAAGGAAAATACATTCCTCTTAGTGATGAAAGTCTTGATATTCCGTCCACACCTTCTTACACAACACAAGTTCCTACCTCATATGATGAAGTTGATGGAGATGCCGTGCATGCTATACGACTCGATCATGAAGAAGGCATATGGGAAAATTAACAAGTACGTAATTTATTATTTATTCATAATACATTAATTGTATGTTATAGTTTAGAAGTATTTTTACTAACAAGTATAATTATTTGAAATCATAGGTATTTTGAGACCAGACACCAGGCCAGGAGACAAGACACCAAGAGACAAGATACCAATACACCAAGTTACAATTATGTGAAGTTATGTAATGTGTGTAAATTGTAATATGGTATATGTGATATTTTATTTATGTAGGTTGTTTGTTCTGATAAATTGTAATCTGGTATATGTGATATTATGAATATGACACGATTAATATTATTATGAAAACTGTATCACAAAATGTGAATTGTATTTTTCTGCTGTGCTGAGATATGGAGAACAATAATACAGGTAAAAAAATGGGATTAATTATAAAAGCAGGATGATATTTATTAATTTTGCTGAAACTTTAGCGACGGTTATATTTCCTAACCGTTATAATATCTGGCGCGCTGTCCAGCAAAAAATAAATATCAAAATTGTGCTGCTGGGAATCGAACCGAGGACAATTATATTTATTACAATGGTGTAATGTAAAACCGTTGTGATAGTTAGCGCGCTTTCCTCATTATTACAACGCAACACAAGGCCGTCGTTGTAAGTATCATATATACAACAATAATCTACATAACAACGCCCTCGCCTGCGTCATTATATGTCATTCCCAACCGTTGTTAAATGGGTTTTTCGTAGTAGTGAAGGAAGAATTAATTAGGATTTCCAGCTTTCTAATTAGGAGAATTTTATTGTTTTCGCATTTTATCGTTTTCGCAATTTCAATTTCTATTGTTATTTCCATTTATCAGTTTCTATACATTTTTTTCATTTGGATGTTTGTTCCAGATTTAAACTCTGTTTCAATTTAATTCATTTCAGTTTTCTTTTTAATTTTTGTCATTCCAGTTTTTAAATTTTTCTTCATTTACTGCTAACTGATATATACTGGTATATACTGATACTGCTATTTTACTGATACTTTCATTACTGCTTTAGTACCGGTGCACCAACGTATATCAACATTTAATAGTTTAATCGTTTATTTATTTTTCATTAATTAATATTAGTAAGCATTTATTGCATAATTTAGTATTAGTTGCTATGATTCAAAAGAAATTAAGCTTGGTCAAATTTACAGCAAAAAGCAAATGGTCAATGGTGTTGGTCCAATTAGAATACATGCATGCATGCATATAAAGAAAAGAATTAAATATGCACTCTGCACAAGGTGGCGCAGGCCACACACCATGAATGTGGCTGTCGCCACTTTTGAAAGAAAGAGAGCAAGTGGCTCTCGCCACTCTTCACACACAAGGGGAAGTGGCTCTCGCCACTTTATGCATGTGGATTCCGCCACCTCTGCATGGCTCACGCCACCCCCTCCTCTCATATGCATGTATGACACTTGTTTGTCCACAATTTTTTTCTTTGACCACCACCACCCACCTCCAACTACCACTATTAATTACCCTCTTTTATATACCAGTACTACTCTACTCACACTCACACATTCACTTTCATTCTGTAAACACTAAATTAGTTCATGAGTTAGTACTGCTATCAGAAAAAAATGGAACCAACACAAGCACGAGGGTTTGAAATCATATTTAGAGATCAAGACCAAGCAAATCTCTTCCGCATCCTTCAAGAACGAGAAATCGAGTCGACGAGGTATGCCGATATAACTTGTTTAGAAACTTTAGGACTCACTGACAGTGTAGAATTTTTGTTAGAAAGCATAAATTTAAAACAATTTCTGTCTTATAGAGACCCTGTCTATGTCCCACTTACCTTGGAATTTCTCAGTTCGATTATCTTTGACCCGGATGGAACAGTCCAGTTTAGAATGTTTAATAACGAATTTAAATTCACCTTTGATTAACTGGCTGTTTTACTTAATTTTCCAGTCGAAAAAGGTGTAGTGTATGCTGTCCCGAGTGGACCTCAATGGGTACACAGTTACAAGTGTCTCTGGAGAGGCATAACAGGTACTGATACACGCAGTTGTGAAGGCAACAAAGCCATTCTCATTCAAAACCCGACTATAAGATATTTTCTCCAACTGTTGGCTACAACAATTTTTGGCCGGTCAAATTCTAACAAAGTGAATGAGAAAGAGTTTCTCTATATACTTACCGCCTTTTCACCCCGCCGAATAAACCATGTCCCATTTTTATTTAATCATATGTGCACAATAACCGTCTCGAACAAGGGCGCTATCACATTTGGCGGTTTAATAACAACAATAGCTCGAGCCCTTAAGCTCGAAGCTCATTTCACATCTTTGACACCACTTCCTTCTCTTACTATCGATTTAAAAATGACTGAACGTATGAAATTAGTAAAGAAAAGGGAAGATGGTAAATATGATTTAATGATTGACAATAAAGTTTTCCCTAATTTTATACTTCCTAACCCAAGTCGCACAAATGTGCAGAAAGAGGAAAACTATTGTTATATTGATAACCCAGGTCCCGCGCATAATTCTGAGAATGCTGCTGCTTGCGGGGATGGAACTGACACACAGACACACACCGCACCATCCTCCTCTGAATTTGTTACAGGTACCTCATCCAGGCGTATGCCTAGAAGACGAGACAAACAGTTATCTGAAACTCTTGATAGCATATATGCTGAGATGATGAGACATAACGAATCAAATGCTCTCCGCGACCAAAGATTACAAAGCATCGAGACTTAGCAAGCTCAAATGATGGCTCAGCAAAACCAGATGTACACTTAACAATCAGAGATGATACAGATCCTACAACAAATGCAGCAAGGCCAGAATAACATGGAAGAGCTGATCCAAGGGATGGCCGGTATGTCCTTTCAAGCACAAGATCAATATCCGGATCTGGGTACTTCTGACCAACAACCCAGAAATGTTAGGCGACCACGAACTCGAGGAAGAGGCCGCCAGTAGCCCGACGTTCCAGGTTTCTCCTTCCTTTTCTACCTTACGTTGTTGCATGGGGGACAATGCTCAATTTAAGTGCGGGGGAGGAAGTTTTATCGCTTTTATTTAATTGTTTTAGTTATTTACTGTTTTTCTAGGTAGATTTAAATTTTTTTATGCTTATTTCCTTTCATTAGTATGTTTAATACTTAGTATCAATAAAGAAAAATTCATGTATTGTCGAGTCTCTACACATAGTTTCTGCTATTATTTAGATTCTCCCAACTTTCTTGAGCCATAACAATTTTTTTTTTTTGGTTTTGATACATAACATGGCACTTTAAAAGTTTATTAGGTTAAGTTAGAAAGACTTGGGAAATTGTTGATAATATCAGTACCGTCTTAACACCCTGAACCCCTTGATTATGCAAATCGATTTGAATACTTATTATGCCAAGACCAACCTCTTGAGTAGTTTATACTAGCAGTCAACATCATCCTAAGGCATAACCTAAGTAATAAGCCGATGCAAATATGTGTTTGATCTCAAAAAGTAAATTTAATGAATTTAATGCCAAAAGCGAACTAAAGATATGTTCCTTCTAAGTTAGGTGGTCCTTACCCGACCATTTAGCCCAACGGACCGGACTCTTGAAATTCGAAATTAAAAGAAAAAGAAATGCAAAGAAATTTGAAAAATGAGATCATTTGAACACTAACAGGTTTACTTATCATGGGTGTGCGGGGATAACGGGCTTAATGTGATTGCGCTAGAATGAAAGAGAGGTGTGAAAAAGTATAGGTCTAGTTATAATAACATGATTCAGATTCGTTTGCATAGGATAAGAGTTTTTGATTTTGTGTCGTTACGGTATCCTTATTGTTAATATTTAGTACCTATCTTTTTGGCTGAATTTTAGCATGATATATGTCTGTTTCGAACCCGTGCCTAAAGCATTTTATTTGCTTGAGGACAAGCAAAGGTTCAAGTGTGGGGGAGTTTGATAACGCGAAATTATATAGTGTATTTGACTTGACTTGCATGAATTTCTATTATGTTTTATTCGCTTTTTCCCGATTTATGCTTTATATTACCCGCATTTATTTATGTTTTTCAGGTACTCGAGTCGGATCGGAATTTATCAAAAAGTGAAGATTTAATGAAGAATTAAAGAAGAATTGAAGAAGAAAAAGAAAATATGATGGAAAGAATTAAGAAGGAGAGAAAGAGGAAGGAAAGAAAAGAATAAAAGAAAAATGAAAAAAAAAATATAAAGGGGTGGGGCCCACCATCACACAATGTGGCGCAAGCCACATGGGAGGTGGCGCCCACCACCTTTACCCAAAAGTGGCGCCAGCCATGCATGAGAGAGGGGAGGTGGCGCAAGCCACCTAGTCCCCAGGAGATTTATTCTTTAACTCTCCTATTTTCTCCCCACGAAACCGTTTCACGTTCAGTCACAACCAGTCTTCAAGGAATCCGTTTTTCACGCCACTGAACCCGAATCATCCGCATCCAAGTCCACTATAAATATAACTGAAGACTTCCATTAAAGAGGTCAGAGATTTTTTAGCCAAAGAGTTTTTCCAGTTTTCCAGTTTTATTCCAGCGAACAATACTTTTTTTTTTTTGTTTTTTTTGCATTTTTATCGTCTTGTAATCGTTCAAGCTTGCCGGAATCATCCTTCAAGTTTTTGTAACCAGATTTATTCCAAGTTAATTTCAAGTCCAGGTTTTGTTTATATGCTATTTATTTATCGTTTTTACAGTATGATTAGTAATATTACCTTGCACTGTGTTAGCATGTTTAGTTTTCAAATCATGTCCGACTAGATTAGTTGATGTCAGTATGTAAACAAATTGATCGGAAAGAATTAAATAATAATCGGTGTTGACTTTTACAAATTATTTTTTAGGCTTTGGTTTCTTATTTTTAAATCGATTAACTTTTCTTATGAGAGTAAAAAGGTAACTAAGGTTAAGGTCAAGATAAACGAGAGTTTGAGAGTTTAACCGGATAGCTGACACTAGGCATTTATTCTAAACACATCGGAAGCACTTTAGAATCAATTAGGACTTATTTATTTTCAAAAAATATTTTTAAATGCAAATGATACATCGAGAACGCTCATTCTGATTTAACGGTATAGTCTGAATCAATAAACACAAGAGTGTGAGATAAGGCCTTTTAAATAAATATTTTCTACTGAAAAATATTTTGGCACTTAAACCTACACCGACGACTTATTAAATTCCCAACGATTGATGCGTTGCATACTGATATCTCATTATTAATTATTCTTATTAAAAGTTTAGCATTCTTAGATTTAATTTCTGTCGCTCATAACCTCCATAAAATGATTAGCCTTAGTTAAACATAGTAACAACCCGATAACACTAGTTTGATTATCAGTCCTTGTGGGATCGATATCTTTTTAAAACTACGCGATAAACTGTGCGCTTGCAGTTAGTAACTCTGGTAGACTCATAAAATCGCGACTAGATTATGATAGAGAAAACCCACAACGCCATCTTATTGAGCCTTGGTGATAAGGTTCTACGACATGTTTCAAAGGAGATGACGACGTCAGGGTTATGGGTGAAACTCGAAAGTTTGTACATGACCAAATCGTTGGTCAATGTTGAAATGTATATTTTCGGCAAATATTTTTAATATCGTATCCACAAAGATTGGTGTTATTACCGCCGTTCTATAATTTCGATTGTTGTAAGTTTAAAGATATTCAAGTTGTTCGTTGGTGAATAAATCGTTCTTATTACTTATAAGAAAAATAAGACAAAGAAAATGGGTTTAGAATAGAGTTGAGAAATCTTGTCAAGATTGAGTTTCATTATCTTTGTTCTTTATATGTTCTCAATATCACATGCATGCATTCAAACTCCATTGATAATATTCAAATGTCCTCCCAATAATATTTATGTCTAAATAAAATTGTGATAATTACTATATAAATCCTTAGACGATCTCTCCATCTAACTATTGATATAATAATCTTGAATGTTTAACACAATAGAAAAGTAGTGAACAAATCTATCTCTACAATTTATTCTCTACTTGGGAAAATATTTTAGATCAAGAATTGAACTATCTTTCTCAACAATGATTCAATTCTAATTTTCAATGTAAAGAGAAAATATTATTCCCTATATCAAATGTAGTTTGTTACATGCAAGGATAGTAATATTACATAAACAACATAAGATAACTAATACCTCAATCTTGACAAGAATGGAATTAGTTACTCATCATCTTCCTTGAATACCCAGAAAAATCTTCAAGAATTTCTCAATGCATGGAGTTTCCCAAAAACTTCCGGAAATCCACCTTGAAATCTCTCTAAGATATTCTTACAAGCCTAAGAGATACTAAGGTTCTCAAATGAAATGATGATCCTTTACATGCAGGGAAAAAGGTACATAAATAGGCTCTGGGGCGCCACCCTACAAAAAGTTGGTTTCTCTTCCAAGACATGACAAGTGTCATTAATTTGCATGTAGCTGACTTTCCATCAGTTCGCGGCGCCAAGGGTGGTCGCGGCGCGAACTGCTTAAGCTCCAGGTTCGCGGCGCGAGAGATGGTTGCGGTGCGAACTGGGTAGTTTGAGGCTTGCTTGCTTTGAGTTTCCTCAGCACTTCCTTTGCCAAACTTTGTTCTTCAAGTGCTGCTCCGGAGATTTCTTTATGTAATAATTCTTTTCTTGACAAAACATTCTTAGAGAAAAAGTGAAATATCTATTCGAAACAAAATAAAATAACTTAAATTGAATGTTTACTAAATTGTGATAAAAACTTGTGTGATTTTAATAAGAAATTGGTAAAAGGGACCGATAAAAATATATAAAAAGTAGTACCAATTGGTCCCTAACAGTCAATCGCCTCTACCTGAAGCAAGCTCTGTATTCATTCAAGATGAGTTAAGACAAAGTTCTGGCTGAGCAGTTGAATATGTTTAACAAGCTGGTTCTTGATCTTGAAAATATCGATGTCAAGATTGATGATGAAGATCAAGCGCTATTGTTGTTGTGTGCTTTGCCGAGATCACATGCTCACTTCAAAGAAACTCTCTTGTATGGAATAGAGTCTCTGACCTTTGAAGAAGTTCAGTTAGCACTGTATTTGAAGGATTTGAACAAACGAAAGGAGCACAAGCCATCTTCGACTGGTGAAGGCCTGTCGGTCAAGACGAAATTCACAAAGAGAGATAGAAAGTTTGACAAGAAAAAGAGTAAAAGTCAGCAGAAGTCTTATAGTGGTGATGCGTGTGACATTCGATGTTATCACTGTAAGAAGGAAGGTCATACAAGAAAAGTGTGCTTGAGCTCCTGAATAATCATGGAGGTAAGGACAATGGTAATGCAACTGTTATGCAAGATGATTAGGAATCATCTGATGTCCTTGTGGTTTCGAGCAGTAACTCTTGCAAAGATTGGACTATGGATTCATGATGTACTTTGCATATGACTCCAAATCAAGAATGTGTTTGAAGAATTATGTGATCAATATGGTGGATTAGTGTTGTTGGGAAATAATAAAGCTTGCAAGGTTGCAGGTATTGGGTTTGTAAGATTCAAGCTCCATGATGAGTCAATAAGGCTATTGACTGGGGTTAAGTATGTACCTGACCTTAAGAGAAATTTAATTTCTCTTGGTGAATTCAACAAGAAAGGACATGTTTTCAAAGGAGAGCAAGGTATCTTGAAAGTCAAGAAGGGGTCGAAGGAAGTCTTGAGAGGCGTGAAGAAAAAATGCTTGTATACCCTTGAGGCTGAAGTTGTAAGTGGTTTGAGAAACGTTGCATCCACGAAACCTTTCTCGAAGACAGAAATTTGGCATATGATATTAGGCCATGTCAGTGAAAGGGGTGTGGTCGAATTGGGGAAACAAAATCTGCTTTGGGGAGACAAAGTCGAAAAGCTGAAATTTTGTGAACCCTGTGTACTTGGAAAATCTTGCAGAGCGAAGCTCAATAAAGGCAAACAAAGAACGCATGGATCCCTTGATTACATCCATGCTGATCTTTGGGGGTCTGCGAGGTGTCCATCACATTCAGGTGCAAGGTATTTTCTATCCATAGTTGATGATTATTCCAGAAAGTTATGGGTGTTCATCCAGAAGACTAAGGATGAAACCGCTCCAGTTTGTTGTGAAACTATGTCGTCAATAACATAAAAAAGTTATGAGATAAAGATTGAGTTTCTTGAACAAACACAAGAAACCTTATTAGGTTTCACAAAGGAAAAGAAAAGAAGGAATAAGAATAGAGAGTTGGTTAAATCTGTTTTACTATTCACTTTCTCAATAAGGGTTCAAAATTACAAGTAAATACCAACAATTAACCTCTCTCACCCTAGTTAGGATTTTCACGACCCTTTACAAAGATGAGAGACTAGCGTGATATTTATAGGAAAACTAACATACTAACCTAATGGGCTTTTACACACATGCCCATTTCACATGCTAACTTAGGGAACAAGCTAACTTAAACAATTGGGCTTACAAGCAAGACCCAATTCGACATATCAACTTAAATTACAAGTTAATATATTTTGACAACATGCTTGAACAGACTTCGACTACAACATGCACAACTCTTGTCGAAATATCAAGTTTCCCTTGTTTGTGTAGAGTTTGTTTCAAGGTGGAGATTTGTGGTATTTTGGATCGAACTCTAGTGTCGACAAGGATAACTTGATTTTTCGACAGGAGTTGTGCATGCTGTAGTCGAAGTCTGTTCAAGCTTGCTGTCAAAATATATTAACTTGTAATTTAAGTTGATATGTCAAATTGAGTCTTGCTTGTAAGTCCAATTGTTTAAGTTAGTTTGTTCCCTAAGTTAGCTTGTGTAATGAGTCTGTGTGTAAACGCACCTAGTACAGAACACATGCTTGCTCTCCAGTGCATTCTCCGTTATGTTCAGGGTACCATACATCTTGGGTTACATTTATCACCATCCCCCATTGCACATCTTATCTCATACACTGACGTTGATTGGGGTGAATGTCCACACACCAGACGCTTCTCATTTGCCTACTGTGTGTTTCTTGGTGACAACCTTATCTCCTGGTCTTCCAAAAGGCAACCCACTCTTTCTCGTTCTAGTGCCGAAGTCGAATATAGAGGTGTTGCTAATGTTGTATTTGAGTCATGTTGGCTTCGTAATCTTTTACTAGAGCTTCATTTTCCTATTCCCCAAGCCTCTTTGGTGTATTGTGACAATGTTAGTGACATTTATCTCTCTGGTAATCGTGTGCAACATCAGCGTACCAAACATATTGAGATGAACATTCATTTTGTTCGAAAAAAAGTAGCTCGTGGTCAAGCACACGTACTTCATGTTCCCCCTCGACATCAGATTGCAGATATCTTCACCAAATAGCTTCCTCGCATTCTCTTCGATGATTTTCGGACCAGTCTAAGCGTCCGTGAACCTCCCGCTTCGACTGCGGGGGTGTGATAAAATAGAATATTTTGTCATAATTGGCTATAATTAGTTTCTGGTAATTATGATGTATCATAAATAGGTAGTTAATCAAACGTTACATAATAGTTGTATATATTCTATTCACATGAATGAGAAACCTACGAATTCCATTATCTTACAAGTTCTACTTGTTGGGTACAAGTGTGAGTGGTTAAAGTCCCACATTGTCTATGAATGAGTAGAATATTAAATTTATAAGAGAGATGACTCATTTACCTAACACATTAAAGTTTTGGGTTGAGACGTGACGTCTCCCTTTCTTGTTATCCTAGAGCATTGATTTCATTGCAAATCTGACCGAGAAGAAAGGTAAAATCCATGGTCGGAAAAAGAGTTATGTGAATGATGAAAGGTGAAATCTTATTTAATATATCATCTAATCCAAAAGAAAAGAAGGTAAAACTATTGTTTGAAAACTAACTAAACACAAAATTCCTAATCGGAATTTAAGTCTCGTCGTAGTTCATCATACCTAATAGAAACTTAAATCCTTTGTATGATAACATACAAACCATGGTTCCACCGATCACAATTGATGTTTCACTTTAGCTATAGTTTAATGAATTATATTGATTTTGTGAGTTGTTCGCTATTATGTTTTCTTAGGTAGATAAGAACACTTTAATTATATAGTTTAATGAATTTTGACCAAGTTGCACTGCCCCTTAGACAAAACAGAAAACAATCTACTATGTTTAATAAATAAAATAATATAAAATAAATAAATAAATCATCTTTATCAAATGCAATATGCCGTGGCAAAAATCTTGAATAAGAAAGAAGCAAACGTACAGATTAATTTTAAGTTTTTTTTATCTCTATATAAACCACCACTTCCATTTTATTTCAATTCATACAAATTTACATTTCTCTCTCAAACAAACACACATACCCCACAACAAGACTTTATTTTTTATAGCAAGAAATGGTTTCCAGCAGCCAAAAACAACACATATTAGTTCTGTTCCTCATCCTTGCACTTGGTGGTATTACCAATGTATTGTCCCGCAAGCTGCAACAATCTTCCTCATCCTTAGAAGAAAGACACGAGCAATGGATGACAGAACATGGCAAAGTATATAAAGATGATGCTGAGAAAGACAAACGTTTCATGATATTCAAGGACAATGTTGAATTCATTGAATCATTCAATGATGCCAACAACAAACCTTACAAACTAAGTGTTAATCACCTAGCTGATTTGACCCTTGAAGAATTTAAAGCTTTCCGTAATGGTTACAAAAAGAGGTCTAGTGCTAGTGAGTTAACTTCAACATCATTTAAGTATGAAGACGTGACTTCTATTCCAGCATCTGTAGATTGGAGGGTAAAAGGTGCTGTCACTCCAATCAAGGATCAAGGTCAATGTGGTAAGTAAGATAAAAAAATAAAAAATATTTTACCAATACTTTATTATGATTTTATTTGAATCAAATCATTAATGTTTGTTTTGAAAATGAATCAAGGGAGCTGCTGGGCATTTTCAACTATTGCTGCAACTGAAGGCATCAACCAAATAACAACAGGCAAACTAGTTTCTCTCTCAGAGCAAGAACTAGTTGATTGTGACACAAAAGGCGAAGACCAAGGATGTGAAGGAGGTTTAATGGAAGATGGTTTTGAATTTATCATTAAAAATGGTGGAATCACAAGTGAGACTAATTATCCTTATAAAGCAACTGATGGAAGTTGTAACACTGCAACAACCGTTCCTGTTGCTAAGATAAAGGGATACGAGAAAGTTCCAGTTAATAGTGAGGATGCACTTCTCAAAGCTGTGGCTAATCAACCAATATCAGTTTCTATTGATGCTAGTGATTCAAGTTTCATGTTTTACTCGCATGGAATTTATACAGGAGAATGTGGAACTGAGTTAGATCATGGTGTTACTGCAGTTGGTTATGGAAGTGCAAATGGAACTGATTATTGGTTGGTTAAGAATTCATGGGGAACAGTATGGGGTGAGAAAGGATACATAAGGATGCAAAGAGGTATAGCTGCTAAGGAAGGCTTGTGTGGCATTGCCATGGATTCTTCTTATCCAACTGCTTAATTAATTTCTCCAATTATCTATAGATTCAATCTCGATCATGCTTGTATTTTACTTTTTCTATATGAAACTATACATACATACTTGTAAACTTACATTTTGACAACATTAAACATACATTAATATGAAGTCTATATAGCTGTGTTATTTAAACAAATTATAGACACTCTATACGGTACCATTGATAACAACAAGAGATCTAAAGCTTTTCCTATTAAGTGGGTCAAATATATGAATTAATTTTTGTTATAATGTTCTATCAAATTGTTAATCTTAAGATATTTCATAATAATTTTTCTTATTGTTTTTATAGGTCTTTCTACACATCTAATTGTTTGATTCATCTTCATATGATCTACTCTCTTTACTTTTGAATATACATGTTTTCTCTCTACAAATTCAAATCAATTAAGTCTACTTTCCAACATTTTTTTCTACTATAAGTGTTGGGGAAAAATATGGATGATAAAAGTCTAGAAAGGAAGGGTTGAATAGACATTTCCTTAAAAATCATTTCAAAAAGGTTTTCTAAAAAAAACATAATTTTTACAAAATTGGCCAGTGGAAATTTTATTTCATATATATTGGATTTGTATCACGAGTTACTCGATTTTTAGACAATATAATAAAATATAGAATTATGAACAACCTAGATAATCAATGTATTAACTTAAAATCAATTTAAACGAGGTGTTTAAACAAGATTTTATTATTCAATTGAATCAATTTAATATTACAGTTGCAAGAAAGACAATTCAGAAGACTTAATCACCACTAGACCTAAACTTTACACAACAAATTGCTATGAAAAAAAAAGCCTAACAACATGCAATTTCTAAGAAAGCGGTAAGAACCTAAAAGATGCAACCACATAGAAAACTTAAAGGAGATAGAGAAGAGAAGATTGCACCAGGGTTTATACTAGTTCAGCGCGTCCATTATCGCTTTGTGTCTAATGAAATATCCAATGGTGGACAATTGAAAAATTTGTAGACTTCCACTATTTTGATAATTTTACAATGTTCTTCAAACAATCAAGGAAGCAAATGCTGAAATTAAAAACAAGAATTAACAACTTCAATCTGAATCTTTCCTTCTTATGTTGTACACATCCCATGTAGCTTAAATGCCATGACCTTCACTCAATCTTGACCGTCCTCTTACTCATATCCAAAATTTGCTTCAAGCATCCGTTCCGATGTGATCTTTACCCGATCCTATTAGTACTTTGTCTGGACTCTTGGCTTATCCGAAGTCTTCGGTGGAGAAGAAATCCTTTTTTTTTTTTTGCTTTTGCATGATTGTCAATTCGAAGCAACACTATAATCTTGACCTGCAACTCAAGAACTTCACAAACATCAATGATAAAAGACACTTCTCTATTGTGAGATATTGGATCGAACTCTAGTTTTAGCATGCCGTCGAAGTTCGCTCACATGCTGTTGTCGAAGACCTACATGCTGTAGTTGAATTGTGTTCTATTATGTAGGAGATCGAATTAGGCCTTGTGTTATGGATCCAATTGTTTATGTTAACTTGTACCTTAAGTTAGCTTGTAATGGGTAATTGTTAAAAAGCCCATTAGTTTAGTATGTTAGTTTTATTATAAATAGCATACTAGTTTCTCTTCCTAAGTGTGACAAAACCTTATTAGGTTGAGAGAGGTTAATTGTTGGTATTCACTTGTAATCTTTGAACCCTATTGAGAAAGTGAATAGTAAAACAAATTTAACAAATTCTCTATTCTTCTTCCTCTTTTCTCTTCCTTTGTGAACCCTAATAGGGTTCAGTTGTTTTTCATTGTTAACCCTAACCCTTGCGTGTTTCTTGCCTATAAAGAAACCGTTAATATTTTGTTTAAAGGTATTTTTTTTCACAATAAATTGGTGCGATGAGCGTGGAGAAGACGCCTTCAACAAAGTATGAGATTGAAAAGTTCACCGGTGTGAACAATTTCGGTCTGTGGCGCTTGAAGATGAAAGCCCTACTGGTTCAGTAGGGTTGTTTGGAAGCGTTGAAGGGAGAGGCAGCCATGGATGATGCGTTAACGGTAAAAGAAAAGACGGCCATGATAGAGAAAGCCCACAACGCAATATTGTTGAGCCTTGGTGATAAGGTTCTTCAACAGGTATCAAAGGAGACTACGACATCGGGGTTATGGTTGAAACTTGAAAGTTTGTACATGACCAAATCTCTGGTGAATCGACTCTACATGAAGCAAGCTTTGTATTCATTCAAGATGAGTGAAGACAAAGTTTTGGCTGAGCAGTTGGATATGTTTAATAAGCTGATTCTTGATCTTGAAAATATTGATGTAAAGATTGATGACGAAGATCAAGCACTGTTGCTGTTGTGTGCTTTGCCCAGAACACATGCTCACTTTAAAGAAACTCTCTTGTATGGAAGGGAGTCCCTGAGCTTTGAAGAAGTTCAATCAGCCTTGTATTCTATGGACCTGAACGAACGAAAGGAGCATAAACCTTCGACGGTTGGTAAAGGTTTGGCCGTTAAGGGAAAATTCTTGCGAAATGATGGTAAGTTCAACAAGAAGAAAGGTAAAAGTCAGCAGAAGTCTTATAGTGGCAAAACATCTGGGATTCGATGTTATCACTGTAAGAAGGAGGGTCACACAAGAAAGGTATGCCCTGAATGCCTAAAAGATCATGGAGGTAAGGATAATGGCAACGCAACCATTGTTCAAGATGACTTCGACTCATCTGATGTCCTTGTAGTTTCAAGCGGCGACTCAAGAAAAGAATGGATTAAGGATTCAGGTTGCACTTGTCACATGACTCCAAACAGAGAATTGTTCGAGGAGCTATGTGATCAAGATGGTGGATCGGTGCTGCTGGGAAACAACAAATCCTACAAAATTGCAGGTATTAGATCTGTGAGATTCAAGCTCCATGATGAGTCAATAAGGTTTTTGATTAAAGTCAAGTATGTACCTGATTTGAAGAGAAATTAGGTATCTCTTGGTGAATTCGACAGAAATGGATATGTTTTTCAAGGAGAGAAAAGTATTCTAAGAGTCATGAAGGGGTCGAAGGAAGTCTTGAGAGGCATGAAGAAACAAGGCTTGTATACCCTTGAGGCTGAAGTTGTAAGTGGTTCGACAAATGTTGCATCCACGAAACCTTTGTCGAAGACAGAAATTTGGCACATGAGATTGGGCCATGTCAATGAAAGGGGCCTGGTCGAATTAGGGAAACAAAATCTGCTTGGAGGAGGCAAAGTCGAAAAGCTGAAATTTTGTGAACCCTGTGTACTTGGAAAATCTTGCAGAGTGAAGTTCAACAAAGGCAAACAAAGAACTCATGGACCCCTTGATTACATCCATGTTGATCTTTGGGGGGCCTGTAAGGTGTCCATCACATTTATGGGCAAGGTATTTTCTATCCATAGTCGATGATTATTCCAGAAAGTTGTGGGTATTCATCCAGAAGACTAAGGATGAAACTTTTGAGAATTTCAAAGGTGTGAAGACTCTGGTCGAAAATCAGACTGGCATAAAGGTCAAGAGGTTGAGAACCGAAAATGGCCTTGAATTTTGCAATGAAGCGTTTGACAGCTTGTGTGCTTCCTCAGGTATTACAAGGCACAAAACTACTGCAGACACTCCGCAACAAAATGGTTTGGAAGAGAGGTTTAATCGAATTATTTTGGAAAAAGTTAGATACATGTTGACTAATGCTGGGTTAAAGAAGGTGTTTTGGGCTGAGGGTGTTTCGACAACAACATATATGATAAACAGATGTCCTTCGACTGCGTTAGATATGAAGACACCTGAAGAAGTTTGGTCGGGACATCCACCTAGTCTCGACAGACTGAGAGTATTTAGCTGCATGGCCTATGCTCACATTAGGCAAGACAAGGTCGAACCTAGAGCTCTGAAATGCATGTTCATGGGATACCCTGAAGGAGTCAAAGCTTATAGGCTATGGTGCCTAGAGCCAGGTCACAGGAGATGTATCACCAGTCGAGATGTAGTTTTCAATGAAGCTGAGATGGCTTTTAAGAAAACTGATGATGCTGACGAAGAGCTGGAACAGGGAGAGATTCCTGTTGAGGTGGAGCATGTTGATACTGAATTGCATATCCCATATGAAGTCAAAGAAGAAGCAGAAGATGTTGTCGAAGATGAGGAGACTGATAATGACTACCAGCTAGCAAGAGACAGGTCGAGGAGAGTCATCAAGCCACCTCAGAGACTTGGGTTTGCAGATCTTATAGCTTTTGCCTTAATCTCTACAAGTGAGGTTCTCGACGAAGAACCTAGAGACTATAAGGAAGTTATGAGGAGTCGAAACAAGACTGAATGGCTGAAGGCCATGGATGATGAGATGAAATCTCTTCATGATAACAACACATGGGAACTGATCAAGAAACCTGATGGAGCCAGGTTAGTCAGCTGTAAATGGATTTTCAAAGTTAAGGAAGGAATTGAAGGAGTGGCGTCGAAGAGATACAAGGCAAGATTGGTCGCTAGGGGGTTCACTCAGAAAGAAGGTGTCGACTTCAATGATGTGTTCTCTCCTGTTATGAAGCACAAGTCCAGTAGAATATTGCTTGTCATGGTGGCACAGTTCGACCTTGAACTGGAACAGATGGATGTGAAGACTGCGTTCTTGTATGGTGACCTAGATGAAACAATCCTGATGAGGCAACCTGAAGGGTATGTCGAAAAGGGGAAGGAAGATTATGTGTGCAAACTGAAGAGATCTTTATATGGACTGAAACAATCTCCTCGACAGTGGAATAGGAGATTCTACAAGTTCATGGCACGTATAAGTTTCATTAGAAGTCAGTTCGACCACTGTGTTTACTTTAGATTTCGACCTGGTAATTCATTTGTTATTTTGTTGCTTTATGTGGATGATCTTCTAATAGCAAGCAACAATGTCGAAGATGTAATGAGGGTGAAGGCTGAACTCAATAAGGAGTTCGACATGAAGAATCTGGGAGCTGCGTCCAGAATTCTTGGGATTGACATTCGAAGAGATAGAAAGTAGTCGAAATTATGCTTATCTCAGGAGGCATACCTACAGAAGATTCTCGAAAAGTATGGTATGTCGAACTCAAAGCCTGTTGTGACTCCGACAAACCCTCAATTCAAGCTGAGTATAGATCAGTGTCCCAATACTGATGTCGAAAGAGCTTATATGAATAGTATTCCATATGCTAATATAGTGGGTTCTTTGATGTATGCTATGGTCTGTACTAGACCTGACATATCATATGCAGTAAGTCTTGTAAGCAGGTACATGACGAATCCTGGAAAGGCTGACTGACAAGCATTGAAGTGGATTTTAAGGTACACAAATGAGTCTCTAAATAGAGTCCTAATTTATGGTGGAGCCTTGGGTGAAGATAGTAAAGCAGCAATCAAAGGATATGTCTACTCTGATTATGCAGGTTGTATGGATTTCAGAAAATCTATTTCTGGATATGTGTTCACTATGTTTGGGACAACAATCAGTTGAAAAACAACACTTCAGAAGGTTGTTGCCTTATTAAAACGGAATATATCGCCCTAACTGAAGTTGTAAACGAAGCATTGTGGCTTGAAGGTTTTGCAAAGGAGCTGAAACTTCAAGGTCCAGTTATCACTGTTAAATGTGATAGTCAAAGTGCAATACACCTGTCGAAGAATTCAGCCTATCATGAGCGAACCAAACACATTGATGTGAGGCTGCATTTCATCAGAGAGGTAATCGAGTGTGGAGAAGTCCAAGTTCTGAAGGTTTCGACATATCATAATGTTGCTGATATGATCACCAAGACATTGTCCAGTTGTAAGTTTTTCCACTGTATGCAGTTGATAAAGCTGCATGAAGAAAGCTATTTTATTTCTTGAGGATATAGAGTTAGATCCAAGGTGGAGATTTGTGAGATATTGGATCGAACTCTAGTTTTAGCATGCCGTCAAAGTCCGCTCACATTGTTGTCGAAGACCTACATGTTGTAGTCGAATTTTGTTCTAGTATGTAGGAGATCGAATTGGGCCAATCCCTCGAGACCCAATTCGATCTCCTACATACTAGAACACAATTCGACTACAACATATAGGTCTTCGACAACAACATGTGAGCGGACTTCGACAACATGCTAAAACTAAAGTTCAATCCAATATCTCACATCTATGATAGATCACACTTTCTCTAAGAATTAAGAAGCAAACAACTCATAGTATCTTACTAGAGGTTGAAGACAATTGCATATTAATTTTAATTGTGATTAAGTGTTCTTTGAAAGCTAAAATATTTGTTTTTGAAAGGCTCCCAAAGTTATGATGATATCACACACTCTTTTGAAAAATGACACAAAATGATTTCTATATGTGCTCGAGATAGAGCACTAAAAGTGAGTAAAAATAACCATTTGATTATATTCCAGTGCAGTGGATATGATTCGAGTCGAAGGAGAAAATGATTTAAATTAAGAACTTAAAACTCATAAGTATACCTTTTTGATTTAAATCAGTAATTCTTTTCAAAGAATTGTGTGATTTGAATCACACTGGCAGAACCAAAATCTAGCATCTGAATGAATTTTTGATTCGAATATACCTTTAGCATGATGCGAATAAAGCTTTCTTATGATTCGAATCAAAGAAGATTATGATTCAAATCACATTGGTAATGGTAAAACCTGAATTTCACAATCATTTATTCATTCGAATAATGTGTATCCTTGACTCGAATCACACTTCGTAAAGTCACTATTTTAAGAAAAATGAAGTGTTTGGTTGAATATAAGGTTAGTATGATATGAACCATGAATTCATGTGTTTATTGACTCAAATAATTAACTTGTTTGACTTGAACCACTTTGAAATAACTTTTATCTTATGGTTCGATTTGATGTATGAAAAAATAGGACTTAATGCAAAATATGCTTTAGATGCATTACACTAAATTCAAATATATGCTCAAAACCAAACTTAGAGGAGAATCAATAACAAAAAACAATAAACTATAAGATAGAAAATGAGACAAGAAGCAAAACCGAAACTCTATAGGGGCAAAGTAACTTCAATTCACAAATAAACTAAAAAAAAGGTAGGGCTTATGGTTGAACCTTAATGACAACCTATTATAATAGGGAAATCGTTCATCTTTCCACCTTGTGTTTGCACTCTAGTCGATAACCTTAATACATATATTGGATAGCTCGAATATAAGCAATCTTAAACCCTTTCTTATATAGTTATTTCCATAAAATCTCTATAGGAACTCTATGGTACTCCTTCTCCAAGTCAACAATAATTAATTTCAAGTCTTGTTGGTCCACCCGACACTGGCCCATCACACATCGTAGTATATAGATTGCTTACATGGTCAAAATCACATTGATTCTCAATTACATGAGTCTCTTTTCTTAGTCTCTATTCAATTACTCTTTCCCATAAGTTCATGGCACGAATAATAAGTTTAATCCCCTTATAGTTTGTACAATTTTGTATATCCCTTATGTTATAATAGGTTGGAACTAAAATGCTTCTTCTCCATTCATCCGAAATTTTCTATGACATTAATGAATCTATATCCAAGAACTTTTCACACTTCAATATGTATGTTGTCTGACCCAGCCACCTTACTGTTACTCGTTCTTTTCAATGCTTATTTTACATCTAGTTTTTTAATTTGACTATAGTAATTATAGTTTTGATCCTCTTCTACAATGTAGAGCCTGATAGAGTTCAGTGAAATATCATATACTTCATTAAATAAATTATAGAAAAACTCCTTTCACATATCCTTTATATCCTTTTCATGAACCAAGACTTTGTCCTTTTCATTTTTAACACACTTCACTTAATCAAAATTTTTTATCTTTTTTTTCACTTCCCTTAGCAAGCACACACACACACACACACACACACACACACACACACATATATATATATATATATATATATATATATATATATATATATATATATATATATATATATATATATATATAGAGAGAGAGAGAGAGAGAGAGAGAGAGAGAGAGAGAGAGAGATTTTCTCCCTCCTCGGTTCCTAAAGATTCTCCGTCAATAGCTTTTTTTTTTTGCTTCATTCACCGCCTTCTTGGTCTCGTTCTTATAATCTTTATTATACTTTTCCTAAGTTTCAACATTTTTACACCTAGACCATTCTTTAAAACAATCCTTTTCTTTTCTTACTTAACTCTGAAAACTTTCATTCCACCACCATGATTTTTACTCTCTTGTTTCTTCTAACGTCTCTTTAGCTAGATATCTAATCTCTTGGGCCATATTACTCCACAAATCATTTTCACTTCCTTGTGATTGTCCAAACTCTAACTTTAAGATCTTGTGTTGGAAACTTCCTAATATTTCACCATTCAAATGCCACTACTTTACCAGTGGTGCTCCAATGCAATGTTTTAAAACATCAGACCAGTCATCGAACCCGTGATGATACTAGATCATTAGTTCATTGCTTGAACCATTGGATCACTAGTCAAACTGCTTGACTAAACCGGATAAAACCGGAAAATTGGGTTGAATAAACCTGTCAATAACAAAACTATATAGGTATTAAATCGGTCAAACCAAATGACTCGGTTTCTAAAAAATCACTGGGACCTAAATTTTGAAAGTATCATAATTTCACAAGTACATTCTTTAACTTTAAATTCTGAACATAGTCATCACACATAACAAAATAGTACAAAATACAAATCGAAATAAAATTTGAAAAAATTCTAATTGCACATTTTATAACAAAAAAAACTTCAATGTCTAATAAATTTAGTTCTAAGGAGGAACAAAATTTTCTATGTTGGGCTCTCCTTCATCAAAATCAACTGCAACATTTTCCCCATAAACGATATGATTACTTTGCTTCAATTTTTCTCCATAATTGAGTTGTGCATCAATCTCAACCTCAACCTCTTCCAAATTTAATTAATCTATAACAACGTCAATTTAGAGAGTTTAGCAATTGACATATAGTGATAAATTCGAATAACAAAATTGCAATAAAAAATTCACAATAACTAACAACATACTAATATCATTTGAAATAGGTTGGATTGTCATACTAGCAATATCTCTGCATAGTGCTCCCACCTCCTCAATTGTTAAAAATGGTGGTGAATCCTCCAACACCCAATCATAATGGTCACCAAGTGTTTCAAAATTGATAGGAACATAATTTTGTTTCTTCTTATTTCTATAAATCATTAGAAAAAGAATTATATTATATGCAAAATAAACCAAGATTTATGTTGAGTTTATGTACAACAAAAATATTATTTGAAAACATAGATCAGAATCCAAACATAAATATATATATATATATATATATATATATATATATATATATATATATATATATATATATAATATTTCAGCCAAATTACTTATGCACTTACTGCCCTTTTTTTAGTGCGTGAGACACTTTTAGTGAGGAGAGAAAGGGAGAGAATAAGGAAATAAGGATTGATATTATTGAATGAATAAAACTGAATTACAAAGTGTCTATTTATATACACCTAAGTGACTTGACTACTAAGTGTCGCATCTACGAAAATCAACCGGCAGAAATGACAAGAGTGTCGCCACCGAACGTTATTTATCCCGACGCAGGGAAAGGAAACAATCGAAGAAAACCTCAACAAAGGGAAAGGAATGGTCATCGCAACCATAGCCTGGGTTCGGGAGTCGGTTACGTGAGAGGAAGGTATTAGACCCCCTCGAATCCATGCTTGTTGTTCTAATCAAAGGGTGTGGGTATCTGAAGCTCAACTGCTAACTGGAACGGAAAAGAATGGGAAACGGAGAAACATGGGAAGAAAAGAAGAGGTGACTCAATAGGACATCGCCATCCTAGGCCTACGTATTCCCTCGGGAGCGGGAAAGTCAGAGTCAACGTAGTTCGGAGGACTACGACATTGTTGGGGAAGGTTGCTCGCCAAGACATCGCCGTCTTGTGCATATGTATCCTCAATTGGACAGGAGAGAGGAAGTCAGAGTAGTCGTAGTTCGACCTAACAAGGTCTTGTTGTTTTGTATTTTTTTAGTGGAGGAAGCCAAAGTTCGCGTTCCAGCAGTTTAGGTGTTGCCGCTCGTTGTATGGAGTCTTACATGTTTATCTGTTTGCGGTAGAACGAAAATGATGCATCCTTTACGAATGGAGTGAGGGAGATGAGAAGATAATCCCGAAGGAAGACGATTGTTTGTTTTTATTTTTTTAGAAAAAAATGTTTTGAAGTTAGTTTGAAACTCGCATTGCACTAAAGTCTATGACATATGAGCGAATGCGTCGCATGGTCGCCCCCAACAAGACATATGCTAAACACTCTAGAAAGGTGAAGGGAGACCTTCACCCTCCATTTCCCATGTACTTAAGGCTCATGGCGTACAATACTCGTTGCATTTATTACATGTTTTTGATTTTGTTTTGAGATGTGGAGAGAAAGACTCAAGGTTGAAAGAAAATACTAAAGGAGACTAGGTCCTAATGTTATCATACAATGGTGGCCCTAAGGTTAAGTTTGAGAGGGGACAAACCTACTTGTTAGCATACATGGATTGCTAGCCTAATGTCTCTCCTACCTCCAACTTAATCGGAAATTAAGTGGAGCTAGGAATCCTAAGGGATCATGTGAATCAACACAAGTAAACATTATTTTAAACAACCACAAAAGAGAGAAGTGGATAAGAAGTGAGAGGAGAATGAATCATGTAAGTGTAAAATAGTATTCAAAGTGATCGAAGGTGATCAGACTGGACCTTCGTGGCCTTCGTGTAGGGCAGATGAGGATTCTTGTAGGAGAGAAAATGGGGTTGTACCTGTAAGGTACTCCGATGCCAAAGTAAGTGTTTGGTAAAAGAGAGAAAGCAAGTACAAAGGTAAAACTTCAAGTGTTGAATAGTGATCAAACCTGCCCCTCTCACATGAGAGGGTATTTATAGAAGTAACCCCCAGCGCGGAACCAAGGTCTCCCATGTGGCCGAAATGTCTGGTCGACCAATGGGGGACTTCTAGGTGGAGGGCCAGGCGCGTGAACCTTTGACCTGGTCCAACTATTTCCGTGAGACCCGGGGAGATAGTTGGTTGCGTGAACTTCCAAGTGAGTGAGGGGGACATGCATAACGGCTAGTTTCTGCCCAATGGCTAGTTTCTGCCCAACGGCTAGTTTCTGGCTATTGGGCCTGGCCAAGAGCTGGACTGGATTGGGCCTTGCCCTACTGAGCGCCAAGTGTCTGCCCAGTCTAGAACAGGAGCCCCCTAAGTCTTTGCTCTGTGGTAGAGTGATGACTTGAGATAGTTCCGTGGACAATTGCCCTTGACTGGCGATGTTCAGGCATACGCTCCTCGCTTGTCCCAATGTTGAGGTGGTCGACATTGGTCATTTATTAGCCCCGACCAACCATTCATATGCGAGGACATGCTCGCAGAAATGACATTTTTATGTCAACCAGGTTTAAGAAATGTGTCGGTTGAAGTGTCTTTTTATGTCGACGAGACTTGACGAGGACATAAGTTGCGCGCATGGTCGAGGAAGATCTGCTCGCGGGGTAGCAGAAGACTTGGTGGTTGTAACGTCTAGCCTTGGGAATGCCAAATGAAGATTCCCTTTCTGACACGTGGTTGAGCATTCAAGTTTTGTCAGGCCTAGAGATACCTAGGCTATGATGGCCTTTGCGCTTCCCAAGCGAGGAAGTGCTTATAAAAGGAGGGAGAGAGGATTCATTTGACACTTTCTTCAAACTTTTATCCCCAACTCTCCACGCTCTATAACTCGTACTCTCGCCGAAGTGTTTTCGCCGCCGTCGACCTTCAACGCTCAGTTTGTGATCTTCATCTTCTACCTTCAATTTAGGAAGTAAGTTCTTCACCCTTTTCTACAAATTCCCAGGTGTTCTTCATTTCTGGAAAATCGCATGAATTTTCCGGCGACACATGGGTTTTCCGGTTGAATGTTCGTGTGTTCTTTGATGAACTCATGAATTTCTGGCAAATTCATGACGAACATGAAGAACAGGAAGAACATGGGATGGATGTTCATGATTATTGTGTAGGCTTATGTAGATCCTCCTAGATTCTGGTTAAGATTAGTTTTATGTTTGTAGTCGGGCATTAGGCCTGTTCGACATGGAACTTTGGCTTTCGCGCGAGGAGCTTATTTTGTCGAGTAAGCTCCTGAGTCTTTGTAAAGTCGCGGGGACTCGTCCCCGTCGTAGGGGAAAGTGAAGTCATCGTATTCTATCATGGTCGACTTGGGCTCGAGGTTATCCTCGACTTCTTCCTCGCCCTTTCACTTGACTAGTGGTGGAAGGGTGTATTTGATCTTAGCCGTCGAATTCACTTTTTCTTCCTCTACTTTTCAGGTGAAATGGCTGACCAATGCGAATGAACCGTGCCTGGCGTGGGGTTGCGCATGAGGAGGCAGAGCAACCCGCAGATTACGCCAACGTCCACGTAGCTGAGGGGGACCTTAAATGGATCGCCCAGGAACCCCTGTCGACGAGGTTGACGTTTACTGAAGAGGAAGCTCGTGAGTTTCCCTATCTAGAAGATCGGGCTGAGGGTGCACCGGTGTATTGGAGGGCTATCTGCTCGACAGAGAACGAATGAATCTGCTTAATATATCTGGGGATGCGGTTCCCTATGTATGAGTTTGCCTTCGTGGAGGCTAAGTTCCGTCTGCCCTTCACCGACTTCCAGGAGGCCATCTTCCACCACTTTGAACTGTGCCCCGCCCAGCTCCATCCAAACGCCCTGGCATTCATTCGCGCTTTTGAGCTGGTATACCGTTACTTGAATGTTGGGGTGACCGTGGACCTTTTCTTATGCATTTTCCAACTTCAACGGAGCACGGCGGGCCCGAAGCAAAGCTGGGTGTCGTTTAAGCAGCAGACCAGGCTCTTCTGGCCGTACTCAGAATCTGCCTGACATTTCAAGGACAAGTTCTTAGTTGTAAAGCCTATTTCTGAAGGGGCTAAGAGGTCTATCTCTAAGCTTGAGACCGTGGATGTTGATTGCCAGCAAGTGGAGAATCCTGTGTCCAAGTTCCCTTTGGAGTGGGTATATGCCCATTTCAGATACAGGACCGATCAGTTCCTTGTCAGGCACGAGCAGCTCTGTGAGGGGGACAAGGAGTCCTATCGGGTTCTGCATGCCTACGTGGAGACTTTCAGTCCAGCCTTTTTGGTAGACAGGGACGACAGGGAGTTGCCAGGGGAGGATGGAGAGCATGCTCGGGCAGCTCACTATATCAACACTAAGGCCCTTCTTGAGTGTGAAAATGACGATGTTGCATTCTAGCTCCTTGGTACAACTTGTTCTTGTGCCCGTGTTTGTTAATTCTTGTCTAATTGTGCTGACCTTTCTTTCTTTATGTTCGCAGGGAAAATGGCAGATATGAGGGAGCGCCTGATGAGGTCTCAAGCAGCAAAAAACCAGAAGAAGGTGCTTCCAATGCAAAAAGATGGTGCGGCCAAGCAGCAGACGACGCTGGAAAAGTTTGTGGCCGGCGCTGGTGCCACTCCGGGGACGACCTCTATGCCCCCCACTCCGGACACATCCCATAAGAGGAAACACGATGACGTTGGCTCCTCACCTGCGGGCTGCTCGGGTAGTTTTACTGGGGGGAAGTTTGTGCTGCTCCCGTGTTATCTTCAGGGGAGAATGTTTGATGGGGAAAGTTTCGTCGTCATCCCAGAGCTCGATGCATCAGCTATCTTGTCAGCTCCCGTGTTATCTGCAGAGATGGTTCCACTTGCCGACCTCAAGAAGGCGAAAATCAAGATCAACGACCTGGAGCTAGAGAACGCAGAAATATACAACGACATGAAGAAGCTGCAAGGAAATTTGGAGGCCAAGATAGAGCTTCAGAAGGAAGTTACCAAGATGCAGGGGGAGGTAACCCAGGTCAACAAGGAGAACACCCGTTTAAAGGCGAGGATAGCTGAGCTGGAGGGATCGTCGGCGGTTGGTCTGGATGAGACCGACGACGAGAAGGCCCTGAAGATGCGGAGGGACCTGATCGAGAGGATCCGTCTTCTTGGGGAAGATAATCTGGGGGCAGCTGAATTTGGTTTCAACGCTGCTTTGGAGCAGTTGAAGGCCCTCAACTCTGACGTCCAGCTTCTAACCGAGGGGATGGGCGTTCTCAACATGGTCGTCAATGGCGAGGTGGTTCCCCCCGGAGGTTCCCGATGAGGTAGTTTAGTTTGATTTTTGAAGTTTGTATTTGTATTTTGTGGGCCTGCGTGCCTTGTGATATGTAATATTTTGTCGGACACATCCCTTTTCATGTACTGCTGACTTATTTTGGCCTCGTGGCCGAAGTTTTATAAATATTATGCGTTTGGAATTGTCTTGTCGCATTTATTTATGTATGCTTCTATTGTTTGAATGCTAAGTATGGACGTTTGCTCGACTTGTTCTCATTATGCTCGACAGTTTGGAAGACTTGTCGAGGAGGCGAAGAAGTTTCGCCGGTGATGAGACTAGGATCTTGGTTGAGGTACTAATCCCATAGGCTTGGACTGTTCCCATCGCAAGCTGGGTATCCTGCCTTGTTGGTGCGGCAACGACGGAGCTCGATTGAGGTATCCTCGTTGTGCTCATAGTCTACTTATCCCATAAGCAGAAATTGGCTGGCATTGTAAAATGGTGGATCATGCTTGCACTGGGGCACGGTCCTGTGGCCGAGTCGTCTCCCCGTTAGGGGCGATCTCGTCGGCAGTTAGTCCGACCTCGTGGTTGGTCCTAACTGTAATATTGTTTGAGCTTTTCAGTGTTCCATGGCCGAGCAAATGATTCTCCGTCCAGAGTTTCTAGGTAGTAGGCTCCAGTGAATGTTTTGGACTTGACCCTGTAGGGTTCTTCCCAATTCACGGCCAGCTTACCCTCGCGTGAATCCTTGTGGTTTCTGTGTAGGACCAAGCTGCCAACAGGGAAGTCGCGCTTTATGACCTTAGTGTCGTGGCGCAAGGTTATTTTTTGTTTTAGCGAAGCCTCGTGGAGAGCTGCTCCTGACCGTATTTCTTCGACCAGGTCGAGCTCTTCTCTCAAAGCCTCGTCGTTCATCTCCTCGTCAAGCAGAGCTTTCATTCGTCTGGAAGGTTCTCTGATCTCCACCAGTATCACCGTCTCGGTTCTGTAAGCTAGTCGGAAAGGGGTTTTCCTGGTGGTGGAGTGTGGGGTTGTCCTGTAGGCCCAGAGAACGCTGTGTAACTCCTCGAACCACCTCTTCTTGGCTTCGCCTAGCCTTCGTTTTAGACCCCGAAGGATTACCCTGTTCGCAGCCTCTGCTTGCCCGTTAGTCTGGGGGTGCTCCACGAAAGTGAAGTGTTGCTTCGTGCCTACTTTGGCGACGAAGTCTTGGAACTTCCTGTCCGTGAACTGGGTTTCATTCTAGGTCACAAGGGCCTGGGGTACTCCGAATTGTGTGAGGATGTTCCTTTTGTAGAAGCGAAGTATGTTGAAGGTTGTGATCTTGGTGAGGGCTTCGGTTTCGATCCATTTTGTAAAGTAATCGACAGCCACAATCAGAAATTTATTTTGATAAGACCCTATTATGAAGGGGCCGAGTATATCCAACCCTACCAGGCGAAGGGCCAAGGCGAGGATAGAGTCTTCAACTCGTTAGGGGCGCCAAGTGCATGTCCCTATGGCGCTGGCATCGGTCACATTTTTAGACATGCTCCTTAGCATCGTGCTGCATGGTCGGCCAATAGTATCCTGCCCGCAGGGCCTTTCGTGCCAGTGATCTCCCTCCCAAGTGTTGCGCGTTGATGCCCTCATGAATTTCTTGGAGGATTTCGGGGACCTTGTCCTCCTCGACACATTTTAGGAGGGGGATGGAGAATCCTCGTCGATAGAGTTTGTCATCGATTAGCACGTATGAGCAGACTCTTTGTTTAGTCACACTGGCCTTCTTGCTGTCCTCGGGCAGTTCCCGCGTGGTGAGGTAATTGTATACGGGGGTCATCCAACAGTGGATGTCTCTAATGGTGTTAACGTCGAGCAGCTCTGATGGCTTCTCAATACTTGGTCGAGCGAGTATCTCTTGTACGACAAATTTGTTTCCGCCTTTCTTTCTTATGCTAGCTAGTTTTGACAATACGTCTGCCCACGTGTTTCGTTCGCGAGGGATGTGCTGGACTTCCCACGCGTCGAACTTGGTAATTCTTTCCATCACCAGCATCTGATATTTGACCAGCTGATCATTTTTTTCCTGATACTCTCCTCGTACTTGAGATGCTATGAGCTAGGAATCGGTGAAAATCTTTACCTCCTTGGCGCCCAAGTCTTCGGCCAACCGTAACCCTGCGAGGAAGGCCACGTACTCGGCTTGGTTGTTATACTTAGGGAAGCATAGGACTAAAGACACTTTGATTAGTATTCCCTCCTCGTTATCGAGGATGATGCACGCGCCACTACCCGTGGGACAGGATGCCCCGTCCACGTAGATGGTCCACCTACGATTTTTACTTGGTGGAGACGATGGCGGCGTCATCTCCTCCACGAAGTCGTCCAGGACTTGTGCCTTGAGGGCCTTTCTGCCCTCATAGTGGATGTCAAATTTTGATAGCTCCAGGGACCATTTGAGCATTCTGTTGGCCATGTCTGGTCGACAAAGCAACTGTCTTATGGACTGGTCCGTACGCACTACTATGGTGTGGGCCAGGAAGTAATGTCTGAGTCTTCTCACGGCATTGACGAGGGTGAAAGTGACTTTCTCTATTTGCGCGTATCTGATTTCTGGCCCTTTTAGGGTCTTGCTCATGAAATAGATGGGCTTTTGCCCGTCCGTTGTCTCGTGAATGAGTGCAGTACTAATGGCTTCGCTAGTGACGGAGAGATACAGGTACAAGGTCTCCCCGCACTCGGGTCATGAAAGCACGGGGGGTTCAGACAAGACTCGCTTAAGGTGTCTCAGAGCTTGCTCGTATTCCTCCGTCCATTCGAATGTGGCCTCCTTTCTGAGGAGTTTAAAGAAGGGCAGGGCATGCTGGGCAGACTTGGCCACGAAGCGAGAAAGTGAGGCGAGCATCCCGTTGAGGGGCTGTATGGGCTTCTTTGACCTGGGTGTGGGAAATTCCGCGAACGCCCGACATTTGTTGGGATTCGCCCCTATCCCCCTCTCGGTGAGGTAGAACTCGAGGAACTTCCCTGCCCGCACGCCAAAGGTGCATTTTTCTGGATTAAAACGCATTTTGCACTTTCTTTCCTGGTCGAAAACCTTTTGCAGATGGGCCGTGTGATCAGATTCCTCTTGGGATTTCACGATCATATCGTCCATGTAAACTTCGAGCATGTCTCCGATTTCTGATTGGAAGACTTTGTTCATCATGCGCTGGTATATGGCCTCATCGTTTTTCAGACCAAAGGGCATTACATTGTAGTAATAGTTCCCCGAAGAGGTCATGAACGCGGTGTACTTCCTGTCCTTTTTGGCCATAGGGATTTGATTGTATCTCGAATAGGCATCCATGAAGGACAAGATCTTGAAACCTGCAGAACTATCTACGAGCTTATCTATGTTGGGCAGAGGATAAGCATCCTTCAGGCAAGCCCGATTGAGATCAGTATAATCAATGCACATGCGCCATTTTCCACTATGTTTCTTGACAAGTACAATATTGGACAACCAAGTTGTATACCTGGCCTCCGAGATAAAATTTTCCTCTAAGAGGTCTTGTACAAGTTTTTTGGCAGCATGTGCCTTCTCATCGGATTGCTTGCGCCTGCATTGTGCGACGACTCGAGCAGCTGGGTCAATGGTCAGTTGGTGGCATACGGTCTCAGGTTCCAGGCCGGGTATGTCCGTGAAACTCCACGCAAACAAATCGGCGTTGTCCTCGAGACATGTCTTCAGCTGTTGCTTTACCTCGTCAGGCAGCCCCGCGCCTATCTTCACTTCTCTGCTCGGGTTGGCTTCGAAGGTGATGACCTCGAACTCCCCATATAGAACAGGGTGCATGAGGGTGGTTGTAGAGGACTTGCCTGTCCCCACCGACGTGCCTTCGCCATAGTCCTCGGCCTCTTCAGAATTTCGACTGTCGAGGTCGATGATGTGCACGGGGAGAGTTAGCTTCTTGTCAGGCTGGCTCTCTTCGCTGGGCTGGTCGTCCTCTCTTGCCCGCTTGGCGGCCTTGGGTGCTACACTGATCGAGCTTTGGCCTCGAGTAGCTGCTTCAAAGCACCTCCTTGCAGCTTCTATGTCCCCGTGCAATGTTGTGACGTGGCCCTTCTCCGTATAGTACTTCATCTTGAGATGAACGGTCGAAGGAATAGTGATCAGCTCCGCCAAGGTAGGTATGCCAAGGATGCATTGGTACAGCGAAGGGCAATCGATTACCAGAAATTAAGTTTTGATTGACTTCGACGCCTCCTCTTCCTCGAAGGTGACTGGGAGCTCCACGTACCCCTAGGGTCTGGCTGTCGCCCCGTTGAACCCTTACAGGTCGGACCCTACGTACGACGACAGGTTCTTCTGATCAGCTTTAAGGCTCTGAATAGACCAGAGTACATGATATCCACGGAGCTGCCCTGGTCGACCAGGATCCGTCGAACATCGATGTTGGCAAGTCTCGCTCTGATGAGCAAAGAAATGTACAAGTTCGGGGAGCCCCCAGGCAGCTCCTCCTAGTAGAAAGTGATTGGCTGGGACTGCCCCTGAACCTTCTCGAGCGTGGACAGCTGGTCAGGTCTGCAGTCGATGAGTTGGTCAAACTTTCTCTTGACCGAACCCACCATGAGTTCGTTGTATCCCCCACACGAGATAACCAGGCCGTTGGAAAGGTCTCTCACATTCTGTGTGCGGATATTTGAGGAGGATCCTCAATATGGCCGGGGATGATGAAGTCCTTTGGTTGTGTGATAGACATAGCGACCTGAGGAGGAGGACTGGGCGGCGAAGACTCTGCTTCCTTCTTGGTCTCCGACGTCTCTCGTCGAGAGGGCTCACCCTTCTTCGTATATTGCTTTAGGTGACCCTCCTTGATGAGGATTTCGATGGCGTCTTTCAGGCGCACGCAGTCTTCGGTCACGTGGCCATGGCTGCGATGGAAACGACAGTATTTACTCTTGTCCGTATTACCCTTGGACGACTTTGGTTTGGGGAACCAGACACCTCCCTGCTTAAACTCCGCGTTGATGCATTCAGAGAGAATGCGCTCGCTGGGAGCCGTTAGCGGGGTATACTCTGTGAAACGATCAGCAGGTCCATTGCCTTCACGAGGACGGTCATCTCGTCGCCTCTCTCTATCGCTTATAGGGCCTCTGATTTGTCTTTTTCTTTTTTTGTCGCCCGAGAGCTCTCTTGATTCCTAGAGTCCCGGGCTTTGTAGGCTGCCTCTTTCTCCTCGTATTGTATATACGATTGAGCTTTACGGAGCAACTCGGCCAGGTTGCGAGGAGGCTCTATGCCCACCACCTTGCGGAATTGCTCATTGGTCTCAACCCTTTTTCGAGGAGGTATTCTTCATATAGTCCGTCGTGCAGACCTCAACAACCTCCTTGTTGAACCGCTCAATATACCCACGTAAGGGCTCATCCCTGCCCTACATGATGGCTTCTAATATGGCCTTCGACTTGGGATGACACCGAAAGGCAGTAAAATAGCGGGAAAACTGGCTCTTTAAATCTTTCCAGGACATGACCGAACCCCGGGGAAGCCGCTTGAACCAGGCCATAGCCCCCTTCTTGAGAGTTATGGGGAATAGCCGACATTTGATATCCCCGCTTACGTTATGATAGTGGAGCATGGCCTCGATGTTCTCTATATGCTCGTATGGGTCGGTGGTCCCGTCGTAAGTGGCCAGGGGAGGTGGCTTCTCCAATCCGCGAGGAATGCGCATGTCCATGATCTCCTGAGATAAGGGTCCATTGACATCGTCGTCATCGCTTGTGCTAGACGACCGGTAGGGGGAGTCGCTATGCCCACGACTTCTGCTGCGGCGGGGGGAGTGTCTGCGTGACCTACGATGGCTCATCGAAGGTCTGTTCCTCTTCGGAGTGGGAGAGCGTTTGGATTTCTGCAGGAGAGATCGGTGTTGTCGTCTAGCGAGTGCTGAGTCAGGTTCCTCTTATCTGGAACGTCTTCGTTCGGGAGAGAGGCTTTTGGACCTGTCTCGCCCTTCTGAGGAGGAGGATACTATGGCCGCAGAGAAGGACTGCTGGGCTTCTGCGAGGGGCGCTGCTCTTGGAGGGCGTGTTCGAGCATGCCGATCTTCTCGCCCTGTTGGAAGACTAGAAAGTTGGACCTGTTGAGGGAGGCAATTAGGGCGGCAGTGCTTGGGTCTGCATTTTGAGGGACAGGTATAGGCTCAAAAATGGGACCAACAGCTTGTGCGCACGGCTTCACATCATCGAGGGTAGGAGAGGCGATTTTCCTATCCCGATGATCTGTCTCCGGGAAGGCAGCTCCGGAGATGAGGTGGTCGATATTATCAGCGATAATGGCGATGACGGGCTCTTGATAGGCATCATCATTCATGTTGGAGGCCATGATAATCAAATGGAGTTTGGAGAGAGCTTTGGTCTTTTAGGTGAAAAAGAGGAGATCTTGAATAAAAAAGACGGGGAAGCTAGGTTCACACAGACGGTGCCACTGATCGGAGGTGATCATACTTGATCGTCGTGGCTTTCGTGTAGGGCAGATGAGGATGCTTATAGGAGAGAAAAGGGGGTTGTACCTGCAAGGTACTCCGATGCCAAAGTAAGTGTTTGGACAAAGAGAGAAAATAAGTACAAAGGTAAGATTTCAAGTATTGAATAGTGATCAAACCTGCCCCTCTCACATGAGAGGGTATTTATAGAAGTAACCCCCAACGCAGGGCCAAGGTCTCCCATGTGGCCAAAATGTCTGGTCGACCAATGGGGGGCTGCCAGGTGGAGGGCCAGGAGCGTGACCCTTTGACCTGGTCCAACTGTTTTCGTGAGACCCGGGGAAACTGTTGGTCGCGTGAACTGCCAACCGAGTGAGGGGGACTGCTCGCTGGGGCGAATAACCGCTGGCCTTCTGTCACAGTCGCTCGCGGGATCAGCCACACAAATCCCAGAACAGGGGAATTGAAAGCGTATGTTTGTGTTGCGTTTTAGTTTCTTGGGTTTTTAGTGAGAGTTGTCACGCTGAGGTGACCTTGGTGACGCAAAGAGTTTTCTAACGATCAACAGGTTTGGCGCAAAAACAAAGAAATAAAGGAAAGGCTGAGTAAAACGAGAAAAAACAGTGTCTTAAATTAAATACTGAAAGTAAATTGCATTATGTAGAATTTGGATGCAAGTGTACATTTGTTTGCGGAAGTAAACTCGTTTCTCTCTAAGCTTGGTACTTTGAGTATTTTCCCCCTTACAATGTGAAAAAATGCGACCTCTGAAAATGAAAAGTACAACGCCTTATATAGGCTTAAAATGTAACTGTTTGTCAACTCAAACGTCTTCTGAAGCTGACACGTGGCACCCCACTTTATTTTCAACTTCCCATAGTCTTGAAAGTTTCAAACTTTTCCCACCTAAGCATTTGTTCCTTGCAGTTAAAATCAGCTTGTCACCTCATTTCCCTCCGACGCCAAGGCTTGTCGCCGTTTCTTCGACGTGCCTTTCTGCTGGTGTCGGCTCGACACCTTGACGTGCCTCTTTGCTTCGACACGCCCTGGAATCTCCGGATCCCACTGTCAGTCGAAATCTAGTGTCAATAAATTGCCCCCCCAAAAGGCCAGTTTCGACTGAATACTGTGTCGATGGAGAAATCTGGCTTTTTGGTTTCTTACAGGATTTCGACGGCTTTTCTTTTAACGCCTTTGCCAATCATTTTGTCTTTTCTCTCAACACGTGGCGAGCGCCGTCTGACATGATGATGGCAATCTCAATCCCACGATTCCCAAGAAAAATGCCATAATGGCTAGTCCCATCTAAGTCATGGGCCTCGAAATCAAACCCCACTTACTTCTCAGAAGTTGAAAAGTTTTTTGATCTTTCATTTTTCTGCATGTTCCCTATAAATAGTCTTCTTTTAGGAACTCACCACTTTTCATAACTCCTTCTTCACGAAACTGTCATTTGCTCTGCAACCCAGACTTTGATTTCCTCTTCCTAAAGCTTCTACCGCCTCAGAGCACCCTTTGCGTTCTTTCTTCCAATGGCTTCATCAAGAACCCCTACAACTCACATTCCTCAAACCACTGGTAACAACCCGATCGCGTACGTAATCTCTGAAGCGGAAACACAACATCCTCTTCCTCAGCCATCTTCCCCTGATGAGATGGTGGTGGCCAACTGGTGCCGCCAAATGGTTATCCCATTCGCGGTTGAGAATAAGTTGTGTGGTTTCCATGGCCCCCTTCCAGACAACAAACCTAATCCACAAGAACTCCAGAAGTTCTTCCCTTGCTTCGACCAAACGATCCCACCTGCTTTCAAGAAAGGGGGCACCTTAGACCTCAAATACATGGCACCCAAATCTCGCGTTTTCAGATCCATGCCAATTCCAGGCAACAAAGATTACCTCGCCTAGCTTGACAAAGTCGAAGGGAAACACCAAAGCCAATGGAAGGAGTACGGTATCTTCGACGTCATCAAACTATCCAGAACCGCCCACAGGGTCAACCCTTGTTTGCTGCTGGCGTCGATGTATTTTTGGGAAGGATCGACAAACACATTCCACCTTCCTTGTGGCATGCTCACGCCACCACTTTTCGATGTGGCGGCTATCACTGGCCTTTCGCCACTTGGTGAGACGTTCGACCCGACTTTGGAGACGGACAACGCTTTCGACTTTGAGCGTGCTAGCTTCCAAAACTACATCGAAGATCATCATGACAAACGCTCTAAAGAAGTCTCTGATGAAGAGAATATTGCCTTATTGACTCTCTGGTTGTCATATTATATGTTTTTCCCTGGCTCCTTGCAAATAGCCAAAAGTTTCATCAGTTTGGCCATTCAGATCCACGAAGGCCGACAGATATCTCTGGCCAAACTTCTGTTGGCCTTCCTCTACCATTCTCTTGGCCTGTCAGCCATGAGACTGAAACTTCTCCACCAAACCACTAAAGCCTTAAACATCTCAGGGCCTATGTGGTTGTTGCAACATTGGCTCAACGCCACTTTCGAGCACAAATTAGGATATCCAGCCTCTGCAATGATGGAGCATCTAAACAAAGCACGTTCTGTCGAGGGACTGCGACTAGCCTTGATGACCACCCAAGAAGCTCCAAGACAAGCCCTCTTTATGAGGTATCTCAGTATGTTTGTGGAAACCTCTTCTTTCGTCCCTGACATGGTGCCATTTTTGGAGCGTAAGTTTGGGCCTGACTGGTTCAGACACCCGTTCCCTGGAGTCTCACCTCAAGCTATTGCACTGTCGAATGCTATATGGCGGGCGTTTCTTACTCCCACCATGATCTCTTTCCGCATCGAAATGGGGAACAATGGATATGGTTTCATGAACTACTATCCAAATTTGGTGGCTCGACAATTTGGCCTGAGCCAGATGTTGCCAAAACCCTTAGTGAGGCATCCTAAGGATATAGTACGGTCTGGTCGACGCTTGACTCACATAGGTCACAAAGCTTGCATGAGGTTTGTCAGGGCCTCTCAACACTTGGAGCTACCGGTTTTCTCCTTCCAGCCTTCCTTTTTCACTACTCAGGAATTTGAGGCTTGGTGGTTGGAGTACCAAACTCAAGCTTTCACTCCAAATCTTTTCCTGGCGAACGTGGTCGACACTTTTGTTTCTACAGCTGGTATCCCTAAACCTTCAACTACAGCCCCTGTCATAGATGTCGACCCTGCAGAGGATACTTCGACAAAGGTAGACCCTGGACTCTTGATTTCGTTTGCCCATAGGTCTGAACTAACTAGTTTCAGCTTTGCTTTCAGGGGCGCAAACGAGAAACGACTGTTGCGTCGACTTCCACCAGACGTGCCAAAAAAGCTAAGGCCAACCTTCTATAGGTATTTTTAAATTTCTTGTTCTGCATCCTTGTCTTCTCTTTGTTCTTACATTATTTGTGCGCAGGTTTCTGAAAAAGTACCTTCCCCAGAAAGGACTGAATCGAATGAGAGCACTCACTCTCGAGTCTTCACTACAGCAGCTCCAGCGTCTCCTCCATCTACCCCTTTGGTGAGGAAGAAAAAGGCTATAACACGGAGGACACCTTTAAAACCCAGCGTCTCGACGGTGGACCCAGTCGTCCCGAGAAATCTTGAAGATGTTTTCGAACCAATTCCCTCTGTCGCCCTCCCCAAGACAATAACTCCTGTGCAGGTATTCCAACTTTATTTGTGTCCTAGACGACCACGGGGTGACGAAGCTCACTGTCATTTTGTTTTTTGCAGGAAAATGTTGTTACTTCAACCACTGTTGGTGAGGGTGATACTGAATCGGCCGCAGACACCCCTACTGCCAATGTCGTCATTACGCCAAGTCCCCAAAAGATTGATGAGTTTCACCCACTTATTCCTGAGGAAAGCTTGTCGAAGATGTCTCCCGCTGCAACTGATAACTTGGAGCACGATGATGCATTCCCTAGGGTGACTATTAATCTTTCGCCCGCCGTGGACGCTGATGTCAGGGAGACACTCCAAATCCCTGAACATCAACCAGAGAAGGCTTCGGCTGTTGTCGAGGGGTCTCTTACTCCGGAGGCACTCTTGGCGGCCAAGGCAACAAATCCAGCAGCAACTCTGAAGGCACTACATAAACTTTGCCAGGCAGCCGAAGAGATTCAACCCACCGGTTCGACCGCAATCCCAACTCCAGAAGTGGATGCTTATTTCAATCTCAAACTTCAGCAGCTGCGGTCTTATCTCTTTGAGGAACAATTTCTGGAGGCCGACGCTGAGGAATCCGACATAGCCAATGACGTCTTCAACCTTCTAAATGAACTCTCTGAGTTCCAACTTCCTGCCCCCATGGCCACATACCTGATCGAGTTCGAAGCCTTCTTCACTCAAATGGCCAAGGGCCTCGCTATGCATCATCAGGCCGACGCCCAAATTCGGTTCCGCCATGACGACATGAAACGCGAGTGGCATCTTAGCTCTGTCTGCGAATAGTAGCTTGGGGACTATGAAACCAAAAAACAAGAGCACTCCAACAAACGCCAAGCCTTCGACCAATAGATATCTGAATATCAAGCCCAGATCACGGAGCTGATAAAAAGATAGCTGAGGTCGAACACCAAAAAGCCTCTTTGGACTCAGCTGAGCCTCTGCCTTCTCAAGAAACCATCGACCACGAAGTCGCTCAAGGACTTGCTCACGTCGAAGCAGCTATGAAGATTAGAGATGCTATCAGGCGCATGCAGCGACGAAAGGTTCTTCTTGAGAGCAAGATAGTTCATGAGAAGGTCCTTTTTGATGATTTTAAGGCTAGATTCCTTGAATTTCCTTAGTTTGTATGTTGGTATAATGTAATGCACCATATTTTGTAAGCCATTCTTGGCCTTAAATTAATGAAAACTATGTTTTGATGTGAACCTCTTGCAGCACGGGTCTGTATCTTTTCAAATATTTCCCATTTACTCTTAAGATTCGTTGGTCTGCTCCCAACTCCTGCACTTCGTATGCGTTGTTACTAAACCCTTGTGTCACCTGAAATGGTCCCTCCCAGTTGGGCGACCATTTTCCCATCGTTCGATCTCGTCGATCCATGGGCAACACCGCTTTCCAAACATAGTCTTTTGCGGCAAAGGTTTTTCTTTGGACTTTCTTATTGTATGCCCTGGCGACTCGGGCCTTTTGGCGCAGCAACACATTTAAAGCCACCATTCTTTCCTCGTCTAAGTCCACGAGTTCATCTAACATCATTTCCCAGTATTATTCCGACGGAATCTCATACTATCGTTGCACTCTAACGAATTGTAAGCATACTTCTGCGGGTAGCACAGCGTCGTGTCCGTAGGTTAGACGGAATGGAGTAGAGTTGGTCGACTCTTTGGGTGACGTCCGACAAGCCCACAACACTTGACTCAACGCCTTATGCCAGTTCTTTGGCTTTTTTGCAACGTGCTTCTTGATTAAACCAATGATTATCTTGTTAGCTGCTTCGACCTGACCATTCGCCTGAGCATAGTATGGCGTCGAAGTAACCAACTTGAAACTTGTTTCCACCGCAAACTCTTGCATCTTCTGCCCCACAAAAATAGAACCTTGATCTGTTGTGATGGTCTCGGGTATCCCAAATCTATACAGGATATGATTCTGTATGAAGTCTATCACAACCTCTTGATCCACTTTCACCAAAGGCACAACCTCTATCCATTTCATGAAATAGTCTATTCCTACAAGGATGAATCTTTGCTGCTTTGACGAAGCTGGTCGAATCTCCCCTATTACATCCAAAGCCCATCCTCGAAAAGGCCATGGTTTGACAATCACATGTAATTTGCTGGCTGGGATATGCTGGATGTTTGCGTGCTTCTGGCAATCCTGGCATCCATTCGCGAAATCTATACAATCCTTAAGCATGCTGGGCCAGTAGAATCCTTGTCGAAACAAAAGCCATTTCATTTTTTGGCCAACCTGGTGAGCTCCACAAGCCCCATTATGCACCTCAGAAATTGCCAAATATGCATCAGTGTCTCCTAGACACTTGAGCAATACCCCTTCTGGAGTTTTCTTCAACAACTCGTTTCCTACTAAGACATAACTCATTGCCCTGTACTTAGTCTTTCGATCGGTGCTGCCCAACGGGTTTTCCAGATACTCTATGATTGGCCTTCGCCAGTCTGTTGGTGGCATATCATTAACGAAAACCTTACAACTTTCTAAACCTTCGACCAAGCTCATCGAGACTTTGGATATCGACCAACTTGATGGGGCGTGTGCGTTCGACACCATCTTTTTCCTAGTTTCAACGAAGCCTTTCAACTTACCTTCCGACACTTTATAACCAGAGGCAATTTGTGCCAGCTCGTTAGCTTTCTGGTTTTTTTATCCTTGGCACATGCGAGATGTTGACAATTTTGAAATGTTCCAACAAACGCTTCGCCAGCGAAAAGTAACTTAAAAGATGCTCCTTTAAGCATTTATACTCCCTCGTGATTTGTTTAATCACCAATTCTGAATCTCCTTTTATCTCAAGCTCTTTGGCTCCCAAGTCTTTGAGTATCTTGAGACCAGTAATTAAGGCTTCGTACTCTGCCTCTTTGTTTGAACACTTGCCATCGACTTTGCATTTAAAGGTAGTTGGGATTCCTTGTGGGGATATTATTAGGATTCCAACACCTGCCCCATTTTTATGGCTCGACCCGTCAAAGTACAATTTCCACGGGGCGACGTCGATGCTATGTATCGACGTTTCGACTACAGCGTGGTCGACAAGGAAGTCTGCCACTATTTGACCCTTCATCGCCCTCAAAGGAACATATGTCAGGGAGAATTCAGTTAACGCTAGTGCCCATTTCCCAATTCGACTATGCAAAATAGGTTTGGACAACATATACTTAATGACATCAAAATGAGACGAAACATAAACATTAACTGGTTTGATATATATATTGTTTCAATTTCATACATGAGAAGTACAAACATAGGCACAACTTTTCAATCATAGTGTACCTAGTCTCAGCATCTATCAATATCCTACTAAGGTAATAGATGGGTCTTTCGACGCCACCATCATCCTCTTGAGCTAACATACTGCCTATGGTCGTATCCGACGCTGCAATGTACAACTTCATGGTTTTATTTATACTAGGTGGTAATAGGATTGGAGGCTTCGTAAGGTATTCCTTGATTGCGTCGAAAGCCTCTTGTTGCTCTTGCCCCCAGCGGAACTCACTTTCCTTCTTGGTCTTGAGCAGTGGTGAAAACACTTTCGTCTTGCCACTTAGGTTTGAGACGAACCTCCTCAAGAAATTTATCTTCCCCAACAAAGACTGTAGCTGTTTCTTTGTTGTTGGAGGCTTGTGATCTAAGATGGCCTTTGTTTTGTTCTGGTTGATCTAGATGCCTCGCTTGTGGACTACGAATCCCAGGAAATCCCCTGCACAAACACCAAAGACACATTTTAGTGGATTCATTTTTAATCCATAATTTCTCATTCGCTCAAATGAGAGTCGGAGGTGGTCGAGATGACCATCCTCTGATGACGATTTTATGACTATGTCGTCAATGTATACCTGCATAAAATTCTCAATAAAATCATGGAATATAGCATTCATAGCCCTTTGGTAGGTTGCCCCAGCGTTCTTCAACCCAAAAGGCATCACCACCCATTCATATGTCCCCAAAGCCCCAGGGCATCGAAATGCGGTTTTTGGGACATCTTCCTCAGCTATGAGAATTTGATTGTAACCGGAATAGCCGTCGAGCATGCTCAAATACTCAAACCCCGCGGCTGAGTCGACTAGCATCTCTGCCACGGGCATTGAATATTCGTCTTTAGGAGTAGCGTTGTTCAAATCCCTAAAGTCAATGCACACTCGAAGGGTCCCATTTTTCTTAATAACAGGAACTATGTTTGCTATCCATTCCGTATACCTTGCAGTTCTGATGAACTGACTTTTGAGCAATCTTTCAATTTCCTGCTTGATCTTCGACGTCACTTCTGGGGCAAAACTCCGAGGGTGTTGCTTTACTGGCCTTTTGCCTGGCTGGATTGGGAGACGATGCTCAACTACACTCCGACTCAAACCAGGCATTTCGCCATAATCCCAGGCAAAACAATCCTTGTACTCTTTCAACACTTTAACCAATTTGGCTTTCATTGTTGGTCCTGCCTTGGCACTCATGTAGGTGGGCCTTTTGGTTGTTCCATCCCCCAAGTCGACTTCCTCAAGCGGGTCCTGGGCTTGCATTCTCTGTAGTTCATGATCTAGGCCTTTTTCGAACCCTAAAGGCTCGTCATCATAAATACCATCAAGCCTCTGATTTTCTACAGCTTCCCTTTGGCCTTGTGAGCCATTAGCTTTTTTTTGTCATGGTCGGCCCCCTTAGTTATTTGGAGAGTCTCGTCCTTTTCGAGTGCCGACATCTTTCTGTTTTCGGCCAAATAGACCAAAATCCGAGTCATGCTTTCTGACTCAGCAGTCATTTTCACCAGTAGTGGCCCACCCCGTTGGTGGCATTTCCATTGGCTCCATACCTTCGTCGGCAGCATCCCAGATGAACCCATAGTCGGGGTCTAGGTTCAGGACACGACCCGTGTCGACGGAGGTGTAAGACCCTGATCCGTCATCACAAGGAGCCACATTTGCTAAGTGCTGATCAAAAGACTTCTTGGTACCCTTGGTTTCGTCGACTTTGTAATAGCTTTGGTCTGCCTCAATATTTTCGACGATGCCATCCTTCCTCCAAATGATCAATCTTTGGTGCATTGTTGATGGTACTGCCCCAATTCCATGGATCCACTCACGTCCCAACAACAGATTAAAGTTTACTTTCGATTTGATGACCATGAAAAGTGTCAGCCTGTTGGTTGTACCTACTGCCAAGTCCACTTGGACAACCCCAGGATGTTACTGGTCTTGCATTCATAGTTGGACAAAAACATGTTGTGCTGTCGGAGGTCAGCCTCCGTCTTTCCAATTTTCTTAAACAGACTTTGAGGCAATAGGTTCACAGTCGCTCCACCATCTACAAACACTTTGTTGACAGACACCCCATCAATCTTTGCCTTTATGAATAACGGCTTTAAATGATACATCATCCCAGGGCTAGGACGTTCAAACATAGCCGTTTGTTCTTCGACCACGCCACTGTTCATCACATAATAGCATAGCGGCTTGTCATCCGCATTCTCACCAGTGATGAAGTCTTCTTCAGTCTCAGAGATTTCAGACACCACATCATACTCAGCTGGTAGAACCGACACGATACCACAGTTTACCATGAAATCTTCACCATAGGTGTCATCATTGGTGTCGTTGTACATGTCTTTATCAAAATCTCCTTCAGGTGATGGGTCATACTCTTCATCGGACTAAGGGGAGTATTTTGGCTCTTCTTCATCTGACTAAGGAGTATACTCTGGCTCTTTCTTGCTCTCCGACAGCGAAGTACACTTTGAGCTCTAGGTCGACACCACCTCCTTTTCTCCTGAAGTGTTCACAGTCACTGCCATGGTCTGGTTCGTCGCCACCTTGTTCTTTTCTACCCATCTCCCTCTTGGGTACTGGCGCTTCTGTCCAGATGTTCCGACAGGCTTCACTTTTGAAGTCGTAGCCTCTCTTTCAGCCTTCTTACTGCGCTGATAGCGCCTCCACTGGGTCCTAGTCATAGGGTTTTTCCCTTTGTAGTTGGGGGACACCCTATATCCTGCTTGTTCGACCCCTTTCTCGGCGACATTTGCCTCCTTTTACAAATCAAGAGCTTTCCACTTTGGTCTTTTACTTCCTTTCTGATTCACTGGTGCCATCCATCTTTCCTGTGTGGAGTCTGATGGGGGCACGAAAGTTTTAGGCCTTTCCCCTTGGAACAGCTTTCTGTACTCCTCATTTCGACGAGGGGTCCCGCTCCCGTCGAACACAAACCTTGGGACAAGTGGCTTGCTCTCTGGCAGCACTTCTCTCTTGCTTTCCTCATACCTCTCAGCAGCTTTCTCATCGAACACAACATTGCATCTGGGGCATAGTGCGGCTTTCGAGCCGCTTATCCTGCACTTTTCCTGAAAATCCTCCAAACTTTCACCAGCCTGGGGGTACACTGCTTCAAGTTTGTCCTCTGTTCTCTTGTCGGAACCTTCAGTAGTTTCGACCATCATGCATTCTACCACTTCAGCCATTGGTGGCTTGTCAAGACCCTCAGTAGCTTCGACCATCAAACATTCGTACACCTCTAAATACAAAGCCTCTTCAACCTTCAGTGGGTCGGTGTCAACCTGCATCTTCGGCTTCTCGCCAAATTGGAGTTGACCCTCCTTCAAAGCCTTCTGCACCAAATCCCTGAAAAGAACACATTGAGCTGTTTTATGACCAAGGAAATTATGAAACTTACAAAATCCCCTCTTTTTCTTTTGTTCTAGAGGGGGGTCTTTCAAACCAGACGGAATAATTATCTGACCATCTTTAACCAGTAAATCAAATATTTCATCACATTTGGAAACGTCAAAAGTATAAGTTTTAGCGACGTATTTATCCGTCTTGTTAGTTTCGGTAGGATTTTTCCCGTTCGATGGTTTCAACAGCTTGCATGTATAGGGAGGTCCTGGCTTAAGTTCAGCCATGTGGATCTCACTTTCGTCGACGGCTTCTTCATCGTCGGACAAATATTCGTCTGCAGCCACATAAGATACTTTTTCTTTTTTACGATATCTGTTAGACTGGGCCTTTTCAGCTTTCAGTCGTTTACCTGGCGAACCCGGTCAGCCAGTTGTGCCATATCTCTAAGATACTGCGTGTCTAACTTCTTCCTGATCGAATAGTCCAAGCTGCCAGCAACCATTTCGACTAATTCGTGTTCAGGGACTTGAGTAAAGCACCGTGCTTTCAAAAGTCTAAACCTATTCAAGTACTGGTCTACTGACTCCGTGGCCTTGCGTTTGACGCTTGCCAACTCTTTCAAACTTATTTTCGACTGTCCCATATAAAATTGTTCGTGAAACAGTCTCTCTAATTGTGCCCATGTGTGAATGGACTGAGGGGGCAACATGGTAAACCACGTGAATGCATTCTTCGTGAGGGAACTTGGGAAATATTTCATTTTCAAGTCCTCATTGTTCGCTATGTCGCCTGCTTCGGTTTGATACCTAGCGACGTGTTCGACCATGGACTCTTCCGTTTCCCCAGCGAACTTGGTGAACTTAGGCACTTTCCATCCCCTGGGCAATTCTATTTGTAATACAAAATCAGGTAATGGGGATGTATATGTCGGCCGTCGCAGGCCTGGGTTCGCCCCATTACGGACCATGATACGTTCGACTACGGCCTCCAAGTTATGTTCTCCAGCCAAGGCGTCCTGTCGAACCTGCTGAACAACAAAATCTGGATCTTGGTTCCTATGGACAATCACAAGAGGCCTTTGAACTCTCCTAGGGATCTCCTCGAACTCACGAGGTTGTTCTATAGTTTCGTCGAAGACTTCGTCCTGATGACGAGGCGTCTCTGGTTGAGGTGGGGGGGTCTGTCGACCTTGAGCCCTAGGGGCCCTTAAGAAGTCACCGATTCATGTCATCTGAGTCGCCAGTTGTTGGTAACTCTGGGTTGACTCTTGTATCAGTGGTCTTAATATTGTACCCATTTGTTGGGTCAACATGTGGACCATCTCATGATTACTCTCATCCATCTGTTGCCTCATGACCGCGACGGAACTAGAGGTAAAGGTCGGTATGGATTGAGAGACAAGGTTGAATCCTGGGGGTCGAATCATCTGGTTCGACACGTGTCCTGTCCCTTGATAAGTCAAAAATACTAGGGACGAACCTTCCCCAAATAAATGGCCGCTAGAATGCAAACTTGACATGAACTCTGGCGGCATTCCATACGATCTAGGTATAGGCATGGTGATACTAGGCATATATTGCCCCGTAGTCCCTGCCATTGTCGATCTCGGGTCGTTTCGACGCGGCGTTACAATTTGTCTGCTAGGAGAGGTTGACACCGCTGATATGGTACCAGAGCCAACATCAGTTATCCGTGTTCCCACCGTAGTTTCCACTGGAGACGGTTCTTCGTTCGGTCGTGGTGTTACCATCTTACCACTACGCAAAAACATATACTTAATTCACACGGGTCCCACCAGGTGTGCCACTTTGTTCGCCGGGGCGAACAACCGCTGACCTTCCGTCGCAGGTTCGCTTGCGGGATCGGCCACACAAATCCCAGAACAGGGGAATTGGAAGCGTATGTTTGTGCTGCGTTTTATTTTCTTGGTTTTTTAGTGAGAGTTGTCACGCTGAGGTGACCTTGGTGACGCAAAGAGTTTTCTAACAATCAACGGGTTTGGCGCAAAAAAAAAGAAATAAAGGAAAGGCTGAGTAAAACGAGAAAAAACAATGTCTTAAATTAAATATTAAAGTAAATTGCATTAAGTAGAATTTGGACGCAAGTGTACATTTGTTTGCGGGAGTAAACTCGTTTCTCTCTAAGCTTGGTACTTTGAGTATTTTCCCCTTACAATGTGAAAAAATGCGACCTCTGAAAATGAAAAGTACATCGCCTTATATAGGCTTAAAATGTAACTGTTTGTCAACTCAAACGTCTTCTAAAGCTGACACGTGGCACCCCACTTTCTTTTCAACTTCCCATAGTCTTGGAAGTTTCAAACTTTTCCCGCCTAAGCATTTGTTCCTTGCAGTTAAAATCAGCTTGTCACCTCATTTCCCTCCGACGCTAAGGCTTGTCGCCATTTATTCGACATGCCTTTCTGCTGGTGTCGACTCGACACCTTGACGTGCCTCTTTGCGTCGACCCGCCCTGGAATCTCCGGATCCCACTTTCAGTCGAAATCTAGTGTCAACAGGGACATGCCCAACGACTAGTTTCTGCCCAACGGCTAGTTTCTGCCCAACGACTAGTTTCTGGCTATTGGGCCTGACCAAGAGCTGGACTGGATTGGGCCTTGCCCTACTGAGGGCCAAGCGCCTGCCCAGTCTAGAACACAAAGTATCACAAGTAACTTACCATCTCCATGCCAAGCTCAACTAATGAATAGTTAAAAGCAAAGTGTGCAAACATGCAATTATGGCTATGTTAAAGTCCTAGAACTATACTAGGATGAACATCAAGCAACAACCAAAGTTAGAAGTGTCCTAAAGGTATGAGATCCTACTAGGGGCAGTAGCAAACCCTACTCTATCTGATCTAAGTTAATGTCCTAAGGGAACATGCAAAAGTGTCAAGTTTTGTCTTACACCATCACCTAAACATGTATCATTTACAAGTTATGCCAAAAAGACTTATAAAAGTCACAAAAGTGGAAGCCAAGTCAAGTATTCAAGTGTTTATACACATGGGACAGTGGCAAATTATGTGTGGAATGATATATTTAAGTGTCAAAAGCTTTGTACAAACATGGCACATTCTAAGTCCAAGTGAAATAACAAAGTTAATTTTCCATTCATGTTTAAACTTATGGAAGCAAAATTCCAATTAGAAGCATATGAAGTGATCCATAAATTCATGAAGGAAGGTTATGATTCATGTTAATCCATGTGTTAAACTATGTGCAAAAATATCCTAAAGAGGATAGTGTCGCTCCCGGGATTTTCATCCAGGTACAAACGCAAAAGTGGCGCGGAAGAAAGAAAGAGAGTCGCCAGCCAGGCATTTTCATCCCAAAGAAAGGGAAAGGTAATGCTGCACAAACCCGGGAGAAAGGAAAGAACGAGGTCTCGCGAACCAAAGAGAACGGGTAAGGGAGTCGGTTACGTGAAGGGAAGGTTATCGTACCCCTTCACGTCCGTCGTACTCGACGGGATCCACGCTTGAAGTACTGATCAAAGGGTGATAAACTGAAAAAGGAACTGAGAGAGAACGAGAAACAAATGTAGGGAAAATAAAAGAAGTGCTCGAATGGGCCCTACCCCACTGTCTACGTATCTCATCGGGAACATGAGAATCAGAGCGACGTAGTTCCCCTCAACAAGGGAAAACTGTTTGTGTTTTTTAGTGGAAACGTCAAAGTGCGCGTCCCAACAGTTAGGTGTTGCAGCTTGCTGTATGGAGACTTAGGCGTTACCTGTTTGCGGTAAAACGGACCTGACAGATCCTTAAGGAAGGAGTGAAGAGATGAGAAGAGAATTCCCGAAGGAAAGACATTTTTGTTTGTTTGAAGTGTTTTAGAAGTTTTTTATTTGAAGTGTTTTGCATAGGAGAGTGTACCTAAGTCTTTTTTCGATGGAATGTGCATCTCATGCATCATTCCAAAATGAAATGATGATGAAGTACACTAAGTATGAAGAAGATCCTCAAACTTACTTCCAAAGTTAAAGGCTTAAGTACACTAGCCTATTCCCTTTATTAAATATTTTTGTTGTTTTTAAATGAAGAAGTGTTTTTGATTTTGTTTGTGAAATCACTTCATGTTAAAGACTTGTACATCATGCTAGAGAACCTACAACACATTCCAAGATGGAATGTATGAAAGCCCCACCATGGAATAAGGCTCATGGCACATGAAGATATTTCAACCTTTATTAGGTGTTTTGAAGTTGTTTTGAGATGAGAGAAGAGAGACTAAAAAAAAAACAAAGGTAAAGACTAAAGGGGACTAAGACTCACCCTAATGCTATCATGCTTGGATGTTCCTAATGGTTTAGTGTGGTTTAGAAGCCTAAGCCTAAAAGAAGAGAGAAGAAGAGAGCAAGAGGTAACATAACTCACTTCTAAGATAGAAGATGAGTTATGAACCATGAGGGAAAAGAAAGAAGTTGAACAAAGAAAGCATTGAAATGCTTTGCACAAACACAAAAGAGAAAGCATTAAAAGTGAAGAGAGAAGTGGTGTGAGCATGGATAAGTATCCAACATGCTCAATACTTACCATAGCCCCTACAAGCAAAGGTTAGCTAAACAATTGAATAAGAAAGCATAATTGAAAGAAAAAAGACAAACAAGCATCAAACGTCTTATGAAATGAACTAATGAATCAAACAAAGCCTAAACCTAAAAGGAAAGGACCCTAAGTGTACAAATACTTCTAAAGTCAGTAGCTATGTCTAAAGGTGTTCAAATAGGGTTAGGGTACCTCACAAAGTCAAACTATGTCAAGAAAGATGCCAAAGATTCACACAAGTTCAAGTAATGAAGCAAAGATGAAGTATGAATGTGTATGGCATACAAATATGAATGAATGCATGAAGAAATGTCAAAGTCATAAGTGAATGACATATTATAATGCATATGGAAGTCAATGAATGAACATACAAAGCATGATTGCAATGATTCAAGAAGAGAAGACAAGATGAAAAGAAGTTCAAACAATGTTCAAGTTCAAAAGATTTGACATACTTGTAATGCAAGTTATGAATGAAGGATGAAACATGAACATGAATAAGAATGGATGCAAGTCAGTAATGTATGATATGCTTGATCATATTAGAATGCAATAATGGTGTCACAAAGATGCACACAAAACATGTTAAGGCACATAGAAGAAGATGCACACAATTAGGTCAAACTTAGTTCACATAAACACCAAACATTTATGAACCAAAACATGAAGACAAATGACCTATAATCTAACATGGATGACCTATAATATCTAAGAAATGACCTATAAAGATGTACAAAGGTTCTAATACAATGGCACAAGTGCCTCCTAATCAAACAAGATTGCAAAGTTAAGAGAACATCCATAAATGTGACCTATAATAATCAAGCAATGCAAAAATAGAAGAAGGCTTGGAAAAACATGAGATTAGGTTACAAAGCACCTAAGTCAGAGCCTAAACACATATCAAAAGCTCACACCAAAATTCAGAAAGAAACTAGTTCAAACAAGTTAACAAATTCACATTGAACCAAAGAAAGGGAATTCACAAGAATGATCATCAAAATGCATGATAAAATGACTTTAAAAATATGAGGAAAATATTTTTAGATGCTTCAAGATGTTATTCAAACATGGAAAAAAGATTGGATGCAAAAATGTTTTAGAACTATGCAAAAGAAATTTGACAATGCATAAGTATCATGAAGAAAGTCATTCATAAAGAAAATAAAATGAAATTATGAAAATATAAGCAAAATCAATTAAAATCAGAATTTAAAAATGTGAAAAATTAGTTTAATGTGTTTTGATGTTTAGTGAATTTACTTGGAATTTTTGTAAAGGTTTTGGTATTTTTAAAAATAGAAAATGAAACATGTATGAAAATAAAAATAAATTGTGAAATGAAATAGAGCAGGGGTGTATGAAAAGTAATTATCATGTTAAAATGCGCATTGGGCTCACAAATAGGGTGTGTGAAAAGCAATTATAGTCCAGTCCAATAAACGCGTGTGTGTGTATGGAATTATGGTGGAGTTCAGTCAAAAGTTGACTCACTCACAGCCACATGATGCAGTCAATCAAAATCAATCATCAAAGTAATCAAATCCAACGAATCAGAAGACATGCACACAGTAATTAACAAGCACGCACACACAAAAGATGAGTCAAAGTCAGCTTTGAGAGAGAGAGAATCACGTGAGAGACACGAGCCTCATTTATGCGCTGGAAACTTATCATGCATTGGATCAAACAAATCGTACGCCCACGTTTTAAAATAAGCAACAGCTAGGGTTTTGACCTGAACCTGAATCAGGTGACCGGAGAAGACTTCCGGTCGTCTTCTCCGGTGAGTCTACGACGAGGCTACATTTTCAGGTCATCAAAAAAACACATGCCTTATATCAAAATGAAGCTGAAGTCAAGAGGAACACAAATCCACACTTAGTTTTCACAGATCATGCATGTACAGAGAAAATCGAGCACCAACATTTTGCCCTAGAATTTGAATCTAAGCACTTAAGGTGCCTATCACTAGTCGGATCATTCACATTGCTTCTATTAAGCTATAATCAACATAAAAAACAGCTTAAACAGTAGAAATCGTGTAAGAGAATTTAAAGTTCAAACCTAAAGTTGAAGCTACTTAGATCACAAGAAAACCAGAGAGGAGAATCCTTTGCTCTTGATCTTCCAAAGAGCAAAATAAATGCTCTAATGCTTGAGATCTTGAAGAAAACAGACGGAAATTCAAACTGGAAAAGTTGCTACACTTGAGGAATTGATCTTGTTCTTGCTTGTTCTTGAGCAATGATGAACAATTGATGATGATGATGATGAAATATGGATGAACTCGTGCAAAGAGAGAGAGAATTCTGAGAGAAATTTGAGAGAGTGGGGTTTGTGAAATGACGAAAATGAATTGTTCTCCTTGCAAATTCTGTTAGGAAACCATTTATATGTGTGGTTAGGAGTTAACCATCTCAGTTGATGGTTAGAACTCAGGTTGAGTTAACTATGGTGTTAGAAGCAAATGAGACTGATGTGCTAAGCAATTTGAATAATGAGAGGGAAGAGAACCGTGTGTTGTGTTGTTGTTGATGAATAAATGAGGAAGAGATGGTGATGGTGATGCGGTGATGATGTTGATGTGTTGCAGCATGAAACTTATGAAACAAGTTTCTCATTTCCTCTTTCATGTATGACTCAGGCATGTATGTATGGCATGTAAGATGTGTGTGTGTGTTCATAATAGGAAAAGAGTGAATGGTGTATGCATGTGGACTGACTGAACCAAAGCAAAACAATACAAATGCTTCCTATGTTTGGTCCTCAAAATTCAATGAAAACAATGAAGTTGGCAGATGAAAATCTCCAAGCATACTGCATGAAATGGAAAAGTTTTGGATGCAAATGGAAGATGGTACATCATAGAGTAACATTGATGTTAATTGTAAGTTGAAATGAAACTTTAAAATGGTTTAAAAAATGCCTCTAAAGACATTGGTGTCAAACTAGTTTTGTGTCTTAGTTGGATGTCACGCGTGCCTGGCCAATGACCCAAGGTAAATTCAGCTTGAAGACCTTCACTTTGAACTCCAATAACTCTTAATCCCTTGATCGGATGAAAAAGTATAAACATGAAAGTTGTAGAGGGCATTGAGGAGAACAACTTTGATGTTCAAAAATTTTCTATTTGAAGCCTTCTTTATGGAGAAAAATGCCAATGAAGTTGGCACACCACATGTTTGATGAAATGCTTGCGTGCCATCCCAGTCTTGCTTGGTCATGACTTGCTTTTTGCCTTGATTTTGTCAAACTTTGATTGATCATAACTCTCTCAATTTTGATCCAATGGGGATGATCTTTTTATGGATTTGAAGCTTGAAACAAGATATTTTGTTTTGGCCTGGTGGATTTTTGATTTGGGTCTTCAAATTTGATAAAGAATAGCTTGAACATGCACCCTCAAATGACCAAAACTTGCTATTTTTAGAAACCCTAAGTTTCTATTTTGGGCAGTTTTGTGACTTCTTGATTTTTCTATGAATCTCTTAACTTTTCTTGATCAAATCTTCATTATTGAACATATTTGACTTGTGGACCATGAATTTGACCTTAAAAAGTCAGGAGTTGACTTTTTTCTCTGTACAGTTGAGTTTTTCATCAATTTCTTGATTCTCAAGCAACTGACCAATTGAACCTCTTCTGAAATGAACCAATGGGAAATCTTCCATCCTTATATACTTGAAATCAATTAGAAAACATTGAGATCAAGCTTGAACCAAAATTTCATCAGGAGACTGCTTGAATCACAAACCCTAATTTGGACTGCTTTTGCTAGGAGATGATGAACTATCCAACTTCTTGATGAATTCCCATCTTCCAATGACTTGTGGGATCAAATGGGATACCATTTGATATAAGAGACCCTTGAAGCTTGTTTGAAGACACTTGGCTCTTGCTCTCTTGCTTTGGATGATCAATACTCTGAAATCAACTGATCACATGCCCTATGATGAACCAATGATGAATGTTTTATTTTTCTATGAGTTGAATATAATGCAATGCAATGAAAGTATATGCTAAATGACATGAAAGATGAGAGGGAAAATTTTGGGGTATTACAGCTGCCCCTATTCAATCACTATAGACCTGAATGGATGATAGCAATTGCTTTCAGACTTTCAAGGTATGGAGGGATTGAATACCAAAAAATAACCATAAAATTTACACTATGTGGAGAAGAAGAAAAAGGATATAAACCCAATCACGTGAACTATGCTCGGATAAAACTCTGATGATAACCATAACACTGGAGAGATGTCTTTTGAACGACACCAGACGACTACTGGCTTGCCACACTGCGGATGGACTTGGAAAAACACCTTTTGTATGACGCCAGATGACTACTGGCTTGCCACACTGCGGGTGGACTTTAAGAACGTCTTTTGTATGACGCCAGATGACTACTGGCTTGCCACACTGCAGGTGGACTTTAAGAACGTCTTTTGTACGACGCTAGACGACTACTGGCTTGCCACACTGCGGATGGACTTTAAGAACGTCTTTTGGAACGACGCCAGATGACTACTGGCTTGCCTCACTACGGGTGGACTTTAGAAACGTCTTTTGTACAACACCGGACGACTACTGGCTTGCCACACTGCGGGTGGACTTTAAGAACGTCTTTTGTACAATGCCAGACGACTACTGGCTTGCCACACTGCGGGTGGAATTTCGGCAATTTGCGGTTGGTCTTGAAACTGTCTTTTAAATGGAGTCAGACGACTACTGACTTGCCACACTGCGGGTTGACTTTGCTGATTTGCCACCCTAAGATGGACTTTTTCCAATCTGCAGTTGGACTTTACTGATTTGCCACCCTAAGATGGACTTTTGCCAATCTGCGGTTGGACTTTGCTGATTTGCCACCCTAAGATGGACTTTTGCCAATCTGCGGTTGGACTTTGCTGATTTGCCACCCTAAGACGGACTTTTGCCAATCTGCGTTTGGACTTTGCTGATTTGCCACCCTAAGATGGACTTTTGCCAATCTGCAGTTGGACTTTGCTTTGTCTTTCGAATAAAACCAGACAAATGCCGACGGGCCATGCTGCGGGTGGACTTTTGAAAGATGCCTTTTGGATGAAGTCAGTTGACTACTGATTGGCCACACTGCGGGTGGACTTTTGCAAAAATTCAACACTGGATTACGCTCTGCATACATATCAGACATCCCTGCTGACTCTGCTGAGGAACAATGATCAATGATTTGACCTCAAAAGCTCCTGAAAGGATAATATCCCTGCCGGAGAATGACTGAACAATCCGTCTACTCCAAATTGCCACGCTTGCCAAAAATAAATTGGACTTTGAGATATGGGGAAGTGATGACTCTGCCAGGAATTATTTCATATGTCTGGGGATGAATTCTGATCATAGCAACTCCGCTGGAGGAATGACAACTTTCTGACTTGGCTGGGGAAAGAATGTACTAACACTCTGCTGAGGAAGGGGTTCTGTTGATATGCTAAACCTCTGCGGGGATAAAAACAACTCAGCTAGGGAGTATTATTGACAAGATTCAATGCTGAACTCTGTGGGGATACAACCGTATTTAACCCTAGTTACTAAGTAATGAATTTACAGTCTCATCTTGCTGAGAACAAGCTGCCGGGGATACGATCTTGCTAGGGATCGGAGCTACTCCATCATGGATACGCAAATCCTGGTTGGAAGACATTCTATTGCAACATGCTGAGAAAGAGTCCCTAGAGATCTATTGGGAAAACACAAAGAAAATGCACGGTAATCTGTTGAGGAACAAAGCTGTCAAGCTTAGAATAAGAGCCACAATGCCCCATGCTAGGCGAACTTCCGCTTGACGACTCCACTGGGGATAATGAATATAGAACAAACTCTGCTGGGGAAAACCGCTTCAAAGAGTCTCGTGCTGGAGATGCCCCTTAAGAGGATTTTATAGAAGACCAATCATCTTTAAACTCTTAAGCAAATGCCGAGACTTGAGCTAAAATACAATAATTGAGAGGCCACTCTACTGGAGATAATAGATCTAGAACACATCTTGTCGGAGGGATTTCAAGATGCCCCATGCTTGGGAGGGTCACCAACTCACTTTTGCCCCAGATTGCGCGGCTGATCTGAAGAAATCGTACCAAGAGGATTTTACAGAAGATTTGGCATCTTCAAACTCCTGGACACTCACTGAGTCTTAAACATTAACTGCGAGGTCTGAAAAGCAACTCTACTGAGGAATTTGCAATCGTTATCGACACAGAAAAGCTTATAACTATTGGACGTTCTGAATGGGAGAATCGATTTAATAAGATCCAATGATCCCTTATTAGCTTTACCTCGTTGATCTCATCTTGCTGTAATCGGTCGCCAATCAAACGGTGGACTCTGTCATACCCCAAATTTTGACCACTAAGATTTCCCATTACTGTGCAAATCATCATCACAATATGGGTGTGTCATTATGCCTCATCAGTCTCCCCAAAGATGGGGTGAGCATTCACTACAATCAGGATTAGGGTTTCAAGCCCTCTCTGAGCCTTAGACAAAGGATCAATCAAGAAATGACATGATTTTCAACTTGTCTAACCTCTCAAACATACACAATGGATCAAAAGGACTCCCACTTCAAGGATTAAGCACAAGGATGCTCCCTTCTAGGTGGATCAAGCCTCAAGATCGCCAGTGTCACCAAATTAGGGTTTTGATCGACCAGGGCCTCCAGATGGAAATTTTCCTCTGGGCATGAGCCAATGATCCAAAACATAACCTAATATACTCCATGGAACCTCATGGACCCAATCATCAAGTCAATTTTGCCTCAGGGGATGCATTCATCAAAAATCAGGAATTAGGGTTTCTTGACCTAATTCACCCCTAAGTTGACTTTTGGGACCAATTATGAACCAAGACCTCAGGAGAGAATTTGAGGATCTCCAATATGCCATATTGATCCATTTGGAACAATAGATTGATCCAAGAAGCTTGAGCAACAAGTTTCAATTTCATCTGAACCATAGTTAGGGTTTCGCGGGAAAAGTCAATTGTGACTTTGACTTTTGACCAGGACATGCTCCCAAGCCCTAAGATATGATTCAATATACCCTATAACACCCATAGAACATGTCCATCAAGTTTGATTTAGGTCAAGGACATGATTTCCTGAAGAATTGCACAGTTTGGAATTCATCGGATAAAAAGTCAACTGTGCACAAAAGTCAACTTTGACTTTTTGAGATTTTTCACAAAAATGGTTTTTTAACCCTAAAATGATGTTAATGTATGATTTGAATCATCATTCATCAAGAAAAATCAAAGAAAATGGGATAACTTGTAAAAGGGGTAACCATAAAAACTTAGAAAATTTTCTAAGTTATGAAAAAAGTGACAAAGGTACCAACTTTGGAGGATCATAACTCCTAAACCACAAAGCCATTTTTTCCTATCCAAGGCTTGATTTGTAGATCTCATTACCCTCTACAAAAGCTTCATACTGACCTATGTCCAAATTCCTCATGGATTTTGAGTTATGGAGTGATCAAAATCAAGAAAAATCACTTTGTTCCAACACTTAGTGAAATTTTGCCTTACTTTTTTCCAAATGTAGGGGCATTTTTCACTTGGATCCAAAAAGTATCAAAACCAAATATGGTCAAACAGTCGTTGTATCATATAAGAGCTTTCCAAAATGGCCAAGAACATCACCAAATTTAACTTGAGCCATGAGATATGACATTGGCAAGTTGCCTTGCTGAAATCTGCCAAGGCAAGGCAGATTTTTGCACTTTTGGTCGATTTGCCAAAATCAGCCAATTCCAAGCCTTGTCATCACCTTGGACACATCTGAGGATTGAATCTAAAGGGGACAATCACTGAGCCAAGCCTCCAAAGTCCTTGGAACAAGAAATAGCTTGTTGAACCTAGAATTGCCCAAAATAGGGACAAGACTCCAATTTTGGATTGGAGCATTCAATGGAAGCATCAAGGTGGCATGGACTGAGCCATTCTCAACTGAATTCAGTCAAGACTTATCCAAGACCAAGGGGACCAGCAGCCTGTGCCCTAACCTCTAGTCAATGGCTAGAGGAGACTTGGATTTTCATTTGCTAACATTGGCCAAACCTACTCAGTAGTTGCCATTCACTATTCCTTGCAAAACAAACTTGCTCTACTATAAATAGAGCTCAATTGTGATCAATTTAAGTACACCAAAGGCCTACAACACTTTCCTTTCTCAAAATCCACTTCTCACTCTCAAAAATGCCTTTCTTTGCAAGTCACTATCGGGTTTTTCATTAGAGAGCAATTCCACTCAAACCAATCACACACACACACCTCACATACATCATATGTGAGCTGATCAAACACTTAAACAACATCTGGAACACTGATTTCTCAGAATCACCAGTCAATTGCTCAAGGTTTTAACCAAAGTGCAGTTGAGATGCCATGAAGTGATCCAGCCAATTTCCATCAAGTCCAAGCATTCAAACACACTCCATAGGGTGTAGGGAAGCTGTTCAGATCATCACAACTCATCTGTAACACCTCCAACTCAGAAATCAATTTGCTCTTGCTGTCACGACCTAGAGGTAAGCCTAAACTTGGTCATCTCTCAATCTATGCATATTTCCTCGCACAATACTTTTGCCAAATGTTCATAATCATGCATGGAATGTTTCCCCTCAAGTAATTGCTTTGTTTGAATCGTGTATTAAAAATCCCAGCCTTCATGCAGAATTTAGGGTTCTTGAGGATTTTTCGTGATTTCTTATTTTATGCTTAATTTAAATGAAATTAATTTCCATAGACATGATCGTGAGGTTGAAACGAGTTGATTGGTATGTGGATTGCATGATATGATCAAGTATTCAGTGAGATTGGATAGAAAATGCAAATCTGGGCAAGGCAGAAAACGCGCGTGTTCTTGGTCCATGTTCTTGGCGCCATTTTCATAAATTCAATTATTTGAATTTTGTGATTTTATTTAATTGATTCAAAAATTAATTTCTCTCTGAGTTTTCATGATTTTGAGTTGATTATTTTTTTAGTAATTCACAAAAATGTTAAAATATTTTATTTTCCCAAAAAATCCCAAAAATATTATTTATTTCATATAATTGATATTTTTTGTAAAGAATTAATATTTTAATTGTTTTTGACATTTTAAATATTTTTTCCATCTTGATTTTGCAACTTTTAATGACTTCTAATTATTTTGTAGGTCAATACTTAATTTTTGAAGCATTAATCCAAGATCACAATTTGTTTTCCATATGTTAAACAATTTTGATCATTTTAATTGAATTTTTATTCAATTAAAATACATTTTGAAAACAAATTAGGGTTTTTGGATTAATTCAACCCTCATAGATCATTTTCAAGACTTTTTGGGCCTCTTGAGAGAGTGTAAGACCCAAATCCCCTTGTACAAAAAACTTTGGGCCTCTCCTCGAGCTATAAGACCCATTCAAAACTCTTGGGCCTCATTAGAGTGTAAGACCCAACCCCCTATGAAAACCAAACCATTTTGGGCCTCAATGCATTGTATAAGACCCACTGTGTTTTTCAAAAATCTCGACGCGATAGCCATTTTAAACGAAAAATCATCTGGGCCTACCCTCGTGTTATAAGCCCCACTCTTTTTCTTTTGGGCCTCTAATAGAGTGTAAGACCCAACCCTTTGTAAATACAACCTATTTTGGGCCTCACTTATGGTATAAGTCCCGTTGTATTTCAAAAAAAGTTCGATGTGATTATCATCCGTTGAAAAACAAATCTTGGGCCTACCCTCGAGTAGTAAGACCCATTTATTTTCTTTAAGACTTTTTGGGCCTCTTGAGAGAGTGTAAGACCCATCCCTTTGTACAGAAAACAATTTTTGGGCTTCAGTCACTTGTATAAGTCCCTCTGTACAAATTCAAATAATGCGCTCACTGATAAAACCCTGGGCCTCTCCTTGAGTTGTAAGCCCCAAATCTTTCTTTTCCAAAGCACTTTCTCCTTTGATTTTGAAATATACTGTTGTTTTCAATCTTTCTTTGTTGAACAACTAACCAAACAACATGGAAGCTCTATAACCGAGTAAGTGTTTATACGCTTTCATTTACCGCTTTCATATACATATAACTGTATTGTGGGGCTGTTTCGTTGTAAGTCTTCTTTCATAAACTCATATCAACTGTGTAATAATAGTATAGATATTTAGAGTTTCCCCGACAACTACGTCTAGCATTAAGCCCGTTGATCACTCTTAAATAGTCAAAACTAGATCCCCATAGGATTACCAGACACAGTCTTCCTTCCTCTTGGGGTTAAACAATATGGAGACATGAAAGGCAGCATTCTCGGTGAACCCTTTCATAGACTGTCACTCGTAGAAGTTTTCAAGAAACTCTATTCCCCAGAGATGATCTCTTCTCCGTGAATTGCATCTCTTGAGTTTCTTCCAAATTCTCGAACTTTCCTGGCTTGATCTATTCTTTGTGAATAGCCTGTCTTGAATTTCTCGGGGTTTGGGGACCCACGGGCTTCTTAAAAGCACTTGTCAAGAAACTCTACTCCCTAGAGATGATCTTTTCTCCGTGAATGGCATCTCTTAAGTTTCTTCCAAATTCTCGAACTTTCCTGGCTTGATCTATTCTTTGTGAATAGCCTGTCTTGAATTTCTCGGGGTTTGGGGACCCACAGGCTTCCTAAAAGCATCCCCGCCTCCTCTTGGGCGTTGTACAAGGACCCGTCGGCTTCTTAGAAGTATTCACAGCCTCCTCTTAGGCTTCGCATAAATGATTTCTTCCTCCGGGAATGATAGCCTCCTCTTGGGCTTCATACAAGGACCACTCGGCTTCTTAAAAGTTTCCAGCCTCCTCTTGGGCTTCGTACAAATTGTCCCGACGACCTCCTAAAGGTATAGGAACAGAAATTAGTCATCTTAATAGAACAGTCTTTCCAAGAGTCTACTACTGTTTCTCAAAGCATAGTACAAAAGATGAAACTCTAGACTTGGGCAGTCTAATTTCCTTGAGTCTCAAAGACATTCTCAAGCACCCTTCAAGAATAGGAAGGAACCTCGTAGACTCGGACAGTCTCAATACCCTTTGGATTTCCCATTTCCTTAAAGAACAGGAAATAACCCCGATCCTCGAAACAAATCCATGAGTGCAAACATTACTCATATAAGAACTGATTTTCTCTTTAAATCAGCATAGTGGACCTGTCACTCAACTGAAGCAGCACCATAGCCTCTCTCTTGGGCTTTATACAATGATTCTCCCCAGCGGAGCTAACAAATAGCCTCCATCTCGGGCTTCGTACGAGATACAAAATCACTCTCTTGTTGAGTATAAAAGATTCTCTTGGTGAGTCACCATCTTTAACCTCTATCTCGGGCTTCGTACGAGATACAAAAAACTCTATTGTTGAGTAAAAAAGCCTCGATCTTGGGCTTTATACGAGATACAAAAAGACTTCCTCGTTGAGTCAAAACCTTTTAGCCTCTCTCTCGGGCTTTGTACGAGACACATATCAGCCTCCTCTTAGGTTTTGTATAAGAAAACCACTGGTTGATCCAATCAACCTTTTAGCATCAAAGCTGTGCCTCGTTCACAGTACACAAACATCAACAACTCCTTCCCCTTCATCTAATCGCTGTAAGCGGCAAGCCTCTAGATTATTTACATCCATGCCACTGTCCCTCTTTTAGCATGAGAAATTCCTAAGGAAAGATAGCATTGCTCTACATTGAGTTAAAGTCTTCTCCTTCAGGTTGGAAACCCCCTATAAAGGAAATTATGGCATTGTCGGATTCACATATCCCGGTTAAAGTAATTCTCCTTTATAAACAGTTGTGACAGACAAACCCCTCTTTAGAGATGACAAATTCTCTCTAAAGTTAACCCAATTCAGCTTCACATCTTGGGCTTTGAACAAGATACAAACAACCCTTTTTTCGCTTCACGTCTTGGGCTTTGAACAAGACACCAAAACAATCATTTCCTCCCATAGAATAGGAGGAACTACGATCGCTCTGATTTCCCTGTTTCGGAAAAAACGGGAATACGTAGGCATAAGATTGAAAGAAAAATCTTAGCGAGCACACTAAACAAAAACCCAAAATCCCATACATCCGTCCTAACATTTCAACTGATAGCCTAAAACACCCCCTTTTCAACAAAATAACCAAGGAGAGACCCTGAATCTTTGTAGCATCTGTAAACCAACAGTTTTGACTGTTTAACCTCAGTATGCAAGCAGGGTTAGTTGGAGACATCTATTTCCCTTCCTTCATCAGCTTCAATAGGATAAAAAATTAATCGAACTGTAGTACTAGAGCGATCGTGCTTCGCAACCACATCCAAAAATCACTCGCTACAGACTCAATCAGTAAAAGTTGTGACAAAGGGGTGACACAGAAGCCTCTTTTCTGAATATGGTTGCCCCGGTATTCTGACTTAAGGGTAAGTGATTACTTGTCTGGAAGAAATGACCCATGCTCTTGAAAAGCCTTGTACCTGTTACCTACAACAAAAGAATACGCACACATGCCCCAGGATATTGCATGGTTTGAATCCACCATCCAGGATTACTCAACATTCAAAGTGATTTTAAATGTTTTTCTGCGCATGTTATTGTAAGGCCACAATGTTTTCAAATGCAATGTTTTATCAAAAATTCGGACGTTTTTGCAAACAAAGCAGTAAAAACAAAATAAGAAGCCTTTGACTGAAATTCAATTTATTGAAAAATGCCTGAAATTGGCAAATACATTCGGAAGCAAACCCTGTAAAGAGGAGATTACTGTAAATTGAGAAAAGAAACTATCCTAATGGCAATGTGAAAACAGAATTCCACTGAGTTTCGATTCTGCTATAGCCAGTATGTCTTCAAAACTCCCCGACCTTGCCTTCTGAGGAGTGATTGGACCGATTCCTATCCTTTGGAATGTCAGTTGCTGAAACGGTGATGGAGTACAAATAACTCAGACCGCAATCGTTCGCTTAAATCCCTCTTTTGCACGGACCTCCCTTTCGGGTTTTCAATCCACCGGGATACCCCTTTTTGCCTAAGTTGCCCTTTCGGGTTTTCAACTTACCGGGTGTACAATTTTTCATTTATATCCCTAATTTTTGCTCGAACCTTTTTATTCTGTTTTTATGGTTCGCCGGGATGCCCTTTTTTGCCTGGACTCTCTTTTTTTTATCCAGCGGGTCTATTTATGCGAAGTATTTTTTTACTGCGTCTGAGTTAACAAGGGATGGAAAGTCTTCGCCATCCATGGTTGCAAGCAATAAGGCTCCGCCCGAGAAGACCTTTTTAACCACGAATGGACCTTCATAGTTGGGAGTCCATTTGCCCCTGTGATCTGTACTAGGAGGAAGGATCCTTTTGAGTACTACATCTCCGACTTTGTAAGCCCGAGGATGCACCTTCTGATCAAATGCCCGCTTCATCCTTCGTTGGTATAACTGCCCATGACACACCGCTACCAGAAGTTTCTCTTCAATAAGGCTCAACTGATTAAATCTGGCGCGAAACCGTTCAGCTTCGTCTAATTTGACATCCATCATGACTCTGAGGGATGGAATCTCAACTTCAACCGGTAGGACTGCCTCCATACCGTACACAAGTGAGAATGGTGTTGCCCTAGTAGACGTGCGTACTGCCGTTCGGTACCTATGCAAAGCGAAAGGTTGCATCTCATGCCAATCTTTATATGTGACAACCATTTTCTGCACAATCTTCTTAATATTCTTATTGGTTGCCTCAACAGCGCCATTCATCTTCGGGCGATACAGAGAAGAATTGTGATGTTCAATTTTGAAGTCCCGGCACAGCTCAGCCATCATTTTGTTGTTCAAATTAGAACCATTATCAATAATAATTCTCTCGGGCACTCCATATCGACAAATGATATCCCGTTTCAGGAAACGAGCTACCACCTGCTTAGTGACGTTGGCATAAGATGCTGCTTCAACCCACTTCGTGAAATAATCAATGGCGACCAAGATGAAACGATGGCCGTTTGAAGCAGTAGGCTCAATTTTTCCGATCATATCAATGCCCCACATTGCAAAGGGCCAAGGAGAGGACATGACACTCAACGGATTCGGAGGCACATGCAATTTGTCTGCATAAATCAGGCACTTGTGACATTTGCGGGCATACTTGCAACAATCTGTCTCCATTGTCAACCAATAATACCCCGATCTCAATATTTTCTTTGCCATTGCATGTCCTCCGGCATGGGTACCGAAAGAGCCTTCATGCACTTCTTGCATTAACAGGTCTGCTTCGTGTCTATCCACGCATCTGAGCAGAACCATGTCAAAATTCCGTTTGTACAGCACGTCATCTTGGTTCAGGAAGAAGCTACCAGACAATCTCCTCAAAGTCTTCTTATCTTTGGTAGATGCCCTAGGCGGGTACTCCTGACTTTTCAAAAAATACTTGATGTCATGAAACCATGGCTTATCATCGGACGTTGCATCAACAGCAAACACAAATGCATGTCTGTCAAGACGAGACACATCAATCTTGGGTACATGGTTCCACCTTTGTACTTTGATCATAGAAGACAATGTGACCAAGGCATCAGCAAACTTATTCTCATCTCGAGGAATATGGTACAGCTTTACTATTGTGAAAAACGTCAACAGTCTTCTCGTATAATCTCTATACGGAATCAGATGTGTCTGGTGCGTGTACCAGTTCCCATTCACTTGATTGATTACTAAAGCTGAATCACCGAATATATCGAGGGTCTTAATTCGCAAATTAATCGCCTCCTCAATCCCCATTATACAAGCTTCATATTCTGCTTCATTGTTGGTGCATCCGAAAGTTACTCGGCCAGTGAAGGGCATATGAACACCCTCCAGCGTGATAAGAACTGCTCCAACTCCGCATCCATTCATGTTGACGGCCCCGTCAAACATCAAACTCCATTCTGGCCCCTCCTCCGGGAGTGGTTCCTCGCAGTATTTAACTTTGAGAAACATGATGTCCTCATCAGGGAAATCAAATTTCATGGGCTGGTAATCATCAATCGGCTGTTGCGCAAGATAGTCTGACAAGATACTTCCTTTGATGGCTTTTTGAGAAGTATACTGGATATCATATTCTGTCAAAACCATTTGCCACCGTGCAACTCTGCCTGTCAGTGTTGGTTTCTCGAAAATGTACTTGATTGGATCCATTTTGGAAATCAACAAAGTTGTGTGCGTGAGCATATACTGCCTCAGTCGCTTAGCAGCCCATGCCAGTGCACAACATGTCTTCTCAAGCATTGAGTATCGGGACTTGCAGTCAGTGAATTTTTTGCTCAGGTAGTAGATAACATGCTCTTTCCTACCTGTCTCGTCGTGTTGATCGAGAACACAACCCATAGACTCTTCAAGCACTGTCAAGTATATTATCAAAGATCTCCCTGGAACCGGAGGCATTAAGATTGGAGGTTCCTGTAAGTATTCTTTTATTTTATTGAATGCCACTTGGCAATCATCATTCCACCTGGCCGTTTGATCTTTTCTTAGCAGTTTGAATATTGGTTCACACGTGGCTGTTAGGTGAGATATGAACCTTGCAATGTAGTTCAATCTACCCAAAAAACCACGAACCTCTTTTTCTGTTTTCGGCTCAGGCATGTCTTGTATTGCTCTCACTTTGGCAGGATCGACCTCAATCCCTTTTTCACTTACGATGAAACCCAACAGCTCTCCAGAACGCACCCCGAAAGTACACTTGTTTGGATTCAACCTCAAACAGAACTTTCTCAACCTTCCAAACAACTTTTTCAAGTTAATCAGGTGTTCTTCTTCTGTTCGCGACTTGGCAATCATATCATCCACATAGCATTCAATCTCTTTGTGAATCAAATCGTGAAATAATGTTACCATTGCCCGCTGATACGTTGCTCCTGCGTTTTTCAACCCAAAAGGCATCACTTTATAACAGAATGTACCCCATGGGGTAATGAACGTGGTCTTCTCCATATCCTCAGGTGCCATCTTGATCTGATTGTACCCGGAGAAACCGTCCATGAATGAGGACACTGAAAACTGAGTTGTATTATCAACCAGCACGTCGATATGAGGTAAAGGAAAGTCATCCTTCGGACTTGCTCTGTTTAGATCCCGGTAATCAACGTACATTCTGACCTTACCATCTTTCTTCGGCACAGGAACAATATTTGCAACCCATGGTGGGTAATTGGTGACGGCCAGAAATCCCGCATCTAACTGTTTTTGCACCTCCTCTTTGATTTTGAGAGCCATTTCTTGTTTAGTTCTCCGAAGCTTCTGTCTGACAGGAGGACAACCCTCTTTCAATGGCAATCTGTGCACAACAATGTCTGTATCTAACCCCGACATATCTTGATATGACCAAGCAAAGATGTCGACATATTCCCGCAGCATACTGATCAGCTCTTCCTTTACCTCGGCCTACAGACTGACTCCAATCTTAATTTCTTTCCTTACGTCCTCGGAACCAATGTTGATAACCTCAATTGTCTCTTGGTGAGGTTGAATGACCCTCTCCTCCTGCTTAAACAATCTAGCCAATTCTTCGGGAAGTTCACAGTCTTCTTCATCCCCTTCGTCGGCTTGATAAATCGGTTTGTCAAAGTCATACATGGCCATAGCAGAACCGTTATCAATGGAATCCGGAGGATCAAGTCTGCACGAGGGGGTTCATGCTTTACTTTAGAATTTATTTTTGAAAAACAAAAAGAAAACAAGACATTTCCATTTTTAATGTTTTTGTGCAAAAATAAAAAAAATGAAAGACAGGGAACGAAATTTGAATGCAAAACGTCCTTTATTAATGATTAAAAAATTGCAAATGAAAATGTGTGGCCCTACAAATGAATCTGTACGCCTTGGACAGAGCGCAAGATTTTAACATGCATGATGATTAGAGAAAAACAAAGAAAATTACTCTGTTTGAAAAGTAACTAGAATGATTTCCTCAGCGGACCAGTTTTGCAATTGTTGTCCCGAACCACGTGGGCGTACCCAATTGTCCAAGTCACAATCACTGTCTATGCCATCCTCTGCAGTCGCACAAGATTGATCTGTATATATGATTCCACCCCTACTGAAAGTGATGGGTCCCGTGTACTTTGCATCCGAATCCAGAGATGGTTGGTAACATTTTCCCTTGACTAATTTCAGATCATCTTTTCTTCTGACCTTCATCAACTTGAGGGAACCTTCATCATTCTGATGTCTACACTTGATATCTTCTTTATCATCACCAGATTGGCTTTCAGTTTGAGGAATCCACTGATAACAATTGTCTTTGGATCTTGCACCAGTCATTACAGCCTCACCCTTCTCATTCGTTACAACACATTTGTCTTTGGTGTAGCTGACTAAGTAACCTTCATCACATAATTGGCTGATGCTTATCAGATTAGCATTCAAACCATTGACAAGATAGACATTGTCAAGTTCAGGTCCTCTTACTTTTCCAATACCTTCTACAACTCCGTTATTCCCTTTACCAAACACCACTTCAAGAGAAGGACACGGTCTACATTCAGCAAACATGGATCTACATCCAGACATGTGTTTGGAACACCCACTGTCAAAATACCATGTTTCTTCTTTAGCTTCTTTGTCAGCCAGGTGAGCCAATAAGCACTTCATCTTCTCATTCTGTACCAATTGTTTAACGACTTTGGGCCTGTATTCTCTCCATCTGTTCTGTGTCTGAGGGTATCCATGCAGCTTGTAGCAAGAGTATTGCATATGTCCAAGCCTTCCACAATAAAAGCACCTCACCCTTTCTTCTCTGAATCTTCTGCCTTGATGAGACTGCATAGGTTGCCATCCATAATGTGGTCTTCTCTTAACATTGCTTGCCTGCCTTCTATTATGCTGGTATCCATAAGGAAGCTGAGAATGCTTTTTCCTGGATTGTCTCCCATGATGGTGGGACTTTCTCCTTCCATAATGAGACACAGCATTAGTGTAACCATACCCCTGATGTTGAGACACCTGATGAGACACGTGCTGTTTGAACTGAGGATGCTGTCTTCTAGGCTGTCTCCCATGGTGATGAGGCTTCCTTCTTCCATAATTATACGGCACAGCATTGTTGAGGCCAGGTCCATACCAGTTTTCCTGATGTTGAGACATCGGATGTGACCTGGTCTGCTTGACCCTTGCAGCTTCCATGCTCCTATGATATTGGGGGGGGGGGCATATTCTGGCTTGCTCCTTGTGGCTGCTTTCTCTTCTGATTATGACCAGTCTTCTTCTCAATCTTCTTAGGTTGTGAAACATCAGCTTCCTTGGGAGTAAGATTCTGCCTCTTTGGCTGATGTTGAGGCACAGTTTGTGACTCTTCCTTCTTTAGACCTGAAGTACTTGCTTCTGAGGTACCTTTGTCTTCGGCCACATATCCTATCCCAGCTTTGTTTCCAGCAACCTGTTCTGACTGGAGTATCTTGTCAAGAGTGGCTGTACCACTGTTCAGCATCCTAACAGATTTTGTCATCTGATCAAGTTGAGATCTCACTAGAACAACTTCATATTCCATATCAGATTTTTCATTCTCAAGTTGAGCAATCTGTTCCTTGTGGCACTTGTTTTCTTGACAAACTTCAGCACTCTTTAAACACAACTCCTTGTAGGTTGAAGCTAGCTCATCATAGGTGACTTCTCCATCACTATCATCATCAGATTCAACAATTCCTGTCAAAGCTGTAACATGCTTTGCTGACTCACTTTCATCTTCGCTATCAGTGTCAGACCAGGAAATTGTCAAGCTTTTATTCTGCTTCTTCAAGAATGTGGGACACTCTTTCTTGACATGTCCATACCCTTCACATTCAAAGCACTGAACTCCTTTATCTTGAGCAATCTTCTCTTCATCTTTCTCTTTTGACTTGCTGATGTCAGAAGAGATGTTCTTGACACTAGGTCTATAGTTCATCTTCTTGAACACTTTATTGAACTGTCTTCCTAACATAACTATAGCCTGAGGCAGATCCTCATGGGACTCATCATCTTTAGCTGCTGCAGGAGTGGAGACTAAAGCTATACTCTTAGGCTTCTTTTCTGGTTCTTCCTCATTCAGTCCAAGTTCAAATGTTTGAAGAGATCCAATAAGCTCATCAACTCTCATCTTGCTGATGTCTTGAGATTCTTCAATGGCTGTTACCTTCATCTTATACTTCTTAGGGAGGGACCTAAGAATCTTTCTCACCAGCTTCTCTTCTGTCATCTTCTCACCAAGAGCACTGGATGCATTTGACAGCTCAAGAACACTCATGTGGAAGTCATGAATAGTTTCCTCTTCCTTCATCTTCAAGCTTTCAAACTTAGATGTTAAAAGCTGAAGTCTTGACATCTTCACTCTAGATGTACCTTCATGAGTAGCCTCCAAAATATCCCAAGCAGCCTTAGCAGTTTCACATGAGTTGATCAGCCTGAATATGTTCTTGTCAACCCCATTGAAGATAGCATTTAGGGCTTTTGAATTCCCAAGGGCAAGCTCATCTTCTTCCTTGGACCATTCTTCTTCAGGCTTTCGCTTAGAAGTGCCTTCTTTATCCTTGCCAGCATCATCTTTTTCACACACAACAGGAGCTTCCCACTCTTTAATGACAGCCTTCCAAGCTCTGTTGTCTAATGACTTTAAAAAGGTAGTCATTCTAGGCTTCCAATACTCATAGTTTGAGCCATCCAATATAGGGGGTCTGTTGACAAATCCTCCAACCTCTTTGTCCATCTTTCACCAGAAAGTAACTTCCCTAGATCTCACCCAGAGACAGACAGGATGCCTGCTCTGATACCAATTGAAATTCTGGTACCAGACGTGTGATGTTAAGGTGCGATGTCACAACAACACACTCTGCAATAATGAACAGAATAAGCAACAGGAAAACACAAGGAATTGTTCACCCAGTTCGGTCTAACTACCTACGTTTGGGGGCTACCAAGCCAGGGATGAAATTCACTACTTGTAGATATAATTTACAGACTCAACACACCAGTTGACAATCTCCTAAACTTATACTCTACTAGTGACTTTCTACCTAAGAAACCATTTAGATATGAGAACACTACTCAATCCTCTAAAACACTCAAAGAACACCCTCTTTGAGATCCCTTGATCTTGCTTCCTAGCTTCGATCAATCAACAACTCTCTATTGCTTCACAGCTTCTAGAGAGGACAGAAAATTCAACACCTATTCAAACCTAGAATAGTGTGATTACAAGTACTCTAAACAAACCCTAGACTCTAAGCCTCCAGGTCTTGATCTTCAATCTGTTTTCTGTACCTTCTTCCTTGGTCTTGTGCGCTTTATATAGCTCCTTGAATTTGAATTGGATTTGTCACAATATTTGATCAGATTTGTTAATTAAAAACTGAATCTTTTAAAACAGATTTTATCCCCAAAATCTTTTTAAATCTTCCACCTTTTAATTCTCCAACAAACCTGCAATCAAATCTCCCATGTAACAGAAAATATCTAGCCCAAGATATTCTCATCCAACGAGTCAACACTCTCCACAATTCCAGCTAATACGCGACCCTAATAACAACAAGCCCATGCTGTCATTAGCTTCAGTTCTGCAGGTCTGATGTTACAACATCACCTATGTGACATCAGACATCCACTTCAGCAACTAGCAACCTTAACACAGCCCAGTGTTAAGTGCAATGTTATGACATCAAGCCCATGACATCAAACATAGTTAACCTTCACAACTTAGTACAGCCCAGTACTAAGACTCAATGCTGCAACATCAACACCATGACATCAGCATTGAACACCTTGTTGTTTTACCAAAATTCCAGCCAATCCAGGAACGTACAGTTCCATGCAAAACTGGATTCTTCGCCAGATTTTAATGGCTGACTTGTTGTCGATTTACAGTACCAGAGATTTCTTCACTCTGACCTCCATTTCTTCAAGCACAAATCTAATTCAAATTGCTTGACACGCATGATAGGATCCTGCTATATATTCAGTCTCACACGATGATAATGCCACCACAGGATGATTTTTGAATCACCATGAGATTGGGGCACCAAATACATGAAAGAAATATCTAGTAGTGCTTCTTCGATCTTCCTTATATCCACACCAATCAACATCTAAATAGCAAGTACCATAGCTTCTTTGCTTTCAGAGTCTCGTCGAAATAGAATTCCATACTTTGCCGATCCTTTTAAGTATCTTAGGATTCTTCTTGCAGCCTTCATGTGTGACACCCTTGGTTCACTCATATATCTTCTCACTAATCCGACTGAGAAATATATATCAGGTTGACTGTTGCACACATATCTCAGTAATCCGACAATTTCTATGAACAAAGTTGCATCGACTTTGTCTCCCTCTCCATGCTTCTCCAACTTCAAGTTTAGTTCGATAGGGGAAGATGCAGGAGTCGAATCATCCATCATGAATCTCTTGAGTATCTCTTTGACATAATTTCTTTGATGTAGCACCATACCTTGCTTCGAAATTTGAAATTCCATGCCTAGGAAGTACGACAACTTTCCAAGATCCGACATCTCAAATTCCTTTTTCATCAGCTCTTTGAACTTCGACAAGTTCTCTAAGATACTTCCAGTTACTAACAAGTCATCGACATATAAGAAGATGATTGTTATATCTTGTGCCATAGCCTAAACATAGACACCATACTCAGATGTGCATTTGGCGAATCCCAATTTGACCAAGAATGAGTCGATCTTTTTGTTCAATGCCCTAGGTGCTTGCTTGGCACCATAGAGTGCTTGGTGAAACTTGTATACTTTCCTTGATTCCTCTTGGATCACAAACCCGGGAGGTTGTGTGACATACACCTCTTCATCTAAAGGTCCATTCAAAAATGTTGATTTCACATCTAAGTGAAATTTCGACCATCCTTAATTGCATGCCAAGGCTACCACTAGTCGAACAGTTTCCAATCTTGCGACAAGTGCAAATACATCAGAGTGGTCAAGTCCTGCTCTATGAAGAAATACCCGAGCTACAAATATTGCCTTATGTCTTGCTATTGACGCATCAGCATTACGCTTCAACTTGAATACCCACATTACTTCGATAGCTTTTGTATGTGTTGGCAATTCGACCAACTCCCATGTGTTGTTTCTTTCAATTGCTTGTAACTCTTCAACTATAGAAGACTTCCATTGTTTATCTTTAAAGGCTTTGCTATAGTTGATTGGTTAAGCACCTGCAATTAAAGAAAAATGAACTAGTTCTCCATCTGTTGTGACTTCATCATCACCAAACACTTCATAGTCTTGAAGTCTTGCTGGACGAGCTCTAGTTCTTTGAGGTCTCTGGCTTGTGCCAGCCATATCCTCTTCGACTTCGACTGTGTTGGGTATGTTAGCAACAACTTCGACTTCAACTGCAATATCAACAATATCTTCAACTTTGACATCATTACTTGCTTCGTCGAAATCATAACTCATCAATGGCTTGTTAATTGGATCACCAGAATTCCAATACCATGTAGAGTTCTCATCAATCACAATGTCTCGACTCATCATGATCTTATTGTTTATTGGATTGAATATCTTGAATGCTCCAGTCTTATGATATCCTACCAGAATCATAGGTTCACTCTTGTCATCAAGCTTCCTTTTACTTGCATCAGGAACATGCTTGTAGCAAATAAAGCCAGACACCTTTAGATGACTCACTAATGGTTATTTGCCACTCCACACTTCTTCAGGAACCTTTTTCTTTAGCTTCTTGGTAGGGCAACTGTTCAGAATATAAATTGCAGTTGAAACAACCTCACCCCATAAGGACTTTGGCAAATTCTTCTGCTTCATCATACATCTCGACATGTCCAATATGGTCTTACTTCTTCTTTATGCTATTCCATTATGTTGAGGAGTATAAGGAGTAGTTATCTCATGATCAATACCATGTTCTTCATAGAATGATTCAAATATCTTGGATGTGTATTCACCACCACATTCTGTTCGCAAAACTTTGATCATCTTTTCACCCTGATTTTCGACAAGTTTCTTGAATCTCTTAAAGATTTCAAATACTTCGTCCTTTCGGTTGATTACATAGGTCCAGAGCTTTCGACTATACTCATCGACAAATGAAACGAAATACTTTTTTCCATCAATGGTATGCTCTTGAAAAGGACCACATACATCTGAATGTACAACTTTGAGTATGTAGGATGATCTCATTGGCATAGTCGAAACAAAAGACTTCCTGGACTGCTTTTCGACTAGACATCCTTCACAAAGTTTGCCAGGCATCTCAAGACTTGGTATACCAGTTACCATATCATGAGTGATCAGTTGATTGAGCGACCTAAAGTCTAGATGACCAAACCTCAGATGCCACAACCAACTATTCTTGTGGTCGACAAATATTTTCAGACATTGTACCTCAGTCGAACTGATCATGGTCTTAAATGTTCTATTCTTTGACATAGGAGATTTTAAGACTAAGCTTTTCTGGATTTCAAAAATTTCTAAGGCTCCGTCCTTCATAACCACTGAGAACCCCTTTTCGACCAGTTGTCCTACACTTAGCAGATTGCACTTCATTATGGGGACATATGGTACATCTTTAATCAAGGATTTTGCTTCATTACTGCTTTGAATAACTATGTTGCCGTTACCTTCTGCTTGCAACGAGCTATTATCAGCAAGTTTGACCTTGCTCTTCTTGGATTCATCGAAATCTGCTAACCATACTTTTCGACCAGCCATATGATTCAATTAGCCTGAGTCGAGGAACCAGATCTTGGATTCGACATATTCATCTGCAACTACAGCCATAACCACCATATCATCATAATCATCTGAATCTTGACGTGCAAGGTCCGCTACTTCGTCCTTGTCTTTTGTCGAGCCCTTGTCTTTCCTGTACCAACAATGCTTGGCAAAGTGACCCCATTTTTCATAGTTATAGCACTGCATGTAACACCCCAAATTTAATAGAATATTTATTTAATTTATATAAATATAATATTTGTGAATTATCAGTGAATTTTGGTGGTTGGTGTCGATGTCAGTATTTTGGTGGAGTTTTGGTTATTTTAATTAAATAATAGTATATAATATGAATATATTAGTATTATTATTAATTTAAAATAATATTAGAGGAATTAAGGGCAAGGTGGACTTTTGAGGAGGATTGGTGAGGGTAAATTAGGGAAAGCCCATTTTGGAAACCAAGAGTTTAACAAAAAGGAATAGGGAAGGAATAGGATTCATTTTTAGTTGGAACGTGAAAATAAGGAGAAGAGTGCAGAGCTCTGAGGAAGAAGGAAAAGGCGAGGAATTCGAGAAGGTTTTCGAAGAATCAGTAGAGAAACCTCCGGATCGACAATCTTAGGTATGAGGAGTATTGCCTTTCATTGTTTTCAATATAGGAAGTGATGTGTTTAAAGTGGATCTTGAGGTTTTTGGGGTTTTTGAAGGGTTTATGAGTTATTGATGATTTAGAGGTATTTCTGAGGATTGATGATGGATTATTAAGGGTTGAATTGATTTGGGTAAAAATAAGCCTTCGAGGCAAAACCTTTTGATGATGTGTGGGATCTTGCATGAGGAAGGGATTTATGGGGTTTACGGGAACCTTGAGAGTTTGTGAAGGTTTATGTGATTTTGAGTTAGGATAGTGGAATTAACCAACCTAATGGTCGTAGGTTTTGTGTCTTTGATTGCCTTGATGTTTCAGGACTATTTTGGGGGTGAATTGAGGTTGGAATCGCAAAGGTTTTTTGGGCTAGGATGTTACTGGTGCGTAGCAGCGATTGCAGGAATCGCTAGTCCGCAAAGCGAGCAAATCATTCGCAAGGCGAATGTTCGCCCAGGCTCGCAAAGCGAGCAGCGCAGCGAATGCGCGATAGATTATGTGATGATACTGGGATGAATTCTGAGATGTGATTTTGTGGGCTCGCATAACGAATGTCCCAGCGAAGGGCTTCACACAGCGAATAGAGGAACGAGGAGAGGCAGAATGGGGAACTAACTGGTTTTTGTGTGGGATATTGGGGTTCGCTGGAGTTCGCAAAGCGAACGTCCTAGCAAACATGTTCGCAAGGCGAATGTTGTAGCGAACGTCTACTGTTCGCGAATTGTTTTATGTTTCTTGAGTTGTTTTGATGTTTGATGTTGTGACTTTTCTGAAGAATTTCCCTGATGTTATTGATGGTCATATGACGATGATTTCATGATGTTTGATGATTAATTCATGATATGAATTACCGTGATGTATATTGATGATTATGAGCTGTAATATATGATGTTTGATGATTTAAGTGATGATATGAATTACCACGAGTGTATTGATGATTATGAGCTATTTATATCTGATGTTTGATGATTAAATACTGATGTGAATTAACATGAGCTATGTTGATGATGATAAGATGATGATGCATGATGTTTTGATGAATAAATGACGATATGACAAATATGAGATTTTGATGAATGATGATGCACGCGATGACTTTATTGATGATGATGATTACGACGTTGTGCATCATGCATTCATAGCATATTTTGATGATGATGTTAGGACTTCGGTCCAGTGATGATGATATTAGACTTCGGTCTATTGTGGCTTCAATCCCATTGTGTGGGTGTGAGGTGGTTTATGACGTGCTCCGGTTCTTGTGTGGAACTGATCCAATTTGACGGGGATCTTTGGAGGGTGATGGCCTAAGTGTCCATTGATTGTGACGATTGGTACCACATACATGAGTCTTGTTGTGCATTGCATTTATGTGGCATTTGTTGTGATTTATGATGACGTGTTTTGATGTTTGCCTTGTGATGACGCTGATGATGTTGTATATGATGATGACGCCATTTATATGCATGTCTTATTTTATATTGATTATAATGAATTTTTTACTCACCCTGCCTGTTTGAATATTGCCTCCGCGTGGGTAACATGCAGGTGATCAGGATTAGCCGTGGATGCTTTTGAAGACTTTTGAAGTTATTTGCATTTTGGTCGATGTAGAGGGTCTTGCTCTGATAGTGTAACATCGGGTTGGGTCGTTGAGTCGAACCATGTTGAGTTTTATTTGGTTAATATTTTATTGATTATTTGATGACTATGGTTTATTGTAATAAACCCTTTTGTGGGATTTTTGTGGTTATGGTGGTTGTGCTGCCCCTTTGAGGCATTATTGAGTTATTTTGAGGAAAACCCGTTGTTTACGGAGTAACTTTTGTTGATTTGATTTTATTGAGAAATGTGCACCCTTTGAGGTGATTTGATTTTACTATGATTTTATGTTTATTTCGCTGCGATATTTGTGGGGTAGAAAAGGGTGTTACATTAGTGGTATCAGAGCAGGTCGGTCCGTCCGGCCAGGTTGTCTAATGTGGCCTAGTCCCTAGTGTGCGACATGTGTGTGAAAACACTGTCGATGCTTGTTTTGTTTTCCATTTGCAGGTTGGGAATGAAACAAGTGGGGGAGAAGATGGTGCTTCTCCAAGATACTTCGAGTGTGGAGCGATGGCTAAGTGTGGTGTTGGACGCTACGATAGGTTGGTGAGATAGTTTGTATCGCCTCATGATAGTCGGCTGTTATTGACAAATTGAGGAACTGATCACCCTTAATCTCTTGTTAATAATAGACGGGATCATGTTGGATAGGATAGACGTGTCTTGTAAGTGGTGTGCGCAGTGAATCGTTTGGAGTTAAGCCAAGTGCTTACAGATGGTTTTGATGAGTCGATGCATGATGGTGCTGAGATGATATGTTGAGGTCAACCTTGAGTATTAGTGAAGGTGGAGAAGCTTGTGTTTTGCTTTGTTTGTGAAATTTCGAAAGTGTTTCTTGATGACGTAAGTGATTGGCCTCTAGAGCGTGAGGTAGTGGTTGTGGCGGATTTGATACCAGGTATGAGTCTGGTGTCAATGGCTCCTTACTGGATGTTTACATCTAAGTTGGGAGAATTGAAGAAGCAATTGGAAGAGTTGCTTGGGATGAAGTTTGTTCGACCGAGTGTTTCTCCGTGGGTGCTCCTGTGTTGTCGGTGGAGAAGAAAAATGGTGTTACGAGATTGTGTGTGGATTATAGACGATTGAATAAAGTGACTATCAAGAATAAGTATCCACTTATGAGAATCGACGACTTCATGGATCAGTTAGTAGGTGCTTATGTGTTTAGTAAGATTGATTTAAGGTCTGGTTATCATCAGATTCGTGTCAAGCCTGATGACATTCCAAAGACAGCTTTTAGAACGAGGTATGGTCACTATGAATGCACTGTGATGCCGTTTGGTGTGTTCATGGAGTATATGAACCAGATTTTCATGAGTATTAGGATCAGTTCGTGGTGGTTTTCATTGATGATATTTTGATATATTCTAAGTCTGAAGAAGAGCATGCTGAGCATTTGAGAACTGTGTTGCAAGTATTGAAGGAAATGAAGTTGTATGCAAAGCTGTCAAAGTATGACTTCTGGTTGAAGGAAGTGAGTTTTCTTGGCCATGTGATTTCAAGTGGTGGAATTACTGTAGATCCTTCGAAGATTGATGTTGTGTTGCAGTGGGAGACTCAGAAGTCTGCTACTGAGATACGAAGTTTTCTGGGGTTGACGGATTATTACCGCAAGTTTATCGAGGGTTTCTCTAAGTTGGCATTACCTTTGACTCAGTTGACTCGAAAGGGTCAAGCTTTTGTGTGGGATGTAGCTTGTAGAGAGAGTTTTGTGGAATTGAAGAAGAGATTAACGACTGCTCCAGTACTGATCTTACCTAACCCGAGTGAATCTTTTGTAGTGTATTGTGATGCGTCGAAGATGGGTCTTGGTTGAGTATTGATGCAGAATGGATAAGTTGTTGCCTATGCGTCGAGACAATTACGAGTTAATGAGAGGAATTATCCTACCCATGACTTAGAATTGGCTGCCGTGGTGTTTGTGTTGAAAATTTGGAGACTTATCTGTTTGGCCCTATATTTGCAGTGTTCGATGATCATGAGAATTAGAAGTGCTTGTTCGATCAGAAAGAATTGAATATGAGGCAGAGAAGGTGGTTAAAGCTGTTGAAGGATTTCGATTTTGATTTGTGTTCTCATCCAGGCAAAGCAAATGTAGTGGTCGATGCATTGAGCATGAAGTCATTGCATATGTCAATGCTTATGGTGAAAGAGTTGGAATTAATTGAGCAATTCTGAGACTTGAGTTGGTGTGTGAAGAGACTCTTGACAGTGTGAAGTTGGGAATGTTGAAGTTGACTAGTGACATTCCGAAAGAGATCAGAGTGGAACAACAATCAGACTTGAAGTTAGATGACCAGTTGATTTTGAGCAACCAAGGTAACGGAGGAAAATTCCGGATCGACGAGGATGGTGTAATGAGGTTTCGAGATAGAGTGTGTGTTCCAGATGTTCCAGAAATTAAGAAGAGCATTCTTGAAGAAGGACATCGAAGTAGGTTGAGTATTCATCCCGGTGCTATGAAGAAGTACCAGGATTTGAAAAAGTTGTTTTGGTGGCCAAGTATGAAGAAGGATATTGCGGAGTTTGTTTATGCGTATTTGACTTGCCAGAAGACGAAGATTGAGCATCAGGCGCCTTTAGGTATGATGCAGCCGTTGAGTATTCCAGAGTGGAAAATGAGATAGTATTTCTGTGGATTTTGTGTTGGGATTGCCAAAGACTGAGAGAGGAAATGATTCTATTGGGTGACAGTGGATAGATTAACTAAATCGGCTCATTTCTTGCCGATGAGGATTAATCATTCTATGCAGAAGTTAGCAGAGATGTACATTAAGGAAACTGTGAAGTTGCATGGGATACCTTCGAATATTATGTTGGATAGAGATCTGAGATTCACATCGAGGTTCTGGAAGAGCTTGCAAGAGGCTTTGGGTACTAAGTTGAGGATGAGTTCTGCCTATCATCTGCAGACGGACGGATAGACAGAAAGGACTATCGAATCCTTAGAGGATTTGCTGAGGACTTGTGTGTTGGATCATGGAGGATCTTGGGATAACCATTTGCCGTTGATTGAGTTCACGTACAATAACATTTTTCATGCTAGAATTGCAATGGCGCCCTATGAAGCTTTGTATGGGAGGAGGTGTAGGACTCCTTTGCGTTGGTATGAGTCAGATGAGAGTGTTGTACTCGGACCTGAGATTGTGCAAGAGATGACCGAAAAGATTAAGATGATCCAAGAAAGAATGAGAGCATCGCAGAGTCGTCAGAAGAGCTATCATGATAAGAGGAGGAAGACACTTGAATTCCAAGAGGGAGATTACGTGTTTTTTAGGGTGACGCTAGTGACTGGTGTGGGTCGAGCTTTGAAGTCTAGGAAGCTCACTCCACGTTTTGTTGGCCCATACCAAATCTCGCAGAGGATAGGAGAGGTAGCCTATTGAGTTGCTTTACCGCCGTCACTTGCGAATTTGCATGACGTGTTCCATGTGTCTTAGTTGAGGAAGTACATTCCGGATCCATCGTATGTGATTCAGATGGATAATGTACAAGTGAGGGATAACCTGACAGTGGAAGCTTTACCTGTGCGGATTGACGATCGAGAGATGAAGTAACTGCGGGGTAAAGACATAACTTTGGTGAAGGTGTTGTGGCGGACCAGCTGGCGAAAGTTGGACTTGGGAACGCGAAGATCAGATGAGGGAGTCGTATCCGACTCTATTTCTTTGAGGTTAATTTCGAGGGCAAAAATTCTGTAAGTGGGGGAGAGTTGTAACACCCCAAATTTATTAGAATATTTATTTAATTTATTTAAATATAATATTTGTGAATTATCGGTGAATTTTGGTGGTTGGTGTCGATGTCAGTATTTTGGTGGCGTTTTGGTTATTTTAATTAAATAATAGTATATAATATGAATATATTAGTATTATTATTAATTTAAAATAATATTAGAGGAATTAAGGGCAAGGTGGACTTTTGAGGAGGATTAGTGAGGGTAAATTGGGGAAAGCCCATTTTGGAAGCCAAGGGTTTAACAAAAAGGAATTGGGAAGGAATAGGATTCATTTTTAGTTGGAACGTGAAAATAAGGAGAAAAGTGCAGAGCTCTGAGGAAGAAGGAAAAGGCGAGGAATTCGAGAATGTTTCCGAAGAATCAGTAGAGAAACCTCCGGATCGACAATCTTAGGTATGGGGAGTATTGCCTTTCATTGTTTTCAATATAGGAAGTGATGTGTTTAAAGTTGATCTTGAGGTTTTTGGGGTTTTTGAAGGGTTTATGAGTTATTGATGATTTAGAGGTATTTCTGAGGATCGATGATGGATTACTAAGGGTTGAATTGATTTGGGTAAAAATAAGCCTTCGAGGCAAAACCTTTTGATGATGTGTGGGATCTTGTATGAGGAAGGGATTTATGGGGTTTATGGGAACCTTGAGAGTTCGTGAAGGTTTATGTGATTTTGAGTTAGGATAGTGGAATTAACCAACCTAATGGTCGTAGGTTTTGTGTCTTTGATTGCCTTGATGTTTCAGGACTGTTTTGGGAGTGTTTTGGGGGTGAATTGAGGTTGGAATCGCAAAGGTTTTTGGGGCTGGGATGCTACTGGTGCGTAGCAGCGATTGCAGGAATCGCTAATTCGCAAAGTGAACAAATCATTCGCAAGGCGAATGTTCGCCCAGGCTCGCAAAGCGAGCAACGCAGGGAATGCACGATAGATTGTGTGATGATACTGGGATGAATTCTGAGATGTGATTTTGTGGGCTCGCACAACGAATGTCCCAGCGAAGAGCTTCGCACAGCGAATAGAGGAGCGAGGAGAGGCAGAATGGGGAACTCACTGGTTTTTGTGTGGGATATTAGGGTTCGCTGGAGTTCTCAAAGCGAACGTCCTAGCGAACATGTTCGCAAGGCTAATGTTGTAGCGAACGTCTGCTGTTCGCGAATTGTTTTATGTTTCTTGAGTTGTTTTGATGTTTGATGTTGTGACTTTTTTGATGAATTTCCCTGATGTTATTGATGGTCATATGACGATGATTTCGTGATGTTTGATGATTAATTTATGATATGAATTACCGTGATGTATATTGATGATTATGAGCTGTGATATATGATGTTTGATGATTTAAGTGATGATATGAATTACCACGAGTGTATTGATGATTATGAGCTGTTTATATCTGATGTTTGATGATTAAATACTGATGTGAATTAACATGAGCTATGTTTATGATGATAAGATGATGATGCATGATGTTTTGATGAATAAATGACGATATGACGAATATGAGATTTTGATGAATGATGATGCACGCGATGACTTTATTAATGATGATGATTACGACGTTGTGCATCATGCATTCATAGCATATTTTGATGATGTTAGGACTTCGGTCCAGTGATGATGATGTTAGACTTCGGTCTATTGTGGCTTCCATCCCATTGTGTGGATGTGAGGTGGTTTATGACGTGCTCTGGTTCTTGTGTGGAACCGATCCTATTTGACGGGGATCTTTGGAGGGTGATGGCCTAAGTGTCCATTGATTGTGACGATTGGTACCACATGCATGAGTCTTGTTGTGCATTGCATTTATGTGGCATTTGTTGTGATTTATGATGCCGTGTTTTGATGTTTGCCTTGTGATGACGCTGATGATGTTGTATATGATGATGACGCCATTTATATGTGTTAGTTCCTGGATTGGCTGGAATTTTGGTAAAACAAAGTATATTCAATGTTGATGTCAAGGTGTTGATGTTGCAACATTGAAGTCTTAACACTGGGCTGTGTTAAGTAGTTAACTGCTGAAGTTGGATGTCTGATGTCACACAGGTGATGTTGTAACATCAGATCTGCAGAATTAACAACAGCAGGATATGTTGTTAGGGCACACGTGTTAGCTGGAATTGTGGAGAGTGGTTGACTCATTGGATGAGAATATCTTGGGATAGATATTTTCTGTTACATGGGAGATTTGATTGCAGGTCTGTTGGAGAATTAAAAGGTTGAAGATTTAAAAAGATTTTGGGGATAAAATCTGTTTTGAAGATTCAGTTTTAATTAACAAATCTGATCAAATATTGTGACAAGTCCAAGCCCAATTCAGGAGCTATATAAAGCGCACAAGACCAAAGGAAAAAGCACAGAAAACATCCAGAAGATCAAGAGCAGGAGGCTTAGTGTCTAGAGTTTGTTTAAAATGCTTGTATTTACACTATTCTAGGTGTTGAATAGGTGTTGAGTTTCTGTCCTCTCTAGAAGCTGTGAAACAATAGAGAGTGGTTGATTGATCGAAGCTGTGAAGTAAGATCAAGGGTACTCAAAGTGGGTTCTTTGAGTGTTTGTAAGGGATTGAGTGGTGTTCTCATACCTAAGTGGTTTCTTAGGTAGGAAGTCATTAGTAGAGTATAAGTTTAGGAGATTGTCAACGGGTTGTTGAGTCTGTAAATTATATCTACAAGTAGTGAATTCCATCCCTGGCTTGGTAGCCCCCAGAGTAGGCTGGTTGTAACCGAACTGGGTCAACAATTCTTGGTGTTATTTTACTGTTATTGTTGTCCATTGTGCAGAGTGTGTTGTTGTGACATCACACCTTAACATCACACGTCTGATACCAGAATTTTAATTGGTATCAGAGCAGGCATCCTGTCTGTCTCTGGGTGAGATCTAAGGAAGTTACTTTCTGGTGTAAAGATGGACAAAGAAGTTGGAGGATTCGTCAACAGACCCCCTATTTTGGATGGATCCAATTATGACTATTGGAAGCCAAGGATGACCACCTTCTTAAAATCCTTGGACAGTAGGGCTTGGAAGGCTGTTATTAAAGAGTGGAAAGCACCTGTCATGTGTGAGAAGGATGATGCTGGCAAAGATAAAGAAGGCACCTCTAAGCCAAAGCCTGAAGAAGAGTGGGCCAAGGAGGAAGATGAGCTTGCTCTTGGAAATTCCAAAGCTCTGAATGCAATCTTCAATGGAGTGGATAAGAATATCTTCAGGTTAATTAATACCTGTGAAGTTGCTAAGCAAGCATGGGATATCTTGCAGGCTACTCATGAAGGAACATCTAGAGTCAAGATGTCAAGACTTCAGATTTTATCATCAAAATTTGAAAGCTTGAAGATGAAGGAAGATGAGACTATTCATGATTTCCACATGAGTGTTCTTGAGCTGGCCAATGCATCTAGTGCTCTTGGTGAGAAGATGCCAGATGAAAAGCTTGTGAGAAAGATCCTTAGGTCCCTACCTAAGAAGTATAAGATGAAGGTTACTGCCATAGAAGAATCACAAGACATCAGCAAGATGAGAGTTGATGAGCTCATTGGATCTCTTCAAACCTTTGAGCTTGGGTTGAATGAGAAAGAACCAGAAAAGAAGCCAAAGAGTATAGCCCTGGTGACAAATGGTGAAGAAGAGAAAGAGAAGAAATCTGAATCCCAGGAGGATCTGTCTCAGGCCATAGTGATGTTGGGAAGACAGTTCACCAAAGTATTCAAGAGAATGAATAATAACTCCAGGCCTAATGTCAAGAACATGACTTCTGACACCAGCAAGAAGGATGAAGAGAAAACTGCCCAAGATAAAGGAGTGCAGTGCTTTGAGTGTGAAGGGTATGGACATGTCAAGAAAGAATGTCCCACCTTCTTGAAAAAGCAGAAGAAGGGCATGACAGTTTCCTGGTCTGACTCTGATAGTGAAAGTGAAGGCGAGTCAGCAAAGCATGTGAGAGCTTTAACAGGAGCTGTGATTTCTGATGATGATTCTAGTGATGGAGAAGTAACTTATGAGGAGTTAGCATCTACTTATCAAGAGTTGTGTCTAAAGAGTACTGAGATTTGTCAAGAAAACAAGTGCCACAAGCAACAAATTGCTCAGCTAGAGAATGAAAAGACTGATCTGGAAAATGAAGTGGTGCTAGTTAGAGCTCATCTTGATCAAATGACCAAGTCTGTCAGGATGCTGAGCTGTGGTACAGACACACTCGACAAGATCCTTCAGTCAGAAAAAGCTGCTGGAGACAAAGCTGGGATAGGTTATGTGGCTGAGGGCAAGGGAACTTCAGAAGGAAGCACTTCAGGTTCAAAGAAGGAAGTGTCACAACTTTCATCTCAACATCAGCCAAAGAAGCAGGATCCTACCCCTAAGAAAGCTGATGTTTCACAACCTAAGAAGATTGAGAAGAAGACTGGTACCTATCAGAAGAGAAAGCAACCACAGGGAGCTAGTCAGTATATGCCCCCACAATACCATGAGAGCATGCAAGCTGCTCAGTTCAAACAGCACATGTCTCATCAGATGTCTCAACATCAGGACAACTGGTATGGTTATGGTTATGGATACACCAATGTTGTTCCTTATATATATGGAAGAAGAAAGCCACACCATCATGGGAGACAATCCAGGAAACAACATTCTCAGCCATCTTATGGGAGAAGACTTCAACATAATAGATGGCAGGGCAGTTATGGTAGGTGGAGACCACATTATGGATGACAGCATAAGCAATCTCATCATGGCAGAAGATTCAAAGATGAAAGGGTGAGATGCTATTACTATGGAAGGTTTGGACATATGCAGTACTCTTGCTACAAGCTGCATGGATACCCTCAACCTCAAAACAGATGGAGAGAGCACAGGCCCAAAGTTGTTAAACAATGGGTACCTAAGGAGAATGTGAAGTGCTTATTGGCTCACATGGGTGATACAGAAGGAACATGTTATTTTGATAGTGGGTGTTCCAAGCACATGTTTGGATGTAGATCCATGTTTGATGATCTTAGACCTTGTCCCTCTCATGAGGTCATATTTGGCAATGGAGAAAAAGGTGTTGTTGCAGGAGTTGGGAAAGTGCAAGGTGATGGTAGACCTGAACTTGACAATGTTCTGTTTGTCAGTGGCTTAAGTGCAAATTTGATCAGCATAAGCCAGTTGTGTGATGAAGGTTACAAGGTAAACTACACTAAGCATGAGTGTGTGGTTTCTGATGAGCATAATCAGATTGTTATGAAGGGTGCCAGAACCAAGGATAACTGCTATCAGTGGATTTCTCTTGAAGGAGATTCAACTAGTGATGTTCTAGTTGATGTTATAACATCAGACTATGGATCAGGATGCTGAAAGGTCACTCAGAGTTAACAAGTTCAGATCTGAATGTTTTAAAAGGAAAGTCTTTATGGAGGGAGAAAATTAGTAATAGGTCTTTAAAGAGTATTCAAAATCAGGCGCCTTACTATATTGATACTACATCAAGACTTACCAAAGCACTCTCATCGCAACGTTTCATCTCCCCAAATCTCAATAGAATAAAAAATTCTTCTCCAAACCTAGTCTGTCACAAAGGAACGATGTCTGTCCCTTCCAAGAACTCTGAGTAGGTACGAACTGGGGTTTCTTCCGAAGAATTCATTTCTAGTGCTCTTCCCGAGTCAGGTAACCCTAAACCCTCGATCTCCGTGAATAAACCTGAAGCTAGGCCATCATCCTCTCAAGATGTTGAGGAGAAGTTTGATGTAGACATACATTTGGAATAGCTTGCCACCAAAATCCTTGAGAAGGGGATACAGGTGAAAGGGATTTCTGTTCCTCTAAGGCAAATGCCTGCGGAACAAGTCGACTCTCAAGGAGAGGACAAAAATCTTCGAAGACAGGCCCTTAGTCAAGAAGCTGAAGGTGAAGATACTGATGACACTGATGTCAGTCTTAATGTCAGAACATCGTCCCCTAGGAATGAAAGCCACAGGGGTAAAGGAAAGAAACAGGTTGAGGTTATAGAGATTGAGGACTCATCTGAGGATGATAGAATTGGAAAAAGGAAGGATAAGAAAAGGACTTCAGTTACAGACTCTCCCAAGTCGTGGAGCAAAGGTGACAAGTCTGGCAAGAAGAGGAGAATCAGGGAAGAGTCAGATTCTGAGTGTGATGCTCAAGACATCAACCCTGCTACAAATCAAGTGCCTGATAACATCTCATCTCACAGTGCCAGAAGTGCATCCTTGTGGAAGTGTGTGAGCCTAAGAAAGGTAGCTCTGGAAAGAGAGGTAGTAGCAAAAGACTTAGAATCTACTAAAATTATTGACCTAATTAAGCTTGCTGGTCTCATAAGGACTGTGTTAGGGTTGGCTGATTGCTATGATAGACTGGTCAGGGAATTCATAGTTAATATACCTGAATCGATAAATGACAGCAAGAGCCGAACTTTCAGAAGAGTTACCATCAGGGGTAAGTGTGTCTGGTTTTCTCCTGAGATGATCAATGCCTACTTAGGAAGAAATGAGGAAGATTATGGGGAATTAGAAGCCTCTAACAATGATATATGCAAAGAAATCACTGCTGGGCAGGTAGATGTTTGGCCCGTAGAAGGAAAGCTGTTAGCCAGACAGTTGAGTGTCAAATATGCTTTTCTGCACAGAATAGGTATTGCCAACTGGGTTCCTACTAGTCACAAGACCACAATTTCTGTTGAATTGGGGAAGATAATTTATGCAGTTGGGACAAAGCAAAGAATTGACTATGGCTCATACATCTATGATCATACTATTAAGCATGCTGCTACAAATGCTGTAAAGATGTCCATTGTTTTTCCCTCTCTCATTTGTGGGATTGTCTTGTCTCAACATCCTGGAATTCTACAACATTCAAATGTTGCTTGTAAAAGGAAGCCTGCCTTGTCACTCCATCACAAGTTGAAACATGTTCCTTACAGTGTCAAGACATCTGCCTCAACATCACAACAGTCACCTGCCAAGACTGGGTTGATCACAGAACTAGAGGAGACTTGCAAGGAGTTAGATGAAGTCATAAGAGTTAGTACTGAAAGGAAACAAAAATTTGAAAGACTTGTCATGGCTCTGAGATTGGCAACAAAGGAGGGTGAAGCTGTCAACACAAGGAAGGATGCTATTGATGAAGACGATAATGATGATCTCATCTCAGAAGATTCAAGCGTTTAATGATTGCCTTCTATTTTAGTAGGGTTAGCTTTATTTTCTGTATTTGTTTTAGCACTTAATGTGCTTGGTTTTGTAATTTGAATATTGTGCTGGTTAATGCACTGTTTGTGCTTTTAGTTTCCTTCTATGATTTGTTTTGCCTGTTTGCTAACTGAGAGGCTAACAATGAGAGCTAGGATATACTGACTATAGTTAATAGGGCTTCTAACTGAAGTTTGCCTAATTCTGGCTAAAAAGGAGGAGAAAATAGACAAGATAGTCAAGAGTATTATGCCATATGCTGCTAATGTGATGCAGATATTAAGAGGGAGATAGATTGAAGATTGAAGCTGCTAAAAGGTGTGTAGTTGAAAAGTTTGTTGCTGCATCAAGGGGGAGTTTTGACTGAACTTGTGAAGATATCATGACATTTGAAGAGTGCAGCTAAGCAGACATCTAGGGGGAGAAGTGCTGCACATTGTGAGCTACTGAACAGCTGTGATGCAGGTTCATGTTTTAGAGGGGGAGCACCAATTGGCTGTTGTCAATAATGAAGATGGTGCTGCAGCAGATCAAGTGATGAAGACTACGCAAAGTGTCAAACTGCTGCTGGTTATGAGTTTCAAATTTCTGAAGTTTATTCCGCTGCTGAAATCTCTGAAGGTGCAGAGTGCAGAAGTTGATTGCAGAGTGCAGAAAGTGTTTTAGCCAAAATTAGCCAAAGGGGGAGATTGTTAGTTCCTGGATTGGCTGGAATTTTGGTAAAACAAAGTATATTCAATGTTGATGTCAAGGTGCTGATGTTGCAACATTGAAGTCTTAACACTGGGATGTGTTAAGTAGTTAAGTGCTGAAGTTGGATGTCTGATGTCACACAGGTGATGTTGTAACATCAGATCTGCAGAATTAACAACAGTAGGATATGTTGTTAGGGCACGCGTGTTAGCTGGAATTGTGGAGAGTGGTTGACTCATTGGATGAGAATATCTTGGGATAGATATTTTCTGTTACATGGGAGATTTGATTGCAGGTCTGTTAGAGAATTAAAAGGTTGAAGATTTAGAAAGATTTTGGGGATAAAATCTGTTTTGAAGATTCAGTTTTAATTAACAAATCTGATCAAATATTGTGACAAGTCCAAGCCCAATTCAGGAGCTATATAAAGCGCACAAGACCAAAGGAAAAAGCACATAAAACATCCAGAAGATCAAGAGCAGGAGGCTTAGTGTCTAGAGTTTGTTTAAAGTGCTTGTATTTACACTATTCTAGGTGTTGAATAGGTGTTGAGTTTCTGTCCTCTCTAGAAGCTGTGAAGCAATAGAGAGTGGTTGATTGATCGAAGCTGTGAAGTAAGATCAAGGGTACTCAAAGTGGGTTCTTTGAGTGTTTGTAAGGGATTGAGTGGTGTTCTCATACCTAAGTGGTTTCTTAGGTAGGAAGTCATTAGTAGAGTATAAGTTTAGGAGATTGTCAACAGGTTGTTGAGTCTGTAAATTATATCTACAAGTAGTGAATTCCATCCCTGGCTTGGTAGCCCCCAGAGTAGGTTGGTTGTAACCGAACTGGGTCAACAATTCTTGGTGTTATTTTACTGTTATTGTTGTCCATTGTGCAGAGTGTGTTGTTGTGACATCACACCTTAACATCACACGTCTGATACCAGAATTTTAATATGCATGTCTTATTTTATATTGATTATAATGAATTTTTTTACTCACCCTGCCTGTTTGAATGTTGCCTCCGCGTGGGTAACGTGCAGGTGATCAGGATTAGCCGTGGATGCTTTTGAGGACTTTTGAAGTTATTTGCATTTTGGTCGATGTAGAGGGCCTTGCTCTGATAGTGTAACATCGGGTTGGGTCGTTGAGTCGAACCATGTTGAGTTTTATTTGGTTAATATTTTATTGATTATTTGATGACTATGGTTTATTGTAATAAACCCTTTTGTGGGATTTTTGTGGTTATGGTGGTTCTGCTGCCCCTTTGAGGCATTATTGAGTTATTTTGAGGAAAACTCGCTGTTTACGGAGTAACTTTGGTTGATTTGATTTTATTGAGAAATGTGCACCCTTTGAGGTGATTTGATTTTACTATAATTTTATGTTTATTCCGCTGCGATATTTGTGGGGTAGAAAAGGGTGTTACATTAGTGGTATCAGAGCTGGTCGGTCCGTCCGGCCAGGTTATCTAATGTGGCCTAGTCCCTAGTGTGCGACATGTGTGTGAAAACACTGACGATGCTTGTTTTGTTTTCCATTTGCAGGTTGGGAATGAAACAAGTGGGGGAGAAGATGGTGCTTCTCCAAGATACTTCGAGTGTGGAGCGATGGCTAAGTGTGGTGTTGGACGCTACGATAGGTTGGTGAGATAGTTTGTACCGCCTCATGATAGTCGGCTGTTATTGACAAATTGAGGAACTGATCACCCTTAATCTCTTGTTAATAATAGACGGGATCATGTTGGATAGGATAGACGTGTCTTGCGAGCTTAAGTGGTGTGCGCAGTGAATCATTTGGAGTTAAGCCAAGTGCTTACAGATGGTTTTGATGAGTCGATATATGATGGTGCTGAGATGATATGTTGAGGTCAACCTTGAGTATTAGTGAAGGTGGAGAAGCTTGTGTTTTGCTTTGTTTGTGAAATTTCGGAAGTGTTTCTTGATGACGTAAGTGATTGGCCTCTAGAGCGTGAGGTAGAGGTTGTGGCGGATTTGATACCAGGTATGAGTCTGGTGTCAATGGCTCCTTACTGGATGTCTACATCTAAGTTGGGACAATTGAAGAAGCAATTGAAAGAGTTGCTTGGGATGAAGTTTGTTCGACCGAGTGTTTCTCCGTGGGTGCTCCTGTGTTGTCGGTGGAGAAGAAAGATGGTGCTACGAGATTGTGTGTGGATTATAGACGATTGAATAAAGTGACTATCAAGAATAAGTATCCACTTCCGAGAATTGACGACTTGATGGATCAGTTAGTAGGTGCTTGTGTGTTTAGTAAGATTGATTTGAGGTCTGGTTATCATCAGATTCGTGTCAAGCCTGATGACATTCCGAAGACAGCTTTTAGAACGAGGTATGGTCACTATGAATACACTGTGATGCCGTTTGGTGTGTCCAATGCACCAGGTGTGTTCATGGAGTATATGAACCAGATTTTCATGAGTATTAGGATCAGTTCGTGGTGGTTTTCATTGATGATATTCTGATATATTCTAAGTCTGAAGAAGAGCATGCTGAGCATTTGAGAATTGTGTTGCAAGTATTGAAGGAAATGAAGTTGTATGCAAAGCTGTCAGAGTGTGAGTTCTGGTTTAAGGAAGTGAGTTTTCTTGGCCATGTGATTTCAAGTGATGGAATTGCTGTAGATCCTTCCAAGATTGATGATGTGTTGCAGTGGGAGACGCAGAAGTCTGCTACTGAGATACGAAGTTTTCTGGGGTTGGCGGGTTATTACCGCAAGTTTATCGAGCATTTTTCTAAGTTGGCATTACCTTTGACTCAGTTGACTCGAAAGGGTCAAGCTTTTGTATGGGATGTAGCTTGTGAAGAGAGTTTTGTGGAATTGAAAAAGAGATTAACGACTGCTCCAGTACTGATCTTGCCTAACTCGAGTGAATCTTTTGTAGTGTATTGTGATGCGTCGAAGATGGGTCTTGGTTGAGTATTGATGCAGAATGGATAAGTTGTTGCCTATGCGTAGAGACAATTGCGAGTTAATGAGAGGAATTATCCTACCCATGACTTAGAATTGGCTGCCGTGGTGTTTGTGTTGAAAATTTGGAGGCTTATCTGTTTGGCCCTAAATTTGCAGTGTTCGATGATCATGAGAATTAGAAGTGCTTGTTCGATCAGAAAGAATTGAATATGAGGCAGAGAAGGTGGTTAGAGCTGTTGAAGGATTTCGATTTTGATTTGAGTTCTCATCCAGGAAAAGCAAATGTAGTGGCCGATGCATTGAGCATGAAGTCATTGCATATGTAAATGCTTATGGTGAAAGAGTTGGAATTAATTGAGCAATTCTGAGACTTGAGTTGATGTGTGAAGAGACTCTTGACAGTGTGAAGTTGGGAATGTTGAAGTTGACTAGTGGCATTCCGGAAGAGATCAGAGTGGAACAACAATCAGACTTGAAGTTAGTTGACCAGTTGATTTTGAGCAACCAAGGTAACGGAGGAAAATTCCGGATCGACGAGGATGGTGTAATGAGGTTTCGAGATAGAGTAGGTGTTCCAGATGTTCCAGAAATTAAGAAGAGCATTCTTGAAGAAGGACATCGAAGTAGGTTGAGTATTCATCCCGGTGCTACGAAGAAGTACCAGAATTTGAAAAAGTTGTTTTGGTGGCCAAGTATGAAGAAGGATATTGCAGAGTTTGTTTATGTGTATTTGACTTGCCAGAAGACGAAGATTGAGCATCAGACGCCTTTAGGTATGATGCAGCCGTTGATTATTCCAGAGTGGAAAATGGGATAGTATTTCCGTGGATTTTGTATCGGGATTGCCAAAGACTAAGAGAGGAAATGATTCTATTGGGTGACAGTGGATAGATTAACTAAATCGGCTCATTTGTTGCCGATGAGGATTAATCATTCTATGCAGAAGTTAGCAGAGATGTACATTGAGGAAATTGTGAAGTTGCATGGGATACCTTCGAGTATTATGTTGGATAGAGATCTGAGATTCACATCGAGGTTCTGGAAGAGCTTGCAAGAGTCTTTGGGTACTAAGTTGAGGATGAGTTCTGCCTATCATCTGCAGACGGACGGATAGACAGAAAAGACTATCCAATCCTTAGAGGATTTGCTGAGGACTTGTGTGTTGGATCATGGAGGATCTTGGGATAACCATTTGCCGTTGATTGAGTTCACGTACAATAACATTTTTCATGCTAGAATTGGAATGGCGCCCTATGAAGCTTTGTATGGGAGGTGTAGGACTCCTTTGCGTTGGTATGAGTCAGACGAGAGTATTGTACTCGGACCTGAGATTGTACAAGAGATGACCGAAAAGATTAAGATGATCTAAGAAAGGATGAGAGCGTCGCAGAGTCGTCAGAAGAGCTATCATGATAAGAGGAGGAAGACACTTGAATTCCAAGAGGGATATCACGTGTTTTTTAGGGTGACGCTAGTGACTGGTGTGAGTCGAGCTTTGAAGTCTAGGAAACTCACTCCACGTTTTGTTGGCCCATACCAAATCTCGCAGAGGATAGGAGAGGTAGCCTATCAAGTTGTTTTACCGCCGTCACTTGCGAATTTACATGACGTGTTCCATGTGTCTTAGTTGAGGAAGTACATTCCGGATCCGTCGTATGTGATTCAGATGGATAATGTACAAGTGAGGGATAACCTGACAGTGGAAGCTTTACCTGTGCGGATTGACGATCGAGAGATGAAGTAACTGTGGGGTAAAGACATAACTTTGGTAAAGACATAACTTTGATGTTGTGACTTTTCTGATGAATTTCCCTGATGTTATTGATGGTCATATGACGATGATTTCGTGATGTTTGATGATTAATTAATGATATGAATTACCGTGATGTATATTGATTATTATGAGCTGTGATATATGATGTTTGATGATTTAAGTGATTATATGAATGACCAAGAGTGTACTGATGATTATGAGCTATTTATATCTAATGTTTGATGATTAAATACTGATGTGAATTAGCATGAGCTATGTTGATGATGATAAGATGATGATGCATGATGTTTTGATGAATAAATGACGATATGACGAATATGAGATTTTGATGAATGATGATGCACGTGATGACTTTATTGATGATGATGATTACGACGTTGTGCATCATGCATTCATAGCATATTTTGATGATGATGTTAGGACTTCGGTCCAGTGATGATGATGTTAGACTTCGGTCTATTGTGGCTTCCATCCCATTGTGTGGATGTGAGGTGGTTTATGACGTGCTCCGGTTCTTGTGTGGAACTGATCCTATTTGACGGGGAACTTTGGAAGGTGATGGCCTAAGTGTCCATCGATTGTGAAGATTGGTACCACATGCATGAGTCCTATTGTGCATTGCATTTATGCGACATTTTTTGTGATTTATGATGACGTGTTTTGATGTTTGCCTTGTGATGACGCTGATGATGTTGTATATGATGATGACGCCAGTTATATGCATATCTTATTTTATATTAATTATAATGAATTGTTTTACTCACTCTGCCTGTTTGAATGTTGCCTCCACGTGGGTAACGTGCAGGTGATCAGGATTAGTCGTGGATGCTTTTGAGGACTTTTGAAGTTATTTGTATTTTGGTCGATGTAGAGGGTCTTGCTATGATAGTGTAACATCGGGTTGGGTCGTTGAGTCGAATCATGTTGAGTTTTATTTGGTTATTATTTTATTGATTATTTAATGACTGTGGTTTATTGTAATAAACCCTTTTGTGGGATTTTTGTGGTTATGGTGGTTCTGCTGCCCGTTTGAGGCATTTTTGAGTTATTTTGAGGAAAACTCGTTGTTTACGGAGTAACTTTTGTTGATTTAATTTTATTGAGAAATGTACACCCTTTGAGATGATTTGATTTTACTATGATTTTATGTTTATTCCGCTGCGATATTTGTGGGGTAGAAAAGGGTGTTACACTGCACACCTTTTTTTCTTTACTTTGTCTTTCTGATAGAAATTTCCTTCTCCTTTATCCGAGGATATAGAAGTTTTATCATTGATCTAATTCTTGTGAGGATTCGACCAAGACTTCTTGCATGAGTCTTGTCGATTTTGCCTTTGAACTTGTTGGAACTGCCATTCTTCTTCCATGATTGAGCTTGTAGTGCTTGTATTGAGTCTTGAACTTCTTTCCTTTCGACAATCATAATCTCATGCGCCTCCAACAAACCAACCAAATATTCTAGTTTTAGGGTTTCCAGATTGTTGGATTATTAAATATCTACGATAACATAATCAAAGTGAGAGGTCAATGTACGCATTACCTTCTCAACTATCATCTTATCAGTTAGGGTTTCACCACAACCCTTCATAATGTGGACGAGTTTCTGCCCATTTGACAGATAACCTGCAATCTTTTCTTCTTCTCCCATCGACAACAATTCATATTGTCGTCGCAAAGTTTGCAACTTGACAACATTGACTTTCTCGCCTCCTTCATAGTACTTGACCAAAATATCCCATGCTTCATTCGTCGATTCATCATGAGCGATTCTGTCGAAATTAGTCGCATCAACCACCGATAGGATGTAAAACGTCGCCTTGCAATCCTTCTTCTTGGCATCCTTGTGAGCGGTTCTATGTGTGTCCGTTGCATCTTCACCAAGCGCAAAAACGCCATTAGTAACCACTTCTAGGGTTTCATGAAAGCCAAATAGAGATTGCATCTATTTTCTCCATCGAAGCCAATTCTTGTCGTCAAGAATTGGAAGGGAATTTGGTAAATTTCTGTTACTATTTCTTTGCAACGATTGATCAACAACAACCCACAATCCCAGAAACACGATCCCTGACGCGTGATTCTTGAAAACACCATCAAGAATCTAACTAGAGCTCTATATACTAATTTGTTAGTGCGCGAGACACTTTTAGTGAGGAGAGAAAGAGAGAGAATAAGAAAATAAGGATTGATATTATTGAATGAATAAAACTAAATTACAAAGTGTCTATTTATATACACCTAAGTGACTTGACTACTAAGTAAAATAACAAACCCTAAATCCTAATTAACTTTGGGCATGGGCCACATAATTCAACTTGGATTATATCTAATATCTCAACACAACTTACTTTCACATACTTATGCACAACAAAATATTATGTACAACAAAACATTATTTGCCACTTACTGCCACTTACCACATCCTACGTTTGAAAACCTATAAAGCAATTTAAAAAAGTCAGGCTGTAATGAACAAAAACGAGAAAAAACATCATATGAACGATAAATCATACACAATGTAAATCATTAGATAAAAGATCATAATGATTGTAATATGTATTTTGTAGCCTTAATTTGTAACGAACAAAGACTATATCATTAAGTTTTTGATTCTCCAACCTATTTCTTATTTTTAATGAATGTTCCCAAACACACTCCAATTTCATTCACAACCAGAGACACTATAAGTTTTTCTCAAAATCCAAATAGCCAACTTTTGTAAAGTGGGTGCTTTGGATCCATAAGTTTCCCATCATTGATCTAGAATAATGCATGTGATAAAATTAAAAAAAAAGTTTTAAAATACATATTAACATTGTACCAAAATTTATAATTATTATTAACTAGTTTTACCTGGCAACACTTCATCTTGATTACTACAGTTGTTGTCCTTCAAAAACTACCTTCATAACTTTTGAATGATCTCATCTCAGTAGTTAATTTAGTTCGCATGTTCTTACTATCATAACCATATTTTTCGATGACATCCAAAAGGTGTCACACCCCAAAAATCACCCTACCCTTTTCGCCTATATCGAGAGAACTTTATACCCCATACCTAGCATTCATAGCATGCATTCATGATCATTCATAAACACTGGGACTCCCTATGTGCGGGATCTGTAAGATACTGGAATCAAGGCTTTCCCTATGCCTTGAAGTCCTCATTCTCAAGTAAGATCAAAGAAGGAATCGAGCCTCAGTGGAGCATGAAACTAGGGTTTCATGATGGCCTAATGAAGGAAGCATTGAATTAGGGTTTTGACCCTCCTCAGTTCCTCAAATAAGGGTTTTCTTCATGATGCACCTCAAGAGCATAAAATTAGGGTTTTTATCAACCTTCTCACTTCTCAAGCAGTCATTCCTCCTTTAAGTCTTTCTCAGGGTTTTCCGTGGTGATCAGTGAATAAATGACTTGTGGGTTGATTATTGGAGAAACATAGACATGGTGTGGGTATTCATTATGATTCAAAGCATATTTGGTCTTTCAAGATTGGTTGTTTGTTCTACAAGGAGACTTGGGATGAGGATGCTAAATCCATGATCATAGGGGCTTAATGAACATGATGTTTGGCTTAAGTGGATTTCATCTATTAAAATTGGTTACAGGGTGATCAATTTTCATAGTACATATTTCTTGATTCACCTGGTTTGCGCTTCTCCTCTTGCGCTTCTCCTCTTGCTTTGACACAAATTTCATTAAGCCCCTTGATCTGTACATAGACTTGGGATGACACAAATTTGCGCTTCTCCTCTTGCTTTGATTCCCACCTTGATCTGTACAAGATGATTTCAAATACAAATGTGTCAGGATTTTATCATCCTTACCAAACAAATCATAGTACACAGTGGCCAACTCCTAACTATTCCAATACATCATCATCCTAAGTAACTAAGTATCTAATTGCGACAATTTCATAAACATAATTAATCTAACAGTGATCAAGTTAACAATAGGGAATTCGTTTAGCATTTCATGAAAAATTGCGTACCAGACCTAGCACGTTCTCGATTTACACTAAGCAAGCCATTATTTCTCACTGCATTAAAGGAGAACGATTCTTCAAAGAAGCCAGATTTTCACAAACAGAAGATCAGAAGGAAAAAGGATTAAAACCAAGCGCCAAGTCATTTTCAAAATCGACATGAATTTTCCAAATAAACAGACACCGGTTTAGACCAGGCAATCATTGCGTTGGCAAGTCCACTTCCAGCCGCGTTCTCTAAGTCTGTCGACCATCTGACATACCTACAAACACAACATTTCCACCATTATCAACAACAACATATTCACACTTCAGATGACATTTTGAACCCTTTAAACTAACTGAAGCCCTAACACTTACTTAGCATCTTAATTTAACATAACTAACTTAATCAATCCATGCCCCAAAACCCCATAACAGCGTGCGTTTCATGGGCATAGCAGTGAGAACTAAAATTACATGACAATGCATTTCAACATACATATTCTGCTGACCAAATCAAACCACGTTCAGTTTCAAACACAACTTGTAGTTTTCGTTTTCTTTGGCAGGTTATAATTTATTATTTCTGTCGTGGTGAGAATCGGGTACCATAGTTATTGAGTTAACTAGGCTCATAAATCTTAATTCATCACCGGTCTTTAATTTATCCAAGGGAAGGGAAAAAGAACGAATAAACCCATAAGTATGCAAGGCAATGCAAAGCAAAAGAGAATCTAAGGTTCGGGGTTGGTTATACCTAGGGAAAAGTAAAAGGGAGACCTAAGGTGTTATTTCTAAGTATGTTCGCCAAGACATCGCATCTCGTGCCTACGTATCTTGACGGAAATGGAATCAGAGCATTCGTAGTTCCCCTCAATAAGGGTGAGGAACTCTTAACTGTGGTCAAGGTTCTAAAGGGAAGGTAAGCGTTTGTGGCAAGACACTTACATAGAGTGCGACGACTCTAAACCTAAGGCTAGGTTAAAAGGGAGGTAAGTGTTCATGGCAGGACACTCACATAGAGTACGGCAACTATAATCCTAAGACTAGGATAAAGGGAAAGGTAAGTAAGTCTCGATCGCGCGGCGGCGTGAGATAAGGGAAGTTAGTCACATAAAGTTACTCACAAGTTAATTAAAATTTAATCCTAAATTATAATCAAAGACCACAAATTATTGTTAAAAATTAATTATCAATTCTAATCAAAATTGATCACTAATATCTAATCTTAATTAAATTTAATCGAAGATCAAATATAATCGAGATATCCTAAGGGAACATGGCAAATCAAAATCAACATCGATATTAACATTCGATCGAAATTAATATAAAAATTAATATCAAGATTCAATTAAAATTAACATTGCAATTAACATCAAAATTCAATTAGAAATTAATATTAAAATAATATTAAGAATAATCAAAATAAAAGTCAAAATTAAAACTAATGTCAAAATTAAATTAATCAAAATAAAAAAAAATTAAAATCAAGGAGAGTTGCTAGAAGGAGTTAGGGGTGTGCAAAAGAGAGAAGGATGTATGAATCAATTATGGGTCTATAACCCACTCCAAAATTTTACACAATTCATTGACTCTAAATGTCAAGATTAACTAAAGCAAATATTAATAAATAAGATAAAATAATAATAATAATAAAATAAAAATAAAGAAAATGTCATAAAACCTAAAATTCTCTCTCTCTCTCTCTCTCTCTCTCTCTCTCTCTCCACGTGAAAGGCCCGTATTCCAATCACTTTTTCATCTTTGACAAAAGTATAAAGACTCTTTGCTGATTTGCAACGAGGCGGTACGTTCGGCTGCACGTCGTCTAGAAGGTGGGATGTGCGGTGCTTCTCGTCAACGGAGGAGTGGAGGGTAGCAGTTGAACGACGACAATTTTTCGTAGCCTCTGGTGGTGCACGGTGATGTGAGGGAGGGATGAAACATGAGTGTTTTTTTTTTGTCCTCTTTGTTTTTCTAATGCATATATATAAGACTAGAAAATAGACAAGAATGATAATAATAATTAACACAATGTTTTTTTTTATAATGATACAAAAATAAAAAGAATTAAATATTATGTTTTTGTGTTTTTAGAAGAAGAAACATAATTAAATATTGATTAAATAGGATGTTTTTGTGTTTTTTATAAAAAAAAAATATTAATAAACAAATTAAAAATAAAATTAATTAATAAAAATAAAAATTTAAATTAAATATCTAATTAAATCTAAACAAATTAAATTATTATTTAACTATAAATAAATAAAATTGACTAAAAAACGAAATAAAAAGCCGGGCAGAAAAATGCTCGAAAAAAAATAAACACACCAAAATAATCAGCGCGAAATAAACATATTGGAAAAATACAGCGTTTGGTCAGATTTTGAAATAAATGTAGACCGGTTTGTCTGTAAATCCAACAAATTTATTCTGACTGACATTTTAGACACTATGCAAGGTGAAGTGCATGCTATGCTATGCAAACGATGCGAAACGAAAAACAGAATCTCAGGGTCAAAAATTAGGGTATGACAATTTCGAATCCAAACTGACTTCAAAGTCAACCTAATTCACGACACATTTAATATTCACAAGCATCATTCCACTTGTATCTAACACCATCGTCAAAGTGTCCACTACGTAACTAGATTCCATTTAAATTTCTATGCATGCATAGCATAACATCAACAAGCAGTTATCACAGTCCATCACAACTCAAGACATAGCAAAATAAATTGACAGTTCAGCAGTCCTCAATTCATTAACATAACTCTAACAAATCACTTTCATTTTCAAATTCACTAACTTTTCTTCATCTTAGTTCAATTTAACATTAGGCTAACTCTCACAACAATGCATTACAATAAGAGTTAACTAACTTTTAATTCAATACCTCTTAACACTTCACAAGCCCAAGCTGATAACTAACTTTAACTAGTCCTATATTAACCAATTCCCAACAGAATTAACTGAGTTAACTACCTAACTAACTGAGTTAGGACAGTTAACTCAGTGAGTTAATCCTAACAAACTCTCCTAACAAACTTTCCCTCTCATTCTATAAGTATTAGTAATCACCACTCCCTCCCATTTCACCAATTTTCACTCTCTTTCTCTCATTCTCTTTTTCTCTCATTCTCTGAACTCACACGAACCCATACCAAAGCTCCTTGAAGTTACTTCTTGAAGCTTCACATTGAAGCCTCTGTGAAGTAGAGCTAGACCCCTCTACAATTCATCACCAGTTTCTGCGCAAGTCTCAATCACTACAAGCTCTCACCACGTTTTGAATTCACTTTATCACCTCACTGAATCTCGCATGGAGAAGAAGTAGAAGAAGAAGGAGAATACCAATTCGCAGCAGAAAAGAATCAGAGTAATCGTACCTGAATCATAGCAGCGTCGTCGTCGTTGCGAAATTACGGTACTCTCGCTTTGAACTTCGATTTTGTTCTGGTATTCATAATGTGATATTCGTGTGTTTGCATTGATTTACTGAGTGATTGTTTCCTCCGCGCAATCTTGAATTTAAGAGGTTGAAGCTAGGGTTCGTTTAATATTTGCCATGATTCGCTCGATTGATGTTGAATTAGACGAAGCCAAGAGCATATTAGGGTAGGGAGGAGTAAAACGACCGGGGTAATGTAGCGTATGGGTGATTCTTCCTTCTGCTGCCGCTGGAGGCGATTACTGGCGCGGCGAAGACGTCTGTCTTCGTTGAGATATATTAGAGGGTGGAGTATCAGTTCACTACTTTTGAGTGTTCAGTGTGGCGTTAGACCCTAACAAAGTACTACGAGCACCCTAGGACTACTTCTCTCACCCCCTGAATGTACGCTACCAAATCCTTGGGCCTGAAACCATAAAAGCCTATGTCAAATTGATAACTGCACCTTTGTTTGTTGTTAATTAATTTATTTTGTTTTTGTGTTTTAATTTTTTGGTAATTGAACATTATTGGCAATTAATCTTGGATTAATTTTGTTTTTAGATATTATTTTTAGAAATTGATTTGAATTTCAGTTTGGATTAATTGTTGATTAATTTTCAATTTGAATCTTTGGTTAATGTTGGTTGTTTTGGTAGAATTTTCTTACTAATCATGTGATCAATTTTTGTATTAAATTTTGATTGAAATTTGTCTATTTGGATAACAATTTTGATGCTAATCTTGATTAACCTTGTTAATAGTTTGTAATTGTTAACTTTGTTAATAGTTCTTAATTTTCAATTTTGTTAGTAGTTTTTAATTGTTAACTTGGTTAGTGGTTCTTAACTGTTAATGATTGTTCTTAGCTAAATTTCAATATATTGGATTAGTTTTTGATTAATTGTTTTAGAATTTTTATTAGAATCCTTGATATTTGTTGCTTAGATTTCCTCAATTTTTGATTAATTTGGCTTACATCTTGGTTTCGATTTTACTTAATTCTTAGTGTTAACTTCCATTAAAACATTGATTATTAAATTTGGTGATTTTCTTTTGTTGGTGCACCTTTTTGCTTAGAATATTAAGAAATTTCTTTGTTGATTCCTTTAGTTAAATAACGTTGATTAAATTCCTTGGTTGATGCTTAATTGAATTGTGTGGTTAACCTTGAGCTTTAGGCTTGAAAGCTTACTTGAACATGTTGATGCATGAGATACTTAGCTTTTAATTGATGATTGTTTAATTCCTCTTGTTCATAAATGGATTGAATGTAGAAATTCCGTTGCATACACCGCTGCTCTGCACATAACTGCTGTTAAATGTTGTTATTCTGTCCTGCTGGATATTATACCCGTTATGTTCTAAAATGAGTAGCTGTTAAATGTTGGTTTGCTGGAATTTACTGTTGTGTTGTGCAGGAGCGCCGTTGTAGCTGCTGTTTTGCTTTATTTTCTTGATTTTTTGCTAGCCTTTGCATGTTCCTTTAGGGATTCCTAGTCCAACTTAATTTTTGATTAAGCTTGAAGTAGCATAGACATTAGGTGCTAATCCATGCATGATAACATTAGGGTAGTCCCTTTTAACCTCAACTTTAGGGCCACCTTTTGTATGATAACATTAGGTAGATTTCCCTTCTCATCCTCAACTATAGGTCCATAATGCATGACAACATTTAGGTGAACTTTCCCCTAGATTTTCTTTTGCCCTTTGAGTCTTCTTTCTCCTCTCAAAATAAAAGTTAAAACACATAATAAAAGCGATGAGTATTGTGCACCACGAGCCTTAAGTATATGGGAAATGGTGAGTGAGGAGTTTCTCCTTACTTCGTCTAGAGTCTTTAGCATATGTCCCGTTTGGGGCGATCTTGCGAAGCATTCACTCCTATGTCATAGACTTTAGTGCAATACGAATCTCAAACAAATTCAATTCACTTCTGTAAAAACTCAAAAACCAAATGCAAGTCATTTTATCCTTCGGGACTGTTTGTCAAACCATTTTCAGAAATAGTGCGTTATTTTTCGTTCTACCACAAACGAGCATCGACCCTAACTGCTGGAATGCGAACTTAACATCGCTCATAAAAAACACTTAACCAATCTGTGCTCATACCCATGAACTACGAACGCTCTGACTTCCTCATTCTCGTCCGAATAAGGATACGTAGGAAAAAGACAGCGAAGTCTTGGTGAGCAACCTTCCCCCATCTACCCATAGTCCTCCGAACTACGTTGACTCTGACTTTCCCATTGCACGAGGGAATACGTAGGCCTAGGTCGGCGAAGTCGTATCGAGTCGCCTTTTGTTTCTTCTCCTTTTTGTTTCTTTTAGCAGCAAAGCTTTAGATCACACACCCTTTGATTAGAACGACAAGAATGGATCCGGTTGAGTACAACGAACGCGAGGGGGTGCTAATACCTTCCTCTCGCTTAATCGACTCCCGAACCCAGGACTTGGTTGCGATGACCATGTCTTTTCCCTTTTGAGGTTTCTTTGATCGTTTCCTTTCCCCCGTCAGAATAAATTACGTTCGGTGGCGACTCTATTTTTCCACCGGTTATTTTTCGCGTTGCGACAAAAGGCCTTGGTCGTGGACTTATGTTTTTCATATTCTGGATTGAATCTACAAGATGGATTTAACCAATAACCAACAGCATGAATATTTTTGCGAAGTTGTGCATCCCAACGGTTATCTAAGATCTTCAAATAAGGCTCCATTTTTAGCTTATTTCTTGTAAACCTCTTCTCAATATCCTATTTTGCTTTATACATAGATTGATAGAGATATCCCATATCTGATTTATCTTCACTGTCAACAATACCTAACACATGTACAAGTGGTTCTTTAATTTTCACTATGTAAACACATGTATACCAAAAACTTAAGTCTAAGACTTATTCCACAAATTTCTTTGCCTTGACATATTTGGAATAAGTTGTGGTGGTTCATTCTTTGGATGTTACCATGACTCTTAGTGCATCTTTATAAGCCAAAATACTTTGCAGAAAAATTAAATTAGTAGCAAATCGGATTGGAGCAGGACGAAGTATTTCTCTTCCACCTGTATTTTTTCTTATCAAATAAAATGAAAAACAATGATTATAGATGTATTTGGTAAATTTGAAGCATGTGACACTGTCCCACTTACTTCCTCTATTTTCCCCATGTCTTGCAACATTAAATTAATATAGTGTGTTACACAAGGAGAAAGACTCAATGCATAACTTTTCACTACAATTTTATCTTTCAACTAAGGTGATGTGTTCATTTGATTTTAATATGACAAATTAAGTTATATTAGAATAACTATGTTTAGCACTAACTCCAAATCCTATGCCTTGCCCAAAGAAACCTTTTGTAGAACTTAAAACACTACCCAAAAATATAAGGTATGAATTCCTAGATACATAGCTTGAACGCCCTGTAATAGTCAACGCAGACTTAGGACAGATAGAAACCGAGAAATTACCATATGTCTTAAAAAAAATAACCTAAAGCTCTAGGCTATAACATCTCAGATCTAAAAGGGATAAGTCACACTGTATGCATGCATCACATTATGCTAAAGGAAGACTGCAAAACCTCTATAGAACATTAAATAAAGCCACTTGTAAATATCACTTTCCTTTACCTTTTATCGATCAGATGCTCGAACGATTGGCTAAACACTCCCATTTTTGTTATTTAGACGGTTATTCAGGATTCTTTCAAATTCCTATTCATCCTGATGACCAAGTAAAACCACATTCACTTGTCCCTATGGTACATTCGCCTATCGGCGAATGCCATTTGGACTATGTGACGCTCCCGCAACATTTCAAAGATGCATGATGGCGATCTTTGCAGTTTTTCTTGAAGACATCATGGAGGTATTTATTGATGATTTTTCCATTTGTGGGAATAGTTTTGAAAGGTGTCTAACAAAACCTAGAAATGGTACTTGAAAGATGTGTAAAAGTTAATCTCGTACTCAATTGAGAAAAATGTCATTTCATGGTCCGACAAGGAATAGTACTTGGACACATAGTGTCCGACAAAAGGGATTGAAGTTGAAAACGCTAAGATAGAAGTAATAGAAAACCTTCAACCTATGAAAAATGTTAGAGAAATACATAGTTTCTTAGGACACACCGGTTTTTACCGACGATTCATAGAAGATTTCTCTAAAATAACCAAACTGCTAACTGGTTTGTTAATGAAAGATGTTGAATTCATCTTTGTTGAAAAATGATTAGAGGCGTTCCAAATATTAAAACATGCTCTGATTACTGCACCCATTATGCAACCACCTGATTGGAGTATACCTTTTAAGATAATGTGTGACGCTAGTGACTATGCCATAGGCGCAGTTTTAGGAAAACGAAAAGAGAAAAAGCTCCATGCACTTTATTACGCAAGTAGGACCTTAGATGAAGCACAAATAAACTACGCCACCACAGAAAAGGAACCCTTAGCCGTCGTTTTTGCGTTAGATAAATTTCGTTCCTACCTAGTATGAGCTAAAATAATTGTCTCTACTGACCATACCGCAATTAGGTACCTATTGAGAAAAAAGGATGCCAAGCCAAGACTCTTACGATGGATCTTGCTACTACAAGAATTCGATTTAGAAGTTAAAAATTAAAAGGAACCGAAAACGTTGTAGCCGATCACCTCTCTAGACTTGAGAACATAAAAGCCGAACAAGTACCCATGAATGATGATTTCCCCTATGATCGACTTGTAGCACAGTTAGAAAGTAACACAATTGAATGGTCTCTTATTTATAATGACGCAGAAACTAATGAAGTTGTGGAAGCAATATTTACTAAAACCACTGTGCCAGGGTACGCTGACTTTGTTAACTACCTAGCAGTCGGAGTACTTCCACCAGAATTAATCTACCAACAAAAGAAAAAAATATTTCACAATTTAAAACATTACTACTGGGATGAGCTTCTTCTTTTCAAGAGAGGTGCCGATGGTATTTTCCATTGATGTGTCCCCGACGAGGAGATAAACAACATCATATCCCATTGCCACGCTGCACCCTAAGGAGGGCATGCAAGCACGTTTAAGACTTGCGCAAAGATCTTATAATTCGGCCTCTTTTGGCCTAACTTATGGAAAGATGTCCATACTGCGGTTATAAATTGTGACCAGTGCCAACACACTGGAAATATATTTGGACGCAACGAGATGCCACTGAAAAGAATCTTAGAAGTGGAAGTCTTTGATGTATGGGGTATCGACTTTATAGGCGTTTTCCCATCTTCTTTTGGTAACAAATACATACTCGTTGCTGTTGATTACGTTTCAAAATGGATTGAGGCTATAGCCTCTCATACAAATGACGTATGAGTCATTATTAAAATTTTTAAGAATACCATCTTTCCCAGATTTGGTGTGTCGAGATTCGTCATTAGTGACAGCGGCTCCCATTTCATTTCAAATAGCATTGGAAGACTGTTGCTCAATTATGGAGTCCGACACCGAGTAGCGACACCTTACCACCCTCAAACAAGTGGACAAGTTGAGATTTCCAATAGGGAAATTAAGAAAATATTAGAGAAAACCATTTTAACTTCTAGGAAAGATTGTTCTGCAAAACTTCATGAGGCTCTGTGGGCCTATAGAAGAGCGTATAAGACCCCAATAGGAACCACTCCATTTAAGCTAGTTTATGATAAATCATGTCACCTACCGGTCGAATTAGAACATAAGGATTATTGGGCCATTAATACCCTTATGAGGTATCTGACCCATGCACATTGCTTTCTGCTTTAACCGTGGCCTTATAGGAAATCTAGGACCTCAGGAGTTTGAATTGTTGATTAATAATGAGGTGGTTTATCATTTTACATTTCCAAACCAAGAGAGGATTAGTGTACACAATAGAAGCAACTGGCTTTATGACTTGGAAGGTCAAAGTGAGTCACCTACTCCACCTGAGACCCTTCAAGCCTATGAAAATCGTCATGCCCCTCTCTCTGATGCTACTTCACTCGCCTCTGCTATTTACGCTGTGCCTCCTACGGATTACACTATTTCAATTGACGCCCTCGGGACGGGAGTTCCTACTCTTAGAGGAGAGTCCACTACTCTGCGCGTGGATTTCCTTGGTTTCATGGACATGACTAAATAACAATTTGACCATATCTTCCAAGAAATTTACTCCATAAGAAGACATTTCCCACCTATCAGACGCCGTAGTGGCTAATTATATTTTGTCATTACCGCCTTTTTCATACCTTACGCTTAGACAGTGAGGACACGAAATTGTTTAAGTGTGGGGGAGGAAGTATTTTTCATGCTTTCTAGTTTAGAATTTTCATGCTTTCTAATTAGGATTTCACCATTTTCTAGTTAATTTTAATATTCTTCGTCGAGCTACCGACGTAAAACTAGCGCTATGTGGGAGGCAACCCACGTTTTTTTTTCACTTTTAATGCAAATTTTCAGTTCCGTTATTATTCATATGAATTCTTCAATTTGTTCCATTTATCTTTCGTTTTTACTTTATGCTTTCAATTCATATTCCGATTGATTTCCCTAAGGGCACATGATGAATTATCAAACCTGACTTAATTTTGGCCTTAGCATAACCAATAAAGCACTTAAAAATCTTTATTTTCATGCCTAAACTCAATTTTTGCGTACCCAATGCCAAAGGCGGTTGCCAAAATGCTAATGGCGTTCGCCATTGGCATGAAATTTGAATATTAATGTTTTAAAGCTAATGGTAGTCGCCATTAGTTTAATGGCATTTGCCATATCAGTAAAGCGGCTGAATCCGTTTTTAAACCTCTTGCCACGTTTTTGCAACCTCTCCCATTCCTCTTAACTCCTCTCATCATTATTCTCTTAACTCACACTTCCCACTACCTCCATAACTTTCAACCTTTCATCCCACTACTCTAATTTCCTTTAAAACCCCCATTCTAAACATTGCACTCTCACTCCTTCTATATCACATATAACTTGTATCCATTGCTTTTTCTCAGTCTTTACTCCACAATGCCTCCTAGAGCGGTTAGAGCACGAATGGAAGAGGTAAACTTCATGGGAATTTCTTTTAGAGATGACATAGAAGGAGAAGCACAAAGAACAAGATACATGAAGTTGTTCAATCGTGAGGTCACGCCTATGAGGTATGCTGTTGAATCCTCTATGCGTAGTTTAGACTTGATAACTAGTGTAAATTAGATGCTGGGAAATTTAGGAATAACAAACTTTTATGCTTTAACTAGTCCTACATACGTTAGGTTTACCTATGAGTTTTTAAGTCCGTTCAATTACAACACACCGGTAGGCACTAATCGCGCCTCAGGCACTATTAGGTTTAGAATTTTTAACAAAGGCTACCAGTTTAGCCAAGACCAGCTTGCCGATCTGCTACAATTCTCACATGGGGATGGTTGGGCGTGAGAAGGACCATTAGAGAGCGATTGGGCTGAGGACACTTTTTGATTCTGGAGACAACTCACTGGTGAGGCCACCGATTGTTGGGAAGGCCTAAAAGCTACCACTATCCATAAGCCGACCATCTGTTATGTACATCGAATTTTAGCTAACACCATCTTTGGTTGGGAGAATAAGGGAAGAGTGAATTCGAAAGAACTTTACTTTTTGCATTGTGCACTGCCACAGACACAGGTAAACCCTACATCATTCTTGCTTGCATATCTACAGTCTGTTAGCGTTAGGGTCGGTGGTCCCATTTGCATTGAAGGACTAATAACATCCATAGCCCGTGCATTGGACATAAGCACTGAGTTGGCCACACTGGAGCCACTTGCTACACCCTTCCTGGAATTGGATGCTTGTCATAGTATGCACTTAGTTAAGAACAAACCATACGGTAAGTATCATTTGATGGTTAATAACCGAGCTGTTAGGAATGTTATTCTACCTTGTTCTGCACGCACTAATGTGCGAGTCAGGAACAACTGGACCTATGATCTGAATGCCCCAGAGCCTGGCGATATGATATTGATGTTATGGAGCATGATGCTCCTTAGATTGACACACATCCACATACTGCACATGGTTTTGCTGATTCTTTTGCAAGTACCTCAGCCGAACATCAGTCCCGTGAAGAGTACGATTACACATCTATTAGGACCACTCTTGACGACGTCCTTTCTGAGCTGAGACACCGGAATGATGCCGACGCTAAGCGGGATCTGTTGCTTAGGAGTATGCAGACGCAACAAAACAAGATGATGACCATGATTCAACAGATCCAGGAGCAGCAACATGATTATACATAATGCACTGAGCACAACATGGGAGACCTTATCGAGCAAATGACTGGATTGCGTGTGGGGATGGCAGATATGCTGAAGTACATGTAGCATGTAGGTGTACCACACCCTATGCATGGTAAAGGTGACTTTGGACGAGCACGAGGCTGAGGCTGACACTGAGCTGATCACCTAGGTTCTTTCACTCTTTTTCCACCTTGTATTAAAACATTGAGGACAATATTTGGTTCAACTGTGGGGGATGAGTTTTATCGCTTTATTTTTATTTTTACTCGCGTTCTAGTCAGATTTCCTTTTCTTAGATCAGTTTATTTTTTTCCAATTGTTTGAGTATTTGGTCGAGTCATGTGCTGTCAAGTCTTGATGCATGATGTTTTTCACTTATTATTGAATTTCCCCAAAATTTTAAACTTTTAACCTCCAACAAATTTTTTTCTTTGATTCATGGCACGATACTTTGAGAGTATATAGGCTGTTTAGGCTATGTTAGAAATACTTGGGAACATTTCAATAACATCGATACCGTCCTAACACCATAAACTCCCTAATTATGCGATATCAATTTGAATACCAATTATGCCAAGACCTTAAGCTCTAGTTTTAAAGTAGCCCCTAAGTAGTTTATACTAGCGGTCAACATCATCCTCAAGCACACACTAAGTGAGAAACCAATACAAATATGTGTAGGATCTCCGAGCTAAATGAAAATAATTCTTAGAAAAAAATGAATGGTGAGATATGTTCCTTCTAAGTTGGGCGGTCCTCAACCGACCATTTAGCCTAACGGAGCGGACTCTTAAAGTTCAATGGATATAGAAAAATAAAATAAAATAAGGGAATGAACCAATAATGAGATCCTTAAACACTAACAGGTTTACTTACTATGTACGTGCGAGGATAACGATCTTAATGTGACCGCGCTTGAATGAAAATGGGTGAAAAAGAACAAAGAACCTATGTTGAGTTATAATGGCATGATTCAGATTGGTTTTCATCAGGGGGAGTTTTTGACCGCGAATTGCGGATATGTGTCATTACGGTATCCTTGGAATTGATAATCAGTACCTACCGATCTAGCATTAGTCACAATAGCCACATATGATTAGAGTCTCATTGTGCCTATGTTTCAAAGTCGTGTTTATTTATTTTAACATGTTGGTTGATTGCTTGAGGACAAGCAATGGTCTAAGTGTGGGGGAGTTTGATAACGTGAAAATGTATCATGTATTTCGACCCGATTCACATGTTATTTTATGTCATTTTGTTATGTTTTGTTAGTATTATGTCTTGCTTTGTTTACATTTCAGGAACTATTCGATTATGGAGCGTTTATACAAAGAAATCGGGAAAAGAGCAAGAAGAGGAGGAAAATGCAAAAAAAAACCCAACTTTCTGGTGCATGGCGTTTGTTATTACCTAATGGCGTTTGCCATTACACCTAGCCACATCATATGCCCATTTAAAGCTCATGGTGGTCGCCATGAGCATAATGGTGGTCGCCATTTAGTTCCAGAAGCAGAATACGTGAAGGCCCACTGTGACTAACTCTTCCCTACTTCCCTACTTTTTCTCAACTGATTCTGCACGTTGGGAGACAGTTTTGAAGCACCAAACCTATATATAAAGGATGGTTTCCTTAGTTTTAAGCATCCAAGTATTGCGCGGAAGCTCTTCCGTTTTTAGATTCAAGCATACATTTGTATTTTAAAGTGATAATCGCTCACATTGAGAGATTATCACAACCTTAGTATTAAGTTTCTGTACTCTTGGATCGCAAGCCTGCCGGCATAATCAAGTTTATTTTTTCGTTCGTGTTATTTCAAGTCTTACCGTCTTTAATTTAACTTTTATAGATTTTTACATATTATTTATTTGTTATTGTTTATCATATTGTTTACCATGTTGTTTTTATCTGCTATTACCATGTTTAGTTTGTTTAAGTTTTATTCCATGTCTAGCTAAACGCATTTGTGTCCGGTATGTGAGGACCGTCGTTTCTGACGGGACTCGGTAATGAAATTCGGCGTAAAACTTTATTAAATTATGTTTTGGTTTTAGTTTCCAAGTTTAATTCAAATGGTTTTGTCACGAGAGTGTAAAGCAAACAAATGTCTGAGTCGATAACACGAGAGTGTTAGAATTAGACCGGATAGTGGGAACTGGGCATTGATCCTAAATACAGTGAGAGCGGTTTAGGTATCAATTAAGATCTAATTAGTTTTCAAAATATGCTTCTTAATTATAATGGGCGAGCGAGAGCAAAATCTCATGGTTAGGAAGTGTGGCTTTAATCAATAACGCGAGAGTGTAATATAGAGTCTTTAAACTAGTATTTTCTATGGAATGAAATTTAACCATAAATTAATGCCAATGATTTACAGAGTCCCTAAGGTACACGAATCCATATTCCAGCCTCTCTTTCTTGATATATTTCTTAATCTTTAATTTAGTTTTCGTTTTAATTCCGTCCAAATAAAGTAATCACTAGCCTTAGCTTTACACAGTACCAATTGAATAACAATAGATTGATTATTAGTCCTTGTGGGTTTGATGTATTTTAAAACTATGCGATAGAGTGTATACTTGCAATTAGATAATCCGATAGACTCGTAAAGTAGTGATCAATAGGCGGGTACATTTGATATTTTTTATTTTCAAAACAAAAAATCAAAACAAGGTCGTTTTGACTAAGAAAAAAAGTATTTAACCCATCGAATTTTTAAAAAACCACCTAGTCTCCCATTTTATCATTTTTGGTTGGTTCCCACTAGTTCAATAAAGTAACCGATCCAGCAATCAGATCAGACTGGTGGCCTCTCCAATTCCCAAATCAACATGTCTGACATGTCGGTCCAGACCTGTTTTTAAAACACTGCTCTGAGGTGACTTCGTCTATTTGCTCTCCTTTTGATTCATACATGCATAAAAAATGTTATATGTTGGTTAGTCTAGATCTCTCCCACAATAAATTTACAATCTAAAACAATATTTTTATCTAACTTCCTAATAAAAATAAATTTATCTGAGAATATGTCACCTTACTCTTTATGTGATAAGAAACTCATCTATTTTCCAAAAATAGGTATTAGATATAGTAAGATCAAAAGGTGACAAAAACTCTTAGATATATTTACCCACCATATTTACTTCCCTAGTACTATACCCCCATGCACGCCCTCAAAATCTCTTTCTATGCTCCCTAAATGTATTTTTAGATCCCTTAATAGAAAAAGCTTCTCTCCTTGGGGTATATCCTTAAGTAAGTGATGAAATCCAGATATCATGTAATTTTATCAATAGTTTCATATGTTTTTAGTAGTAATTAGTGAATAATTACATGGTTTTAGAGCGAAATTTGGAAATATGTGAGTTTAAGACAAAAGCTATCAAAAGAAGAGTAAAAGAAAAAAATTCAAACAAGACAGCGCAACATCCTTGGCCGAGTGAGCCTTCTTCCTCTTGAAGATATTTTCGAGCACGTCCATGTTATCTGCAAAACAAAATAAAAAGACAGTCAGCAGAAATATTGTGATTAATAAATGTAATCATAAAGATAATTCTTTCTTCTCACTAAAAAGGTTTGTTCTCTTGAGGGTAACGTCCGCTTCCACAATTGAGCGTGCATTAATATATCTCCTTTTTTATTGTGGGGGCAGTACGTTTGAAGGTTTGACTCCCTCTTCATAAACCAAACTCTCCCAAAACGAGGCTAATTCATCCTTCAAAGATTCTTCCTCCATGGTCAAAGAGTTAGAGGAAAAGTCATATGTTCTGGTGCACGGAATAAATGTTGTCAGGCTCAGTATTTTTGAATCTTTTCTTTACATTTCACTGGCTCTGAACAAGGGGGTTGTGGTGGGAAATATCTCTCTTTAGAGTGATTCTAAAAGGAAGAGTGAGCCTCTTGATTCAAGTGGATAACCAAAAAGTAATAGTCCTTAAAGTTTTTCCAACTCTCAAGGTAGACATAAAACATCCCCAATGATTGTCAGAGTGATAGTAAGCATTTCCCTCGAACGTTTCCGAAGTGTGAGTCACATTAAAGATACGAAAGAATAATTTCAAGGTCAATACCTTTCCCCGACGCGCACACCAATATTGGAACACTTTAACAAATGCTTAAGTCGTCGGGTGCAACTAAGCAGGGTTGATTCTCAAATGGTTCAACATTCCATCCTCGAAGGTGTTGAAAGGAAACTTGAATCCCCGCCAAGAAAATAGACACTCAAAGAAAGGCTTATAACACCTTTTTGAAGGAGCTACATATCCTTTTACTATGATCAACCTAGGAAATAGACCAATCAGAATATGTTTCCACATCTTTGCAAGCATTTTCTAGTTTCTAAGTGTTGTTGAAGAAGGAAACTATTCCCAATAACTCAATCTCCACCTAGTGGTAAGAAGCAACATCAATAGGCATGACGAGACCTTGAATATCCTTTCAAACCATGTCTTTCAACTCTCATGAAAAATATAATGGCTGTCATGAATCAGTGAATAATTCTGAAGTTTTACGAGATCCATATCCTCCTTAATACTAGGCTCCCACAAATCTAAAATAATTAATAAAGAGACGAGTTATTAGTTCATCTCAGTGGGCCTTAACAAACTCAAGAGAAGAATAACCAATGTAAGTCTCCTTAAAAACGAGGCCAACAGAACCATTTATGTTTCCACCAGGATGGGAACATAAGGGTTCACTGTCATCTTCAATAAAAACCCCACTAGATCCTGAAGTGTCACTAAGAATAATGAGCATTGCGGTGGGTTGATTAACTTTAAAGGTGTGGTGTTCTACATTTATTGGTCTACTATTTCAGTGTGAGATGACGCATCATTCACATCACTAGAAATTTCTATAACATTTCTAGGGTCGTCTCTCACATTAGCCATAACTAAAGCAACGAAGTGGAAAATAACAAGCGATAAGGAAAGAAAAACGGTACCTAAAAAAGCTGAAGTTTGAGGAAACAATTAGAGAAAATAATAGTTATAGGAATGCGATGAATTGGGAAATGTAGAGAAAATGTGGGACCCATAGATGAAAATAAAGATAGGTAGGACAAGAGACACGGGAGCTCAGGGGAAATCAATCAGAGTTCGTGGAAGAAGAAAATGCATACAATTTGCAGAAATAGTGGAAACATGGCTAGAACTGTGAAGTAAGCTTTATATATTGTGAAAAAGCGAGCAAATCAATAGTTCCAAATAAAATAAAATAAGCCGATGAATGTAATGGTTGTATTTTACTTGATATTGTAACGACACTTGAGTAGACTTGAGCACCATAGAGGGATGTGCCACACCCTAGTTTAAGGAGCTAGGGCCATGTGTAAAAGCGATTCTACAAAAATGTTTCAATGATGAGACTGATATTTCATATGCACTACTGCAAAAAATGCTTGTTACCTCAGATGCGAAATGCATAATGTCTCGGCTATATAAGCGAGGTAATGGAGGGCGACATGATAAGTTGCAACTTATCACCTCAGAGTTATTAAAACCAAAAGGTAAAGTTAAATGCACATGGGTTCGAACCCCAGCAACAACACTTTTATTATTTTCAAAACTAGCATGTATTTCATCTCGGTTTATCTTGAAAATCGAGGGGTTAGATAATTTTTTTAAGGGTTAATACCTATTTTCCCCCCTGCCATATAGGCGGTTTATGAAAAACCCCCCTGCGAAAAAAAAAGTTGTAAAAATTTCCCTAACATTTGAAGATTCTCTCAATTTTGACCTTCATCACATCCAGTCATCAAAAATGCTGACGTGGCAGATAATTTTTATTTATTTTTAATTATTTTTCCTATGTGGATGACGAGGTGGATTTTTTATTTATTTTTGATTTATTTTTATTTCCACGTAGGCATTTCTTTTTATATGTATTGTTTGGTTTATTTTTGAAAATATGTAAACATTCAAAAAATGCCAAAGGTGAGAATCGAACCCACCCCCTTTCTTTCATGCTTTCACTTTCTTACGACTAGGCTAGACTTCTCATGTTGTAATATTGTTTCCATTAATTAATGTTAATACATATGTTTTATGTTTTACCTTTAATTGATTTTAATTGATATTAATATATTATAACTAAATAATATATTTAGTTTTAACTTTTTTATTAAACTAATTTTATTAATATATTGAATGTGAATACATATTTAATTTTTTATTAAACTAGTTTTAATATATTGATATATTATAACTAATTTTTTTATTAAACTAAACTATTTAGCTACAGTATTATTTAAACTATATGAACTATTATTTATAAATGATATAAATATATTAAACTATATAAACTATTTAATCTAAACTATTATTTATAAGCTACAGTAATTATTGCAATGATATTTTGTTTATAAATAATACTGTAACTAATAGTTTATAGATGATACTTTATAAATGATACTTTTTAAATGATACTTTTTATAAATAATACTGTAACTATTATTTGTAACTATACTTTTTATAAATAATACTGTAACTTTTTAGATAATACTTTTTATAAATAATACCGTAACTATTATTTGTTTATAAATGATACTTTTAACTCCTATTAAATAATAGTTTATAAATAATAGTATATTTAGATTGTATATTAAATATATAGTTTATATAGTTTAAATAATATTGTAACTACATAGTTTAGTTTATTTAGTTTATATATTTATATAATTAAAAACGAAATTAAAGGTAAAAATTAATAGTTACAGTATTAATTAGTTAAAAATTGTAACTAGTTAATTAGTATTAATTAGTTAAAAATTGTAACTAGTTAATTAGTATTAATTAGTTAAAAATTAATTAATTAAAAATAGTTTATATATAGTTACAGTATTAGTTAAAAATAGTTACAGTATTAATTAGTTAAAGATTAATAGTTACAGTATTAATTAGTTTATATATTTAGGTTGTATATTAAATATATAGTTTAAATATTTAGATTAGTTACAATATTTAGAATAGTCTAAATAGTTTAGTTTAATAAAAAAATTAGTTAAAAATTATTAATATATTAAAACTAGTTTAATAAAAAATTAAATATGTATTCACATTCAATATATTAATAAAATTAGTTTAATAAAAAAGTTAAAACTAAATATATTATTTAGTTATAATATATTAATATCAATTAAAATCAATTAAAGGTAAAACATAAAACATATGTATTAACATTAATTAATGGAAACAATATTACAACATGAGAAGTCTAGCCTAGTGGTAAGAAAGTGAAAGCATGAAAGAAAGGGGGTGGGTTCGATTCTCACCTTTGGCATTTTTTGAATGTTTACATATTTTCAAAAATAAACCAAACAATACATATAAAAAGAAATGCCTACGTGGAAATAAAAATAAATCAAAAATAAATAAAAAATCCACCTCATCATCCACATAGGAAAAATAATTAAAAATAAATAAAAATTATCTGCCACGTCAGCATTTTTGATGACTGGATGTGATGAAGGTCAAAATTGAGAGAATCTTCAAATGTTAGGGAAATTTTTGCAACTTTTTTTTTCGCAGGGGGGTTTTTCATAAACCGCCTATATGGCAGGGGGGAAAATAGGTATTAACCCTTTTTTTAATTGTTACATTATTTACCCAGAATGTTACATTGTTTAAAATAAAAGTCAAATTCCCTAGAAAACAAGGTAAAAATCAAATTCCCTGAATATCTAAACTTTAGATCTTCGAATTATTGAATCTTGCGGAAGATCAAGTGTTGGATAAAAGATTTGTCTCTTTGGATCTTGCATGCATTTGATTCTGAAGCAAAACAAAATAAGGGTTTGATAAATAAAATCAATATTCAAATATATGATTTTGTGCTTAAATAAATATTTAAGAAAACAAACCTTAAACCCAAGTAATTTTCTACTCTTGCAATCCATCTCAGAGAACTTTTCCAAATGTCTTTATGTTTCAAGTGCTTCATGTCTAATTTAGGTTAAGTTTTCAATATTCAACATACTTTTATAAATGACGTCCCTTAGGTTTCACGCGGATCACTAATGACAGATTCTTGAGCATTGATAAACATTAAATGGACGACAAAGATTTGTTTAATGATGAATAGTAAAAAAATGCTTAACTATCCCCTCGTTCAAGAAGAAAATCGAGGTGAATAAGCTATTTTTTTTTTAAATTACATTGTTTATACAGAATACTACAAATACACTGTAAAATATTTTTCGCAATGAGAATTTTAATTTTCCGCACTTGCAATCCATCACATAGAACTGTAGTAGTAACTCGTGATAGAAATGGACGAGACGACTATAAAATCGAAGATTTGTTTTAACTATCACCTCGGTTTTAAAGAAAACTGAGGTGACTAGTTTTTTTTTAAATACATTGTTTACACAAAACATCAAAAAACATTGTTTACAACAAATCTTAGGTGATTTCTAGATTTTGTTGGATACTCATTAAAACAAATATTTTTGAAACAAGAATGAATTTCTGCACTTGCAATCTATCAAATGAGTACTCTTCAAAGTTTGAGCTAGTTCCCTTCATTGTTGGTTAAACTCCATTCTTTGTTTAACTTGAAGGAAGAATGATTTTCTGAACTTGCAATCTATCACCTGAGCTCTTTTCAAAGGTTGAGCTCACTTCATTGTTGGTTCAGCTCCTTTCTTTGGGTAACTTGAAGCAAAAATGTTTTTTTGCACTTGCAATCAATCAACTGAGTACCCTTTTTTAACTGAGGGTTATTCCAAAAAATATAACAACGACGACGTCAACACCATTATGTGAGATAAATTGCAAGAGCGGACAAAATGTTTTGTTCAAGATAAAAGAACATTGAAGATTTTTCTGTCTTGCAATCTATCCCAAAGAATGATGTTTGCGAGTTTGAGGCGGCTTCATATAAGTAAGAATTAGGGTAAAATCTGTTTAACGAGTGCTTTTATAGTAAAATCTTATTATTTTATACCTCAGTTAACTAGAAAACCGAATGGTTAGAACATTTTCTTTACACTTATAAACAAATAAAATCATAAACTACAATTGTTGGGAATCGAAGCTTGTACTGAGTTGTTTTTTCACCTTGGTTATTTTAAAAACCGAGGAAATTTATGTTTTTTTAAATAATAAAAAATAGCGCGCCTGAGCTTTATATCTCAGTTTTCTATTGTTCGAGATGAAAGTTTCGTCATAAAAAATATTATTTGTTGTAGTGATACCTGTTCCCAAAATATTCACGTCGGCTCTAAAATATTTTCTACTTCTTCAAGCAATGGACCCAACATAATAAGTCCAACCCAATTTCTAAAAGACTTCATATAACTATGCCACAACAAGCCTTGTGGTTAACTATTTTGGCCGACCACATACCCAAAAGAAGAAAGCCTAATCATCACCCCTCATCACTCCATTAAAGCCTTGAGGTATAGTGCAACCTTACTCTGAAGCTTCACATTGGATCCACGCTAAGGCTAGTGCTTACTGTTGGATGTCATCAACCCGTCTCCCACATCTACTATCTGCACATTACTATTAAGTTGACCAAACTATCTAAATTGGCCTTCCCTTAAAATTTATTTACACTGCATTTTGGGTGTAATGGTAATTAACAAAATGGCCTTCACTTTTTTCTTTTGTTGAACATTTACACGCCACTTGGCATGCTCATATTAGCTCAATTTCACAAATACCACTTTCATATTCCATAGTTCTCTCTCCTTCTCTCACGATTCTTTCTTCTCCCTCTTTCCCCCCTCAAACCCTAACACTACCACCGCCGCCCCCTTTTCTGCACTCTATCTACAGCGACCACTACCTCCAATGAAAAATCAAATCCATATTCGTATTCCTCATCTCACGGGCTTCCTAATGAAACAGTTAGATTTTTGTTTCAATGAGTTTCAAAAAGTTTTTATTTTTCAATGTTGTGTGTTTTCATTTCTTTTGGTTGAATGTAGTGCCTAAATGAAAGAAAATATTATTTGTTCATATTTCGGATTGAAGCTTTTTTTTATATATTTTGATGCTTGATTACAATGAGGTTGATTACAAACTCACGGGATTCTTCTTTATTTTTTCCCTTATGGATAAGATTCACCATGCTCCATGTTTTTCTAGGTTTGATTCACCCCTCTTTGAGGCATGTTACTACGTAGTTTATAAGATTTATGTTTTTTTTTTCAGTTCACGGGCTTCAAAGGAAATGACCGAAATGATGATTCAGAAGCCAGGGCTAAGGAGTTGATGGTTCGCAAGACCTCAGTTAGAGTAGAAGAGAAGGGGGAAGTTAAGTCAGAGCCTCCAAAGACCCGTAATGTTCCACTCACTTGTGCGAATGAGAGCCTTGCAGCATCATCTGGTATTCATAAACTTTTTAAAAAATGGCTGACAATTTTGCACTCACCACCACCAAAAATTGGTATTTTTTCTGATAATGTTTTGACGGATTTTGTAGATCTGGAGGCCACTGTTATTGATGAGGTAAAGACGTGAACATATCATCAGTTTTTCCATCCAAAGCAGCTCATAAACAACTTTGCCCCTAGTCATTATATCAGTATGTCTTAACTTGAGGCTCTTTTCAATTTCATGTGTGAATCTTGTGTTATGTGTTTGAATACGGCATAATGTTATGACTGTTTTCTGTGATACTTTTAGTTGGGAAATAAATTGTTGATTTGTGCACATTTTTCCTAATGTTGTGTCTGTTGTCTGTGAAATATATTGCATTTGGAATTGAACCTGTAGGTTGTTTTTCCAACCAAGTTGAATGTTTCTGGGATTGTAAATAATGAACAAGTTTATAGAGATGGGACATATGTTAAGTCACTTGTGTTGTAGTTGTAATCTACTTTTGTTTGGATTCTTTGATTCTACCTAGGAGCACAATAGTGTTACACAACATATATGTACTTGTCTAACTTCCTGTTTAGGTGTTGAAAAAACATGAAGAGACTGTCATTGAATAGAAGAATTATTGGTATTTTGTAGAATTTTTTAAGCTATTATCACAAGGAGTTAACAAAAAGAATTCAAGAAAGGAATTGATTCAATTATATAAATTTTTGCATTAACATACTGACACAATTAACTAAATTTTGAAATAGCTATGAAAAATTACAAAACTATATACTAAAATTATTTAAGAGTTTAAAGATACATTATTAAAATAGTTTTATGCTCCTTCAAGTGTGCATTCAGTTACTTCTCATTATTATGTCATTTTTAATATTTATAAAATATTAATATAACTAGATATGCGGTGCATAAGATTTGAAGTCTTTTTGGGCATTGAAGAGTCTTTAGTGGTTGAGTAACATAATAAATCTAACACTGCTTGATTAGGTTCAAAAACATACGGTATCCGATGAAGCTGAATTGAAAGGGACTTTACGATATATTGTTTTCATTGCTCAAAAGCAAGGCAGGAAGACCCTATTTTATGGGTTGAGTATCAATTTCTTAAAGTTAGGAAGAATAATAGCACACTAGAGAAACTAACACTTTAAAAAACCACTAGATATAATTAAGCTTTTTTATTTTGTTTTGTTTGTAATTCAGGTTGTTCCAACTGTGGCTATTGGGTTCACAGTTTATGATAATATGAAATTGTGACTGTGAGTACCATCAAGAGATGGATTAAACTAACAAACGAATCAGCCAATCATCCTCATAGTAGGAATAACCTGTCCTAACTCTTCACAGGCTTTAAACTGGCTTTTTCTCATTCAATTAACATTGTTCTTCATATATTACTTTAGATGCACATTGTAGTATTTCGAGTTGTACATAGATAGATATTATGATGCACTGATTAAGATCTTATTGATTTTAATAAAGTAGGAAATGATTTTTATGTTGTTTAGGAAGGAAACGTTGTGTATGAACAATTAAAGAATAAATTGCACTTTTTGAATGTGCAAGTAGGGATAATGTTTTGGAAATGTTGACAGGCACATCCTTTGAGAGAATTGGTGAGTTTTACACATTGAGCTCAGCATTTTGAAGTTCATCATATTGCATATTGCATCCTTTGAGAGAAAGTGTCGATGTTTAAAGTGCCAAGTTTAGAGGAAATATATATTGAAACACCACTTAAAACTACATTGATGAGGTATAAGTTGTTCACACATTCTTTGTTATGGAAATTAGTTTTTTACTATGATTGTATTAGTCAAGTATGATTGTGAATTGACTAAAGTAATACATATATCAATGAAAGGAATGTTAGTGTTATATAACACTTTGTTAAAGTTGACTTAAGACAGGCTTTTGTGAAGGCTGCAAGGAGCAGCAGTTTTTCCACCAAATATAAAACTTTATTTTGAGTGCATATTTTGTGTAAAACTTTAATTCTGTCTATTTTTAGAGGCCATAACAATCATGGTATTCTGTCTACTTTAATTCTCTAAATCTTGCAAATCGATTTTTTTCCCGACATTGTTGTTATATGTATTCATATGTTTTTCATGTTAATGTTTTTCCTTTGTGAATGTTTTGAATGTTCATGTTTTTCCTCTGTTCATGTTCATACTTCTATTTTCATGTTCATGTATTTACCTTAATGTTAACTGCATCACTGTCTACATTGTAGGATGATCAAATTCACGTGACAACTCGAAATCGAGAGTTTAAAGATTGGATTAAACAAGTTTAGACCAATTCAAGTTTATGCTAGCCTCCCTTTTTCATGCTTTTTAGTGTTTTGTTGACTTCAATAATGTAATGCTAAGCACTAAAAGATCTATGTCTAACTAATGGAGTACTGTTGTGTTTTGTATTAATATACAATGATACATTGACTTGAAAAACTAGCTACTTCATGAATATTTTCTGCACAAAAACTTGCACCAGTGAGATTTGGTAAGGCTGTCAAAATCTTAAACTTATGATTTCAAATCTTTGTGAATAACTTAACATTAGGCTTTTATTACTTTCGTCAGTCACAATTTCATTATATGTTACTATACTTAGTATATTTGTAGGATGAATCAACAAATTAACCAGTTCATGTATTATTATCCAACATTTTCACAATTATATCACTTAAATTTTGACAAAAATGACAGGCAGTATATGTTTGATTGCAATATATGTAGATTCATGTCATCAATAATTATGAATTGGCTCATTACAAATAAACAATTAACTAAATATGTGTGTTTTTCTTTATTTATTAGATAATTGCGCTATAAGGTAAACTAAAGAATTTGATTTTAACTAACTGATTTAATAAGGGTCACATTAAAATAATTTAATTTATGCAGACTTTGTTATTTCTGGGATTGCATTGATAATATTTTTCCCTTTCAGTTCTCAATTTGGTACTGAAAAATTCCTAAAATACCACAACATTGGATTTTTTTTAAATGCAATCCAATTCATTTTTCTTTTCTTTTTGAACTTCTATTTTATTGGTCTTTGTTATTCTTTTTCTATTCATTTGAGCATTTTATAAATATATCAAAAATTTTAAACTCTATTATTACATTTTATCCGTGCAGGAGTACGGGTATTCTATTAGTTCCATACTAAAATGATAGATAATCTCACGTGATACTCTCTTTAATCGATAATTTACCTTACTATTTATTTCTCCTACTAATTTGGGAGTTGAAGGATTAACTTTACAAATCTACCTTACATCACATCATATCGTGGATTCATTCCACTGCATCAAAATTCAGTTATACTATTTCACCAAATATCTATAGTTCCCTAACGAAACAATACTCACCCGGTCAAATATTACAAGTAATATGAAATGAAATAAAGTACAACGCATTTAGATAATGTTCAAATCGGTTATAATTCTAATGTAATGGAATAAACGTCCGTGCAAGGGAATTCAACCAATCACCGTGTAGCTTTTGACTGAGCAAATAAAATAGACCATTTTTTATTATACCACTCATGTTTTTTAGACACTACGCGAATTTCTATTTTTGCCTCTAGTTTCTAGATATGCACATCCGGCCGCACCTATTTTTTAAAAAACGTTGATTTGTTCCAGATGTGCATATTATGAAAAATCCCTAATCTGCAGATCAGAAAAAAATTAAAAAAAATCATATATTTCTTACAACAATGAAGAACTTTTTTAATCAAATATATATATATTTTTTTAATCAAATATATATATTTATATGATTCTTACGACAATGAAGAATTTTTTTAATCAAATATATATATATATATATATATATATATATATATATATATATATATATATATATATATATATATATATATATATTTATATTTATATGAATTTAATTGTAAAATGTCATATTAAAATCTGGCACAATTTTTTATAGAATTATTTTTAAAAACATCTAAAATAATAAAATCCAATATAATTAATAACATATATCGTTTTAAATCATATTAATATATTTTTCATATTGTTCATATTTTTTAATTTTAAAATTTTAACTGATCTATTTATAAGTATTATATTTAGATGTAAATAATTTTATGGAATACTTTTGATTTTATCTGGATCTGCAGATCAGAAAATGATTTTATGGATTTCTTTTGATTTTTTCCAGATCTGCAGATCAGAGATTTTTCCGATATTCACATCCGGAACAAATCAACACTTTTTAAAAAATTGGTACGTCTGGATGTGTACATTCAAAATCAGAGGGCAAAAAAAATTTTCGCGTGGTGTCTAAAAAACATGGGTGAGGTATTAAAAAATTGCCATAAAATATATGGATAAAACTCAAATAATGAAAATCTTCCATTGTTCCAAGTATTGCTTGCCAAGACATATTATATATTATATGTATTTTTGTTGGTTGTTCAATAAATACATACAATATATAATTATGTAGTTTAATGAATTTTGACGAAGTTACAGAATACAAGCTAAGCTACCATATTCTTTAAATAATAATATAAAATAACTAAATAAATAAAAGAAACAATATAATATGCCGGGACAGGAATCTTGAAAAAGAAAGCAACCATTCAGATTAGTATAAAGTTTTTAATCTCTATATAAACAACCAATACCATTTCCATCTATTCATACCAATTTACACTCCTCTCTCTCACAAACAAACGAATATACACCCCACAACAAGACTTTATTTTTTATAGCAAGAAATGGTTTCCAGCAGCCAAAAACAATACATATTAGTTCTGTTCCTCATCCTTGCACTTGGTGGTATTACCAATGTATTGTCCCGCAAGCTGCAACAATCTTCCTCATCCTTAGAAGAAAGACACGAGCAATGGATGACAGAACATGGCAAAGTATATAAAGATGATGCTGAGAAAGACAAACGTTTCATGATATTCAAGGACAATGTTGAATTCATTGAATCATTCAATGATGCCAACAACAAACCTTACAAACTAAGTGTTAATCACCTAGCAGATTTAACGCTTGAGGAATTTAAGGCTTCCCGTAATGGTTACAAAAAGAGGTCTAGTGCTAGTGAGTTAACTTCAACATCATTTAAGTATGGAGATGTGACTTCTATTCCAGCATCTGTAGATTGGAGGGTAAAAGGTGCTGTCACTCCAATCAAGGACCAAGGTCAATGTGGTAAGTAAGATGAACAACGAACAATATTTTACCAATACTTTATTATGATTTTATTTGAATCAAATCATTAATGTTTGTTTTGAAAATGAATCAAGGGAGTTGCTGGGCATTTTCAACTGTTGCTGCAACTGAAGGTATCAACCAAATAACAACAGGCAAACTAGTATCTCTTTCAGAACAAGAGTTAGTTGATTGTGACACAAAGGGTGAAGACCAAGGCTGTGAAGGAGGTTTAATGGAAGATGGATTCGAATTTATCATTAAAAATGGTGGAATCACAAGTGAGACTAATTATCCTTATAAAGCAACTGATGGAAGTTGTAACACTGCAAAAACCGTTCCTGTTGCTAAGATTAAGGGATATGAGAAAGTTCCAATTAACAGTGAGGATGCACTTCTCAAAGCTGTGGCTAATCAACCAATATCAGTTTCTATTGATGCTAGTGATTCAAGTTTCATGTTTTATTCGCATGGAATTTATACAGGAGAATGTGGAACTGAGTTAGATCATGGTGTGACTGCAGTTGGTTATGGAAGTGCTAATGGAACTGATTATTGGTTGGTTAAGAATTCATGGGGAACAGTGTGGGGTGAGAAAGGATACATAAGGATGCAAAGAGGTATAGCCGCTAAGGAAGGCTTGTGTGGCATTGCCATGGATTCTTCTTATCCAACTGCTTAGTTAATTTCTCCAATTATCTATAGATTCAATCTCGATCATGCTTGTATTTTCTTTTGAACTTATATGATACATACATGTATGTAAACTTATACTTTAACAGCATTAAACATATACTTATACAAAATCTATATTTTCTCAATTATTATTATTTTTTTATCTTCGTTAAACATTCAATTGATCAATTTTTTTAATCTTTTTTTTCACTTCCCTTAGCGAATATATATATATATATATATATATATATATATATTCTCCCTTCTTGGTTCTTAAAGATTCTTCGTCAATAGTTTGTTTTTTTCTTCATTCACCGCTTTCTTGGTCTCGTTCTTATAATCTTTATTATATTTTTTCTAAGTTTCAGCATTTTTACACCTAAACCATTCTTTAAAACATTCCCTTTGTACTCTTACTTAACTCTGAAAACTTTCACTCCACCACCATGATTCTTTACTCCATAAATCATTTTCGCTTCCTTGTGGTTGTCCAAACCCTCACTTTAAGATCTTGTGTTGGAAACTTCCTAATATTTCACCATTCAAATGCCACTACTTTACCGGTGGTGCTCAAATGCAATGTTTTAAAACATCAGACCGATCATCGAACCCGTGATGATACTAGATCATTAGTTCATTGCTCGAACCATTGAATCACTAGTCAAACTGCTTGACTAAATCGGATAAAACTGGAAAACTGTGTTGAATAAACTGTCACTAACAAAACTATATAGGTATTAAATCGGTCGAACCAAATGACTCGGTCTCTAAAAAATCACTGGGACCTAAATTTTTTGAAAGTATCATAATTTCACAAGTTCACTCTTTAAATTTAAATTCTAAGCATAGTCATCACACATAACAAAATAGTACAAAATACAAATCGAAATAAAATTTGAACAAACTCTAATTGCAACCTAATCTAATTGCACATTTTATAACAAAAAAAACTTCAATGTCTAATAAATTTAGTTCTAAGGAGGAAATTTTTTTTCTATGTTGGGCTCTCCTTCTTCATCAAAATCTGCTGCAACATCTTTCCCATAAGCGATATCATTACTCTGCTCCATGTTTTCTCCATAATTGAGTTGTGCATCAATCTCAACCTCAACCTCAACCTCTTCTAAATTTAATTAATCTATAACAACGTCAATTTAGAGAGTTTAGCAATTGACATATAGTGATAAATTCGAATAACGAAATTGCAATAAAAAATTCACAATAACTAACAACATACTAATATCATTTGAAATAGGTTGGATTGTCATACTTGCAAGATCTTTGCGTAGTGCTCCCACCTCCTCAATAGTTAAGAATGGTGGTGAATCCTCCAACACCCAATCAGAATGGTCACCAAGTGTTTCAAAATTGATAGGAACATAATTTTGTTTCTTCTTATTTCTATAAATTATTAGAAAGAGAATTCTATTATATGCTAAATAAACCAAGATTCATGTTGAGTTTATGTACAACAAAAATATTATTTGAAAACATAGATCAGAATCCAAACATAAATAATTCCATATATAATATATATTCAATATTTCAGCCAAATTACTTATGCACTTACTGCCACTTTTTAGTGCTTGAGATATTTTTAGTGAGGAGAGAAAGAGAGAGAATAAGGAAATAAGGATTGATATTATTGAATGAATAAAACTAAATTACAAAGTGTCTATTTATATACACCTAAGTGACTTGACTACTAAGTAAAATAACAAACCCTAAATCATAATTAAATTTGGGCTTGGGCCACATAATTTAACTTGGATTATATCTAATATATCGACATATCCCCTATAATCCAATTTGTCGAAACATACTAATCATTGTCGATCTGAACTATTCCCAATTTATTTCTCAATGTTAGGAACATGTCGATCTTCAATCCTTTGGTAAAAATGTCGGCCAATTATGCTTCACTTGAGCAATGCCTTACTTCAATTTCACCTCTATTCACCTTCTCCCTTAAGAAGTGAAATCTAGCTTCGACGTGCTTACTTGTTCCATGCAAAACTAGATTCTTCGCCAGATTTATGGCTGACTTGTCGTCGATCTACAGTACTAGAAGTTTCTTCACTCCGACCTCCATTTCTTCAAGCATAGATCTGATCCAAATTGCTTGACACGTAGAATAAGATCATGTTATATATTCAGTCTCACACGATGACAATGCCACCACAAGTTGCTTTTTGAAGCACCATGAGATTGGGGCACCAAATACTTGAAAGAAATATCCAGTAGTGTTTCTTCAATCTTCCTTATCTCCACACCAATCAGCATCTGAATAGCAAGTAACCATAGTTTGTCGATCCTTTTAAGTATCTTAGGATTGTTCTTGCAGCCTTCATGTGTGATAGTCTTGGTTCACTCATATATGTGCTCACCAATGAAATTCTGGCCTATGCAGACATCAGATGTCCTAACACATATAAAGACATTGTGCTACATAGTCATTTAAACTCAGAGGCGCAACAGCAGACTGATACCTTGAATATCAGAACTGCACACTCACAGATGTCACGACATCTGATCCGACATGTTAATCAAGACTGAACTGAAAATAGCAGAATGATAAACAACACAGAATATGATGATCCAGTTCAGTGCAACTCACCTACATCTGGGGGATACCAATCCAGGAAGAAGTAATCACTATCAGTAGTATAGTTTTATGCAAATAACCTCATGTTTACAGAAAGCACCAACGCTAACCTATCACTACCCAATAAAGACTTTATCATTAGAAGTCACATCTAAATGATAAAAGAACCCCCTCTCACTTCCTAAATCACAACCTGTGATTATCTAACAGTTACTACACCATAACTATATCCACCCTATTGAAAGACACCCCTTCCAATACAAAGTTCAGCCAAGACTCTTGACTAACAATAATACAGTACTCGGTTTTGCTTAAAAGCTTCAACCATGAACAATACTCAACTCTTGCTTCAAAGCTTCGAGTGAGAACAATTTACAACAACCTATGTCGACCACATAGTATCAAAAGATACATGGGTGACTCACAAACTACACAAGAGACTCTCAAAACCCTGAACCCTTATGTTGCATCGACGGCTTGTTGTTGTGCGTGCTTGCTATTTTAGGTCTAGCAAGTCCTTATTTATAGACTCTTGCAGTATGGGCTTGGAATCTTCAATCAGGTCCAATCTTCACATTTTAATTCAGCTGCAAGATCTTCTCCCCAAAAATAGGAACAAATCTCCAAATAGTTTCCTAAAAAGTCTCCAAGATCCTTTTTATGAAATCCAATTATATCTGCACTTTGTTCCTAATAAATCTTCTTGACCAGCGTATAATGATGAGACATATCCAAAATATTCTCATCAAAACAAAATAAATCTGTCAAGAGATATACAGCAGCAGTACATGCTGTACCAGACAAAGATGTCGTGACATCTCCTTCGACATCTTGATTAAAAGTCATATGACAGCAAAACAGCAACACCTGTTGTACCAGACTAAGATGTCATGACATCTGTCATGACAGTTGATGAAGATACTTCAACATCTTACTCAACATCTTGCCAAGTATTATAACCATATTTGTACTGATGTCTGATCAACCATGTCAGGACATCTTTCCCAACATCTTGCTGTAAACTTGTTTTAGCCAAAATGTATCCAATCAAAGACCTAACAATCTCCCCCTTTGGCAAATTTGGGCTAAAACAACCTTTGGATAACACATCCAGCTCCCCCTTGTGGAAACAACCAAAGAACACTACTACTACTTACTTCTCCCCCTTTTTAGCCATAATATGCCAAACCAAGTAACTATGCAATTAAGGGCAGTCAATCCAAAAGCAAGCAAGTTAATAGCAGAACACATCAATCTCAGAAGCTTGTACAGTCTGACAGGTTACAGTACTCCCCCTGTCATAGATAACCAGTGTTCATTCGCAAGAAGAACACCCTGAATGAATGGAAAACATAAGACGCATCTTCATGTCTTCAAGAGTTCACCCTCAGTTCAACACACTTGCTGAACACATTCACCTACTGCTTGAACTCCAAGCAAACCATGTACCATACAAGTACAAAAAATCAGAGAAAAGTTCTCCCCTATCTCTCTCAACAGATGCTTCTTCATCAAGAACCACCCAAAACTACTACATGATATCCCATGACAACTTCATGATCATATAGTTTATGAATACCCAGAACGCATCCATGTACCACAACCAACAAACTCTTGGATTGAGACCAAAGCTCCATTGATCCCTCTCGTCTAGAAACCATCCATACACCGCACGAACTCCTTCTGAATTCCCATGTATAAATCTCCTTGTTCCCTGAGGTACAACCCAATTGAATCAGAATGCTTCACATTCCTCAAAGAGACGCACAGGGCCCCTTAGTTTTCTAGCTCTCCCAGATATTCTTCGCACTTGAAGAATGTCAAACACATGCTCCAGAAATCTTCAGCCCATTTGCTCCACTAGCACCAACTAATTTACTTCTAGCATGTCCCATTCACATCAAACTTCCAAGACAGTCATTTACCCATCATTCTCCCGCATGACAAGATAAATACCTCTTAGACAAGATGTAAGTGTCAAGTTCTACACTCAGAACTTAGTATCCTACTCCAAGGATAACCAACCCAAAAATGTTCTAACATCAGTTACGACATCTTCCACACATCATAGACACCACACACCATGGTTCTTGATATGCTCCACCACTGGACTTACTATCAGCATAGTAATCCAAACTGAAGATCTTCACATAACACTGCGCCACCAGTTTGAACAAAGATAACTTCAGAACCCCAGAGAGAAATAAGCTTTCATCCACCAAAGAAGGTATGCTTCCATCCTTAACCCAGAACTTCTGCCACAAGCTCCCAGAGAATCAGAACCTCCTTACAATTTCAACTAACTACTCTTCTGCACAAGAGCAATCAGTTTCAAGCATCATGCTTGAATGCACATTGTGAAATCAACCAAATGCCAATTTTTGATTGACCTCACTCATCTTCAGAACTCCCACAAGATACACTGATCCATTAATGAAATCAGACCTTCAAGTCACATGAACTACTTGCCCCATAGCAATACATCTTGGATCCACCAAGCCTCTTAGTCATGTAACATCTTCCCATCCACAGCTCCCGCAAACTGCATGAGATAGACCTTTTTGAAGAATCCATAACTTCCATTCTCCTGTAGATCAACTTATCTTAAGCTGATGTGCCACATCACCAGCTGAGACTTCTGATGTTAAGCTAGATGTCAGAACATTATGATATGACATCCAACTGTTGAATTCAGCTCCTCCTTCTGCCACTTAGAAGAACTTCCTCCCTTCGCAGAACAAGAGTTCCATGCTCTCATTGACTTGATTCAACTACCAAGTTTGAGTAGATAACCTCCATCCTGCTTTGAAACTCCAAAGACTTCAAACCTGCCACGTCTGAATCTTTAGAAAATAAGTAGTCCAAGACTACCCCATAGCCATACCAAAGAATGCCACTTCCCTTAGTAGAGCCGTCAGTAGAAAGCCAGAGATAACTACCACGTATCCTCGACTTTCACAAATAGAGCAAGATCCATGCTCCAAAGCACCTAGATTAGAAATAAACTGATCCAAGCTGTAACCATCAATATTATGATGTCTCCATCTTCATCTTCAACAGCATCAAAGTCCAGACTAGTTTCTTGCCAGGAAACTCTCCAGAAAACACATGCTTATGTCACACCCGACTGAAGCCACTTCTTAGGTCACCACCTAAGACTAAAACAGATGCTAAAGCGTATACAGTACCCCTCCCATGATTTTGTACAAACTCTGATGATGAGATGTTCCAACATCTTGTTGAACATCAGCAATCTTGACTTTCAAGGATAATCAATTAAATACTTATGGATTCCACAAATAGCAATTGATCTTAAATCCTTGTCCAATAACCCTTCTTCACTGTTGTAGCTGAGCTCCACCAGATCATGTCATGAACGCTTATAAAGTATTCAATCTTTTTGCAAGTATCTTCTTCAAAGGACAATGTTGAAATACCAAGGCTGCCACCCTTGACTCAAGTAACTAAGACTTTCTCTGAACAAATCTTATTTACCTCAACAATTCTTCAATCCGATTGGATCCACTCTTAGGGTCAAGAGAGATGAATCCTTCCTTGTTGTTTTTGGATGGTGAAAATAAATTACCTCCACTTTCTTCAGATTGTGTTTCAAAGAAACACCTTCTAGTCAGAAGAGTAACTAGAAGACTCTAGATACACGACTGAGATGCCTTTATGAGTGGACTTGAGAGAATTCTCAAGTATCTTTGACAACCTAGCCGACCAATAATTTATCAAACTCCTAGAGCAAGAACCTGATAAACTTAACTCAACTCTTCTCCTCTTCAACTGACTTCAACTGTACCAAGAAACCAAGCTTCCAAGTACCAAGTCATCATACCAGATATCCAACCACAACTCCTTTTACTCCATCGTTCCTGACTTTGGAATAAAAGAATGCAGATATCTTCAAATATAGAGGCCGACGATTGAGACCTTCCACCAACTGTCTTCAGTAACAACTCCAGAATCCCATAATTCTAGAGCTCTTCCATCAGAAACACATGCAGCGGAACTGTAACACCCCAAATTCGTAAGAATATTTATTTAATTTATATAAATATTATATTCATGGTTTTCTGTGATTTTTGTCGGATTGCGTCGATGTCGGTATTTTGGAGGAGTTTGATTATTTTAATTAAATAATAGTATATAATGTGAATATATTAGTATTATTATTAATTTAAATAATATTAGAGGAATTAAGGGTAAATTGGACATTTGAGGAGAATTAGTGAGGGCATTATGGAGAAAGCCCAATTTTGAGGCCCAAGGGTTAGTGAGGATATAAAAGAAGGATTTTGAGAATAGGGTTCACTTTTTGGGAAAACCGTGAAAAGAAAGAAAGAAGGAGAGCTCTGAGGAAAAAGGGAAAAGGCGAGGAATACGAGAAGGTTTCCAAAGACTCAAAGAGAAAGATTCGAATCGACAATCCAAGGTATGGGGAGTATTACCTTTCATTGTTTTCAATATAGGGATTCGATGTGTTTAAGGCTGATTTTTGGGGTTTTGAGGGTTTATGGGTTTTGAGGTAAACTGATGACTTTGATGGCATTTTGTGAATCGATTAATAAGAGTTGAATTTAATCGGATAAAAATAGACCTTTGGGGTAGATTTCCCCATTGTTGTAGTTTTAACCTTGTGGCGAAGGACCTATAGAGTTTATATGAAGCTTGAGAGTTTTGAAGGTTTAGGGAAATTAAGGTTTCCCGTAGTGTTCTGAATATTCTGTGATATATTAGAACTATTATAGGGATGTTTTTGGGTCAATTGGGGTTGTAATCGCAGGTACCTTAGAGGTTTGGGAGCTACTGATGCGTAGCAGCGATTTGCTGTAATCGCAGGTTCGCTAGGCGAACCGTTGCTTCGCTGGGCTAATGTTCGCTAAGCGAACAGCGCAGCGAATGTGCGATAACAGGAGTTTGAGTGCAGAGGTGATTCTGGAGAGGCTTTAGAGATTCGATAGAAGTCTCACCCAGCAAACTCCCCAGCGAATGGCTTCGCTAGGCGAATGTGGGGGCGAGTAGGACAGATGATGTTTCTGGTGTTTTGGGCAGGAATGGTGGGACTCGCTGTTAGCTTCGCTAAGCGAAGGTCCTAGCGAATGGGTTCGCCTAGCGAACCCTGGAGCGAACGTCTGTTGTTCGTGAAATATTGTCTATGTTGCTGTGCTGTTTTGATGTTTTGATGTTGTGATGTTTGTGATGATTTACCAAGATGATATTGGTGAATATGAGATGATAATATCATGATGTTTGATGATTAATTGATGAAATGAATTACCATGATGTATATTGATGATTATGATGCTGTTTATATATGATGTTTGATGATTAATTGATAATATGAATTACTATGATGTAAATTGATGGTTAAATGATGATGTGGCTGACTATGGGTTAGGTGAATGATTAAGAAGTAATGATGCATGACTAATTGATGTGAATTGCCATGAGCTATATTGATGATTATGAGATGATGATTAATGATGTTTTGATGACGTATTTGATGATATGACGAGATGATGAGATTGTGATGAATGATGATGTACGTAAAGACTTTTGTTGATGTTGATGATTATGACGTTGTGCATCATGCATTCATAGCATTTAGACTTCGGTCTATTGACGATTTTAGGACTTAGGTCCAGTGACGATGTTAGGACTTCGGCCCAGTGGTGGCTTCAATCCCATTGTGTGGATTGAGGTGTTTATGACATGCTCCCTTGTGGAGGGTTGATGGCCTAGTGTCCATCCTTTGTGACGATTGGTACCACATGCATGAGTCTTGTTGTGCATTTCATTTTAAGTGGCATTGACATGATTTTGTGATATAGTGATTCCTGATGTTTTCCTTTATGATGACCCTGATGATGTTGTATATGATGATGACGCCATTTTGCATATCTTGTTTTTATATTGATTATAATGAATTGTGATTACTCACCCTGCCTGTTTGAATGGTGCCTCCACGTGGGTAACGTGCAGGTGATTAGGTTTAGCTGTGGATGCTTTCGAGGACTTGAAGTTTATTTGCTTTTGGTCGATTTAGAGGGTCTTGCTCTTATAGTGTAACATCGGGTTGGGGTCCTTTGAGTCGAACTATGTTGTTTCCTTATTTTTGTTGTCATTTGACGATATGGTTTTATTTTGATTATTATGATGTTTGTTGAAAACCTTTTATTTGAAAATTTGAGTTTCGCTGCCATTGAAAGCTTTTTGTGAAACTTTGAGGAAACCCTTTTCGTTTACAGGGTAATTAATGTTATTTTGATTTAATGAGAAATATGCACCCTTTGAGGTGATTTTTATGCCTTACTCTGATTATTTAAGTTGTTTCTGCTGCAACATTATTGGGGGTAGAAAAGGGTGTTACAGGAACCACCAAGGAACATATCCTGCTTGCCCTAATAAGATGTCACAACATCCTATAAGACAGACCAGCAAGAGAACTAGCCACTTCTCCTGTAGTTGTTGTAGAATCTCCTCAGCAATATGAACAACCTCCGGGTTGCTCCCTTTGATCCAGAACATCTATCTCATCCATTAATACCTTGAGTATGTCTGAGTTGATTAATCTGATCTTCAAAACCCCTCCTTGTTTAAACGCCAAAAAGTATCTCCCAAAGATCTCATCCAGAACCAGACAGGATGCCTGATCTGATACCAATTGAAATTCTGGCCTATGCAGACAGCAGATGTCCTAACACATGTCAAGACATTGTGCTACATAATCATTTAAACTCAGAGGCGCAACAACAGTCTGATACCTTAAATATCAGAACTGCACACTCACATATGTCACAACATTTGATCCAACATGTTAATCAAGACTGAACTGAAAATAGCAGAATGATAAACAACATAGAATATGATGACCCAGTTCGGTGCAACTCACCTACATCTGGGGGATACCAATCCAGGAAGAAGTAATCACTATCAGTAGTATAGTTTTATGCAAACAACCTCCGGTTTACGGAAAGCACCCACACTAACCTATCACTACCCAATGAAGACTTTATCATTAGAAGTCATATCTAAATGATAAGAGAACCCCCTTTCACTTCCTAAATCACAACCTGTGATTATCTAACAGTTACTACACCATAATTGTATCTACCCTATTGAAAGACACCCATTCCAATACAAAGTTCAGCCAAGACTCTTGACTAACAACAATACTCGGTATTTCTTAAAAGCTTCAACCAAGAACAATACTCAACTATTGCTTCAAAGCTTCGAGTGAGAACAATTTAAAACAACCTAAGTCGGCCACATAGTATCAAAAGATACATGGGTGACTCACAAACTACACAAGAGACTCTCAAAACCCTGAACCCTTATGTTGCACCGACGACTTGTTGTTGTGTGTGCTTGCTATTTTAGGTCTAGCAAGTCCTTATTTATAGACTCTTGCAGTATGGGCTTGGAATATTCAATCAGGTCCAATCTTCACGTTTTAATTCAACTGCAAGATCTTCTCCCCAAAAATAGGAACAAATCTCCAAATAGTTTCCTAAAAAGTCTCCAAGATCCTTTTTATGAAATCCAATTAAATCTGCACTTTGTTCCTAACAAATCTTCTTAACTTGCGTATAATGATGAGACATATCCAAAATATTCTCATCAAAATAAAATAAATCTGTCAAGAGATATACAACAGCAGTACATGCTGTACCAGACAAAGATGTCGTGACATCACCTTCGACATCTTGATTAAAAGTCATATGACAGCAAAACAGCAACACCTGCTGTACCAGACTAAGATGTCATGACATCTGTCATGACAATAATACTGTTATAACAGTTGATGAAGATGCTTCAACATCTTACTCAACATCTTGCCAAGTATTATAACCATATATGTACTAATGTCTGATCAACCATGTCAGGACATCTTTCCCAACATCTTGCTGTAAACTTGTTTTAGCCAAAATGTAGCCAATCAAAGACGTAACAACTAATTCGACTGAGAAACATATATCAAGTTGACGGTTACATACATATCTCAGAGATCTGACAATTTGTTTGAACAAAGTTGCATCGACTTTGTCTTCCTCTCCATGCTTCTCCAACTTCAAGTTTGGTTCGATATGAGAAGATGCATGAGTCGAATCATCCATCATGAATCTCTTGAGTATCTCTTTGACATAATTTCTTTGATGTAGCACCTTACCTTGCTCTGATATTTGAAATTCCATGCCTAGAAAGTACGACAACTTTCCCAGATCTGACATTTCAAATTCGTTTTTCATTAGCCCTTTGAACTTTGTCAAGTTCTCCTAGTTACTTCCAGTTACTAACAAGTCATCGACATATAAGAAAATGATTGTTATATCTTGTGCCACAACCTGAACATAGACACCATACTCAGATTTGTATTTGACAAATCCCAATTCGACCAAGCATGAGTCGATCTTTTTGTTCCATGCCCTAGGTGTTTGCTTAAGACCATAGAGCGCTTGATAAGTGCAAAATGTACTTATTTTTGTATATAAGTTTTGTTGCACTTATTGATACTTTTTGTTAATATCGTACGAATAAACCCTGCTTTGTTTATAAATACGTTTACTTTACGTTTTAGTGTATATATTGCGTATCGTGTAAATATCAACGAGTTTAATTGATTTTGTCTCATTTTTGCAGGTATTCAATCAAGTATATCTTGCCATTGTTGTATAGAGCATTGAATAAGCTTTCCAGCGCTTCAAACCGGGCGAAAAACGGAGTTACGGTTCAAAAGTTACGAATAAAACAGTGCAGGATTTTTTGTTGTTCTGTCAAATTCGCCTCATGCTCGCCAGGCGAATCTGTGGCGAGTCAGACAACCAGAAACGTGGAAAAAAGTCCAGAATAAGCCGCCTTTGATTCGCCAGGCGAACCAGAATTTCGCCAGGCGAATTTTCCTGGACAGAAACACCATTTAAGACATAAAAACACAATTTTTTTTAGGGATGGTTGGGTAAATTTTGTTCCCAATGCATCAAACAACATTTTTTCAGTAGATTAGCTTAGAAAATATCATGGAAGCTTGCATGCAGATGATCCGAGGTGGATTTCTCATCGACCGGCTCTGACAATCTGTGAAGTGTTTGGTTCATTTCTGATTTTCTTCATGTCTTTCTTCTTTGTTGGGTTTGTATATGTTTTTACTTTGATCTTATGTACATTTTTCACCCATGGCGTTATATTTAATTTGCTTTACAAATCTATATTGGTGATTGTTCTTGATTTTTGCTTAAATGCGTGGGGTTTGGGTCGTGTTAGAGATAAACTTCACAAACTTCGATTAAGGATGATTATCTGTTAGTTTCTGCATGCTAGAGATAGATTTAGGGCTAACAATCCGTAAGGGTGTCGAAACTTAATGCCTCTGTGTCTTGAGTCGGGTGCGAGAGTGCTGATGAGGGTAGCATGGTTGAGTGTGCCAGAGATGGACATGTGCTGTGAATGATACCGGGTGATATTGAGGAGTATTGTAGGTTGATTATAATTGGTCGGTAAGTTTAAGTTTGTGAGGAGTCGATTATGTGCACGCCTGATAAGTTTGTCTTGCTGAAGAATGAATTTGTTTTCTTGTGTTAATATTTACTTTTTTGTTTTTATACTTTAAAACCATTCTAAGCCCAAACTCATAAACGCGAGAGATTGTCGAACGACATTCTTTCCCTCGAACCGATCTCTGTGGACACGACATAAATCCCGGAGGGAATTCTTCCGAAAATAAATATTTTTGCTGCTTGCCCTATTCTGCATTCAACAACGCTTTGTGAAACTTGTATACTTTCCTTGCTTCCTCCTAAATCACAAACTTGGGAGGTTGTGTGACATACACCTCTTCATCTAAAGGTCCATTCAAAAATTCCGATTTCACATCTAAGTGAAATTTCGACCATCCTTAATTGCATGCCAAGGCAACCACTAGTCGAACAGTTTCCAATCTTGCAACAAGTGCAAATACTTCAGAGTAGGTGAGTCCTGCTCTCTGAAGAAATACTTGAGCTACCAATCTTGCCTTATGTCTTGCTATTGACCCATCAGCGTCGTGCTTCAACTTGAATACTCACTTTACTTCGATAGCTTTTGTATGTGTTGGCAATTTGACCAACTCCCATGTGTTGTTTCTTTCGATTGCTTGTAACTTTTCGACCATTGCAGACTTCCATTATTTATCTTTGAAGGCTTTACTATATTGTATTGGTTCAGCACATGCAAGTAAAGAAAAATGAACTAGTTCTCCATCTGTTGTGACTTCATCATCACCAACCACCTCATAGTCTTGAAGTCTTGCTGGACGAGCTCTTGTTCTTTGAGGTCTCTGGCTTGTGCCAGCCATATCCTCTTCGACTTCGACTGTGTCAGGCATGTTAGCAAAAACTTCTGCTTCAACTTGAATATCGACAATATCTTCGACTTCGACATCATTACTTGCTTCGTCGAAATCATAACTCATAAATGGCTTGTTATTTGGATCACTAGAATTCCAATCCCATGCAGAGTTCTCATCAATCACAATGTCTTGACTCATCACGATCTTATTGTTCATTGGATTAAATATCCTGAATGCTCCAGTCCTATGATATCCTACCAGAATCATAGGTTCACTCTTGTCATCAAGCTTCCTTCTTCTTGCATCAGGAACATGCTTATAGCAAATAGAGCCAAACACCTTCAAATGACTCACCGATGGTCGTTTGCCAATCCACACTTCTTCAGGAACCTTTTTCTTCAGCTTCTTGGTAGGGCAACTGTTCATAATATAAACAATAGTCGAAGTAACTTCACCCCATAAGGACTTCAGCAAATTCTTCTGCTTCAGCATGCATCTCGACATGTCCACTATGGTCCTGTTTCTTCTTTCTGCTATTCCATTATGTTGAGGAGTATAAGGAGTAGTTATCTCATGATCAATACTATGTTCTTCACAGAATGCTTCAAATATATTGGATGCGTATTTGTCACCTCCATCTATTCGCAGAACTTTGATCTTCTTCTCACCCTGATTTTCGACAAGTATCTTGAATCTCTTAAAGATTTCAAATACTTCGTCCTTTCATTTTATTACATAGATCTAGAGCTTTCGACTGTACTCATCGACAAATAAGACTAAATACTTGTTTCCATCAATGGTATGCTCTTGAAAAAGACCACATACATCTGAATGTACAACTTCGAGTATACAGAATGATCTCATTGGCATAATCGAAACAAAAGACTTCCTGGAGTGCTTTTCGACTAGACAACCTTCACAAAGTTTTTCAGGCATCTCAAGACTTAGTATACTAGTTATCATATCATAAGTGATCAGTTGGTTGAGCGACCTAAAGTTTAGATGACCAAACCTCAGACACCACAACCAACTATTCTTGTGGTCGACAGCTATTTTCAGACATTGTACTCCAGTCGAATTGATCATGGTCGTAAATTCTCTATTCTTTGACAGAGGGGATTTTATGACTAAGTTATTTTGGATTTCAAAAAGTTCTAAGGCTCCGTCCTTCATAACCAAACTTTTCGACCAGTCATGTGATTCAAGCAGCCTGAATCGAGGAACCAAATCTTGGATTCGACATAGTCATCTACAACTGCATCCATAACCACCATATCACCATAATAATCTAAATCTAGACGTGCAAGGTTCGCTTTGAAGGAATGAAAAGTACATAAGAAGGGGGGTTGAATTGTGTTTCGCGTTTTCTTTTAATTTAACTTGCGATCAGAGTTTTAGAATCAGAATTGGTGTTCAGATTCTGTATTAATTCATTGGCAGCAGATATAACAGAAGTAAATAAAATAATAGTAGAAGATACAAAAGATTTATACTGGTTCCTCCCCTAACTGAGAGTACTCCAGTCCCCTTGCCTCACAAGAGATTTTCATTATAACCACTTCATGATTACAATCGCTTATGCTTCTGCATAAGACTTTTACACCTGCTCATACCAACTGTCTGAGACTTCCTTTAATTAGAGCACATGTCTAAGACTTTCCTTTGCTCACACCTTCTGACCGAGCCACCTGCTCCAAGGTCTTCTGGTTGAGACTACCCCTCGCTTAGAGCACATGTCTGAGACTTCTCTTGCTCACGTCCTCTGGCCAAGCCACATGCTCTTCTGGCCATCCAGACAGAGACTTCCCTTTGCTCAAGCTCTCTTGAAACTTCTTGCCCACGCCCCTCAGACGGAGACTTCCCCTCTGCTCAATCAGACTAGCTGAATAAGACTTTCACAGCTCAAGCACTTAAGCAATGAGACTTACGTGGCTTAAGCATCTTGGCTCAAGACTTGTTGCTTGAATGCCAATGAGACAAGATTTTTTGCTCAAGCACATAGCAAGACACTTAATCTAAACTACTAAAGGCTCAGCAGAATAGAGAACAAGGTGTACATGATGCAAGAATCAAAGGTACAGGAAATCACCATAACAAAGACCTAAAGCTCTTAAGATTTCTAAGATACTTAATGATAAGAAATCTTAAGGCTTTTACAATTACAACCTAAAACAGAAAATTTGCAAATTACATTAGTGTTGATAATTGCTTGATCTTGCTACTCCTTCATCATAAGAATCCTTGTTAAGATTCAAACTTGAATCTTCAGCCATATATATAGCCTTTGTAGAAACTAGCCGTTGAGGAAGTGACTTGATCAAGTGTCTTTGCCTTTACTCCATAGTATAAGAGACATTGAAGATGGATACACAACAGATTTTGAATCCAGTGTGTAACACGTTTAACCTTTGAGTCTTCAAGAGGTTTTGTACTGATAAAGTTGTTGGGAGCAGACGTCTGTAGAGCATATCAACCTTTCTTGAGCCTTGCAATCTTGTAGACTCTAGTTGACAAGCTGATAAGACAATACATCTTGCTTTTTGCACTACAGATAATCCATAGCTTTTTCACCAACTCTAAATGGTACCAGATGCTGATATACAATTACCAAGTGCAGTAACTCGTCTGAATGTTGAGGCCTTTAGCTCAGAATCTGCGCCAATCCATACTAGCAATTATTCTTCATACTCTGGCACCAGAAGCTAGCAATGAAGGAACTCCCAAGTGTGTCTAAGTATAACAGATTCTGATTATTTATGTACAAGAACAAGAACCTGCATAAATAAAACACACATCAAATAAACCATTGTTCTTTTAATACTTTTGTTATCATCATAACTAAAAGAGAATATGTCATGAACAAATCTTGTTCTAACAATCTCCCCCTATTGATGATGAAAAACACAAGTATTTAAAGGACAATGTTGGGTATTTAATTTTCTCTACAACAACAAGGTATGAGGTTTGTAAGCTCCCCTAGAGTCTGATAGTCTACAACTGAGTTCTATTGACTCTAACACTTAGAACTATTTTTCAAGAAAAAATAAATTAGTCTTCTTAGTAACATCAGGGTCCGAGGTTTGCAAGCTCCCCCTGAGTCAAACAGTTCCAAGGTTGAGGTTTGTAAGCTCCCCCTTAGTTTCATATTTAAGAAAACCAAAATAACAACATTTTGACTTCCTTTGGCAACATCAGAATACGAGGTTTGTAAGCTCCTTCTGAGTTAATAGGATAAGTTAGAGGTTTGTAAGCTCTTACTTAACACTATGTACACGAGAGTTAAAATATGTTTCTCTTTTTAACATTCTTTGGCAACAATGATGTTTCACAAGACAGGGAATAGTAACAGCAAGTACCAAAAGAGAAAACATCATTACCCAAAGGTTCTTTATCCAGCAAATATTTCAATTCCACTAGATAAGTTTCATCTTTATGAAAATTTGAATATTATAAAGTTTAAAAAAAAACTTTTTACTTAAACTGTTATGAGAGTAAAAAAGAATCTTCTTCTGAATCTCATAATCTGATAACTTTCAGAAGCTATCATCCATCAGAGTCTAGTAGATCTAGACTTAGACAGAGATATCATCTGCAATTACAAGTCTCTAAGATTCTATTCAGAACTAGCACTTTATCTTGAAACAAGAGTCACGAGTGATAAATGAATATTGAATTATCTTCTTTAGACATCTAACAAGCAACAATATCAACATAAAAAGTGAGAAGTTGTTTCCATAAATATGATCATCATCTGGCTTAATAAGACATTCAGTATAGACAAACACAACAAAGTTTCCTCTTAAAGAATTCTGAAGTTTTTCCTTTTTTAAAGAACTTCTCTAGAAATCTAACCGAAACTTTGTATCTACATCTATACAAATGTTTCATTGAATCAAAAGATAATCCAGAAAAGAACAAGCATGCCTTTTTTTGTTGGCCATACTCGATTCAGTATTTAGACTTGACCAATACAATCTCAACACAACTTTGAGTAGATTCTGATGCAATGGCTGTCTAACCATTGATTCCACCACTCTCACCAAATTCAATATCACCAGTACTTGAATCTGGGTTGTTGGCTCTTCCTCCAATAAATGTTGTAAACAACCTTATGGAAGATGCCTCTGCTTCATTCCTTGATATCTGTAGCAGATACATTATGATACTCATATTTCTATAAGACCATATATGTAAATACAACAAGACTCTTCTTTGCCTTACATCTAAATCTAATAGCAAAATCATAAGTCACTCCAAAGTATAAGTCTAGGATGAGATATGATACGAACAAAATCTTGTTCTAAGCAATGTCACTAATATCATTGTTTGAGATTAAATCTTTTGACTTTGAAATCATTGACAGGCTCAGAACCAGATGGTGTTAGCTATCAAAAATTGACATAAAGCAGATTAAAGTACTGTCTTAGTACGGCTGACAGAACTCAAAGAGAAGTTGAAGATTTGTCATAGAAATGACTTTTAAAACAACTTTCATGATGGTCCTCAACCAAGAAGCAATGGAGTTTCTTAAGATATCACCTTAAAGAACAAACTCCACATTATCAAATATTTTGAAGCAAGATACCTTTAACAACATCTCTTGCTCTTCAATACTTGATTTTTATTTCAGAACACAGATGCTTCTTTTCACCTGCATTCTACACTAATATCAGCTTCAAAAGATTAGACATTGAAGAGCGTCTGATATTAGGCTATGGTAGTGTTTCTTCTTGCTTTCAGATCTAGGAGATCAGTTGAAATACAGATATTTCAGTAGCTTCTGAAGTTACTCTTCTAACAACAGATATCACAATCCATTTAGTCAGTATGGAAGTTTTTCTGACAAGAAACCTAAGTCTCTCATAATTAGTCATTCCAAGGAACCGAGCCAAACTGAGAAGGTGATATGTTGAATAGTTTTTCATCATCTAACTTCATTTCTTTCCTTTGAAGATTGCAAGACAAATCTTCAGAACACAGCAGATTCAAGATGTAAACATAAAAAAACGGTGACTTTAGATTTAAGTCAAAGAGCAATCTTCTCAGAATTTGCTTGAAAATATTAGATGAAGTGTAACTACAAGCATCAAAAACGGATCCCCACAAATATGAGCACAAGAGTTCAAATATAGTCCAAGCATCAGACATATCAATGATGTTGATATACTCAAAAGTAAGATATAACATCTACCAGAATGCAACTACCTCTGAAGATATTCAATATGCATCTTCTGAGTTGGTGAAAGAGATTTTCAATATGATCATCTTTAACACCATCAACTTCTATAGTAATACCTCTTTCAAGGATATTCTATAGACCTTCAACAACCCTTTATCAAGTCCAATGAGTTAAAAATATGTTTAGCTTTTCCATCATTTAAATTCAGTGGAGTCATCCATATGAATATGGTAGGAAAATCCGTATGATATTTTTCATGTGGCACTTGATTCCTTCTTGAAGAAGAAATATACTTTTCTTATTGGATCATTATCTGTGCTACTTGTTAAGTGTTAAGCACATACCGTGCTCTGATACCAATTGAAGGTGTGAAAAGTACACAAGAAGGGGGGTGGGGTTGAATTGTGTTTCACATTTTCTTTTAATTTAACTTTTGATCAGAGTTTCAGAATCAGAATTGGTGTTCAGATTATGTATTAATTCATTGCCAGCGGATATAACAAAAGTAAATAAAATAGCAGCAAAAGACACAAAAGATTTATCCTGGTTCCTCCCCTAACTGAGAGTACTCCAGTCCCCTTGCATCACAAGAGATTTTCATTATAACCACTTCATGATTACAATCACTTATGCTTCTGCATAATACTTTTACACCTGCTCAGACCAACTGTCTGAGACTTCCTTTTCCTAGAGCACATGTCTAAGACTTTCCCTTGCTCACACCTTCTGACCGAGTCACCTACTCCAAGGTCTTCTGGTTGAGACTTCCCCTTGTTTAGAGCACATGTCTAAAACTTTTCTTACTCACGTCCTCTGGGCGAGCCACCTGCTCTTCTGGCCATTGAGACTGAGACTTCCCTTTGCTCAAGCTCTCTTGAGACTTCTTGCTCACACCCCTCAGACGGAGACTTCCCCTCTGCTTAATCAGACTAGCTGAATAATACTTTCACAACTCAAGCACTTAAGCAATGAGACTTACGTGGCTTAAGCATCTTAGCTCAAGACTTGTTGCTTGAATCCCAATGAGACAAGACTTTTTGCTTAAGCACATAGCAAAAGACTTAATCTAAACTACTGAAGGCTCAGCAGAATAGAGAACAAGGTGTACATGATGCAAGCATCAGAGGTACAAGAAATCACCATAACAAAGACCTAAAGCTCTTAATATTTCTAAGATATTTAATGATAAGAAATCTTAAGGCTTTTAAAATTACAACCTAAAAGAGAAAATCTACATATTACATTAGAGTTGATAATTGCTTGATCTTGTTACTCCTTCATCAGAAGAATCCTTGTTAAGATTCAAACTTGAATCTTTAGCCATATATACAGCCTTTGCAGAAACTAGATGTTGAGGAAGTGACTTGATCAAGTGTCTTTGCCTTTACTCCATAGTACAAGAGACGTTGAAGATGGATGCAAAGCAGATTCTGAATCCAGTGTGTAACACGTTTAACCTTTGAGTATTCAAGAGGTTTTGTACTAATAGAGCCGTTGGGAGAAGACGTCCGTAGAGCATGTCAACCTTTCTTGAGCCTTGTAATCTTGTAAACTCTAGCTGACAAGCTGATAAAACAACATAACTTACTTTCTGCAGTACAGATAATCCATAGCTTTTTCACCAACTCTGAATGGTACCAGATGCTAATATACAATTACCAAGTGTAGTAACTCATCTGAATGCTGAGGCCTTCAGCTCAGAGTCTACGCCAAGCCACACTAGCAATTGTTCTTCAGACTCTACCACCAGAAGCTAGCAATGAAGCAACTCCCAGGCGTGTCTAAGTAAAACAAAATTTGATTATTTATGTACAAGAACAATAACTTGCATAAATAAAACACACATCCAATAAACCATTGTTCTTTTAATACGTTTGTTATCATCCAAACTAAAAGAGAATATGTCATGAACAAATCTTGTTCTAACACTCTACTTCGTCCTTGCCTTTTGTCGAACCCTTGTCTTTCCTGTACCAACAATGCTTAGAGAAGTGACCCCACTTTTCACAATTATAGCACTACACACCTTTTTTTTTTCTACTTTGTCTTTCTGATAGGAATTTCTTTCTCCTTTTTCTGAAGATTTAGAAGTTCTATCATCGATCTTATTCTTGTGAGGATTCGACCAAGATTTCTTGGCCTAACTCTTGTCGATTTTTCCTTTGAACTTGTTGGAACCACCGTTCTTCTTCCATGACTGAGCTTGTAGTGCTTGTATCGAGTTTTGAACTTCTTTCCTTTCGACAATCCTAATCTCATGCGCCTCCAACGAACCAACCAAATCTTCTAGTTTTAGGGTTTCAAGATTGTTGGATTATTGAATATCAACGATAACATGATACAAGTGAGAGGTCAACGAACGCATTACCTTCTGAACTATCATCTTATCAGTTAGGGTTTCACCACAACCCTTCATGAGGTGGACGAGTTTCTGCACCTTCGACATAAAGCCTGCAATCTTTTCGTCTTCTCCTATCGACAATAATTCATATTATCATCGTAAAGTTTGCAACTTGACAATATTGACTTTCTCGCCTCCTTCATAGTACTTGAAAATAATATCCCATGCCTCCTTCGTCGATTCAGCATGAGTGATTCTTTTGAAATTAGCCGCATCAACCACCGATTGGATGTAAAACACCGCCTTGCAATCCTTCTTCTTAGCATCCTTGTGAGCGGTTCTATGTGTGTCCATTGCATCTTCACCAAGCACAGGAACACCATTAGTAACCATTTCTAGGGTTTCATGAAAGTTAAATAGAGATTGCATCTATTTTCTCCATTGAAGCCAATTCTTTCCGTCAAGAGTTGGAAGGGAGTTTGGTAAATTTCTTTTACCATTTCTTTGCAGCGGTTGATCAACAACAACCCACGATCCCGGAAACACGATCTCTGACGTGTGATTCTTGAAAACACGATCAAGAATCTAACTGGAGTTCTAGATACCAATTTGTTAGTGCGTGAGGCACTTTTAGTGAAGAGAGAAAGAGAGAGAATAAGAAAATAAGGATTGATATTATTGAATGAATAAAACTAAATTACAAAGTGTCTATACACCTAAGTGACTTGACTACTAAGTAAAATAACAAACCCTAAATCCTAATTAGCTTTGGGCTTGGGCTATATAATTCATCTTGGATTATATCTAATATCTCAACACCACTTACTTCCACATACTTATGCACAACAAAATATTATGTACAACAAAACATTATTTGCCACTTAATGCCACTTACTACATCCTACGTTTGAAAACCTATAAAGCAGTTTAAAAAAATCAGGTTGTAACAGACAAAAATGAGAAAAAAACATCATATGAACGATAAATCATACGCAATGTAAATCATTAGATAAAAGATTATACTAATTGTAATACGTATTTTGTAGCCTTAATTTGTAACGAACTATGGCGAGATCATTAAGGTTTTGATTCTCCAACCTATGTGATAAAATAAAAAAAAAAGTTTTAAAATACATATTGACATTGTACCAAAATTTATAATTATTATTAACTAGTTTTACCTCGCAACACTTCATCTTGATTACTACAGTTGTTGTCCTTTCAAAACTACCTTCAGAACTTTTGAATTATCTCATCTCAGTAGTTAATTTAGTTCTCAAGTCCTTACTATCATAACCATACTTTTCAATGACATCCAAAAGCCCTTGGGTGGTGGACTTATGTTTTTCATATTCTAGATTGAATCTACAAGATGGATTTAACAAATAACCAACAACATGAATATTGTTGCGAAGTTGTGCACCCCAACGGTTATCTCAATATCCTATGTTGCTTTATACATAGCTTGATAGAGATATCCCATATCCGGTTTATCTTCACTATCAACATTACCTAACACATGTACAAGTGGTTCTTTGATTTTCACTATGTCAACACATGTATACCAAAAACTTGAGTCTAAGACTTATTCCACAAATTTCTTTGCCTTGACATCTTTGGAATAAGTTGTGGCGGTTCATTCTTTGGATGTTACCATGGCTCTAAGTGCATCTTTATAAGCCAAAATACTTTGCAAAATAATTAAATTAGTAACAAAGCAGATTGGAGCAGGAAAAAGTATTTCTCTTCCACATGTATTTTGTCTTATCAATAAAATGAAAAACAATGATTATATACGTATTTGGTAAATTTGAAGCATGTGACACTGCCCCACTTACTTCCTCTAATTTCCCCGTGTCTTGCAACATTAAATTAATATAGTGTGTTACACAAGGAGAAAGACTTAATGCATAACTTTTCACTACAAATTTATCTTTCAATTGTCGTGATGTGTTCATTTGATTTTATTACTACCTTCATTTTAAAATGAGTGTCGTCTAAGGTTTTTGCACATAGATTAAGAAATGCAATGGTATTGTCATAAGATGTTACATTTTTACTAATTTATCCCTATTTATGCCTTGGAAGTAGTGTAAAGAGAAATAATTAAAGGATATGATTGGAAACGTAACAATCATTTCAACATTGAAAAGTGAGAATGACAGTCATTTTGAAACAAATTTTATTGTTAAAATGATAGCCATTTTGAAATGGAGGGAGTATAACTTATGTGGAATGCTTATTTCACCAACTGATCACTAATCATTTAACCTTTCAATCTAATCTAGAAACTGGTAATATGCCAAATAAAGTTATATTAGAATAACAAGTGACAATAATCAATGTTTTTCAACCAACACTTCATTAATTAAACTGGTAAAGAATGAAGTTTTAATTGAAGAACTACATGCATTAAACCAAATTCTAACTTTCAAACAGGGAGATACGTCGAATTCAAAGAAGAAAGCTCGTAAAAAAATGATCAATGTAATTTGTTTTCTAACATAATTGAATTTGTTATATTTTTAATTTCTAATTCAATTAGAAAAGTTATTTAGTTAGTGAGGGGTTGGTAAAACACGCAAACCACATATGACACAATAAACTCATCTTCTAGGTCATGTTGGCTTAACGTAATGAAAGTTTCAATGTGCATGGTATATCATAAAAATAACAAAAACATCAAACATAACACAAACATTTACAATACATGAATTCAACAAACATCAATAATATAACATACACAATAACTTACCTTAAACAACAACATACCTTAACAAAAACACACCTTAATAACAACATACAACTTTTATCAACAAAAACAAAATCATCAATAACATACAAATTTTATCAACAACAACATACCTTGACAACAAGGTACAACTTTTATCAACAAAAACATACCTTAACAACAACATACAACTTTTATCAACAACAACATACCTTAATATTTACATATAACTTTTATCAATAAAAACAAAATCATCAATAACAACATACCTTTACAACATGGTACAAGTTTAATCAACAACAACATACAACTTTTATCAACAACATGCCTTAACAAAAACATGCAACTTTTATCAACAAAGACAAAATCGTCAATAACATACAACTTTTATCAACAACTTACAAATTTTATCACTAAAAACAAAATCATCAATAACATACAAGGTGAAACATCAAAACATAAAAGATATCACAACTCATAACATAAAATGTGGAAAAATCCACGTATTTGAAATGTTAAGAGGAAGTGGAAGAAATGAGTTTCGTGTAACACCTTTCCTTAATCCATAAGAATTAAAGAAGAAATGTTTGAATTTTGTGAAGAAATGGCATGCAACCGTTCATGGAGATTACGATAAGGTGTAAGGAAGATGTTAGGATTTTGTTTTATGAGAGAGACAGTTGTTCTGTCTTGAACGAGAGAACATTCTCTTAAATATAGATTATACTTTTCACCACAATTGGTAAAATGGACCGTGATGAAATGTAGGCACATTTCACAACGATTTCTATTTTAAACCTTGGTGAAAGGTTTTATAATTTTAGTATAAATATAAGATTATAAGTGACACACCCATTTTGTAACAAAAAAAAAATGCTGGTGCTGGGATTCGAAGCCTGTAAGCCTTAACATATCACATCACCAGAATCAATTATGGCTGAAAATCCACCAAATCGTCCTCTTAAGGACTATGTTGTTCCATCGCAAGAGGAACCACACAATAGCAGTGTTGCCCCTGCCATCGACCGAAACGATTTCGAGTTGAAACCTTCATTGCTATAAGCCGTACAATAGAACCAGTTCTCTGCTAGCCCTACGGACGATCCAAATCTTCATTTATTCGTGTTTGTGCAGTACGCAGACACACTGAAAGCAAATGGTGTTAGGCCCGAAGCCATAAGAATACATATTTTTCTTTTCTCTCTAAGAGATATAGCTAGAGCTTGGCTCCAGTCTCTACCATCCAACTCTATCACTGCGTGGGATGATTTGAAGAAAGTCTTCTTAGCACGATACTTCCCACCTAGCAAGACTGCTATGCCAAGAGCCCAAATCAACGGATTTAGGAAAAAAGACAATGAATCTCTTTTCGAAGCTTGGGAAAGATACAAAGACATGTTGCGGCTTTGTCCACATTATGGACTTGAACAATGACTGATTATCCTTACTTTCTACAATGGTATTCTATACAACACCAAGCTAAACTTGAACGCTGTAATTGGAGACACTCTAATGGACAAACCCTATGAAGATACCTATCAACTCATTGAAAACATGGCACAAAACCACTTCCAATGGGGAGGTGAGCGAACTCCTACAGAGAAACCTGCTACAAAAACCGGAATGTAAGAAGTTAATGGCATATACCATGTCAATGGATGCGCTTACTCAAAAGATTGAGAGTTTGATAGTAACTTTAACAGCTACCGTAGCTGCTGTGACACCCAACTGGGAATTATGTGGAACCCCTGGGCATAACAATGCTGGCTGGAGGAACCATCCTAATGTTTCCTATAAGAGCAAAAATGCATTGTTCGCTCCAAACCCAGCATCTGCTGTTCCTCCAGGCTATTAAAAAGGAGCCCCCGTTACTCCTCAAGCACCTAGAAAGTCCAATGTTAAACTGTTGTTAGAGAACTTCATCGCAACCCAAACTCAATAATACAAAGAGTTTGCCAACCAAAACGCTCATACAAATGAGCTAATGAAGTAAATGTCAAGTAAGATTGATGCAATGGCTACCCATACCAAAATGTTAGAAACCCAAATTTCTCTAGTATCCCAACAACAAGCAGCAACAGTAGCCCTAACTGGAGTATTTCCTGGTCAACCTCAACCTAACTCGAAAGGTCATGCTAATGCTATCACACTACGAAGTGGGACTGAATTAGATGGGCCAGTAGATCCAAGATTCCAAAATCCACCTATGTATCAGAATTCTGGAAAAAAAACTGAAAAGGTGACGCATAATGATCAATTAGATAAACCAACTGACAATGAGGAGGATGACAAAAACAAAGAGGTCGTAGAGAAAGAAAAATCATATGTGCCTCCACCACCATATAAACCACCTATCCCTTATCCTCAAAGACTTGATAAGTCTAAGAACGAAGGGCAATTCAATAAATTCGTAGAGCTACTGAAACAGCTGAATATCACAATACCTTTCACAGAATTACACAAATTCCTTCCTATGCTAAGTTCCTTATAGAGATCCGATCTAATAAGAAAAAGCTCAAGGATAATGATACATTTACACTTACTGCTGAGTGTAGCACTGTAATTCAAAATAACATGCCTCTGAAACTAAAAGATCCAGGTAGTTTTTCCATACCATGTGTGATCGGAAAGTGTGTCATAGACAAAGCACTATGTGACTTAGGAGCTAGAGTTTGTTTAATGCCCATTTCTATATGTGAAAAAATCAAATTAGAAGAAGTAAAACCGACGAGAATGTCTCTCCAACTAGCCGACCGTTCTGTTAAATTTACCATAGGTATGCTCGAGAACATTCCCATACGCATAGGTCAATTCTATATTCCTACAGAGTTTATAATAATGGACATAAAGGAGGATTCCAACATTCCAATCATATTAGGAAGACCTATTTTGGCCAGTGCTGGCGCCATTATAGACGTGAAGAAAGGAAAGCTAACCTTCGAGGTTGGTGAAGAGAAAGTTGAATATATTCATTCACAATTCCTAAAGGCACCAGCTATAGATGATTCTTGTTGTTCCCTAGACGTCATCGACATATGCATAAGAGAAATAGAGAAGGAATCATCTAAGTATACTGAAGTACTAAAGATTACAGCACCTCTTATATTAGTAGATGATAATTGGTGTGAATCATACGTAGATGATAGTTTAAGGGAACATTTACCACTAACTTTAAATCCTATGCCTTGCCCAAAGAAACCTTCTGTAGAACTTAAAACACTACCCAAAAATCTAAGGTATGAATTCCTAGATACAGAGCTTGAACGCTCTGTAATAGTCATCGCAGACTTAGGACAGATAGAAACCGAGAAATTACTACATATCTTAAGGAAATACCCTAAAGCTCTAGGCTATAACATCTCAGGTCTAAAAGGGATAAATCCCTCTGTATGCATGCATCATATTATGCTAGAGGAAGACCGCAAAACCTCTATAGAACATTAAATAAAGCCACTCGTAAAGATTACTTTCCTTTATCTTTTATTGATCATATGCTCGAACGGTTGGCTAAACACTATCATTTTTGTTATTTAGATGGTTATTCAGGATTCTTCCAAATTACTATTCATCTCGATGACCAAGAAAATACCACCTTCACTTGTCCCTATGGTACATTCGCCTATCGACGATTGCCATTTGGACTATGTAACACTCCCGCAACATTTCAAAGATGCATGATGACGATCTTCGCAGATTTTCTAGATGACATCATGGAGGTATTTATGGATGATTTTTCCGTTTGTGGGAATAGTTTTGAAAGGTGTCTAACGAACCTAGAAATGGTACTTGAAAGATGTGTAAAAGTTAATCTTGTACTCAATTTGGAAAAATGCCATTTCATGGTCCGACAAGGAATAGTACTTGGACACATAGTGTCTGACAAGGGGATTGAAGTCGATAAAGCTAAGGTAGAAGTAATAGAAAACCTTCAACCTACGAAAAAACTTTAGAGAAATACATAGTTTCTTAGGACATACCGGTTTTTACCAAGGATTCATAAAAGATTTCTCTAAAATAACCAAACCACTAACTGGCCTGTTAATGAAAGATGCTGAATTCATCTTCGACGAAAAATGCTTAGAGGCGTTCCAACTATTAAAACATGCTCTGATTATGGCACCCATTATGCAACCACCTGATTGGACTATACCTTTTGAGATAATGTGTGAGGCTAGTGACTATGCCATATGCGCAGTCCTAGGAAAACGAAAAGAAAAAAAGCTTCCTGCAATTTATTACGCAAGTAAGACCTTAGATGAAGCGCAAATGAACTACGCCACCATAGAAAAGGAACTCTTAGCCGTCGTTTTCGTGTTAGATAAATTCCGTTCCTACATAGTAGGAGCTAAAATAATTGTCTATACTGACCACGCCGCAATTAGGTACCTATTGAGCAAAAAGGATGCCAAGCCAAGACTCTTAAGATGAATCTTGCTACTATAAGAATTCAATTTAGAAATTAAAGATAAAAAGGAACCAAAAATGCTGTAGCCGATCACTTATCTAGACTTGAGAATATAAAAGCCGAACAAGTACCCATCAACGATGATTTCCCCTATGATCGACTTGTAGCATAATTAGAAAGTAACAAACTGAATGCTCTCTAATTTATAATGACGTAGAAATTAATGAAGTTGTGGAAGTAGTATTTACTAAAACCACTGTGCCATGGTACACTGACTTTGTCAACTACCTAGCAGTCGGAGTACTTCCACCAGAATTAACCTACCAACAAAAGAAAAAATTCTTTCACGATTTAAAACATTACTACTGGGATGAGCCCCTTCTTTTCAAGAGAGGCACCGATGGTATTTTCCGTCGCTATGTCCCCGAAGAGGAGATAGACAACATCTTATTCCATTGCCATGCTGCACCCTATAGAGGGCATGCAAACACGTCTAAGACTTGCGTAAAGATCTTACAATCCGGCCACTTTTGGCCTAACTTATGGAAAAATGTCCATACCGCAGTTATAAATTATGACCAGTTCCAACGCACTGGAAATATCTCTGGACACGACGAGATGCCACTGAAAAGTATCTTAGAAGTGGAAGTCTTTGATGTGTGGGGTATATATTTTATGGGCCATTTCCTATATTATTTTGGTAACAAATACATACTCGTTGTTGTTGATTACGTTTTGAAATGGATTGAGGTTGTAACCTCTCATACAAACGATGCATGAGTCTTCATTAAACCTTTTAAGAATATCATTTTTCTCAGATCTGGTGTGCCAAGACTCGTCATTAGTGACAGTGGCTCCTATTTCAATTCAAATAGCTTTGGAATACTGTTGCTCAAATATGGAATCCGACACCGAGTAGCGGAACCTTACCACCCTCAAACGAGTGGACAAGTTAAGATTTCCAATAGGGAAATTAAGAAAATATTAGAGAAAACCATTGCAATTTCTAGGAAATATTGGTCTGCGAAACTTCTTGAGGTTCTGTGGGCCTATAAAATAGCCTATAAGACCCCAATCGAAACCACTCCATTTAAGCTAGTTTATGGTAAATCATGTCACCTGTTCGAATTAGAACATAAGGTTTATTGGGCCATTAAGACTCTTAATGTGAATTATATAGCCGCAAGAGAAAAGAGAATTTTAGACATCCATTAACTAGAAGAACTTAGATTAGATGGCTATGAGAATGCCTAAATTTATAAGGAAAGAACTAAACAGTGGCACGATAAACGCATAGCAAGGAGAGATTTTAATGAAGGTGATATAGTCTTTCTCTTCAACTCTCGACTGAAACTATTTCCAGGCAAACTTCGTTCTAGATGGTCCAGACCTTTTGAGGTTATAAAAGTATTCCAAAGCGGAGCCGGAGAAATAAGAGGCAAATCAAAAGAGACATTCATTGTAAACGGACAGTGACTTAAGCACTATCATAGTGTAGAAAACAAAGATTATTACGTAAATTAAAAACTATAAGAGTTGCCCGCTCTTTCACAAAAATAGTTCTTTTAGAATAGTGTGAAGCTCCCAACATTAAATGAAGCGCTGCGCAGGAGGCAACCCACAATTTTAAGTTTTAGTCTTTATTTCCCTTTTTGTTCCAACAAATATTATTAGTGGTATATCAATTTATTGTTCTGACAACTACTAACTTCATTTATGTCTACTTTCAGGCTCACATAGCATAAGCTAACCTTTCACACTAACTTTAGAGATGCAGCCCGTAGACAACATGGAGATTGTTTTCAAGAACGAAGCCCAGAGGTGGCGTTTTGAGGTCCTTGCTCTGAGAGATATGGAATTATCCATTTACCCTAATGGACCTACCATGACAACCTTAGGTATTAAGGACAATGTGATGTACTTGCTTAGCCAGATAGGCTGGGAGAATTTTGTTGTGAGGAGAAGGTTTAATAGTTACCGTAGGCTGACCCTTGAGTTTCTAAGTTCTTTCTTCTATGATCCTAACAGAGGGTTAGGGTTCTACAGAGGCTTAACTACATTTATACTGTTTGGGACCAAATACCGTTTCACACACCGTGAGATGTTTGACCTTCTAGAATTTCCTAGTGGCCCTGATATGTTCACTATAGCTCAGGAAGATATCTTCATGGAGCTTGAACTTGATTTCTTCTGGGGAAGTATTGCTGGAAACCATCACCCTGAACCGAACTCCATGTATTCTGAGAATATCCATAGCCCAGCTTCCGTTACTTCCGTAAGATCTTAGCTCACACCCTATTTGGGAAAGAGGAGAACATCACCTTAGTATTCAGAGATGAATTGTTTATTATGTTTTGTGCTTTCTAGTCCATACCTGTGAATGCTGCAACCTTTATGCTAGCCAATTTAGATAGGATTGCACGAGACACCCATGTACCTATCCGTATATGAGGCCTGGTTACCATGATTGCCTTAGCTATTGGCCTTAGATACCCACTTAACCACTTAACCACCTTAGGAGGTATCCGACCCATGCACATTGCTTTCTGCTTTAACCGTGGCCTTATAGGGAATCTAGTACCTCAAGAGTTTGAATTGTTGATTAATAATGAGGTGGTTTATCATTTTACATTGCCAAACCATGAGAGGACTAGTGTGCACAATAGAAACAACTGGCTTTATGACTTGGAAGGTCAAAGTGAGTCAGCTACTCCACCTGAGACCCCTCAAGTCTATGAAAACCGCCATGTCCTTCTCTCTGATGTTGCTTTACTCGCCTCTGCTGTTCACGCCGTGCCTCCTACGGATTACACTGTTGCAATTAACGCTCTCAAGACGGGAGTTGCTACTCTTAGAGTAGAGTTCACTACTCTGCGGGTGGATTTCCTTGGTTTCATGGACGTTGAAAGCTCCAATGGTTTGATAAAATTTTGGTAAAACATATTGTTGATAAAGATGAAGAAATCTGGCCATGAACAAAGATGTTGAAGAAGATGTCTCAACCTGAAGACACAACATCCTGGATTAATGTACGGATTTAGCAGGTTTTAGATTTGTAACAAATCTGCCCAAGAATTGATGCGTTTTTCAGAAATGGATCAAGGATCAAAGATATGAAGCCCAAGACAGCTGAAGCCTATATAAGAGGACTTAGACCTAGGGTTTTAATATACTTTTTGTAACCTAGTTCTTGCATGTAATATAAGGGTTTAGGTTTTTGAGAGTCGTTGGCTCTCTAGGTCTTGTAAGTCTCCCTTTGTATAGTTTGATGCACTGTGGTAGGCATAGGTATCAAACAGATCCAGAAGCCTTTAGGTAATGAATTGTGTATTGTTCTTGGATGAATCTTTGAAGAAAGTCCGAGTTAGCTTGTTAGTCAAGTATATTGGATAGAACGCTGTATTGATAGAGATGAATCAGTTTCAAGTGACTGTAATTGTGGTAGATCACATGTTGTGATTAGAGGAAGTGAGTTGTGATTCTCTTATTGAAGATGGGGTTCTTTGATAAAGATTTCATTGGGTAGTGATTAGGAGAAAAAGTTGTAAATGGGGGAGTTTAGCTTTATAATAATACTATAGATAGTGAAGTCTTCTTCCTGGATTGGTATCCCCCAGAGTAGGTGAATTGTACCGAACTGGGTTAACATATCCTGTGTTATTTATCATTTTGCAACTTAAAGTTCTGCTTGTTCTTGACAAACATGTCGTAACAGATGTTGTAACATCTGTTGAGACTTTTTGTTGATATTTAGAGGTATCAACGGTTTTGTCCTTCTTTAAGAATTATGCAGAACAATGTATTGACATGTGTTAGGACATCTGCTATTTGCTATGCCAGAATTTCAATTGGTATCAGAGCAGGCATCCTGTCTATTTCTTGATGATATTTTTGGGAGATACTTTCTGGCGTTTTAAACAAGGAGGAGTTTTGAAGATCAGATCATCAACTCAGACATACTCAAGGGTATTAATGGATGGGATAGATGTTCTGGATCGAAGGCAACAACCCGGTGGTTGTTCATAGTTCTGAGGAGATTCTACAACAACTGTAGGAGAAGTGGCTAGTTCTCTTGTTGGGGTGTCTTATAAGATGTTCTAACATCTTATTAGGGCAAGTTGAATTTGTTCCTTGGTGGTTCCGCTACATAGGATTCTGATGGAAGAGCTCTGGAATTTATGGGATTCTGGAGTTGTTACTGAAGACAGATGGTGAAAGATCTCGATCGTCGACCTCTATATTTGAAGATATCTGCATCTTTTTATTCCAAAGTAAGGAGCGATGGAATGGAGAGAGTTGTTGGTATATGTCTGTTGTGGTGACTTGGTACTTGGAAGCTTGGTTCCATTGTGCAGTTTGAAGTCAATTGAAGAGAAGGGGAGTTGAGATTAGGTTTATCAAGTTCTTGCTCTAGGAATTTGATAAATTATTGATCGGCTAAGTTGTCAAAGATACTTGACAATTCTCTCAAGTCCACTCATAAAGGCATATCAGTCATGCATCTGGAGTTTTCTAGTTATTCTTCTGACTAGAGGGTGTTTCTACGAAACATAAACCTGAAGAAAGTGGAGGTGATTTATTTTCACCGTCCAAAAGTGCAAGGAAGGATTCAAACTTTTTAATCCTAAGGATGAATTCAATCTGAAAGGTGATTTCAGAACTATTGAGGTAAATAGGATTCGTTCAGAGAGAATCCTAGTTACTTGAGTCAAGGGTGGCAGCCTTGGTATCTCAACACTTTGTGTGTCAAGAAAGATACTTGCAAAGATTGAATACTTGATAAGTGTTCATAGAGTGATCTGTTGGAGTATGGCTTCAGCAGTGAAGCAGGGTTTTGAACAAGGATTTAAGATCAATTGCTATCTGTGATATTCACAAGTATTTAATTGATTATCCTTGTACGTGAAGTTCAAGATTGATAATGTTCAACACGATGTTGAAACATCTTTTCATCTGGATTTGTGCAGAATCATGGGAGGGGTCTTGTATAAGCTTTTGGATCTATTTCTCTTGGGTGTTGACCTAAGAATCTGCTTCAGTTTGGTGTGGCAGAAGCATCTGATCTCTGGAGAGTTTCCTGGCAAGAAACTGGTCTAGACAATGGTGATGTTGAAGATGAAGAAGAAGACATCATAATCTTGATGAGTAGTTCTTGGATTAGTTTATTTCTGATCTAGTGTTCCAGTTGTTACTAGAAGCATCTGGTGTGTATCTGGAAAGTCTCCTGGCAAGAGACTTGGCCAGAATATGGTGCTGGTGATGGCACAACTTGGGCCAATTTATTTCTGATCTAGGTACATAGGAGCATGTGATCTTTCTTATCTTGGAGGTCAAGGATAAATGGCAGTTATATCTGACTTTCTACAGACTTCTCTACTTAAGGAAAGTGGCATTCTTTGGTATGACTGTGGTGTAGTCTATGATTACTTCTCTTCTGAAGAATCAGACTTGGCTTGTTGAGTTCTTTGGAGTTGTGATGCAGATATTCATCAAGGTGTGAGCTTGAATTGAATACATGTGATATGATTAAGCAGGATGGAGATTGTCTACTCAAACTTGGTTGTTGAATCAAGTCTATGAGAACATGGAACTCTTGTTCTGTAATAGGGAGGAGGTTCTTCTAAGTGGTAGAAGGAAGGGCTAAATTCCTCAGAAGGATGTCTGATCAGATGTTATGACATCAAGCAGAAACTTTAGGGTCTTAGTTGATGTTGTGGCGCATCATCGTAAGATAAGTTGATCTTCTCAGAAAGAAATGGAATCAACACTTCAAAAAGGTCTATCTTATGCAGTTTGCGGGAGTTATGGAAGGAGAAGATGTTACATGTCTAAGGCTTGGTGGATCCAAGATGGCTTGCTATGGAGCAAGTAGATCATGTAACTTGAAGATTAGGTTTCATTGGTAGATCAGAAGATTATCTGAAACTCTGAAGAAAAGTTAAGATGAATAAAACAGTGGCATTTGGTTGATCTTTATTATGCATTCAAGTAGGGTGCTTGGAACTAATTACTCTTGGGAAGAAGCGTAGTTGGTTGAAGACGAAAGGAGGTTCTAGTTCAGTCTATCTTGGAGCTTGTGGTAGAAGTTCTAAGATGCTTATGGAAGATTACCTTCTTTTAGTGGATGAGAGTTTATTTCTCTCTTTGGTTATCTGGAGTTCTTGTTGATCAAGCTGGTGGCGCAGTATTATTTGAAGATCTTCAGTTGGATTACTATGCAGATAGTAAGTCCAGGGGTGGAGCATATCAAGAACCATGTTGGTTGGTGTCTATGATATGTGAAGGATGTCCTAACTGATGTTAGAACATCTTCTAGGTTGGTTATCCTTGGAGTAGGGTGCTAAGTTCTGAGTGTGGAACTTGACACTCACATCTGGTCTAAGAGGTATGTATCTTTTCGTACGGGAGAATGATGAGTAAAGGTCTGTCTTGGAAGTCTGATGTGAATATGACATGCTAGAAGTGGATCAGTTGGGTGCTTGTGGAGCAAATGAGCTGAGAATTTCTGGAGCATGTGTTTGATGTCCTTCAAGTGTGAAGAACATCTGGGCGAGCTAGCAAACTAAGGGCTCTGTATGTCTCTTTGAGGAATGTGAAGCATTTAGATTCAATTGGGTTGTATCTCAGGGAACAAGGATATCTATACATGAGAACTTAGGAGGAATTTGTGTGGTGTATGAATGGTTTCTAGATGAGAGGGATCAAGGGTGATTTGGTCTCAATCCAAGAGTTTGTTGGTTATGGTACAAGGATGCGTTCCTGGTACTCTCACTATATGATCATGAAGTGTCATGGGATATCATGTGGCGATTTTGAGGTGTTTCTTGCTGAAGAAGCATCATTTGAGGAAGATAGGGGGAGAACTTCTGTCTGTGAAGTGTACTGGTGTGGTACATAGATTGCTTGAGGGCCAAGCATTAAGTGAACACGTTCAGTAGGTGTGTTGAACAGAGGGTGCACTCTTGAAGACATAGAGATGCGTCTTATGTTTTCCATTCATTTAGGGTATTCTTCTTGCAAAAGAGCACTGGTTATCTACGACAGGGGGAGTTAGACTTCTGTTATGGATATATGGCTGCAGAGGTGCAGATCGTTTATCAAGATTGTTTGTGGTTTCAAGCAGTTTGTGATAGATTGCCTCAGGTGAGGATGATATGTCGAGAATGATGTCTTGACATTGCCCTGCTGTTGCAGGTTGTGGGGGTATTGATCAATATAGAAGTTTTTAGTAGACAATGTCTAACATGATGTCAAGACATTGTTAATGACATACGGTGAAAGTAAATAGTCTTGTGGTCGGTGTGTCTTGGAGATTGGAGAACATGCGCGTGCAAAACATGTTCATCGTAACTTGCATTATTTTTGGACGGTTTTCTTCAAAGAAGAAACAATCAAAGAATTCTTGGCCAATGCACATTTGTTTTGGTGAAGTTACATCATTGGATTAATGATCTCATTGAATTGACCATCGTTATTTTCAATGGTTCGTTACATTCGAAGCAAATTTCTTGGGTATTTAAGGGAGTCGTTGGATCACTTTGTCTCAGGCTGTGTTTTCTTGTTTGTGTGTTCTAAATGTCTTTTGTTTAAGTCTGGATAAGTATTGGTTGGGTATGGGAATGTCTTGGCTACCTTTGCTAATTTTTGGCTAAAAAGGGGGAGTGCGAGTCACTGGTACAAGGGATGCATGTGTTGTTCTTGCAGTTTCTTTGCAAGGATATTGAACAAGATGTTTGTTTTATCATCTTGTCTATGTTTCCTTTGTGTCTTGTGATTTGAGTTAAAGAACTGGTTGTGTCTTGTGACTTGAGTTACATGCTCTATGTACTCAGAACTACGAAATCTACAACTGTTCACTGGAAGGGGAGTGTGTTTGATAGGAGTGTTCAATGTTCTTATGTTTCAGACTTCCTTCTTGTTTCTTTAGGAGTCTCAACTTCTGGACCTTTTTCAACTTCACTCATCCTGGGATTATTCTTCCTTTTTGGTGGGGTTATACGGACTCCTGGGAAGAGAGAGTTTGTGTTATCTTCCTCCTCGTGTACACCAACATAAATTTGGCATGCACAATATTCCAATCATAACCGCCACTCAGACTATAATAAGTTCAGGAGCTTCCTGGGTTTATTGTTCAAAAGGAATTTTAGCCAAAAATTGTCAAAAAGGGGGAGATTGAAAGCTCCTATGGTTTGACAAAATTTTGGTAAAACATATTGTTGATAAAGATGAAGAAATCTGGCCATGAACAAAGATGTCGAAGAAGATGTCTCAACCTGAAGACACGACATTCTAGATTAATGTACTGATTTAGCAGGTTTTAAATCTGTAACAAATCTGCCCAAGAATTGATGCATTTTTCAGGAATGGATCAAGAATCAAAGATATGAAGCCCAAGACAGCTGAAGCCTATATAAGAGAACTTAGACCTAGGGTTTTAATATATCTTTTGTAACCTAGTTCTTGTATGTAATATAAGGGTTTAGAGTTTTGAGAGTCGTTGGCTCTCTAGGTCTTGTAAGTCTCCCTTTGTATCATTTGATTCATTGTGGTAGGCATATGTATCACACAGATCCAGAAGCCTTTAGGTAATGGATTGTGTATTATTCTTGGATGAAGCTTTGAAGCAAGTTCGAGTTAGCTTGTTGGTCAAGTATATTGGATATAACGCTGCATTGATAGAGATGAATCACTTACGAGTGACTGTAACTGTGGTAGATCACATGTTGTGATTAGAGGAAGTGAGTTGTGATTCTCATATCGAAGATGGGGTTCTTCGATAAAGATTTCATTGGGTAGTGATTAGGAGATAAAGTTGTAAATGGGGGAGTTTAGCTTTATAATAATACTACAGATAATGAAGTCGTCTTCCTGGATTGGTATCCCCCAGAGTAGGTGAATTGCACCGAACTGGGTTAACATATCCTGTGTTATTTATCATTCTGCAACTTAAATTTCTGCTGTGTTCTTGACAAACATGTCGTAACAGATGTTGTAACATCTATTGAGACTTTGTGTTGAAATTTAGAGGTATCAACGGTTATGTCCTTGTTTAATAATTATGCAGAACAATGTCTTGACATGTGTTAGGACATCTGCTGTCTGCTATGCCAGAATTTCAGACGTGACTAATGAACAATTTAACCATATCTTCTAAGAAATTTACTCCATAAGAAGACATTTCCCATCTATCAGACGCCGTAGTGGCTAATTATATTTTGTTGTTACCGTCTTTTTGCTACCTTACGCTTAAATAGTGGGGACACTGGATTGTTTAAGTGTGGGGGAGGAAGTATTTTTCCCGCTTTCTAGTTTAGAATTTTCATGCTTTCTAATTAGAATTTCACAATTTTCTAGTTAATTTTAAAATTCTTCGTCGAGCTACCGACGTAAAACTAGCGCTATGTGGGAGGAAACCCACGATTTTTTTTTCATTTTTAATGCAAATTTTTAGTTCCATTATTATTCATATGAATTCTTCAATTTGTTCCATTTATATTTCGTTTTTACTTTATGATTTCAATTCATATTCCGATTGATTTACCTAATGCCACGTGCTGAATTATCGAACCTGACACAATTTTGGCCTTAGCATAACCAATGAAGCACTTAAAAACCTTTATTTTCATGCCTAAACTCAATTTTTCCGTACCCAAAGCCAACAACGGTCGCCAAAATGCTAAAGGCGTTCGCCATTAGCATGAAATTTGAATATTAACGTTTTAACACTAATGGCGGTCGCCATTAGCTTAATGGCGTTTGCCATATCAGTAAAGCGGCTGAATCCATTTTAAACCTCTTGCCACGTTTTTGCAACCTCTTCCATTCCTCTTAACTCCCTTTATCATTATTCTCTTAACTCCTCTCATCATTATTCTCTTAACTCACACTTCCCACTACCTCCATAACTTTCAACTTTCCATTCCAGTACTCTAATTTCCTTTAAAACCCTCATTCTAAACATTGCACTCTCACTCCTTCTCTATCACACATAACTTCTATCCATTCCTTTTTCTCACTCTTTACTCCATAATGCCTCCTAGAGCGGTTAGAGCACGAAGGGCAGAGGTAAAATTCATGGGAATTGCTTTTGGAGAAGGCGTAGAAGGAGAAGCACATAGAACAATATACATGAAGTTGTTCAATCACGAGGTCACGCCTATGAGGTATGCCGATGAACCCGCTCTGCGTAGTTTAGGCTTGATAACTAGTGTAAATTGGATGTTGGGAAATCTAGGAATAACAAACTTTTGAGCTTTAACTAGTCCTACATACGTTAGGCTTACCTATGAGTTTTTAAATTTGTTCAATTACTACACACCGGTAGGCACTAATCGCGCCTCAGGCAATGTTTGGTTTAAAATGTTTAATAGAGGCTACCAGTTTAGCCAAGACCAACTTGCCGACTTGCTGCAATTCCCACATGGGGATGGTTGGGCGTGCGAAGGACCCTTAGAGAGCGATTAGGCTGAGCACGCTTTCCGATTCTGGCGACAACTCATTGGTGAGACCACCGATTTTTAGAAAGGCCTAAAAGCCACCACTATCCATAACCTGACCAACTGTTATGTACATCGAATTTTAGCTAACACCATCTTTGGCCGGGAGAATAACGAAAGAGTGAATTCGAAAGAACTTTACTTTTTGTGTTGCGCACAGACACAAACATAGGTAAACCCTACACTATTCTTGCATGCACATCTACAGTCTGTTAGCATTAGGGTTGGCGGTCCCATTTGCATTGGAGGGTTAATAACATCCGTAACCCGTGTATTGGACCTAAGCGCTGAGTTGGCCACACTAGAGCCACTTGTTACACCCTTCCGGGATTTGGATGCCTGCCATAGTATGCGCTTAGTTAAGAAAAAACTAGATGATAGGTATCATTTGATGGTTAATAACCGAGCTGTTAGGAGTGTTATTCTACCTTGTTCCGCACGCACTAATGTGCAAGTCAGGAACAACTGGACCTATGTTCTGAATGCCCCAAAGCCTGGCGATAACCTTAACATTCAAGCTAATGAGGGTAATACCACTGATGATGATATTGATGCTATATAGCATGATGCTCCTGAGACTGACACACATCCACACACTGCACATGGTTTTGCTGATTCTTTTTGCAGGTACCTTAGACAGACATTAGTCCCGTGAAGAGTACGATTACACAGCTATTAAGACCGCTCTTGATGACTCCCTTTCTGAGCTGAGACACCAGAACAATGTTGACGATGAGCACGACCTGTTGCTTAGGAGTATGCAGACGCAGCAAAATGAGATAATGGCCACGATTTAACAGATTCAGGAGCAACAACATGATTATGCTGAGCGCACTGAGCACAACATGGGAGACCTGATCGAGCAAATGACTGGATTGCGTGTGAGGATGGCAGATATGCTGGAGTACATGCATCATGTGGGTGTACCACACCCTATACATGGTAGAGGCGACTTTGGACGAGCACGAGGTCGAGGCCGACGCTGAGCTGATCACCCAGATTATTTCACTCTTTTTCCACCTTGTACTGAAACATTAAGAACAATGTTTGGTTCAAGTGTGGGGGAGGAGTTTTATCGCTTTCTTTTTATTTTTACTCGCTTTCTAGTCAGATTTCCTTTTCTTAGATTAGTTTGTTTTTTTTTTCAATTGTTTGCGTATTTGGTCAAGTCATGTGCTGTCGAGTCTTGATGCATGATGTTTTTCACTTATTATTGAATTTCCCTGAAATTTTAAAATTTTAACCTCCAACAAATTTTTTGCTTTGATTCATGGCATGATACTCTAAGAGTATATAGGTTGTTTAGGCTATGTTAGAAAGACTTGGGAACATTTCAATAACATCGATACCGTCCTAACACCCTAAACTCCCTAATTATGTGATATCAATTTGAATACCCATTATGCCAAGACCTTAAGCTCTAGTTTTAAAGTAGCCCCTAACTAGTTTATATTAGCGGGCAACACCATCCTCAAGCACACACTAAGTGAGAAACCGATGCAAATAAGTGTAGGATCTATGGGCTAAATGAAAATAATTCTTAGAAAAAATGAATGATGAGATATGTTCCTTCTAGGTTGGGTGGTCCTCAACCGACCACTTAGCCTAACGGAGCAGACTCTTAAAGTTCAATGGATATAGAAAAAAAAAGGGAATGAACCAATGATAAGATCCTTAGATACTAACATGTTTACTTACCATGTATGTGCAAGGATAACGGGTTTAATGTGAATGCGCTTGAATGAAAATGGGTGAAAAAGAACAAAGAACCTAGGTTGAGTTATAATGGCATGATTCAGATTGGTTTACATCAGGGGGAGTTTTTGGCCGCGAATTGTGGATATGTGTCATTATGGTATCCTTGGTATTGATAGTTAGTACCTACCGATTTAGCATTAGTCACAACAGCCACATATGATTAGAGTCTCATTGTGCCTATGTTTCAAAGCTGTGTTTATTTCTTTTAACATGTTGGTTGATTGCTTAAGGACAAGCAATGGTCTAAGTGTGGGGGAGTTTGATAACGCGAAAACGTATCATGTATTTTGACTCGATTCACATGTTATTTTATGTCATTTTGTCATGTTTTGTTAGTATTATGTCTTGTTTTGTTTACATTTCAGGAACTATTCGATTATGGAGCGTCTATGCAAAGAAATCGAGAAAAGATCAAGAAGAGGAGGAAAATACAGAAAAACCCAACTTTCTGGTGCATGGCGTTCGCCATTGCACCTAACCACGTCATATGCCCACTTAAAGCTCATGGTGGTCGACATGAGCATAATGGCGGTCACAATTCAGTTACAGAGGTAGAATACATGAAGGCCCATTGTGACTGACTCTTCCCCACTTCCCTACTTTTTCTCAACTGATTCTGCACGTTAGGAGACAGTTTTGAAGCACTGGACCTCTATATAAAGGATGGTTTCCTTAGTTTTGAGCATCCAAGTATTGCGGGAAGCTCTGCCGTTTTTAGATTTAAGCATAAATTTGTATTCCAAAGTGATAATCGTTCATATTGAGAGATTATCACAACCTTAATATTAAGTTTCTATACTCTTGGAACGCAAGCCTGTCGGGATAATCAAGTTTATTTTTCCGTTCGTGCTATTTCAAGTCTTTCCGTCTTTAATTCAAGTTCTACATGTTTTTACATATTATTTATTTGTTGTTGTTTATCGTATTGTTTACCATGCTGTTTTTATCTGCCATTTCCATGTTTAGTTTGTCTAAGTTTAATTCCATATCTAGCTAAACGCATTTGAGTCTGGTATGTGAGGACCATCGTTTTCGACGGGACTCGTAATGAAATTCGACGAAAAACTTTATTAAATTCTGTTTTGGCTTTAGTTTCCAAGTTTAATTCAAATGGTTTTTTTTCACGAGAGTGAAAAGAAAACAAAGGTCCAAGTCGATAGCCTGAGAGTGTTAGAATTGGACCGGATAGTGGGAACTGGGCATTGATCCTAAATACAGTGAGAGCACTTTAGGTATCAATTAGGATCTAATTAGTTTTCAAAATATGCTTCTTAATTAAAATGGGCGAGCGAGAGCAAAATCCCATAGTTAGGAAGTGTGACTTTAATCAATAGCGCGAGAGTGTGAGATAAAGTATTTGAACTAGTATTTTCTACGGAATGAAATTTAACCATAAATTAATGCCAACGATTTACAGAGTCCCTAAGGTACACGAAATCCATATTCCGGCCTCTCTTTCTTGATATATTTCTTAATCTTTAATTTAATTTTCGTTTTAATTCCGTTCAAACAAAGTAATCACTAGCCTTAGCTTTACACAGTACCAATTGAATAACATTAGATTGATTATTAATCCTTGTGGGTTCGATATCATTAAAAACTACGCGATAGACTGAATACTTGCAATTAGATAATCTGATAGACTCATAAAGTCGCGATCAATAGGCGAGTACATTTGCTATCTTTTATTTTTTATTTTTTATTTTTAAAACAAAAAATCAAAACGAGGTCGTTTTTACTAAGAAAAAAAGCATTTAACCCATCGGATTTTTAAAAATTCGCCTAGTCTCCCATTTTTATTATTTCTGGTCGGTTCCCACCGGTTCAATAAATTAACCGATCCAGCAATCAGATCAGATTGGTTGCCTCTCCAGTTCCCAAATCAACAGGTCTGACATGTTGGTCCAGACCTGTTTTTAAAACACTGCTCGGATGTGACTTTGTCTCTTTGCTCTCCTTTTGATTCATACATGCATAACAAATATTACATGTTGGTTAGTCTAGATCTCTCCCACAATAAATTTACAATCCAAAAAAATATTCTTATCTAACTTTCTAATAAGAAATAAATTTATCTGAGAATATGTAACCCTACTCTTTATGTGATAAGAAACTCATCTATTTTCCTAAAATAATTATTAGATATAGTAAGATCAAAAGCTGACAAAAACTCTTAGATAGATTTACCCACCATATTTAATTCCCTAGTACTATACTCCCATGCACACCCTCAAAATCTCTTTCTACACTCCCTACATGTCTATTTAGATCCCTTCCTAAAAAAAGCTTCTCTCATTGGGGTATATCCTGAAGTAAGTGATGAAATCCAGACATCATGTAAATTTATCAATATTTTCATATGTTTTTAGTAGTAATTAGTGAATAATTACATGGTTTTAGAGCGAAATTTGGAAATATGTGAGTTTAAGACAAAAGCTGCCAAAAGAAGAGTAAAAGAAAAAAAATTCAAACAAGACAGCGCAACATCCTTGGCCGAGTGGGCCTTCTTCCTCTTGAAGATATTTTCGAGCACGTCCATGTTATCTACAAAACAAAATAAAAAGATAGTCATCATAAATATTGTGATTAATAAATGTAATCATAAAGATAATTCTTTCTTCTCACTAAAAAGGTATTTTCTCTTAAGGACAACGCCCGCTTCCACAATTGAGCGTGCATTAATATATATCCTTTTTTATTGTGGGGGAAGTACGTTCAAAGGTTTGACTCCCTCTTAATAAACCAAACACTCCCAAAACGACGCTAATTCATCCTTCAAAGATTCTTCCTCCATGGTCAAAGAGTTAGAGGAAAAGTCATATGTTCTGGTGCACGGAATAAATGTTGTCGGGCTTTGTATTTTTGAATCTTTTCTTTACATTTCATTAGCTCCAAACAAGGGGGTTGTGGAGGGAAAGACCTCTCTTTAGAGTGATTCCACAAGAAGAGTGAGCCTCTTGATTCAAGGGGATAACCAAAAAGTAATAGTCCTTAAAGTTTTTCCAACCCTCAAGGCAGACATAGAACATCCCCAATAACTGTCGAAGTGAGAGTAAACATTTTCCCCAAAAATTTCCGAAGTGTGAGTCACATTGAAGATACGAAAGAATAATTTCAAGGTCAAGACCTTTCCCCGATGCACACACCAATATTTGAACACTTTGACAAATGCTTAAGTCGTCGGGTGCAACTAAGCGGGGTTGATTCTCAAATGGTTCAACATTCCATCCTCGAAGGTGTTGAAAGGAAACTTGAATCCCTGTCAGGAAAATAGACACTCAAAGAAAGGCTTGTAACACCTTTTTGAAGGAACTACATATCCTTTTACTATGATCGACCAGGGAAATAGACCAATAAGAATACATTTCCACATCTTTGCAAGCATTTTCTAGTTTCTGAGTGTTGTTGAAGAAGGAAACTATTCCCAATAACTCCATCTCCACCTAGCGGTACAGAGCAACATCAATAGGCATAACGAGACCTTGAAGCTCCTTTCGAACCATGTTTTTCAACTGTCATGAAAAATATAATGGCTCTCATGAATCTGGGAATAATTCTAAAATTTTACGAGATCCATATCCTCCTTAATACTAGGCTCCTGCAAATCTAAAAGAATTAATAAAGAGACGAGTTATTAGTTCATCTCGGTGGGCCTTAACAAACTCAAGAGAAGAATGACCAACGTAAGTCTCCTTAAAAATGGGGCCAACAGAACCATTTATGTTTCCACCAGGATGGGAACATGAGGGTACACTGTCATCTTCAATAAAAACCCCACTAGATCCTAAAGTGTCACTAAGAATAATGAACATTGCGGTGGGTCGATTAACTTTAAAGGTGTGGTGTTCTACATTTATTGGTTTACTATTTTTGTAACGCCCTGTATAATATATCTCTAGAATAATACCATACAAGTGTTTTATTTGGTACTGACACCATCATAAGTGCCTAATGGCATAATTCACATACTTGACCATTTCTAATACATAATACAAACTATGGTACAAGACATGGAAATTAGCCAAAACAATAAAACTAAGATCAATATACAATATCCTCAATTGTATACAATAAATACACAGCAGAAAACTAAAACTGAGCTTCTCTTGAAACATCCAAGCCTAGCTCCACTTATAAATCAAACCTGCAAATACCTCCTGAAAATAATCAACAAGAGTGGGGTGAGATACATCAAATCTCAGTGAGTTCCCTACCTTATGGATTTTCTCGGCTTTACAGGGTTCTAGCCAAATCCTAACTCAAGTCAAGGGGAAGGGAAATGACCTTGAGTTCACAATCTCACACTATATGGAAACATGTCATGAGTCTGTTAACTCAAGAATCTCACTAATCGATAACCGTGCCAAGGCATCCCCTTTTCTCGTCCTCTTATACGTCTAGAAGTCGACCCGAGTCACAGATCCTTGCAATTTACTTGGCATACGAAATGGATTCGGGAACATGGGCCTGTTAGCCGTGAACCATCACTTCACATGGTCTGTTAACCATTACAAGTCTCTACCCTTAGGTTCCATTCGTACTACACGCAGGAATCAAACCTGCCAAGTACCATGCCTTGTTTCAGAGGAGCTCGAGACTCATGAAACTGCAACTCAAGTGAAATGGTTACGATTACATGATGACACACACAAACGTGATTGTATTCGACAATCACAAGGCCACATTCGCCTTAAGACCTCTTTTGTCTTTTCACAAAACCACAATGGTTAAATACACATATTCCATACTAGTGTTTCACTCTTTATATATCGTTCGATAATAGACACACACCTCGTCCCTTCACGCACGAGCGTTGTCAGACACACGCCTCGGCCCCTCATGCAGGAGCGTTGTCATTCAGAGTTTCTATTCACAACCTAGAATTATAAAATTTTTAACTATGCCATTTGTTTTGGGGTAAAGTTTCCTCACTCTTCCTAATTCATTTTAACATGCATATTTCTTTCATTCACAATTCACAATTAGATAGACATGGTATAATAAAAAATATTACAAGTAAACACATATAATAACGTAACACGTCAAACATAATCCACATAGTAGTTATCACACATTTTTAAGGCATACAAGACACTACTATCCTCTACCAAGCATCCTTGGTTAAATTATGGTCTCACATCACCATTCACTACCTTATTGGATTATCTTTCCAAAGGCTTTGGACTCGTATCAATCGGATTCCCGATTCTTGAGTTTTGGTGGAATCAAAAATACATACACTAAATTTCTATATTTTTCTTATCAATAGATATCATATAAACATTTTTCTACCTCACTATCACATAGAGCATTGAAATAACTTTCCAACGCTTCAAACGGGGACCAAAACGGACTTACGGTTCAAAAGTTATGAAGAAAACAAAATCTGACATGTTGGAAAAATTCTGTAACGCACAGGTTTGCTCGCGTCGACTCATGCATCGATGCAAGGGTACTATGATTCGACTCAAAATCTCATGAGTCGATGCATACTGCGCAGATTCTACTAAAAACTCAGTTTTCGATCGTTAAATGCCCTCCGGACCTCCGATTTCGATTCCATAAAAAGCCCCGGTCTCAGAATTCAACATACTACGAATTTTAACAACTAAAAGGCATTCCAACACATTTACCAAATTAATCATAGAGTTATCAAACATGGAACATTAGGTTTTTGTGGATACCAACCAACCCAATTCCAACCAAAACACCATCAAACACACAACCCAGTATAAACAGATTAATATACATATATATCAATCATTCTATACCATTTATACCTCATTTTATCCGTTAGATTTCATTGATTTGTAAAATTACTCATTTCCCCAAAATCTAACCTAACTCAAAATTCTAGAATACTACCACTAAAGTCTCTATCTAGAACCCACCTGGTAATCGAAGAGGAGGTTGAAGAAGATGTTGAATCTTAAAGATGATCCATAAGCTTTTCTTCTTCTTCGATGGTTTCTTCTTCTTCTCCCTTTTTCTTCTCTTTTCCTCTTCTATTCTTTTTTCTGTTTTTTCTTCTTTCTTCCTTTTTTCTTTCTCTTACCACACACACACACACACACACACACACACACACACACACACATATATATATATATAATACTTATTATATAATATAATCCAACAGGGTAAAATATCTCCAATTGATATTTTTTCATCTCAACCCAATTGATCAATTATTAGAGTTACCTTAAAATCCTTTCTCGAGTTAAAATAATTGATCTGTCTCTTTATTAAATAATTGATCTCTTCAGAGTTCATTAGTTGCTCTATTGATCCCAATTGACAATACTTAAAGTACTTAGACGATTCCATTAATCCAATTATCCAAAGATAGAGCGCATAAATACTCATCTGATCTCATCTGATATCCAATTGAGCACTTATATAATATGGGGTATTACATTCTCCCCCCCTTAAATTGAAATTCGACCCCGAATTTCCTTCGTTCAACAATAACCACAACTTGTATCAATGTCTTAGTTCCACAGTCAACTTTACTTCCGTTCAAATTCTGACGTATTCAAATTCCAACTTGATTTCATAGACTCAAATCCTTATTTTCACGAATTATCAAACTTCATGTCCTTAGTCATACTCTTATTCCAATATTGGGTTAACTTTCAACTTGCTCTTCCACAATTCCTCTGTTGTTCCATACAAAAGACTTGGTCGTGTTCTACCTTCGGAAAGAATGTATCGTTCCATATTCTTCTCTCGGGTCACAAACCAAACCGTAATATCTTATCTCGATTCATGATAACAAACACTTTACAAACCCTCATGAGGTAATTTGATGATTCCTTAACTTCATAGATTGTCAAACTTCTTACCAGTTTCATCTGGTCTGATGCTGTACATCGTACCCATCACATCCGATATTTCATCTCTTTCGTATCACCCCAAAAGGTAACACACTTAGAACAAAATCTTCTTATTTCCAATCTTATAATCAATTTCTCCTCCGATTCTTATAAATCCGACTGAGCCCCTTTCATTTGTCACCTTCCACTGCGCAACTCCAATTCTAACAATGGGATACCACAAATTCTCAAGCATTACCAAGTAGTTAACAGTCAACGGAGAACACACTTATCCACTGGGATCCTTACTAACCAACGGTACAAGAAACTTACTAACGTCCTATGGTAGAACAATTTCCTTGCCAACACACAATATCATAACATCTGTCCAATATTCCCCAGACGATCCAAGTACAGGAGTTACACTACAAGTGTTTTATTTGGTACTGACACCATCATAAGTGCCTAATGGCATAATTCACATACTTGACCATTTCTAATACATAATACAAACTATGGTACAAGACATGGAAATTAGCCAAAACAATAAAACTAAGATCAATATACAATATCCTCAATTGTATACAACAAATACACAGTGGAAAACTAAAACTGAGCTTCTCTTGAAACATCCAAGCCTAGCTCCACTTGTAAATCAAACCTGCAAATACCTCCTGAAAATAATCAACAAGAGTGGGGTGAGATACATCAAATCTCAGTGAGTTCCCTATCTTATAGATTCTCTCGGCTTTACAGGGTTCTAGCCAAATCCTAACTCAAGTCAAGGGGAAGGGAAATGACCTTGAGTTCACAATCTCACACTATATGGAAACATGTCATGAGTCTGTTAACTCAAGAATCTCACTAATCGATAACCGTGCCAAGGCATCCCCTTTTCTCGTCCTCTTCTACTTCTAGAAGTCAACCCGAGTCATGGATCCTTGAAATTTACTTGGCATACGAAATGGATTCAGGAACATCGGCCTGTTAGCCGTGAACCGTCACTTCACATGGCCTGTTAACCATCACAAGTCTCTACCCTTAGGTTCCATTCATACTACACGTGGGAATCAAACCTGCTAAGTACCATGCCTTGTTTCAGAGGAGCTCGAGACTCATGAAACTGCAACTCAAGTGAAATGGTTACGATTACGTGATAACACACACAAGCGTGATTGTATTCGACAATCACAAGGCCACATTCGCCTTAAGACCTCTTTTGTCTTTTCACAAAACCACAATGGTTAAATACACATGTTCCATACTAGTGTTTCACTCTTTATATATTGTTCGATAATAGACACACGCCTCGGCCCCTCACGCACGAGCGTTGTCAGACACATGCCTTGACCCCTCATGCACGAGCGTTGTCATTCAGAGTTTCTATTCACAACCTAGAATTATAACAATCTTAACTATGCCATTTGTTTTAGGGTAAAGTTTCCTCACTCTTCCTAATTCATTTTAACATGCATATTTCTTTCATTCACAATTCACAATTAGATAGACATGGTATAATCACAAATATTACAAGTAAACACATATAATAACATAACACGTCAAACATAATCCACATAGTAGTTCTCACACATTTTTAAGGAGTACAAGCCACTAATATCCTCTACCAAGCATCCTTGGTTAAATCATGGTCTCAAATCACCATTCACTACCTTATTGGATTATCTTTCCAAAGGCTTTGGACTCGTATCAATGGGATTCCCAATTCTTGAGTTTTGGTGGAGTCAAAACTACATACACTACATTTCTATATTTTCTTATCAATCTGTAGCATATAAATATGTTTCTACCTTACTATCACATAGAGCATTGAAATAGTTTTCCAACACTTCAAACGGGGACCAAAATGGACTTACGGTTCAAAAGTTATGAAGAAAACAAAATCTGACATGTTGGAAAAATTCTGTAACGCCCAGGTCTGCTCGCGTCGACTCATGCATCGATGCAAGGGTACTATGAGTCGACTCAAAATCCCATGAGTCGACGCATACTGCGCAGATTCTGCTAAAAACTCAGTTTTCGATCGTTAAATGCCTTCCGGACCTCCGATTTTGATTCCGTAAAAAGCCCCGGTCTCAGAATTCAACATACTACGATATTTTAACAACTAAAAGGCATTCCAACACATTTACCAAATTAATCATATAGTTATCAAACATGGAACATTAGATTTTTATGGATACCAACCAACCCAATTCTAACCAAAACACCATCAAACACACAACCCAGTATAAACAGATGAATATACATATATATCAATCATTCTAAACCATTTATACCTCATTTTATCCGTTAGATTTCATTGATATGTAAAATTACTCCTCTTCTCTTCTTTTTTCTGTTTTTTCTTCTTTCTTCCTCCTTTCTTTCTCTTACCACACACACACACACACACACACACACACACACAGATATATATATATATATATATATATATATATATATATATATATATATATATAATACTTATTATATAATATAATCCAATAGGGTAAAATATCTCCAATTGATATTTTTTCATCTCAACCCAATTGATCAATTATTAGAGCTACCTTAAAATCCTCTCTCGAGTTAAAATAATTAATCTGTCTCTTTATTAAATAATTGATCTCTTCAGAGTTCATTAGTTGCTCTATTGATCCCAATTGACAATACTTAAAGTGCTTAGAGGATTTCATTAATCCAATTATCGAAAGATAGAGCGCATAAATACTCATCTGATCTCATCTGATATCCAATTGAACACTTAAATAATATGGGGTATTACAATTTTAGTGTGAGATGACGCAACATTCACATCACTAGAAATTTCTATAACATTTCTAGGGTCGTCTCTCACATTAGCCATAACTAAAGCAAGGAAGTGGAAAATTACAAACGGTAAGGAGAGAGAAACGGTGCCTAAAAAAGTTGAAGTTTGAGGAAACAATTAGAGAAAATAATAGTTATGGGAATGCGACGAATCGGGAAATGTAGAGAAAATGTGGGACCCATGATGAAAAGCAAGATAGGTAGAACAAGAGACACGGGAGGTCAGAGGAAATTAATCAGAGTTCGTGGAAGAAGAAAATACATACAATTTGCAGAAATAGTGGAAACGTGGCTAGGACTGTGAAGTAACCTTTATATATTGGGGCAAAGCAAGCAAATCAGTAGTTCCAAATAAAATAAAATAGGCCGATGAAAGTAATGGTTGTATTTTCCTCGATATTGTAACGACACTTGAGTACACTTGAGCACCATAGAGGGATGTGCCACACCCTAGTTTAAGGAGCTAGGGCCACGTGTAAAAGAGATCTTACAAAACGTTTCAATGATGAGACTGACATTTCATATGCACCACTGCAAAAAACGCTTGTTACCTCAGACGCGAAATGCATAATATCTCGGCTATAGAAGCAAGGTAATGGAGGGAGACATGATAACTTGGAACTTATCACCTCGGAGTTATTAAAACCAAAAGGTAAAGTTAAATGCACATGGGTTCGAACCCCAGCAAACACACTTTTATTATTTTCAAAACTAGCGTATATTTTATCTCGGTTTATCTTGAAAATCGAGGGGTTAGATATTTTTTTTTAAATTGTTACATTGTTTATCCAAAATATTACCCAGAATATTACATTGTTTAAAATAAAAGTCAAATTCCCTAGAGAACAAGGTAAAAATCAAATTCTCTGAATATCTAAACTTTAGATCTTCGAATTATTGAATATTGCGGAAGATTAAATGTTGGGTAAAAGATTTGTCTCTTCGGATCTTGCATGCATTTGATTCTGAAGCAAAACAAAATAAGTGTTTGATAAATAAAATCAATATTCAAATATATGATTTTGTGCTTAAATAAATATTTAAGAAAACAAACCTTAAACCCAAGTAATTTTCATCTCTTGCAATCCATCTCAGAGAACTTTTCCAAACGTGTTTATGTTTCAAGCGCTTCATGTTTAATTTAGGTTAGATTTTCAATATTCAGCATGCTTTTATAAAGGATGTCCGATAGGTTTCACGCGGATCACTAATGACAGATTCTTGAGCATTGATAAACATTAAATGGACGACAAAGATTTGTTTAAGAATGAATAGTAAAAAAACGCTTAACTATCCCCTCTTCCAAGAAAACCGAGGTGAATAAGCTATTTTTTTTAAATTACATTGTATATACAGAATATTACAAATACATTGTAAAATCTTTTTCCCAATGAGAATTTTTAATTTCTGCACTTGCTATCCATCGTATAGAACTATAGTAGCAACTCGTGATAGAAATGGATGAGGTGACTATAAAACCGAGGATTTGTTTTAACTATCACCTCGGTTTTCTTTAAAACCGAGGGGACCATTTTTTTAAAAATACATTGTTTACATAAAATATCAAAAAACATTGTTTACAACAAATCTTAGGCGATTTCTAGATTTTGTTTACCTATTAAAACAAATATTTTTGAAACAAGAATGAATTTCTGCACTTGCAATATATCAAATTAGTACTCTTCAAAGGTTGAGCTAGTTTCCTTCATTATTGGTTAAGCTCTATTATTTGTTTAACTTGAAGTAAGAATGATTTTCTGAACTTGCAATCTATCAACTGAGCTCTTTTCAAAGATTGAGCTCACTTCATTGTTGGTTAAACTCATTTCTTTGGGTAACTTGAAGAAAGAATGTTTTTCTGCACTTGCAATCAATCAACTAAGTACCCTTTTTTAACTGAGGGTTATTCCAAAAAATATAACAACGACGACATCAACACCATTATGTTAGATAGATTGCAAGGGCGGACAAAATGTTTTGTTCAAGATAAAAGAACATTGAAATTTTTTGTGTCTTACAATCTATCTCAAAGAATGATGCTTGTGAGTTTGAGGCGGCTTCATATAAGTAAGAATTAGGGTAAAATCTGTTTAACGAGTGCTTTTATAGTAAAATCTTGTTATTTTATACCTCGGTTAAATAGAAAACCGAAGGGTTAGAACATTTTGTTTACACTTATAAACAAATAAAATCATAAACTACGATTGCCGGGAATCGAAGCTTGTACTGAGTTGTTTTTTCACCTCGGTTATTTTAAAAACCGAGAGAATTTATATTTTTTTTAAATAATAAAAAATAGCGCGCCTGAGCTTTATACCTCAGTTTTCTATTGTTCGAGGTGAAAGTTTCGTCATAAAAAACGTTATTTGTTGTAGTAATGTCTGTTCCCAAGATTATTCACGTCGGCTCTTAAATATTTTCTACTTCTCCAAGCAATGGACCTAACATAATAAGTCCAACCCAATTTCTAAAAAACTTCATATAGGAGGATTCTACCTGCCACCCCCCCAATCGTACCTGGCACCCCTACACAACTAGTGCAAAAGACTTAACTAACTCTAAAAAAAAACATTCTCACATTTCAAAAAAATCGGTAACTACACGGATTTTTCAAAATTACAGGCGATGCCGGGAATTTCGTTGACCCTACCGGGGATTTCAATTTAACAAGTAAGATTTTCCAGTTTTTTTGAAATAACCGGTGAATATTACCGGTAATTTCATAAATCCCGGTATTTTCTTACTGGGAATTTCTAAATTACCGGTAATATTCACCGGTTATTTCAAAAAAACCGGTACTTTTGATTTTTTTATTTTTCTGGGAATTTCAAATTCCCAGTAGTTATGAAATATTTGTTTTATTTTTTATCTTTTATTTTTTTGTAGTGAAAACCAGAGGCCGTGATGGTAGCATCGCTGAGAGGGTGCTTGATTTGGCAGGAGGTGGTAGGGGTAGGGCTACGGCTGCTCCTGATGCTGAGTCTGCGCATGTACGGGCTGGACAGGTGGTCCCAACCGGTTCACACCAGAAGCAGATGGCCGAGCAGCGGGGGCGTTTCCAGGCACCTCGCGTTGTTAGGCGACGTGGAGGTCTTTCTTCAATGCAGGCCACAGATGCGGACGTCCCTGTTATTCAGCCAGAGGAGGCTATTGTTGGAGATGTTCTGGTGGAGACTGTTGTTAGGGATGTGGTAGAGGAGACTGATGTTAGAGTGGCAGCTGAGGGTGAGGGTGAGGAGGCGGGTGATGCTGATACAGGAGAGGCTGCTGGTACAGGAGGGGTTGAGGAGACCATTGAGACCGATGTCACGGTCCCTTCGACCGAGCCATCGGTACACACTGAGACAGGATTCCCTGGTGGGCCCATAGTTACGTCTGTGCTTACAGAGTACAATGAGCATGTAGCATTACGATTATGGCAGGGCCAGGTATATGGTTTTTACGTTTAATTTTAACTTTTGTGTATTTATACATAAATTGTTTATGTATTAACAAAGTTGTTTAATGGTTGGTGTCACAGGTACGACCTGTACTGAGGGTCCAGTCACACAGAGGGAAGATGAAGAAATTCTCGAGTATTCCCTTCCCTGCTGTTGTGAAGAAGATCGTGGAGGAGTTTGACCTGCTGCATTTTGGGAACTGCTCCTTGACCATGTTGGATGCAGAGCTGCTGAGTGCCTTCGTCGAGAGGTGGCACAAGGAGACGTCATTATTTCATCTCCCATTCGGAGAGATGACTGCGAATTTTGATGATGTCGCCTCCTTGTTTCATCTCCCTATCGGTGGTAGATTCTGGACGGCTTCTATCATGAGTGTGTCCCAGGCACATGCGATGGTTGTTCGCGATCTGTGTTTATTTGAGGCAGTGGTTGCAATGGAGTTCGCCGATACATGAGGTGCTGACTTACGCATGTGGTGGCTCTGGGATAGGTATGACGAGCTTGTTGCTGCTAGTAGGTATCAGGCTGCCGCTAGGGTGTACATGCTGCATGTAGTAGCATGTACTCTCTTTATGGACAAGTCTGGTACATATGTGGATGCTCGCTATCTGTGCCTCTTCAGCGATCTCGAGACGCACAACTGGGCTTGGGGTTGTGCAACTCTGACTCAGTTATATCATGCGCTCGGGGAGGCGACCCGGTTTGAGACGAGGCAGCTTGCTGGGTATCTTAGTTTGTTACAGGTATATCTTAATTCATGTTCTTACTTGTTCTATTTTTTATAAATAATACTATTTCTAATTTATTGTTTGTTGTGATCTCAGAGCTAGATCTATGAGCATTTCCCTAGGACATACGATAGGAGGATCCAGCCATATACTTCGATCGAACCACGGGCGAAGAGGTGGAGGGCGAGGCAGAAACACCCAGGAGGCATAGGTGAGTACAGGATGAGACTGGATGAGCTGACTGTAGAGGATGTCATATGGACACCCTACGATGATCATAGAGCAGTCTGTGAGTTGGAGGAGTCGTCATTATACTCCGGTTATATGAGGTGGGAGACTTTGGTTGCTAGGCACCTGCCAGAGAGATGTTGCACCAGTATGGATACATTCAGACGTGACCACCAGCGGTTCCCGATACACCCTCTGAAGTTATTGATCGGTGGTTTCAGACGCACTTTCTCAGTTCTGGTCGTGCCATCATAGCTCGTTCTGCACCTGTTCAGTATCCCTCACAGTGTGAGGATGGCTACTTGGAGTGGTATCTCACCATATCACATCCACGCATCACTCCACCGTCGGCTGAGGATGCACCTTCTAGGGATGTACCTTCTGGTGGCCAAGAGCCTGTTGATGACGCACCTCCTCCTCCTCCTCCAACACATCACCCTGATGACACACAGCGCTTTTAGATGATAGCAGTGGTGGCTGATGAGCTCATGGACTTGGTAGAACCTGACGACAGTATTTTTGCTGGATTAGCTAGGATTGCACACTTAGCCCGTGGGGGGCCTATTTAGTATTATTTGTATTTTCTAGATTATATGTATATTTTTGTATTATATGTATATTATGGCAGAACAATATATTATTATTGTACCTTCATTTACACTCTTACATTGTAGTGATCTTGATTAAACAACTTAAACAAATAAAAACCTAACATTACAACATAATTAATCAATATTAAAAACCTAAACACTACCATATGCTTCAGGGCATTTCAGCATCTCCATTATTTCATCAACTGATCTTGACAGCTGCACATCTAACTCCATCGGACCCCTTGTTAGCCTACGGCGAAATGATCTCCACATTTTGATGACGTCTTCACCGTTCTTCAGCTCAATCAGGTTGTATTTCACACTACCATCCCCCAATCCTCCCGAAACTCGATCTTCAACACCTTTCTATTGTCACCATCAGGCAACAATTCCTTCAACTTCGAAGTCAGGCCGGCAAAGGAGGTTGTGTCATCAGGAAGCATGAATTCGACAGGTCGAGAAGCTCTCTTGAAGTAAACGTCTGCCTTAATAAAAAATGTTGGAATAGCCATTTTTTTCAGATTTGTTTAACCACAAGACCTAACCCCTATTTATACAAACGTGCATCAATTCTGGGCCACACAAGCAGTCGGTGCAATCACAACCATACAAAACTGTCGGCAAAATCTCGACCGTTAAAAAAAACCCTAAAATTATACCTACCGGGAATTTCAATGGATGTGAAATTCCCGGTACCAAACTGCACTTTTTAGCAATAACCGGATTTTTTAATACATACCGGGAATTTGAAATTATCGGTATACCGGTAATTTCAAATGAACTACCGAGAAATTTGATCCATACCGGAAATTTTTTTATAACTTCCGGGAATTTGTTCCGAATATTGCTTGTAAAATACTAAAGGACATTTTTTCCATTATTAAAATATGGGGGGTGTCAGGTACGATTGGGGGGGGGGGGGTGGCAGGTAGATTTCTCTTCATATAGCTACGCCACAACAAGCCTTATGGGTAACTATTTTGGCCGACCACATACCCAAAAGAAGGAAACCTAATTATCAGCCTTGATCACACCATTAAATAAAGCCTTTAAGTATAGTGCAACCTTACTCTGGAGCTTCACATTAGATCCACGCTAAGGCTGGTGTTTACCGTTGGATGTCATCAAACGGTCTCCCACATTCCATGCTAAAATGATAGATAATCTCAAGTGAGACTTGAGATACTCTCCTTGTTAAATGTAATTCATAGTGTCGAAAATCATTCATAGTGTCGAATAGTTTAATGTCGAATTATTGAAAGTGTTTCGACAGATTCGTCTTAGATTTGATTTGATTGGATTCAGATATGATTTAGATTAGATTTGATATTTTTGGGCCTTTAGAGTTTTGGGCCTTGTAATTCTAAATCTATAAATACCTGTACTTTGTAGAATGTAAAAAACACAACAAGCAGTGAAGATTATCACAGTGCTAGTAGTTGTAATCACAGTTGCAGTTCGCAAGTGATCAATATACTTTGAAATCCCAAAGTTCGTGGGTTTGTGTACAATCTTGAGCTCAAGATTGAAGTGGAATTCCCATAAAGTGTGGTGAATTTCCAACATCTGGTATCTAGAGCTCCAGTTGCGATTCAAGGAGGAAAATCGTGATGGCTATGAATCATTCAAATGGGCACTTTCCGGCGGCCCTACCAACTCTCAAGAAAGATAATTATGAGAATTGGTGTGTTGCGGTGAAAATTGGATAACAAATTATTAATTAATTTGCATCATTTTCTTTTACAACCGACTTTGATTTATCCAAAGGAAAGGTTCAATATCGTTAGAAAAACCTAAAGGGAAAGATCTAAGGTTCGGGGGTTGATTACGCCTAGGGAAGGTATTAGCACCCTAAACGTCCGTAGTACTCTACGGGAGCCTCTTGTTAATGTTATGTTATGTTTGCTAAGGTTCTATGCTAAAGGTTAGTTAGCGGGGAAAGTGATAAATTCATTATGATGAACATCACTAAGAGTTGAGAAACTCTCTCCTAAAGCTAGTTGTAATTTCTATGGCTCTGATGAGGCCAAGAAATTAAAGTTTTCTCCTAAGAGGTTACTTAGGTAAAGGTGGGAAGTCACGACTTTAGGAGTCAACATGTTTAACCTTCATTTGGAATAGGGGGATAAAATAGTTATAAATAACAATAAATAAGACATGATAAAAGCTAAAACATTGATATGATATGAGGAGATAAAAGCAACATAAGCATGAGGATGGCAATGTGTTTCATGATAAAGATATGGATAAGATGAACACGATTACTAAAGACACATCAATATGCTTCAATCTTTAGGAAGACAAACATATAGAATGATATTAAGTTTGACAATTAAAGAAAAAAAAGCATTCATATAAAAGTTAAGTATATGGAAAAATCAACATGGATAGATTAATTCAAGAATTAAACAAGCTATTTAGTGAAACACTCAAAATTAACAAAGATGCTTATAAATGATATCAACAATTAAACCAAAGTTGATAACACAATTGAAATTAGCAATTAACAACACAATTGCAATACACATTGATATTTAAAATTAAAGGTTAACAATTAATATCACAATGAAAAGTAACATCATAATACAATTAAGATTAACATGTGGTAATTAAAAGTTAACACTTAAGATATAAGTTGATAATTTTAAAATTGAAAGCTAATAAAACAATTAACAATTAAAAAATAATTATCAATTAGAAAACATACTAAGATTAACCACATAAATAATTAATGAACAATCTGAGATTAAATAAATATTAAGCAAAATAAGATAAAAGAAAAATAAAAGATTGAAATAAAATAAAAGAGTACAACACGCAGGGGGTGTACAAGCAATTTGGTTCAGTTTAAAAAGCAAAGAAATTAGATGGGCCAGAAAACAGGGGTGTGGATAACAAAATAAGGGCGCAAGGCCCAGGTTGGAAAAGGAAAGGCAATCAGGCGAAAATAATAGAAAAAACAACAAAAGGGTTGATCCAAGGATCGAACCCAGGCATGGCAAGTGATAGGAGAATTATGTGCATGTGTGTGACCGTTGGGACGACGTGTTTCATCCGTTCATTATACAACTTGATAAATATATAAAGTGAAACGAGTTCATGTTCCCAAATAAACCAAACATGCGCGCCCTATACTCCAACAAGGGTTCAGGTTTTTAAGCATCGTGCACAGCCATGTTCAAGCAAGTGTAACTCAACCAATACACATCCAAAACAAACAAGATAAGGACCAATGTAATCAGTAGGGAATGAAGATTTCTAACATGTAATGCGTTTACACTAAGCCCTATCGAACGACACACCAAAATGGCCACAAAGTAAGAGGGATCAGAAAAATTCATCTTGCAACGAAGAGGCATCACAAACAAAAGCAATGAGCATGGAATTATTGGAAACCAAACATTCATCACGACAGCAAAATTATTATGATATGGGTGTCATATAACCTGATAGTAACCAGTAGAAGAAAAACTGATAAAAGAGAGGAGGTGTCACACTAAAGCTTTCATGCTAATTCAAAGTCATGTGAGAATTTAAAGACAAAGCATATGAGCATGGATACACATAATTCGCATGCAACAGAATAACATAATGGCAGCTAGAAAAGTTAATCAGTAATGAACAAACTCAAATCCAATGTATAGTTACTCATGATCAACGCACCAAGAGTATATGTCATAGCAAGCAAACAGTTATTGTGCAAATCAGCTAGACCAAGTGATATTGACAATGAGAATCCAAAAGGCATATAGAACACGCATGCCTAAACATAGATAAGAGAAAAAGACCTAACTTTATCATGAATGACAACTTGGACAATGATCAATCAATGAGAAAGTTCAACCAGGCAGCCAAACATAAAACACTTATTGACAACATTCAAATTAAATTGACACACCTATAGCATAACTCATGTCTGACAGAACAAAGCATCGTTACTAAAAAACTACAGAAAAACAATATGAACATGCCTAATTTAAACCAGAAAAATAGCAGCATGAGAACACATTTGTGATTGGTGTGTGATTGTGTGAGCATATATTCAATGAATTAGCAACTCAAAAACATCAGTTTAAGTTCAGAGATTCACTCAATTCACAGCAAAAGGTTAAGGCAAATCATAGTGTAACATTTTGGCATAAATTTCAAGTGATCACCCACTCTAACAGCAGTTACAGATACATAACTAAATTTATCCTAGGAGAATATCATGTAATGGCAGCTTAGGAACCATGTTAAAGCATATCAAGGTTAACATACCCTCTATGAATACAGTGTTTATGCAAACATAGACTCAACAAACTTGGCAAGAACATTCATTCAAATATAGGTACAACATGTAGATGACAAATAGATGGCATACAAACAGGTTTCAACAATCTTGGCATAGACATAGGCTCATTCAAAACAGGTGTTAAGAAAAAAGAAGACAAATGGTCTCAAAAATCATTCACAAGGAACTAAGCAACAAAACCAAACATAGGTTCTTGGCATGGTAACCTATTATCTAATTATAGGGTAAATGTGCAGAAAAATTGAGACACCAAACATGAATGATACTAAGGCAATACAAACAAGATTAACATTCATCCTCTATCCACAAGATGCCACAGAATCATTCCACAAAAGAGTAACATAAATCAATGGCTGCCAATTCACAAAAACCAAACATAATCATACTTTAAACAACAATATAGACACGTAAAGCAACAACTGTGAACCAGACTATCAAACTTTCAGTCATTCATAAGCAAGGTTAAGACTAAACCGTGTATACAAGCATGCTCCAACATTAGCATAAAAGATAAACATGCCAAGAATCACTTATTAACCTCAACCATCATTACGACAGCAAACAAATAAATTCAAATGTTCTACAATTTAAAGATACACCAGCATTTCACGAGGGCGCAAAGGTTCAAAAGTTGGTCATATTACATTCAGGTACACACATCATTAAGATAGGTCAACAGAAATAATTATTAACCTTGACAATTTATACCATAATGAGATTGTAACCATTCACAAACAGAAATCAGGGACATTAAGACTTAATCAAAAAAACAACATAGGTATCATACCAATGGATAACATCATGAAATCAAACCATGAGCATGTGAACAACATATTGGGATACTTATTAGTCTGACTCACACCTTTAGAACAACAACATGATGCAAGTGTAGAATGATAGCAAGGTGCATAAGACCAGAAACGTGCAACAGAGTATGATCAGTATAAGCATATATAGGGCAGAGATGGAATAACAATTTCAAACAAGATGCAAAACTCACTTAAACATTTAGTACCAATATCACAAACATCTAAAGACAGTCATGGACCAATATACATTGACAAGCTATAAAAAACACATCAAAGCTTCATATTTTAATCAGCATGGTAAACCTCAAACAAACTCATGAGGGTCCAAGTATATCAGTGATCAAACACATAGAGGCAGGATCAAACACACCACTAGAAGCAGAGCATAATATAGTCATCAATTTAAGATCAAGAGAATGTTACTCAGAGTTGGTTTCACAGATAACAACAAAGCACGGCCATATTAAGACAAAAGTTCAAATATTATTTTAACATGTCAAACAAACAAGACCTGCAATGGCAAATTAGCTAGCATATAAAACAGTCATTTAACTCTCATAGGCAGTTGATATGATAAACAGAGAAACCTTACAACATCCAAAAAACCAAGGGAGGTAGTTTACGAATTCAAAACAATTGTTAATATCAAACTCAAAGTGCCACAAACATTTCCAAAAGGCAAACCATACATATCATCACATATACTCAAGAGAAAACAAGAACTTGTGTATCAACATCAAAATGCGCAACATCAGGTTAGGTCAGTAACATAAACAAACTTAGATGACAATAAACTCTATGTATACATTATAGGCTCAAAGAAAAGAGAAGCATACCATGATAACATTTAACAGCCATTTATTAACAAAATTTAAACCATCAAACTATGAACAAGTGAAAAGACTAGAGCTAAAGGAAAAGAAGGTTACCAACTGAGCTTGCTTCTCTTTGGATTGACCACAAATCCTTGATGCCAACCCTCACTCCCTTCTCTTTTGAATTCCAATATTTAGTGTGTTTTCATAGAAATTGTTCATGTCAATAACTGAAATTGGACCTCCTTAAATAGGCAAGGCATTGGGTTGATGAGAAGCATCATGGGTCAGGTCAATTCCTCAAACATCTGGTGGGCATAAGCTGAGCAATTAGAGTTTTCGTTTGAAATTCAAACTTGGTCCAATTCTGGGAGATAAACATGATGTGGCATTTCAGACGTGCAGGGTCACACTCATCACTTTGTGAATGGATTCAGAGCTCTCCCATTGATGCTATTGAGAGGGGTACCAAATGGAGCAAAGGTTGGAGATAGCGTGGACAGGTTTGCAGACGGAGCATGTCGTATGCTGGAATTGGCAATCTTCTCTGAGCCACTTTTTGCGCAACACACAGTCGAGCTTGGAAAGGAAAGGGCTTGGAGATTTCGAATTGGGGAATTCGCGCCAACGACATTGTGGTTGAAGTGGACTCAATGAGTTGAATGGATACAAAATACATTGAATTTCTCTTCCTCATCCATAACTCTTCAGCAAGAACGAAAGAGGAGGATGAACTTGGTTCCCTTTGGTCTCTTTGATATCACGTGTCATGCTCTCATTGGTCCATGGAATAGTTGAAAAGTCAAACTCCCACAAGCTTAATTCTTATTGGTCCATAGTAATGAAATGAGAAACCAAAAAAATTGCAACGTGAAATTGGTCATGGCAAGCTTATTTGGGCACATTCTCTTATTAATATTAATAGTATGGTTGTTGAAAATAAAACAAACTACTAACATTTATATTAAGAATTAATTTAAAAGAAACTAAATGGATAATTAATCTAGTTAATTAAAATTAACTTAAGTTAGGATTAATTTAAATTAAATAAAACTAAAACAACTCAAATATAAATAAAATAAAATGGACCAAATTGAAATTAACCTAATCATAAAAAATAAATAAAAGCTAAGATAATTATTAAATTAGAATAAATGAGCAAGATAATAAAATAACAATTAGCAAAAAAATGAGGGTAAAATTTGGGGTACAACAGTTGCCCCTATTTAAATATCTTCACCTGATGACATGAGAGGTGAAGATCCTCATGTAATCAATAGTGAAAGATATTTAAATACAGATAACCGAAAATTTTGCCCTCAGATGCACACACATGCAATTCAACAAACATGATGCCAAGAAGATGCAAGACAATGCAGACACAACAAGACACCAAGGGGGCAAACAGGAAGCAAAAAGATCACAGAGCTTCACTGGGGAAGAATGAAAGCTAGTATCCATGAGAAACACCTCACTAGGGATACAAGCTAGCCAACAAAAGAGACCCACTGGGGAGGCTCCAAAGAAACATTGGAGAAAAGACCACAGACAAAACTCCACTGGGGAAGGATCCGGGGAGATAGACTATTGGGAACAAAACAAAACACACACTCTTCCTGGGCACGAAACCAAAAAGAAAAACCTGATCGCTGGGGATCAACCTGAAAGCGACAGACAAACAAGCAAAGACTTCCTAGGGATAATAAATTGAAGAGTTCAAAATGGGATCTTCAAGAAAAGCCAGGAAGACAAAGACAAACCATGCGCACCAGACAGAAGTCTTATAAGGTTGAGGAAGTTGTTCCAAGAAGTTTAGCATAAAGCAAGTTTTCAAAAGAATCCAAGATAAAGGGTTCAATGTCCGACACGATTCGAACAAGAAAGGTTTTAATACCAGAAGACAATGCCTGACGCGATTCAAACAAAGTCCAAGTTCAAGTTTGACACGATCAAACGAGAACAAGTTTTAAAATAAAAGGACGATGCTTGACTCGATTCAAATAGAGTCTAAGTTCAAGTCTGACGCGATTCAAACGAGAATAGGTTTTAAAACAAATAGACGATGCTTGACACGATTCAAACAAAGTCTAAGTTCAAGTCTGACACGATTCAAACTAGAACAGGTTTTAAAACGAATAGAAGATGCTTGACACGATTCAAACAAAGTCTAAGTTCAAGTCTGACATGATTCAAACTAGAACAGGTTTTAAAACAAATAGACGATGCTTGACACGATTCAAACAAAGTCTAAGTTCAAGTCTGACATGATTCAAACTAGAACAGGTTTTAAAACAAATAGACGATGCTTGACACGATTCAAACCAAGTCCAAGTTCAAGTCTGACATGATTCGGACAAGAACGGTTTTAAAACACGAGACGATACTTGACACGATTCAAACAAAGTCCAAGTTCAAGTCGGACACGATTCAGACAAGAACAGGCTGTAAAAAAACTTTAACGTTAAACTTCTCGGGGAACAGTAAAGGTTTAAAGATTCAAATCTGGCGCACAAAGGTTAGGACCGAACATGCACGACACAAAGCAAACCGAGAATGTCTTTACCTCACTGGGGAAATAAAGACAGGCACTAACAAAAGACCACAAGCAAAACAGAGCACAAGGATGCGAAAATGCTAGGGTATGATGCATATGCTTAGCTATATGCTAGAAATGACACAAAACAGGAAGGAAGAAAGGATAACACAAGCCAACACCCTGAAATCCAAACATCGAGGATAACCAGGACAATCTTCCTTTCACTAGAGATGGTAGATCCATGCCAAAAAACTGTACTGCCAATTCTTCCTGTACCAACTTGATTCCAAAACGTCTTAATTTCAGAGTAAAACTTAGTTTATTTTGTGTTTTCTTAGAAATTGCAACATCTCCGTTTTCAAAATCAAGTGAAAGTGACAAAGGTTCACAGAATAAAAATGATAATAATCAAGAAAATGGCTCAATAACTGATATTCATTGAAAAATGGTGACTTGCCAAATAGCAGAGTCCCATAAAATATTACAAATACGACAAAATGGCATTTTTGGCGAAGGTTACATTGTATTCAATGACCAGTAACAAACTCTATGGACTAAGATTCTAACAACTGACTTCTCGGGGGACTCCCGGTCGTAAGTGAGACATCTTTCAAGCATAGTACTTTCGTACCGAATCTGCATTCACAGGGTGCGCGAGCTGTTCACCATCCATAGTTGTAAGAAACAAAGACCCCCCTGAAAAGACTGTCTTGACCACAAATGGACCTTCATAATTGGGTGCCCATTTTCCACGGGCGTCTCTTTGTGAAGGTAGAATCTTTTTAAGTACCAATTCGCCTACTCAGAATTCCCGAGTGCGGACCTTTTTATCAAATGCCCTTTTCATCTTCTTCTGGTACAGTTGACCATGACACATGGCTATCAGACGCTTTTCATCAATTAGATTCAGCTGATCATATCTTTCTTGAACCCATTCTGCTTCATCAAGCTTGGTTCCCATCAATATCCTTAAAGAAGGTATCTCAACTTCTATGGGGAGGACAACATCCATCCCATATACCAGAGAAAAGGGGGTTGCCCCTGTCGAAGTTCTGACTGATGTTCTGTACCCATGTAGTGCATATGGCAACATCTCGTGCCAATCCTTGTATGTTTTGACCATCTTCTGAAGAATTTTCTTGATGTTCTTATTTGCAGCTTCGACCGCTCCGTTCATCTTTGGACGATATGGTGAAGAGTTATGGTGTTCAATTTTGAAGCTGTTGCAGAATTCCTTCATGGTTTTTTTGTTCAGATTGGTCCCGTTGTCAGTTATGATCCTATTGGGGATCCCATAACGACAAATGATGTTGTTCTTGATGAAGCGTGCAACTACCTGCTTAGTCACATTGGCGTATGAAGCGGCTTCCACCCACTTAGTGAAGTAATCAATAGCCACCAAAATAAAACGATGTCCGTTAGATGCTTTAGGCTCGATTGCCCCAATCATATCAATGCCCCACATAGAGAATGACCAGGGTGATGATAGCACGTTTAACAGAGTAGGAGGAACGTGCATTTTGTCCGCATAAACCTGACATTTATGACATTTTCTAACATACTGAATGCAGTCAGCTTCCATAGTCAACCAATAATATCTAGCCCTCAAAATCTTCCTGACCATGGCATGCCCATTGGCGTGGGTGCCAAAAGCTCCCTCATGGATATCATGGATCAGCACGTCTGCTTCTCTCTTATCGACACATCGTAGCAAAACCATATCGTGATTCCTTTTGTATAGTACACCATTGCTGATGAAGAACTTGGTAGATAGTCTTCGTAAAGTCTTCTTATCAAGAACGGAGGCGTTGGCTGGATATTCTTGATTCTTTAGAAAGTTCAAAATATCATGGAACCAATGTTTGCTGTTTGATTCTTCTTCAATGGAATGACAATAGGCAGGCTCAGTCCTCCTTTCAATACTAATTACTGGATCTTCATTGATAAATATAACTTGCCACATTGAAGCCAGCGTTGCTAAAGCATCAGCCACATGATTCTCAATACATGGTACATGATGAAATGTTACCTCATCAAAACACTTAATCAACTCCAAAGCATATGCCTGATAAGGGATAAGCTTCTCATCTTTTGTTTCTCACTCGCCCCTGATTTGACAAATGACTAGGGCAGAGTCACCCATGACATCAAGAAAATAGATCCCAAGATCGATTGCAGCTTCCAGACCCAGGATGCACGCTTCATACTCAGCAATATTATTTGTACATCCAAAATCCAGCCTGGCTGTAAAAGGGGTGTAGCCACCTTCAGGATTAATTATAACAACACCTACTCCATGTCCCTTATAATTGGACGAACCATCGAACATCATCTTCCACCTATACTCAGCCCTGGGATCTTCTTCAGAGCTGGACTCTTCACAATCTTTTACTGCCATGATGTCCTCGTTAGGGAAATCAAACTTGAGTGGTTCATAGTCTTCAACTGGTTGGTCGGCAAGATATTCTGAAAGGACACTTCCTTTAATGGCCTTTTGAGTAACATACTGAATGTCATATTCAGATAATAACATGTGCCAACGGGCAAGTCTGCCCGTTTGAGCAGGTTTCTCAAAAATGTACTTTATCGGATCCATCTTGGAAATCAACAAGGTGGTATGACAAATCAGGTACTGTCTTAGACGTTTGGCAGCCTAAGCCAGAGTGCAACAAGTCTTTTCAAGTAATGAGTAACGGCTTTCACTGTTTGCAAACTTCTTACTCAGATAATAAATTGCACGCTCTTTCCGGCCAGTCTCGTCATGCTGTCCCAAAACATAACCTATAGATTCTTCCAAAACAGTCAAATACATGAAGAGAGGTCTTCCGGGAACCGGAGGAACCAGAATAGGAGGTTCTTGGAGATAACTTTTGAGTTTCTCGAAAGCTTGTTGACAATCAGTATTCCATTCCACTGGCTGGTCTTTACGGAGAAACTTGAAAATTGGCGCACATATTGGAGTCATGTTGGAGATGAACCTGGAGATGTAATTCAAACGGCCCAAAAATCCTCTGACCTGGGACTCGGTTTGAGGAGCTGGCATTTCTTGAATCGCTCGTACTTTATCCGGATCCACTTCAATGCCCTTCTGGCTAACAACGAAACCCAATAACTTCCCTAACCTGACTCCAAAGGTACATTTGCAGGGTTCAACCTCAACTGATATTTCCGAAGTCTTTTGAACAATTTCAATAAGTGATCTACATGTTCCTCTTCATTTCGAGATTTGGCTATCATATCGTCCACATATACCTCTATCTCTTTGTGGATCATATCGTGAAACAAAGTCACCATAGCCCTTTGGTATGTTGCCCCGGCGTTATTTAATCCAAAAGGCATAACCTTGTAGCAATAAGTGCCCCACGGGGTAATGAAAGTGGTTTTATCCATATCAGCTGGATCCATTTTAATCTGATTGTAGCTTGAAAAACCATCCATAAATGAGAACATGGCGAAACGAGTCGTGTTATCTACCAGTGTGTCAATATGGGGTAGAGGGAAATCATCTTTGGGACTAGCTTTGTTAAGATCCCTGTAGTCCACACACATTCGTACCTTTCCGTTCTTCTTCATAACAGGGACAATATTAGCTACCCATTCTGGGTATCTGGAAACTGCCAGAAATCTGGCATCCAACTGTCTTTTAACTTCATCTCGAATCTTGAGAGCCATGTCGGGATGACTTCTGCGAAGCTTTTGTTTTACTGGCGAGCATTCAGGCTTGAGGGGTAATTTATGGACCACAATATCCGTATTTAAACCAGGCATGTCTTGGTAGGACTAAGCAAACACGTCCACATACTCTTTAAGGGGCGAAATCAACCGCTGTCTGATTTCTGGTTTCAGTGATGCCCCAATCTTGACTTCTTTCTTCTCTTCCTCAGTGCCAAGATTGATAACATCCACCTGCTCTTCATGAGGCTGGAGATCCGTATACTGGTAGTCACACATATATGCTAGATCCTTGGGTACCTCATAATCTTCCTCATCTCCAATTTGATAGACAGGGGAGTCGAAGTCAATGGTAATGTCAAGGTCATTGAATACAATAGATTTATGATTCATTCTGCATGGTAGAATGACTTATATTATTAAAAAGCACAACAATTCAAGGACATGCGAGATGAAGATGCTTTTGTTTGAAAAGATTGCCATTTTTAGAAACAGAATGCAATAAAGTAAAACGACAAAAATCTAGCAAAAGGGTCATTTCATTGATTTAAAGTTTGAAAACGGAGGCCCGTACAAAACAATCCACTAGCTTTGGGCAAGACTAGGGAGATGAAAACAACAAAACTAAACAAGTTACTCTAGTTCCGGGTACAAAATTGGGATCTCAACACTCCCTATTGCCTAAAGCGCCTTCTTGGCGAAAATTCAAACGATTAATGTCTTCGTCTTCTTCAGTACTTCCTATGATTGCATGGACTTGATGTCCACCTCTGATAAATGTCTCCTGCACAGTCTTTATCTTCATTTTTCTCTCTCTTGTACCTGAAGCAGCCTCCTTCTCTAGAGTTGGTCTGTAACCCAACCCTTGGTATCAGATTATCTTCTCCACCTCAACAACTTCGCCCCAACCTGCGGGCACGCCGTCTTGAAGGGCAGACTGGATACTCTTATATGAAGCAAAAGATGGATATTCTGGTACCACTGGCTTCTCATTGTCAATCATAATTGCGTTAGCTATTTCCAGGGCTTGAAAAAAAGTTTCCAATGCATCCTCATCAGCCTCAATATAACGGAAGGATGACAAGTTACTAACCATCAAGTCCTCTTCCCCATGGACGATGACCAGCTTGTCATCGACCACAAATTTCATCTTCTGATGTAAGGTTGAAGTAACAGCACCTGCCTCGTGGATCCAAGGTCTTCCAAGTAGGCAGCTATAGGCAGGGTTAATGTCCAAAACCTGAAACAGAACATTGAATTCCTGGGGTCCAATCAGAACTGGCAGTTCAATTTCCCCCATCACGGATCTTCGTGAACCATCAAAAGCTTTGACGATTAACGATGTGGGTCTCATGATCCCTACTTTGTATGCCAGCTTGTCGAGAGCCCTCTTTGGTAAGACATTCAGAGAGGATCCTGTGTCTACAAGAGCTCTAGCCAATGTGTCCTCCTGACACTTCATTGATATATGCAGAGCAAGATTGTGTTTTCGACCTGATTGGGTCAGTTCTTCATCACTGAAGCTGAGCGTATTGCATGCAGTAATATTAGCAATAACATGGTTAAACTGTCCGGTGGTAATGTCCTGGGCCACATGAGCCTGAGCCAATACTTTCTGTAGTGCTGACCGGTGGACTGGTGAATTAATCAACAGGGATAAAATAGAAATTTTAGACGGGGTCTGGTGAAGCTGATCCATGACCCTGTAGTCACTTCTTTTTATTATCCTAAGAAACTCTTCATCATCCTCCTTGGAGCTCACTTCTTTGCCCTTGTCACTGGTAGGTATACGCACCTCACCTTCTTTACCAGACACTTCTTTGTTCATAGGGGTAAAAATCCTCCCACTCCTCGTCATTCTTCCTGTTCCTACTATATTAGACACGTTCTTCTCATTAGCCCCCACCTCTTTCCTTGGGACTGGTTCTTCTATGACGACCCCCACCTCTTTCCTTGGGATCATTTCCTCCCCCTTCTTACTACCTGTAAGGTCTTCGTAGATAAATGGTAATGCTTTGGTCCCTCTGAACCTGAACGGGACTGGCCTGGGGAAATTATTTTGCCTGGCATGATCAGCAGGGGAAACAACTTCAGATTTGTTGAATCTTGGAACTGATCGCTTAAACACTGGGCTCACGGTATTTGCCCCAAGATTATTGAACACAAGGACTACTGATGCGCTTTCTTCTTCATCAAGTACTGGCACTTGCTTTGGCAGATTGGACACTGGTTCAATCACTACTATTTTTCTTTCTTTTCTAAAAATTTGCAAGAAACCTTCATCAATCAGTTGCTGAATATCATCTTGAATCAACCGACACCCTTTACTACTACCATCACATTCTCCACAAACATCGTGGCAGCCTTTGACCAATCCGGCGCTGAACAGCTTGGCATGAAATGTTCTCAGGGGAGTTTTAATATTTGCTGCTTCTGAGATCAATACTTCCTCATCCTCGTCTTCAACAGCATTAGTTGACCCATGAGTTGGCAAGGGGTTACTCTTCACATTTGGTTGGTTATTAGCAAAAGACAAAATGTTCTTTTCTATCAAACTTTTCACCAGATTATTTAGTGCCAGACACCCTTCTAAGTCATGGCCTACTCCTCCTTGATGGAAAACGCATGTTGCATTAGGATTGAATAACTGCATAGATTTTTCAGATGGCGGCCCCAATGGCCTGGTGACAATTAAACCTTGTTCCACCAAAGAAGGATACAATGATGTATACGTCATTGGTATGGGTGGAAAATTTGGTGTTACCGCCTGTCTTCTTGGACGGGTATTTTGCTGTGGCACTGGCCGCCTCGGCTGTTGGTAATTCTGATTTTGATTCTTCGGCCACTGCTGCTGATTTGGTGGCTGGGAAACAGGAACTTGTTGCATTATCTGATGATTAAAAGTGGGTATAACAGACACCATGTATGGCTGTTATGCGAACTGCATGGGGTAAACTGGCTGTTGAGGAAAATTGGGACCTGGTTGTGGTTGGAATAGAGATCGTTTAGGATTCTGCCTCTTCCCTGTCATAACAGCATTAGTCTCGCCTTCTTTTTTCTTATGAAAATTGCCTGGAGACCTCTTGAAACCGGTGCTAGTGGCACTGTTAGGTGAACTGGCCACCTTTCCACTTTTCTGACCTGCCTCTACCTTCATGCCAATTGCAATGATATCAGAAAAATTAGCGCCAATATTACTGATCATTTTCTCATAGAATTCCGGTTTTACAGTGTCTACAAACCAATCAGCTAATTCCTTCTCAGTCAATGGTGGTTCAACTTGTGATGCAGTCTCTCTCCACCTTTGAGCATATTCTTTGAACGACTATGTGTTCTTCTGAGTCATGGTCAATAGCTGTCTACGATCAGGAGCTAAATCCAAGTTATACTTATAGTGCTTTATGAAAATGTCCATAACATCTTGAAAACATTTAATCTGAGACTGGTCTAAGCTTAAATACCACTTTGCGGCAGTGCCCTTCAGGTTGTCTTGGAAACAATGGATCATTAAATTATCGTTATCCATATATGCCGCCATTCTTCGGAGATACATGACCAAGTGTGCCTTAGGACACGTAGCACCAGAGTACAATTCAAAACTTGGTAACTTGAATTTTGGTGGAATTACTAGATCGGTGACCAGACACATATCCTTAAGGTCAGAACTGAAGACATTGTCTCCCTCCATGGCTTTCAGCTTTCTTTGCATAATTTCCATATTGGCTCTTAATTTCTCATTATTGTCATCTCCTCCAATGGATATGTTATCATTAATGAAATGATGCTGATTTTGAAAAACGGGTTGAAACTGGGGTTGAACCACATGCGGAGTATAAGTTGGGATAGCTTGTTGATTCTCACCAAACAATGGTACAGCTTGTTGTGTGGACTGAGGAGCTGTGGCCCGTATAAACTCAAATGGCATCCCTAGAGTAGGGTTCACAATAGGTATGACTGGCGGCTCAACAGTTATAGCGATGACTTCTGAGACTACAGTGGCTTTTGTATCCATCTTCGCTCGTATAAAACTCAAGGCTTCCATAATCTGCCCCATTCCTACTCTCAATTCACTGAGCTCGTCGTTAACCTGATCCAAATTCTCGCAATTCTCAGACATTCTTCCTCTTCAAGTCTGCGTTCGGATGTTGTAACGATGTAGAGAATTCAGGGTGATGGTTCAACAACAACTGGAGAAGATAAGACGACAATGAGACACAGAAGAAATGCTCATGCATATGCGAGAATGCAGATGAGATGTGCATGCAGGCTAAACCATCAAGAACTAAAAAGAGTTCGCAAACAGTGTAAATATCAGGATTACTAATAACATAACTTTCCATTGAAAATAAGATAAGTGCTTACAGAAAGGAAATGTTACAAACATTGTCTGGATCACATTAAAAAGAAATATAACTCTTTAAAAATAGGATTACATCGATAGATTACAACTATGGAAAATAGGGCGGCCCTTCGCCTTCCCTGATCCCTTCCATGATTTCTTTGATAAGTCGCTTGGTTTTGGCTTTCTCCAAAGTCAGCTCCCCTAATAGCTCCATCCTTCTCTGTTCCGCACTGGTGGATGCCTCATAATATGGATTGGGCTTTTTCATACTGAGTGAAATCCCTCGTGCCCATTTCAGATGAGCTTCAGTGACAGGACCGTTGGTGATCCATTTTTGATAATTAATGAAAAGCCATGCTTCCCCCATCTTGGGGTTTTGTTCAAATCCTTCTCCGTATCCATAGTACATCAGCTCCAATTCTTCTGGTCTAGGCTCCTCTTCAATTGGATGACCCAACTGGCAATGTGCGAGTACAGGGTTATAGTTTATACAACCAAGTCGACCCATGAGCGACACATTTGGATAGTCTACACAACTAACAATTATTATGGTTCCTTCAGGGTTTGTATCGTACCACTTGATGTCAGAATGCCTTAGTTCCATTAGTTTCTTGACCCAGAGAGCGTTGTCACTAACTTCCCAAAATGTTGGTGTCGTAGGTAAGTATGAAATGAACCACTTGTATAATAGTGGAGCACAACAAACAATCACACCTTTACTCCTCATAGTCTGCGTGGTGACCGAGAAGTACATGTCAGCCAGCAAAGTGGGAACAGGGTTCTGACCCATAAAGATTCTGATTGCTTGGACGTCGACAAAATCTTTAACATTGGGAAATAGGAATAACCCGTACACCAATAAAGCAAACATTGACTCAAACATTACAGAGTTTCCGCTTTCCTAAAAGTGGAGAGCTGTCTCAATTAGAAATTGGGCAGGTAGCCCCCAATACCCTTCCCTGGTGGTCATGTTTTCTCGGATGTGTCTCTTTCGGATCCCCAATCCTACGACAATCTCTTAATTAATGAATTCCTCTTCCACACCGGAAAAAGGGGGATAATATTGAACGGGTAGTCCTAGCGTATGTGAATATTCTTCTATAGTTGGGACTAACTGGAAGTTTGGAAAGATAAAACATCGGTATGCTGGATGATAACGCTGCACCAAGGTTTCTAGCAGTCCTTCTTTTACTTGCAATTTCATTAATGATAGCAGGTCCCCATACTTGTCAATAAAGCCTGGAGGATCTTCAATTCTTCCTCCGATCTCTATCAAATGCTCAACATTAGGGATCAGGAAAGTGACGGGCCAGTTTATGTTCTTAGCAGCGTCCATTTCCCACAAAGTCTGCAAAATAAAATTTAGTATCTCGACAGTTTAGCAAAATAATGCGAAAAGATGCAATATGATATGCAGATGCAAAGCTAATCTATCAAGAAACACAGAAAATTGCAAGGCTTTTGACGATGGTATTTCAAAAATTCTTCTTCATTAAGCAAATTTGGCATTCATTACATTCGGAGCAGAGTATCTTCATGCTCTTAGTACAAAAGTGGGTTGTTCCCATAACTGAAAAGATAACAACAATAACGAAAATAAATAACATGGGAACCTAGCAGCAAGATCTTTAGAAGTTAGATCCGCTGGTGGATGTCTCCCCTTCCTCATCCATCTCCCTCATCAGTTTCTCAATGCGTCCCTTAATCCTTTTCTTCTCGAGTAACAACCCTGTCAATGTTTCCTCCAGTCCTTGTCTAGTTCTGAACGGCTTGTGACGGGAATAGGGTCTCCTCATCACACTGGCTATCTCACAAGACCATTCCAGATGTGTCTCATTGACGGAGCACTCCGCCTTCCACAACTGCTTATTGATTTGACACCATGCTTGTTCAAGAAACATTTTCATTTCGTAGCCGTCTCTTTCCCCATAATACATCATGTGTAGATCTTCCTTGATTATGGGTCCTTTCCCCATATGACCCAGCTATCGACGGGCGAGCACGAGATTGTAGTTAATGCAGCCGTTTCTTCCCAACAGGGGTACATTAGGGCAATCCCCGCAGCTGGTAATTATGACAATCCCTTTTTCTGTTGGGTTATGCCTTTTGACATCCGTATGCTTCAAACCCATCAGTTTTTCAATCCATACTTGACAATGTTCTACCTCCCAGAAGGCAGGGGTTTTTTGGCAAGTAGGTTGTGAACCACTTATATAAAAGAGGTACACAACACACAATTTCTCCACATCCTTTTTTGTATTTGGTTTGAACCGCGTGATACATATCAGCCAGCAAGGTAGGGACTGGGTTATGGATTCTGAAAATTTGTATTGCCTGAGTATCAACGAACTGCTTCGCGCCTGGAAACAGCACCAGCCCATAGATCATTAAGGCAAGTGTTGCCTCATACAGTTCCTCCTTTCCTCTATTCTTGAAGTACATTGCTTTCTCAAACAAGAACAGTGAAGGTAGTCCAAGTCGTCCTTCTTTAACAACTAAATTTGCCTGGATATCAGCAAATCTGATTCTGGTAGTCGTTGCAATATCTCTAGATGATGGCCTTGATTCTAAACGGGAGAAAATTGGGGCATCGTTGACGGGGATCCCAATTATAGCAGAAAATTCCTCTAAGGTTGGAACCAATTGGAATTCAGGGAATAAGAAGCAACGGTAATTGGGGTGATACAATTGCACCAGCACTTCCAATGGTCCCTCAGTCACTGGAACCCTTAGTAGTTGTGAGAGATTTCCATATTTGTCTGCAAAGCCTGAAGGATCCTCAATCATGTCGCACATCCAGATCAGTTGTTGAAATTCTGGGAGCTCGAAGTAATAAGGCCAAACTTGCTTTTTAGATTCCATATCGACAAAGTCTGCAAAAATATCATTAGTTTCTTGATAGTTAGCAAGAAAAATGCTAATGCTGATGCAATGCAAAGTTTCATGGAATTCAGACATTCGCAAAAATATCGAGAGATACCGAAAGACCTCATTTTTATTGAATAAAAGGTAAATTACAATAGTTGATACACTTTCAAAAGCCTAAAACATAAAGCTAAATAAAAGCTAGAAAGTCCTAAGGAAATTCTCCTAGAAGCCTTGTGTTGAGTCTTTTGATTTCTTCCTCTATCTGATCTCTTTCTGCAACGAGGTTGTCAAGAATGGATTTCCAAGCGGGAGGTTGAGTGCTTGAGGGGCTTGGATCTTCTTGGGTCTTTCTCTTCTTACAGGAGAGTAACTCCTCATCCTTGGTCTGCAGTTGCTTCTGGAGTTCCAGATTCTCTTCAACGACCACTTGATACTTGAGTTTCCAGGCTTCCTCTGACCTTCGAGCTTGTCTTAGAGAAATCTCCAGCTCTTCTTCTTTTGACATGAAGTACAATACAGGCTCTTTCTTCAAAGTGATTGGCTCTTGTCTTTTGTAGGGCATCTTTAGCTCTATAGCTCTCCTTCTAACCCATTGGAGATAGGGCTCCAAGGATACACAGTTGGGTCTTCCTAAAGAACTTCTTCCTCTTTTACGCCTGCTACCCCAAGTGTTCAAGATCAACTCTTTTTGTTCTTCGTTCTTGTCATATGTTTCGAAGTAAATACTTTCCACATGAGCGCTGAGAGGTTTGTCTTCTAGAGGATACCCTAATTGGCGTCGTGCCAACACAGGGTTGTAACTGATACCACCTTTGATGCCAAGTAGAGGTACATTACCATAGTCTCCGCAACTATCTGTAATCAGGATTCCATCATACACCCTATTATATCAGTCAATATCTGCATGGGAGAGTGCCATGACCTTCTGAGACCATCATCCTTTCTTGGAATCCCAGAATGCTCCTGCCTTGGGTAGATGTGAAATAAACCATCTATACAGTATAGGGACACAGCAGGTAATCTGTCCATTTTTATGAGCGTTTCTTGTATGGACTGAGTGATAGGCTTCAGCAAGCAAGGTAGGTACAAGATTTTGTTTCAAGAAGATTTTGATTGCATTTAGATCCACAAAGTTATCTATGTTTGGAAACAAGAAAAGTCCATAGATAAGCAATGCGAATACAGCTTCAAAGGCATCCCTGTTGGAATTCTTAGCAAAGTAACGAGCCTTTCCAATCAAGAACTTAGCAGCTAATCCCAAAATTCCTCCCTTAGAGGTTAAATTACCTTTGATATCAACTAACTCCAGATGAGTCTTCTCAACTATTTCTTCTTCTTTTGGATCCTTCTCAAAGATAGGAAACGGGGATTCATCCTTGATATGTAAACCAACTATCTGAGAGTACTCCTCAAGGGTGGGTAAGAGCTGATAGTCAGGGAATGTGAAGCAGTGATATCTTGAATCATAAAATTGAAGTAGAGTTGAAACAAGTCCTTCATCAATAGTCTTCCTTAACAAGATCCACAATTTTCCATATCTGCTTAGGAATCCTTCAGGGTCTGTTAACAAATCTCCCAATTTCCTTAGGTCATCCAATTTGGGACTCTTGAAAGTGTATTTGATGGTGTTTCTTCTTGAGCTATCCATGATATTCCTCTGATATAAGAAAAGAAGTATGAGTTCCATGAAACAGATGCAACATGAATGCTTATGCTATATGGATGCAACAAATACACATAGAGCACAAACAAACAAAGGCAAAGGGGAAAAAGGTTAAGCATGGAGCCAAAGGTTCACCCTTCCCATTGGTGTGTTCTATTGGTTTTCACCTGCTGAACGGGTTCTAAGAAGTTCCCAGAGTCTACAATCCATCTTTCGGATTTTAAGGATTTCCCAGATGACTTGGTAATCGATAAAATTCTCAAGAGGATCTCGTCTGAGTGTAGTATCGCGTGACAACCAATTCAGAAATAGACTCCATCATGGTCTCCGCACTACATCTAAAAGGCTTAAGTTGGGTTTGGTAACTACGGTTCTCAATATCCCGGGCTCCTAGGTCGAGAGTAGCACACTTTCACGAACGAATTCGTTCAACATAACTAGACTCTCGAGAGGGCCTCAACTGAGTGATGGTGTTTATCAATTCAACCTTTCAGGATTCGACTCCCTCAAAGCCTCCTTGAATACCATCGTCCTATAATAAGTGTACGCTCAAATCCGGGTATAGGATTTATCTCACTCATAGATATCAACCCAAATCAAGCAAGATAATCAAAACACAGAACAGATATACAAGCAAATATGACATACAGGCAATCATGCAAGTAGATAAGCAAATATGAATAACATAAAAACAAGATAGGCTTAACCCTCTTAGGAAAGGACCAGCAATAGGTCTGACTATCCCCAGTGAAGTTGCCATTTCTGTTGCTGTGAAAATTGGATAACAAATTATTAATTAATTTGCATCATTTTCCTTTACAACCGACTTTGATTTATCCAAAGGAAAGGTTCAAGATCGTTAGAAAAACCTAAAGGGAAAGATCTAAGGTACGGGGGTTGATTACGCCTAGGGAAGGTATTAGCACCATCAACGTCCGTAGTACTCTATGGGAACCTCTTGTTAATGTTATGTTATGTTTGCTAAGGTTCTATGCTAAAGGTTAGTTAGCGGGGAAAGTGATAAATTCATTATGATGAACATCACTAAGAGTTGAGGAACTCTCTCCTAAAGCTAGTTGTAATTTCTATGGCTCTGGTGAGGCCAAGAAATTGAAGTTTTCTCCTAAGAGTTTACTTAGGTTAAGGTGGGAAGTCACGACTTTAGGAGTCAACATATTTAACCTTCCTTTGGAATAGGGGGATAAAATAGTTATAAATAACAATAAATAAGACATGATAAAAGCTAAAACATTGATATGATATGAGGAGATAAAAGCAACATAAGCATGAGGATGGCAATGTGTTTCATGATAAAGATATGGATAAGATGAACACGATTACTAAAGACACATCAATATGCTTCAATCTTTAGGAAGACAAACATATAGAATGATATTAAGTTTGACAATTAAAGAAAAAAAGCATTCATATAAAAGTCAAGTATATGGCAAAATCAACATGGATAGATTAATTCAAGAATTAAACAAGCCATTTAGTGAAACACTCAAAATTAACAAAGATGCTTATAAATGATATCAACAATTAAACCAAAGTTGATAACACAATTGAAATTAGCAATTAACAACACAATTGCAATACACATTGATATTTAAAATTAAAGGTTAACAATTAATATCACAATGAAAAGTAACATCACAATACAATTAAGATTAACATGTAGTAATTAAAAGTTAACACTTAAGATATAAGTTGATAATTTTAAAATTGAAAGCTAATAAAACAATTAACAATTAAAAAATAATTATCAATTAGAAAACATACTAAGATTAACCACATAAATAATTAATGAACAATCTGAGATTAAATAAACATTAAGCAAAATAAGATAAAAGAAAAATAAAAGATTGAAATAAAATAAAAGAGTACAACACGCAGGGGGTGTACAAGCAATTTGGTTCAGTTTAAAAAGCAAGGAAATTAGATGGGCCAGAAAACAGGGGTGTGGATAACAAAATAAGGGCGCAAGGCCCAGGTTGGAAAAGGAAAGGCAATCAGGCGAAAAAATATAAAAAACAACAAAAGGGTTGATCCAAGGATCGAACCCAGGCATGGCAAGTGATAGGCGAATTATATGCATGTGTGTGACCGTTGAGACGACGTGTTTCATCCGTTCATTATACAACTTGATAAATATATAAAGTGAAACAAGTTCATGTTCCCAAATAAACCAAACATGCGCGCCCTATACTCCTACCAGGGTTCAGGTTTTTAAGCATCGTGCACAACCATGTTCAAGCAAGTGTAACTCAACCAATACACATCCAAAACAAACAAGATAAGGACCAATCAGTAGGGAAGGAAGATTTCTAACATGTAATGCGTTTACACTAAGCCCTATCGAACGACACACCAAAATGGCCACAAAGTAAGAGGGATCAGAAAAATTCATCTTGCAACGAAGAGGCATCACAAACAAAAGCAATGAGCATGGAATTATTGGAAACCAAACATTCATCACGACAACAAAATTATTATGATATGGCTGTCATATAACCTGATAGTAACCAGTAGAAGAAAAACTGATAAAAGAGAGGAGGTGTCACACTAAAGCTTTCATGCTAATTCAAAGTCATGTGAGAATTTAAAGACAAAGCATATGAGCATGGATACACATAATTCGCATGCAACAGAATAACATAATGGCAGCTAGAAAAGTTAATCAGTAATGAACAAACTCAAATCCAATGTATAGTTACTCATGATCAACGCACCAAAAGTATATGTCATAGCAAGCAAACAGTTATTGTGCAAATCAGCTAGACTAAGTGATATTGACAATGAGAATCCAAAAGGCATATAGAACACGCATGCCTAAACATAGATAGGAGAAAAGACCTAACTTTATCATGAATGACAACTTGGACAATGATCAATCAATGAGAAAGTTCAACCAGGCAGCCAAACTGATAACACGAAAATGTATCGTATTTTTAGACCCGATTTGCATGCAATTTAGTTTCGTTTTATTTATTTTACTTGATTTATATATTATTATGCCGGTATTTATTTCCTTTTTCAGGTAGCTTGGATTAATTCACAAAAGAAAGAAAAGAAAAGAATTGAAGGAAAAAATGTGAAGAAAAGAAGAAGTTATGAAGAAAATATGAAAGAAGAAGAAAAGAAGAATTCTTAAAAAAAAAAAAAATTAAAAGTGGGTGGGCCCACCACACAACATAAGTGTAACGAACGTCACACCTTATGGGTGGTGCCTACCAATAAATAAATTAGGACTGTGACGACCGTCACAGGTCCATGACGACCGTCACAGTACTTCAAGTTGTGACGACCATCACGTATTGCGTGACGACCATCACAGGAATAATTCTCAGAATTTATGTTTAAGTACGTGGACCACTCAACGGTACCAATTCCACTCAAATCACGTTCAACCGGTCAAGGAGTGTTGGAGATAAATTCGGCCACTAACTCCCACTATTTTTTCTCTCTTTCACAACAACTTCTCAAGCTATAAAATGGGCAGTTTGCTACACGATGGAGATCTCTTCTTCCTTTTTTCATTTTTCGCCAGATTTATTTTATTTAGCAGTTCTCATTGATGTAAAAGTAATAGTTCTCCACATTGGGGGACTATTACAAATATAGTTTTAGGATTTATTTTAGAGTTTAATTTATGTATTTGATTCAAAGCCTGCTGGCGTATTACGACTTCAGTTCAAGCATTGTTTCCAGTTCCATTTAATTACAAGTTCTATTTTATTGTTTACTTTACCGTCCTAAATTAATTGTTTAATTCCGTCTTGCCTTATATTAAATTAGTTTAAATCGCTTATTATCTTTTCGTCTAATTTAAAAACCCAAAATTGTTTATTTGTTTTCTTATCTATGTCTCTCTAAATAGTTTAGAGTCCGGCGTATGAGAACCGTTGTTACCGACGGGACTCAGTAGAAAATAATAGGTGCGAACTTACGATTAAAATTCTATTTTGGTTTTAATTTCCAAGTCTAATTTAAATAACTTCGTCACGAGAGTGAGAGGTTATTTAACACGATTTTGTTACGAGAGTGAGAAATTAATTAAGGTTAGAGCCGACACTGCGAGAGCGTGGGGATCGAACCGGATAGTGGAAATTAGGCAACAAGTCTAAATACAGCGAGAGCGCTTTAGATGCGTTTAGGATATTATTGGCTTTCAAAATATATTTCCTAGTTACCGGGTGAGCGGGAGCAAAATCTTGGGATTAGGGAACATGACTTTAGTTAATACCGCGAGAGCGTGAGGCGAAGTCTTTAAGTTGATATATTCTACGGAACTAAGTTATAGTCGTAATTAGTACCCGAATTCTACAAAGTCCTTTAGGAACGCGGAATCCATATTCCGGCCTCTCTTTATTATCATATTTTCTTAGTTTTATTTTTAGTTCTAGTCTTAGTTTCCCTTCTATCAATTATCATTAGCCTTAGCTTTACATAGTAACGATAGATTACGGTAGGTTGACATTGGTCTCTGTGGGTTCGACAATCTTTTATATTACTTCGATAAATCTGTGCGCTTGCGGAGCATCACAAACATAAAACACTTATTGACAACATTCAAATTAAATTGACACACCTATAGCATAACTCATGTCTGACAGAACAAAGCATCGTTACTAAAAAACTACAGAAAAACAATATGAACATGCCTAATTTAAACCAGAAAAATAGCAGCATGAGAACACATTTGTGATTGGTGTGTGATTGTGTGAGCATATATTCAATGAATTAGCAACTCAAAAACATCAGTTTAAGTTCAGAGATTCACTCAATTCACAGCAAAAGGTTAAGGCAAATCATAGTGTAGCATTTTGGCATAAATTTCAAGTGATCACCCACTCTAACAGCAGTTACAGATACATAACTAAATTTATCCTAGGAGAATATCATGTAATGGCAGCTTAGGAACCATGTTGAAGCATATCAAGGTTAACATACCCTCTATGAATACAGTGTTTATGCAAACATAGACTTAACAAACTTGGCAAGAACATTCATTCAAATATAGGTACAACATGTAAATGACAAATAGATGGCATACAAACAGGTTTCAACAAGACAAATGGTCTCAAAAATCATTCACAAGGAACTAAGCAACAAAACCAAACATAGGTTCTTGGCATGGTAACCTATTCTCTAATTGTAGGGTAAATATGCAGAAAAATTGAGACACCAAACATGAATGATACTAAGGCACTACAAACAAGATTAACATTCATCCTCTATTCACAAGATGCCACATAATCATTCCACAAAAGAGTAACATAAATCAATGGCTGCCAATTCACAAAAACCAAACCTAATCATACTTTAAACAACAATATAGACAGGTAAAGCAACAACTGTTAACCAGACTATCAAACTTTCAGTCATTCATAAGCAAGGTTAAGACTAAACCGTGTATACAAACATGTTCCAACATTAGCATAAAAGATAAACATGCCAAGAATCACTTATTAACGTCAACCATCATTACGACAGCAAACAAATAAATTCAAATGTTCTACAATTTAAAGATACACCAGCATTTCACGAGGGCGCAAAGGTTCACAAGTTGGTCATATTACATTCAGGTACACACATCATTAAGATAGGTCAACAGAAACAATTATTAACCTTGACAATTTATACCATAATGAGATTGTAACCATTCACAAACAGAAATCAGGGACATTAAGACTTAATCAAAAAAACAACATAGGTATCATACCAATGGATAACATCATGAAATCAAACCATGAGCATGTGAACAACATATTGAGATACTTATTAGTCTGACTCACTGCTTTAGAACAATAACATGATGCAAGTGTAGAATGATAGCAAGGTGCATAAGACCAGAAACGTGCAACAGAGTATGATTAGTATAAGCATATATAGGGCAGAGATGGAATAACAATTTCAAACAAGATGCAAAACTCACTTAAACATTTAGTACCAATATCACAAACATCTAAAGACAGTCATGGACCAATATACATTGACAAGCTATAAAAAACACATCAAAGCTTCATATTTTAATCAGCATGGTAAACCTCAAACAAACTCATGAGGGTCCAAGTATATCAGTGATCAAACACATAGAGGCAGGATCAAACACACCACTAGAAGCAGAGCATAATATAGTCATCAATTTAAGATCAAGAGAATGTTACTCAGAGTTGGTTTCACAGATAACAACAAAGCACGACCATATTAAGACAAAAGTTCAAATATCATTTTAACATGTCAAACAAACAAGACATGCAATGGCAAATTAGCTAGCATAAAAAACAACCATTTCACTCTCATAGGCAGTTGATATGATAAACAGAGAAACCTTACAACATCTAAAAAACCAAGGGAGGTAGTTTACGAATTCAAAACAACTGTTAATATCAAACTCAAAGTGCCACAAACATTTCCAAAAGGTAAACCATACATATCATCACATATACTCAAGAGAAAACAAGAATTTGTGTATCAACATCAAAATGCGCAACATCAGGTTAGGTCAGTAACATAAACAAACTTAGATGACAATAAACTCTATGTATACATTATAGGCTCAAAGAAAAGAGAAGCATACCATGATAACATTTAACAGCCATTTATTAACAAAATTTAAACCATCAAACTATGAACAAGTGAAAAGACTAGAGCTAAAGGAAAAGAAGGTTACCAACTGAGCTTGCTTCTCTTTGGATTGACCACAAATCCTTGATGCCAACCCTCACTCCCTTCTCTTTTGAATTCCAATATTTAGTGTGTTTTCGTAGAAATTGTTCGTGTCAAGAACTGAAATTGGACCTCCTTAAATAGGCAAGGCATTGGGTTGATGAGAAGCATCATGGGCCGGGTCAATTCCTCAAACATCTGGTGGGCATAAGCTGAGCAATTAGAGTTTTCGTTTGAAATTCAAACTTGGTCTAATTCTGGGAGATAAACACGCTATGGCATTTCAGACGTGCAGGGTCAGACTCATCACTTTGTGAATGGATTCAGAGCTCTCCCATTGATGCTATTGAGAGGGGTACCAAATGGAGCAAAGGTTGGAGATAGCGTGGACAGGTTTGCAGACGGAGCAGGTCGTATGCTGGAATTGGCAATCTTCTCTGAGCCACTTTTTGCGCAACACACAGTCGAGCTTGGAAAGGAAAGGGTTTGGAGATTTCGAATTGGGGAATTCGCGCCAACGACATTGTGGTTGAAGTGGACTCAATGAGTTGAATGGATACAAAATACATTGAATTTCTCTTCCTCATCCATAACTCTTCAGCAAGAACGAAAGAGGAGGATGAACTTGGTTCCCTTTGGTCTCTTTGATATCATGTGTCATGCTCTCATTGGTCCATGGAATAGTTGAAAAGTCAAACTCCCACAAGCTTAATTCTTATTGGTCCATAGTAATGAAAAGAGAAACCAAAAAAATTGCAACGTGAAATTGGTCATGGCAAGCTTATTTGGGCACATTCTCTTAATAATATTAATAGTATGGTTGTTGAAAATAAAACAAACTACTAACATTTATATTAAGAATTAATTTAAAAGAAACTAAATGGATAATTAATCTAGTTAATTAAAATTAACTTAAGTTAGGAATAATTTAAATTAAATAAAACTAAAACAACTCAAATATAAATAAAATAAAATGGACCAAATTGAAATTAACCTAATCATAAAAAACAAATAAAAGCTAAGATAATTATTAAATTAGAATAAATGAGCAAGATAATAAAATAACAATTAGCAGAAAAATGAGGGTAAAATTTGGGGTACAACATTATATGTTACTATACTTAGTATATTTGTAGGGCTGTCAAAATCTTAAACTTATGATTTCAAATCTTTGTGAATAACTTAACATTAGGCTCTTATTACTTTCGTCAGTCACAATTCCATTATATGTTACTATACTTAGTATATTTGTAGGATGAATCAACAAATTAACCAGTTCATGTATTATTATCCAACATTTTCACAATTATATCACTTAAATTTTGACAAAAATGACAGGCAGTATATGTTTGATTGCAATATATGTAGATTCATGTCATCAATAATTATGAACTGGCTCATTACAAATAAACAATTAACTAAATATGTGTGTTTTTCTTTATTTATTAGATAATTGCGCTATAAGGTAAACTAAAGAATTTGATTTTAACTAACTGATTTAATAAGGGTCACATTAAAATAATTTAATTAATGCAGACTTTGTTATTTCTGGGATTGCATTGATAATATTTTTCCCTTTCAGTTCTCAATTTGGTACTGAAAAATTCCTAAAATACCACAACATTGGATTTTTTTTAAATGCAATCCAATTCATTTTTCTTTTCTTTTTGAACTTCTATTTTATTGGTCTTTGTTATTCTTTTTCTATTCATTTGAGCATTTTATAAATATATCAAAAGTTTTAAACTCTATTATTACATTTTATCCGTGCAAGAGTACGGATATTCTACTAGTTCCATACTAAAATGATAGATAATCTCACGTGATACTCTCTTTAATCGATAATTTACTTTACTATTTATTTCTCCTACTAATTTGGGAGTTGAAGGATTAACTTTACAAATCTACCTTATATCACATCATATCGTGGATTCATTCCACTGCATCAAAACTCAGTTATACTATTTCACCAAATATCTATAGTTCCCTAACGAAACAATACTCACCCGGTCAAATATTACAAGTAATATGAAATGAAATAAAGTACAACGCATTTAGATAATGTTCAAATCGGTTATAATTCTAATGTAATGGAATAAACGTCCGTGCTAGGGAATTCAACCAATCAACGTGTAACTTTAGACTGAGCAAATAAAATATATGGATAAAACTCAAATAATGAATCTTCCATTGTTCCAAGTATTGCTTGCCAATACATATTATATATTATATGTATTTTGTGTTGGTTGTTCACTAAATACATATAATATATAATAGTTTAATGAATTTTGACGAAGTTACAGAATACAAGCTATGCTACCATATTCTTTAAATAATAATATAAAATAACAAAATAAATAAAAGAAACAATGCAATATGCCGGGACAGGAATCTTGAATAAGAAAGGAACCATTCAGATTCAGATTAGTATAAAGTTTTTGATCTCTATATAAATCACCAATATCATTTCCTTCTATTCATACCAATTTACATTTCTTTCTCCAACACACACCTCAACTCAACAAGGCTCACTTTGATAACAAGAAATGGTTTCCAACAGCCAAAAACAACACATATTTGTTCTGCTCCTCATCCTTGCACTTGGCGGTACTACCAATGTATTGTCCCGAAAGCTGCAACAATCTTCCTCATCCTTAGAAGAAAGACACGAGCAATGGATCACAGAATATGGCAAAGTGTATAATGATGATGCTGAGAAAGACAAACGTTTCATGATATTCAAGGACAATGTTGAGTTCATTGAATCATTCAATGCTGCCGACAACAAACCTTACAAACTATGTTAATCACCTAGCTGATTTGACTCTGGAGGAATTTAAGGCTTCCCGTAATGGTTACAAAAGAAGGTCTACTAGTACTGAGCTTACTTCAACATCATTTAAGTATGAAGATGTGACTTCTATTCCAGCATCTGTTGATTGGAGGGTAAAAGGAGCTGTTACTCCAATCAAGGATCAAGGTCAATGTGGTAAGTAAGATAAAAAAATCAAAAATATTTTACCAATACTTTATTATGATTTTATTTGAATCAAATCATTAATGTTTGTTTTGAAAATGAATCAAGGGAGCTGCTGGGCATTTTCAACTATTGCTGCAACTGAAGGTATCAACCAAATAACAACAGGCAAACTAATATCCCTTTCAGAACAAGAGTAAGTTGATTGTGACACAAAGGGTGAAGACCAAGGCTGTGAAGGAGGTTTAATGGAAGATGGATTCGAATTTATCATTAAAAATGGTGGAATCACAAGTGAGACTAATTATCCTTATAAAGCAACTGATGGAAGTTGTAACACTGCAAAAACCGTTCCTGTTGCTAAGATTAAGGGATATGAGAAAGTTCCAATTAACAGTGAGGATGCACTTCTCAAAGCTGTGGCTAATCAACCAATATCAGTTTCTATTGATGCTAGTGATTCAAGTTTCATGTTTTATTCGCATGGAATTTATACAGGAGAATGTGGAACTGAGTTAGATCATGGTGTGACTGCAGTTGGTTATGGAAGTGCTAATGGAACTGATTATTGGTTGGTTAAGAATTCATGGGGAACAGTGTGGGGTGAGAAAGGATACATAAGGATGCAAAGAGGTATAGCCGCTAAGGAAGGCTTGTGTGGCATTGCCATGGATTCTTCTTATCCAACTGCTTAGTTAATTTCTCCAATTATGTACAGAACTACAGATTGAATCTCCTGCTTTTTATTTTCCTTTTTCCTATTGGAAGTTACGAATACATACATCACACATGTAAACTTATGTTTTAACATCATTAGTCGCACACTCTTACAAAATCTATATAATTGTGGTATTTTAAGATTAATGTACATCTAAGAATCACAAACTCCGACACAAACACCGTCATATAAAATGTGCTTGAACTTGGTCAAGTTTTTGGCCGGGTGACACAAAAAGTTTAGCGCCTCTCTCTCTCTCTCTCTCTCTCTCTCTCTCTCTCTCTCTCTCTCTCTCTCTCTCTCTCTCTCTCTCTCTCTCTCTCTCTCCTCTCTCTCTCTCTCTCTCTCTCTCTCTCTCTCTCTCTCTCTCTCTCTCTCTCTCTCTCTCTCTCTCTCTCTCTCTCTCTCTCTCTCTCTCTCTCTCTCTCTCTCTCTCTCTCTCTCTCTCTCTCTCTCTCTCTCTCTCTCTCTCTCTCCATAAATCTTAAAGTTGAAAAGGAGTCCACAATGTCAGATTTGGTCGGTTCGATTCGTGGATCTATTTATTAATGTTAGAATATTTTATATTAATTTAAAAATATTTTAAGATATTATATTTATATATATATATATATATATATATATATATATATATATATATATATATATATATATATATATTCAATGTGATACTTGATTTTCAATGCAGGTCTTGAACTCCTTATATAGCATGATAATTCTAGGATTTTCTCTTTGGATCTTACCTTTAATTTCGTCCAGAATCAATGCAAAATCGGTTGGATATTATCTGGTTCATAAATCTCTCTAACAAGATATGATTTGTTTAAATTTAAATTCAATTTTTCATTTAAATATTAATTTATCTTCATCAAGATATCAAACAAATCACTTAATCATATTGCTAAACCAATAACAATAAAATCTGATCTAATCTTTGACTAAAAAATCTTCCAAAATGCACCAGCATTGACCTGTTGTGCAAGGCTCAAATGTCGTACCAACATGTTGTGACACGCGTCCAACATGTGTCCCTTCCTCACCTCCATGCAGCTTAAGTAAGCTAGATTAATCTTGAACACTTTGAACACTTCTCCATGTTGTTGTTTTGCAAAATGCGCAAATCTAAAAGGAACAACAAATACTCTTAGCAATATCTGCAATGCTTAATAAACATCCAAATGAAAAATCCTAAAATGAAATTACTGCAGTCAAGATGGACACATTACCATGTCATGTTCTATAAAAAAGAGTCATGAGAGCAACGAATGACATCTTCCTTCATACTTTTATAAAGAGCATTGTGAAATTAAAAAGAGAAAGATGTTTGCTCATAATATGTTTTCCCCTATCATCAAAGGACCAAAATATATTTGGGTACCAAAGATAGAAATGCAAACTGTGATGCATATGATGACACCCACAGTTGCGCTTCAAGCTGTACAACTGAAGAAGTAAATATTTTTAGGTGAAAATATGGTGTAGAAAAATAGTCTAGAGGGGGGGGTGAATAGACCCTTATTTAAAAAAAAAACTTCGACTGCTTTCCATTAATAGAATATAAGAAGTTTTTCAAAATTGTGCACAGAAGTTTTAAAGCGAAAATAGACTTATGCTTGTATTGGATTTCAACCACGTTGACAAATACACAATTTACGAAATTCACATATTGTTCAAAGACAATGATTATTTGATTGATTGTAGATTACACAAGATGTATCTTGTACAATATTTCAGTTATGATCGGATTCTAACAACACTAGTTTTCCAGAACATAATCACCATTAAAGCTCAATTAGGTACCAATTCTAATAAAACCTAACCTTACGTAAGAAATCTCTACCAACTTAATTGAATGACAAACTACACTAAGAATTGACAGCCAAAGCATGCAATATCCTACAAACATTAAATACAAGAGTGAAAGAGAGAGATTACACTAAAATATATAGTGGTTTGGCGTTCGTCCTCACTTTGCCTACTCTACTCTTCAATGGTTTTCCATTGGAACTTGTTTTGTTCCTTTTTATTTCGACAAATATTGCAAGAGTTCATACAATCACTAATCCGCAACAATGCTGAGAAAAATAAATCTCCGATCTGGATCTTGACTTGTATACATCGTAATGTCAATCTCTTATGTGTAATCTTTACTCGATTCATGCTTCTTGAATCTTCCAGCTTCACCAATCTGCTCACAGTCTTCGTGTGTGGCAATCACCCCTTGATCCCACCAATTTCTTGAGCGATGAACTGCTCGAAGATTTGAGAAGAACTCCACCTTGTTTGTAGCCTTCCACACAGTTACTACCAAGATAATCTGGAGAGAAGAATCACTTTCTTTTCACTAGAATTTGTCAGCACCAATGGCAACAACCTCAATCTTGCAAGCTTCATGAAAATTTTAAACAAACCTTCAAGAATAATTAGTTTTAAGACATTGTCTCCCTCAATCAATTACAAATCTCTTATTACCAAGATTTGAAATCAAACTAGAGGTTAAAGATTAAAGAATTTTTTTTGCAAGAGGTTTTTGAGTTTTCAAAAGAGAGGGTGTTGATTTCACAAAAATCACAATGTTGATTATGAAATTCGTTAAAGTTGTATTTTTTTTTTGAAAAATGATAACAAAATGAGTTTATATGTGCTTGAGATTAAGCACAAAAATGGATGGAAAAAGTTAGTTAGATTCGAATCAAGAACATTTCATGATTTGAGTCAAATGAGCAAGCGAAAAAGAATAAAAAAACATGAAGGTTTTGACCCCATTTCTCATTTGATTCAAATCAAGTACAAAGTGTGATTTAAATCAGAAAGCCCGTGATTCAAATCAAGTGTAATGTCTCATATGAATTAATTTAAATAGAGCCAAATAGAGAAATGTGAAAAACTTACTAATTCGAATCAGGTGTAACGTTTGATTCAAATCAATTGAACCAAAGGTGTCTCAGATATGTCTGATTCCAATCAAGTGCAACTTGGGATTCGAATAAAAAACCCGCCTGATTCAAATCAAGTTAAAATTCTAATTCAAATCAGAGTGTTTGAAAAACTTTGGTTTTCTCTATTCAATTTGATTCAAGTCAGGATATGTACATGATTCGAATCATACACACAAAATCTCTTTTTTTTCATGGTTTTTAAAATACATTGATATTTTTCTTTCCACCTAACTAGAACCAATAACATACATATTGTTCTTGTTCACATGACTCAGACAATTGATTGAAAACATCATGATCAAGCTCAAATATAACCATTGAATTATGCATGCTAAAAACGAATCGATTCAAACTTGATCCAGAGATGTGCAATTATGAAGGAGACTCAATAAGAAATAATAAAATAAACACGAAAGCGATAAGAAAATCAACAAAGCCGTATTGAGGTTCTCCCCTAAATGAATTGGAACATGCAATCTCAAATATGTTCTATTGTCCCTCTCCTACAAAAGAAGAAATTTATTTGCATAATAATAAACAAGAAAAAATCATTAAATCTTTGATTTTTGGTAAGGTTCCTAATATTACCTTTAGTTGTTGTAATTAATTAATTTTTTTGCTCAAATTACTTAGTATTAAGTAAGCTTTGTAATAAAGGTAATAGAGTATGCTTAATTCCTTTATATGCATGGTGTATGAAAACCTTAATCTTTTTAAAAAACTTCTTTTCAAAAAGACCATTACTATGAAAGAACTCATACATGTTACCTTTGATGTACTAACCCTTAGTAGGTAGAAGTAGAAGTTGTTAATTTTGTAGGTATCCCTTAAAGAACGTCCCTGAAAATAAATGGAAAGAAAAATATCAAAGGCAAGAGGAATTCTAAGGTCCAAGTGGATAGAAGTCAACTTAAGAGAATCAATCTTACAAATGGTATATTCAGAATGTCAATGGAGATATTTTTAAGGTAATTACACCTCAACACTTGTGAGAAGCAACGTTTGGGAACTCGGTTCTAAAGCTAAATGAGATATTGGAACCTTAGTGGATCTTTTGCAATAAGCTTCATGTTTTTGGAAATTTTCTAAGAAATAAAACAAGACTTGCTACCAAATGTTACAATCAACAGGAAGCCATAGATTCGATGAAATTTATGGCTTTGTTGTGAGAACAAGATTTAGTTCTGCAATATTGTCTCTAAGTTTTGATGATAACAGATGAATATTTTTATGAACAATTTTGTGCAACTAATGTTGTTATTTGTGAGAACCTAGCAAACAGGTTCTGCTTCCGTGAATTGGTGCAATGCTTAATGAAAGATGCTTCGAAGAACTGAACTCAATTCGAAGATAAGACAAGATTCACATAACTCTGATACGAAAGGAAAAGAGAATGAATTCTGAAGATCAAAAGACAAGGGTTCTGATGGAACGAAGTCCAGATGTTGAAGCCTCATGATTTTCGATCAAGGTTCTGAAGACCTACCCAAAGTCGACTCTCATGCTTCAATCAAATATTATCAGAAGCCTCTGAAGATATGAAGAAAGTGGATTAAGAGAACAAGGTTCTAAAGACAAGTTCTGAAGATTCTGGAAGCACAGAGCTGATGATTCAAAGACTTGATAATCTCAAGAACCGAGTAATGTTTTCCCTTCTTACTCACGCTCACAAAAAGCCTCTGACGTTGAGAAGCCAAGAAAACCTGCCACACTGTACAACTGTACCACATTACAACGTTAATATTCTTGAAGACTGTGCGAAATACCAACTAGACAATCTGACACAGACAGGACGCGCATCATGCAGAAGATTTTGTACCTGTCCTCACGCTTCTAGCCGTAAGCCTACCTAGCCTTCATGATTCCATCTCAACGGCTCTTTTTCACTCGGCTATAAAAGGAAGCTCAAAGACTTGAAGAAAGATACACATGCGAACAACGACAATACTTTCTAACTCCATTCTTTCTTAAGTCATTCTTGGTCTAAAAACTTGTTTACATTATCAGCTTGATAAGAAGCAATTCTCTGTAAACCCCGTTGTATTTGAACTAAAAGTTGTATTCCTTAAGAGAGTCTTAGTGACAAGATCTCTTGAGAAGTCTAGGACGTGTGTCTTAGAGGTTGTGCCTTAAGTAAGACCTGTGTGTTGGATTACTTGAGAAGTCTAGAACGTGTGAGTTCTAGAGGTTGTTGTTAGTCACCAGCTGTGTAGCTCGTGCAGTGTACTATTTTTGTTGAATAGTAGATTAAGACCTCGTTGAGAGAGGCAAAATCACCTTGGCGAATGGACTAGATTAACTTGAGAGATTCTCAAGTGAACTAGTATAAACATAACGTGTTTATATCTCTTTGTTTAACTAAGCTGTTGTTCTTTAGACAAAGGTAAAAATTTTAAACAAGAAAGTTATTTAAAAGAAATGATTATTTTGAAAAACCAATTCAAACCCCCCTTTTCTTGCGTTTTTCACACCTTTAATTGGCATCAGAGCTCCGGTTTTGAGGTGATAAAAAGATTTAATTTTTATCAAGCACTTAACAGTGTTCAGTACCGATCCAAGTGTGAAAAACAATGACTACACCGCCACCAACAACTTCTGAAACAAATGTTATTGAAAGCTATATTTGGTTGATAAACTAGACATAAAATCTTTGTTTTGGTTTCTAGAACTTTTCCAGAATTTTTTTCGTTTTGGTTATTAAGATAAGCCTAAAAATCTCTAAACGGTTTGTTATCTTGGCATGTGATAAAAGCTATATTTGGTTGGGGATAAGCGATTAAAATCTCAAGATCAGATTGTATTAAGGTTCGTTGGCATAGCTTGTAAAAGCTTAAAGTTAATAGTTAAAATCTCAAGAAGATCTCTTGGAGACATGACCAGGCCAACATTTGACCTAACCTGGACAACTCTCTGGTGAAATCTCTCTAACCATTATCCTCTTTAGTTTCTACATTTTACTTTTACTATTTATATTTTCGCTGTTGTTTCTCTATTCATAAAAGTTAATAACACAATTTCAAGTATATTTGAAAATATCACTAAACTAATCACAAATTTTAAATACCACAATTCACCCCCTCTTGTACTTGAAGTCACTTTTCAACCTCTACATGCCTAAATTTAATGCAGTAACTTGGATTGCATACACCATTAGTAAATTTCTGTTTTTGATCGTAGTACAATGCAAAATAGTGAGATTATGTTTGAGGTTGAATCCATCTACTTCTCTAGTTCCAAAGCTAAGATTCCTATAATGGCATCTAGACCGTACTTGGGGTTATTGAGGAGATTTGGAAGATTGATTATATTCTATTCTAAGTGTTTGTATTCAAATGCAAGTGGATTGGGAGTAACACTGATGTACAAACTGATGAGTTAGGATTCACAAGGGTTGACATTGGCAAGACAGCTTATATGACCAAACCATTCATCATGGCATCCCAAGCAAAATAAGTGTTTTATGACACTGATCCTTCTGTCAAAAGATCATTAATTGTTCTCCAAGGAAAATGCATTCCTCATAGTGATGAAAATCAAGATTTAAATTTTGATATTTCTGAAACTCAATTCTTTCGCAACACATGTGCCTACTTTATATGAAGGAGTTGTTGATACATATTATGTGCACGCTATTCGTAATGATCGTGAAGAAGGCATATGATAAATCTAAAAAGTTAATATTTTTTGTTTATTCATGATTTATTGTTTTTTTTTTATAATTTCTAAGAGTTTATACATGTGTTCCAACGAGTGTTATACTATAAAGTATTATTATTTGAAATTATAAGTGTTTAGAGACAAGATACCAAAAGTCGTCTGTTCACGTTGTGCGTCATGCTTCCTTCTGAATAATAAATCTAGTGTACAATAATTTTGTATGTTGATTATTTACTTGTTTAATGTAATGATGTGCAAAATTTATGTCGTGTAGGTGACATTTTGGTCTTGATGTAATAATACATATTTTTGATTCATAATAGTTGTAAATTTAGTTTTGATTCACAAATGTTTGTTTTTGTGTTCTAATATGTTATGATTCATAAAAGTATAGGTTATAATAATGAGATTTTTGTAAAACCAAAAAATACATATAAAAAAAAACATATTTTATCAGAGTTGGTTCTTTCAATCGTGGGAATAAGTAGCACGCTATCTAGTTTAAAACATGCAAAAATGGTGTCGTCGGGTATCAAATGCATGATCTTTTCATTTTCACTACAATTGGATATTGCAACCGTGCTGAATAGTAATAGTCCATAGTAGTAAGTATCTCACTTACCATCACACTTTTCGTTACCACAGACCATCATCTATGATTAAATATCTATTCCATCTATTATAAAAGATACTTTTTATAGTAGTGTATGTTTAGGAAAGCCTAACTCGGTGGAACTTATTTCCACTCCTATTTATGAAAAAATGAATATACAAAAATATTAATATTCAAACTAATAACCTTTGTGATTTAATGGTAAGGTATCTCTTATGACAAACAAGTTTCATTAACTTCAATTGTACTCCTTTTGGTGAATGCTAAAACTGATCCTTCGAATTAATTAACCTTTAAGTAGGATATCGAATATTTAATAATTTTTTAGTTAGAACTTACTAAAACTCACTTTTTTGAAAACAAATGAGTCTATTTTAACAAATTTCATTGAGGTTTACTAAAATAAACCAGCTTATTTTTATGAATGTGTATTTTAACAACCAGTACTTTAATGTGCATTTAACATGTTTTAATGTGCATTTAACATGTTTTAGTTAAGAGGAGTTCTTAATTTAGCTTTTAGAGAGAGAATGTATGCCTTCTCTCTAGATCAACTTCTCCTTCTCTTTCCTTGACCGTTCAACTTCCGCTCCACTTCGTGTTTCTTTATAGGTTCTTTCAAGTTGTTGCTGCTCTATCCGGTTTCTGTAGGGGTTTCTTCAGTTTCGATCCAGGGAAGCTCTCGTGTTATCTTCGGCTTAAATTCCTAGCTTTCGAGTTTAGGGGCCTTGGTAACACTTTTGCCTTCTTTCTGGATTGGGGTTGGGTGCTTCTTTCGTCGAATCGGTATTGGTTCGTTATTCCTTGTTGCATGCGTCTAATATGGAATGGGAAAGGATTTCTAGGAAGTCAAGAAGGGGCTCGAATGGTGGGTTTTCCGTCTGGAAGGAAAACCACGGCAGAGGTGCGTTAAATGGTGAACCTACGACTTCGTTTTTTGTCACTGAATTTCCAGATAAGATGAACGACAAGGATTTATTCGAGGTGTTTAAAGTGCATGGAGTGATCTATGAAGTCTTCATCTCAGCTAGAAGAGACAAGCGTGGTAGAAGATTTGGGTTTGCAAAGTTTCAGAAAGTTCACGACTCTCGTATCTTGGCTTGCAACCTTGATAGCATTACTCTTGAAGGCAAGAAGATCTTTGTCAACACATCCAGATTCAACAAGGATGTCATTCAACCTGCTCTGAGTAAGGAAATACCTAAGAAAAAGGCTTTCTTTCGTCATCATGCTAGAAGATTCGAGAATTTCACTTTCCCAGAGAGATCTTTTGCTAATGTGGTTGGTAGAGTTGAATCCAAGGATAATAGGTTGGACAAGGAGGGTGGTGACTGTGTTCAGTTAGAAGTGGACAACGATAGCTTGGAGAAGATGAAGAGGATGAGAGTTGGAGTAATGATGGAGGATGGTAATGCTTTCAACATTCAGAGAAATATTAATGAAGATGGCTTCTTCAACATTAAGGCTACACCCCTTGGTGCTTCTTTGTGTCTGTTGGAAGATACTTCAGGTGGAGATATTGAAGATTTCGTGAATGACTCCCAGGATTGGTTGGATGTTTGGTTTAGGGAAGTTCGTCTGTGGTCTCCGGAGATGGTTGACAAAGATAGATTCGTGTGGGTTAATTGTTTCGGATTACCAGGTTATGCCTAGAGTGATTCCAACTTCCGTATGATTTCTGCTTGCCTGGAATCCTTCATTCAGTGTGATACGAACACAAGGATTAAGTCTAGACTTGATGCTGCTAGGTTGCTGATCAAAACAAAGATGGAAGTTATCCTGAATAAGAAGTGTAGGGTTGAAGTTAACAATATTATTTTCACTATTTCTATGACTGAAGAATTCTCTGGTGGCAGATCTATTCCTTTCAGGGAGGAAGACGATGAGTTGATTGATTCTGATGAGGTTGAGTCATCAGTCCCTTCAGACGTGGAGGGCGCGTGGGACTCCTTCGAAGGTGTCTACAGGTTGCTGCCTAATTTCAGATAACTTGTCATTAGTTGGTGAAAGTCTTGAGAATAGTGTTTCAGCCGGTGGGTCCGAGGATAGCATTGGGAAGGATCAGTCTGAGGCTAGAAAAGGCTACACTGAGGCTAGTAGTGGAGGTCCCTTTTCACGAAGTAATTTGGAGGGAAAGGACGATTTTCCTTTTGAAGAGAATTCAGTCGCTTGTTCAGTTGGTTTTGAACCTGGTCAGGTCAAAGCTCGTAACCATAATGACCTTCGCAAGGGTGAACTCATTGTGGACTTGGGCCTTCCTAACCCAATCACTAGGCCTCCAGGTGGTTTAGTAGGGCCTTCAAATTGGGGTAAAGTTAGAAAGAAAAAACCTATTCATGAGGTGTATAACTGCATTAAGATCCCTTACACACCTTCGTATTTTTCTATCCTTCTCCACTCTTCTGCGAGGGACTTTGAAGTATCTCCTAAAAGGAATAAAGATAAGGAATCTCCTAAAAGAAGTTCGATTAGGGGAATACCTAATGAGCCTAGTGCATCTCTCCTTTGCTGCGAGTCTATTACTGATACCGATCTGGTTAGAAGCAATTTGACATGTCGTAAAGCCTTGGAGGAAGTCCCATCCAAATTGCACAATTCTTTGATGAAACTGGGTATATCAGGTGAGGTTGACGAGGCTGATTTGGATGGATTACTGAGGAAGTTGGATAACGATGATAAGGTTGCAAAGGTTGGTAAGAAGATTGTAGCTACTGGTGGTCCATGAATATCGTCTCCTACAACGTTCGTGGATGCTGCAGTATTATTAAGAGAAGGAGAGTTTCCCAAACTCTTTCTAGAGGACATGTAGATATTTGTCTGATTCAGGAAACTAAAATCCCTGATATGGACTCCAATTTGGTTAATAGTCTGTGGAAGAGCCAGGACGTGGAATGGTCGGTCTTGAATTCTTCGGGAAGATCAGGTGGAATTCTTACTATGTGGAATGGTAAAATTTTGTCAGCTTGCTCAAGTTTCCGTGGTTATGGCTTTCTTGGCACTCAATTCTTGTGGAAAAACCAGTTGTTGACTGTGATAAATGTGTATTCCCCTTGCGGTCTTCCGGATAAGAAGAGATTGTGGAAGGAGTTATTAGATGCGAAGAGAAGGTTTCCTGGAGGAGGGTGGATTGTGGGGGGGGGGGGGGGGGGGGGGATTTTAACGCAGTTAAAAACGGGGAAGAAAGGAGAGGCACCAGGGTTGCTAATAGCAGTGGAATGAGGGAGTTCGGAGCTTTTATAGAGGAGATGAATTTGATTGACCTTCCGGTTGTAGGGAATCGATTCACGTGGTTCAACTCTAATGGTCAAAGTAGAAGTAGGTTGGATAGATTCTTGGTGGATGACCGTGCTATTTCAATTTTGTCATTGAAGAATCAAGTGGTGGGGACAGAGATGTGTCGGACCATCGACCACTGTGGTTGATTTCCAAATCTACTAATTGGGGTCCTAAGCCATTTAGGACATTTAATTGTTGGCTTTCTCATCAGGATTTTCTCCCTTTTGTGAAGATTAAGTGTGAGTCTTATTCCAAGTTCTTTTAGCAACATTCTTCTCAAGAAGTTCCAAGCACTTAAAGTTGATTTGAGAAGTTGGAACTCTAAGGTGTTTAGTTGGCTGGAGTTAAACATTGAGGATAGAGTCCTTAACTTAAACCATCTTGAGCAGAGTTCAGAGATGGACAGAGTTGGACATGAAGAAGAGGCTTTTAAAGAAAGGCTTAAAATTCAGGAGGAAATGTGGTCGAGTTTGAGGTTAAAGGAGAGCATGTTGGCTCAGAAGTCCCGTGTGAATTGGTTGCGAGAAGGAGACCTCGATACCAATTTTTTTCAAAACTCTCTTAAATCGAGGAATCGTTCCAATTTTCTCTCAGCTGTTAGAGTTAGAGGTGCACTTATAGAGGATCCTGTGATGATTAAGAATGAAGCTAAGATTTTCTTTGAAAACAGTTATAAGGAACAGGTTCTGCCAATCAGTAGGAACAACTATTTCAATGTTCCTTGGTTTGAAGAGAATGACAGAACATCATTAGAGGCTGAGTTTTCTGTTGAAGATGTGAAATCTGCGGTATTTAGCTGTGACGGCAACAAATGTCCAGGGGTCGATGGCTTCAATTTCTTGTTTATTAAGTCTTGCTGGGATTTTATTGGAGTGGATTTTTCTAATTGCATTTTGGAGTTCTTCAGGACAGGCCACTTACCTAATATGTTTCTGTCCTCATTTATTACGCTGGTGCCGAAGATCGATAACCCCCAAAACTTTGAAGATTTCAGGCCTATCAGCCTGGTGAGCTGTGTTATCAAGACAATATCTAAGATGATGGTTTGCAGACTGGGTAAGTTTATTCATAAAGTTATCTCTCCATCTCAAACGGCTTTCATCCCTAGGCGTCAGTTATTCGATGGTGTCCTGTTGGCTAATGAAATAGCAGATTACGCTAAAAGATTTAAGAAAGATTGTTTATTCTTTAAAGTCGACTTCGCTAGGGCCTACGACTGTTCGATTGGTCGTACCTTGATGGTATGCTTGTTAAGATGGGATTCGGCTGCAATTGGTTGAAGTGGGTTAGAGGCTCGGTGTTCAAGAGCTATATGTCGATTCTTATTAACGGTAGCCCTTCGAAGGATTTTAAGGCGGGAAGGGGATTGAAACAAGGCGATCCCTTAGCTCCTTTTTTGTTTGCCATAGTTGCTGAGGGTCTGGCCAACTTGGTCAGAGCTGCTACTTCCCACAATATGCTGTCAGTTTTCAAAGTTCAGGATTATCCTACTCCTAGCATGCTCCAATTCGCAGATGATACTCTGCTTATTGGGGACGGAAAGGTGTTAAACATATGGGCTTTCAAGGCAATTCTGAGGGCGTTCGAAGTTACTTCCGGTCTTAAAATTAATTACTCTAAGAGTTGTATTTACGGCATTGGAGTTGAGCCAGATCTTCTTTCAGCTACAGAACATTTTCTTCATTGCAAACATGGAAGTTTACCGTTCAAATTCCTGGGCCTTTCCGTTGGAGGTAATCAACGTCGTGTTTCATTCTGGAATCCTGTTATCACTTATATGAGAAAGAGGCTGTCAAGTTGGAATGGTAGGAACTTGTCAATCGGGGGAAGAGTTTCGCTAATAAACTCGGTCCTTGCCAATATGCCTACTCATCATTTGGCGTTCTTTAAGGCTTCTATGAAGGTTGTGAAGGAAATTATCGCGATTCAACGTTGCTTCCTTTGGGCTGGTTCTTCAGATAAAAGGTTTGTGAATTGGGTTTCCTGGAATTCTGTCTGTAAACCGAAGGATTTAGGTGGCATTGGAATTAAGCATATCGGCCGGTTCAACTGCGCTTTGCTTGCCAAATGGCTTTGGAAATTCTACCATAGAGGAAATGAAATATGGAGGCAGACATTAGTTAACAGATACGACATTCTGAGCATCAAAACGCATTCGGTTCCCACTGCTGGTAGTTCGAATAATGATTCGTTGTGGTTGAAGGATCTGCTTTCCATCCCTGTTCCTGAATCAACTTCTGTTTTCAGCCAGTTATTGGATTGCTCGGTTGGTGATGGCGCTAGTGCGACGTTTTGGCAGGATGTTTGGATTGGCAATGAGGCGTTGAAAACTACATTTCCTAATCTGTTTCACGCCTGCAGAAATCAAGTTTGTACTGTTAGTGAGATGGGGGAGTGGGAAGGTGATATTTGAAGGTGGAGGGTGAGTGATTCCTTGGTGTTAGGCGATCCTTGCACTGATATAGAGTGGATTAATTGTAGAAACCTATTGGATGAGGTCTGCCTTAAAAAGGATGTTCCTGATGTTTGGCACTGGACCCTCCATGATTCCTTGTCTTTCACGGTTAACTCTCTCTATTCCTACCTGAATGATTCTTTCTATGCTAATGAGGTTGAGAACGTTAATGATGATCTTCTGATGCTATTGTGGAAGACATTTTTACCGGCGAAAGTTCAAATTTTCGGGTGGAGATTGGCATTGGACAGGCTGCCTACGAGATCTAACTTGGCTATTAGACGAATAATTGTTAACGAGCATGACAAGGTATGTATGTTCTGTTTCCGTCATCTTGAGGATTCGTTCCATCTCTTCTTTTCCTGTTGTAATTCCGCCTTGGTTTGGAGTAAAATCTGTGAGTGGGTGGACATAGACAGCATTTCGGAACTTAGTTGCTCCCTTCATGCGAAGGCTTGGAATTCGAGACTAAGAGGTCGTAGTGCAGCCGGAAAGATTAACTCATTATGGTTTATAACCTGCTGGAATATTTGGAGGTTTAGAAATAAAATCTTGTTCAACGATACCGTGTTTAATGTTAATGACTTAGTCAATGAGATTAAAGTCACTTCGTGGAATTGGTTGATTTTAGGTAGACAAGATAGTAAGAAGTGTAGTTTATATGATTGGTATAAATCCCCGTTTCATTTCATGTAATCGTTTTAGTTCGCTCGTTGATTGTAGTTCTTTGGTTGAGATCTCCTTAATCTCTTTCTTATGAAAGTTGCTTATCAAAAAAAACATGTTTTAGTTAAAACTTATAAAAATAAATCTTAATTAAAACAAGTGGGTCTATCTTAATAAACCCCATATATTTATATAAATAAAATCACCCCTAAAAAAAGAGAATACCAAAAAAAACTACAATAATCTCACCGAACTACAAAATAACAGCAAAAAGGCATTAGAAGTACCTTATTACACTAAAACAACCAAAAACTAAAACTACAGTCACACCAAAAACCAAGAGCCATGAGAAGATCAATTTGAACTCTGCACTTTGAAATCACTATTAGCTGAAACTGAATTAACTTGAAAGGAAGTGTCCGCATTCTAAGACTCACTAAGTAGATCAAAACACACAATCTACTATTGGCTAAGAAACATGATAGGGATTGTGGACTAACTAGAAAAATGACAAGAGGTGCTTCAAGTCTTTCGAAGATACTATTACCAAATTAGAGTGATGCACATATCTTTCGGGACTTCACACATGTATATAAATTGAATCGCATTAGTCACGTTATGGTCCAATTTTCTAGACCCATAGATTCCAATTGGTAACAAATATCAGCCTGCTTCTTCAAGTCGGTCTGTAAACTGTTTGAACTGTATATATAAATATTTTTTAAAACGGGGGAATTTTCTAATATGAACTTCAGTAATTGGACTTCAGCTTCATCTCCATCAAAATTAGAAAAGCAAAATGAACTGAGACAAGTTTTAAAACAGCAAGGCACTGAATTCATTATCCAGTCTTCACCATCCATACAAGTGATTGGATCAAATCCCTATATAAAGATCAATAAACAAGTCAATGAACAAAAATAATACGTCTAATTAACCTGCCTTAAAACACACGGCAAATGCAAGCATTGAAACATGATATATAAACTTACATTAGGAATCTCAAGTGCTTCAAGTTTTGGAGTCTTTTTGAGAAAATCCATTAGAAATGCATTTGTATAATGAGTAACCGTTCCAAAATTCACATCAAGACGTTTCAAATCATAGAATGAAGGAAGAACATGGAAATTATCTTCTGCAACCAAAAGACACTATGAAAAAATACAAAAAAAAATCAATGTTAGGTGATAAAGAAGAAAACAAACAATAATTTCAAGAAACACATAGTTAAAAGAAACAATGACAATTGACATTGATACACACCTCAAGAGTATCATTTGATAGCTGGAGAGACTTGACCTGATGAAGTCCAGTCAATAGTTTAGTTTCGTGAGCAGCAATATATGGTTGGTTTAATGGAAAGTAAATCTGAAGATCAATATATGCATCAAATATAGAGGCTAGGTTAACAAGGGAAACTTCAACTGTTAAAAAGCCTGAGCATCTGAAAGATAAAAGATTCACAGCATCAATCTCAATTTTAGAACTGAATAGCTCATCGTCACTTGGATAGTTGAATTCCATGCATAATTTTCTTAATGTTGGCATTGCAATATTGACATGCTTTATGTTATTCCAACCACAACAACACAAGATTAATTCTTGGAGGACAACGCAACCAGAGAGAAGTTTTTGAAGAGAATCATCATTTGAAAATGTAACCGATGAAACATTTATCGTCTTCAAATTAGAAAAACAAATAAAACTCGGAACATTTAGAACACACCCAAGTTCTAAATGTAAATTATTTAATGACGCACAAGTTGAGAAACTTTGTGGTAATATAAATGGATTAGACTTTAAATTTAGAGAAATGTTGAGTTCTTCAACTTTGTGCATCTTTGCATCTGATAAAAAATAATGAAGTTTGACTGGATCAACTGTAATTCCGTTACCATGCATTGCAATGCTGAGATTAATTGCACGACTATTAGATCTCTGAAGTAATCTATCAACAAGATCTAAGAGATGATTTGCTGGATTGCAAATTCCGTGGTTGTAGATTGACTGATAAATTGCAAAATTAAATGCAAATAAATCCATCCACAAATACTTCCACCTTTTGGATAATATGGAAGTTCCAACAGCATCTTTAGTAGGCATTAAGGAAAGAATACGGAGAAGAATGTGATCAGGTAAATTCCCGATGGAATATTTTCTACCGGAGAAATTCATTGAAAAGACTGTAGCAGCACTATGAGTTTCGCTTGCACATTAACTTATAACAATATAAGTAGTCAAGTTATAAGTAACAAACCTCCTTAAAAGATGATATTAAATCCAAATCGGCTTTTGGTACGGAAAAAACTAACGAACCTCCTTAAAAAAATAACTAACTCAAAATAATTAATTTATCTCAGATTCATATTTTGTTTATTTATTTATTCTAAGAAATTATAAGCAATATGAGCTCCGCTTGCACATTAACTTATAACAATATTTAAGTAGTCAAGTCTTTAAAAGATAATATTAATTCCAAATTGGCTTTGGTACGGAAAAAACTAACAAACCTCCTCACAAAAAGAACTAACTCAAAATAACTAATTCATCTATGTTAATATTTTGTTTATTTATTTATTTCATAATCATTTAATTCAAAAATTATTTTAATTATAAATTTTGTTTTTTTTGAGAAATATAGGATCTATTTGTTATAGCTTTAAAAGAATAGATTTTTTTTTTGTATTTTTAAAATGACTTTTATGAAAATATTTTTCAAAATCTTATAAGTTTTTTCAAATTTGTTTTTTATAAATTGAAAAACTAATTTTGACATCTTATAACATAAATATAGATTATTGAAAATCATAACATAGTTAAAGTTGTAATTTTTTTCAAAAAAAAAATGTATTCAAAAGTTTTATAAAAATTTATTTGAAATAGTTTCAAAATTAACTGATTTTTTTTAAATTTTAATATTTATAAAAAATTTCAATAAAATTATGCAATACTTAAAATAACATTTTAAAAACAACTATTCAAATAAAATTTTTATTAAAAAAATTTTGTAAATTTTTTTTAACAAAATATATTACATTATAAAAATCATTTATAAAAAAAAAAAAAACTAAAACGAGGCTTAAATAGACAAGGCACTAACGTAAAAAAAATTATGTATTCCGATGTTCATTCCACAATTATATATTTTTTTTCATTAAAAAATATAAATAAAATTTAATTAAAAATAAATAAATGATATGTTTTTATAACAGTTAATAGATATACAATTATAAATTAGCATATACCCATAGGTGTATAAATTATTTGGATTACAAAGATAGACTATTAATTTAAAAAATAAGACTTTTTTTGTCAAAAATTGAAATGGATTTTAACCTTTTTATATAGTTTATGGCCCGTTGGTTTTGCCTTTTTTTAAAAATGATTTTTATAGTGTAATATAATTTTGTGAAAAAAATTTTTACAAAGAAACTTTTCATAAAAGCTTCAAATAAAAATTTGGTTTGAATAGATATTCTTAAAATGTTATTTTATATATTTCATCATTTTATCGAAATTTTTTTTGGATATCAAAATTTCAAAAAATCACTTAATTTTGAAGCTATTTCAAATAGCTTTTCTTAAAAAAAAAAAAACATTTTTGAAATACAATTTTTTGAAAAAATTGTGATTTTGACTATATTTTGATCTTCAATAATGTATATTTAAGTTATAGAATTTCAAAATTAGTCTTTTAGTTTATAAAAAAACAAATTTAAAAAAACTTGTAATATTTTGAAAAATGTTCTTGTAAAATTCATTTTCAAAAATACAAAGAAAAAATTCATTTTTTTAAAAGCTAAAACAAACTGACCCTATATGTGATTTATTCATCCAAATAATCCTGGAACTAACTCACAAAATAAAAAAATAGTCTGTTTTAGGACATATGGTTAGAGGAATGAAAATTGATTAAGTATTATTTTAAACAAATTATATTTAAAAAAATAAGTTCAAATTTTATAGAAAATAACCAAAAGATTATGAATATGAATATGGATAAATTGAAAAAATCTAAATCCTATCAACATTTTAAAACTACATATCTCTCAAAATTAAAATCATATCCTACCCAACAAAATCAATCACTTTTCTATCCTCTATAATGTTTTCTTTAGAGAAAATATAGGGACAAGTCACGACTCTATTGGTGACATGATCATCATGAAACATGCTGAGTTCATCATAAAGTTCAGTTGATTCTCTATCAATTTTTATTGGTTTCAGAATCTTATTATGTGTCTAATTCAATAGCGGGTCGAGATTCCTGATTTGTTCCCTGGTTCTATGTGATTTGTTGATGTTTTCTTGATGCTCTGATTTTTTTTGTGGATTTGCTATCTGAGTTCTAACTTGGTCCTGTTTAAGTGGTGAATCGTTGGGGGAGTTGGAGCGAATGTCTCTTTTTTGTCTATTTCCTTGTTGTTTCGGTTGTGCTTGTTTGTAGTGTTTTTTTGTTTGTTTTCATTTTGCTCGGTTCGATTTGTTTATTTTTTTATAGCTACCTTACTAGCTTGACACTTTTTGTGCTCGTTGTATCCTTATATTCTTCTGGCTTTGGCCATTTTAGTAATTTTAGTAATATATTATTTGACCATTAAAAAATTATGAACATTATCAACCGATTAGAATAATAATAGAAATGTTAATGGTGCCATAATCACCATGGAAGCTCATGAAGATGAAACAGAATTACAACTGATAGAGAAGAATTGTAACAGAAATCAGTTGAAGTATTGTAACTGTAAAATCTTCATTAGATTGGAAAAATAGATTACAAGAGAATTTATACAATGTCAATATCTTATCTCTAATGTGTGATAGCTAATCTAACTAACAAGCTGATGTGGCATTATGCTATTGGTTTACACTACTCTACTAAATACAATATACAGTATGATATTAACATATACAGTATGATATTAACAGCCCCCCTCAAGTTGGACTTTGGATGCTACAAAGACCCAACTTGGATAGAGACCTCTGAAGAGCAGGAGAGTACAGAGGTTTAGTAAGCATATCAGCCAGCTGATCATGTGTAGATATAGGAAGCAAATGAATAAGTTTGGATTGTAATCTCTCACGAACCACATGACAATCCAGCTCTATATGTTTGCTTCTTTCATGAAATGTGGGATTATGAGCCAAATAAATGGCTGATTTGCTATCATAGAAAATAGAAGCAGGTTGAGAAAATTCAACCAAAAGATCACGAAATATGTACTGCATCCATTGAACCTCACAAGTAATAGCAGCCAATGCTCTATATTCAGCTTCTGTTGAAGATCTTGATGCAGTATGTTGTTTCTTTGACTTCCAGCATAACAATGAATTACCTAACATCACACAATATCCAGTGATAGATTTCCTAGTATCAGGGCATCGAGCCCAATCTGAATCAGCAAAACCTAGGAGTTTCAAATCACTAGATGCAGAAAATAATATGCCAGTAGCAGGTACAGACTTGAGATACCTCAAAACCCGAGTGGCAGCCTGAAAATGTGGGAGACGAGGTTGTGCCATGAATTGACTCAAATGCTGGACAACATAGGATATATCAGGCCTTGAATTAGTAAGATAAATGAGCCTTCCAATCAATCTTCTATAAGCTGAAGCATCTTCCAAGAGAGCACCTTCATTAGCAGATAACTTGGTGTTGGGATCAATAGGAATTGAGGAAGGTTTAGTAGCAAGAACACCAGCATCTTGTTAAAGCTCAAGAGTGTATTTTCTTTGGTTTAAGAAAATACCCTTTGTGGATCTAGCAATCTCAAACCCCAAAAAATACCTGAGCTTACCAAGATCTTTAATCTTAAACTGCTGATTTAACAAGTCCTTGACATGTTGTATTTCAACTAGAGAATTTCCTGCTAACACAACATCATCCACATACACTAAGAGGGTAGTGAAATGAGGATCTTCATGCTTAACATAAAGTGAATAATCTGCCTGAGACTGATGATATCCAAGAGAAATCAAAAAGGTAGAAAGTTTTGAATACCACTGCCTACTAGCTTGTTTTAGGCCATATAGGGATTTTTACAACTTACACACTTTAGATGAATCATAACCAGATAGGCCAGGAGGAAGACTCATGTATACTTCTTCATTTAAGTCCCCATGAAGAAAGGCATTATTGACATCTAATTGTTCTAGATGCCAGCCTTTAATAGCTGCAAGAGAAAGCAAGACTCTAACAGTGGTAAGTTTGGCAACAGGGGAGAAGGTGTCAAAATAATCAATACCTTCCATTTGAGTATAACCTTTGGCAACTAATCTGGCCTTGTACCTTTCAATAGATCCATCAGCCTTGTGTTTCACTTTATAAACCCAACGACATCCAATAGGTATCTTACCACTAGGCAGATCCACCACAGTCCATGTTTGATTCTCTGCAAGAGCTTTAAGCTCCACATCCATGGCCTTAATCCAACAGTCATGTTTAATGGCTTGTTTGTATGTGGTTGGTTCATATATGGAAGAAATAGCACAACAGAAATTTTTGTAATAAGGAGAACACTTGTCATATGAAAGGACAGAAGATAAGGGATACATGACAGTAGATGTAGAAGAATGAGAAGTAGAGGGAATGTTATTAGCATGATAACAATGATAATCAGCTAAGTAACTTGGAGGATGTGAAACTCTAGTGGAATGTCTAAGAGGAGGGGGAGAATGAGTATTTAAAGTATCATTGTTATGATCAGCACTATTTGAATGTGTATTAGGTTGAGTGTTACTGTCATAATCAGAAGAATTCAAAGAGTTTGATGGTTCCATGGACAATGTGTGACCAGGACAATTAATATTTGTTGGACTGGGATTGGAGGATGTACTTTGAGAGTACTGAAGAAAGGGGGATTGGGACTGCTGTCTACAAGTAGCAGGTGTACTTAAAGGCATATTTTGTGGGTTATCAGGTCTGAATTGTGTAGACTGTTGTGAAGTAGGGCTAGACTGATGGGAAGTAGGGCTAGACTGTTGGGGAGATAAAGGAGAGAAGCAGGTATTATCATCAGGTAAGGTAGATATGTCAGTAGAGGTATGAGACTGATGAGATATACCATGATCATCATAAGAAATAGGACAAAGATTGGGTTGAACAGGGTTATGTGTAGAAGGATGTTGAAAAGAAGATTTATCATTACTAAAGGGATAAACATTTTCATAGAAAACAGCATGTCGGGATACAAAAAGTGTATGATTTTGAATGTCATATAGGACATAACCTTTTGTACCATCTTTGAAACCCAAAAAAACAGTTTTTCTAGCTCTTTGACAGAATTTTGTTTTGTTTGGGAGATTGGACACAACATAGCTTAAACAGCCAAACACTTTCAGATGAATTAAAGAAGGAGGTTGGTGGTACAACATTTCATGAGGGCTTTTAAGTTTTAACAAAGGAGTGGGAAGCCTATTGATGAGGTGTACAGCATGAGCAACACAGAAATTCCACATATTAAGAGGAATATGTGAATGAAAGTAGAGGGACCTAGCAACATTTAAAATATGCTGATGCTTCCATTCAACCACCCCATTTTGTTGGGGTGTGTAGGCACAAGATTTCTGGTGAATAATACCTTTGGCTAAGAAAAAATCAGATAGGGGGAGAAATTCAGTTCCATTATCTGATCTGAAAAACTTCAAGGAAGACTTAAATTGATTTTCAATATATGCTGTGAACTGAATGATGCTTTGTTTGGTTTGGTCTTTAGATTTTAAAAAAATAACCCAAGTATATCTACTGTAATCATCTACAAGAGTTAGGAAATATTTGTGTCCTAAAGTTGAAATAGTAGAGAATGGTCCCCATATATCAGCATGTAAAAGTTCAAAGGGGAAAGTAGATTGGGTAGTACTATGAGGAAAAGATAACTTCTTTTGTTTACTAAAATGACATGAATCACATGGAAACATTTAATTATTGTATTTGGAAGAAATAAAGGGAAAAATCTTAGATACATGTTGTAGCCCTATAGAAGATACATGCCCTAATCTCAAATGCCAAAGAAAGGAATTATCTTGTACAGATGCATTACAAACATGTTTATTTTGAGAAGAATCAAGAACATATAAACCTCTGTGAAGCTTAGCTGTACCAATCATTTCTTTGGAATGATTCTGCAGAATATTGCAAGAATTATCAGTGAAATGAACTACACAGTCATTGTTTTTCACAAGTTTGGCTATTGAAATTAAATTGACATGAAAACTTGGAATATATAGGACATTATGAAGAACTAAGGCTGAAGAGAGATGAATGCTGCCAGAAATAGAAGCAGTCACATGAGAACCATTAGGTAGACTAACATGAATAGGAATAATGTTTGTGTGTGAAGTGAAACAAGACAAATCACATGAAATATGATCAGTAGCCCCTGTATCAAGGATCCATAAGTGAGGGTTCTTACCATTTTCATGTTGAGAATGTGAATTCAATGCAAAGGGTGAGGTGGTAATAGAATTGGCTTTAGGAGTGGACTTGGACTGTTGAAGTAATTCCAGGATGCTTTGATATTGCTCTTGAGTGAATCCAACCATAGACTGAGTTGAATTTTGCTGTGATGATACCTGACCTGTTTCAACAGAAGCAGCAGACTGAGAGTTTGTAATGGAATTATTGGATTTACCTTTACCTTTAAATCCAGGTGGATATCCATGCTTAATGAAACAAGTTTCAATTGTGTGATTACTCCTCCCACAATGAGTGCACACTCTGTTTTTCCCTTTTGCCGCACCATAACCACCAGTTTTGCCTCTGGCTTGATTGCTACCAGTTTTGCCCTGATTGTTGCCAGAAGAAGAATTCAAGTGCATAACTGTAGAATCCTCAGATACAGTGCTATTCGAGATGGTGCTTTGAGAACTATTTATCTCTCTTTCTTGTCGAATCACAAGAGAAAATGACTTATCTATATCAGGTAAAGGCTGCATCATCATAATTTGAGTCTTGGATTGAGTAAACTTCTCATTCAAGCCCTTAAGAAAACGTATTACGTAATCTTGTTCTCGATATTTCTTAATTGATGCAAGAGCACCACAAGAACATTGAATAACACAAGAACAAGAAGCAATAGGTCTATATGTCTCTAACTCATCCCACATAACTTTCATCTGAGTAAAATAGCTAGAAACATCGAGAGTACCTTGACGGAACTTATACAAATCCTCTTGTATATCAGAAATGCGGAATATGTCACCTTGTGAAAATCGAATCTTCAGATTTCTCCACACTTCAACGGCACTTTCAATCCATAAAATCGACTTGGTAATTGACTCCGAAATAGAACGATGAATCCATGAGAGAACCATAGTATTGCAACGGATCCAATGAGCATAAAGAATATCTGATACCGGCGGTTTTGGGAGAGTTCCGTCGATGAACTTTTCTTTATTCTTCGAAATCAATGCAATGTGCATTGACCTAGCCCATGTGTGATAATTCTTTTCATCCAGAAGAGGAGTAACAAGAACTAGAGAGGGATTTTCATTCGGATGCAAGTAGTATAGGTTTGAAGAATTCGTGGAAAAATCTGAGAAGCTCTGGTATGCCATTAATAGAGAAAACGAAACAAGAAACTCGATTGCAACAGAAAATGGAACGAAGGTTGAAGATTGAGAAAGGAAACAGATTGCAAACAAGAAAAATTTGCAGAGCTCAATCGAAACAGATCAAGAATGCAATCGAAAGGAAAACGAAAGAGGAAAAACAATGGCTACCAGAGCTTTAGAAGCTCTGATACCATGTTAATGGTGCCATAATCACCATGGAAGCTCATGAAGATGAAACAGAATTACAACTGATAGAGAAGAATTGTAACAGAAATCAGTTGAAGTATTGTAACTGTAAAATCTTCATTAGATTGGAAAAATAGATTACAAGAGAATTTATACAATGTCAATATCTTATCTCTAATGTGTGATAGCTAATCTAACTAACAAGCTGATGTGGCACTATGCTATTGGTTTACACTACTCTACTAAATACAATATACAATATGATATTAACATATACAGTATGATATTAACAAGAAAGTTAGTTTGAAAGTTAGCTACATTGTTAAAAAGTTAGTTAGCTTACACTACAAGTTTCTATTTTTTTTTATAATCAACGATGTATTCATAAAAGTACTAGGGGTACTTTAACCCGTATTCAAAATGCCATCGACCTCCTAATAAAAAGAGGGAATATCACCTAGCTATCTACCCAAAAAATCAATTGGGCTTTTATACCAATTGTAATACGTACATTTACATTTGTTAGAGCACCAACTATCTAACGAACACCAAGACAAGTGAATGATCCTAAAAAACATGTCTTCAATATCCGACACTAAATCGTTAAACAAAATTTGGTTTCTAGTCCACCATATAACCCAGCAAGTCGAAATCCAAATATAACACGCAGTAGATTTTTCACAGCTTCTAACAAGAACTAGAAACCAATATAGAAGAGAGTCACATACATTTAGTTTCGCCTGTCACTGGATCCCCAACCAGCCAACCACTTTCTCCCACAAATTCTGAATTTTAGGACAAGAACAGAATAGGTGGTTGATATCTTCAACAACTCTAAAACAGAAAATACATGTGACACACACTAGGTGTTTCGACACACACACACACTTTTATATTGTGAGCTATCATCTCCACACACTTTCATATTGTGAGCTATCATCTCCACACACTTTCATTTGTAAGCTATCATCTCCATGTATAAATAGTGTAACTCTAAGTCATTCAATGTAATGAGAAACTATTTTCTTTTCCCTTATTTTATGTTCAACATTGTGGAACTCTCTTATCATAATATGGTATCATCCAGAGCCATCTCAAATTTTTGAAAGGCCCTATGTAAAAAGTTGGAGTAAGTTTATGAATTTTTTTAATTGGCCTTATTCAACCTTAATTAACCGTAAAATATATGTGTGAATGCCCCTTTTGCCATAGCATAATCTTGAAAATTTGTGAGGCCCTGTACTGTAGGTCGCCTTGCAAATCCTCAAAGATGACCCTAGTATCATCGCATTACACTTTAGTTTCTCTTCAATTCTTCATCTTCTTCCTTGCATCCTTCATAATCTTCTTCATCTTTCTTCGATTGTGTTCAATTTTTCTTTGATAAATTCACCATGCCTCTGCGCCTTCAACCTTCCATTCGCGTCTCTAATGGAGATATTGAATTCGTTTTACATTCATCAAAGTGAAGACATTAAAGAAAGAATACGGAGAAGAATGTGATCGGATAAATTCCCGATGAAATCTTTTCTACCAGAGATATCATACATTTGGAGCTTATTATGTAAATTCATTGAAAAGACTGTAGGTGTAGCAGCAATATGAGTTCCTCTTGCACATTAACTGAATAACAAAATTAGTAGTCAAGTCTTTATATAGAGACATTTATAGGTAACAAATAATACTAATTAAAAGAGACTATTTGTTGCGGAAAAAAATAACAAACCTTCTTAAAAAAATAACAAAAAAAATAAAAAAACAATTTTATCTTTCATTATTAATTGTGTTTTCAAAGAAATTTAATTGACAAAGCACAAAGGTCAAAAAGATATATGTATTCGACTGCTTCTTCCACAATTATATATTTTTTGTTTTTATTTGAAAAATATAAATAAATTTTAATTATTTATACGAATTCTTTATTTTAAAGTTATTGATTTATAAATGTAATTTTTTTTTAATTATAAAATAAATAAATTATAAACTATTATAAATTAGCTTATCCATGTATCTTATATGTAATAGAAATGTTCAAATTCAAATGGATTCAAATAAAAATTGAAACAAATTCAAATAAAGGTGGGGATCAATTTACTCTAAGTTTTTTTAACTTACTCCAAATCATAGCATTTGAATTGAATTTAATCTAATGATTAATTAAATAAGAAGACTAATTTAACTATTAGATTGGATTCAATTCAAAGGCTATGATTTGTAATAAGTTAAAAAGCCTACTCTTGGAGTAAGTTGATCCCCAATCTTTAAATAAATCAAAAATCTTAAAAATTAAATATTATTGAATGTGTTTTGATGTTATTTTGTAAAACTACTTAGTTTGAATTAAAGTTCGAATTATTTTTTTAAAACCAATCTAAAATGAATCGAATCACATGTATATATTTTTATATTTATTTTTTTATTTATTAGTATGATATATTGTGTTAATTTATTATTCAATAATTATTATTATTTCAATATTATTTATTGATTTAGTTTAATTTTATTACTTTTTATTTTTTATTTGTTTCAATGATAATTAATGATTCTCATTTTATAATATTAATTTTTAATATATTATATATTATATATTATATTTAATATATTATTTATTAACATATTTTCAATCTTAATAAAAAAAAATAAAATTTATAAATTAAATATATAAAAATTAATCTAAATTAAATTACATAAAATTGAATGAGACGGAATCAAAATTTTTAAATTAATTATTTAAAATCGAGTTATGTTAAGATGGACTGAGTTTTTGCCTTGAGTTTTTGTCTCAAATCTACACTGTGAACACCCTATTTGTATGCATTATTTGGATTAGAAAGATAAACTATGAATTTTAGAAAAAAAGATTTTTTTTTATCAAAAATAGAAAGGATTTTAACTTTTTATTCTGCTTATTTGTGATTTTATTCATCCAAATGGGCCTAGACATAATTTACACAAAAAAAAAAAAAACAGTTTTTTAGGCTTTAGGCCATACGATAAGGATTAGAAGAGTAAAAATTGATTAAATATTATTTTATAAAATATTATACATCCTAGATTTAATATTTTAAAAAAATGTATAATTCAAATAAATAAATTCAAATTTTATAGAAAATAACCATGAAAGTTTGAATATGAACATGACTTGGATTAAATAAATTGAGAAAATCTAAATCCTATCAACATTTTAAAACTACCTATTTTTAAGAAATTAAAATCATATCCTACCCATCAGATTTTTATCCCCAATAATGTTTTCTTTAGAGAAGATATAATGACAAGTTACAACTCTATCGATGACATGATCATCATGACTTCAGAATCCTATCATGTATCTTACTCAATAGTGCGTCGAGATTTCTAGTTTGGCTCCCTGGTTCTATCACTACCACGAAAAACACCTCTCATAACTGTTGGAAAAGAGATACAACCAGGTCTAACCAACCGTTATGAGATAAAGTGTGATTGTATGTATGATTCTTTCTCCCATAGTCTTGTGACCGTGATTATAAGTCAAGTAACGTGCATCCTGTTAGAAGAAGGTTTGGTTCTGCAATAACACCTCTGAGTTTTGATGATAACAAACAAGTATGTTAGTATGAACAATTTTGGTATTCTAATATTTGTTATTTTTGAGAATTTAACAAACAGGTTCTGTTTCTGATAAATAACGTGGCTAAGTTATTAGAAGAGAATTGTTCCGCTTCTGCGCTACATTTGTTCTGCTGAACAGTAGCATTTGCAGAAGATTCTGAAGTTGTATGACTCTGATACGATGTCTAAAGAAAAAAAGTTCTGAAGATCTGAAGACAGAAGTTCTGATGAACAAGTCCAGATGCTGAAGACTTATGCTTCTTAGACAACGGGTTCTGAAGACCAAGTGCTGAAGACTCTGAAGATGTAGCTCTGCAGACTCTGAAGGCTTGAAGCTCTTAAGACCCAAGTTACGTTTTCCCTTCTTCTAACTCATGCTCTCAGAAGCCTCTGAAGTCAGGAAGTTGAGAAGACTAAGCAATGTGGTACAACAGCACAACGGTATGATGAGGACGCTTTGCTCCACTCCGAATAGGGCGGACGCAAATGTACTATTTATCCCACACGTTCTTTCAAGCTGCCATAATTCTGAAATGTCAGAAATATCCTTCAACGGTCACATCACATGCATGGCTATATAAATTCTAGAAGACTTCAAGAATGAGTTGCTAATCTTCACTGCTCATACGCTTTATTGTTCATATCATTCTTAAGTCATTTGGTTCTTAAATCTGTTTACATATCAGCTTGTGTAGAAGCAATTTTCTGTAAACAAATTATTTTTCAAACAGTTGTTTGATTTCCTTAAGAGGCCAGTTAGGTTAGGATTCTTGAGAAGTCTAGGACTAGTGTGTCTTAGAGTTTGTTTCGTTGAGAGACCGGTTAGGTCAGAATTCTTGAGAAGTCTAAGACTAGTGTATCTTAGATATTGTTGTTAGTCACTTGCAGTTTGGCTTGTGCATTGTATTAATCAGTTTGATTAGTGGATTAAGACCTCGCTTGAGAGAGGCAAAATCACCTTGGCGGTGGACTAAACTAGCTTGAGGGTTTCTCAAGTGAACTAGTATAAACATACTGTGTTCTTTCTTTTCGGTTTCTCTTGCTTTATTATCAAGAAGTGGAGGTTATTTGTAAAGGGGATTATTTTTAAAGAATAATTTTTTATTGTAAAAACCCAATTCAAACCCCCCATTTCTTGTGTTTTTCACACCTTCACATCCTATCACAATGGTTACTTTAAACAATCGTTGTTGTATATCTTTTAATAAAATAAAAAAATGCAGCAGTAGAACAACAACAAGAATAACAAGAACAAAAACAAGAACTACAACAAGAACAAAAAGAACAAGAATAACAACAAAAACAACAAAAATAACATGACAAGAAGAAGAAGAAGAAGAACGAAAATAATGATAATAATAACAACAAGAACAACAAGAACAACAACAAAAATTGTGAGATATTGGATCGAACTCTAGTATTGTCGACAGAGGGTTAACATGCCGTTGAAGTCTGCTCATATGCTGTTGTCGAAGACCTACATGCTGTAGTCAAATTGTGTTCTAATATGTAGTTATCGAATTGGGCCTTGTGTTAAGGATCCAATTGTTTAAGTTAGCTTGTACCCTAAGTTAGCTTGTAATGGATAATTGTTAAAAAGCCCATTAGTTTAGTATGTTAGGTTTATTATAAATAACATACTAGTCTCTCATCTTAAGTGTGACACATCCTAATTAGGGTGAGAGGGTTATTTGTTATTCTTGAGTACTTGTAATTTGATTCAAAGAGAAAGTAAAGAATATCAGTTATAACCAATTCTTGTTGTTCTTCTTCTTGATTTTTTTTAACCCTAACCCTTGCGTGTTTCTTGTTCATAAAGAAATTGTTTATACTTTATTTCAAGACATCGTTTTTTACAACAAATTGGTGCGGTGAGCGTGGAGCAAGATGCCTTCAACAAAGTATGAGATTGAAAAGTTCATCGGAGTGAGTGAACGATTTCAGTCTGTGGCGCTTGAAGATGAAAGCCATACTAGTTTAGCAGGGTTGTTTGGAAGCGTTGAAGGGAGATGCAGTCATGGACACTGCGTTAATAGAAAAAGAAAAATGGACATAATAGAGAAAGCCCACAGTGCAATATTGTTGAGCCTTGGTGATAAGGTTCTCTGACAGGTATCAAAGGAGACTACAATATCGGGGTTATCATTGAAACTTAAAAGTTTGTACATGACCAAATCCCTGGTGAATCGACTCTACCTGAACCAAGCTTTGTATTCATTCAAGATGAGTGAAGACAAAGTGTTGGCTGAGTAGTTGGATAAGTTCAACAAGCTGATTCTTGATCTTGAAAATATTGATGTGAAGATCGATGATGAAGATCAAGCACTGTTGTTGTTGTGCGCTTTGCCCAGAACACAAGCTCACTTCAAAGAAACTCTCCTGTATGGAAGGGAGTCCCTGAGCTTTGAAGAAGTTCAATTAGCCTTGTATTCTAAGGACTTGAACGAACGAAAGGAGCATAAATCTTCGACGGTTGGTGAAGGTTTGGCCGTTAAGGGAAAATTCTTGCGAAAGGATGGTAAGTTCGACAAGAAGAAAGGTAAAAGTCAGCAGAAGTCTTATAGTGGCAAGGCATCTGGTATTCGATGCTATCACTGTAAGAAGGAGGGTCACACAAGAAAGGTGTGATATGAATGTCTGAAAGATCATGGAGGTAAGGATAATGGCAACATAATCATTGTTCAAGATGACTTCGAATCATTTGATGTCCTGGTGGTTTCAAGCAGCGACTCAAGAAAGGAGTGGATTATGGTTGCACTTGACACATGACTCCAAACAAAGACGTGTTTGAGGAATTGTGTGATCAAAATGGTGGATCAGTGCTGATGGGAAACAACAAAGCTTGCAAAATTGGAGGTATTGGATATGTGAAATTCAAGCTCCATGATGAGTCAATAAGGTTATTGACTGAAGTCAGGTATGTACCTGATTTGAAGATAAATTTGATTTCTCTTGGTGAATTCGACAAGAAGGGATATGTTTTTTAAGGAGAGGAAAGTATCCTAAGAGTCATGAAGGGGTCGAAGGAAGTCTTGAGAGGCGTGAAGAAACAAGGCATGTATACCCTTGAGGCTGAAGTTGTAAGTGATTCGATAAATGTTGTATCCACGAAACCTTTGTCGAAGATAGAAATCTGGCACATGAGATTGGGCCATGTCAGTGAAAGAGGTTTGGTCGAACTGGAGAAACAAAATCTGCTTGGAGGAGACAAAGTCGAAAAGCTGAAATTTTGTAAACCCTGCATGCTTGGAAAATCTTGCAGAGTGAAGTTCAACAAAGGCAAACAAAGAACTCATGGATCCCTTGATTACATCCATGCTGATCATTGGGGGCCTGCAAGGTGTCTATCACATTCAGGAGCAAGGTATTTTCTATCCATAGTCGATGATTATTCTAGAAAGTTATGGGTATTCATCCAGAAGACTAAAGATGAAACTTTTGAGAATTTCAAAGGTTGGAAGACTCTGGTAAAAAATCAGACTGGTAGAAAGGTCAAGAGGTTGAGGACCGACAATGGCCTTGAATTTTGCAATGAGGCGTTCGACAACTTTTGTGCTGTCTCAGGTATTGCAAGGCACAAAACTACTTCAGGTACTCCATAAAAAAATGGTTTGGCATAAAGGTTTTATCAAATTATTTTGGAAAGAGTTAGATGCATGTTGACTAGTGCTTCATTAAAGAAGGTGTTTTGGACTGAGACTGTTTCGACAACAACATATCTGATAAACATATGTCCTTCGACTGCATTAGATATGAAGACGCTTGAAGAAGTTTGGTCGTGACATCCACCTAGTCTCGACAGACTGAGAGTATTTGGATGCGTGGCCTATGCTCACATTAGGCAAGACAAGGCCAAACCTAGAGCTCTGAAACGCATGTTCATGGGATACCCTGAAGGAGTCAAAGCTTATAAACTATGGTACCTAGAGCCAGGTCATAGGAGGTGTATCACCAGTCGAGATGTAGTTTTCAATGAAGCTGAGATGGCCTTCAAGAAAATTGATGATACTGACGAAGAGCTGGAACAGGGAGAGATTCCTGTTGAGGTGAAGCATGTTGATGCTGAATTGCGTATCCTAGATGAAGTCGAAAAAGAAGCAGAAGCTGCTGTCGAAGATGAGGAGACTAATAATGACTACCGTCTAGCAAGAGACAAGTTGAGGAGATTCATCAAGCCACCTTAGAGACTTAGGTATGTAGATCTTATAGCTTATGCCTTAATCTCTGCAAGTGAGGTTCTCGACGAAGAACCTAGAGACTATAAGGAAGTTATAAGGAGTCGAAAGAAGACTGAATGGCTGAAGGCCATGGATGATGAGATGAAATCTCTTCATAATAACAACACCTGGGAGCTGATTAAGAAACCTTCTGGAGCCAGGTTAGTCAGCTGTAAATGGATTTTCAAAGTTAAGGAAGGAATAGAAGGAATGGCGCCGAAGAGATACAAGGTAAGATTGGTCGCTAGGGGTATCACTCAGAAAGAAGGTGCCGGCTTCAATGATGTGTTCTCTCCTGCTGTGAAGCACAAATGGATGTGAAGAATGTGTTTTTGTATGGTGATCTATATGAAACAATCCTGATGAGGCAACCTGAAGGGTATGTCGAAAGGGGGAAGGAAGATTATGTGTGCAAACTGAAGAGATCTTTATATGGACTGAAACAATCTCCTCGACAGTGGAATAGGAGATTCGACAAGTTTATGGCACGTATAAGTTTCATTAAAAGTCAGTTCGACCACTGTGTTTACTTCAGATTTTGACCTAGTAATTCATTTGTTATTTTGTTGCTTTATGTGGATGATATTCTAATAGCAAGCAACAATGTCGAATATGTAATGAGGGTGAAGGCTGAACTCAATAAGGAGTTTGACATGAAGGATCTGGGAGCTACGTCCAGAATTCTTGGGATTGACATCCGAAGAGATAGAGAGCAATCGAAATTATGCTTATCTCAAGAGGCATACCTACGGAAGATTCTCAAAAAGTATGGTATATCGAATTCAAAGCCCGTCGTGACTCCGAAAAACCCTTAATTCAAGCCGAGTATAGATCATTGTTCCACTACTGATGTAGAAAAAGCTTATATGAATAGCATTCCATATGCTAGTATAGTGGGTTCTTTGATGTATGATATGATATATACTAGACCTGACATAACATATGCAGTAAGTCTTATAAGCAGGTACATGGCGAATCCTGGAAAGGCTCACTGGAAAGCATTGAAGTGAATTCTAAGGTACATAAATGGGTCTCTGAACAGAGTCCTAATTTATGGTGGAGCCTTGGGTGAAGATAGTAAAGTAGAAATCGAAGGATATGTCGACTCTGATTATGCCGGTTGTATGGATTCCAGAAAATCTATTTCTGGAAATGTGTTCACTATGTTTGGTACAACAATCAGTTGGAAAGCAACAATTCAGAAATTTGTTGCCTTATCAACCACTGAAGCAGAATATATCGCCCTAACTGAAGATGTGAAGGAAGCATTATGGCTTGAAGGTTTTGCAAAGGAGCTGAAACTTCAAGGTCGAGTTATCACTGTTAAATGTGATAGTCAGAGTACAATACACCTGTCAAAGAATTCAGCCTATCATGAGGGAACCAAGCACATTAATGTGAGGTTGCATTTCATCAGAGGGATAATCCAGCACGGAGAAGTCCAAGTTCTGAAGGTTTCGACAAATCATAATGCTGCTGATATAATCACCGAGACGTTGTCCAGTTGCAAGTTTTTCCACTGTATGCAGTTGATAAAGTTGCATGAAGAAAACTAGCTTGTTTCTTGATGTTATAGAGTTTGTTCCAAGGTGGAAATTTGTGAGATATTCGATCAAACTCTAGTATTGTCAACAGAGGTTTAACATGCCATCGAAGTCTGCTCATATGTTGTTGTCGAAGATCTACATGCTGTAGTCAAATTGTGTTCTAGTATGTAGTTGTCGAATTGGGCCTTGTGATAAAGATCCAATTGTTTAAGTTAGCTTGTACCATAAGTTAGCTTGTAATGGGTAATTGTTAAAAATCCCATTAGTTTAGTATGTTAGGTTTATTATAAACAACATACTAGTCTCTTATCTTAAGTGTGACAAATCCTAATTAGGGTGGGAGAGTTATTTGTTATTCTTGAGTACTTGTAATCTGATTCAAAGAGAAAGTAAAGAATAGAAATTATAACCAATTCTTGTTGTTGTTCTTCTTTATTTTTCCGTTAACCCTAACCCTTGTGTGTTTCTTGATCATAGAGAAATCATTTATACTTTGTTTCAAGACATCTTTTTTCACTACAAAAATAAAATGAACAACAAGAACAATAAAAAGAACGACAACAACTAACATCGCAAACTTGAATCCATGTTTTCTTTGTCTCATTCAAGTTGGAGAAGAGGTGATGGAGTTCTGAAATTTATTAATGAAAATAATGATATTTTTGAGTTTTGTTTATGGCAAAAATGATATTTTCGAGCTTGGTTTAGTGGAGAAATAGAGTGTCGTAAATGGAAGTTGATGTTTGGAGGTAGAAGATGAAGTTCATCTAAGTTGGAAGTTCATATAAGTTTTGGGTTTCACGCGGATCACTAAATGTAATGTCTTGAGCATTGATACTCACTAAATGTACAACAAAGATTTTTTTAAGGACAATGAAGAAACTCAATAAACACCCTTATATTTCCCCATGACCCTGAGTGACTTTTCACCACGGTTGGAAGTTCCAATAGTGATAAAAAGTGGCTTAAAAATAAATAAAACTATTGAATAAATAGCCATTGAAGCATCCTAGCTTTGATACTAAGAATAAGATTAACTGCATCTGATATGCACACATGTGGACAAAATATTGTTTCTGCCTTTGGCATCAGTCCTCCTACGTGTCATAAATTTGAACCGTCTTTTGACATGTGGATTATAACTATTGAATAAAAACTCCTCGGATTTTGGTTATTTTGCCTATATTACTTTGCTTCTTATTTATTTTTGTTTTTATGTTCTGTTTTGTTTAAAATCATTCTTTCACTCAAAATACTCGATTTATATTATACGCACACACTTCATTCTTTCACTTCCCACACTTTTGTCTTCTCAAACCTCCTCTGAAAAACCCCATTTTCAAAAAGAGAACCCTAGAAACCCTAAAAAGCTCATTCTATAATGGTGTCTGCATTAACTGCTCAACATGTAAACATGATCATCGAATCTGGAAAAAGTATGTCTGTCAAACCCAAAACCATGGATGTCAATCAGAATAATCTGAAACTTTTGGTGGAACAAATTGTTGACTTCGACTCATTTAATCAAAATGGGTATGATCTTTGGAGCTAATTCAGAGTACAATAATGATCTTCATTCTTTGATATGCCGAATGGACCAACTTACCCTTATCTTGTAAGAAATTTATGGGTTAGGGCCAAAGTCTTTGATGAATATTCTGCATCTGAGGAACACAATCTATTGGTAGAGAATGATAGTTCTTTTAAAGGAAAAAGTATATAAGAAGTGGGTTTTAAGAAGTTTAAAGAAGTAGAAATTAGATCAGCAGTGGTAGGTGTTGATATTATCATCACTCAGAAGACGATTTTTAAACTTTTGAAGGTACCAAACTCCGGAAGGTTTGTTTTAAATACTAAAGAGAATAGTCCTGAAGCTGAATAAATAAAAATATGTTTGTTTGAGCGCTTTGGAGATTTGCGTTCTTTTGGCTTTGGAAAGGTCAAGAACATGAAGAAAGTCTTTAAACTACTGTTCAAAATTCTTATTGGTTGTATGATCCCTTGAGAAAGGAGTACTGATCAAATCTCTTAGGATCACAAACACTTCATCTTTTATTTGGAAAATGAAGATAAGATTAATCTTTTTTCCTACATCTTTCATCATCTGTGTGAGGAAATTAAGGACAACATAAAGCACCATAAGAAGAATGTGCCCTATGCTAGACTATTATCTGAATTGTATTATCAAGGTCGTCTAATTGATGCCCTTACCAACCTGATGCTTTTGAAGAGAAGAGAATTGATGGCTTCTAAAGATGGACAATCCTGAAGTAATTAGATTATATATTGAACATACATTCAAAGAAGGAGTGATTATAAGATACAAAGACTTACCCAATAATCCTACTAAAGTGCTCAATCCTTCTAAGAAGAGAAAACAAGTTACTTCAGAATCTCATAAGGTAGTTCAGAAGCCTACTAAGAAGAAAGTTATACTTCAGAAGGAGATTGAGAAATAGGTGGAAGAGTTTGTTGCATCCACTATCTTAATGCCATCTAAGACAAGAAGTTGAAGAATTCCTCAGAAGGTGTTATCTTCCTTTGTCTCATCTGATGCACCTCTGAGAATTATGAAGTTGAGGAAGTTGTGTGAAGTTGAAGAGGAAGAAGAAGAAGATGTTGGTGTTTCCTTAGTCAGAAGAAAGAAGGCCGCAGATGTTGCTGCTTAGGAGAGTGTTGTTAAACCTATTTTCAGGGGTGCCTAATTATTGGTCTTTGTTCTGTTGGAGCATCCAGAAAAGCATCCAATAACCTTTAATGCAATAGTAGAAGATATTGTTGGTGTTGGAGTTGAATTGGAGACTACAGAATTCCAAGTTGTTAAAGTGATTATTGGGTTAAAAACTACTGAAGTTGAAGCTTCTGGTGCACCTGAAAAGGTGTTTCAAAAACTATTGTTGAAGAGACTCTAACTACTTCAAAAGTTATGAATATTGGTATGATAGGTTTAAATCTAAACTTTATCTCTGAAAATGATTTTAATTATTCTACCCTAAACCACAACTCACCAACTCCCTCACCAAATATCTCACTCAATCCTTCTCCAAAACACCATTCATCACCTTCTATTGAATCCATTGTTGTTCAGAATCAGTTAAATCTAATTTCTGCTTATGAACAACCATCACCTCTGAACACCATGCTCGAACCTCCCATAGATATCTCTAGTGGGAAAGTTGCTTCTTCTAGTTCTGAGTCAGAATATGATGAAGCTGGGTTTAAAGCTCACCTCAACCTCAATTCTGTAACCTCAGCACCTGTCTTAATTAGACATATCCAAGACATTCCTATTCAAATCTTCTCTCCTGGAAACCTACCATCTTACCAAACATGTTCTGCTTCTGAAGTTAAACATGTAACTCTTATACAACTAGAAACTACTTCTCCACCTGAAACTCAACCACCTCAACCATCACCCAAATATAAACCCTCTAAAGAACCTAGCCCTGTTCAGACTCAACTTCAAGATCAAGATGCATATAAGCTCTAGATTGAAACTGAACAAATTCTTCAGGATCTGTCTCTAGTTCAATTCACAATTGAACCTAAAACTGAATCTGAATGAATCCCCTTTGACCTTCTTCATCCCGAAACTTCCCTAAATCTAATTGTTCAAGAAAACCAATCCTCTTGCCCTTCACATACTAAAACTTCATTTCTTCCACCTGTTATCCAAACCAACCTATTAGAAATAAAAGCTATCTTTCTTAATAAAGTATGGAGTATGGTCGATGAGAGAACATCTTCCTCTGACCCAGTAGCCTATACTGCTAAGTGTGATTCTCTTCAGACATCTATTGTATCAATCATTCAGAATCTGAAGGATGTCACTTCAGAATCTGTTGCATCTTCCAGCAATAGAAGACAATATCATTTAGAGGCAAAATTGGCCTCTGTTCCTGCAACTTAACAAGCCATGGCCGTCAAGCAAGCAGAAATGGATGAAAGAATGAAGTATATGAATTCCAGACAAGACATTATGAGTGCGGATCTTAGAGTTGTACTTGACCTTCTGAAGAAACCATAAGCTTATGATTTAGAACCTGTTTTGTGTTTTCTTTATTCATCTTGTTAACTGATTTTATCTTATGACAATATTTCTTTAATATGTTCATCTATTATGCTTTGAATATTTGCTTGCTTATGATTTTTTTACCAAACTATATTATTTTGGAATCTTTATATCGTCTGGTAAAATCATGAAAATTTTTGTTTACTTTGAGTTGTCTTAGATGTATTATTTCTGAAACTTCTCGGATGATTTGATCATTCAAAATGAGAATAAGAAAATATATATGATGTATCATTGAAAACAAAATGAAATGAAATTTCATTAATTTTTGAAAGAAGAGTTCAAGAGGAATGATCTATATAATTTTATCTCACTAGTGCAAAAAGAGAAATATAATTTGAGAATTTACACCTGTTATATTAAAAACAGGTATAAATAACAAACACGGTGTCAATTTTATAAATAAAGTCTCATTTCAAGTTTTACCGCGTAACAATATACAACTTATTTTTAAAAAACCGTATGTAAAACACGGTGTCAATTTTATAAATAAAGTCTCATTTCAAGTTTTACCGCGTAACAATATACAACTTATTTTTAAAAAACCGTATGTAAAGTTAAAAAATTATTTGTCATCAAACTTTATTACTCCCATTATATTAAAAAAGGTTGCAAATTTTAAAAACAAAAAAAAGTTCGCACATTAATAATAACTTTTACTATTTTTATATATTTAGTTGTTATTTTATTAACAAACCCAATAAAACCTAAAAATCCACTCACATTCACCTCCAAAATCGCAGGACAAAGGAAACATCATAATCCATTCACAGAAAATCATCTTCCGAAACTGCACACAAACTAAACACCCAAAACCCCCTCACTAATCTCTCTGTACAAAAGCAGCAACAACTCAATTTTTCATTTCTTATTAACTATAGCTCCTCCTTCCACCGTGATTCTTCAGGTTTCTCTCTTTATTCTTTTATTTTTCAAACAATCTTCGTTATAGCGGTTGTGAAACTCCTCGACCGCAGCTACTTGCACCGTTTTCTTTGCTTGAAAACATCTAAGGCTGCCGCCAATGATGCATGTCTCACTTGACATCGCTGTAGCCGGAAGCGCCCGTTCCCCACCGCCTCGATCACGCATCTATTTGCTGCAACTAACCGTCTATATTCAATTGAAATAAAATACTACCTCCGTTCCTATATATAAGAGACAACTAATTTTTTAGATTCATTGAATAATTAATTTATTTGGTCAGTTTATAGACTAGATACATTGATTATTTAATGAATCTAAAAAGTGAGTTGTCTCTTATAAAAAGGAACAGATGTAGTAAGTACTTATTTAAGTATTAGGGTTGATTTCTGTATGTATTCTTATGTTTTTAATTTGATTCTTTGTTCGATTTCTTTATAATTTCTCATAGTAGAGTACTATTTTCTGTTCTTTGCCATGCCATGTTTACTAAAAATGGCTAGAGAAACTGGTATGGTTCACGGTTCAACAAACAATTGGTAGTGTTTTATCTCGCAAATGTGGGATTCCAAGGCAACCAAATGCAGCCAATATGTGTGTTAAGTGTCTGCGCTTCGAAGTCGATATCACTGAAGTGTATTCATTGCACTGACTACAAAAGTTACTTGTAGCCTCCAAGAACTTAGGCCAAACTAAAATTAAAATCAAAGGAGCTCTTGACATTTTGCTTGAAAAGGTTGTAGAAGAATATGAATATCAACAAAGCAAAGTTGGTAAATGCCGAGTTTTCTTTGGACTGAGCCACATTCCAAGTGGGTAAAAGTTAAGGTCAGTGTTTAGAAGGAGGTTTATCATGGCGCAATTCTGGAACAGTCTTACCTTGTTAAATATGTTCAACGAGATCACATGTGTGAATCTTGTTCGAAGGTTGCGGCTAACCCTGATCAGTGGGTTGCTGTTGTGCAACTCAAGCATCATGTCTCACATAGGCGTACTTTTTTTTTATTTGTGGCTGCTAATTCTAAAGCATGGTGTTGTTGCTGGTGTTGTCCGAGTCAAACAGACGGGTCATGGTATTGATTTCTATTTTACCAGTAGAAGTTTTTTGGTTAAAATTTTGTTGAATTTATAGGGAAAATATCTCTTATAAAGAGTCGTAGCGATACGCAACTTGTTTCTCATGATGTAATGAGTAGTATTTATTATTATAAATACATATTCTTTGTTGAAATCAGTCCCATTTTTGAGAGGATTTGATTTGTTTTCCTCTGAAAGCTGCTAGAACCATGGGAAATATCGGTCCTATTATGATTTGCACCAAAGTTATCATAAAACTGATTGTTGTCAATGGGAATGAGTTAAATGCAACACCATCACTAGAAGAGTCGTCAAACTCACACTTCACTCACACAATGAACGTGGACCTTGGCAGGTTAACTACTCTGATTTTATAATCTTAAAAGATTTGAAGACTCTCAATCTCTCAGATATCCAAATATCGAATTATACAAGAACTGAATAAGAAGGTTATTTCTCATACAAATACCATATCCTTATCACTAATTATCTCAATTTCTAAGTAATATGAATATATTTTCACATAGTAACCATCATTTACATTTACAAATTAGGCTTAAATAGTGTTTTCGTCCCTGTAAGTTAGCGAGTTTTTGGTTTTCGTCCCTGTAATTTTTTTGTTGGTTTTAGTCCATATATCTTACTTTTTGCTTGCTGTTTAGTCCCTAAAGCCAAAATCCGCAGGAAAATTCGAAGGTTTCCTGCGGATTTTCCTGCAGATTTTCCTGCGGATTTTGGTTTTAAGGACTAAAATGAACGCGAATATGAAATATAGGGACTAAAACCAAAAAAAAAATCATAGGGACGAAAACCAAAAACACGCTATCATACAGGGACGAAAACAGTATTTAAGCCTACAAATTATTGTCGCGTGAGAATCGGATATCAAGCTATTATATTAACTTGAATCACAAATCTTAAAGTTCACCACCGGTCTTTGATTTATCCAAAGGAAAGGTTAAAGATAGAAAACCTAAGTTAAGAGAATCTAGGTTCGGGGGTTGGTTACGCTTAGGGAAGGTATTAGCATCCTAAACGTCTGTAGTACTCTACAGGAACCTCTTGTTAGTATTTGTTATTCTATTGTTTGCTTGCTATGGGAATGTGCTGAGATAAGGACCTAAGGGCCAGTGCTAAGTATGCTCGGCAAGACATCGCATCTTGTGCCTACGTATCCTGACGGGAATGAAATCAGAGCATTCGTAGTTCCCCTCAAAGAGGGTGAGGAACTCTTGACTGTGGTCAAGGTTACAGGGGGAAAGTAAGTATCCATGGCAAGATACTTACATGGAGTGCGGCGACTCCAAAGTTAAAGTTAGGTTAATAGGGTATAAAGCGTCCATGGCAGAACACAAGTATAGAGTGCGGTGATTCTGATCCTAAGGCTAGGATAAAGAGGGAGTGGAATGACAAAATTAGACTCATAATCCAATTAGGAATAAATCCTAATACTTAAAATAAATAAAATAAATAAATAAATAAAGTTAAAAGGAAAAAAATGCACATGGAGGGGAGGCGATTCATGGTTCATGATTCATTGAGAATTAGAACATTAACTAACATAAATAATCCCAATCTTGACTTTTCAAACCTATCATGTTTCACACATGGCAATGTTTATTAAAATTAAAAAAAAAATATAAGGGTCATTAAACGTAACAATTCTCATGTGCCTCCTATTGACTAGGTTTTATTTAGAAAATATATAAGTTAGAATAATCTAGAAAATGTAAATAAAAAACAAATTAATCCAATTAGCAAGGATAAGAACAAAGTGGGCTCAACCATAAAAACACACATAGACCCAAACAAATGAATAAAGTTTGTAATGAATTAACAAAAAAACTGAAACGTGAAAAGAACAGAGTACCCTTTCTCCAAAGCTTGGACGCAACAGTACCGGAAATGCCGAAGAAGGTGGACGCGTACAAATCTACCGCGGTCGGCGTGGGAATGCGAGGCGCGGTGGCCGGATGTGGGTCATGTCGTAGCTTTCTGCGGCGAAGATTCCACGACTTGTTCGACGGAGGAGTCGCGTGTTTTCGTGTCTTGTATGCCATTTTTGTGTTGTTGGTTTTCTGCTGTTGTGAACAGGTAACTTTTCTTTGTGCTAAGTGTATGATGTTTTGTGGGTTTGTGAACACTCTGTTACTCACTGCTACCTCTCCTTGATGTGTGTGTTTATTTCTCACTTGGGTGTATTTTCTTTGAACTTTTGTGAACATATGCCGTGAGTGTGTATGGCTTTTTTTTTGTGATGTTGCGCTCTTTTTCTTGGTGAATCTCTCCCCTGCTTCTGCTATGACTGTGTCCTTTTATAACCTCTTTGGTCTTTTGACTTGAATGCTTAGAATTAAGTTGTCGACACTTGTTTTAGAAAGAATCGAAACTTGTTTTAGAAAGAGACAAAGTTGTTTGATGATGATTTTATCCTTGATGACTGTTAACCCTCACTTATTGTCATGTTTAGTTATGTGTGACAATGTGATGAATTCTTTCCCTTTTCTGTACCGACATGTCCGATTTTCTATTGAATGAGTTCAAGACTTGCCGTAAATGAGTGATTGTGTCTGAGAATGGCTTTGGAATCAGGATGAATGTGTTTGGCTCTAATTTCTTGTTTTGGAATGTATTTGGATATGTTTTAATTATGTTTTGGAAAGAAATGAATATTGTGAAAACCTACTGATGTTCATGACTATCTGATTTCTTTCCATGAGCATGTAAATCCACCTTGTTGTCCTCATGATTAATGATATGTATTTCCCTTTTTTAGATGGCTGCCGATGTGAACGTGATCAAGATGCACCGCATGGAGCCTGCACATTTATGAGGCATCAAAGGTTGAAAGTTGTCCAGATGCTATAAGGATTCTTTATGGATCTTAAGCTTGCAAGTCTTCAGGATTTTTTTTAATGAAAATTTTGATCCTTTTGAGAGCTTTTACTCATAATAAACACAAGTAGGCTTAGTTTGTGAATTCAATTGGACCATTGCAACCTTGAATCTTTTTGTTGACACATTTTGTAAAACATTGGATTGAATGTGGATCTTTGGAAACTATTGAGTTTTGGTATTTTCATGATGAATGTCATTCGCAATTAAACTTAACGGCTCATGACCTTTGAACTTAATCAAAGTTAAGATTTGCAATTTGAATCCTCTTGATTTTACATGTTTGAACCTCATGATAACTTGATGTTGAATCTTCATGATACTTGCAACTTGACTAATGATGGCTTGAATAATCTTGGACATTTTAAAATGATGAATTTGAAATGGTGAAGTTGAAATCTTGAACATGAATAGTCTTGAGATTAAAGCTTGTAATTGAACCTTACAACTTCATGATGGAGCATGAATCATTATTTGCCAAAATTCATGACTTTGAAAAATAGAGAACAATGGAATTCGAATGAGTCATATTTTGCCTTTGAACGCTCCAATACACATTGATCACAAATTACCAACAAGGAAGTCCAAACTTTCTTTCAAGATTAAAACGGGAACAAATAATGATCCAATAGTGCGAACAAGCCCAAACTATGCCTTGAGAGATCCTTGGAAGTAAGGGTACCGTTTGTCATGCAACACGCCACAAAATTCCAACCAATTCTCTAATGACCAACACCAAATGGACAAAGAACCTTAATCTTCTTGAGACACATTGAAGCTTTTGATGAGAAGATACTCATGATGATGATAGCTTAAAACCCTGATTCCAAATTGGTGAAAGAACCAGCTGAAGATTCAAACCAGTTGAAAACCTTAGGACCAACTGATCAAGTCTTGAAGTACTCGACTGAGAGAATCTACGTTTGAGACCACCGTGCCAGCACAAACTGGTTAGTCATGATAAACACGCACACAAAGACCTATGACCTGAAGATGCATAATGAAAAAAAAAAACGAAATCTTAGGGTCAAAAATTAGGGTGTGACAATTATTATGCAGGGTTGAAACATTTGGAAGTTCTTATCTTTAATGGTAGTGATTTTAATAATTCTATGGGCATTTTGTCTTGTTTGGATGTACTTTCTTCTCTTAAGTCTCTAACATTAGCTGTAAGTTATGTGTTCTTCGACAATTCATTACCCATTGAGGCCAAATATATTTTTCTTTCTTAAAAGATTAATGAAATAAAGGCAAACAATAGTTTTTATTTGCTTTGACAAATTAATTAACTAGCACTAATATATACTTGCACTAGGGCTGGAAATGAGTCGAGTCGAGTCGAACTCGCCTTAGCTCGGCTCGACTCGTTAAGAATTGGTTCAGCTCAAATCTCGGTTCGAATTTGACACGGACTTATTTTTAAGCTCAAACTCGACTCGTTAAAAGTTCACGAACTATTCGGTTCATCTCGTTAGGTTCATCTCGTTTGGTTCAGCTCACTTGTTTCACGGACTTCAAAGCCATTTTTTTAATTCTATTTTATTTTTATATATTTGACATTTTAAATTAATATTTTTTTAAAAAGAAAATATTGAAATAAAATAAAAGTTATGAGTATGAAATTTAAGTTTGTTTTAAAAATCTACTAATTCAAAAACTACACAACTTTCAAGAGACACATATGAAAGTCTAATTCAAAAAACACTCAATTGAAGTTTAAATTTATCTCAAAAAACCATAACTTCATCAAATATTTAGGAAACTTACAAATTTAATAAAATAATACACAAAAAATTACTAGAAATTGATACATTTTCATCACAGAATGATTGCACCACTTTCAACCTTCATTACACATGTTATTTTAGCAAATGTCATAATATCTCCAACAAGGATGACTCTAAATGTAATTATCAGCTTTATTGCCATAACTAGTGCATAAGGGACAATATAGGGTTAAAATTTGAAGTAAGTCTTTAAAACTACTCTTGAAAATAATATAATCATTCTCATATATAATTGAGTTCACTCATGAACCTAACGAATCGAGCTATGCATAGTTTAAGTTCGGCTCATTTAGTTAACGAACATAGTTTTTCGCTCATATTCAGCTCATTTGGTTCATAAACCTAGTTCAACAGTTTAATTGTCGAACTGAGTTCTGAACTATTTTCGAGTTGGTTCGATTCATTGTCAGCCCTAACTTGCACCTTAGTTTTTCAGACAGTTTTGGACACAATTTCCTAAAAGTTGCTACATCTGAAGGTTGTTGACATAAGTGGAAATACTTTGGAAAATTAAATCCCGCCTTCACTAGGAGGATTCACATCTTTGAAGGAACTCTATTTGAATGGCATTGGATTGGTCTCAGGATATTCTAATATAAGGTATTCCTTCGATTCTCTTTTATAAGCAATTTTTACTTTTTATATTCATTAAATAATTGATATATCTAATCCATATATGATCCAAATACATTATTTATTCAGTAAATCTAAAAATTAAAATTTTCTTATAAAAGAGAATGGAGAAAGTAACACTTTTTGTTTTAATATGATATCTAAACATTGGTTCTTAATTGAGAATGCTTCATAAAATATGAATTTAATGTGTAGGATTATGCACCATATTGAAGAATCTTGAGATCCTTGACATCTCCAACAACAACTTCAATGACATTAATACTGCATCTGCTCTAAGTGGACTTTCTTCCCTCAAGAGTTTTAATTTACAAGAGAGTCAAATTACTCTGAAAATCAATTCATAGCATGTCATACTTTACATTATTAATTTTTATTTTTTCTTTTCGTTTTTGTTTGAAAAAGGATATGCAACTCTAATCATGTATGTTTATATATTGCTAGATATATCAAAATTGAGGTCTCTTGATTTAGGTTACAACAACTTGAATGGATCGTTTGATATTAGTGGTGAATATTGCTATTTTTATTAAATTCATCTTTTTCTTGATATATACTCTTTTCTTGCATCTTATAGTTTTGGACATACATTTTGATAATCATTTTTGTGGCGGTTATGTGTGACTTGTATCAATTATAAATATAATATGACAAAAGATAATTTGTGATTTTTTTTTACTCTAATATCAAAATAGCTTTATACTTCAATTTATCTCTATTTACTCTATTCATGCAGGATTGTTGAAATTATTATTAATCAGTCTTCAATTTATCTCGTAGGATTTTTTTTATTGGAAACTTCTTTCATTAAGAACCAACAGAAACAGATACATCAGAAGGGAGGGATTGATTGAGACATTCCTCCAACCATGTCCTATTGCCAACAAAATGGCCAAGTCTTGCTAAATTATGAGCTTCAATATTAACAGACCTGCTAACAAAGAGTATAGAAACTAAACTTAAAACCATTCATAATAGACCTGCAATCTTCAGCAATGGGGGCAAGGACAACATCTTCCAAACAACCATTTATGCAATCTACTGCATTTTTGGAGTCCGAATGAACAACCAACTCCTCCAAGTTTATAAGCTTCACAGTCTGCAAACACCACCTAATAGCCAGCATCTCCGCGACCGTCGAATTCGTGGACACCCTATCATCTTTGCACGCAGTCAACACAAATGCATTATCCTTCCTAATCACACATCCGAATGATACTGTACCATCATTCCAAACAGCAGCATCAACTCGCAAAACATGAATCCTTCTATCATCCACGAGCTGTTGTTCTGGTATCCGGAGTTTTAGACTGATCGACGGGTTCCACCCGTTGAACTCCGTAACTGCATCCACAACCTTTAGCGCCACCACCAATGGGAATTGTTCAGTGCCTTTAAAGATGAGTTGATTTCTCGCAAACCAAATATTATGAATCAAGGAGCACACCACCTGAACAACATACTGATTTTTCACGAAGAGAATAGTTTCCAGCCAGATACAAAACTCAGTATTGTTCTGCACGCGAAGTCCAATAGGGGAGGAGAAATATGCTTGTCTAGAGAACTCACAGTTGAGTAAGATATGGTCTACAGTCTCTATCTCATTATGGCAAAAAGGGCATGAAGGGTCAAGTTGTATACCTTTCCTCAACAGATTACCACGGGTCAGGAGGATGTTCTTTGCGGCTCTCCAAAGGAAATTCCGTATCTTATTGCTTAGAGGGATCCTCCAAATCAACTTCCACAGCTTTTGATTAGGAACAGAGGACGGTCCCGATTGAAAGCTTGTTTTACCACTCATGCACAAATGGTACGCATACCGTACAGAATAATCTCCATGCTTTACGTAGTGCCAAATCAGCTCATCTTTCACATTACGCAAAGACAGAGGAATGCTTGTTATTGATGTTGCTTCGTAGTACCCAAAACTGGATTCTATCAGTTCCCTCTTCCAACAATTCAAATCATGGTCAATCAAATCATAAACTCTTGTGCTGGGATCCAGAGTACCACGATTTTTGATCACTTTAAAACCCAGTTGACAGGGTATCCATCTATCCTTCAACACCAGGACATCCGCTCCATTTCCTATCCTCCACCGAGACCTCTACTGCACCAACTGTTTTGCACCAAGAATACTTTTCCACGCGAAGCTGGGGGCATATCCGGGATTGCACTCCTCTAAACTACACCTAGGATAATATCTTCCTTTTAATATTCTTTGTAATACCTCAAAATTTGCCCTCTTATTTTTCTCCAATAATTGGCTTATGCTTCATTCATTTGCATTTCATAGTAGGTCATACTAAATCATAAATCATTAGTTGCACACAAGGCATGTGATCAGTTGTCTCAAGGCATGGACAGTTCAAAGCCAAAGGACAAGAGTCAAACTTCTCCAGACAAGTCACAAGGGTTTCTCATATCTCAATTCATTTCATTTGAGTCCTCAGGGCATCAAGAGATTGGAATTCAACATAAGAATGGAGTAGTTCATCATCTCCTAACAAATATTGATAAATTAGGGTTTTGGGAAAAGTTAGTGCAAGTATGATTTTTGGTCAAAAGCTTGATTTCAAGGTTTTCCATATGATTTCAATTGTCCAAGGATGAAGTATTGCCCACTGGTTCATTTCAGAAGATCTTCAATTGATCAATTGATTCAAAATTAGGAGATTTGGGGAAAAGTCAACTATGCAGAGGAAAAAGTCAACTCTTGACTTTTTGAGGTTAATTTCATGTTCCTAATTTCAAATATGATCATTGGTGAAGGTTTGATCAAGAATTATCAAGAGATTCATCAAAAATCAAGAAATGTGTAAAGTTGCCAAAAATAGTAATGAAGGGTTTCCATTTATGGCAAGTTTTGTCAAGATAAAGGGCCATCTTTGGAACATTCATTCTCCATACGCCAAGCTCCAAATTGAAAGTTTATGGAGGCCTACCAAAAGTACATATTTCAAGCTTCAAAACCATACCAAGAACATCTCCATTGGATTAAAATCAAGAGAGATATGGTGCTTCAAAGTTGAGACAAATCATGGCATTTTTGGCAGTTAGGCAGGTCATGGGCGTGTCAGCGCGCAGTCTTTTTTACAAATACCTTGTGAGCTTGTTGTGCCCAAGTTCAAGGTCATTTACCTCCATGATAGAGATTCCAAATGGAAAAAAGTTCAACATGATTTTTGTTCATCTCCATCTCTTCTTCAACTTTGGTGTTGAACTCTTTTTCATCTGATCAACCATTTGAGAGTTATAGTGGATCAAAGTTAGGGTCATCACACTTGAATTTCACACGCGATAGGGCTGGTCAAGAGCAGGTCATGTGGGCAACCAACTCAGTCATGATTACACACTTTCATAGCCAATTCTAAGCACCTTAGAGGTTCTATTTGCAATTGTTTTGAACATCAACTTTGCTCTACTCCGCGTCCTCTTTCCAAAGAGCCATTAACCATGTCATATCATTCCATGGTCATGGAGATATTTCTTGCCAAAGTCAACAGCATGCCAACTGTTTCTTCCATATTAAGTAACCAGAATTTGTTGCATTGTGTGGTTGCTTTTATGCGCATGTTACCACCATACATACATCATTGCCATATAAAGCCAAGCAAACACCTTACACATACCATGCTCCTCATGCATACTTTGCCATATATGTTCAAACAAAAAGAAAAAGGGAAGAAACTTGCAAAGCAAGCTGTGTTGCTGCTGCAAATTCAGAACAACATCTCCACCTCACCATAAAGCTTCCATGTTGCTCTCCTCACTCTAACAAAAAACACCATGACTCGTGCCCTAATAAACTTAAACTCACTCACTCAGTTAACCTCACTCATTTAACCTTGGTTCTAACTGTCAACCATGACAGTTAGAAGTTAACTCAAGGTATAAAACCAACCTCTAACAGAATTTGGATCAGTTTTTGCTCATTCTTCATTCTCCTCCAAAATCTCACATTCACTCTCTCTGAGTTTTCTCTCACACGAAGGGTTCATCTCCTTCAATCTCTTCACATTTCTACCTTCATTCTTCATCAATCATCATCAAGGAAAAGTGTGCAATCCAAGGAAGTTGCTGCATCAAGCTTTGCTCAACTTTTCTTCATTGAATTTCAAGAGAAACTGAAGTTCATCCTTGCCTTTATTTGGCTCATCTTGAATCTCAAGAAGCTAGGAACCTCTTCTCTGGTATTCTTTTGATTGAAAGAGACTTCAAAGCACAGGTTTCAGCTTAAACTTCTTACTCTCATATTGCTTTGATTTAATTTTTTTTTTTGTGTTTTTGAGCTTAATAGAAGCGTGTGAGTATCTGGGTAGTTGATAGGCACCTTAAGTGCTTAGTTGAAAAATCTAGGGCAAAATGTTTGGCTTCGATTTGCTCTGTGTGTGATGTGTTTATGAAAATTAGCGGAAGATTCTTGACCTACTCAGTGAGAGGAACATTTTGGTATATAGTTTGATGTTTTTTGATGACTTGAAACTTGAGCCACGACGGAGGGTGCCCGGAGAAGATGACCAGAGTCTTCTCCGACCGGTGGTGTTCATCAACCACATAAATCCTATGTAATTTTCCAGGTTATATCGTGACCGTTTGATCTTGCTCATCCAACGCACCAAACAATGCCAGCACATTAATGAATCACTCCCCTGGCACGTGACTTCTTTTTATGATTTATTTTTTATGTTTGCGCTCTTGTGTGTGTGGTGCGTGATTGCTTATCATGTACTTTCATTATGATGCGTGTGTTTGTTTTACTTGGATTGATCATCATAGTTGACCTGATCATGTGGCTCTTGTTGAGTCAATATTTTGACTGATTTCCATAGCATGGACCCTCTTTTGAGCGTGCATTTTGGACTGGGCTGAGAATGCTATTCACACCCCCTTTCCCTGAGCCCAAAGCGCATTATAACGGGAGTTTTACTTGTGCTGCACCCCCTGGCCCATTTCCTTTGTTTTTTTTTTATTTTTCTTTTGCATGATTGTTTGATTTTTAATTTTTAAAATTACTTCCAAGCATCCAAAAATTCTATAAAAATTCATGAAAGATCAAAAGACATTTAAATAGTTTTTAAATATTTTAGTTTCTTATTTTATCATGTTTTTCTATATTTTCATGAATATTATTTTATTTTATTTTGTTTGTGCATTTAATCATGACCTATGCTACATTGTAGATTTTTTTGACATCGTTGTGCACTTAATTTTTGCCTAATAATTGGTACATGAAGTTGTGATATATTGAGGTATGTCATACATTTTTAATAGATTTTTAGGTCATTTTATTGTTGACTTTTGAATGAGATCTTTGAGCTATTTGTTTGCATGACTTGTATGACATTGTGAGACATGTTTGTACATGCTTGGTAATAAATTTTGAGCCATCCTTTTGAATATTTTTTGCACACTAATTATACCTCAATTTGATTGCCTGTTCTCAATTTTCTCATTATCTTGACATGACTTTATGGATTGTATGAAAGCATGTTGGTTTGTGTGAATGTAGAAGACTTATGATTAGGTCTTAATGAGCATTGTGTATAATATTCTTTGACCATTTGTTGAGGCTTTTTAATTTATGTTGCATGAAAATTATAGGTCACTTATCCTCATGTTATAGATCATTCAAATTTCATCCTTACATGAATTGTATGCTCTTGTTTTAACTTGAAATATCTTGTGTAATTGTGCATTCTTACTTGATCTTCTTTGGGCACATGTTTGTACCAACACTTGCATGATCCTAAATCATCACTTAGACATGATTCACTTCTGTTTGCCATCATCCTCAACCATATCCCATGACCTATAATTGCACATCACATGTTTCTTAAGTTCATAAACTTTTGTATACTTGTTTGACCTAACTTGAACATGGTTGCTCTTAATCTTCAAGGTGCTTCAACATGATACTTGTGTGGACTTTGTGCCTTGATTCTTGAATTTTAAATGTCATGAGCTACTGACTTGCATTCCTATTACATGATTGTTCATCTTACATCTTCACTTCTTACTTGCATTACAAGTATGCTTCATTGTTGGAACTTGAATGATGTTTGCTCCCACTTCTTTCTACTTGATCCACATTTGCATTTATGAATTCTATGCCATCTTAATGACATCTCCACACATCCTTAAATGTCATTCAATTCTGACTTTGATGCTTACATGTGCATTCATCTATATTCATGATTCATTTGCATTCATATTGCATTATTAATGTTTCGTTTGCATTTGTACGATTGTTTGGTGCATAGTTTGCTTTTGTTTGATTTCATATGGCTTGTTTACCTTAGTAGGATCCCTTGAACTATGCATACGAACTTTGCATGTCCCTTAACTATTAGGACCTTTCCCTTTTGGTTTGAACTTTACTTTCTTCTTAATTTGTCTTCTTAAAGCAAATAGTTTTGTTTGGTTTAGTTTCTTGTACTTGTTTTCATTACTTGTGATGATCATGTAGTAAAATTTTGTGTAGGGGCAGAGGTAAGGCATTTGAGTATGTGGATGTTAATCCATACTCATCTCTTCTTTCATCTCTCATCTCTTTCATTACTATTTTTCTTTTGTGAATAGCATGATATTTTGCTTTGTGTAGAACTTTCTCACATCCCTTAGGGATCCTAGCTCATCCTTAATTTTTTATTAAGGTGAGGTAGGATAAGCATTAGATAGTGCTATTCCTCTCTTTCCTTTAGGCTTTGGTGGTTCTTATACTCCACATAACCATAGGACATCCATGCATCACAACATTAGGATTTTTAGTCTTCCCCATTTAGACTTTTTCCTTTCTTCACCTTGAGTCTTCTCTTCTCATCTCATAACTTCTTCAAAACACTTAATAAAGTATAACATGTATTGCACATGATCCTTGCACATGGGAAGTAGAGAGTGAGGGATTTTCCTTTACTTTCCTAGAGTGTTTAGCATACGTCCCGTCTTGGGTCGATACGCGATGCATTCGTTCCTATGTCATAGACTTTAGTACAATATGTGTTACAAACACTAAATAATCAAAACACTTCTTCTTAAAAGACAAAAACAAACAATTCTCTTCTCATCTTCCTCACTCCGCTTATAAAGGATGCGTCACGTCCGTTCTGCCGCAAACAGGTAAAGGCTTAAGACTCCGTACAACGAGCTGCGACACCTAACTGCTGGAAGGCACACCTTGACGTTTTCCATTAGGAAACATAAACAAAGAAAATCCATCCCTAGTGAGGGGAACTACGATGCTCTAATTCTCATTCCCGATGAGATACGTAGGCATGAGACACGACGTCTTGGTGAGCAACCTTCCCCAAAGCCGTAGCTCGAACTACGTTAACTCAGACTTTCCCATTGCACAAGGGAATACGTAGGCCTAGGACGACGATGTCCTATCGAGTCACTTCCTTTTCTTTTCTTCCTCGTTTCCTCGTTCTTTTCCGTTCCAGATTCTTCTCTTTTCCAGTAGCAGTGGAGTTCCAGATGACGACACCCTTTAATCGATAACAACAAGCGTGGATCCCATCAAGTACGATGGACGCGTGGGGGTGCTAATACCTTTCCCTCGCGTAACCGACTCCCTTACCCGTTTCTCTTGGTCGTGAGACCATGCTTTTTCCTTTCCCTCAGGTTTACGCAGTGTTTCCTTTCCCTCTCTTGGGATAAATACACATTGCCGGCGACTCTGTTTCCGCGCCACTTTCGCGTTTGTACTTGGATGAAAATCCCGGGAGCGTCAGCTGGCGACTCTGCTGGGGAAGTTTCCCATCCCTAAGCGAGTCAATCTTAGCGCTTGCTTGTTTTCGATTATAGGGTGTTTTATCTGTATTGCTTTACTCGCTTTATTTATGGCATTGTTGCATGTTTACTATGTATTGCATTTACTTGCATTTCAGTTACTGCTGCCATATATATTGTACTATGCTGGACTGTGTTGGTTTTTCTATTTGGTGGGATGGGTGTTCTGAGAGATAAGCCTATTACATAGGCTTGAGAGTACATATAAGACTAGAGTGGAAAGTAGTGTGGCCTACGTAGCGTCTTGGTACGTATAGTTTACATGAAATCCACACCCAGATGAGGTTTTCTTGGGAGATGTTTTGATTTGCGCGTCTTGTGCATTTCGGGGTGTTGACCTAGAAAGCTGTCGACTCTGGTGACCATTCCCGAGGACTCAGTTGCGGCACTCCTCTCGAGATGCGATAATGGCAGACCAGAAATGGCAAACCCATTACGCATTCTTGATCCGAGGACCCAATGTTGGGAATTTGCTATAGGATATCCTTTTTTAGGGGAATCAATTGAGGCCTCCTCGATTGATGATGATGCCAAACTAAAAATGGTGAACGTATCATCATTTCTCGACCTGAGAGTCCGTGATATTTAGGATCCTCGCCTTTCTAGTACCCACATGTGAGAATGGGCGGGTGTTTGCAGGTTTGCAGGTAATCATAATCTCCCACATACCTGGTTTTCTGGTATTATCACACCAAAGGGACTATTCATCCTACTATATTCAGATGGTTATTGTTCACAGTTCTACATTGTTCTCAGATCTACACTGACACCATTCACAGTCCAGCACAGACACGCGACACTCTGATACCATGCCTTTTGCATTGCATTATCATATCATAACATTCATGTTTATCATTTCCAGGTGCTCACTTTACCCCTGATTCCAGTCAATGGGTTCAACAGAGACGAATGCTGAGAGGAAGAATAATGTTGCTTACAGATTTCCAGAGCCAACTTTAGACCTACTTCACAAGGTGGTAGCCATGGCTGACCCGGGTGTTCTTATCATCTTCCAAAAGAAATATGGGAGATTGGTGAAAATGGTCCGTAACATTACAAAATACGAGCATGACGCTCTCCATACTCTGCTGCAGTTTTATGAGCCTTCGTTAAGATGTTTCATCTTTCCAGATTACATTTTGATGGCTACATTGGAGGAGTTTTTGTTCATCTTGGATATCTCAGTCAAATCAACAGTACCATTCTTTTATGGAGATCACCCTAGCATAGAAGAAATTGCAACTGCCCTACAGGTGGAACAATCAGTGCTGAAGAGAAATGTTGCTAGTAAGAATGGAATTAAGGGTTTTCAGTTGGAATTTCTTGCCAACCAAGCTCAAGAGTGTGCTAGCGCCAAGAATTGGGAGGTCTATAATTCTATCCTGGCCTTGTGCATCTATGGTATCGTCTTCTTAACCAACACTATTTTGTGGATATGCACGCAGTAAGGGTTTTTGTCTTGAAAAATCCGGTTCCTACTCTGTTGGGTGATTTCTACCACTCCGTGCATTTCAAGAATGAGAAGAGAAGGGGAGGACAGGTTAACTGCTGCACTCCACTCTTATCCAACTGGTTTTTGAAGCATTTACCTCAGACTGGTGCCTTTTTAGACACTAAGGATTCTCTAAAGTGGTCTAAACGGATAATGGGGTTGGCTGTTAATAATATCGTTTGGTTTGACCATCAGTTGCGAGGAATATAGATCATTACCAGATGTGGGAATTTTCCGAATGTGCCTTTGATCGGCAGGAAAGGGGGAATTAATTATAACCTTATCCTGGCTATCAGGAAATTTGGATATGCCTCGAGGAACCCTCCTGAAGACCAGCATATGGAAGAGTCCTTGTTCTTTAATGGGATGGAAGATATAGAGGTGCTAAGGAAGGCTGTGCACGCTTAGGGGCACATCCATAAGACTGGGAAGACTGTTTTTGGAAAAGGTGATTGTAGAGCCTATCCACAGTATACAGAGTGGATCTAGAGGAAGGTTGAAGAAGTTTTTTTGCCTTTTTCACAGGAGCCACTTTTGTATCCAGTAGCGCCAGAACAACCTACCATAGTGGCCATTAAGGAAATCAACAAATTGCAAGCATTGGTGAAAGAGCTTAGAGGAGAGAATTCTGATTTGAGCAGCCGTCTTCAAGATGCTTTACATACCAACAAGGAATTGGAATGCAAAGCCCAAGACGCCGAAAAGATCTTAACAGAAAGAGAAAAAGATTTTGCTGACAGAGCCCGACATTACCAGAAAGTTAATATGGCTGTCGAAACTTCAGCTCAAACTTATAAGCAGACCAAACAATCTTTCGCCCAAACAAAAGCCAAACTCGCCAAACTTCAGCAAGCATGGGACGAAGTTAGAATTGAGAATGCAGAGCTGCAAGAACAATTAAAGACCAGATACGATGAACTTCAGAGAGCGCATGAACTGCGAAGAAAGCATCGTGAAGACTTTGGTAAAAGCCAAGAGCAGTTGAAGCAGGTTAGAGATGAGTTAAAAGCTTCCAAGAAAGAATTTGAAGATGCTATGGCAGAGATAGGAGAACTCAAGATACAAGCTGGTGTGAAAAAGCCTAAGAAGGTGAGTGATGACGAGGCTCTTTTGATGTACATGGATTCATTAGCCGAAGCTCTGAAGAAGAGGGATGTTTTGATCAAAGAAATGATTGAAAGGCCAAGCCATCAGCACACCAGAATACTCTTTGAAGAAGTCAAGTATTCTAGAGAGAAGCTGAGAGATTTAGAGTTAAATAATTGATAGTCCCCTTTCCTTTTTCTTAGTGCAGTTTTTGTACCGTGGTTACCATCAGGCTTGTTGATGGAGCCACTCTCTTGATGTATTTCCCATTTATGAATTCGTTGTAGAATGCTTCAGCGTATTGGCTGTATGAAATGAATGGTTATTCAGAAGTGGTTCCTTGGCAGTGTTCTTTTTATAAGCACATTATCACAGCACATTTCTTCTCAACGATTTTCTCTCAATAATATCTGTATATTGCTTTGCTTCATGTGATTAAGACTGGAATCAGGGTGTAAAACACCTTAGGAATGAAAAACATGTCATATGCATACATTTCATAACATATCATTTTGCATAACAGGTACTCGTCCTAGGATTTTCTAACCTTTATTTGGTTGCAGGTAGAATAGCGGACTTCCACATTCATCGTTACGCGACCCGACGAAATCAGGCCAGAATCATGGAACAGATGCTGGCTGAACTCACTGAACTAAGGGTCCATATAGAGCAGTTCATGAACCTCATGTAGGGTGTCGCCCAGGGGCAGCAAGATTTGAGAGCTGCAGTTCAAAGGTTGGAAGTGGAAATCCCTGTTGGTGATAACATCAATCCTCCTGGCAGAGTGGTAGTCAATCCTCCTGGCGGAGTGGCAATTAACCCTCCTGGCGGAGTGGCAATTAATCCTCCTAATGGTGTTGCGAATAATCCTCCCGACGGAGCTCATGGTGGCTTTGTTCCTGGTAATAATCAGCATATAGAGGACCATCAGGAAGACCAGTTCTCTGTCTTGAATGCTGACATGGGGGTTCATAATGATGACAGAAGGTACGAAGAGCTGGCTGAGATGGTAAGAGCTATAGAATGTCAAAACTCCATGGGAATTGATGTTGCTGACATGGGGCTGGTGCAAGGGGTGAGGATCCCTCAAAAGTTTAAGCCTCCGACCTTCGACAAGTATAATGGCAGTACCTGTCCAAAGACTCACATTCAAGCATATTTCAGGAAGATTTCTGCATATTGTGATAATGAAAAGCTGTGGATGTACTTCTTTCAGGACAGTCTGTCAGGAGCTTCATTAGAATGGTACATGAAGCTAGAAAGAGCCTATATCAGGAACTGGAAGGACTTGGGCGATGCTTTCTTGAAACAGTATCAGTATAATATTGGTATGGCCCCCAATCGTACCCAATTGCAGAATATGACACAGGATCCGAAAGAAAGTTTCAAACAATACGCCCAGAGGTGGCGTGAGCTAGCTGCTCGAGTGCAACCCCCGCTGATGGAAAGGGAGATGGCTGATATGTTTATGAACACGTTACAGGGCCCGTATTTAGACCGCTTGGATGAATGTCTATTCACTTGGTTTCCTGACATTGTGATAGCCGGTGAAAGGATTGAAAATCTTTTGAAATTAGGAAAAATTCAAGATGGAAGTGAGGCAGGCCCTTCCAATGCAAAGAAGCCTTTTGGGAACGCATCTAGGAAGCGTGAAGGTGAGACGAGCACTGCGTATGAACAAGGGAGCAAGGGAAAAAGGCGTCAGGGCCCATACCATCAAGCAGCAGCCGTGACTATTCCGCTTCCAGCTGCTGAATCTCAGCCACAGTCTCAGAGGCAATACCAACCAAGGAAAAGAATGAGCGATTGCCACTTTGATACTTTGCCTATGACCTATAGTCAGATGTTGCAGAATTTACTTTGTCTACAGTTGGTGCAGTTAAGAACTCTAGCCCCGCCTGCTGGCAAGTTGCCTTATGGATATGACGCTAATGCAAAATGTGAGTTCCATTCAGGTGCTCCTGGCCACCATATAGAGAACTGCAAAGCTTTTAAGCACGTAGTTCAGGACCTGGTTGATTCAAAAGCTATTAACTTCACTCCTAATCCCAATGTGATTCAAAACTCCATGCCCCTGCATGGCGGACCAAAGGCCAATGCAATAAAAGAGGACAGAGGCTTGAATCTGGTGTCAGATGTCAACAAAGTCAGAACATCTTTGGGGATCATGAAAAAGCGTTTGTTGAAAGGGGGCGTGTTCCCCGGTTGTTTGGAAAATTGTTCAGAATGTTTGACTGCGGTGAATGGTTGTGATGAATTGAGGAAGGGCCTTCAGAATTTGATAGACAAGGGTTGTTTACAGTTTGATCAAATGAGAAAGAAGGATGATACGGTCTCGACAATTACCATTTACTTTACTCCGGCAGAGATTCCCGTGCATACACCAGTACAGATCCTTGTGCCTGAGCAGTTAGCCCCTGTGACTATAACTGTTCTGGGTCCTATACCATATGATAGTACAAAAGCGATCCCGTGGCATTACGGAGCTGATGTTTATTATCAAGGGAAGAAGCAAGAAGTAGAGACTCCCAAGGAAACTGGTTCGAGTGTGGGGAATGTAGGAGGAATGGGTGGTTTTACCCGTAGTGGAAGGCTCTTTGCTCCACAAATGCTCCGAAATGATGATGCTGAAGCTTTGGCGAAAGCCAAGGGAAAGCAAGTAGTAAATGAAGAGCCCGTGCAAAGGACGGAGCCCGGTAATTCCTTTGAAAAAGATGTTGAAGAGTTTATGAGGATTATACGAAAGAGTGACTATAAAGTAGTGGATCACCTGCATCAAACTCCTTCCAAAATTTCCATCTTATCACTACTGTTATATTCTGAGGCACATCGTAACGCCTTGCTGAAGATATTAAATATTGCGTATGTTCCACAGGAAATATCGGTGAACCAGCTTGAGGGTGTTATCGCCAATGTCAATGCTAGCAATGGGTTAGGGTTTACTGATTTTGATCTAACGCCAGAGGGAAGAAATCATAACAAAGCTCTCCATATCTTCATGGAATGTAAAGGAGCAGTTTTGTCCCATGTGTTGGTAGATACTGGCTCGTCCCTGAATGTGCTGCCGAAGAAGGCTTTGGCAAAATTGGATGTTGAAGGGGTTGTACTCCGACCATGTGATTTAGTTGTGCGCGCTTTCGACGGCTCCAAGAGATTAGTTTTCGGGGAGGTAGAGTTGTCTGTGAAGATTGGACCCCAAGTGTTTAATGCAGTTTTCTATGTGATGGAAATCCAGCCATCTTATAGCTGCTTGCTAGGGCGCCCGTGGATACATGCTGCAGGGGCCGTTTCATCAAAACTCCACCAGAAGATAAACTTTGTCATGGACGGTCAGGTTGTCACGGTATGTGGAGAGGAGGATATATTTGTCAGTCATTTGTCATCATTCAAGTATGTGGAGATGGACGGCGAGATCCATGAAACTCTTTATCAAGCATTTGAAGCAGTGAGTATTGAAAATGACCCTCCTTCCAGTGAAGCAAAAGCGGGGACTTCTATAGTTTCTTACAAACAGGCTCTTGAAGTAGTACAGTCAGGCCATGCTGAAGGTTGGGGTCAGTTGATTGAGTTGCCTTTCAAAGAAGAAAAGAGGGGAATTGGTTATCAGCCTACTCATGCTTTGCAGTCAAAAGGCCAGGAGCGTCCAAGACCTATCTCTTTCTCTAGTGGGGGGATCATCAACTATGGTCAAGTCTTTGCTACAAATGAAGATGATGGGGACAGCGATTATGATATGGACAATTGGGTGCGCCCATGTGTCCCAGGGCAGGAGCTGAATAATTGGTTCTCTGAAGACCTCATCCAAGTCACCCTGCAGAAAGAGTAATTTTCTTTGTTTTTTCATGTTGCATGTAAAAAAAAATCCTATGCCCTTGCCCAAGGCTTAGTGATTTCATTGTAGGGCCACCTTTGTTTCATATGCAAGTTTATCATCAATAAAAGGACGTTTTTGTATTCAAAAATTGTGCTCATTGTCTTTCATTTTATGCTTTTCATTTTATTTCAAATAAAAATGGCAATGTTTTCTTTCTCCATAGTTTGTTTTCTTTCTTTTCAAAAAGCTCTTTCTAAGATAAAGCATGAACCATCATTCATGCAGAAACAATCCTACGGATCCTGTTGATAACGGTTCTGCTATGGCTCGATATGACTTTGATAATCCAATTTACCAAGCTGAAGAGGGAGGTGAGGAAGACTGCGAACTTCCTGAAGAATTGGCCAGATTATTGAAACAGGAGGAAAGAGCTATTCAGCCTCATCAAGAGTCACTAGAAGTTATCAACCTTGGCACCGAAGATGCGAGAAAAGAAGTCAAGATAGGGGCAAGCCTAGAAGAGAATGTGAAGAAAGAGTTGATTGATATGCTATGTGAATATGTTGATATCTTTGCCTGGTCTTATCAAGATATGCCAGGATTAGATACCAATATTGTTGTGCACAGGTTGCCTCTCAGAGAAGGTTGCTCCCCCTTCAAACAGAAGCTCAGAAGAACTAAACCAGAAATGGCCATTAAGATCAAAGAGGAGGTGCAGAAGCAGCTAGATGCAGGTTTCTTGGCCATCACTAGCTATCCACCATGGGTTGCGAATATTGTCCCAGTACCTAAGAAAGATGGTAAGGTCCAGATATGTGTTGACTACCGTGATTTAAATCGAGTAAGCCCGAAAGATGATTTTCCATTACCTCACACTGATGTGTTAGTAGATAATACAGCTCAATTCTCGGTATTTTCCTTCATGGATGACTTTTCCGGTTATAATCAAATTAAAATGGCGCCGGAACACATGGAGAAAACAACGTTTATTACCCCGTGGGGCACGTTCTGTTATAAAGTGATGCCTTTTGGTTTGAAAAACGCAGGGGCAACTTATCAGTGTGCTATGGTGACACTCTTTCATGATATGATTCATAAAGAGATTGAGGTTTATGTTGATGATATGATCGCTAAGTCGCAGACCGAAGAAGAGCACTTGGTGAATCTAAAAAAGCTTTTTGAACGATTGAGACAATTCAGACTGAGGCTGAACTCGAATAAGTGTACTTTTGGGGTGAGATATCGTAAGCTGTTGGGCTTTATTGTCAGTGAAAGGGGAATCGAGGTTGATCCAGCAAAAGTAAAAGCGATACAAGATATGCCCGAGCCAAGAGCAGAAAAGCAAGTTCGTGGTTTCTTAGGGAGATTGAACTACATTGCTAGATTCATCTCTCATCGTATAGCCACTTGCGAGCCAATATTCAAATTGTTGAGAAAAGATCAATCAATTCGTTGGAATAATGATTGCCAAAGGGCATTTGATAAAATAAAAGAGTATTTACAGAAGCCTCTGATTCTTATGCCTCCAGTTCCAGGGAGACCACTGATAATGTATTTGTCTGTACGTGAAAATTCAATGGGTTGTGTTCTCGGTCAACAAGACGAGACAGGTAGGAAAGAACATGCCATATACTACCTGAGCAAGAAGTTTACAGATTGCGAGTCTAGATACTCAATGCTCGAGAAGACATGTTGTGCACTCGCATGGGCTGCTAAGCGTTTGAGATAATATATGCTGACTCACGCAACTCTATTAATATCAAAGATGGATCCAGTCAAGTACATTTTTGAAAATCCATCTCTCACAGGAAGGGTTGCCCGTTGGCAGATGCTGTTGACAGAGTATGACATACAATACACTTCCCAAAAAGCCATAAAGGGTAGTATTTTGTCTGACTATCTTGCTGAGCAACCAATTGATGATTATCAGCCAATGAAGTTTGAATTCCCTGATGAAGACATCATGTATTTGAAAATGAAAGATGTGATGAGCCACCAGTTGATGAAGGACCAGATCCTAATGACAAGTGGAAACTGATGTTTGACGGGGCTGTTAATGTGAATGGTAGCGGTGTTGGGGCAGTTTTCATAACTCCCAAAGGTTCCCATATACCTTTCACTGCCAGACTGACTTTTGATGTCACCAACAATGAAGCCGAATATGAAGCTTGCATTATGGGTATTGAAGAAGCCATTGATTTAAGGGTCAAGACTCTTGATGTATTTGGGGACTCTGCTCTACTGATCAATCAAGTCAACGGAGATTGGCACACCCATCAACCCAATTTGATCCTGTACAGAGATTATACGAGAAGACTGTTGACTTTCTTCAAAACAGTAAAGCTATATCATGTACCTCGTGATGAGAATCAAATGGCAGACACTTTGGCAACGTTATCTTCAATGATCCAAGTGAATTGGTGGAATCATATACCCAAAATTGATGTGATGCAGTTTGATAGACCTGCTCATGTGTTTGCAGCCGATACAGCGACCGATGATAAACCTTGGTATCATGATATCAAGCATTTTTTGATAAGTCAAGAGTACCCGGGTGGGGCATCCAATAATGACAAGAAGACTCTGAGAAGGTTGGCGGACAGTTTCTTCTTGAATGAAGATGGTGTATTGTACAAAAGAAATTTTGACATGGTCTTGCTCAGGTGCGTGGATAGACACGAAGCAGACAAGTTAATGCAAGAAGTGCACGAAGGTTCTTTTGGTACCCATGCTGGTGGACATGCCATGGCAAAGAAATTGTTGCGAGCTGGTTATTACTGGATGACCATGGAGGCTAATTGTTTCAAATATGCTCGAAAATGCCACAAGTGCCAGATTTATGCTGATAAAGTGCATGTGCCACCGAATCCTTTAAATGTGATGAGTGCTCCTTGGCCCTTTGCCATGTGGGGCATTGATATGATTGGGAAGATCGAGCCCACCGCCTCTAATGGACATCGTTTTATTTTGGTGGCCATTGATTACTTCACCAAGTGGGTGGAGGCTGCTTCGTTTGCGAATGTCACCAAGCAGGTGGTTGCTCGGTTTATCAAGAAAGAGATTATTTGTCGATACGGGGTGCCCGAAAGGATCATCACTGATAATGGTTCTAATCTTAATAATAAAATGATGCAAGAGCTGTGCCAGAGCTTCAAGATTGAACATCACAATTCTTCTCCGTACCGCCCAAAGATGAATGGTGCCGTCGAGGCAGCCAATAAAAATATCAAGAAGATTGTGCAAAAGATGGTCGTGACGTATAAGGATTGGTATGAGATGTTGCCTTTCGCTTTGCATGGGTACTGTACATCAGTACATACGTCTACTGGGGCAACCCCATTTTCCCTTGTGTATGGTATGGAAGCAGTTCTACCGGTTGAAGTGGAGATTCCTTCTCTGAGGGTCATGATGGATGTCAAGCTTGATGAGGCTGAATGGGTTCGAACGAGGTTCAACGAGTTGAGTCTCATAGAAGAGAGGAGGTTGGCAGCAGTATGCCATGGGCAACTGTATCAAAGAAGGATGAAACGAGCATTCGATCAGAAAGTGCATCCTCGAAATTATCAGATAGTTGACTTGGTGTTGAAAAGGATTCATCCTCCTAATACAGACCACAGGGGCAAATGGACTCCGAATTATAATGGTCCATATGTTATCAAGAAGGTTTTCTCGGGCGGAGCCTTGATGCTTACAACTATGGATGGTGAGGATTTTCCGTCGCCTGTGAACTCAGACGCAGTCAAAATATACTTCGCATAATGGACCCGCTGGACAGTAAAAAGAGAGTCCATGCAAAAAAGGGCATCCCGACGAACCATAAAAGAAAAAAGAAGAAAAAAAAAAGAAAAAAAGGTTCGGGCAAAAATTAGGGATAAAATTAAAAAAAAAACTGAAACTGAGTACACCCGGTAAGTTGAAAACCCGAAAGGGCAACTTAGGCAAAAATGGGTATCCCGGTGGATTGAAAACCCGCAAAGGGCGATCCAGGCAAAAGAGGGATTTAAAAACGAAAGGCTACGATCTGAGTAACCTGTATCCCATCTCGTTTCAACAAGAGGCATTCCGAAGGATAGGAATCGGTCCAATCATTCCCCGCGGAAAGCAAAGCACTTGGAGAGTCTTGAAGACATATAAACCATAGCAGGATTGAAACTCAATGGATTTCCGTTTTACACATTGCCATTAGGATAGTTTCTTTTCTCTTTTAAGCAATTACCTCTTTCCAGGAATTGCCTCTTGATGTAAACGCCTATTTTCGGGCTTTTCAATCAATAAAATTTTCGTTATTCAGAATACTTGTTTCTTTTGTTTTCTTTTACAGTTTGTTTTTATTGCAAAAAACGTCTGAATTCTTGCTAAACATTGCATTTGAAAACATCGAGGCTCTACGATAACATGCGCGAAAAAGAAAACAATTAAAATAGTTTTAAATGCCAGGTGTTCTTTGGTGGTGAATTCAAAACCCATGATACACTGGGGCATGTGTGCACACCCTTTTGTTTATAGGTGTTAATGTTTGCTGGTTAGCCTATCAATAGCATGGGATGTCTTCAGTTTCTTTTCTAGTAAGACTAAAATAATAGTTCTCCCCAGCAGTATAGAAGGATTCCTCATCCCCCGTAGCGCAAAGTGATGGAATATTCCCAAGCGGTGTTGAAAATGGTAGAAACTCAGAGTATTCTCCTCCTCCAGCATGTCAGATCAATGATATTGCCTGCAATTAAAGTCCAGTGGTTATTGGCAATCCAGATTTATCTTCTTATCTCATGATCAGTATGGAGTTCAGAGGTTATCCCCAGCAGAAGTTGGGTTGATTTCAGTCCCCTAGCAAGTGCGTCTTCCCTCAACAGAAGTTGGGTTGATTTCAGTCTCCTAGCAAGTGTTTCTTCCCTTAGCAAGAAATATGGTTGATCTCAGTCCCTCAGCAGGTATTTACTTCCTCAGCAGAAGTTCATTTGATCTTAATTCCCCAGCAGCCAGGTCAGAAAGCTGTCATTTCCCTAGCGGAGTTCTATGGTTATAATTCTTCCCCAAGCAGATTGGTACAGATGATACCTCCCCAGCAAAGTCATCATTCCTTACAGTAATCCTCAGCGAGGTTGGCAGCTCAAAGCTCTGATTGTATCGATATCCTCCCCAGCTGAGTTGATGTTTTTCCACAGAGTATCAGGAAAATCAGATTGGTGGTTATTTGCTTAGCAGAGTTGCAGTTTGTCATCCCCAGCGGAGTTGCCTTCATTTTCCTCAGCATTTATTTTTCCGAAGAGCCTCCTTGCATTTTGCATATAGTAATCATTGCATCCTCTGAATGCGTAGTATTTCCATCCGAGATGGAGCATTACGCCATGGAAAAATTCAAACATATTCATGTGAAGCATAAGCCAGTTTTGATACCTCGTGCGAAAGCCCAAAACTATTTTTCTTCGATCAATTTGACAAAGCCAAAAAGAATGCCTCGTTCATTCCCCACAGACATTTCAAAGCAGTACCAGGGTTTCACCACTTTTCTCCCCACAGAGTCCTATTCCTCGGTTTGTAAATCTTTTGATCTTACGTCTTAACCGCGTTTTCTGGAGCCATTCCCGATAGGATTCCTTTAACTGTTCCCGACGGGCAAACCGGAGCCATTCCCGATAGGATTCCTTTAGCCATTCCCGATAGGATCCTTTTAGCCGTTCCCGACAGGCGCCCTTTAAGTTTTAAACCTAGTCGTTCCCGACAGGCCCAGTTACCATTCCCGATAGGTAAGCCATAGGTTTTCAACTTTAGCCATTCCCGATAGGCACCTTTAAGTTTTAGACCTAGTCGTTCCCGACAGGCCCAATTACCATTCCCGATAGGTAAGCCATAGGTTTTCAACTTTAGCCATTCCCAATAGGCACCTTTAAGTTTTATACCTAGTCGTTCCCGACAGATCCATTTATCGTTCCCGATAGGTAACCGTAGGTTTACAACTTTAGCCGTTCCCGACAGGCGCCCTTTAAACCTAGTCGTTCCCGACAGATCCATTTACCATTCCCGATAGGTAAGTCATAGGTTTTCAACGTTATCTGTTCCCGACGGGCCCAGTTATCATTCCCGATAGGTAAGCCATAGGTTTTCAACTTTAGTCATTCCCGACAGGCATCCTTTGGGTTTCATTTGTTCCGGTTTCTTTTTCACAAATACCTCTTCATCACAACTTCTTCGTTTGTCACATATCTTTTCATTATACCCGCAGAGTACAAATTTTCCGGTTATTTTTGTATTCAATCCCTATGTACCTTGAATTTCTGACAGCCGTTGCTCTCATCCATTCAGGTTCACAGTTGATTGAATAGGGGCAGCTGTAATACCTCAAAATTTTCCCTCTTATTTTTCTCCAATAATTGGCTTATGCTCCATTCATTTGCATTTCATAGTAGGTCATACTAAATCATAAATCATTAGTTGCACACAAGGCATGTGATCAGTTGTCTCAAGGCATGGACTGTTCAAAGCCAAAGGACAAGAGTCAAACTTCTCCAGACAAGTCACAAGGGTTTTTCATATCTTAATTCATTTCATTTGAATCCTCAGGGCATCAAGAGATTGGAATTCAACATAAGAATGGAGCAGTTCATCATCTCCTAACAAATATTGATAAATTAGGGTTTTGGGAAAAGTCAGTGCAAGTATGATTTTTGGTCAAAAGCTTGATTTCAAGGTTTTACATATGATTTCAATTGTCCAAGGATGAAGTATTTCCCACTGGTTCATTTAAGAAGATCTTCAATTGATCAATTGATTCAAAATTAGGAGATTTGGGGAAAAGTCAACTATGCAGATGGGCGTGTCAGCGCGCAGTCTTTTTTACAAATACCTTGTGTGCATGTTGTTCCCAAGTTCAAGGACATTTATCTCCATGATAGAGATTCCAAATGGAAAAAAAGTTCAACATGACTTTTGTTTATCTCCATCTCTTCTTCAACTTTGGTGTTGAACTCTTTTTCATCTGATCAACCATTTGAGAGTTATAGTGGATCAAAGTTAGGGTCATCACACTTGAATTTCACATGCCATAGGGCTGGTCAAGAGCAGGTCATGTGGACAACCAACTCAGTCATGATTACACACTTTCATAGCCAATTCTAAGCACCTTAGAGGTTCTATTTGCAATTGTTTTGAACATCAACTTTGCTCTACTCCGCGTCCTCTTTCCAAAGAGCCATTAACCATGTCATATCATTCCATGGTCATGGAGATATTTCTTGCCAAAGTCAACAGCATGCCAACTGTTTCTTCCATATTAAGTAACCAGAATTTGTTGCATTGTGTGGTTGCTTTTATGCGCATGTTACCACCATTCATACATCATTGCCATATAAAAGCCAAGCAAACACCTTACACATACCATGCTCCTCATGCATACTTTGCCATATATGTTCAAACAAAAAGAAAAAGGGAAGAAACTTGCAAAGCAAGCTGTGTTACTGCTGCAAATTTAGAACAACATCTCCACCTCACCATAAAGCTTACATGTTGCTCTCCTCACTCTAACAAAAAACACCATGACTCGTGCCATAACAAACTTAAACTCACTCACTCAGTTAACCTCACTCATTTAACCTTGGTTCTAACTGTCAACCATGACAGTTAGAAGTTAACTCAAGGTATAAAACCACCTCTAACAGAATTTGGATCAGTTTTTGCTCATTCTTCATTCTCCTCCAAAATCTCACATTCACTCTCTCTGAGTTTTCTCTCACACGAAGGGTTCATCTCATTCAATATCTTCACATTTCTACCTTCATTCTTCATCAATCATCATCAAGGAAAAGTGTGCAATCCAAGGAAGTTGTTGCATCAAGATTTGCTAAACTTTTCTTCACTGAATTTTAAGAGAAACTGAAGTTTATCCATGCCTTTATTTGGCTCATCTTGAATCTCAAGAGGCTAGGAACCTCCTCTCTGGTATTCTTTTGATTAAAAGAGACTTCAAAGCACATGTTTCAGCTCAAACTTCTTACTCTCATATTGTTTTGATTTAAGTTTTTTATGTGTTTTTGAGCTTAATAGAAGCGTGTGAGTATCTGGCTAGTTGATAGGCATCTTAAGTGCTTAGTTGAAAAATCTAGGGCAAAATGTTTGGCTTCGATTTGCTCTGTGTGTGATGTGTTTGTGAAAATTAGCGGAAGATTCTTGACCTACTCAGTGAGAGGAACATTTTGGTATATAGTTTGATGTTTTCTGATGACCTGAAACTTGAGCCACGACGGAGGGTAGCCGGAGAAGATGACCGGAGTCTTCTCCGGCCGGTGGTGTTCATCAACCACATAAACCCTATGTAATTTGCCAGGTCATATCGTGACCGTTTGATCTTGCTCATCCAACGCACCAAACAATGCCAGCACATTAATGAATCACTCCCCTGGCATGTGACTTCTTTTTCTAATTTATTTTTTATGTTTGCGCTCTTGTGTGTGTGGTGCGTGATTGCTTATCATGTACTTTCATTGTGATGCGTGTGTTTGTTTTACTTGGATTGATCATCATAGTTGACCTGATCATGTGGCTCTTGTTGAGTCAATATTTTGACTGATTTCCATAGCATGGACCCTCTTTTGAGCGCGTATTTTGGACTGGGCTGAGAATTCTATTCACATCCCCTTTCCCTGAGCCCAAAGCGCATTATAACTGGAGTTTTACTTGTGCTGCACCCCCTGGCCCATTTCCTTTGTTTTTTTTTTTATTTTTCTTTTGCATGATTGTTTGATTTTTAATTTTTAAAATTACTTCCAAGCATCCAAAAATTCTATAAAAATTCATGAAACATCAAAAGACATTTAAATAATTTTTGCATATTTTAGTTTCTGATTTTATCATGTTTTGCTATATTTTCATGAATATTCTTTTATTTTCTTTTGTTTGTGCATTTAATCATGACCTATGCTACATTGTGGAATTTTTTGACATAGTTGGGCACTGAATTTTTGCCTAATAATTGGTACATGCAGTTGTAATATGTTGAGGCATGTCATTAATTTTTCATAGATATTTAGGTCATTTTCTTGTTGACTTTTGAGTGAGATCTTTGAGCTATTTGTTTGCATGACTTGTATGACATTGTGAGACATGTTTGTGCATGCTTGGTAATGAATTTTGAGCCATCCTTTTGAAGCTTGTCTACACACTGATTGTACCTCAATTTGATTGCCTGTTCTCAATTTTCTCATTATCTTGACATAACTTTATGGATTGTATGAAAGCATGTTGGTTTGTGTGAATGTAGAAGACTTATGTTTAGGTCTTAATGTGCATTGTGTATAATATTCTTTGACCATTTGTTGAGGATTTTTAATTCATGTTGCATGAACATTATAGGTCACTTCTCCTCATGTTATAGATCATTCAAAGTTCATCCTTACATGATTGTATGCTCTTGTTTTAACTTGAAATATCTTGTGTAATTGTGCATTCTTACTTGATCTTCTTTGAGCACATGTTTGTACCAACACTTGCATGATCCTAAATCATCACTTAGACATGATTCACTTCTGTTTTCCATCAACCTCAACCATATCCCATGACCTATAATTGCACATCACATGTTTCTTAAGTTCATAAACTTTTGTATACTTGTTTGACCTAACTTGAACATGTTTGCTCTTAATCTTCAAGATGCTTCAACATGATACTTGTGTGGACTTTTTGCCTTCATGCTTGAATTTTAAATGTCATTTCAAATGTCATGAGCTACTGACTTGCATTCCTATTACATGATTGTTCATCTTACATCTTCACTTCTTACTTGCATTACAAGTATGCTTCATTGTTGGAACTTGAATGATGTTTGCTCCCACTTATTTCTACTTGATCCACATTTGCATTTATGAATTCTACGCCATATTAATGACATCTCCACACATCCTTAAATGTCATTCAATTCTGACTTTGATGCTTACATGTGCATTCATCCATATTCATGATTCATTTGCATTCATATTGCATTATTAATGTTTCGTTTGCATTTGTACGATTGTTTGGTGCATAGTTTGCTTTTGTTTGATTTCATATGGCTTGTTTAACTTAGTAGGATCCCTTGGCCTATGTATACTGACTTTGCATGTCCCTTAACCATTAGAACCTTTCCCTTTTGGTTTGAACTTTACTTTCTTCTTAATTTGTCTTCTTAAAGCAAATAGTTTTGTTTGGTTTAGTTTCTTGTACTTGTTTTCATTACTTATGATGTTCATGTACTAACCTTTTGTGCAGGGGCAGAGGTAAGGCATTTGAGTATGTGGATGTTAATCCATACTCATCTCTTCTTTCATCTCTCATCTCTTTCATTACTATTTCTCTTTTGTGAATAACATGATATTTTGCTTTGTGTAGAACTTTCTCACATCCCTTAGGGAACCTAGCTCATCCTTAATTTTTGATTAAGGTGAGGTAGTTTAAGCATTAGATAGTGTTATCCCTCTCTTTCCTTTAGACTTAGGTGGTTCTTATACTCCACATAACCATAGGACATCCATGCATGACAACATTAGGATTTTTAGTCTTCCCCATTTAGACTTTTTCCTTTCTTTACCTTGAGTCTTCTCTTCTCATCTCATAACTTCTACAAAACACTTAATAAAGTATAACATCTATTGTACATAAGCCTTGCATGTGGGAAGTGGAGAGTGGGAGAGTGAGGGATTTTCCTTCACTTTCCTAGAGTGTTTAGCATACGTCCCGTCTTGGGTCGATACACGATGCGTTCGATCCTATGTCATAGACTTTAGTGCAATATGCGTTACAAACACTAAATAATCAAAACACTTCTTATTAAAAGAAAAAAATAAATAATTCTCTTCTCATCTTCCTCACTCCGCTTATAAAGGCAGCGTCACGTCCGTTCTGCCGCAAACAGGTAAAGGCTTAAGACTCCGTAGAACGAGCTGCGACACCTAACTGCTGGAACGCGCACCTTGATGTTTTCCATTAAAAAACATAAACAAAGAAAATCCATCCCTAGTGAGGGGAACTACGACGCTCTGATTCTCATTCCCGATGAGAAACGTAGGCACGAGACGCGACGTCTTGGCGAGCAACCTTCCCCAAAGCCATAGTCCGAACTACGTTGACTCTGACTTTCCCATTGCACAAGGGAATACGTAGGCCTAGGACGGCGATGTCCTATTGAGTCACTTCCTTTTCTTTTCTTCCTCGTTACCTCGTTCTTTTCCGTTCCAGTTTCTTCTCTTTTCCAGTAGGAGTGGAGTTCCAGATGACGACACCCTTTGATCGATAACAATAAGCGTGGATCCTATCGAGTACGATGGATGCGTGGGGGTGCTAATACCTTCCCCTCGCGTAACTGACTCCCTTACCCGTTTCTCTTGGTCGCGAGACCATGCTTTTTCCTTTCCCTCAGGTTTACGCAGTGTTTTCTTTCCCTCTCTTGGAATAAATACACATTGCTGGCGACTCTGTTTCCGCGCCACTTTCACGTTTGTAGTTGGATGAAAATCCCGGGAGCGACACTCTTTCCACCAATGAACCCTTCATAGTTAACAGCCTCCAGTATTGTTTGCCGAGGAGGCTGATATTGAATTCGCTTATTCTGCGGAATCCCATACCTCCCTCTCCTTTACATCTTTCCAGCCTATCCCTTCTCATCCAATGTAATTTCCTCTCCCCATTATTCGACCCCCGCCAGAACTCTGCGATCAGACTTTCAATATCTTTGCAGATGGCTTCCGGTAGCTTGTAGCAACTTATAACATAGTTGGGAATGGCCTGTGCAACTGCTTTGATTAAAACCTCCTTTCCGGCTCTAGATAACAACCTCTCTTTCCATCCTTTAATTTTTTCCAAACTCTCTCCACCACCATCGCAAAAGCTTCTTTTTTGGATCTTCCGAAAACGACTGGTAATCCTAGATATTTTGAATGGCCCTCTACAGTCTTTACACCCATCCTGTCCCGGATCAAGATTTTTTCTTCTTCGCGCATATTTCGACTAAAAGAGACCTCTGATTTATCTAAATTTACCATCTGACCAGAAGCACTTTGATACTTCTCCATTACATCCAAAATACAATAAGCCTCGGTGATATTTGCCCTTGAGAAAAGAAGCGCATCATCCGCAAAGAATAAATGAGAAATACTATGAGCTTTTTGCGCTATCTTTAGGCCATGAATACTTCCATCCTGCACGCCTTTTTTGATTAGACTTAAAAGAGTACCTGCACATAAAACAAACAAATAGGGTGAGAGAGGGTCTCCTTGACGGAGACCCCTGCCTGGTGAAAAACTTCTACCAGGTTGGCCATTGAGAAGCACTCTGTATGTAATAGTGCATATACATTTATCAATAAGGCTCACAAACTGAGGAGGAAAGCCCATCGTGACCAAGACTTGATTAACGAATCCCCACTTCACTCTATTGTACGCTTTAGACATGTCGAGCTTAAGAGCCATGTGTCCGCGCTTTCCTTTAGTTTTCTTCTTGAGCCAATGGAAATATTCCATAGCTACCAATGCATTATCCGTAATCAAATGCAATTTGATAAACGCACTTTGTTCCTCATCCACTATTTTCGGCAAAATCCGCTTGAGCCTATTAGCAATATTTTTCGTCACCAACTTCATAACCACGTTGCACAAACTGATCGACCTAAAATCCTTAGGAGTGGAAGGATTCTTCCCCTTTGGAATTAGAGCTATATTAGTGGAATTGAGAGGCTGGGGATCGCTACCACCATTTAAAATCTCAAGGGCCAAATTGCCAACCTCCACACCTACAACATCCCAGTACTTTTGGTAAAATAAAGCTGGCAGTCCGTCCGGCCCAGGAGCCTTCAACGGGTGCATTTGGGAGAGGGATTCCTTGATCTCTTGCATCGTGAACGGTTCTGCACACAAGGTTACATGATCTTGCTGAAGACGGCTAGTAATGGCGCTGCACACTTCGACTATGGCATTGGGATTCGAAGATGTAAATAATTGTTCAAAATAATCTAGCAGCAACTTAGCACATTGATCCTCACCCCTCCTCCAAGTCCCATTTTCATCTTTCAGCTTGCCAATACTATTCGTTTTTCACCTCTGTTCTGTCTTCTTATGGAAAAACTTATTGTTTTTATCTCCATATTGCAACCAACCGCTATACTCTTTTGACGCCACGAAACTTCCTCAATTCTCAACAAATTATTTCTTTGATTCTCAAGGGCCTTTTGAAGGTTAATGGACATCTCGCTAGAGTCCCAACTTTCCTCTTTATTAAGCATGCTTTCTATCCGACGAAGCTCCTTACTCACCTCACTCAATCTATATTCTTTGAAATGATCGCTGAGGCCTTGCAAGTCACTTAGTTTCCCAACTGTGTGTGAAATGCTACTGTTCCAGATTTTCTTCACAATCTCTGAGCATTTGGGATCCTTGCTCCAGGTTTCCTCAAATTTGAATTGCTAAACTCTCTTTCTGGCCGGATTTGGCACGTCCGCCCCTAAGTCAATTTTAATCACATCATGATCCGACCTGTATCAAGATAAATGAGTCACTATGATTAGATCAAACCTATGGGAAAAATAATTGGATGCCAAAACCTGATCCAGCCTGCATTGAATATTTCCTCCCCCTCTCCTACCATTTGTCCAAGTAAAGGGGTACCCCTCGAAACCGAGATCACTGATGCCACAGCTATCCATAGTTAACCTGCCCCAAGACATTTGGTTTGAAGTACGCACAATACCACCCTTCTTCTCATCTTCCGAAATAATGTCGTTGAAATCCCCAAAACTGATAGATCTTGAATTCCCTGTGTTGATCAAATTCTGCAGTAACGACCAGGTTGGGCGTTTTCTCTGCTCATCCGGATATCCGTAGATGCCATTAAAACTTCATTCCTGTCCGTCATGATCATCAGCCACCTTCCCACTAATGTGATTTATGGAGTAGGAGGATATAGTAACCTACATAGAATCTTTCCAGAACAGAGTCACTCCCCTGCACGCTCCTTTCCACTACCTTCGCAATTTACACTAAGACACCCTGAAAACTCCCCTCTCAAATTTAGATTCAAAACTTCATGTTGCTTTAGTTTCGTCTCCATCAAGAATACCATATCGGGATTTTCATTACGTAAGAGCCTTCGCAAGGCTCGAACTGCACGGGGACTCCCCAACCCCCTGCAGTTCCAGCTCAAGAGTTTCATTGTTGAAGGCGGTGTTGGACATCCAACACCACCTCTGGTACTTTTGCTGCAATGTTGCTGATTTCACTGGGACCTCTTAGTTTCTTTTCTCCTTTTTCACACGCAAAGGCAGTGTCATCCAGAACCATCACCTCAACCAAATTCCTTTTTCCGCGTTCCACCTCTTTTTCCACCTCCTTAGTTAGATTGTTCTTCCTCGGATTTTGACACCTTGTCCACTTTCTTCTTTAAATTTTATTCTCAGCTGCCATGCCTTTCTTCCCTTTACCAGTATTTGATATATCGACCGCTCCTAAAGACTCCGCCATAGCCTCAATTTCTAACAAAGCCTTCCCAAAATTAAGTCTTTTTTGTACAGATCCTTCTTCTTGCAGTGGCCCTTAACCAAGCCCCAAAAGAAAGTTCCTGCTTTTCGAGATCTTCAAAACCTTATTCACTTAGAAAGCCCACTGTTTCACAATCTTTTAACTGATGTCCCAGCCCCCACAGACGAAACAAAAAGTCGGTAAACGCTCATATTTAAAATGATACAAAGATGAAACTTAATTGTGATTTAGAGTTCGCACGGCGAACTTCCCAGCGAATGACTTCGCAAAGCAAATAGAGTAGCGAGCGTGACAGAATGAGATTTTCTCTGGTTTTTGTATGGAGTTTGGGGGTTCGATGGAAGCTCACAAAGCGAACGCCAGAGCGAACAGGTTCGTACAGCGAACTTTATAGCAAACATCTGTTGTTCGCGAATTGCTTTGTGATTTCTGTGTTGTCTTGATGTTTTGAAGCTATGATTTTTCTGATGATTTACCATGATGTTTTTGATGACTATGAGACGATGATTACGTGATGCTTTGATGAATAATGGATGATCTGAATTACTATGAGTTTATTGATGATTATGAACCGTTTATACATGATTTTTAAGGTTAATTGATGACATGAATTATCATGTTGTATATTGACGTTATGAGCTGCGTGTATGTGATGTTTGATGAGTAAATGACGATGTGAATGACCATGAGTTATATTGATTGTGAGATGATGATGCATGACTATTTTGATGTGAATTTCCATGAGTTGCATTGATGATTATAAGATGATGATGCATGATGTTTTGATGAATGAATGACGATATGATGAGATTGTGATGAATGATGATTCACGTAGTGACTTGTGTTGATGATGATGATTATGACGTTGTGTATCATGCATTCATAGCATTACAGTGATGTTAGACTTCGGTCTATTGTGGCTTCCATCCCATTGTGTGGATGTGAGGTGGTTTAGATGTGCTCCGGTTCTTGTGTAGAATCGATCCTAATGACGGGGATCTTTGGAGGGTGATGGCCTAAGTGTCCATCGACTGTGACGATTGGTACCACATGCATGAGTCTTGTTGTGCATTACATTTATGTGGCATTGTTGTGATTTATGATGTCGTGTTTTGATGTTTGCCTTGTGATGACCCTGATGATGTTGTATATGATGATGACGCCATTTTATTCATATCTTGTTTTTATATTGATTATAATGAATTGTGATTACTCACCCTGCCTGTTTGAATGTTGCCTCCACGTGGGTAACGTGCAGGTGATCATGCTTTGCTGTGGATGCCTTCGAGGACTTTTGGAGTTTATTTGCTTTTGGTCGATGTAGAGGGTCTTGCTCTGATAGTGTAACATCGGGTTGGGTCGTTGAGTCGAACCATTGTTGAGTGGTTATTTTGTTGTTAGTTGATGACTATGGTTTTATTTTGAAAGCCTTTTTATGTCGGATTATTGTGGTTATGGTGGTTCCCCTGCTGTTTGATGGTTTTTGAATTATTCTGAGGAAAACCTGTTGTTTACGGAGTAATTTTGTTTAATTGAATTTATTGAGAAATGTGCACCCTTTTGAGGTGATTTTTACTCTGATATTTGATTTAATCTGCTGCAATATTTGTGGGGTAGACAAGGGTGTTACAATTTTCAAGTAAATGATGATGGGGAGGAGCTGGATATAGAGTGGGAGACTGCCTTCAGAGAACGAGGATATTATTCTGATATAGGCACTAGTGCAGAAATATGAATTCACACCTGATTTTATACATTTAACACTTGTTATTAGAGGGTGTGAATTCAAAGGGTGAAAAATGTCTGATGAATTTACACCCGTTTTAGAACAGGTGTAAATAAATGGTATATTACACCCTCTTTTATAGAAAACGGATGTAAATATATGATACATTACACCCTATTTTATAGAAAATAGGTGTCAATTGTTACATATATACATTTAAATCAAACGAATTTACACTCCATTTGTTAAAAATAGGATGTAAAATGAATAATGTTTATTAAGAATGTCGACAAATTTACACCCTATTTTCTTTAAATAGGGTGTAAAAGTATGATATATTACATCCTATTTTAGTTATCACTAGTATAAAATATTTCATAATTATATTATATTTAATTTTGACATATAACATTAGAGACTTGTCAAATAAAAAATATAGTGCACTGTAGCATAGTAAAGTTTTATTTTTATTTGTTAAATACATGTTGGCTTTCGTTACCCAATAAATTCTAAAGGTAAATGGGGTTGTAACTTTAAAACCAAATCTCAAATACCTTTATTAACAATGAAATCGACTAAATCATTATTACTAAAATCAAGAATCTTCAAATTGGTTAAAGCCAACAATCCTACAAGAGGAATGTAACAACATGCTACCTGGAAGGAACTTTTTATCTCACGTGTTCTAGAGAGAGAGAGTCCTTCCTCTCTCTAAAACTTAGCGTGTCCCCATCCCTCTTGTCTTCTTCAGAATAAGAGATTCCTTTCCCTTTTGTAAACCCCAGTCTAGGTGCTGGCTTTTTCACTACTTGTTATGGTTATTTTCCCTTTGGGTTGTGACTCTCCGCCTCTGTGGAGTTTCTGATTTCCAGATCTTGTTTCAGTTTCGCCGGTGCTCCTAGGGTTTCGGTAGTTTGCTCATTTCTTTGATACCGAGCTTAGGTGGCTATGGATAAATGGAAGAATATCCAATTTTCTAAAGAGGAGGAAGAAGGGATTACGGCTGAGATCGATGAGGTGTGCGAAGGTGAGATATTCCAACGAACCTTAGCCGGGAGATTATGGACGGACAATAGCTTCAATGTGTGGGCCTTTACGAGTATAATGCTAAGTGCTTGGAAGCTCAAAAATCCAGTTGAAGTTCAAGAGATTAGTAAGAACCTTTTTCTGTTTCGATTTGCAACAAGGAGAGATCTAGAAGGAGTACTCAAAAATGGTCCCTGGAGTTTTGATAGGAATCTCTTGGTTCTCAACAGAATCTCAGGGGAAGAACAACCATCTGACTTGAATATGCATTTTGGCACCTTTTGGGTACGTGTTTATGAACTCCCTCTAATGCTTAGATCTGAAGCCATGGTAAATAAATTCGGAGGCATCCTTGGCCAGTTCGAGGAGCTTGATTCAAAGGAGGCACATAGAAATGGTCGATTTTTTAGAATAAAAGTCACTCTGGATCTGAAGAATCCTCTCAAGAGAGGTACTGTAGTGTGTTTTAAAGATAAAAACAAAATCATCGCGCATTCGATGCGCTGCTCGCTTTGCGAGTCTGGGGCGAATGTTCGCCTTGCAAAGGAATGGTTCACTTTGCGAACTCGCGATTTCTTGCAATCGCAGCTACGCATAGTAGCACTTCAGACCACCAAATTCTTACGGGTTCAACCTCAATTCACCCCCAAAACCTTCCTAAGGCATCATGGAAATCAAAGGCATAAAACCTACGACTATTAGGTCGAATAATTTCACTATCCTAACTCAAAATCACCTAAACCTTCACAAACTCTCAAGATTCTCATAAACCTCATAAATCCCTTCCCCATACAAGATCCCACATATCATCAACAGAAGGTTTAGCCTTGAAGGCCTACTTTTATCCGAATCAATTCCATCCTTCATATTAATCATCAATCCACGAAAATACCCCTAAATCACCAATTTACTATAAACCCACAAACCCACATAAATCTCACTAATACATCATAATTTCCTCAGTTTACTCATAAACCCACAACATCACATAAACCTCAAAATCCACTTTAAATACATTGAATCCCTATATTAAAAACAATGAAAGGTAATACTCCTCATACCTTAGATTGTCGATTTCAGAGCTTTCTCTATTGAGTCTGTGGAAACCTTCTCGAATCCTCGCCTTCTCCTTTTTCCTCAGAGCTCTCATCTTCTTTCCTTCTTTTCACGGCCTAACAAAATGAATCTCATTCTCAAATTCTCCTTTTTGTTAAACCTAACTCTTGGGCTTCTAAAATGGGTTTTCCCCATATTACCCTCACTAATCCTCCTCAAAAGTCCATCTTACCCTTAATTCCTCTAATATTATTTAAATTAATAATAATACTAATATATTCTATATTCCATATTAAATAAATATTCTTACAAATTTGGGGTGTTACAACTCTCCCCCACTTAAATAATTTTCGCCCTCGAAAATTACCTCAAAGAAATAGAGTCGGATACGACTCCCTCATCTGATCTTCATGTTCCCAAGTCCAACTTACGCCAGCCGGTCCACCCCACAACACCTTCACCAAAGTTATGTCTTTACCCCGCAGTTGGTTCATCTCTCGACCGTCAATCCGCACAGGTAAAGCTTCCACCGTCAGGTTATCCCTCAGTTATACACCATCCATCTGAATCATTTGCGACGGATCAGGAATGTACTTACTCAACTGAGACACATGGAACACGTCATGCAAATTCGCGAGTGACGGCGGTAAAGCAATTTGATAGGCTACCTCTACTATCCTCTGCAAAATTTGATATGGACCAACAGAACGTGGAGTGGGCTTCCTAGACTTCAAAGCTCGGTCCACACCAGTCATTGGCGTCACCCTCAAAAAACACGTGACCTCCCTCTTGGAATTCAAGTGTCTTTCTTCGCTTATCATGGTAGCTCTTTTGGCGACTCTGCGATGCTCTCATCCTTTCTTGGATCATCTTAATCTTCTCGGTCGTCTCTTGTATAATCTTAGGTCCGAGTATAGCACTCTCGCCCGACTCATACCAACACAAAGGAGTCCTACACCTCCTCCCATACAAAGCTTCATACAGTATCATCCCAATACTAGCATGAAAACTGTTGTCGTAGGTAACTCGATCAACAGCAAATGACTATCCCACGATCCACCTTAATCCAACACATCAGCTCTCAGCAAATCCTCTAAAGACTGGACCGCCCTCTATGTCTTTCATCCGTCTGTGGACGATAGGCAGAACTCAACCTCAACTTAGTACCCCAAAGCATCTAGCAAACTCTTCCAAAACCTCGAAGTAAATCTCGGGTCTCTATCTGACACAATACTCAATGGTATCTCATGCAACTTCACAATTTGCTCAACATACATCTCAGCTAACTTCTGCATAGGATAATTAATCTTCATCGGTAATAAATGAGCCGATTTAGTTAATCTATCCCCAATCACCAAATAGAATCGCTCCCTTTTTCAGTCTTCGACAATCTCGACACAAAAATCCACAGAAATACTATTCCCTTTCCATTCTAGATTATTCTACGGTTGCATCATACCCAACGACTTCTGATGTTCGATCTTCGACTTCTGACAAGTCAAACAAGCATAACGAACTCGGCAATATCCTTCATCATAGAATACTTTTCTCGATCTCTGGAACATCTAAAACACACACTCTATCTCGAAACCTCATCACACCATTCTCATCAATCCGGAATTCACCTCTGTTACCTTGGTTAATTAACGTCAATTGGTCCACCAACTTTAAATCCACTTGCTGACCCACTCTGATCCCTTCCAAAATGCCACTCATCAACTTCAACATTCCCAACTTCACACTGTCAGGAGTCTCTTCATACACCAAACTCAAATCTTGAAACTATTCGATTACTCCCAATTCTCTCACTATAAGCGTTAACATATGCAATGACTTTCTGCTCAATGCGTCGGCCACTACATTTGCTTTACCAGGATGGTAACTCAAATCAAGGTCATAATCCTCCAGTAATTCCAACCACCTTCTCTGCCTCATATTCACTTTCTTTCGGTCGAACAAGTGTCCCAAATCCTTATAATCACTGAACACTTCAAACTTAGAGCCAAACAGATAAGTCTCCAAATCTTCAACACGAACACCACAGCGGCCAACTTTAAGTCATGCATAGGATAATTCCTTTCATGAACTCTCAATTGTCTCGAAGCATAGGCAACAACCTGTCCATTCTGCATCAATACTCCACCAAGACCCATCTTCGACGCATCACAATACACCACAAAAGATTCGCTCGGATTAGGCAAAATCAACACTGGAGCGGTCGTCAACCTCTTCCTCAATTCCACAAAACTCTCTTCGCAAGCTACATCCCACACAAAAGCTTGACTCTTTCAAGTCAACTGAGTCAAAGGTAATGCCAACTTAGAAAAGCCCTCGATAAACTTGTGGTAATAACCCGCCAATCCCAGAAAACTTTAAATCTCAGTAGCAGACTTCCGAGTCTCTCACTGTAACACAACATCAATCTTAGAAGGATCTACAATAATTCCACCACTTGAAATCACATGGCCAATAAAATTCACTTCCTTCAACCAAAACTCACACTTCGACAGTTTCACATACAACTTCTTCTCTTCCAACACTTGCAACACAGTCCTCAAATGCTCCGCATGTTCTTCTTCAGATCTAGAATATATCAAGATATCATCGATAAGCACCACCACAACCTTATCCAAATACTCATGAAAAATGCGATTCATATACTCCACGAACACCAGGTGCATTAGATACGCCAACCGACATCACAGTATACTCATAGTCATCATACCTCGTCCTGAAAGCTGTCTTCGAAATATCATCAGGCTTAACACGGATCTGATGATAACCAGACCTCAAATCAATCTTGCTAAATACACAGGAACCTACCAATTAATCCATCAAATCATCAATCCTCGGAAGTGGGTACTTATTCTTGATAGTCACTTTATTCAACTGCCGATAATCAACACACAACCTCATACTTCCGTTCTTCTTCTTCACTAACAGCACAGGAGCACCCCACGGAGAAACACTCGGTCGAACAAACTTCATCCCAAGCAAATCTTCCAATTGTTTCTTCAATTCTCCTAACTCAGATGCAGACATCCGATAAGGAGCCATTGACACCGGACTCATACCTGGTATCAAATATGCCGCAACCTCTACCTCACACTCTAGAGGCCAATCACTTACGCCATCAGGAAACACTTCCGAAATTTCACAAACAAAAGGCAAAACACCAACTTCTCCACCTTCACTAATACTCAAAATTAACGTCAACATAAACGTCTCGGCACCATCCTGCATCGGCTAATCAAAACCATCTGTAAGCACTTGGCTTAACTTCAAACAATTCACTGCGTACACCACTTAAGCTCGCAAGACACGTCTATCCCATCCAACATGATCCCTTCTATTATCAACAAGAGATTAAGGGTGGTCAGTTATTCAATTTGTTAATAACAGCCGACTATCATGAGGAACAAACTATCTTACCAAACTATTGTAGCATCCAACACCACACTTAGCCATTGCTCCACACTTGAAGCATCTCGGAGAAGCACCATCTTCTACCCCACTTGTTTTATTCCCAACCTGCAAATGGAAAACAAAACAAGTATCGACAGTGTTTTCAACACATGTCGCACACTAGGGAATATACAACATTAGACAACCTGGCCGGATGGACTGACCTGCTCTGATACCACTAATGTAACACCCTTTTCTACCCCACAAATATTGCAGAAGATTAAATCAAATATCAGAGTAAAAATCACCTCAGAAGGGTGCGCATTTCTCAATAAATTCAATTAAACAAAATTGCTCCGTAAACAACGGGTTTTCCTTAGAATAATTCAAAAACCATCAAACAGCAGCGAAACCACCATAACGACAATAATCCGACATAAAAAGGCTTTCAAAATAAAACCATAGTCATCAAATAACAACAAAATAACCACTCAATAATGGTTCGACTCAACGACCCAACCCGATGTTACACTATCAGAGCAAGACCCTCTACATCGACCAAAAGCAAATAAACTCCAAAAGTCCTCGAAGGCATCCACAGCTAAGCCTGATCACCTGCACGTTACCCACGTGGAGGCAACATTCAAACAGGCAGGGTGAGTAATCACAATTCATTATAATCAATATAAAAATAAGATATGCATAAAATGGCGTCATCATCATATACAACATCATCAGGGTCATCACAAGGCAAACATCAAAACACGACATCATAAATCACAATAATGCCACATAAATGTAATGCACAACAAGACTCATGCATGTGGTACCAATCGTCACAGTCGATGGACACTTAGGCCATCACCCTCCAAAGATCCCCGTCATTAGGATCGATTCTACATAAGAACTGGAGCACGTCAAAACCACCTTACATCCACACAATGGGATGGAAGCCACAGTAGACCGAAGTCTAACATCACTGTAATGCTATGAATGCATGATACACAACATCATAATCATCATCATCAACACAAGTCATTACATGCATCATCATTCATCACAATCTCATCATATCGTCATTCATTCATCAAAACATCATGCATCATCATCTTATAATCATCAATGCAACTCATGGAAATTCACATCAAAATAATCCTGCATCATTATCTCCCAATCAATATAACTCATGGTCATTCTCATCGTCATTTACTCATCGAACATCACATACACGCAGCTCATAACGTCAATATACATCATCGTAATTCATGTCATCAATTAACCTTCAAAATCATGTATAAACAGTTCATAATCATCAATAAACTCATAGTAATTCAGATCATCCATTATTCATCAAAGCATCACGAAATCATCATCTCATAGTCATCAATAACATCATGGTAAATCATCAGAAAAATCACAGCATCAAAACATCAAGACAGCACAGAAATTACAAAACAATTTGCGAACAACATATGTTCGCTATAAAGTTCGTTGTGCGAACCTATTCGCTCTGGCGTTCCCTTTGCTAGCTTCCAGCGAACCCCCAAACTCCATAAAAACCAGAGAAAATCCCATTCTGTCACGCTCACTACTCTATTCGCTTTGCGAAGTCATTCGCTGGGAAGTTCGTCGTGCGAACTCTAAATCACAATTAAATTTCATCTCCGTATCATCAAACAAAATCATCGCGCATTCGCTGCGCTGCTCGCTTTGCGAGTCTGGGGTAAGTGTTCTCCTTGCGAAGGAATGGTTCGCTTTGCGAACTCGCGATTTCCTGCAATCGCAGCTACGCATCAGTAGCACTTCAGACCACCAAATTCTTATGGGTTCAACCTCAATTTACCCCAAAATATTCCCAAAACATTCCCAAGGCATCATGGAAATCAAAGGCATAAAACCTATGACTATTAGGTCGAATAATTTCACAATCCTAACTCAAAATCACCTAAACCTTCACAAATTCTCAAGATTCTCATAAGCCTCATAAATCCCTTCCCCATACAAGATCCCATATATCATCAACAGAAGGTTTACCCTTGAAGGCCTACTTTTATCCGAATCAATTCCATCCTTCATATTCATCATCAATCCACGAAAATACCCCTAAATCACCAATTTACTATAAACCCACAAACCCACATAAACCTCACTAATACATCATAATTTCCTCAGTTAACTCATAAACCCACAACATCACATAAACCTCAAAATCCACTTTAAATACATCGAATCCCTATATTGAAAACAATGAAAGGTAATACTCGCCATACCTTAGATTGTCGATTTCAGAGCTTTCTCTATTGAGTCTGTGGAAACCTTCTCGAATCCTCGAATTCTCCTTTTTCCTCAGAGCTCTCGTCTTCTTTCCTTCTTTTCACGGTCTAACAAAATGAATCCCATTCTCAAATTCTCCTTTTTGTTAAACCTAACTCTTGGGCTTCTAAAATGGGTTTTCCCCATATTACCCTCACTAATCCTCCTCAAAAGTCCATCTTACCTTTAATTCCTCTAGTATTATTTAAATTAATAATAATACTAATATATTCCATATTATATACCATTATTTAATTAAATAACCAAAACTCCACAAAATTCCACACAATGCCCAAAACACCAAAATTCACCAAAAATCACGAATATTATATTTAAATAAATTAAATAAATATTCTTACAAATTTGAGGTGTTACAAAAATAGGGTGTAAATAGACGATATTCTTAAGCACTTTCTTCTTCTTCTTCTTCTTCTTCTTCTTCTTCTTCTTCTTCTCGTGAGTCCTTTTCTTCTTAGAAGCCTTCCTGACCTTGAGTGCTTCTCTGACAGTGGTCGACCCAGATGGTTGGGCTTCTTCGTTTGCTACTGATGCTACTCCATGGTAGTAGTTTCCGTCATTACAGTAGTTTGATCTGTCGAAACGATCATAACCTTGGTATTCTCAGAAGGAGTACTCATATTGACTAATAAGAAATAATGTTGAATGGTGATATGAGATTTTAGACTTTGGAATTATACTTTTATAGAGAAACTTGTGTGTCTCTTACATTGCTTATGGAAGTTCAAGCATCTCTGATCATTAATGCATGACAACCTAGCTCTTTAGTGCAATGATTACTTCTGATGGTTGTAATTCCTGAATGACGTGTATCTGACCGTCTTGAGAAGCAAAGAAACTTTTTCATCCATTGTAGATGTTTCTCTCTCGGTTGGGAAGTGCAAAAGTTGTTTTTCTTTCTATAAAGTTCCAGCAAAAGTTATTAAAGAATTGATTTCCATCCAAAGACGATTTTTGTGGTCATGATCATCGGAGGAAGCGTCAATGGCATGGGTGAGCTGGGCTTCCATATGCAAAACTAAGGAGTATGGTGGGGTGGGGATCAAATATTTAACTATGTTCAACAAAGCTTTATTAACTAAATGGTTGTGGAGAATTGTACAAGCAGAAGAAACCATATGGAAACCATTGTTGACATTTAAATATGGCTGTTATGATAAACTAATTTTGTCAATACAGGACTCCAATATTGGATTATACAACTCATTATGGTGGAGAGATATGCTGCAGTTGGCTCACTCTATGCAGAATGACTCGTTCTCAATGCAATTGCCAAGCAAAATGGGAGTTAGGGATCGTATATCATTTTGGCATTCACGTTGGTTGGACTCTTGCCCTCCATGGTGCAAATTTCTAGTTTCATATAACCTGTCTACTTTTAAACATGGGGTTGCGAAAGATTTAGGTGTTTGGAGAAATCAAGAATGCTAGTGGGAGCTAGGATTTTAGGAGAACTTACTAGATGAAGGTTTGGTTGCTCAATTTGTTGAGCTGAAGGATCTGCTCGTAGAGGCGTCGCCCTGGGTAGGAATTGCAGATAGTTTTCTTTGGCCAAACTCGGTGAACAATCATTTTTCAGTGAAATCTTGCTATGAATTTATTCAATAAGCAAAGGGGTTTGATCTATTGGAAATTAATTTCAAGACTCCTTTAGATATATTGTGGCAATCTATGATTCTAATGAAGGTCAAATTGTTTGGTTGGTGACTTCTATTGGGTAGATTACCGACACGATTAAATTTGACGGGCAGGGGGTAATTTCTAATTCTAATACTCATGAGATCGTTAGTGTTCTTTGCTTTAATGAAATTGAAACGGCAAAACATGTTTTTTCTGCTTGCTCTAAAACTCGTCTAGTGTGGTTGTGATCACTTATAGGAGTGGTTCTTATATTTGGTTAGGAAAACGTCCAAGAAAACGACGTCGTTGATTTGGTTTAGTACATGTTGGTGTATTTGGTGGTTTAGGATCTAAATTATTTTCAATGATGATTTTGACAGTGTAAAAGATATAGTCCACAAAATTATCCTCAATTCTTGGTGTTGGTTGATTTTAGGAACTAGCAATAGATCTTCTTGTAATTAATTACTATGAATGGACCAAACAACCTACTGACTTTCTGTAATGAAATTGTAGTTTATTAGGGTTGGGTCCTTTCATTTTGATAGACCTCAGTATTGAGTTGTAATTGTTGATTTGGAATACTCTCAAGTATTCTTCATGAAGATAATATTTAGCTTATAAAAAAACCAATTCACAAAAGTATATTCATAAAAAGTGAAACTTATTCTTAAAAACAAAATTAGTGTTGGCATAAATTAAGATGTAAATTCAATCTTAATTTACAAATATAAAATGTCACGAAAAAAATGATGGACTCACATCTATACATAACTTTTTAAAAAGAAAAATATATTTATATAAATAAAAGCACTCCTTAAAAACAAAGAGAAATAAAAAAAAATTAACACTCTGATATCCTTGAATTTATTTAAATCCTGATAGCTTCATCTAATGAAACAATCACATTTAATATCATGTCACTTTTTATATATATTTTATTTAACAATAAATTAATATTTTAAATTTTATTTCTATTAAAGATATAGATACTCAATTATTTACCGGTACTTGAGAATTTGACCAAAAAAACTAAAAACCACCCGAAGCGCTTGCAGGAGCACTAGAATGGATGCGTGGAAAATAGAAGAACAAAACAACTCTACAATTTCCCAACTCGCCACTCTGAGAAGATCAACTCTGCACTTTGAAACCACTTCTAACTGAAACAAAATCAACTGATGCACATATCTTTCGGGACTTCACATTTACTCACGTACTCGCGTTATGGTCCAATTTTCTAGACCCATAGATTTCAATTGGTCACAAATATCAGCCTGCTTCTTCAAATCAGCCCGTAAATTGTTTGAACTGTATATATAAATATCTTTTAAAACTGGGGCATTTTCTAATATAAACTTCATTAATTGGATTTCAGCGTCATCTCCATCAAAATTAGAAAAGCAAAATGAATTGAAACAAGTTTTGAAACACCAAGGCACTGAAGTCATTATCCAGTCTTCACCATGCATGCAAGTGTTTGGATGAAATCCCTAAATATATATCAATAAACAAATCAATGAACAAAAATAATACTTCTAATTAACCTGTCTTAAAACACACGATAAATGCAAGCATTGAAACAAGATATATAAACTTACATTAGGAATCTCAAGTGCTTCAAGTTTTGGAGTCTTTTTGAGAAAATCCATCAGAAATGCATTTGTATAACCAGTAACCGTTCCGAAATTCACATCAAGACGTTTCAAATCATAGAATGAAGGAAGAATATGGAAATTATCTTCTGCAATGAAAAGGCATTGAAAAAATACAAAAAAAAAAAACAAATAAATAAATCAATGTTAGGTGATAAAGAAGAAACATACAATAATTTTAATAAACGCATAGTTAAAAGAGACAATGACAATTGACATTGATACACACCTGGAGAGTATCATTTGATAGCCGAAGAGATTTGACCTGATGAAGTCCAGTCAATAGTTTAATTTCATGAGCAGCAATATATGGTTGGTTTAATGGAAAGTAAATCTGAAGATCAATATATGCATCAACTATAGAGGCTAGGTTAACAAGGGAGACTTCAACTGTTAAAAAGCCTAAGCATCTGAAAGATAAAAGATTCACGGCATCAATCTCAATTTTAGAACCGAATAGCTCATCATCACTTGGATAGTTGAAGTCCATGCTTAATTTCCTTAATGTTGGCATTGCAATATTGATATGCTTTATGTTGTTCCAACCACAACCATGTTGGTGATTTTAGTATCATCAATGTATTTTAGTAGTAATGTGATTTGCTATAGGCCGATGCAATTATGCGTTAAGCTTGGAAACGAGTTAGGGTAGTGCGGAGTGCACGCTCGTCGAGCCAACGTATAATTGAATGCGAATAATTGAAACGGGGTTCCAAGGGGCGAAGCCCCTGGCGGGGTGCGGGGCAGCGCCCCGTTGGGGTCCAAGGGGCAGAGCCCCTGGCTGGGGTCCCGTTGGGGTCCAAGTTGCACCCTTTCCCAACCGATATAACCGTTTCTAAACAATTGTGTCTTTTCGGTTTCTGTTATTGTTCTCCTATATAAGGAATCATTTGGCATCGGTTTTCGGTTACAGAAAAACGATAATTTCTCTCTACATTCCTGATCAGTTATCTTTTGCCAGAAACAGATTGTTCTTTAAGAATTATCCCCACAAAGATTTCGTGAACCCAGGCAAGAATAGGGTCAAAATACTTTGTTCGGAAAGTGTACGAACACGATTCTTCGAAGTTATCCAGGATTATCATACCCGAATTTCTAACAAACCAGACATGATTAACTCTTGGAGGGCAATGCAACCATAGAGAAGTTTTTGAAGAGAATTATCATTTGAAAATGTAACCGATGAAATATTTAACGTCTTCAAATTAGAAAAAAACAAATGCAACTCGGAACATTTAGAACACACTCAAGTTCTAAATGTAACTTATTCAATGACGCACAAGTTGAGAAACTATGTGGTAATATAAACGGATTAGACTTTAAATTTAGAGAAATTTTGAGTTCTTCAACTTTGTGCATCTTTGCATCGGATAAAAAACCATGGAATTTGGCTGTATCAACTGTAACTCCCTTACCATGCATTGCAATGTTGAGACTAATTGCACGACTATTAGATCTTTGTAGTAATCTATCAACAAGATCTAAGACATGATTTGTTGAATTGTAAATTTCGGTGTCATTTTGGTTGCGATAAACTGCAAAATTAAACTTAAATAAATCTATCCACAAGTACTTCCACCTTTTGGATAATATGGAGGTTGCGACAGCATCTTTAGTAGGCATTAAAGAAAGAATATGGAGAAGAATGTAATCTGGTAAATTTCCGATGAAATCTTTTCTACCGGAGACATTATATATTTGAAGCTTATTGTGTAAATTCATGGAAAAGATTGTAGGTGAAGCAGCAATTGAGTTCCGCTTGCACATTAACTACTAACAAAATTAGTAGTCAAGTCTTTATAGTTAACAAGATGATACTAATTAAAAGAAACCGAATCAGACTAAAAAATAGGCTAACGCTTTGGTGCGGAAAAACCTAACAAACCTGCTTAAAAAAATAACAAAAAAATAACAAAAAAATAACAATTTTATCTTTCATTATTTTGTCTTTTTACAGAAATTTAATTGAATTTTAAATTACTTTTCTAAAATGAATCCAAACTGGATCGAGTTGCATGTATATATTTTTGGTAAAGTTATCAAAATACCCCACATTTTCGAAAAAATTTTCCAAATACCTCACGTTTTAAAAATTTTTCTAAAATGTCTCAGTTAGGACAAAGCTTTGTACATTATTGCCAAATGAAATGGCGACGCTCCTTTAAGACTATAACTCTGTCGCCAATTATATTGGCGACTCCCTTTTGCCTTTGTACAGGGTCGCCTATTGCACTGACAACTTGATAAGCAAGGGAGTCGCCAATACAATTGGCGACAGGGTTGTAGCCTTAAAGGGGTGTCACCATTTCATTTGGCGACAATGTACAAAGCCTTGCCCTAACTGGGACAGTTTGGAAAATTTTTTGAAACCTAGGGTATTTAGGGAATTTTTTCGAAAATGTGGGGTATTTGGGTAAAAAATTCTATATTTTTATACTTATTTTTTTTATTAGTATGATATATTGTGTTAATTTATTAATTAATGATACTTATTTTTTAAGACTCTATTAATTTAGTTTAAATCACGTTTTAAAATATTAATTTTTAATATACTATATATTATATATTATGTCAAATTTATTTATTAATATTTATTAACATTTTTCTAATTTTAATAAAAAATATAATTTATATTTTGACTATCCAAAATAGATTTAAATTAAATTGCAGAAAATATATTGGACCAAATCAATTTTTTTAATCAATTTAAAAAATCGAACCACAAATAAAATTATATTAGGATCAAATAATTTTTTATCTCAAATATAATACAAACTACACTGCCAACACCCTATGTGTATGTATTATTTGGATTAGAAAGATAAACTATTAATTTAATTTTTTTTATCAAAAATAGAAAGAATTTTAGTTTCTTTATTCTGCTTATATGTGATTTTATTCGTCCAAATAGGCGTAGGACATAATTCATAAAAAAAAATTCAGTTTTTTAGGGCATACGATTAGGATTAGAAGAATAAAAACTAATTAAATATTATTTAAAAAAATATTATACATCCTAGATTTAAGTAATTTAAAAAAAATATTATTATTAAAATAAATAAATTCAAATGTAATAGAAATAACCATGGATCCGATAAATTGAGAAAATCTAAGGGTGTGTTTGGATTGGCGGTGAACAGAATTGATTCTAGCAGAATTGAGTTTGGTATAATTGATTTTAATAGAATTGAGTTTAGCAGAATTGATTTATGTTTGGATACATTTAATGAAAAGTGGGTTAAACAATAAATTTCAGTGTAAAAATCACCCAGAATCAATTCTGAAGGTAGAAGCTACAAATTCTAGCTTCAAGTAGAATCAATTCTGAAAATAGAATCAATTCTACTTTTGATAAAACAAACACCTCAAAATCACCCAGAATCAATTCTACACCTCTAGAATTGATTCTAGGTCTTCCAAAAACTAATCCAAATATGCTATAAATCCTATCAACATTTTAAAATACATATCTTTAAGAATTTAAAATCATATACTACCCATCAATTTTCTATCCCCCATAATTTCTCGTTAGAGAAAATATAGTGACAAGTTACAACTCAATGATGACATAATCATCATGAAACCGGTTGAGTTTATCATAAAACTCAGTTGAATTCTCTATCTTTTTCTAATTGATTTTAGAATCCTATTATGTGTCTCACTCAATAGCACATTTGGATTTCTAGTTTGGCCTCTTTTCTAAGTTAATCATTGTGTTTCTTTGAGGCTCTAGTTTGCTTTTTGTGATTTTGTTGTCTGAGTTCTAGTTTGGTCATGTTTGGGTAGTGGATTGTTGTGGGAGTTGGAGAAAAGATCTCTTCTTTTTTTTTTTTTTTTGATTGTGGCTATTTATAGTGGTTTTTTTGTTGGTTTTTCTATTGTTCAGTTCGATTTGTTTGTGTCAATATTAGATCCTTTATTGCCTTTATTATTAGCTTATTTATGCATGCCACGTGTACTTAGTCAGTTACAATCTTTTACTTTTCAGTTAATTATGTTATTATCCATTGTATATAAACCTCATGGTGTAACTACTTTATTCAATGAATAACAACTTTATCCTTTCTCTTATCTTCATCTTCTTCTTCTTGATGTTGCACTGTAACTTTTCCATGGAGTTTGTGGCATACCCATGCATTATCGACATGGTATCAGAGCTATCATAGCTCTGGTAGCCATTGTTTCTCCTCATTTTTCTTGCTTCCGCATCCTCTGGTTTGTTCCCTTTCTTCAGTTTTCATATTCTTTCTTTCTCAAAAATGGCTTACCAGAACTATATTGATTACTCCACAAATTCCACAAATCCTTTTTACTTGCATCCAAATAAAAATCCTGCTATCGTTCTTGTTTCTCCATTGCTTGATGATAAAAACTATCACACATGGTCTCGATCAATGCACATTGCATTAATCTCCAAGAACAAGGAAAATTTTATTGACGGAACTCTCACCAAACCTCCGGTTTCAGATCCACTCTATGCACCGTGGATTCGTTGCAATACCATGGTCTTTTCATGGCTTCATCGTTCGATTTCTGAATCGATAGCTAAGTCAGTTCTTTGGATCGATAGTGTTGTGGGTGTTTGGCATAATCTGCAGACTCGATTTTCACATAGCGACATTTTTCTCATTTCAGATATTCAAGTAGATCTGTATAAGCTTCGTCAAGGTACTCTCGACGTCTCTAACTACTTTACTCAGTTGAAGGTTCTATGGGATGAACTTGACAATTATCGACCGACTCTTGGCTGTTCTTGCCTTATAACGTGTTCATGTGGAGCAATTGCTTCGATCAAAACATACAGGGAACAAGATTGCGTAATCCGTTTTCTCAAAGGCATGAACGAGAAATTCACTCACTCTAAATCACAGATCATGATGATGAATCCATTGCCAGATATAGATAAGGTTTTTTCTTTGGTAATACAGCAAGAACGTGAAATGAATAATTCGGTTGCTATTGTTACACCAGCTGCAACTAATTCTGAGGAAGTTGCTGCTTTTCATACGAATTTTGGTACTCAGTAGAGCAAAGCAAATAACTCCAGGTGGAAGAGTCAAAGCAACAATGGTGCTCGAGGACAAAATCGCATTTGCACACATTGTAATAGGACAAACCATACAGCATAAACTTGTTTTATTAAACATGGCTTCCCACCAAGATTCAAAGGAAAAGCAAAATCACAAGGTAATGGTAGTTCTTCACAAAGCAATGCAACAGTCAACAATGCTGCCGATGTATCACAACAGGCTCCAGCTGCATCTCCTTTTAGATTCACTCAAGAGCAGTATAGCAATCTCATAAAATTGCTTCAACAGTCAAAGAACGCCCCTCAAGCAAACTCTATCTCAACCTCTCCCTTGGCCATGAATTCCCTTTCCTCCAACCCTAATGGTAAGAATCCTAACCTTTGGATCCTTGATACAGGTGCAACAGACCACATCTCTTTTGAAAAAAATAACTTTGTGCATTCTAAATCCATAATACCTATTCATGTCAATTTACCTGATGGATCACATCTCATTCCATCCATGTCTGGTACAGTTGTTGTTTCATCCGCTTTGACATTGCATAATGTTCTTTACATTCCAAATTTTCATGTGAATCTGATTTCCATAGCTTGACTTGTAAATGGTAATAGTTGTTCAGTACACTTCAATGCTAATTCATGTACCATAATGCAGAATCATTCCAAGGAAATGACTGGTACAACTAGATTGGAAAGAGGGTTGTGTGTTCTTTCATCAAATCCTTAGTGCTCTATTTATAATTCTTCTTCTAATGACAATTGTAATCTCTGGCATCTTAGATTAGGGCACATTTATGATATAGGATTGAAAAATGTTTCCAAGATTTTTCCTTTTATTCCAAGTACAAATAATCATATTCCTTGTGACTCATGCCATTTTGGTAAACAAAGAAAATTACCTTTCCCTATTTGCAATTCTACTTCTTCTGCAATTTTTGATATTCACTACAACAGATAAGACCTTAGACAGCGCTTTTTTTGCCCTTAGACAGCGCTTTTAAGGGCTGTCTAAACCTGCGCTGCTATAGGTTTAGACAGCGCTTTGGGTATTCCCAAAAGCGCTGTCTAAAAGGGGGTATATTTAATGAAAAGCGCTGTCTAAGCCCTACCTTTTTTGACATTTTTTTGGTATACCTTAGACAGCGCTTTATCCAACCTTAGACAGCGCTTTTGTCAAAAGCGCTTTCTAATCCCCACCTTAGACAGCGCTTTTACCAAAAGCGCTGTCTAAGGTATACGAAAAATTTTATATAAATTTTTTTAAACCACAATTTTTACCAGGTTTTTTCAACCAGAATTTGACCTGTTTTTTAACCAGCAATTTTTTTCACCAAAATTATATATTTAAAACAATTGGCAATTCAAACCAATATATATATTTAAAATTACAAACCAAAATTATATATACACCTATTTATAATTACAAATCATTACATTTTTTCTACAAATGCACATATTACTTATACTAGTACTTTTGCATCCAACCAAAGCATTGCTTCAAATCTACATTATAGGTCTTGAAAACACAAAGATTGTAATTCAATTAAAAGAATACATAAACAAAGTTACACATATTTAAATTCTCATCAATTAAAGTAAGAGTACAATATTATACCTTGTAAAATTCCGAGCTCCATAATGTATTGACACCAATCCTCTTTAATTTCATCCAATTGAGAAATTGAGTAATGAGCACACTTGCATTCTTCAAAGTACTACATAATAATATAACATAGTTTGATTTAGTTTTAACTATTTCATTAGACATGAGAGATATGTGTTAATATTAAAATAACTCATAAGTTAGAAATACATACATCGGATGGAATCTCTATTCGATCCAACAAAAGAGTGTCTCTCATAAACCTCAACATGAAATAGCCGCAATCTATTTGATTGCGTTGCCGAGGACACTACAAATGAAAAGAAAATATGGATAAATCCTAAGTTTTATCAAGTAGCATCACTAATATAATAAAACATGTGATAATTAATATACCTTCACATAATTCCATGTAATAATGGGGTTGACTCTCCGCCGTGGTAGATGGCTATCTCGTAGTGCTAGGAAAGCTTGTATAGCGCTAATAAAATATAAGTGAATATTTAGAACAATTCACATAAATAAATAAACAAACAAATAAATATACACATTCATATTTAGAACAATCTCACTTACGTGTCAATACACTTCTTCAAATCCGGGTATGTTGTCCAATCATTTCCTAACGAATCCAGATAATACACCATTGCTCTGCTAGGATTAATTGCGACCAACAACCAATGTCCACTGTAAGATTAAACAAGTGTTAGATGGAAACTTTCTACACGACGTCAAAATACAAAAAAACTATAATAGATGAATTTAGAATGAAAATCTAACCCAGTATTAAACGGTAAAAAGAACAACTTTTCCGTTTCTTGGTTGTCCATAAAGACGTTGCGTATATACGCCAGGACCTCATCTGGTTTATTGATTATTAAGGTTAAGTTGACAGACGTCGGGCATAGGAATGAAAATCTTTGCTGCAATCCGTGTGGGCGCATAACTCTGTCATACAGAAACCTTAAATAAAAACATCATTAACATTAGACTATTCATTTGAAACATAAAGTAAATAAGTTGTTCAATTAATATACCAAAGTAGATCGGATATATACCTCATGTATGTATTGACAACAGTGCCGCCCAATTCTTCATGATTAAAAACTTGCTCGAAGTCTTCATTACTAATAATTTGGTCATGTTCAAAGCCATAGATACCTTTCTCCATATGTATAAGACGAACACCTCCGGTGATAATATCTGTCACTTGTAGATACGTCTGGAGGCACGACCTAAACTTGGAGATAGGTTGTTTTCTACCCCTGCTCTTCTTAGCACCAACATTTTTTTGCGTTGAAATGTTGCTAATCTCTTTAACAGGCAGCTATATATCATATAATTTGTTAGGTGAAGTATAAGATATCCAATTTAACATTTTCTATGCATAAATATCATATAATTGTGATGTACCTGTTTTTTTTTAAACAACGGACTCGGTATGCTCCGGAATCCGCTTATCCTTTGTTTTGGATCTTGTTGGAGTCTAAATAACATTACCATGTAAAAAATGAAAATAAAATGCTCGTAAAATCTTTGAATCTACACATTAAGGTTAACAAAGGTTTATAACGGTTTTAAGCATACCTCATATCCTACGAGTATGAGGTTTGACGGCCATGCAACATACGACCCTATAGCAGCTCGCACCAATGTTACATCCGAATCATCGTCAGGATAGGGTAATGGTGCTTCCTCCTCTATAGCAATATCAACTGATACTTTCAAACTTCCAGTAGGGAGGGATTTATTGTGAAGTAATTGTACCCCATTGTTATACACTTTTCCCTTTGCAACCTTCCGATAAGTTGGTGAAGATAAGAAGAGCTGACATTGGGAAACGCCCTAAAACCAAAAATAAATATGCCATTGTTAATGTGTATATATGTCATTTAAATAATTTAAGCTACTAATTTAATTTCATAAATATATATATATAACTACCTCTGGAATAATCGGATGAAAGCTGCAGTTGATACTATCTTTCTCCGATCCATCTCTAAAACCTGAAGCGTTATCCCTTTCTTTTTCCTTTCGTAATTCCTGAACCTCAGCTTCTAGTGCTTCCAATTTAGCTTAAAGTTCTGAATTACTAGCAACCTTTCCCTTTTTAATATTCAAGGAGGTCGGGGTGATCCCAAATGCCTTACCCCTCACCCGACCAGAATACTCAGGGACATCTAATGCCCGACTAAGTATGCTCCTGGTATCATCTGGAGATACAGACTGAGATAACGCCTCCTGAATATCAGATGAATATCGAATATTTGTCAAATATTTGTTAATAAAGTTTTGATTTAATTAAAGAAATATTGTTATACTTACACATTTCTCAAATACTTGTAGAACCTCTTCTGCAACAACTCCAGACTTGCCCACACGGGCTTCCTTCCACAAGACATGTGCAGGAAGAGATGTTTCAGAGCTATTCGCCTTTTGTAACTACATATAAAGCCAAATAATATGATCAAATATAACTCATGATGAATAATTATTATATCATTGCAATATATTGATACTTACCAAAGATTGCTCCAAACGTCCATATCCAACACGTCCTTTCCTGTATTTATACTTTGGAGCTGATGCTCTTTCCCGATTAATTGCACTTAATCGCTTAAATTCTGGGGTTTGTCGTTTGGATTTAAACGTTACCCATTCTTGTGGTGAAATCAAACTTGCATATTTAGATGGATACTCTCCATCAACAAAGTTATCGTCAGCATCCCTAAGATAGGTGCGGTTTAAATATGTCCTAAACCCTCTTAGGAGCTTCCCTGCCAATCTCATCCAAAAAGCTTTTCTTTCTTCCTCGACGTTGAAGCACCTCTAAAAAAACCATACACATTGGTTAGTACAAATAATTTGAAGGACATAATTAGTTGGCATAATTAAAGACATAATTATGGTACCTTTATCTCATTCCAAATTTTTTCTTTGGTTTCCTTCAACTGTTTGGTTCTCCAATCATTACAAGTAATAGGAACCGCATTCCTTACAAATGCACCAATGAAACTTGTCAAAGTATGACCGTTAGGCTCAATAAGTGTATTCGAAGCGCTCCAATGCACATTATAAGTGATTCCTTGATCTCTAGCACGGATCACTCTCTTCATAATGGTTATTCCTCTTCTAATCTCTTCTTCCATAGATCTGTTACTTCCAACCTGAATATCGTGATCATCATCATGTGGGTGATCATCATCATGTGGGTGATCATTATCATGTGGGTGATCATTGTTAGTAGCCATCTAACCTGTAATAAATAAATCAAGGATATCAAATATAATATATAACAAATATAATAACAGTTAGTGCAATGGCATATAGTCAATACATTTTCATTTTTGCTCATTTTTTACATGTATGATCAAAACTAGTGTATGTTGTATGCAGTTCATGACATGCTTTCTTTTCTGTTCATGTTCTTTCTGCATGTATTAAATTACTTTATGCTGTAATAAAGATAAAATATTTTAATTTGATGCCATCACTATGTTTCTTAGCTAATGTAGTACCTAATTGTTGCAGCCTCATTCACTGGATAATCAGGCTTTTGTAAGGAAGTGCAATGATGTGAATATTAACTGAGTATCCAAAGGATCTTGTACGGGTGGAAAAACAGAAGATTTCATGGCTGCTGGAAAAGTTTTTCTAGCATCGGTATACATCTTATTTTCTATAATATTATAATAAAACTTCATTAACAAACTCATCAAACATACTCATCAAACATACACATTCACTACAAAACTTCATTAACAAAACTTCATTAACAAACTCATCAAACATACTCATTCACTACAAAACTTCATTAACAAAACTTCAAACATACTCATTCACTACAAAACTTCATTAATAAAATAGTCCAACATAACTTCTGAGCTCAAAACTCATCAAACATACTCATTCACTACAACATTGTAAAGCAACAAAACCCTACAACAACAATGTAAAGCAACAAAACCCTATTCTTCACAACAACGACGTACCTTTAACGACGGTAACAACGGCAATGCAAGAACGAAATGTATCAATTACAAAGAGCAGAAACGAACGACGGCAATGAGTTCGCAACGGACGGCAATACAACGACGACAACGGACGGACGGCAATGCAACGACGGCAACAACGAACGACGGCACGGTGGAGGACGGTTGACGGTGAAGGTTTGAGTTCGCAAGGGTTTTGAGCTCAGTTCGCATGCAGGGGAGAAGAAAGAGCGGAAATATGAAAATGAATACTAACTATTCATATATTTTAATTTAATTAGACCTTAGACAGCGCTTTCCATAAAAGCGCTTTGAAAGGTGGACCTTAGACAGCGCTTTTAAAAGCGCTTTCTAAGGTTGGCCTTAGACAGCGCTTTTGATTTTATTTTTTTTTAATTTTTAAGACCTTAGAAAGCGCTTTTAAGGAAAGCGCTGTCTAATATTTTCCTTTAATTGTTTTTTTAAAATTAATAAAACTTTAGAAAGCGCTTTTTACCTAAGCGCTGTCTAAGGTCTTATATTTTTTTAAAATTTATAAGACCTTAGAAAGCGCTTTTAACTAAAGCGCTGTCTAATAGTTTCCATTAAATTTTTTTTTTTAATTTATAAGACCTTATAAAGCGCTTTTGACCAAAGCGCTGTCTAAGGTCTTATATTTTTTTGCGCTTTTATTTTTTTAAATGAATAGTTTCCTTGTTTTTAACTTATAGCAGCGCTTTTGTATTAAAGCGTTGTCTAAGGTGCGATGTTATAACTTACTTTTGTTGTAGTGATTCTACATCCTGATGTTTGGGGCCCCTTTTCTACCATATCTTTCTTAGGACACAAGTATTTTCTTACCCTTGTTGATGATCATAGTAGGTATACTTGGGTTATATTCCTTAAAACTAAGGATCAAGTGAAAGATAACATTATCCAATTTGTAGCTTACATTGAGACTCAATTTAACAAATCCTTGAAATGTATAATATCTGATAATGGCACAAAGTTTGTTGCTTTAGCCAAATTCCTTTTATCCAAAGGTATTTTACATCAAAAATCATGTGTAGAAACACCCCAACAAAATGGGGTGGTTGAAAGAAAACACCAACATATACTTAATGTAGCTAGAAGTCTTTATTTTCTTTCTCATGTTCCATTAAACATGTGGAACTTCTATGTCCAACATGTCATTCACCTGATATATAGACTTCCCACTCCCTTACTCAATTCAAAATGCCCTCATGAAATGTTGTTTTCTGAACCACCCTCCATGATCCAATTGAAAGTCTTTGGATGTCTAGGGTATGCTACCACACTTACCAACTATAGAACAAAATTTGATTCAAGAGCCAGAAAATGTACCTTCCTTGGATACAAAGATGGAACCAAAGGTTATATCCTTTATGATATGCATAACAACAACATCTTTGTATCTAGAAATGTGGTATTTTATGAAAATAACTTTCCCTTTAAAACAGCCAAAAGCACATCTGAAAACCAATAAACCTTTCCTGATACACATTGTACTATCCTTGATGACATAACCAATGCTCCAAATACAGCTGGCCCCACTGATATGTCCCCTCCTATTCATCATAATACACCTGCTACTCCTCTTTCCAATGACAGTCACAATTATGAACCTTTCATAGAGTCTGCTAACCCTACCCTTGACAGTTCTCTATCACCCAATATTGAGGTACCCTCTCACCAGCCTAGCCATCAGTCAAATAGCCATACACCAATCACATTAAATGACCATCCCATTCCCTCTCCTCAGTCTGCAAATAATGATACCAATATATCATCTCAATTCAACACAGAAAATAATCCTATTACCCAATCCACAACATCTTTTCCTTCTCTAACTGATGCAGACAATACTTCTGGCCCTATAGTACCTTTAAGACATTCAACTAGAACATCCAATCCTCCTAGTTATCTGGTTGATTACCATTGTTATTCTGCATATAACACATTACATCCTTTGCATCATTTAAAGCATACCATTCAATATCCTGTGCTGACTTATGACAAATGTGCTCCATCTTATAAACATTCTTGTTGCACCATATCATCCAACATTAAACCTAAAACCTTTTCCCAAGCCAATAAACTTGACTGTTGGAGAAAAGCTATGAAGGTTGAAATACAGGCTCTTGCAGAGAATCACACTTGGGATGTAGTTGACTTGCCTCCTGGTAAACATCCTATTGGTTGTAGATGGGTGTATAAGATCAAATATAAGGCAGATGGATCCATTGAAAGGCATAAAGAAAGATTAGTTGCAAAAGGGTACACACAAATGGAAGGGCTTGACTATTTTGATACGTTTTCTCCAGTTGCTGAGATCACAACAGTTAGAGTTCTCTTATCCATTGCAGCAATTAAAGGTTGGCACTTGGAACAACTAGATGTGAACAATGCATTTTTGCATGGTGATTTGAATAAAGAGGTTTATATGTCCCTCCCACCTGGTATGTCTGCCAATTCTCCTTCTAAAGTGTGTAAATTGCAAAAATATTTGTATGGCCTAAAGCAAGCAAGTAGGCAGTGGTATTCCAAACTTTCCTCTTTTCTTGTTTCCATTGGATATTATCAGTCACAAGCAGATCACTCGCTTTAAATTAAGGCCTTTTCTTGTGGTTTTACTGCTCTATTAGTATATGTTGATGACATAGTCCTTGCAGGTGACTCTATGCATGAAATTCAATATGTTAAACAACAGCTTGATACCAAGTTTAAGATAAAAAATCTTGGATAATTGAGATTTTTTCTTGGTTTTCAAATAGCTAGGTCTAAGACTGGCATATTCTTCAATCAAAGAAAGTATACACTAGATCTCTTAGAAGATAGTGGTTTGTTTGCTTCAAAACCCTCTTCTGTTCCATTTGATCCCAACATCAAGTTATCAACTACTGCTGGCCAGGCATTACCTGGTCCAACTCCTTATAGGAGACTCATTGGTAGACTCATCTACTTGACAAATTCAAGACTAGATATTGCCTTTGCAGTTCAGCATCTAAGTTAATATGTATCTTGTCCTTTACAACCTCATAATCAAGCTGCCATGAAGCTCCTAAGATACCTTAAGTCTGTCCCTGCTAAAGGTCTTTTTTTCTCAGTTACTAGTGATCTCAAATTATATGCTTTTGCTGATTCTGACTGGGCACGATGCCCATACACTCGCAAATCAGTCACAGGTTATTGTGTGATCCTTGGTTCTTCATTAATTTGCTGGAAGTCAAAGAAGAAACGTACAGTATCCAGATCCTCAACTGAGGCTGAATACCGTGCCTTAGCCTCACTAACTTGTGAGTAGCAATGGCTAAATTTCATTTTTTAGGACTTTCAAATCAAGTTTTCACACCCTGCATCAGTATTTTGCGATAGTAAATCAGCCATATATTTAGCTCATAATCCTACATTTCATGAGAGAAGCAAGCACATAGAACTTGACTGTTGCGTGGTACATGAAAATATATGTTCCAAGCTCATTCATCTGCTACCAGTTTCAACTAATGCGCAGCTCGCAGATATGTGTACCAAGCCTTTACATTCTCCAGCTCTGCTCGATATTCTGTCCAAGTTAGGTCTGTTAAGCATACACAGTCCAACTTGAGGGGGCCTGTCAATATTAGATCCTTTATTGCCTTTATTATTAGCTTATCTATGCATGCCACGTGTACTTAGTCAGTTACAATCTTTTACTTTTCAGTTAATTCTGTTATTATCCATTGAATATAAACCTCATGGTGTAACTACTTTATTCAATGAATAACAGCTTTATCTTTTCTCTTATCTTCATCTTCTTCTTCTTGATGTTGCACTGCAACTTTTCCATGGAGCTTGTGGCATACCCATGCATTATCGACAATTTTTTATTTTCCTAATGCTTTGATGGCTTGACACTTCTTGTGCCTGTTGTATCCTCTTTTATTCTTTTGATATTGGCCATTTTTGTAATATATTATTTGCCCATTAAAGAAAACATGAACGTCGTGAAAAAAAATAGAATCACTCAAATAAAAGGAATAACAATAATAATCTAAATCAAATTGGATAAGAAGGATGCTACGAAGAAGTCACAATACTATTTCCAATTCAGTTTAGTGAAGAACTTATGAAAATATACTGAGTGCACGTTATGAACAATGTCATAAGTTGTTTTCATTAGATTTTCTAAACAAATAATCTCACAAAAATTATGCTACTGGATAAGCTCAACTAAGTTAATGCAAACAAATTTTTAGTATCATTGATCTTTTAGTTGTTTTTTAGTTTATATAAACATTAATTGAATTACTTATTTACATATGTTCAAATAAAATAGCCTTTTTAGTAGCCTACCAAGTCAATCAGACCTTAAAAAAGTCCATGCTCAGACCTAAAAATAAACCTATGACAAGCCACAGTCCAATCATAAGCTTTGTTATTTTTAGCAGACCAGACTTAGGCTTGGCAAAACCTAACTCGTTCCAGCCTTTTCCCACCCCTAATATTCATCTACCTCTACCTCTTTGACTCCTCTTCTTTTAATCTATTATCCTTACTACAAAATCTACGGGTCTTCTATCTACATACAAGAACCTTTTAAATATATGTATTTATTAAAAAGTACAGAATGTGTGACACCCATATGCTGGTAAGGGTGTCTAGAGGCCTTATTAATTTTCTTGTGGGTTAGGGCTTACTCACGGTAGCGAGAGGCCATGTACGGTGATGTTTATAGTGATGAGATAGCCATATTACATGAGGTGTGAAGTTGTGTAGCTTTTAGAGGGTATATCATATGTATTACCATCTGTCTCTTCCCGTGTTAGGGATGAGATATTTATGAAGTATTTGGGCTTAGAGTTAGCGTTTCCTTAAAAATGATAACCGCCGACTTAGTTAGTGATGGGTCGTTTAATCCCTATTTTCTAGGGAGACATGGACTACCTCGTTGATCCTGACTTGTCTCTAACCGAGTGTTTACTGTAAAATTTGGTAAACAAGCGCTAGTCTCTTATTGAAGGTTACTTACATAATCGACCAGATAATCCAAGGACATAGTGTTAAAAGTTTTCTTAAGTTTTGTGCAGAAAAGTGAAGGATTTTGACTTGATCGAAATCTTTGAGTAAAGATAATGCAAAAAAGGGTAGATTGTTTGAAAATGTAGGAATTTCTACAATGCTAAAAGAAAAACGTTTTTAAAAGTAATGGTAAAGTGATAATAAAATAAATAAAATAATGAAAGAAGATTTGCAAAGAAGATAAAATGAAGTAAAAGACTTTGCATTTGAATAGAAATGGTGTTTCAGAAATCATACATTTTGCTCAGCGAAACTCATTTCTCGCTACACTGGGTACTTTGAGTTTCTGAGTTTTGTAGTGAAATCAAAAGAACACCTTGATTCCTAATGCTAGAACTCCTATTTATACAAGTGTAAAATAAATGTTTTGTAACGTTCTTCTCCTCAACATTTGCCACATGTATTTCTGCATATTTTTCGCTTCAGAAATGTCTTCCACGTGTTCCTTGAGATAAGACTGAAAATTAATTACTCATTTTGAACAAACGTTTCTTTGCGCCAAAACATTGTTGGTCGACGTGTCTTACTGGCTTCAAAATCTTGAGCAATATTGTCGTCGAAATGTTGGACGAAATATTTATTTTCAGAAAATACTAAGTCCTTATCTTTATCTCTCATCTTGAGACTTCAACTTCCTTAAATAACACAATATGTCAAAAATATGCTTTTTAGACTTCCAAATTTTTCCTAGTCTTCTCATTATGCTGAAATTTTTGACCCTGTCGAAAATCCCAGCTAACAAATTGCCCATAAAAAGGCCTTTTTCGACTAAAAGGAGATATGGGTGTTTTTTACTCTCTATGACATTCTTTCACCTACTGGACTGACGTCATGGACATCGTGATCTTTCCATCAACTGTCACCTCGAAAACGTGTGTTTTCCCATAATCCCATAACTCTCAATCATTGCTCAGTTCTTTTAGGACGACATGTCTAGGTTTATGAATTCGCTTCAGTTCCACCTCTAACAATGTGACACGTGTCATCAAAGTTGGCGTCATTTGTCAAGAAAAAATATAAAGAGTTTTCTTTTATTTGCTATAAATACCTCTTCTTTCTCTCTAAAATTATGGCACGCAGATACCAGATGTTGAGACAGATGTCACAACATTGGGATCAAAACACAGCTTGAACACACAACAATCAAAAACTATAAATTGCAGACAATAAATAACACCAAAATTGTTAATCCAACCCGGTGCAACTCACCTACATCTAGGGGCTACCAAGCCAGGAAGGAAATCCACTATTAGTAGTATTAATTCGAAGCTAAACAATCTCAGGTTACAACTCCTCACTTAATCTCTTCCCAGTAAAACTTCTACCTAGAAATCAACATCTAGATATGAGAATCCCCTCTCACTTCCTAAATCACCTCAGTGATATCAACAATCACAATCCCAGTGACTGTGTACAAAACAAACAATAGAAGATCACACTTCCAAAATAATACTCGGTTTTGCTTAAAAGCTTTAACCAAGAACAATACACTCTTTGCTTAAAAGCTTAGAGTGAACAATGAACAATCAGTCAAACTCAATTCATCAGAAGATACACGAGTGACATACAATTAACGAACGAAGACCCTAGGGACTAACCAAAACAACGGCTAATCCTTATTCTCTAAATTCTCACGATATGCTCTCTTGTTTCTAATAGTGTTTTTATTTTCTTTAAATAGCCTTCAGACCTACTGGACTTGGGCTTCTTGAGGCGCACAAATAGTAGCAATCAGTATAAACTGGCTGCAAATCAACCTGCATAAAAATAGAAGAAAAATACAAACTTTCTTAAAAAGGCTCAAGGATCCTTTTTATGAAAAGTAACAGAATACTCAATAACAGAAATTCCCATAATATCCTCCCATAACAGCCACCCACGTGTGCATTAGAACACACTCAAAATTCACACTAAAATTACCAAAATATTTATGCCCAAACTATCAGGTATAACATTTCCTGGAACATGTCCCAACATCATGTAGAACATGATGTCTGACTGAAATGGCAGAACATCTGGTTCAACATCAGCATGTTGTTTTGCCAAAATGCAGTTAATCCAAAAACCACAGGACTTACAATCTCCCCCTTTGGCAAAGTTTGGCTAAAACAACCTTAGCACATACTAGAGGTACACATCGGAAACAAAAACAGAAACACAGAAACCCAATGTTGCGGTGAGAATCGGATAACAAGATATAAATTAACTTGCATCGCAAAACTTTGAAATTCACCACCGAGCTTTGATTTATTCAAAGGAAAGGGTAAAGAACGAAAACCCTAAGTGCGCTATGTAGTAACACAACTCAGAGATCTAAGGTTCGGGGGTTGGTTATACAAAGGAAAGGTATTAGCACCATAAGTATCTGTAGTACTCTACAGGAACCTCTTGTTAGTATTTGTGTTATGCTAAAGTTTGCTTGCAAAGGGAACTGTGCTAAGGTAAAGACCTAAAGGTATGTACACTAAGTATGATCTAAGGGTGTAAACAGAAAATGTGGAATCCGAGAAGGCATCGGATGTAAAGGAAAAAGATGGAAAAAGAAAAAGGTAGAAAAAGAAAAGTTGGCTCGCTAGGATCTCGCAATCCTATGCCTACGTATTCTCAAGATGAACTTGAGAAATCAGAGCGTCCGTAGTTCCCCCAAATGGGGATAAGGAACTCTTGACTGTGGTCAAGGTTCCAAGGGAAAGTAGGGTCTGACGACAAGACACCTACGTGGAGTGCGGCGACTCCAAACCTAAGGCTAGGTTATAAAAGGGAAAGCAAGTCTCGATCGCACGACGGCGTGAGAAAAGGGAATGATGGACATGGCTATCCTAAATGACGCGGCGGTCAACTATAGGGTCCTTTCCTTTGGAGTGAGGTAATCATAAAAGAATAGGCATCACAGATTAGGTATTAATCACAGTCTAGAGCAAAAAGAATCAAACTCATAATGAATATCAGGAATTGGTTAAAGCAAAAATGTCAAGATAAAGTTAAAGTTAATTAAAAGTCTAAATAAACAAAATCTAAATAAGTTAATATGGACTAAAATCTAATTAAAAGACTAACTAGCTAATTCTAAAACTAACTTAAATTCTAATTAAACTAGTTAAATAACTAAACCAAATCCTAACTTAACTATCTAAACTAATTTTTTTTAATTAACTAAATAACTAAACTAAATAAAAACCAAATAGAAACTAAATAATAAAATATAAAATTAAATTCTAAAAAAGGTTGAATGATTTCTAAACAACATTATTTACTAAGGCTAAACTTAATTGATTGAAACAACTAACTAAACTTAAAATCACTAAGTTTAAAAAAACTAGCTAAAATACTAAATTAAACTCTTTAAAGGAAAAAAGAAAAGAAAAAGAAGAAACAGGCTGTGACTTTAAGAGAAAAGAACAGATGGGCTTTGATCATAAGGGGGCGCAGCAGCCCAATCTTCACCAAAACGGGTCAGTTTGACCCAGTTCCCCACAAAACATAAGGGTTACTGGAAACCCTGAATGTAAACGGCTAGAAATCCTCATTATATTCCAAACGTTCAAAACAAATGTGAAGAGAAGAAAAGAAGAGGCATGATGAAAAGAAATACGCTGTGAACAAGCACACACGAGAAAAATGCTATGCTTCCTCTTCTCTCGCGCGGGTTCGCTCGATCTCACACTCTTCTCGCAAACAACAGCAACGACAACACAGGATTTCGCCCGCACCTCCGTCTCTAATCTTGCTTCACGTTTTGGATTCGTAGCTTCAGTGTCGCCGCAGTCTGGATTCACGATTAACACAATATACAACACAAAGGATTGGGTCAGAAAGGTTTACCTTGAAATGTAGTCAGGTTCTCTTTTGCTTCCGCTTCGCATCCCGTTCGAATCTCGCCCAAGTTTCGGTCTCGGTGCTCTCTCGACTTCCCTTTCTTCAATTGGTCTGAGTCTTTTTCTTCTTTTTCTGGTTGGTGCGTGTATGGTTATAGGATTGGAAGATTGGGTTGTTGGTGAAGGTTTGGTTATGGAGAAGTGGCTGAAGGTTGAAGAGGAATTTTGAAGCAGTGGTTGAAGATGATGGCGCGGTTGTTACGAAGTGAAGGGGATGATGAAATATTGAAAGTGTGAAGGTTGGGTCTTATTCTGTTCTTGGATTTGAGTGGGTTTAAAGGTTGAAGAAGAAAAGTGTTGGATTGAGTGTTGTTGGTTTGTGGTTATTGCCCAGTCCGAAGATAGAAGTTTTAGAAGGTTATTAGAGGGTGGATTGAAGCTTTGAGAATTGGGTCTCTGTTTGAGTGTAGGTTTCGGTTTGCAGAAAAAGAGATTGAAGCGTCCTGTTGTGTTTGAATTGATTGGAGTTATTGATGGTTCAGGAGTGGATGTTGGTTGGAGTGGTGAAGGGTACGACGATTTTGGAGAGAATTCTGGATTTAGTGTGGCTGTAGCAGCAGGTTTTATGGGTTAAGTCTGCAGCAAAAGAGATTAAGATCAAAAGGGTTGATGTGTGAAGAGGTTTGCACAATGGTCCCTTATTTTACAGCATGTGTATCAACCTGTAAAGCACAAAGCGGTTGTACTTTTGGAACCTCCTATACGCAGGTTTTGTGGACAAAGTGGTTGGGAATGATGAGAAAAAGTCAGTATGGCTTGCGCAGAGTGGGCAGAAAGTGTGGGATTTGGAGTGATATGGACTTATTGGATTTGTGTTGGTATCAGACAAAAGAAAAAAAGGATTAAAAACAAAGACAAGAATTAAACAAAAATTAAATAGATTAAAATTAAGTTGAATTAAACTAATAATTAAAAATAAAAACTAAACTTAAATTACAATTCAAATTAAAAATTAAAAATAGAACTAAAAGTAAACTAAATTAAAATAATTCTAATTAAAACTAAAATAAAAGTAAAAAGTTAAAATAAAGTTAAAATTAAATTAAGTTAAAACCATAATTAAAAATGAACTAAATTAAATATAAACTAAATAAAAAGATAAACTAAATTGAAATTAAGCTAAGCTAAAAAACTATATTATATCCTAAACTAAAACAAAATTAACCAAATTAGTTCTAAATAAATCTTAAGATAATAAGAACAAATTTTAAAATGGAATGATAAAATTGACAGAAGGTGCATGATTAATGACCAATGAAATGTTTAACTAAAAATGCAAAAATTGTTGACTTAGAATGATATGCAAAAAAACTCGAGGAATCTAAGGGTAAAATTTGGGGTACAACAGTTGCCCTTATTTAAATAGCTTTACCGGATGGCACGAGGGATAGAAATCCTCGAGAGGTCAAGGTGAAAGGTATTTAAATATAGCAAACCGAAAATTTTGCCCTTAGATGGAATGCAAATGCTAAGGACAGCTAACAGACATGCAAATGCGGACATGCCATGAACTTCTAGTATGATGAAAATGATGGAATGGTAGTGCAAAGATGCAGACAAACCAAACTCCAACGGATAAGGAGCAAACCACCACAGATGAGCTTACTGGGGAAGGATAAGGTTAGCATCCACGAGGAAAATTTACTGGGGATACAGGCTGACCAACAAAAGACTCACTGGGGAGACCCTGAGGAAACAACGGGGATGGAAACATAAAGAGGAACTCCTACGGGTCCTCACTGGGAATGGGAACCAGAGAGGTGCTCTTCACTGGGGAAAAGTCCAAGGAGATGGACGACAGGTTTATAGGTGACCGGACGACACTAGGGGAATGAAAGTACACTCTTTACTGAGCATGGAACCCGAAAGAAGACATGATCTCCCCTGGGGACCAGTTTGACATAAAAGGATAGACATTAACAAAATATTTTCTGGAATTTTCTCGTACTGAAGAGTTCAAACGGGATCTTCGAGAAAAACCAAAAGAGAAAGACACATCCGAAGAAACGTCAGATGGCAAAAGAAACCAATCATCCAATAATGGCTTTGAATGAAAGGTGCAAGTCACAATATCTAATAATGGCTTTAGATAAAGGTGAGAAAACAAGACTATATGGCACTGAATAAAAGGACACCAAGCATTCAATAATGGCTTTGAATGGAAGGTACAAATCATAATAGCTGAGAATGGCATCAGATGAATATGAACAGAGACTGCATTCAAGAATGGCATTGAATGCAAAGAAATCAGTCACCCAATAATGGCTTTGAATGAAAGGTACAAATCACAATATCTAATAATTGCTTTAGATGAAAGTGAATAAAGACTCGATCTAGAAAAACATCAGATAGAGAGACACATCCGGAAAGGCATCAGATGGTAAAGAAACCAGACATCTAATAATGGCTTTGAATGAAAAGTACAAATCACAATATCTAATAATTGCTTTAGATAAAAGTGAACAAAGACTCGATCTGGTAAAATATCAGAAAGAGAGACACATCCGAAAAGGCATCAGATGGTAAAGAAACCAGACATCCAATAATGGCTTTGAATGAAAGGTATAAATCACAATATCTAATAATGGATTTAGATAAAAGTGAACAAAGACTCGATCTGGAAAACATCAGAAAGAGAAACACATCCGGAAAGGCATCAGATGGTAAAGAAACCAGACATCCAATAATGGCTTTGAATGAAAGGTATAAATCACAATATCTAATAATGGATTTAGATAAAAGTGAACAAAGACTCGATCTAGAAAAACATCAGAAAGAGAAACACATTCGGAAAGGCATCAGATGGTAAAGAAACCAGACATCCAATAATGGCTTTGAATGAAAGGTATAACTCACAATATCTAATAATGGCTTTAGATAAAAGTGAGCAAAGTAGGGATCCAAGAAAACATTGGACGCAAAGGGACCAGTTATCCAATAACGGCTTTGAATGAAAGGTAAACTCGTAATATCTGAGAAAGCATCATATGAGAATGAGGTAAAATAGGGATCCAAGAAAACGTTGGATAAAGAAACCACAACGTCCAAGAAAGCATTGAACGAATATGAACAAGGAGATACCCAAGAAAGCATTGGATAAAAGGAATCCCAATATCCAAGACAGCATTAAGTGACTGTGAACTTTCAGGAATGGCACCGAAAGTAAAGGTAGATCACTATATTCAGGAATGGTATCGAATGATAGTGAGAAAGACATCCAGGAATGGCACTGAATGAATAGATAAGACTTTCAGGAATAGCACTAAAAGATATCCAAGTAAATTTGATTGTGGTTACAGAAGGTAGGCAAAACTTCCAGGAATAGCACTGGGAGAAACAAAAGGAATAAGATATCCAGGAATGGCACTGGAGTGAGAGAATATAAAGATCCAGGAATAACACTGGAATGAGAGAAGACCAACATCTATCAACAAGATTAGATGCGCAAGAGAATGACAACATTCAGGAATGGCACTGAATGAAAAGGATAGGTAACGTTTTGGTAAGGTAAGACATGGATAACGACACGACCTCAGGAGAAATGAAAATAAGGATGAAACATTCATGTTATGCATATGTATATGAATTATGCAGATGATATATGATCAAATGCAAATGCGGATGCTGACGACACCGCTCGACTCTTTCTGAGAGAATACAAGACTGGAAGACTGATTCCTTAACACAGAGATCACTTCCATTCTGCTTGGGGACTAGATATGCTACTGCTGAACACACCTCTACCACACTGGTTAACTGTATCAAGTTAATCCTTGTAGGAAGGATGAAGAGCTGGTTGGGAATTCTTCAAGTAATTGCCCCCGATTAGCTGACTATTGTAGATGAACTGATCATTGCTTCAGTTTGTGTGAGTCTGGAAATGACCGTTTCATGGTGCTCCTAGAAAGCTTGCCCCGGTCTGAGTCTTGAAAGATGATTGTTTTACTGTACACTGGGAAAGCTTGCCCCAGTATGAGTCTTGCAAAACCTTCTGTATATACCAATTCTGAGAAGTCGCCATTAAACCAAAAATCTTGAACTGATTCTCAACAGGATATGGAAGGAACTTGCCCCTGATTGGATCACCGGCCAAGTTTCTCAAATGTTTGAAAATTCCTTAAGAAGAAATCTAGTTTGCAAACAAAAGTATTTGTACAAACATGGTAAATGCAAAGTTCATGCAACTTTTGAAATCAAAATCATTTTGAAACAGGTCCTAAGTATATGGGATACTGGTCAGAACACGGTGGTTCAAGACATTAAACTGAAAAGTTTAAGAAAATGGTGTAATGCCCAAAATAGATGATCTGCAAAGACCTTTTGGAGTCAGTTTACGCAACCTTGCTGTAGTATGCTTTCAAAATAACCTCGCTTCAATTAGGTCTTTTGAGGGTTATAATGTGCCCTGGTTCACGGTTTAAGAAGCAAAGGATAAAGGCTCAAAGTTTATTTGTGACCCACCCAATCTACGTGATGTTCTCCAGTCCTATGCTCAGTTAACTCATCTTATGCAGTCAGGCTCCCATAGGTTAGGAATTGCACTGATGATAATAATGATGATGGTTTAGAAATTAAGAGACTTTGAAATGGCAGTCATTGCTTCTCACAACATTTTGTTGTTTTTTGGTGAGGACCTCAGTCAACTCGTTTTATCTTTGAGGATTTTGGTAACCTCTTGAATGATTTTTGTTATCCCTAATTTTTGCCTGAACTGTGTCATTTGAGCTTACAGCCAGCGGGATGCCCCAATTTTTGCCTAAGTCTCCTTCATAGGTTTTGACTTAGCGGGCTTTTATTTTGATTTTTTTTCTTTCACTCTCTTTTTTTTAGTGACTTCCTTGCTTAATGATTACAGTGAACCATCATTGGCGTTAGACCTTAAAGACATCTTCGACACTTGCTTGCCGTGTGCAAAGGAAAACGGTGAGTGCAACATTTTGTTGAAAGTCGTCTTGCATGAAGCTCTTGTAATTGAATGCACAATCCGGTTAACTGAGAACTACCCTGCCCCAGGTTAGAATTGCGGGTTTTTATTTGTAAAGAAAGAAACTTCTACTTCAAGGCTCGAAGGGGTTAGAGAGGGGTTATCTTTCTTATTCCTTCAGTGTTTGAGGATAGAAACAATGCCTTACATTGTCAGCAAAGTTTTGATTTGAAAGCATACCAACAGCAATTATGAGTATAACGTTTTCATCATCCTCCCTCCAATCTTTGCATAATCAAAAGAAAGTGGACAAGAGATTTTTTTTTTGAAAGGAAAAGCATTACGAAGTAAATAGCAAACACAAATGAATTGAATCAAAAAGTTGCAAATGCTTATTTCATTAATATGAAAGAACAAACATAATTTGGAAGCAAACAACCAGTACAAAATAAGGAAAATGCAAACAATAAGAAACAAGGCCTAGTGAATAATCAGAAACAAATATGAGTTATCCTGTCTGAAACACTGGCTTTTAGGAAGATAACATGCTGAAGTCGACTGAAGCTTCACTTTGTGTGATCTGGTAGCATTGTGCTCATAGAGAGTTCTCGAAAGTAGCTCGAGTAGTCTAGGCTGAAGTCGACTGAAGCTTCACTTGCCGCGCCTGGCAGATGATTGTTCTTGACATTCTGCATCTAAAATTTGCTCTAGTCCAGTATCGGTGTCGAGGAATCAGGTTGACGACTCACAGATGACACTGGAAGATAGAGACCACTGGAAATGAGTAGCTGGGTAAACAGACGCATGCAATGAATCATGCAAAGATGTAAATGATATGCAATGCAATGCAAACAGGATACAAAACACATACAATAGGGTCAAGGGTTCGAGATCACATCATGGTGTCTGGGTAAAGAACCAAACCAAGGGTGTGTACTAGGGTTCTTGTATCTGCAGAGCAAGGTTCTAAAGAGTTCCCAGAGTCGACAACCCATCTTTCAGATTTTATCAACTTCCCAATTGCTCGGTGATTGATAAAATCCTCAAGAGAGTCTCGTCTGAGCGTAGTATCGCGTAGCAATCATTTAGGATTACTCCCTCATAATCATCGCACTACATCCTAAATAGGCCAGGTGGGGTAAAGGGTAACTAATGGTCATCAGTATCCGTGGCACCAAGGTTGAAAGTGGCAACGCATTCACGATTGCTCGTTCAGCATATACCACCCCCAAGAGACCCTCAACTGAGTGTGGAACCTCAAGTCAACTCCTTTGGGATTTCTCCCTCGAAGTCTCCTTGACTATGTCCACGATCCTATCATATGTGTACATTCAAGTCCGGGTTAGGACTTATCCTCTCCACTCAAAGTAGCAACCCTGCATACAGAAAAACCCAAGCACAAGCAGATATATATACAAATATGAATATGTACAGATATACAAACAAGCAAACATATAAATAACACAAATGCAAACAAGGTGGGCTTAACCCTCTTAGGGGAATGTCCCCAGTGAAGTCGCCATTTCTGTTGCGGTGAGAATCGGATAACAAGCTATAAATTAACTTGCATCGCAAAACTTTGAAATTCACCACCGAGCTTTGATTTATCCAAAGGAAAGGGTAAAGAACGAAAACCCTAAGTGCGCTATGTAGGAACACAGCTCAGAGATCTAAGGTTCGGGGGTTGGTTATACAAAGGGAAGGTATGTACACTAAGTATCTGTAGTACTCTACAGGAACCTCTTGTTAGTATTTGTGTTATGCTAAAGTTTGCTTGCAAAGGGAACTGTGATAAGGTAAAGACCTAAAGGTATGTACACTAAGTATGATCTAATGGTGTAAACAGAAAATGTGGAATCCGAGAAGGCATCGGATGTAAAGGAAAAAGATGGAAAAAGAAAAAGGTAGAAAAAGAAAAGTTGGCTTGCTAGGATCTCGCAATCCTATGCCTACGTATTCTCAAGATGAACTTGAGAAATCAGAGCGTCTGTAGTTCCCCCAAATGGGGATGAGGAACTCTTGACTGTGGTCAATGTTCCAAAGGAAAGTAGGGTCTGACGGCAAGACACCTACGTGGAGTGTGGCGACTCCAAACCTAAGTGTAGCGAGCGATTTTGGACGCGGTTCTTAAGCGCGGTCGCTCTCTGGAGTCAGTTTACTACAGGTCGATTCATTTTTTATCCTATTAAAGCTGATGAAGGAAGGGAAATAGATGTCTCCAATTAACCCTGCTTGCATACTGAGTTTAAACAGTGGTCTGTTAGGTTACGGATGCGATCAATGTGGTGGGGCCTTTCTTGTGTTATTTTGACAGAATGACGAGTTTCTGGCGGGGAACAAGGATTAGGATGTTTGGACTGATGCTTTTTGATAGATACATGAGAGTATGGGATTTTGGGTTTTTGTTTAGTGTGCTCGCTAAGATTTTTTCTTTCAATCTTATGCCTATGTATTCCCGTTTATTGAAACAGGGAAATCAGAGCATTCATAGTTCCTCTTATTCTATGGGAGGAAATGGGTGTTTTTGGTGTCTTGTTCAAAGCCCAAGACGTGAAGCGAAAGGTGATTTGTATCTTGTTCAAACCCAAAGATGTGAAGCTGAAGGGTCTATTTGTATCTTGTTCAAAGCCCAAGATATGAAGCTAAAGGTTTGACTTTAGAGAGAATTGGTCATCTCTAAAGAGGGGTTTGTATGTCACAACTGTTTATAAAGGAGAATTACTTTAACCGGGATTTGTGAATCCGGAAATGCCATAATTTCCTTTATAGGGGATTTCCAACCTGAAGGAGAAGACTTTAACTCAGTGTAGAGCAATGCCATCTTTCCTTAGGAATTTTTCATGCTAAAAGAGGGACAGTGGCATGGATGTAAATAATCCAGAGGCTTGCCGCTTATAGCGATTAGATGAAGGGGAAAGAGTTGTTGATGTTTGTGTACTGTGAATGAGGCACAGTTTTGATGCTAGAAGATTGATTGGATCAACCAGTGGTTTTCTTATACAAAGCCTAAGAGGAGGCTAGTGGCCCAACAAGAGGGTGTTTTTATGTGTCTCGTACGAAGCCCGAGAGAGAGGCTAAAGGTTTGACTCAACAAGAGAGTCTTTCATACTCCACAAGAGAGTGTTTTTGTATCTCGTACGAAGCCCGAGATAGAGGCTAAAAGAGGTTGACTCGACGATGGAGTCTTTTGGTATCTCGTATAAAGCCCGAGATGAAGGCTATTTGACTCAACAAGAGAGTTTTTTTGTATCTCGTACGAAGCCCGAGATGGAGGATAAAATTTGTTTAGCTTAATAAGAACCTTTTTGTATCTTGTATAAAGCCCGAGATTGAGGCTAAACGTTGTTTGACTCCGCTGGGGAGAATCATTGTACAAAGCCCAAGAGGAGGCTGTGGTGACTGTTTCAGTTGAGTGACAGGTCCAGTATACTGATTTTGAAAGAGAAAATCAGTTCTTATATGAGCAACGTTGTACTCAAGGATTTGATTTAAGGATCTAGCTTATTCCTGTTCTTCAAGGAAGCGGGAAATCCGAAGGGTATTGAGACTGTCTGAGTCTACGGGTTTTCTTCCTATTTAATGAAGGGGTCACTTGAGAATGTCTTTGAGACTCAAGGAGATTAGACTGTCCAAGTCTAGAGTTTCATCTTTTGTACTATGCTTTGAGAAACAGTAGTAGACTCTTGAAAAGACTGTTCTATGGAGATGATTAAGTTCTGTTCCTATACCTTTAGGAGGTCGTCGGGACAATTTGTACGAAGCCCAAGAGGAGGCTGGAAACTTTTAAGAAGCCGAGAGGTCCTTGTACGAAGCCCAAGAGAAGGCTATCATTCCCAGAGGAAGAGATCATTATACGAAGCCTAAGAGGAGGCTGTGAATACTTCTAAGAAGCCGACAGGTCCTTGTACTAAGCCCAAGAGGAGGCGATGGTGCTTTTAGGAAGCCTGTGGGTCCTTGTACGATGCCCAAGAGGAGGCCGATGCTTTTAAGAAGCCCATGGGTCCCCAAACCCCAAAAAATTCAAGGCAAGCTATTCACAAGGAATAGATCAAGTCAGGAAAGTTTGAGAATTTGGAAGAAACTCAAAGATGCCATTCACGGAGAATACATTCATCTCTGGGAGTAGAGTTTCTTGACAATTCCTAATGAGGACAGCCGAAGAGAAGACTGTATCTGGTGATCCTATTGGGGATCTAGTTGTCTATTTCTACGAATGAATGAAACGACGTCACTTAGTTATAGACGTAGTTGCCGGGGAAACTCTAAATATCTATACTATTATTACACAGTTGATATGAGTTTATGAAAGAAGACTTACAGTGAAACAACCCCACAATACAGTTATATGTATATGAAAGCGGTAAATGAAAGCAATAACCACTTACTCGGTTGTAGAGCTTCCATGCTGTTTGATTAGTTGTTCAACAAAGAAAGATTGAAAACAACAGTATATTCAAAATCAAAGGAGAAAGTGCTTTGAAAAAGAAAGATTTGGGGCTTACAGCTCAAGGAAAGGCCCAGGGTTTTATCAGTGAGCGCACTGTTTGAATTTGTACAGAGGGACTTATACAAGTAACTGTAGCCCAAAAAAGGTTTTCTGTACAAAGGGATGGGTCTTACACTCTCTCAAGAGGCCCAAAGAGTTTTAAGAAAGGAAATGGGTCTTACTACTCGAGGGTAGGCCCAGTTGACTTTTCGTTAAAAATGGCGATCGCGCCGAGGTTTTCTTTTAACGCGAAGGGGCTTATACAATATCTGAGGCCCAAAATGTTTTGGTTAAAAGGGGATTGGGTCTTACACTCTATTAGAGGCCCAAATGAGTTTTAAGAAAAGAAATGGGTCTTACTACTCGAGGGTAGGCCCAGGTTTGTTTTGAAAAGGCGACGATCGCGCCGTTTGTTTTTGACGGTATCGGGACTTATACAATATACTGAGGCCCAAAAATGATTTGGTCAAAAAAGGATTGGGTCTTACACTCTATTAGAGGCCCAAAGAGTTTGAAAATGATTTATGAGGGTTGAATTAATCCAAAAACCCTAATTTGTTTACAAAATGTGTTTTAATTGAATAAAAATTCAATTAAAATGATCAAAATTGTGTAACATATGGAAAACAAATTGTGATCTTGGATTAATGCTTCAAAAATTAAGTATTGACCTACAAAATAATTAGAAAGCATTAAAAGTTGCAAATCAAGGTGGAAAAAATATTTTAAATGTTAAAAATAATTAAAACATTAATTCTTTGGAAAAATATCAATTATAGAAAATAAATAATATTTTTTGGGATTTTTTGGGAAAATAAAATATTTTAACATTTTTGTGAATTATTAAAAAAAGAATCAACTCAAAATCATTAAAACTCATAGAGAAATTAATTTTTGAATCAATTAAATAAAATCACAAAATTCAAATACGCGCGTTTTTCAGTTTTGCCCAGATTTGCATTTTCTCTCCAATCTCACTAAATACTTAATCATATCATGCGATTCACATACCAATCAACTCGTTTCAACCTCACGATCATGTCTATGGTATTTAATTTCATTTAAATTAAACATATAACAAGAAATCATGAAAAATCCTCAAGAACCCTAATTTCTGCATGAAGGCTAGGATTTTTGATACACGATTCAAACAATGCAATTAATTGAGGGAAAACATTCCATGCATGATTATGAACATATGGCCAAATTATTGTGCAGCAAAAATTGCATGGATCATAGAGTTAGAAGAGCTCATGCTTACCACTTGCAGCTGGTGATCGTGATTTGTGTTGGAGGTGTTACAGCTAGGTTCCAATGATCTGGATAGCTTCCCTAGGTTCCATGGAGTGTGTATGAATGCTTGGAATGGATTGAAATGGTTTGGAGTTGAAGATGGTACCTCAACTGCAAAACTGTCAAGAACTTGAGCAATTGGCTGGTGATTTTGTGAAATCTGTGTTCCAGATGTTATGTGAGTGTTTGGGTCACTTCTATATGATGTATATGAGGTGTGTGTGTCATTGGTTTGATTGGAAAAGCTCTCAAACTCAAAACCCGATAGTGACTTGCCTTAGAAGGCAAAATTGGAGTGAAAGAAGAGATTTTGAGGAAAGCATCTGTTTGATGGCTTTGGTGTACTTAAACTGATCAAAATTGAGCTCTATTTATAGTAGAGCAAGTTTATTTTGAAAGGAATAGTGAATGGCAACTGCTGAGTAGGTTTGGCCAATGTTGGCAAATGAAAATCCAAGTCTCCTCTAGCCATTGACTAGAGGTTAGGGCACAGGCTGCTAGTTCCCTTGGTCTTGGATAAGTCTTGACTGAATTCAGTTGAGAATGGCTCAGTCCATGCCACCTTGATGCTTCCATTGAATGCTCCAATCCAAAATTGGAGTCTTGTCCCTATTTTGGCAATTCTAGGTTCAACATGCTATTTCTTGTTCCAAAGACTTTGGAGGCTTGGCTCAGTGATTGTCCCCTTTAGATTCAATCCTCAGAGGTGTCCAAGTGGATAGGAGCATTTGGATTTGGCTGATTTTGGGAAATCGACCAAAAGTGCAAAATCTGACTTGCCTTGGCAGATTTCAGCAAGGCAACTTGCCAATGTCATATCTCATGACTCAAATTGAATTTGGTAATGTTCTTGGCCATTTTGGAAAGCCCTTACATGATACAACAACTGTTTGAACATGTTTGGTTTTGATCTCTTTTGAATCCAAGTGAAAAATCCCCCTACATTTGGCAAAAAGTAGGATAAAATCTGACTTAGTGAAATTTTCACTAAGTGTTGGAACAAAGTGACTTTTCTTGATTTTGATCACTCCATAACTCAAAATCCATGAGGAATTGGACATAGGTCAGTATGAAGCTTTTGTAGAGGGCAATGAGATATAAAAATCAAGCTTTGAATGGGGAACAATGGCCTTGTGGTTTAGGAGTTATGGTCCTCCAAAGTTGGCACATTAGTCACTTTTTCCATAACTTAGAAATTTTTCTAAGTTTTTATGGTTACCCCTTTTACAAGTTATCCCACTTTCTTTGATTTTTCTTGATGAATGATGATTCAAATCATACATTAACATCATTTTAGGGTTAAAAATCCATTTTGGTGAAAAATCTCAAAAAGTCAAAGTTGACTTTTGTGCACAGTTGACTTTTTATCAGATGAATTCCAAACTGTGCAATTCTTCATGAAATCATGTCCTTGACCTAAATCAAACTTGATGGACATGTCCCATTGGTGTCATAGGGTATATTGAATCATGTCTTAGGGTTTGGGAGCATGTCCTGGTCAAAAGTCAAAGTTACAGTTGACTTTCCTCGCGAAACCCTAATTGTGGTGCAGATGAAATTGAAACTTGTTGCTCAAGCTTCTTGGATTAATCCATTGTTCCAAATGGATCAATATAGTTCATTAGAGACCCTCAAACCCTCTCTTGCGGTCTTGGCTCATGATTTGCCCTAAAAGTCAACTTAGGGGTGAATTAGGTCAAGAAACCCTAATTCCTGATTTTTGATGAATGCATCCCCTGAGGAAAAATTGACTTGATGGTTGGGTCCATGAGGTTCCATGGAGTATATTAGGCTGGGTTTTGGATCCCTGGCTCATGCCCAGAGGAAAATTTCCCTTTGGAGGCCCTGATCGACCAAAACCCTAATTTGGTGATACTGGCGATCTTGAGGCTTGATCCACCTAGAAGGGAGCAGCTTTGTGCTTAATCCTTGGAGTGGGAGTCCTTTTTGATCCTTTGTGTATGTTTGAGAGGTTTAGACAAGTTGAAGATCATGTCATTCCTTGATTGATCCTTTGTCTTAGGCTCTGAGAGGGCTTGAAACCCTAATTTTGATTGTAGTGGATGCTCACCCATCTTTGGGGAGACTGATGAAATATAATGGTTCCTCCATATTGTGATGATGATTTGCACAGTAATGGGAAATCTTAGTGGTCAAAATTTGGGGTATGACAGATGCCCCTATTTAATCTTCTTGGACCCGAAGGTGTGAATGACGAAGGTATTCGGGCATTCGGGGTGCAAGAGGATTAAATATCGGAATACCCGAAATTTTGATGGTGGTTATGAATGGTAGCTTACGCATTCATCTTCTTTAGCCAAGCGATGATGCTTAGAAAAGGTAAAACTTCCCCTCGATCCTGGTCTTCAGCCAAGGAACTGGTCTCAGTTTCTTTTTGGGATAAACCTCCCCTCGATCCTGGTTTCCTACCAAGGAACTGGTCTCAGTTTCTTTTGTCAACTTCCCCTCGATCCTGGTTTTCTACCAAGGAACTGGTCTCAGTTTTATTTTGAAATAAACTTCCCCTCGATCCCGGTTTCCTACCAAGGAACTGGTCTTAGTTTCTTTTGTCAATAAACTTTATTGACAAGGGACGCTATTTGTAGCGGTTTTCCTTCAAACTTCTCGCCGAATTTTCCTGGGGAGATGCCATTTGAGTGGAAAAAGTTTTGATGTCAGACTCGCTGGGGAACCCAGTCGTCTGACTTGTAGAGTTGTACAAACTTCTCTATTGGAGACGCCATTTATTTCTACTGGGGGGGAAAGCATGTCTCTTGGGAGACTGCTGTCGCTTGGGATCTTACATCATACTTTTCTCAGGATCTTCCCAGAGAAATTCCATATGATGGGGTCAAATTTTGAGGTGCCGATGACCTTTTCATCAGCGATCTTTTCGGAGCGAAACTGGCATGCTGCCGAATCTCTGATTACGAGGCTTTCTCTGTGGATTTTCCTTAATCCGGGAAAGCAAGGATATCATCTTTAATGGCGAAGAGTGATGTTTGTTGAACGTTTTCTCTGGCTTTTCAGAGGTTCAAATTATCAAAGTGGTCAAGGGCCAACTTCATTCCAGAAATAAACTGGAGGCAAGATTGTTCAAACGCAACCCTTCTTGATGAGGAAAGAACTGACAACTCGATTGAGAGGACTTTTATCACTAGGGGACTAGACCGACTGGAGTGATAGTGATGCAATATGAAAGTGAATGCAAATAAAATGCATGATGTATATATGTATATGCTAACAAAACTGACGCGACACACAAACTAAAAGATGAACATGACTGGATACTCGGCCATCGCGGGGCGAAAAAGTATCGCTGGTTCAAGATAGCAATTTCACCTTGCTTAGGAGAGATAGTACCGGTTGGGAGCTATGTTGGTCGGGCTTAGGAGATGAGAACTCGATCGAGGGGTATCATATGGGAAATGGTCTCTGACACAGCTGATCCTTCATTCAGGTGTATTGGTTTAGAATGAGTACTTTGATTCTGTACTTCGAGGTTCGATTACTTCTGGAGAAGCGACCGATGTTCTTCTGATGTTCAACAGTCAAAAGAAATTGTCGTCTTTATTTTAAAAGCAGAAAAAGTTTTAACAAGTAGATTCATTTTGTTTTATTTCAAGAATCGTTAATCATATTAAAACGTCGTTCTGTAAAGCTAAAACAAATAAGAATTACAAACAAAAGCACAAAGGCTCAAATTTTATTGATAAGATGGAGATCAGCCAAACGCGTGATTCCAAAGAGTATATACAAAGTTTAGAAAATGGTAATTTACAGGGAAAAGGGCTACGTTGAAACATAACGACCGCTATCCTTCTACCAACTTTGAATTCGGGGCATCCCGAGCTTCTGTCGAAGATGACCTTGACTGGAGTTTTTTGACAGATGATGTAACTGCTGCTGCTGAGGGATTTGCCTCTGTTGAACATAGTTACTTGCCATTATCCCTAATTTTTGCCTGGATTCTACTATGATGTTTCCAATCCACCGGGATTATTTTTTTTTTTTTTTTGTCTCTAACTTTTTCCTGGACCGCCTTTTCGGGTTTTCAATCTACCGAGACGTTTTTTTTTTTTTATAGTTTAGGCGAAGTATTTCTTGACTACATCAACATTCGTGTGGTAGGCAAATTCCTCTCCGTCCATGGTTGCAAGTCTCAAGGCGCCGCCTGAGAAAGCTTTCATGACCACATAGGGGCCATCATAATTCGGAGTCCACTTTCCCCAGGAATCAGTGAGAAATGATTATATCTTCTTGAGCACGAGGTCTCATTTCCTGAAGACGCGAGGTCGAACCTTTTTGTTGAACGCCTTCTTCATTCTCTGTTGATACAGCTGACCATGACATAGTGTCGTGATTCGCTTCTCCTCGATCAGATTCAATTTGTCGTGTCGACTTTGACACCATTCAGCTTCTGTAAGCTTAGCTTCCATCAATACTCGGATTGACGGGATCTCTACTTCTATGGGGAGCACTGCTTCCATGCCATGCACTAGAGAGAAAAGAGTAGCCCCTGTTGAAGTGCGGACAGATGTGCGATAACCGTGAAGAGCAAAGGGTAGCATGTCATGCCAGTCTTTGTAGGTTACAACCATCTTTTGAATGATCTTCTTGATGTTCTTATTGGCCGCTTCAACCGCTCCATTCATCTTGGGTCGGTAGGGAGATGAGTTATGATGTTTGATCTTGAACTCTACGCACAACTCTTTCATTATCTTATTGTTCAAGTTAGATCCATTATCAGTAATGATCTGGCTCGGTACACCATAACGGCAGATGATATTGTTTTTGATAAATCGGACCACCACTTGTCAGGTTACATTAGCGTACGACGCTGCTTCGACCCACTTGGTGAAGTAGTCAATGGCTACTAGGATGAACCGATGTCCGTTTGAAGCCTTGGGCTCAATCATGCCAATCAGGTCGATTCCCTATATCGAGAATGGCCATGGGGAAGAGAGAACTTTGAGATGTGATGGCGGTACATAAATTTTGTCGGAGTATATCTGGCATTTGTGACACCTCCTCATGTACTTGTAGCAGTCGGATTCCATGGTCAACCAGTAGTACCCTGCTCTTAAAATTTTTCTCGCCATTGCGTGTCCATTGGCATGAGTGCCAAAGGATCCTTCATGGATTTCTTTCATCAGTATTTCTGCTTCTGGTCTGTCTACACATCGGAGCAAGAGCATGTCAAAATTTCTCTTATAAAGAGTGTCACCGCTTAGGAAGAAGTTCCCAGCCAATCTTCTGAGGGTTTTTCTATCCTTCCTTAGTACCCCAGGTGGGTACTCTTGTTTCTGAAGGAAGCATATGATATCGTGATACCAAGGTTTATCGTCTATGACTGCTTCAATCGTGAAGATGTAAGCGGGCCTTTCAAGGCGCATTATGTCAATCTTAGGTATGTCATTCCATTGACCTACACTAATCATGGAAGAGATAGTGGCTAATGCATCAGCCATGTGATTCTCCTCACGAGGGATGTGATGAAACTCGACTCTATAGAAGAAAGGTAGCAACCTTCTTGCGTAGTCTTTGTAAGGAATCAATTCTGATTGGTATGTGTTCCAATCTCCTTTTATCTGATTGATAACCAAGGCTGAGTCACCGTATACGTCCAAGTTTTTGATCCTTAAAACAATTGCTTCCTCGAGACCCATGATACAAGCTTCGTATTCGGCCTCGTTGTTCGTACATTTGAATGTAAGTTTGGCGATGAAAGGAATGTGGGTACCCTGAGGGGTAACAATTATTGCCCCAATTCTGTTTCCATAATGATTAACTACTCCGTCAAAGATAAGTCCCCATTGGGAACCTGGTTCTGGCCCTTCACTGGGTAACGGTTCATCGCAATCTTTCATTTTTAGATACATGACATCTTCGTCTGGGAATTCAAACCCGATTGATTCTTGATTGTCAATCGATTGATGAGCCAAATGATCGGCTAAAATACTTCCCTTAACAACTTTTTGAGCGTGATACTCTATGTCATATTCTGATAACAACATCTGCCAACGGGCAATTCTTCCCGTGAGAGCAGGTTTTTCGAAGACATACTTGATTGAATCCATTTATGAGATTAACCAAGTAGTATGACGAATCATATATTGGCGAAGACGCTTGGCTGCCCAAGCCAAAGCACAAATTTTCTCGAGCATCGTGTACCGAGTTTCGCAGTCGGTGAATTTCTTGCTCAAATAGTAAATGGCAGACTCTTTCTATTTAGTTTCGTCTTGTTGGCCAAGTACACATCCCATTGAGTCCTCTAGAAATGTGAGGTAAATGATCAGTGGTCTTCCTTCCACTAGAGGTGATAGAATCGGAGGATTCAACAGATATTCCTTGATACTGTCGAAGGCGGTTTGGCAATCTTCTGACCAAACGCAATCCTGGTTCTTTTTGAGTAATTTGAAGATCGGCGCGCATGTCGCGGTCATAAAGAATATGAATCTGGAGATGTAGTTCAAACGTCCCAGGAATCCTCTGACTTGTTTTTCAGTTTTCGGAGAAGGCATTTCTTGAATGGCCTTGACCTTGTCAGGATCAACCTCAATTCCTTTCTGGCTGACGATGAACCCTAGTAGTTTCCCTGAACGGACACCGAAGGTGCACTTGTTGGGATTCAAGCGGAGCTTGAATTTTCTTAAACATTCAAACAATTTTGACAGATGTTCAACGTGCTCATTCTCTATTTTTGATTTTGCAATCATATCATCGAAATATACCTCGATTTCTCTGTGTATCATGTCATGAAACATAGTAGTCATGGCCCTTTGATAGGTTGCCCCGGCATTCTTCAAATCGAATGGCATTACCTTGTAACAAAAGGTGCCCCACGGGGTGATGAACGAAGTTTTCTCCATGTCTTTCGGCGCCATTTTGATCTGGTTATAGCCCGAGAATCCATCCATGAAGGAGAATTACTTTGAACTTTGCTGTACTGTCTACCAGCATGTCAATGTGTGGTAAAGGAAAGTCGTCCTTTGGACTAGCCTTGTTCAGATCCCTGTAATCGACACACATTATGACCTTTCCGTCCATTTTGGGAACGAGTACGATGTTGGCTAACCACTGAGGATATTCTGATGTGGCGAGGAAACCCGCGTCAATCTGTTTCTGTACCTCCTCTTTGATTTTGATGGCCATCTCCGGGTGAGTGCGTCTCAACCTCTGTTTTACTGGCGGACATTCCAATCTCAACGGTAAGTGATGTTCCACGATGCTGGTATCCAACCCTGGCATATCCTGATAGGACCAAGCGAATACATCGGGAAATTCTCTGAGAAGCTTTATCAAACCCTCTCTGGCAGTTGGACAGAGCAGTGCCCCAATCCTAATTTCTTTTCTCTCTTTTTCTGAACCCAAGTTTACCGTTTCCAACGGTTCTTTGTGAGGTTCAATGGACCTTTCCTCTTGTCTGAGTAATCGGGAGATCTCTTCTGGAATTTTGTCGTCATTTTCTTCTTCAGCCCCGAATACCGGGAACTCAAAGTTGGGAGAAGGCATCGGATCGTATGTTTCAACGGGGTTTAAAACAAGCAATCTGCATGACGGTATGATTCGTGTTTAGAAGAGATAGAGAAAAATGCAAGTGTGTGCAGTCTTTTATTTTTATTACTGCTTGTTTTTATTATTGAATTATTTTTTAGGATTACCATTTTCTGAAAAACGAAAAGAGAAAACAGCAATTAATGCGGAAATTACAGAACGACATTATTTTATTAATGAACAAGTCGATTCTTGAAACTACAGCCCTATAAAACAAAACTCTATCGGTTTGGGCTAAGCGAAGAGGGAAATTTACAGAAAGCAAGCCCTATCAAAACATCTGCTTCACCTGGGCAGGGTGAAAGGTTAAAGATGGCAATTACTTTGACTGGTGAACGACCTTTGGAACATTGACAGCAACCCATTGGAGGTGAACTCCTCGCTGAAACACAAAGTCTGGTACCTTCCTTGATTTGTCTTCAAAAATAACGCTGATTTCTGGTGGAGCAGGATCATTGGAATCTGTCTCCCATGCAGAATTGTCGTAGGAGAATTCCTCAATTGTATTTTGCATAGTATTTGTGCTCTCAGCTGTATCTCCCTATCCAGTAGGCTGGATATCTTCGAGCCTGATACGAGAGCTTTCGGGAGCGGTGTACTTGACCATAAAGTCGTATTTTCCACTCGGTTGTCCCAAGGTGTCCCAAACTTCTTTGGAACTGGAGGAGTCATCCCTCTCGATGACGTTGACCTCGGGAAAAGCATAGTTGATGAATTCAAGTCCTGCAAACGTTGCGAATTCATCTTCATGTTGAGTAGTTTCTGAATGACCTGAGTGTTGATCCCATGACATGGTGGGGACACAGGTATTCTATTCAATAATGCTCAGCTGAGTTTCATTACTCGGCTGACTCTCTTGCCCCAAGTTTCCTGGATAAGGTTGCCACATTGGCAGACCATCCATTGGGCCATAGTAATTGTGGTCAAAGTTGTCTTTCATCAGAGTGTCCTCATCAAATGAATTTGGCGGAGCACGACATCCTTCCGGATCACAATCTCCATATATCATTTCGACGTCTGACCTTGGTATAAATCTCGGACTCTGTGCGGGATAGCAAAATGGTATAGGCACCTCTTCCTGAGACATATAACCGTCCTCGTTAAGGTAGGACTTCCATTCTTCATCTGTGTCAGAGGGATCTTCCTCATTAATAGCATGTACTGCTTGAGACACTGGGTGAAGGAAACCTCCACTGTGGAAGAAGTTTTGAAAGGGATGAAGACTTTCATCGTTGGCAGCTGTCTAGGTACAGGTTGCAGAAAAACCAAGACCCTTCTTTGTTTTATTGTCAATAGGAATGACAAGCTGTCCCCATCCGGTTGTATTAGTACTCTCGACCGCTTTGATAGCATCGTTGTATGAAGAAATGGAAGTTCCTTCTTTGAACTGATTATTCTTGCTCACCGACAGTGCTTGGAACTGAGTTCCAATAACCTCCTCGGGTTCTATACCAGTAGATGATGACAAGTTACTCACAAGCAAGGCTTGTTCCCCACAAACCGTGACAAGTTGATCATTCTTGACAAACTTTAGCTTTTGGTGGAGGGTTGACGTAACCGCTCCAGCCTGGTGTATCCAAGGTCTTCCTAATAAACAACTTTACGTTGCCCGGATGTCCATGACCTGGAAAGTGACTTAGAAAGTGTGAGGACCAATAGTTATGGGAAGATCAACTTCGCCGATAACCGTTTTTCTGGATCCGTCGAATGCTTTGACAACGACCTCACTGATTCTCATTCGAGGGCCTTTGAATGATAATTACATCAAAGTGGACTTCGGCATAACATTCAGGGCTGACCCTGTGTCTACCAGTACGCTGGCTAAAGCATTGTCCTGGCAGTTAACTGTGATATTGAGCGCCATGTTATGACGGCGACCCTCTTCGGGTAATTCCTCATCACTAAATCCCAAATTGTTGCAGGAAGTGATGTTAGAGATAATACTATCGAACTGTCTGATTGTTACATCATGTTCCACAAAGGCTTGCTCCAAAACTTTCTGTAGGGCCTCCCTGTGCGCTTCTGAACTGAGTAACAGTGATAATACCGAGATCTTTGAAGGAGTTTGTAACAGTTGATCAACAATGTTGTATTCACTCCTTTGGATGAGCTTCAGCATTTCATCATCATTTTTCGAAAGGTCGGGATTACTGTTTTGACCGACTGGTAGATCAGGAGTTTCCGTCTGAAGTTCTTTTTCTTTGTTATGTTCCCCAACCCCTCGGTTGAAGATTCTACCACTCTGTGTTACTTGACTGATGTCTGTAATATTCACGACGGAGGGTAATGGAATTTCTTTTCCATTTTCAATGGTTGTTGCACCGTATTTGTAAGGGATAGCCTTAGTTGATTCATACAGTAATGGTCCCGGCAGATAGATGACTACAGGAGGCCTTTGATTTTTCTGACCATCGTAAGTAATCTCGATCCGTTCCCAGTTGGGAACCTTAGATTCGTCAAGTAGAGGGATGATGGCAAAAACATCCCTGGTCCTATGATGACCAGAGATGGTGACAACATCCTCAATTTGATCGGCAAGGTAATTCGGCGTCCAGTTGATGGGTCTGGAACCCGGATATGGATGAATCTCTCCACGATCCACCTGACCCTGAAGAGCTGCTCGCACAAGGTATCACCCTTGGTTACTTTCCGAACAGACGCTACAACGGTCTTAATTGTGTGGTGGCACCGGCCACGCCCACTTTGAATACAATGTAACCTCACTAGGTTAGCTTCCACTGATCGGACATCCTGACTCTGACGCCGAGTAGGATTCCTGTTACTGATACTAATTTGCTGAGTATCTTCATCCATATAAATTGGCATCCACCAGTGATTTAACAAGTGCTGAAGTGCCTCCTGGACAAGGGTACAACCTTAATCATTTTCGCAACCTGCTTTACAGCTTTGATAGTCATGTGATACCAGGAATCCGAGTCGGACCTGTTCAGCATGTAACTCTACCAGGTTGGTATTCATCACACGAATATCAAAGATTTGAACCATATTGATCTAATAGGGATTCCTATCATGGTAGTCTTGGATCCATCCAAGATCCATCTGACGCTGGAGGGCCTCTTGTATGAAAGAGCATCCCTGTTTGTTTACCGAGCAAGTCAGACAAGAACTGTAATCGTGCCGCGGCAGATTATGGTACTGGCTTTGCCTTGGGTGCATCGCTACCAAATTGACATTCATCGCACGGATGTCGTGGTTTTGAATGATGTTGGAATTCATATAGACCATGTTAACTCCACGAACTCGGTGCTCTTGGATCCATCTGAGATCCATTTGTTCCTGTAGAGCTGCTTGCACCACAGAACATCCTTGGTTATCTTTAGAGCAGATATCACACTGGTGATAGCTATGAGGTGGCACATGGCCATATCCACTCTGTCTACAATGCATCTTGACCAGATTAGTCTTTAACAAGAGTACATCGTGAATTTGATAGACATTGTTAGTCTATTTCTCAATCAGATTGACTGCAGCCTTCTCGTGTTGAGGCAGCGGGTTCGTAAGAACATTAGGATTTGTATCCTTGAAGGATAAGACCCCGCTCCTAACAATTTTTTGCACGTCAGATTTGAAATTGAGATAATTCTCAATGTTATGCCCGGGACCTCCTTGGTGGTAAGGGCAAGTTTGATTCACCTTAAACCAAAAAGGTGGATTTTCCGGTACTGTAAGAGGGGATTTAGTCTGAATGTGCCCCTTGGCTAGCAGTAATGGAAATAGCTCTGCATACGATACGGGTATAGGATCAAATCCTGGTGGCCGTGTTGTACGGTTGTTGTTGTATTGGGGACGAGCCTGCTGAAGAGGCTATTGTATCCTTTGCTGATCAGGTTGGCTTTGCGCAACCTGAGATTGATACGTAGGAATAGGCGCAGGGCTGATAGCAGGAGTCACAGCTTCTACTGGTTGATATCGTCGCCTTTGCTTTCCGAGAGAGATATTCCCAATATCTTGCTCTTTTTTCTTAGGAAGAGCACTACCGTATTTTTTAGTACCACTCGTCGATCTAGTGTCTTTTACCAAACGTCCTTCTCGGACGGCTTCCTCAAGACGTACGCCCATGCCCACCATCTCGGTGAAATCACTGGGTGCACTGGCAACCATTCGGTCATAGTAAAATAAGCTTAAGGTCTTTAAGAAGATCTTTGTCATCTCTTTTTCCTCAAGAGGCGGACAAATTTGAGCGGCAATTTCACGCCACCTTTGAGCATACTCCTTAAAGGTTTCCTTGTCCTTTTGTGACATTGATCTGAGTTGATCTCTGTCGGGTGCCATGTCCAAATTGTATTTGTATTATTGGACGAAGGCACTACCAAGATCTCTGAATGTACTGATCGTAGTACGGTTTAAACCCACGTACCATTTTAATGCGGCACCGGTTAAACTATCCTGGAAGTAGTGAATCAGTAGGTCCTGATTCTCCGTCTGAGCTGACATCCGCCAAGCGTACATCACCAGATGGCTCTGAGGGCAAGAGTTATCCTTGTACTTTTCAAAGTCGGGCACTTGGAACTTGTGCGGGACTTTCACATTGGGGACCAAGCAGAGGTCTGCGGCGTCCTTTCCAAATAGATCCTGACCGCGGATGGCTTGCAGTTCTTTCTGCATTTCCAAGAATTGTTCCTGGAATTCATCCATTCTATCGAACATAGTTTCCTTTTTACCAGAAGGTATCGGCGGAATTTGTCCTTCCAGGATAGTGTGCACCACAGGGGGCGGTACCGTGACTACGGCAGCGAATCTTGGCGTTTCCCAAAGTTTGTAACCTTCAGGAGTCTTCAGTATGCCCCTGGCATCTTCGCTTTCCCGAAGTTTGTAACCTTCAGGCCCAGCGGCTTCTGTTGTGATTCCCTGATCTTCAGTGATCGGTGGAACATATCCTTCCGGGATATAGTTAACAGGCATGCCCCAAGGACGATCTTTCGGCATTTGATACCTAGGATCATACTTTTCCCCGATGGGCGTTGAGGTGATCTCTGAGATCACAGTTCTTTGTAGTTGAGCTTCTGCCATGGCTTGCATGTCGTTACGAAGCTTTCTCATATCCTCTCTTAGAGCGTCGATCTCTTCCTTCAACTCTCTGTTTTCTTCCTCAAGATCATCCATCTTTTTCTGACGATTGGCCCGAGTATTGTACGAATGAGACAGTTTGACTCTAGAATCGAGACACAAACGTGAGATTCGTAGGTAAGAAGAATTCGTGATGTGAGAATGATGAATGCAATGATTATATTAAGTGTTCTTTGGTTTAATCAAAATAAACTTCGACAGTTAGATTGCAAATATCAAACAGTGGGGAAACCCCTTTTTATTGAATTCAAAGGATTACAGAAATGGAAATACAGTAGATTACAAGGTGCAGAAATAGAAACCTAAGCTAATGGGTCCCGAGTCCTCTCTGAAGAGAAATCGGGTGCTGACTCTGGTACTTTCCTTTTCTTTGACCGGGGCTCTTGGGCTGTTGTCGGGTTGTCATTCCTTTGCCAGGTGAAAGGAGTGAGCAAATTCCTTTGGTCATCTTGATTCTCTACAGCATGTTGCTCCAAAATTTCAATCAGAGCATATTTTTCTTTTAGTAATTGTTGTATTTTGATGCACTCTACGTTGAGGGTGCGGTACTTGTTCTTCCAAGACCTTCTCTCCTTTTAAACTTTGTTGAGAGTAACCTGAAGCTTTTTATTTTCCGTCATGAAGTACATGACAGATTCCTTTGGCGGAAGAATTCTGTGACGCGGATAAGGCATTTTTAGCTTGAGAGCTCTAGTTTGTACCCAATGGAGATAAGGCTCCACCGAGACACAGTCTGGTTTTCCCAGAGACTCCCGTCCTTTCTTATGAATGTGTTTCTAAGCGTGCACTATTTCCATCTTTAGTGCTCTGTCGTTTTCTCCTTCCTGGAAGAAAAGACCTTCCAGATGAGCATTCAGCGGAATATGCCTCATCGGGTATCCAAACTGACGGCGAACCAATACCGAATGATAGTTGATTCCTCCTTTAGTTCCTATGAGGGGTACGTTGGGGAAGTTTCCACAACGATCAATGATTCTGATTCCATCAAAGATCCTATTACACCAATCTATATCAGAGTTGGTAAGGGACATGATCTTCTGCGACCAACATAAGGCACTCTTGCCATCCTAAAAAGAAACAGACTTGGGCAAGTGGGAGATAAACCATTTGTAAAGCAAAGGTACACAGCATGTGATCTCCCCTCCGCTGTACAAATTTCCTAAGTGTACAGAATGATACGCATCTGTGAGCAAAGTCGGCACAGGATTTCCAATGAGAAAAACCTTAATGGAGTTAATATCGACGAAGTTATTGATGTTGGGAAACAAAAATAACCCGTAGGTGAGCAAGACAAAGATGCTTTCAAAAGCAGTTACGTTTCCTATACTGGCAAATTACAGGGCTTTCTTTGTCAATAACTGGGCTGGCAAACCTTGGATGCCACCCTTAGTGGTCATGTGAGTCTTGACCTCTAACTCATCCAAATGACTTGCTCTTGCAATGATCTGATTCTTGGGAAATTCTTCCAGTCCCAAAAATGGAGCTCGATCTGTAATATGTAGATCAATCAGATGAGAATACTCCTCCAGCGTTGGTGCAAGCTGGTAATCTGGGAATGTGAAACAGTGATAAACCGTATCGTAAAACTGAATGAGCGCATCCATGATTACCTCAATCACATGGACTCTTAACAGTGGTAGCAAACCTCCGTGCTTGGCTCTGAAAGCCTCCTGGTTTGTGATCATCCCTGCTAACCTTCTCAAATCCTCCAGCTTTGGAACCTTGAAGGTATACCTATGGGTTCTCCTTCTACCAAAATCCATTAGTGCAATCCTTTTCTCTGATATTTGCAATCACAGTCTTAGTTTAATTTGAAAAACAAAGAGACTAGAAGAGAAATTTTTTCTTGTTTTAATGTTTTTTAAATGAATGCATGAATGCAGCAAACAAAAACATAGGAAAAACATGGGGTCAAAAGGTCGTTGTCATGAAGTCCAGGCTCTACCCATCCCCAAAGGTTTATACTAAGGTGATTTTTGTACCTGTACTCATTATCATCAGCTCCTCCCAGGAAAGCAAAACAACAAGCGGATCGCCAGCGAGTTGTAGAGCAATCTTAGAGTAAGTGCCATTCACCGAGAATAGATCATCAGCCTCAAATGAGGGTAGTATCGCGTAACAACTATTCCCAATAGTTTCCGCACTACAAAAAAGGTTTGGCTCCTCAGCTTCTCCGACATCACAATCGGCCCATTATCTAGGCGAGAGAATAGGTTGCATTGGTCAGCCTTGTAATACCCCAAATTTTGACCACTTAGATTTCCCATCATTGGGCAAATCACCAGTCTCCCCAAAGATGGGTGAGCACTCACTACAATCAAAATTAGGGTTCCAAGCCCTCTCTGAGCTTTAGACAAAGGCTCAATTAAGAAATGACTTGATTTTCAACTTGTCTAATCTCTCAAACATCCTTAAAGGATCAAAAGGACTCCCACTTCAAGGATTAAGCACAAGGTTGCTCCCTTCTAGGTGGATCAAGTCTCAAGATCGACAGTGTCACCAAATTAGGGTTTTGGTTGACCAGGGCCTCCAGATGGAAATTTTCATCTGGGCACAAGGCAATGATCCAAAACATAACCTAATATACTTCATGGAACCTCATGAACCCATGCATCAAGTCAATTTTGCCTCAAGGGATGCATTCATCCAAAATCAGGAATTAGGGTTTCTTGACCTAATTCACCCCTAAGTTGACTTTTGGGATAAACCATGAGCCAAGACCTCAAGAGATGATTTGAGGGTCTCTAATATACCATATTGATCCATTTGGAACAATGGATTGATCTAAGAAGTTTGAGCAACAAGTCTCAATTTTATCTGCACCACAATTAGGGTTCTAAGGGAAAAGTCAACTGTAACTTTGACTTTTGACCAGGACATGCTCCCAAACCCTAATACATGATTGAATATACCCCATGACACCCATGGAACATGCCCATCAAGTTTGATTTAGGTCAAGGACATGATTTCCTGAAGAATTGCACAGTTTGAAATTCATCTGATAAAAAGTCAACTGTGCACAAAAGTCAACTTTGACTTTTTGAGATTTTTCACCAAAATGGATTTTTAACCCTAAAATGATGTTAATGTATGATTTGAATCATCATTCATCAAGAAAAATCAAGAAAAGTGAGGTAACTTGTAAAAGGGGTAACCATAAAACTTAGAAATTTTTCTAAGTTAAAAATAAAATGGCAAGGGTACCAACTTTGAAGGACCATAACTCCTAAACCACAAGGCCATTTTTTCTCATCCAAAGATGGATTTGTAGCCCTCATTATCACCTACAAAAACTTCAACTACAAGTCATTCCAATTCATTAAGGATTTTGAGTTATGGAGTGATCAAAGTGGCTGAAAAGTGAAAAAGTCACTTTTTCCAACACTTAGTGAAATTTTCACTAAGTCAGATTTTGCCTCACTTTTTGCCAAATGTAGGGGGATTTTTCACTTGGAATCAAAAGAGATCAAAACCAAACTTGTTCAAACAGTTGTTGTATCATGCAAGAGCTTTCCAAAATGGCCAAGAACATTGCCAAATTCAACTTACACCATGAGATATGACATTGGCAAGTTGCCTTGCTGAAATCTGTCAAGGCAAGGCAGAATTTGCAACTTTGGTCGATTTTCCAAAATCAGCCAAATTCAATTGCTCCTATCCACTTGGACACCTCAGAGGATTGAATCTAAAGGGGACAATCACTGAGCCAAGCCTCCAAAGTCCATGGAACAAGAAATAGCATGTTGAACCTAGAATGGCCAAAATAGGGACAAGACTTCAAATTTGGAATGAGGCATTCAATGGAACCATCAAGGTGGCATGGACTGAGCCATTCTCATCTGAAATCAGTCAAGACTTATCCAAGACCAAGGGGACCAAAGCTCTGTGCCCTAACCTCTAGTCAATGGCTAGAGGAGACTTGGATTTTCATTTGCCAACATTGGCCAAACCTACTTACCAGCTGCCATTCACTATTCCTTGCAAAAAAAACTTGCTATACTATAAATAGAGCTCAATTGTGGTCAGTTTGAGTACACCAAATCCATCTAACAGATGTTTTCCTCAAAATCTCTTCTTTCACTCCAATTTTGCCTTCTAAGGCAAGTCACTATCGGGTTTTTAGTTTGAGAGCAATTCCAATCAAACCAATCACTCACACACCTCACATACATGACATATGAGCTGATCAAACACTTAGATTACTTCTGAAACATCAATTTCGCAAAATCACCAGCTGGTTGCTCAAGGTTTTAACCAAAGTGCAGCTGAGGTACCACAAAATGATCCAGCCAATTTCAATCAAGTCCAACCATCCAAACACAATCCATAGGGTGTAGGGAAGCTATTCAGATCATCACCACTCATCTGTAACACCTCCAAATCAAAAATCACTTTGAACTTGCTGTCACGACTTGGAGGTAAGCACATACTTGGTCATCTCTCAATCTATGCATATTTCCTCGCACAATAATTTGGCCATATGTTCATAATCATGCATGGAATGTTTTCCCTCAATTAATTGCATTGTTTGAATCGTGTATCAAAAATCCTAGCCTTCATGCAGAAATTAGGGTTCTTGAGGTCTCTTCGTGATTTCTTGTTGTATGTTTAATTTAAATGAAATTAAAGTACATAGACATGATCGTGAGGTTGAGACGAGCATAATGATATGTGGATTACATGATATGATTACGTATTCATGGAGATTGGATAGAAAATGCAAATCTGAGAAACCCAGAAAAACGCGCGTGTTCTTGCTTGTGTTCTTGGCGCCTTTTTTCCAAATTCAAATATTTGAATTTTGTGATTTTGTTTAATTGATTCAAAAATTGATTTCTCTCTGAATTTTAATGATTTTGAGTTGATTCTTTTTTTAATAATTCACAAAAATGTTAAAATATTTTATTTTAACAAAAAATCCCAAAAATATTATTTATTTCATATAATTGATATTTTTGCAAAGAATTAATATTTTAATTGTTTTTGACATTTTAAATATTTTTTCTACATTGATTTTGCAACTTTTAATGCTTTCTAATTATTTTGTAGGTCAATACTTAATTTTTGAAGCATTAATCCAAGATCACAATTTGTTTTCCATGTGTTAAACAATTTTTGATCATTTTAATTGAATTTTTATTCAATTAAATACATTTGGAAAACAAATTAGGGTTTTGGATTAATTCAACCCTCATAAATCATTTTCAAAACTCTTTGGGCCTCTTGAGAGAGTGTAAGACCCATCCCCCGTTGTACAAAAACTTTTTGGGCCTCATCCATTGTATAAGTCCCTCTGTACAAGTAAACGGCGCGATCGTCGCCTTTTTTTAAAATAAAACTGGGCCTACCCTCGAGTAGTAAGACCCATTTCTTTTTTTTAAACCTTTTTGGGCCTCTAATAGAGTGTAAGACCCAATCCATTTTTTTGACAAAATCATTTTTGGGCCTCAGTATATTGTATAAGTCCCGATACCGTAAAAAACAAACGGCGCGATCGTCGCCTTTTCAAAATAACCCTTGGGCCTCTCCTTGAGCTATAAGACCCATTCAAAACATTTTGGGCCTCTATTAGAGTGTAAGACCCAATCCCCCTTTTAACCAAAACAATTTTGGGCCTCACTTATTGTATAAGTCCCTCTGCGTTAAAAGAAAACCTCGGCGCGATCGCCATTTTAAAGGAAAAATCATTTGGGCCTACCCTCGTGTTATAAGCCCCACTCTTTTTCTTTAAACCTTTTTGGGCCTCTTGAGAGAGTGTAAGACCCATCCCTTTGTACAGAAAACCTTTTTGGGCCCCAGTCACTTGTATAAGTCCCGCTGTACAAAGTCAAACAGTGCACTCACTGATAAAACCCTGGGCCTCTCCTTGAGCTGTAAGCCCCAAATCTTTCTTTTTCAAAGCACTTTCTCCTTTGATTTTGAATATACTGTTGTTTTCAATCTTTCTTTGTTGAACAACTAACCAAACAGCATGGAAGCACTACAACCGAGTAAGTGGTTATCGCTTTCGTTTACTGCTTTCATATTATAAACTGTATTGTGGGGCTGCTCACTGTAAGTCTCCTTTCATAAACTCATATCTACTGTGTAATAATAGTATAGATATTTCAAGTTTCCCCGACAACTACGTCTAGAACTAGGTGACGCCGTTTCACTTATTCGTAGAAATAGACGCCTAGATCCCCAATAGGAGCACCAGATACAGTCTTCTCTTCGGCTGTCCTCCTTAGGAATCGTCAAGAAGCTCTACTCCCCAAGATGAATGTATTCTCCGTGAATGGCATCTTTGAGTTTCTTCCCAATTCTCGAACTTTCCTGACTTGATCTATTCCTTGTGGATAGCTTGCCTTGAATGTCTCGGGATTTGGGTACCCACTACGGTCATAATCTTGGACCTTAACTAAGGAACCCTCTTTAAAAGCTAAAAGTCGCTGGATAGTAAACCTCGCACGTTTACCAGTGGTTTTTATCTTTAAAAGAGTTATCTCTCCTAATGGAAGGTAGATGATAGACCCACGGGCTTCCTAAAAGCATCGGCCTCTTCTTGGGCATTATTCAAGGACCCTACGGCTTCTTAGAAGTATTCACAGCCTCCTCTTAGGCTTCGTATAATGATCTCTTCCTTCGGGAATGATAACCTCCTCTTGGGCTTCGTACAAGGACCCGTCGGCTTCTTAAAAGCTTCTAGCCTCCTCTTGGGCTTCGTACAAATTGTCCTGACGACCTCCTAGAGGTATAGGAACAGAACATAGTCATCCTCATAGAACAGTCCTTTCATAGAGTCTACTACTGTTTCTCAAAGCATAGTACAAAAGAAAAAAACTCTAGACACGGACAGTCTAACTTCCTTGGGTCTCAAAGACATTCTCAAGCACCCTTCATTAAATAGGAAGGAAACCCGCAGACTCGGACAGTCTCGACACCCTTTGGATTTCCCGTTTCCTCAAAGAGAAGGAAATATCCCTGATTCTCAAATCAAATCCCTGTGTACAGTGTTACTCATATAAGAACTGATTTTCTCTTTTAAAATCAGTATATTGGATCTGTCACTCAACTGAAACAGTTACAATAGCCTCTATCTCGGGCTTCGTACGAGATACCAAAATTCTCCCCAGTGGAGTCAAACAACGTTTAGCCTCTCTCTCTCGGGCTTTGTACGAGACACATAAGAGACTCTCTCGTTGAGTCAATCACCCCTTTCGCCTCTATCTCGGGCTTTATACGAGATACAAAAAGGTTCTTATTGAGCCAAACAAACAACAGCCTCCATCTCGGGCTTCATACGAGATACAAAAAAAACTCCCTTATTGAGTATAAAAGATTCTCCCATTGAGTCCACCCTTTTAGCCTCTCTCTCGGGCTTCGTACGGGACACAAAATAGCCTCCTCTTAGGCTTTGTATAATGATTTTCCCAGCGGAAATTAGCCTCCTCTTAGGCTTTGTATAAGAAAACCACTGGTTAATCCAATTAACCTTTTAGCATCAAAGATGTGCCTCGTTCATAGTACACAAACATCAACAACTCCTTTCCCTTCATCTAATCGCTGTAAGCGGCAAGCCTCTGGATCATCTACATCCATGCCACTGTCCCTCTTTTAGCATGAGAAATTCCTAAGGAAAGATGGCATTGCTCTACACTGAGTTAAAGTCTTCTCCTTCAGGTTAAAACCCTTTCTTCGGAAATTATGGCATTGCTCGGATCCGCGTATCCCAGTTAAAGTAATTCTCCTTCTCCCCTCTTTAGAGATGACAAATTCTCTCTAAAGTCGAGGTCTTTTCAGCTTCACGTCTTGGGCTTTGAACAAGACACAAATAGACCTTTCAGCTTCACATCTTGGGCTTTGAACAAGATACAAACCACCTTTCGCTTCACGTCTTGGGCTTTGAACAAGACACCAAAAACACCCATTTCCTCCCATAGAATAGGAGGAGCTACGAACGCTCTGATTTCCCTGTTTCAGTAAACGGGAATACGTAGGCATAAGATCGAAAGAAAAGATCTTAGCGAGCGCAATCAACAAAAAACCCAAATCCCATATCTCCATCAATCAAAATCAGTAATTCAAAAGCATCAGTCCTAACATCCTAATCCTTGTTCCCCGCTAGAAGGTCCTAGAAAGAAAGAAAACCGTATTGGCGAAAATACAAATAACCAGTACAAAGGCCCCCCACATTGATAGCATCCGTAACCTAACAGACCGCTGTTTAAACTCAGTATGCAAGAAGGGTTAATTGGAGACATCTATTTCCCTTCCTTATTCAGCTCACAATAGGATAAAAAATGAATCGACCTGTAGTTTAAGCTCAAACCGCAGAGAGCGACCAGCGCTTAAGAACCGCGTCCAAAATCGCTCGCTACAGAAAAATGGCGCCCACCGTGGGGCCCTTTCAAAGTTAGATCTAGGCACAGTCTTCCTTACCTTTTCACCTCTTGTGTGAATACCACAGATTGGGGCTTCCGCCGGGGAACCCATTTTCTGTCAGGAACTTAGGAATCATAGCTTTATAAGTCTAGGATGATTAGGACAAATATATATACTGCTTTTCCTAATTCCTATACGTGTTTATTTTTCTGCTACTGGGAATGCGTGTGATGCCGCATGTGGTGAGAATGAGTATACACTTAAGATAAGTGATGGCGACGGGGTCGACCATCAACCTCAGTGGAGGCTGACCAACGCAACCCATTCACTCTTCTAGCCAATGGGCCAGTTGTTAAGTCTGAGAAGTTGAGGAGCCAAACCCTTTTGTAGTGCGGAAACTATCGAAAATAGTTGTTACGCGATACTACCCTCATTTGAGGCTGGTGATCTATTCTCGGTGAATGGCACTTACTCTAAGATTGCTCTACAACTCGCTGGCGATCCGCTTGTTGTTTTGCTTTCCTGGGAGGAGCTGATGATAATGAGTACAGGTACAAAAATCACCCTAGTATAAACCTTTAGGGATGGGTAGAGCCTTGACTTCATGACAACGACCCTCTGACCCCATGTTTTTTCTATGTTTTTGTGTTCTGCATTCATGCATTCATTTAATAAAACATTAAAACATTCAAAAAAACTTTCTCTTCTAGTCTCTCTGTTTTTCAAATTAAACTAAGACTGTGATTGCAAATATCAGAGAAGAGGATTACGCTAATGGATTTCGGTAGAAGGAGAACTCACCAGTATACCTTCAAGGTTCCAAAACTAGGGGATTTAAGAAGGTTGGCAAGGATGATCGTTAACCCAGAGGCTTTCAGAGCCAAGCACGGTGGTTTGCTACCACTGTTAAGAGTCCATGTGATTAAGGGGGTCATGGACGCACTCATTCAGTTCTACGATCCGGTTTATCACTGTTTCACGTTCCCGGATTACCAGCTATCACCAACGCTGGAGGAGTATTCTCATCTGACTGATTTACATATCACTGATCGAGCTCCATTTTCTGGACTGGAAGAAATTCCAAAGAATCAGACTATTGCAATAGCAATTCATTTGGACGAGTCTGAGGTCAGGACTCACATGACCACTAAGGGTGGCATCCAAGGTTTGCCAGCCCAGTTCTTGACAAAGAAAGCTCTGTACTTCGCTAGTATAGGGAACGGGACTGCTTTTGAAAGCACCTTTGTCTTGCTCACCTACGGGTTATTTTTGTTTCCCAACATCAATAACTTCGTCGATATCAACGCTATTAAGGTTTTTCTCATTGGAAACCCTGTGCCGACTTTGCTCGCAGATGCGTATCATTCTGTACACTTGGGAAATTTGTACAACGGAGGGGAGATCACATGCTGTGTACATTTTCTTTACAAATGGTTTATCTCTCACTTGCCCAAGTCTACTTCTTTTTGGGATTGCAAGAGTGTTTTACGTTGGTCGCAGAAGATCATGTCTCTTACCAACTCTGATATAGATTGGCGTAATAGGATTTATGAGGGAATCAGAATCATTGACCGTTGTGGAAACTTCCCCAGCGTACCCCTCATAGGAACTAAAGGAGGAATCAACTATCATCCGATATTAGTTCTTCGTCAATTTGGATACCCGATGAGACACATCCCACTGGGTGTTCATCTGGAAGGTCTTTTCTTCAAAGAAGGAGAAAGTGACAGAGCACTAAAGATGGAAATAGTGCAAGCTTGGAAACATGTTCATAAGAAAGGACGAGAGTCTCTGGGAAAACCGGACTGTGTCTCGGTGGAGCCTTATCTCCACTGGGTACAAACTAGAGCTCTCAAGCTAAAGATGCCTTATCCTCGTTACGGAATTCTTCCACCGAGGGAAACTGTCATGTACTTCATGACGGAAACTGAAAAGCTTCAGGTTACTCTCAACAAGGTTCAAAAGGAAAGAAGATCTTGGAAGAACAAGTACCACACCCTTGATGTAGAGTGTATCCAAATACAACAACTACTAAAAGAGAAAGATGCTCTGATTGAAATTTTGGAGCAGCATGCTGTAGATAATCAAGATGACCAAAGGAATTTGCTCGCTCCTTTCACCTGGCAAAGGAATGATAACCCGACAACGGCCCAAGCGCCCCGGTCAAAGAAAAGGAAGATACCAGAATCAACACCTGATTTCTCTTCAGAAAGGACTCGGGACCCATTAGTTTAGGTTTCTGTTTCCGCACTTTGTAATCTACTGTATTTCCATTTCTGTAATCCTTTGAAATTCAATAAAAAGGGGTTTCCCCACTGTTTGATATTTGCAATCTAATTGTCGAAGTTTATTTTGATTAAACCAAAAGAACAATTAATATAATCATTGCATTCATCATTCTCACATCGCGTATTCTTCTTCCCTACGAATCTTACGTTTGTGTCTCGATTCTAGAGTCAAACTGTCTCATTCATATAATACTCGGGCCAATCGTCAGAAAAAGATGGATGATCTTGAGGAAGAAAACAGAGAGTTGAAAGAAGAGATCGACGCTCTAAGAGAGGATATGAGAAAGCTTCGTAGCGACATGCAAGCCATGGCAGAAACTCAGCTACAAAGAACTGTGATCTCAGAGATCACCTCAACGCCCATCATAGAAAAGTATGATCCTAGGTATCAGATGCCGAAAGATCGTCCTTGGGGCATGCCTGTTAACTATATCCCAGAAGGATATGTTCCGCCGATCACTGAAGATCAGGGAATTGCAACAGAAGCCGCTGGGCCTAAAGGTTACAAACTTCGGGAAAGCGAAGATGCCAGGGGCATACTGAAGACTCCTGAAGGTTACAAACTTCGGGAGACGCCAAGACTCACTGCCGTAGTCACGGTACCACCCCCTGTGGTGCACACTGTCCCGGAAGGACAGATTCCACAGACACCTTTTGGTAAGAAGGAAACTATGTTTGACAGAATGGAGGAATTCCAGGAACAGTTCTTGGAGATGCAGAAAGAGCTGCAAGCCATTCGCGGTCAGGATCTATTTGGAAAGGACGCCGCAGACCTCTGCTTGGTCCCAAATGTGAAAGTCCCGCACAAGTTCCAAGTGCCCGACTTTGAAAAATACAAGGGTAACTCTTGCCCTCAGAGCCATCTGGTGATGTACGCTCGGCGGATGTCAGCTCAGACGGAGAATCAGGACCTGCTGATTCACTACTTCCAGGATAGTTTAACCAGTGCCGCACTCAAATGGTACATGGGTTTAAACCGTACTACGATCAGTACATTCAGAGATCTTGGTACTGCCTTCGTCCAACAATACAAGTACAATTTGGACATGGCACCCGACAGAGATCAACTCAGATCAATGTCACAAAAGGACAAGGAAACCTTTAAGGAGTATGCTCAAAGGTGGCGTGAAATTGCCGCTCAGATTTGTCCACCTCTTGAGGAAAAAGAGATGACAAAGATCTTCTTAAAGACCTTAAGCTCATTTTACTATGACCAAATGATTGCCAGTGCACCCAGTGATTTCACCGAAATGGTCGGCATGGGTGTACGTCTTGAGGAAGCCGTCCGAGAAGGACGTTTGGTGAAAGACACTGGATCAACGAGCGGTACTAAAAAATACGGTAGTGCTCTCCCTAAGAAAAAAGAGCAAGATATTGGGAATATCTCCCTCGGAAAGCAAAGGCGACGTTATCAGCCAGTGGCAGTTGTTACTCCCGCTATCGGCCCCGCGCCTGTTCCTACGTATCAACCTCAGGTTGCGCAGAGCCAACCTGACCAACAAAGGACACAACAGCCTCTTCAGCAGGCTCGTCCTCCATATAACAATAACCGTACAACATGGCCACTAGGATTTGATCCTATACCCGTAACGTACGCAGAGCTGTTTCCGTTACTGCTGGCTAAGGGGCACATTCAGACTAAGTCTCCCCTTTTAGTTCCGGAAAATCCGCCTTTTTGGTTTAAAGCGGATCAAACATGCCCTTATCATCAAGGAGGTTTAGGGCATAACATAGAGACTTGTCTCAATTTCAAGTCCGACGTGCAAAAGCTTGTTAGGAGCGGGCTCCTATCTTTCAAAGATACAAATCCTAATGTTCTCACAAACCCGCTGCCTCAACATGAGAAAGCTGCAGTCAATCTGATTGAGAAAGAGACTAGCAATGTCTATCAAATTCACGATGTACTCTTGTTAAAGACCAATCTGGTCAAGATGCATTGTAGACAGAGTGGATATGGCCATGTGCCACCTCATAATTATCACCAGTGTGATATCTACTCTAAAGACAACCAGGGATGTTCTGTAGTGCAAGCAGCTCTACAGGAACAAATGGATCTTGGATGGATCCAAGAGCACCGAGTTCGTGGAGTTAACATGGTTTACACGAATTCCAACGTCATTCAAAACCACGACATCCGTGCGATGAATGTCAACTTGGTGGCAATGCACTCAAGGCAAAGCCAGTATCATAATCTGCCGCGGCACGATTACAGTTCCTGTCTGATTTTCTCGGTAAACAAACAGGGATGCTCTTTCATACAAGAGGCCCTCCAGCGTCAGATGGATCTTGGATGGATCCAAGACTACCATGATAGGAACTCCTATCAAATCAACATGGTTCAAATATTTGATATCCGCGTAATGAATACCAACCTGGTAGAGTTACATGCTGAGCAGGTCCGACTTGGATTCTTAATATCACATGACTATCAAAATTGTAAAGCAGGTTGCGAAAATGATCGAGGTTGTACCCTTGCCCAGGAGGCACTTCAGCACTTGTTAAATCACTGGTGGATGCCAATCTATATGGACGAAGATACTCAGCAGATTAGCATTAATCACAGGAATCCTACTCGTCGTCAAAGTCAGGATGTCCGGTCAATGGAAGGTAACCTAGTGAGGTTACATTGTATTCAAAGTGGGCGTGGCCAGGTGCCACCACACAACTATGACAGTTGTAGCGTCTGTTCAGAAAGTAACCAAGGGTGTTACCTTGTGAGAGCAGCTCTTCAGGGTCAGGTCGATCATGGAGAAATTCGTCCATATCCCGGTTCAGGACCTATCATTTGGTCGCCGAACTACCTTGCCGAGCAAGTTGAGGATGTTGTCACCATCTCTGGTCATCACCAGATTAGGGATGTTTCTGCCATCATCCCTCTACTTGACGAATCTAGAGTTCCCATCCGGGAACGGATCGAGATTACTTACGATGGTCAGAAAAATCAGAAGGTTCCCATAGTCATCTATCTATCGGGACCACTACCGTATGAATCAGCTAAGGCAATCCCTTACAAATACGGTGCAACAATAATCGAGAATGGAATGGAAATTCCATTACCCTCCGTCGTGAATATCGCAGACATCAGTCGTGTAACACGGAGCGGTCGAATCTTCAACCGAGGGGTTGGAGAATCCAACAAAGAAAAGGAACTTCAGGCAGAAATTCCTGATCCACCAGTCGGTCAATCTAGTAATCCCAACTTTTCAAAAGACAAAGATAAGATGCTGAAGCTCATCCAAAGGAGTGAATATAACATTGTTGATCAACTATTACAGACTCCTTCAAAGATCTCGGTATTATCACTGTTACTCAGTTCAGAAGCCCACAGGGAGGCTCTACAGAAAGTCTTGGAGCAAGCCTTTGTGGAACAGGATGTAACAATCAGACAGTTCGATAGTATTGTCTCTAACATCACCTCCTGCAATAATTTGGGATTTAGTGATGAAGAATTACCTGAAGAGGGTCGCCGTCATAACATGGCGCTCAACATTACAATTAACTGCCAGGGCGATGCTTTAGCCAACGTACTGGTAGACACAGGGTCAGCCCTGAATGTTATGCCAAAGTCCACTTTGATGCAATTATCATTCAAGGGCCCTCCGATGAGAGTCAGCGAGGTCGTCGTCAAAGCATTCGACGGATCCAAAAAAACAGTTATCGGCGAAGTTGACCTTCCCATAACTATTGGTCCTCACACTTTCCAAATCACTTTCCAGGTCATGGACATCCGGGCAACATACAGTTGTTTATTAGGAAGACCTTGGATACATCAGGCTGGAGCGGTTACTTCAACCCTCCACCAAAAGCTAAAGTTCGTCAAGAACGATCAACTTGTCACGGTTTGTGGGGAACAAGCCTTGCTTGTGAGTAACTTATCATCATCTACTTGTGTGGAACCCGAGGAGGTTATTGGAACTCAGTTCCAAGCAATATCGGTGAGCAAGGACGATCAGTTCAAAGAAGGAACTTCAATTTCTTCATACAAAGATGCTATCAAAGCGGTCGAGAGTACCGATACGACAGGATGGGGACGGCTTGTCGTTCATATTGACAATAAAACAAAGAAGGGTCTTGGTTTTTCTGCAACCTGTACCCAGACAGTTGCCAATGATGAAAGTCTTCATCCCCTTCAAAACTTCTTCCACAGTGGAGGTTTCCTTCACACAGTGTCTCAGACAGTTCATGCTATCAATGAGGAAGATCCCTCTGACGCAGATGAAGAGTGGAAGTCCTACCTTAACAAGGACGGTTATATGTCTCAGGACGAAACGCAAACTCCTTTTTGCTTTCCTACAGAAAGTCCGAGATTTATACCAAGGTCAGACGTCGAAATGATATATGGAGATTGTGATCCGGAAGGATCCCGTGCTCCGCCAAATTCATTAGAGGAAGACACTCTGATGAAGGATAATTTTGACTACAATTACTATGGCCCGATGGATGGCCTGCCAATGTGGCAACCTTACCCAGGAAACTTGGGGCAAGAAAGTCAGCCGAACAATGAAACTTAGCTGAGCGTCATTAAATAGAATACCTGTGTCCCCACCATGTCATGGGATTAACACTCAAGTCATTCAGAAACTACTCAACATGAAGATGAATTTGCAACATTTGCAGGACTAGAATTCATCAACTATGTTTTTCCCGAGGTCAGCGTCATCGAGAGAAATGACTCATCCAGTTCCAAAGAAGTTTGGGACACTCTGGGACAACCAAGTGGAAAATACGACTTTATGGTCAAGTACACTGCTCCTGAAAGCTCTCGTATCAGGCTCGAAGATATCCAGCCAACTGGATGGGGAGATACAGCTGAGAGCACAAATGTTATGCAAAATACAACTGAGGAATTCTCCTACGACAATTCTGCTTGGGAGGCAGATTCCAATGATCCTGCTCCACCAGAAATCAGCGTCATTTCTGAAGACAAATCAAGGAAGGTGCCAGACTTTGTGATTCACCGAGGAGTTCGCCGCCAATGGGTTACCGTCGGGGTTTCGAAGGTCGTTCGTCAGTCAAAGTAATTTCCATCTTTAACCTTTCACCCTGCCCAGGTGAAACGGATATTTTGATAGGGCTCGTTTTCTGTAAATTTCCCTCTTCGCTTTGCCCAAAGCGACAGAGTTTTGTTTTATAGGGCTGTAGTTTCAAGATTCGACTTGTTCATTAATAAAATAACGTCGTTCTGTAATTTCCGCATTAATTGCTGTTTTCTCTTTTTGCTTTTTCAGAAAATGGTAATCCTAAAAAATATTCAATAATAAAAACAAGCAGTAAAATAAATACACTGCACACACTTGCATTTTCTCTATCTCTTCTAAACACGAATCATCACGTCATGCAGATTGCTTGTTTTAAACCCAGTTGAAACATACGATCTGATGCCTTCTCCCGACTTTGAGTTCCCGGTATTCGAGGCTGAAGAAGAAAATGACAACGAAATTCCAGAAGAGATCTCCCGACTACTTAGACAAGAGGAAAGGTCCATCGAACCTCACAAAGAGCCGTTGGAAACGGTAAACTTGGGTTCAGAAAAAGAGAGAAAAGAAATCAGGATCGGAGAACTGCTCAGTCCAACTGCCAGAGAGGGTTTGATAAAGCTTCTCCTTCATGGATGGATTCTCGGGCTATAACTAGATCAAAATGGCACCGAAAGACATGGAGAAAACTTCGTTCATTCCCCCACGGGGTACCTTTTGTTACAAGGTAATGTCGTTCGGTTTGAAGAATACTGAGGCAACCTATCAAAGGTCCATGACTACTCTGTTTCATGACATGATACACAAAGAAATCGAGGTATATGTCGATGATTTGATTGCAAAATCAAGAACAGAGGATGAGCACGTTGAACATCTGTCAAAATTGTTTGAACGTCTAAGAAAATTCAAGCTCCGCTTGAATCCCAACAAATGCACCTTCGGTGTCCGTTCGGGGAAACTACTAGGGTTCATCGTCAGCCAGAAAGGAATTGAAGTTGATCCTGACAAGGTCAAGGCCATTTAAGAAATGCCTTCTCCGAAAACTGAAAAACAAGTCAGAGGATTCCTGGGACGTTTGAACTACATCTCCAGATTCGTATTCCTTATGACCGCGACGTGTGCGCCGATTTTCAAATTACTCAAAAAGAACCAGGATTGCGTTTGGTCAGAAGATTGCCAAACCGCCTTCGACAGTATCAAGGAATATCTGTTGAATCCTCCGATTCTATCACCTCCAGTGGAAGGAAGACCACTAATCATTTACCTCAAAGTCCTAGAGGACTCAATGGGATGTGTACTTGGCCAACAAGACGAAACTAAACGGAAAGAGTCTGCCATTTACTATTTGAGCAAGAAATTCACCGACTGCGAAACTCGGTACACGATGCTTGAGAAAACTTGCTGCGCTTTGGCTTGGGCAGCCAAACGTCTTCGCCAGTACATGATTCGTCATACTACTTGGTTGGTCTCCGAAATGGATCCAATCAAGTACGTTTTTGAAAAACCTGATCTCACGGGAAGGATTGCCCGTTGGCAGATGTTACTATCAGAATATGACATAGAGTACCACGCTCAAAAAGCCGTTAAGGGAAGTATTTTAGCCGATCATTTGGCTCATCAACCGATTGACGATCAAGAATCAATCGGGTTTGACTTCCCAGACGAAGATGTCATGTATCTAAAGATGAAAGATTGCGATGAACCGCTACCCAGTGAAGGGCCAGAACTAGGTTCCCAGTGGGGACTTATCTTTGACGGAGCAGTCAATCATTATGGAAACGGAATTGGGGCAATCATTGTTACCCCTCAGGGTTCCCACATTCCTTTCACTTCCAGACTTACGTTCAATTGTACGAACAACGAGGCCGAATACGAAGCATGTATTATGGGTCTCGAAGAAGCGATTGATTTAAGGATCAAAAACTTGGACGTTTACGGCGATTCAGCCCTGGTTATTAACCAGATAAAAGGAGATTGGAACACATACCAATCAGGATTGATTCCTTACAAAGACTATGCAAGAAGGTTGTTACCCTTCTTCAACAGAGTCGACTTTCATCACATCCCTTGTGATGAGAATCACATGGCTGATGCATTAGCCACTCTCTCTTCCATGATTAGCGTAGGTTGATGGAATGACATACCTAAGATCGACATCATGCGCCTTGAACGGCCCGCTTACGTCTTCACGATTGAAGCAGTCATAGATGACAGACCTTGGTATCACGATATCAAATGCTTCCTTCAGAAATAAGAGTACCCATCTGGGGCACTCAGAAAAGACAGGAAAACCCTCAGAAGATTGGCTGGAAACTTCTTCCTGAGCGGTGACACTCTTTATAAGAGAAATTTTGACATGGTCTAGCTCCGATGCGTCGACAGACCAGAAGCAGACATGCTCATGAAAGAAATTCATGAAGGATCCTTTGGCACTCATGCCAACGGACACACAATGGCGAGAAAAATTCTCAGGGCCGGGTATTATTGGTTGACCATGAAATCCGACTGCTACAAGTACATGAGGAGGTGTCACAAGTGTCAGATATACTCCGACAAAATTCATGTACCGCCATCACATCTCAAAGTTCTTTCTTCCCCGTGGCCATTTTCCATATGGGGAATCGATATGATTGGTATGATTGAGCCCAAGGCTTCAAATGGACATCGGTTCATCCTTGTAGCCATTAACTATTTCACCAAGTGGGTCGAAGCAGCGTCATTCGCCAATGTAACCCGACAAGTGGTGGTCCAATTTATCAAAAACAATATCATCTGCCGTTATGGTGTTCCAAGCGAGATCATTACTGATAATGGGTCTAACTTAAACAATAAGATGGTGAAAGAGTTATGTGCAGAATTCAAGATAGAAAACACCATAACCCATCTCCCTACCGACCCAAGATGAACGGAGCGGTAGAAGCGGCTAACAAGAACATCAAAAAGATTGTTCAAAAGATGGTTGTAACCTATAAAGATTGGCACGAAATGCTACCCTTTGCTCTTCATGGTTATCGCACATCTGTCCGTACTTCAACAGGGGCAACCCCTTTCTCTCTAGTATATGGCATGGAAGCAGTGCTCCCCATAGAAGTAGAGATCCCATCAATCTGGGTATTGATGGAAGCGAAGCTCACCGAAGCTGAATGGTGTCAAAGTCGACACGACGACCTGAACCTGATCGAAGAGAAGCGAATCATGGCACTATGCCACGGTCAGTTGTATCAACAGAGAATGAAGAGGGCGTTCGACAAAAAGGCCCGACCTCATGTCTTCAGGAAAGGAGACCTCGTGCTCAAGAAGATACAATCATTTCTCACTGATTCTCGGGGCAAATGGACCCCAAATTATGATGGCCCCTATGTGGTCACGAAAGCTTTCTCAGGCGGCGCCTTGAGACTTGCAACCATGGACAGAGAAGAATTTGCCTACCCCACGAATGTTGATGTAGTCAAGAAATACTTCGCCTAAAACTAAAACTAAAAAAAAAAAAAACGTCTCGGTGGATTGAAAACCCGAAAGGGCGGTCCAGGAAAAAGTTAGAGACATGAAAAAAAATCATCCTGATGGATTGGAAATCTCATAGTACAATCCAGGCAAAAGTTAGGGATAATGGCAAGTAACTATGTTCAACAGAGACAAGTCCCTCAGCAGCAGTTACATCATCCGTCAGGAAATCTCCCTTCAAAGGTCATCTTCGACAGAAGCTCAGGATGTCCCGAACTCAAAGTTGGTAGAAGGATAGTGGTCGTTATGTTTCAACGTAGCCCTTTTCCCTGTAAATTACCATTTCTAACTTTGTATATACTCTTTGGAATCACGCGTTTGGCTGATCTCCATCTTATCAATAAAATTTGAGCCCTCGTGCTTTTGTTTGTAATTCTTTACTTGTTTTAGCTTTACAGAACGACGTTGTTTAAACTTAATCAGTGATTCTTGAAATAAAACAAAAATTAATTTACTTGTTAAAACTTTTTCTGCTTTTAAATTAAAGATGGCATTTCTTTTGACAGTTGAACATCAGAAGAACATCGATCGCTTCTCCCGAAGTAAGCGAACTTCAAAGTGCAGAATCAAAGTACTCCTTCTAGACCAGTACGCCTGAATGAAGGATCAATAATGTCAGAGACCTTGTTTCGTCTGACACGCCTCGGCCGAGTTCTCATCTCCTAAGCCCGATCAACATAGCTCCCAACGGGACTATCTCACCTAAGCAATGTGGAATTGCTATTTTAAATCAACGGTACTTCTTCTCCCCGCGATGGCCGAGTATCCAATTGTGTTCATCCATTAGTCTGTATGTCACGTCTGTTTTGTCAGCATATACATACATACATCATGCATTTTTTATTTTTCATTCACATTTCATATTGCATCACTATCACTCTAGTCGGTCTTGTCCCCTAGTGGTAGAAGTCCTCTCAATCGAGTTGTCAGTTCTTGCCTCGTCAGGAAATACTGTGTCTGAACAACCTCGCTTCCAGTTTAATTCTGGAAAGAAGTTGGTCCTTGACCACTTTGATAACTTGAACCTCTGAAAAGCCAAAGAAAACTTTTAATAAACATCACTCTTCGCCATTGAAGATGATATCCTTGCTTTCCCGGATTAAGGAAAATCCACAGAGAAAGCCTCGTGATCAGAGATTCGGCAGCACGCCAGTTTTGCTCCGAAAAACCACTGATGAGAAGGTCATCGGCACCTCAAAATTGGATCCCATCATATGGCATTTCTCCGGGAAGATCCCGAGAAAAGTATGATGTAACCCCAAACGAAAACAGTCTCTCAAGAGACTCGCTTTCCCCAGTAGAATCGACAAATGGCGTCTCCAACAGAGAAGTTTGTGCAACTCTACAACTCAGACGACTGGGTTCCCCAGCGAGTCTGACATCAAACCTTTTTCCACTCAAATGGCATCTCCCCAGGAAAATTCGGTGAGAAGTTTGAAGGAAAACCGCTACACATAGCGTCCCTTGTCAGTAAAGTTTATTGACAAAAGAAACTAAGACCAGTTCCTTGGTAGGAAACCAGGATCGAGGGGAAGTTTAAATCAGAAACTAAGACCAGTTCCTTGGTAGGAAACCAGGATCGAGGGGAAGTTTAAATCAGAAACTAAGACTAGTTCCTTGGTTGGAAACCAAGAACGAGGGGAAGTTCATCTCAAAAGAAACTAAGACCAGTTCCTTGGTAGGAAACCAGGATCGAGGGGAAGTTTACCTTTTCTAAGCATCATTGCTTAGCTAAAGAAGATGAATGCGTAAGCTACCATTCATAACCACCATCAAAATTTCGGGTATTCCGATATTTAATCCTCTTGCACCCCGAATGCCCGAATCCCTTCGTCATTCACACCTTCGGGTCCAAGAAGATTAAATAGGGGCATCTGTAATACCCCAAATTTTGACCACTTAGATTTCCCATCATTGGGCAAATCACCAGTCTCCCCAAAGATGGGTGAGCACTCACTACAATCAAAATTAGGGTTCCAAGTCCTCTCTGAGCTTTAGACAAAGGCTCAATCAAGAAATGACTTGATTTTAAACTTGTCTAATCTCTCAAACATCCTCAAAGGATCAAAAGGACTCCCACTTCAAGGATTAAGCACAAGGTTGCTCCCTTCTAGGTGGATCAAGTCTCAAGATCGACAGTGTCACCAAATTAGGGTTTTGGTTGACCAGGGCCTCCAGATGGAAATTTTCATCTGGGCACAAGGCAATGATCCAAAACATAACCTAATATACTTCATGGAACCTCATGAACCCATGCATCAAGTCAATTTTGCCTCAAGGGATGCATTCATCCAAAATCAGGAATTAGGGTTTCTTGACCTAATTCACCCCTAAGTTGACTTTTGGGACAAACCATGAGCCAAGACCTCAAGAGATAATTTGAGGGTCTCTAATATACCATATTGATCCATTTGGAACAATGGATTGATCCAAGAAGTTTGAGCAACAAGTCTCAATTTTATCTGCACCACAATTAGGGTTCTAAGGGAAAAGTCAACTGTAACTTTGACTTTTGACCAGGACATGCTCCCAAACCCTAATACATGATTGAATATACCCCATGACACCCATGGAACATGCCCATCAAGTTTGATTTAGGTCAAGGACATGATTTCCTGAAGAATTGCACAGTTTGGAATTCATCTGATAAAAAGTCAACTGTGCACAAAAGTCAACTTTGACTTTTTGAGATTTTTCACCAAAATGGATTTTTAACCCTAAAATGATGTTAATGTATGATTTGAATCATCATTCATCAAGAAAAATCAAGAAAAGTGAGGTAACTTGTAAAAGGGGTAACCATAAAACTTAGAAATTTTTCTAAGTTAAAAATAAAATGGCAAGGGTACCAACTTTGAAGGACCATAACTCCTAAACCACAAGGCCATTTTTTCTCATCCAAAGATGGATTTGTAGCCCTCATTATCACCTACAAAAACTTCAACTACAAGTCATTCCAATTCATTAAGGATTTTGAGTTATGGAGTGATCAAAGTGGCTGAAAAGTGAAAAAGTCACTTTTTCCAACACTTAGTGAAATTTTCACTAAGTCAGATTTTGCCTCACTTTTTGCCAAATGTAGGGGGATTTTTCACTTGGAATCAAAAGAGATCAAAACCAAACTTGTTCAAACAGTTGGTGTATCATGCAAGAGCTTTCCAAAATGGCCAAGAACATTGCCAAATTCAACTTACACCATGAGATATGACATTGGCAAGTTGCCTTGCTGAAATCTGTCAAGGCAAGGCAGAATTTGCAACTTTGGTCGATTTGCCAAAATCAGACAAATTCAATTGCTCCTATCCACTTGGACACCTCAGAGGATTGAATCTAAAGGGGACAATCACTGAGCCAAGCCTCCAAAGTCCATGGAACAAGAAATAGCATGTTGAACCTAGAATGGCCAAAATAGGGACAAGACTTCAAATTTGGAATGAGGCATTCAATGGAACCATCAAGGTGGCATGGACTGAGCCATTCTCATCTGAAATCAGTCAAGACTTATCCAAGACCAAGGGGACCAAAGCTCTGTGCCCTAACCTCTAGTCAATGGCTAGAGGAGACTTGGATTTTCATTTGCCAACATTGGCCAAACCTACTTACCAGCTGCCATTCACTATTCCTTGCAAAACAAACTTGCTCTACTATAAATAGGGCTCAATTGTGGTCAGTTTGAGTACACCAAAGCCATCTAACAGATGCTTTCCTCAAAATCTCTTCTTTCACTCCAATTTTGCCTTCTAAGGCAAGTCACTATCGGGTTTTTAGTTTGAGAGCAATTCCAATCAAACCAATCACTCACACACCTCACATACATGACATATGAGCTGATCAAACACTTAGATTACTTCTGAAACATCAATTTCGCAAAATCACCAGCTGGTTGCTCAAGGTTTTAACCAAAGTGCAGCTGAGGTACCACAAAATGATCCAGCCAATTTCAATCAAGTCCAACCATCCAAACACAATCCATAGGGTGTAGGGAAACTGTTCAGATCATCACCACTCATCTGTAACACCTCCAAATCAAAAATCACTTTGAACTTGCTGTCACGACTTGGAGGTAAGCACATACTTGGTCATCTCTCAATCTATGCATATTTCCTCGCACAATAATTTGGCCATATGTTCATAATCATGCATGGAATGTTTTCCCTCAATTAATTGCATTGTTTGAATCGTGTATCAAAAATCCTAGCCTTCATGCAGAAATTAGGGTTCTTGAGGTCTCTTCGTGATTTCTTGTTGTATGTTTAATTTAAATGAAATTAAAGTACATAGACATGATCGTGAGGTTGAGACGAGCATAATTATATGTGGATTACATGATATGATTACGTATTCATGGAGATTGGATAGAAAATGCAAATCTGAGAAACCCAGAAAAACGCGCGTGTTCTTGCTTGTGTTCTTGGCGCCTTTTTTCCAAATTCAAATATTTGAATTTTGTGATTTTGTTTAATTGATTCAAAAATTAATTTCTCTCTGAATTTTAATGATTTTGAGTTGATTCTTTTTTTAATAATTCACAAAAATGTTAAAATATTTTATTTTAACAAAAAATCCCAAAAATATTATTTATTTCATATAATTGATATTTTTGCAAAGAATTAATATTTTAATTGTTTTTGACATTTTAAATATTTTTTCTACATTGATTTTGCAACTTTTAATGCTTTCTAATTATTTTGTAGGTCAATACTTAATTTTTGAAGCATTAATCCAAGATCACAATTTGTTTTCCATGTGTTAAACAATTTTTGATCATTTTAATTGAATTTTTATTCAATTAAATACATTTGGAAAACAAATTAGGGTTTTGGATTAATTCAACCCTCATAAATCATTTTCAAAACTCTTTGGGCCTCTTGAGAGAGTGTAAGACCCATCCCCCGTTGTACAAAAACTTTTTGGGCCTCATCCATTGTATAAGTCCCTCTGTACAAGTAAACGGCGCGATCGTCGCCTTTTTTTAAAATAAACCTGGGCCTACCCTCGAGTAGTAAGACCTATTTCTTTTTTTTAAACCTTTTTGGGCCTCTAATAGAGTGTAAGACCCAATCCTTTTTTTTGACCAAATCATTTTTGGGCCTCAGTATATTGTATAAGTCCCGATACCGTCAAAAACAAACGGCGCGATCGTCGCCTTTTCAAAATAACCCTTGGGCCTCTCCTTGAGCTATAAGACCCATTCAAAACATTTTGGGCCTCTATTAGAGTGTAAGACCCAATCCCCCTTTTAACCAAAACAATTTTGGGCCTCACTTATTGTATAAGTCCCTCTGCGTTAAAAGAAAACCTCGGCGCGATCGCCATTTTAAAGGAAAAATCATTTGGGCCTACCCTCGTGTTATAAGCCCCACTCTTTTTCTTTAAACCTTTTTGGGCCTCTTGAGAGAGTGTAAGACCCATCCCTTTGTACAGAAAACCTTTTTGGGCCCCAGTCACTTGTATAAGTCCCGCTGTACAAAGTCAAACAGTGCGCTCACTGATAAAACCCTGGGCCTCTCCTTGAGCTGTAAGCCCCAAATCTTTCTTTTTCAAAGCACTTTCTCCTTTGATTTTGAATATACTGTTGTTTTCAATCTTTCTTTGTTGAACAACTAACCAAACAGCATGGAAGCACTACAACCGAGTAAGTGGTTATCACTTTCGTTTACTGCTTTCATATTATAAACTGTATTGTGGGACTGCTCACTGTAAGTCTCCTTTCATAAACTCATATCTACTGTGTAATAATAGTATAGATATTTCGAGTTTCCCCGGCAACTACGTCTAGAACTAGGTGACGCCGTTTCACTTATTTGTAGAAATAGACGCCTAGATCCCCAATAGGAGCACCAGATACAGTCTTCTCTTCGGCTGTCCTCCTTAGGAATCGTCAAGAAGCTCTACTCCCCAAGATGAATGTATTCTCCGTGAATGGCATCTTTGAGTTTCTTCCCAATTCTCGAACTTTCTGACTTGATTTATTCCTTGTGGATAGCTTGCCTTGAATGTCTCGGGATTTGGGTACCCACTACGGTCATAATCTTGGACCTTAACTAAGGAACCCTCTTTAAAAGATAAAAATCGCTGGATAATAAACCTCGCACGTTTACCAGTGGTTTTTATCTTTAAAAGAGTTATCTCTCCTAATGGAAGGGAGATGATAGACCCACGGGCTTCCTAAAAGCATCGGCCTCCTCTTGGGCATTATTCAAGGACCCTACGGCTTCTTAGAAGTATTCACAGCCTCCTCTTAGGCTTCGTATAATGATCTCTTCCTTCGGGAATGATAGCCTCCTCTTGGGCTTCGTACAAGGACCCGTCGGCTTCTTAAAAGCTTCTAGCCTCCTCTTGGGCTTCGTACAAATTGTCCCGACGACCTCCTAGAGGTATAGGAACAGAACATAGTCATCCTCATAGAACAGTCCTTTCATAGAGTCTACTACTGTTTCTCAAAGCATAGTACAAAAGAAAAAAACTCTAGACACGGACAGTCTAACTTCCTTGAGTCTTAAAGACATTCTCAAGCACCCTTCGTTAAATAGGAAGGAAACCCGCAGACTCGGACAGTCTCGACACCCTTTGGATTTCCCGTTTCCTCAAAGAGAAGGATATATCCCTGATTCTCAAATCAAATCCCTGTGTACAGTGTTACTCATATAAGAACTGATTTTCTCTTTTAAAATCAGTATATTGGATTTGTCACTCAACTGAAACAGTTACAATAGCCTCCATCTCGGGCTTCATACGAGATACCAAAATTCTCCCCAGTGGAGTCAAACAACGTTTAGCCTCTCTCTCGGGCTTTGTACGAGACACATAAGAGACTCTCTCGTTGAGTCAATCACCCCTTTCGCCTCTATCTCGGGCTTTATACGAGATACAAAAAGGTTCTTATTGAGCCAAACAAACAACAGCCTCCATCTCGGGCTTCATACGAGATACAAAAAAAACTCCCTTGTTGAGTATAAAAGATTCTCCCATTGAGTCCACCCTTTTAGCCTCTCTCTCGGGCTTCGTACAGGACACAAAATAGCCTCCTCTTAGGCTTTGTATAATGATTTTCCCAGCGGAAATTAGCCTCCTCTTAGGCTTTGTATAAGAAAACCACTGGTTAATCCAATTAACCTTTTAGCATCAAAGCTGTGCCTCGTTCACAGTACACAAACATCAACAACTCATTTCCCTTCATCTAATCGCTGTAAGCGGCAAGCCTCTGGATTATCTACATCCATGCCACTGTCCCTCTTTTAGCATGAGAAATTCCTAAGGAAAGATGGCATTGCTCTACACTGAGTTAAAGTCTTCTCCTTCAGGTTAAAACCCTTTCTTCGGAAATTATGGCATTGCTCGGATCCGCGTATCCCAGTTAAAGTAATTCTCCTTCTCCCCTCTTTAGAGATGACAAATTCTCTCTAAAGTCGAGGTCTTTTCAGCTTCACGTCTTGGGCTTTGAACAAGACACAAATAGACCTTTCAGCTTCACATCTTGGGCTTTGAACAAGATACAAACCACCTTTCGCTTCACGTCTTGGGCTTTGAACAAGACACCAAAAACACCCATTTCCTCCCATAGAATAGGAGGAACTACGAATGCTCTGATTTCCCTGTTTCGGTAAACGGGAATACGTAGGCATAAGATCGAAAGAAAAGATCTTAGCGAGCGCAATCAACAAAAAACCCAAATCCCATATCTCCATCAATCAAAAGCAGTAATTCAAAAGCATCAGTCCTAACATCCTAATCCTTGTTCCCCGCTAGAAGGTCCTAGAAAGAAAGAAAACCGTATTGGCGAAAATACAAATAACAAGTACAAAGGCCCCCCACATTGATAGCATCCGTAACCTAACAGACCGCTGTTTAAACTCAGTATGCAAGCAGGGTTAATTGGAGACATCTATTTCCCTTCCTTATTCAACTCACAATAGGATAAAAAATGAATCGACCTGTAGTTTAAGCTCAAACCGCAGAGAGCGACCAGCGCTTAAGAACCGCGTCCAAAATCGCTCGCTACAAGCCTCCACTGAGGTTGATGGTCGACCTCGTCGCCATCACTTATCTTAAGTGTATACTCAATCTTTCCACATGCGGCATCACACGCATTCCCATTAGCAGAAAAATAAACATGTATAGCAATTAGGAAAAGCAGTATATATATTTGTCCTAAACATCCTAGACCTTTAAAGCTATGAATCCTAAGTTCCTGACAGAAATGGGTTACCCGGCGGAAGCCCCAATCTGTGGTATTCATACAAGTAAAGAGAAAAAAGGTTAGAAGGGCCCCACGGTGGGCGTCACTTTTCTGTAGCGAGCGATTTTGGACGCGGTTCTTAAGCGCGGTCGCTCTTTGGAGTCAGTTTACTACAGGTCGATTCATTTTTTATCCTATTAAAGCTGATGAAGGAAGGGAAATAGATGTCTCCAATTAACCCTGCTTGCATACTGAGTTTAAACAGCGGTCTGTTAGGTTACGAATGCGATCAATGTGGTGGGGCCTTTCTTGTGTTATTTTGACAGAATGGCGAGTTTCTGGCGGGGAACAAGGATTAGGATGTTTGGACTGATGCTTTTTGATAGATACATGAGAGTATGGGATTTTGGGTTTTTGTTTAGTGTGCTCGCTAAGATTTTTTCTTTCAATCTTATGCCTACGTATTCCCGTTTATCCAAACAGGGAAATCAGAGCGTTCATAGTTCCTCCTATTCTATGGGAGGAAATGGGTGTTTTTGGTGTCTTGTTCAAAGCCCAAGACGTGAAGCGAAAGGTGATTTGTATCTTGTTCAAAGCCCAAGATGTGAAGCTGAAGGGTCTATTTGTATCTTGTTCAAAGCCCAAGATATGAAGCTAAAGGTTTGACTTTAGAGAGAATTGGTCATCTCTAAAGAGGGGTTTGTATGTCATAACTGTTTATAAAGGAGAATTACTTTAACCGGGATTTGTGAATCCGGCAATGCCATAATTTCCTTTATAGGGGATTTCCAACCTGAAGGAGAAGACTTTAACTCAGTGTAGAGCAATGCCATCTTTCCTTAGGAATTTCTCATGCTAAAAGAGGGACAGTGACATGGATGTAAATAATCCAGAGGCTTGCCGCTTATAGCGATTAGATGAAGGGGAAAGAGTTGTTGATGTTTGTGTACTGTGAATAAGGCACAGTTTTGATGCTAGAAGATTAATTGGATCAACCAGTGGTTTTCTTATACAAAGCCTAAGAGGAGGCTAGTGGCCCAACAAGAGGGTGTTTTTATGTGTCTCGTACGAAGCCCGAGAGAGAGGCTAAAGGTTTGACTCAACAAGAGAGTCTTTTATACTCCACAAGAGAGTGTTTTTGTATCTCGTACAAAGCCCGAGATAGAGGCTAAAAGAGGTTAACTCGACGATGGAGTCTTTTGGTATCTCGTATAAAGCCCGAGATAAAGGCTATTTGACTCAACAAGAGAGTTTTTTTGTATCTCGTACGAAGCCCGAGATGGAGGCTAAAATTTGTTTGGCTTAATAAGAACCTTTTTGTATCTCGTATAAAGCCCGAGATGGAGGCTAAACGTTGTTTGACTCCGCTGGGGAGAATCATTGTACAAAGCCCAAGAGGAGGCTGTGGTGACTGTTTCAGTTGAGTGACAGGTATAGTATACTGATTTTGAAAGAGAAAATCAGTTCTTATACGAGCAACGCTGTACTCAAGGATTTGATTCAAGGATCCGGGTTATTCCTGTTCTTCAAGGAAACGGAAAATCCGAAGGGTATTGAGACTGTCAGAGTCTACGGGTTTTCTTCCTATTTAATAAAGGGGTCACTTGAGAATGTCTTTGAGACTCAAGGAGATTAGACTGTCCAAGTCTAGAGTTTCATCTTTTGTACTATGCTTTGAGAAACAGTAGTAGACTCTTGAAAAGACTATTCTATGGAGATGATTAAGTTCTGTTCCTATACCTTTAGGAGGTCGTCGGGACAATTTGTACGAAGCCCAAGAGGAGGCTGGAAACTTTTAAGAAGCCGAGAGGTCCTTGTACGAAGCCCAAGAGAAGGCTATCATTCCCGGAGGAAGATATCATTATATGAAGCCTAAGAGGAGGCTGTGAATACTTCTAAGAAGCCGACGGGTCCTTGTACTAAGCCCAAGAGGAGGCGAGGGTGCTTTTAGGAAGCCTGTGGGTCCTTGTACGATGCCCAAGAAGAGGCCGATGCTTTTAAGAAGCCCGTGGGTCCCCAAACCCCAAAAAATTCAAGGCAAGCTATTCACAAGGAATAGATCAAGTCAGGAAAGTTCGAGAATTTGGAAGAAACTCAAAGATGCCATTCACGGAGAATACATTCATCTCTGGGAGTAGAGTTTCTTGACAATTCCTAATGAGGACAGCCGAAGAGAAGACTGTATCTGGTGATCCTATTGGGGATCTAGTTGTCTATTTCTACGAATGAATGAAACGGCGTCACCTAGTTCTAGACGTAGTTGCCGGGGAACTCTAAATATCTATACTATTATTACACAGTTGATATGAGTTTATGAAAGAAGACTTACAATGAAACAGCCCCACAATACAGTTATATGTATATGAAAGCGGTAAATGAAAGCAATAACCACTTACTCGGTTGTAGAGCTTCCATGCTGTTTGATTAGTTGTTCAACAAAGAAAGATTGAAAACAACAGTATATTCAAAATCAAAGGAGAAAGTGCTTTGAAAAAGAAAGATTTGGGGCTTACAGCTCAAGGAGAGACCCAGGGTTTTATCAGTGAGCGCACTGTTTGAATTTGTACAGAGGGACTTATACAAGTGACTGTAGCCCAAACAAGGTTTTCTGTACAAAGGGATGGGTCTTACACTCTCTCAAGAGGCCCAAAGAGTTTTAAGGAAGGAAATGGGTCTTACTACTCGAGGGTAGGCCCAGTTGACTTTTCGTTAAAAATGGCGATCGCGCCGAGGTTTTCTTTTAACGTGAAGGGGCTTATACAATATCTGAGGCCCAAAATGTTTTGGTTAAAAGGGGATTGGGTCTTACACTCTATTAGAGGCCCAAATGAGTTTTAAGAAAAGAAATGGGTCTTACTACTCGAGGGTAGGCCCAGGTTTGTTTTGAAAAGGCGACGATCGCGCCGTTTGTTTTTACGGTATCGGGACTTATACAATATACTGAGGCCCAAAAATGATTTGGTCAAAAAAGGATTGGGTCTTACACTCTATTAGAGGCCCAAAGAGTTTAAAAATGATTTATGAGGGTTGAATTAATCCAAAAACCCTAATTTGTTTTCAAAATGTGTTTTAATTGAATAAAAATTCAATTAAAATGATCAAAATTGTGTAACATATGGAAAACAAATTGTGATCTTGGATTAATGCTTCAAAAATTAAGTATTGACCTACAAAATAATTAGAAAGCATTAAAAGTTGCAAAATCAAGGTGGAAAAAATATTTTAAATGTTAAAAACAATTAAAACATTAATTCTTTGGAAAAATATCAATTATACAAAATAAATAATATTTTTTGGGATTTTTTGGGAAAATAAAATATTTTAACATTTTTGTGAATTATTAAAAAAAGAATCAACTCAAAATCATTAAAACTCATAGAGAAATTAATTTTTGAATCAATTAAATAAAATCACAAAATTCAAATATTCAAATATTGGAAAATGGCGCCAAGAACAAAGGCAAGAACACGCGCGTTTTTCAGTTTTGCCCAGATTTGCATTTTCTCTCGAAATCTCACTGAATACTTAATCATATCATGCAATCCACATACCAATCAACTCGTTTCAACCTCACGATCATGTCTATGGTATTTAATTTCATTTAAATTAAACATATAACAAGAAATCATGAAAAATCCTCAAGAACCCTAATTTCTGCATGAAGGCTAGGATTTTTGATACACGATTCAAACAATGCAATTAATTGAGGGAAAACATTCCATGCATGATTATGAACATATGGCCAAATTATTGTGCAGCAAAAATTGCATGGATCATAGAGTTAGAAGAGCTCATGCTTACCACTTGCAGCTGGTGATCGTGATTTGTGTTGGAGGTGTTACAGCTAGGTTCCAATGATCTGGATAGCTTCCATAGGTGCCATGGAGTGTGTATGAATGCTTGGAATGGATTGAAATGGTTTGGAGTTGAAGATGGTACCTCAACTGCAAAACTGTCAAGAACTTGAGCAATTGGCTGGTGATTTTGTGAAATCTGTGTTCTAGATGTTATGTGAGTGTTTGGATCACTTCGATATGATGTATATGAGGTGTGTGTGTGTGTGTGATTGGTTTGATTGGAAAAGCTCTCAAACTCAAAACCCGATAGTGACTTGCCTTAGAAGGCAAAATTGGAGTGAAAGAAGAGATTTTGAGGAAAGCATCTGTTTGATGGCTTTGGTGTACTTAAACTGATCAAAATTGAGCTCTATTTATAGTAGAGCAAGTTTGTTTTGCAAGGAATAGTGAATGGCAACTGCTGAGTAGGTTTGGCCAATGTTGGCAAATGAAAATCCAAGTCTCCTCTAGCCATTGACTAGAGGTTAGGGCACAGGCTGCTGGTTCCCTTGGTCTTGGATAAGTCTTGACTGAATTCAATTGAGAATGGCTCAGTCCATGCCACCCTGATGCTTCCATTGAATGCTCCAATCCAAAATTGGAGTCTTGTCCCTATTTTGGCAATTCTAGGTTCAACATGCTATTTCTTGTTCCAAAGACTTTATAGGCTTGGCTCAGTGATTGTCCCCTTTAGATTCAATCCTCAGAGGTGTCCAAGTGAATAGGAGCATTTGGATTTGGCTGATTTTGGGAAATCGACCAAAAGTGCAAAATCTGCCTTGCCTAGTGAGATTTCAGCAAGGCAACTTGCCAATGTCATATCTCATGACTCAAATTGAATTTGGTAATGTTCTTGGCCATTTTGGAAAGCCCTTACATGATACAACAACTGTTTGAACATGTTTGGTTTTGATCTCTTTTGAATCCAAGTGAAAAATCCCCCTACATTTGGCAAAAAGTAGGGTAAAATCTGACTTAGTGAAATTTTCACTAAGTGTTGGAACAAAGTGACTTTTCTTGATTTTGATCACTCCATAACTCAAAATCCATGAGGAATTTGGACATAGGTCAGTATGAAGCTTTTGTAGAGGGCAATGAGATCTACAAATCAAGCTTTGAATGGGGAACAATGGCCTTGTGATTTAGGAGTTATGGTCCTCCAAAGTTGGCACATTAGTGTCACTTTTTCCATAACTTAGAAATTTTTCTAAGTTTTTATGGTTACCCCTTTTACAAGTTATCCCACTTTCTTTGATTTTTCTTGATGAATGATGATTCAAATCATACATTAACATCATTTTAGGGTTAAAAATCCATTTTGGTGAAAAATCTCAAAAAGTCAAAGTTGACTTTTGTGCACAGTTGACTTTTATCAGATGAATTCCAAACTGTGCAATTCTTCATGAAATCATGTCCTTGACCTAAATCAAACTTGATGGACATGTTCCATGGGTGTCATAGGGTATATTGAATCATGTCTTAGGGTTTGGTAGCATGTCCTAGTCAAAAGTCAAAGTTACAGTTGACTTTCCTCGCGAAACCCTAATTGTGGTGCAGATGAAATTGAAACTTGTTGCTCAAGCTTCTTGGATTAATCCATTGTTCCAAATGGATCAATATAGTTCATTAGAGACCCTCAAACCCTCTCTTGAGGTCTTGGCTCATGATTTGCCCTAAAAGTCAACTTAGGGGTGAATTAGGTCAAGAAATCCTAATTCCTGATTTTTGATGAATGCATCCCCTGAGGCAAAATTGACTTGATGGTTGGATCCATGAGGTTCCATGGAGTATATTAGGTTGGGTTTTGGATCCCTGGCTCATGCCCAGAGGAAAATTTCCCTTTGGAGGCCCTGATCGACCAAAACCCTAATTTGGTGATACTGGCGATCTTGAGGCTTGATCCACCTAGAAGGGAGCAGCTTTGTGCTTAATCCTTGGAGTGGGAGTCCTTTTTTATCCTTTGTGTATGTTTGAGAGGTTTATACAAGTTGAAGATCATGTCATTCCTTGATTGATCCTATGTCTAAGGCTCTGAGAGGGCTTGAAACCCTAATTTTGATTGTAGTGGATGCTCACCCATCTTTGGGGAGACTGATGAAATATAATGGTTCCTCCATATTGTGATGATGATTTGCACAGTAATGGGAAATCTTAGTGGTCAAAATTTGGGGTATGACACTAAGGCTAGGTTATAAAAGGGAAAGCAAGTCTCGATCGCACGACGGCGTGAAAAAAGGGAATGATGGACATGGCTATCCTAAATGACGCGGCGGTCAACTATAGGGTCCTTTCCTTTGGAGTGAGGTAATCATAAAAGAATAGGCATCACAGATCAGGTATTAATCACAGTCTAGAGCAAAAACAATCAAACTCATAATGAATTTCAGGAATTGGTTAAAGCAAAAATGTCAAGATAAAGTTAAAGTTAATTAAAAGTCTAAATAAACAAAATCTAAATAAGTTAATATGGACTAAAATCTAATTAAAAGACTAACTAGCTAATTCTAAAACTAACATAAATTCTAATTAAACTAGTTAAATAACTAAACCAAATCCTAACTTAACTATCTAAACTAATTTTTTTTAATTAACTAAATAACTAAACTAAATAAAAACCAAATAGAAACTAAATAATAAAATCTAAAATTAAATTCTAAAAAAGGTTGAATAATTTCTAAACAACATTATTTACTAAGGCTAAACTTAATTGATTGAAACAACTAACTAAACTTAAAATCACTAAGTTTAAAAAAACTAGCTAAAATACTAAATTAAACTCTTTAAAGGAAAAAAGAAAAGAAAAAGAAGAAACAGGCTGTGACTTTAGGGGTGCAGAGAAAAGAACAGATGAGCTTTGATCATAAGGGGGCGCAGCAGCCCAATCTTCACCAAAACGGGTCGGTTTGACCCAGTTCCCCACAAAACATAAGGGTTACTGGAAACCTTGAATGTACACGGCTAGAAATCCTCATTATATTCCAAACGTTCAAAACAAATGTGAAGAGAAGAAAAGAAGAGGCACGATGAAAAGAAATACGCTGTGAACAAGCACACACGAGAAAAATGATATGCTTCCTCTTCTCTCGTGCGGGTTCGCTCGATCTCACTCTCTTCTTGCAAACAACAGCAACGACAACACAGGGTTTCGCTCGCACCTCCGTCTCAAATCTTGCTTCACGTTTTGGATTCGTAGCTTCGGTGTCGCCGCATTCTGGATTCACGATTAACACAATATACAACACAAAGGATTGGGTCAGAAAGGTTTACCTTGAAATGTAGTCAGGTTCTCTTTCGCTTCCGCTTCGCATCCCGTTCGAATCTCGCCCAAGTTTCGGTCTCGGTGCTCTCTCGACTTCCCTTTCTTCAATTGGTCTGAGTCTTTTTCTTCTTTTTCTGGTTGGTGCGTGTTTGGTTATAGGATTGGAAGATTGGGTTGTTGGTGAAGGTTTAGTTATGGAGAAGTGGCTGAAGGTTGAAGAGGAATTTTGAAGCAGTGGTTGAAGATGATGGCGCGGTTGTTACGAAGTGAAAGGGATGATGAAATATTGAAAGTGTGAAGGTTGGGTCTTATTCCGTTCTTGGATTTGAGTGGGTTTAAATGTTGAAGAAGAAAAGTGTTGGATTGAGTGTTGTTGGTTTGTGGTTATTGCCCGGTCCGAAGATAGAAGTTTCATAAGGTTATTAGAGGGTGGATTGAAGCTTTGAGAATTGGGTCTCTGTTTGAGTGTAGGTTTCGGTTTGCAGAAAAAGAGATTGAAGCGTCCTGTTGTGTTTGAATTGATTGGAGTTATTGATGGTTCAGGAGTGGATGTTGGTTGGAGTGGTGAAGGGTACGACGGTTTTGGAGAGAATTCTGGATTTAGTGTGGCTGTAGCAGCAGGTTTTATGGGTTAAGTCTGCAGCAAAAGAGATTAAGATCAAAAGGGTTGATGTGTGAAGAGGTTTGCACAATGGTCCCTTATTTTACAGCATGTGTATCAACCTGTAAAGCACAAAGTGGTTGTACTTTTGGAACCTCCTATACGCAGGTTTTGTGGACAAAGTGGTTGGGAATGATGAGAAAAACTCAGTATGGCTTGCGCAGAGTGGGCAGAAAGTGTGGGATTTGGAGTGATATGGACTTATTGGATTTGTGTTGGTATCAGACAAAAGAAAAAAAGGATTAAAAACAAAGACAAGAATTAAACAAAAATTAAATAGATTAAAATTAAGTTGAATTAAACTAATAATTAAAAATAAAAACTAAACTTAAATTACAATTCAAATTAAAAATTAAAAATAGAACTAAAAGTAAACTAAATTAAAATAATTCTAATTAAACTAAAATAAAAGTAAAAAGTTAAAATAAAGTTAAAATTAAATTAAGTTAAAACCATAATTAAAAATGAACTAAATTAAATATAAACTAAATAAAAAGATAAACTAAATTGAAATTAAGCTAAGCTAAAAAACTATATTATATCCTAAACTAAAACAAAATTAACCAAATTAGTTCTAAATAATTCTTAAGATAATAAGAACAAATTTTAAAATGGAATGATAAAATTGACAGAAGGTGCATGATTAATGACCAATGAAATATTTAACTAAAAATGCAAAAATTGTTGACTTAGAATGATATGCAAAAAAACTCGAGGAATCTAAGGGTAAAATTTGGGGTACAACACCCAAGAACCACAATGCTGTCCCACCAGAAAAAAAACATATGACAACATAAAGTTAAGATATTAGGTCTGACATCACAAAGAAACACAAGCTACATGAGAACATGTAAGCTCTGTACAAACTGCAATCTTGCAGCAGCAAAACAGACAGGTACACCACTCCCCCTGTCACACATAATCAGTTTTCCCCCTGAAGGAAAAAAACATTAAAAAAACATAAATGCTTCAAGTTCTCCGAAAGATCAGTAACAGCCACCTCAATCTCACTCCCTACTGAAGACTACAACCTACTGCAGAGAATAACAACTTCTCCCCGACACATCTTTTCAGCAGCAACAAGCAGGCATGACAGATTATCATGCTCCCCCTAAATAGTTGCACAAGTTCATCAACAAAAACACAACTACTCTTCCTAAGCAGTAGTACACACATGACATAAAGTCACGACATCTGATCTAACATCAGAAACAACAAACAAAAAACAACAATTTACTCCCCTTTTTTAGCCAAAAATTGACAAAATATAGAGTAAATGTGAACATAAATGGAATCACACATAGTGGAAGCACAACATAACAAAATGCATACAACACCAGTTCAGTGGAAAAAAACCAAATGGATACAAAAACATGCACGCAGCCATAACATAAATGGAAGCACACATAGTTCATGACCTTGTCCAGTAATACACCAAAAGGCCCAAAAATGCATACATAAACCAAACAAATACAAAAAGGTACATTCCCAAACAGTACAAAACAAACTTCAGCTTGCTCTAATCATCAGAGCTCTCATCTTCACTACTGGGGTCTTGACCATCATTGCTTTCCTCTTCAACCAATTTTCCCTTGAACCTTCCTCAAACAAAGCTTTAATAAGTCCCTCCAGCTTGATTTTTGTAGTAGTACAACTCCTTATAGTTGCTTCCAATTCTTTGCACGTTTCCTTCAACTCAAACAGTAAACTCCCTTTGGATGCTACAACAGCTGCTATGTCAGACGTTCTGACAATGTCAGGGACATGTGTGCCTTCAAACAATTTGTAGTGTAAGGATAGGGGCACTTCCGTTTTACAGGTTGTATCAGTACTTGTTAAAATACCAGGATACTGACTTAAGATAATTCCACAGATCAGAGAAGGAAAAGCAATTGGCAGTTTGACAGCAAAAGTGCTTGCATGCATCATTGTTTGATCAAATACATAAGAACCAAAATCAAATGGTGTCTTTGTGCCAACAATATAGATAAATCTACCCAAGCCAGCAGCAATGGTGGAAGAGTGATTTGTAGGTACCCAATTTGCAGCTCCAATTTTGTGCAGTACAACATACTTGACACATAGATTTCCTACAAACAATTTTCCCTTTCTAGGCCAGCTCTTTACCTGATTAGCAGTGATTTCCTTGCAAACTATATTGTCACTAACTTCCACTTCAGCTTGTGTTTCCTCACTTCTACACATGAATTTATTGATGATTTCCGGAGAAAATTCAACACACCTACCCCTAACATATACTTTTCTGTATTCGTTACTTCTCTTGTCATCACAGTCAGTAGGTATGTTCACTATAAATTCCTTTACCACCATCTCATAGAACTTCCCCAACCCAACCACACTTCTCATCAATCCAGCATGTTCAATGAGACGCATTACCTCCTTGAGCTCAAGAGCATCCTTACCAAGTTTTCTTTCAAGTGTTGTCCTCCTCTAACTGACATACCTCCATTTTTTAACGCTCTCCACAAAGTAAAAAGAAATGTTATCAATGGCCACTTCAGGAACATTTGCAGGTACCTTCTTTCTTGCAACAACCTTTCTGCTAGAAGCCACAATGTCCTGGACATCTGGTTCAACATGCATTTCAACCTCAGAGTCACTTAAAGGAGTTTTCTTCCTTTTCAGAGAATTATTCTTTGGGCCAGGGGACACCACCTTGCTCCAACTTTTCTCAGGTCCTACACTTGGTTTTCTCTTAGAGTGCTTATGTTGTCTGCTAGTTGACACATCAGTCTCTCCTTTCTTTCTTTTTATCTTCTTAGTGAGACTTGCAACTAAAGTCTCATCATCTGAACTTAGATTAATAGTTGCATGAGTCCTTGGTTAATAGTTATTTTCCTTGTCAGATAGACCTTTCTTACCATCAAACATCACTATTTCTTTGCTTGTCCCACCTTGACTTTGGGTAATAACTACTTCTTGATCATGCTATTTAGGAACACTAAAGGACACAATTCTTGCAGCCATCTCACTTCGATGACGACTAGTAGGATTGCCTTTATGTTGATCAGTAGGGTCGCTTAGTTTAGTCTCACATTAAGCTTTTTCCAGAACACTAGCCACAAACTTGCGGAGCTTCCTATTAGTGTTTATCTTTTTAGCCTCACTTCTAGTAGGGTTTCCATGTTCATTCTGGTCCAAGGATGTCTCAACATCTACCTCAACATTGGATCCATAGTCAACAGTCACAGACTTGGATACATTATTTTCTCTGACTTCCAATTTGTCCAGATCAACTTTGTTCCTGATTTCTTCATTACTAGCAGCCTCAATAATATTCTTATTGACTTCAGGAATGGGGAGTTCAATTCCAGCCTCATCACTGACTATCTTAGGGTTAGACTCTAAAGATCCCTGACTAGTAGGGAGAGGATCAAGGTACAAAATTTTCATAGACAGAGGTTTCTTTGTACTAGAGACTGCAGATTTCCCAGAGCTACAAAGTCTTTGACCACTTTTTGAAGTAGAATAGTCTTTACTAACCTTAGAAGTTTTCGCTTTCTTACTGCTAGAGGATTTGGTACTTTCTTGAGGATGAACAACAAAGAGATGGAGAACATCAGTAATGACATCTGGAGAGAAGGCCTCAGTTGTTGAAGGTGAAACCCTAGTCTTTGTTGGGGTTTCCATATTCTTTTCTTCAAAACTCTTACTAGGTGTAAAGACGGAAATGTTAGACATTATGGAGTCAAACTGCATGTTGAGGTAATAGGAGATGAACACTTTGTTTTGGCAAGAGATATGAATAGTGGATTAGTTGTAAGGAGATTTTACGTGATTATGAGAAGTATGGCAAGGAAGTAAGGATTTACAACGAGAATCGTGTCGTATCAATTGAAGAGAGAAAAAATCATTTTTAAGACCACACACTAATAATTTCCTTAACTACTCATAAAAATAACCTTTTTGTTTGACCCTGATTCTTTTGGTTTGATTGAGATATCCCAGCACCAGGTTCAACATCATGTTTTTCTTCTCAGCTCTCAGTCTAAATATATCTCTATTGTCTTCCTTCGTTCCCTTGCAAGAAGCGACAAACTTGGTGACACAAGGCTTGTTGTCATCCACATATCTAGCCCACTCAGTATCAGCGTACCTGTTGACTTGAGAAAAGTCTTTTGGAGACATGTGAGCTAATAGACTAAGAACTACGCCATCAGCACCAACCCTCATTTCTCCTTTACTTCTTACATGATTATCTTTAGTCTTAGACCAGTGTTTAGAGTATCCATACAATTTATAGCAAAAAGGTTTTATGTGACCAAACCTTCCACAATAATGACATCTCCAAGGCTGGAGCTTGCCTCTGGTGTGAGTTCTATGAGGTCTGGTAGGATGTTGTAACATTTGGTTGGACGCATCATTTTTTAACAGCAATGGTTTTTCTTTGTTTTTTTTCAGCCCGATAGTTAAAACCTATATTCGTGAAAACCTTACCCTCTCTTCCAACTTGGAGAGTTTCATTCACAACACCAGATCCATTGTTCATCATTATGAAGTTTGTCATACTTTCTACCTTATGAGTTAGAAGATTTACCTCATTTTGAAGATCAGATATGGTATTTAGAAGGCTCTTTTTTCTTCCTGAAGATGTGCTATAAAATCCTTCTGCTTTACTCCTAACTTGATCATTTATTCACTTCTTACATAGAGATCCTTGATTGAGGCAGCTAGTTCTTCATAGGTAATTTCTTCATTACACACGTCTCTATCTGAGTTGCATCTACCAAAGAGAGCAGTAACATTTTTGCCAATTTTTTCATTACTATCTTCAGATCCTGAACATTTAGATTTATTGTGGATGACTTTGTTTGGATTTTTTTTCCTTTTCTATTTTAATCTTCTTCTGAAGTCCACTACTGATGTCAGATGCAGTGTTCTTGACTTCTGTTTTAACTTTCTCATTCATATTTTCCAGAATCTTATTGAATTTCTTTCCAAGTAACACAATGGCTTTAGAAATCTCTTCTTAAGTGATTTTGGAAGTTACAACTATATTCTTGCTCTTTTATCTAGATCTGTTACTTATAGTCAATTCAAAAGTTTGAAGATACCCAATGAGCTCATCTATTCTTAGCTTGCCTATGTCCTGGGCTTCTTCCATTACTGTGACCTTCATGTCAAATCTCTCGGGAAGAGACCTAAGAATATTCCTCATCAACTTCTCCTCTGATATCTTTTCTCCCAAGGAACTAAAAGCATTGGCTATTTCAAGCACATTCATTTGGAAGTCATGAATACTTTCATCTTCTCTCATCTTCATATTCTCAAATTTAGTAGTAAGAAGCTGAAGTCTAGACATCATCACCTTGGATGTTCCTTAATGAGTTGTCTTGAGAATTTCCCAAGCATCCTTAGCCACAGTACAAGTGTTGATTAGCCTAAACATGTTCTTTTCAACTCCATTGAACAAGGCATTCAAGGCTTTGGAGTTTCCAAAAGATGTCTCATCTTCCTCCTTGGTCTAATCTTCTTCTGGTTTCAAGGTTTCTTTCTCATTTTTATCTTTAATCACAAGGTGCTCCTAACCCTTGATGATAGCCTTCCAAGTTCTATTATCCATAGGTTTCAAGAAGGTTACCATACATTCCTTCCAATCGTCATAATTAGTGCCATCTAAGACTGGAGGCATATTGACATTTCCTCCTCCTTCCTTGTCCATAGTACTAGAATACAAACTCCCTGGAGCTCACCCAAATAAAAGAACAGGGTGACCTGCTCTGATGCCAATTGAATTCTGGCACGCAGATACCAGATGTTGAGACAGATGTCACAACACTGGGATCAAAACACAGCCTGAACACACGACAATCAAAAACTATAAATTGCAGAAAATAAAAAACACAAAAATTGTTAACCCAGTTCGGTGCAACTCACCTACATCTGCGGGCTACCAAGCCAGGAAAGAAATCCACTATTAGTAGTATTAATTCGAAGCTAAACAATCCCAGTTTACAACTCCTCACTTAATCCCTACCCATTGCAACTTCTACCTAGAAATCACCATCTAGATATGAGAATCCCCTCTCACTTCCTAAATCGCCTCAGTGATATCAAACAATCACAAGATCACACTACCAAAACAATACTCGGTTTTGCTTAAAGTCTTCAACCAAGAACAATACACTCTTTGCTTAAAAGCTTAGAGTGAACAATGAACAATCAGTCAAACCCAATGCATCAAAAGATACATGAGTGACATACAATTAACAAACGAAGACCCTAGGGACCAACCAAAACAACGGCTAATCCTTATTCTCTAAATTCTCACAATATGCTCTCTTGTTTCCAATAGGGGTTTTCTTCTCTTTAAATAGCCTTCAGACCTACTGGACTTGGGCTTCTTGAGGCGCACAAATAGCAGCAATAAGTATAAACTGGCTGTAAATCAACCGTCATAAAAATAGGAGAAAAATACAAACTTTCCTAAAAAGGCTCAAGGATCCTTTTTATGAAAATTAATAGAATCTGCAATAACAGAAATTCCCACAATATTTTACCATAACAGTCACCCACGTGTGCATCATAACACACTCAAAATTCACACTAAAATTACCAAAATCGTCATGCCCTAACTATCTGGTATAACATGTCCCAACATCATATAAAACATGATGTCTGATTGATATGGCAGAATATCTGGTTCAACATCAGCATGTTATTTGGCCAAAATGTAGCCAATCCAAAAACCACAGGACTTACACTCTCTTTCTCTTTTCCGCTTATTATTATTAGAAACTCTTCTTCAAATAAATCTATCTTCTTCAAGTATTTAGTCTATCGGCTTCAACAATGGCTTCCAAAGCAAAAATCACCAAAGAATCCAAGGAATATCTTCTTTTAGCTAACAAGCTCCAATCTTCTATTCTTGCTGGGAATCACGAGTATGTTCTAGAACCACCAAATAAAAAAGAAAAGATTTGAATCTTCAAATCTCATGTACTAATCCCCTATTCCATTTCTGGTAAAACACATGCACTTATGGATTCAATGCATGACCCCTCAGTAGATATTACTAAGCTTATGGACTTTTTTTTTACTCTTATCACCAAACCAAACCCATATTTAGCATTAAGGAACCCTTAAACTTAGAGTACATGACTACAACTCTGCATGTTTTTTGTTCAACCCCTCCCCCCGAAAGGAATGAGGATTACATCCTTTGGCTGAATAAAATTGAAGCGAAAATGAGTGATACCTGGAAGTCCAAAGGAATTTATGACCTAATTCAACTATCAAGGGCTAATCCTCTTTATTGCCAAAATATGTTTGCCGCGTCTTTGTACTTCTGGGAAAGTACCACCAACACATTCCAACTCCCCCGTGGGATGGTCACACCCACTCTCTTTGACATAGCGATCATCATTGGCCTTCACCCAACTGATGAAAGTTTCGATCCTAATAGGAGTGATGAGGATACCCTAAATTTCAACACAAACCGTGCCAGCTTTGGCAAATACATTGAAGACCATCATGTCACTGATACCGACGAAGTGTATTATGGAGAACACATCGCTTTCTTAGCTTTGCGGTTATCGAGATGTATCTTTTGCTGCATATCCATGAAGGTAGCTAAGAGGTACTTGACCCTGCCTAACCAATTACCTGAGGGTCATGATAGTTACCTTAGAAAATTGATATTAGGATCTCTCTATGAATACTTAGGGTTAGCCACCAAAGCTCTAAAAACCTCAAACCCAACGACAACCTACTGTTGGCTCGACCATATTGCTTGCTCTAGCTTTGGATGAACGCCATGTTTAAACTTTCCCTAGATGTCGAAAAACCCAACGATGCTAACGAAACCATTAATAATAAGCATGTCAAAGGTATTCGACTTTCTCAAATAACCCTAGTTGACAAAAATAGATTAGATCAAGAAGCTTTTTCGTCTTATTTCCTGATGTTCTCAAAACTCCTTAACTTCCCTCCCACAACGGCTCCTTTCATCAATAGAACTCACAAGCCTGAGTGGTTCACCATATAGTTCCCTGCTACTGGCGAACAGGGGGCTGAATCGAAGAAAGTATGGGAAGCTTTCCTTACTCCAAAGTTTTTTTCGACAAGACTTGGGATCTCCAAAGGAAACGTGAAGATATTATGCCATCAATCCAATTTGGTGTCATTCCAATTTGGAATTAGTCAAATTGTGCCCAAGCCCTTTTTAATCACAAAAGTGAACTCTTCCTTTGCAGTGTTGACTACTTAGAGGATGAATACCTTCATCGTCTTGCTTGACATGTCGCTGACTGTGATGTTCTCACACCATTTTATTTTCAACCAACATTTTATTGCACCAAAGAATTCAACACTTGGTGGAAGGCATACCATGCAAAAAAAAATTCTTGAGGTTGCAACATTATCGTAGTATTTAACAGATGCTTTCTCTTCTCTGTAGCAAAAGTTCAAAAAAGGTAGAGACATACACATCAAAGAGATCCAAGCTTTCCAAAGATATTTTGAAATTGTGTATGACCACAATGACCTTAGTCGAATGACCTGTGAAGCATTTGTTACTCTTAAATAAAAAAAATGGTGGCAAAACTTTCCAACTTAAAACTCCGTGATTATGTGAAGGATAAGTACACATTTACACTGAACTATTATCCTCCTAAGTTCCCCCCCCCCCATTTGCCTACCAGTAAGATGGTTATGGCTTTCGCCCCTCTATTTCTAAGGTGGTTCATTTTGTAGCAAAGACGTAAAGGTTCTAAAAAAACGAGATCCTGAAACCTGCTAAACGAGTGACTCCGAATAAGCATGACATATACAGTTTCAAAGGACACATGCATGTCAGCATAAACCATGTCAAGGTTGAAACCCATATACATGAAGGTGAGGAAAGTGAAGGATCTATCCAAATCAACTTAAATCGTTATTCCTCTCTTCCCTATTTATATTTGTCTTTGTATGCTTTCACCAGTCGAACACAGGAAGAGAACAAGTGATGTTGCCAGTGCTTCAGTGGCCTTAAAGAAACCCAAGGTCGAGGCAACTCCAATAAAAAACACACAGTTCAGTTCTACTATCTGAAATGATATTTTTCATTGTTCTCTATATTAATCTTACTTGACTTTTCTCTATACATATTTTTTTTGTAATTGTCTAGGCAGATGGCAAAACTCAAGACATACCTGTCGAGGATTCCTCTCCCGAACCTCAAGCTAAGAAGAAAAAGCTAAAGACTACTAGGGTTGGATCTAGAAAGGTTGTGTCTATCCCAAAATTCTCTCTCACTCCTAAATCTAAGAAGGAGAATAAAGTTACCTCAGGAAAGGGCGAGAAAGCAACCAAGACAGTAAAAAATGGGTCTCCACTGATCCTAGTAGTGCCAACTCAAGCCCAGATGCAGAGACCCTAAAAGTGAGTTTACTTTTCCTTATCCCTTTCCGCTGTTCAATATTTTTTCCAAATACTAACACTTACATTTTTTCAGGATAATTCTTCAACGAATCATGTGCCGAGTCTCAAAAGTCCGACACCTTAAACCACTAGCTCCCCCTCAATCCAACCTACTAAAATCAAAGAATCTACCGAAGAATTTGAAAAACCTATGGAAACAAACAACAATGCATCTCAAGACTTAGCTGATAAAGAACAACCCTCTGAAACATCATCTTCGACAACTGAGGGCAAAGATGACAGTGAAATGGGCACGAACCATGCTTCTCAGAACGAAACTCTTGAGCAAAAAGGGCCAAAAAACACTTCTCCCCATGGAAGACCCAAACAAAGAAATGATGCTCACAAGGATCCAGAAACCACTGACCCTCTTGCAAACACTAAACAAACAACCAGAAAGACTACACCAGAAGTCGAAAAGGAAACTGCAAAGGCTTTAACTTCTAAACCAACCATTTCACCCAGTAATTTTCTATATCAAGAGGAGTTGGAAGAGATGAAGAAAACCAATCCCCGGTCTTAAGTGAAGCTAATGATGAGTACCATGGGTAGTTCGGCGGATAAGTGCTCAAATTCTTCGACTACTTCCAGAGGAAACACACCCCTTGAGACTATTGATGGGGTTATTCAGCAAATAAAAGACAAACATGCAGAAGCTGGTCTGTTTGAAGTGCTTAAAAAGAACTTTATTCATGCTATGGCATCACATTGTTGCTGAAAAACTCGACGTTTCAAATGTCCCCAGTGATGTTGTCAATTTTGTGGTAGTGTTTGGACCTCTCTTTGATCAGATTGTTATTGATTCCTATAGGAAGCATGGATCGCAAACAAAGATGGAAGTTAAGGTAGACACTCGGTCATGGGAATGGAACTTGGCCAATGAGTCCAACAATCGAGCTGAATAACTAGAAGATGTTTTTCGCAAAGAAGACGAAGTCATCTCTGCCTTGGACGCAAAAATCCTCAAATGGAAGAAAAAAATTGAGGTGTTGTAGTTAAAGGGGCAAGAAGCTGAAGACAAAAAGATGGAAATTCGGAAGATTGGAAAATAACAATTACATTCAGAGTCCCTCGTTGGAATCCAACATTTGGAGAATGTCAATACTCTAGATATTGAGATTGAAGGTTTTGCCTCCACTATTTCACAAGTTTATCGTCGACTGTATGCAGTGAAGATCCCATATGATAGGCTCAAAGCCTCTTTCCCTTTCTAGGACTTGCATTTTTATTATTTCTATTAAAGTTTTATGTCATTCAAATGATATTTTGGTTTTAATAAACTTTTAAATATGCCCTTTGTGGAATTTCGACATTCAGGACAATATTTTTAGCCTTTTCAATTTTGAAGTACAATTTTTATTCTGTATTAATATGGATTTCCTACAATATAGGCCTATACTGCTTTAAATATTTTCCATTTATTCGCAGGATTTGACTTTGAGGGGTAAATTCTTCGACCTCATATGCATTATTTGTGAATGCTTGTAGGATTCTAAATAATCATTCCCAACTAGGGGACCACTTACCCAAGGTTCTATATTTTTTATCCATGGGCAGGATGACTTTACAATCTAAGTATCCTATCATGAAAGTTTTTTATTTAACTTTCTTATTATACGCCTTAGCTACTCTTTATTTTTGTCTCATTAATACATCTATAACAGCCAATCTTCTTCGTCCCAATCACCCAATTCATCCAACATCATACCCAGTAATACTCAGTTGGAATTTCAGATTTCCTTTGAACTCTAACGGACTACAAATATATCTCCATAGGGAGTACTGCATCATGACCATAGGTAAGTTGAAATGGTGTGGAATTAGTCGACTCCTTGGGAGAGTTTCGACATGTCCAAAGTACTTGGTTTAAAGTCTTATGCCAACTTCTTGGCTTTTGACCTACGTGCTTCTTAATAAACCCAATTATAATTTTGTTGGCCACTTCGACATGTCCATTAGCTTGGGGCATAATAAGGTGTTGAAGTTAATAACTTAAACCCTATCTATGAGGAAAACTCAACCACCGTTCGACTTGTAAACATTGTTCCTTAGTAAGTGGTAATAGTCTTAAGTATTCCAAATCTATATATAATATGATTTTGGATGAAACTAATTACTTCTTCTTGGTAGACATTAGGCAAAGGAATGGCCTCTATCCACCTTAGTGAAATAATCTATCCCCACCAAGATGTATTGATGCCCTTTCGACGATGAAGGCTTAATTTCGCCTACTATGTCTAAAGCCCATCCTCTAAAAGTACATGGCTTAAATATTGATCGTAACTCACTTCCAGGTACATACTAAATACTTGAATTCCTTTGGCATTCCTAAAAACCTTTGCCGAAGTCTATGCAATCTTTTAACATAGTTAAGCAATAAACCCCTAGTCAAAATACATGATCCTTTATGCACCTCTTAGATTGCTAAGTATGCTTTACTTTCGCCAAGGCACTTGAGAAGAGTCCCCTTAGGGTTTTCTTAAATAACTCGTTCCCCATAATCACATAGCTCAGGGCCTTGCACTTGATCTTTCGATCAGTCACTCCTATTGGATTTCCCAAATATTCGACAATGGGTTTTAGCCAATCATTATCTGACATTAGGTAAATGGCCAAAACTTCGATGGTTTCCAAATTTTCAAAAAACTCAAAAATTTCTAAGTTTAATGATATCTTAGTTTCGTCTGCCCCCCAAGTTTTGTCATTGACAATGTCTCTAAAAAGCCATCTACTGAGATTAGCTTATCTTTAATTTCAACCAAATCCTCTAATCTCTCCTCAAAGATTTTATAAAATGAAGCAATATATTCTAAGTCATTTGCCTCTTGATTCTCAAGTAGAGTTATATGGTCTATAGAGACATGGTCAAAACATTTCAGTAAAGAATTGGCAATGACAAAGTACATCATCAAATTTTTTTTGATGCACTTATATTCTTTTTTCAATTGTCTAACCACTAACTCTGAGTCACCTCTTATTTCGACATCTCTTGCCCCCAAGTCCAATAAAATATGAAGTCATGTTATTAAGGCTTCATATCCAGTCTCATTTTTTGAACAAAGACCTTCGATTCTAATCTTGAACTTGGTCGGTATGTCCTCTAGGGACATTATATATATATATATATATATATATATATATATTCCAACTCCAGTTCTATCTTTATGCCTAGAACCGTCTAAGTATAATTTCTAAGAGCTAGTCTCTACATAACTTTCTATTGCTTTGACCACTGAGTGGTCAACAATGAATTTTGCAGCATTCTAGCCTTTAATTGTTTTCAAAGGAAAATAAGTTAGTGAATATACAATGAGTTCTAAAGCCTACTTTCCTATTCTACTATGGAGTATAGGTTCGAGAACATGTGTTTGATCACATCAAAATGAGAATACACAAAAACGTTAAGATGCTTTATATAATGCTTAAGTTTTGTACATGAAAAGTATAGACAGACATAACTTTTCTATTGCATTAAACCTAATTTTTACATCAATTAGGATTCAAATGAGGTAATAAATGGCTCTCTTGATGCCATTTTTGTCCTCTTGTCCTAACATACTTCCTATGGTCGAATCTGATGCAGATATGTTCTATTTCATATTCTTATTTCTAATTGGAGGTAACAAGATAGGAGGCTTCATCAGATAATCCTTGATTTTGTTGAAAGCCTCTTGCTACTCGCTCCCCATCTAAACTCACTTTCTTTCTTGAGTCAGAGTAATGGAGAGAAAGCCTGAGTTTTTCCACTTAAATTGGAGATAAATCTTCTTAGGAAGTTTATTTTCCCCAACAAAGATTGTAGTTGTTTCTTTGTCGAAGGAGGCTTGAGATCCAAGATCGATTTTGTTTTGATTTGATTGATCTCTATGCCTTTTTGTGCACCACGAATCCCAAAAGATCTCCTCCATGGACACAAAAGCATACTTTAATGGATTCATTTTTAATCCATATTTCCTCATCCTCTCAAAGAATTTTCAAAGATGGCCTAAGTGACAATTTTCTGATGAGGGCTTTATGACTATGTCATCAATGTAGACTTGCATGGATGCTTTAATGAAGTTATGGGACATCGAATTCATAGCCCTCTGATAGGTTTCCCCAACATTTTTTAATACGAATGGTATTACTACCCATTCATAAGTTACTAAAGCACCTGGGCATTGAAATGTCATTTTTGGTGCGTCTTCTTCAACTATAAAAATTTAATTGTACCTAGAATATCCATCTAACATACTTAGATATTCATATCCCGCGGCTGAATCTACTAACATTTCTGCCACATGCATTGGGTACTCATCTTTAAGTTTATAATTATTCAAATCTCTAAAATCTATACATACTCTAAGAGTTCCATTTTTCTTTATAACATGCACAATATTTGTTAACCATTCGACGTACCTGGCAGTTCTAATGAACTTACTCCTGAGTAGTATTCTGATTTCCTTTTTGATCTTCAACATAATTTTTGGTACAAACCTTCTTGGTAATTGCTTCACCGACTTCTTACCAGGTAGAATTGGTAGTTTTAGCTCCACCATGCTCCGAATCATCCCTGACATCTTGTTGTAATCCTAGGCGTAACAATCTTTTAATTCTTTAAGTAATCACTACTACAAAACGCGCAAACAACAATGCCAGGTTTACAACGGATTCATCTAAACCGTTGTAATAGGTTAAAATTTTCGCGCCCAGTAACTAGCCGTACGTATAAACAGAAATATAATGACGGTTGTGATAAAAGACCGTAGTAATAAATATGCCTCGATTCCCATCAGTTACACGTTTTCCATTTTTTAGAGTACATTAAGCTTTTGTCACTTAAGTCCATTATTTATAAAATAAATTGTAAATGATTTTACAACAGTTTTTAAACCAACCGTTGTTATAGAAATTAATTCCATTACTTTAAAAATAAATTGTAAAATAGTTTACAATGGTGAATTAAAAAAATCGTTGTAAGAGGTCTTCAATTCCACTACGGTTGTGTTTCACAGCCGTAATTAAAGGTTTTCACTGATAAATTAAAACAAAACTTATTATGTATTATTTCTTCCAAAAAATGACCTAGTTGAACAAGCGAGCCACTAGAGACGACAGCGGCGGCGTAAACTTTACCCTCTTCGTAGCTCAAATCTTCACACCCTCTTCGTTCATTTGATTCTTCAGCTTCGAAGTACGGTATTCTTCAACATCTTCATTCATTTTTTCTTTGTTTATATGCTCAAGTCAGTATTAGTGTAAATGTTTTATATGCTTTAGGTTTAGATTTGCAAATGCATTAAGTTTTTGGTGTGTCATTCACATTATTATATGTGTATAAATTTTAGAAGTTGTTATGGATCGTAGTTGGATGAAATCGGATAGATTAGGTCTGGTTTATGAGAAAGGAGTTCTTGAATTTCTTGAATACGCTGATAAACATCTTCCCGAAAAAATTGGTATCTTTTATTGTCCTTGTGTTCTTTGCGCGAATATCAAAAAGTGCAGAAAGGATGAAATATTTCATCACCTTTGTTGTGATGGTATATGTCAAAATTATATAATATGGACGTGGCTTGATGAAGTGGAGGAAAGTCTTGCGTTACAAATTCAAAGAGTCGAGGAAGATGAATATATGGATGATCAACTAGATGATATGTTCCGTGATATTGGGGAATCTTCTTTTAAGAATGCTCATATTTATGATACTCTATGTAGTGATAAAGACACCCTTTTATATAAGGGATACACAGATTTTACACGATTGTCTGCGGTGTTAAAGTTGTTTAATCTGAAGGCAAAAAATGGATGGTCGGATAAAAGTTTAACGAAATTACTTGAACTGCTAAAGGAAATTTTACCAAAAGATAACAAATTGTCAGATCATTGTTATGAGGCCAAGAAGATATTGTGTCCAATGGGTATGGAGTATATCAAAATACATGCTTGCCCTAATGATTGCATATTATACCGGAAAGAGTATGAAGACTTGTATCAATGTCTGAAATATGGTGTGTCGCGTTACAAGCTGAAGGTAATGATGCATATTCTAGGGAAAATTTTAAGATCGTGCAATGTTATTTTGCATAATCAACGACTTTCCTGCTTACGGTAACTTGGTTGGATATAGTGTCAAAGGACATAAAGCGTGTCCTATATGTGAAGATGATACTTGTTATCACCAACTTGAGTTTGGAAAAAAGACTGTTTACCTTGGGCATCGAAAATTTCTAAAACCCGATCATCCTTATCGTAGATTGCGGGAGGATTTTAATGGAGAGCAAGAGTTTGATGAGGCACCTGAACCTTTAACCGGGGAAGAAGTCTATCAATGGCAGGAACACATTAATGTTATCTTTGGGAAGAGAAAAAAAGAAAAAGGGGAAGTTGCAAAAAATATTTGGAAAAAGAGGTCCATCTTCTTTGATCTTCCGTATTGGTCAAGTCTTGATGTTAGACATTGTCTTGATGTGATGCACGTGGAGAAAAATGTGTGTGATAGTTTGATTGGCACACTTCTAAACATTCCAGGCAAGACTAAAGATAGTAAGACTTCCTGTCTTGATATGGAGAAGATGGGTATAAGAAAACAATTGGCTTCAATAGAGAAAGGAAAAAGAACTTATCTGCCTCCAGCATGTCACACTCTTTCTAAAAAGGAGAAGAAAATTTTCTGTGAGTGTTTGCAAGGTATTAAAGTTCCGCAAGGTTACTCATCAAACATCAAGAAACTTGTATCAATGAAAGATCTCAAGTTAATTGGTTTAACATCTCATGATTGTCATGTATTGATGCAACAACTTCTACCAGTGGCTATCCGTGGGATCCTACCAAAAAATGTGAGAGTTACTATAACGAGATTCTGCTTATTCTTCAATGCCATATGTAATAAAGTTCTTGATTTCAAAAAATTAGATGAATTAGAAGATGAGGCTGCCATAATCTTATGTCAATTGGAGATGTATTTTCCTCCATCATTCTTTGACATTATGGTTCACTTACTTGTTCATCTAGTCAGAGAAATCAGAATTTATGGTTCAGTTTATTTAAGGTGGATGTATCCAATAGAATGATATATGAAGATCTTTAAAGGATATATGAAGAATCATCACCGACCAGAAGCTTCGATTATTGAAAGATACATCACAGAAGAAGTTGTTGAGTTTTGTACAAACTATTTGTCGGACGCAAATTCTATAGGAATTCCAATTTCTTATCATGCTGACACAGATGGAAGAGGTATTCAAGGTCTAAATGTTAAGTCAATGGCTCGGGATGTACTTATTCAAGCACATTTCTATATATTGAATAATATAGATGAAGTTCAACCTTTCATAGATACTCACAAAGGACTTTTGAGGAAAAAATATCCCTGAATGAGTGACAAGTTGTTGTTGATAGAGCATAACAATAGATTCATAAAATGGTTTAATAAAAGTGTATCTAATGATCGTAGTGCATCTGAGATACTTAAATGGTTGTCGTACGAACCAAAATTTTGTGTCATTACTTAGACCGCATACGACATTGGTCCTGATACCTTTTATACAAAATCAAAAGATGATCGTAGTACAATACAAAATAGTGGGGTTATGGTTAAGCCGAATCGATGTATTTATCTAGTTCGAAAGATAAGAATCCTGTATTGGTAACTACCGCGTTTTATGGTGTCATTGATGAGATTTGAGAGATTGATTATGTTATTTTCAAAGTGGCTTTATTTAAATGCAAATGGGTTCCCAATAATAATAATGGTGTACACATTGATGACTTAGGATTCACACGGGTCGACCTTGGCAAGGCATCTTTTATTGCCGAACCATTTATCATGGCTTCTCAAGCAAAACAAGTTTTCTATGTTACCGACCCATCGGACATATCGGGGAAATGGTCAAACGTTCTCCAAGGAAAACACATTCCTCTTAGTGATGGAAGTCTTGATATTCCGTCCACACCTTCTTACATAACACAAGTCCCTACCTCATATGATGAAGTTGATGGAGATGTCGTGTACGCTGTTCGAATCGATCATGAAGATGACATATGGGAAAATTAACAAGTATGCAGTTTAATCTTTATTCTAACATATTAATTGTATATTACAGTTTCTAAATATTTTTACTAACAAGTATAATTATTTGAAATCGTAGGTCTTTAGAGTCAAGACACCAAGAGACAAGAAACCAAAACACCAAGTTACAATTATGTGATGTTATGTACTGTGTAAACTGTAGGTTGTTTGTTCTGATAAATTGTAAGATATTTGTTACAATTGATCAATATGATACAACTATGTGATGTTATGTAATGTGTAAACTCTAGGTTGTTTGTTCTGATAAATTGTAAGATATTTGTTACAATTGAATATGATACAATTATGTGATGTTATGTAATGTGTAAGCTGCAAGTTGTTTGTTCTGATATATTGTAAGATATTTGTTACAAATGCATATGATACACTTATGTGATATTATGAATATGATACAATTAACATTATTATGATTACTTTATCACAAATGTTAGTTGTATTTTCTGCTGTGATATAGTGAACAATAATACAGGTTAAAAAGGGATTAATTATAAAATCAGGAATCTTTTTCTTAAATCTGCAGAATATGTAACCATGGTTATACATGATAACTGTAATAATAACTTATTATTTAACAACGGTTATAATACTCAACCGATATAATATCTCGCATGTTGTCTAGAAAAAAATAAATATCAAAACAGCGCATCTGGGAATCGAACAAAGGACAATTGCTTTATCACAACGGTTGTTTGTATCACTCGTTGTGATAGGTAGTGCTTTTTCCAGTTTAATACAACGGTTATTGGTCTGTGATTGTACGTATCATATATACAACGACACTGCATATAACAACGCCTGTGCACGCGTGATTACATACATTTCCCAACCATTGTTAAATGGGTTTTCCGTAGTAGTTAATTCAACTATCTTTTTTCATGTTTGGTTCGACTTTAGCACTGATGTAGGTTAGTATTTTCACTATTCCATCACCCAAATATATTTCCTTTAAGGTATCTTGAGTTTGCATCTTTTTGGTAGAATCAAGAGGGTCTTTTTCACACCCCAAAGGCTCATTGTCATGGATACAATAAAGCCTCCATATTTCGGAAGTTGTTGTCTGGCCAAAAAGACTTTGCTTCGAATCTCAGGTATTGCATTTTATGTTATTTTTATTTTATATAATTCATTTAGTATATCTCACATGGTGCCTTTTCAGCTTTCCTTTTTTTCTTTGTTAATCTTTTATTATTTTTTTTATGTTTTATTTGTATTAACGTTGGTTACATGTACCAATTGAGAGGTAATATATTATGTCAATATTTATTAATTCTTTTTTTAAAGCTTCTTTTTTTATGAACTCATATACCTCGATTTTCCTAAAAAACCGACTTGAAATTTCTTTCAGTTGAACTCCTAGAATATGGCGATATAACGCTTTTTCTTTTTATTTTATTTTTAATTAATAAATACACGTTGGATTTCCCTAAAAACCGACATGTGAATGTTTTGCATGAAATACTTCAAAGAACTAGTCTCTAGCTTTTTGTTTACCTATCAATGTTCTATATTCATCGTTATTCTCTGTGCAGAAAACCTAGGCAATTTTCATTGTCCCTCTCATCAAAACTCTTCCAACTATTGGCGATTTTCATCGTCACTCTCATCAAAACATGAACATCATCTATATTTCCAACCTTAACCGAATCTTTGTCATCACATTTGAGGTACTTCTTTATCACGTTTTTATTTATGTTACTGAAATGGTTTTAGTTCATATCCCTGAAGTAATTTTAGTTTATATCAACACGAACATCATCTATATTCCCATACAACATCACTGAAATGGTTTAATTAGTATCACTGAAATGGTATTCACTTAAATAGCATCACTGAAATAACGTCACTGAAATAGTTTATATTAACATGATCATTAATTCTTTCATTTTGATTATCTCTCATCAGTCATGGCCGAACTGCTTTTGTTTTTTTTTTACTAAAATGGTGTCTCTGCTATTATTTTTTATTTAGATAGTTATGGAAGATACGACAAACAACTCCCATACAATATCAATGACTCACATAGAATATGTTGGTGTCTCGATGAATTCAACCTCCACGACTCATATAACTACCTCTACAAATACATGACGTAAAAGAAAATCTAGAGGTGCCACAATGTATACCTAGGTGAAAAAAGCCCACCAAAATGGTATTCGCTTCCCGGTTAGAGTTGATGTTGCAACCGACATGGCTTATGGTGAACATGCTGGGGATTTTACGGGTTACGTTGCATTACAAGGTAGAAGTAAAGTGACTATTTTGTTGGATAGTTGGCACGACGTTGACGATGATTTGAAAAATAGCTTATGAACCGATATTATGGTATTTATATTGAATTTTATGATTTGTTTTACAAGTATGTATGTATGATAATTTAATTTTTTGTTTAATACTGATAACAACACTATTGTGTAAACATAGGACGTGTTTATTGTTAGTCTGGATGATAGTATGGTGAAAAATAAAGTGATTACATATGTTGGTGAGTGTTGGAGGGGCATTAAGACACAACTCACCCATGACTATATTACTCATCCAACAGCTAAAAGTAAAGAAAAGCCTCCACATGTGATGTATCCAATTATTGTTCAGGATTGTTGGGAGGCGTTTGTAAAGTCTTGCACCACTCCCGAATTCTTGGCTAAGAGCAAAAAAAGGAAAGCTTAATAGATCTAGAAATGTATATCCACATATCGACATAGATTGCCTCGTGGAGGATATGATAAACTTGAAAAGAAGATGATTGAAGAAAAAAAGAAAACAAAGGGAACAGGAGCTAAGTGATTCTATAAGCCTTGATCGCACTCCATCTCCACCATCATGCCATAAGAAATGGAAAAGGGCACGTCAAAGAAAAGAAGGTGAGTTCACATCAGAGGCTACACGCGAAGTGGCTGAAAAGATTGTAAGCAGATTCTTTTTTCAACAATATTATTTATTTTGGTTAAATTAACTTGTTAAAATGAAATTTTATATGTGATGTAGGATGTATTGGTTGAACAATCCAAAGTCGGCCTTTTCATTCCAGAAGATCGTCATGACATCTTGGTTGAAGAGATTGGAACCGAGGAGCATCCTAGGCGTGTTTGTGATATTGGAAGAGGCATTGGCTTCAAGATTTTTTTGGACGATCTCGATCAACTTGAGAAGTACACATTAAGGAAGAGATTGAAGAGATAGTTGTTGTTAAGTTGGCGGAGGAAAGGGAGAAGTGGATTTAGGAGGAACGTCGGAGGGTACACATGGAGGAGCGGGAGAGGGTGTTGCATGAAGAGAGTGAGAGGTTGTTGTAGCAGGTGCGAGAGCGGGTCCAGAAGGAGCAAGAGGAGCGAGAGAGGTTGGTTGAGGTGGAGCGAAAGAAGACGAATGATGATGAGTATGAGATGATATCCCAAAAATGTACCTGCAATGTGCTTGAGGTATAAATATAAGTTAAAAAATTTGTGTTCTATGTTGTTGTTATTATTGTTGCGTTTTAATTTTCGTATTGTATTTCTGTTGTTTTCAGGATACAGAGATTAAGTTCATTAGGTTTACTCAACCAAACAAATTCAAATCAGGTGGACATTAAAGAGTAAGTAGTTGAGAAACTAATGGGTGGTACAAGCACAAAAGAATGTTGTTATGTCCACTAGGACAATTTTGAAACCACACCACAACCAGTAGATAACATTCAGAGACTATCAATTATAGTAAAGAGTATTCCAACTATCTGCCAGAATATTAGATTAAGTCATGTTCCATATCAGTTTTACATACTTCTTGAGTCTACTATTATGGTATTTTCGAAGGGGGGTGAATGGTTAGACGTTACCATAGTACGATTGTGGTGCTTGTAAGTATAATTTTTATGTTGATCATTTCTATTTATATTCATACATTCTCGTACTTTAACAATAAATATTTGACTCTTGCAGGTACTTATATGAGATGTGTGTCGAAAGGGATTTAAAAAAAGTATTATTTCATATATCCAAATGCCATTAGTCTTAATGGTGCTAGTACGGTAGCAATCAATATCAATGTTTATGTAAAAGTCAGGTTGTTAGAAGATAAAAAAAAATGTTATTTGGCCCCGTTTTCCACGTGAAAGTATATATTAATTTGTGTTTTCATTTATAAATCAATTTTATACATATTATTAATTATTCTGAATGTTTATGCAGTGATCATTGGCAACTAATTATTATATGCCGGAAGCAAAATATTGTAGTTACGCTTTGCTCTTTGCACAAAATCCTTAATGAAGTTATGTTAAAAGCTTTGTCTCGGTAAGTGGTATTAGTTTTTATTTAAATTTAACCTCTATATTTGAACAGTTTTTAAACCTGTTTAATTTTTACCGATATGTGTAGAGCGATGAAGGGATACAATGCAATCAAATATAATGCAATTGACAAAAAGCCAAGATTCCTTTACCCAAAAGTAAGTATTCCTTGTGATTTTTTATATTATTTTATTTGTATGTATTAACTAGTAACTATATGAACATTATTTGTAGTCGAGAAAACAATCTGACGGCTATTCTTGTGGATACTATGTTATGAAACATATGTATGATATTGTCACCAGAGGCATTACAAATGGAATAATCCATATACTTGTAATTTATGTATATTTCTTAAGTTAATGTTGTTTTTGTTAGCTTACCATAATTTAAAATTTGTTCTAATTATAGGAGTTTAGCGACAAAACATCATTCCCTAAAGAAAATATAGATGTTATCTGATCAATCTAGGCTGGTGTCTTCTTATCTTGTCATTAATTTCAACAACAATAGTTTTTCTTTTGTTATAAGTTGAATTTGTACATATAGAGGTTTTGATATTTTCATGTGAAAAACTCTAACTTTTGTACTATCTGTTGATGACAACAATGTAAATTTGTACATTTGTTTTTGCCACAATGTAAATTTGTAATTCTATATAAAAAATGAATACCAATTTTGTTTTCTGTTTCTGATTTTGTTATCTAACTTCTTATGTTTCGGCACATCAGGTACACAAACTTTATTCTGAAACTTTGAGATCCCATTCTCGTCAACTTGGAAGTATTCATCTTCACTTTGGTTAATTGAAGATAGAAGATCAACCAAAGCTACATTCAGTTTCCGACTCTCTCTGATCTTATTGAGAAAACCACTAGTCAGCTTCAGTATGCCCAATCTCACACTATCAGTAGTCACCTCGCACACCAAACTCAAGTCTCTGAATTGCTCGATCATATCCAACTCTCTAGCCATCAATGATGACATGTGCAAAGACTTCCGACTTAAAGCATCTGCTACATTATTGACTTTACTGGGATGGTAATTCAAACCAAAGTCACAGTCCTTCAAAAAGTCTAACCATCTCTTCTGTATCATATTTAGCTTCTTCTGATTAAATAGATACTTCAAACCCTTGTGATTTCTTAACACCTAAAATATCAAACCACATAAATAGTGCCTCCACACTTTTAACACAAACAACATTGTTGCCAACTTTAAATCATGGATAGGATAATTCCTTTCATGAATTTTCAGTAGTCGGGAAGCATAGCCTACCACTTTGCCTACTTGCATAAGTACACTACCTAAGCATATCTTGGACGCATCACAGTAGACCATAAAAGTTTCCTTTGTATCTAGTGAAATTTGATTTGGCGCCGTTGTCAACTTCTTCTTTATTTCTTGAAAACATTATATGAGCTGGACATCCCACAAAAAGCTTGACCCTTTCGAGTCAACTGAGTTAAAGACAAAACTATCTTCGAAAAATCTTCGATAAATCTTCTGTTGTAACCAGGAAACCCCAGAAAACTTCTGATCTCTATAAATGACTTAGAAGCTCCTCAATGTAGCACTTCATCTACCTTAGAAGGATCAACCGCTATACCATCACTGGAAACCATATGACTGAGAAAACTCACTTCTCGCAACTAGAACTCATATTTAGATAACTTGGCATACAACTTCTTCTCTTTTAAAACCTGTAGTATCGTACAAAGATGTCCGGCATGATCTTCGTCTAATTTAGAATATACCAGAATATCATCAATAAATACTACCATAAGCTGATCCAAATAGGGATGTAAGATATTATTCATCTACTCCATAAACACACTAGGGGCATTAGACACACCGAACGAAATCACTGAGTACTCATAGTGACTGTATCGTGTCCTAAATGCAGTCTTCGGGGTATCTTCATCCTTTACTCAAATATGATGATAGCCTAACCTCAAGTCAATCATACTGGATACATAAGCCCCTACTAATTGTTACCAAAATTGATGCCAACCTCAAAGGCTTGGACTCATCAATCTCCCCCTTTGGCAGATTTTGGCTAAAACTAACTAAATGAAACTTGCAGACCGAAACACACAGTCCGAGGCCAAAAATAGAACATCAGAACATCAGCAGTGGAAAAAATAAAGAAACCTCCCCTTCAATCCGTTCCTTCTTCTGCAAGCAATAGATTAACACACTCCCCCTCAATGGTAGCAACAGTAGTCAGTGGTTAGTAGACATTGGTTAGTAAAGTTAGTATCACTCCCCCTTTTTAGCCATAATATGACAAAGGCAGTTAGACTAACTAAATAACCAAGCAATAACAAAAAGTATTAAAGTACATAACAAGCATATAAAGTGCCAAAAAATATCATGGGCATTAAGCCCTACATAACCACATAAATAAAACTTAAGACAACATTCAACAGTCATCTTCAGTTTCCTCATCATCCTCTTCCTCTTCTTCATGGTCATCATCAATCTCATCTTCAACATCATCAGCATCTACCTCATTATTTCCAGCTGCATCCTTCTCAGCATCATTAGTATCAGCTTCAGTGCCCCTGTCTTTCTTAGCTGTCAAGGCCTGTATTAACTGTTCAAGTTTCACATTCCTTGATGTACTTGACTTGATGATGGCATCAAGATCCTTGCAGGTCTCCTTCAGTTGTGCAATGGTATCTTCCTTTGAAGTTCTAGGAACAAATATTGATGCAGACGTTGAAACAATATCTGGGACATGACTCCCAACAAACAACTTATAATGCAATGTCAAGGGAGAATCCCTTTTCATTGCACAATCTGCAGTCACAAGTATACCAAGATACTGCTCTATAATTATACCACAAGCGAGGGAAGGAAAGCATATAGGAAGCTTAGTAGCAGTGGATGAAGCTTGCTTTAGAGCTTGGTCAAAGATATAAGTTCCAAAATCAAACTTTCTTCTTTTACCAACAATGTATATGAATTTTCTTAGCCCAACAGATATGGTTGAAGTATGGTTGGTAGGCACCCAGTTGACAGTACCAATTCTATGCAGAATTGCATACTTCACACTGAGTTTCCCCGCTGAAAGCTCCCTTTTGCTTGGCCAATGCTTCACAATATTACATGTGATTTCTTGACACACCTGATCATCAGTATCTTCACACTCAGGTTGAGGGTCTACCGATCTTCCTAAAAACCTGTTGATCACAGTGGAGGAAAATGTCACAACATTCCCTCTGACATACACTTTTCTGTAGTCTTCGCTCGTTGCATCATCACAACCTTCAGGAATGCTCACTACAAACTCCTTGACCAGTTTCTCATAGCAAGGCCCAAGTTTAGTGACCTTCTTCATCAGTCCTACAGCTTTAATCAACTTCAACACCTCTTGGCATTCTAGAGCATTCTTCCCCAGTTCCCTTTCCAAAGCTATTCTTCTTTGGTACACATATGGCCACCTCTCCACATTTTCTGGAGCATGGAAGGAGACGTTGCCCAAGGTAACTTTAGGAAGAGCAGCAACTCTTTTCTTAGAAGCTGGCTTCTTAACATGCATAATGTCTAGGACATCTTCTACAACATCATAGTCTGACTTAGTATCAGACTCATCCTTTCTCTTTTTAGACACAATAGCAACCTTGCTCCAAGATTTATGTGGTCCAATCACAGATTTCTTAGCTATCCTGGTAGGAGTGTTTTCAGCAGCCACACCCTTACCTTTTCTGCTCTTCAATCTCTTGGCCACACCCGGGTGGAGGCTCTTGGCAATAATTTCATCATCAGAAGGCAAGTCATCAACATTGATGACCTGATCAGCAGCCTTTCCAACAGTACCTTCAAACGCCTGTTCCTTTGACTGAGATTCTTCTACATATGGAGATGTTCCACCATCTTCTTCAACATCTTTTGCAGAGTCAACAAGGGTGTGCAGATTCCCTTCAGATCGTTCATGATCATCCTTATCAGCACTATCCTCATCAACATTCTCCTCAGTCACTACCTCTGGTTCAACAACAAGGGCAGAGGTAGTGGGAAGAATCTGAGCCAGGGGTCTAGTAATTCCAGCAACATTCACCCGACCCCCTAGATTTAGGACCTGAGCCACTATTGTTCTGATCCTCTTATCCGTGTCAAAATTTTCTTTTTTTGTCCTAGGGTTAGAAAAAGCACCAGAGGTATTTGAAGGATTACCTGTAGGGATATTCTTAGATCTTCTTACAGCAAGTTTATCAGGCTTGCATGTCACCACAACCAAGGGGACAACATCTATGGCATCTTCAGCAGACAACTTCCCAGACCTATCCCTAGTCGCCGATGAAGAAACGTTTTCCTTCTTGGCTATTCCTCTAGAAGAATGTTGTTGAGACATCTTGTAACACTTAAGCGTAGGATTAGGTTTTTCTTTGATCAGGATGATGAAGCAATTTGTGAGGAATGATGCAGTATGATGAAGACGTGCGTAAGAGCGGTTTAGGTAAATTTGAAATGATTGATTTTGAAACCATACATACCCTTGAATAGCGTTCCCACAAATTAATTTTCCTAAACCCTCAAGCAAGCAAAACCCTAATTTGCCCCTTAACATCTTGATCTGTTTTTTTATGTCACCAGTGAGGCTCATGTTGTTGCAGGATAATGTCACGACATCTTGTGTGACATTATACCAAATCATCACTTGTCTCATTCCCATGAACTGAGAGCAACTATCCCCTGTTGGTATACCTTCAATTCATGTGGTTATGTCATCAGTGACAACATAAGCACACCTCTTTCCTTCAAGATCATCAACCATTGAGTTCCTATGAAAAAGTTCCAGAATCCTTGAGGTGGTCTGATGTTGCAGCTTCTTGTGTGACATTTTGGTTAACTTCCCAATCTTCCATTCACCACTGATTCCTCCACCATCAATATCCAGATTTGAGGCATGTTTCTGATGCTTTGACATTGATGAGCCCTCTATCTCTAAAGAGGTCCACACATAGCAATTATTTTTTGATCTGGCACCCTTCATGATAACTTTATCTTTATCATCCATAACCAGACATTCAGATTTGGTAAAGTTAACCTTGGGACCTTGGTCACAAGGTTGACTAATACTGATCAAATTAGCAGTCAGTCCCTTGACAAGCAAAATATTATCAAGTCTAGGCTGCCCTACATGGTCCAATTTCCCAACCCCTTTAATTTTTCCTTTGGATCATCTCCAAAGATGACATAGTTGGAAGTATGAGATTCTATATCCACCAAAACGTTCTTGACACTAGTCATATGTCTAGAATAACCACTATCAAAATACCACATTTCTTCAGCTGAGGTTCTTAGAGAAGAATGGGTTATTAGGGCTACAGACTCATTCTTGGGAGTCCACTTCTTTCCTGCTTTACCAACATGCTTCTTTCTAGGTTGCGAACCAGACTTGGGATAGCCATGTAACCTGTAGCAGTAAGGTTTAATATGACCATACTTACCACAATGATAACATTTCCAGTCTTGCTTCTTTTTGCATGAAGAAATTTTCTGAGGTTGATGTTGAGACATCCCTTTTGACATCTTTTGATTCTGTTTTTTATTAGACTGAGCAGAACTCAATCCTGGCTTCTTTCTCTTGCTCATCACAACTTGGTCATTGTAACCAAGTCCTCTGATATCTCCAGCCTCCCTCCCAAATTTAAGAATCTCGTCTAGCACATCAGAACTAGTGTTGAGCATTCTAACAACTTTGGTCATATTGTCAAGTTTAGAGTTGAGCAATACAACTTCTTCCTTTAGATCAGAGATGATGTCAAGGTGTTTCAGTCTTTATGCCTCAAGACGAATGATAACACTATGTTGATCCTCTTCTAGCTGATAAACTTCTGCACTTCTGGTGCACAGCTCCCTGTAGGAGTTGGCCAGATCACTATATGAGAGTTCTCCAATATCTGATTCTCCATCAGAATCAAATACCCCTATAAGAGCAGAAACTTGTTTAGGTGATTCTCCTTCACTGGAAGAATCATCTTCAGACCATAATGTAGATAAGCCTTTCTTCTCCTTCTTCAGAAAGGTAGGACACTCAGATTTAATATGTCCAAAACCCTCACATTCATAGCACTTGATTCCTTTGCCTTTGCCAGGTTTCTCTTCATTTTTGGACTTTCTTCCAAAATCTTTCCTTTTGTTGTTGTCAGATGACTGAGTCTTGACATTTGCTTTTGACTCCCCTTCAATCCTCTTCAGCAATTGATTGTACTATTTTCCAAGAAGCACAACAACCTTAAATAATTCTTCCTTGGAATTTGTCTTACCTTTATCTTGATTAGACACCAAGGCTAAGCTTTTCTTCTTCTCAGTTTTCTCACTCAAGGCCATTTCAAAAGTTTGCAGAGAGCCCATGAGTTCATCTACCTTCAGAGTATTTATATGTTGAGCTTCTTTTATGGCCATCACCTTCATGTCAAACTTCTTGGGAAGAGATATTAGAATTTTCTATACCAACTTAGCTTCTGGAATATTTTCTCCAAGATCACTTGAAGTATTGGAAATGTCAACAATGTTCTTATGAAAGTCTTGAATACTTTCATCCTCCTTCATCCTAAAGTTCTCAAACTTGGTGGTGAGAAGTTGAAGTCTTGAAGATTTCACCCTAGAAGTTCCTTCATGAGCAGTCTTCAAAATCTCCCAAGCATCCTTGGCAACAGTGCAGTTCTTGATTAACCTGAAGATGTTCTTGTCAACACCATTGAACAAGGCATTCAATGCTTTGGAGTTACCTTGAGAAAGCTTGTCATCTTCATCATCCCAGTCTTCCTCAGGCTTTAACACATCAGTAATCTCCCCATTATTGTCTTTAGCCTTTAGTGGATCCCACCCTTTGACCACAGACTTCCAAGCTTTACCATCCATAGACTTGATGAAGGCCACCATACGCACTTTCTAATATTCATAATAGGAACCATCAAGAATGGGTGGTCTATTTAATATTCCTCCTTCTTTGTCCATTGAACCAGAAAGTAACTTCCCTGAATCTCACCCAGATACAGAGCAGGATGCCTGCTCTGATACCAATTGAAATTCTGGTAGTAGATCTCAGATGTTCTGAGAGATGTCGAGACACTTGATCTCTGCTTCAAACATAATGACAATAAGGAACAGAATACAAACTGCAGAAAATAAACAAACACACAATGATTGTTGACCCAGTTCGGTGAACAACTACACCTACGTCTGGGGGCTACCAAGCCAGGAATGAAATCCACTAGATAGTATTAATTCTAAGCTAAACACCTCTGGTTTACAACTTATCACTTAATCACTACCCGTGCTTAATTTCTACCTAAGACACTTCCTAGGTATGAGACCCTTCTCAATTCCCTTTCAATCACAGCAGTGACAGAAATTACAACTCAATGTAAACAGTCCAACTCTAGTATCAACACGACACAAGAGAGGCTTGCAAAATAGAAACCCTAAACTCACTAGGCAACAATGAATTTTGTCCACACCTTATTCTAGGTTAAATCCATCCTATTTATAACCATAAACATGACTGGATTTGGGCTTCAAAAACGCATCAATTCTGTTCCACAGAATCTGCAACAAATTTTCCTCTAGAATAGTCTCTTCAATCCTAAGTTTCCTAAAGTGTCTCCACACTTAGAAACAACATCTTCAAAATATAATCAGAATCTCTGATTCCACAATCTTGGACGCGACCTAGGAAAAACAAATAGTCCAAGAATAATCTGAAAACTGGAATTAAACATAGCATAATTAAAAATTGTAAAGTAATAGACAAAGATGTCGAATCATCATGATAGGACATATTATCTAACATCTTGATCTTCAGTTAGTTCTTCATGTTAGGACATCTTGTCCAACATCTTGCTGTCAAGTTAGTTTTACCAAAATTGATGTCAACCTCAAAGGCTTGGACTCATCACTTTTGCAATCAGCGGCACGTGGAACCCATTCCACTCCAAAAAATCTCAGAGAAGTAGAATCTTATTCCCTCGCTTGTTTCAATCTCACTCCTGCTGGCAAGCAGTAAGAAAAACAAACAAGCATCGAGAGTGTTCACTCCCTTGATGCATACTAAGAAACAAATAAAAAACACAAAACCTAGTCGGATAGACCTACCTGCTCTAATACCACTATGTAACACCCTAAGCCCCGACTCTTAAATTAAAAGAGAAATCTCACAACTTAGGATGCTACTCAAAACAAAACATACAATTTCATGATTATTTTTCAAAACTCTTGCAGCGGAACTCAAAATATCTCAAAACACAAAGAATTAATTAACGGAAAATACTCAAAGAATATAAACTCCAAACACCAAATTAAAACAAATAATATGTACTGTTCGCGATGTTACATATTAGAGCATATATACCAACTAAATAGAGATAGGCGATAAAATAAATGAAGAAAAGCTCAAAGGCTATCTTCCAACTCACAAGCAACTACTCCTGCTAAGTAGTTGATTGTATGTACTCCAGAGGAACACGGATGCCACAACAATAAAAAGAGGTGAGAATATACCTTACAAATGATAACGATGAAAAATAGAAGCAAGGTGGTAATTAATAACAATCACATATATGTCATTCACACAAAATACAATCACAACTCAAATCGTAATGCAAATTCTAATGCCACCAAATCATTCATTAAAATTCATGTGGTATCGGGTTTTTGGGGTCAAATGTATGTTACTGAATGCCATGTCTCTGGTTCCTCTTAAATTGTGTCCCTCTCTGGACGTGAGACTGCCATAATCCCTCTCTGAACCAGGCCATCATTAGACTGAAGTCCTACCTACTTTCAAAATATATGCATGTATGCCCATGTATAAAAGCAAGCATGCAACTCATCAATCATCAACATATCATCATCATCAAAACATCATCATAAAAATTTCATCATCAATAAATCATCAATATGTCATCATCAAAATATCATAATCAAAACGTCATCAAATAAGGTTCCACTCTTGAACCAATACATTGTCAATCACAAGCCTTCACTGTAATTCCTCCGGGTTACTAATCTCCAAAACTGCCAATCACAGGTCGTCACTATAACCCTTATGAATTACTAGTCTCCATAATTCACAATCACATACTATTCAGAGCAGACAAAGGAATTCATTCATCGATCGTTGCCAATAAAATTTTGCCCAAACATTTCATGCATCAATAACAAATACGGTGGTCATATAAGATTTATCCCAACTCCCTATTGGTCAGCCACAACAACAAAACAAATCACAGAAGTTAGTCTTCGATCAAAGCCAATAAGATTTTACCAACCTTATTACAGACTCTTGGTTGTGTGTGTGTGTATGTGTGTGTGTGTGTGTGTCTCTCTCTCTCTCTCTCTCTCTCTCTCTCTATATATATATATATATATATATATATATATATATATATATATATATATATATATATATATATATATATATATATATATATATATATATATATATATATCTTTCTTTCTTTCTCTTCCAATTCCTTTGCTACCTCTTTTCTTCCAATTCCATCGTATCCTCTTTTCTCCCAATTGTCAATTAGACGTACAGTAACCTAGTCTCCCCTCAAACTTTCCTATTTATTTTACCATAATTTTTAAAATATTTGCTTATTACACTATTGACTCAACTTACTCAATTTCTCACCAATCAACCTCTAATTCTCAAAATATTCCAGTTTTCATTCAATTCGTTAACTTTTTATTTTATTATTATGTTAATTAAATAAAATTTTATTTAAATAAATATTTAATAAAATTCTCCAAATTACAATTTTCTCAATTTGTTACTATATAACAAAATTATCCAATTATTTCTAATAATTCTAATAAATCTCATTTTATTTTTCTGCTCTCAAATCCGATAACTTCGATAATTATAAAATTTTTAATTATCAAAATATCCTTAACCACCAAATAACAAAATAACACGCAAATAAACACAAAAAAATAAAAAATAAATATTTAAATAAAAATGAGGGTGTTATTCAAACTCCTAAATCTTTTAGGTTTACGACCAACTAACCCAAAAATTCTTAACTTTACCTTTACCTTTGACCCAAACAAAAAAAAAACTTTAAAATTTCACATTTTTCATCTATATCTTGACATCCATCTTCATTAAAAAAATGCTTAAATAGTATTTTTGTCTCTATAAGGTAGTGAGTTTTTGGTTTTCGTTCCTGTAATTTTTTTTTTTTTTTAGTCTCTATATTTTACTTTTTCCTGCTGTTTAGTCCTAAAAGTAAAATCCGCAGGAAAATCTGAAGGTTTCCTGCGGATTTTCCTGCGAATTTTTGTTTTAAAAACTAAAACGAATGCGAATGTAAAATATAGAAATTAAAAAAAAAACAAAATTACAGAGACAAAAACAAAAAACACACTAACTTACAGGAACGAAAACCCTATTTATAAAAAAAAAAATCAAATTGACTAGAACAACTCTTCCTCGTCTTACGGTTCTCTAACAAAGCTGAAACAAACTTAAGCGTAAGAGTTGGTTAAAACTAAAAACACCTAGGATTGGAATGTTGTTAAAAATAGGGGCTGTCGCCACTCCAGAGAAAAACAATTCCCAACACCTATACTGTATTGGAAAAAAAGATCCATTGTCATACTGTTTTCTTCTTTTTCATTTATCAAAAGAAAAGATCTTTTAATAGTTGAAAGCACTAAGCATGTGTTACATGTCTTCATAATGTATTATATGAAAATATTTGTATAACTTGATCTACCAATTCGCAGAATGGGGTCTTATCACATCACTTATCCATTTTGCCGGATTGCTTATTTCTAAAGATATATCCATGATCAAAATTTACCAGATTCCATTTTCAAATAATCCATTATGGCACAGGTGCGTATCTCATAAAAAGCTAACTTATTATTAGTTGTGTTTTTTTGCGTGTTCATATTCTCTATAAGTAAATATATCTAAGGGCTAATTATATCATTTTATTTAGGTGAGTTCTAGAGTATTCTAATATTAAACGTGGGTTAAATATTTTGATTGACATAACATGTGTAATAAGTAAGCATAAAAATATGTTAACTATTTTTTATCCTCTGATAAATTTTTGTGACTTCTAAATTTACTTTAATTATATTTTATGTTTTTAATTTTGTAAATTTATATTGTAGTTCTTCCTTTAGAGTACTAGATATTTGTCAAATTACAATTTTAAGAGAGTTAATATACTTTTTACTCCCTATTATTTGAGGCGAATTTGAAAAAGAATTCTGTAAAAAAAAACACAGATTCTGTCATTGTCATTTAAAGATTTTTTGTCCCTTCAGTAGATTTAGTAAACAGAATATGTGGCGTGACATTGTTTTACGTTCTTTATTTACTGTTTTTTTTATCTTTTTAATGTGACCTGACATCATACTGAATTTTTATATATATTTTTATTTTTATTTTAATTATACAAGTGATTTTATTTTAATCTTTTTAATGTGATGTGACCTCTAACTAAATTTTATATAAAACTTTCATTTTAATGTGACGTGGTTTTCAACTGGAAGTCACGTTTTTCGAATTCGTCCCAAATAGCAGGGGAAAAAAGTATATTAACCCTTTAAGAGATCATCATGATCCTTCTTGTTCTTGTTTGACAGTTACTTTTTTTCTCATTAAATTCGTTCTTCTCTTCTTATGTGATATTTTATTTCCTTAACAAATTTTTTGGATTAATTTAAGTTTTAAAGTTGTGATGAACTTTACTTTGGATTGTCAATAACAATTTTTTACAGACGGGTTATAATTCTCATTTTTTTTATATTTATTCTTTTTCAATCATGATTTCTATAATTTCCATTTTTTTAAAAACTTTTTCTCATTAAGTCACAAAATTTTCAACCAGAAGATACAACCCATTTCTCGCAACGTCATGTTACCACTAAATTTTATCTTTTTAGTTCTAAATGTCATTTTGTTCGTTTTGATAGTCGGACATATGAATCAAACACACAAGACGGGGACGTAAATTGTGGGGTTTTGAAAATTTATGATTTAAAACATTAATATTTTTCGTTTTTAGAGTTTACAAATAGTTTTGATAAAAACGTTTGAAGATAGCAGTGGAAATATAAATATACAAAAAGTAAAGAGGTAAGGGTGTAGTGTTATATTTGTAAAGGGCTTGGCAAGGGCAAGAGCTTTGTAGCCCCTAAGAGGGGCGACGAGCATATGAATCCACCTAGGAGGTATTGCCTCGCCCCAAGTACCATTGTACTGGTCAAAAAGTATAGGTTTGCGTTCTTCTTACAAGGGCAAGGTGACTCAGAGACCTTAGTAGGTATATCACGTTGTATTGTAGTTGTGGCTTGCCCACGACAGGAAGAATCCTGATACAGTGGTTTTAAGAGTCCTACTTACTTGTGATGAAAGGCTCTGTGGATGAATGATGTGCTTATGTATAAGCCTATGAGGTGTTCGATTAGTATGAGTTAAGATATGTCCTTCTCTCATGGGGAGGGGTATTTATAGATGCCTTTTGGGCCTAGGGCTTTGGTAACCCTAAGTGGCGACAATTGATCCCTCTTAATCATGAGAAGTTATTGACCACCTAACCTTTACGGAGTAGTAGAGGACTTCCTCTCCCTTGACTAACAGCTTTACACACATCATCAGTGTCAAGGGCGTGTACATAGGTCATCGCCTAGGCGGTACAACTCTTATGCAAGAGCTCTCTCGTTTAGGATACTTACAAATATAACACTACATAGTCCCTCAAGTACGAGGGCTTTGCTAAGGACGAAGTGTTTTTAAGCCCTTTTTGTTTGAGGTACGCGCCTCGCTCTTTTAGTGAGTCCCTTGGCTATTGGCATCTATTTACTAATGCACGAATCCCATAGGTTAGAGTGAGTCCCTTAATTGAAGGCAATTACCTGTCAGAGGGTGAGTCCCTCAACTGAAGGCGAGTATTTATTAAAATGGTGTGTCCTTCAGTTTGGAGGCGAGTCCCTCAGTTGAAGGCGCCTCTTAAAAGATTGGAGTATAGAGGGATGTGTCATATTTCTTTTGATTATACTCTGAGATGTCAAAACGTCAATCACTATTGAATTCTTGAGTGCTTCAAAAGGAGAAAAAAAGAAGCATGGGTGGCATTTAATCCACCTCATGGTGGTGTTCTTTAGGAAAATCAATTTATTCGCTTTTTTTAACCTTGGGCTTCAGGCCCAATCCGTTTCTTGCTCATACCCCTACTATACAGCAACACCCCCTTGGTTCATCATACAAAAACATTTGTTTGGGCTTGAGACTCAGGCACACTGTACTTGCCAGCGCCATCATCATTCCATGTAACTCCCTGTTTTTTCCTCATATTTCTTTTACTTGCTTATTGATTAATTCTTTGTTAGTTTTTCCATTAAGTTCTTTCACATTGATATTTTGTTTGGAAATTTTAGAAAATGATAGATGTTTATATTTTTATAGTTAATTATTTAATCCATGATTAAAGAAAATTAACAAAATAATCACAGTATGCAAAGATAATAAAATTGATGCATTAGTGAACTGTTAGAGTTTTAATCTATTTTTTAGGATTAACTTTGTAACTAATTCCTAATCAAAGTATTAACCATGTTCCCCTAGATTCTAGGCCATTTTGATTTTCCTTAAAACTTAGGTCTAGAATTTCCTTGTGCTTGATTTTTTCTTAACTGATTTCATCCTAACCGATTAAGTTGATCAAAGTTTCCTTTGATTAACTAAATCCTTTGACGTGTGCTTATTCCCTCTGTCTAAGTCAAGTGATCAAAAGTCTCTTGATCATTTGACAAGACTAATTCCCTGTAATGGAGCTGCTTTGGATATCTTAAGACTTCACATTTAAATCAATATAAGTGAGACAGAACATTTCAGATAGACTGGGGGATGGATTACTATTCAAACACAACAAAGGTTCTTCAACACTTATTAATTCTGACACGATTGTGCGCCACGAGCCTTAAGCTGTGGAGAATGATGAGAGAAATTATTCCTATCCTTGTCTAGAGTATCTTTGAGTACGGGACGTAGGCCCTAGTTATTCAAAGTATTCACCTTCTTTCATAGACTTTAGTGTGATTCAAGTCTAATGACTTACAAGTCTTCTTCACACAGATGCTATAGGTAGATTGGATATCAAGACCTAAAACTTAGGGACTTCTTCCTTTTTTTTTTTCTTCCTCTTTTAAGACTAAAACCTTTTTGTAAATAAACTCAAAAACACTGTAAAAATATGATGCAAATTATGCTCCACAAGCCTTAAGCAATGGAGAATGATGAGAGGGATTATTCATATCCTTGTCTAGAGTACCTTTGAGTACGGGACGTAGGCCCTAGTTATTCAAATTATTCGCCTCCGTTCATAGACTTTAGTGCAATTCAAATCAAGACAAATTTTCTCAAAACTAAAATCAATCACAACTCATTAAATTCATTTTTTTCCTTAGGGCATCTTTCAAAACCTTTCAGAAAAGACATGTTGCATCCGTTCAACCGCAATACAATCAATGCTTAAGTCTCTCATGCATGAGAATATAAGCAACGTTTAACTGCTAGGACGTGAGCGTTAACATTGTTCACTAAAAACAACCAACAAACACTTATTTTCTACCCCGAACTACGGAGCTCTGATTTCCTTATTGCACTATGAGGATACATAGGCATAAGATTCCGAGATCTTGGCGAGCACACTAATTTATAAACCTTTCTCCCATTTAGCGATTAACCTTTAGATAATAACACCCATCTGCATAAAGAACAATCAAAATGGTTCCCGTTGAGTACAATAGATTTAAGGGGTGATAAAACCTTTCCCTTGCATAATCGACATCAGAACCCGAATTTGGTTGCAACAACCATTTTCTCCACCTTTTGGGATTTTATCGATATTTTCCATTTCCTCTAGAATAAATAAAGTTCGGTGACGACTCTGTATTTTTTGTATAGCGACATATTGCACACCAAGTGTTTGATAAATTGACTGCATAATAAGTGTTCGATATATTTCCTTTGTCAAGTTTATTTTTCTATTTCATTGGAAATCGTTTATCATTATGTGATTTAATTCAAACATATTGTATAAAACTCATTGATTTAGTTTCTCATCTTTAGCATATATTGATTACAGTTTATACGCGTATTCGATTCTTTCAATAACGATTCTTTCAAACCATAATTTTTAATTGAAAAAAATTTCATCGGCGATCTATTCAAACCGCCTTCTAGATCGTTTCCCTCGTCTTACAACTCCAAAATATATGCATGCATGATCATGTATAAAAGCAAGCATTCAACTTATCAATCATCAACATATCATCATCAAAACATCATCATCAAAATATCATCATCAATACATCATCAAAATATTATAATCAAAACATCATCAATTAAGGTTCCACTCTTGTTGAACTAATACATTGTCAATCACACGTCGTCACTGTAATCTCTTCAGGTTGTTAATCTCCATAATTGTCAATCATAGGTTGTCACTGTAATCCCTCCGAGTTACTAATCTCCATAATTTCCAATCTCTAAAAAAATACATTTTTTAAAATAATTATTTTTCATCTTAAAAAAAAAAATTTTGTTATTACAGAACGACTCTAACTCATCAAAATACTAAAAAATTATCAAAAATCTATTATGTTAATTTCGACTCAATAGAGTCCTTAAAAATCTCGAAAACAACTCAACATCTCTCAACTCTCTAATTGACTCTAAAGTATCCAACAATACTCTAAAGTATTCAAAAGTACTCTAAGGGAAACTCTTCATAAGTGATAAATCTACTACCTCTAAAATTGTCTCACGTGAAAATAGTACCAAATATTTTAGACCTGTGATAAAATTATGAAACTCTACGGTATAAAAGTTATTTAAACCCTCTTTCAAACTCACTTAATTGCAGCTCCAACAAAGTTACAAAACTCCAATTCTATTCGTCCAGTTCAACTTTATAGCAATAGTTCTTGCATAAACTCTAAAATGGAATCTCTGACTTCAAAATAGACTGAAAAATGATATACCCATTATAAAATTACGAAACTATTTAGTTTGAAAGATTATTGAACTCTCTTTTCAACGCAACTGACGGCAACCCAAAAGGACTTACAAAACTTAAGTTACACGTGAAACATGACGATCAACGTAAGGCCGAAATTAACTACGCCTCTGGTATAAAAAATAGTGAACTGCTACTGTTGTATCACCCCTAGATTCAATTTCTCTACTTCAAAAGAAAGATTATTGTGTTAGCTTTCCAACATAACTGGCGGCACCACCAAAGGACTTACGAAACTCAAGTTATGCCGGAAATAACATGGTATATGCCTGCGATTTTTCTATGTTTTTCTCCCTATTTAGCATATTTGAAACTCGCTTATTTTTGTCCCAATCACCCCCCAAATGCACAACAAATTTGATTTCCCTAAAAAAAATCAAATTTTTTATTTTTCATGAAAAGTCCATTTTTTTATATTTCGTGAAAAGTCCAATTTTTGAAAAATTTAGTTTTCTGACATTTGAGAAAATTGGGAAATACATGTTATAAGGTTTTTGGAATTGGAAAAACACATACCGAGGTTTCTAAAAAAAATTGGGAAACAAGATCAAGTAGAGTCACTCAAAATTACAGACGTCTCTCAAGAACTCTAAGGTATGAACACAACATATATGCACAATTTAACAGCCATGACATCACAATCAACGACAAATAATATTAAATCAACAAACAATAGCACTACAATGACCCTATGAGATTTATCCTAAACCCCCTTTGATTTTCAGACCAGACAAAGAAATTCATTCATCGATCGTTGCCAATAAGATTTTTCCTAAACCTTATTTGGCCAAACATTTCATGCATCAATACCAAATACGGTGACCATATTAGATTTATCCCAAATCCCAATTGGTCACTCACACAAAATAAACAAATCACAGATGTTATTCATTGATCAAAACCAATAAGGTTTTGCCCAAATCTTATTTGGCAAAACACATTACAGAAGGGAAAATAACATAATCCTTGACGTCAATGGGAGGGTAAGAACCTCTCACGACCCTGACTGCCTATTATCACCCATCAATATGGAAATCCCATACCTCGAAATTGAAGCTTTTGGACTTTTGGCAGTGGCTTCCTAGCTCTCCTCTCACTCTTCCAATTCCTTCACTACCTCTTTTTGTCCAATTTTTTCGTGACCTCTTTTCTCACAATTCCCAATTAGACTTATATTAACCTAGCATTCCCTCAAACTTTCCTATTTATTTACCTTAATTTTAAAAATATTTTCTTATTACACTATTAACCCAACTTACTCAATTTCTCACCAATCCACCTCTCATTCTCAAAATATTTCAGTTTCCATCCAACTCTTGAAATTTGTATTTTATTATTCTTTTAATTAAATGAAATTCCCGTTAAATAAATATTTAATAAAATTTTCCAAATTACAATTTTCTCAATTTATTACTAAATAACAAAATTATCCAATTGCCTTTAATAATTCAAATAAATCTTATTTTATTTTTCAACTTTCAAATTCTATATCCTCGATAATTATTAAATTATTTAAATATCCTTAACCACTAAATAACATAATAACACATAAATAAACACGCAATAATTAAATAAAATATTTAATTAAAAATCGAGGAGTTACTAAAACCTTAAAATCTTTTAAGTTTAAAGACCAACTAAATAAAAAATTCTTAACTTTTCCTTTTAACAAAAAAAATCCTTTAAATTCTCACATTTCTCTTCTATATCTTGACATACACCTTCATAATTTTTTTTTTATAAAAAAAAATAGGTATAGAAATAATAATCAAATTGAGTAGAACAACGATTTTTTTACCACATTGCCACGTTTTGAAAACAAAATACCCAATATGCCACTAGTTGAAAAAAATTGACCAATATGCCACGTTTTGGGTTTGGGCTCGTCCTTCCATTGGACGACCCAATGAAATTTTTTTTCTTCTTCAAGGGTTCGGCCATTGGTTAGCCGACCCATTGCTGGCTCTTTTTTTTATTTTTTTTTTTATTTTAATATTTGAAAAGTTAAAAATATATATAAAAAATATTAAATGTTTTAATAAATAATAGAATAATATTAAAATATATTAATTTTTTTTTATTTAATATTATAATTAAATTTATTATTATGAAAGCTCGGTCACTCGTTAGGCGAGCTCGTCCTTTCGTTGGCCGGGTCGGAAATATTTTAATATTTTTAATTTTATATATAAAGCATTGTTTTGGGTTCCTCTGATCTCAAATCATTTGAATCCATTGCTTAATTTCTGTTTTAACAGTTTCAACAAAAATGGAGTATTTTTATGATCCAAATACTCCTCTCACCAAAAGAGATGCAACGGTGATTTTTTCTCCTGTGAAGCCACCGTTGAAGATCCGATTGTGGAATACACTCAAGTTCGAGCATCTTCAGAGAAGCCTGACCAGATGGTTAAAAGGAGAAATTCCTGAAGGAGAAAAGATAAAAAAAATTGAAAGGCTAGTTAAAGATGGAGATGGGAATGCCTGGAAAAAAGTGGAAAGTGATTTAGATTGTGTTATGATGATGTGTGGAGAAGCAGACATTGTCCTGATGGTTTTAATAGCCTCCTAGGAATGTTTAGATTTTAAATCGTTCTTATGTTTGTTGTCTTGTTTGTGTGGTTGCGGTTTATGTATTTTGATATGTTCGATTGTTCAATGAAAGTTGTTTCGGTAAAGTGATGGTTTTGCTAATTGAAAAATGCAAGGTTTAATTTAATTGAAATCCCACAAAAGTAAAGTTACAATAATCGAAAGTTTAATAAAAAACGAACAAGTTAATCTAGACGGACCTATTTGACGGGCCTGCAACATTCGGACATTTTCTACGCATATGACCAATTTCTCGACAAATCCCACATCTTCTTTTTTCTTTCTCAGGATCGTCCATTTCGGTTCTAATTCTTGTACTATTTGGACGCCCTTTCTTATTCCTCCGCATCGTGTCGTCATGGCAAAGAGTAAAACCGTCATAAGTCGGCCAATTCTCGTGGTGTGGAAGTCCAAGGAAGCTCTCTTTGTAGACTTTGAAAACAGTCAGAACTTTGAAAACATCTGGTATGTGGAGGTTGTGGTCCTGTCGTATACTAGCACATGCTGCGATAACATGGGAGCACGGTAAATGAAATGCTTGAAACCTCCCACAATCGCACGATCCTCTCCTGAGATCAACACCAAAAGTACCTAATGGTCGGCCATCGTTTTGATTAATCCTTTCAGCAACCATAAAACAAAATCTTTCGCGATCGAATTGGATGACATTATGGCTGCTAGATTTACGCACTTCGTCGGCCATTCCCTTGTTACAGTTATCTGTGAAAATTTGACCGGATGCCAACATTTTGGTCCAATCATGTCCTCGTTTTCCAAACAGTGATCCCAGACGATAGAACGTAGACTTGACCAGTGCAGTAATAGGAAGGTTTCGGGTAGCCTTAAGAACCGAGTTCGTCGCTTCAGCCAGATTTGATGTCATGTGCCCCCACCGTTGTCCTCCGTCAAACGCCCTCGCCCACTTCTCCCTGGGAATATTGTCTATCCACTCCAAAGCTGCTTTATTTGTTCTCCGTATTTCACCCCGGTAGTAGTTAAATGTTGCCGCATTCAATGCATATCCTGTAGCAAAAATGATAAGAAAAATTATTCAATAAAACATATGACAAATAATTAGCTAATTAATACGTATTGAATCATAAACATATGAAGATGTAGGCATACCCATGTTGCCAACTATTTTCTTTAGTTCTTTGTCCCGGAACTCACGCATGAAGTTTTGTGTAATGTGTCTGATGCAGTAGCAATGTGAAGACGGAGGATACTGCCATCTATTTTCGGGATCATCGTAAGCACCCTTGATTGACGGATGTCGGTCGGATATGAGACATAAATTGGCCTGGGGGGTCACATACATTCTCAAATTCCTAAGAAAGAAACTCCAAGCATCCTTTGTCTCACCTTCAACCAATGCGAATGCTATCGGAAAAATGTTACCATTTCCGTCTTGTGCCACAGCAATCAACAAAGTTCCTCTGTACTTTCCGTACAGCCAAGTTCCGTCAACTTGCACAACAGGTTTACAATATTTGAAACCATGTATACATGGCTTGAACGACCAAAATAGTCTGTGAAATTTGCGTTTGTCACCCAATTGGGTGTCGTCGTCTGTGATTATGGGCAATGTTTCTAACTGTATTACAGTTCCAGGAAGATACGTATTCATTACCAACAACCACTGTGGTAGTTCATTGTAAGACGTCTCCCAATTCCCGTAAAGTGATTCTATGGCTTTAATCTTTGCAATCCAGGCTTTCCTATAGGAGATCCTATAACCGTATTTCTCTGCAATATGAGCTTGTATCACTTTAACTTTTAGTGAAGCGTCGCTGTTAACAAGATCCCTGATGCTGCGGCTAATAATTTCTGAATCTAATTTTCTATGATCCTGTGACATTGAAGTAGTTGTGCAAGTGTGGGGTCCGCTTATAGTTCCAATCTCCCATGATGTGCTCTTTTTACGCAGTGCAGCTCGACACTTGAATTTACACTGTGGGTTCTTGCATTTTATTATATACCTTACTGAATCAGACTTATAAACTCCATAATCAAGATTGTTAGTAATATGCCAATGTTGCAAAAATAAAACACACGCTTCTTTATTCTCAAACACCATCCCTACTTCCAAATTCTCACCAATATGATTTGGTGCGGTATTTTCAAAAAATAAGATTGATTGTGAAGACTCAAGACATATGTTTGACATGTGCACTGGTGGATTGTATAGATTAATGGGTTCAGCATATATGGGTTCAGCATTTATTACCTGAGAATGCATGGGATGAACATCCTCGTCATCGCTAGCACCGAAAATATCTTCATACCTAACATCATGTAGTTCATCTTCACTGTATTCACCAACCTCTTCGTTTCGTATGAAAGGTTCATTGTTTTGTGTAATTTCTTCATCATTTACCTGGCTCACCCCGTATTCATGTGAAAATGATGATTGTGTTGGATAAGCTTCGTCTTCAACACGAACATATAACTCTATCGTCTTCAACTGAGGCATTGAGTAGTGACATTGAAACATTGATTTGACTGATTCGTTTGAATCTATCTGCTTCATTACGTAGAACACACTACCATCTACCCCATTAAATAATGGTTGACGGTAAATAATTTCATGCACCGAGTGTTGCACTTTTTTCCCAATGCGTTCTCTTAGATGAATAATATCAGAATCACGATGAATTTTGAACATCACCGTTGTTGTATTGTTGAAAGAAAAACCAGCAATTTGATCTGTGAAAATTGAACCACCATAATGCATGGCAACCAATGTATTTCTCTCTGCCATTGATATGACAATTTTGAGCAGATCGTGTAAGTTCATACAAACAATGCTAGATAGGAAATAATATATAAAACTACATGGCAGTATGGGGTCGTCAGTCCAATGGACGAGCTGGCAGGTGAAACAGTATAGGGTCGTCCTTCCGTTGGACGAACCCTTGAAGACTTCACGTGCGAACAGAATAGGGTCGTCCTTCTGTTGGACGAACCCATGAAGACCATTTGAAGGCACGTCCTTCCAAGTGGCGTGCAGCACGGGCCATTGTATTTTCATTTCACGGCAGATTCCTTGCATGCAATTTTATCTTCTCAGCTAGTAATTAGGGGTGCAGAAATAGCTTTGCATGCCTACTATTGACCAAAGGATTGTGCATGGAATTGGATTATTGTGTGCATGGGTTGGTTTATAAATACCACCTTCACTATCAATTGAAACATATCAAAAACAAAACATTATATCGTAAACATTTCATCAATTAAAATCACAATGTTGTGGATGGGAGAGACGCACCGCGGAACACCGGCCAACGTTGGCGCATGTGTAAGTAAATTTCCTTTTATTATTAAATCGTTATGAGTGTAATATTTTTTTTGTAAACCAATATTTTGATTTTATCTTATGTTTGAAACAGTCTGATGCAGAAAGATTTAGGTTGCATTCTCATGCTATAGATGCACCAAGTGAGGCAATCAAACCATATTTGGCGCAAGCAGGTTTTGCAAAAGTTGCAGAAGTCAGCACAATCAAAGTTGATTCTAGTCTCGTGCTTGCGATGGTGGAAAGATGGAGACCCGAAACACATACTTTTCATCTCCCAACCGGTGAATGTACCATCACTTTGGAGGACGTAAGTATGTTATTTGGTCTCCGTGTTAACGGTAAGGCAGTAAATGGTCCTACTCAAGTAGGCAGTGACGTATATTCCGAACACTTGGGTATTGAACCTTCAACAGCCGATAGAAATAAAGGTTGTGTTAAAATTGTTTGGCTACAATCTGTATTAGCAGAGTTAAAACAAAAAGAAACGCCATCTGATGCAGACAACCTTCTCCATGCAAAAATTTATATATTACTACTTCTAGCTAAAGTATTGATGCCAGACAAGAGCCATAACTTTTTACATTCTTCTTGGATACCCTTGGTAGGAGATTTAGATAAATGCAACGAATATAGTTGGGGCTCTGCTTGCTTAGCTACATTATATAGACATATGTGTAAAGCAACTAGGGTAGGGGTAAAAAGCATTGGAGGATGCATGCTCCTACTAAGTGCTTGGACGTATTGACATATACCACTAATTGCTCCCGAAACTTCCTTCGAGATAAATCATCCATACGCAAAAAGGTAAATATTAAGGACACTTTCTTTTCTTTTGTACGAATTTATCTCATTTTTATCTCATTTTTTTAAAACTGCAAGATTTGCGAGACGAGGCATGGCTTACCAAAAAAACCCTCGTCACCACATCCGAGGATATAGATTCGCACTAGATAGATTGAGGGGAGACGACGTAAGTTTGTTACCATCTTCATTCTATACGTCGGTGATAAAATATATTTTCATACTTTAACTATTATATTTTCTGTTACAGTTCATTTGGAGGCCCTACCCAAATTACCCAGAATGTGTTCTAGAGGATTGCCAAATTTGGAGCGCCACCACTTATATTATCAGTTTTCATATTGTCGAAATGCATCAAGCTGATAGGGTTAAAATGCAATTTGGATTTCACCAAGATATCCCTTCTGAGCCTAGATGTCTACGCCAACACCATGAGACTGAAATGCCAAATACATGGGGAGACCATTGGCGCCATGTAAATAGAGAAGAGAACAAAGAGTGGAGAAACAGAAAAAAATTGACCTTGAAAGGTAACATGGTTACTGGTGACTATGTTCATAGCGCCGCATATATGCAATGGTATTTATCCATTCCATTTATGCATGCTTCTCAAGCCCAGTTCCTCGATGATCCCCGTCAGTATGCATCCTTTTCATCACAACAAAGAGCCTCGCCCTCCATGCAGGAGGAAATCCCCCAGATGAACCCCTCGCAATTTCAATCTCAGACTTCTTTTAACCCCCAAACCACAACCCACCATCCACAACCCACACAACCTCAACCGACATTTCAACGCACTCAAACCACACAACAACACACATTCTTTGGCACCTCTTCTCAACAACCAACGCCATTCACCCCCACCCCTCAAGGAAACTTCTACTACCACCAAGAATACCAACAACAAACAACACTTCGACCATCCTTCCAATTCACCCCAATCCCACGACCTATCTTTGATTCCTCTTACCCCCTATCCCAACAACAACCCTTTAACCCTTCTTTCTCTCAAGCCACTTCTACCTACCGCATTGACGAGGTTTATTACCCTCCCATCCAACAAAGCCCTCCCACCGCCTTCGACCAACCATCCCAGTCAGTCCCCAATTTTCTCCTTACTGATGAACAGCTCATGGACTGGCCAGGTTTCTCAGTTACGGATGTTCCTATCGTCGCTACATCACATCAACCAGAAAATGTCTGCGACGACGAGGGTGTAGCAGAAGACGAGGGTGTAGCTGAAGAGGAAGAGTTATCTTCCGACTCTACTCCATCGCCAACAAGACGACAACCAGACATGGGAAGGGAAAAACGTGTGATTTTTCCAAAAAAATGTGGAACTGGAGGTCATTTGTTTAGACATAAATGATATATCTTCACCCATTGGGAATTAATAAAATTTATGATTTTTATAATTTTATTTAATAATTTTGTTATATTAATTATTTAATTACATATTGTAAAATATATTTAATTCTAATTTAAAATTAATTATAATATTTATTCAATAATATTTTAAAACATAAAAATAGTTTATTCATTTTTAAACCAATTAATATATTAAAATATAATATAACAATTATTTTATTTAAAATTAAAAAAAAAAAAAAAAAAAAAAAAAAACGAATGCTTCATTGGGTCGGCCAACCAATGGCCGAACCCTTGAAGAAGAAAAAAAATTTCATTGGGTCGTCCAATGGAAGGACGAGCCCAAACCCAAAACGTGGCATATTGGTCAATTTTTCTCAACTAGTGGCATATTGGATATTTTGTTTTCAAAACGTGGCAATGTGGTAAAAAATTCGTAGAACAACTCTTCCTCGTCTTACGGTTCTCTGACAAAGCTGAAACAAACTTAAGCGTAAGAGTTGGTTAAAAGTAACAACACCTAGGATTGGAATGTTGTTAAAAATAGGGGCTGTCGCCACTCCAGAGTAAAACAATTCCCAACACCTATACTGTATTGGAAGAAAAGATCCATTGTCATACTGTTTTCTTCTTTTTCATTTATCAAAAGAAAAGATCTTTTAATAGTTGAAAGCACTAAGCATGTGTTACATGTCTTCATAATGTATTATATGAAAATTTTTGTATAACTTGGTTTACCAATTCGCAGAATGGGGCCTTATCACTTATCCATTTTGTCGGATTGCTTATTTTCTAAAGATATATCCATGGTCAAAATTTACAAGATTCCATGCATTTTCAAATAATCAATTATTGCAGTTGCGTTTCGCATAAAAATCTAACTTATTACTAGTTGTGTTTTCATGCGTGTTCATATTCTCTACATAGATATATCTAAGGGCTAATCATATCATTTTATTTAGGTGAGTCCTAGGGTATTCTAATATTAAGCATGGGTTAAATATTTTTAATGTCATAACACATAACACTTATAATAAGTAAACATAAAAATATGTGTACTATTTTTTATCCTTGATAAATTTTTGTTACTTCTAAATTTAATTAATTATATTTTATGTTCTTAATTTTATAAATTTATCTTGTAGTTCTTCCTTTAAAATATTAGATATTTGTCAAAGTATAGATTTAAGAGATTGTCATGATTCTTCTTTGATAGATATTTCTTTTTGTTTCATCAAATTCGTTCTTTTCTTCTCATGTGATATTTTCTTTCTTTAACAATTTTTTTCGATTATTTTAAGTTTTAAAGTTATGATGGGCTCTATTTTGGATTGTCAATAACAATTTCTTACGGATGGGTCATAATTCTCATATTTTCTTTTATAATTATTCTTTTTCAATCACGGTTTCTATTTTTCCATTCTCTTGTGAATTTATTTTCTCGTTAAGTCACAAAATTTCAACCAGCTGATACAACCCGCTTCTCGCAGCGTCATGTTACCTCTAAATTTTACCTTTTTAGTTCTAAATGTCATTTTGTTTGTTTTGATGGTTGGTATAACGATCTTAATTCTTCAATGTATAATTATAATTAAATTAAATATTTTCACAACATTTTCGCATAGGATGTTACACCTATCGAAACAGATGCATGTTGATCATGTAACACTTAATTTAAATACACACGCAACACAATATTTTAATGCACACAATTGCACTTATGATATTTACATGACATCAATTCATCTGATATGTACTTGAAATGTTTACACGACATCCAACTCATCTGATATCATAGCAGCGGAATCATAATTAACACACACCAATTTAAATCTCATAATAAAACTCCATATTATAATTAAAAACATTGACTCGTAAATCTTCTCCAAATGCTTATCACACCAAAACATAAACATACGAGAGCACACATTGTCTCTCAGAAAACCTCAACATAAAACAAAGAAAATCGCTCTCCGGTGTTACATATCATAGAATAACCAAAACTAAAAGAAATAGCTCCAGGAGCTAACTTTCACTCAAAGCAGCGTCTCTGCTCTTGAGTATCTGCACGATGCTCATGCAAAGGCAATATTCAAACAGAAGGGGTGAGAAATCACAATTAATTATAACAGACATATACTGCAAGGTAGGATAGTAAACACATATCATATTCTACACAGTCTCCACCACAATATATCAATTACATTCTCACACCAACTCACCAAATAAACTACAACTCAACAAATATATCTCAACAAATGCACATATGACTCGTTATACAATGCAACTCGTCTATTCAACTCTATGCATATGCATGTGGTACCAACTCAACATTTGGTTCTCTTTAAAACTGGGTCCCGTCTTCTGAGCTCTGAGTGTTAGTTTTATTCATAACCTAATGATTTCTATTGACATAGAAATCAAGAACAGAACTCTTAACTAATCCCTATGAGTCAATAACCCATCAACTTGTATCCCTTAAACCCATATCAAAATTTAATCAGAGAATAAAAGCGGAAGCATACCTGAGTTTGCCATTGGAAATCGTTGAAGGTTGTCGGATACGTGATATTCCAATTGTAGAGTTCCTTACACATGCAATATTACATTTGTGAACCAAAAACTCTAACAATCTCCCACTGGTCACATATGTAACTTTACACATGTGTTAGACTTTATGAGCTCAAAATTTTTCATTGTATTCTTTAAGCATATCCAAAGTATCTCGTCGGCCTAACAAATTTCCTCGTTATGGATGAAAAGAGACCTTGGTAAGAACTAGATAGAACCAAATTGTCTAGCCATTAAATTTGGTTGATAACTCATGAGCCCCAGGCTAGCTTCCCCTGTCAAAATTCTGGTTGACAAATAGTAGGTTTGAGGAAAGTTACCCAATATCGAGAGCTTCAGAATAGTGTTTAGGTGAAGAAGTTGGAAATTCTCTTCTAAAGCAATCTGGTTCATGACTTCGATTGAAGAATGATGCCAGTGAGTAGACAAATGTGGCACAATCCACATACATGCAGAAATTTTTCTTGAAGGATTCTTCGATCGATAAGCCAATGTCTTATGGAGTTAGAAACGCCAGTCTGGTACCTTCAACCCATCTCACTAGATCAGTTGGAGCAGAGAGATTGAGAGACGATTCAAAAGTGGCATTAAGCCAAAGTTGCAAGAGCCATATAAGGCTATAAATCAAGAGTTTTTCTTCAGAACTAGTTGTGTTTTTTAATTCAAGAGAAGAAAGTCCTGAGGATTCATAAAGAGAACCCATGATCAGTTTGTTGAGGCAGACATTGCGCCCTTCATAAATCATGGTTGCTAAACTTATGGATTTCTTAGCTATTTGCAGGGAACTGGAATAAAAGATGAAATGGGATAACCTGATAGTGAGAAAAGCAATGTGCTCGTAGTTAAAGACCTCCTTAGTAGAGTCATGGTGGTCTTGAATATAATCATTAAATCTAGAGTGGGTGAAAGAAAGAATGGGTTTAATCTTATTTTTTAGAGTAGGTTGAAAGTATCCCCAGTTGGTCAAATGCCAGTAATGGCATCGATGTCGAAAAGAGTGGGGTTATATTTTCGCAGCGAAGGTGAAATGTATTTTTTGAACCCTCCAAAAAATGAAGGGTTGAGATGAGAATGTTGGCGTTGTACTTGGGACTAGTTCTTGGTAATTGAATCAAGTCAATAATGCCTTGGTCTTTCTAGACACTACAAAAAATTAACGTTTTTCACGACGAAGCTAACCCCTCGAACAATAGAAAAACCAGGGAATATGTACTATGAGCGCCAACTTTTATTTTTTTTAAAGAAATTAACAACCATTAACCTCAGTTTTTCAGGAAAAACGAGGGAATAGATCTATCAGGGAACTCGCTTCGACACACAGTCATTGCATTTTATGTTATTTTTTTCTGTTTTTTAGTTTGCGTTTCTCTCTTGGCGCTTTTCCAAGTTCCTATTTTATCATTTTTTTATTTTTTTATTATTATTTAACTCGGTGACACTGTCCAACTGAGAGGTAATATATTTTGCATTAATCAATTTCAAAATACTATTTTCAAAATCTTATTTTAATTTTTTATTTGATTTTTTCAAACCCCTCGGTGTTACAACAAAAACTGACGTTATAATTCTTTTAATTGAATTTCTAGAATATGGCGCTATTATGTTTTTTATATTTTATATTTTTATTAATAACTCCACGTTGGTTTTTATAGAGAAATCGACGTGAGATATTTATTGCATGAGAAACTTCAGGCTAAAATCTAACTAGTTTCTAACATTTCATTTACCTATCAACACTCAAACGTCATTTCGTCACTCTCATTTCGCAAAAACCCTAGGTGATATTCATCAAAACTCTTCCAACATATATTCATCAAAACTCTTCCAACAGATATTCATTAAAATTCGTTTCACAGCGGGTTTGTTCTTTACTGAAACGAGTTATATATCACTTTGTTTTCCACTGATCATTTTGTTTAGGGTTTTATGTTAGTTTGTCTTTTGATCATTTTGTTTCTACAATTTTCCATTTGTTTTTATTGAAACATATAGCTTATCTTGATCATTTTGAGGTTTATATTATTTCTCTTGATATTCATGGCCGATTCGACAAGCACATCTCATACAACATCTGCTGCAAAATTTGTTAATACAAATCGTATAAGAAAAACTAGAGGTGCCACAATGTATGTCAAGGTGAAAAAAGCCCAAGAAACTGGTTTTCGCTACCCAATTACAGTTAATGCTACAACCGGCAGGGCTTATGCTGAACACGCTGGCGATTTTATGGGTTACATTGCATTATGAGCTAGAAGTAAAGGGAGCATTTTGATTGATAGTTAGCACGATGTTGATGGTGATTTAAAAGACGCCATATGGCTAGTTATTCAGGTATTTTATGATTAGTTTAAACATAGGATATGTTCATTGTTACTAATAAGATCTCTATTGTGTAAACATAGGATGTGTTCATTGTTTGTCCAAATAATGATAATGTGAAAAAGAAGATGATTACATATTGGGGTGATTATATTAAAGCCTGTGATTATATTAAACATGGAGAAGATAAAGAATCACATGTGATTATATTAAACATGGAGAAGATAAAGAAAAGCCTCCATATGATGTGTATCCATTTATTGATCAAGATGTTTGGGAGAAATTTATAGAGTCTCGCACCACTCCTGAATTCTTGGCAAAGAGCCGAAAAAGAAAGGAAAATCGAGCTAGAAATATCTAACCACATAGATTGTCTCGTGAAGGATATCGTAAACTTGAAAAAACGATGATCGAAGAAAAAAGAAAACAATGGGAGGAAGAGCTATGAGGTTCTATAAGTCTTGGCCGCACTCCGTCTCCATCATCACGCCACGAGACATCGAAGAGGGCACGTCAAAGAAAAGACGGCAAGTTCACATCATATGTTACTCGCGAAGTGACTCAAAGGATTGTAAGTAGATACTCACTACTAAAAAAATCTGATTTTAGTGACCGAATTAGTGACTGAAATATTTTGGTCATTATAGCCACCGAAATTCAGTAAAATTTTAGATGTCGCCAAATCAGTCACAAAATTAAATTAGCCACCAAATTAGCGACTGAAATTTTGTGACCGCGTATTTTGTCTCAAATTCGGTCACTAATAATATTTATTTTCCCCCTATTTTTCTAATTCTTTTTATTAATTAATAATACATTTAAAATGAATTCGCATAATTTTAATTAATATAAATTTATCTTTTAATGACACATAAAAAATAAATTTATTTTAATTACAACAGTTAATATAAATGACAATATATTATTAACAATTAAAATGCTTACAAAAAAAATAATTAAAATGACTTTTAAAATATAATATGAATTTAAACCTATAATATATAGAAAACTTCATCATAACAGTGACGTATCCTAATACAAACCGTAAGAATCTGAGTTTGATTCCATTCTTTGCCCATTTTTTTAATTTAATAGCTATATTTACTATTAAATATAAATCTGAATGTATAATTAACAAACTATAATGATTCGTCCCAATGGTTTCTCAGATAAGTTCCCATAGTATCATTAAGGTCAAGGGTTCGATTCCAATATATGGCTAGGATTTTAATTTTATTTTTATAAATTCGGTCACTGAATTCGGTAGCTAGTTTAGTCACAAAATCGGTCGCTAAATTTCGGTCACTGAATACGTCACTAAAAGTTAGCGACTATCACTTTTCCAACCGAAAAATGTTGGTCGCTTTATTGGTCGCTAAGCGTCATAGTGACTGATTTTTATGCTTTTTCGGTCTCTAATTCGGTCGCTAAACGCGAATTTTCTAGTAGTGACTCTTTTCAAAAATATTTATTTTATTTAAATCTATTTGTTAAAGATGAAATTTCATGTGTGTTGTAGGATGAGCTGGTTGAACAAACCGAAGTCGGCCTCTTCACTTCACAAGATCTTCATGACATCTTGGTAGAAACGATTAGAACCGAGGAGCATCCTGAGCATGTCAGTGGTGTTGGAAGAGGTGTTGGCTTCAAGGTTTTTTTGGACCACCTAAATCATCTAGTGGGAAAACTCGTAAGAGAGAGAGAGAGAGAGAGAGATTAAAGAGATTGTTATTGTTGAAGTGGAGAAGAAAATAGAGAAACATGATAGGAAGTTGGAGGAGGATATGAAGAAGTTTGAGGAGGAGAGGAAAAGGTGGAGGGAGGAGCATGATAAGAAGTTCAGGGAGGAGAGGAAGAAGTTTGAGGAGGAGGAGAAGAGGTGGAGGGAGGAGCAGGATAAGAAGTTGGAGGAGGAAAGGGAGAGATTATTGCAGACGGTGTGAGAGAGTGTTCAGAAGTAGCAGCAGGAGCTTGAGAGGGTGACTGAGGTTAAGGTGTCCGAGAAGTGTACCCGCGATTTGCTTGAGGTATAAGTTGTATGTTGTTGTTATTATTGTTTGCATATTTTAATTTTGGATTGTACTTATGTTGTTTTTATGATGCAGAAATTGAATTCGAAAGGGCGATTAAGCTACACAAATTCAAATCAGTTGGATATTCAAGACAATGAAGTTTAGAAAGTTACGAGTGGTACAAGCGTGAAAGAAAGCTTTTCTACCAACCAGGGCAGTATTGAACACACACCGTCAAGAGTAGATGACATTGAGAGACTAAGAATGATCATTGACACTCTTCTAGACACATTGTTGAGTATTACATTAAGTCATGATCTTGAATAATTCTTCAAGCTTTGTAGGACTTCTTCTGTCCATGAATTTTTGTGAGGAAATGTGTACCTAGACAGCTTCGTATTACAAATTTGGTCTTTGTTAGTATAGTTTTTATCTTGATCGCTATTTATATTCATACGTTCTTCTACTTTAACTTAAAGATTTGCTCTTGCATGTACATCCATGACATATGTGTTGAAAGGAAACTTTAAAACAAGTATTGTGTCTTAGATCTGGCGCGCATTGCTCTCACACATGGTTCGACAAGGCACAATATCTGTAATTACTTAAAAGATAAATTGAAAGGGAACATCAAAGATTGTTTTTTGGCCGCGTTTTACCGCAAGTAAGTATATATTAATTTTTGTTTTTATTTATAAATCAATTTTATACATATTAATTATTCTAAATGCTTATGCAGTGAATATTGACAACTAATTATTATATGTCCCAAGAGAAATACTATAGTTGTGTTTTCCGCATTGCACTCTAAACTTCCCGAAGAAGTTGTTAATGCTTTGAACGAGTAAGTGGTTTTATTTTTAACTTTATAGTTGAATAGTTTTTATTCATGTTTAATTTTAACCTATATGTGTAGAGCGATGGAGGAGTATAATGCACTCAAACATAGTGTACTTGGTAAAAAGTCAATCTATGTTTCCCCAAAAGTAAGTATGTTACTTATGCATTAATTGACATTATATTATTTATGTGTATTAGTGTGATATAAATATATAAAAATTATTTGTAGTGGCGAAAACAATCCGACGCCATTCATGTGGATACTTTGTTATGAGATATATGCTATATATTGTCTCCACATGCATTAAAGAGGGATGAATGAAGCATAAGGTATTAACTTAATCCATATCTTCTTAAGTTCAGGTTGTTAGCTTATCATAATTTAATTTTTGTTCTAATTATAGGAGTTTAACAACAAAACACCATACTCAAAAACAGAACCGTCTTTGAGGGTGTGTAAGGCGTGCTATCGCACAGGGTCTCAAATTTTTTAGGATTAAACTATAGTTAAATAGGGCCTCATAAAATATTTTCCAAGTTAAATCGTGATTAAATAGGGCCTCTATTTGTTTTCCCTTGTTAAAATGTCACTAATTTGCACAGGGCCTCCAAAAATATGAGACGGCTTTGCTCAAAAGAAGATATGGATGACATCCGATCATGTCGGGCCAAAGTCTTTTTATCTTATTATGATTCTCTAAAACAATAGTTTTTTCTTGGTTGTAAATGTGTAAATTTCATTAATTTGTTTTGTGCAAATATGGAAATGTGTGTATTCTGTCTTGAGGATCAGAACAATGTAAATAATATGATAAATTCCAAATTTGGTCGCATATTTTGTAGTTTCTGTGTAAAAATTGATACAGGCGGGTTAATAGATTTATAATGATATGTTACAGGCCAGTGAAAATGATACAAGAAAAATTATATAGGCAAGAGAAAATGATACAGGCAGTCAAAATGATACATGCAAAAATATGAGATTTTATCCCTTGGTTATTACTTAAAACCGAGGTCAATAAATAACTTATTACCTCGTTTTTTAAATAAATTCGAGAGGTAAATGGTGCACACAACAAAATTTAGAAAATACAAAATATGCAGTTGTTGAGGATTGAACTCATGACCTTTTAATATGTAATCTCAGTTTTTTTAAAGCCAAGGCGATAAGTGATTTCTTTTCATGTCGTTGTTCATTACCTCGGCTGTGTTGTCGAGGTTAAATGCTTTTCGCGGCCGACATGAGATGTGTTATTTGCAGTAGTGATATTTTTCATTTCTTTTTTCCACTTTGTTCAACCAATTGAGATAAACTTCATTGTTGGTAGAAAAAGAAGAAGAACAAAATACACAATGGGGTGAATTCATAAACCCTAACTGAAAGATTTTGTCCTCAAACACGTGAGGTTTACAGTATGACAAGCAAGGAAAAAATTGTTCAACTTAACAAGTTTTGCAGAAGATTTGGGTAAAAGACCCAAAAATGCATGAACACTATCTAAGATAGAAAAGGGAATTGGTACCTGGGAAGTCTAAATGATGGTTTTTTCTTTCTCTATTTGTGGTTCCGGGATGTAGGTGTGTTTGCTAGAGTAGGAAGGAGCAATAACATCCACAGTGAAAAGAATTGGGAGTTGTTGTTTCGAGCCAAAAGTAAAAGCCATTTTCTAGAACTAGAGTTAGAAGAAGATGTAAAAATGGAAGGTATGAGGGTACGAGAGTTCTTAAGGTTCAGGAGAATAAAAATTGTGAAACTGAAAAAAGAAGATAATATGAGGTTATATAGTTGTTGAAATAAGACTTTACATTTTCCCAAGACTAAAATGTCGGCGTTTTGAATTTTTGTGTTAAAACATTAATGATTAATGATTTTTCTTTTATTTAATGTGGTTAATTCTTGTGGCCCATGATGGCCTTAGAAATCTGAGTCAAGATGGTAGATGCACATATGTTACTGACATGATGACTATGTAGTAGTAGTCATGATGATGGCGACGTATGCATAACAGTTTGAATAATATTAATTGTTACTAAAAAATGCCATTTGTCTGTCATATTGAAAATATGATTAAAAAATGACAGTTTTTGGGAGGCATATGTTAGCCTATGATTTTCGACTCAGTTTGTTCGACGAGTAAAGTGGATATGAGATAGATATAAGTGTTAAATGCATGTAACTAAAGTATTTCTTTCGACACCAAGCCACAAGATTCGACATGAGAACTTTCCGACCGAGGCAGTTAGAGAAATTGAAGATAGTTTCGAGTGATATCAGTTTGAGGCCATTCAAGAACCAAAGACACGTGGAAGAAAATTAGAAGATAAGATCCCACATAATAAGAGGCGTATCGAATTCTAAAGAAGTAATTGTTGTTGGCAATTATTAATGTACTTACTATATAAGTAGATTTCGTTTTTTGAAATAGAGTTCAGATTTTCTTTATTTTCCTGTAAAATTCACATATTTGAGTTACAGAGATCGAAAATTTGTGAGAAATGTATAAACGTGTGTCCCACTTTTAAATTCAAAATATTTTTATCCAATTACATATGTTCTTCATTATCTTCATTTACTTTATTCAGTTTTCAACACTTTTACACTTATTTCTTTTAATTTGCATCCAATTACTTTAAATTTAAACATAAATATTATAACACTATTATACTTTTTCAAATATTTCATGCAAAGTGTCATTAGAATTTTTTCAAGTTTAATCATTTAAATGAATTAAAACTTGTTATTTGCTTCATAAAAATAGCAGTAAACACATGAGCAACACCGGTTGATCGGAATCAGCAACTCATCTCACTACAACATTTTTCACTTTAGGCAACGGAGTCATAGACAACGGCTTAAAAACCGTAGCTTAAAGGAGTATAAACTGTGGTTTCTTACCCGTTGTTACGTTCTTAAAGGCAACGGCCGTTTACTCCACGCCTAGAAAACCGTCCTCTAAATATTTAGGCAACGGTTTTTGTACATTATGCCACGGTTTTTCATTGTTGCCTAAACTCATTTTTGTTGTAGTGTCTATTTGAAACCTTTTTGTTGTTTGTGGTATAGTTTTTGTTTTCTTCTTGACCTCGTACCTCTTGTGTCGAGTTTCGGCGAGTGTGCGGTATATTCGCCATTTTCACTCTTTCTTATTATTATTATATGTACTTTGTCATAAAAATATATAGCAAATATGTAATTATTTATAGGCTAATAAGAGCTGTTGCACGCTAGAGAAAGAAAAACAGTTGCCAACACCTATACTATATTATATTGCAAGAAAGACCGACTCTTATAATGTTTTTTTCTTTATCATTTTTCAAATGAAAAGATCTTTTAATAGTTGAAAGCACTAAGCACGTGTTACATGGTACATGTCTTCATAATGTATTATATGAAAATATTGGTATCTTTTGAAACTTGGTCTACCAATTCGCAGAATGGGGCCTTATCAGTTATCCATTTTGTCGGATTGTTTGTTTTCTAAAGATATATCCAATGTTAAAATTTACAAGATTCCATTCATTTTCAAATAATCCATTATTGCAGTTGCGTTTTGCATAATAAAGCTAAATATTATTAGTTGTGATTTTTTGCGTGTTCATATTCTATATTAAACGTGGGTTAAATACTTTAAATGACATAACAATGATAATAAGAAAACATACGTACACAATTAAAAATATGTAAACTACTTTTTATTCTCTGATAAATGTTTATTTTTTAAAATTAATTATAAAGTTTAGATTTTTAGGGCCCATGAGAGGTAACAAATCAGACAGATGAGGTATTGTCTCATCATAAAGCTCTTATGAACGCATGTCTACTGAATTGATCACCCAGTTATTAGATATATTTACCATATAGAATATGTCACCATTTTTCTGGAGGAGTTGCTAAATGGTAGGAAAATGGGGGAATGGTGTGGCCTTAGTCCGTAACGGTACGAAAGGAGGCAATTGACCATGTTTTCCACAATATAATGGACTAATCGTTCACTCCCACTTCCTTTGAGTGATGGTTGATATTTTCAAGGGGTCTAAGATTCAGACTCAGTATCACTATAAATACCTCAACATTAAAGTTGAGAAGAACAATTTCATTCTCAGACAGAAAACCAGATACACAAAGCTTTTCCCCCCCTTATGTGAGGTAACTCAATCCCACAACATACCTTAAAACCTCTGACAACCCTTAATCACTAGGGGTTGCTATGTATTGTACTTTTTAGCAAGTATAATTGGCGCCCAACGTCGGTAAAACTTGTTGGTCCAAAACAACAACACTTTGTTGGATTGTCATCCTCACGTTCAACCTCTTTGACCATCACGGCGAACAAAAAGATAACAACTCCGACCATCGAAGAATCTGAGGGCAAGGAAAGCTCCATAGCAGCTATGCACACTGATATGGATGATCTATGTCTCCAAAATCAAGCTATGAAGGGATGATATCCTCCATTTCCAACAACTTCAGTAGAGTAAAATCCCTACTGATAAGGAAGAGATGCTAGACCCACAACTTCTTTCGGACGAGATATGGGAGGCTCTACTTCCTGAGAACTTTAAGTCTCCTTCATTGTCCAAGTTTGATTGGTACAACGATTCGTATAAACACATCACCTTCATCAACTCGCAAATGACCATCATTGAAGCACATGGAACCTTCATAGATGCAACCCTAAGATCGTATATGGGTCTGCATTGATTCTCCAATACCAACTATCAAAACTTCGTAAATAAGCTAGTCCATCAATTTGCAGCGAGGAGGCAAAGAAATATGTTTTCCACCACTCTCTTTAATAGTCTTCAATTCCCTCACTAAGTCCTTGAGGAAATACCCCACTATTTTAATGAGGAGACAATCAAAGTGATTCATCCAAACCAGTAAATGTTTGTAGCAGCATTCCAGAATAGGCTATAGGCGGAACACTATAATGAGTCACTCGCCTCGAGACCAACGATGTCCTTGGCTAAAGTAGTGACACGTATAGAATGTTACATCAAGAGTGGGGAAATAAATGCTGAAAAGAAATCTCGAGACATGAAAAAGTGTACTTCCAATGCTGACGGCTTATTATAATCACGAAGAAGCCAGTACACATCGCCCGTTCGAGACAAGATAGCGTTCAAGTAAAGTGGAAATCCCACTAAGGGCGTTATGCCCCTAAACACTTGCCTGGAGAAGATATGGAAAGAAGTCCTCCACATGCATAACGTCCCTCCACCGTCGGCTCCAAAGGCAGATGTTATGTGCCCTGAACCTAATAGCTAGTGCAAGTTCCACAAAGTAAATAGACGCCATACTAAGGACTTTTATCAGCTCAAGAAGGAGATAGAGCGTATGATCCAAGAAATCCACCTGAAGAAGTATTTAAGAGGAGACCCCATTTGAGGGTTATGCAAATCTAATTCTAAGGGACAAGATCTCCTTACAACTCACAAATCCAAGAAAGGGAATAAACTAATTAAGGGCCACGATAGAGCTATCCGTCATACATTTAACTCCACGCACGAGGATTCTCTAAGGGCACAAATACCAACTTCTCCCATATAAGGTATGCCCGTCAGATCCTAACCATAGAGGGCTCTCCCACCAGAGCTGATATGGTTGAGTTAGAAGCCCCTGAAGCTAAGATAGCCTTTGCTGGGAAAGATGTGGCACACATCCACCCTCATAATGATGATCCCATAGTCATCAGTGTAATATGTGATGATTGGGAAATAAAGAAGGTCTTGATTGATCAAATAAGCTCCGTAAACATGCTATATTGGGATTTTTTCGAGAGACTTCGCCTAGAATTAGATGACCTCAAGCCCTTCAAAGGAATGTTAGTGGGATTTTTGGAGGAAGAAGTGTATGTGAAAATTTATATAACATTGCAAACTACCTTTAGAGCTGAAGGGAAATTCAAGAAAATCTAGGTAAGGTATTTGGTTGTTGATGTGCCTTCCTCGTTTAACATGATAATAGGGCACCCTTCCTTTAACAAGTTAGGAGTCATTCTATCTACATTGCATTTGTGTATGAAGTACCCTCTCCCAGATAGGAGAGTGGGGGTTATTCAAGAGGATCAGTAGATCGTCAGGAAATGCTACATGGAGAGCCTGAAGTTGAAAAAGTTCGTGGTCGTGGGCGTAAATGTCGTTGACATAAAATAGGTGAATTCGTTAGAGGAAACTCTCTCGGGTAAAAACACGACCACTACAAGTAACTTGGGAACAAAGGAAATTGGAAGGGATGTTAGGACAGTCCATTATTTTTAAGACATCGAGCCTCGTTTTGTTTTGGTTATGAACAAACTAAATAACTTTGACCTTTCCCAAGCTCTCGTACTTGAGGGATTGTGTATGTATATATTTTTATGATCTCAAGAGGCAACGTGGGGGTTCACAGTTACCTCTTTATCATATCAATCACTTATTCATTAGACTTGTTACCTATTCTTTGGATATCTCTTCTTTCCTTTAGGATAAGGCACCCGATGTGGGAATTAGGGAATGGCATGTCCTCGCTCTATAACATCATGGAATAAGTCATGGGGTAAGTGTGTCACACTCCTATGAATACCAGGAGATAAACTTCCCACTCCATTAGTGGTTTCTACTTCTAAGGAAACCTCGGATCCCTGCCCGATACAACTATAAATATCCTAACACTATGGGGATAAGAATGACCTAACTCCAATACACAAATACACACATATAGAGCTTCTCACATCTAAGTGATCTAGATCTCAAGCTTAAAATAAGCCTTAAAGTTTTTGACAACACTTAATCATTAGGGGTTATCACATATTTGTAATTTTAGCAAGTACAATTGGAGCCCATTGTGGGGCCCCAGTAAAATTGACATAGGTCATCATAACACCACCCTTTCAAATTATTTTCCTTTTGTTTAAACCTTTATGAGTTATAATAAACAATTTGAGTTTTATCGTTTGTAAGCTTGTTAAAGAGGTGTTTGTATTAGGAGTGACATTCTACAACAGTAAAATTAACCACATTTGGAATTCCATGGTTAGGTTAGACTTTTTGAACTTGATAGTAAATTAACCATATTCTATGGTTAGGTTACTTAGTATATCCTTGAACATAAAAGATAGTAAATTAACCACATTCTATGAAAGTGTTTTAAGGGCGGAACGATTAAAAGTTAGGGAAGAAAAAATTTAAAATGTGGTTGGGTTTCCTCCAAAAAAGTACTTGTTTAACGTCAATAACTTGACATTAATTTTTGTCATGTGACACCTATTACCTTGTAATTTACCTCACGGTCTTTGATTCTGACCTTGACTTCTCCTTAATCCATATCTACGAGCATCCTCACAATCTCCATAAAAGTTCTTCCCAAGATGATAGGTATCTCTGGGTCTAGTTTAACATCTAATATCACAAAGTCTACATGAAATGAGTAGTTTTTAACCCGTATCAATACATCTTTGACTGCTCCCACTTGTTTCTTGCATGTTTTGTATACCATTTAGAGGTCTCCTGCGTAAGGATTTCTTTGTAGATACCCAATTCTATCTACAACAGAAAGCGACATAATATTGAAACTTGCACCTAAGTCAATAAGTGCAATGCCAATTTTCACACTACTTATCGAGACAGGTAATATTATTACTCTGAGGTCAACTTCATTCATTGGTAGGTTCTTCCATGCTTCCGGGTAGGCTTCATCCTACACTTATGCTTCTTTTGATTATTTTTCTCTTCCTTCCTTAGCTTTAACAACAACTTTATCATTCCGGACAATAGTATTGCAGTTTTCCTTTGGATTATTCTTGGTATTTGTACTGAAAATGTGTTACTTGGGAGATATGAGAATTGTTTGGCTCACTTGACCACCTGTACTTCAAGGTTTTTAATGGAGGATTTTATGTTTTTGTGGATGACCATAGACACCTGCATAAACTGATTGAGTGTATCCTCCATCTTTGTCACTTTGTCAGATAGAAGAGGTGTTTGTGAATAATGTTAAAATGGTTCTCTATTGAAAGAGCCAGCTTTGAATCTCCATCCTTGATTGAAATTATTGTTCCATGGGAAGTTGTTATTTCGATATTTCCCATGCTTTTGATTGCATAAATAATTTATTTCCCCATCAGTAGAGAAAATTACAGTTGGATGATCTCCACTACAAAGTTCATAGAATTAAATTTATCTTTGTTGAGGTACTTCATGTATTTCCTTCAGTTTTTACGGCAACTTAGACAATTTTTTAGTTAGATCATCCACCATTTAGGTTAGCAACTTGTTTTGAGTATGAATGAAATAATTGGTATTTAGTTATTCATTCCCATTCTTCCTTTAAACGGGGTTCCTATTGTGTTGTCCTTGATTATCATTGAGTGTCATTTGCTCAATGATTGCAGTTGTATCTTCAATGCTTTTGGACAGAACACAACCTCCAACACTAGCATTTGGTAACAACTTAGGTTGTTATTGAAGTCCATTTTGAAAATTTGTATTTGCATGAGTTCGTAAAAACCTTGGTTTGGACATCTTCTCAACATGGACTTGTGCCTTACCCATACTTCACATAGAGTTTCTATTACGCCTTGGGAAAACATCGTGATGGTAGTTTTTGCTTCCATGAATTTGCTATAAGGAAAAAAATTAAGAATTTTTTCTCCAATAAGTTCTAATTTTTCATCATCAATGTGAGTTGGTTTAGATACCACCTCTTTGGTTTGCCAAGATATGAGTGCGAAAACAATCGTAGGAATACTACCTCTTCCTCATCTTCTAACGCTTCTAGCGTACCAACAATCTCGTAGAATTTTGTGACGCGTCTATATGGGTCTATATGATCTAGAGGTGTATAGCATGCGGTTTTTGTCGGTGACGCGACCACCTTACCGCAGAGGATTGGGATTTGGGTGCTACTTTCTGATTTCTGTATTTATCCTATGAAGCTGGTTAAGGAAGGGGAAGATATCTTAAACTAACCCTGCACGCAAATTTTTTCTTTAACAAATGCTAAGAGATCGGGGAATGGGGTCTGGTTATACAAAGGGAAGCTATTAACACCCAGTGTATCTATGGTAATCCATAGGAACCTTCTTTTGCATGTATTTCTGTTAACCTGAAATGCTTTCTTGTGTTTATCTGCCGTGGATTGGGAAATTTTCTCCTTTGGGAGTGTTGAGAGAATGTTTTTGTTGTTTTCGGGTTTTTTTGTTGTTTTTGGGAAGGTACTGGACCTAAAGTTTTTGATTTGTGTGCTCGCTAAGATTTCGCAATCTTATGCCTATGTATTCCCATAAAGAAATTTGGGAAATCAGAGCAATCGTAGTTCCTCCTTTTCTATGGGAGGAAAGAATTTTTGATGTCTTGTTCAAAGCCCAAGATTAAAGCTATCTGAGTATTTGTGTCTTGTTCAAAGCCCAAGATTGAAGCTAAAAGTTGTCTGAGAGAGAATTTGTCATCTCTAAAGGGAGAATATCTCACCTATTCATCATAAAATGTTGGGTAATTGATTATAAGGGAAATTACTTTAACTGGGATATATAGAATCCAACAATGCCATAATTTCTTTTATAAGAGAGATGTCATGAAGGAAGAAAGCTTCAACTCAGTGTAGAGCAATGCCACATTTTCCTTATGAGTCTTTCATGCTAAGAGAAGGACATTGGCTTGGATGTATAGAAATCCAGAGGCTTGCCACTTACAGCAGTTAGATGAAAGATAAATTTTAGCCAGGATAAAGGAGGGACTCTAACTTGGATTTTGTATCAACAAGTGTGCCACTTACAGCAATTATCTGGACAAAAGTTTTGATTATTTGTTTTGATATGTGATGTATAGAGGATATATCTTCCTCCAGAGAGGACTTCTGGTCTTATCTGAGGGGATGTTGATTTTTGTGTGCCTTGATCAAAGCCCAAGGTTGAAGCTAAAGGAAACTGACTCCACTGGGGAGGGTTTTATCTGTCTTGTACAAAGCCCAAGATTGAGGCTGACTGAGGAAATTCTTATATGAAGCCTAAGAGGAGGCTATCTCTTGCTGAGGATTATTGAAATCTAGGAGCAAGTCCAAATTGTATTGGGGAGTCCAAGGGGATTTACTCTTGCTGGGAATCAGGGAAGAGTGGAAGTACCAGATGCCATGAGGTTCTGATTCCTCTAAGGATTTGTTGATGGTAAATTGACACTGGCTGGGGTGTTTAAGGTGAAATTTAAGCCTTGTTGGGTGTCAGGGGAGTTTAAAGATGAGTTTGAAAACCTATGAAGTCTTCAATTCTGCTGGAGACTAATGTATTGGTATAATGATCAGGGTTTTTCCTATGCTCTTAGGAAACTTGAGGGTCTTTGTGTGAGATCCAAGAGGAGATGAGACTTTCCAAGTCTTATTTGAATGAAGCCCAAGAAGAGGCTGAGACTGTCCAAGTCTCTCAAGAGGTGGTAGGCTCTGGTGTAGAGAGGGGTCTTTGTATGATGCCCAAGAGGAGGCTGTTGGTTTAAGGGATGAAGACCAACCCTAGAATGGTATGATGTTCTGGAATTTTGACTCTCCTGGGGAATGAACTAGTACTGATGACTAGATTCTATCCTATGCTTTTAGGAAGCCTTTGGGTCCTTGTACTAAGCCCAAGAGGAGGCTGGGGAACACCTAAGAAGCCTGTCGGTCCTTGTACCAAGCCCAAGAGGAGGCTGGGGATACTTCTAGGAAGCCTGTGGGTCCAAGCCAAAGAAAAGTTCAAGAAAGGTTTCACCGGGAATAATCCTTTCTTTGTTGAACAGTTCTAAGGTTTGAAGAAATTCAAAAGAGGTTTCTCCGGGAATTATTCCTCTATGGGGAAGTAAATTTCTTGTATACACATATCTCTAAGTTTTGACAGTCTTGAGAAAAGTTTCACCGGGAATAATGTCTTTCTCTGTTCCATATTGAATAAGCCCAAGAGGAGGCACACTGTATAGGGAATTTCCTATGAGGGAACTAGTTTTGACTAAGTTAGAAAGTAACCTCTGGATTGACCTAAGTGTAGACCTAACTGCTGGAGAAACTCTAAACAAATATGCACAAGTATATACATATAAATTGACATGTATATAAATAAGTATGCATTAAATTGAAAAGATATTGGGTCTTACACTCTGAAAGGAGGCCCAAGTGTCTGGTGATTAACTGTATGATTTTTACTGTATTATTTATGTTTTAAGAAATTGAAGAAAGTTTTGAGAAAACTTTTGAATTTGAATTTGAATTAAAAGAAAATTTGTTTAAAAGAAAAGAAAGTTTGGGGCTTATAACTCAAAGAGAGGCCCAAGTGGTCTAAGAGCAGTTTCACCTGGAATAATGCTCCTCTTAGTACTAGTTAAAATAGATAGATGATTTTGAAAAGAAAGGTATGGGGCTTACAACTCAAGGAGAGGCCCATGGAGGTTGTTTATTGTTTAAAACAAAGTTTATGTACAAAAATTGGGGCTTATACTTAAGGAGAGGCCCAGATGACTTATTTGAAAATATTGATCGCACTGCGATACCGAAAGACGTTGTGGGACTTATATTACAACAAAGGCCCAAAATTATTTTTGTACAAAGAGGGGTTGGGTCTTACACTCTAGTAGAGGCCCAAAAATGTTTGTGAAGTAAGAATAATGGGGCTTATACTCAAGGAGAGACCCATGATGATTTATTTGAAAAGGCGACGGTCGCGTCACGGTTTTGAAAACCACAGAGGGACTTATACAATGACTGACGCCCCAAAAATTAATTACACAAAGGGATGGGTCTTACTCTCTACAAAGAGGCCCAAAGATTTTATTTTTATACAAGAGTTGGGGCTTATACTCAAGGAGATTCCCAGATGAAAAACAGCGATCACACCGTTTATTTTAAAAATCGTATCAGGACTTATACAATGACTAAAGCCCAAAATGGTGTATTTACAAAGGGGATGGGTCTTACACTCTATTAGAGGCCCAAAAGTGTTTGAAATGAAGTTTGAAAAAAAATCAAAATTTAAGAAAACCCTAATTTTGATTAAAAAAAAATTTCAAAGAAAATTAAATAGAAAATGATATAAAATATCAAACATATTTAAAAACAAGTTGTGAATTTTTAAAATGTTTTGAAAAATTATGTTATGTTTGTATGAAAGTGTGAAAATCATTTTAATTTGAAAAATCAAGAGGAAAATTTCATTTAAAATGTTAAAAAACAATAAAAAATGAAATTCTTTACAAAAATTCAAACTATATTAAATAAATAATAAAAAATTTATTTTTTGTAGAATAAAATATTTCAACATTTTTGTGAACTTTTAAAAAAAGAACCAATAAAAAATGATTAAAATTGAGAGAGAAATTAATTTTTGAAATCAATTAAGAAAAATAACAAAAATTCAAAAATTCAAATAATTTGAATTGTGGTGCCAACGGTCACCTTGTTCTTCCTCGTGACCGCGCCATGGCTGATTTGCAAAACCTCACTTTTCTCTATGATTACTCAATGGTTTTGACATTTGTAAACATCAATCTCACTCGTTTTTGAACAAGGATTCCAATGGTACCAATTAATTGCATTTATATTAAGTGTGGAGTGAGAAATCAAGTGATGAACACAGAACCCTAATTTCTGTAAGAACACTATGAAATCCTATACACAATAGCTACAAAGCAATTGATTGAGGGGAAACACTCTACATAAGTGCAGAAACATGTTTGAAACTTGAAAACACATTTATGATGCATGAATCATAGAGTTTGAGAGTTCAGGCTTATCTCTTGCAAGAAGAAATCGAATTGTGTGTTGGAGGTGTTACAGATGTTGTGTGATGATCTGGACAGCTTCAATGGACCTTATGTAAGGTGTTTGGAAGCTTGGAATGGATTGAAAGCAATTGGATCTTGTTGTGGCACCTCAACTGCAACTTTGACAAAAAGCTTGAGCAAATGGATAGTGACTTAGTGATTCTGGTGTTCTAGATATGTTTTGAGGTTATGGATCACTTATATATCACATATGTGAGGTGTTAGGATGGTTGGTTTTGATGGAATTGCTCTCTATTTGAAAATTCGAATGTTACTTGAAAGAGAAGCAAATTCTGGTTTTTGAGAGTGATTTTGAGGAAAATATGTGTTGTTATGCTTTGGTGTACTCAAACTGATCAGAAAGAATCTCTATTTATAGTAGAACAAGTTTGTTTTGGGAGCAATAGTGATTGGGGGCTGGATCACTCCATTATCCATTGGAGTTTGTCATGTAGCCAAAGTCTCCTCTAGCCATTGACTTGAGTCAATCTTGCAGGCTATGAGTCTTCTTTTGGAGGGATAAGACTTGACTCCTTTAGTGATCAATGACTCAGTTCATGCCACCTCAATGTATCTCTTGAATGCCTTGAAACAAAATTGAAGTTTTGGAATTGCATCTTTAAAGATCACATGCCTAAGTGATAGGTTTCTTGACTTGTGAGGCTTTGTGATCAGATTCTTCATCATTCATGTTGATTTTGGACAGCAATGAAATGATACAAGTGTCCAAAATTGGCTCAAGAAATCGTGGGAACCAAGTTATGTTTTCATGCCTTTGTGTGGGCAGGGTGAAAAATGTCATTTTTGGAGGCTTATAACTTCTTGGTCAAGTTGAACCATGGGAGGCTCTTGTACTTTTTGGAAAGCCTCTATAACATGCTTCAACTTTGATGTTTAACTTTGGTCTTGATTCATCTTGGATCATAATGAAAAATGGCCTCAAAGTTGGTGAAAACACAAAACAGATTATGTCCAAAAGTTCACTAAGTGTTGAAAAAGTGTCCATTTTCCATTTTTTGTGATTTTGATCAATCCATAACTCAAAATCCATGAGGATTTGGAATATGTTGTAGTTGACAATCTTGAAGTATGTAATTAGAGCTTTCATTTGAGTTTTGGATGGAAGAAAAAGGTTGCTTGGATCACAAGTTAAGGTCTTGCAAAGTTTGGTAGAAATCACTTTTTTCCATGACTTAGTGAAAATTCAAGTTTCTTCTGGTTGCCCCTTTTGCAAGTAACCCCACTTTTCTTGATTTTTCTTGATGGATGATGATCCAAACAATAAGTTAACATTGTTTTTTACTTAAGGGAGCCATGTTTGTCAAGAAATCCAAAAAGTCAAACTTGATTTTTGGGCACAGTTGACTTTTTATCAGATGAATTTCAAACTTTGTGATCCTTTTATGAAATCAAGTCCTTGACCTAATTCAAACCTAATGGATGGATTCCATAGGCATTTTAGAGTGTTTTGAATCATGTCCCAAAGTTTGAGATGATGTTTTGGTCAAAAGTCAAGGTATGGTTGACTTTTTCTCAGAAACCCTAGTTTGGGGTCCAGATGAATTTGAATCTTCATGTTGCTCATGAACCAAGTTCTTTGTGTCCATTTGAACATTTAAGAGGATCAATATAATATATTTGAGGTCTTCAAAACATCTCTTGAGGTTTGGGCTCACGCATTTCCCCAAAAGTCAACTTAGGGGTGAATTAGGTCAAGAAACCCTAATTCCCGATTTTTGATGAATACATCCCCTGAGGCTAAATTGAACTTATGATTGGATCCATGAGATTCATTTGAGATTCTTGGATCATGTTTTGATGTATTGGCCCATGTCCTGATGAAAATTTCTCTCTAGAGGCAATGGTCGACCAAAACCCTAATTTGGTGACACTAGTGGTCTCGAGGCTGGATAAACTTGAGATGTTGCATTTTCATGATTGATTCTTGATGTGGGAGACCTATTGATCCTTCATGGACATTGGAGAGGCTTGAAAAGTTGAGGATCATGTCCATTCTTGATTGATCCTTTGTCTGAGTACTATGAGAGGGCTCAAAACCCTAATTCTTGATTGTAGTGAATGCTCAACAATCTTTGGGGGGGATTGATAAGGCATGAAGGTACATCCATATTGTGGTGATGATTTGCACAATGATGGGAAATCTTGTGGTCAAAATTTAGGGCATGACAACATGCAAAAGGGTTAGAATACAAAATTTGTAATAATCCTATTTTTGTTTCACTTTGTCCGACATTCCTTTGTGTTCTAGCTAAGTGAGTTAGATGTTTGAGACTATGTTCACACGGTGTGCCAACATTAATGTTGTTTACTTCATCTATTATTATTTGTTGTATTGAGACATAAGACTCTTCTAGATCTAGCCTTTTAGATCTTTGTTTCTTTTTCCTGTTTTCACTAATTTTTTTGTGTGATGTTCTTTTAGTTTTAGGATTGAACAAAAGTTGTTAAACATGAACCTTACCTCGCACAACCTAATAAAAACATAACTACTTATAAAATTTAATAGGCTAGTCATTATAAATAAAATATACAAACTATACAATTATACATAAATATATACGCACCTAAAATAATAAATTATGCCTTTATCTTTAAATTTTAGCACCAGTCCCGACAACGACGTCATTTTGTTGCGTTTGCATCAAAAGTAAGTTTTACAATTATCGTATCCACAAATACCAATGGTTTTAAAGGAAGAGTAGAAGTGATTTATTATTCTAAATAGGGTTAACAGTAAATAACAGAAAAGGATTTTGTGTTTGTTGGGATGCAGGAAAGTAAATAACAGAAAATAAATGACAGAAACTAAGGTTGGTGAATTCAGTGTTAACAGTAAGAACGCTTGTTGGGGGTAGATTTCATCAATACATATTTATCCTTCACATTCATAGGTCAATAATATGCTATTTTCGCTCTCCACGCCGTGATATTAATGTGTTACCCAATAGAATGATATACCTTACTATTAACCAACACAGAGCATTAAGTCATATCAATCGAAAAGTAGCGAGACTCCACACTAATTATGCTACAATACGTGTGGATATTGATCCTATAAATATGTCTAGGCTTAGTAACCAATATATGATTATCTTGTATATAGTAATTACAAGCATCTTTCAATATCAGGTCACACCATGAAAATAGGTTTTACGTTACAAAGCTAAAACAAGCATTAAGATTAAATTGTCACCAATATTACATCATGAGTGGATTTACATGGAACACCATGACATATTTAGTACATGAATGTAATGATTAAATCTAACCCCAACAATAGAGATTTTAGCTACACTACTCATGGTTAGCATAACAACGGGTAACTTTGGGATGCCGACTTTGGAAGAGTGATATGTTGTATCACCTGAGCATTGCTTATGCCTTTAAACATCCTCTCTTATTATCCAATTGTAGGCCTGAGTGACATGCTCCAATTTTGTACTCCTCCGATCCAGAGAAACTCCCTTTGCACTTAACTGAAACTTCTATTATAGGAAAAATTCTGAGGCTCTTACTGGGTGCACCGTCCTTGCGCCCATCATGCCTACCCTAGTCTAACACTCTGACCAACCAACTTTTCTTCTTCAACAAGCAATGATTGCATGCCCTCCACGTATCCTTGGTGACCTTTGCTCATTCTTCTCTCAACTCATTTGACTAACGCACTAACCCTTGCTTCCCCATGAAGTACTTGCACATGGTGATGCCACCTAGCCCTACTATGCACCTCGCGTGCCTCTAGAAGGGACCTGGCGAGCCTTGCTTCTTTATGGTTTTGATTTTTCTTATTTTCTTAGTACCGATCCATGGTTTTGTATTTTTGTTCACCTGTTTTTGATAAATGCATACAAGAAAAGCCGAAACAGGTGTTTCTTTACTTTTCATAGATAAATCATGGGTCTTTGTAATTATTTCTTGTGTAATAAGCCAATAAGGGCATACATAATGAACCTAAATTTGTCACGTATCTGTACTCGCTAAAAGTACAAATGCTTGAAAACCCTAGTGGATAATGGTTATTATAAACTTTAGGGTTGTTAGAATATTGAGAGCTTCCTCACATGATGTGAAAAGTTATTGTATCAGGGTATTTCTCTTTGTTTTATTGGTATTATTCTTAGGTTTTCCCTCAGTGTTGTGGCAGTGACATATTTATAGCCCCCAGGGTTCTGAACCAAGTGTACAAAGTCTCCATAGAATATATAAATCTCCGCAAGAATGGCTAGTTGATTCCTTGAAATCCAGGACGTGAAAATAAGTCTCACGACTTCCCATGTACTTACTATTGACCTGGTATACACTTCACACACTATCGCACATTATGGATAGAGAAACAAAAAGTATTGGAGATACATCCAGACAAGAGGTTATTAAACCAACAAGGGGCATTCGTACTAATAAAAGGGTGAGTCGGAGAAGGACTAAGTGTATGCCACTTGCCTCGCCCTAAGGTATTTCTACTTTAAACCACTACACAGTCCTTCAAACATGAGGTCTTGTAGAGGCCGAAGTGTTTTAACCCCTGACTTATCTTATAACATTCATGAGGAGTCACGTTGAGGCATTGATTCCTTCCTTCTAGTCTCAAAGTTTTAGATGATCTTTATAGGTGATGATTGGTTGCAGCTCCCTTAACAAGACTTATTTGAGTCCCTCAGATGAAACTTAGTTGAGTCCCTCAGACAATAATTAGTTGAGTTCCTTAGATGAGGCCTTGTTGATTCCCTCAGGCTTGACATAGTTCAGTCCCCTAGGCGAGACTATTGATTCCCTTAAGCGAGACTCTGTTGAGCCCCTCAGGAGAGACTTTGTTAAGTCCATCACGAGAGACACTCTTAAGTCTCTCAGGTGGGACTTCAGTTGATTTCCTTGAGCGAGACTTCAGTTGAGTTCCTTATAGGAAGATCTCATCAAGCAATTCTTGGCGCAAATTCAATTATTTTTATTTAGTATGTTATTCGTATTCTTTCCATTTGTGTGGCATTTTGTATCCCCATTTTTAGGAGCTTCTCTTTAAAGGCTATGTTTAATGAGTTGGAGGTTTCAATATGTCATTCTCAGTGTGTTGTCCTTTCTATTATTCGTAGCATTGACATTGAAAGAGTGACCTATTAAGGCATCAAGGATTCTTCTATAGCGGTCGAATGATATATATGCCTTGTAAGGTGACAAGGATCCTTCAGTGAAGTTCCAACATATCTAATCACCTCCTGGGGTGGCAAGGATCTTTCTATGTAAGTCCAACAATATAATTATCATGTAGATCAAAAGGATCTTTCTGTGAAAGTCCAGAAATATAATTACCCTGTAGGGCGGAAAGGATCTTCTTGTGGAAGTCCAGCAATATAATTACCCTGTAGGGAGGAAAGCATCTTCTCGTGGAATTTCAGTGATATATTCACCTCGTAGGATGGTAAGGATCTTCATGTGTATGTCTAGCTATATAATTATCCCGTAGGATGGCAAGGATCTGCTTATAGAAGTCTTGAAATATAATTATCCCATAGGGAGGCAAGGATTTCTTCCTGTAGAAGTACAACAATATAATTTGACAGTCAAACCACAAATACTTATTGCAAACATCATAGTCTTTTAAGAATGTTTTTCGTAAGTAAGTGATTCACCTCCTATCATTTATATATAATAATATCTCATATTGAATGTGTTCCATGTTTTGGGTATGATTCATCTATCCAATTCCTCGAGCTTATAGGCTTCATTAGGTAACTTAAGATATATGTGATATGGCTCCCTCCCGGTTAGGTTGTAGCTTTCTTTGCTATGAGGGCACTATAACTTGTCGTAGCACTAAATTTTTTTTTCCTGTATCTCTCTTTCAATTACCTTGGAGGTATATCTCATGGTTGCTCTCTATTTAGTGGAAAACACTCGAATGTGGGGGACATCTCTTCTTTCATCAGCTAGGTCAACGTTGCATCTAAGTCCTTCCTCATTTACCTCTTCGTTGAAATGGGAACGTCGCCAGGTTAGGATTTCGATTTTGATTGGTAGCATCGCGCCTTCCCCATACACTAATGTAAAAGGGGTTTCTCTTATGGTGGAGTGAGGGGTAGTATGGTATGAACATAACATTCTATGCATATGCTTTCCCACAAACCTTTTGCCTCATCCAGGTTCTTCTTGATCCCTTTCAGTATTATTTTGTTAGCCGACTCTACTTATACGTTCTCATGTGGGTGAATAACTGATAAGAAATTGGTTTTTACTCCCATGTCTTTTCCTAAACGAGGGGTCTATGGAGAGGATATAACATGCCACTCTGGTATCTATGCTAGGCATATCCGAGGGTGCCCAAGCTAACAGGTCTATGTTTTTCCTAAGTAGGGCAATCAAATCTTCCTCTTCATAGTTGGACAACGAGATTCCTAAATTAGTGATTTGGTGATGTAAGGTCTCAATTTGGACCTCTTTCAAATCTTTGGTGTGGGTAATTCCTTAACTTTCTACCCCTAATATTTTGTCCCATTTTGATGTATCAACGTCATCCATTGTAGGATGAGGGATGGCAGCTAAGGTGAGGGGTTCCCTCGTTACTTACAAGATACTTAGGTAACACTCTTAGGCGATCACCTGATCTTCTATGACCGTATCCACACGCCCATTGTATATTGCATATTTTAGGCTTAATTGGAAGGTGGGAAAGATCGCCCTAAGTAGGTTGAGAGAGGGTCTCCCTAGGATGATGTTGTAGGGGGTGTGCTATCTACTATAATAAGATACTTAACTTCTATGGTTCTCGCACTCACCCTTGAACAGAATGTTATTCTGTGGGTGGTGTGGCCCTTAACCTGCACCTGTTCACCCAAAATCCAATCAGGGACCCTTGTAAAGGTCCAATATTGTGGGAATCCATCTGTTTACCGTGAAAATTGGTAAACAACCGCTGGTCTTCAAAAACACTAATTGATTTGGTTCACTTGGAGGATCAACCAGTGAATCCTAAGGACATAGCTATGGTGTTTTATGTTTTTCTGGAAAGTTCGTAGAACACTTCAACAGTATTCATTAATTGTAGAAAGATTATTGATTGTTTTGTTAAAAAAGACTAAACTTTTGTAAAAATTTGGTAAAATAAAGCAATGAAGAAAATTGACTTCAAAGTAAATGAAATGCAGTAAAGAGCAATTGGTAAAAGAAAGTAAATTTCTATTGAATAAAATGTATGGTGTTTCAAACGTACATTTCTCAACAATAACTCTTTTCTCGCTTTAACTTGGGTACTTTGAGTAAATTTGAGTACAGTACAATAATTGAACACACGAAAATCCTAATACTTAGACCCCTATTTATAATGCGTCGAAATAACTGCCTCTAACAAACATTTTTTCAAAAGTTGACACGTTTCCCCCTTGCATGCCATTGTTTCACCATGGTTTGCCACATGTCTTCTCCTAAGAAACGGATAAGGACAAAAGATAGTTATCCATCTGTATTTGAAATTCAAATGTTTGTCGAAGGAAGACCTCGTAGCATCCCTTCGTCGAAGTAACTTCCCATACTTAGAAAATATTTCTAAGTATTTTCTCAAGCATGTCTCCTCATGAGAACCATTTCGACAGAACTTTACACCAAACCCTGTCGAAATCAACCAAACTTAAGAAAATTTCATTTTTTACTTAGTTTCTCAAATGGGAACATGGCGTCGAAATTCCCAGCCAACAAATTGCCCCCCAAAAATGTCATTTTCGACTGAAATGAAGAAAAAGGCATTTTTTTGAAGCTTTCTTATTTGACGCCAGAAAATCCCTTGGACTGCTATGACGTTATTTTCATCATGACGACTTTCCCCAAACGTTTCCTCAAACCCATGCGTGAATCTTTTTAATCATCACACGTCTAGTCCCTTGGAGATCATGGGTCAGATCTTTAATTGCTACCGTCTCATCCCACCACCTTCACATGACAGGCGTCCCATGATTTTTATCACAATAAATGATATACATTGATCGTGCACAATAACTGTTCCACTTCAGTCCGTCTATAAAAGAGTGAAAGTCACCATTTTTACTCTTTTCACTTTCTAAATTTTCTGAAGCGAATCTTCCTCGAAACTTCATCTTTCTTCAAATCTTTTTCTTTGCACACTCACTACAACAATGGCCTCCACTTCAAAAATCTCTAAGGAAACCAGCAAGAACACAAAAGACTCCAAGAAATCCAAATAACTCCCTCCAGTTCGTAGGATGTTGGGCCCAAACGTGGTTGTAAATCAACAATATATCCCTGAACCTTCAAATGAAGAGAAGAAATGCAGAATATATCAATTAAGAGTACTTATCCCTCTTCTTGTTTCTGGAAAAACACATGCCATGCTAGGCCCTTTACCTGATCTCTTTGCTGACCCCACTAAAGTTAGGGAGTTTTTTTTTCCAGATTATCACTGTTACAAACCCATAGCAAGTGGTTTGAAACCTATGACTGATAAGGATATTAAAATTTATGAACAAGTGAAGGTAGGAGATCGAGATTCACCTTCGACCATAGCTTTTAGGGACCCCATAAACTTAGAGTTCATGAACACTAGATTTAGGGTTTTTAGATCATGCCCTCTGTCGAAAGACCCTTCTAACTACTTGGCTTGGTTAGAAAAGATAGAAAAATCCAAGTTTCAAGTTTGGAAAAAGATGGGCATTTATGACCTAATCCAGTTGTCGAAGGTAGGACCAGGTTATTGTCCTTCTATGCTCATTGCTTCCCTTTACTTCTGGGACAACACCTAGAACAACTTCCATCTCCCTTGTAGAATGGTTACCCCAACTCTTTTCGACGTCGCTACCATCACTGGCTTGAAACCCATTGGAGTGGACTATGACCCCAATCTCTTAGTTATTGACTCGATAGGTTTCGACACCAACAAAGAAGGCTTCACCACCTATATAGCCTATTATCATGACAAAGAAACCAAAGAGGTTTCTGACCAAGAACACGTTGCCTTCCTGGATCTCTGGCTCTCATACTGTGTCTTCTGCTCAAGATCTCTTTAAGTGGCGAAGAGGTACTTGACCATGGCGAACCAGTTGCATGCTGGACATGGCCTTTGTCTCAACAAAATCATTCTGGGCAGCCTGTATGAATCTCTTGGCAAAGGCGTCACAGCATTGAAGACCATCAAAACGAAAGGAAGCTTGCTTTTTTCTGGACCTTTCTGGCTGCTGCAATTATGGTTAGATGCCACTTTCGAAGCTTCCCTTCCTAGTCGAAACCCCATCAATGAAGCTTCCATCGAAGTGAAGAGTAGAATAGTTGAAGGGACGAGGCTTACGTTGTTGACTCCCAATGACGAAGGAATGAACCTTCAGCAGACATTCACTAGCTACGTGATGATGTTTGCGAAGCGTCATAACTTTTCTTCCAACATGGCCCCTTTTGCCAATAGAAAGATAGGCCCTGAATGGTTCACAAGAAGATATCCCCCTGAGTCAAAGGAACGGGAAGCTGAATCTCTTGACATTTGGGAATCCTTCCTTACGCCAAGACTATTGGCCTCAAGGCTCAACCCTTCCAAGCTTTGAATTACTCTCGTCAGCTATCAACCAAATCTAGTCTCTCGACAGTTTGGTTTAATTCAAATTAAACCTAAACCCCTCTTTCGCAAAAAGGGTTCACAGATCCATTACAACATGTGGCAGAACGAAGCAGAATGTGCCAAGTTACTAGCCAAGTATTCTGACCTCACAGAGTTCAATTATGTTCCCTTCAAACCAAGCTTTCTCTGCACCAGAGAGTTTGACGAGTGGTGGAGAGAATATTATACCGCTGAATTCTTTGATGTAGTTGCCTTCAATCTCCAACTAACTAGAGCTTTCGCCCTTGTGTAGGACAAAGTGAAGAAAGGTACTTCAACACATATCAAAGAGATCCAAGCATTCCAGAAGTACTTTGAAACTGTCTACAGGCCAAATGAGCTTATTCGAACCATTAGCGAAGCAACAGTGACTTTAAAAGAAAAATTTACAAAGAAATTAGAGGGTTTAAAACTTCCTTCGTACATTCGACCTGATCAACATTACAAATTAGCTTTTAATCTTTATCCTCCAAAGTTCCCTCGACTGCCAAATGCTAATTATGGTGTGGCTTTTAGCCCTCCATTTCCAAACTGGTTCGTCTGTGGGGATTTTATGAAAAATCTTCGCCAAGATTACCAAAACTGTGTTAAGCGAGTGGTTCCGACTAAGTATACTTTGGACAATTTCAAAGGCCACCTTCATATTGGCATAGAACACGTTTGCGTGGAGTCTCTAATATATGAAGGTGTGGAATGGGAGGTTCTTCGACACCACTTTTCTTTTCTTTTTATTTATATTATGTATTTGGCTTATACTAACTGCATTAATTTTCTTTTTCAACTGTGAGGATTCCATCCAAAAAACCTACTCCTGTAAAAAAGGAAGCCGTCGAAGAGGAAGAAGAAGAGGACAACACCAAGAAACCCACAACAAAGGTAAATCTTTGTGCTTATTATTTCTCCTTCTTTTTATTATATTGTCTTTTCAATCTAACATATGAAATGTAATATTATTGCATGGTAGTCACAAACTACCTCCGACACCTAAAAAGAGAAAGCAGAAAGAACCTGAGGTTCAAGTAATTGAATTCGATGATGGGACGCTTCGCCAGACCACTCCAAACACACCAAGAAGAAGAAGAAGCAGACAAAAATTATTGATGCAGGTTTTCATCCTCAACCAAAACCAACAAAAGTACTCACGAAGAAACCTCATACCCCAAAGGTGGTAGAAACTGATGCTACTCATGGTAGCAAGAAACCAACCGACAAGAGGAACCCTGATCAGGAAAAGAGTGATAACTCTAGCCCTGGGACTGAAAATCCTAAGGTACAAAGATTTCTTCTTTGTCTTTGAGTTTTATGGCTGTTTTCGACTAACATGCTTCTAATCTTTCCTTGATTTCTTCTTCTTAGGATGCCAAAGATAACAAGGGCCATCCCATTGTACAACAAACCATCCCCACCACAAGTAGTGATCTTACCTATCATCCGACAAGCCCTTCCAAGGCTTCTCCTAAGGATTCCACAAAGGAATTTGTTGTCGAAGTGAGCCAACTAGTTGGTGATCAAAAGAAATCACCACTAAAGGCCACCACTGAGCTCTCACATACCAATGCACCTGATCAAGAGAAGAGCCCAGCAAGGGAGGAAGTCTTAGCTGATGTCGCAGGAGATATTGAAATTTTGTCTGTAGAACAAGTTATCGAAGACAAATCTGAAGATGGCTCCCCAATCAATCAACAGGATGATGGCGGCAAAAAGGGTGAAGAGGATGAGGAGGAGGAAGAGGATCACTCTATGTTTGATTTTGAGACTAAAATCATCGTGGAGGACGAAGATGAAAAAGAAAAGGATAAAGCTGAAAATGAAGACGAAAAGGAAAAGTAAGAAGATCAATCGAAAATTGGCCCTCATCTAGATGCTTCGACTGGCACGAACTCTACCAGCCTTTCTCATGAAGAGACAGAGTCCTTGAAAGTGCAGAGGCCAGTGGAATATTTAAAAGCCATGATCAGCTGCAGATATAACTTTGGTGATAAGAGTACCGGCATTTCGACTGCCTCAGGAAATCAGTCAGCCAATAAGCTTGAGGATGACATGCTTCCTCAAATCAAAGAGAAGATTTTCAACAAAGACTTGTTCCAACTCTTGGAAAAAGATACTTATGCCAATTTTGGGATCAAGAAACTCTTGAAGCAAGTCAATGTCTTGGAGGTTTCTCTAGAAGTTGCTGATGCCATAATGGAGTTTGGCACATTGATTGATCTTGTCATTGCTGATCTAATTCATCTTAGAGACTTTTCAGGAAAAATTAACAATAAATCAGAGACCCAGTTGGCTGAATGGGATGTAGCCTCCGAATCCACCACGAAGGTTTCAAACTTAGAAAAGGTCTTTGAGCAAAATAAGAAAGAAATTGAAAGCTGTGATAAAAATGTCGAAGAATGGGAGAAGTAAATTAAAGCTTGACAGAGCAAAATTTCTCAGGCCAAGCAACATAAAGACGAACTTCTCAAGTTTGACCAAGAAGAAGTGGCCAAATAACTCAAGTTGGAATGTATCATGTCGACAGAGCCCAAAAGCTTGGAAAGGAAATCGAAGACCTTTCGACCAACAAGGCTCTCTGTGAACGTCGCTTGATTCTTCAGAAATCTAAATATGAGAAGGTGAAAAGCTCTATCTTATTTTAACTTGATTATTGTTGAACTTTGTTTCTTTCTATTGTAATTTGTAAGCCCTTTGTGGCATGGATTATAGTGACTTTAGCCATTTTGGAAAATTACTTTTTAATTTCGATTTTGGCTTTGAATATCTTTTGCATGAATTACTCGGTATTTATTTTTACCTCTTGAAGTATACGCTTATAATATTTCTTTAAATACTTACCATTTACCTTCAAGATTATTCTATCTTCGTTTAACTCTTCGATCTCATATGCGCCATTTGAAAATACTTTAATAATCAGAAAAGGACCTTCCCACTTAGGGGACCATTTTCCCAGAGTTCTAATGTTCTGATCCATGGGCAAAATCACTTTCCAAACTAAATCTTTAGTCGAAAATGATTTAACTTTCACCTTTTTGTTGTATGACTTTTCCACTCTCTTCTTTTGTCTTTTTAATAACTCTAAGGCATTTAGTATTTTTCGTCTAAATCAACCATTTCGTCCAACATCATATTCCAATAGGAATCAGATGGAATCTCATGTTGTCTCTGAATTCTGGTCGACTGTAAATATATCTCGACTGGTAATACAACATCGTGACCATAGGTTAGTCGAAAGGGTGTAGTATTTGTAGCATCCTTAGGGGAGGTTTGGCAAGCCCACAAAACTTGGTCCAATGTCTTATGCCAATTTCTTGGTTTCTTCCCCACATGCTTTTTAATTAACCCAATCACCACTTTATTTGCTACTTCGACTTGACCATTAGCTCGAGCATAATAAGGTGTGGATGTTAAGAGTTTGAATCCCGTTTCTTTAGAAAATTCTTGCATCTTTCGACTAGTAAAAACTGATCCCTGATCAGTTCTAATAGTTTATGGGATTCCAAACCTGAAGATAATGTGCTTTTGAATGAATTCGATCACTACATCTTGATCCACATTTACCAGTGGTATAGCCTCAATCCATTTAGTGAAATAATATATTCACACTAAAATTTATTTCAGACTCTTAGATGATGTCGGTCGAATTTCACCAACTAAATCCAAAGCCCAACCTCTGAAGGGCCAAGGCTTCACTATGAAATGCAATTCGCTTGCAGGAACATGTTGAATGCCTACATGTACTTGGCATTCTTGACATCCTTTGGTGAATTCAGTACAATCCTTTAGCATTGTAGGACAATACATTCCTTGTCGAAATAATAACCATTTTATTTTATGGCCTACTTGATGTGCTCCACATGCCCCACTATGGACATTCGAAAGAGCCAAATATGCCTCAGATTCGCTAAGGCATTTAAGTAAGACACCTTCAGGCGTCTTTTTGAACAATTCATTCCCCATTAAAACATAACTCAAGGCATGATATTTGACCTTTCGTTCGACAGAAGCTGTAGGATTCTGCAAGTAATCTACTATTGGCTTTCTCCAATCTTCGTCTGTCAAACCATCTATAGCCAATTTCTCAAAGCTTTCTTCGTCAACATTGCCTAGTTTCATTGTCTCCAAGTCTGTTGGGGATAGTTTAGTTGATACAACCCTTCCTTTGACTTCGATTGCATCTTGTAATTTTTCCTTCAAAATTTTGTACCCTGAAGCAATCTGGGCCAAGTCATTGGCCTCTTGATTCTCAAGTCGAGGTATGTGTCGAATGCTTACCATTTCGAATCTTCGTAACAAGTTATTGGCTATCACAAACTACATGATAAGATTTTCCTTGACACATTTGTATTCTTGTGTAATTTGTTTTATTGCCAACTTTGACTCTCCCATTATTTTGACTCGAGTTTCCCCCAATTCCAACAAAATTTCAAGTCCGACAATTAAAGCTTCATATTCAGCTTCATTGTTTGAACAAAGGCCTTCGACCTTATACTTGAATTTTGTTGGAATTTTGTTAGGAGAAATAATTAATACTCCTACTCTCGTTCCATCTTTATGACTAGAACCGTCGAAGTACAAATTCCATGGCTCAAGCTCCACAAAGTTTAGGGAGTTTTCGACTATAGAGTGGTCGACTATAAAGTCGGCTACCACTTGTCCTTTAACAGCCTTTAAAGGCTTATAAGTCAAAGAATATTCTGTTAAGGCTAAAGCCCATTTACCAATTCGACTGTGCAAAATAGGTTTAGAAAGCATATGTTTAATAACGTCGAAATGAGATGAAACATAAACTTCCACTGGTTTTATATAATGCTTCAATTTTGTACAAGAAAAGTATAGACAAAGACACAATTTTTTGACTATACTATATCTAGTCTCTGCATCATTCAAGACTCTACTAAGGTAATAAATTGCTCTTTCGACACCATTTTCATCCTCTTGAGCTAACGTGCTCCCTAAGGTCTTGTCAGACGCAGATATGTATAATCTCATACTCCTATTTCTACAAGGAGGCACCAGAATTGGAGGGTGAGCAAGGTATTCTTTAATCTTGTCGAATGCTTCTTGTTGCGCTTTCCCCCACTCGAAACCTTATTGCTTGAGTCGAAGTAGAGGTGAGAAGGCTTGAGTCTTGCCACTTAGATTGGAAATGAATCTTCTTAGAAAGTTGATATTTCCTAGCAATGCCTGCAACTCCTTCTTTGTCGAAGGCGCTTTCGCCTCCATGGTGGCCTTAGTCTTATTCTGATTTATCTGTATTCCTTTTTTGTGGACAATAAATCCTAGAAAATCCCCCGCCTGCACACAAAAAGCACACTTAAGAGGATTCATCTTGAGACCATGCTTCCTCATTCTTTCAAATGATTGTCGAAGATGGCTTATATGACTTTTTCCTGAAACTGACTTAAGCACAATATCATCAATATAAATTTGCATAAATGTTTCAATAAAGTCATGAAAAATTAAATTCATTGCCCTTTGATACGTTGCCCCAGCATTCTTCAGGCCGAAGGGCATTACTACCCATTCGAAAGTGCCTAATGCTCCAGGGCATCGAAATGCCATTTTGACACGTCTTCCTCGGCAATGAAAATTTGATTATAGCCAGAATATCCGTCGAGCATACTTAATTACTCATGGCCTGCAGCAGAGTCGACTATCATTTCCGCCATAGGCATTGGATACTCATCCTTTGGGGTTGCAGCGTTTAGATCTCTAAAGTCTATGCAAACCCTTAAATTTCCATTCTTCTTAATAATTGGAATAATGTTGGCAATCTATTCGACATACCTGGTCGTACGGATGAATTTACATCTCAGAAGTCTTTTGACCTCCTCTTTGATCTTTGAGAGAACTGTATGTGCAAATCGCCTTGGAGTTTGCTTGATGGGCTTATTCCTAGGCTTTATTGGCAACTTCAGTTTGACCAAATCTCTGCTCAAACCATAAATTTCGTCGAAATCCCACGCGAAGCAGTCTCTGAACTCCTTCAGCAGTTGAATTACTTTGACTCTGAGTTGTAGGTCAAGGTTGGCACTGATGTAAGTTGGCCTTTTGTTGTGCCTTCTCCTAGGTCGATCTCTTCCAAAGGATCTTGCGCCAACATTTTGATGTTACTTGCTAGCGGATCCTTCTCAAAACCCAAAGGCTCATCATTATAGATGACATCTAGCCTTTGGCTTGGCACTTCGACTAGATCTTTATCGGGTGGCTCCGGGTTAAAATCCTTCTCGGGACCTTTGAAGTGCTCTTCATCATCTACGGCTTCGACAACCATATATTTTTTCAATTTGTTTTCAGCTATATAAGCCGAAATCTTTTTGAGTGTCAATGACTCAACATTGTCACTAAATTCACTACCCCAACTAGTTGGTTGGATTCCCGTTGTTCTAAAGACATAGTCTTCTTTGCTAACAACCTCCATATCCCATTGGAAGCCGTGGGTAGGGTGCAAGTACAAGGAGTAGAAGGCGTTGTCCGCATGTGTAAAATCAAAACCTGCAGGATTGCATGGTACTATATGGGCCAAATTTTTATCAAAATGATGCCCACTTATTTGGTTAACCTCAGCCATGTAATAGTTTTGGTCTGCCTCGATGTTTTCAACAATTCCATCACTCCTCTAGATGGATATCCTTTAGTGAAGTGATGAAGGTACCACATCTATTCCATTGATTCACTCCCTTCCAAGGAGTAGGTTGTAGTTCGCCTTGGATGCAATCACCATAAACATCGTTGGCCTAGTAATAGTGCCAACGGTCAAGTCAACCTGAATGACTCCCATGGTTGTTCCAACTTTCCCTTCGTAATTCTAAAGGACCATGTTATGTGGCTTCGTGTCAGAATCACTTTTGCCAATCTTTTTTAACATATAATGCGGCATAAGATTCACTGTCGCTCCTCCATCTATAAGTATCTTATTGATACCCATGTTCTCTATCTTTCCTCTGATGAATAGAGGTTTCAGATGGTTTTTCATGGCCTCATCTGGTCTTTCGAAGAACGTATTCTGTTCCTCGACACAGCCATTGTTCAGAATATAGTAACACACTGGCCTTTGACTGGCCACTTCTTGTTCGACCTCATCCTCCGGGTCTTCCAATTCCATTACCCTGTCATACTCCCTGGGTAAAACGGATATGACATTACAAATAATGTCGAGTGACGGCTCAGATCCAAAGTCGAAATCGTCTGTCATGATGTTATCATTTGCCACCGTTTGGTCAGACTTCTCTTTTGTATCTTCTTGCTGGTCTGTGAACAACTTTCTTTTGACAGTTTCCCTCTCGACAGGTTTTCTGTCTTTATTGTTATCCTTTTTGTTCTGCACGTTGCTATTAGACTCAACATACTCTTTTGCCGCTACTTCTCTCTCAGCCTTACACTTCCTTTGTTGACGTTTTCACTGAGACCGCGTCATTGGATTCTTCCCTTTGTAGTTTTCTGAATGCTAGGCTGATTTCTTGGAAGCTTGGAACTCCCTTTTGTATGCTATCGAAGATCCTCTTTCGACTTTGAAATTTCGCCATTTTTCTGGCCTTTTCCTCCTTTCTCCACTGGTCTTACCCACTTGCCCTTAGGGGCATCTGAAGTGGGCTTGAAACTCAATGGCCTATTGCCACGGACCCCTGGTCCATGTTGATTATATCCTTTTGGCGCTCCCTTTTGGTCGAAAGCACCATGTTTGCCTGAGTTTCTCCATTTTTTCTTGTCCTTCGCCCGTCGAATCCCATGGATATTCTCCGCAGCCTTTCGGTCGAAGACAACATTGCATCTGGGACACAACATCATTTGGGAACTCTTTCGCTGGCATCTGTGAAGAAACTCAACCATATTTTCTTCTTGTTTTGGATATGCCACTTTGGCATATTCTTCTTGTTGGAGAGAGTATTTGTCCACTTCCATTGTAGACTCATTAGTCATCTCGACCATATTAATTCTAATATTAGTACCTGTAGAGATATTCATTTCTTAGAATTTCATCCTAAGGCCCTCAGTGGCCTTAGTTCGTTGTTGATCTGTATGAAACCATCAGTAGTTTCACACATCGAAATCATTTCATTGGGACCTTTAGTACTCCCATTATCAAAACCTTCAGCAGCTTCGTTCATGAAACCTTCAGTGGTTTCAATCTGAAAGCCATTAGTGACCTTCTCAGTGAAGCCCTCAGTGGCTTCTTTGTCGAAGTCTTCAGCGACTTTGTAGTTGAAGTTTCCAGGAATCTTGACGAAACCCTCAGTGGTTTCTTAATCAATATCTTTAGCAACTATTCCACCGAAGCCATCAACAGCGACCATTTCAACATTATTGGTGAAGTCATCAGCAACTTCGACAATGTTCAGCATGGATGGTTTTAAATAGTGCGCATCAGCAACTGGGAGGGGATCTGAGTCCACCTTCATCTGGTTCTTGGACTTATTAGGGAATTTGAGACGTCCATCCTTAATAAAATTTTGAACGAGATCCCTGGAAAGAAAAAATTGAGATGTTTTATGTCCAAGAAAATTATGATATTTGCAAAAACCTCTCTTTTTTCTTTGTTCTAAGGGAGGAATTTTAGCACCAGGTAGCACTATCATTTGGCCATCTTTATCTACCACATCAAAAATATCGTCACACTTGGTGACGTCGAAGGTATAGGTCCTTTTAGGGAACCTATCGTTCTTCTCTGAATCGACTGGATTATTTCCATTCGACGGAGTTAAAAATTTACATGAGTACGGTGGGCCTTGTTTTAACTCAACAAGATCTATTTCACTCTCGTCAAAAAAGGTATCGACACTAGTTTCTTGCTCCTCTTCGTCGAAATCGACGTAGGCTACCCTTTCCTTTCTATTCTTGTTATCCCTAGCTTTTTCAGCCTTCAATCGTTCGATCTGTCGAACTTTATCAGCCAACTGGGCCATATCTCTCAAGTACTGGGTATCCAACTTCTTCCTAATTGAGTAGTCTAGGCCTCCAGCGGCCATTTCGACCAACTCATGTTCAAGCACTTAAGTAAAGAACCTTGCCTTAAGCAATCAAAACTTATTTAGATAATCATCAATTGGCTCAGAGAACTTCCTCTTAATGCTAGCCAATTCTTTTGGACTTATCTTTGTCTGTCCCATATAGAATTACTCATGGAACAATCTCTCTAACTGAGTCTAATTGTGGATCAAATTCGCTAGCAGTGTTGTAAACCAAGTGAAGGCATTTTTAGTGAGTGAACTTAGGAAATACTTCACTCTTAGGTTTTCATTGTTAGTGATTTCGCTAGCCTCTATCAAATATCTTGCCACATGTTTGACTGTGGACCCACTAGTGTCCCCAGAAAACTTAGTAAATTTGGGGATCTTCCATCTAGGGGGTAAATCTGACGGTAATATATATTCTGATAAAGATGATGTATAATTTGGCCTATGAAGGCCAATATTTATCCCATTTATGGCCTTAATCCTTTCGACCATGGCTTCTAGATTCTTATTCGTCGCTACGTCTATGCGTTGAACTTGGTTTATTACTTCATCAACGTTCTGGTTTCTATTTACCACTACTACCCTTGGTTCCCTCTAGATTGGTTGTTCAACTCTAGGAGGTTTGACCCTGGATGGTTCGACTAATTCCCCCTGGTTTGAAACGTTCACCTGGGGTATATTTGATTGAACTTGGTTAATTGTAGGGTCTTCTTTTAAGACCACCCCAGTATTTTGTACCATCCATTCCCTTTGGGGATGTCGAGGAGGTTGTGGGACACCAAAGAAGTCGGCAATTCGCGTCATTTACGCTGCTAACTGTTGGTTTGTTTGGGTAGTTAATAAGTGCAAAATGTACCTATTTTTGTATATAAGTTTTGTTGCACTTATCGATACTTTTTGGTTAATATCGTTTGAATAAACCCTGCTTTGTTTGTAAATACGTTTACTTTACATTTTAGTGTATATATTGCGTATAGTGTAAATATCATTTAGTTTAATTGATTTTCTCTCATTTTTGTAGGTATTCAAGCATTGATATTTATTCATTGTTAGATAGAGCATTTAATAAGATTTCCAGTGCTTCAAACCGGGCGAAAAACGGAGTTACTGCTCAAAAGTTATGGCCAAAATAGTGCAGGATTTTTGCTGTCATGCTGCGCCTTAGCAGCGCCGGGCCTTAGCAGCGTCGGGCGGTACTTCCAGTGCCGGGTGCTCCAGAACAACACTGGAACTTGCAAAATAAGCCGCCTTTCGCCGCCGGGCGCCCCAAAACACCCCCGGGCGAAACTGTGCGGACATAAACACCATTTAAGGCCAAAAACACTATTTTTTGAGTATGGTTTTGGGGTTTTGTGATCCCAACTCCATCAAACTTCATTTTTCATAGGAGTAGCTTAGAAAACAACATGGAAGCTTGCACATCGATGAACCGGGGTGGATTGATCGTCGATCGACTCTGACAATCCGTGAGATGTTTAGTTCATTTCTCTTCTTCTTTGTGTTTTTCTTCTTTGTTGGGTTTTGTATATGTATTGACTATGATCTCATGTATATTTGTCGCCCATGGCGTTGTATAAAACTTGCTTTACAAATCTTTATTGGTGATTGTCTCTGATTTTTGCTTTATGCGCGGGGTTTGAGTTGCGTTAGAGATAATCCTCGCAAACTTCGATTAGGGATGATTATCTGTTAGTTTCTGGATTCTAGTGATAGATTTAGAGCTAACAATCTTCAATAGGCGTCAAAGCTTAATGTCTCCGTGTCTTGAGTCGCGTGCGAGAGTATCGGCGAGGGTAACACGGTTGTTCTCTTAACTTTGCGTTAGACATAACCTTTGTTGTGAGCGATGCTGGGTGATATTGAGGAGTATTATAGGTTGAGTATAACTGGTCGGTAAGTTTAAGTTTGTGAGGAGTCGATTATGTGCATGCCTGATAAGTTTCTTCTGTTTGAAGAATGAATTCTTTTTATGTTTTAATGTTTACTTTTCTGTTTTCTTGTTTGAAACCAATTTAATCCAAACTGATAAACGCGAGAGACTGTCAAACGACATTCTTTCTCTCGAACCGATCTCTGTGGACACGACATAAATCCGGGAGGGAATTCTTCCGAAAATAAATATTTTTGCTGCTTGCCCTATTCTGCATTCAACAAAATGGCGCTGTTGCCGGGGATTGGTTTATATTGAACTTGCATTACGATAGTTTCTTTGTTTTTGAGTTTTGTAGATATCGTATATATTGTATATTTTCACTTGTTTATTTTGATACTTGTATATTTTAACGTTTGTTCAAGTGGTTGGTTAGGACACTTGCTTTTGGTTTGCGCGGTGAGGCATCACCATGGCATGAAAGGAGGAAGTTACTAGCTAAGCACAGTAAATCCGTCGAGCTTACGACGTAAACAAGCATGTTTTATCGTTTTTGTTTCGTTATTACTTTTTCATTCTAGCTTAGGCAGTGTGGTGAAATTCATTAAACAAGTTGTACTCGGATTGTTTGTAAAATTCTCAAATCCTCACTTTACAACTTGTTTAATCCAATTTCACCCGGTCTTTTAGTTTGTTTATATTAATGGTCTTTGTGTTTGTCAATGAGCTTGTTTTGAGTAGCTTGAGGAAATTTGTGGTGATGTTCCAAGTTTGATCGTTTAAACTTGCGGATGTATGGTAATGATAGTGTTTAAAGTTTGGTACGCATCCAAGGTATGTGTTTATCGCTTTCTTAACTTTAGCATATTCATGATACTTAGGCTTTTTACAAACTTTCATTCTATTCATTCTTTTGTATACTTGTTCATTTGTGAATCACTTTAGTTCCCACCCTTTTTGTGAGGAAGCCTTCTATTGTTCATATATGCACGGAGTACTAACATTCTTGTCTTAATTGGATTTTATTATGCTTAATCTTTTATTTGAGTTGATTATATGAAAGCATGAAAAGGATCAAGGCATTTTTGTTTCATTTTGAGCACAACTACCTTAGCCAAATAGTCAATTCACCTTGTGAGCGTGTGATCATTCGTAACCCCTTTGAGCTTTTTGATCCATGTTTTATTTGAACTTAATGCTTGTCTATGAGTATTTAGTTCACTTATTTTTGAATGGATTTTGTTTTTTCTTGGACCCTCAATTTTGTGTTGTTGTATGAGTTTTTACCTTGCCTTAGAAAGTAGGGAGTATTCACATGATGATGTGGTTGAATTCAAGTTGGGGAGAGAATGATTGTTTACTCATTGGTTGAATTCTATGAGGATTGAAAAAGAAAAGAAAAAAAGAGAAAAATATGACAAAGAAAAGAAAAGAAAAAAGTGAAAAAGAAAGAAAAAGAAAATCCTTGAGAAAGGAAACAAAAAGAGTTCAAATATTGTGCTAAATAAGTATTGTGTGTTGTGTAACACTTGGGATTTTGGAAGAAGTTGATTGTAATACCCCGTATTAATTAAGTGCTCAATTGGACATCAGAAGAGATCAATTATTTTATTAAAAAGACAGAGTGATATTTATTAGTTTAAGGGAGTATTTTGCGTTAACTCTAATAATTGATCAATTGGGTTGAGATGACAAAATATCAATTGGAGATATTTTACCCTATTGGATTTATAATATATAATAATGGTATTATATATATATATATATTAAGAAAGAGAAAGAAAGAAAGATAGTAAGAAGGAGAAGAGAAGAAAAGGAAAGAAGAGAAAGAAGAGAAATGGAGAAAGAGGAAATTGAAGAAAACCCAAGAACAAATCATCATCCAATCCTTGCCCAATCTCCTCATCATCTTCATCTTGCTCATCTCAAGGTGGGTTCTAGTTAGAAATCTCATTTTAGGTTTTTGGATAGTATGAGTTTTTAGGTTAGAATGTTGAAAACAATGTTTTAACGGTTGGAAATTGATATAAATCGAAATGAATGATCAATATGCTTGTAGAAACATATATTGATGCTTGTTTTAATGTTTTGGTTGATTTTGGTTTGATTGAAAATGTTAGGTTTTGTAGAACTTGTGTTCTTGGTAAAAAACCATGTTTTTGGAATGTTGTTGTTCAAATCATGCTCAAACTATGTTGTTGGACCTTTGTTGGTGGTTGTTGGTGGTTTGGAGGGGGGGTTTGGGGTATAGGAAAATTTTGTTGTTGCTTTGGTATTTTCTGCATTTTTCGCAGAGTGCGCTCAGCGCGTAGGAGCCCGCTCAGTGCGGTGTTGAATTCCTGCAACCCCTCCAGTCAGAAGATTGCGCACTTAGCGGGCAAGGGGGGCGCTTAGCGCGACCTGGGACTTGGGATTTTATCCCTTAAGTGAGAAAATTCATAACTTTCGGCTCATTTATCGGATTCGATCATTCTTTATATCGATGTAAAGCCGTGGAAATATTCTATGCAATGGAGATGAAATATGTTGATTTTACCGACCGATTAAATAATCGAGAAAGTTCCAAAAGTGATATATCTATGTTTTAATTATTCTATATTATTCTACTATGCAATTATGATATGTCTTGCCTATCCTACTATTGTTTAGCATTGTTGTAAGTGAATATGCATGCAAATATGGAAAAGAGATAGGAAGAGTGAGGAAACCTCAAACTTGAACTACAGGAGAATCTAGTAAGGAACTAGAAATTGTAGACAACTCTAGATGGCGATGCTCGGGAACGTGTTGTTGGAAGATACATCCTTGTCGAGTATTGGCCTAGTTGAGAGTGAAACACTAGTATGGAACATGTGTTTAACTTTGTGGTTTTAGAAAGGCATTATAGCCTTGTGATTGTCGAATACAATCGTATTTTTGTATGTGATCATGTAATCGTAACCGGTTTATCTTGAGTGTAGTTTCATGAGTCTCGGACTCCTCTGAAATGGATGCACAACTACTTGGCAGGTTTGATTCCCCGTGCTGTACGAATGGCGCCCATGGAGCATATGCTTGTGACGGTAAAAGGCCCGTGTGAAGTGACGGTTCATAACGGTAAAAGGCCCGTAGAACCCGAATCCATTCGTATGTCAAGTAGATTACAAGGATCTATGACTTGGATCGCCTTCTAGATGTAGAAGCGGATGGGAACAGGAGGTACCTTGGTATGGTTATTGATTAGTGATACTTTTGAGTTGATGAACTCATGGCATGTTTCCATATAGTGTGAGAATTGGAATGTGAACTCGAAAGTCCTTTCCCTTCCCTTGGACTTGAGTTAGGATTGGTAGAACCTTGTAAAGCCGAGAGAATCTATAAGATAGGGAACTCACTGAGATTTGATGTATCTCACCCCACTATAGTTGCTTTATTTCGGTGTGGTTTGCAGGTTTGATTTACAAGTGAAGCGATGTTTGGATGTTTCAAGAGAAGCTTGGCTTTAGTATTTTCCGCTGTGTATCTTTTCGTTGTATACAATTGAGGATATTGTATATTATTCTTAGACTTTTATTTTTTTGGCTAGTTTCCATAGCTTGTTCCATATGTTGTATTTATGTTTATAAATGGACAAGTATGTGAACTATGCCATTAGGCACTTTTGATGTGTCAGTACCAAATAAAACACTTGTATGGTATTATTCTAGATATATATTATACAGGGCGTTACATTTGGTATCAGAGCAGGTCGTGTCCTCGACCTAGCCTTGAAACATCATAAGTAAATCTATTCTTGCCTCTTAAGTGTGTCTTGCCGTCATGAAACTTAATATCATACTATCTAGTGTTGGGCCTGATCAACCTAATACTATGTATGTGATAGGTAGAATCATGGTTGAGCGACCACGAGGACTCCGTAGTGTTGTCGGAACTTGTGCTGTGAGGGTAGGCTCAGGCCAAGAGTTAGTAGTGTGGAGTTGTGGTAAGCTCAGTGAGGTTTTAGTAGAAGTTGTCCTTGTGTAACATGAAATTTAAGAGTGTTGGGTTGTTAAGCAATCATTTGGAAAAGATGGAGTCTGAAAGTTAAGGATCGCTACCGGACGCTTGGTTAAGGTATGGGGGAATATGTAAAAATCGCTAGTAGAGCTGGATTGACCACTACCGCGAATAAGGATTTCAAGTAATCTCATTCCGTGGAAAAAGAAAGTTGTTTGTGGAATGTGTGACGTAAGGTCCGGAGGTGAGATAAATTTTGGTGCTTCAATTTCTAAGGTCGTTAAGGTATCTTGAATGGACGAGAGTACCTTAAGGAGTGTGTTCGAAATAATATCTTCCGACTGCTTAAAAGTTGAGAGTTAAGGAAGTTCGGCTTTCATGAGAACCTACAGTAGTAGAGAAGTGCGAGAAGGAATACAAGGATGTGCTACATACTTCAAGTGAAACAAGTGTGCACCGAACGAAGAGTAGGAAATGAATTGTGTATCTTCCGCTACGTAGAGAGATTAAGTTCAAAATGCTACATCAGGATTTTCGGTATTCAGTACGAGACCAATTTGGGAATTGAAATTTGTTAACTTGCCCAAGGAACAATATAAGATTTTGTGCCGGAGAAAGTGTGGACTTCATTTAGTAACAGAAATCATAGCGATACGGATCGGAAGAAGTTGTATTAAGACATAGAGTAAGTATCTTGGAATCTAAGGGAATCGCAGTAAGATGGTTTTATATTTGGACCTAAGAGGAGTACCAAGGAGAGCGAAAGTAAGCACGATGTAGAAAACGGTATCAACAGTATATATGAGGAAATGACAACGGAATGTATTTTTGGACGACTGTGCAATAGAGCTATTGGGTAGTTGTTGAGGCTTAAGTTAAGGAAGTGTAACCAAGGATGGTTCACCCGTGAGAACTCTAGTAAGTATGATGTGAAATGGAAAAGTTACACATTGGTACTAAGAACGAGTGCGATAGTAGCACCGTGGTCACAAGTGTACGTGGGGGATTCTTATTCTTGAGACAAGTGTGACGGGACGTACCTTGTGAAGCAGTTAGTATTGTATCCTAAGAGATAAAATTATGGTAAAACAACGAGAAGCAATTCAGGACTTATTACGGACTAAGAGTAAATTATGGAACGGTTTATACCGGAAGAGTTTTGTAAATGGTTGATGAGAATTATCGGATGCAAGCATTTCATTAAGTGACTTAAGTGTAAGTGTGGGGTGCAATGGATAGTGGAAGGTAAGGAATTCGGGTTACTGTGTACGAAGCGATGGACAGGTTCTTCAGGAGGATGCATTACCCCGATTTATTTTCAAGTATAGAGAGAACTTCTGTATTTGTGGATAATCAGATTATCCGGAATCTACCTTTTGTTAGACTAAGAACGTCGTTGTTTTATTTCTCACCCAGGGAGTTAAGTGAGAGGGTAAGATGGTATGCTTGACATGAGATGTCCATCATTTTCGTAGTACCGTGTGATGGATGGGTGTTGGGTGTTGCTTATGGACGAATCAAGTATGAGTTATGGCTAAAACCCTAGAATGTCATCATTATTGACTTTCCGCTGGTGTAGTTGTTTGATTAGGAAAATGAACTACCCCACTGAAGATTTGTAGGGTGACCGCGAGAGAATTTGGAATTTTTCCTTTCACTTGGTTGGAGTGTGTTGTCAACTTTGTTGGTTTTACCTTGAGTGGATCATGGTTGGTGAATGTAATACAAGTTAAGATGCCATGAGTTGAGAATGATATTCCAATTTAGAACAAATAGGATCAATGGTTTTAGTGGGGATGGCTTTGAATTAAGAAGAAACTGGGTTTTGTCCTGCAGCAGTGTTAACCGACTAACACAATGGGGTTAACCGTTTAACACGTGCATGAAAGGTGCTTTACGTAGAATTTTGGAGAAGTTAACCAATTAGCTCAGGTGGTTGATCGATTAATGTGTGTGTAAACTGTGAAGTCTCTTAGAAACCATCATCTGCATTTTGTTACTTTGTGTTGCTCCGACTAAAGAGTGTTGTGTGAATGGAAAACGGGGTCGTGAGTAAATGAAAGAAGGATTTGCGTTTTGGAATCGTGATTTTTGGAAAAGTGTGGCATAGTTGGCCATTTGTTCAGGCAGCAAGAGAGTTAACTTTAAAGAAGTGACCTTGTGAGAAAGTCTTAAGAGTATTGTTATCATTACCGTTGAGAATCTTAAGAACGAAGTTGGAAAATACTCACGAAATATTGATCTTGTAGAGATCGTCTCAGTAAGTTAATTGTTGGTGTTAGTAAGATATGAGTGGTTGGTCGGGAGTTGTAATTGCTATCTTCCGTGAGTTCATGGTTTTGGTTTTGGACTCTGTGGGAGTGGTACCAGTGGTGTGCAGTTGTGCTTTACCACGAAGATGAAATTCGAAGGTTATCCTTCCAAGTATGAGTAAGAATTGGAAGTTTCGGAATTAAGCATGTAAATTGGCTTGTATGTGAAACAAAACATTCAAGAGAAATGGATTCAACCGAGAAGCGTGGTATGGACTTCGACGAAGTATGTGCGTATGGAGTGTTGTATGAGAATTTGTGAGTGGTATGGAAACTCACAATTTCGAATTGAATGGTTCAAGTTTTGATAAGTGGTATCTCGCGTGTGATTGAAGTTCTATGTTGGTGTTACGCTGTTATTGGTTGAGATCTCGAATCAACAAGAAACCCTGAGTAAGTCGGAAATCGTAAGAAGAACCGATTTGGAATGTGGTAACCAGAACCGGAAGTTGTTAAACTATTTTGGGTATATTAATTTCGAATTTAGAATGGAATTGGATTTGTATATGTTATGGTTGTAACAGTATAACTCATGCATCTTTATCGTCTAGAGAGTGTTGGACGGATGTTATTATATGGTGTGTTGGCGAGGAAATTGTTCTACCAAAAGACGTCAGTAAGTTTCTTATGCCGTTGGATAGTAAGGACCCAGTGGATAAGTGTGTTTTCCGTGGAATGTTTGCTACTTGGTAATGCTTATGAAATCGTGGTGTTCCACTGTTAGAATTGGACTGCGCGGTGGAAGGTGATAGATGAAAGAGTTCAGTCAGTCTAATGAGGATTAGAATGATTGTTACTTATAAGTATGGAAATAAGGGGGTTTTGTTCTAGGTGTGTTACCCTTTGGTGTGATCCGAAAGAAAGGAAGTATCAGATTTAATGGTTACAATGTTTAGTATCAGACCAACTGGAACTGGTAAAGAAGTTGTTTGACTAGTTATGAAGTGGATCAAAGGTTAAAGGATTTACTAAAGGATAGTTGTCAGTAATTGTATAAAGGAAAGAAATAATTGAACTACCTCGCAAGGATTTGATGAGTGTTTGTTATCTTAAACTAAGATAAGGTGTTACGGTTTTGTTGTGACTCAATATAGGAATGTAGAATGGTACCTTCTTTCTGAGGTAAAATACGACCAAGTGTTTTAGTAAGAAACAACAGATGAATTGGGAAGCAAAGTTGGAAGTTAACTCGATATTAGAACAAGAGTATGATTAAGGACGTGAAGTTGTTAATTTGTGAAAATAAGGATTTTGGTCTATGAAACCAAGTTAGAATTGGTATACTTCAGAATTGAACAGAAGGGTTAACGGAAGTGAAGTGAGTGTGGAATTAAGACAATGATGCAAGTAGTGGTTATTGTTGAACGAAGGAAATTCGGGGGCGAATTTCAATTTAAGGGGGGGAGAGTGTAATACCCCGTATTAATTAAGTGCTCAATTGGACATCAGAAGAGATCAATTATTTTATTAAAAAGACAGAGTGATATTTATTAGTTTAAGGGAGTATTATGCGTTAACTCTAATAATTGATCAATTGGGTTGAGATGAAAAAATATCAATTGGAGATATTTTACCCTATTGGATTTATAATATATAATAATGGTATTATATATATATATATATATATATATATATTAAGAAAGAGAAAGAAAGAAAGATAGTAAGAAGGAGAAGAGAAGAAAAGGAAAGAAGAGAAAGAAGAGAAATGGAGAAAGAGGAAATTGAAGAAAACCCAAGAACAAATCGTCATCCAATCCTTGCCTAATCTCCTCATCATCTTCATCTTGCTCATCTCAAGGTGGGTTCTAGTTAGAAACCTTATTTTAGGTTTTTGGATAGTATGAGTTTTTAGGTTAGAATGTTGAAAACAATGTTTTAACGGTTGGAAATTGATATAAATCGAAATGAATGATCAATATGCTTGTAGAAACATATATTGATGCTTGTTTTAATGTTTTGGTTGATTTTGGTTTGATTGAAAATGTTAGGTTTTGTAGAACTTGTGTTCTTGGGAAAAACCATGTTTTTGGAATGTTGTTGTTCAAATCATGCTCAAACTATGTTGTTGGGCCTTTGTTGGTGGTTGTTGGTGGTTTGGAGGGGGGGTTTGGGGTATAGGAAAATTTTGTTGTTGCTTTGGTATTTTCTGCATTTTTCGGAGAGTACGCTCAGCGCGGTGTTGAATTCCTGCAACCCCTCCAGTCAGAAGATTACGCGCTCAGCGGGCAAGGGGGTGCGCTTAGCGCGACCTGGGACTTGGGATTTTATCCCTTAAGTGAGAAAATTCATAACTTTCAGCTCATTTATCGGATTCGATCATTCTTTATATCGATGTAAAGCCGAGGAAATATTCTATGCAATAGAGATGAAATATGTTGATTTTACCGACCGATTAAATAATCGAGAAAGTTCCAAAAGTGATATATCTATGTTTTAATTATTCTATATTATTCTACTATGCAATTATGATATGTCTTGCCTATCCTACTATTGTTTAGCATTGTTGTAAGTGAATATGCATGCAAATATGGAAAAGAGATAGGAAGAGTGAGGAAACCTCAAACTTGAACTACAGGAGAATCTAGTAAGGAACTAGAAATTGTAGACAACTCTAGATGGCGATGCTCGGGCACGTGTTGTTGGAAGATACATCCTTGCCGAGTATTGGCCTAGTTGAGAGTGAAACACTAGTATGGAACATGTGGTTAACTTTGTGGTTTTAGAAAGGCATGAGAGGCCTTAAGGCATTATAGCCTTGTGATTGTCGAATACAATCGTATTGTTGTATGTTATCATGTAATCGTAACCGGTTTATCTTGAGTGTAGTTTCATGAGTCTCGGACTCCTCTAAAATGGATGCACAACTACTTGGCAGGTTTGATTCCTCGTGTTGTACGAATGGCGCCCATGGAGCGTATGCTTGTGACGGTAAAAGGCCCGTGTGAAGTGACGGTTCATAACGGTAAAAGGCCCGTAGGACCCGAATCCATTCGTATGTCAAGTAGATTACAAGGATCTATGACTTAGATCGCCTTCTAGACGTAGAAGCGGATGGGAACAGGAGGTACCTTGGTATGGTTATTGATTAGTGATACTTTTGAGTTGATGAACTCATGGAATGTTTCCATATAGTGTGAGAATTGGAATGTGAACTCGAAAGTCCTTTCCCTTCCCTTGGACTTGAGTTAGGATTGGTAGAACCTTGTAAAGCCGAGAGAATCTATAAGATAGGGAACTCACTGAGATTTGATGTATCTCACCCCACTATAGTTGCTTTATTTCAGGTGTGGTTTGCAGGTTTGATTTACAAGTGGAGCGATGTTTGGATGTTTCAAGAGAAGCTTGGCTTTAGTATTTTCCGTTGTGTATCTTTTCGTTGTATACAATTGAGGATGTTGTATATTATTCTTAGACTTTTATTTTTTTGGCTAGTTTCCATAGCTTGTTCCATATGTTGTATTTATGTTTATAAATGGACAAGTATGTGAACTATGCCATTAGGCACTTTTGATGTGTCAGTACCAAATAAAACAATTGTATGGTATTATTCTAGATATATATATTATACAGGGCGTTACATTTGGTATCAGAGCAGGTCGTGTCCTCGACCTAGCCTTGAAACATCATAAGTAAATCTATTCCTGCCTCTTAAGTGTGTCTTGCCGTCATGAAACTTAATATCATACTATCTAGTGTTGGGCCTGATCAACCTAATACTATGTATGTGATAGGTAGAATCATGGTTGAGCAACCACGAGGACTCCGTAGTGTTGTCGGAACTTGTGCTGTGAGGGTAGGCTCAGGCCAAGAGTTAGTAGTGTGGAGTTGTGGTAAGCTCAGTGAGGTTTTAGTAGAAGTTGTGCTTGTGTAACATGGAATTTAAGAGTGTTGGGTTGTTAAGCAATCATTTGGAAAAGATGGAGTCTGAAAGTTAAGGATCGCTACCGGACGCTTGGTTAAGGTATGGGGGAATATGTAAAAATCGCTAGTAGAGCTGGATTGACCACTACTACGAATAAGGATTTCAAGTAATCTCATTCCGTGGAAAAAGAAAGTTGTTTGTGGAATGTGTGACGTAAGGTCTGGAGATGAGATAAATTTTGGTGCTTCAATTTCTAAGGTCGTTAAGGTATCTTGAATGGACGAGAGTACCTTAAGGAGTGTGTTCAAAACAATATCTTCTGACTGGTTAAAAGTTGAGAGTTAAGGAAGTTCGGCTTTCATGAGAACCTACAGTAGTAGAGAAGTGCGAGAAGGAATACAAGGATGTGCTACATACTTCAAGTGAAACAAGTGTGCACCGAACGAAGAGTAGGAAATGAATTGTGTATCTTCCGCTACGTAGAGAGATTAAGTTCAAAATGTTACATCAGGATTTTCGGTATTCAGTACGAGACCAATTTGGGAATTGAAATTTGTTAACTTGCCCAAGGAACAGTATAAGATTTTGTGCCGGAGAAAGTGTGTACTTCAGTTAGTAACAGAAAGCATAGCGATACGGATCGGAAGAAGTTGTATTAAGATATAGAGTAAGTATCTTGGAATCTAAGGGAATCGCAGTAAGATGGTTTTATATTTGGACCTAAGAGGAGTACCAAGGAGAGCGAAAGTAAGCACGATGTAGAAAATGGTATCAATAGTATATATGAGGAAATGACAACGGAATGTATTTTTAGACAACTGTGCAATAGAGCTATTGGGTAGTTGTTGAGGCTTAAGTTAAGGAAGTGTAACCAAGGATGGTTCGCCCGTGAGAACTCTAGTAAGTATGATGTGAAATGGAAAAGTTACACATTGGTACTAAGAACGAGTGCGATAGTAGCACCGTGGTCACAAGTATACGTGAGGGATTCTTATTCTTGAGACAAGTGTGACGGGACGTACCTTGTGAAGCAGTTAGTATTGTATCCTAAGAGATAAAATTGTGGTAAAACAACGAGAAGCAATTCAGGACTTATTATGGACTAAGAGTAAATTATGGAACGGTTTATACCGGAAGAGTTTTGTAAATGGTTGATGAGAATTATCGGATGCAAGCATTTCATTAAGTGACTTAAGTGTAAGTGTGGGGTGCAATGGATAGTGGAAGGTAAGGAATTCCGGTTACTGTGTACGAAGCGATGGACAGGTTCTTCAGGAGGATGCATTACCCTGATTTATTTTCAAGTATAGAGAGAACTTCTGTATTTGTGGATAATCAGATTATTCGGAGTCTACCTTTTGTTAGACTAAGAACGTCGTTGTTTTATTTCTCACCCAGGGAGTTAAGTGAGAGGGTAAGATGGTATGCTTGACATGAGATGTCCATCATTTTCGTAGTACCGTGTGATGGATGGGTGTTGGGTGTTGCTTATGGACGAATCAAGTATGAGTTGTGGCTAAAACCCTAGAATGTCGTCATTATTGACTTTCCGCTGGTGTAGTTGTTTGATTAGGAAAATGAACTACCCCACTGAAGATTTGTAGGGTGACCGCGAGAGAATTTGGAATTTTGCCTTTCACTTGGTTGGAGTGTGTTGTCAACTTTGTTGGTTTTACCTTGAGTGGATCATGGTTGGTGAATGTAATACAAGTTAAGAAGCCATGAGTTGAGAATGATATTCCAATTTAGAACAAATCGGATCAATGGTTTTAGTGGGGATGGCTTTGAATTAAGAAGAAACTGGGTTTTGTCCTGCAGCAGTGTTAACCGACTAACACAATGGGGTTAACCGTTTAACACGTGCATGAAAGGTGCTTTACGTAGAATTTTGGAGAAGTTAACCAATTAGCTCAGGTGGTTGATCGATTAATGTGTGTGTAAACTGTGAAGTCTCTTAGAAACCATCATCTGCATTTTGTTACTTTGTGTTGCTCCGACTGAAGAGTATTGTGTGAATGGAAAACGGGGTCGTGAGTAAATGAAAGAAGGATTTGCGTTTTGGAATCGTGATTTTTGGAAAAGTGTGGCATAGTTGGCCATTTGTTCAGGCAGCAAGAGAGTTAACTTTAAAGAAGTGACCTTGTGAGAAAGTTTTAAGAGTATTGTTATCATTACCGTTGAGAATCTTAAGAACGAAGTTGGAAAATACTCACGAAATATTGATCTTGTAGAGATCGTCTCAGTAAGTTAATTGTTGGTGTTAGTAAGATATGAGCGGTTGGTCGGGAGTTGTAATTGCTATCTTCCGTGAGTTCATGGTTTTGGTTTTGGACTCTGTGGGAGTGGTACCAGTGGTGTGCAGTTGTGCTTTACCACGAAGATGAAATTCGAAGGTTATCCTTCCAAGTATGAGTAAGAATTGGAAGTTTCGGAATTAAGCATGTAAATTGGCTTGTATGTGAAACAAAACATTCAAGAGAAATGGATTCAACCGAGAAGCGTGGTATGGACTTCGACGAAGTATGTGCGTATGGAGTGTTGTATGAGAATTTGTGAGTGGTATGGAAACTCACAATTTCGAATTGAATGGTTCAAGTTTTGATAAGTGGTATCTCGCGTGTGATTGAAGTTCTATGTTGGTGTTACGCTGTTATTGGTTGAGATCTCGAATCAGCAAGAAACCCGGAGTAAGTCGGAAACTGTAGTAGAACCGATTTGGAATGTGGTAACCAGAACCGGAAGTTGTTAAACTATTTTGGGTATATTAATTTCGAATTTAGAATGGAATTGGAGTTGTATATGTTATGGTTGTAACAGTATAACTCATGCATCTTTATCGTCTAGAGAGTGTTGGACGGATGTTATTATATGGTGTGTTGGCGAGGAAATTGTTCTACCAAAAGACGTCAGTAAGTTTCTTATGCCGTTGGATAGTAAGGACCCAGTGGATAAGTGTGTTTTCCGTGGACTGTTAGCTACTTGGTAATGCTTATGAAATCGTGGTGTTCCACTGTTAGGATTGGGTTACGCGGTGGAAGGTGATAGATGAAAGAGTTCAGTCAGTCTAATGAGGATTAGAATGATTGTTACTTATAAGTATGGAAATAAGGGGGTTTTGTTCTAGGTGTGTTACCCTTTGGTGTGATCCGAAAGAAAGGAAGTATCGGATTTAATGGTTACAATGTTTAGTATCAGACCAACTGGAACTGGTAAAGAAGTTGTTTGACTAGTTATGAAGTGGATCAAAGGTTAAAGGATTTACTAAAGGATAGTTGTTAGTAATTGTATAAAGGAAAGAAATAATTGAACTACCTCGCAAGGATTTGATGAGTGTTTGTTATCTTAAACCAAGATAAGGTGTTACGGTTTTGTTGTGACTCAATATAGGAATGTAGAATGGTACCTTCTTTCCGAGGTAAAATACGACCAAGTGTTTTAGTAAGAAACAACAGATGAATTGGGAAGCAAAGTTGGAAGTTAACTCGATATTAGAACAAGAGTATGATTAAGGACGTGAAGTTGTTAATTTGTGAAAATAAGGATTTTGGTCTATGAACCCAAGTTAGAATTGGTATACGTCAGAATTAAACAGAAGGGTTAACGAAAGTGAAGTGAGTGTGGAATTAAGACAATGATGCAAGTAGTGGTTATTGTTGAACGAAGGAAATTCGGGGGCGAATTTCAATTTAAGGGGGGGAGAGTGTAATACCCCGTATTAATTAAGTGCTCAATTGGACATCAGAAGAGATCAATTATTTTATTAAAAAGACAGAGTGATATTTATTAGTTTAAGGGAGTATTTTGCGTTAACTCAAATAATTGATCAATTGGGTTGAGATGACAAAATATCAATTGGAGATATTTTACCCTATTGGATTTATAATATATAATAATGGTATTATATATATATATATATATATATATATATATATATATATATATATATTAAGAAAGAGAAAGAAAGAAAGATAGTAAGAAGGAGAAGAGAAGAAAAGGAAAGAAGAGAAAGAAGAGAAATGGAGAAATAGGAAATTAAAGAAAACCCAAGAACAAATCATCATCCAATCCTTGCCCAATCTCCTCACCATCTTCATCTTGCTCATCTCAAGGTGGGTTCTAGTTAGAAACCTCATTTTAGGTTTTTGGATAGTATGAGTTTTTAGGTTAGAATGTTGAAAACAATGTTTTAACGGTTGGAAATTGATATAAATCGAAATGAATGATCAATATGCTTGTAGAAACATATATTGATGCTTGTTTTAATGTTTTGGTTGATTTTGGTTTGATTGAAAATGTTAGGTTTTGTAGAACTTGTGTTCTTGGGAAAAAACCATGTTTTTGGAATGTTGTTGTTCAAATCATGCTCAAACTATGTTGTTGGACCTTTGTTGGTGGTTGTTGGTGGTTTGGAAGGGGGTTTGGGGTATAGGAAAATTTTGTTGTTGCTTTGGTATTTTCTGCATTTTTCGCAGAGTGCGCTCAACGCGGTGTTGAATTCCTGCAAACCCTCCAGTCAGAAGATTGCGCACTCAGCGGGCAAGGGGGTGCGCTTAACGCGACCTGGGACTTGGGATTTTATGCCTTAAGTGAGAAAATTCATAACTTTCGGCTCATTTATCAGATTCGATCATTCTTTATATCGATGTAAAGCCGAGGAAATATTCTATGCAATGGAGATGAAATATGTTGATTTTACCGACCGATTAAATAATCGAGAAAGTTCCAAAAGTGATATATCTATGTTTTAATTGTTCTATATTATTCTACTATGCAATTATGATATGTCTTGCCTATCCTACTATTGTTTAGCATTGTTGTAAGTGAATATGCATGCAAATATGGAAAAAGGATAGGAAGAGTGAGGAAACCTCAAACTTGAACTACAGGAGAATCTAGTAAGGAACTAGAAATTGTAGACAACTCTAGATGGCGATGCTCGGGCACGTGTTGTTGGAAGATACATCCTTGTCGAGTATTGGCCTAGTTGAGAGTGAAACACTAGTATGGAACATGTGGTTAACTTTGTGGTTTTAGAAAGGCATGAGAGGCCTTAAGGCATTATAGCCTTGTGATTGTCGAATACAATCGTATTGTTGTATGTGATCATGTAATCGTAACCGGTTTATCTTGAGTGTAGTTTCATGAGTCTCGGACTCCTCTGAAATGGATGCATAACTACTTGGCAGGTTTGATTCCCCGTGCTGTATGAATGGCGCCCATGGAGCGTATGCTTGTGACGGTAAAAGGCCCGTGTGAAGTGACGGTTCATAACGGTAAAAGGCCCGTAGAACCCGAATCCATTCGTATGTCAAGTAGATTACAAGGATCTATGACTTGGATCGCCTTCTAGACGTAGAAGCGGATGGGAACAGGAGGTACCTTGGTATGGTTATTGATTAGTGATACTTTTGAGTTGATGAACTCATGGCATGTTTCCATATAGTGTGAGAATTGTAATGTGAACTCGAAAGTCCTTTCCCTTCCCTTGGACTTGAGTTAGGATTGGTAGAACCTTGTAAAGCCGAGAGAATCTATAAGATAGGGAACTCACTGAGATTTGATGTATCTCACCCCACTATAGTTGCTTTATTTCAGGTGTGGTTTGCAGGTTTGATTTACAAGTGGAACGATGTTTGGATGTTTCAAGAGAAGCTTGGCTTTAGTATTTTCCGCTGTGTATCTTTTTGTTGTATACAATTGAGGATATTGTATATTATTCTTAGACTTTTATTTTTTTGGCTAGTTTCCATAGCTTGTTCCATATGTTGTATTTATGTTTATAAATGGACAAGTATGTGAACTATGCCATTAGGCACTTTTGATGTGTCAGTACCAAATAAAACACTTGTATGGTATTATTCTAGATATATATTATACAGGGCATTACATTTGGTATCAGAGCAGGTCGTGTCCTCGACCTAGCCTTGAAACATCATAAGTAAATCTATTCCTGCCTCTTAAGTGTGTCTTGCCGTCATGAAACTTAATATCATACTATCTAGTGTTGGGCCTGATCAACCTAATACTATGTATGTGATAGGTAGAATCATGGTTGAGCGACCACGAGGACTCCGTAGTGTTGTCGGAACTTGTGCTGTGAGGGTAGGCTCAGGCCAAGAGTTAGTAGTGTAGAGTTGTGGTAAGCTCAGTGAGGTTTTAGTAGAAGTTGTGCTTGTGTAACATGGAATTTAAGAGTGTTGGGTTGTTAAGCAATCATTTGGAAAAGATGGAGTCTGAAAGTTAAGGATCGCTACCGGATGCTTGGTTAAGGTATGGGGGAATATGTAAAAATCGCTAGTAGAGCTGGATTGACCACTACTACGAATAAGGATTTCAAGTAATCTCATTCCGTGGAAAAAGAAAGTTGTTTGTGGAATGTGTGACGTAAGGTCCGGAGGTGAGATAAATTTTGGTGCTTCAATTTCTAAGGTCGTTAAGGTATCTTGAATGGACGAGAGTACCTTAAGGAGTGTGTTCGGAACAATATCTTCCGACTGGTTAAAAGTTAAGAGTTCAGGAAGTTCGGCTTTCATGGGAACCTACAGTAGTAGAGAAGTGCGAGAAGGAATACAAGGATGTGTTACATACTTCAAGTGAAACAAGTGTGCACCGAATGAAGAGTAGGAAATGAATTGTGTATCTTCTGTTACGTAGAGAGATTAAGTTCGAAATGCTACATTAGGATTTTCGGTAATCAGTACGAGACCAATTTGGGAATTGAAATTTGTTAACTTGGCCAAGGAACAGTATAAGGTTTTGTGCCGGAGAAAGTGTGGAGTTTAGTTAGTAACAGAAAGCATAGCGATACGGATCGGAAGAAGTTGTATTAAGACATAAAGTAAGTATCTTGGAATCTAAGGGAATCCCAGTAAGATGGTTTTATATTTGGACCTAAGAGGAGTACCAAGGAGAGCGAAAGTAAGCACGATGTAGAAAACGGTATCAACAGTATTTATGAGGAAATGACAACGGAATGTATTTTTGGACGACTGTGCAATAGAGCTATTGGGTAGTTGTTGAGGCTTAAGTTAAGGAAGTGTAACCAAGGATGGTTCACCCGTGAGAACTCTAGTAAGTATGATGTGAAATGGAAAAGTTACACATTGGTACTAAGAACGAGGGCGATAGTAGCACCGTGGTCACAAGTGTACGTGAGGGATTCTTATTCTTGAGACAAGTGTGACGGGACGTACCTTGTGAAGCAGTTAGTATTGTATCCTAAGAGATAAAATTGTGGTAAAACAACGAAAAGCAATTCAAGACTTATTACGGACTAAGAGTAAATTATGGAAAGGTTTATACCGGAAGAGTTTTGTAAATGGTTGATGAGAATTATCGGATGCAAGCAATTCATTAAGTGACTTAAGTGTAAGTGTGGGGTGCAATGGATAGTGGAAGGTAAGGAATTCCGGTTACTGTGTACGAAGCGATGGACAGGTTCTTCAGGAGGATGCATTACCCCGATTTATTTTCAAGTATAGAGAGAACTTCTGTATTTGTGGATAATCAGATTATTCGGAATCTACATTTTGTTGGACTAAGAACGTCGTTGTTTTATTTCTCACCCAGAGAGTTAAGTGAGAGGGTAAGGTGGTATGCTTGACATGAGATGTCCATCATTTTCGTAGTACCGTGTGATGGATGGGTGTTGGGTGTTGCTTATGGACGAATCAAGTATGAGTTGTGGCTAAAACCCTAGAATGTTGTCATTATTGACTTTCCGCTGGTGTAGTTGTTTGAGTAGGAAAATGAACTACCCCACTGAAGATTTGTAGGGTGACCGCGAGAGAATTTGTAATTTTATCTTTCACTTGGTTGGAGTGTGTTGTCAACTTTGTTGGTTTTACCTTGAGTGGATCATGGTTGGTGAATGTAATACAAGTTAAGAAGCTGTGAGTTGAGAATGATATTCCAATTTAGAACAAATCGGATCAATGGTTTTAGTGGGGATGGCTTTGAATTAAGAAGAAACTGGGTTTTGTCCTGCAGTAGTGTTAACCGACTAACACAATGGGGTTAACCGTTTAACACGTGCATGAAAGGTGCTTTACGTAGATTTTTGGAGAAGTTAACCGATTAGCTCAGGTGGTTGATCGTTTGAATAAACCCTGCTTTGTTTGTAAATACGTTTACTTTACGTTTTAGTGTATATATTGCGTATAATGTAAATTTCATTGAGTTTAATTGATTTTATCTCATTTTTGTAGGTATTCAAGCATTGATATTTATTCATTGTTAGATAGAGCATTTAATAAGCTTTTCAGTGCTTCAAACCGGGCGAAAAACGGAGTTACGGTTCAAAAGTTATGGCTAAAATAGTGCAGGATTTTTGCTGTCATGCTGCGCCTTAGCAGCGCCGGGCCTTAGTAGCGTCGGGCGGTACTTCCAGCGCTGGGTGCTCCAGAACAACACTGGAACTTGCAAAATAAGCCGCCTTTCACCGCCGGGCGCCCCAAAACACCCCCGGGCGAAACTGTGCGGACATAAACACCATTTAAGGCCAAAAACACTATTTTTTGAGTATGGTTTTGGGGTTTTGTGATCCCAACTCCATCAAACTTCATTTTTCATAGGAGTAGCTTAGAAAATAACAAGGAAGCTTGCACATCGATGAACCGGGGTGGATTGATCGTCGATCGGCTCTGACAATCCGCGAGTTGTTTAGTACATTTCTCTTAGTCTTTGTGTTTTTCTTCTTTGATGGGTTTTGTATATGTATTGACTATGATCTCATGTATATTTGTCACCCATGGCGTTGTATAAAACTTGCTTTACAAATCTTTATTGGTGATTGTCTCTGATTTTTGCTTTATGCGCGGGGTTTGAGTTGCGTTAGAGATAATCCTCGCAAACTTCGATTAGGGATGATTATTTGTTAGTTTCTGGATTCTAGAGATAGATTTAGAGCTAACAATCTTCAATAGGTGTCGAAGCTTAATGTCTCCATGTCTTGAGTCGCGTGCGAGAGTATCGGCGAGGGTAACACGGTTGTTCTCTCAACTTTGCGTTAGACATAACCTTTGTTGTGAGCGATGCTGGGTGATAGTGAGGAGTATTGTAGGTTGAGTATAATTGGTCGGTAAGTTTAAGTTTGTGAGGAGTCGATTATGTGCATGCCTGATAAGTTTCTTCTGTCTGAAGAATGAATTATTTTTATGTTTTAATGTTTACTTTTTTGTTTTCTTGTTTGAAACCAATTTAATCCAAACTCATAAACGCGAGAGACTGTCGAACGACATTCTTTCCCTCGAACCGATCTCTGTGGACACGGCATAAATCCCAGAGGGAATTCTTCCGAAAATAAATATTTTTGCTGCTTGCCCTATTCTGCATTCAACAGTAGTATTTTGGATTAAGGGGTTGAATATAACCCCCATCTGTTGAGCAATCATCTGGACCATTTCATGGTTGCTTTCGTCCATCTGTTGCCCTATCACCGCTGCAGAATTATTGGTGATGTTTGGCATCTGGGTAGGAAATTCATTTCCTAACGGTTTCCTAATTCGACCCATATTATTTATTCCTGAACCAGATCATTGTAGTGGCGAAGTCACATTCACCACTGGGTCTGCAAATGCTGATGAGGCATTGTGCAAACTTGCCATTACTAACATTGGCATGCCATAAGGTTGATCACGTCCTATTAGTGGCATTGTAAATCCATGTACAAGAGGCCTGAATAAACTATGTCCCACTGGAGGGGGGTCGATGGTAGACCATGTGTTCCCCCATAGGATGACATGGGACCACTTTGCGCAATCGACTACGTAGGCGTCGAACTTACCGTGGTTGATATGGCTTCAGATACTGACACTGAAACCGTATTGCCCCCTGAAGAAGAAGGGGGTGGTACTCCATCATTTGATGAATTTTGGTTATTTGGCGGATTTGGATTTGCCATCCTTCTTATGTATCTCCTTCTAGGCCTTTCTTCGTTGTTTGTGGCTATTTTACCACTCCTAAGTCTCATGAAACGAAGCATAGAAAGATTGTAAAAATGAAGAACTTAAACGTAGAAACATTTCTAGAAAAAGTAAAAAGAAAATATTTTAACACACTATAGCACAGTCCCACTGGGCTTGCCAATTTGTTTATCGTGAAAATTGGTAAACAACCGCTGGTCTTCCAAAACACTAATTGATTTGGTTCACTTGCAGGATCAACCAGTGAATCCTAAGGACATAGCTATGGTGTTTTATGTTTTTCTGGAAAGTTCGTAGAACACTTCTGTAATACGCTAATTTTTACCCCTAAGATTCCACATGGCCTTTTGCATTTCATACCACAAACAAGATCACACATTGGTTTCCTCTTTTGTAGGATTATGCCTTGCAGGGATCTTTGAGTATGCGTGTGTTTGTTAGTTGTTTTTTTACTTAATTTGTTTATGTGTACTAATCATTAATTAAAATCCAAAAATATTTTGTTTTCTTTCACTAACATTTTCAGAGGAAGAACAGGTTAAAAATACCAAAAATCTGTCCCTCGACTCGAATGAATTTCATCTGAACAAAGTCAAAGTTGATCCGCAATTAATTCAAGAATCATCTGATCAAGAGTTTCCAAGATTTAATTGATTATTATTCAAGAGACTCCAAGGTTCACGTGTTTATTTCCATGCCTTCTTTGACAAGCAAGAAAATCGAGCCAGAACCAAGACAGCACATCAAAAAGCCATTTTTTCTCATTTTTTCACTGTGTTAATCGATTAACCTAATTGCACTGTGAAGTGGTTAATCGGTTAACACGTGCAATTTTTGAAAAAATGTGCCAAATTCAAATTCTGCAACAATTGGCACCAATTTTCATCCTTTGGATCACATGTGGAATATTCTAGACCATCCCATTTTAATTCCCTACACCATCATAATTAATTCCCACCATATACCTCCACTAATCACCACTCTTTTATGAATTTCCCTCTAAATTTGAATTCTAATCCTAATTTTGATCATCCAAGCCTAATTGCAAACCACCAAATTTCCAAGCCTAAACTCTATAAATAGAGGCTTCATTTCATTCATTCTTCAAGCTTTTGATAGCCAATAAACCTCTTGCAAATTCTCTCCCCAACTACCAAAATTCACTCAAAGCTCACATTTCTTCTTTTGAAAGTTAACAAGAATTCACATTGAATCTTGTTCAACTTTGAGCTAAACCTTCATCCAAACTTGTTTTCTTCATCAATTCTCATAGATCAGGGCTTTGGTGTTTGGATCTTGAAGCAATTTGAAGGAATTTTCAGATTTGAAGTGGTAATTCATCATTCACCATTGTTGAAGCTTCAATTTCATCTTCCATAATGTAGATCCTTTGTTGATCTTGTTTGCTTGATCTTAGGATCTTGCAATTTGTGTTTAATTACTGGTTTTCACAGTTGTTTTACTTTAAAATTTGTGCAAAATTCAGTTCATGATCATAAGGTGTTTGTAAAAAGTTTTGAAAGTGGATCATGCTGAATTCTGCACAATTTTCTGCATTCTGGGGCAGAGTAACCGGTTAACGTCTGGTGAGTAACCGGTTACTCTGTGTTAATTTTGAAAAATTATGCTTATTTTGAACTAAGTAACCGGTTAACACCTGGTGAGTTACCGGTTACTTCGAAACATAATGCATTTTTTACTTTGTTTTTGGGACTGTTTTGGTTCCTTTCTCTCCTTCTTCCCTTTCCTTTTGATTTTGGCTGTGGATTACATTTTAAAGGTCCTATTCCTCTTTAAATTCATTGGACTTTGGGTGTAGATGAAGTCGGGTAAACATTCACTAATTCAAATCTATCTTTAAAATGAATTGTCCAATTCATTTTAGGTGCTTTGAGTTAATGATATGTTTAGTGCTTTAATCCACCAAGATGAGTGGATGAACTTAAAGATGGAATGGTCTTGAATTTGTAATTCAATTTGGCTTTCTCTTCATCTATTTTCTTTTTATTTTTATCCATGAATATCTTATGGATCTTAGAATTTCTTTGTTGAATTCTTGATCAAGACGAGATCGTTACCTATTTTCTTTTCGTGTGATATTGCTTTCGGATGACAATCTACATATCGTTCATCTAGCATGCATTAGCACAAAGATCTATTGACCGACCTCATTGTAGGGTAATTACTCCGTAAATTACTCGGCGATTGCTTAATATAGCGCAACATATGTCCTGTATCGGAAAATAACTCAATGTTGATTGATCTTTTATATTAGGTTCAAAATCTATGAAGCTTGTTGTTGTAGAGGCTTTGATTCTATCAATCTTCTAACAAGTCTTCATTAACCTTAACCTAAGTACATTATTCAATCATTATTGATCACTTACTCTAACAACTAATCACTAACCTACTAACAATACTAATTCACTAACTTCTAACCTTTATATTTCCTTCTCGCTCCCTATCTCTCTTTTACTTTTATGCAATTTTTCCTTTGTCCGTTGAACACATGTTTATGCTTCCTCATATTTTTCCTTTGTCCGTTGGACACATGTTTATTGTTCCGCAATTTTTCCTTTGTCTGTTGGACACATGTTTATTCTTATGCCTTTTTCTCATTGTCCACTTCGACCAAAAACATTAATAAAGGATTAAACCACTAAAAGACTTGTGCTCTTAATCTTGGACTATGGTTACTATCCTTTGCAATGGACATGGAATTTTTTACCTAGACCTTGGACTTCAATGCTATTCTTGGATCCTTGGACTTAGAACTAGGACCTTTTCCCTTTGCTTTGGAATTATGGCTTGAAGACTTTGAAGCCTTGTGCTTTTGTTTGGTTTATGGTGAAGATAGCTACATTTGTGGTTAGATCTTTCTTATCCTTAGCTTTTACTTTATGCTTTAGGATAGTCACTTCTTCTCCACCCCTTCTTCAATTTTCAAAACTCCCTCTCTTTTTTAAAACTTTCTTGTTTTCAAACCTAAAACCGCGTTCATAATAAACCTTGACTTTGGTCAAGTGATTTCTAAATTTTTCTTTTCTTTAATAAATGTTAATCAATGTTAATCATGCTTTGACCATTTCATAAAACATAAAAAATACAAAACTCATTCAAAATTTTTGTGCTTTTATGCACTTTTTTTTTCTTTTAAACTTTTCAAAAAGAATTAGACATGAGTCATTTTTTTATGAGATGTAAAGCTCCTAACCATGGTATTTTGTTGAAAGTATGGTCGTTTTCCACTTAGATGTTGAAGTGATTAGTCTTGTTGATGTTAATCCAAGCAAATCCTCCATCTTAATATGATGCAAATGCCTCTTTCCCATACTTTTGGATAATTAGTTGAGTATTCTCTCTTGAGAATGACGGGTTGTCTTTTTCAAGATAAAATGAACCATAACCAATAATGTTTGTTCTTTGTACCACGAACTACGAGGTTTTGATCCTACATTGCACATCGTGGGTACGTAGGCATGAGGCGATAAGTCTCTCCAAACACAAAAATATTAAAAAATATTTCTCTTCTCATCTCCTCAATCTCTTTACAAGCAAACCATTTTCAGACCAAAAAGCATGAATACATCAAAGGGCTCCTATAGAGTACTATAGATGTATTGGATGCGTAAAACCTCCCCTTTACATAACCAACCCCCCTTACCCATTTCTCTTTGTCTTTTTAGCTTTTGCTTTTTAGGCTTCTTAGGATTTATTCGCTCTTTTTTTCCTTTTCCTTTGTGGAATAAATAAAAGTGCGGTGGCAACTCTTGTTTATTTTTTAGTTAAGTTAATCAATAGCTTACACTCACAAATTTCCCTGCTACAGAAAAGTGGCGACTCTGCTGGGGACTTTTTCCTTGAGGGGTTTAGCCTACTTTGATTTATTTACTGCTTTTTGTTTGATTTGCTTGTTACTTGTTTGTTCTGTTTGGGAGTTCCTCTGTGTGTGAGATAGGTTCTATACCCGGACCAGAGTGCAGTTTGAGATACGAGGATAGTATAGTCAAGGGAACTTTGAAGGAGTCAAATCCTGAAAAAGAAAAACTTGAGAATCTATCCACTCGGTGGTTGCCTCTTTGGAATTACTGATGTCGATCGAGCGATCGAGAAGGCATTACTTTTTCCATAGAAGCCTATAACACTGAGAACCGTAGTACCCCTTAACCCATCTTAGCCTTTTTAGGATCGTAGCACGGAAGCTATGAAGATGCAAATCTGACTTAGCTGTCACGCGATGCTACACTCAGGTTAGATTCTCTTGAAGATAACTACCAACCTCCGAGCAAATCAGTGTGCTGGTGTGTCTGATAGTGGATTATGGACCCTGGGCACTCTGTTAGAACCGCTGTTTTATGTAGGTACAATGAAGACAAAACCTTAGTACATACCTTTGTGGGATTGGTTCTTACCCTTGGATTCATGCTCGTGACTTAAACCTTGACCCGTGTGCTTTGTGTGATCTTGTTTGTGGGTGTTGCATCCATGCACTCATGCATTCATGAGCATTTTTCTAAAAGGTTTCAAGGAATTTAAAGGTGTTATTGCAAACATTGCAGATACTTTTGTTATGGATTTTGGAAGGAGAAGTACAAAGAAGTAACTTTCAAGAGTCCTAAGTTAGGGGGTTTGAGAGAACTAGGATCTTTGGTTGCTGATACCGAGAAGTTCGAGTCCAAATATGGAAGGATTTTATCTCTCTTGAAGGTTGATATGGCTGAAGGATTGCTTGCTACTTTGGTTCAGTTCTATGACCCTTTGCTTCATTGTTTCACCTTTCTTGATTATCAGTTGGTACCTACGCTAGAGGAGTATTCTCTCCTACTTGGTTTGCCTGTTCATGGTCAGATTTTCTCTGGTTTGGATCCTGCTCCCGAGCATGATGTTATTGCGAAGGCTACTCACTTGAAAGTTTCTAAGATTAAGGCTCGCATGGATACCAAGGGAAAGATTCTTGGGTTACCCGCTAAGTTCTTGATGGATAGAGCTCATCACTTTGGTAGTGCGAAGAACACAGTTGCTTTTGAGGCTATTCTTGCCTTGCTTATTTATGGATTGTTCCTCTTCCTGAATGTTGAGAATTTTGTCGACATCAACGCTATTCAGATCTTCTTGATTGGGAATCCAATTCCCACTTTGCTTGCCGATGCTTACCATTCTATTCACCTCAGGAATTTCCATGGTGAAGGGATGATTATCTGTTGTGCACCTTTGCTTTACAAGTGGTTTATTTCTCACTTGCCGAAGTCTGCAGATTTCTAGAATCTCAAGGATGGTTTATATTGGTCGCGGAAGATTATGTCTCTCACTCATTCTGATATTGATTGGTGTAGCCGTGTTCCTTCTGGAGCGATGATTATTGATAGTTGTGGTGATTTTCCTAAAGTGCCTCTTCTTGGTACAAAGGGAGGAATCAGCTACAATCCCGTGTTGGCTCATCGTCAGTTGGGATATCCTTTGCGAGAGGTACCGAAGAACATTCATTTGGCCAGTCTCTTTTTCAAGGAAGAAGAATCTCAAGTTGCTCTCAAGAGAGAAATCGTGGAAGCTTGGTGCAGCATTCGTAGAAAAGGAAAGGAAAGTTTGGGAAATCCGAATTGTGTCTCTTCGGAACCTTACCTCCAGTGGGTTAAAAATAGAGCTATTACTTTGAAGATGCCTTATGCGCATCAGGAGCCTTTGTCTCTAACTGATAAGAAGCCTATCCTCTACTTTATGGAAGACACAGAGAAGCTTCAGATTGCTTTGGCCGAGATGCGACAAGAGAGAGATGCTTGGAAGAACAAGTATCAGATTGTTGAGTTAGAGGATGCAAGACTTCAAGAGCACTTCAAGAAGAAGAATGAAGATGAAGTTGCCAACAAGAAGAGAAAGGCACAAGAGGATTTGTTTTCCTCTCGCATTCAACCAGTTTTCGATATTCCAAAGAGTTCAGAATCTCCTTGGAAGTTGATCGTAGATCAGTTGCTGATTGAGAAGACTCAGATGCAGGCCCACATCAAGAAGCTGGAACTTCTTCTCATAGGATTCTCTAGGGATCTAGTTTTCTTTATTCTCTATTGTTTTAGGATTCTTGAATTTGTACTTCCGAGATGTAATCTTTTCCATCATTAATGAATGAAATTTTAGTGTTTCAAATAACAATGTTTGCAGTATGCCTTATAATTCCTTGAAACTTTGAATTTGCATCTTGCATATCAAGCATCATCTCCTGCATTGTTTCTTGCCTTTTCCAGGTGTCTTATTATTTACCTTTGGTCTTCATCCAGCCAAGCTGTCGCACCATTATAATACTTGGGCTAATCTGAAGAAAAAGATGGATCAGCTGCAACAAGAGAACCGTGAGCTTCGTGAGGAAGTGATGACTTTGAAAGAAAGTTTGGAAAGACTCACTGCAATGATGGAAGCTCTGGTGGCTGTTCAGAATTAGCCACCACCCCCTCCTCCTCCGCTTTCAACTCCTGTTTCAAGGACAGTCATTTCTGAGATTGTCTCTACGCCCATCTCTGTGGCGCCTGCTAGTGTTCCTCAATACTCCATGCCTCCTGGTTTCCCCTGGGGAATGCCTCAAAACTTTGTTCCTGAAGGTTATCAACCACCACCGCCACCTCCTGAAATTCCAGTTGTTCCTACCGTTCAACCTGTGATGACTGTGCCACCGCCTGTGATTCATATTGTTCCTTTTGGTGAAGAACAGATTTTCCATACTGCTCCAAGTGAAAATGCCAGTGCTTACGATAGAATGGAAGAGATTCAAGACCAGTTTGCTGAAATGCAGAAAGAGATCAAAGCTCTGAGAGGTAAAGAGCTGTTTGGAAAGAATGCTCATGAGTTATGCTTGGTTCCTAATGTGAAGATCACGCATAAGTTCAAAGTCCCTGACTTTGAAAAGTATAAGGGTAACTCTTGTCCGATGAGTCATTTGACTATGTATGCTCGTAAGATGTCGGCTCAGAAGAATAATGATCAGCTTTTCATTCACTACTTTCAAGACAGTTTGTCTGGTGCGGCTTTGAAGTGGTATATGGGACTCGACAGCACTCGAATTCACATTTTCGAAGACTTGGGTGAGGCTTTTGTGAAACAGTATAAATATAATGTGGATATGGCTCCTGATCGTGACTAGCTTCGGGCAATGGCTAAAAAAGATAAGGAGACGTTCAAAGAATACGCACAAAGGTGGCGCGAGATTGCTGCTCAGATCAACCCTCCTTTGGAAGAAAAAGAGATGACCAAGATTTTTCTGAAAACTCTGAGTCCTTTCTATTATGAGCGTATGATTGCTAGTGCCCCGAGTGATTTCACTGAGATGGTTAATATGGGGATGAGATTAGAAGAAGGTGTCCGTGAGGGACGTTTGTCGAAAGATGGCAATTCTACCGGAAGTTCTAAAAAATATAGTGGAGGATTTTCCAAAAAGAAAGAATGAGAGACCAATGATGTTTCTCGAGAGAGGTATAGAAGACCTCGTGATAGAAATAATCAGTGTCAGCAACATGTTGCATCTGTCACTCCTATTATCAGTTCAGCTCCTGTTATTCAGGCAGCTCCTGCTCAGCAACAACGTTTTAATGAACAGAACAATCAACGGGACCGTGTTCAGAAAGATTTTGATCCGATTCCGATGACCTACACGGAATTGCTTCCTTGTTTGATTAAGAAGAATCTTGTTCAGACCCGTCCACCACCTGCTGTTCCAAAAGATTCACCATGGTGGTATAATCCTGAAGCTCGGTGCGCTTTCCATCAGGGAGGAGCGGGACATGATACTGAAAACTGTTATCCATTTAAGATGGAAGTTCAAAGGTTGGCTAGGAGTGGTATTTTGTCATTTGAAGACACCAACCCTAATGTGCAATCGAACCCGCTGCCTAATCATGGTAAGGCGTCTGTCAATATGGTTTATGGTTGTCCTGGTACCTTCAAAATTTTTTATATCCGTTGGATTCGAAGACCTCTTGTGGAGATGCATGGACTTTTAAGTGAATACCATGATATTGATCATGACTATGCGGCTTGCTGTATCTGTTCCGTGAATCCACGTGGTTTTGTGATAGTAAAGAGGGACATTCAAAGGATGATGGATGAAAATTTGATTGAAGTCACTGCTAAGAGAGATGAATATCAGAATGAGGTGAATGTTATTGAGCCACATTTTAATATTCCTAAACGAGTTGTTATCTCTTATGACAGTCAGAAGACCGCTGGTACACCTTTGGTCATTCGGTTGCCTGGTCCGGTACCCTATGAATCTGACAAAGATGTTCCGTATAAGTACAATGCTACCATGGTAGAAGATGGTAAGGAAGTTCCCATTCCTTCTTTGTCTTCTGTGGTAAGCATCGCTGATGTGAGTAGAGGTACCCGAAGTGGTCGTGTCTTTGCTCCTGAGCCTCCAAAGATTGTGGAGAAGGTTATTACTGGCAAACAAACTCAAGATGAGACTAATGTCGATGCTTCTGTTCAACCCAGTGGTTCGAAGGCTTATGAGGATGAAGTATGGAAATTGATCAAGAAGAGTGATTACAGTGTTGTGGATCAACACTTGCACACCCCGTCCAAGATTTCGGTGTTGTCCTTACTGATGAATTCTGAAGCTCATAGGAAATCTTTGCAGAAGGTATTGGAACAAGCATATGTTGAGCATGATGTGACTGTTAATCAGTTTGATGACATTTTTGCCAACCTCACCGCATGTAATAACTTGAGTTTCTGTGATGAAGAGTTACCCGAGGAGGGGAGAAATCACAATTTGGCTTTACATATCTCCATGAACTGTCAAGAAGATACGCTTTCCAATGTGTTGGTTAGTACTGGCTCTTCTTTGAATGTGTTACCAAAATCTACTTTATCAAGGCTTTCTTACCAAGGTCCTCCCATGAGGTATAGTGGGGTTGTCGTCAAAGCTTTTGATGGATCTTGAAAAACTGTGATTGGAGAGGTTGATCTTCCGATCAAAATAGGACCATGCTTCTTCCAAATTACTTTTCAAGTAATGGATATTCGTCCTGCTTATAGTTGTCTGCTTGGCCGACCATGGATTCATGAGGCTGGGGCAGTGACTTCAACTCTTCATCAGAAGTTGAAATTTGTTAAGAACGATAAGCTGGTAATTGTTGGAGGTGAGCAAGCGATGCTGGTGAGCCACCTTTCATCCTTTTCGTATGTTGATGCTGATGAGACTGTTGGGACTCCGTTCCAAGCTCTTTCTGTTGATGATAAAGTTGTTAAGAAGAATGAGTTACCCATGTCTTCTTTGAAAGATGCCCTGCATGTGTTAGAGACTGGTCGGTTTGACGGTTGGGGCCGAGTTATTGATGTGGTTGATAACCTGGCAAAACTGGTTTAGGCTTTACGCCTGGTACAGTCAGAAGAGATTTGAAGCGTATTAATGTGGTCTTTCACAGCGCCGGATTCATCCACAAAGATCACGCTACTGCTGCCATCATTGAAGATGATGAAGAGGAAGAACTTCCCGATTTCGTGACACATGGACAAATCTGCCAGAATTGGATAGCTGTTGATGTTCCCACTGTTGTTCATATTTCAAAGTAATTTGTTTTTGTTTCTTTCAAAAATCCTTTCACTCTGCCCAAGGTGAAAGTGAATTTGTGAGGGCTTTGTTTCAAATTTTATCATCATCAATAAAATGTTATTTTGTTTATCCATATTATGTTTTTTTTTCCCTTTTTGCCTTATTTATGAAAAATGGTAACATTAAAAACCAAAAATAATAATAATGTGATAATCAATTTTATCTGCATAATACTTGCACTTCCTATTCATATTCTAAAGTCAAACATAAATCATTGTGCAGATTGATTGTTAAACCCATTGAAAGCAATGACCCTATGCCCTCTCCCAACTTTGAGTTCCCTGTGTTTGGAGCTGAAAAAGAGGATATTTAGGAGATTCCAGATGAAATTTCTAGGTTGCTTGAGCACGAGGAAAAAGCCATTCAGCCCCACGAAGAGCCGGTGGAATTGGTTAATCTGGGTTCAGAGGATGATATAAAAGAAGTCAAGATTGGGGCACTGCTTCAGTTAGATGTTAAGAAGAGGATTATGGAGCTTCTTAGAGAATATGTTGACGTGTTTGCTTGGTCCTATCAAGACATGCCTGGTCTTGATACTGATATTGTGGAGCACCATTTGCCATTGAAGCCTAAATGTCCAACTGTGAAACAGAAATTGAGAAAAACTCATCCTGACATGGCTGTGAAGATCAAAGAGGAGGTTCAAAAGCAGATTAATGCTGGTTTTCTTGTGACTTCTGAGTATCCTCAATGGGTGGCCAATATTGTGCCTGTTCCAAAGAAAGACGGAAAAGTCCGAATGTGCGTTGACTATAGAGATTTGAATAAAGCTAGTCCAAAAGATGATTTTCCATTGCCACACATTGATATGTTGGTAGATAATACTGCTAAATTCAGTATCTTTTCTTTTATGGATGGATTTTCCGGTTATAATCAAATAAAGATGGCACCCGAGGATATGGAAAAAACAACATTCATTATACCCTGGGGAACATTCTGTTACAGAGTGATGCCCTTCGGTTTGAAAAATGCTGGTGCAACATACCAGAGAGCTATGACTACTTTGTTCCATGATATTATGCATAAAGAAATTGAGGTCTATGTGGATGATATGATTTGTAAGTCGAAGACTGAAGAAGATCATATTGAGTACTTATTGAAGTTGTTTCAACGTTTGAGAAAGTTTAGGCTCCGTTTGAATCCTAATAAATGTACTTTTGGTGTTCGTTCTGGAAAATTGTTGGACTTTATTGTCAGCCAAAAAGGCATTGATGTTGACCCTGGTAAAGTTAAAGCTATTCAGGAAATGCCTGCTCCTAAAACAAAAAAACAAGTAAGAGTATTCTTGGGACGTTTGAATTACATCTCCCGATTTATATCCAATATGACTGCCACCTGTGCGCCAATCTTCAAGCTTCTTCGCAAAGATCAGGGTTGTGTCTGGACAGAGGATTGTCAGAAAGCTTTTTAAAGAATTAAAGAGTATCTGCTTGAACCTCCGATTTTGTCTCCTCCCGTGGAAGGAAGACCTTTGATCATGTATTTGACTGTGCTAGAAGAGTCTATGGGCTGTGTTCTGGGTCAACCAGATGAATATGGTCGAAAAGAAATTGCCATTTATTATTTAAGCAAGAAGTTCACCGATTGTGAGTCTCGGTATTCAATGCTTGAAAAGACATGTTGTGTTTTAGCTTGGGCTGCCAAGCACCTCCGCCAGTATATGTTGAATCATACAACTTGGTTGATATCCAAAATGGATCCAATCAAGTATATCTTTGAAAAGCCTGCTCTAACTGGGAGGATTGCTCGTTGGCAAATGTTGTTGTCGGAATATGATATCGAGTACCAAACTCAAAAAGCGATAAAAGGAAGTGTTTTGGCTGACCATTTGGCACACTAGCCAATTGATGATTACCAACCTATCAGGTTTGATTTTCCTGATGAAGATGTGATGTATCTAAAGGTTAAAGATTGTGAAGAACCATTACCTGATGAAGGGTCTGAGCCTGGATCCCGTTGGGGTTTGATTTTTGACGGAGCTGTTAATGAGTATGGCAATGGTATAAGGGCAATAATTGTTACTCCTCATGGTTCTCATATTCCTTTCATTGCAAGATTGATGTTCACTTGCACAAATAATGCGGCTGAGTATGAAGCATGTATTATGGGCTTGGAAGAAGCCATTGATTTAAGAATCAAGATTCTTGATGTATACGGAGATTCAGCCCTAGTGATTAATCAGATTAAAGGAGAATGGGAGACACGTCAACCTGATTTGATTCCTTATCGAGATTATGCAAGAAGGTTGTTAACTTTCTTCAATAAGGTTGAGTTTCACCATGTACCCAGAGCAGCAAATCGAATGGCGGATGCTTTAGCCACTATATCCTCCATGATTGTGGTGAATTGGTGGAATGATGTGCCCAATATCGATGTTATGCGGCTTGATAAGCCAGCTCATGTATTTGCGGTTGAAGAGGTTATTGATGATAAACCGTGGTATTATGATATTAAATGCTTTCTTCAAAATCAAGAGTACCCGCTTGGGGCATCCAAGAAAGATAAGAAGACTTTGAGAAGGTTGGCTGGTAGTTTCTTCTTGAATGATGATGTGCTGTATAAAATAAATTATGACATGGTCTTGCTCAGATGCGTGGATAGACCTGAAGCGGACATGTTGATGAAAGAAATTCATGAAGGTTCTTTTGGTACCCATGCCAATGGGCATGCAATGGCTAAGAAGATGTTGAGGGCAGGTTACTATTGGCTGACAATGGAATCCGACTATTGCAAATTTGTGAAGAAGTGCCATAAGTGCCAGGTTTATGCTGACAAAATTTATGTACCACCAACTCCTCTCAATGTTATCTCTTCTCCATGACCTTTCTCCATGTGGGGCATTGATATGATTGGGATGATTGAACCTAAAGCATCGAACACACCATTTCATATTGGTGGCTATTGACTATTTTACCAAGTGGGTTGAAGCGGCATCATATGCCAATGTGACCAAGCAAGTAGTGGTCCGGTTTATCAAGAACCAAATCATTTGTCGCTATGGTATTCCAAGCAAGATTATCACTGATAATGGGTCAAATCTGAATACCAAGATGATGAAGGAATTATGTGATGAGTTTAAGATCGAGCATCATAATTCTTCTCCTTACAGACCTAAGATGAATGGGGTTGTTGAAGCTGCTAATAAGAATATCAAGAAGATTGTTCAGTAGATGGTTGTTACTTGCAAGGATTGGCATGAGATGCTCCCTTTTGCTTTGCATGGGTATCGTACATCCGTCCGCACTTCAACAGGGGCAACCCCTTTCTCTCTTGTTTATGGTATGGAAGTAGTGCTCCCGGTAGAAGTTGAAATCCCTTCTATGAGAGTTTTGATGGAAGCTGAATTGTTTGAGGCTGAATGGTGTCAGAGTAAATACGATCAGTTGAATTTGATAGAAGAAAAAAGAATGATGGCCTTGTGTCATGGCCAATTGTATCAACAGAGAATGAAGAAAGCTTTTGATAAGAAGGTTCGACCTCGTGTTTTCAGAGAAGGCGACCTCGTGCTCAAAAGGATCTCGACTTCTACCAATGATTCTAGGGGTAAGTGGACTCCTAATTATGAAGGCCCATATGTTGTTAAGAGAGCCTTCTCTGGTGGTGCCTTACTTCTTACAACTATGGATGGTGAAGAGTTCACTCGTCCTGTGAATGCCGATGCAGTCAAGAAATACTTCGCCTAAAAATAAAAGAACAGCTCACTAAGTTGAAAACCCGAAAGGGCAGCTTAGGCAAAAATGAGCGTCTCGGTGGGCTGAAAACCCGAAAGGGCGGTCCAGGCAAAAATTAGAGACAAAAACAGAAATAATCATCCCGGTAGATTGAAAACCCGAGAGGGCAGTCTAGAAAAATTTTAGGGATTATGGCAAGTAACTGCATCTGGCCAGTCTTGATCATTTGAAAGCAACATTGTCTATCAAGGATTCTGCTTCAATTATCCACATCTGAAGTTTTGAGCACATCGGAATTCAAAGTTGTTAGGGAGAATAGTGGTCATTGTATTTCAATGTAACCCTTTCCATGTATTTACCATTTTTCAAACTTTGTAATAATCCATGAAGTTACGCCATTTGTGGACTTCCATTCTATTAATAAAATTTGGGTCTTTGTCCCTTTGTTTGCAATTCTTATTTTGTTTCTGTTTGCAAAATTTCATTTATTGCTGATGATGATTGTTGAAACAAAATGTGAATAATTGATTTAAATTTTTGAAAATTATAAAAACATTTTTCTTTGATTTATGAATATAAAAAAGAATGTCAACGGTTATTCCAAGAATGGTAGGATCAATGTTTTCCTCAGCAGGGTTCTTTCTCGCTCCTTTGGCAGAATTTATTGACAGATCCCCAGTAGAGTTTGTTGATGTTTTCCTCAGCAGAACTTGTTCCTAGGAATGTGATCAGTTGTTGACAAGGTGATAGGTTTGTTATGATGTGTTGAATTCATAAGGTCCAATGTTGTTTGGTTTTTCCCCAGCTAGGTCTTGATTTAAATTCTCTCCAGTTGATTATGTTATGGTCAGGCAGTTGAGTAGTTTTGAGGTCTACTTCTCCTTAATGGAGGTCCCCACGCAGAGATTCATTTTTGCTGTCCCCAGCAAAATTCATATGAAGAATCCTCACTCAGATTTTTACCTTCTAGGCGTGTTGTTGTTGCTTTAGATATCCCCAAACAGAGAGAAATATTATTTTCCTCTAAGAAGCATTGACGTGGTGGCCGCTTGTCGGGTTTCATCTTGTCTTGTGGATGTTTTTCTCTCCAGGTTGTTCTACCCAGAGATCTATCCTTGCTGATTCCCCAACGGAGGCAGTGTATTATCATTTCCAATCATAAAACAGTGAGGTTAATTTCTCATTTTCCCCGGCAAGTCCAAGATGTACTTCTCTTCGGATTGTTTTTCAGAGATTTATCCTCCTAGTGAAGATTATGCATCACTATTGTGGCTATTCTCCAATGAAGTCGCTGATGATATCTCTATTCAAGGGATATTGATATATCAGTCACCTATTGGGTTTTCTCTCATTTGTGATGAGTATTGATCTAAAATCCCCCATAGTTTGACCTTTTGCTGTTTCCTCGGCAAGTCCAGGATGCTTTACTCAGAATTGGTTAATCCTCATAGAGCTTTTCTCTTGTATCTCCATCAGATCTGCCTTGTATTCCCAGTGGATTTTGCGTAGAGGTTTATATGTCTACAATCCCTAGCGGATTAATTATGTTGTCTGCAGCAGATTTCCTGATCTTATTGAGGTAGAAGTTCCTGTGAATTTTTATCCCCAAGAAGAATCAAAAGGTTTGGGTTGTTATGATTCCTCGACAGCTTTCCTGCCATCTTCATAGCAGAGTTTATGTGGTTATCCTCTTTGTGGATCGTTGATGTTAGAAAATTGATATTTGGGTTTTTCCCCAAGGAGTATCTTCCTTTCTCCAGCAAGATTTGAGCCTTGTAGTAGAATTTATTTTCCTTTGATGGCTTTTGTTTATCTCTCGCAAGATTTCTTCAGCTAAATCCCTAGCAGAGCTGCTAATGATATCTCCATATTGTTGAGATTAGCCGAGTATTCAGTGGTGTTGTGATGTTTATTCCACCCTCTGCTTATCCTTTATGTCTGTTTTGTCAGCATATTCATACTCATAAGTATTGCATGCACAATCATTTGTTGTGCATAGCATATTTGTTGTTGCATTGTGCATTTTGCATTTGTGTTGGTGCTTCTTTGCTCTCTGGCATTGTTATCCCCGCAGAGCATGCATGTCCTCTCTCCATTTAGAGTGTCGACCCGTAAGCAGAAAAATGCCTATCCTTTCCAATTCCCCACTGAGTTTGTTTCTCATGGAAGATTTTGATTCAGTTTCCTTCCCAGTTCATTATCTGGATGGAATTAATCCCGAGTTGAGATATATCCTCCTCGGGATGAGTCTTGTTTGACTGTCTCTCTCCAGCTTATTCCTGGATTGAACTTTGGTCCCCTGCAATATTTGTTTGGATCTCTATACTGTGAAACCTAGATTGAGAGTGCATTTATTTTGCACCTTTGAGGGTTCTGCGCCCTTCAGCTGAAATCTGCGTATGATTCCCCTTTTGGAAGGTTCAATACTGTTTCGTGGCATTCCTTTATTTGAAAAGCCTGAGGCGATGCAGTTAATACCTTTTGTGACTCCAATGAATGGTAAGTCTTTTCGGTTAGATGGGACAGTTCATTGTTGAGATTTTGTTTACTCCAATGAATGGTAAGTCTCTTCGGTTTGATGGGACAGTTCATTGTTGAGATTTCTTCCACTCCGATGAATGGTAAGTCTCTTCGGTTAGACGAGACAGTTCGTTGTTGAGGTTTTCTAATCTGATGAATGGTAAGTCTCTTCGGTTAGACGGGACATTTCGTTGTTGATATTTTGTTACTCCAATGAATGGTAAGTCTCTTCGGTTTGATGGGACAGTTCATTGTTGAGATTCTTCCACTCCGATGAATGGTAAGTCTCTTCGGTTAGACGGGACAGTTCGTTGTTGAGGTTTTCTACTCCGATGAATGGTAAGTCTCTTTGGTTAGATAGGACAGTTCGTTGTTGAGATTTTTGGTACTCCGATGAATGGTAAGTCTCTTCGGTTAGACGGGACAGTTCGTTGTTGAGGTTTTTTGTTACTCTGATGGATGCTTAGTCTCTTCGGTATGCTAGAGATAGTTTATTGTTGAGGTATTAATTTTCCCCAGTGGAGCCTTGCTGTGCTAAGTTTTCCCTGTTGAGTTATACCTTTGTGGTTTATTTCCATATACAGTTATCCCCAGTTTGAATCTTTTCCTCAGCTGAGTCCCAGTAGTTGTGCGGTGTGTTCCCCGGCTAGTTGGTGGTCTCCTGTGATGTGCTTCCCAGGTGGAGTTTTATTCTATTGTTCTCCATTTTGTTGATCTCCTGTGGCATATTCTCCCCACAGTTGTCTTGTGTCTGCATATCATTTGCATAATCATATCATTTTGTGGTCTCTTAGGGCCAAAAATTGGGTTTATTGTTATATTTAAGTCTCTTCTATCTCGTCGAGACAAAAATGTCTATCTTCATATCTCCGGATAGAAGAAACTTAAATAGGGGCAGCTGTAATACCCTAATTTTTACCCCTAAGATTCCACGTGGCCTTTTTCATTTCATACCACAAACAAGATCACACATTGGTTCCCTCTTTTGTAGGATTATGCCTTGCAGGGATCTTTGAGTATGTGTGTGTTTGTTAGTTATTTTTTTGCTTAATTTATTTATGTGTACTAATCATTAATTAAAATCCAAAAATATTTTGTTTTCTTTCACTAACATTTTTAGAGGAAGAACAGGTTAAAAATACCAAAAATCCGTCCCTCGACTCGAATGAATTTCATCTGAACAAAGTCAAAGTTGATCCGCAATTAATTCAAGAATCATCTAATCAAGAGTTTCCAAGATTTAATTGATTATTATTCAAGAGACTCCAAGGTTCATGTGTTTATTTCCATGCCTTCTTTGACAAGCAAGAAAATCGAGCCTGAACCAAGACAGCACATCAAAAATCCATTTTTTCTCATTTTTTCACTGTGTCTATCGATTAACCTAATTGGACTGTGAAGTGGTTAATCGGTTAACACGTGCAATTTTTGAAAAAACGTGCCAAATTCAAATTCTGCAACAATTGGCCCCAATTTTCATCCTTTGGATCACATGTGGAATATTCTAGACCATCCCATTTTAATTCCCTACACCATCATAATTAATTCCCACCGTATACCTCCACTAATCACCACTCTTTTATGAATTTCCCTCCAAATTTGAATTCCAATCCTAATTTTGATCATCCAAGCCTAATTCCAAACCACCAAATTTCCAAGCCTAAACTCTATAAATAGAGGCTTCATTTCATTCATTCTTCAAGCTTTTGATAGCCAATAAACCTTTTGCAAATTCTCTCCCCAACTGCCAAAATTCACTCAAAGCTCACATTTCTTCTTTTGAAAGTTAACAAGAATTCACATTGAATCTTGTTCAACTTTGAGCTAAACCTTCATCCAAACTTGTTTTCTTCATCAATTCTCATAGATCAAGGCTTTGGTGTTTGGATCTTGAAGCAATTTGAAGGAATTTTCATATTTAAAGTGGTAATTCATCATTCACCATTGTTGAAGCTTCAATTTCATCTTCCATAATGTAGATCCTTTGTTGATCTTGTTTGCTTGATCTTAGGATCTTGCAATTTGTGCTTAATTACTGGTTTTCACTGTTGTTTTACTTTAAAATTCATGCAAAATTCAGTTCATGATCATAAGGTGTTTGTAAAAAGTTTTGAAAGTGGATCATACTGAATTCTGCACAATTTTCTACATTCTGGCGCAGAGTAACCGGTTAACGTCTGGTGAGTAACCGGTTACTCTGTGTTAATTTTGAAAAATTATGCTTATTTTGAACTAAGTAACCGGTTAACACCTGGTGAGTAACCGGTTACTTCGAAACAAAATGTATTTTTTGCTTTGTTTTGGGGGCTGTTTTGGTTCCTTTCTCTCCTTCTTCCCTTTCCTTTTGATTTTGGCTGTGGATTACATTTTAAAGGTCCTATTCCTCTTTAAATTCATTGGACTTTAGGTGTAGATGAAGTCGGGTAAACATTCACTAATTCAAATCTATCTTTAAAATGAATTGTCCAATTCATTTTAGGTGCTTTGAGTTAATGATATGTTTAGTGCTTTAATCCACCAAGATGAGTGAATAAACTTAAAGATGGAATGGTCTTGAATTTGTAATTCAATTTGGCTTTCTCTTCATCTATTTTCTTTTTATTTTGATCTATGAAAATCTTATGGATCTTAGAATTTCTTTGTTGAATTCTTGATCAAGACGAGATCGTTACCTATTTTCTTTTTGTGCGGCATTGCTTTCGGATGACGATCTACATATCGTTCATCTAGCATGCATTAGCGCAAAGATCTATTGACCGGCCTCATTGTAGGGTAATTCCTCCGTAAATTACTCGGCGATTGCTTAACATAGCGCAATATATGTCCCGTATCGGAAAACAACTCAATGTTGATTGATCTTTTGTATTAGGTTCAAAATCTATGAAGCTTGTTGTTGTAGAGGCTTTGATTTTATCGATCTTCTAACAAGTCTTCATTAACCTTAACCTAAGGACATTATTCAATCATTATTGATCACTTACTCTAACAACTAATCACTAACCTACTAACAATACTAATTCACTAACTTCTAGCCTTTATATTTCATTCTCGCTCCCTATCTCTCTTTTACTTTTATGCAATTTTTCCTTTGTCCGTTGGACACATGTTTATGCTTCCGCATATTTTTCCTTTGTCCGTTGGACACATGTTTATGCTTATGCCTTTTTCTCTTTGTCCACTTGAACCAAAAACATTAATAAATGATTAAACCACTAAAAGACTTGTGCTCTTAATATTGGACTATGGTTACTATCCTTTGCAATGGACATGGAATTTTGTACCTAGACCTTGGACTTTAATGCTATTCTTGGATCCTTGGACTTAGAACTAGGACCTTTTCCCTTTGCTTTGGAATTATGGCTTGAAGACTTTGAAGCCTTGTGCTTTTGTTTGGTTTATGGTGAAGATAGCTACATTTGTGGTTAGATCTTTCTTATCCTTAGCTTTTACTTTATGCTTTAGGATAGTCACTTCTTCTCCACCCCTTCTTCAATTTTCAAAACTCCCTCTCTTTTTCAAAACTTTCTTGTTTTCAAACCTAAAACCGCGTTCATAATAAAACCTTGACTTTGGTCAAGTGATTTCTAAATTTTTCTTTTCTTTAATAAATGTTAATCATGCTTTGACCATTTCATAAAACATAAAAAATACAAAACTCATTCAAACTTTTTGTGCTTTTATGCACTTTTTTTTTTCTTTTAAACTTTTCAAAAAGAATTAGACATGAGTCATTTTTTTATGAGTCATTTTAAAGCTCCTAACCATGGTATTTTGTTCAAAGTATGGTCGTTTTCCACTTAGATGTTGAGGTGATTAGTCTTGTTGATGTTAATCCAAGCAAATCCTCTTTCCCATTCCTTTGGATAGTTAGTTGAGTATTCTCTCTTGAGAATGACGGGTTGTCTTTTTCAAGATAAAATGAACCATAACCAATAATGTTTGTTTTTTGTACCACGAACTACGAGGTTTTGATCCTACATTGAACATCGTGGGTACGTAGGCATGAGGCGATAAGTCTCTCCAAACACAAAAATATTAAAAAATATTTCTCTTCTCATCTCCTCAATCTCTTTACAAGCAAACCATTTTCAGACCAAAAAGCATGAATACATCAAAGGGCTCCTATAGAGTACTATAGATGTATTGGATGCGTAAAACCTCCCCTTTACATAACCAACCCCCCTTACCCATTTCTCTTTGTCTTTTTAGCTTTTGCTTTTTAGACTTCTTAGGATTTATTCGCTCTTTTTTTTCCTTTTCCTTTGTGGAATAAATAAAAGTGCGGTGGCGACTCTTGTTTATTTTTGAGTTAAGTTAATCAATAGCTTACACTCACAAATTTCCCTGCTACAACTTCGACAATATTCATTGATTGTAGAAAGATTGTTTGATTGTTTTGTTAAAAAAGACTAAACTTTTGTAAAAAATTGGTAAAATAAAGCAATGAAGAAAATTGACTTCAAAGTAAATGAAATGCAGTAAAGAGCAATTGGTAAAAGAAATTAAATTTCTATTGAATAAAATGTATGGTGTTTCAAACGTACATTTCTCAACAATGACTATTTTCTCACGTTAACTTGGGTACTTTTAGTAAATTTGAGTACAGTACAATAATTGAACACACGGAAATCCTAATACTAAGACCCCCATTTATAATGCGTCGAAATAACTGCCTCTAACGAACATTTCTTCAAAAGTTGACATGTTTCGCCCTTGCATGCCTTTGTTTCACCATGGTTCGCCACCCGTCTTCTCCTAAAAAACAGATAAGGACAAAAGACAGTTATTCATCCGTATTTTAAATTCAAATGTCTGTCGAAAGAAGGCCTCGTAGCATCCCTTCGTCGAAGTAACTTCTGATACTTAGAAAATATTTCTAAGTATTTGCTCAAGCATGTCTCCTCATGAGAACCATTTCGACAGAAATTTACACCAAACCCTGTCGAAATCAACCAAACTTAAGAAATTTTCATTTTTTACTTAGTTTCTCAAATGGGAACATGGCGTCGAAATTCCCAGCCAACACCATCTAGAGCCTTTGGAAGATCCTTTAGAATAGGATGTATCCAGAGCTGCTAGGGTCGATTAACACTTATCTCAAATCTAAGTTGGCATGTTGAATAATGATGACCATGAGATCATTATTGTGGGAGTACGCCGATTGTGTCTTTTATTGAAAAGGTGATTCTAGGCCCCTAATATATACCAGAGACATTGGGAGCTTTTACAGGTGAGATATTTGCTTTTAACACTTGCCAAGCGTATCTTTTATAGGAGGAGTTAGACTCTCCCCCAACAAAACCTCTAACGATGGTGTTGGTGGTCTTCTTGGAGACTTACTCAAACATCCTAGTGAGAAGATGGTGAAAGCAACTGTGAGTATATGATATGTTCGGTCTATGTTAGTTTTACCGAGGTCCCACGATGGGCGTCAATTGTACTTGCTAAAAGTAAATATCCTTGACAACTTCTAGTGAATAAGGGTTGTTAGAAGAATTAAGGTTGTTAGGATATTGAAAGATTGTTCACGCGAGGTGAAAAACTATTGTATCATGGTATTTCTCTTTGTGTTATTGATATCGTTGTTAGGTTGCTCCCTCAGTATTGTGGCACTAATGTATTTATATGTCCAATTCAAGCGCAAGGCCATTGCCTTAGATCTCATTTTTTTAGGTATAAATCATGTCTTAAATAATAGTTGGGATGTGTAATGTTTGGTAGTTCAGCAATAAAGCAATTTTCTCATTTATTTAGCCTTATTCTTATCAAATTTTACTTTACTTTTTTTTTTGTATTTAATGACATTGGCTATTAATCTATACAGCCATGCTATTCCTACACTACATGTTACACCAAATACATACACCAACAGTGTTTTTTAAATAAAATAATATTTTTTATGAACAGTACGTGAACAATACATTTGAACAGTGCGTGAACAGTGTCCGTAAATAGTATTCGTAAATAGTAACTTTAAAATAGTGAAACAAAGTTGGTTAATGAAATATAAAAAGTTGGTTAATGAAGTGATGAAGTTGGTTAATAAACGCCCAGATATTAAAACTAATTTTTAGAAGTAAATTAAAGTTTGTTAATGAAGAGTAAAAAGTTTGTTAACAAAGTTATGAAGTTGGTTAATAGACGTACAGTATTAAAAATAATTTTTAGCAACAAATAAAGTTGGTTAATAAAATGTAAAATGTTGGTTAATAAAGTTATGAAGTTGGTTAATCACACAATTTTATGTTAATATCATTTAATTTAAAAATAAAAAAAAAATATTTTTTTTTTATTTTTTTAAAAAATATATATATATTATTATAATATTTCACTGTTCATCGTATATGTGAACAGTGCAATACAGTGTAGGTGTATGGTTTGGTGTAGAAATAGTATTTTTCTAATCTATAATATATTTATAGTATAATTAATCATTTATTTTAAAATTTCATCAATATTGTTTTTAGTAAAAAATGAAATTAATATTACGTTGATATAGTTATGTTTTAAATTTTATTTGAGAAAATTATATGTAATTTTGATTTTAATATTTTATTTATTTTTGTTTGGTCATAAAAATTGCTACTATTGTTTATACACAAATAAAACAAAATATTTTAATAAATAAATTAAATTAAATTTCTACAATAATATTCATTTTTTAATATAATTCTTAAATTATATCAATATAATAAATAATTATTTTTATTATATAGTTCAACAAGTATATAAGATTAGTAAATTTAATTCACGCTACTAAAATGATAAAAATAATATGATCATATTTTAATTTCAATTAAGGATTAAATTAATAAAATTAATATGTTTTAAAGATTATTAATTAATTTATATCATTTAGAGACTTAATTAAAAAAAAAATTTAAGAATTTTATTGATGGTTTCATTTTATTTGAAAATAAAAGTAAATATGAAATATATATATATATATATATATATATATATATATATATATATATATATATATATATATATATATATATATATATATATATATATATATATATATATATATATATGGGTTTTGTTAGGATACACCCACTTATTTTTATGAAGGTGTCACTAGTACAAAAAACACTTTTTAAATTAGACATTTTAAATCATATGCTTTCCACTTGATTTAAAAAGTTGAAAAATTAGAATTCCACGAACCATATTTTAGTAAATACAATTTAGATTAGTTAACATGATTTAAAAAGAATTTTTGATAATTACAAAAAAAATAACATACAAAGCGCCCTTTTCCATTTCCTTTTCCGCGAAATACAAAGCGCCCTTTTCCATTTCCTTTTTCGCGAAAACCTACTATTCCCTCTCTTCTCCGCGAACACTATTTACTCGCTTCTCACATCAACTCAAAACCCTTTTCCCTTTCTCTCTCTCTGGCGGCGGAGAGAAATCCTCTTCCATTTGCAACGACGAAGCCAGTATCATTACTACTCATCTTCATCTTCTTTATCGTTGTTTGATTTTCATCTTCTTTATCGTCGTTTGATTTTCGTCTTTCGTTGATTATCGACAGGTTAATTGAAGATTCTATCGACATTGAGAGTCCCTGCCTCTATTCAGATTTTTCAAGGTTTGTTCATTTTTTGGTTTTTTGAACGTTAATTTAGGTTTAGTTTGGGATTTTTTAGAGATAAGTAGGGTGAAGTTTCTTTTAAAGGTAAAACAAGTTGGTGGAGGAACAAAATACGTTTGTTTTGGTTTTGGCCAAGACATTGGACATAAGTTAGAGGATACGAAAAAGTGTGGCAGTACATTTACAGGGACTTAAACAAAGGTTACCGCTGTATTTATTCGTGATATTTGGATGCTTGGACTTTGCCAACAATTCAAAGTCTTTACATTTGATAAAAATTTCTTAACTTTTGTTGCTACTGCTTGCATTTTGGTGTCGAAAGATCTGTTCTGATAAATATTTGACATTTGTGTTTAGGTTTCGTCAAATGCGTAGAGTTTATATGTTAATTTCAATGTTGTAAAACTTTCATATTAATATTGTAAATATTATTGTAAATGATTTTTTGGGTTGCTGTTGCCATTGTGTAAATCAATTTTCTAATATGCAAATCAGAAATATGCCATTGTGTAAATAGAATTTCAATCAATTGATGGAATAATTTTGTTCAGGAAGAAAAAGAAGCACGGAGGATACGAAGGGTATTGACAACTAGAGAGTTCGCTAAGCATACAATTCGCCGCATGCAGGTATTTATATTGGCAGAAGTTCACCAATTTTTAGGTTTTCTTATGGACAGTCCAAAATATAAACCAACATTCCGAGAATTATTCCAGAAATTAGATTTGCCATTTTTTGTTGGTGTTATTGTTGTTTTGGTAGCTTCCAACATGCATTACTGTTTACGAAGAGAGTGTGGTTGGTATGTACTATAGTTTACTGAAACAAAGTGTTGAGGATCTTGCTCTATATTGCTTTACTTTGGTGCTACTTGTGCTTTAACTTAACATTTTTTATTGAGTAATCAAATATTGGCAGGTGCATTCCGAGAATTATCCTTGGGTAGGTCTAGGCGGCAAGGTATGTCCATATAATGAGGTGGAGTAGTTAGGATGGAAGTTTGGTCTGAGTACCCTCCATTAGTTTTAAGAGGTTGGATGCCAATGAAGTATTTCCCCCTAGTATGCAGAAGTTCAGTTGTGTGTGGTTGGCAGCAGGACCTTGGCAAAATCAGTTAAATAGATGGTCTCTTTACATGGTTAATGTGCTTTTGTTTGGTGTATGCAAGTGTTAGGACAGTTGGTGGTGAGAATAAGCCTAAGCACATCAGCTGGCATGTAGTTAGTTTTGTTCCCGTCCGATCTCTGTGGCTGTCATTGTGCTGGTGTTCTCAGATGCAGTAGGGAGGGATATAAGAAGATGGATCAGTTTGTTAATAGGCATTTGTTCTTATGATGCATCAGGGTTTGGTCTTGTATTATATTTGAAAGAAAGATATAAAACGATAGAGATAGAAAGAGAAAAAAGGAAAATGGCATAACAGCATCTGAATAATTTCACATCAGTAGAAGATACATAACAGAGAAAGGAATTAAATTCATTCATAACAGTAAACACAGCAGAACGCAACCGGATCAAAATTCAAGTCACCGATCCAAACTGAAACAAAAATCTCATAACAGCAGAAATAAGTTCAGAAAATGGCAACATTCAATTACAGAGCTCACAACAAGATTATCAGGAAAAAAAACATAATAGAAAATTAACTGAACTCTTCTTCTCCATTTTTTAACTAATAAATGAAATTCCAGAAAATACATATCGGTAACTGTTTTCTCTCACAATCACTAACCAATAACCAAATTCCAAAAAAACAGAATGAACTAATTCCAAAAATACATTATGTTATCTATGATGATTTCGGGTCCAAAGCAACCGGGAAATGACATAGATGTTTACCTTAGTCCATTGATCGAAGACTTGAAAGTGCTTTGGGAAGAAGGTGTTGATGTATTTGATGCCCATTCTTGTAATTATTTCAAGTTGCGTGCAATGTTATTTTGCACCATTAATGACTTTCCTGCATATGGGAACTTGTGTGGCTATAGCGTGAAGGGACATAAAGCATGTATCATATGTGAAGAACGCACTTGCTTCCAAAAATTGAAAAATGGAAGGAAGACAGTTTACCTTGGGCATCGCAAATTTCTCAAACGATTTCACCCATATCGTAGGTTGAGAAAAGCATTTAATGGACACCCGGAAAATGAAATTGCTCCAAATGCCTTAACTGGAGAGCAAGTTTATGAAAAATTGAAAGATGTCAATGTGATATTTGGCAAGGACCAAAACCAACCCACTGAGAAAAACATATGGAAGAAGAGATCTATTTTCTTTAATATTCCTTATTGGTCTAGTCTAGATGTTAGACATTGTATCGATGTAATGCATGTTGAAAAAAATGTGTGTGATAGTGTAATAGGAACACTTCTCAACATTCAGGGCGAAACAAAGGATGGTTTGAATGCTCGTCTGGATATGGTTGAGATGGGTATAAGACAACAGTTAGCTCCACAGTCAGTAGGTAAGCGAACATATCTGCCTCCGGCATGTCATACTTTGTCAAAAAATGAGAGAAGAAGCTTTTGTGAATGTCTACACAACATAAAAGTTCCACAAGGCTACTCTTCAAATGTCAAGAGTCTTGTCTCAATGAAAGATTTGAAATTAGTTGGATTGAAGTCTCATGATTTTCACATATTGATGCAACAATTCCTACCAGTGGAATATTGCCTAAAAAAGTTAGAGATGTCTTAACTAGGTTATCCTTATTCTTCAATGCTATTTGCAGCAAAGTCATGGATCCTAATAAATTATATGAGTTGGAAAATGAGGCTGCAATTATCTTGTGCCAACTAGAGATGTATTTTCCTCCTTCTTTCTTTGACATAATGGTTCACTTAATTGTTCATTTAGTGAGGGAGATTAGGTTGTGTGGTCCTGTTTATTTGAGGTGGATGTATCCAGTTGAACGATACATGAAGATTTTAAAAGGGTATGTGAAGAATTTTCGTCGTCCCGAAGCATCTATTGTTGAAAGGTATATCACAGAAGAGGCTATTGAATTTTGTTCTGACTATATGTCTGAAGCGGAAACAATAGGAATTCCTAAATACCGCCATGAAGGAAGATGTGCAGGTAAGGGCACACGAGGTTTAAAACTTAAGAGCATGGGGCGTGCAGAGGTACTTAAAGCACAATTGTATATATTGAATAACACTGACGAGGTTCAACTTTACCTTTCTGCTCATAAAGTCATTGTGAAGGGAAAAAAGTCTAGAGTGAATGAAAAATGGTTGCTGAATGAGCATAACAAGACTTTTTAAAGTGGTTCAAAGAAACCATTTTAAATGACAATTCAGCTTCTGTTACATTAAAATGGCTATCAAGGGAGCCTAACTTTGATGTCATAACTTGGTCTGGTTATGATATCAATAATTTTTCATTTTATACAAAGACTCAGGATGACAAAAGTGTCGTACAAAACAGTGGGGTGATGGTCGTAGTTGAGTCCATGCACTTTGCTAGTTCAAAAGATAAAAATCCAGTTATGGCATCTATACCTTACTTTGGAATCATTGAAGAGATTTGGGAAGTTGATTTCATTAAATTTAAAGTTCCTGCTTTTAAATGTAAATGGATTGACATAAACAGTGGTGTCAAAACTGATGAATTTGGTTTTACATTAGTGGACCTTGAAAAGGCAACTTATACGGACGAGCCATTTATTATGGCATCTCAAGCAAAACAGGTGTTTTATGTTTGTGATCCTTCTAACAAAAAGTGGTCGGTGGTTCTTCAAGGTAAAAATATACATGAGCCTAATGAGAGTCTATATTCAACCATAGATATTTCTGAGAGTCCTTTTTCTCAAAGAATGCTTACTCCCATTGAGGAAACTATAACAGATGACGTGTATGCCACCCGTGATGATCATGAAGAAGGGATATGGGAAAATGTCTAATCATGAAAATATTTGAAAATATATAGTTTATATCCATATATGGTACATTTTAGTTTATCAAAAAATTTTATTTTGATTATTAACTTTAGTTTTAATCCGTATATGAAAATTTATTCATTCTTAATATGTTTTTTTTAATGCAGACACATGGATGATCCATCAGCTCCTTCACAAAGAGAGAATGATACTCGGCCTACCAAAAAGAGGGGTAGACGTGGCACACGAATGAAAGAATTGTGTTTACGTGAGAAGGGTGTAAAGATACCAATTGATTTCGATCCAAGGACCAAAATACCTTTAGGGGAAAATAGAAAAAAGTTCAAGAGTCATGTGGGTTCCATTGCTCGAAACAAAGTGAGCATTTTGGAGGAATATTGGGATAATGTAGATTCAAAAGTGAAGGATCAAATTTGGGATGATATTATGGTATAATATTAATAATGCTTGCTAAATGTATTACTTAAATGCATTATTTTCAAACACTAACTATTTTATTTGTTGTGTGATGTAGGAACAATGGGAAATCCGTGATACCGATATTGGAGTATTGAAAAGTAAATGGATTTCCTATGCGGGTGAGCGTTGGAGGGCATTTAAAACGGCTCTAACCAGTAGATATTTAAATGATGGAAAATTGAGTGACACATCTCCACTTGAAAAGTATCCTTTTCTTGAAGAGGAAATATGGCAGAAGTTTAAGAAGATGCGAGAGGATCCTTCCTTTCTGGTTAGTTAGATTTGAGATTCAGTTCATCAATCAAGTTTATTTTTAGTATTTCCTTTAATTGGGGTGTTATTTATAGTATGAGAAAAGAAAAAGGGGGAAAATGGTTTAGGCTTGTAATAAATACCCCCACATCATGTCTCGTGGGGGATATGAGTTGATTGAAGAAAAGATGATGCAAGAGAAAATAAAACAAAGACAAGAGTCAGGTGGAGATTCCCTACTTACACCTCCATCTCCACCAAAACGCCATGAGAAGTGGATAAGAGGCCGAACAAAACCATCAGGAGAGTATACATCAGAAGAAACACGACCTGTTGCCGATAAAATTGTAAGTAAATGTCTACCATAATATTTTGATGCTAATATTTTCTACCTCCTTAAAGTCCTCTTTCACGTATAAATGTGGTGCTTTCCCCTCATCCTGTCAAGAAGAGATTTTAATAAATCCAAAGCCATGTTAGTGTAAACAATCAAATGGATAAAACTGGAACTAAAATTTTAGTCTGGAACTGGAACTAAAATCAGCTTCTATAGGCATTTGTTAATAATTTTTTGACAAGAATTCTATAGACATATTTATTCTTTAAAAAATTATCTATATATATATATATATATATATATATATATTGGAAGCATATATATCATTTTCAATATTTATGAAATGTACTTTCCGGTAGAGTATATAAGGATAAGTTGTACGTATATTCCCCACCAGAATAATAACTACTGAAACAAATATATTCATTTAAAATATCGTGTATTCATAGAAATTAAATGCAAGCATAGTAACTTATCTATTGAATGAAGCAACCAAATACTAACATTCAGTTCAACAGAACCAGCTAGTTACAATTTACGGTATGGTTTCAACTAGCTAGTTAAGATTAAGTGATTATTTACATGTGGTGTAAGTTGGAAATGAACTAGTGGTATGACAGTAAATAAACAACATAGTGATCTTTACCATAAAAATATGCGATTCTTGTCTATCTTGATTGTGAAACTTGCTATATGATGTAAAAAGCTGAATTAGATGATGGAAAATTTGTGCACAGAAGGACACAACAAGAACCATGTCCAACTACTTTTTTTGTTGCAATGAGATTTTAAATATAGAAAATGAGATTTGTTTTGTTATTGCTTGGTTAATCTCGTATATTATGTTGTAGGATTCTCTGGTTCAAAATGCAGCTGAAGGAAGCTTTGTTCCTCAAGGACGTCAAGATATCTTGACGGAAGCGATTGGGCAACCTGAACACCCTGGACGTGTTCGTGGTGTTGGTCGAGGTGTGGGAATTCGACAATATTTTGGTCCACATCCTTATAATGTTGCCTCTACCTCACATTTTTTAAATAGCACACAAATAGAGGCCATAAAATTAGAGCTTACAAAGGAGATTCGAGAACAAGTGATGTGGGACATATCATCAATGCCGACTTTCTCTCAACAATATCCAAATTTTCCGGTTTGTTCACCTAATACCACTATACGTGCGAGCACGAATGGTAGTTGTTCAGCAATGCCGCATATACAAGAGGATGAGGAGGATATCCCTGAAGAGTGTGAATTATATGTTGATAAGAATCATCACGTAGTGGCATACGCAAATGTGTATAAGTTGGGGCCCAACATACATAATCAATTGTTAGATAATGATATGGAAAGGGTGGTGGTAACCAAAGTGCTAGATTCAAATGTTCAAGTCCCTATGCCCACAGATGAGGTGACAAAGGTTGGTGAGGCCCTCAACAATTTCATTCAATGGCCAAAAAGACTTTTGCGTCTTGTTACTAAAAAGGTATTCAATATTTGTGTCCATTTTCCATTTCAATATATAATGACTATCCTATGTTGTCTAATACTTTATCTTAATTGTTTAGGATGTTGAAGGAAATAAAAAAGATGCCATTCCATCTAAAAGGTCAGAATCTGAAAACACTAGTGCTGAAAAATTGATGTTAAAGATAATGTCGCGAAAAGAAGCTTTGACGTTCAAGTTGGAAGGGGATGATTTTTTTGATCTCCCAATCAAAGATATTATGGAGTTGTATATGAAGACACAAGCTTTACGCATCTCTATTCTACGTATATGGGTGGTGTAAGTACATTTCTACATCATTTTTACTGTTTCTTTTTCATATATTTGTACCACGGTGACTATTATACTTGATAAAAACTGTTGCTGCAATTTCTGTGATATTCAAATTATACTCTCTCAGGTGTTCTGTATTGTTACAGGGTTGTTTGTTAGTTGTTTAATGCATGTGTTTCCAGTTTAGGGACTAGCTATGTTAGTTATTTTGAATTGTTAGAATATTAGAGTTGTTAGTGAGTGTTAGTGTTGTTATTGAATTGTTAGAATATGAAGCTGCAAATAATAGATCTGTTTAGCTGTGTTTCCAGTTTAGGGACTAGAGATGTTAGTTTGTTAGTTATATTAGAGCTGTTAGTGAATTGTTAGAATATGAAGCTGCCAGTTAGTATAAATGGTTTATTTTAACACAATCTTGCATTGTAGATTAAAGCTGCCAGTTTTACAAAATTGTTAGCTTCCAACTATCAATATTAGATGAGTATTGTCTAATACAGAGGCATCGTCCAATTTCCATAGGAATGAGACTCAATATATAATAATTAGGATACAAATGTTAATTTATATTGAAATTGAACTAAAATGTGAAGTAAAAAGTAAATGTACAATAATCTTGTGTTTAAAACATTGAAACCAGATTTGAAGTGAGCATAATCTTGTGTTTAAAACATTGAAACCAGATTTAAGTAAATGTACAATAATCAATAATCTTAATTGAATGGCTCCATAGACACTTCAAGCCACAAGACGTTCCATGACCAATTTCACAATTCTAGGAGCATCAACTGTCACAGCTACTTTTACTGTAGGCATATTAGACCATTCAGTGACTTCTTCAAACCTGGTTTATTACAAACAGAAAAGTGAGGGAACATTTAGTAAAGGTAACGTAAAGACCAAGTTTTCCAAATTTGCAATACAAGATGAAGACAAAGTATCATTACTAATAGGTTTTTGTTCAACTCCTCCTTGTTAAATCATTGCTTATTTTGGACTCTTACAGTGTTGAAACTCGGTTAAAAAGAGTAAACCATTTTATTGGTTCTCCAAGCTATGCAGGTCAACACATTATAAACCATTCTGTTGAAACAACTTTGTAACAGCTTTATATAAAATAATAAGTATATAAAACATTCTGTTGAAACAGCTTTGTATATAAAACATTATGTTGTCTCAGTTAACAAGTATATAAAACATTCCATTTAATAAGTATATAAAACATTCTGTTGAAACAGCTTTGTAACAGCTTTATATAAAACAATAAGTATATAAAACAATAAGTATATAAAACATTCTGTTAAAACATTCTCTGATCCTATAGCATTCTCTGATCCATGTATTCAACTTTACAAATGTCTCCAGAATAATAAGTATATAAAACAATAATCTGTTGAAGTTATAGCATATTTTGATTAACATTTGGTGTTTGACTATAGGTATATAAAACAACTTTGTACTCAGTTGGACAAGAGTAACATGTATGGTTTCATTGATCCAAATTTCATTCAACCACAAAATGATCGAGCTAGTTCTCAGTCTCACATAACTGAAAACCTGTTTGAAAATGACAAAGATTGTGTTTTTGTACCATACCTCAACAAGTAAGTGTATCATGATCTTTATAGTATTTTTTACTAAATTAATTTTTTTAGGTAATCACATATATTCAAATTTGTATTTTGAGATTTAGTAGCCCATAATCTCTTCCATGTTATGAGTTAGCAATTGAAGTTGACACATTTAATTTTTGTTTCCCATGGAATGTAGCCATCATTGACAAATGCTCATTATTGAGCCAAAGAAACAAAATGTAGTCTTCCTATGTTCAATGGGGTTGAAGCCAGATAAAAACATCGTTTTTATTGTTGATTCGTAAGTATAATTTATTTACCTTACTTATAATTTAAGATGTTTTAGAAGACAAATTTAATGAATATATTTTATTACCGTAGAGCCATAGATGGATATAATAGGTTGAAAGGTTCGAGAAAACAGAGAAAGTCAACATGGAACATTAATCTTAAAGTAAGTTAACAATTTCATAAATAATTTAAAATTTATTAATAATTTTTGTATATACTATTTACTTACTATAATTTATGATAATTGCAGTGCCATAGACAATCTTTCAGTTATGAGTGTGACTATTATGTTATGATACATATGTTGAACATTATATCTGCTGGAATTGTTAATTCATGGAATCAGGTATGTAACGAAAATTTTTAAGTATGTGTTAAATGTCTTCTTTAATGTTAATACAATATTCTAATTTTTTTATATTTATTCAGATATTTGGAGACTCAACACCATTTCATGAGGATGACATTACGAATGTTCAAGAACGTTGTGCAAATTTTATTCTAGAATCCATTTGAAGTAATTTGGTTAGGTAAAAAATGGCAATTATAGGTCGGTGTCATTTGTTTTTGTGCTTTTGTTGTAGGCCTCATAGTTGCCATTTGTTTTTGTGCTTTTGTTATAGGCCTCATAGTTTGTTTGGCTTTTCCTAGATTAACTAGTGTTTTGATAGTGTCATAGTTTGGTTTTGGCAAGACGTATTTAGTTCTATGGTACTTTTTGTGACATAGTTTCCTGACTAATTGAAAAATGATGGAATTTATTTAAAACTTTGTTCCATGGTATTGTTTATATTAATGATTATGTATGAAATATTTGATTAGTAATTAGTTGTGATGAAATTTTGTATTATTCATAATTTTTTGTACAATATTGTGGTAGAAACCTCAATTAAAAAATGATAATGAATAAAATAAAAATGACATTCTGATTTTAAATCGGATAAAACGATATAAAAAAACATTACTAAATCAAGTGAGTCGATTTAAATTTGATATTTTAAATCAGATCAAGCGATTTAAAAAAACATTACTAAATCAAGTGATTCGATTTAAATTTTAGATTTTAAATCAGATCAAACGATTTAAAAAAACATTATTGTTGTGAATCGGATACCTTGAAACAAAGTATTTACGGTTTCTTTATGATCAAGGAACTCACAAGGGTTAGGGTTAACAAAGAAAACAAGAGTAAAAACAACAAGGATTGGTTAAAAAACTGTTATTCTTTCCTTTCTCCTTAAAACAAGGATTACAAGTATACAAGAATAACAAACTAACCACTCTCACTCTTTCTAGGTTTTGTCACACTTTAGAATGAGAGACTAGCATGCTATTTATAATAAAACCTAGCACACTAAACTAATGGGCCTTTAACAAAATACATGTTAGAACAATCTTCGACTACAATCATGCATTATTTTCGACAGCAGCATGTGATCCAACTTTGACGGCATGCTTCTTCTAGAGTTCGATCCAAATTCAACAATTATTAAATCAAATGAATCGATTTAAATTTGAGATTTTAAATCAGATCAAACGATTTAAAAAAACACTACTAAATCAAGTGAGACGATTTAAATTTTTTATTTTAAATCGGGTCGAATTGATTTAGAAAAATTTCACAACTTTTAGATTGTTTTTAAATCGGTCAAACCGATGTAAATGAAGACTTCTAAATCATACCAACCGATTTAATAAAATATCATAAATCGGATTACACCCGATTTAAAAACAGAAAACCTTCTAAATCGTTCGAAATTAAATCGAAGCGACAACCGATTTAAAAAGTTATTTTCACCCGATTTAAAAAGTGTTTTTTGGACTAGTGTGTGTTTTAACAAGCTTTAATTAAAAAATGGTTAAATGCACCCTAAGGTGCATATTACTAAAACACACATTCTAAAAAGTAAGTGGGTGTAAGTTAGTATTTGCTTTAGGTATTTTCTATAATACACCTATTTATATTTTAGAAGTGTGTTAACAATTAATAACTAAAAATTCATTAAATATACCCTAAGATGTATTTTGTTAAAACACACCTTCATAAAAATAGGAGGGTGTATCTTAGCAAAAACATATATATATATATATATATATATATATATATATATATATATATATATATATATATATATATATAAAAGAAAATTGCTTATTCTATAAGCAAAAATTGCCATAAGCGTGCGTCGTTTATATATTTTAAAGTTGAAAATGAATAGCAAAACTTTTGACTATAGAGTGGTCCATTCTTGAATTCTGAATTGGTAATGTTTTCCAAATAATAAAGCAACATGTTGCTGGGGCCGGTTTAAGTAATATGGAGACTGAGAGAGATTTTAAATTGAAGTTCTAAAAAATTTAGAAATAGCCAAATTAAACTAATTTTAATTTTAATTAGTTTTTCAACATTACTATACAAAAATTAATATTGAATATATTTACAGATTTGATAGTTTTTAGTAAACAAATGATTTAATTATAAAATCTATACTAAAAATTATAAAATGATAAATTACGGTCTTGGATAAATGCACCCGAAGCCCCAACACCAACTCAAAACCTCTAAGTATAGCTTTAAAGGTCCAAAGGTTATTCCACAAACCCTCCAATCAAAATAGTGTCATCTGCAAATTGAAGCAAATCAACATGCATATTATCATTAATATGGAAACCTTCAAATTTCCCCAAAGAAACCGCTTGATGTAATAAATCGGCAAAACCCTCCGCAACCAAAAGGAAAAGAAAAGGGGAAAGATGATCCCCTTGTCTAAGGCCTCTAGTAACTTTGAAATCCACCGTTGGGCTCCTATTAACTAGAACAGACTTAGAACTACTAAACATCAATGCTTCTAACCAACCACAACACCTACCTCCATCATTTGTAACATGCTTCTAAGGAAATCCCACGAAACACAATCATAAGCATTTTCAAAATCTACTTTCACCAACATACTGTTGGGTTTAGGCTCCCTTCCTATGTGGAGAAAGACCCAAATATGATTAACTCATTTGTCTCACTTATTTAAGTGGAGAGAATCAATTTAGGGTTGAGAGAAATAGAGAGAAAATAATGATTCAAAAGAGAGGAAAGAAGAGAGAAACTCATTCTCGTTCTTCTGCAACCGGTCTCACTTAATCGATGATCCCAATTTATTAATCGTCGGATCATGGTCAAATTTGGAGGACATGTTCATAACACACATATATAACTTTTGATTGTTCAGAATTTCAAAACAACGTTTGAGGTGAGATTTATCTGCTTCACACTGAAGCTGCAGATTTGGGAAATTTTTCAACTTTTTTATTCTTATTTGTAAGCTAGTTTGCTTTGTGATTTACGGTTGTTAGCACTATTTTATGAATCACTTTAAGACTCTCTTGTAACTTTAATTAATTATAGTGGGGTTATTTATTTACTCTGGACGACTCGTAGTTTTCACTCTCATATTGAGGGGTTTTCCACGCTAAAAGTATCAGTGTTCTTTTGTGCCTTTATTTGTTCAATTTGTTGTCTTATATTTTTTGTTAATCCTCAAGGTTCTTACAAGTCTGGGGAATTTTATATCCGCTGCGTATTGGTCTGCTATTGTGTCTTAATTTCCCATCAGAGTGGCATCAGAGCTCTTGGTTAAAAGCTATTTTACTTGTTTGAATGATGGAGTCAAATACAAAGATGGAGATGATATGGTTGAATGGTTCTAATTACCATTTATGGAAGAGTAAGATGAAAGACTTACTATTTGTGAATAAATTGTATTTACCAGTTTTTAGTGCCGCAAAGCCGGATTCTGTGTCTGATGAAGAATGAGAGTTTGAACATCAATAAATATGTGTTTTTATTCGACAATATGTAGAAGATAATGTTTATAATCATATTGCTAATGAGACACATGCAAAAACTTTGTGGGAGAAGATAGAGTCCTTGTATGCCTATAAATCAGGGAATAATACATTGTTCTTGTTGAATAGCTTCATAAGTTTGAAGTATAAGGAGGGGACTTCTATTTCATATCACTTGAGTGAATTTCAAGGGCTCCTTGATCAGATGTCAGGAATGAGTATCAAATTTGATGATGAACTTTTGGGACTATTTCTATTGCTATCTTTACCAGAGTCTTGGGAGACGTTTTAGGTTTCTATCACAAGTTCTTCTCCTAGAGGTGTTGTTTCTTTGGAAATGGCTAAGGGTGCTATTCTTAATGAGGAAATGAGAAGGAATGCACAAGGTTCTTCATCTCAACCCGAGGTACTTGTCAGTGAAAATAGGGGAGAAGTCATAAAAAGGAACCGAAGGGTGGTAGAGAGAATAGCAGAAGCAAGTTGAAGTCGTGATACAAGAATCTAGAGTGTCATTATTGTCACAAAATAGGACACATACTGAAGTATTGATATCAGTGAAAAAGAGATAACAAAGGCAAGAAGGGTAAGTCTAAACAAAGAGACCATAAAAATAACGACGATGATCGTGTTACTGCTGCTACTGGTGATGACCTTGTTATTCTCCATGATCATGAGTCTATTAATCTTGTATCAGACGAGAGCATGTGAATAGTTGATTGTGGTGCTACATTGCATGATACACCAAGGAAGGATTTCTTCACATATTATACTTCTGGTTATTTTAGAATGTTGAAGATGGATAATGATGGTGTATATAAGGTAATTGGTGTTGGTGATGTTTGCTTGAAAACCAACATGGGAATGCAATTGTTGCTTAGAGGTGTCAAACATGCTCCATATGTCCGCTTTAATTTGATCTTTGTGCATATGCTAGATGATTATGGTTATGAAAATCACTTTGATTTTGGAAAGTTGAAACTCAGCAAAGGTAACTTGGTTGTGGCTAGAGGGGAAAAGTTTTTTAAACTATATTGGACAAAAGCTTTGGTTGCTAGGGACAATGTGAATGTTATCAACATGGAAGCATCTTTGTTGCACCGAAGATTTAGTCATATTAATGAAAAGTGTTGGAAAATTTCAAAGAATTCCATCCTTTGGTTGAGAGGCAAACATGCAAGAAGCTTAAATGTGTTCGTTCAGACAATGGTGGAGAGTATTGTGGACCATTTGATTCCTATTGCAAGAATCATGGTATTGCACATGAAAATACTCCTCCTAAAGCTCCTCAATTGAATGGTTTAGCAGAGAGGATGAATCGAACACTAATTTAGAGAGTAAGGTGTATTCTCCCTGAAACTAAGTTGCCTAATCATTATTGGGGCGAGGCACTTTACACGGTAGTGCATGTTCTTAACCTCACTCATAATGTTGCTTTGAATAGTGAAGTTCCAGAAAAAATTTAGTTTGGAAAGAATGTCAAGTATGATCATTTTAGAGTCTTTGGTTGTAAGGCTTTTGTGCATATTCCAAAGGATGAAAGATCCAAGTTGGATGCAAAGTAAAAACAATGTATCTTCATCGGTTATCGGCAAGATAAGTTTGGTTACACGTTATATGATCATGTAGGGACGAAGCTTATTCGAAGTCGTGATGTGGTGTTTATGGAAGACCAAACTATTGAAGACATTGATAAGGTAGAGAAAGCTACACCCAAGAAAGATATTAGTTTGTCTAATGTTGATACAGTTCGGTTACCAAGTCATAATCTAGATGCTATTTGTGGTGATGATCACAATGGTGACCCATATGATTATGTTGATGATCAACAACTTGGAGATGAGGTAAATATTCCAACTAATGATGGTAAAGGGGAGATCAATATATCATAGGATGAGAATCTTGGTGAAGCTCCAGAATCATCTCAAGTTCAACTTAGGAGGTCTAACAGGTAGAGACAACCTTCTACAAGGTTTAATTCTGATGAGTATGTAACCTTGACTGATGAGGGTGAACCCGAGTGTTTTCAAGAGGCCATGGAAAGTGATGAAAATCAAAAGTGGGTGGATGTAATGCATGATGAGATAAAATCATTGCATGATAATCACACTTATGATTTAGTGAACCTGTGTAAAGGCAAAAGGGCTTTGGAAAACATATGGATTTATAGAATTAAACATGAGAGCAACTCTAAGTCTTCAAGATATAAAGCCAAATTAGTGGTGAAAGGTTTTTGTCAAAGAAAGGGTGTTGATTTTAATTATATTTTCTCACCTGTTGTAAAGATGTCATCAATTAGAACCGTGTTAAGTTTGGTTGCTACTCTTGATTTAGAGGTTGAGCAAATGGATGTGCAAACGGCTTTCCTTCATGGTGATTTGGAAGAAGAGATCTACATGAAAAAACCCAATGGTTTTCAAGTTAAAGGTGAAGAAGATCATGTGTATAGATTGAGAAAGAGTTTATATGGGTTGAAGCAAGCTCCAAAGCAGTGGTATAAGAAGTTTGAGTCTGTTATGTGTGATCAAGGATACCAAAAGACTACTTCAGATCATTGCGTCTTTCTTAGAAAATTTTCTAACGATGAATTCATTACCCTATTGTTATATGTTGATGATATGCTTATTGTAGGGAAAAGAATTTCTAACATTATCAGGTTAAAGAAGCAATTAGGAGAGTCATTTTCCATGAAAGACATGGGAGCACCTAAACAGATTCTTGGCATTAGAATCATGCATGACAGAAAAAAGAAGAAACTTTGGATGTCACAAGAACATTATATCGAAAGAGTGTTGCAAAGATACAAAATGGAAAACTCTAAGGCGGTAAGCACTCCTGTCGCTACTCATTTCAAGTGGAGTTCTAATCAATGTCCTTCAAGTGAATATGAAGTGTTTGATATGAAACATGTTCCTTATGCATCTGCCGTGGGTAGTTTTATGTATGAAATGGTATGTAGAAGACCATATATAGCACATGTTGTCAGTACAGTCAGTAACTTTTTGTCAAATCCAGGTAGAGAGCATTGGAATGCTGCAAAATAGACTTTAAGGTAATTCGTGGTACTACCTCTGTGAGGCTTTATTTTGGAGGAGATAAGCCTACTCTAGTGAGGTACTCTGACTCTGATATGGCTGGAGACATTGATTTCTTGAAAGTCCACTTCGGGCTACATGATTAAATTTGCAAGGGGAGATGTGGCTTGTCAGTCCGGATTGCAAAAGTGTGTAACACTGTTTACTTCAGAGGTTGAGTTCATTGCAATTACCGAAGCATGCAAAGAGTTACTATGGTTCAATAAATTTTTGCAGGAGGTTGGTTTTGTTCAAGAAACATATGTGTTATTTGTTGAGAGTCAAAATGTTATTCATCTTGGTAAGAATCCAACTTTTTATAATATGTCCAAACACATTGATGTGAGATATCATTGGATACATGATGTTTTGGATGCTAAGTTGTCGGAGTTATTTAAAGTTCATACATATGATAATGGTTCTGATATGATGACTAAAGCATTACCAAGAGGGAAATTTGAAGCTTGTTGTGACATCGTCGGTTTGGAAATTTCCTCCTCATAGTTGTGGGGCGAGATTTGTTGGGTTTGGGCTCATTTCCTATGTGGAGAAAGACCCAAATATGATTAGCCCATTTGTCTCACTTATTTAAGTGGAGAGGATCAATTTAGGGTTGAGAGAGATAGAGAGAAAAGAGGAGAAAAACTCATTCCCATTTTTCTGCAACCAGTCTCATTAAATTGACAATCCACGATTTGTTAACCGTCAAATCATGCTCAAATTTGGAGGATAAGTTTGTAACACACGTATCTAATTTTTTATCGTTCAGAATTTGAAAACAACGTCTGAGGTGAGACTTATTTGTAAGCTAGTTTGCTTTGTGATTTGCGGTTGTTAGCACTAATTTGTGAATCACTTTAAGTCTCTCTTGTACCCTTAATTGATTAAAGTGGGGTTATTTCTTTTGGTCTGGACGACTCGTATTCTTTTGGTCTGGTTTTGTTTTTTACCCTTAATTGATTAAAGTGAAGTTATTTCTTTTGTGCCTTTATTTGTTCGATTTGCCATCGTATATTTGTTGTTGATCCTCAAGGTTCATACAAGTCTGGGGAATTTTATATCCGCTGCGTATTGGTCTGTTATCGTGTCTTAATTTCCCATCACATACACATCCTCTTAGCCCTTTTAGCAAAATCCACTAACTCATTCAAAATCAACACACCATCCACCATTTGTCTATTAGCATCAAACACAATTTGGCGCTAAGAAATGAGTTTAGGAATAAGCACTTTCAATCTAGACGCAAGAAGCTTAGCTAGAATCTTATACACACTTCCCCACTAAGCAAATAGGTCTAAATTCATCGAGATATAAGGGATTATCCACTTTAGGAATTAAAACTATAAACGAAACGGTAAAAGGTTTAGGAACATGATCAACATGATAAAAAGCTTACATCACTTTCAAGAGATCATCCTTCACAATATCCCAACAAGCTCTATAAAAGTTCAAGTTGAAACCATCCGGATTGGGACTCTTATCCCCATCGCCATCCCAAATGACTTCCTTGACTTCATCCAAGGAAAAAAGGCTCCTCAAGCAAATACCTATGGTCGTCATTCAACCTTTGAAAAAAAGATCCCCTAAAAAATGGTCTTCTATAAACTGATTTTTGGAATCTAGACCCAAAGTGACTCTTTATGTCTCTCTTCACCTCATCCACTCAACCACTAACCGAATCAATCTCCAAAATACTATTCCTCCGAAACCTATGATTCATCTCTTTATGAAAAAATTTGGAGTTGGAATCCCTTTCCACGATCCACTTTTGCCGAGCCTTTTGTCTCATTATGCTCTACTTAAACAAACTCGAACGCCACACTTCGCCTGTAGCTAAAGACCTCTTACAAACCATAGCTTCAACATCAAGGCCACCATCATTAGCAACTTCAAAGTCCAAAACACTCAACTCCTTAATCGCCTCATCCACACCTAAATCTAACCACCCAAAAATCTCCTTGTTCCAACTTCTTAATTTCTTTTTGAGAACTTTAAGTTTTTCTACGAATGAATAAAAAGCATTGCTCAGTACAACCAAAGACTTCCAAACATTTTCAACAAAGGGTAAAAACTCTAGATGTTGAATTCAAACATTAAAAAACTTAAAAATTTTAAACCTTCAATTGATAGAATTACCTTTGATCCAAATAAGACAATGATAAAAAAATACTTAAAAGTCACTAACGTAAAGTTCATATAGTCTAACTTTGTATACTTTACTATTTATGTTTTAATTTTAGTCTACTATCGTCAAAAAAGTATGTTTTAATTTTACTTTCCAGTCATAATAAAACAGTATATCAGTATAATTTTATGTGTTACGGATCATACTTCCACGTGGGAATATTGTTTAATATATAAAAGAAATTGCATAATCAAAATATAAGTTAAATTAATATTAGTCAAAACAATAATTTCTAAGTCATTTATGCAAAAGTTATCTATTTTGATTCTTTAAATAATATTCTAAGAGTACTTTTAGTAATTTTCCCATTTTATTCAATTTGTTTCTTTTTTGGAACAAGCTACAAATAAAAAGTGAATTAATATCAACTATTTTGAACACAAAGTATATCTAGAAAAAGAAATAAAGAACACACATGTCAATGTCTAACCTACAATAAAAACAAGCACCACAAAAACAACATAATTTAGTCTGGACTCTTCAATGATGTCACCACCATGGTCCTATTCGTCTTATAGCTATTTATATAATATTAAAATTAAAAACAATGTATGGTGATCAAAGGAGTGAAATCGATTACATAAATTTTTTTTTTATCGTTTGGGCCATTAATATTTAGGTTAAAAGAAAATCAATATTCTAAAACTAAAACTCAGATTCATCTATTATCTTTCATTTCTTATCATTTTTAAAAATTCAAATTCTTATTCATTCATCTACTACATCTTCCATTATTTCTAAGAATTCATATTCATCCATCAATTTCATCTTCCATTATCCATAAACACTCAGATTTATCCATTATCTTAATCTTTTTATTGGAATAATATAAGTAAGTGTGAGTAAGTGGGGAAATAGTCCCACATTGAATATGAATATGGTGACTTGAGCATTTATAAATGGGAGAACTCACTCGCCTAAAACCTTAAGGTTTTGGGTGAATATGTGGTGTCTTTCTCTCTTTTGTGTTGCTCTTGGCCCAATATTCAATGCTCCCTAGTGTAAAAACTCCTCTAACATGGTATCATGAGCCTTTGGTTCGTAAAGGGACAGACTTACTTGTATCGAAATGCCCAAGAAGTGCTGTTCCGTTGAAATCGACGTCCAGAAAGAGGTGTATCGAAATGCCCTTGAAAGACCCTTGAAAATGTGTCAACGATAGTACAAGTATAAAAAAAATGGGAACATTGTGGACTCACTTGATGGGGAGTATTGGAATAATATAAGCAAGTGTGAGTAAGTGGGGAAATAGTCCCACATTAGATAGAAATGTGATGACTTGAGCATTTATAAGTGGGAGAGCCCACTCACCTATCACCTTAAGGTTTTAGGTGGACAAGTGGTGTGTCTCTCACAAAGGTGCATAGTCCTACACTATATATCAATGTTTTCTAGTGTGAAACTCCCCCCAACACTTTCATCATCCATAAAAACGCAAAAATATTAATCATTTTCATCTTCCATCGTCCATAAAAATCGAGATTCATTAATCATCTTCATTTTTCATCATCTTTTTTATTCCTTTCACCTAAAAATTGATAATTCGAAATTAAATTACATATTTACCTTGATTTACATTAAATTATTTTATCGTTTTCGTTATTTACGTTTTATTCTGCAAGTGTTCAAGCCTATTTTCAGGTATTTCATTTCACAAAGCTTGCATGAGAAAAGAAGAGAAAATGAGGAAAGAAAGAGAAGACAGAAGACAGAAAAAGTGGAAAACAGAACACAGAAGAGCGTGGCGACCGTCACACTTGTGTGGCGACCGTAACGACCAAGTAGTGTGACCCTTGTCACACGTTGCGTGGCGACCGGCACAGACTATTTTCCAAGGAATTATATTTTGACAGCGTGGACCACTCAGTAACCATTCAGTAACTGATCCCACGTTTCAACCCAGCCTCAAGTCTCCCGGAAATCTCTCAACTCAACCAAGTCACTCCGATTTCATCGACTCAAACTTCCATCTCCTAATTTTTCTCTCCCACTAAACCTGCTGAGTACTATAAATTGAAGGAAGTTGGGAATGTTAAAGGACCTTCTTTTTGCTGCAGAAATTCCTTTACGTTCAGAGCTTTTTCATTCTTGTTTTTCATTCTATTTTCATTCACCTAAATAGCAATAGTTTCCTACACCGGGGAACAATTGCACTCTAGTTAGATTATTTAGTTTAAGTTGTTCTTCATTCGGCGAAGCAAAATCCTGCCGACTTGTGGAGGATTGCTAACTTCAAGATCTATTTAATTTCAGTTCAATTTAATTTCCAGGTTCTTATTCAATTAATAGAGCTGCTTTTATTTTCAATAACCATGCATGAATTAATGTTTTATTGCTTTTGTTTTTGTATGTTTGTACTCATTAATATGTCCGGCTAATTTTCCTGATTCCGGTATGTAAGAATTATCGACGAAAGGGGTTCGAAAACTCATTGGCATAAAATACTTATAAACTGTTTATCTGGTTTTGGTTACTAAATAATTAATTCAATACTGTTTGTTACGAGAGTAAAAGCAAACAAAGGTTAAAATCAACAAAGCGAGAGTTTGAGGTTTTAACCGGATAGTAGTAATCAAACATTAATTCTAAACACAGCGAGAACACTTTAAAATTAATTAGACTTCATTAGTTTCCAAAAAGTATTTTTTAGATTTTAAATGAGACAATGAGAGCAAGCATTTTTATTTAAGAATATAATCAGAGTCAATAAACACGAGAGTGTGAGAGAAAGGTTTTCAAATTAATGTTTTCTACTGATAAATGTTTTAACAATTAAAGTATGCCAATGACTGTTTGAATCCCTGAAGTAGATAGGAATTACATACCGGCGTCCCGTTTTTGAATATTTCTCTTAAATCCGAATTTATTTCCCGTTATTTCTTAGATCCCAGATTAATCATCGCCTTAGCTAAACATAGTAACAATCCGATAACATTAGTTTGATTATCAGTCCTTGTGGGTTTGATATCTTTTAAAACTACGCGATTAGACTGTGCGCTTGCAGTTAGTATACCCGATAGACTCATAAAGTCGTGACCAAGTTTTTGGCGCCATTGCCAGGGACTGATTTAGTCAATATTGCGATTCCTTTGTTGCGCCGTATAGACTAAGGCAACAAATTTTATTCCCTAATTTGCCGGTGGTATGCCAAGTACTCGCTCAAAAGGCGAAGACCTAACGCAACCGACAAACGAACTTGAACGTCTTCTTAACAAAAGACGACGAATCAAAGAATACTGTTTAAAAAACGAAATTCCTTTTCCTGAATCAGAATCTGAAACTGAACCAGACATGGCCGAAGGACCCCAGAACCGTCCTCTTAAGTTCTATGCTACCCCGTCTCAGCAAGAACCACATAACAACATTGCTGCCCCTACTATCAACCGAAACGATTTCGAGTTGAAACCCTCATTGTTGTCAGCCGTACAACAACATCAATTTTTCGAAAATCCTACGGACGATCCCAATGAACATTTGACCAAGTTTGTGCAGTACGCAGACACAGTCAAGGCAAATGGTGTAACTCCAGATGCGATAAGACTACGTCTTTTTCCTTTCTCATTGAGAGACAGAGCTTGGGCTTGGTTGCAATTCTTGCCATCCAACTCCGTCACTACGTGGGAAGAGTTGAAGAACGTCTTCTTAGCACGATATTTCCCACCAAGCAAAACAGCTATGCTGAGAGCCCAAATTAATGGATTTCGACAAAAAGATACTGAGTCTCTTTACGATGCATAGGAAAGATACAAAGACATGATGAGGATGTGTCCGCATCACGGTCTTGAAGATTGGTTAGTCATCCATACATTTTACAATGGTCTCTTGTACAATACAAGAATGACAATAGATGCCGCCGCTGGTGGTACACTTATGGACAAACCATACGACGAAGCCTATCAACTCATCGAAAGTATGGCTCAAAACCATTACCAATGGGGAGGTGAAAGAACTCCAGTGGAAAAGTCCCAAACAAAAGGCGGAATGTACGAAATTAGTAGCCTTGATCATGTCCATGCTAAGGTAGATGCCCTTGCTCAAAAGATAGATAACTTGACCATAACACCCGCAACCACCGTGGCTGCTGTAGCTCCAAACTGCGAATTATGCGGAGTACCTGAACATGCTGCCCCCGAATGTCAAATTTTGGCAGGAGTCTCCACTGATCAAGTGAATTATGCTCAAGGAAACCCTTATGCAAATACCTACAATCCTGGTTGGAAAAACCATCCCAACTTTTCGTACAAGAACAACAACGCTTTGTATGCACCTGGCCAAGCACCTGCTGTACCACCAAGGTATCAAAAACCCGCTGCTAACGTTCCTAGGAAGTCAAACCTCGAAATCATGATGGAGAACTTCATTGTTGCACAAGCTCAACAAAACAAGGAGTTCCTTAACCAAAATGTTCACACTAGCGAGCAAATTAAATAATTAGCCAACAAGGTTGACGCTTTAGCCACTCACAATAAAATGTTAGAAACACAAATCACTCAAGTGGCTCAACAACAAGCTGGTACCGCTGCCCCAGCTGGTAATTTTCCGAGACAACCTCAACCTGATCCGAAAGGACATGCAAATGCTATAACACTTCGGAGTAGAACAGAACTAGATGAACCAACCGATCCAAGGATCAACGACCCAACCATGTATCAAAAGCCTAGTAAGGAGATTGAAAAGGAAAATGAAAAAGAAGATGATAGCAAAGAGGCCGAAGAGAAAGAAGAACCATATGTGCCTCCGCCACCTTATAAACCACCTATCCCGTATCCTCAAAGATTTTCTAAATCTAAAAACGTAGGGCAATTTAAGAAATTCGTTGAACTTCTGAAACAATTGAATGTTACAATACCTTTTACAGAAGCAATCACTCAAATTCCCTCCTATGCTAAGTTCCTTAAAGAAATTCTATCTAATAAGAAAAAGATCGAGGATACTGAAACCGTTATGCTTATTGCAGAATGTAGCGCTATAATCCAAAACAACATGCCTCCTAAGCTAAAAGACCCTGGTAGTTTTTCCATACCATGTGTGATTGGAAAGTTTGTCATAGACAAAGCCCTGTGCGACTTAGGAGCCAGTATTAGCTTAATGCCCTTATCCATTTGTAAAAGGCTCAACATGGGAGAACTGAGACCAACAAGAATGTCCGTACAACTAGCTGATCGTTCAGTGAAATTTACTTTAGGTATGCTAGAAAACGTTCCAGTACGTATAGGACAATTCTATATTCCTACAGACTTCATAATTATGGACATTAAGGAAGACTCCAACATCCCTATCATTTTAGGAAGACAATTCCTAGCCACAGCCGGAGCCATCTTAGATGTGAAAAAGGGAAAACTAACTTTCGAGGTTGGTGAAGAAAAGGTAGAATTTATCCTCTCACAACTCTTCAAAGCACCTGCTATAAATGATTCGTGTTGTTTCTTAGATGTTATCGATGAATGCGTTAAAGAAATGGAGAAACAACAAAATACGTATTCTGAAGTGCTGAAAATTCTAATACCACCAATTTTTGAAGACGATAATTGGCGTGATGGATACCAAGATAATAATCTAAGTGAATGTCTCGCACTTACTCCTGACCCTATGCCTTGCCCAAAGAAACCAGATGTAGAACTTAAAACACTACCCAAAGATCTAAGGTATGAATTCCTAGATACAGAACTCGAACGACCAGTTATAGTCAACGCAGATTTAGGACAAATAGAAACTGGAAAATTATTACATATCCTGAGAAAATACCCAACTGCCTTAGGCTATAACATCTCATATTTAAAAGGGATAAGTCCCTCTATCTGTATGTATCGCATCATGCTTGAGGAAGACTGTAAAACCTCTAGAGAACATCAAAGGAGAATCAATCCCATTCTGAGTGACGTCGTCAAGAGAGAAGTGCAAAATTTGTTAGAAGCAGGAATCATATACCCAATATTCGATAGTGAATGGGTTAGCCCAGTTCACATTGTACCCAAGAAATGAGGTGTTACAGTTACCAGTAATACAAAAGGCGAATCTGTAGCACAACATACTCAAACCAGATGAAGAATGTGTATCGACTATAGGAAACTAAACAAAGCCACTCGTAAAGATCATTTCCCTTTACCCTTCATAGATCAAAGGCTTGAACGTCTGGCTAAACACTCCCATTTTTGGTATTTAGATGGATATTCAGGATTTTTCCAAATTCCTATCCATCCTGATGACCAAGAAAAGACTACTTTCACATGTCCTTATGGTACCTTTGCCTACCGGCGGATGCCGTTCGGATTATGTAACGCACCTGCAACATTCCAGAGATGCATGATGTCCATCTTCTCTGAATTCCTAGATGGTAAAATGGAAGCCTTTGTGGACGATTTCTCTGTCTGTGGGGAAAGTTTTGAAGGATGTCTATCGAACCTCGAAATGGTGCTTGAACGATGCGTAAGTGTCAATCTAGTGCTCAATTGGGAAAAATGCCATTTCATGGTCCGACAAGGAATTGTACTTGGACATATAGTATCCAATAAGGGGATTGAAGTCGATAAGGCAAAAATCGAAGTTATAGAAAATCTCCAACCCCCGAAAAATGTTAGAGAAATAAGAAGCTTTCTAGGACACGCCTGTTTTTATCGATGTTTCATTAAAGATTTCTCTAAAATAACCAAGCCTCTAACTGAGCTACTGATGAAAGATGTTGACTTCGTCTTTGATGACAAATGCTGAGACGCATTTCGAACACTTAAACAAGAATTAATATCAGCGCCCATTATGCAACCCCCAGATTGGAATAAACCATTCGAGATTATGTGTGACGCGAGTGATTACGCTGTAGGTGCAGTCTTAGGACAAAGAAAGGATAAAAAGCTTCATGCGATCTATTACGCTAGTAGAACCTTAGATCCTGCACAAATGAACTACGCTACCACAGAAAAGGAACTTTTAGCTGTCGTGTTCGCTTTGGATAAATTTTGTTCTTACCTAGTAGGAGCAAAGATAATTATCTATACCGATCACGCCGCAATTAGGTACCTATTAACTAAAAAAGACACCAAACCAAGACTTCTGAGGTGGATTCTGCTCCTACAGGAATTTGATTTGGAAATCAAACGCAAGAAAGGCACTGAAAATTGTAGTAGCTGATCACCTGTCAAGAATGGAAGGCATCCAACCTAAACAAGTACCTATTAACGACGATTTCCCTTATGAAAGACTCTTAGCCTATCTGGAAAGTAATACCGTTGAACACTCTTTGATTTATAACGATACCGAAATAAATAAGGTTGTAGAAGCTGTTTACACTAAAACCACGCTGCCATGGTATGCTGACTTTGTTAACTATTTAGCAGCTGGAGTACTACCACCTGATCTGACCTACCAACAAAAGAAGAAATTCTTCCATGACCTTAAACACTATTATTGGGATGAACCCCTGCTTTTCAAGAGAGGCGCCAATGGTATCTTCCATCGTTGTGTACCCGAAGATGGAGTAGAAAGTATAATCTCTCATTGCCATTCCGCTCCCTATGGTGGGCGTGCGAGCACTTCGAAGACTTGCGCTAAGATCTTACAACCTGGCCTCTTTTGGCCTACTCTATGGAAAGATGTCCATATCGCGGTTATAAATTGCGATCGGTGCCAACGCACTGGCAACATTTCTAGACACGATGAAATGCCTCAAAAGGGCATTTTAGAAGTAGAAGTCTTTGACGTGTGGGGAATAGACTTCATGGGACCGTTTCCGTCTTCTTTTGGTAACAAATACATACTCGTTGCTGTTGATTATGTCTCAAAGTGGATCGAGGTTGTAGCCGCTCCAACAAACGACGCACGAGTAGTGAATAAGCTCTTCAAGAATATAATTTTTCCTAGATTCGGTGTTCCGAGACTGGTGATCAATGATGGAGGTTCCCATTTTATCTCGAAAATCTTTGAGAAACTTCTATCGAAATATGGAGTCAAACACCGTGTATCAACACCCTATCACCCCCAAACAAGTGGGCAAGTAGAGGTCTCGAATAGAGAAATTAAGCAGATCTTAGAAAAGACCGTTGCCACTTCTAGGAAAGATTGGTCTTCAAAATTACACGAAGCTTTGTGGGCTTATATGACAACTTATAAAACCCCCATAGGAACCACACCATTTAAGCTAGTTTATGGTAAATCGTGTCACCTGCCAGTAGAAATAGAGCATAAGGCTTATTGGGCTATCAAAACCCTTAATTTAAATTATACCTCCGCAGGCAAAAAGCAAATTTTAGATTTACATGAACTAGAAGAACTTAGATTAGACGCTGACGAAAATGCCCGAATCTACAAAGAGATAACTAAAAAGTGGCATGACAAGCGTATATCAAGGAAAGAATTTAATGAAGGTGACGTTGTAGTTCTGTTTAATTCAAGACTTAGATTCTTCCCAGGAAAACTTCGTTCTAGGTGGTCCGGTCCCTTTGAGGTTACTAAAGTTCTGTCGAGCGGTGCAATAGAAATAAAGGGCAGATCTAGTGAACCGTTTATCGTGAATGGGCAACGTTTAAAACATTATTATTGTGTAGACAACAAAGACTATTCGATTAGTCTAAAACTTACAGAAATGCCTGCAACTTCCTTAAACTAATTTTTCCGATAAACCGTGTCGAGCTCCCGACATTAAATGAAGCGCTGCGTGGGAGGCAACCCACGACCTCTCTTTTGTTTATTTTAGTATTTCGATTTTTATCCCTGTCTCTTATTTTTATTTTCATTTTTATCCCTTTTCCTTTTTCCTAAGTTTGCTTCACTAACAAATGCGGTATTTTTGACTATTTTAAAATCAGTGCTAATTTTCTTACTCTCTACTTCCAGGACTTTATCTTCCTTCTTCCTTCTCCTTTGACTTATTCTTCCTATTAACATTAGAGATGGATAACGTAGATAACATGGTTGTGTTCTTTGAAAACGAGGCCCAATGGCACCGTTATGAGACCCTTTCCCATAGAGAGATGGCTTTGACCAAATTTGCTCATGGACCTACCATGACTGTTTTAGGCATTAGTGATAACATTGAGTATATGTTTAACCAGATTGGGTGGGAAGGATTTGCTAGAAATAGACATTCAACCTACCATAGGTTAACTTTGGAATTCTTGAGCTCACTGACTTATGATCCTAATCATGGGAGGGCATTTAATAGAGGTAGAATAACCTTTCGGCTTTTTGGGTACACTTTCCACTTTAACCACCGTGAGATCGCAAAACTATTGGGTTTTCCTAATGGTCCTAATGTTTTCACCATGGCACAAGAGGATGTGTTTATGTATATTGAACTTAATTTTTTCTGGAGTAGTATTTCTGGACAATCACACCATAACCCGCATCCTATGCACTCCACTGAGATTCATAACCCTTCCATCAGATATTTCCACATGATCTTAGCTTTTACCCTCTTTGGAAAGTCTGAAAATGATACCCTGGTGTCTAGAGACGAGCTTTTCATCATATTTTGTGTATTTCAGTCTAGAACCGTCAATGGGGCCACCTTTATGTTTGCCAACCTTTTTAGGATTGCTCAAGCCAATTATGGTGGCCTCGTTGCCATTATTGCTGAAGCCTTAGAGTTTAGAACACCTCTCTCTCACATAAAACCTTTAGGAGGTTATCGTCCCCTAAACATCACCTTTTGTTTTAATAGGGGATTGATCAGAAATCTTGGACCAAACCAATTCCAACTCCTGATCAACAACGAGATTGTTCCCACTTTACCTTACCTAACCATGAGCGTACAAGTGTGCACAACCGCCATAATTGGCTATATGATTTGGGTGTACCACAAATTGATAAAAACCTTGATGATCATATCTATGATGTTGAAATAGACCCTGAAACCCCTCCATACTACCACCATTTTCCAGTTCCATACCACCCCATCCATGCTGCCAATGTTATTCCTCCTGCTAACATTCACATCACTTTGGAAGCTTTTCGTGCAAACCTGAATGCTATGAGAGACGAGCTCCGTACTATATGTCTTAAAGTTATCGGCTTAATGGACACTACTGTCGAGCAGTTTGATCATTTGAATCAAACGGTGGAGTCTTTGAGAAAAAATTGCGGCTGATTTTGTTTTATTATTTATCACATTTTTCCTACTCACACTGACGCATTGAGGACATTGATGTGTTTAAGTGTGGGGAGGGAGTATTTTAGTATTTCATTGTTACCTTTTTTTTTTGTTTGAATTAAACTTACTGCTACTTTTTACTTTTAGATTAAACTGGTATTGTAATTTCAAATTTTGCGAATAGTTTAAAAATTTGCTTCTGGTAGATTATGTTTAATTAATTATTTTGCTTCTGTTAGTTTATATTTTTTTTCATTATTAGTTATTTTTATATTTTGTTGTTAGATGCGTTTGCATTCATAGTTTCTGAAGCAATGAATAAATTTCCACTTTCAGTCTGTTTGTAGCAATGTTCCCTTCATTTATGCTCTGTAATGCAAATATGTCTGTTGTGTGAAAATTACATGAGTTAGGCTACTGGAAGGTTTATTTTCATTTTCCTAAGTTTGGACCATTACGACCGTAACACCCCTGTGACGCCCGTCACAGGCATCTAGTTTGTGGCGATCGTAACGCCATATGTGACGCCCGTCACGGACTCACAGACACGTTTGTTTCTGTTATATTTGAAACAGAGCCCTTCCTCTTCCTTTTTCTGTTCTTCTTCTTCACCGACCCACTCACCCATTAACTCCATAACCGTCCCACTCACAATCCTTTCAATCTCCTTATTTAATCTTATTTATTCCTCCATTTACCACATTTCCCTAACTTCTATTTAAGTACAGAGGACTCATTCCAAAACCCACGAACTCCTCTCTGAGCATCCTAAACACAAACCGAATTTTCAATTCTCCTTGCACGCAACATGGCTCAAAACCAAATGACAATCACGTTCAGACAAGGAGAAGTGGTGAGCTTCAAAGGGAAAAATACCTCAGATTTCAGCAACGTTCAGTTCAACCTACGAGGTATGTGGATATAACCTGTCTGCAAGAACTAGGATTGTTGGAGGGTGTTCAATGGATGCTTTCTAACTCAGGGTTGACACATCTCTGCACTCAAAACCATCCAACCTACGAAGCTTTAACCTTGGAGTTTTTAAGCTCTTTCTCTTACAACACACCCTCGGATGATAATCAATTCCTCACCGGCTCTGCTACATTCAAAATGTTTAACACTGAATATTCCTTTAGCCAGGATGAGCTAGGCGACATGTTGCAATTTCCATGTGGAGATGATGTTCAGTATCGTGTCCCTCGTGATGCAAATTGGCCAACCGTAGCGTTTGGTGTATGGCAAACTCTAACCGGTGTAAACGCTACAAGCTGGGAAGGACTTACTGCTACATACATCCACAATCCAACCATAAGGTATTATCACTGTGTTTTAGGACACACTATTTTTGGGAGAATTAACAACCACAAGGTAAATTCCAAAGAACTATTCTTCATGCATTGTGTTTTCACGCCTAAACAGATCAATGCTATCCCATTTCTGCTAGCACACATTTAGTCTAGTTGTGCAAGAGGTGCTACTCTTTTCTGTTTTGGGGGAATCGTTACTTCTATAGCACTTGCTCTGAATTTGGGGGATAGGCTTACAAACTTACAATCTGTGCCGGCTGAATTTCTGGATATCAAGTATTGCCGCGCCGCACATTTGATTAAAGCTAGAGAGGATAAAAAGTACAACCTTATGGTTCGGAACAAAGTAGTGAGAAGTGTTGTTTTGCCTTGCCATGATCATATGAATCCACAAAATATGGCAATTTGGCTTTTTGATTTGGATGCCCTTGAGCCTAATGCAACTGCACCAGAAGGTAGCCTAATGACGAATATGATGAGATGGAGCAGACCGCACCTGAAGAAGACTAACAACCACCTGCTGCACAATTTGCAAGTTCATCCTCCCGACGCCGTAGAAGAAGTGAACGTGCTCCCGCTACTAATGATGACATTCTCGTGGCTATTATGCAACGGAATGAATTGGATGCCCAGAGAGAACAGAGGTACCAAATTTAGCATATCGACATGATGAGTCTCATGCGACAGATCCAACAAGATCAGCGCGACCAAGGTGAAAGGATGGATCGAAGGTTGTCAAGCGTCATCGATGAGATGGGCGTTTTGACTATGCGTGTGGATAGCTTGCAAGAGTATATCTATCATGTGGGTATGCCACATTAGCTTGGACACGAAGGACGTGGAAGAGCACAAGAAAGATCGCGTGGACACGGCCCCCAGTAGTTTACTTTTGTATTTTGTTTGTTCCTTTCTCTTTTACATTGTCTCGAAACATTGAGGACAATGTTAGATTTAGTGCGGGAGAGGAAGCTTTACCGTTTTTATTGCTTCCTAATTAGATTTATGTTATTGTTATTTCCTTTTTATCGACATTAATGTACTGTCAAGTTGTTATATGCATGTGTTTTCTGTTATTATTTAATTCCCCCATTTTATTTAGCCATAACAAAAAAATTTCATTGGATTCGATGCATAACTTGACATACCCTTAGAGTATATAGGTTGTTTTACACATAGGCTATTGAAATTATGGTACCAGATGTGTGATGTTAAGTGCGATGTCACAACAATACACTCTGCAATGGACAATGCAATAACAAGCAATAAATCAACACAATGATTTGTTCACCCAGTTTGGTCTAACTACCTACGTCTGGGGGCTACCAAGCCAGGGATGAATTTCACTATTAGTAGTATTAATTTACAGACTCAATAACCCAGTTGACATCTCCTAAACTTAATCACTACTTAATGAACCTTCTACTTAAGAGACCACTTAAGTATGAGAACACTACTCAATCCCTAAATCACTTCAGTGATATAATTCAAAGATCATGCACTTTGAATAACACTACTTGATTCTGCTTCACAGCTTTGATCAAGAACAACTCAAAACAACAATACCAATTCACACTCGAATGGGTTACAAACACGAAGACTCAACCGACTCTCAGTCTTTAGCTCACTTTCTTCGTTGTTTTTTCCTCCAGGAATGATGCGCATTATAAAGCTTCTTTGTTTGGGCTTGGACCTGCTACAAAATCTGACCTGATTTGTCATTTAAAACTGAATCTTCAAAATAGATTTTCTCTCTCAAAATCTTCTTAAATCTTCAGCCTTTAAACACTCCTACAAATCTGCATCAAATCTGTTTGTAACAGAAAATATCTTTCCCAAGATATCCGCAACCAATGAGACTAACAACTCTCCCAATATCCAGCTAAAACGCAAACCCTAACAACATCACTAAACCTGATGTTATTAATCTTCTGCATATCTGATGTCGCGACATCGCATGTGACATCAGACATCACAACTTCAACAGCTTAACCACTTAACATAAACTAATGTTCAGACTCAATGTTGAGACATCACCCATGTGACATCAACATTGAACAACTTTACCAAAATTCTAGCCAATCCAAGAACCAACAATCTCCCCCTTTGGCTAATTTTGGCTAAAACAATCTTTGCAACATCAGAGACTTCAGCAGCGGAAACTCATAGCAGCCCTTCTTCAAACAGCTTCAAAATGCTTTCAGCATGCTGCACACACACCCTTGCTCTGCTACACAGACTTTAACCAGTAATCAGTCACCAATAGGTCAAGCTGCCCCTCAAAGCAAAAATCAGCATACCAGCAACTGTTCAACATAGAGCAAACTCCCCCTCAATATCTACATTTCAGCATCACACTAGCTGCACTCCTTAGCATTGTTTCACCTTGACTAACTCTTAGCTAACTCTCCCCCTTTTTAGCCACAATTGGACAAACCTCAACATGAAGTCCTACTCACTACAGTTAGTCCTAAATAGGCTCTCATTGTCAGTCTAAAGTCAGCATGCAAGACAAGATAAATCATAGAACATAAAAACATAAATAGTGCATAAACAGGCACAATATTCAAATTACATAGTAGGCACATCAAGTGCATAATCAAAAACAGCAAAAAACTAAGCTACTATCTAGAAGAGGCAGTTGGGAAACTAGTCTTCATCAAAGTTGGCCCCATCTTCACCATCAGTGCTAGGACCACCTTCTTCAGAACCTGGTTCTTCAATATCATCATCATTTTGGTTAGCATTGACTGCTTCATCTTCTTTTTCTGCCAATCTCAGAGTCATGAGAAGTTTTTCAAATTTCTGTTTTCTTTCAGTACTCACTCTGATGACTTCATCCAACTCCTTGCAAGCCTCTTCCAATTCTGAAATCAACCCAGTTTTGGCAGGTGGCTGTTGTGATGTTGAAGCTGATGTCTTGACAATATCAGGGACATGTTTCCCTTCAAACAGCTTATAGTGGATTGACAATGCAGATTCTCTCTTACACACCATATCAGATTGATGAAGAATCTCAGGATGTTGTGACAGGATGATCCCACAAATGAGAAAGGGAAAGGCAATAGGCATCTTCACTGCATTTGTAGCAGCATGCTTGATAGTCTGATCATATATATAAGCCCCATAGTCAAACAACCTCTTTGTCCCAACAGCATAAATGAATTTTCCTAATCCAGCAGAGATAGTTGTCTTGTGATTGGTAGGGACCCAATTAGCTGCTCCTATTCTGTGCAGAACAACATATTTGACACTTAACAAACTGGCAGACAATTTTCCTTTCGGAGGCCAGACTTTCACTTGCCCTGCTGTGATTTCCTTGCACACAGCATTGTCTATTTGTTCTAACTCTCTATACTCCAGCTCATCCCTTCCAAGGTAAGTGTTAATTACCTCAGGAGAAAAGTTTACACATTGACCTCTCACATAAACCTTCCTAAAATCCATATTTCTGTTGTCATTAATAGCCATAGGAATGTTGACAATAAATTCCTTGACTAATCCATCGTAGCACTTGGACAGTCCCGACACAGTCTTCATTAACCCAGCAAATCTAATAAATTCAATAACTTCCTTAAGATCCAAGGCATCTCCACCAAGTTCTCGCTCCAGTGCTAGTCTCCTTTGGCAGACAAATTTCCACATGGATGCACTACTAGCATAGTGGAAAGAAATATTGTCAACTGGGATGTCAGGGATCTTATCAGCAATTCTTTTTAATATAGACCTTCTCACAGGTGTGATGTCTTGAACATCATCCTCAACATTAAATTCAGATTCTGAATCCTCCCTCACCTTTCTCTTTTTGGATTTCACAGCCACTTTGCTCCATGACTTGGTTGGACCAACCACCGAGGCCTTTTTCTTCTTGCCTTCAGCTGACATTTTAGGAGAGGTTTCCACATTCTTTCCTTTCCTTGTCTTCAATCTATTGGCAATCCCAGGAACTGCATTACCAATAACTTCATTATCAGATAAGTCACCAACATCCACCACATCAGCATTCTTCTTCCCTTTGGGACTAGGAGTAGCATCCCTAGCAGGTGATGTTTCAACATCATGCCCAACATCAACTTCATCTTCAGCATGAGTATCCCTTTCCCTTTCTGCTTCAGCTTCACCTTCATCTTTAATCTCAGCATCTTCAATGACTGAAACAGCTAATCTATGAAGATTTGTCTCAGAAGTCTCAACGTCACCCTCTTCTCTAACAGATTCATCAGGCCTTTGACTCAGAGGTCTAGATATTCCCTTCACGGGGATCCCTTTCTCAATTATTTTTGTGACAATCTGATCAATTCTCTTGTCTACATCTACCCTTTCTTCAACAGCTTAAGGAAGAGGGGTGCTAGTCCTGGGAGTAGGGTTAACTCCAAATAACACGCTAGTGACAAAGGCTCTACTTTCGCTATCATCAAATTTACTCCTCGCAGATTGATTAGACATATTACCTTTTGATGGTCTCTTGGGTTGATACTTCTCAGGTCTTGTCTTTACAAAATCAGGAACCATCATGGAGATGGGTTCAACATTCAAAGCTTCTTCTGCATAGCCCGCTTCTGAAGAAACCCTAGCCTTATCTCGTGAGGAGCTTTGAGAAACAGATTTTGAAGGAGAAGACATCTGGTTTGACATGGTTCCCTTTAGGTAGTATGAGTTCAGAGACAGATATTTCTTCTTGTTGAAGGAGACGAACAGACGAGAGATATGCTCTTTGATGAAATGTGATATTGCTACAGTAGAGAATGATGGTCTAAGGTATGGCGCCTGATTTTGTGTATCCCTTAAAGACCAATTAATGAGTTCCTCCCTCCAAATTAACTTTCCTTTTAAAAATTTAAAAGGATTCACATTAAGAGTAATTAACCCTAATTGACCTTTCAGCAGACTTTCACACTTGTTGTCACAATCTGATGTTATAACATCACCCTTAACATCACCAGATAAGCTGTCCACTTGAGGTACCCACTGATAGCAATTATCTCTGGATCTGACTCCTTTCATAACTACCTCATTTTCCTCATTAGTTATCAAACACTCATCCTTAGTGTAGCTGACCTTATATCCATCATCACAAAGCTGACTAATGCTAATCAAATTATCACTCAATCCTTTGACAAGCAGCACATTGTCAAGATTAGGTCCATCATGACACTTCACTTTTCCAACACCTTTTACTACCCCTTTATCTCCGTTTCCAAAAGTAACATCAATTGAGGAGCAAGAATTGACATCCACCAATTGGTTTTTGAACCCAGTCATGTGCTTTGAACAACCACTGTCAAAGTACCAACCATCCTTAGCAGAGTGTCTATCTGAAAAGTGAGCCAATAGACACTTAACCTCTTCTTTTGGAACCCACTGCTTAACAACCTTGGGCCTGTTATCCTTCTGTCTGGGTTGAGGGTTAGACTTGGGATAGCCATGTAGCTTGAAACAAGAAAACTGCATGTGTCCAACTCTGCCACAGTAAAAGCACCTAACTCTGTCTTCTCTAAAGTGGTTGAACCTTCTGCCACCTTGAGAATGATATTGTTGTGGCTGCCACCCATAATGTTGTCTTCTTCTCCCATAGTTTGACTGTCTTCTATGGTAAGGACGCTGTCCTTTTGGCTGCCTTCTATGGTGATGAGGCTTCCTTCTTCCATAATAATAAGGCACAACATTATTATATCCATAGCCATACATGTTTCCCTGATGTTGAGACATCTGATGGAACATGTTCTGTTTGAACCTAGAAGCCTGCATGCTCTTATGATATTGTGGAGGCATATACTGCCTAGCTCCAGAAACATGTGCCTTCCTTTGATGAGGATCATGAGCATGCCTCTTCCCACTATTTTGAGGTTGTGGATGAGCAACCTTCTTAGGTTTAGGATCCTGTCTTTCTGTGTGAAGTTGAGACTTGGGTTGAGACATTTCCTTCTTGGTTCCTGAAGTGCTTGCTTCAGTAGATACCTTTTCCTCAACCACAAATCCTATTCCTGACTTATCTCCAGCAACCTTTTCTGTCTGAAGGATCTTATCAAGTGCGTCTGTACCACTGTTCAGCATCCTAACAGTTTTGGTCATATGATCAAGATGAGCTTTGACCAACAAGACTTCATTTTCCAACTCAGCTTTAGCAGTCTCAAGCTGAACAATCTGTTTCTTTTGTTCTTCACGTTCTTGACAGATTTCTGCACTCTTTAGACAAAGCTCGTGATAGGTGGACGTTAGCTCCTCAAAAGTCAGTTCCTCATCACTTGAGTCACCATCAGAAACTGTTATTTCACTGATTTTGTGGTTGGCATTTATTTTGCTAAAACTATTCTAGCAGTAAGATGTTGAATCAAGATGTTCTAAGCTGCTGCATTCAACATGTCGAATGAAGATGTCCCATACTGGCTCATAGGACATCGCGTCTAAATTCAGTTTAAAAGGAGATTCTGTTGCTGTTAATTGTTACTGAATATTCTGTGAATATTTGGTTATCCTATGTGGAATCCAAAGTATTTTTGGATTGTGTTTTTGTGTTGGTTTTCGGATTTTCAGCGCTTTCTAATTATGGAGACATATTAGGAAACTTTAGATTGAAGACCTATTTTGTTGGAGTTTATTTTGCAGATTTGTGAGTAGTCTCTTTGCTGCGTTTTTGAAGCCCAATCCAGTCCAGATTTAATGCTCTATATTGACTGGTGTAAACCTAGTTTAGGTGTGGAACTTACGTGTGTTTTTGTTAGGGTTTTCGAGTGTTATTTGTGAGCCTAACTGGTATCATTCTGATAACAGTATAAGGACTGGTTTTTGTGTTGTAAGTTCTGTCAGTTACTCATAAGCTTTTAAGCATTGAGTTTCTTGTGTGTCAATTCTCATAAGTTTTGAAGTATTGAGAATTGTGTGTTTTGAAAGTGTGAATTTCGTTTTTGTTACTTGTGTTGAAAGGAACCAATCACGGGTTGTGGTTGTAGAGGGATTTGAGGAGGGCCTCATACCTAGGTGAGTCTTAGGTAGAAGTCATAAGAAGGGTAGTGATTAAGTGAGCAGATTATAACAGGGTTTGGTTATTGTATGATCTGTGAATTGATACTATCGTATATTGGTTTCGTCCCTGGCTTGGTAGCCCCCAGAGTAGGATTGTTGATCCGAACTGGGTAAACATATCACTGTGTTCTTTACTTTTTGCACTGTTATTATTATTGTTATCTTGTTCATTATGTTGGATATCAGTGTCTCAACATCTGTGTAGGACATCTGATATCTGTGCCAAAATTTCAATTGGCATCAAGAGCTTTCACCCTTGTTTGGTTCTGGGTGAGATTCAGGGAAGGTACTTTCTGGTACAATGGACAAGGATGGAGGATTTTTGAACAAACCACCTTTGCTTGATGGTTCCAACTATGACTATTGGAAACCAAGGATGATAGCATTCATAAAATCCATGGATGATCAAGCATGGAAATCTGTTATAAAAGGATGGGAACCCCCAAAGGTTAGAGATGGAGAAGGTAAATCTACTGATGTGGTGAAGGAAGAGGAAGACTGGGATGATGCAGATTACAAAGGGTCCGTGGGAAATTCCAAAGCCATGAATGCATTGTTTAATGGTGTCAATAAGAATATCATCAGGTTGATTGAACATTGCACCATTGCAAAAGAGGCGTGAGAGGTCTTGAAGGTTGCTCATGAAGGGACTTCAAAGGTGAAGATGTCAAAACTTCAGCTTCTCACTAGCAAGTTTGAGAGTTTGAAGATGAAGGAGGATGAGAGCATTCATGATTTTCACATGAACATTATTGAGATAGCTAATGCTTCAAGTGCCCTAGGTGAAAAGATGTCTGACAGCAAACTGGTCAGAAAAATCCTCAGATCTCTACCTAAGAGATTTGACATGAAAGTGACGGCAATAGAGGAAGCTCAGGACATAGATAAGATGAAAGTGGATGAACTTGTGGGATCACTTCAAACATTTGAATTGGGGATCAGTGAAAAGACTGAAAAGAAGAAGAGTATAGCTTTTGTGTCAAAGGCAAGTGATTCAGAAGTCGAAAGTAATCTGGACAGAGATGAAGGCCTCTCAGAAGATCTGGTGTTACTTGGCAAACAATTCAACAAAGTGCTCAGAAGGGTGGATTGGAAGTCAAGATCAAATGTTAGGGACAAGCCATCTGACATCAGTAAAAATCAGAATGCTGGGAGAAATACCAGTACTGAAGATAATTCTAACCAAGGGAGAGGAGCTCAGTGTCATGAGTGTGAAGGTTTTGGGCACATAAAATCTGAGTTCCCCACATATCTCAAGAGGCAAAAGAAGGGGCTATCAGTCTCATGGTTAGAAGATGACTCTGAAACTGAAACTGATGAGAAGTCTGGAAAAAGGGTTACAGCATTAACAGGTGTGTGTGAGTCTGATGAAGAGTCAGTCAGTGAAGATCTTACTTTTGAAGAGCTAGCTGCTTCATATAAGAACTTATGCATTAAAAGTGAAGAAGTATGTCAGCAGAAAGAAGAACAAAAGAAAGTTATTGCTCATCTAAAAGCTGAAAAGGTAGAGCATTTGGCTACTATCTCTGATCTGAAAAGTGAAGTGGTTGTTCTGAATTCAAAACTGGATAATGTTATCAAGACATTCAGAATGCTCAATAGCAGCTCTGATGTTCTTGAGTTTGGAGATGTTAGTGGTCTTGGTTTTGAAAGTTCCAGTGAGATGGACAAGGGAAAATGGCCTGAAGTGACACCTGCTCATTCTAAGAAAGAGTTAAAGATGGCATATAACATGTTGCAACATCCCCACAGACATCAGAAGAATTTCACAAGAAGTAAGAATCAAAGATGGAGATGCCACTATTGTGGAAGGTTTGGCCATATAAAACCCTTCTGCTACAGATTATATGGCTACCCCAAAACTGGGTTACAGTCTAGCAGGAAACAAGAGTGGGTTGGAGCAACGAAATTGTGGACTCCCAAGAGTACCGTGGAAGAACACATAGCTCATAAGTCATTCAGTGTCTCTGCAAGGGAAAAGTGGTACTTTGACAGTGGATGTTCCAGGCACATGAGTGGTATCAAGGGATGCCTGTCAGATGTTAAGTCTCATTCTATTAACTATGTGACCTTTGGTAATGGATCAAAAGGGAGAGTAATAGGAGTTGGAAAACTGGACTGTACAGGTCAACCCAATCTGGAGGAGGTTTTACTTGTTGAAGGCTTAGATGCAAACTTGATAAGCATAAGTCAACAATGTGATCAGGGTCTCAAGGCCAACTTTACCAATTCTGAATGTCTGATAACAAATAAGAAGGGTAAGGTTATCATGAGAGGCGAGAGAGCATCACATAATTGTTATCTGTGGAGTTCTGAGAACACTACAATATGCTTGGAAACTAAGAAAGCTATTGGAAAGACTATTGAGTTAGAACAGGTGTTGATCAATTGTAAAGCAACTCAGAATGTTTGCATGGTGAACTGTGATAATCAGATTAAACTTAGTAAGTATGTCAGCAAGATAAATTTAGAAGGAGAATTTGATGAATGCACGTTTGAGGCGAATCGGGTGCTCAAAGTCTGTGAATACCGCGCGTCTCTGGGTCCAGTTCTAAAAAATATAAATAGGCGGGCAAACACACTCTACCTACAGCAAACTTATTCTACAAAAATTCTTCTTGCCCTTTCTCTCCAAAGTTCACGAGCCTTAGGATTTTCTCCTAACATCCTCAATATTGTACCGTGTGATCAATCGAAAATGTCTCAACATCATGGCTCTTCTGATAACTCAGGATCTCCTCGCACCAATACTGGAGATGATGAATCACTTCGAATGATCAACCTCTCTGATCTTGTGCTTGATATTGCTCCCTTGAACGTTGTACTGGCTGATCCTAAAGGAAAGCGGCAAGCTTCTCACGCAACGAATGTCAATATTCCTGGTAAGAAGTCTAAACCTTTTTCACCTAGGAAGAAAGCTCACTCGATGACTAGTTTGTATGCTGACCAAATAAGCCCTAGAAAAAACGTGTCTGAAAAGGGGTCTAAGTCTGGTTTGGTTGAGAAGAAGAAGGATACTAAATCATATGATATAAACAAGAATTCCACTGATGATGATGTTGTAAAAAAGGATAAGGAACTTAGGAGGTTTGTTGCCACGATTCTGAGTGGAGTAGAGACAGATGTCGGGTCTGATGTTCCAACATCCTTGACAGGAAATGTCAATAGAAGCCCTACAGATAGGACTGATGGCGGTGTCCCCATTCACGTGGACCGTGAAAGAAGGAGTAAAAAGAAAGCCGATGTAAGAAGGACTGATGATGTTATTAATGTTGATGACCTCACTTCTGATGAGGAACCCATTGCTGGAATGTTAAGGAAAATTAAGAGAAGAAGAGAGCAAACTGTGATGAGTGAAGGTTCAAAGTCTGCGAAACAGCTTAGAAAATCTGGAGGTGTGGAGGGAAAAGTTCGAGCTGGGCCTCCTAAACAATGGAGTAAGGTGGTTGTGCCAACTAAGAAGAGAAAAATCACTGATCACAGTGAGTCTGAATATGAGGCTGCAACAGATGTTCAAGACATCATTGGTGTGAAAACCTCTACCTGCAAAAAGACTTATGCTGAAAGCTCTATGAGAAACACAGATAGATGGAGAATTGTGGATCAAAGGAGGATTGCTCTGGAGAGAGAGTTGGGTAAGGATTTCGATAAATACAAAGAAATCATGGATCTTATTGCAGCTGCTGGATTGATGAGAACTGTGTCCAAGATAGGACCCTGCTATGAGAAATTGGTCAAGGAATTTGTGGTGAATATATCTGAAGGTTGTGAGGATAACAGAAAAGTGTCTGTGAGAGGAGAAGTCGTCACCTTTTCTCCTGAAGTAATCAACAATTTTCTGGGAAGGTGTAAGGAACCTCAACCTGAGTTAGAGGGCACAGAAAATGAAGTATGCAAGGAGATTACAGGTGGTTGTATTAAACACTGGCCAAATGAAGAAAAGATGTCCTCTGGAAATCTGAGTGTTAAATATGCCATCCTCCACAGGATTGCAGTTATGGATTGGGTTCCTACCAATCACACATCTACTATTTCCTCCATACTTGGTAGATTCATTTTTGCTATCGGGAAAAAGGTTTCTTTTGATTTTGGGTCATACATCTTTGAACAGATTCTGAAACAAGCAAGTTCAACGGCTGTCTATTTGCTTTCCATCCTTGATCTATGGTGTTATTTTAGATCAGTGTCCTAATCTTGTGTTAGGGAGTGAGACTGCTCTCAAAAGAAAACCTCCTCTGTCCCTACACTACAAGCTACTTGGTGGGGCACATGTCTCAGACATTGTTGGGACATCTTCCCAAACATCCAGTCATGCTAACCTTGATGATGAAGTCATTGCACAGCTGCAAGAGACGTGCAAGAAGCTGGAAGATTCCATCAGAAAAGACACTGCTCGGAAGTCCAAACTTGAACAGTTAATCAAAACGCTCATGGAGAAAATGAATGCTTCTGCTGGAACAACTGGTAAAGACCAAGAAACTGCTGAAGGTGATGCCTCTGGAGAATCTGATAGAGAATGTGCACAGAGCTCAGATGACTCAGGATCTAGGAGTGGTGATATTGATGTCGAGACTGATGGAGAGAGTGAAGACATTGCAGAATCTGATGATGATGGTGCTGCAGAATCTTGATCTTCTCTCTGTATTTTTCTGTACCTTCTTCCTTTGATCTATGCGCTTTATATAGCCACCTAAATTGGGCTTGGACTCCTTGCAATATTTGATCTGATTTGTTATTTAAAACTGAATCTTCAAAACAGATTTTATCCCCAAAATCTTTTCAAATCTTCAACCTTTTAAATCTCCTACAAATCTGCATCAAATCTCTATGCAACAGAGAATATATATCCCAAGATATCTGCAACCAATGAGACAACTTGCTCTCCAAAATTCCAGCTAAAACGCAAACCCTAACAACATCACTAAACCTGATGTTATTAATTCTGCAGATCTAATGTCACAACATCGCATGTGACATCAGACATCCAAGCTTCAGCAACTTAAACACATAACACAACCCAGTGTTAAGACTCAATGTTGTGACATCACCCATATGACATCAAACATTGAACAACCTTTGTTTTACCAAAATTCCAGCCAATCCAAGAAACTAACAATCTCCCCATTTGGCTAATTTTGGCTAAAACAATCTCTGCACCTTCAGAGACTTCAGCAGCGGAATAACCTTGAATAACTTTTGAACTAATTTTGAAACTTCAAGCAGCAGCATCAATAAAGACTTCACTTCACACGAACCTCTGCTGCAGCACCGTCTTCATCAGCCACAAATTTTCAACAATCAACAATGGTGCTCCCCCTCAATCAGCAATTACTCCCCCTTAATTTCTGCACTTCTGCAACACATCACTTTAGCAGCATTTGACATTCTTACTCTTCACTTGGCTATCTTGGCACTCTTGGCTCACTTGGCTATTACTCCCCCTTTTTAGCCACAATTTGACAATCTTTAACCCGAAGCCCTACTAACTACAGTTAGTACTACCCTAGCTCTCATTGTCAGTCTCACAGTCAGCAAAAAGACATAACAAATCATAGAACAAAAAACATAAAGAGTGCATATACAACACAAAATTCAGATTACAAAACATGCACATCAAGTGCCAAAAAAAAAACAACTAACGCTACTAAAAGGAACATCAGCAAACAAACTAGTCTTCTTCTGAACTTGCACCATCTCCACCATCTTGTCCTTCATCTTCAACATTGGCAAAGTTAGCATGATCATCTTGTTCCAAAGATTGAATCATCTTCTCAATCTTTTCTTTTCTAGCTAGACTGGTATTAATCACAACATCCAAGTCTTTGCGGGTTGCCTTCAGCTCTGCTAGCAAATTAGCCTTGGAAGTTTTCTTCTTGATACCTGCATCTGATGTTGAGACAATATCTGCAACATGACTTCCAATAAACAATTTCTGATGCAAGGATAATGGAGACTCCCTCTTGCATGCTGTATCAGCACTAGTCAATATTCCTGGTTGTTGATTCAGAATTACTCCACTAATGAGAGAAGGAAACGCTATAGGCATTTTAATAGCATTTGTTGTTGCATGTTTTACAGTCTGATCAAATATGTATGTGCCATAGTCAAACTTTTTATGTGTACCAACAACATAGATAAGCCTTCCTAATCCCTCAGCTGTGGTGGTTTTGTGATTAGTGGGCATCCAGTTTGTAGCTCCAATTCTGTGTAGTATAGCATACTTCACACTCAGTTTGCTAGTTGGTAGCTTTTCTTTTAATGGTCATACTCTAACTTGTCCAGCAGTAATTTCCTTGCACACCTCATTATCTGTATCCTCCAGTTCTGTATACTCTGCATCCTCTCTTCCTAAGTAGCTGTTGACAATTTTAGGGGAGAACTCAACACATTTTCCTCTGACAAAGACCTTCATAAAATCTGGACTGCTCTTGTCAGAAATATTTACAGGAAGATTTACTATGAATTCTTTTACCAGGCCATCATAGCATCTTCAAAATCCACACACTGTTTTCATTAAACCAGCAGCTTTAATTCCTTCCATCACTTCTTTAATCTCCATGGCTTCTTTGCCAATCTCTCTCTCAAGAGCAATCCTCCTTTGGCAAATGAACTTCCACATATATGCATTGCTTGCATGGTGGAAGGAGATGTTATCCACAGGAACATCTGGGACTTTGTCTGCAATCCTTTTTGAAATAGACTTTATGACATGAGTGAAGTTCTGAACCTCATCCTCAACATCATGCTCAGACTCAGATTGTTCCACAATCTTCCTCTTTCTTGGATTCACCTCGACCTTACTCCAAGCTTTTGTTGGCCCAACAACAGTCTTTTTCCTCTTATCATCAGAAGACTTCTTTGGGGACGATTCAACCTTCTTTCCTTTCCTTGTCCTTAGTCTCTTAGCCAGACTAGGCACAACTCTTCCAATGACTTCATCATCAGATAAGTCATCAATATTAATCACATCAGTACTCTTTTCTTCTCCAGGAGTAGTCTCAGCATCCCTACTCGGCGATGTTCTGACATCTTCTTCCACATCCGCTTCACCATGAATATCATCTTCTCCACCACTTACTTCAGCATCAACTTCAGCTTCCTTTTCAGCATCTTTGATTACTGAGACAACTAATCTGTGAAGATTTGTATCAGTAGATTGCATGTCACTCCTTACTCTTGTACACTGATACGCAGCCATTTGTCTCAGGGGTCTCGATATACCATTAATAGGAAGTCCTTTCTCAAAGATCTTATCAACAATCTGACCCATGCTCTTGTCAACATCTACCCTTTCCTCAACAGTTGGTGGAAGAGGGTTGGTAGTCCTAGGTTTGTCTCCAAATAGCACACTAGTCACAAATGCCCTACTCTCGCTATCGTCAAACTTCTTGCGAGTGGATTGATTAGAGGTGCTACCTTTTGAAGCTCTCACAGGTTGATATTTCTCATGTCTTGTATTTCCTGAGGCTGGAAGCATCATAGAGATGGGTTCTATATTTAAAGCTTCTTCTGCAAACCCCTCTTCTAAGGAAACCCTAGCCATTCCTTTTGTAGAATTTTGACACGCCGATTTCTTGGATGGAGAAGCCATGACTCCTTTGAGATAGGTAAGATTTAGTGAGGATTGATTCTTGAAGGCGAAGACGATGAACCGCTGTGAGAACAGAGCTTTGAAGAAGCGTGATGTTACAACACTATGAAATGATGGTCTAAGGCCAGGGGCTTGATTTTGAGTACCAGTTATTGACCAATCAATGACTTTTTTCCCTCCATACCAACTTTCCTTTTAAATTTTTAAAAGGATTTATATCAGAATTCATTAATTCTGATTCCCCTTTCAGTATTCTTTCATGCTTGATGTCACAGCCTAATGTTAACACATCACTCTTAACATCAACAGTTGAGCTGACTTCTATAGGTATCCATAGATAACAATTATCTCTGGATCTGACTCCTTTCATGACCACTTCATCCTTCTCATTTGTCACCAGACACTCATCCTTGGAATAGCTGACTTTGTACCCTTCATCACATAGCTGACTTATGTTAATCAGATTAGCATTCAAACCTTGGACAAGGATCACACTATCAAGAGTAAGACCATTATAATTCATCACTCTTCCAACTCCTTCTACTACTCCTTTTTCTCCATTGCCAAACACAACCTTATCTGCATGGCAAGGAGTGAACTCCATGTGCTTTGAACATCCACTGTCAAAGTACCATGCATCCGTGGCAAAATGTCCATCTGAGGTATGAGCCAATAGACATGTGATTTGAGCTTTAGGAACCCATTGTTTCACCTCCTTGGGCCTGACCTCCTTCTGTCTGGATTGAGGAGCAGAATTTGGATAACCATGAAACTTGAAGCATGATGACTGTATATGTCCAAACCTGCCACAATAGAAGCATCTGACTCTGTCATCTCTGAAGTGGTTATTTCTTCTGCCACTTTGATACTGTTGGTACTGCCACCCATAATGATGTCTCCTTCTACCATAGTTATGGTGCGGCTGTTGTCTTCTCCTGTACTGAGGATGTTGTCTCCTAGGCTGTCTCCTATGGTGATGAGGCTTCCTTCTTCCATAGTAATGAGGCACATCATTGTTGTGTCCATATCCATACCAGTTTCCCTGATATTGAGACATCTGATGAGACATGTTCTGTTTGACCCTGGCAGCTTGCACGCTCTTGTGATATTGGGGGGGCATATACTGACTTGCTCCTTGAGGTTGCATCTTCCTCTGATGGGGACCATTCTTCTTCTCAACATTCTGAGGCTGTGGATGAGCATCCTGCTTAGGTTTAGGATCCTGTCTCTTAGTGTGAAGTTGAGACATAGGTTGAGACATTTCTTTCTTGATTCCTGAAGTGCTTGCTTCAGTAGACACCTTTTCCTCAACCATAAATCCTAATCCAATCTTGTCCCCAGCTACCCTTTCTATCTTAAGGATCCTATCAAGTGTGTCTGTACCACTGTTCAGCATCCTAACAATTTTGGTCATATGATCAAGATGAGCTTTGACCAACAAGACTTCATTTTCCAACTCAGCTTTAGCAGTCTCAAGCTGAACAATCTGTTTCTTCTATTTTTCACTTTCTTGACAGATTTCTGCACTCTTTAGACAAAGCTCGTGATAGGTGGAAGCTAGCTCCTCAAAAGTCAGTTCCTCCTCACTTGAGTCATCATCAGATACAACTGTTCCAGTTAATGCCTTGACAAGTTTGGCTGATTCTCCTTCACTTTCACTGTCAGAGTCTGACCAAGATACTGCCATGCCTTTCTTCTGCTTCTTCAGGAATGTGGGGCATTCTTTCTTAACATGTCCATAACCTTCACACTCAAAGCACTGAACTCCTTTATCTTGGGCAGTCTTCTCTTCATCCTTCTCTTTTGACTTGCTGATGTCAGAAGAGATGTTCTTGACATTAGGCCTGGAGTTATTGTTCATCCTCTTGAACACCTTGTTGAACTATCTTACCAGCATAACAATGGCTTGAGACAGATCTTCCTGAGAATCATCATCTGTAACTTTCTTAGCTTCTGCAGGAGTGGAGACCAAAGCTATACTTTTGGGCTTCTTTTCTGGTTCTTCCTCATTCAAACCAAGCTCAAAAGTTTGAAGAGATCCAATGAGCTCATCAACCCTCATCTTGCTGATGTCTTGAGCTTCTTCAATTGCAGTCACCTTCATCTTGTACCTCTTAGGAATGGACCTAAGGATTTTCCTTACAAGCTTTTCCTCTGACATTTTTTCACCAAGAGCACTGGATGCATTAGCCAGCTCAAGAACACTTATGTGGAAGTCATGGATAGTCTCATCTTCCTTCATCTTTAGACTTTCAAACTTCGATGTTAGAAGCTGGAGTCTTGACATCTTAACTCTGGATGTTCCTTCATGTGTAGCTATCAAAATATCCCATGCTTCCTTAGCAACTTCACAGGTATTGATAAACCTGAATATATTCTTATCCACTCCATTGAAAAGTACATTTAGAGCTTTAGAATTTCCAAGGGCAAGCTCATCTTCTTCCTTGGTCCATTCTTCTTCAGGCTTTGGCTTTGAGGCTCCCTCTTTATCTTTCCCAGCATCATCTTTTTCAAACACCACAGGCGCTTTCCATTCTTTAACGATAGCCTTCCAAGCCCTGCTGTCCAAGGATTTCAAAAAAGTGATCATCCTTGGCTTCCAATAATCATAATTCGAGCCATCCAAAATAGGGGGTATGTTGACAAATCCTCCAACTTCTTTGTCCATCTTTACACCAGAAAGTAACTTCCCTAGATCTCACCCAGAGACAGACAGGATGCCTGCTCTGATACCAATTGAAATTCTGGTACCAGACGTGTGATGTCACACACGATGTTACAACAACACACTCTGCACAATGGACAAAATAAACAACAGAAGAACACCACGAATTGTTCACCCAGTTCGGTCTAACTACCTACCTCTGGGGGCTACCAAGCCAGGGATGAAATTCACTACTTGTAGAATTAAATTACAGACTCAACAACCCAGTTGACAATCTCCTAATCTTAATTCCTACTAGTGACTTTCTACCTAAGAAACCACTTAGATATGAGAACACTACTCAATCCCTAAGTCTCTTCAAAGATCACACACTCTGAATGACACTACTTGATTCTGCTTCACAGCTTTGATCAAGTTACACAACTCTCTTTGCTTCACAGCTTTAGAGAGGACAGAAAACAACTCACCAATTCACACTAGAATGGTGTATACAAAACTCGTACAAAATACTTAAGACACTCAGCCTATGCTCTTGATCTTCTCTCTGTATTTTTCTGTACCTTCTTCCTTTGATCTATGTGCTTTATATAGTCACCTGAATTGGGCTTGGACTCCTTGCAATATTTGATCTGATTTATTATTTAAAACTGAATCTTCAAAACAGATTTTATCCCCAAAATATTTTCAAATCTTCAACCTTTTAAATCTCCTACAAATCTGCATCAAATCTCTATGCAACAGAGAATATCTATCCCAAGATATCCGCAACCAATGAGACAACTTGCTCTCCACAATTCCAGCTAAAACGCAAACCCTAACAACATCACTAAACCTGATGTTATTAATTCTACAGATCTAATGTCACAACATCGCATGTGACACCAGACATCCAAGCTTCAGTAACTTAAACACATAACACAACCCAGTGTTAAGACTCAATGTTGTGACATCACCCATATGACATCAAACATTGAACAACCTTTGATTTACCAAAATTCCAGCCAATCCAAGAAACTAAAAGTTAGTATGTTGAATTGGGTCTTGCTTGTAATCCCAATTATTTAAGTTAGCTTGTTCCCCAAGTTAGCTTGGGTAATGGGCATGTGTGTAAAAGCCCATTAGGTTAGTATGTTAGTTTTCTCATAAATAGCATGCTAGTGTCTCGTTTTGTAAGGGGTGGTACAAATCCTAATTAGGGTGAGAGAGGTTAATTGTTGGTATTCACTTGTAATCTTTGAACCCTTATTGAGAAAGTAAATAGTAAAACAGTTTTAACTAACTCTCTATTCTTATTCCTTCTTCTCTTTTCCTTTGTGAAACCTAATAGGGTTTCTTGTGTTTGTTCAAGAAACTAAATCTTTATCTCATAACTTTATTCTGTTATTGACGACATCAATTCACAACAAACTGGTTCAATGAGCGTGGAGTAGAAGATGTCGTCAACAAAGTATGAGATTGAGAAATTCACCGGTGTGAATGATTTCGGTTTATGGTGCTTGAAGATATAAACCCTTCTTGTTCAACAGGGTTTGTTAGAAGCGTTGAAAGGATCAGAGAAGATGGAAGTTGCCCTATCGGAGAAGGAGAAGACATTGTCGAGTAGCAAGTTTTTCCACTATATACAGTTAATAAAAAGTATGATGAAAACTAGTTTGTTCCCTTGTTAGTGTAGAGTTTGTTCCAATGTGGAGATTTGTGGTATTTGGATCAAACTCTAGTCGACAAAGGTAGTTGCATGGTTCGAAAGAAGGTTTAGTATGAAGTTGAAGTCTGTTCACATGCTGATCTTGTATGCTATAGTCGAAGTTTGTTCGAGCATACCGTCAAAATATATTAACTTGTAATTTAAGTTAGTATGTCGAATTGGGTCTTGCTTGTAAGCCCAATTGTTTAAGTTAGCTTGTTCCCTAAGTTAGCTTGTGTAATGGGCCTGTGTGTAAAAGCCCATTAGGTTAGTATGTTAGTTTTCTTATAAATAGCATGCTAGTCTCTCATCTTTATAAGGGGTGGTGCAAATCCTAATTAGGGCGAGAGAGGTTAATTGTTGGTATTCACTTGTAATCTTTGAACCCTTATTGAGAAAGTGAATAGTAAAATAGTTTTAACTAATTCTCTATTCTTCTTCTTTCTTCTCTTTTCCTTTGTGAAACCCAATAGGGTTTCTTGTGTTTGTTCAAGAAACTAAATCTTTATCTCATAACTTTGTTCTGTTATTGACGACATTAATTCATAACAAGATCCATAATGATTTATTGGCTTATTGTAAACAATCATATACCAACATGTTATGTCACCTTATCGATAAGACAAAACTAATTCCTCTGGAGCTAGAACATGATCGATAGTTAGAATGTTTCTATTTTAATCCTAAAGATATAAAAGATATGGCTGAAGGTGCGAGAAAGACACAAGAAAGGGGGGGTTTGAATTGTGTATTTACTCTTTTGACAACTTTTCACTTCTTGTTGGTAAAGCACTTAGGGTAACATCAGAGTTTGTTGAGAGACTCCGACTGGAGAAGTTACATTCAGACTTGCTATGCGTGAAGCATGAGAACTAACGAGAGTCTGAACATAAACTACATTTCTCAGAACTTGCAGTGCAGAAGCTTATCAGAGTTAAGCTGCAAGGTTCTGACTTTGCTTATGTAGGGTTCCGATACTCAATATAGAAAGGTAAATAAAGACATTAAGCATAAGAGTAAAGAACACACGATATATCCTGGTTCACCACAAAGGCTAATCCAGTCCACCCTCCTCAGGTGATTTCGCCTTGAACACAAGGACTTAATCCACTATAATTATTCTTGATTACACATGCACGGGCAACAACCGGTGACCAACAGCCTGCACAGCCGCACTGTGACTAACCCACAATGACTTACGCCATTGTCATCTCAACTACCCAGATCATCACATGATCCCTTGAGGCATCTCTCTCAGTGAACCGTTCAGGGATCCAATCAGGATATAACGTTCATTGGAGGAATCACAATGAGTTCCATCAGGGATCCCACAAGAGTCTGATCAACATATGATCCTCTTTGAGATATGACTATCATTGACCCTAATTCAGGCTTTACCATAATGACATCTCGCCATTGTCTTCTCGAGTCTCCGGTCACACTGACCACTCAAGGAATCCTAATTCTCTAAGAATTAGTTCAACAGGAGATTACAAAGATGCTTCTTAACAAGCAGACTACTCCTAAGTTTAAGTACAAGGAACACACAAGTGTTCGAGCAAGATATGAGCAACAGCTCCTTGCTATCTTAAGAAACTACATAGATGTATGAGGATTTGACAGTTGTTGACATCTTGTAGATCTTCTTCTTCGTCTTCTTGGGTGAGTAATATTTGAGCAGCAACTCCTTGCTTCAGATCTTCAATGTAGCACTGACGAGAAGATGGTTGATGACTTGACTGATTTTCAATGTTGTCTTCTTCATCAACAGCTTTTGTTTCAAGTTGTTGTTGTAGTGTTGATTTGATCTTTAAGCTTCAACAACAATGGCCATGTGTAAATTGATGATAGCTTTGGATATTCTAAGTGTTACAACGAGAACTCATCGTTGTTGCTATCTTCACACAATGACTTGATCAATTCATCTTTGGTGGAATGAATTAATTATTCAAAAGCGAATACTCTTTCCTTTAAATATCCCAGTAGAAATATAGCCGTTTAAAATACCGTTGGCTGTTGGAAAAGAGACATTGCATAATAACTAGCTGTACTGACACATCTCCTTTTTGAAGTGGGAGAAGTGATGGAATATATATTTCTTGGGCAGTGTGTACAGTCGTTCACAACGCTAACATTTGACTTTCAAACTTCAGAGGCTTCTGATGGTAAATTTGATGAATCATGAGTAGAGTCTTCTTAACAGGATATCTGATATGTCAAGTCTTCAGTCATTTGAAGAAGTCCATTATGAATCAGTCTTCAGAACTTTAGTACTTATCTTTAAGAACATTATACTTTACTTCTTCAAGTCTTCTGAAACTTCAGAGCTTGTCCATTAGGAATTTGTCTTCAGAGTCTTCAGCACTTGATCTTCAGAACCTTAATCTTCAGAACACATAAGTCTTCAGAGTATTTCTACACTTGGTCTTCAGAGCTTTTCGCCTTCAGAACTTCAAGCCATGAGAGTCTTCAGCACTTCAGTTCTCCAGAGGATTATCTTCTTCAGAAGCTTCACAATCTTCAGAATCTCGACCACTTTCAGAGAGTATCCACAAGAGCATTGCATTAGCAATATCAGCATCCTTGGATCTGACTGATCACGATCAGATACAGAAGCGTTCTTGCTTCTTGCGACTTGTGTCACACATAGTAACTTCGCATATTATCAATTACGCTTATCCGGCTGGTGCTTGTTGGATCTGATATCTTCTATAACTATGATCTGCATACAACACATGTTAGAACATAAAATGGTTCTTTCACAAATACGTATTGTTATCATCAAAACATAGATTGACTTATAGAGATAACTTTTTCTCTCACAATCTCCCCCTTTTTGATGATGACAAAACCAAGTATTTTGATTGAAACATTTTATACAAGGTAATCACCAAACAAAACATATTCAGAGTCTGGAACAACAGCTCCCCCTGAATGTGTTATCCTCAAAGTTTTATCTGTGATCATCTAGAATCTTATATGATCCAAAGACATACAGGATAACAACTTGAGTTTCCAGAACGAAGAATAGAAAAGGACTACTTCTCTATCTTGTCTTTTAAGAAAACAGAGAGTCTTCAGTATTTGGACTAGTTCATCAGAACTTCCATCTTTAAATCTTTAGAACTCAGTTCCTTTGTAGTCGTATCAGAGCTTGTAATCTTCAGAGACTTCTGAAGCATTTCTACTTTTCAGCAGATTCATTTAAGCACAAACAGATCAGTTCTTATCTGGTAACATAGCCTTGCTATTTATCAGAGACAGACACTGTCTTTTATGAAACTCCCCCTAAGTTTCAGACTTTGTGAAGATTTTAGATTTTGCAATTGGATCTTCAGGGTAGTCTCCCCCTAATTTTTATAAGTCAGATATTGGGATCTTCAGAAGCATAATTCAGGATGGTAAGATTTTAAACACCAATGTAGATCATGACTTTTTCAGAGTTTGACTTTTGAACACAGGTCTTCATCTCAGAACCTTGTTACAGTCACAACTCAGTGTTTCATCAAGGCTTGATTTTTTATCAGATACCGAATAAAGGTTTAATTTTTGTGATCAATCAACGCTTGATTCTGAATCTGGTACTCATGATTTAATTTTATTCTGATACCACGTGATGTGCTGAGTCTTATACCAGAGTATGTTGAGTATGATATCAAGTGAAGGAATTCTTCTCATACCACTTGAAGGGTACTTCCTTAGTGTGCTGAAATTGATACCAATGAAGGTATTTTGACAATAATTCACAGCTTTGCTTGATTGATGAGTCTGATATTATAATCTTTGTGTACTAAGTCTGATTACCAATTGTTGATTTAGTCTGATACCAAATCGTTTTCATTTTAATTGGTTCCTGGTCAACATCAGAACTACTTCTTCTTGGATCTTCAATCCAGATCTTCAGACAACTCTTTGACTTCTGATTTACACAGTTCTTCTGAGTAAGCATCTCGAAATGTATACTTTGTCTTGACTGCTTTCAGAGTTTTCCTTCTTCTTCTGATTCCTGGACAACTTTCAGCTTCTGAACCAAGTTAGACAGAAATCACGATAAACTTTGACTTTCAGACAGTTCTCAACTTCTGAACAGTACTGGGTAGATCTGATTCTGAACACATATTCATGAAGTATACAACTTCTATCATATGACCGATAATTCATAACAGAGTTCTGCTTTCTTAACCTGTACCTGTTCTTAGAATGCCTAGTGAACTTGTTTAGAGTTCCTCGAATAACATCAAACAACAAACGTTAGTAGTAACGCATTTTATATGATTGATTACTTGTTTGAGTTGCATTATTTCTATTTATTTCTTCTTCTTTCCCATTTAAAATCTTTCTATTTATTTCTTCTTCTTCCCCAATCAAAATCATTATATTTCTCCCCCTTTTTGACATCATCAAAAAGTGCTAGAGCATATGAGCATTTAAGCATATAATTCCTTTTTCCAATCAACATCATATATATTTCTTCCTCAGTTAAGCATTAAGTATACTGGATATGATAAAGAACATAGAACCAGCATTTGAGCAGTTAAGAACAATCCAAGTCATTTAGTGATAACCATCTTTAACCATAGCATATTCATTTGAAGGACAATTAGATGGAATCATCTGATTACCGATTTAAGGTTTTAGATCATCTGTAGAGATTAATTATAGCATCTTCATTTATGAACAACTAGATTGAAGCATCAACACAAAATAGTTTTAAGATGCAGAGCATAGGTTGAGCTTAATCTTGAAAAGTTCAGGATAATTAAAACATAGATATTTCAAACATAGATTCCTAATGAGAAATGATTTAAGAAAACATAGACTTAATAAAATTGGGTTTTAATGGGTCCTTATGAGTTAGACTAGAGTGAGCCTAAAGATGATGAAGAAGATGAGAGAGGCTTTCAGAATCATCTGTTCTTGAGACATGCAACGTTGCTTCTACTTGAGAAAATGGCAGTCTCTTGTGCTTTACAATCTCTTCTGAGATCTATTCATGGAACTCAGTCCAGACATCTCTTACTTCCATGGAGTTCACACAAGAACTTGAGGCATCCACTAAGCTTTGGATTCTTGAGATAGCATTATCCTTGAAGGATGCATCATTGATAGTCTTTGATTCTAACGATCATTGTTAGATTATGGTAATGTTTTAAATGTTTTTTTTTATTTAAGCAATGTAAGCATCTCAGAGAATAATAAAAATTTTATGGATTTAATACTGATATGATTATAGATGATAAATCAGAAAGTAGCATTCATTCATTGATTAAAATAATGTAGAACCATTAGCACAAAACTACACAAATGATTTGAGATACACTAAGGTTTAAAGCTTAATCATCAAAATCTTCCACTTCATCGATTCTTTCACATCTAGTTTCAGATGGCGTAGGTCCTGGTCTGAGCCTGCTTATTAATCCCCAGGCTTTTTCTTTCAAGATAATTTCAGATATTATTCTTCCATAAGGAATGTGAAAGGACCTCTTGTTTCTCGAGACTCTGATGGAGTGTCTCATGTGATTAAAAATGGTCTTGGGTAGGTTTATTGTAACATGATGAGTTAGGAGAAAAATGAAGATTTGGTCATCATGAGTCAGTGTGCCCCCTATAGTCCAGCGAGGACGAAGATTGGTCAGAGAGAATTTGAACCAGGTTTTTGGAGAAGGAAGGAGCTTCTCAGGGTTATTTGGTTCATAAGGACTTGAATCATCAAACAGGATTCTGCACCTTTCTACCAGTCTTAAGTCAGACTGAAAGTTATCAATCATGACTCCGTCTGAGATACAGCCAGTGCATTTCTCTATCGAGGAGACAGAGATTGCGATGGGGTGATAGTAGACCTCAGACCAGATGGTGTTTCCATCGTTGCTGACCTTAGCAAAATTCCATAACTCTTTAACAAGGTCAGGAAAGATAGGACCATTTAATAGAGAGTAATAACACTGCCAGGACTGAGCCTGCATGCTTCTTATTATCTCTAAGCCATCGTTTCAGAGACGAGCAAGGTTGGGTCTTTTCTCAGGAATGACCTCTAAGTTTTCTTTTCTTCCTAAGAAGGTTGGACAGTTTCTTTGGGAATTCATCATCTTGTTACAATAAGAGTTTTGAGATAGTGACGAACTAGATTTTGAGGATGACTTAGTGTGAAGAATAATCCTATTATTTATAGGTGAATGAGAGTAAGGAGTATAATGACTAAATTGGTACACAAGGATTTGGGTTTACCATTTCCTAGGTGGTCATGATTACTTAGGGTATGCTAAAAGGCGTGAATGTGTGGGAAAAGAAAACGAAGCAGTTACTAATTTACTTTGAGAAGAATTAATGTGTTAACAACAGCTCTGCCGTGAGTGGCCACTGGGGCTGCTATATTAATGATGACGGTTTCTTGAGCCACTAAAATATCTTCCAAGAACTTTCAATAAATAATATCAATTAGTGCTTTGTCGAATATTTTATAATTTTTAGAATTAAGGATTTAATAATAAAAAATGATTCATAGGCACAGTTCATTAATCTTTAAATAACTCAGGGCAAACTGACACTATTGAAACAACTTAGAACAACTGCGATTTCAAACATACACTCCGCATACATAGTTAAAACACAGATAGATTTAGTTTTCCTAGTTACTAAAGATTTCACACTTAGTCTTCAACAAGCAGTTATCTGGAAGGTCTTCAAGACCATCTTCTTTAATTCTCTCTTTGATCATGTCCATAATTCCATCTCTGAAGAAAATCTCAGACAAAACTCTTCCATAAGGAATGTAGGACTTTGTGAGATTTCTGGACTCTGAGATGGTTTTCCAGAGACAGTTGAAGATAGTTTGTGGAAGGTTTATCTGAAAATCATTCATTAATAAATAAATGAATTCATGGTCATGAAATCTAAGAATGTCTTGACTTTCTCCTCTAGGAAGAAAATTGGACAACATGAGCTTGTACCAAGCTTTGGGATTGGGTAGACGATTTTCAGGATTGAAAGGACTGTATCCTAAAGTCCGGTCATGAAGGGATGCAAAAATTTTAGAGGCAAAGAATTTGTTTTTGTCAAAATCAATAGGAATTCCAACATCCTCACACCCAGTTGCAAGAGTGACTGAGAACAGGTTGATGATGATTGGGACTTCAAACACAAAGGAGGTGATGCACTTGCTTTCAAGATCAAGATCAGCATGTTTCCAGAAATATTTGACAAGATTTACGTAGATAGGCTTTTCTAGCATCATGGAGTATCTAGTCCATTGTTGAGTGTAATGCACATCTGCTAGACTGCAGGCAATGCAACTCGAGAAAGGAGGGGTATTGATTACAAATTGTTTTTCAGAAATGATTTCAAGAAGATCTTGGTTACCAAGAAAGGTGAGTGGAGGCATGACGATGGACAATAGGGTTTTGACTCTTATGACTTTATAAAGAGAATTTTGAATATGAGGTTGTTTGATAGGAAGACGCGATTTTATACACGTAAATGGGTAGGATAAGTTGTACCTAGTCTAGGAAAATCATAGATTTGTACCAAAGGATTTAATAAGATTTTAGAATAGATTATGTTGTCAGAGATATGGTATAGTTTCCAAAGATTTGCAATTATGATTGAGATTACTTTTGAGTGCACGCATAGTAAAGAAGTTTTCTTGTAAGACGGAAATATTTCAGATCATTTATTTCTTCCTACCGAACCAGATTCATGCATTTAAGTATTTAAGATAGAGAAGATCATACCTTACATAGTCTGAAATTTCTATTTTCATATCTTACATTCAATTCTGACTCAGGACTTCTGATCATCATGTCTGCTTCTGCTTCCTTCAGAGTGACCTGTTGGGTTCTTGGATTCTTCAAAGTTTGCTTCCATTCTGATTTCTGAAGAGTATGAGTATTTTCTGAATTCTGATACTAGTTTGAGAACTAGAATCAATTGATCCTATCCCTTTTCATGTTCAGACAAACTTATCTGATTCTTGAGAATGACCAATCAGAACCTCTAATATATTTCCATAAAGCCTTTTTAGAAGGTCATTAAGTTCAAGGCTATAACATGAATCGTTGAAAGATTATGACATCACATAATATCTTCTGCCTTGTTTCTTCAAATTTGATCTCACAATGATGGTCTAACTTGATTGAGAATAGTCCTCAGTATATCTACTTCTGACGATAATGTTAACTGATTTCTTTATTCAGAATCATGTCAGCAACTGGAATCCTTTAGATTTTAGGTAGAAAGCTTAAGTGTTAGGATTAGCATCTTCTGATTATGGACTATGAAAGTTCTAAGAAGCTTATCAGATAGAGACTTGTTGAATCTATCAAAATCTTCTTCCTGGATATTCTTTCAGTTTCCTGCATAGCTTTCAAGAAAACAATATTCAGTTCTTCATTGAATCTTTTAAACTTTGATCATCCAGGATTCAGATGCTGAGTCATTTCTAAGAGTTTGAATTCTTCAGATTTCTGACTACAACAGACTATATTCTGAAATTCAAAATCATAGACCAACAATCTTTCTTCTTTATATGAAGAGATTCTGAATGAGCTTTAACTGAGAAATTCAAGGGTGGATCTAATCTATTTATTGAAAACATCTCAGGAGCTCATAAAGAGTTATTCTTCAGCAAACAATACTTCTTGTTTTCTGATGATTCACTTTTGAGCAAATACGTGGTTCATCCACATGTATCTTCCAAGGTGAGCATTCAACAGATACTACTTCTATTCTGATGAGTCCATCTTAGCAGCTGATTCTTCAATCTTCAACAAAGCTTTAAGTGAGAAAGGTTTAGTTGTTTGACAACTGCAAAACTTCCAGAATCAGTGATTTGCTCAAGTACTCAGATTGATTACAATTTTGTACACAGTCATCTCCTGAACTGTTACAAACATTGTAAGTGGATTTAAATCTCACCCAGAGTATTTCTACGCACCTCATCTGGATCTTTTTCTGACACTATTAAGTGTTTGATATCCATTAATAATAGAATCGGCGCTCTGATACCAATTGAAGGTGCGAGAAAGACACAAGAAATGGGGGGTTTGAATTGTGTATTTACTCTTTTGACAACTTTTCACTTCTTGTCGGTAAAGCACTTAGGGTAATATCAGAGTTTGTTGAGAGACTCTGACTGGCGAAGTTACATTCAGACTTGCTATGCATGAAGCATGAGAACTAATGAGAGTCTGAACATAAACTACATTTCTCAGAACTTGCAGTGCGGAAGCTTATCAGAGTTAAGCTGCAAGGTTCTGACTTTGCTTATGTAGGGTTTTGATACTCAATATAGAAAGGTAAATGAAGACATTAAGCATAAGAGTAAAGAATACACGATATATCCTGGTTCACCACAAAGGCTAATCCAGTCCACCCTCCTCAGGTGATTTCGCCTTGAACACAAAGACTTAATCCAATATAATCATTCTTGATTACACATGCACGGGCAACAGCCGGTGACTAACAGCATGCACAACCGCAATGTGACTAACCCACAATGACTTATGCCATTGTCATCTCAAGTACCTAGATCATCACATGATCCCTTGAGGCATCTCTCTTAGTGAACCGTTCAGGGATCCAATCAGGATATAACGTTCACTGGACGAATCACAATGAGTTCCATTATGGATCCCACAAGAGTCTGATCAACATATGATCCTCTTTGAGATATGACTATCATTGACCCTATTTCAGGCTTTACCACAATGACATCTCGCCATTGTCTTCTCGAGTCTCCAGTCACACTGACCACTCAAGGAATCCTAATTCTCCAAGAATTAGTTCAACAGGAGATTACAAAGATGCTTCTTAACAAGTAGATTACTCCTAAGTTTAAGTACAAGGAACACACAAGTGTTCGAGCAAGATATGAACAACAGCTCCTTGCTATCTTAAGAAACTACATAGATGTATGAGGATTTGACAATTGTTGACATCTTGTAGATCTTCTTCTTCTTCGTCTTCTGGGATGAGCAAGCTTTGAGCAATAACTCCTTGCTTCAAATCTTCAATGTAGCACTGACGAGAAGGTGGTTGATGACTTGACTGATTTTCAATGTTGTCTTCTTCATCAACAACTTTTGTTTCAAGTTGTTGTTGTAGTGTTGATTTGATCTTTAAGCTTCAACAACAATGGCCATGTGTAAATTGATGACAACTTTGGATATTCTAAGTGTTACAACGAGAACTCATCGTTGTTTCTATCTTCACGCAATGACTTGATCAATTCATCTTTGGTGGAATGAATTAATTATTCAAAAGCGAAGACTCTTTCCTTTAAATAGCCCAGTAGAAATATAACCGTTTGAAATACCGTTGGCTGTTGGAAAAGAGACGTTGTGTAATAACTAGCTGTACTGACACATCTCCTTTTTGCAGTGGGAGAAGTGATGGAATATATCTTTCTTGGGTAGTGTGTACAGTCGTTCACAACGGTAACATTTGACTTCCAAACTTCAGAGGCTTCTGATGGTAAATTTGATGAAGCATGAGTAGAGTCTTCTTAACAGGATATCTGATACGTCAAGTGTTCAGTCATTTGAAGAAGTCCATTAGGAATCAGTCTTCAGAACTTCAGCACTTGTCTTTAAGAACATTATCCTTTACTTCTTCAAGTCTTCCGAAACTTCAGAGCTTGTCCATTATGAATATGTCTTCAGAGTCTTCAGCACTTGATCTTCAGAACCTTAATCTTCAGAACACATAAGTCTTCAGAGTCTTTCTACACTTGGTCTTTTGAGCCTTCCGCCTTCAGAACTTCAAATCATGAGAGTCTTCAGCACTTCGGTTCTCCAGAGGATTATCTTCTTCAGAAGCTTCGCAATCTTCAGAATCTCGACCACTTTCAGAGAGCATCCACAAGAGCATTGCATCAGCAATATCGGCATCCTTGTATCTGACTGATCACGATCAGATACATAAGCTTTCTTGCTTCTTGCGACTTGTGTCACACATAGTAACTTCGCATATTATCAATTACGCTCATCCGACTGGTGCTTGTTGGATCTGATATCTTCTATAATTATGATTTGCACACAACACACGTTAGAACATAAAATGGTTCTTTCACAAATACGTATTGTTATCATCAAAACATAGATGGACTTGTAGAGACAACTCTTGCTCTCACAATCTCCCCCTTTTTGATGATGACAAAACCAAGTATTTTGATTGAAACATTTTATACAAGGTAATCACCAAACAAAACATATTCAGAGTCTGGAACAACAGCTCCCCCTGAATGTGTTATCCTCAAAGTTTTATCTGTGATCATCTAGAATCTTATATGATCCAAAGACATACAGGATAACAACTTGAGTTTCCAGAACGAAGAATAGAAAAGGACTACTTCTCTATCTTGTCTTTTAAGAAAACAGAGAGTCTTCAGTATTTGGACTAGTTCATCAGAACTTCCATCTTCAGATCTTCAGAACTCAGTTCCTTTGTAGTCGTATCAGAGCTTGTAATCTTCAGAGACTTCTGAAGCATTTCTACTTTTCAGCAGATTCATTTAAGCACAAACAGATCAGTTCTTATCTGATAACATAGCCTTGCTATTTATCAGAGACAGACACTGTCTTTTATGAAACTCCCCCTAAGTTTCAGACTTTGTGAAGATTTTAGATTTTGCAATTGGATCTTCAGGGTAGTCTCCCCCTAATTTTTATAAGTCAGATATTGGGATCTTCAGAAGCATAATTCAGGATGGTAAGATTTTAAACACCAATGTAGATCATGACTTTTTCAGAGTTTGACTTTTGAACACAGGTCTTCATCTCAGAACCTTGTTACAGTCACAACTCAGTGTTTCATTAAGGCTTGATTTTTTATCAGATACCGAATAAAGGTTTAATTTTTGTGATCAATCAACGCTTGATTCTGAATCTGGTACTCATGATTTAATTTTATTCTGATACCACGTGATGTGCTGAGTCTTATACCAGAGTATGTTGAGTATGATATCAAGTGAAGGAATTCTTCTCATACCACTTGAAGGGTACTTCCTTAGTGTGCTGAAATTGATACCAATGAAGGTATTTTGACAATAATTCACAGCTTTGCTTTGATTGATGAGTCTGATATTATAATCTTTGTGTACTAAGTCTGATTACCAATTGTTGATTTAGTCTGATACCAAATCGTTTTCATTTTAATTGGTTCCTGGTCAACATCAGAACTACTTCTTCTTGGATCTTCAATCCAGATCTTCAGACAACTCTTTGACTTCTGATTTACACAGTTCTTCTGAGTAAGCATCTCGAAATGTATACTTTGTCTTGACTGCTTTCAGAGTTTTCCTTCTTCTTCTGATTCCTGGACAACTTTCAGCTTCTGAACCAAGTTAGACAGAAATCACGATAAACTTTGACTTTCAGACAGTTCTCAACTTCTGAACAGTACTGGGTAGATCTGATTCTGAACACATATTCATGAAGTGTACAACTTCTATCATATGACCGATAATTCATAACAGAGTTCTGCTTTCTTAACCTGTACCTGTTCTTAGAATGCCTAGTGAACTTGTTTAGAGTTCCTCGAATAACATCAAACAACAAACGTTAGTAGTAACGCATTTTATATGATTGATTACTTGTTTGAGTTGCATTATTTCTATTTATTTCTTCTTCTTTCCCATTTAAAATCTTTCTATTTATTTCTTCTTCTTCCCCAATCAAAATCATTATATTTCTCCCCCCTTTTTGACATCATCAAAAAGTGCTAGAGCATATGAGCATTTAAGCATATAATTCCTTTTTCCAATCAACATCATATATATTTCTTCCTCAGTTAAGCATTAAGTATACTGGATATGATAAAGAACATAGAACCAGCATTTGAGCAGTTAAGAACAATCCAAGTCATTTAGTGATAACCATCTTTAACCATAGCATATTCATTTGAAGGACAATTAGATGGAATCATCTGATTACCGATTTAAGGTTTTAGATCATCTGTAGAGATTAATTATAGCATCTTCATTTATGAACAACTAGATTGAAGCATCAACACAAAATAGTTTTAAGATGCAGAGCATAGGTTGAGCTTAATCTTGAAAAGTTCAGGATAATCAAAACATAGATATTTCAAACATAGATTCCTAATGAGAAATGATTTAAGCAAACATAGACTTAATAAAATTGGGTTTTAATGGGTCCTTATGAGTTAGACTAGAGTGAGCCTAAAGATGATGAAGAAGATGAGAGAAGGCTTTCAGAATCATCTGTTCTTGAGACATGCAACGTTGCTTCTACTTGAGAAAATGGCAGTCTCTTGTGCTTTACAATCTCTTCTGAGATCTATTCATGGAACTCAGTCCAGACATCTCTTACTTCCATGGAGTTCACACAAGAACTGGAGGCATCTACTAAGCTTTGGATTCTTGATATAGCATTATCCTTAAAGGATGCATCATTGATAGTCTTTGATTCTAACGATCATTGTTAGATTATGGTAATGTTTTAAATGTTTTTTTTTATTTAAGCAATGTAAGCATCTCAGAGAATAATAAAAATTTTATGGATTTAATACTGATATGATTATAGATGATAAATCAGAAAGTAGCATTCATTCATTGATTAAAATAATGTAGAACCATTAGCACAAAACTACACAAATGATTTGAGATACACTAAGGTTTAAAGCTTAATCATCAAAATCTTCCACTTCATCGATTCTTTCACATCTAGTTTCAGATGGCGTAGGTCCTGGTCTGAGCCTGCTTATTAATCCCCAGGCTTTTTCTTTCAAGATAATTTCAGATATTATTCTTCCATAAGGAATGTGAAAGGACCTCTTGTTTCTCGAGACTCTGATGGAGTGTCTCATGTGATTAAAAATGGTCTTGGGTAGGTTTATTGTAACATGATGAGTTAGGAGAAAAATGAAGATTTGGTCATCATGAGTCAGTGTGCCCCCTATAGTCCAGCGAGGACGAAGATTGGTCAGAGAGAATTTGAACCAGGTTTTTGGAGAAGGAAGGAGCTTCTCAGGGTTATTTGGTTCATAAGGACTTGAATCATCAAACAGGATTCTGCACCTTTCTACCAGTCTTAAGTCAGACTGAAAGTTATCAATCATGACTCCGTCTGAGATACAGCCAGTGCATTTCTCTATCGAGGAGACAGAGATTGCGATGGGGTGATAGTAGACCTCAGACCAGATGGTGTTTCCATCGTTGCTGACCTTAGCAAAATTCCATAACTCTTTAACAAGGTCAGGAAAGATAGGACCATTTAATAGAGAGTAATAACACTGCCAGGACTGAGCCTGCATGCTTCTTATTATCTCTAAGCCATCGTTTCAGAGACGAGCAAGGTTGGGTCTTTTCTCAGGAATGACCTCTAAGTTTTCTTTTCTTCCTAAGAAGGTTGGACAGTTTCTTTGGGAATTCATCATCTTGTTACAATAAGAGTTTTGAGATAGTGACGAACTAGATTTTGAGGATGACTTAGTGTGAAGAATAATCCTATTATTTATAGGTGAATGAGAGTAAGGAGTATAATGACTAAATTGGTACACAAGGATTTGGGTTTACCATTTCCTAGGTGGTCATGATTACTTAGGGTATGCTAAAAGGCGTGAATGTGTGGGAAAAGAAAACGAAGCAGTTACTAATTTACTTTGAGAAGAATTAATGTGTTAACAACAGCTCTGCCGTGAGTGGCCACTGGGGCTGCTATATTAATGATGACGGTTTCTTGAGCCACTAAAATATCTTCCAAGAACTTTCAATAAATAATATCAATTAGTGCTTTGTCGAATATTTTATAATTTTTAGAATTAAGGATTTAATAATAAAAAATGATTCATAGGTACAGTTCATTAATCTTTAAATAACTCAGGGCAAACTGACACTATTGAAACAACTTAGAACAACTGCGATTTCAAACATACACTCCGCATACATAGTTAAAACACAGATAGATTTAGTTTTCCTAGTTACTAAAGATTTCACACTTAGTCTTCAACAAGCAGTTATCTGGAAGGTCTTCAAGACCATCTTCTTTAATTCTCTCTTTGATCATGTCCATAATTCCATCTCTGAAGAAAATCTCAGACAAAACTCTTCCATAAGGAATGTAGGACTTTGTGAGATTTCTGGACTCTGAGATGGTTTTCCAGAGACAGTTGAAGATAGTTTGTGGAAGGTTTATCTGAAAATCATTCATTAATAAATAAATGAATTCATGGTCATGAAATCTAAGAATGTCTTGACTTTCTCCTCTAGGAAGAAAATTGGACAACATGAGCTTGTACCAAGCTTTGGGATTGGGTAGACGATTTTCAGGATTGAAAGGACTGTATCCTAAAGTCCGGACATGAAGGGATGCAAAAATTTTAGAGGCAAAGAATTTGTTTTTGTCAAAATCAATAGGAATTCCAACATCCTCACACCCAGTTGCAAGAGTGACTGAGAACAGGTTGATGATGATTGGGACTTCAAACACAAAGGAGGTGATGCACTTGCTTTCAAGATCAAGATCAACATGTTTCCAGAAATATTTGACAAGATTTACGTAGATAGGCTTTTCTAGCATCATGGAGTATCTAGTCCATTGTTGAGTGTAATGCACATCTGCTAGACTGCAGGCAATGCAACTCGAGAAAGGAGGGGTATTGATTACAAATTGTTTTTCAGAAATGATTTCAAGAAGATCTTGGTTACCAAGAAAGGTGAGTGGAGGCATGACGATGGACAATAGGGTTTTGACTCTTATGACTTTATAAAGAGAATTTTGAATATGAGGTTGTTTGATAGGAAGACGCGATTTTATACACGTAAATGGGTAGGATAAGTTGTACCTAGTCTAGGAAAATCATAGATTTGTACCAAAGGATTTAATAAGATTTTAGAATAGATTATGTTGTCAGAGATATGGTATAGTTTCCAAAGATTTGCAATTATGATTGAGATTACTTTTGAGTGCACGCATAGTAAAGAAGTTTTCTTGTAAGACGGAAATATTTCAGATCATTTATTTCTTCCTACCGAACCAGATTCATGCATTTAAGTATTTAAGATAGAGAAGATCATACCTTACATAGTCTGAAATTTCTATTTTCATATCTTACATTCAATTCTGACTCAGGACTTCTGATCATCATGTCTGCTTCTGCTTCCTTCAGAGTGACCTGTTGGGTTCTTGGATTCTTCAAAGTTTGCTTCCATTCTGATTTCTGAAGAGTATGAGTATTTTCTGAATTCTGATACTAGTTTGAGAACTAGAATCAATTGATCCTATCCCTTTTCATGTTCAGACAAACTTATCTGATTCTTGAGAATGACCAATCAGAACCTCTAATATATTTCCATAAAGCCTTTTTAGAAGGTCATTAAGTTCAAGGCTATAACATGAATCGTTGAAAGATTATGACATCACATAATATCTTCTGCCTTGTTTCTTCAAATTTGATCTCACAATGATGGTCTAACTTGATTGAGAATAGTCCTCAGTATATCTACTTCTGACGATAATGTTAACTGATTTCTTTATTCAGAATCATGTCAGCAACTGGAATCCTTTAGATTTTAGGTAGAAAGCTTAAGTGTTAGGATTAGCATCTTCTGATTATGGACTATGAAAGTTCTAAGAAGCTTATCAGATAGAGACTTGTTGAATCTATCAAAATCTTCTTCCTGAATATTCTTTCAGTTTCCTGCATAGCTTTCAAGAAAACAATATTCAGTTCTTCATTGAATCTTTTAAACTTTGATCATCCAGGATTCAGATGCTGAGTCATTTCTAAGAGTTTGAATTCTTCAGATTTCTGACTACAACAGACTATATTCTGAAATTCAAAATCATAGACCAACAATCTTTCTTCTTTATATGAAGAGATTCTGAATGAGCTTTAACTGAGAAATTCAAGGGTGGATCTAATCTATTTATTGAAAACATCTCAGGAGCTCATAAAGAGTTATTCTTCAGCAAACAATACTTCTTGTTTTCTGATGATTCACTTTTGAGCAAATACGTGGTTCATCCACATGTATCTTCCAAGGTGAGCATTCAACAGATACTACTTCTATTCTGATGAGTCCATCTTAGCAGCTGATTCTTCAATCTTCAACAAAGCTTTAAGTGAGAAAGGTTTAGTTGTTTGACAACTGCAAAACTTCCAAAATCAGTGATTTGCTCAAGTACTCAGATTGATTACAATTTTGTACACAATCATCTTCTGAACTGTTACAAACATTGTAAGTGGATTTAAATCTCACCCAGAGTATTTCTACGCACCTCATCTGGATCTTTTTCTGACACTATTAAGTGTTTGATATCCATTAATAATAGAATCGGCGCTCTGATACCAATTGAAGGTGCGAGAAAGACACAAGAAATGGGGGGTTTGAATTGTGTATTTACTCTTTTGACAACTTTTCACTTCTTGTCGGTAAAGCACTTAGGGTAATATCAGAGTTTGTTGAGAGACTCTGACTGGCGAAGTTACATTCAGACTTGCTATGCATGAAGCATGAGAACTAACGAGAGTCTGAACATAAACTACATTTCTCAGAACTTGCAGTGCGGAAGCTTATCAGAGTTAAGCTGCAAGGTTCTGACTTTGCTTATGTAGGGTTTTGATACTCAATATAGAAAGGTAAATGAAGACATTAAGCATAAGAGTAAAGAATACACGATATATCCTGGTTCACCACAAAGGCTAATCCAGTCCACCCTCCTCAGGTGATTTTGCCTTGAACACAAAGACTTAATCCAATATAATCATTCTTGATTACACATGCACGGGCAACAGCCGGTGACTAACAGCATGCACAACCGCAATGTGACTAACCCACAATGACTTATGCCATTGTCATCTCAAGTACCTAGATCATCACATGATCCCTTGAGGCATCTCTCTTAGTGAACCGTTCAGGGATCCAATCAGGATATAACGTTCACTGGACGAATCACAATGAGTTCCATTATGGATCCCACAAGAGTCTGATCAACATATGATCCTCTTTGAGATATGACTATCATTGACCCTATTTCAGGCTTTACCACAATGACATCTCGCCATTGTCTTCTCGAGTCTCCAGTCACACTGACCACTCAAGGAATCCTAATTCTCCAAGAATTAGTTCAACAGGAGATTACAAAGATGCTTCTTAACAAGTAGATTACTCCTAAGTTTAAGTACAAGGAACACACAAGTGTTCGAGCAAGATATGAACAACAGCTCCTTGCTATCTTAAGAAACTACATAGATGTATGAGGATTTGACAATTGTTGACATCTTGTAGATCTTCTTCTTCTTCGTCTTCTGGGATGAGCAAGCTTTGAGCAATAACTCCTTGCTTCAAATCTTCAATGTAGCACTGACGAGAAGGTGGTTGATGACTTGACTGATTTTCAATGTTGTCTTCTTCATCAACAACTTTTGTTTCAAGTTGTTGTTGTAGTGTTGATTTGATCTTTAAGCTTCAACAACAATGGCCATGTGTAAATTGATGACAGCTTTGGATATTCTAAGTGTTACAACGAGAACTCATCGTTGTTTCTATCTTCACGCAATGACTTGATCAATTCATCTTTGGTGGAATGAATTAATTATTCAAAAGCGAAGACTCTTTCCTTTAAATAGCCCAGTAGAAATATAACCGTTTGAAATACCGTTGGCTGTTGGAAAAGAGACGTTGTGTAATAACTAGCTGTACTGACACATCTCCTTTTTGCAGTGGGAGAAGTGATGGAATATATCTTTCTTGGGTAGTGTGTACAGTCGTTCACAACGGTAACATTTGACTTCCAAACTTCAGAGGCTTCTGATGGTAAATTTGATGAAGCATGAGTAGAGTCTTCTTAACAGGATATCTGATACGTCAAGTGTTCAGTCATTTGAAGAAGTCCATTAGGAATCAGTCTTCAGAACTTCAGCACTTGTCTTTAAGAACATTATCCTTTACTTCTTCAAGTCTTCCGAAACTTCAGAGCTTGTCCATTATGAATATGTCTTCAGAGTCTTCAGCACTTGATCTTCAGAACCTTAATCTTCAGAACACATAAGTCTTCAGAGTCTTTCTACACTTGGTCTTTTGAGCCTTCCGCCTTCAGAACTTCAAATCATGAGAGTCTTCAGCACTTCGGTTCTCCAGAGGATTATCTTCTTCAGAAGCTTCGCAATCTTCAGAATCTCGACCACTTTCAGAGAGCATCCACAAGAGCATTGCATCAGCAATATCGGCATCCTTGTATCTGACTGATCACGATCAGATACATAAGCTTTCTTGCTTCTTGCGACTTGTGTCACACATAGTAACTTCGCATATTATCAATTACGCTCATCCGACTGGTGCTTGTTGGATCTGATATCTTCTATAATTATGATTTGCACACAACACACGTTAGAACATAAAATGGTTCTTTCACAAATACGTATTGTTATCATCAAAACATAGATGGACTTGTAGAGACAACTCTTGCTCTCACAATGGCCATTAGAAATCGGTGGCTGGACATAGGGTTACTACATGTTTGGTGCACATAAGTATATAGAATTTAATATCTCATTGTGCTTTTGTACATTCATCGGATACTTACTTTTTGAATTCCTCACTTATTTTTTGAATTTTGTTTAACCATTTAGGTACATTCATTGTGTTTGTATAGAATTAAATAAATCATATATTTATGGATTCTTGGATTCAGTTGGTATTCGATATACAAATAATTCTGCAAAAAAGATTGAAGAATACATAACATCACAATTAGATGGAAAATAAGACTGTTACTTAACACTATTTATCCATGAGTGAGTAGTTTTAAACATGTGGTTTCTCTATTATATATTGTTAGTTTCCCTGTTTAAGCAAATACTAGTTATATATGTTAGAACAAGAGTGGTTCTACAACTGCCCTTAAGTTTTGATGATAACTGCACATGTTATCTCACAGAATAACTCGGTACTTTATGGTTTCTGTCTAGTGTGTAACTTTTGCTAAATAGGATATGAATCTGATTTAAAGGCGTGTGACGTCATCATATCGTTATCTAAACACTCTAGAAAAAAACATATTGTGTGTACAAGATTTAAAGTCAATATTCATGAATGCTTTTCAATGTAACTGTTCTGAAGAATGTTTGTACCAAAGCTTCTGATTATAACTTTGTAAGTAAGTTTTGAAAGCTTTCTTAGAGGTATGCTTCTATTGCCACTATTCTGAAGTTTCTGAAGACAAGGTTCTGTTGAACGAAGTTCTCAAGATTCTAAAGAGATCATTTCGAAAGATCAATCTTTAAAGTTTCTGAAGACAAGGTTTTGTTGAACAAAGTTCTGAAGATTATAAAGACATCATTTCTAAAGATCAAGCTCTGAAGTTTCTGAAGACAAGGTTCTGTTAAACGAAGTTCTAAAGATTCTAAAGACATCATTTCTAATGATCAAGCTCTGAAGTTTCTGAAGACAAGGTTCTGTTTAACGAAGTTTTGAAGATTCTAAAGACATCATTTCTAAATATCAAGCTCTGAAGTTTCTGAAGACAAGGTTCTGTTAAACGAAGTTCTGAAGATTCTAAAGACATTATTTCTAAAGATCAAGCTCTTCTAAAGACAAAGTTCTGTTGAACAAATTCTGAAGACTCTTAAGACAAATGTGTGCTCAACAAAGTTCTGAAGATTCTAAAGACGAGGTTCTGCTGAAAAGTTATGAAGTTTCTGAAGACACCACTTCTAAAGACCAAGTGCTGAAGACTCTTAAGTTAGTTATGCTGAACGAATATATGAGATTCTGAAGAATTAGGTTCTGAAGTTACAAGTATTGATCTCTCTACATGCTTCATCAAATACACATTTGAAGCCTCTAAAGTTAGAAGACAGAAGAAAGGTTTGCGTGTTTCAATGAATATAATAGTACAAAGTAGTTTGTGACCTCTACCCAAATTAGGTGGCGCAAGGACAACTTTTTGTATTATGATGTGACCATTCCTGTAAGTAAACGTTGGGATATTACAGTTGGAATGTGTTTCCCATTATACCCTCTAACGGATCTATTCTCAAGCTCTATATATTAAAGATCTGAATGCTTGAAGAAAAGAAGCTAGAAAGCTGCTACTCATAAGTTGCCGAAGCAAATGCTGTTGTTGTAGCTGCTACGAGCCAAGTAAAAATACTAAATGCCGAAGTGCAAAATGCTGCAAAAGCAGAAGAGAAAATCAAGAAAGAGTAACTAGAATAAGAAGTTAAAGAGCAGAAGAATACACGAAAGTATGTGTGCAAGGAGGAAGCAAGCACTAAGTTATAAGCTCAAGAAAAAAATGCTCAATGCTCAACAAATTAGAGCGCTACTATACAAGAGATGAGAGAAGCATTAAAAGAAGATTTTAAGCTCACAAAACTTATGCTGATACGATGCAAATATTTATGAGATTATTCTCAAGATAGTTTTGTAAATTAGCAAGGATTTGTTGCTCATATCTTGCTAGAAACACTTTTGTGTTATTGTACTTCAATTGTGTCACCTGCTTGTTTAAAAGCAATTCATGTACACACCTTTGTAAACACTTTTCAAAGTGTAGATTCCTCAAGTGACTAAGTCATTAGTCTGGATACTTGAGAGGGCTAAGTTGTTTTCTAACACTTAGAGGTTGTAATTTTTCTAGATTATTGTATTAAGTCCTTGTCTAAGGAGAAATCACCTTGGTGGGTGGACTGGAGTAACTTTGTTAACAATGAACCAGGATAAAAATAATTGTGTCAATTTATTTTTATTGTCTTGTTGGCATTGATATTGAAATTCCACAAAAGATATCATAGTTAGTGAAACCCAATTCAAACCCCCCTTTCTTGTGTTTCTCACCCCTTTAATATATGCTTGTGTTCATTCAATGAACATTTTTAATTGATCATCATGTCTCTTCGGACGAATATGATAACTACATTGTGTGCCTTACACCATCCACTTGAATCTAAAATGAAACAAATTATTATTAGGTAACTTTATGTTTATGAGACTTTTAATAATATTTTCTTTGACTTTGTAATTAGTTTAGCGTGTAATATTTATAAATCATTTTCAATATACAGGGTTGTGGATCGACACTATATTATGAACAATTCTATAAAAAAAATTCACATTTTGTACGCCCAATGTAAGTGGATTACTTGTGATATATATATATATATATATATATATATATATATATATATATATATATATATATATATATATATATATATATTAATTAATTATTGAGATATTAGAGATAATCCAAGTTGTATTATATGGCACAAGCCCAAAGTTAATTAGAGTTTAAGGTTTGATATTTAGTTTGTTATTTTAGTGTATATAAAAATAGACACTTTGTAATTTAGTTTTATTCATTCAATAATATCAATCCTTGTTTCTTTATTTTCTCTCTCTTTCTCTCCTCACTAAAAGTGCCTCACACACTAACAAATTGGTATCTAAAGCTCTGGTTAGATTCTTGATCGTGTTTTCAAGAATCACACGTCAGAGATCGTGTTTTTGGGATAATAAAGATGAATGGTAATAGAAATTTACCAGACTCCCTTCCAACCCTTGACGGCAAGAATTGGCTCCGATGGAGAAACCAGATGCAATCTCTATTTGATTTTCATGATACCCTAGAAGTGGTTACGAATGGCGATCCTGCGCTTGGTGAAGATGCAACCGACGTACAGAGAACCGCCCACAAGGAGGCCAAGAAGAAGGATTGCAAGGCGGCGTTCTACATCCAATCGACGGTTGATACGGCTAATTTCGACAGAATCGCTCATGCTGAATCGACGAAGGGGGCATGGGACATTCTTGTCAAGTACTATGAAGGAGGCGAGAAAGTTAAGGTTGTCAAGTTACAAACTTTGCGACGACAATATGAATTATTGTCAATGGGAGAAGATGAAAAGATTGCAGGCTATGTGTCGAAGGTGCAAAAACTCATCCATATCATGAAGGGTTGTAGTGAAACCCTAAATGATAAGATGATAGTTGAGAAGGTAATGCGTACGTTGACCTCTCACTTTGTCACGTTATCGTAGCTATTCAAGAATCCAACAATCTTGAAACCTTAAAATTGGAATATTTGGTTGGTTCATTGGAAGCGCATGAGATTAGGATTGTCGAAAGGAAATGAGTTCAAGACTCGATACAAGCACTACAGGCTCAATCGTGGAAGAAGAATGATGGTTCTAACAAGTTCAAAGGCAAAATCGACAAGACTCGGGGCAAGAAGTCTTGGTCGAATCATCACAAGAATAAGATCGATGATAGAACTTTTGAATCCTCAAAAAGAGAAGAAGGAAATTCCTATCAGAAAGACAAAGTAGAGAAAAAAGGCGTGCGGTGCTATTAATGTGAAAAGTGGGGTCACTTGGCCAAACATTGTTGGTACAGTAAAGACAAGGGTTCGACAAAAGACAAGGACAAAGGAGAAAAATTTTCACGTCAAGATTTAGATGATTAAGATGATATGGTGGTTATGGCTACAGTTGCAGATGACCCTGTCGAATCCAAGATCTGGTTCCTCAACTCAGGCTGCTCGAATCACATGACTGGTCGAAACGTATGGTTAGTAGATTTTGACGAGTCGAAGAAGACAAAGGTCAAACTTGCTAATAATAGCTTGTTGCAAGCAGAAGGTACTGGCAACATAGTTATTCAAAGGAGTAATGGAGCAAAAGCCTTGATCAAAGATGTACTCTATGTCCCTGGAATGAAGTGTAATCTGCTAAGTGTTGAATAACTCGTCAAAAAGGGGTTTTCAGTGGTTATAAAAGATGGAGCCTTATAACTTTTTGACATCCAGAATAACTTGGTCTTGAAATCTCCTTTGTCGAAGAATAGAACATTTAAGACCATGATCAGTTCGACTGAGGTACAATGTCTGAAAATAGTTGTCGACCACAAGAACAGTTGGTTGTGGCAACTGAGGTTTGGCCATCTGAACTTTAGGTCACTAAATCAACTGATCACTCAAGATATGGTAACTAGTATACCAAGTCTTGAGATTCCCGACAAACTCTGTGAAGGTTGTCTAGTCGGAAAACAGTCCAAAAAGTCTTTCGTTTCGACTATGCCAATGAGATCATCCTACATACTCGAAGTTGTACATTTAGATGTATGTGGTCCTTTTGAAGAGCATACCATTGGTGGAAATAAGTATTTCGTCTCATTTGTCCATGAGTACAGTCAAAAGCTCTGGATCTATGTGATCAAACGAAAGGATGAAGTATTTGAAATCTTTAAGAGATTTAAGATACTTGTTGAAAACCGGGGTGAAAAGAAAATTAAAGTTCTGCAAACAGATAGAGGTGGCGAATACACATCCAAGATATTTGAAGATTTCTGTGCAGAATATGGTATTGATCATGAGATAATTGGTCCTTATACTCCTCAACATAATGGAATAGAAGAAAGAAGAAACATGACCATATTAGACATGGCAAGATGCATGCTGAAGCAGAAGAATTTGCCAAAATCCTTATGGGGCAAAGCTATTTCGAATACTGTTTATATTCTGAACATGTGCCCTACCCAGAAGCTGAAGAACAAGGTTCCTGAAGAAGTGTGGAGTGGAAAACGACCATCAGTGAGTCATCTGAAGGTTTTTGGCTCCATTTGCTACAAGCATATTCTTGATGATAGGAGAAAGAAACTTGATGATAAAAGTGAACATATGATTCTGGTAGGATATCATAAGACTGGAGCATATAGGCTGTTCAATCCAATTAATTAGAAGATTGTGATGAGTCGAGACGTTGTGATTGATGAAAATTCTGCCTGGGATTGGAATTCTAGTAATGCAATTGACAAGCCACTGATGAGCTATGATTTCAACGAAGCAAATAATGATGTCAAAGTCGAAGACATTGTTGATACTCTAGTTGGAGAAGAAGTTGAAGCAGTTGCTGACACTCTCGACATAGTCGAAGTCGAAGAGGATATGGCTGGCACAAGTCAGAGACCTCAACGAACTAGAGCTCGTCCAGCAAGACTTCAAGACTATGAAGTGGTTGGTGATGATGAAGTCACAATAGATGGGGAACTAGTTCATTTTGGTTTACTTGCAGGTGCCGAACCAATCAATTATAGCGAAGCCTTCAAAGATAAACAATGGAAGTCTGCTATGGTTGAAGAGTTACAAGCAATAGAAAGAAATAACACATGGGAGTTGGTCGAATTGCCAGCTCATACAAAAGCTATCGAAGTAAAATGGGTGTTCAAGTTGAAGCACAATGCTGATGGGTCGATAACAAGGTATAAGGCGAGATTGGTAGCTCAAGGATTTCTCTAAAGAGCAGGACTCGACTACTCTAAAGTATTTGCACCTTTCGCAAGATTGAAAATTGTTCGACTAGTGATGGGCTTGGCATGCAAGCAAGGCTGGTCAACATTTCACTTAGATGTAAAATTGGCATTTTTGAATGGACCTTTAGATGAAGAGGTGTAGGTCACACAACCTCGTGGGTTTGTGATTCAGGATGAAGCAAGTAAAGTATACAAGTTGCACAAAGCGCTCTATGGTCTCAAGCAGACACCTAGGTCATGGAACAAGAAGATCGACTCATGCTTGGTTGAATTGGGATTCTTAAAATGAAAATATGAGTATGGTATCTATGTTCAGGTTGTGGCACAAGATACAACAATAATTTACTTATATGTCGATGACTTGCTAGTAACTGGAAATAGCTTGAAGAACTTGTCGAAGTTCAAAGAGCTGATGAAGAAGGAATTTGAAATGTCGGATCTGGGAAAGTTGTCATACTTCCTAGGCATGGAATTTTAAATATCGAAGCAAGGCATTGTGCTATATCAAAGAAAGTATGTCAAAGAGATACTCAAGAGATTCAGAATGGATGATTCAACTCCTGCATCTTCGCCTATCGAACCAAATTTAAAGTTGGAGAAGCATGGAGAGGAAGACAAAGCAGATGCAACTTTGTTCAAACAGATTGTCAGATCTCTAAGATATGTGTGCAACAGTCGACCTGATATATGTTTCTCAGTCGGATTAGTGAGCATATACATGAGTAAACCAAGGGTGTCACACATGAAGGTTGCAAGAAGAATCCTGAGATACTTAAAACGATAGACAAATTATGGAATTTTATTTCGACGAGACTCTGAAAGAAAAGAAGTTATGGTTACTTGTTATTCAGATGCTGACTGGTGCGGAGATAAGGAAGATCGAAGAAGCACTACGGGATATTTCTTTCAAGTATTTGGTGCCCCAATTTCATGGTGCTCGAGAAAGTAAATTGTGGTGGCATTGTCATCGTGTGAGGCTGAATATATAGAAGGAACATATGCTCTATTTCAAGCAATTTGGATCAGATCTGTGCTTGAAGAAATGGAGGTTGAAGTGAAGAAACCTCTGGTACTGCAAATCGACAACAAGTCAGCCATTAATCTGGCGAAGAATCCAATTTTGCATGGAAGAAATAAACACATCGAAGCTAGGTTTCACTTCTTAAGGGAGAAGTTTAATAGAGGTGAACTTGAAGTAAGACATTGCTCAAGTGAAACACAATTCACCGACATTTTCACCAAAGGATTAAAGATCGACAGGTTCCTAACTTTGAGAAAGAAATTAGAAATAGTTCAGATCGACAATGATTAGTGTGTTTCGACAACTTGGATTATAGGGGGTATGTTGAGATATTAGATATAATCCAAGCTGTATTATGTGGCACAAGCCCAAAGCTAATTAGGGTTCAGGGTTTGTTATTTAGTTTGTTATTTTAGTGTATATAAAAATAGACACTTTGTAATTCAATTTTATTCATTCAATAATATCAACCCTTGTTTCTTTATTTTCTCTCTATTTCTCTCCTCACTAAAAGTGTCTCACGCACTAATATATATATATATATATATATATATATATATATATATATATATATATATATATATATATATATATATATATATATATATATATATATAGACACACACACAAATGCATGTGAAATTATATATATTTTTGAAATGTTTAAATTTGTAGACGAGGAGACAAGAAGAAGGATACAAGTGTGAGTATTGTGTCATGAAACACATGTTAAACATTATATCAACCAACATTGTAGATTCTTGAGATCAGATATATGTTATGTCATGAAATGTTTACAATAACACGTTTTTAGCTTAAGTTTGCTATTATATTTAAAATCAAGTGATATTCAATTTTTTCATTTTTTATTGTAGACGTTTAAAGACAAGACACCTTTCTCCCCTGATGACTTAAACAACATCTGTAAACGTTGAGTTTTTATTTTCAATACGCTACTTGAAAAGGGTGCTAATGTATGACTTTGGATTTAATGTTGTAAATATATGATTTTGGCTTAATTTGATGATTATAATATATGAAAATGGTATATACATATTTGTTTGTAAATAATATTCTCTCTCTCTCAAGGTCTTGAGAGTGTGCTCCTCTCAAGGTCTCAGGTTCGAATCCTACTAGGTGCAATCAACCCTTGTGTGAGTCAGTCCATACGGAGCTTTGCTCCGGCTTTAAACAGGGCCCCCGCTAGTGGACGGTGGGATTGGTCCCTCTTGGATTAGTCGATCGCAAGGCCGGATACCAAGATTTCCAAAAAAAACAATACTCTCTCTCTCTCTCTCTCTCTCTCTCTCTTTCTCTCTCTCTCTCTCTCTCTCTCTCTCTCTCTCTCTCTCTCTCTATCTATCTATCTATCTATCTATCTATCTATCTATCTATCTATATATATATATATATATATATATATATATATATATATTCAAGGACAAAATGTTTCTTCAAATGGAACTTATTAAAGATAAATGGACTATAATTTTAAAAGTATTTATAATTAAAATAGTATTTACACTTCTATACAAATTAATCTTTCAAAAGTTTAGTAGGACTCAAAAGAGAACAATGTGGCTGTCTAAATCAAAATGAATTGGATTAAAAATTCAAAAAACGTTGAACATTGACCAATTGACTAGAATAATGCTTGGCGCACTTGATTAAGTGCTGGACCAGCTTATAAGAATCGATTCCTAGTAGAAATCCATAGTTCAGATTGTAGTGGTGACGACTATTTAATACCACAATTGAAGATTCCTAGTTCACCACTATATAAATCATTGAAGCCACTCCTTTAGTAGCAACCTCAATTTTCTCTAGAGTGTGACACAATACACGCTTGCACAAAGCAACTAAAAAAAATCACTTTGAAAATGACTTCCCCAAACAAGCTTATCCTAGCTATGTTTCTCATTTTCACAACATGGATTCTTCCACATGTAATATCTACTAGGGTCCTTCAACCCTTGTCATCACATACACATGAGAAATGGATGACACAATTTGGAAAATCTTACAAAGATGCTGAAGAGAAGGAAAAACGTTTTCAAATATTCAAGAACAATGTAGAGTTCATTGAATATTTTAATGCTGCTGGGGACAAACCTTTCAACCTTAGTATCAACCATTTTGCAGACCTAACTAGTGAAGAGTTTAAGGCTTCACTTAATGGTAAGAAGAAGTTGCATGATAAGAAGGAATCATCGTTGTTCCGGTATCATAATGTAACTTCTGTTCCTGATAGCATGGATTGGAGAAAAAGAGGTGCTGTTACTCCAATCAAAGATCAAGGAACTTGTGGTATGTATAATAAACCAAACATGCCTCTTCTCATAAAAAATAATAATCATATATTTGTTAGCAGAAACGCATGGCCGGCTTTGAAGAAGTGCAAAATGGATTATGACACAGGACATCAAATTTTCCACGAATAAAAATTGTGGTTAAATAGAACTCATAATATATTTATTACGTTTAAATCATAACTATATTTGTTAAGATTGAACCGTGACTAATCCATATAGGAGTTTTTGAAAGACGATCCTCAAACTCTACGAATTTTATTTTAAAGTCATAAGATATAACATTAACTAATACATTTCCACAACTAGATGTTGCGAGTGAGATATGACTAAATGTATATTGTTACTTTTTTTTTTCTTTTTCATGATAACTTAACTTAAATTTTATGTTTGTTTTTTGTTCTGATTATTTTTGTTACATGAAATTGTGAAAATAGGTAGTTGTTGGGCATTTTCAGCTGTGGCTGCAATGGAGAGTATGCATCAAATAACAACAGGTGAGTTAGTGTCACTATCAGAGCAAGAACTAGTAGATTGTGTTAGAGGTAAACACACAGCCGGATGCGATGGTGGTTACATGGAAGATGCATTCGAGTTCATTGCGGAAAAAGGAGGAATAGCAAGTGAAGCATATTACCCTTACAAAGAAAAGGATGAGAGTTGTAAGGTTAAGAACGAAACACATGCAGCAGAGATTAAAGGTTACGAGAAGGTTCCTTCAAAAAGCGAAAAGGAACTTCTTAAAGCGGTTGCGAATCAGCCGGTATCAGTTTATGTTGATTCAGGAAGTTCTACTTTTCAATTTTATGCTGGTGGAATTTATACAGGAAAATGTGGAACTGATGTAGATCATGCTGTTGTTGTGGTTGGTTATGGTGTTTCACATGATGGTACTAAGTATTGGTTGATGAAAAATTCATGGGGAACTGAATGGGGTGAGAAAGGGTACATGAGGTTGAAACGTGACACAGGTTCTAAGAAAGGTTTATGTGGGATTGCTATAAGTCCTTCTTATCCAGTTACTTAATTTACAAGGGTTGCTAAATTGCATGATAAAAGATATATATGCATCTAAATAAAATATGTTGTAGTTTGTACTTGGGTTGTGTTTGCACGTGTGTACGTAGGTTGTGTTTCTTTTCAACCATATATAATGAAATAAGCTATATTGTATTTGGGTGTTTTATTTGGTTTTATAGATTAATATATTGGACAAACATGAGGGAGGCTTGATTCCCAAAGGCATATCTTGTATGTTTATTTGGAAGATACTTTTTGTCCTCATTCTTCACATTTGTCTATAAGTCTAATATCGATTGTATAGGAGATTTTTGGTGACTTAGAAAGTAGGAAAGCAACTAAATTTTTTAGGTTAACTAAATAGTTGGGTGGCTCTTATATACTTAGTAATGAGTTAGAAGTAGAGAGGTTGATGAGTAAAGAAAAGAAGAGATCGAAAACAAAAGTCTACTCGAGTATTTTGGAGTTATTTGTGATGTTGATCTGTGTCGCGATGCGAAAAATATCCGGGCGTAACGAACGCTCAAATAATAACAGAGTCACCACTGAAGTTTATTTATTCCAAAAGGAAAGAAAAAATGTCGATAAAATCCTTAAAGAAAAAAGAAAATGGTAGTCGCAACCAAATTCGGGTTCGGGAGTCGATTATGCAAGGGAGAGGTATTAACACCACTCACATTCGTTGTACTTAACAAGAACCATTTAGTTAGTTTTGAGAATAAGAGTGTTAGTTTTTGTTATTATTTTCTTCTAGTTATTAAAGGTTTGAAAAGAAAAAAACATGACTAAAAATAAGGTATTTATTAGGGTGCTTGACAAGACTACAAGTCTTGCTCCTACGAATCCTCAGGTGCGATGAAGAATTTAAAGTTACGTAGTTCTTGGTAGAAAACCATGTATGTGTTGGTTGATTTTAGTGAACGATGTTTAGGCCGCATTCTAGCAGTTAAACATTGCTTGTATGGTCGTGCATGAGAGGCTTAAGTGTTTATTTCTATCGCGGTAAATTGAATCTTGTTTGATCACATTATAGCAGTTAAACGTTGCTTGTATGCTCGTGCATGGGAGGCTTAACCGTTTGTTTGTATCACGGTAGAATGGATAAAAGATTGTTCGTTTATGAAAAGTTTTACGGTCGCACTAAGGCGAAAAAATGAGTTTGATTGGTTGAGTTTGTATTTGGGTGGGTGAAAAGTTATTTGAACAACAAGCTAATTACGGTTAGCATTCAAATAGTTTGAAAAATGAGAGGATATTACGTCCAAACTAATCATTTTTCATTCAAATTATTTATGAAATTTGTGAGGAGAATTCAGTCGTAAGTCTTTAACGGAAGACAACTATTCGAACAATAAGCTAATTACGACTAGTATTCAAATACTTGGGGAAAAGAGAGAGTATTACGTGCAAACCAATCCTTTTTTGTTCATTAAAGAAAGAACTAGATTCATTTAATTATTGTGTTTTAAACAAAACATGAGTATCCGAACCATACGCTAATTACGACCATCATCCAAATAATTGGGGACTAGGATGGATAATTATGTCCAACTAATCCTTTTTCATCTGATAATTATGAAAAAGATTTTGAAATATTTTTGATTAATCAGAAAATAACTTGATGTTGATCAAACATTTGATTTGCATTCTTATGAAATGATTTGATTATGAAATAGTTTTCAATGTGATGAAGGATGGTTTGATTTTGAAAAAGAACTTGATGTTGATCAAGCATCTTTGATTTTATTTTTGAAAGGTTGATTTTAATTGCTTTTGATTTTATTAACAATTATTAATTAAACAATTAAATAATGAGTAAAACTAAAAAAAAATAAAAACTAAAATAAAAGGGAGGGGGTGCATCCAATACAAGGGAAGTGAATAAATAAAAAAGGTGCAAAAGCAAAAAAAAAGGTGCAACGCCCCTAGGCCCAAGGTTCAGGGCCCATGCTTACTCAACACACACCACACGGGGTGTGTGGAGCAAAGAGGCGTGTTGCTCAGCAAAAAAAGAACCATGACCCAAAAGAGGCCCACTTAGTCAAGATGAAAAAAAAAGCAAGATGAGATGGATGGTGGGGATCAAATTCGGGTCTCATCAGACCATTAGATTAGATCTAACGGATCCCAAGGCTAGGGCTCATGGTAAGTCCATGGGGAACTCCTCACATGATCTTACTCACATTCTAAACCAACGCCCAATCATGGGCTGATATGTAGCCACCCAAAGAAGAAGAAAAAACAAAATAAAAACAAGGGGAGATTGATCCAACGATTAGAAAGAAAACTAGAAAATTTCTTCTCATTCCCCCTTCAAACGCAAATGCAGCAAGCTTTCTCTCCACCATTCCAAATCGTGAATTCAGAATTTCACATGGATTCGAATGAGTGAATATACAAACAACATCACAGAAATGTCATGAACATAAAACAATACTCAACACTCACTAATCAACAATCAAATTTGCGCAAATAGAGGTTCCCGAATAGAATTATAAGAGTTTTGATTTGGCCAAATGTTGTTATTTTAGGTGAAAATATTAATTGAATCATGCTTAGAATGATGTTGTGAATCGATTTGTGTATTTGTTTGTCTAAATTAGGTTAGAATTAATATTTTCAAATTGCTGTTCATGAGTGCACATGAACATCCCTGAGCACATAAACCCTAAATCTCCAAATAGCTTCAATCCAACAAGTTTTTGTACAATTAAGTGAGGGATAATGTAGGTGGAGTGTGAAGAATCATGATAGTGCAAAGAAAATAGCAAACAAAAGATATTAGAGGCTACTTGGATGTGTCATACCCCAAAATTTAACCACTAAGATTTCCCATCATTGTGCAAATCATCATCACAATATGGATGAACCATCAGTCTCCCCAAAGATAAGTGAGCACTCACTACAATCAAACTTAGGGTTTCAAGCCCTCTCTGAGCCTTAGACAAAGGATCAATCAAGGAATGACATGATCTTCAACTTGTATAAACCTCTCAAACATTCCCAATGGATCAAGAGGACTCCCACAGCAAGAATCAAGCACAAGGTTGCAGCTTTTTGAGTGGATTAAGCCTCAAGGTCACCAGTGTCACCAAAATTAGGGTTTGGTCTACCAGGGCCTCCAGATGGAATTTTTCCTCTGGGCATGAGCCAATGCTTCAAAGCATAACCTAATATACTCCATGGAACCTTATGAACCCAATCATCTAGTCAATTTTGCCTCAGGGGATGCATTTATCAAAAATCAAGAATTAGGGTTTCTTGACCTAATTCACCACTAATTTGACTTTTGGGACAAAATATGAGCCAGGATCTTAAAGGAGGATTTGAGGGTCTCTAATAAACTACATTGATTCATTTGCAACAATGGATTGAGCCAAGAAGCTTGAGCAACAAGTTTCAAATTCATCAGAACCACAATTAGGGTTTCGCGAGAAAAGTCAACTGTGCCTTTGCCTTTTGACCAGGACATGCTCCCAAACCCTAGGACATGATTCAATACACCCTTTAACACCTATGAAATTAATCCATCAAGTTTGATTTAGGTCAAAGACTTGATTTCATAGAGGATCGCACAGTTTGGAATTCATCGGACAAAAAGTCAACTGTGCACAAAAGTCAACTTTGACTTTTAGAGATTTTTCACAATTATGGTTTTTTAACCCTAAAGTGATGTTAATGTGTGATTGGAATCATCATTCATCAAGAAAAATCAAGAAAAGTGGGATAACTTGTAAAAGGGGTAACCATAAAAACTTAGAAATTTTTCTAAGTTATGGAACAAAGTGGCTAGGGTACCAACTTTGGAGGATCATAACTCCTAAACCACAAGGCCATTTTCCCTCATCCAAAGCTGGATTTGTAGCTCTCATTACCCTCTACAAAAGCTTCAACTACACCTCATTCCAATTCATCATGGATTTTGAGCTATGGAATGATCAAAATGGCTGAAAACATGAAATGCCACTTTTTCCAACACTTAGTGAAATTTTCACTAAGTCAGAATCTGCCTTCACTTTTCTCCAAATGTGGGGGGATTTTTCACTTGGATCCAAAAAGTATCAAAACCAATTATGATCAAACAGTTGTTGTATCATATAAGGGCTTTCCAAAATGGCCAAGAACTCCATCAAATTCCACTTGAGTCATGAGATATGACAATGGCAACATGCCTTGCTGAAAACTGCCAAAGCAAGGCAGATTTTGGAGTTTTGCTAGATTTGTCCAAATTTTGCAAAGGGCAAGCAACTCTATCCATCTGAACACCTCAAGGGGGGACCAAGGAGGAACCAACTCTGATCCCAAGCCTCCCAAGTCTTTGGAACCAAAAATAGCATGCCAAACCTAGAAATCCCTAAAAGAGGGACAAGACTCCAATTTTGGATTGGAGCATTCAATGCATACACCAAGGTGGCATAGACTGAGCCATTGCCAACTGAATTCAGTCAAGACTTATCCAAGACCAAGGGAACCAGTAGCTTGTGCCCTAACCTCTAGTCAATGGCTAGAGGAGAATTGGATTGTCATTGCTCAACATTGGCCAAACCTATGCAGCAGTTACCATTCACTGTTCTTTTCAAAATAAACTTGCTCTACTATAAATAGAGCTCATTTGTGATCAGTTTGAGTACACCAAATCCATCAAAAAGATGCTTTCCTCAAAATCACTTTCTCACTTCCAAATTTGCCTTCCAAAGCAAATCACTATTGGGTTTTGAGTTTGAGAGCAATTCCAATCAAACCAATCACACACACACCTCATAAACATCATGTAGAAGTGATCCAAACACTCACATCACATCTGGAACACCAAAATCACAAAATCACCAGCCAACTTCTCAAGCCTTTGACAGATTTGCAGTTGAGGTGCCAAATCAAGTTCCAGCTCAAATCAATCCACTTCAAGCATCCAGACACACTCCATAGCATCTAGGGAAGCTGTCCATATCCTTGGAACCAAGCTGTAACACATCTAACACAAAACACGATCACCAGCTACAAGAGGTAAGCATGAGCTCTTCTAACTCTATGATCCATGCAATTTTTGCTGCACAATAATTTGGCCATATGTTCATAATCATGCATGGAGTGTTTTCCCTCAATCAATTGCATTGTTTGAATCGTGTGTGGAATTTCTGAACCTTCATGCAAATTTTAGGGTTCTTGAGGTTTCTCTCTGATTTCTTATTCCATGTTTAAAATAAATGAAATTAAAGACCATAGACATGATCGGGAGGTTGAAACGAGTAGATTGATATGTAGATTGCATGATATAATCAAGTATTCAATGAGATTGGATAGAAAACGCAAATCTGCAGAAACAGAGGAAGGGCGCGTGTTCTTGCCATGTTCTTGGCGCCCTTTTTCAAATATTTGAATATTTGAATTTTGTGATTTTATTTAATTGATCCAAAAATTAATTTCTCTCTGAGTTTTAATGATTTTGAGTTGATTCTTTTTTTAATAATTCACAAAAATATTAAAATATTTTATTTTACCAAAAAATCCCAAAAATATTATTTATGTCATATAATTGATATTTTTGCAAAGATTTAATGTTTTAATTGTTTTTGACATTTAAAATATTTTTTCCTTCTTGATTTTGCAAGTTTTAATGACTTCTAATCATTTTGTAGGTCAAAACTTGATTTTTGAAACATTAATCCAAGATCACAATTTGTTTTTCACATGCTTAACAATTTTGATCATTTTAATTGAATTTTTATTCAATGAAAATATATTTTGAAAACAAATTAGGGTTTTGATCAATTCAACCCTCATCAAACTCTTTCAAACTCTTTGGGCCTCTAATAGAGTGTAAGACCCAATCCTTTGTAAATACCAAATATTTTGGGCCTCAAATGTTGTATAAGTCCCGTTGTATTTCAAAAGTTCGGCGCGACTATCGCCCGTTTAAAAAAAACCTTTTGGGCATCTCCTCGAGCTATAAGACCCATTCAAAACTCTTTGGGCCTCTAATAGAGTGTAAGACCCAATCCCCTTTTAACCTAAACAATTTTGGGCCTCAGATATTGTATAAGTCCCTCTACGTTAAAAGAAAATCTCGGTGCGATCGCCAGATCAAAAATCAAACCCTTGGGCCTCTCCTTGAGCTGTAAGCCCCACCACTTGTATAAAAGTAAATCTTTGGGCCACTTGTGAGAGTGTAAGACCCATCCCTTTGTACAGAAACCCTTTCCGGGTCTCAGTCACTTGTATAAGTCCCACTATACAAACAACAGTGCAATCACTAATAAAACCTTGGGCCTCTCCTTGAGCTGTAAGCCCCAACAATCTTTTCAAAGCACTTTCTCCTTTGATTTTGAATATAATATTGTTATCAAAGCTTTCTTTGTTGAACAAACTAACCAAACAGCATGGAAGCTCTACAACCGAGTAAGTGTTTACCCGCTTTCTTTATCCGCTTTCATATATATATATATATATATATATATATATATATATATATAACTGTATTATGGGACTGCTCACTATAAGTCTCCTTTCACAAACTTTTATATACTTGTCAAATACTCTTTGAGTAATACTAGTATAGTTATTTAGAGTTTTCCCCGGCAACTACGTCTAGCACTAGGTAAAACCCTGTTGGTCACTCTTAAATACAGTCAAAACTAGATCCTCATAGGATTACCAAACACAGTCTTCCCTCCTCTTGGGGTTAAACAATATGGAGATGTGAAAGGCAGCATTCTCGGTGAACCCTTTCTCAGACTGTCACCCTTAGAAGTTGTCAAAGAGACTTTACTCCCCAGAGATGATCTTTTCTTCGTGAATGGCATCTCTTGAGTTTCTTCCAAATTCTCGGACTTTCCTGGCTTGATCTATTCTTTGTGAATGGCATGTCTTGAACTTCTCGGGGTTTGGGGACCCACGGGCTTCTTAAAAGCACCCTTAAAAATTGTCAAAGAGACTCTATTCCCCAGAGATGATCTTTTCTCTGTGAATGGCGTCTCTTGAGTTTCTTCCAAATTCCCGAACTTTCCTGGCTTGATCTATTCTCTGTGAATGACATGTCTTAAATTTCTCGGGGGTTTGGGGACCCACAGGCTTCTTAAAAGCATCCCCGCCTCCTCTTGGTCGTTGTACAAGGACCCTTCGGCTTCTTAAAAGCTCTCATGCCTTCTCTTGAGCTTAATACAAGGACCCTGACGACCTCTTAAAGGTATAAGACAGAACTTAGTCATCCTTTGCTAGAGCAGTCTTTCTAGTGTCAAAACTCCGGCCATCTGAGGGTTGATACTCATCCCTTAACACCCGTGCCTCGTCTTGGGCATTTTTCAAAAAGATGAAACCCGTAGACTTGGACAGTCTCAATACCCTTTGGGATTTCCCATTTCCTTAAAGAACAGGAAATAACCCTGATCCTCCGATCAATCCCTGAGCACAACATTACCCATATAAGAACTGATTTTCTCTTTATCCAACCTACTGGACCTGTCACTCAACTGAAACAGTCACCAACACAATAGCCTCCTCTTGAACTTTGTACAATGATTCTCCCCAGTGGAGCTAACCTTTTCGGACTCTCTCGTTGAGTCACTTCACCTTTAGCCTCCATCTCGGGCATCGTACGAGATACAAAAACACTCTCTTATTGAGTATAAAAGACTCTCTTGTTGAGTCACACCTTTCAGCCTCCATCTCGGGCTTTGTACGAGGTACAAAGACTCTCTTGTTGAGTCAAGCACCTTTAGCCTCCATCTTGGGCTTCGTATAGGACACATACTAAAAAACACTCTCTTGTTGAGTATAAAAGACTCTCTTGTTGAGTCAAACACTTTCAGCCTCCATCTCGGGCTTCGTACAAGATAAAAATCACTCTCTTGTTAAGTATAAAAGATTCTCTTGTTGATTCAATCACTTTTAGCCTTCGTCTTGGGCTTCGTACAAGACACATACAACAACACTCTCTTGTTGAGTCAACCCTTTTAGCCTCCGTCTCGGGCTTCGTACAAGACACATAAAAACGCCCTCTTGTTGGGCCAATAGTGTAACGCCCTGAATTAAATTAATTAAGGGTTTTATTATTTGAATTTGTCGAAGTTAGAAATTTGTCGGTACTATTCTAAGAGGAGAAATTGGAGTATTATGTTGTTTGAGTCGTTCGGTGGATAGTCGAGTAATTAGTCGGTTTAATCGGAGAAATAATATTAGAAATAATATTATTATAATGGACTATTATTTAATTAAATTGGATTTGGTTGTTGTGTGATAAATAGCAATAAGGAGGTATGAATAGTGAGCCCAATGGATTCATTAGATTAATTAATATTGTTATGATGAAATAAGGGTTTGTAAAGAAAAAAAGAAAAGAACATAAGTGGCTGTAAGAAAAGAAGAAAAGGAAGTTACAGAAAACAGAACGAGGGTTTGGAAGCAACGGTTGGAGAGGAGAGTTGCGATTGCGAGAGTTGCCGTCAAAATTGCAGTTTCGACCGGAAACTCGAGCCGCCTACAATTCAAGGTAAGGGTGGGGTTCAAATTTTATAACCGGGTATATGATAATTGATACGTGGAATTGGGATTTGTATGATTTTCTGCTGTGAATGTGTTGATTTTATGATGAATTGTTCTGATTTTATGTGTTGAACTGTGTTGTCGAATTGTTCTGATTCTGTGAAATGATTGTTTTGTGATATGTTTGAATGGTTGATTTTGTGAACCGATATTCGGTGAAGAACATGAAGGATTTTAGATCAAAATATTACACTGTTGAAAAAACTAATACTGAGAGTGAGAGTGAATTATTGTTGGTTGCTTTTAAAAAAAATAAAAAATTATATAAAGGGGTGGCGCTATGTGTCAATTAAGGGATGGCGCAAACCACCCTGTGTCTCTATTAAATGGTGGCGCAAGCCTCCTTGTTTCTGTATCAAATAGTGACGCAAGCCACATGTTAGGGAAGTGGCGCAAGCCACATGTTGATGGAGGTGGCGCAAGCCACCATGTTGCAAGGTGGGGGTGGCGCCGGCCATGCTTTTTATGGGTGGGGGTGGGGGGGGGCACTTAGTTTCTTTTTTTTAATTGGTACAGGTACACTTATATTGTAGTATAGGCATGATTAATCAATTAAGTAGTATATACATGATTAGTAGAAGTAATTTAATGGGTGATGAGTAGCAGGAAAATAATAGTTGTTCAGAATAATGAAAATATATTGGTAACAGTAAACGGAAAATAATATAGCCTAAAGTTAATAGAAAATGGCAGTAGAAGCATGAATTAGCAGGTATTATTTTAGTAACAGAAGTAGTATTAATCAGTTGGAAATTAATTGGCAGTAGTGAGCAAACATAAACATAGCAGAAATTGTAACATGACAAGTAGCAGTGATGAATTAGTAGGATAAGGCAGTTATTAGTGACTTTAGCAGAAGATTAATTAACCGATCTTAGTAGAATTGTCCGTAACAATTACGGATCGCGGTGGTATGTTTTGTTGATGTTGAATTATTGTTGTTAACATGTCGTTGTTGATAAGTCGTTGTTGATGTGTTGTATTGTTATTAGGTTGCTGTCGAAGTGTTGTTGTTGCGTTGTTATTGTTGAGTTGCCGTTGAAATGTAGTCGTTATGTCGTCGTTGAAATGTTGATACCAAGTTGTAGGCCTAGGGCCAGTGTTGAAATTCCTGCGAAGTTGTTGTTGAATTGATATTAAGGTGTAGGCCGGTGGCCAAAGTTGAATTGTTGTTAAGTTGCAGTTGTGTTGTTGTTGTGTTGTTGTTGAATACGTTGATGTTGTGGTTGTTGTTGCATGCATAGCATAGCATACCAAGTTGCCCTGGATTGGCAAAATTATTAAGTTGGTCTGGACTGGCAAAAAGTTAAAGTTGAAGGCTTATGCCTTGTTGATGCCCGACAAACTGGCACTTTCTAAGTTAAGAGTTCTGCTCCGTTTCTAAGTTAAGAGTTCTGCTCCGTTTCTAAGTTGGGAGTTCTGCTCCGTTTCTAAGTTGGGAGTTCTGCTCCAATGGTACCACATGCATACGTATAGTTGAGTCGCATTTTGTGTTGCATTGCTTATGTTGGTAAAGTTGATGCTATATTATGTTGATAAAGTTGATGCTATATTATGTTGATAAAGTTGTGTAGTATTATGTTGATAAAGTTGATGCTATATTACGTTGATAAAGTTGTGTAGTATTATGCTGATAAAGTTGTTGTTGAGTTATTGATGATTGTTGTTTGTTGATGTTGTAAAGTAGTGAAATTGTATGATTCTAGTCTAATGTATTGATTATCATACTCTTGTTTATATTATTCGATATCTCACCCCTTCTGTTTGAATGTTACCCCTATGTTGGTAACGTGCAGGTTAGCAGAGATGAAGGTCGTTTATCTTCATTATTTGAGTCGGTGATGTCGCTCTGATACGTAGCACTCGGGGGGGTTAATGCATGTTTTCGTTTAGTTGTTGGATTTTCATCATGTTGCTGAATTTCAAGTTGTTTCCGTTAAGGATATATTATTTTAAGTTGTTTTGATGTCAAACACGAGTTAAACTATTTTAAGGTTGCAATTATGAATTCGTTGAGTAGTAATAAAGATGTTTTATTTTATAGAATAAATAAAGTTGTCATTTTGCCACCTGATGTTTGAGTGTTATGTATCTATGATTAAATGCGATAAGTGTCGTTGTGTTTAAGTTGAAAATGTGGCACCCTATTTGGAATGTTGAATTTTGAAACTCTGATTTATGAATTTCCGCCGGGTAGAAATGGGTTGTTACATAAGTGGTATCAGAGCAGGTCGTTCTGTCCGGCCAAGTTGTCCAATGTCGTTTATCCCTTAGTACGCGACAAGTGTGTGGAACACTGTCGGTACTTGTTTGTTCTCCTAATCGATGGTATGCAGGAGTTGGTTTGAAACAAGTGGGGGGAAGTTTACTTCTCAGAGATGGTTGTAGTATGTGAAGTTGAATCAAGGTGATATTGATTGCAGGAGTGCAAGTGTTGTCAGAACTGTGTTGTTGCGAGTCGACGAGAGTATGGACTCACGATTTTATCTGTCGGTCCAGTTGAGACATTTGAAGGAGGACGAGTCAGTATGATTGATGTTTGCTTCTCGGAGAAGAAAGGGCAATGTGAAGAATAGTGATATGCAAGTGGAGTATACCTGGAGTGAAGTTGGATGATTTTCAGAGTTGGGTGAAAACCAAGGGTAGTTGGAAGAGTTTGGAAGCAAGAGGAAGAGGTAGAACTCATGTTCACCAATTTCGGTTTTTATTTTCGTATTTATGGAACAACCTTCAGTATAAGAGGCATAACTTTCTACTCGTAACTCCGATGAAAGCGATTATGGACTTTTCGGAAAGTTTACGAAATTCCCTATAGTTTGAATATAAATTGTGTCTTCGGCATGTTTTTGAAGAGGGAGAAAAACGCGTTTGAATATTTGGGTCTGGTGTTGACTTTTGGAAAATTCTGCATACTGGATTTCTTGACCAGTCCCATTGCAAGGACGATAACTTTTTACTCGTAATTCAGATTTGAGCGATTCTTGAAGTTCTGGAATCTACACGAAATTCCCTTCATTTTGGAATATAATTTTGTGTCTGGGAGGTCTGTATTGAAGAAGATAATCGTGTTTGAAGTTGGACAATTCTTGCTGGAAATAGTAAGATGAAGTCAAGTATAAAATGTTTAGTAATAAGAAGAAGAGTATCGGAGAAGCACATGGAAGTGCGGCGTATGATAGTTGAGAATGATTAAAGTATAGAAACCCTTGAGGAATGTTAAATAGTAAAGTGGATTGTGTGTTGTTGGCGAGATGTGTCGACAGGAGTCGAAATTTTTTGGAAGTTATATCACCAACCAGATGATGAGATGGTATTGTTGAGATTGTGATTGGAATGATGATTAAGTGTGAACTATACGGATCATGGAAGTTGTGAGATTAAAAAGAGAGACGAAGGATTGGTTAGGGTTGTCAAAAGTTTTGGACTTGGATAAATGTTTCGATTGAAGTGGGCCAATTTGGATTGTACTTGATGTATCAGAAGGATATTCGATAATTAGGTTGTGCAACAAGTGTGTATAAGAATATATGTGTTGGATTTTGTGCGTTCTTGGAAATAAGGAGATTAAGAAAAATGTTTTTGAGCCTTAGAGAAATGGTAGAGCAGTATGCTTAGATAACGTTGAGCACGAGGAGGAAGACACTATTTTAGTTGGATAATGATGATTTATGCCACCATTATGGTTGCCGGCTATCTATTGACAAATGAGGAACTGATCACCCTTAATCTCTTATTGATAGTCGACGAAATCATGTTGGGTGGTGTAGATGTGTCTTGCCAACTAGAATAGTATGCACCGTGAATTATTTGGAGTTGAGCCAAGTGCTTAGGAATTGTTTGAGTTGTCGATGCAGATTCCTATATAGGGAAACGAGGCGGAATTGAGGATGTGAGTATGAGGTTGCGGGTTGATCAATGAGTAGTATGGAAACTCACAGTTGTGTTCGGATGACTTGGATTTTGATTTGTGATGAATCGAGAATCCGATTGACATGAGACTTAAAACATTATAAAGATGACTCAAGGAGGAAGTTAATGGTAATGTAAGACTATGATTTGACCAAGGATGTCGGATCGAGAAGGGTAGTGGCTGGTATGCCTTAAAGTGTATATATGGAAATATGAATGGTATTTTCCATACTTGTTTGGATAAGTTAGAACTGGTGTTCGTTGTGGATGTTCTGATGTTTTATAAAATCAGAAGAAGAGCGCGTAGAGTATTTGAGAGTTGAGTTGCAAGTATTGAAAGAAGTGAAGCTATATACTGAGTTAGCAAGGTGTAGATTATGATTTGTAAAGATGAAGTTGAGTGGTTGTGTTAATTCGGATGAGGGATTTTTGAAGAATTGTGCTGGTGTGAGTAGGACTTGATGAATTAGCTTGTTTGATTGGTTTAGTTAATATGCCATGTTATTGAGGCTAAATCTATGGTTATTGGGTGTTAAGCTCTGTTTGGAAGATGATTTTTTCTTGTTGAGATTGATTGGACACATGTATCCTTATGCTGTGGTAATGTCGTCATGCGTTGAGATGAATTTTGATGATGTGCTAGTACTAGGTAGTGAAGTTGTAGCTTATGTTGATGATAATTGGGAATTCTCGAAAGTATATATCCTATTCGAGATTTGAAATTGGTTGCAGTTGTAATGGTATTGAATATTCGGAGGTATTATTTACGGATCTAAGTTCGAAGTGGTCAGTCATCAAAGTGTAGACTGCCTGTTTGGTTTGAATTTCTGATGAGTTAAGTCGGAAGTCTTTTCTTATGTCTGCTTTGATGGTCGGAAGTTGATGTGAACTTGGTAGATTTGATGGTTGCAATTAATCAGAGTGCGCAGCGAAAGCGCGGTGTAGAGCAATTGGTTCATATGTGAGTAACAACGATGTTGGTGGTTTAATTGCGTTGATGTTGTGTTATGACTTTTGTGCCCTATTCTTGTTGTTGCCTCGTTACCTAGGGTGATGGTTCGAGTGCGAGTAGCTAATTCCTATGATGGAGGATTAGGGAAGTGTTGCCTACGGCGATGGTAACGATCGTGTTGTGTTCTGACCCGTAGTGAACTTGTGTGTTCTTAACTTGGTTATTCTTTGTGTCTTGAGTTAGTCGTTGGGGGCGTTGCGTAAACATTGTTTCGTGTTGTTGTTGTCGTTGATGTGATGTATTGTTGTTTGGTGTTAGATGTGGGGTTGCCTTTTAGGGCAGGGAAGTTGATTTGTTAGCTGAGATAACATAATTGAAGTTGAGGATGGTTGTGTCGGATAGATTTTCGAGGACGAAAATATCCTAAGTGGGGGAGAGTTGTAACGCCCCGAATTTAATTAATTAGTTAATTAAATTAATTAAGGATTTAATTATTTGAAATTGTCGAAGTTGGAAATTTGTCGGTACTATTCTAAGAGGAGAAATTGGAGTATTGTGTTGTTTGAGTCGTTCGGTGGATAGTCGAGTAATTAGTCGGTTTAATCGGAGAAATAATATTATTATAATGGACTATTATTTAATTAAATTGGATTTGGTTGTTGTGTGATAAATAGTAATAAGGAGGTATGAATAGTGAGCCAAATGGATTCATTAGATTAATTAATATTGTTATGATGAAATAAGGGTTTGTAAAGAAAAAAAGAAAAGAACATAAGTGGCTGTAAGAAAAGAAGAAAAGGAAGTTACAGAAAATAGAACGAGGGTTTGGAAGCAACGGTTGGAGAGGAGAGTTGCGATTGCGAGAGTTGCCGTCAAAATTGCAGTTTCGACCGGAAATTCGAGCCGCCTACAATTCAAGGTAAGGGTGGGGTTCGAATTTTATAACCGGGTATATGATAATTGATACGTGGGATTGGGATTTGTATGATTTTTTGCTGTGAATGTGTTGATTTTATGATGAATTGTTCTGATTTTATGTGCTGAACTGTGTTGTCGAATTGTTCTGATTCTGTGAAATGATTGTTTTGTGATATGTTTGAATGGTTGATTTTGTGAACCAATATTCGGTGAAGAACATGAAGAATTTTAGATCAAAATATTACACTGTTGAAAAAACTAATACTGAGAGTGAGAGTGAATTAATGTTGGTTGCTTTTAAAAAAAAAATTATATAAGGGGGTGGCACCCGCCACCCTGTGTGTCAATTAAGGGATGGCGCAAGCCACCCTGTGTCTCTATTAAATAGTGGCGCAAGCCACCTTGTTTCTGTATCAAATAGTGGCGCAAGCCACATGTTAGGGAAGTGGCGCAAGCCACATGTTGATGGAGGTGGCACAAGCCACCATGTTGCAAGGTGGGGGTGGCGCCGGCCATGCTTTTCCTGGGAGTGGGGGGGGGGGGGGGGGGGGCACTTAGTTTTTTTTTTTAAATTGGTATAGGTACACTTATATTATAGTATAGGCATGATTAATCAATTAAGTAGTATATACATGATTAGTAGAAGTAATTTAATGGGTGATGAGTTGCAGGAAAATAATAGTTGTTCAGAATAATGAAAATATATTGGTAATAGTAAACAGAAAATAATATAGCCTAAAGTTAATAGAAAATGGCAGTAGAAGCATGAATTAGCAGGTATTATTTTAGTAACAGAAGTAGTGTTAATAAGTAGGAAATTAATTGGCAGTAGTGAGCAAACATAAACATAGCAGAAATTGTAACATGACAAGTAGCAGTGATGAATTAGTAGGATAAGGCAGTTATTAGTGACTTTAGCAGAAGATTAATTAACCGATCTTAGTAGAATTGTCCAGAACAATTACGGATCATGGTGGTATGTTTTGTTGATGTTGAATTATTGCTGTTAACATGTCGTTGTTGATGTGTTGTATTGTTATTAGGTTGCTGTCGAAGTGTTGTTGTTGCGTTGTTATTGTTGAGTTGCTGTTGAAATGTAGTCGTTATGTTGTCGTTGAAATGTTGATACCAAGTTGTCGGCCTAGAGCCACTGTTGAAATTGCTGCGAAGTTGCTGTTGAATTGATATTAAGTTGTAGGCCGGTGGCCAAAGTTGAATTGTTGTTAAGTTGCAGTTGTGTTGTTGTTGTGTTGTTGTTGAATACGTTGATGCTGTGGTTGTTGTTGCATGCATAGCATAGCATACCAAGTTGGCATGGATTGGCAAAATTATTAAGTTGGCCTGGACTGGCAAAAAGTTAAAGTTGAAGGCTTATGCCTTGTTGATGCCCGACAAACTGGCACTTTCTAAGTTGGGAGTTCTGCTCCGTTTCTAAGTTGGGAGTTCTGCTCCAATGGTACCACATGCATACGCATAGTTGAGTCGCATTTTGTGTTGCATTGCTTATGTTGGTAAAGTTGATGCTGTATTATGTTGATAAAGTTGATGCTATATTATGTTGATAAAGTTGTGTAGTATTATGTTGATAAAGTTGATGCTATATTACGTTGATAAATATGTGTAGTATTATGCTGATAAAGTTGTTGTTGAGTTGTTGATGATTGTTGTTTGTTGATGTTGTAAAGTAGTGAAATTGTATGATTCTAGTCTAATGTATTGATTATCATACTCTTGTTTATATTATTTGATATCTCACCGCTTCTGTTTGAATGTTACCCCTATGTTGGTAACGTGCAAGTTAGCAGAGATGAAGGTCATTTATCTTCATTATTTGAGTCGGTGATGTCGCTCTGATACGTAGCACTCGGGGGGTTAACGCATGTTTTTGTTTAGTTGTTGAATTTTCATCATGTTGTTGAATTTCAAGTTGTTTCCGTTGAGGATTTATTATTTTAAGTTGTTTTGATGTCAAACACGAGTTGAACTATTTTAAGGTTGCAATTATGAATTCGTTGAGTAGTAATAAAGATGTTTTATTTTATAGAATAAATAAAGTTGTCATTTTGCCACCTGATGTTTGAGTGTTATGTATCTATGATTAAATGCGATAAGTGTCGTTGTGTTTAAGTTGAAAATGTGGCACCCTATTTGGAATGTTGAATTTTGAAACTCTGATTTATGAATTTTCGCCGGGTAGAAATGGGGTGTTACAAATAGCCTCCTCTTAGGCTTTGTATAAGGAAACCCTGGTTGAGTCAATAAACCTTTTAGCATCAAAAGTTGTGCCTCGTTCATAGTGTACAAACATCAATAACTCCTTTTCCCCCATCTAATTGCTGTAAGCGGCAAGCCTCTGGATTATTTACATCCACGCCACTGTCCCTCTTTTAGCATGAGAAATTCCTAAGGAAAGATGTCATTGCTCTAAACTGAGTTAAAGTCTTCCCCTTCAGGTTAAAAATTCCCTATAAAGGAAATTATGGTATTGATGGATTCACATATCCCAGTTAAAGTAACTCTCCTTTATAATCAGTCACCCAACAGTTGTGACAAACAGACCAAATACCTCCCTTAGAGATAACAAATTCTCTCTAAAGTCAAAACCCTTTAGCTTCACATCTTGGGCTTCGAACGAGATACAAATAGACCCTTCAGCTTCACATCTTGGGCTTTGAACAAGATACAAACCACCTTTAGCTTCATGTATTGGGCTTTGAACAAGACACCAAAACAACCTTTTTTTCCTCCCATAGAATAGGAGGAACTACGATCGCTCTGATTTCCCTGTTTCGTTAAACGGGAATACGTAGGCATAAGATTGAAAAATCTTAGCGAGCACACTAATCAAAAACCCAAAATCCCGTACCTTCACACATCAATCAAAAAGCATCAGTCCTAAACATCCTATCAATAGCATAGTCCCATCATTTCGTTTTTAGCAAAATAAGCAGAGAGAGGCCCATATCCACATAGCATCTGTAACCTAACAGACCGCTGTTCAAATTCAGTATGCAAGTAGGGTTAGTTGGAGACATCTATTTCCATTCCTTCATCAGCTTCAATAGGATAAAAAATGAATCGACCTGTAGTACCCTAGAGCGACAATGCTTAAGAACCACGCCAAAAATTGCTCGCTACAGAAAAATGGCGCCCACCGTGGGGCCACGAAGGGTTTTGTCCTCTGATCTCTCTGGTTGAAACCCTAAATTCATGTCACTGAAATGGCGACTCTGCTGGGGAGTCATTGTCTGTATAGGATCATAAGACTAGAGGTCTAGGATGATTAAGACAAATATATATACTGCATTTCCTAATTGATATCTGTGTTTATTTTTCTGCTAATGGGAATGTGTGTGATGCTGCATGTGGAAAGATTGAGTATACACCTAAGATAGGTGATGTTAATGCGGGTAATCTTGCTGGGAGTGGATTCCAGTTAAGAGCCCCCGATCGACCATTAAACTCAGTGGAGACTCCCTTTGCAGATACATTGCCTATACGACTCCGGTTGTTTAAAGTAGTGTGGTCGGCTGGGTTATCTAAGAAGCTGAGGTTTTTAGTAGACTTAAGCCATTTTGTAGTGCGAAAGCTATCGAAAATTGTTGTCATGCGATACTACCCTCATCTGAGATCACTCTGGGATACATCAGCTTGCCGGCGATCCGCTTGCTGTTGTTATCCCAGAGGGGTCAATGATTTTGAGGACAGGTACAAAAAATCACCAGTATAAACCTTTGGGGGCGGGGGGGGGGGGGGGGGGGTAGAGCCTTGACTTCATGACACCGACCCTTTGACACCATGTTTTTTCTATGTTTTTGTGTGCTGCATTCATACATTCATTTAAAAAACATTAAAACAAAAAAAATCTTCTCTTCTAGTCTCTCTTTTTCAAATTAAACTAAGAAAATGATTACAAATATCAGAGAGAAAGGAGATTGCGCTAATGGATTTCGGTTGAAGGAAAACTCATAAGTACACCTTCAAGGTTCCAAAGTTGGAGGATTTGAGAGGTTTGGCGAGGATGATCACCAACCTTGAGGCTTTCAGAGCTAAGTATGGGGGACTGCTGTCCCTATTAAGGGTCCATGTAATTGAGGGAATCCTGTCTACGCTCATTCAGTTCTACAATCCGGTCTATCACTGTTTCACATTCCCAGATTATCAGCTTGCACCAACACTAGAGGAGTATTCTCACCTGACCGATCTGCATATCACTGATTAAGCTCCCTTTTCTAGACTGGAAGAAATTCCAAAGGATCAGACCATTGCAAGGGCAATTTATTTGGACGAGTCAGAGGTCAGGACTCACCTGACCACTAAAGGTGGCATACAGGGTTTGCCAGCCCAGTTCTTGATAAAGAAAGCCCTGTACTTTGCTAGTATAGGGAACGTGGCCGCTTTCGAGAGTATCTTTGTTTTGCTCACCTACGGGTTATTTTTGTTTCCCAACATTGATAACTTCGTAGATATCAATGCCATTAAGATTTTCCTGATTGGAAACCCCGTACCGACCTTACTCGCAGATGTGTACCATTCTGTACACTTAAGGAATTTATACAGCGGAGGAATGATCACGTGTTGTGTACCCCTACTATACAAATGGTTCACTTCCCATTTGCCCAAGTCTGCTGCATTTTGGGATCAAAAGAATACTTTACGTTGGTCACAGAGAATCATGTCTCTTACCAACTCTGACATCAATTAGTATAATCGAATCTACGACGGGATCAGGATCATTGACCGTTGTGGAAATTTCCCAAATGTACCCCTTATAGGAACTAAGGGGGGAATCAACTATCATCCAATTCTCGTTCGTCGTCAATTTGGATACCCGATGAGGCACATCCCACGGAATGCTCATCTGGAAGGTCTTTTCTTCAAGGAAGGAGAAAATGACAGGGCACTAAAGACATAAATAGTACACGCTTGGAAACACGTTCATAGGAAAGGAAGAGAGTCTCTAGGAAAACTGGACTGTGTCTCGATGAAGCTTTATCTCCATTGGGTACAAACTAGAGCTCTCAAGCTGAGGATGCCTTACCCTCGTCAGGAAGTTCTTCCATTAAGGGACTCTGCCCTTTATTTCATGTCTGAGACGGAAAAACTTCAAGTTACTCTCAGCAAAGTTCAGCAGGAGAAGAGGTCTTGGAGGAACAAGTACCGTATTCTCAATGTGGAATGCAAGAAAATACAGCAACTGTTAAGAGAAAAAGATGCCCTGATTGAGATTCTAGAGCAACATGCTATAGAGAATCAGGATGACCAAAGGAGTTTGCTCACGCCTTTCACTTGGCAAAGGAATTACAACCCGACAACGGCCCAAGAGCCCCGATCAAAGAAAAGGAAAGCACCAGAACCAGCACCTGAGCTCTCTTCAGAGAGGACTCAGGATCCATTAGTTTAGATTTCCTTTTTTCAGCACTTTGTAATCTACTGTATTTCCATTTCCGTAATCCTTTGAATTCAATAAAATGGGGTTTCCCCACTGTTTGATATTTGCAATCTAATTGTCGAAGTTTACTTTGAATAAACAAAAATAATTAATAATCATTGCATTCATCATTCTCACTTAACACATTCTTCTTACCTACGAATCTCACGTCTGCGTCTCGATTCTAGAGTCAAATTGTCTCATTCGTACAATACTCGGGCCAATCGTCAGAAAAAGATGGATGATCTCGAGGAAGAAAACAGAGAGTTGAGAGAAGAGATCGACACTCTGAAAGAGGATCCGAGAAAGCTTCATAACGACATAGAAGCTCTAGTAGAAGCTTAGATGCAACAACAAAGGACTGTGATCTCAGAGATCACATCAACGCCCATAGTGGAGAAGTATGATCCTAGGTACAAGATGCCGAAATATCGCCCCTGGGGCATGCCACTTAATTATATCCCAGAAGGATATGTTCTGCCGATCAATGAGGATCAGGGAACCGCAGCATGAGCCGTTGGGCCTGAAGGTTACAAACTTCGGGAAAGCGAAGATGCCAGGGGCATGATAGCAACTCCTTAAGGTTACAAACTTCGGGAGGCACCGAGAGTCTCGGCCATAATGACTATACCACCACCCGTTGTACACACTGTCCCGGAAGGACAGATTCCCCAGATACCTTCTGGTGGAAACGACAACATGATCGACAGAATGAATGAGTTCCAGGAACAGTTCCTGGAAATGCAGAAAGAATTGCAAGCCCTTCGCGGTCAGGATCTATTTGGAAAAGATGCCACAGACCTCTGCTTGGTCCCCAATGTGAAAGTTCCGCACAAATTCCAGGTGCCCGACTTTGAAAAATACAAAGGTAATTCTTGCCCTCAGAGTCATTTAGTGATGTACACTCAGCGAACGTCAGCTCAGATAGAAAACCAAGAGCTACTGATTCACTACTTTTAGGATAGTTTAACCGGTTCCGCCTTGAAATGGTACATAGGTTTAAACCGCGCTAAGATCGGCACATTCAGAGATCTTGGCGCTGCTTTCATTCAACAATATAAATACAATTTGGACATGGCACCGGACAGAGATCAACTCAGATCAATGTCACAAAAGGACAAGGAAACCTTTAAGGAGTACGCTCAGAGATGGGGTGAAATTTCCGCCCAGATTTGTCCATCTCTTGAGGAAAAAGAGATGACAAAGATCTTCTTAAAGACCTTAAGCTCATTTTACTACGACAGAATGGTCGCCAGTGCGCCCAGTGACTTCACCGAGATGGTGGGCATGGGAGTTTGTCTTGAGGAAGCCGTCCGAGAGGGACGTTTGGTTAAAGACACTGGATCATCAAGTAGTACAAAGCGATACGGTAGTGCTCTCCCCAAGAAAAAAGAGCAAGATATTTGGAATATCTCTCTCGGAAAGTAAAGGCGACGTTATCAACCAGTAGTGGCGGTAACTCCTACTATCAATCCCGTGCCTGTTCCTACGTATCAACCTCAGGTTGCACAGAGCCAACCTAATCAACAGCAATTTCAGCAAAGGACACAACAGTCTCTTCAGCAGACTCGTCCTCCATACAACAACAACCGTACAACGCGACCACCAGGGTTTGACCCTATACCCATGTTGTACGCCGAATTGTTTCCATTACTACTGGTCAAGGGGCACGTCCAGACTAAGTCTCCTCTTACAGTACCGGAAAATCTTCCTTTTTGGTTCAAAGCGGATCAGACTTGTCCTTACCATCAAGGAGGACTAGGGCATAACATAGAGAACTGTCTCAGTTTCAAATCCGATGTGCAAAAGCTTGTTAGGAGCGGGGTCTTATCTTTCAAAGATACGAATCCGAATGTTCTCACAAACTCGCTGCCCCAACATGAGAAAGCTGCAGTCAATTTGATAGAGGGAGAGTCCAACAACACCTACCAAATTCATGATGTACTTTTGTTAAGGGCCAACTTAGTCAAGATGCATTGTAGACATAGTGGATATGGTCATGTGCCACCTCACAATTATCACCAGTGTGATATCTGCTCTAAAAATAATCAGGGATGTTCTGTGGTGCAATCAGCTCTACAGGAACAATTGGATCTCGGATGGATCCAATAGCATCGAGTTCGTGGAGTCAATATGACCTATACGAATTCCAACATCATTTAGAACCACGACATCCATGCAATGAATGTCAACTTGGTGGCAATGCACTCAAGGCAAAGCCAATATCATAATCTGCCGCGACACGATTACAATTCCTGTCTGACTTGCTCTGTAAACAAACAAGGATGCTCTTCTGTACAAGAGGCCCTCCAACGTCAGATGGATCTTGGATGGATCCAGGACTACCATGATAGGAATCCCTATCAGATCAACATGATTCAAATCTTTGATATTCATCTGATGAATACCAGCTTGGTGGAGTTACATGCCAGGCAGGTCCAACTCGGTTTTCTCACTTCACATAATTATCAGAACTGTAAAGGATGTTGTGAGAGTAACCAAGGGTGTGCTCTCGTCCAGAGAACTTTACAACACTTGTTAAACCACTGTTGGCTTCCAATCTATCTGGACGAAGACACGCAACAAATCAGTGTGCATAACGGAAACCCTACTCGGCGTCAAAGTCAAGATGTTTGATCTATGGAAACCAACCTGGTAAGGTTGCACTGAATTCAAAGCGGGTGTGGCCAGGTGCCACCACACAACTATGAACGTTGTAGAGTCTGTTCGGAAAGTAACTAAGGATGCTACCTTGTGCGAGCAGCTCTTCAGGGTTAGGTGGATCGTAGAGAGATTCGCCCATGTCCGGGTTCCGAACCAATCAACTGGACGCCGGACTACTTCGCTGATCAGATCAGAGACGTGGTTGTAATCTCTGACCCTGAGGGGAACAAGGATGTTTGTACCATCATCCCTCTACTGGACGAATCAAAGGTTCTTAGCAAGGAACTGATTGAAGTTACTTACGACAGTCAGAAAAGTCAGAAGGCTCATGTAGTTATCTATCTACCAGGACCATTACCGTATGAATCAGCTAAGGCAATCCCTTACAAATACGGTGCAACAGTAATTGAGAATGGAAAGGAAATTCCATTACCCTCCGTCGTGAATATTGCAGACATCAGTCGAGTAACACAGAGCGGTCGAATCTTCAACCGAGGAGTTGGAGAACCTAACAAAGAAAAGGAACTTCAGACAGAGGCTCCTGATCCACCAGTCAGCCAATCCAGTAATCCCGACCTTTTGAAAAATGATGATGAGATGCTGAAGCTCATCCAAAGGAGTGAATACAACATTGTTGATCAACTGTTACAAACTCCTTCAAAGATGTCTGTGTTATCACTTTTACTCAGTTCCGAAGCCCACAGAGAGGCTCTACAGAAAGTATTAGAGCAGGCCTTTGTGGAACAGGATGTGTCAATACAATAGTTTGATAGCATCATCTCTAACATCACTTCCTGCAACAACTTAGGATTCAGTGATGAGGATTTGCCAGAGGGGGGCAAAAGTCACAACATGGCGCTCAATATCACAGTTAACTGCCAGGACGATGCTTTAGCCAGCGTACTGGTAGACACAGGATCGGCCATCAATGTTATACCAAAGTCTACTTTAATGTGACTATCATTCAAAGGATCCCCGATGAGGGGCAGTGAGGTCATCGTCAAGGCATTTGACGGGTCTCGGAAAACAGTTATTGGCAAAGTCGACCTTCCCATAACTATCGGTCCTCACACTTTCCTAATCACTTTCCAGGTCATAGACGTCTGGGCAGCATACAACTATTTATTAGGAAGACCTTGGATACACCAGGTTAGGGCAGTCACTTCGACACTGCACCAGAAACTGAAATTCGTTAAGAACGATCAACTCGTCACGGTTTGTGGAGAACAAGCTTTGCTCGTGAGTAACTTGTCATTATCTACTTGTGTAGAACCCGAGGAGGTTGTTGGGACTCAGTTCCAAGCACTGTCGTTGAGCAATGAGAATCAGTCAGAAAAAGGAACATCAATTTCTTCATATAGAGATGCTCTCGAAGTGATCGAGAATAACAATGCAAAAGGATGGTGGTAACTTGTCATTCCTACTGATAATAAAACAAAGAAGGGTCTTGGTTTTTCTTCAACCTGTACCCAGACTGCTACCAACAATGAAAGTGTTCATCCCATTCAGGACTTCTTCCATAGTGGAGGTTTCCTTCACCCAGTGTCTCAAGCAGTGCATACCATCAACGAGGGAGACTCCTCCAATACGGAGGAAGAATGGAAGTCCTGTCTTAACGAGGACGGTTATATGTCCTAGGAAGAGGTGCCTACACCCTTTCGCTATCCCGCATAGTGTCCGAGATTTATACCCAGGTCGGACGTCGAAATGATATGGAGATTATGATCCAGAAGGATGTTGTGCTCCATCAAATTCATTAGAGGAGGACACTCTGATGAAAGACAACTAAAATCAGCTGAGCATCATTGAACAGAATACCTGTGTCCCCACCATGTCATGGGATCAACACTCAGGTTATTCAGAACCTATCCAGTACGACGATGAATTGGCAAAGCTCGCCGGACTAGAATTTATCAACTATGCTTTTCCTGAGGTCAATGTCATCGAGAGAGATGACTCCTCCAGTTCCAAAGAAGTGTGGGACACCTTAGGACAACCAAGTGGAAAATTTGACTTCATGGTTAAGTACACCGCTCCTGAAAGCTCTCGTATCAGGCTCGAAGATGTCCAGCCAACTGGATGGGGAGATATACCAGAGAGCACAAATACTATGCAAAATACAACAGAGGAATCCTCCTACGACAACTCTGCCTGGGAGACCGATTCTAATGATCCTGCTCCACCAGAAATCAGCGTTATTTCTGAAGACAAATCAAGGAAGGTACCAGACTTTGTGATTCACCGAGGAGTTCGCCGCCAATGGGTTGCTGTCGATGTTCCAAAGATTGTTCATAAGTCAAAGTAATTGTCGTCTTTTAACCTTTCACCCTGCCCAAGTGAAACGGATGTTTTGATAGGGCTCACTTTCTGTACATTTCCCTCTTCGCTTCGCCCAAAGCTACAGAGTTTTGTTTTATAGGGATGTAGTTTCAAGAATCGACTTGTTCATTAATAAAATAACGTCGTTATTTAATTTCTGTATTAATTGCTGTTTTCTCTTTTCGTTTTTCAGAAAATGGTAATCCTAAAAAACAACTCAATAATAAAAACAAGCAGTAAAAAAAAATACACTGCACACACTCTTGCATTCCCTCTATCTCTTCTAAAAAAATCATCACGTCATGTAGATTGCTTGTTTTAAACCCCGTTGAAACATACGATCTGATGCCTTCTCCCGACTTTGAGTTCCCGGTATTTGGGGCTGAAGAAGAAGTTGACGAAGAAATTCCAGAAGAAATCTCCTGACTACTCAAACAAGAGGAAAGGTCCATTGAACCTCACAAAGAGCCATTGGAAACGGTCAACTTGGGTTCAGGGGAAGAGAGAAAAGAAATCAAGATTGGGCCCTACTCAGTCCGACTATCAAAGAAAGTTTGATAAAGCTTCTCAAAGAATTTCCCGATGTATTCGCTTGGTTCTATCAGGACATGCCAGGGTTGGATACCAGCATCGTGGAACATCATCTGCCGTTAAAGTCCGAATGTCCACCAGTAAAGCAAAGGTTGAGACGGACTTATCCGGACATGGCCATCAAAATCAAATAGGAGGTACAAAAATAGATTGACGCGGGTTTCCTCGCCACATTAGAATATCCTCAATGGTTAGCCAACATTGTACCAGTTCCAAAAAAGGACGGAAAGGTCAGAATGTGTGTAGATTACAGAGATCTAAACAAGGCTAGTCCAAAGGACGACTTTCCCTTACCACACATCAACATGCAGGTTGACAGTATAATAAAGTTCAAAGTTTTCTCCTTCATGGATGGATTCTCGGGCTATAATCAGATAAAAATGGCGCCGAAAGACATGAAGAAAACTTCGTTCATCACCCCATGGGGTACTTTTTGTTACAAGGTAATGTCATTCGGTTTGAAGAACGCCGGGGAAACCTATCAACGGGCCATGACTACTCTGTTTCATGACATGATACACAAAGAAATCGAGGTATATGTCGATGATATGATTGCCAAATAAAAAACAGAAGAGGAGCATGTGACCCACCTATCAAAACTATTTGAGCGGTTGAGAAAGTACAAACTCCGCTTGAATCCCAACAAATGCACCTTCGGTGTCCGTTCAGGGAAACTTTTAGGGTTCATCGTTAGCTAAAAATGAATTGAGGTCGATCCTGACAAGGTCAAGGCCATTCAAGAAATGCCTTCTCCGAAAACTGAAAAACAAGTTAGAGGATTCCTAGGACATTTGAACTACATCTCCAGATTCATATTCCTTATGACCGCGACCTGTGCGCCGATTTTCAAATTACTCAAAAAGAATCAGGACTGTGTTTGGACAGAAGATTGCCAAATCGCCTTCGATAGTATTAAGGAATATCTGTTGAATCCGCCGATTCTATCACCTCCAGTGGAAGGAAGGCCACTGATCATCTACTTAACTGTCTTGGAAGACTCTATGGGATGTGTGCTTGGACAACAAGACGAAACAAAACGAAAAGAGTCTGCCATCTTCTATCTGAGCAAGAAATTCACCGACTGCGAGACTCGATACACTATGCTTGAGAAAACTTGTTGCGTTTTGGCTTGGGCAGCCAAACGTCTTCGCCAGTATATGATTCGTCACACAACTTGGTTAATCTCTGAAATGGATCTAATCAAGTACGTCTTTGAAAAACCTGCTCTCACGGGAAGGATTGCCCGTTGGCAGATGTTGTTATCAGAATATGACATAGAGTACCACGCTCAGAAAGCCGTTAAATGGAGTATTTTAGCCGATCATTTGGCTCATCAACCGATTGACGATCAGGAATCAATCGGGTTTGACTTCCTAGACGAAGATGTCATGTATTTGAAAATGAAAGATTGGGATGAACCGCTACCCAGTGAAGGGCCAGAACCAGGTTCCCAGTGGGGACTAATTTTTGACGGAGCTGTCAATCATTATGGAAACGGAATTGGGGTAATCATCATAACACCTTAGGGTACCCACATTCCTTTCACTGCCTAACTTACATTCAAGTGCACAAACAACGAGGCTGAATACGAAGCTTGTATCATGGGTCTCGAGGAAGTAATCGATTTAAGGATTAAGAACTTGGATGTATATGGCGACTCAGCTCTGATTATCAATCAGATCAAAGGAGATTGGAACACATACCAATTCGGATTGATTCCTTACAAAGATTATGCGAGAAGGTTGTTACCCTTCTTCAACAGAATCAAATTTCATCATATCCCTCGTGAAGAGAATCACATGGCAGATACATTAGCCACCCTCTCTTCCATGATTAGTGTAGGTCAATGGACCGACTTACCTGAGATCGATATAATGCGCCTTGAACGTCCCGCTTACATCTTCACGATCGAAGCAGTCATAGACGACAAACCTTGGTATCACGATATCAAATGCTTCCTTCAGAAACAAGAGTATCCACATAGGGCACTAAGAAAAGACAGAAGGACCCTCAGAAGACTGGCTGGAAGCTTCTTCCTGAACGGTGATACACTTTATAAGAGAAACTTTGACATGGTCTTGCTCCGATGCGTAGATAGACCAGAAGCAAACATGTTGATAAAAGAAATTCACGAAGGATCCTTTGGCACTCATGCTAACGGACACACAATGGCAAGAAAAATTCTCAGAGCAGGGTACTACTGGTTAACCATGGAATCCGACTGCTACAAGTACATGAGGAGGTGTCACAAGTGTCAGATATACTCTGACAAAATCCATGTACCGCCAACACATCTCAAAGTTCTTTCTTCCCCATGGCCTTTTTCCATATGGGGAATCGACATGATCGGCATGATCGAACCTAAGGCTTCGAACGGACATCGTTTCATCCTGGTAGCCATTGATTACTTCACCAAGTGGGTCGAAGTGGCGTCATATGCCAATGTTGTTAGTTCTGCTGGTAATTAGCTACAATTTTGGTAAAACGGTGTTGATGTCATGTCTGATGTCTTAACATGAGTTACTAATATTCTGGTTATGTTAAGTTACTTAGGGTTGCAGTTTTTGTGTTGATGTTAAACATGATGTCTTAACATCAGTTGTCAGAACATCAGAACATTAGTCTGGTGTATTTTGTTAGGGCTGCGTGTATCAGTTGTTTTGATAGATCTAATTGAGAGATTCCAGGTGAAAATCCTGGATTAGATTCTTTCTGTTGCAATCAGATGTGGAGCAGATCTTGTTACTATTTTTAGTGGTTGAAAGATTTAAAAAGATTTGAAGATAAAATCTGTTTTAAATTCAAATCAAATCAGAGATTTTCAAGGAGTCCAAGCCCAAGTCTGAGTTTCTATTTAAAGCAGCCTCAACCCTACTTGGAAAATACGAAAGCAAGAGATTAAAGACTGAGAGTCAAGTGTGTGTTTTCGTCTGTGTATTGTAAGCCATTCATGTTTGAATTGGTGTAATTGTTTTGAGTTGTTAATTGTTCTTGATCAAAGCTTTTAAGCAAGATCAAGTTGTGTTTTGGAAGTGTGACTTCTATACTGTGTTATCTTTGAATTGTATCACTGTGGTGATTTAGGGGGAGTGAGTGGTTTCTCATATCTAAGTGTATCTTAGGTAGAAGTGTCATTGGGTTGTGATTAAGTTAGTGGATTGTCAACTGGGATTGTTGAGTTTGTAATTTAATACTACTAATAGTGAATTTCCTCCCTGGATTGGTAGCCCCCAGACGTAGGTAGTTAGACCGAACTGGGTGAACAATTCTTTGTGTTGATTTATTGTTGTTTTTATTACCTTGTTCATATATCAGATTGTGTTGTAGTGACATCACACTTAACATCACACATCTGATACCAGAATTTCAATTGGTATCAGAGCAGGCATCCTGCTCTGCATCTGGGTGAGATCTAGGGTTGTTACTTTCTGGTACAATGGACAAGGAGTGTGGAGGATTTGTGAATAGACCCCCTATTCTAGATGGCTCAAATTATGACTATTGGAAACCTTGTATGGTTAGATTCTTGAAGTCCTTAGACAACAGGGCTTGGAAGGCAGTTTTGATATTGTGGAAAAGGATGGTAGCTCTAAGCTGAAACCTGAAGAAGAATGGACCAAGGAAGAAGATGAGCTTGCCCTTGGAAATTCTAAAGCCTTGAATGCCATATTCAATGGTATTGACAAGAACATCTTCAGGCTGGTCAACACTTGTGAAGTAGCTAAGGATGCATGGGATATCTTGAAAACTACTCATGAAGGTACCTCCAAGGTCAAGATGTCAAGACTTCAACTTCTAACAACAAAGTTTGAAAATTTGAAGATGAAGGATGATGAGACCATTCATGATTCCCACATGAACATTCTTGAGCTGTCAAATGCTTCTAGTGCCCTAGGTGAAAGGATGACTGAAGAGAAGCTGGTGAGGAAGATTATTAGATCCCTTCCCAAGAGATATAAAATGAAGGTGACTGCTATAGAAGAAGCTCAAGCCATCAGCAAGATGAGAGTTGATGAGTTGATTGGTTCTCTTCAGACATTTGAATTAGGGATGAATGAGGAATCTGAAAAGAAGACCAAAAGCATAGCATTGGTGTCTAAAGATGAAAGGAAAGAGTGTGGTCCTGAAACTCAGGAGGAGCTTTCAAATGCAATTGTTCTGCTGGGGAGACAGTTTAATAAGGTTCTAAAAAGGATAGACAGGAGCTACAAACCTAATGTCAAGAACATCACATCTGACACAAACAGGTCAGGTGATCAGGGGAAGAAAACTAGAGATGAAGAAAAGTCCAATGATGACAAGGGAATACAATGTTATGGATGTGAAGGTTATGGTCATATCAAATCAGAATGTCCTACATATCTTAAGAAGCCAAAAAAGGGTATGTTTGTTACTTAGTCTGATGAGGATACTGATAGTGAACATGAAGGAGAATCTGCCAATCTTGTTAGAGCTATGATTGGGATTTGTGAGTCTGACAATGATTCAAGTGATGAAGAGGTTACTTATGAAGAGCTTGCTACCTCTTATAGAAAGCTGTACATCAGAAGTGAACAAGTCTGTCTAGAAGGAGAGAAACAAAAGAAAACCATAATGCAGTTAAAGGCTGAAAAGACTGAGCTTGAGAAGGAAGTCAGTATGCTAAACTCTAAACTGGAATCTATGTCAAAATCTGTCAGAATGTTGAATAATGGAACTGATGTTCTAGACAATATTCTTAATATTGGAAAAACTGCTGGAGACAAAAGTGGTTTGGGATTCAACAATGTTTCGGCTTCAAATAATGTCATTCCTATTCCCAAGCCAGTGATGTTAAAATAGATGTTTAAACATCCTAACAGGACTCCCTCTAGGAAGAAATTCAGGCGTTGGAGATGTCATCATTGTGGGCGTTTTGGACACATAAAGGCTTATTGTTATAAGCTACATGGGTATCCTCAGAAGGCACATCAGTTGGCTCCCAGACAGAACATTCACAAAGGTAATCAGGTCATCAAACCAAAGAAGCAATGGGTTCCAAAAGGAAAAGTTGCCAGCTTAATAGCTCACACTTCTCTTAGGGTTTCTACTAAAGAAGATTGGTACTTTGATAGTGGGTGTTCAAGACACATGACAGGAGTGAAGAATTTGTTGGTGGATGTTAAGCTACATTCTTTTGGACATGTAACTTTTGGTGATGGTGTCAAAAGAGAAATCAAGGGTATGGGAAAGCTGAATTGTGCTGGTGCTCCTAGGCTGGATGATGTACTACTGGTCAAAGGGTTGACAGCAAATTTGATCAGTATTAGCCAACTATGTGATCAAGGGCTCAAAGTTGACTTTACAAAAACTGAGTGCATTATCACTAATGAGAAAGGTGAAGTCATCATGAAGGGTGCTAGGTCTAAGGATAACTGTTATCTATGGGTGTCACAAGACTCAAGTCTCTCAACAAGTGTTTTTTCTAAAGAAGATGAAGTCAAAATCTGGCATCAAAAGTTGGGACATCTTCATCTGAAGGGAATGAAGAGAATCATATCCTCAGAAGCTGTCAGAGGAATTCCTAAACTCAAAATTGAAGAGGGAAAAGTTTGTGGAGATTGTCAAAAAGGGAAGCAGACCAAGATGTCTCATCAGAAGCTTTAACATAACACCACTTCTAAAGTTTTGGAACTTCTTCATATGGACTTGATGGGACCTATGTAGGTAGAAAGTCTAGGTGGGAAGAAATATGCTTATGTTGTTGTAGATGACTTTTCCAGGTATACTTGGGTGAACTTTATTAAAGACAAAACAGAGGTGTTTGATGTTTTTAAAGATTTGTGTCAAAGACTCCAAAGAGAAAAGGAGAGCAATGTCATCAGAATAAGGAGTGATCATGGGAGAGAGTTTGAAAATAGCAAGTTTGTTGAATTCTGTTCTGCTGAAGGAATCAGTCATGAGTTCTCTCTCCTATTACCCCTCAGCAAAATGGAGTTGTTGAAAGGAAGAACAGAACTCTCCAAGAATCTGCTAGGGCAATAATTCATGCCAAAAAGCTTCCTTACCATTTCTGGGCTGAATGTAACGCCCCGATTTGTTTAATTGTATTTATTTATTTCATTTATGTGAATTTTGTGAAATGTGTGAATTTATTATATTTTACCTGCTAATTGAGTTAATTGGTTAATTTCTCTGATAGGTAAAATATTTTCAATAAATTATAATTTCTTTTCAACTTTTATTTCCCGAAAATATATTTCATCGCTGTTTATGTTTTATCACATTTTGAGAGCGTTTGGGAGATATTTGAGCGTAAGGGCAAAATAGTCATTTTGGGTAGTTAGGTATTTTGTTATAAATAGAAATAGAGAGAGAGAAATAGAAAGAAAAGAGAAAGAAGAGAAAGAAAAGGAAAAGAAGAGAAAAGAGAGGAAAGAAAGGGAGAAGAAGAAAAGAGGGGAAAATCGAAGATTCTCCGTTTTACTCGCGATTAATCGGGTAAGGGTGAGAAGTTTCGATTATATCTTGCTTGTATATGTATATGTGTATGTTTTCTTGGATTGTTTTGGTGATTTTCTTCTAGTTTTCATTTTAGGTCGAAATGGTAGAAATGAATAGAAATCGATGTTTTCACGGACGAAAGTCGGAATAACTCGCGTAGTAGAGTCGAGTGATGTTGGGTCGTGATTTAGTATGATCGTTTGATTGAATTGTGTTGAATTTGTAACTTTTGTGTTTTTGATATATATCGATGTTTTTGTGCAAATTGATGTTGTGATCGAGTAAAAGTGTTTGGATATTTCTGGTAATATTGGTATAGGTTGATATTTAATCGGGAATGGTTATTTGTGTGTTTTCGAGTGATTTTGATCGAGTTTGGAATTGGGTTAAATTGATAAAATTATGTTTCAAAATATTTCAATCGTGGAAAATGTGTTGGATGGCTTTTTAATGGTGAAAATATTGTAGTACGTCGAATTCTGAGATCGCAGCTTTTTACGGAATCGAAAACGGATGTCCGGACGTCTAAAAATGGTGTTTTTAAGGTTGAGTTTCAGCAGGTAGAGCGCTCAGCGCGCAGTCTGTGCGCTCAGCGCGGTCTGGGCAAAAATGAAAAATTCCAAAACTTTAAAAATTCATAATTTTTGATCCGTAAGTCCGTTTTGGTCCCCGTTCGAAGCGTTGGAAAGCTAATGAAATATTCTTTCTGTTAAAAATGGTTTGGAGGGTAAAAGATGATTTAATTAATTTGTGATTTTGAAAAAGTGTTGGGTTGTCGGGTTTTTATTGCGATAAATGCGTGCGGTCGGTGTTTTACCGTGTGTTGTGCTATTGTTGTGTAACGTGGAGCTTTTATGTGGTTTATATGATGTTGATGCATGTGATAATGATGTTGTTGTGTGGTAAGATACATGGTTTGATTAAATATCAATGTATGTTGTTATGATCTTTTGTGGGATTGTTGTGGTGTGTATGATATTGAAGCATGTGATAAGTTGTTGTAATTGTGGTGGTTGATGGTGATCAATTCTTGATGCGAATTAATATGAGTGTATGTACTAAAGTGTTATTTGTTGTGGTTTTTGGATTATGATGAAATGCATTGTTTATGTGAAATTCAATGTATGTTGTTTGGTGGCCTTTATGGTTTGAAATGCATTGTTTGAAGTGTTTTCAATGCATGAATAATGATGATGAGATAATTCATATGGTTGAATTGTGAAGATGCATTTGATTGTCATGAGTTCTTGTGTGTCAAGCATCATGATATGCATCTTGTGATGTCGTGTGCCCGTGTGGGGTGTGAGCGACGAATCAATTCCAGAGGGAATCCGCTATAACGTCGTGTGCCCGTGTGGGGTGTGAGCGATGGTTATAGACGATCGTGTGCCCGTGTGGGGGTGTGAGTGATCGGGTCGTGTGTCCGTGTGGGGTGTGAGCGATCCATAAACGTCGTGTGCCTGTGTGGGGTATGAGCGACGGGGAACATCGTATGCCCGATGGGGAGTTACATTAAGTAACGAGCGATGATTCCAATAGTTCCTGAGTGAACTAGTGATGAGATTGATGGATGGATGGTACCGTATATGCATTGCATAGAGTCGTTGTGTCGGTCTCTGTGCATATGCATAAATCATGAATGGATTGATTATGTATGGAAAATCATGAATGGATTGATTATGTGTGGAAAATCATGAATGGATTGATTATGTGATTATGTGTGGAATTGTGAATTGATTGAGTATGTGTTGAGATTTATGATTGGATTGGTGAATTGATGTGCATATGTGATAAATGCATTGGTTGTGGATAATATGTTTTATTTATAGGCATATGTTATGTGATGTGGTGATGTGTTTCCATATGTCATAACTTTGGTGTGCCTTATGTGTGAATATGTGATTGTGTTAGTATAATTGGTATATGATATGTGTATTAGATGTGATGCTTGTGGTGAGAATAACTATGTATGTTAATTATATGTTTTGCATATTATTATGCAATCTTGATTTAGTTGTTATTTCTCACCCTTCTGCTGTGGTTTGTTGCTCTATGAGGCAATTGCAGATTAGTAGTCTTGGAGGTTTTGGTGCAGATTAGTTCTCCACCCTTTTGTTGGTCTGTCTGCTCTGATACGTAGCACAGGAGTCGGGGAACGATTTAGTTATTTGTATACCCTTGTTAGATTTATTTTGTATTATCTTTGTATGTATATTTTTGACGTTATAAAATGATTTATTTTGTAAAACAAGGCAGTTGTGGATCTTTCCGCTTTATTCCATAATTGACCGTTCCTTTTAAATGGAAAAGTTTCCCTTTGAGGTGTTTCCATTTTGTGTTATGTATCAAAACTTTGTGAGCAGGGATTGTACTTTCTCTCTGTAAATGTGGCATCCTTGATTCTGTCGAGAAAAAAATAAATTTTTAGTTACTCTAATTTATTTATGTATTATTTATTCGCGATGGGATTTGGGGTGTTACACTGAAGCCATGAATACTGCTTGCTATATTCACAACAGAGTTACTTTGAGAAGAGGCACTTCAGCTACTTTGTATGAACTGTGGAAAGGGAGAAAACCAACTGTGAAGTACTTTCATGTTTTTGGAAGTAAATGTTATATTTTGTCAGATCATGAGCAAAGGAGAAAATTAGATCCTAAAAGTGATGAGGGAATCTTTCTGGGATACTCTACAAATAGCAGAGCTTATAGGGTGTTCAACTCCAGAACCAAGGTTATGATGGAGTCTATAAATGTAGTCATTGATGACAGTGACATGAAGGAAGATGCTGATGTTCTGGATGATGTTGGAACATCGTTTGAAGATGTTACATCAGAAACTGAAGATAGAAGTGTTGCTCCCAGTCCTGTTAATGCTGAACCTTAACAACCTAATAAAGAACCATCTATTAGAGTGCAAAAGGACCATCCAAAAGAGCTTATCATAGGTGATCCAAAATCAGGGGTTAGCACGAGATCAAGAGAGGTTGTGTCAAATTCTTGTTTTGTGTCCAAAATTGAGCCCAAGAATGCCAAAGAAGCACTGACTGATGAATTCTGGATTAATGCCATGCATGAAGAGCTGGAACAATTCAAGAGGAATGAAGTGTGGGATCTTGTACCAAGGCCTGATGGAGTTAATGTGATAGGCACCAAGTGGATTTACAAGAATAAATCTGATGAACAAGGAGTGGTCACAAGAAACAAGGCCAGATTGGTAGCACAGGGATACACTCAGGTTGAAGGAATTGATTTTGATGAAACCTTTGCACATGTGGCAAGACTGGAATCTATCAGATTACTCTTAGGTGTGGCTTGTATTCTAAAATTCAAGCTTTTTCTGATGGATGTTAAGAGTGCCTTCTTGAATGGGTACTTAAATGAAGAAGTTTATGTTGATCAACAAAAAGGGTTTATTGATCCAACATTTCCTAATCATGTATACAAACTAAGAAAAGCTCTCTATGGTTTGAAGCAAGCACCAAGAGCTTGGTATGAAAGTCTTACTGAATTCTTGGCTGTAAATGGTTACAGAAAGGGAGGAATTGACAAGACTTTGTTTGTCAAAGATGAAGGAGGAAAATTGATAATAGCTCAAATATATGTTGATGACATAGTATTTGGTGGGATGTCAGATGCAATGGTTAAACATTTTGTGAAACAGATGCAATCTGAGTTTGAAATGAGTCATGCTGGGGAACTCAGCTATTTTCCGGGTCTACAAGTTAGACAAATGGAAGACTCCATATTCATCTCTCAGAGCAAGTATGCTAAGAACATTGTTAAGAAGTTTGGCCTGGAAAATGCTAATCACAAAAGGACACCTGCTCCTACTCACTTAAAGTTGTCCAAGGATGAACAGGGTGTGAGTGTGGATCAAAGTCTATACAAAAGCATGATTGGTAGTCTATTGTATCTCACAGCCAGCAGACCTGATATTTCTTTTGCTGTTGGAGTTTATGCCACATATCAATCTGAGCCTAAAGTTAGTCACTTGAATCAAGTGAAGAGGATTCTGAAGTATGTGAATGGGACTAGTGACTATGGCATGCTTTACAGTCATGGATCAGGTACTGTGTTAAGTGGTTATTGTGATGCTGATTGGGCAGGGAGTGCTGATGATAGAAAAAGTACTTCAGGAGGTTGTTTCTTTTTAGGGGCTAATCTGATCTCTTGGTTTAGTAAAAACCAGAATTGTGTGTCTCTTTCTACTGCTGAAGCTGAGTACATAGCTGCAGGGAGTAGTTGTTCTCAACTTGTTTGGATGAAGCAAAGGTTGACTGAATACAATGTCAAGCAAGATGTCATGACATTGTACTGTGATAATCTTAGTTCTATCAATATCTCCAAGAACCCTATTCAACATAACAGAACTAAGCATATTGATATACATCATTATTTTATAAGAGAGTTGGTTGAAGATAAAGTGATTGCTTTGGAACATGTTGCTATTGAACAACAATTAGCTGATATCTTTACAAAGGCCTTAGATGCAAATCAATTTGAAAAATTAAGAAGCAAATTAGGAATTTGCGTATATGAGGATTAAGTGTGATAGGAGGTGTCTTGTGCAGTTGTGAACTTTATTGCAAGGAAACATAATTTTATTCAACTGCTGAAAGCATACAAGATTAGATTTTAGTACATCTAAAGCAACAAACAAAGAGTCTAAAGATTGTCCCAACCCCCTGAATCCAGAAAAGTTTTCCAATCTTCATCCCATTCATCATCAGAAGCATGAAGTTGCACTGGAGGTTTTTTGTTGGTTTTCATCCTTGTCTATGATGTTTTTCTTGTTCTTGTTGCTCCTGAAGTTGCCCCAACTGTAGACAGTGTTTTGTTCTTCAAATTCTGTGGATCTGATTTCTTGATCTCTTGCATGTGTTTCTTTCCTGCATCTTTGTTAGACTGACTCATGGTTCTATATGTGGTATGTTGTTTGAAGCAAGGAGGCTTGGTTTTTATACTGGATAAAGAGTCTTTGTTTGTATCGCCTGACCAGTCAAAGTGGTCTTTGGTTTGAGAACTTGTTTTTCTTGGGAAGATATTTTTCTGACCTTGTCAAATTGGATGTCAGAACTTCGTGTTTGCTGCCTTGGTAGGTTAGGAGGTTGTCCAATTGTGGCTAAAAAGGGGGAGAGTTAGCCAGCCTTAGTGTTGTCTGGTGTGATTCTAGTTTTGAGGGGGAGAGTGCAGCTGTTAGGCTGTTTGAGTTTGTTGTTGGGCAGAGTTTGTTTATGGAGCAGTTGTTGGATGTTGCTGATGCTGATTGTGTCGTGAATGTTAGTAGATCGTTTGGAGTTTGGTGTTTATCCGCTGCAAGTTTTTCTGATGTTGGCTGAGATTGTTTTAGCCAAAATTAGCCAAAGGGGGAGATTGTTAGTTCTGCAGGTAATTGGCTATAATTTTGGTAAAACAGTGTTCATGTCATGTCTGATGTCTTAACATGAGTTACTAACATTATGGTTATATTAAGTTACTCAGGGTTACAGTTTTTGTGTTGATGTTAAACATGATGTCTTGACATCAGTTGTCAGAACATCAGAACATCAGTCTGGTGTATTTTGTTAGGGCTGCGTGTATCAGTTGTTTTGAGAGATCTGATTGAGAGATTGCAGGCGAAGATCTTGGATTATATTCTTTCTGTTGCAATCAGATGTGGAGCAGATCTTGTTACTATTTTTAGTGGCTGAAAGATTTAAAAATATTTGAAGATAAAATCTGTTTTAAATTCAAATCAAATCAGATATTTTCAAGGAGTCCAAGCCCAAGTCTGAGTTTCTATTTAAAGCAGCCTCAACCCTACTTGGAAAATACGAAAGCAAGAGATTAAAGACTGAGAGTCAAGTGTGTGTTTTCGTCTGTGTATTGTAAGCCATTCATGTTTGAATTGGTGTAATTGTTTTGAGTTGTTAATTGTTCTTGATCAAAGCTTTTAAGCAAGATCAAGTTGTGTTTTGGAAGTGTGACTTCTATATTGTGTTATCTTTGAATTATATCACTATGGTGATTTAGGGGGAGTGAGTGGTTTCTTATATCTAAGTGTATCTTAGGTAGAAGTGTCATTGGGTAGTGATTAAGTTAGTGGATTGTTAACTGGGATTGTTGAGTCTGTAATTTAATACTACTAATAGTGAATTTCCTCCCTGGCTTGGGAGCCCCCAGACGTAGGTAGTTAGACCGAACTGGGTGAATAATTCTTTGTGTTGATTTATTGTTGTTGTTTTTACCTTGTTCATATAGCAGATTGTGTTGTAGTGACATCACACTTAACATCACACGTCTGATACCAGAATTTCAAATGTGACCCGACAAGTGGTAGTCCGATTTATCAAAAACAATATCATCTGCCGTTATGGTGTTCCTAGCCAGATCATTACTGATAATGGATCTAACTTGAACAATAAGATGATGAAAGAGTTGTGCGCAGAGTTCAAGATCGAACACCATAACTCATCTCCCTACCGACTCAAGATGAACGGAGCGGTGGAAGCAGCTAACAAGAACATCAAAAGGATTGTTCAAAAGATGGTCGTAACCTACAAAGACTGGCACGAGATGCAGCCCTTTGCTCTTCGTTGTTATCGCACATCTGTCTGAACTTTAACAGGGGCAACCCCTTTCTCTCTAGTATATGGCATGGAGGCAGTGCTCCCCATAGAAGTAGAGATCCCATCAATCCGGGTATTGATGGAAGCTAAGCTAACAGAAGCTGAATGGTGCCAAAGTCAGCACGACAAACTAAATCTGATCGAGGAAAAATGAATCATGACACTATGCCACGGTCAGTTGTATCAACAGAGAATGAAGAAGGCATTTGACAAAAAGTTCCGACCTCGCGTCTTCAAAAAGGGAGACCTTGTGCTCAAGAAGATACAATCATTTCTCACTGATCCCCGGGGCAAATGGACTCTGAGTTATGACGGCCCTTATGTGGTCAAGAAAGCTTTCTCAGGCGGCGCCTTGAGACTTGCAACCATGGATGGAGAAGAATTTTCCTACCCCACAAATGTTGATGTAGTCAAGAAATACTTCGCCTAAAATAAATTTAAAAAAAAAGAAGAAAACGTCTAGGTGGATTGAAAACCCGAAAGGACGGTCCAAGAAAAAATTAGAGACATAAGCAAAAAACCATCCCGGTGGATTGGAAATCTCAAAGTACAATCAAGGTAAAAATTAGGGATAATGGCAAGTAACTACGTCCAACAGGGGCTAATCCCTCAGCAGCGGTAATGCCATCCATCGAAAGAAAACTCCAGTCACGGTCATCTTCGACAGAAGCTCATGATGCCCCGAATTCAAAGTTGGTAGAAGGATAGTGGTCGTTATGTTTCAATGTAGCCCTTTTCCCTTTAATTACCATTTTCAAACTTTGTAAATACTCTATGGAATCACGTGCTTGGCTGATTTCCATCCTATCAATAAAATTTGAGCCCTTGTGCTTTTGTTTGCAATTCTTATTTGTTTTAGCTTTATAGAACGACATTTTAACATGCTCAATGATTCTTGAAATAAAACAAAAATGAATTTACTTGTTAAACTTTTTCGGCTTTTAAAATAAAGGTGTCAATTCTTTTGACTGTTGAACATCGAAAGAACATTGATCGCTTCGCCATAAGTAAGCGAACTTCAAAGTGCAGAATCAAAGTACTCCTTCTAAACCAGTGCGCCTGAACGAAGGATTAGTTATGCAGATGCGAATACTCTATCTGATATCTTCGGTCGAGTTCTCATCTCCTAAGCCCGATCAACGGTTGTTCCCCCACCGGGACTACTTCTCCTAAGCAAGGCAGAATTGCTATCTTGAACCAACGGTACTTCTTCGTCCCAGCAGTGGCCGAGTATCCAGTCGTGTTCATCCGTCAGTCTGTATGTCGTGTTAGTTTTGTCAGCATATACATACATGCATCATGCATTATTGATTTACATTCATATTCATATTGCATCACTATCACTCTAGTTAGTCTTGTCCCCTGGTGATAAAAGTCCTCTAGATCGAGTTGTCAGCTTTTTCATCGTCAGGAAATGTTGCATCTGCACTATCTCCCTCCTCCAGTTTATTTCAGGATTAGAGTTGGCCCTTGACCACTTTGATAACTTGAACCTCTGAGAAGACCAGAGAAACTTTCGGCAAATGTCATTCTTCGCCATTGAAGATGATATCTTCGCTTTCCCGGATTAAGGAAAATCCCCAGAGAAAACCTCACAACTAAAGACTTTCAGCAACACATTTATTTTGCTCTCCGGAGAGTCGATGTTAATGAAGTCATCAGCACCTCAAAATTGATTCACATCATATGGCATTTCTCCGAGAAGATCTCAGAGAAAAGTATGATGTAATATCTCCAAGCGAAAACAGTCTCTCAAGAGACTCGTTTTCCCCGATAGAGTCGACAAATGGCGTCTCCAACAGAGAAGTTTGTGCCCCTCTACAACTCAAATGACTGGGTTCCCCAGCAAGTCTGACATCAACATTTTTTCCATCAAATGGCATCTCCCCAGGAAAATTCGGCAAGAAGTTTAAGGAAAACCGCTACACATAGCGTCCCTTGTCAATAAAGTTTATTGACAAAAGAAACTAAGACCAGTTCCTTGGTAGGAAACCAGGATCGAGGGGAAGTTTATTTCAGAAACTTAGACCAGTTCCTTGGTGAAATTCTGGTATCAGATATGTAATGTCAAGTGAGATGTGACAACATCAATATCTGTTATATGAACAAGACAATAATAGTAACAATACTTAAAAACAATAAACAACACAGAGAATTGTTCACCCAGTTCGGTCTAACAACCTACGTCTGGGGGCTACCAAGCCAGGGAGGAAATTCAGTATTAGTAGTATCAATTCATAGACTCCACAATCAACACACAAGTTGATAATTTACTCACTTAATCACTACCCAATGATACTTCTACCTAAGAAACTCTTAGATATGAGACACCTCTCACTCCCCCTCAATCACAACAGTGATAACAATAGAACAATTACAAAGTATAGAAGATCACACTTCAAAGACAATACTTGGTCTTGCTTAAAAGCTTCAACCAAGAACAAACACTCGTGCTTAAAAGCTTAGAGTGGATAAACATACAACTCAACTAAATCAGTCCAATTCAAACATCAAAACAGATGAATGAATGACTCACAATAAACAGACAAAAACACAAACCCTAACACTTGACACTCTGTCTTTTTCTCTAGTATTTGTATCTTCCAAGTAGGGTTGAAACTCCTTTAAATAGAAACAGATTCTTGGGCCTGGGCATTGTGCGAAAAAATAAAATTTGATGGACAATTAAAAACAGATTTTATCTTCAAATCTTTTCGCCCTAAATAAAGAACCAAACGATTGCAGCTGGATAAATCTTCTTCAAGAATCTCGCCTGCAATCTCTCAAACAGAATTACTCAAAACATAACAATTAACACGCAGTCCTAAACCACATAACAGACTGAACCTGATGTTCTGTCAACAGATGTTAAGACATCATTCTTGACATCATGCATAGAAACTGTAATACAAAACAACACACCACATGCAGAATGTTAGAAGCACATGTTAAGACATCAGACATGACATCTTAAACAAACACATTGTTTTACCAAAATTGATGCCAATAACAGAACTAACAATCTCCCCCTTTGGCTAATTTTGGCTAAAACAATATCAGCACACATCAGAGATACCAGCAGAAGAAACACACCAAAACACATAACACTAACATTCAACAGCTGCACCTCAGTCAAAACTCAAATTCCCCTCAAGCCAATGAACCACACAAGTCAGTCAGAGAACCTGCAACGCAATAACATCACACCTAAACACTAGAACCCAACATCATAGAACATCACTCCAGAGCACAGAACTATAGCACTACACTCTCCCCCTTTTTAGCCACAATGAGCAGCAAGCCCAATGTTCTGACACTTAGTCAAACATGGTCAAGAAAAATTGATGGAACTCAGCTGGGAAAGAGTGACACATTAGTCAATAGAGAGAGAGGTGCACAGACACCAAACAACTTTGACTGACCAGGCGATACAAACAAGGGCTTCCATCTTAATTATAAAACCTACACCAAACTGCTTCTTACAACAACCAAACTGAGAAGGAAACATGAGTCAGTCCTCCAAGACAGTTGAAACACACAAGGGTCAGTTAAAGCAAGACCAGATGAACAAGATCACAAAACCAAAGGAGATGAAGTCCAAAGAAATGACAACAGGTGGATCCTCTACAGGGGTAACAAGGACAGGAAGAAAAACAGAAACAATGATGAAGGCCATCAAGAAGGCTCATGTGCAGCTATATGATTCTAAGGATGAAGCAGATGAAGATTGGGTTAATTTTATTAACTCAGGTGGTTGGGATGAATAGCTGAATCCAAACAAGAAAATTCTTTGCTTGTAGTTTCTTAAAAAAAGATTGTAATATTGAGTACTTCCAACAATAAAAATGTTTTTTCTTGTTTTCAAACATTCTTAAATTGTCAAATTCACCAAAGAGATAAGCTCACACACATAAGACAACTGCACCAAAACTCACTTTCCTGCATTCCAAACACAATTCTATTAATCCTCATATATGCAAATCCCTAAATTGCTTCTTAAATTTTCAAATTGATTTGCATCTAAGGCCTTAGTAAAAATATCATCTAATTGCATTTCAGTAGCAACATGGTCCAAAGCAACCACTTTATCTTCAACCAGATCTCTTATAAAGTGATGACGTATGTCAATATGCTTAGTCCTGCTGTGTTGAATTGGGTTCTTGGAGATATTGATAGCACTCAGATTGTCACAGTACAATGTCATGACATCTTGCTTGACATTGTATTCAGTTAGTATTTGCTTCATCCAAACCAGTTGTGAACAACTACTTCCTGCTGCTATGTACTCAGCCTCCTGAAGTACTTTTTCTATCATCAGCACTCCCTGCCCAATCAGCATCACAATATCCACTCAGTTCAGTGCCTGATCCATGACTGTATAGTATGCCATAGTCACTAGTACCATTCACATATTTCAGAATTCTCTTCACTTGGTTCATGTGGCTAACTTTAGGTTCAGATTGATATCTGGCACAAACTCCTACAGCAAAGGAGATATCAGGTCTGCTAGCCGTGAGATATAGTAGGCTTCCAATCATGCTTCTGTATAGGCTTTGATTCACACTCACTCCATGTTCATCCTTGGACAACTTCAGGTGAGTAGGAGCAGGTGTCCTCTTATGACTAGCATTCTCCAGACCAAACTTCTTGACTATCTTCTTTGGATACTTGCTCTGAGAGATAAATATGGAGTCTTCCATTTGTCTAACTTGCAGTCCTAGAAAATAGCTGAGCTCACCAACAAGACTCATCTCAAACTCAGACTGCATCTGTTTCACAAAATGTTGAACCATTGCTTCTGACATCCCACCAAACACTATGTCATCAACATATATTTGGGCTATCAACAGTTTTCCTCCTTCCTCTTTGGCAAACAATATCTTGTCAATTCCTCATTTTCTGTAACCATTCAGAGCCAAGAATTCAGTAAGCCTGTCATACCAAGCTCTAGGTGCTTACTTTAATCCATACAGAGCTTTCCTTAGTTTGTAGACATGGTTAGGAAATGTTGGATCAATAAACCCCTTGGGTTGATCTACATAAACTTCTTCATTTAAATACCCATTCAAGAAGGCACTCTTAACATCCATCTGGAATAACTTAAATTTGAGATTACAAGCCACACCTAAGAGTAACCTGATAGATTCTAGTCTGGCCACAGGAGCAAAAGTCTCATCAAAATCAATTCCTTCAACCTGAGTGTACCCTTGGGCAACCAGTCTAGCCTTATTTCTGATAAACACTCCTTGTTCATCAGATTTATTCTTGTAAACCCACTTGGTGCCAATCACATTTAAACCATCAGGGCTTGGTACAAGATCCCACAGTTCATTCCTTTTGAATTATCCCAGCTCTTCTTGCATGGAATTAATCCAAAATTCATCTTTCAAGGTTTCTTTAACATTTTTGGGCTCAATTTTGGATACAAAGCAAGAACTTGACACAACTTCTCTTGCCCTAGTGGTAACTCCTGAGTTTCGATCACCTATGATAAGCTTTTTTGGGTGGTCTTTTTACACTCTGATGGAATGTCCCTTGTTAGGTTGCTCTAGTTCAGGTTCAGCAGCAGTAGGACTGGGATTTACACTTCTGTCTTCAGCTTCTGTTGATACATCATCAACAAATGTTCCAACATCATCCAGGACATCAGCAGCTTCCTTCATTCCATAGTCATCAGCAACCACATTTATAGATTCCATCATGACTCTGGTTCTGGAGTTAAATACCCTATAAGCTCTGCTGTTAGTAGAGTATCCCAAAAAGATTCCCTCATCACTTTTAGGATCCATTTTCCTCCTCTGTTCACAATCTGACAGAATATAACATTTACTTCCAAATACATGAAAGTACTTCACACTTGGTTTTCTTCCCTTCCACAACTCATACAAAGTAGCTGAAGTGCCTCTTCTCAATGTAACCCTGTTGTGAATGTAGCAGGCAGTATTCATAGCTTCAGCCCAGAAATGGTAAGGAAGTTTTTTGGCATGAATCATTGCTCTAGCAGATTCTGAATGGTTCTGTTCTTCCTTTCAACAACTCCATTTTGCTGGGGGGTAATAGGTGAAGAGAACTCATGACTAATGTCTTCAGTAGAACAATATTCAGCAAACTTACTATTTTTAAACTCTCTCCCATGGTCACTTCTTATTCTGATGACATTACTCTCCTTTTCTCTTTGGAGTCTTTAACAGAGATCTTTAAACACATCAAACAATTCTGTTTTGTCTTTGATAAAATTCACCCAAGTGTACTTGGAATAATCATCCACAACCACATAAGCATACTTCTTCCCACCTAGACTTTCCACCTGTATAGGCCCCATTAAGTCCATATGAAGAAGTTCCAACACTTTAGAAGTAGTGGGATGTTGAAGCTTCTGATGTGACATCTCGGTCTGCTTCCCTATCTGACAATCTCCACAAACTCTTCCTTCTTCAATTTTGAGCTACGGGATTCCTCTTACTGCTTCTGTAGATATTATTCTCTTCATTCCCTTCAGAAGTAGATGTCCCAACTTTTGATGCCATACTTTGACTTCATCTGCTTTTGCAAGAACACACGTGGAGGAACTTGAGTCTTGTGACACCCATAGGTAACAGTTGTCCTTAGACCTAACACCCTTCATGATAACTTCACCTTTCTCATTTGTGACAATGCACTCAGTTTTTGTAAAATTAACTATGAGTCCTTGATCACATAGTTGACTAATATTGATCAAATTTTTTGTCAACCCCTTGACTAGTAGAACATCGTCAAGTCTAGGTGTACCTTCACAATTCAGTTTTCCCACACCCTTGATTTCTCCTTTGACACCATCACCAAAAGTCACATGGCTAGAAGAATGAAGTTTAACATCCACCAGCAAATTCTTCACTCCTTCATGTGTCTTGTGTCATACCCCAAATTTTGACCACTAAGATTTCCCATTACTGTGCAAATAATCGTCACAATATGGAGGAACCATTATATTTCATCAGTCTTCCCAAAGATGGGTGAGCATCCACTACAATCAAAATTAGGGTTTCAAGCCCTCTCAGAGCCTTAGACAAAGGATCAATCAAGGAATGACATGATCTTCAACTTGTCTAAACCTCTCAAACATACACAAAGGATCAAAAAGGACTCCTACTTCAAGGATTAAGCACAAGACTGCTCCCTTCTAAGTGGATTAAGCCTCAAGATCGCCAGTGTCACCAAATTAGGGTTTTGGTCGACCAGGGCCTCCAGATGGGAATTTTTCATCTGGGCACAAGTCAATGATCCAAAACATAACCTAATATACTTCATGGAACCCCATGGACCCAAGCATCAAGTTAATTTTGCCTCAGGGGATGCACTAATAAAAAATCAGGAATTAGGGTTTCTTGACCTAATTCACCCCTAAGTTGACTTTTGGGACAAATCATGAACCAAGACCTCAAGAGAGGATTTGAGGGTCTCCAATATACCATATTGATCCATTTGGAACAATGGATTAATCCAAGAAGCTTGAGCAACAAGTCTCAATTTCATCTGAACCACATTTAGGGTTTTGCGAGAAAAAGTCAACTGTAACTTTGACTTTTGACAAGGACATGCTCCCAAGCCCTAGGAAATGAATCAATATACCCTATGACACCCATGGAACATGTCCATCAAGTTTTATTTAGATCAAGGACATGATTTCATGAAGAATTGCACAGTTTGGAATTCATCTGATAAAAAATCAACTGTGCACAAAAGTCAACTTTGACTTTTTGAGATTTTTCACCAAAATGGATTTTTAACCCTAAAATGATGTTAATGTATGATTTGAATCATCATTCATCAAAAAAAATCAAAGAAAGTGGGATAACTTGTAAAAGGGGTAACCATAAAAACTTAGAAAAATTTCTAAGTTATGGAAAAAGTGACACTAATGTGCCAACTTTGGAGGATCATAACTCCTAAACCACAAGGTCATTGTTCCCCATTCAAAGCTTGATTTGTAGCTCTCATTACCCTCTACAAAAGCTTCATACTGACCTATGTCCAAATTCCTCATGGATTTTGAGTTATGGAGTGATCAAAATCAAGAAAAGTCACTTTGTTCCAACACTTGGTGAAAATTTCACTAAGTCAGATTTTACCCTACTTTTTGCCAAATGTAGGGGGATTTTTCACTTGGATTCAAAAGAGATCAAAACCAAACATGTTCAAACAGTTGTTGTATCATGTAAGGGCTTTCCAAAATGGCCAAGAACATTACCAAATTCAATTTGAGTCATGAGATATGATATTGGCAAGTTGCCTTGCTGAAATCTTCCAAGGCAAGGCAGATTTTGCACTTTTGGTCGATTTACCAAAATCAGCCAAATCCAAATGCTCCTATCCACTTGGACACCTCTGAGGATTGAATCTAAAGGGGACAAACACTGAGCCAAGCCTCCAAAGTGTTTGGAACAAGAAGTAGCATGTTGAACCTAGAATTGCCAAAATAGGGACAAGACTCCAATTTTGGATTGGAGCATTCAATGGAAGCATTAAGGTGGCATGGACTGAGCCATTCTCAACTGAATTCAGTCAAGACTTATCCAAGACCAAGGGGACCAGCAGCCTGTGCCCTAACCTCTAGTCAATGGCTAGAGGAGACTTGGATTTTCATTTGCCAACATTGGCCAAACCTACTCAGCAGTTGCCATTCACTATTCCTTGCAAAACAAACTTGCTCTACTATAAATAGAGCTCAATTATGATCAGTTTGAGTACACCAAAGCCATCAAACAGATGCTTTTCTCAAAATATCTTCTTTCACTCTAATTTTGCCTTCTAAGGCAAGTCACTATCGGGTTTTGAGTGTGAGAGCTTTTCCAATCAAACCAATCACACACACACACACCTCACGTACATCATATAGAAGTGATCCAAACACTCACATAACATCTGGAACACAGATTTCACAAAATCACCAGCTAATTGCTCAAGTTCTTGACAGTTTTGCAGTTGAGGTACCATCTTCAACTCCAAACCATTTCAATCCATTCCAAGCATTCATACACACTCCATGGCACCTAGGGAAGCTATCCAGATCATTGGAACCTAGCTGTAACACCTCCAACACAAATCACGATCACCAGCTGTAAGTGGTAAGCATGAGTTCTTCTAACTCTATGATCCATGCAATTTTTGCTGCACAATAATTTGGCCACATGTTCATAATCATGCATGGAATGTTTCCCCTCAATTAATTGCATTGTTTGAATCGTGTATCAAAAATCCTAGCCTTCATGCAGAAATTAGGGTTCTTGAGGATTTTTCATGATTTCTTGTTATATGTTTAATTTAAATGAAATTAATTACCATAGACATGATCGTGAGGTTGAAAGGAGTTGATTGGTATAAGGATTGCATGATATAATCAAGTATTCAGTGAGATTGGAGAGAAAATGCAAATCAGCCAAACCCAGAACACGCGCGTGTTCTTGGTGTGTTCTTGGCGCCATTTCTTTCAAATTCAAATATTTGAATTTTGTGATTTTATTTAATTGATTCAAAAATTAATTTCTCTCTGAGTTTTAATGATTTTGAGTTGATTCTTTTTTTAATAATTCACAAAAATGTTAAAATATTTTATTTTCCCAAAAAATCCCAAAAATATTATTTATTTTGTATAATTGATATTTTTGCAAAGAATTAATGTTTTAATTGTTTTTAACATTTAAAATATTTTTTCTACCTTGATTTTGCAACTTTTAATGCTTTCTAATTATTTTGTAGGTCAATACTTAATTTTTGAAGCATTAATCCAAGATCACAATTTGTTTTCCATATGTTAAATAATTTTGATCATTTTAATTGAATTTTTATTCAATTAAATACATTTTTGAAAACAAATTAGGGTTTTGGATTAATTCAACCCTCACAAATCATTTTCAAAACACTTTGGGCCTCTAATAGAGTGTAAGACCCAATCCTTTTTTGACCCAAACATTTTGGGCCTCAGTGTATTGTATAAGTCCCGATACCATCAAAAACAAACGGCGCGATCGTCGCCTTTTGAAAAATAACCTTGGGCCTCTCCTTGAGCTATAAGACCCATTCAAAACTTTTGGGCCTCTAATAGAGTGTAAGACCCAACCCCCTTTTAACCAAAACCATTTTTGGGTCTCACTTATTGTATAAGCCCCTTCGCGTTAATAGGAAACCTCGGCGCGATCGCCATTTTTAACGAAAAGTCAACTGGGCCTACCCTCGAGCAGTAAGACCCATTTCCTTTCTTAAAAACTCTTTGGGCCTCTTGAGAGAGTGTAAGACCCATCCCTTTATACATAAAACCTTTTTGGGCCTCAGTCACTTGTATAAGTCCCTCTGTACAAATTCAAACAGTGCGCTCACTGATAAAACCCTGGGCCTCTCCTTGAGCTGTAAGCCCCAAATCTTTCTTTTTCAAAGCACTTTCTCCTTTGATTTTGAATATACTGTTGTTTTCAATCTTTCTTTGTTGAACAACTAACCAAACAGCATGAAAGCTCTACAACCGAGTAAGTGAATATTGCTTTCATTTACCGCTTTCATATACATATAACTGTATTGTGGGGCTATTTCACAGTAAGTCTTCTTTCATAAACTCATATCAACTGTGTAATAATAGTATAGATATTTCGAGTTTCCCCGGCAACTACGTCTAGAACTAGGTGACGCCGTTTCGTTTATTCGTAGAAATAGACAACTAGATCCCCAATAGGATCACCAGATACAGTCTTCTCTTCGGCTGTCCTCATTAGGAATTGTCAAGAAACTCTACTCCCAGAGATGAATGTATTCTCCGTGAATGGCATCTTTGAGTTTCTTCCAAATTCTCGAACTTTCCTGACTTGATCTATTCCTTGTGAATAGCTTGCCTTGAATTTCTCGGGGTTTGGGGACCCACGGGCTTCCTAAAAGCATCGGCCTCCTCTTGGGCATCGTACAAGGACCCACAGGCTTCCTAAAAGCAACCCCGCCTCCTCTTGGGCTTAGTACAAGGACCCATCAGCTTCTTAGAAGTATTCACAGCCTCCTCTTAGGCTTTGTATAATGATCTCTTCCTCCGGGAATGATAGCCTCCTCTTGGGCTTCGTACAAGGTCCCGTCGGCTTCTTAAAAGTTTCCAGCCTCCTCTTGGGCTTCATACAAATTGTCCCGACGACCTCCTAAAGGTATAGGAACAGAACTTAATCATCTCCATAGAACAGTCCTTTCAAAGAGTCTACTACTGTTTCTCAAAGCATAGTACAAAAGATGAAACTCTAGATTTGGACAGTCTGATATCCTTGAGTCCCAAAGACATTCTCAAGTGACCCCTTCGTTAAATAGGAAGAAAACCCGTAGACTCGGACAGTCTCAATACCCTTCAGATTTCCCGCTTCCTTGAAGAACAGGAATAACCCGGATCCTTGAATCAAATCCTTGAGTACAGTGTTGCTCATATAAGAACTGATTTTCTCTTTCAAAATCAGTATACTGGACCTGTCACTCAACTGAAATAGTCACCTCAGCCTCCTCTTGGGCTTTGTACAATGATTCTCCCCAGCGGAGTCAAACAACGTTTAGCCTCCATCTCGGGCTTTATACGAGATACAAAAAGGTTCTTATTGAGCCAAACAAATTTTAGCCTCCATCTCGGGCTTCGTACGAGATACAAAAAAACTCCCTCGTTGAGTCAATCACCATCTTTAGCCTCCATCTCGGGCTTCGTACGAGATACAAAAAACTCTCTTGTTGAGTCAAATAGCCTCCATCTCGGGCTTTATACGAGATACCAAAAGACTCCCTTGTTGAGTCAAAAACCTTTTAGCCTCTCTCTCGGGCTTTGTACGAGACACATATTAGCCTCCTCTTAGGCTTTGTATAAGAAAATCACTAGTTGATCCAATCAACCTTTTAGCATCAAAGTTGTACCTCATTCACAGTACAAAAACATCAACAACTCTTTCCCCTTCATCTAATCGCTGTAAGCGGCAAGCCTCTGGATCATCTACATCCATGCCACTGTCCCTCTTTTAGCATGAGAAATTCCTAAGGAAAGATGGCATTGCTCTACACTGAGTTAAAGTCTTCTCCTTCAGGTTGGAAATCCCCTATAAAGGAAATTATGGCATTGCCGGATTCGCAAATCCCGGTTAAAGTAATTCTCCTTTATAAACAGTCGTAGCAGACAAACCCCTCTTTAGAGATGACAAATTCTCTCTAAAGTCGAGACATTTAGCTTCACATCTTGGGCTTTAAACAAGATACAAATAGACCCTTCAGCTTCACATCTTGGGCTTTGAACAAGATACAAATCACCTTTCGCTTCACGTCTTGGGCTTTGAACAAGACACCAAAAACACCCATTTCCTCCCATAGAATAGGAGGAACTACGAACGCTCTGATTTCCCTGTTTCGGTAAACGGGAATACGTAGGCATAAGATTGAAAGAAAAAATCTTAGCGAGCACACTAAATAAAAACCCAAAATCCCATACTCCCATGTATCTATCAAAAAGCATCAGTCCAAACATCCTAATCCTTGTTCCCCGCCAGAAACCTGTCATTCTGTCAAAATAACACAAGAAAGGCCCCACCACATTGATCGCATTCGTAACCTAACAGACCGCTGTTTAAACTCAGTATGCAAGCAGGGTTAATTGGAGACATCTATTTCCCTTCCTTCATCAGCTTTAATAGGATAAAAAATGAATCGACCTTTAGTAAAACTCAACCGCAGAGAACGACCGCGCTTAAGAACCGCGTCCAAAATCGCTCGCTACAGAAAAATGGCGCCAACCGTGGGGCATATCTAACCTTTTTTCTCTTCACTTGTGTGAAAACCACAGATTAGGGCTTCTGCCGGGGAACCCATTTCTGTCAGGAACTTAGGATTCATAGCTTTAAAGGTCTAGGATGTTTAGGACAAATATATATATACTTCTTTTCCTAATTGCTATACATGTTTATTCTTCTGCTAATGGGAATGCGTGTGATGCCGCATGTGGAAAGATTGAGTATACATTAAGATAAGTGATGGTGACGAGGTCGACCATCAACCTCAGTGGAGGCTGACCAATGCAACCCATTTGTAGCACCCCAAAATTTGCTCTCCTTACTTTAGTACTAGCTGGCTTATGTTTCATCTCATTTTGCATTATCATGTGTGCATATCATTGGTTCTTAGCATGGGATCAAGGTGCTTGAGGCAGCTCAAGAGGAGAAGATGTTCTTCAAAGAGTCTAGCAAGAGTCCTTGTATTATGGATCACTCTCTCCTAACCAGTGCAGAAATTAGGGTTTTGAGATTCTTGGGTTTATTGCTCCAATGGACAAGCTTCTTGGGTTTTTATCATCACCAAATGGCATATCTTATCTTCGTTGGAGAGGATACACATCATATTCAGAGGATTTTGGATTTGGAGACTGTGTTATTTCCTTCTAGACTGAGGGTACCAAGATTAGGGATTGCTATAAAGTCAGTTTATTTCTGATTTTTTTGGGCAAGAATTAATTCCATGGTATCAAAATTATTTCACATTGAGCAAAATTGCAAGATGCATCAAAATTCATAAACCAAGACATCTCAAGGCCCAAATTCCATACGGGTGTGATTAGCAATTGCTAAATAAGTGATCCATCATCAAGGGTTTGGATATACATGCATGGAGGAGGGTGTATTTCACATTATGCAAATTTCCAAAATCACCCAAAACTCATTAAGTAAGGAATTAACAAGGCCCAAGTGATCATCAATGGATTAACTGTAAGTATTTAAGCTAACTCATGCACTGGTTAGAGGGAACACACGTGATTTTGAGGAGAACAAAAGTTTGAACCCTAAAACTTCAATCATTCGAATCTCACAATCCCTCATAGCTTTTCCGAAAATTTCTTCACAGTCTTGATCCTTGGAATCCATAGAGCACAAAGCACTCACCATCTGGAGCTAATAATAAGGATACGGATTACACGATCTCAGGTTGGTGCGTTTTTCATGATCATTGAACTCTTTTTTTAAAAGTGCATGATGATCTGTGGTGTGTACTGATGATCCTGATATGTTTTGTTTTGAGTTTGGACGTTTATATTGATTGTATGGTGAGTTTGAAGTTTTTGAACCGTGACTTTTTTCCTTCGATTTGCCATGTACGTTGATTGCTTGTTAAAAGTAGCATGATATTTGGAATCCTCGTGTTTTTCTGATTGAAATGATGTACTCATATGCCGTTTCTGGGGATTTTGGGGATGATGGTCACCGGAGAAGACGACCGGAGTTAGGGCTCCGACGTCTGGTTTTGATCTCCGGCCGGCTAGGGTTTTGGGTGAGGAAGATGAAATCCCCACCGTCCGTGACTTTGATCTAACGGTCCACACGTTGTCACATCGTTTAAAAATCTATTTATTTTATTGTTTGGGTGTGTGGCGTTCCATGTTTAGTTTTGTGCACCTCTAATCTGAGCCTCACATCACGCGTTTGATTAATTGATCTGGGACGTTGGTTAGATCTGATGGATGGTATGCAGCCAACGCATTAATGATATGGTGGATCACGTGTTTTCTTATTTTTTTAAACTCTGAGTGTTTATGTGCGCGTGCGTAGGTTAGTTATGGTGTGTTTGGTAATCATGGCCATTGATCTTGTTTACTTTGTTTTGGGTTGACTTAATGAGAAGCGCATGATTAATCTGATGGTGAGTAGTGAGTCAACTGGGTTGACTGAGTCTGCGTATTCCCTTTTTTTGTTTCGCTGGCTTTCTATTGGGCTGGACTTTCTATTCACACCCCTCCCATTCAAGCCCATTGTCATTTCTAACGTGTATGGATTGCTACTCACACCCCCTTGCTATTTTCCTTTTTTTATTTCATTTTAATTGCATTATATCATTTTTATTGTTTAAAAAATAGTTTTTTGCATTAAAAAATTACAAGAAAATTCATGAATCACATTTAGCATTTTATAAAATTTTATAAAATTTTATTTTATTATTTTATTTTATTTTTAGCATCTGAATTAATTATTTTAATAATTTCTTTTTGAATTTGTTTTCATTTTGCACACATTGCATTGTAGAATTTATTTCTCATCATCCATGAAACCTTTTGAGTCCATTCTTTTTGCATTGTTTCATAAACATATTGGATGTCATTAAAACCTTTTTCTCTAATTTTTAAAACTTTTTCATATTGCATTTTAGTCCTCCTCTTTTGCATATTGAGTCAAGTTTCTTGTCTGAACTTTGCATAGTTGTTTGAGTGACTTATCTTGGGAATTTTGGCATGAGTTTTTGACATGTTGTTTACCACTGGTTGAGGTGTGTTAAGTTTTAATTTGGTAATTTTATATAATGTTTTGCTAATTGTTTAATTGCTCTTTATTTGAGGTCTTCTTGTATGCACATCTTTGATTATGTCTGATTACTTGTTTGAGAAGGCACTTGTGCCAATGTTTGAGATTGTTTCTTTGAATTCGTGAATCATGTTTGAATTGTTATAGGTCATTTATTTGCATTATATGTCATTGGTGTGAGGTTATGGCATACTTTGTGCACATGTTCAATGTTTGACTAACATGCCCTTTTGACTTATTTTCTCACTTCTTCTCATCTGTGTCTCTTCATGATTTATGTTTGGTTTATGCATGCCATGCCATATCATTCATTTGCATTTCATTTGATGTATGTTTCTAACTTTGGAGCTTTGCATTCATTCATGTCATATGTCATTCAAGTTTCCTCTTGCATGTTATTCATGTTTCACTTATATGTTTCCTTCTTCTTCTATTGATGTTTGATGTTCGGATATCTGTTTGCGTGCCTCATGTGACATTTGCATAGCATGTTTAGGCACATGTTTAGGTCATCCACATTCTGACCTGGATGAGTTTTCTTTGGTTTGTAATCATTTCTCTTTGGTCTTTGGTTTGCTTGGGTCCCCCTTCTCTCTTCTAGAGTGTTGAGCATACGTCCCATTGGGGGCGACCATGCGACGCATTCGCTCCCGTGTCATAGAATTTGGTTCAAGTTAAGTTACAAACTAACTCAAGTCACTTCTGTCCTAAAAAATACAAACAAACTTCAAACCTTTTTGTCCTTCGGGATTGTCAAACTAAAGGCTATTTTCAAAAAGGGCACGTTATTTTCCGTCTGAGTCGCAAACAGGCATCGACCTTAACTGCCGGACGCGAACTTAACGTCGCTCATAAAAAATACAAAAAGAACTTGGTCCGAACTACGTTGACTCTGAATTCCCCATTGCACAAAGGGGGTATGTAGGCCTAGGACGTCGACGTCCTACCGAGTCTGTCTTTGTTTTCCCCTCCCCCGTTTTAGTGCAGCCATAGATGTTAGGATAACTCACCCTTAGAATAGACAACAAGCGTGGATCCCATCGAGTACGATGGACGCGTGGGGTGCTAGCACCTTGCCCTCGCGTAACCGACTCCCGAACCCAGGCTATGGTTGCGATGACTATTCCTTTCCCTCTTCCTCAGGTTTATGCGGTGTTCCCTTTCCTTCTCTTGGGATAAATTTACACGGCTGGCGACTCTGTTTTCTGCGCCACTTTCGCGTTTGTACCTGGATGAAAATCCTGGGAGCTCCAGCTGGCGACTCTGCTGGGGACTCTGGTTGACCTATGCTGGTCCATCCCTAAGCAAGTCAATCCTAGCGCTTGCTTGTCTTTGTTCTCTTTGGGTGTTTTTGTTTTTGTTTTGTTTTGCTTTATTTGTTGTATTTTATTTTTTACCGCATTTACTGCTTTGCATATTATTATCATCTGCTGCACTGTTCTTCTGTTTGGTGGGTTGGGGGTTCTAAGAGATAAGCCCAATACCCAGGTTTGAGCGTACACGTAGGATTAGCGTGGAAAGTAGTGTGACTTGTGTGGCATTTGGCCAGACGTAGTATACATGAAAACTCCACATCCAGATGAGGTTTTCTTTGGTAATGTTCTATCCTGCGCATTGGTGTAGATGATTGAATGTAACTTGGAAAACTGTCGACTCTGGCGGCCATTCTCGAGGACTCAGTAACGGCACTCCTCCCGAGACGTGATAATGGCAGACCAGAAATGGCAAACCCATTACACATGTCGATCCGAGGACCCAATGTTGGGAACTTGCTATAGGGTTTCCTTTTGGAAAAGAATCAGTGGAGGCACTCCTCGATTGGCGATAGTACTGTACCCTGAGGGATGAATGTACTATTGCTTCTCGACCTCAGTGCCGAAGTTGAGGACTTGCTATAGGATGTTTTCTTTTGAGGGGAATCAGTTGAGGCCTACTCGATTGGTGATGATGCCAAACCAGAAATGGTGAACATATCATCATTTCTCGACCTAAGAGCCCGTGATATTGAGGATCCTCGGCTTTCTAGTACCCACATGTGAGAGGGCAGGGTGTTTACAGGTTTGCAAGTAACCTTGACCTTCAACATTCCCAGTTTTCTGATCAACAGATTTATCAGTGTGGTACTATGGTTATTTTGGTATTCTGGGTATTTGGGCAGATCCTTGAGATTATACAGTTGTTCAGTGCAGCAGTTGTCCAGTCTGTGTGGCATCCTTGATCCCATGTGTGCATTTGCATCATCATTTTGCATCCTAACATGTTTATTCATTTGCAGGGCTGCATCCTAACTTTGATTCTGGTTTTTGAAGACTATTAAGGATGAGTACTGAGAAGAGAAAGAACATCATAATGTACAAGTTCCCATCACTTATTCTGGATCCTGTTCACAAGATTGTGTCTATGGCAGAACATGGGGTATTGGCAGACTTTAGAGGAGAGTATGGAAGAATTCTGGATTTTGCTCGCCACATCACTGAATACGAGTATAGGGCTTTGTACACTCTGGTGCAATTCTATGACCCTCACCTGCGTTGTTTCCTATTCACTGATTATCTTTTGGCTCCAACATTGGAGGAATTTGCTCTCATTCTGGATATTGACATTAAAGAAGAGGCTTTTTTCTATCCTTCTAAAGAACTTCTTGATTTAGGAAAGGTTTCCAAGGCTTTGCATTTGGATTTGTCTTTGTTGAAAAACAACGTTGCCAGTAAGGGAGGGTGTAAAGGCTTTCACGTGAAATTTTTGGTAGAACAGGCTGCGGTGTATGCTAAGGCTAGATGTTGGTCAGTTTTCAACGCCATCTTGGCTATGTGTGTCTATGGAACGGTGTTGTTTCCAAATATGAAGGACTTTGTGGACATGCACGCCGTCCAGATATTTACCATGAAAAATCCGGTACCTACTTTGCTTGGAGATCTGTATTATTCAGTGCATTATAAGAACGAGAAGAGGAGGGGAGAACCCATTTATTTTTGTGCGCCAGTCTTCTACAAATGGTTTGCTGATCGTCTTCCCAAATCTAGGGCATTTGTAGATACTCAAGGAACATTGGATTGGTCCAAAAGATTAATGGGCTTGAGGGCAGATAATCTAATTTGGGTTAACCGTGACTTGTTGGGCCAAGATATCATGATTAGTTGTGGAGGTCTTCCAAATGTGCCTCTAATAGGAAGGAAAGTGGGAATTAAATACAACCGTATTCTTGATATTAGGCAATTCGGGTATGCCTTGAAAGAGCCACCAAGAGACGAGGAGGTCCAAGAATCTCTATATCTGAGTGGGGAAATCAATCCAGAACTGTTAAAAGAAGCTGCAAATACTTGGGAAGATCGTCATAATAAAGGGAAGACTTATTTTGGGAAGAGCAACAACAGAACATTTCCTGCGTATGAAGATTGGATTCAGAAAAGGGTAGAGGAGGAACTTCTGCCATTCTCCAAAGAACCACCATCTTACCCTTTGCTGATTGAGCCTCCTACCACAGTTGAGATAGAGAAGTTTAACAAGTTGTGGGCTGAAAAGGAAAAGTTGCGAGAAGAGAACAGTGAGCTACAAAGAGAGATTTATCAGTTGAAATCGCCGAGTTGAAGACAAAGCTTCTCGCTAAGGCAGAAAAGGAGTTGGCTGACAAGGTCACATCCAGACAAAGGATGAAGCAAGCTCTAGAGGGTACCACTAAGGTTCTCAAGTCTAAGAAGGAGGAATTGGCCAAGGCTTTTTTGAAAATTCACAGGTTCAATGCTCACCGAGGCACTGCAATGGCTGAGAATAAGTGAAAGGAAGACGATTATCTAGCTCAGATTGATCAATTGAAGTTGAAGCTCAAGAAAAAAGATGCTGAGATCCTATCAGGGGTATTCCAGAGACAAGCAGTTGAGGGTCGACTCAATGAAGCCATAGCCTCCATAGAGGAACTGAAGATCTAAGCTGAAGTGAAGAGACCTAGAAATGAGGGTCCTAGCATGGATGGTGTTTCTGGAGAAGACGCTTGGGAGTTGCATTGCCGATACTTGGAGGGGATCATGCATAGGAGAGACGTCCCCATTCAAGAGCTAATTCAGAGACCGAAGCATCCCGACACCAAAAAGCTGTTCAAGGAAATTCAAGACTAGAGCAAAAAGCACAATGGATGGGGGGGATTGACACTTGTGGACTTTGATGACATGCCGTAGTTTTCTATTCTCTCTTACTGTATTTAGATCACCACCAGGCTTGTTGGTTGGGATCTATGACTATTCTGTTCAGACTTATTATTTTGGGTCGTGATTGTTGACAATTGATTATCCTCTAGTTTTTCTTAATACATGAGCAGAAGTCCCGTTACATCTTGTTGTTAAACTGGAATCAAGGGGTGGATCGCCCTGCGAATTTCTCAACATGTTCATTTGCATTTGTATATTCATAATCATTTTGCATAATCATTCTGCATAACAGGTGTTTACCTCTGGTGTTCTTACTTTGCTCTCCTCCGCAGTACAGGATTGATCAGCCAATTCATCGGTATTCTACTCAGTCTGTGATAACCAGGATAGCCATGGAACAACTCCGTGCAGAGATGCTTGAAATGAAGGTTCAGATGAGGCAATTTGGGGAAGACATGCTGGTCATGTCCTAGGAGCAAAAGATGCTGAGGGAGGAGGTCAATCAGATGAAGACTCAGATGGGTTTGGTCATGGAAATCTTGAAAACAGTGTTAAAGAAGGAAAACATTCATGTGCTCGCTTCTGCGACAGAGATCCTTGCTCCTCCCATCTCTTTGGGATTTGATCTAGATCGTGGACTGCCTCGTGAATCTCTTCCACAAGCTGGGGTTCCAGAACTTTCCCAACATCAACCAGGTCTTATCTCCCAAGATAAGCCTAAGAATAAAAAGTGTGCACAGAGACCGAAGCAGCCTGAAAGAGTTTTTCATCCGCTCCCTATGCCATATTCTCAACTATTGCAGCATCTCCTTCAGTTGCAACTGGTACAGAAAAGGACTTTGGCTCCCGTTACTGGCAATCCCCCACCAGGCTACAATGCAAGAGCCCGTTGTGATTTCCATTCTGGGGCACCAGGGCATACTGTGGAGAAGTGTAGGGCCCTTCAGCACGCTGTCCAGGATCTGATTGATTCGAGGAAAATTGAATTCACACCAAGCGGCTTAAGCATACAAGGTGGTCTCACTCTAGCTGTTGAAAAAGAAGTGGGTATCCCCGTTGCTTCTCCCAAAGCCACATCAGGTCAGGGGCATTTCTTGCAGTCCTTGGTCTTAGAATCCCCACATCCGCAAATGCTGCCTACGCCTCGACCAAGTCTGAAGAGAAAAGTGCCTGAAAAGATTATGCGCTTGAACCAGAGTCAACAAGAGAACTACTTTGGAAAGAGACAACAAGGATCATGAAGGCCTGAGAGAAGGTTTGATCCACTCCCTGTTCCTCACAGCCATGTTCTTGCCCGTCTACTTGAAAGTTCTTTGGTTCAACTAAGGGATACCAAGCCTGTTCCCGACCCTATTCCTCCTGATTATGATCTGGATGCCAGATGTGAATATCACTCAGACACACTGGGTCATTCAATTGAAAACTGCAACGTGTTCAAGCACAGGGTGCAAGACCTGGTAGACTCAGAGATCATTGCATTCACTGAAGATGATACGTACATCAATTGAAGCCTCATTTCTCAAATGAACACTCAGTCTGCAAGTACGTCCAGACAAAATAAAGCTTCCTCAGCAATGGCAATCTTCAGCTTCTTTACTGCATTTTCATTTGTAGTTTTTCATTTCTTGTTAAAGCATCGTATGCATGTAAGACTTGTTTGTCTTTTAATGATGGTATTAATGCAATGAGTATGTTTTTCTTGAAGTAATCCATTCGTGTTCACTCTTAAATGTTTATATGCACTGCAATACCAATTTTCTTGTTTAGAACTCTTGAGGGTGGATGATGAGATGAAAATGCAAAATCTCTGGTTGTATGTTCAAGGATAGAACCCTGTTGAGGATGTACAGGCATTGTTTCAAACCCCTAAACACTGGAGATATAAGGGAGATAGACCCTCGTTAACCCCTTTGAGCCTTGAAGTAGGAGTTTCCTTCGTACAAAAAAGTCCTCATACTTAACCCAGGGGCAGGGTAGGCGTCAGTTAGTTTGACCGAGCGTTCAAATTTCAAGGAGAGTGTGCATCTGAGGATCCATTACCTTCTATCCCACCGTCAAGAGGTCAGGAGATGTGAAACCACAATGGTCATCCATCAACAATCATAGAAGTGAGGCAGTCACAACCCTGTCAAGCAAGTAAGACAACCAGTGTCACACGCTTTGTTCAAAAAAGGGGAATAAAAAAAAAAGAGAAAGCCCGCTAAGTCGAAACTTGAAAACAAGTGACTTAGGCAAAAGCTAGGGCATCCCGCTGGACTTCAAAATCGAAAAACTCAAAAGAGTCAGTCCAGGCAAAAATTAGGGATCAAAAAGTAAAAGAAAGAAAAAGCGAAAAGTGTTACAAAAGAAAATCCCCGATAAGAACAAATTCGTGTGATTACAGACACAAAAGATAAAAGGGGGTGACTGTCACTCCAAAACTTCCTTAGGCGTCAAACCATTAGTGGCATGGGTCTCTTAAAGATCGTAAACCTTTTGAGAGATGAGCGTTTGTGTCAGATTAACTGAACATAGGACTAGAGAACATCACGAAGAGTGGGTGGGCACCGATAAATTTTGAGCCATAAATCCTTTTTTCTGAAACCGTGAACCAGACCACGTTACAACCCTTAAAAGTCCTAACTGAAACAGGGTTTATTCCGAAAGCGTACTTCAACAGGACAGCGTTCCTGACTCCTATGAGTTGTGCTAATAAGATTTGTTGGTGTTGCATGTGCGCATTGTTTTGCCATTCAAAATCAAGGTCGCATCCCAGCTAGTGATTCATTCACAGGGCTTGGCGACGCATCTTCAATAAAAACTTCAAGGTTAACATATTTGTTGCATTAGAATTATCATTCTCATAAATAACATGTTCTATTTGCATACATGTGCCTAAGCATCAATGCAGCTTACACAGTGAACGTCAGTCAAGAAGCTTGATCCTGCCCAGTTGGGATGCTTGAAAATTCTGAAGGACAATCATATCAAAGGGCATGCTGCCAAGAGACTCAGTGTAGAGTGGGCTCTCCCCAGTAAGTCGTGTTAAGATGTAGCCAATCTGGGGAAGTCACGTCGAGAAATCTCTCCGAAATTCAGTTATTCTGGGGCATTCGTTCTAAGATCAGGGGCAAAGTCACTTCAAAGCTCATGTTGGGGCAGGCCACCTCTAGAGCGTGGGAGATTGTCCACTCCTAAAAATAATTGATTGAAAACACCTCCTCAAAGTTCAGAATACTGGGACAGAGTATTTTCAAGTCATTACAAATCCTTTCGAGGTAATGTACTTCATGGATTATGAAGACTGGGGCAGTTATGTTGAGATATGATAAATCTCTCCAAGAGTTTGAAGACCCTGGGGCAGTGCGAACGCCCGATCTTCTATAAAATCCTCTTGAGATGATTTCTTCCATTAGACCTGGTGGTCTGGGGCAAGTGAAAAGTTTAAAGAGCCGCTTATGACCATAAAGACAAGTCAGGTTGCGGGGCAACAGGATTGCACTCCCCCAGCAGTTTGCTCTCCCCAGGATTGAGATTGCACCTTTCCTCAGTAGAGCAGACCTTCCCCAGCAGGAGACTTGGGAAGTATTTTCTCTGGATCAAGACGTTATTTCCCCACAGAATCAGGGTGTTCACCTTCCCCATCCAGTCAGGAAGCGTGCTTGCACCGACGATGTCATATTCTAATCCCCAGCAAGGTGGGAGTAAAGGCATACTCCCCATCAGCAGGCTAAGTTCAGCAGTATCCCCAAGCAGGATGGTATTATGGACTGTTTTCCCCAAGCAGGGTGGTATTATGGGCTGGCATCCCCCAGCAGGTCCTAAGCCCATCTATTATTGGCAATCCTCAGTAACAGACTTCCGGTTCCGTTATTGGCATTCATTCTCAACTCCCCCAGCAGAGGAGGAATCTCAGGTTTCAGATGTGACCTTCAGTAAAGGACAGGTGCAATCCCTTGTAGTGTGGATGTTCTGTTGGGATTTCACCCCCAGTAGAAGTTGTTGATTCAAAGGGTCGGTCAGCGTGATCCTTCTAAGCAGAGTTCTTGGATTCAGAGGACAATTTATTTTTGTCATCCCCAACTAAATTGGTCTTTTCTCTCCAGCATTTATTTTGCTGGAGAGACCCCTTTTACATATCATAAGCATTTGCATTGCATCCTCAAACGCGTAGCATTTCCACTTCGTGTGGAGCATTACGGCAAAATTCAAACATTTGCATTCGAAGCATAAGTCAGGTTCGATACTTTCCTTGCCAGTTCTCTTTCTCAGCAGAGATGGAATAACTCAGGAGAGTTTGGAGGGATGCGTTCCTCATACTTGTGCTCCCCGGCAGAGTCTTTTATTTAGACTTCTCCTTCCCCCAGCGGAGTCATCTTATCTGTGGATCGTGAGTCCGTTAGAAGTTTGCCTTTGTTTGGCCTTTCTCTTTCGTGAAATCCAGTTCTCGCCTGGTAGTCAGTTCTCGCTTGACAAATTTTGTTTGCCAGTTTCCCTTCCTCAGTAGGGGTGGTATAAACCAGAAGTTTTGTTTCATGTTATCCCCAGCGTAATCCACTTTATGTTGGTTATCCTTTGCGGGTACGATTGAGGTTGTATTCGTTTTGTGGGTGCGATTGAGGTCGTATTCATATTTTCTTTGTGGGTAGAGTGATTGAGGCCAGTCTTCCTTTGTGGGTACGATCGAGGTCGTATTCGTCCTTTCTTTTGGGGGGTAGAGTGATTGAGGTCAGTCTTCCTTTGTGGGTGCGATCGAGGTCGTATTCATCCTTTCCTTTGTGGGTAGAGTGATTGAGGTCAGTCTTCCTTTATGGGTACGATCGAGGTCGTATTCGTCCTTTCCTTTGGGGGGTAGAGTGATTGAGTTCAGTCTTCCTTTGTGGGTACGATTGAGGTCGTATTCATGTTTTCTTTGTGGGAAGAGTGATCGAGGTCAGTCTTCCTTTGTGGGTGCGATTGAGGTCGTATTCATGTTTTCTTTGTGGGCAGAGTGATTGAGGTCAGTCTTCCTTTGCGGGCACAATTGAGGTTGTATTCATTTTGTGGGTGCGATTGAGGTCGTAGTCATATTTTCTTTGTGGGCAGAGTGATTGAGGTCAGTCTTCCTTTGCAGGCACAATTGAGGTTGTATTCGTTTTGTGGGTGCGATTGAGGTCATATTCATATTTTCTTTGTGTGCAGAGTCATCGAGGCCAGTCTTCCTTTGTGGGTGCGATTGAGGTCATATTTATGTTTTCTTTATGGGTAGAGTGATCGAGGTCAGTCTTCCTTTGTGGGCGCGATTGAGGTCGTATTCATGTTTTCTTGGTGGGCAGAGTGATTGAGGTCAGTCTTCCTTTGCGGGTACAATTGAAGTTGTATTCGTTTTGTGGGTGTGATTGAGGTCGTGTTCATGTTTTCTTTGTGGGCAGAGTGATTGAGGTCAGTCTTCCTTTGCGGGTACGATTGAGGTCGTATTCGTCTTATTTTTGTGGGTATGGTTGAGGTCATACTCCTTATTTTTCAGCACGCTCCAGTTCGTTATTCTCACCGTTAGCAAATTTCAGGTCTCTTTTGGTATTCAATCCCCGTGAATCCTTTGAACGCATGACAGCCGTTGCTATCATACCTTCAGGACCAAGTTGATTGAATAGGGGCAGCTGTAGCACCCCAAAATTTGCTCTCCTTACTTTAGTACTAACTAGCTTATGTTTCATCTCATTTTGCATTATCATGTGTGCATATCATTGGTTCTTAGCATGGGATCAAGGTGCTTGAGGCAGCTCAAGAGGAGAAGATGTTCTTCAAAGAGTCTAGCAAGAGTCCTTGTATTGTGGATCACTCTCTCCTAACCAGTGCAGAAATTAGGGTTTTGAGATTCTTGGGTTTATTGCTCCAATGGACAAGCTTCTTGGGTTTTTATCATCACCAAATGGCATATCTTATCTTCGTTGGAGAGGATACACATCATATTCAGAGGAATTTGGATTTGGAGACTGTGTTATTTCCTCCTAGACTGAGGGTACCAAGATTAGGGTTTGCTATAAAGTCAGTTTATTTCTGATTTTTTTGGGAAAGAATTAATTCCATGGTATTCCTTGGGTCCCTAAGTATCTAGGAATGGAAGATGGTCCATCAGTGTGGTTCATGAGAGATTCAATTGGCCAATGGATTGGGAATTAGGAGAATTAGGGGAAAAGTCAACAGTGAGAGTGGAAGTCAACTATGGAATTTGGAGGTTCTCTTCAAAGTTTTCAAGGTCTCACATCCTCATATGGTCTTTAAGGGTCAAGTTCCATACCATTCATCAAGAATCAAGAGTTTGTGCAAAAGTTACTAAATATGGAAATGACCTATAATTTGAAGGTTTCCTTTTTGGGCAAGTTCTTACACTACATTCAACTTGACTTTTCATCATCAAGGAAGCTTCAAATGAATTTTTCTCAAACATGAAAGTTGAAGATCTTTTTCTCCCCTTTCCAACAAGTACTAGATGGTCCCCATATCATTTGTGAAACTCAAGTTATGATCAAAAAAAGGCAAGGTGGTTTTTAGGGGTTCCTTATGGTTCCATTTCCACAACTTTTGCATTTTGGGACATAGTGACCTATAATTGATTCCTTTGTTTCAAGCCACATTCTAACACCAAAGTACATTCCATAAGGATCATTTTTGGCCTTTGAACCAAGAGATTTCATGACTTGTACATCACTTATTTCACATTGAGCAAAATTGCAAGATGCATCAAAATTCATAAACCAAGACATCTCAAGGCCCAAATTCCATACAGGTGTGATTAGCAATTGTTAAATAAGTGATCCATCATCAAGGGTTTGGATATACATGCATGGAGGAGGGTGTATTTTACATTATGCAAATTTCCAAAATCACCCAAAACTCATTAAGTGAGTAATTAACAAGGCCCAAGTGATCATCAGTGGATTAACCCTAAGTATTTAAGCTAACTCATGCACTGGTTAGAGGGAAGACACGTGATTTTGAGGAGAATAAAAGTTTGAACCCTAAAACTTCAATCATTCGAATCTCACAATCCCTCAGAGCTTTTCCAAAAATTTCTTCACAGTCTTGATCCTTGGAATCCATAGAGCACAAAGCACTCACCATTTAGAGCTAACAATAAGGATACGGATTACACGATCTCAGGTTAGTGTGTTTTTATAATCATTGAACTCTTTTTTTAAACGTGCATGATGATCTGTGGTGTGTACTGATAATCCTGATATGTTTTGTTTTGAGTTTGGACGTATATATTGATTGTATGGTGAGTTTGAAGTTTTTGAACCATGACTTTTTTCCTTCGATTTGCCATGTACGTTGATTGTTTGTTAAAAGTAGCATGATATTTGGAATCCTCGTGTTTTTTTGATTGAAATGATGTACTCATATGCCGTTTCTGGGGATTTTGGGGATGATGGTCACCGGAGAAGACGACCGGAGCTAGGGCTCCGACGTCTGGTTTTGATCTCCGGTCGGCTAGGGTTTTGGGTGAGGAAGATGAAATCTCCACCGTCCGTGACGTTGATCTAATGGTCCACACGTTGCCACATCGTTTAAAAATCTGTTTATTCTATTGTTTGGGTGTGTGGCGTTCCATGTTTAGTTTTGTGCACCTCTAATCTGAGCCTCACATCACGCGTTTGATTAATTGATCTGGGACGTTGGTTAGATCTGATGGATGGTATGCAGCCAACGCATTAATGATATGGTGGATCACGTGTTTTCTTATTTTTTTAAACTCTGAGTGTTTATGTGCACGTGCGTAGGTTAGTTATGGTGTGTTTGGTAATCATGGCCATCGATCTTGTTTACTTTGTTTTGGGTTGACTTAATGAGAAGCGCATAATTAATCTGATGGTGAGTAGTGAGTCAACTAGGTTGACTAAGTCTGCGTATTCCCTTTTTTTGTTTCGCTGGCTTTCTATTGGGCTGGACTTTCTATTCACACCCCTCCCATTCAAGCCCATTGTCATTTCTAACGTGTATGGATTGCTACTCACACCCCCTTGCTATTTTCCTTTTTTTATTTCATTTTAATTGCATTATATCATTTTTATTGTTTAAAAAATAGTTTTTTGCATTAAAAAATTACAAGAAAATTCATGAATCACATTTAGCATTTTATAAAATTTTATAAAATTTTATTTTATTATTTTATTTTATTTTTAGCATCTGAATTAATTATTTTAATAATTTCTTTTTGAATTTGTTTTCATTTTGCACACATTGCATTGTAGAATTTATTTCTCATCATCCATGAAACCTTTTGAGTCCATTCTTTTTGAATTGTTTCATCAACATATTGGATGTCATTAAAACCTTTTTCTCTCATTTTTAAAACTTTTTCATATTGCATTTTAGTCCTCCTCTTTTGCATATTGAGTCATGTTTCTTGTCTGAACTTTGCATAGTTGTTTGAGTGACTTATCTTGGGAATTTTGGCATGAGTTTTTGACATGTTGTTTGCCACTGGTTGAGGTGTGTTAAGTTTTAATTTGGTAATTTTAGAAGATGTTTTGCTAATTTTTTAATTGCTCTTTGTTTGAGGTCTTCTTGTATGCACATCTTTGATCATGTCTGATTAGTTGTTTGAGAAGGTACTTGTGCCACTATTTGAGATTGTTTCTTTGAATTTGTGAATCATGTTTGAATTGTTATAGGTCATTTGTTTGCATTATATGTCATTGGTGTGAGGTTATGGCATACTTTGTGCACATGTTCAATGTTTGACTAACATGCCCTTTTGACTTATTTTCTCACTTCTTCTCATCTGTGTCTCTTCATGATTTATGTTTGGTTTATGTATGCCATGCCATATCATTCATTTGCATTTCATTTGATGTATGTTTCTGACTTTGGAGCTTTGCATTCATTCATGTCATATGTCATTCATGTTTCCTCTTGCATGTTATTCATGTTTCACTTATATGTTTCCTTCTTCTTCTATTGATGTTTGATGTTCGGATATCTGTTTGCGTGCCTCATGTGACATTTGCATAGCATGTTTAGGCACATGTTTAGGTCATCCACATTCTGACCTGGATGAGTTTTCTTTGGTTTGTAATCATTTCTCTTTGGTTTTTGGTTTGCTTGGGTTTCATTTGTCTTATAGTTATTTATGTCTGTTTTGTACTAACCTTGTATGCAGGGGCTGAGGTAAGTTATTTAAGGGTGTGGATAAGTATCCATGTCTAATCTCACTCCTTCTTTCTCTCATCTTTTATTTTCTTTAGGCTTAGGTTGTTGTCAAACCTCCCCTTAGGGCCACCTTTTGCATGATAACATTAGGATAGATTTTCCCCGTAGTGCTTTTTCTTTTGAGTCCCTCTTCTCATCTCATAACATCTCTAAGATACTTAATAAGGTCAACTTGCCTTGCACACGAGCCTTAAACATAGGAAATGAAGATTGAGGGGTCCCCCTTCTCTCTTCTAGAGTGTTGAGCATACGTCCCATTGGGGGCGACCATGCGACGCATTCGCTCCCGTGTCATAGACTTTGGTTCAAGTTGAGTTACAAACTAACTCAAGTCACTTCTGTCCTAAAAAATACAAACAAACTTCAAACCTTTTTGTCCTTCGGGATTGTCAAACTAAAGGCTATTTTCAAAAAGGGCACGTTATTTTCCGTCTGAGTCGCAAACAGGCATCGACCCTAACTGCCGGACGCGAACTTAACGTCGCTCATAAAAAATACAAAAAGAACTTGGTCCAAACTACGTTGACTCTGAATTCCCCATTGCACAAAGGAGGTACGTAGGCCTAGGACGTCGATGTCCTACTGAGTCTGTCTTTGTTTTCCCCTCCCCCATTTTAGTGCAGCCATAGATGTTAGGATAACTCACCCTTAGAATAGACAACAAGCGTGGATCCCATCGAGTACGATGGACGCGTGGGGTGCTAGCACCTTCCCCTCGCGTAACTGACTCCCGAACCCAGGCTATGGTTGCGATGACCATTCCTTTCCCTCTTCCTCAGGTTTATGCGGTGTTCCCTTTCCCTCTCTTGGGATAAATTTACACGGCTGGCGACTCTGTTTTCCGCGCCACTTTCGCGTTTGGACCTGGATGAAAATCCTGGGAACTCCACCATTCTCTCACCTAGACAATGGGCCGATTGTGATGTCTGAGAAGTTGAGGATCCAAACCCTTTTGTAGTGCGGAAACTATCAGGAATAGTTGTTACGCGATACTACCCTCATTTGAGGCTGGTGATCTATTCTCGGTGAATGGCACTTACTCTAAGAGTGCTCTACAACTCGCTGGCGATCCGCTTGTTGTTTTGCTTTCCTGGGAGGAGCTGATGATAATGAGTACAGGTACAAAAATCACCTTAGTATAAACCTTTGGGGATGGGTAGAGCCTGGACTTCATGACAATGACCCTTTGACCCCATGTTTTTCCTATGTTTTTGTGTGCTGCATTCATGCATTCATTTAAAAAAACATTAAAACAAGAAAAAATTTCTCTTCTAGTCTCTCTGTTTTTCAAATTAAACTAAGACTGAGATTGCAAATATCATAGAAAAGGATTGCACTAATGGATTTCCGTAGAAGGAGAACCCATAGGTATACCTTCAAGGTTCCAAAGTTAGAGGATTTGAGAAGGTTAGCAGGGATGATCACAAACCAAGAGGCTTTCAGAGCCAAACACGGAGGTGTGCTACCACTGTTAAGAGACCATGTGATTGAGGGAATCATGGATGCGCTCATTCAGTTTTACGATCCGGTTTATCACTGTTTCACATTCTCGAATTACCAGCTCGCACCAACGCTGGAGGAGTATTCTCATCTGATTGATCTACACATTACAGATCAAGCTCCATTTTTTGGACTGGAAGAAATTCCAAAGAATCAGATCATTGTAAGAGCAATTCATTTGGATGAGTCTGAGGTCCGGACTCACATAACCACTAAGGGTGGCATCCAAGGTTTGCCAGCCCAGTTCTTGACAAAGAAAGCCCTGTATTTTGCCAGTATAGGAAACGTAACTGCTTTTGAAAGCATCTCTGTCTTGCTCACCTAAGGGTTATTTTTGTTTCCCAACATCAATAACTTTGTCGATATTAACTCCATTAAGATTTTTCTCATTGGAAATCTTGTGCCGACTTTGCTCGCAGATGTGTATCATTCTGTACACTTGGGAAATCTGTACAGCGGAGGGGAGATCACATGCTGTGTACCTTTGCTTTACAAATGGTTTGTCTCCCACTTGCCCAAGTCTGCTGCTTTTTGGGATTGCAAGAGTGCCTTGCGTTGGTCGCAGAAGATCATGTCCCTCACCAACTATGATATAGATTAGTGTAATAGGATCTATGATGGAATCAGAATCATTGATCGTTGTGGAAACTTCCCCAACGTACCCCTCATAGGAACTAAGGGAGGAATCAACTATCATCCGGTGTTGGTTCGCCGTCAGTTTGGATACCCGATGAGACACTCCCACGGGGTGTTCATCTGGAAGGTCTTTTCTTCAAGGAAGGAGAAAATGACAGAGCACTGAAGATGAAAATAGTGCACGCCTGGAAACACGTTCATAAGAAAGGACGAGAGTCTCTAGGAAAACCGGATTGTGTCTCGGTGGAGCCTTATCTCCATTGGGTACAAACTAGAGCTCTCAAGCTAAAAATGCCTTATCCTCGTTACGGAATTCTTTCGCCGAGGGAATCTGTCATGTACTTCATGACGGAAACTGAAAAGCTTCAGGTTACTCTCAACAAAGTTCAAAAGGAGAGAAGGTCTTGGAAGAACAAGTACCGCACCCTCGACGTAGAGTGCATCAAAATACAACAATTACTAAAAGAAAAAGATGCTCTAATTGAAATTTTGGAGCAACATGCTGTAGAGAATCAAGATGACCAAAGGAATTTGCTCACTCCTTTCACCTGGCAAAGGAATGACAACCCGACAACGGCCCAAGGGCCCCGGTCAAAGAAAAGGAAAATACCAGAGTCAGCACCCGATTTCTCTTCAGAGAGGACTCGGGACCCATTAGCTGAGGTTTCTATTTCTACACCTTGTAATCTACTGTATTTCCATTTCTGTAATCCTTTGAATTCAATAAAAAGGGGTTTCCCCACTGTTTGATATTTGCAATCTAATTGTCGAAGTTTATTTTGATTAAACCAAAAAACAATTAATATAATTATTGCATTCATCATTCTCACATCACGTATTCTTCTTCCCTACGAATCTCACGTTTGCGTCTCGATTCTAGAGTCAAACTGTCTCATTCGTACAATACTCAGGCCAATCGTCAGAAAAAGATGGATGATCTTGAGGAAGAAAACAGAGAGTTGAAAGAAGAGTTCGACGCTCTGAGAGAGGATATGAGAAAGCTTTGTAACGACATGCAAGCCATGGCAGAAGCTCAGCTACAAAGGACTGTGATCTCAGAGATCACCTCAATGGCCATAGTGGAGAAGTATGATCCTAGGTATCAAATGCTGAAAGATCGTCCTTGGGGCATGCCTGTTAACTATATCCCGGAAGGATATGTTCCGCCGATCACTGAAGATCAGGGAATCACAACAGAAGCCGTTGGGCCTGAAGGTTACAAACTTCGGGAAAGCGAAGATGCCAGGGGCATATTGAAGACTCCTGAAGGTTACAAACTTCGGGAAACGCCAAGATTCGTTACCGTAGTCACGGTACCACCCCTTGTGGTGCACACTATCCCGGAAGGACAGATTCCACAGATACCTGCTGGTAAAAAGGAAACTTTGTTTGACCGAATGGATGAATTCCAAGAATAGTTCTTGGAAATGCAGAAGGATCTGCAAGCCATTCACGGTCGGGATTTATTTGGAAAGGACACTGCAGATCTCTGCTTGGTCCCCAATGTGAAAGTTCCGCACAAATTTTAAGTGCCTGACTTTGAAAAGTACAAGGGTAACTCTTGCCCTCAAAGCCATCTGGTGATGTACGCTCGGCGGATGTCAGCTCAGACGGGGAATCAAGACCTACTAATTCACTACTTCTAGGATAGTTTAACCGGTGCCGCACTCAAATGGTACATGGGTTTAAGCCGTACTACGATCAGTACATTCAGAGATCTTGGTACTGCCTTCGTCCAACAATACAAATACAATTTGGACATGGCACCTGACAGAGATCAACTCAGATCAATGTCGCAAAAGGACAAGGAAACCTTTAAGGAGTATGCTCAGAGATGGCGTGAAATTTCTGCTCAAATTTGTCCGCCTCTTGAGGAAAAAGAGATGACAAAGATCTTCTTAAAGACCTTAAGCTCATTTTACTATGACCGAATGGTTGCCAGTGCACCCAGTGATTTCACCGAAATGGTCAGCATGGGCGTACGTCTTGAGGAAGCCGTCCGAGAAGGACGTTTGGTACAAGACACTGGATCATCGAGCAGTACTAAAAAATACGGTAGTGCTCTCCCTAAGAAAAAAGAGAAAGATATTGGGAATATCTCTCTCAAAAAGCAAAGGCGACGTTATCAGCCGGTAGTAGCTGTAACTCCTGCTATCAGCCCTGCGCCTATTCCTACGTATCAACCTCAGGTTACGCAGAGCCAACCTGATCAGCAAAGGACACAACGGCCTCTTCAGCAGGCTCGTCCTCCATATACCAACAATCGTACAACACGGCCGCCAGGATTTGATCCTATACCCTTGTCGTACACAGAGCTGTTTCCATTACTACTGGCCAAGGGGCACATCCAGACTAAGTCCCCTCTTACAGTACCGGAAAATCCACCTTTTTGGTTTAAGGTGGATCTAACTTGCCCTTACCACTAAGGAGGTCCAGGGCATAACATAGAGAACTGTCTCAATTTCAAATCCGACGTGAAAAAGCTTGTTAGGAGCGGGCTCTTATCTTTCAAAGATACGAATCCCAATGTTCTCACGAACCCGCTGCCTCAACATGAGAAAGCTGCAGTCAACTTGATTGAGAAAGAGACTAACAATGTCTATCAGATTCATGATGTACTCTTGTTAAAGACCAATCTGGTCAAGATGCATTGTAGACAGAGTGGGTACAGCCATGTGCCACCTCATAATTATCACCAGTGTGATATCTGCTCTAAAGACAACCAGGGATGTTCTGTGGTGCAAGCAGCTCTACAGGAACATATGGATCTCGGATGGATCCAAGAGCACCGAGTTCGTGGAGTTAACATGGTTTACATGAATTCCAACGCCATTCAAAACCACGGCATCCGTGCGATGAATGCCAACTTGGTGGCAATGCACTCAAGGCAAAGCCAGTATCATAATCTGCCGCGGCACGATTACAGTTCTTGTCTGACTTGCTCGGTAAACAAACAGGGATGCTCTTTCATACAAGAGGCCCTCCAGCGTCAGATGGATCTTGGATGGATCCAAGACTACCATGATAGGAACCCTTATCAGATCAACATGGTTCAGATCTTTGATATTCGCGTGATGAATACCAACTTGGTAGAGTTACATGCTGAGCAGGTCTGACTCGGATTCTTAATATCACATGACTATCAAAGCTGTAAAGCGGGTTGCGAAAACAATCGAGGTTGTACCCTTGTCTAGGAGGCACTTCAGCACTTGTTAAATCATTGGTGGATGCCTATCTACATGGATGAAGATACTCAGCAAATTAATATCAATAACAGGAATCCTACTCGGTGTCAAAGTCAGGATGTCCGACTCATGGAAGCTAACCTAGTGAGGTTACATTGTATTCAAAGTGGGCGTGGCCAGGTGCCACCACACAATTACGACCGTTGTAGCGTCTGTTCGGAAAGTAACCAAGGGTGCTACCTTGTGCGAGCAGCTCTCCAGTGGCAGGTGGACCGTGGAGAAATTCGTCCATATCCGGGTTCTGGACCCATCAATTGGACGTCGAACTACCTTGCCGATCAAGTTGAGGATGTTGTCACAATCTCTGGTCATCATAGGACCAGGGATGTTTTTGCCATTATCCCTCTACTTGACGAATCTAAAGTTCCCAACCGGGAACGAATCGAGATTACTTATGATGGTCAGAAAAATCAGAAGGTTCCCATAGTCATCTATCTTCCAGGACCAACACCGTATGAATCAACTAAGGCTATCCCTTACAAATACGGTGCAACAAAAATTGAAAATGGAAAGGAAATTCCATTACCCTCCGTCTTGAATATTGCAGACATCAGTCGTGTAACGCGGAGTGGCCGAATCTTCAACCGAGGGGTTAGGGAACCTAACAAAGAAAAGGAACTTCAGACGGAAGCTCCCGATCTACCAGTCGGTCAATCCAGTAATCCCGACCTTTTGAAAAATGATGATGAGATGCTGAAGCTCATCCAAAGGAGTGACTACAACATTGTTGATCAACTGTTACAAACTCCTTCAAAGATCTCGGTATTATCACTGTTACTCAGTTCAGAAGCCCACAGGGAGGCTCTACAGAAAGTCTTGGAGCAAGCCTTCGTGGAACATGATGTAACAATCAGACAGTTCGATAGTATTGTCTCTAACATCACTTCATGCAACAATTTGGGATTTAGTGATGAGGAATTACCCGAAGAGGGTCGCCGTCATAACATGGCGCTCAATATCACAGTTAACTCCCAGGATGATACTTTAGCCAGCGTACTGGTAGACACAGGGTCAGCCCTGAATGTTATGCTGAAGTCCACTTTGATGTAATTATCATTCAAAGGCCCTCCGATGAAAATCAACGAGGTTGTCGTCAAAGCATTCGATGGATCCAGAAAAATGGTTATCGGCGAAGTTGATCTTCCCATAACTATTGGTCCTCACACTTTCCAAGTCACTTTCCAGGTCATGGACATCCGGGCAACGTACAGTTGTTTATTAGGAAGACCTTGGATACACCGGGCTGGAGCGGTTACTTCAACCCTCCACCAAAAGCTAAAGTTCATCAAGAACGATCAACTTGTCACAGTTTGTGGGGAACAAGCCTTGCTTGTGAGCAAATTATCATCGTCTACTTGTGTAGAGCCCGAGGAGGTTATTGGAACTCAGTTCCAAGCACTGTCGGTGAGCAAGAACAATCAGTTCAAAGAAGGAACTTCCATTTCTTCATACAATGATGTTATCAAAGCGGTCGAGAGTACCAATACAACCGAATGGGGACAGCTTGTCATTCCTATTGACAATAAAACAAAGAAGGGTCTTGGTTTTTCTGTAACCTGTACCCAGACAGCTGCCAAAGATGAAAGTCTTCATCCCCTTCAAAACTTCTTCCACATTGGAGGTTTCCTTCATCCGGTGTCTCAAGCAGTACATGCTATTAATGAGGAAGATCCCTCTGACACAGATGAAGAATGGAAGTCCTAACTTAACGAGGATGGTTATATGTCTCAGGAAGAGGTGCCTATACCATTTTGCTATCCCGCACAGAGTCCGAGATTTATACCAAGCTCAGACGTCGAAATGATATATGGAGATTGTGATCCGAAAGGATGCCGTGCTCCACCAAATTCATTAGAGGAGGACACTCTGATGAAAGACAACTTTGACCACAATTACTATGGCCCGATGGATGGCCTGCCAATGTGGCAGCCTTACCCAGGAAACTTGGGGCAAGAGAGTCAGCCGAACAATAAAAATCAGCTGACCGTCATTGAACAGAATACCTGTGTCCCCACCATATCATCTGATCAACACTCAGGTCATTCAGAAACTACTGAACATGAAGATGAATTCGCAACATTTGCAGGATTAGAATTCATCAACTATGCTTTCCCCGAGGTCAACATCATCGACGGGGATGATTCCTCCAGTTCCACAGAAACGTGGGACACCTTAGGACAACCGAGTGGCAAGTTTGACTACCTGGTCAAGTACACCGCTCCTGAAAGCTCTCGTATCAGGCTCGAAGATATCCAGCCTACTGGATGGGGAGATACAGCTGAGAGCACAAATACTATGCAAAATACAACTGAGGAATTCTCCTACAACAATTCTGCATGGGAGACAGATTCCAATGATCCCGCTCCACCAGAAATCAGCGTTATTTCTGAAGACAAATCAAGGAAGGTACCAGACTTTGTGTTTCACCGAGGAGTTCGCCGCCAATGGGTTGTTGTCGATGTTTCGAAGGTCGTTCACCAGTCAAAGTAATTGCCATCTTTAACCTTTCACCCTGCCCAGGTGAAACGGATGTTTTGATAGGGCTCACTTTCTGTAAATTTCCCTCTTCGCTTTGCCCGAAGCGATAGAGTTTTGTTTTATAGGGCTGTAGTTTCAAGATTTGACTTGTTCATTAATAAAATAATGTCGTTCTGTAATTTCTGCATTAATCGCTGTTTTCTCTTTTTACTTTTTCAGAAAATGGTAATCCTAAAAAACAATTCAATAATAAAAACAAGCAGTAATAAAAATAAAACACTGCACACACTTGCATTTTTCTCAATCTCTTCTAAACACGAATCATACCGTCATGCAGATTGCTTGTTTTAAACCCCGTCGAAACATACGATCCGATGCCTTCTCCCAACTTTGAGTTCCCGGTATTCGGGGCTGAAGAAGAAAATGACGACAAAATTCCAGAAGAGATCTCCCAATTACTCAGACAAGAGGAAAGGTCCATTGAACCTCACAAAGAACCGTTGGAAACGGTAAACTTGGGTTCAGAAAAAGAGAGAAAAGAAATCTGGATTGGGGCACTGCTCAGTCCAACTGCCAAAGAGAGTTTGATAAAGCTTCTCAAAGAATTCCTCGATGTATTCGCTTGGTCCTATCAGGATATGCCAGGGTTGGATACCAGCATCGTGGAACATCACTTACCGTTGAGATTGGAATGTCCGCCAGTAAAACAAAGGTTGAGACGGACTCATCCAGACATGGCCATCAAAATCAAAGAGGAGGTACAGAAACAGATTGACGCGGGTTTCCTCGCCACATCAGAATATCCTCAATGGTTAGCCAACATCGTACCCGTTCCGAAAAAGGACGGAAAAGTCAGAATGTGTGTCGATTACAGGGATCTGAACAAGGCTAGTCCAAAGGACGACTTTCCTTTACCACACATTGACATGCTGGTAGACAGTACAACAAAGTTCAAAGTTTTCTCCTTCATGGATGGATTCTCGGGCTATAACCAGATCAAAATGGCATCGAAAGACATGGAGAAAACTTCGTTCATCACCCCATGGGGTACCTTTTGTTACAAGGTAATGCCGTTCGGTTTGAAGAATGCCGGTATCAAAGGGCCATGACTACTCTGTTTCATGACATGATACATAAAGAGATAGAGGTATGTGTCGATGACATGATTGCAAAATCAAAAACAGAGAGTGAGCACATTGAACATATGTCAAAATTGTTCGAATGTTTAAGAAAATTCAAGCTCCGCTTGAATCCCAACAAATGCACCTTCGGTGTCCGTTCAGGGAAACTACTAGGGTTCATCGTCAGCTAGAAAGGAATTAAAGTTGATCCTGACAAGGTCAAGGCCATTCAAGAAATGCCTTCCCCGAAAACTGAAAAACAAGTCAGAGGATTCCTGGGACGTTTGAACTACATCTCCAGATTCATATTCCTCATGACCGCGACCTGTGCGCCGATTTTCAAATTATTCAAAAAGAACCAGGATTGCGTTTGGTCAGAAGATTGCCAAACCGCCTTCGACAGTATCAAGGAATATCTGTTGAATCCTCCGATTCTATCACCTCCAGTGGAAGGAAGACCACTGATCATTTACCTCATAGTTCTAGAGGACTCAATGGGATGTGTACTTGGCCAACAAGACGAAACTAAACGGAAAGAGTCTGCCATTTATTATTTGAGCAAGAAATTCACCGACTGCGAAACTCGGTACACGATGCTTGAGAAAACTTGCGCTTTGGCTTGGGCAGTCAAACGTCTTCGCCAATACATGATTCGTCATACTACTTGGTTAATCTCAGAAATGGATCCAATCAAGTATGTCTTCGAAAAACCTGCTCTTACGGGAAGGATTGCCCGTTGGCAGATGTTGTTATCAGAATATGACATAGAGTACCACACTCAGAAAGCCGTTAAAGGAAGTATTTTAGCCGATCATTTGGCGCATCAACCGATTGACAATCAAGAATCAATCGGGTTTGACTTCCCAGACGAAGATGTCATGTATCTAAAGATGAAAGACTGCGATGAACCGCTACCCAGTGAAGGGCCAGAACCAGGTTTCCAGTGGGGACTTATCTTTGATGGAGCAGTTAATCATTATGGAAACGGAATTGGGGAAATCATTGTTACCCCTCAGGGTACCCACATTCCTTTCACCGCTCGACTTAAGTTCAAATGTACGAACAACGAGGCCGAATACGAAGCATGTATCATGGGTCTCGAAGAAGCGATTGATTTAAGGATAAAAAACTTGGACGTATACGACGACTTAGCCTTGGTTATCAATCAGATAAAAGGAGATTGGAACACATACCAATCAGGATTGATTCCTTACAAAGACTACGCAAGAAGGTTGCTACCTTTCTTCAACAGAGTCGAGTTTCATCACATCCCTCGTGATGAGAATCACATGGCTGATGCATTAGCCACTCTCTCTTCCATGATTAGTGTAGGTCAATGGAACGACTTACCTAAGATCGACATCATGCCCTTGAACGGCCCGCTTACATCTTCACGATTGAAGCAGTCATAGACGACAAACCTTGGTATCACGATATCAAATGCTTCCTTCAAAAACAAGAGTACCCTCCTGGGGCACTAAGGAAGGATAGAAAAACCCTCAGAAGATTGGCTGGAAACTTCTTCCTGAGCGGTGACACTCTCTATAAGAGAAATTTTGACATGGTCTTGCTCCGATGCGTAGACAGACCAGAAGCAGAAATGCTGATGAAAGAAATTCATGAAGGATCCTTTGGCACTCATGCCAACGGACATACAATGGCAAGAAAAATTCTAAGTGCAGGGTACTACTGGTTGACCATGGAATCCGACTGCTACAAGTACATGAGGAGGTGTCATAAATGTCAGATATACTCCGACAAAATTCATGTACCGCCATCACATCTCAAAGTTCTCTCTTCCCCATGGCCATTCTCGATATGGGGAATCGACATGATTGGCATGATTGAGCCCAAGGCTTCAAACGGGCATCGGTTCATCCTAGTAGCCATTGACTACTTCACCAAGTTGGTCGAAGCAGCGTCATTCGCCAATGTAACCCGACAAGTGGTGGTCCGCTTTATCAAAAATAATATCATCTACTGTTATGGTGTTCTGGGCCAGATCATTACTGATAATGGATCTAACTTGAACAATAAGATGATGAAAGAGTTGTGCGCAGAGTTCAAGATTGAACACCATAACTCATCTCCCTACCAACCCAAGATGAATGGAGCGGTAGAAGCGGCCAATAAGAACATCAAGAAGATCGTTCAAAAGATGGTTGTAACCTACAAAGACTGGCACGGCATGCTACCCTTTGCTCTTCGTTATCGCACATCTGTCCGCACTTCAACAGGGGCTACCCCTTTCTCTCTAGTGTATGGCATGGAAGCAGTGCTCCCCATAGAAGTAGAGATCCCGTCAATCCGAGTATTGATGGAAGCTAAGCTTACAGAAGCTGAATGGTGTCAAAGTTGACACGACGAATTGAATCTGATCGAGGAGAAGCGAATCACGACACTATGCCATGGTCATTTGTATCAACAGAGAATGAAGAAGACGTTCGACAAAAAGGTCCGACCTCACGTCTTCAGGAAAGGAGACCTCGTGCTTAAGAAGATACAATCATTTCTCACTGATTCCCGGGGCAAGTGGACTCCGAATTATGATGGCCCCTATGTGGTCACGAAAGCTTTCTCAGGCGGCGCCTTGAGACTTGCAACCATGGACGGAGAGGAATTTGCCTACCCCACGAATGTTGATGTAGTCAAGAAATACTTCGCCTAAAAAAAATCATCCCGATGGATTGGAAACATCATAATACAATCCAGGAAAAAATTAGGGATAGTGGCAAGTAACTATGTTTAACGGAGGCAAGTCCCTTAGCAGCAGCAGTTACATCATCCGTCAGGAAACTCCAGTTAAGGTCATCTTCGCCAGAAGCTCAGGATGCCCAGAATTCAAAGTTGGTAGAAGGATAGTGGTCGTTATGTTTCAACGTAGCCCTTTTCCCTGTAAATTACCATTTTCTAACTTTGTAATTACTCTTTGGAATCATGCGCTTGGCTGATTTCCATCCTATCAATAAAATTTGAGCCTTTGTGCTTTTGTTTGTAATTCTTATTTGTTTTAGCTTTACATAACGACGTTGTTAACATGATTAACGATTCTTGAAATAAAACAAAAATGAATTTACTTGTTAAAACTTTTTCTGCTTTTTAATAAAGACGGCAATTTCTTTTGACTGTTGAACATCAAAAGAACATCAACCGCTTCTCCAGAAGTAAGCGAACCTCAAAGTGCAGAATCAAAGTACTCCTTCTACGCCAGTACGCCTGAATGAGGGGACCAACTGTGTCAGAGACCTTGTTTCGTTTGACACGCCACGGCAGAGTTCTTACCTCCTAAGCCCGACCAACGGTAGCTCCCAACAGGGACTATCTCTCCTAAGCAAGGTGGAATTGCCATCTTGAACCAGCGATATTTCTACACGCCCCGCGATGGCCGAGTATCCAGTCGTGTTCACCCGTCAGTTTGTATGTCGCGTCAGTTTTGTCAGCATAAACATACATACATCATGCATTATTGATTTGCATTCACATTTCATATTGCATCACCATCACTCTAGTCGGTCTTGTCCCTTAGTGATAGGAGTCCGCTCAATCGAGTTCCCAGTTCTTTCCTTGTCAGGAAATACTATGTTTGAACAACCTCGCCTCCAGTTTATTTCTGGAAGGAAGTTGGCCCTCGACCACTTTGATAACTTGAACCTCTGAAAAACCAGAGGAACCTTCAGTCAGCATCACTCTTCGCCATTAAAGATGATATCCTCGCTTTCCCGGATTAAGGAAAATCCATAGAAAAAGCCTCGTAATCAGAGATTCGACAGCATGTCAGTTTCGCTCCCAAAAAACCACTGATGAAAAGGTCATCGGCACCTCAAAATTAGACCCCATCATATGACATTTCTCCGGGAAGATCCCGAGAAAAGTATGATGTAAGATCCCACGCAGAAGCAGCCTCTCAAGAGACTCGCTTTCCCCAGATAGAGTCAACAAATGGCATCTCCAACAGAGAAGTTTGTACACCTCTACAACTCAGACGACTGGGTTCCCCAGCAAGTCTGACATCAAAACTTTTTCCGTCAAATGGCATCTCCCCAGGAAAATTCGGTGAGAAGTTTGAGGAAAACCACTACACATTGCGTCCCTTGTCAATAAAGTTTATTGACAAAAGAAACTAAGACCAGTTCCTTGGTAGGAAACCAGGATCGAGGGGAAGTTTACATTAGAAACTTAGACCAGTTCTTTGGTAGGAAACCAGGATCGAGGGGAAGTTTAAATCAGAAACTGAGACCAGTTCCTTGGCTGAAGACCAGGATCGAGGGGAAGTTTTACCTTTTCTAAGCATCATCGCTTGGCTAAAGAAGATGAATGCGTAAGATACCATTCATAACCACCATCAAAATTTTGGGTATTCCGATATTTAATCTTCTTGCACCCCGAATGCCCGAATAACTTCGTCATTCACACCTTCGTGTCCAAGAAGATTAAATAGGGGCATCTGTCATACCCCAAATTTTGACCACTAAGATTTCCCATTACTATGCAAATCATCATCACAATATGGAGGAACCATTATATTTCATCAGTCTCCCCAAAGATGGGTGAGCATCCACTACAATCAAAATTAGGGTTTCAAGCCCTCTCAGAGCCTTAGACAAAGGATCAATCAAGGAATGACATGATTTTCAACTTGTCTAAACCTCTCAAACATACACAAAGGATCAAAAAGGACTCCCACTTCAAGGATTAAGCACAAGACTGCTCCCTTCTAAGTGGATTAAGCCTCAAGATCGCCAGTGTCACCAAATTAGGGTTTTGGTCGACCAGGGCCTCCAGATGGGAATTTTTCATCTGGGCACAAGCTAATGATCCAAAACATAACCTAATATACTTCATGGAACCTCATGGACCCAAGCATCAAGTCAATTTTGCCTCAGGGGATGCACTCATCAAAAATCAGGAATTAGGGTTTCTTGACCTAATTCACCCCTAAGTTGACTTTTGGGACAAATCATGAACCAAGACCACAAGAGAGGATTTGAGGGTCTCCAATATACCGTATTGATCCATTTGGAACAATGGATTAATCCAAGAAACTTGAGCAACAAGTCTCAATTTCATCTGAACCACAGTTAGGGTTTTGCGAGAAAAAGTCAACTGTAACTTTGACTTTTGACCAGGACATGCTCCCAAGCCCTAGGACATGAATCAATATACCCTATGACACCCATGGAACATGTCCATTAAGTTTGATTTAGGTCAAGGACGTGATTTCATGAAGAATTGCACAGTTTGGAATTCATCTGATAAAAAGTCAACTGTGCACAAAAGTCAACTTTGAGTTTTTGAGATTTTTCACCAAAATGGATTTTTAACCCTTAAATGATGTTAATGTATGATTTGAATCATCATTCATCAAGAAAAATCAAAGAAAGTGGGATAACTTGTAAAAGGGGTAACCATAAAAACTTAGAAAAATTTATAAGTTATGGAAAAAGTGACACTAATGTGCCAACTTTGGAGGATCATGACTCCTAAACCACAAGGCCATTGTTCCCCTTCAAAGCTTGATTTGTAGCTCTCATTACCCTCTACAAAAGCTTCATACTGACCTATGTCCAAATTCCTCATGGATTTTGAGTTATGGAGTGATCAAAATCAAGAAAAGTCACTTTGTTCCAACACTTGGTGAAAATTTCACTAAGTCAGATTTTACCCTACTTTTTGCCAAATGTAGGGGGATTTTTCACTTGGATTCAAAAGATATCAAAACCAAACATGTTCAAACAGTTGTTGTATCATGTAAGGGCTTTCCAAAATGGCCAAGAACATTACCAAATTCAATTTGAGTCATGAGATATGACATTGGCAAGTTGCCTTGCTGAAATCTTCCAAGGCAAGGCAGATTTTGTACTTTTGGTCGATTTGCCAAAATCAGCCAAATCCAAATGCTCCTATTAACTTGGACACCTCTGAGGATTGAATCTAAAGGGGACAAACACTGAGCCAAGCCTCCAAAGTCTTTGGAACAAGAAATAGCATGTTGAACCTAGAATTGCCAAAATAGGGACAAGACTCCAATTTTGGATTGGAGCATTCAATGGAAGCATCAAGGTGGCATGGACTGAGCCATTCTCAACTTATTTCAGTCAAGACTTATCCAAGACCAAGGGGACCAGCAGCCTGTGCCCTAACCTCTAGTCAATGGCTAGAGGAGACTTGGATTTTCATTTGCCAACATTGTCCAAACCTACTCAGCAGTTGCCATTCACTATTCCTTGCAAAACAAACTTGCTCTACTATAAATAGAGCTCAATTGTGATCAGTTTGAGTACACCAAAGCCATCAAACAGATGCTTTCGTCAAAATCTCTTCTTTCACTCTAATTTTGCCTTCTAAGGCAAGTCACTATTGGGTTTTGAGTGTGAGAGCTTTTCCAATCAAACCAATCACACACACACCTCACATACATCATATAGAAGTAATCCAAACACTCACATAACATCTGGAACACAGATTTCACAAAATCACCAGCCAATTGCTCAAGTTCTTGACAGTTTTGCAGTTGAGGTACCATCTTCAACTCCAAACCATTTCAATCCATTCCAAGCATTCATACACACTCCATGGCACCTAGGGAAGCTATCCAGATCATTGGAACCTAGCTGTAACACCTCCAACACAAATCACGATCACCAGCTGTAAGTGGTAAGCATGAGTTCTTCTAACTCTATGATCCATGCAATTTTTGCTGCACAATAATTTGGCCACATGTTCATAATCATGCATGGAATGTTTCCCCTCAATTAATTGCATTGTTTGAATCGTGTATCAAAAATCCTAGCCTTCATGCAGAAATTAGGGTTCTTGAGGATTTATTATGATTTCATGTTATATGTTTAATTTAAATGAAATTAATTACCATAGACATGATCGTGAGGTTGAAACGAGTTTATTGGTATGGGAATTGCATGATATAATCAAGTATTCAGTGAGACTGGAGAGAAAATGCAAATCAGCCAAACCCAGAACACGCGCGTGTTCTTGGTGTGTTCTTGGCGCCATTTCTTTCAAATTCAAATATTTGAATTTTGTGATTTTATTTAATTGATTCAAAAATTAATTTCTCTCTGAGTTTTAATGATTTTGAGTTGATTCTTTTTTTTATAATTCACAAAAATGTTAAAATATTTTATTTTCCCAAAAAATCCCAAAAATATTATTTATTTTGTATAATTGATATTTTTGCAAAGAATTAATGTTTTAATTGTTTTTAACATTTAAAATATTTTTTCCACCTTGATTTTGCAACTTTTAATGCTTTCTAATTATTTTGTAGGTCAATACTTAATTTTTGAAGCATTAATCCAAGATCACAATTTTTTTTTCCATATGTTAAACAATTTTGATCATTTTAATTGAATTTTTATTCAATTAAATACATTTTTGAAAACAAATTAGGGTTTTGGATTAATTCAACCCTCATAAATCATTTTCAAAACACTTTAGGCCTCTAATAGAGTGTAAGACCCAATCCTTTTTTGACCCAAACATTTTGGGCCTCAGTGTATTGTATAAGTCCCGATACCGTCAAAAACAAACGGCGCGATCGTCGCCTTTTGAAAAATAACCTTGGGCCTCTCCTTGAGCTATAAGACCCATTCAAAACTTTTGGGCCTCTAATAGAGTGTAAGACCTAACCCCCTTTTAACCAAAACCATTTTTGGGCCTCACTTATTGTATAAGTCCCTTCGCGTTAAAAGAAAACCTCGGCGCGATCGCCATTTTTAACGAAAAGTCAACTGGGCCTACCCTCGAGCAGTAAGACCCATTTCCTTTCTTAAAAACTCTTTGGGCCTCTTGAGAGAGTGTAAGACCCATCCCTTTGTACAGAAAACCTTTTTGGGCCTCAGTCACTTGTATAAGTCCCTCTGTACAAATTCAAACAGTGCGCTCACTAATAAAACCCTGGGCCTCTCCTTGAGCTGTAAGCCCCAAATATTTCTTTTTCAAAGCACTTTCTCCTTTGATTTTGAATATATGGTTGTTTTCAATCTTTCTTTGTTGAACAACTAACCAAACAGCATGAAAGCTCTACAACCGAGTAAGTGGTTATTGCTTTCATTTACCGCTTTCATATACATATAACTGTATTGTGGGGCTGTTTCACTGTAAGTCTTCTTTCATAAACTCATATCAACTGTGTAATAATAGTATAGATATTTTGAGTTTCCCCGGCAACTACGTCTAGAACTAGGTGACGCCGTTTTGTTTATTCGTAGAAATAGACAACTAGATCCCCAATAGGATCACCAGATACAGTCTTCTCTTCGGTTGTCCTCATTAGGAATTGTCAAGAAACTCTACTCCCAGAGATGAATGTATCCTCCGTGAATGGTATCTTTGAGTTTCTTCCAAATTCTCGAACTTTCCTGACTTGATCTATTCCTTGTGAATAGCTTGCCTTGAATTTCTCGGGGTTTGGGGACCCACGGGCTTCCTAAAAGCATCGGCCTCCTCTTGGGCATCGTACAAGGACCCACAGGCTTCCTAAAAGCAACCCCGCCTCCTCTTGGGCTTAGTACAAGGACCCGTCAGCTTCTTAGAAGTATTCACAGCCTCCTCTTAGGCTTCGTATAATGATCTCTTCCTCCGGGAATGATAGCCTCCTCTTGGGCTTCATACAAATTGTCCCGACGACCTCCTAAAGGTATAGGAACATAACTTAATCATCTCCATAGAACAATCCTTTCAAAGAGTCTACTACTGTTTCTCAAAGCATAGTACAAAAGATGAAACTCTAGATTTGGACAGTCTGATATCCTTGAGTCCCAAAGACATTTTCAAGTGACCCCTTCGTTAAATAGGAAGAAAACCCGTAGACTCGGACAGTCTCAATACCCTTCAGATTTCCCGCTTCCTTGAAGAACAGGAATAACCCGGATCCTTGAGTACAGTGTTGCTCATATAAGAACTGATTTTCTCTTTCAAAATCAGTATACTGGACTTGTCACTCAACTGAAATAGTCACCTCAGCCTCCTCTTGGGCTTTGTACAATGATTCTCCCCAGCGGAGTCAAACAACGTTTAGCCTCCATCTCGGGCTTTATACGAGATACAAAAAGGTTCTTATTGAGCCAAACAAATTTTATCCTCCATCTCGGGCTTCGTACGAGATACAAAAAAACTCCCTCGTTGAGTCAATCACCATCTTTAGCCTCCATCTCGGGCTTCGTACGAGATACAAAAAACTCTCTTGTTGAGTCAAATAGCCTCCATCTTGGGCTTTATACGAGATACCAAAAGACTCCCTCGTTGAGTCAAAAACCTTTTAGCCTCTCTCTCGGGCTTTGTACGAGACACATATTAGCCTCCTCTTAGGCTTTGTATAAGAAAATCACTGGTTGATCCAATCAACCTTTTAGCATCAAAGATGTGCCTCGTTCACAGTACATAAACATCAACAACACTTTCCCCTTCATCTAATCGCTGTAAGCGGTAAGCCTCTGGATCATCTACATCCATGCCACTGTCCCTCTTTTAGCATGAAAAATTCCTAAGGAAAGATGGCATTGCTCTACACTGAGTTAAAGTCTTCTCCTTTAGGTTGGAAATCCCCTATAAAGGAAATTATGGCATTGCCGGATTCGCAAATCTCGGTTAAAGTAATTATCCTTTATAAACAGTCGTAGCAGACAAACCCCTCTTTAGAGATGACAAATTCTCTCTAAAGTCGAGACATTTAGCTTCACATCTTGGGCTTTAAACAAGATACAAATAGACCCTTCAGCTTCACATCTTGGGCTTTGAACAAGATACAAATCACCTTTCGCTTCACGTCTTGGGCTTTGAACAAGACACCAAAAACACCCATTTCCTCCCATAGAATAGGAGGAACTACGAACGCTCTGATTTCCCTGTTTTCGTAAACGGGAATACGTAGGCATAAGATTGAAAGAAAAAATTTTAGCGAGCACACTAAACAAAAACCCAAAATCCCATAATCTCATGTATCTATCAAAAAGCATTAGTCCAAACATCCTAATCCTTGTTCCCCGCCAGAAACCTGTCATTCTGTCAAAATAACACAAGAAAGGCCCCACCACATTGATCGCATCCGTAACCTAACAGACCGCTGTTTAAACTCAGTATGCAAGCAGGGTTAATTAGAGACATCTATTTCCCTTCCTTCATTAGCTTTAATAGGATAAAAAATGAATCGACCTGTAGTAAAACTCAACCACAGAGAGCGACCGCGCTTAAGATCCGCGTCCAAAATCGCTCGCTACATCTTGAACAGCCACTGTCAAAGTACCAGTCTTCTTTAGTGGAGACTCTAAGAGAAGTATGAGCTATCAAGCTGACAACATCAGTTTTGGAGACCCATTGCTTCTTTTGCTTGATGACTTGATTACCTTTATGAATGACTTGTCTGGGTGCACAATTAGGAGCACTCTTAGGATACCCATGTAACTTATAACAGAAAGCCTTTATGTGTCCAAAGTTCCCACAATGATGGCATCTCCAGCGCCTAAATTTCTTCCTAGAGGGAGTCCTGTCAGGATGTTTCAACATCTGTTTCAACATCACTGGCTTAGGACTAGGAGTAACATCATTTGAAGCAGATCCACTGTTGAACCCCAACCCACTTTTGTCTCCTGCAATTCTTCCAACATCAAGAATCTTGTCTAGAACATTAGTTCCACTATTCAGCATTCTGATAGACTTGGACATAGATTCAAGTTTAGAGTTTAGCACATATACTTCATTCTCTAGCTTGGCAATGGTTTCCAAATGCTCTGTCTTTTCAGCCTTGAGTTGAGCAATAATCTTCTTCTGCTTCTCCCCTTCTTGGCAGGCTTCTTCACTTTTAATGCATAACTCTCTATAAGAATCAGTTAGCTCATCATATGTACTCTCTTCATCCCTAGACTCATCATCAGATATATACCTTCCAGTCAATGCCCTAACATGCTTGGCAGTCTCTTCATCTTGGTCACTTTCAGTATCAGACCAGGATACAGAATAACCCCTTTTTCTGCTTCTTAAGATATGTAGGGCATTCAACTCTGATGTGACCATAACCCTCACAACCATGACATTGGATTCCTTTGTCATTATTAGGCTTCTCCTTAGTTCTAGTTTTCTTCATCTGATCACCTGACCTGTTGATGTCAGATTTGATGTTCTTGACATTAGGTTTATAGCTCTTGTCCATTCTTTTCAAAACCTTATTAAATTGTCTTCCTAGCAGAACAATGGCATTGGATAGCTCCTCTTGAGTTTCAGGACCATACTCTTTCTCATCATCTTCTGTACTAGACACCAAGGCTATGCTTTTGACCTTCTTTTCAGACCTGTCATTCAACCCTAATTCAAATGTCTGAAGTGACCCAATCAATTCATCTACCCTCATATGTCCAATGTCTTGAGCCTCCTCTATAGCAGTCACCTTCATTTCAAATCTCTTGGGGAGAGATCTGAGAATCTTCCTTACCAGCTTCTCATCAGACATCCTTTCTCCTAGGGCACTAGAAGCATTTGACAATTCAAGTATATTCATGTGGAAGTCATGAATGGTCTCTTCAACCTTCATTCTTAAATTTTCAAACTTTGTTGTTAGAAGCTGAAGTCTTGACATCTTGACATTGGAGGTTCCTTCATGAGTTGTTTTCAGGATATCCCAAGCCTCCTTAGTCACTTCACATGTGTTGACCAGCCTAAAAATGTTCTTGTCAATACCATTAAACAAGGCATTCAAAGCCTTAGAATTTCCAAGAGCAAGTTCACCTTCTTCCTTGGTCCAATCTTCTTCAGGTTTAAGCTTTGACTGACCATCTTCTCCCACGATGACAGGATGTTTCCATTCTTTCAAAACAACCTTCCAGGCCCTGCTGTCTAAAGACTTCAAAAAAGTAACCATGCGAGGTTTCCAATAGTCATAATTTGATCCATCTAGAATAGGGGGTCTATTCACAAATCCACCACTCTCCTTGTCCATTGCACTAGAAAGTAACAGCCCTAGATCTCACCCAGATACAGAGCAGGATGACCCGCTCTAATACCAATTGAAATTCTGGTATCAGATATGTGATGTCAAGTGAGATGTCACAACATCAATATCTGTTATATGAACAAGACAATAATAGTAACAGTACTTAAAAACAATAAACAACACAGAGAATTATTCACCTAGTTCGGTCTAACAACCTACGTCTGGGGGCTACCAAGCCAGGGAGGAAATTCACTATTAGTAGTATCAATTCATGGACTCCACAATCAACACACAAGTTGATAATCTACTCACTTAATCACTACCCAATGATACTTCTACTTAAGACACTCTTAGATATGAGACACCTCTCACTCCCCCTCAATCCTAGCAGTGATAACAATAGAACAATTACAAAGTATAGAAGATCACACTTCAAAGACAATACTTGGTCTTGCTTAAAAGCTTCAACCAAGAACAAACACTCGTGCTTAAAAGCTTAGAGTGGACAAACATACAACTCAACTAAATCAGTCCAATTCAAACATCAAAACAGATGAATGAATGGCTCACAATAAACAGACAAAAACACAAACCTTAACACTTGACACTCAGTCTTTTTCTCTAGTCTTCGTATCTTCCAAGTAGGGTTGAAACTCCTTTAAATAGAAATAGATTCTTGGGCCTGGGCATTGTGCGAAAAAATCAGATTTGATGCATAATTAAAAACAGATTTTATCGTCAAATCTTTTCGCCCTAAATAAAGAACCAAATGATTGCAGTTGGATAAATCTTCTTCAAGAATCTCACCTGCAATCTCTTAAACAGAATTACTCAAAACATAACAATTAACACGCAGCCCTAAACCACATAACAGACTGAACCTGATGTTTTGTCAACAGATGTTAAGACATCAGTCTTGACATCATGCATAGAAACTGCAATACAAAACAACACACCACATGCAGAATGTTAGAAGCACATGTTAAGACATCAGACATGACATCTTGAACAAACACATTATTTTACCAAAATTGCTGCCAATAACAGAACTAACACTTGGTAGGAAACCAGGATTGAGGGGGAGTTTATTTCAGAAACTTAGACCAGTTCCTTGGTTAGAAACCAGGATCGAGGGGAAGTTTATATCAGAAATTGAGACCAGTTCCTTGGTAGGAAACTAGGATCGAGGGGAAGTTTATTGAAAAAAGAAACTGAGATCAGTTCCTTGGCTAGAGACCAGGATCGAGGGGAAGTTTTTACCTTTTCTAAGCACCATTTCTTAGGAAAAGAAGATGGATGAGCAAGCTGCCATTCATAACAACCATCAAAATTTTGGGTATTCCGATATTTAATCATCTTGCACCCCGAATGCCCGAATACCTTCGCCATTCACACCTTCAGGTCCAAGAAGATTAAATAGGGGCATCTGTCATACCCCATATTTTGACCACTAAGATTTCCCATCATTGTACAAATCATCATCACAATATGGATGAACCATCAGTCTCCCCAAGGATGGGTGAGCACTCACTACAATCAAACTTAGGGTTTCAAGCCCTCTCAGAGCCTTAGACAAAGGATCAATCAAGGAATGACATGATCTTCAACTTGTCTAAACCTCTCAAATATCCCCAATGGATCAAGAGGACTCCCACAGCAAGAATTAAGCACAAGGTTGCAGCTTTTTGAGTGGATTAAGCCTCAAGGTCACCAGTGTCACCAAAATTAGGGTTTGGTCAACCAGGGCCTCCAGATGGAAATTTTCTTCTGGGCATGAGCAAATGCTTCAAAGCATAACCTAAGATACTCCATGGAACCTCATGAACCCAATCATCTAGTCAATTTTGCCTCAGGGGATGCATTTATAAAAAATCAGGAATTAGGGTTTCTTGACCTAATTCACCCCTAATTTAACTTTTGGGACAAAATATGAGCCAAGATCTCAAAGGAGGATTTGAGGGTCTCTAATAAACTACATTGATCCATTTGCAACAATGGATTGAGCCAAGAAGCTTGAGCAACAAGTTTCAAATTCATCAGAACCACAATTAGGGTTTCGTGAGAAAAGTCAACTGTGCCTTTGACTTTTGACCAGGACATGCTCCCAAATCCTAGGAAATGATTCAATACACCCTTTAACACCTATGAAATCAATCCATCAAGTTTGATTTAGGTCAAGGACTTGATTTCATAGAGGATCGCACAGTTTGAAATTCATCGGACAAAAAGTCAACTGTGCACAAAAGTCAACTTTGACTTTTAGAGATTTTTCACAATTACAGTTTTTTAACCCTAAAGTGATGTTAATGTGTGATTGGAATCATCATTCATCAAGAAAAATCAAGAAAAGTGGGATAACTTGTAAAAGGGGTAACCATAAAAACTTAGAAATTTTTCTAAGTTATGGAACAAAGTGGCTAGGGTTCCAACTTTGGAGGATCATAACTCCTAAACCACAAGGCCATTTTTCCCCATCCAAAGCTGGATTTGTAGCTCTCATTACCCTATACAAAAGCTTCAACTACACCTCATTCCAATTCATCATGGATTTTGAGCTATTGAATGATCAAAATGGCTGAAAACATGAAATGCCACATTTTCCAACACTTAGTGAAATTTTCACTAAGTCAGAATCTGCCTTCACTTTTCTCCAAATGTGGCGGCATTTTTCACTTGGATCCAAAAAGTATCAAAACTAATTATGATCAAACAGTTGTTGTATCATATAAGGGCTTTCCAAAACGGCCAAGAACTCCATTAAATTCCACTTGAGTCATGAGATATGACAATGGCAACATGCCTTGCTGAAAATTGCCAAAGCAAGGCAGATTTTGGAGTTTTGCTCGATTTGCCCAAATTTTGCAAAGGGCAAGCAACTCTATCCATCATAACACCTCAATGGGGGACCAAGGAGGAACCAACTCTGATCCCAAGCCTCCCAATTCCTTGGAACCAAAAATAGCATGTCAAACCTAGAAATCCCTAAAAGAGGGACAAGACTCAAATTTTGGATTGGAGCATTCAATGCATACACCAAGGTGGCATGGACTAAGCCATTATCAACTGAATTCAGTCAAGACTTATCCAAGACCAAGGGAATCAGCAGCCTGTGCCCTAACCTCTAGTCAATGGCTAGAGGAGACTTGGATTCTCATTGCTCAACATTGGCCAAACCTATGCAGCAGTTGCCACTCACTGTTCCTTGCAAAATAAACTTGCTCTACTATAAATAGAGCTCATTTGTGATCATTTTGAGTACACCAAAGCCATCAAAAAGATGCTTTCCTCAAAATCACCTTCTCACTTCCAAATTTTCCTTCCAAAGCAAGTCACTATCGGGTTTTGAGTTTGAGAGCAATTCCAATCAAACGAATCACACACACACACCTCATAAACATCATGTAGAAGTGATCCAAACACTCACATAACATCTGGAACACCAAAATCACAAAATCACCAGCCAATTGCTCAAGCCTTTGACAGATTTGCAGTTGCGGTGCCAAATCAAGTTCCAGCTCAAATCAAGGCATTCCAAGCATCCAGACACACTCCATAGCATCTAGGGAAGCTGTCCATATCCTTGGAACCAAGCTGTAACACCTCTAACACAAAACACGATCACCAGCTGCAAGAGGTAAGCATGAGCTCTTCTAACTCTATGATTCATGCAATTTTTGCTGCACAATAATTTGGCCATATGTTCATAATCATGCATGGAGTGTTTTCCCTCAATCAATTACATTGTTTGAATTATGTGTGGAATTTCTGAACCTTCATGTAAATTTTAGGGTTCTTGAGGTTTCTCTCTGATTTCTTATTCCATGTTTAAAATAAATGAAATTAAAGACCATAAACATGATCGTGAGGTTGAAAAGAGTAGATTGATATGTAGATTGCATGATATAATCAAGTATTCAGTGAGATTGGATAAAAAAACACAAATCTGCAGAAACAGAGGAAGGGCGCGTGTTCTTGCCATGTTCTTGGCGCCCTTTTTCAAATATCTGAATATTTGAATTTTGTGATTTTATTTAATTGATTCAAAAATTAATTTCTCTCTGAGTTTTAATGATTTTGAGTTGATTTTTTTTTAATAATTCACAAAAATGTTAAAATATTTTATTTTACCAAAAAATCCCAAAAATATTATTTATTTCATATAATTGATATTTTTGCAAAGAATTAATATTTTAATTGTTTTTGACATTTAAAATATTTTTTCCTTCTTGATTTTGCATGTTTTAATGACTTCTAATCATTTTGTAGGTCAAAACTTGATTTTTGAAACATTAATCCAAGATCACAATTTTTTTTCACATGCTTAACAATTTTGATCATTTTAATTGAATTTTTATTCAATTAAAATATATTTTGAAAACAAATTAGGGTTTTGATCAATTCAACCCTCATCAAACTTTTTCAAACTCTTTGGGTCTCTAATAGAGTGTAAGACCCAATCCTTTGTAAATACCAAATATTTTGGGCCTCAAATGTTGTATAAGTCCCGTTGTATTTCAAAAGTTCGGCGCGACTATCGCCTGTTTAAAACAAACGTTTTGGGCATCTCCTCGAGCTATAAGACCCATTCAAAACTCTTTGGGCCTTTAATAGAGTGTAAGACCCAATCCCCTTTTAACCTAAACAATTTTGGGCCTCAGATATTGTATAAGTCCCTCTGCGTTAAAAAAAAAATCTCGGCGCGATCGCCAGTTCAAAAATCAAACCCTTGGGCCTCTCCTTGAGCTGTAAGCCCCACCACTTGTATAAAAGTAAATAGTTAGGCCTCTTGAGAGAGTGTAAGACCCATCCCTTTGTACATAAAACCTTTTCGGGCCTCATTCACTTGTATAAGTCCCACTGTACAAACAACAGTGCAATCACTGATAAAACCTTGGGCCTCTCCTTGAGCTGTAAGCCCCAACAATCTTTTCAAAGCACTTTCTCCTTTGATTTTGAATATAATATTATTATCAAAGCTTTCTTTGTTGAACAAAGTAACCAAACAGCATGGAAGCTCTACAACCGAGTAAGCGTTTACCCGCTTTCTTTATCCGCTTTCATATATATATATATATATATATATATATATATATATATATAACTGTATTGTGGGGCTGCTCACTGTAAGTCTCCTTTCACAAACTTTTATATACTTGTCAAATACTCGCTGTGTAATACTAGTATAGTTATTTAGAGTTTTCCCCTACAACTACGTCTAGCACTAGGTAAAGCCCTATTGGTCACTCTTAAATACAGTCAAAACTAGATCCCCATAGGACTACCAGACACAGTCTTCCCTCCTCTTGGGGTTAAACAATATGGAGATGTGAAAGGCAGCATTCTCGGTGAACCCTTTCTCAGACTGTCACCCTTAGAAGTTGTCAAAGAGACTCTACTCCCCAGAGATGATCTTTTCTCCGTGAATGGCATCTCTTGAGTTTATTCCAAATTCTCGGACTTTCCTGGCTTGATCTATTCTCTGTGAATGGCTTGTCTTGAACATCTCGGGGTTTGGGGACCCACAGGCTTCTTAAAAGCACCCTTAAAAATTGTCAAAGAGACTCTACTCCCCAGAGATGATCTTTTCTCCGTGAATGGCATCTCTTGAGTTTCTTCCAAATTCTCGGACTTTCCTGGCTTGATCTATTCTCTTGAATGGCATGTCTTGAACTTCTCGGGGTTTGGGGACCCACAGGCTTCTTAAAAGCATCCCCGCCTCCTCTTGGGCGTTGTACAAGGACCTTTCGGCTTCTTAAAAAGCTCTCATGCCTTCTCTTGGGCTTAATACAAGGACCCTGACGACATCTTAAAGGTATAAGACATAACTTAGTCATCCTTTGCTAGAACAGTCTTTCCAGTGTCAAAACTTCGGCCATCTGAGGGTTGATACTCATCCCTTAACGCCCGTGCCTCCTCTTGGGCATTGTACAAAAAGATGAAACCCGTAGACTTGGACAGTCTCAATTCCCTTTGGGATTTTCCATTTCCTTAAAGAACAGGAAATAACCCTGATCCTCCGATCAATCCCTGAGCACAACATTACCCATATAAGAACTGATTTTCTCTTTATCCAACCTACTGGACTTGTCACTCAACTGAAACAGTCACCAACACAATAGCCTCCTCTTGGGCTTTGTACAATGATTCTCCCCAGTGGAGCTAACCTTTTCGAACTCTCTCGTTGAGTCACTTCACCTTTAGCCTCCATCTCGGGCTTCGTACGAGATACAAAAACACTCTCTTGTTGAGTATAAAAGACTCTCTTGTTAAGTCACACCTTTCAGCATCCATCTCGGGCTTTGTACGAGGTACAAAGACTCTCTTGTTGAGTCAAGCACCTTTAGACTCTGTCTTGGGCTTCGTACAGGACACATACTAAAAAACACCCGCTTGTTGAGTATAAAAGACTCTCTTGTTGAGTCAAACACTTTCAGCCTCCATCTCGGGCTTCGTACGAGATAAAAATCACTCTCTTGTTGAGTATAAAAGACTCTCTTGTTGAGTCAATCACTTTTAGCCTTCGTCTTGGGCTTCGTACAAGACACATACAACAGCACTCTCTTGTTGAGTCAACCCTTTTAGCCTCCATCTCGGGCTTCGTACAAGACACATAAAAACACCCTCTTGTTGGGCCAATAGCCTCGTCTTAGGCTTTGTATAAGGAAACCCTGGTTGAGTCAATCAACCTTTTAGCATCAAAAGTAGTGCCTCGTTCATAGTGTAGAAAATCAACAACTCCTTTTCCCTCTATCTAATTGATGTAAGCGGCAAGCCTCTGGATTATTTACATCCACGCCACTGTCCCTCTTTTAGCATGAGAAATTCCTAAGGAAAGATGACATTGCTCTAAACTGAGTTAAAGTCTTCCCCTTCAGGTTAAAAATCCCCTATAAAGGAAATTCTGGCATTGCTGGATTCACATATTCCAGTTAAAGTAACTCTCCTTTATAATCAGTCACCCAACAGTTGTGACAAACAGACCAAATACTCCCCTTTAGAGATAACAATTCTCTCTAAAGTCAAAACCCTTTAGCTTCACATCTTAGGCTTCGAACAAGATACAAATAGACCCTTCAGCTTCACATCTTGGGCTTTGAACAAGATACAAACCACCTTTAGCTTCATGTCTTGGGCTTTGAACAAGACACCAAAATAACCTTTTTTTCCTCCCATAGAATAGGAGGAACTACGATCACTCTGATTTCCCTGTTTCGTTAAACGGGAATACGTAGGCATAAGATTGAAAAATCTTAGCGAGCACACTAATCAAAAACCCAAAATCGCGTACCTTCACACATCAATCAAAAAGCATCAGTCCTAAACATCCTATCAATAGCATAGTCCCATCATTCTGTTTTTAGAAAAATAAGAAGAGAGAGGCCCCACATCCACATAGCATCTGTAACCTAACAGACCGCTGTTCAAATTCAGTATGCAAGCAGGGTTAGTTGGAGACATCTATTTCCCTTCCTTCATCAGCTTCAATAGGATAAAAAATGAATCGACCTGTAGTACCCCAGAGCGACAGTGCTTAAGAACCACGCCAAAAATCGCTCGCTACAGGATGCGAAAACCTCAAGAGCATGAAGAACTTCGGCGAGCAAATTCCAGATTCTGGCCATGCTCCAATCTGGCTCCGACAATGCGAGTTTTCCAATTTTCTATACTGATTCCAGCTCCTTGTAACGTTGTCTACCTCATTCCATATTAATTTCACCATTTGAACCTCCCTTTTTAAATTCTAATTCAATTTATTCTAACTGAATATGAGCAAATTGCAGTGTGATTTGCAGGTGCTTGGGAGGTATGATGATGCTAAGCAACACTTCAATGGAAAGTGATGAAGATTGCTCAAGGTGGGAGATTGTTTGAGCAAGTTTTTAAAGTTTCTTAAAGATGAAGAAAATTGAAATTTTGAGAGTGATTTGTGTAAGGCTGTGAGCGTATTTTGTGTATAATTCTTGTATATTTTACTGATAAGAATGTGACTGATTTTATAGGCTTTAGAATTAGGGTAAAGGATAGGATAGGGATTTGAGAAAATGTACAAAGTCTGACCATGAATTTGAATTTCATTTGATGTGATTTAATTTGAATGTGAATTTGGATTTGAAAATTTTGCAATGTTGTGTAAAGTTACTGATGTAAATGTGCGTTTGGCTTGAGTTCTATGATGTGTAGAAGCATGAGGTTTTGGTAAATGAAGTGTGCGCAAATTTTGTCCTTTAGTGCCAAAGTCTTGACTTTTTATTGACTTTTCTTTTATGAAGTAAATTAATGAATGATGTATGATTATATGATGATGCAAATGCATGAATAACCATGAGAATAAATGAATTAAAATACACTTTCTTTTGTTTTTGTTTTATGTGAAAATTAGATACTTGATGAAAAAATCAAATGAATACACATGTTCATTATTATTCTAAATTAAAGAAAATTATTAATTATTTTATGATAAAAATGCATAGGATTAAAATGTAGAGACAAAACAAGTATGCAAAAAAAATAAAAAATAAAAGCTTGGGACAAACACAGGGTATGACAGTTGTTCCTATTTAATTACCTTTAACCCGAGATTATGAGTGACAATGGTCTTCATACATCCGTAATGGAAGATAATTAAATACAAAAATACTCAAATTGTGTCCTTCAAAGGAAAGATTATGAGATAAATAAATTCATGATGGGTCCACCTTACTTAGGATATGAAGGGGTTGCCTTCAATGCCAGACTTTGGAAACATCAACTTCTAAAAGGTTCTTTGAGTATTAATAGGGAAAACTTCTAAAAGACGAACGCAGAGAGATTCCCTGAGGAATTAATAGAGAAGAACCCTCAAAAGACAAACATAGAAGAACTCTTTAAGGCATTAAATGAGAAAGCATCCAACAACTAAACAGATTGACAGAGGAAATTGAAAAATCTCTTGGGGAATGAAATGATAAACTATTTCACCGCTTACGCTGGTAGGCTGATCGACAACAAGATTGTCATCAACACGAGTGTTGATACCTAGATCGACAATAAGATCATCATCAACATGGGGGTTAAAACCTAGATCGAGAACAAAATCGGCATCAACACGGGGGGCTGATACCTAGATCGACAGCAAGATCGTCATCAACGCGAGTGCTGATACCTAGATCGACAAAAAAAATTTCACCAACACAGGTGTTGATACCTAGATCGACAATAAGATCGTCATCAATGCTAGTTTTGATACCTAGATCGACAATGAGCATTACAAAAAACCACGGAAATTATGGCAGTTAATTCTAAAAAATTGCCTCAATTAACAAATACGACATTCCTGAAAACACCGTAAATTCGGGTGCTGCAAGGAAAAGAGTGGCAGTTTAAATTTAAACGTCATGCAAACTGCCATATTATGCACAATTTAAAGAGATGGTTTCAGATGCCATATATTTCGCATAATAAACCAATATCTTCAAATTATGTGTCATTTCAAACTGACATAGTATACTGCAAATTATGTCATTTCGAATCGTCTTATATTACTTATAGTATTAACCAAAATAACATTTTATAAACCGCCATAATTTTCAAATTAATTTAAAAAAATCAATTTCAAAAATGCTAAGATAAATTTAAATTTTTTATCACAATTTAACACCAGCATATATATATATATATATATATATATATTGTTCTGGACTGGGCCGTGGTTTCCTACAATCAAACAGGCCCAATCCATACAACTTAAAGAAGCCCAATAAAGTCCTAGAAAAGGACACATGACTGCCATACGCGAGGCCAAAGGTATGTCGGGCACCTGGCACCTTGACAGTGTCGAGCATCCGAGGACAAACAGGAAAGGAGGACGTCACACCCTAATGAAATGGACCTCCTCGATAGATTAACTTCTCCCCGCGAGAATACTCCTAATCTCGTTGACTCATAGGTCCTCGACAAGCATGGTTCTCCTCCGTTAGGTCATGTCTAGACCACGACCACCATATTTCCTCGACATTGTAGACCCTCCCCCGAGGAGCCTACTAACGGTCTTATCTACACAGATACGTTTCATGTAACCGTCTGCTAATGGCATTAAAGGGACGGTTACACTAGGGTGTTGACCACGAGCTGATCATTATTACTACACGTAAACCCTAGCAGTTACTTGGAACGGGTCATACGCTAGTCCCACCCGTTGCAAGTAACTGTTGGCCACACGCTAGGGGTCTCCTATAAATACCCTCTCACTTGAGAGGGTCAGGATAGTTAACTTCTTACTCTCACTCACTTTCTCTGTATTTGCTGTGCCCTTACTGACTTAAGCATTGGAGTGCCCCGCAGGTACACCCCCCTGCCATCTTTCATCACCATTAAAGTAGCAACAATTCCAGACGTCGTTGGCCATCTTCAAACTGTCTGATCCAGGTACGATCAGTGGCGCCATCTTTGGGAATTTCATAAGTTTCCCCGTTTTCCTTGCGATAAACCAAACTTTCCTCATTTAACTACCAGCAATGGCCAACCCGTCGGTGAATCAAGCTATAGACAATGTCATCACACAACTTGGTGGTAACACCCATGGCGACAACAATGCTCTTCAACCTGTCGTGGAGAATGATGTCAGAGATGGAATCACCGTCTCCCCATCTTCCGATGAGGTAGAATACGAGACTGCTCAATAAGATGGACAGGAAGCAATCTTCCAGCCCACCTACCATCCTGTGGATCCACCACCAAATGCAGATCCGAACACTGTTGCCTTGTTTGCGTTGGTCAATCAGACCAATCAAATGATCTTTAACCAAAGCTTACGGATTGAGAAGCTAGAAAAAGGCCGTGGTCAAACTTCCCCGCGAAGACACCGACCACCTCCTTATCCCGGGCATTCACAATCTCCAGTGGAATCTCGCAGCCCCTCCCCAGTGAATAGAGGTCGCAGGCCACGTTTGGAGCATAACCAGACCGAGCATCCACAGAAGCGTCATCGCTCCCTGCCACCAAAAGGGCCCACTCGTCCCTTGAAGACTAAGAAGAGTAAGCCTGATGTCGAGGAGCCAAGAGGCCGTCATAAGGAAAACTCCCCGAGACGTCACTATGTTCATGGTCATAATTCTCATTTTGTATTCCTGGTAGGCAGCGATGATGACGATTACCGGACTCCTCTATCCAGACAAATAATGGAAGCTCCTATTCCTAAAGGCTTAGAGAGACCTCCGTCCTTTGAGACTTATGATGGAACATCTGATCTGAACGACCATGTCAAGAGCTTCGAGGCTCTGCTCGACTTTAGAAACGTTTCCGGCGCTATCAAATGTCGATTATTCCCTACGACCCTTCGGAAAGGGCCATGGCTTGGTATAAAAACATGGCACCTAAATCAATAGCGTCGTGGAAAGCTCTGAGGGAACGTTTCAGGAAGTATTTGACAGCTTCTCGAAGACATCCAAAAACTATATCCTCCTTGGAGGCTATCTTCCAAGAAAAGAAAGAATCTCTCCGGTGCTACATAGAGAGATTCAACAAAGAAGCGGTCGAGGTCCATACGACCGACCATATAAAATTATATCTCATCATCAAAGGACTGCGGGTTGGTTCCAAGTTCGCAGAATCTGTCGGATTACACCGTCCTCGCAGCTTCGAAGGTTTCCTCGAACGAGCTCAATCACACATTGAGTTCGAGGAAGCAGAAGCAGCCCAGATTGCCCTTGATTTAAGAAGCAGAGAAGGCCCCCGCGACCGGAACAGGGAAGACTCCCCTCCACCTAGGCGAGGAGGGGATAGGAAAAGAGAAGATTCCCCTCCACCTAAGCGAGGCAGGGAGAGGAAAAAATAAAATTGGAATAAAGACTCCCACGAATCTCGGGGACCTGCCGGTCTTTTCAAAGACTACACTCCACTTAACGTGTCCCGTGCACGCATTTTTAGTGAATGTGCAAATTCGGAGTTCGTGAAAGGGGGATCTGCTTCCCAAAACCAACAGCTCCCAAACCAAATACTGATAAATCCAAGTATTGCCGGTTCCACCGCAGTCACGGGCATGTTACTGAGGATTGCATCCACCTTAAGGACGCAATCGAAACGTTGATTAAAGAGGGCTACCTGAAAAAGTACGCCAAACAAGATGAGGCTCCTCGTCCCACCGGCCAAGAAGCTCTAAATACCGAGGAGTCAAACCATCCGGACATTGGAAAACTGCAAGTTGCCTTAAGCATCACACGACCTGAAGACTTTGGTTTCCAAGGAAATGTTAGCGATGTCGATGCTGTTTGAAACATATGGAAGAGCTTCCCGGCAGAAGAACTAGTAAGTGTTCGCAGTACCTGGGAAATTTTCCCCCAAGCCCTAGTTATATCGGGCGGAGACCCTGAACGAGTGACCGTCGGTTCAATAAAGAGGAAGTTCGACGAGCTAAGGACATCCACTCCTCGAGACCCAAATCTTATCTTATCTCGTGGAAAATCATGCCCTATAAGTTTCTATCTCGAGGAATTTCCAGGTGGATCCTCGAATGCTAATATACCCCTCTTAATTCGGGCACAAATGGCCAACTTTGATGTGTATCGGATTTAGGTCGATCAGGGAAGCTCGGTGGACATCATGTACACTCACCTCTTCGACACTCTCCAGCTGACAAAGCATCACCTGTCCCCATATGTGGGATCTGATCTACAAGGCTTCAACGGCGCGTCTACTAGACCTCGAGGTTATGTAGAATTATTGGTCACATTCGGAGCAGGTGAAACAGCTCGACAGGTGAAGACGTGTTTCCTAGTGGTCGACTGCCCTTCCCTCTACAACTGCATCTTGGGAAGGACCACTTTGGCTGAAATAACAGTTGTACCATCCATTGTCCACCTAAAAATGAAGTATTATACGACACGAGGACGTGTGGTTACCCTCCACAGGGATATTAAAGCAGCTAGAAGATGTTTCGATGCAGTGATCAAAGGTCTAAGTGTTGTGGGTGGCGTCCACCCCAGGAGAGCAACTTCAGATGTCGTATAGGTTCCACTACCGCCGGTCAGCGCGGTCGACCTTGATAGCAGGTTCACCGGGGAACAGGAAGAAGTTGCAGGCAAAGACCTCCCAGTTGAAGTCAACGGACAGCCTCTCTAACCAACACGCCCCATCCCAGACAGAGATTTAGAGCTGATCCCTCTTGGCGACGACCCAGAGCAAACTGTGAAGATCGGCCATAGACTCCCCGACCTAGCGAGGAGGCAGACGAAGGCATGTCTCTGAGAGAATGCAGATTTGTTCGCTTGGAGCGCTTCGGAGATGCCTGGATTAAAGTGGCTTGTCACCAGCTGACTATAGATCCAAATGCTAAGGCTATAGCTCAACTTAGGCGTAGGCAGTCTCCAGAAAAAATGGAGGCTGCTGAAAAAGCTGTAAAAGACCTCCTAGAGGCAAACTTTATTTCGAAGGCCAAGTACACCACTTGGTTGTCCAATGTTGTCCTTGTTAAAAAATCTAATGGAAAATGGAGGATGTACATTGACTACACGGATCTTAATCGGGCATGCCCGAAAGACTCTTACCCATTGCCTAACATCGACCGACTGGTCGACAACTCTGCAGGATTTAAACTGTTATCTTTCATGGATGCTTATTCGGGATATAACCAAATTCCCATGGATGAGGCCGACAGAAAGCATATAGCTTTTATGACTGAGTCGGGCAATTACTATTATAATGTAATGCCCTTTGGTCTGAAGAATGCTGGCGCCACCTACCAACGAATGATGAACAAGGTCTTCCGAGCAGAAATTGGTGACATGCTCGAAGTCTATATGGACGACATGATCGTCAAATCTGCAGAAGAAGCCGACCACGCTGCTCATCTTAAAAAGGTGTTCGACACGGCGAGGAAATGCCGCATGAGATTCGACCCCGACAAGTGCACTTTTGGGGTTCGAGCAGGGAAATTCCTCGGCTTTTACCTTACGGAGAGAGAAATTGAAGCGAATCCCTATAAATGTAAGGCCTTTTCCGAGATTCCTACTCCGAAGTTAAAGAAGTCGATACAGTCACTTAACGGGATGCTAACTGCCCTCTCTCATTTTGTCGCTAAATCTGCCCAATACGCGCTCCCAATTTTCAAACTTCTTCGACAGAAAGCAACATTTGAATGGAGTGAAGAATGCGAAGAAGCACTCCTCCATCTAAAACAAGTCTTATCACAACCCCCAGTCTTGTCCCGACCAGATAACGGGGAAACACTTTTCTTGTACCTGGCCATCACCGGCGAAGCGGTAAGTGCTGTCCTCATACGGGAGACCCCCGACGGACAGAAACCGATTTATTTCACGAGCAAAGCTCTTCAGGGTCTCGAGCTCAGATATCAACAGATCGAAAAGGTCAGCTTGGCCCTCGTAACCGCAGCCAGAAGACTACGCCACTACTTTCTGGCCCACATAATTGTGGTAAGAACTGAGCAGCCTATCAGACAGCTCCTTAGTCGGCCAGATATGGCGGGGAGAATGCTCCGGTGGTCTCTCGAGCTATCTGAGTTCAACGTTCGATACGAAGGAAGAAAAGCCTTGAAAGCTCAGGTACTGGCCGACTTCGTAGCGGAAATGACAGTCCCGAATCCTTGACCAATGGCTCCCAAAAATGGACGATTTACGTCGACGGAGCCTCTAGTGCAAAAGGCAGCGGGGCAGGCATTATCCTTGAAAACGAGGAGGGTATCTTGATAGAAGTCTCACTAGAGCTATCTTTCAAAACATCAAATAACCAAGCTGAGTATGAGGCATTCCTCGCAGGACTTCGACTTGCAGAAGACCTTGGCGCAAAAGAAGTCAAAATCTTTATAGACTCTCAGCTCGTAGCATCACAAGTTCGGGGAGAATTTCAGGACAAAAATGATAGTCTCGTTGAATACCTAACCTTGGTACAAGAAAAGTTGAAGAAATTTGTCTCCACGGAGGTGGTTCACATCCCGCGCGAGCATAACACTCGAGCAGACGTGCTCTCCAAGCCAGCGAGCACTAAGAAAAAAGGAGGGAACAAATCAGTGATCCAAGAGATACTGACCCATCCGAGCATCAACAAACCTACCTTGACCACAGAGGTGAATGTTATCGGGGACGCAAACTGTTGGATGACTCCAATTTACAAATACCTGATGACGGGCATACTGCCCGACAATCCTAAAGAAGCTGGGATAGTTAAGAGGCGGGCATATGCATACACCATAGTCAAAGGTAAGCTATATCGCCGAGGATTCTCCATCCCTCTATTCCGGTGCGTCGAGGAAGGTAAAGTTTCAGAGATTCTCCAGGAAATACATGAAGGAATCAACGCGCAACATCTAGGTGAAAGATCTTTAGCTCGAAAAGCTCTTCGAGCAGGATATTACTGGCCCACTATGCAACAAGATGCAAAGGAACACGTCAAAAAGTGTGACCGTTGTCAGAGGCATGGGGACATGCACCTCACTCCTCCAAACGAGCTTACATCATTGTCATCCCCATGGCCTTTTGCGTGGTGGGGATGGATATCCTTGGACCTCTTGTCGTAGGATCATACCAAAATAAGTACCTCATCGTCAGGGTAGATTACTTCACAAAGTGGATCGAGGCAGAAGCATTAGCCAAGATCACGGCTTTCAACATATTACGTTTCTATAAGAGAAATATACTCGCCCGATTCAGCGTGCCTCAGGCCATTGTCACTGACAATAGGACACAGTTCACCGACGGAAACTTCTAAGACTTAGTTGCCAAGCTGGGTACGAAGCAACACTTGACCTCGGTCGAACACCCACAAACCAACGGGCAAGCCGAAGCAGCGAACAGAGTAATACTCTGAGGACTCAAACGACGACTCGGCGAAGCCAAACAATGGTGGGTCGAGGAGTTACACAGTGTCCTCTGGGCATATTGAACTACCCCTCATTCCACGACCGGGGAGACCCCGTTCCAGTTAACATATGGAACCGAGGCAGTAATTCCCGTAGAAATCAGGGAACCTTCGAGAAGGACAGAAGCTCCTCTTGACAAAGAAGCGAACAACGAAGCCCTTCGCGAGGAACTCGACCTTGTCGAAGAAATAAGGATGGGTGCATCCCTCAAAGAAGCCTCTTTAAAACAAAAAATAACTTTGCGTTATAATGACAAAGTCATCAAACGAGATTTCCAAGTAGGCAGTCTTGTCTTACGGAGAAATCAGAAAAATTCACGTGAAGGAAAGTTGGCCGCAAACTGGGAGGGCCCCTACCGCGTCATTGCAAAGACGGGGACAGGTGCTTATTACCTCGAAAACCTCCAAGGTGAACAACTTGCTCGACCATGGAATGCTGAAAAGCTTAAACAATATTACAGTTGAACACTGCATGTAACTATACAAAAGTTGCCGTTACGGGGAGCGTGCCATGGTACAGGCACGACACCTCTATATGCTAACGAAGGTCAAAAGTCACGTTGTGTGTGTGTTGAACTTTTGGCCAGCGAAGAGTACTCTATCGAGCTCCGTCGTCGACGTACCTTGTAGGCAGAACACCCAGCTCGCGATGGGAAGTTCACACCATGAAACTAAGACCTCGATCGACCTCTTAGCTTCGTTGAAGGTCGGGGTACAACCCCTGACCGCTCGACCAGCTCTCTTCGCAGTCGAGGATCACTAGAGTCGAGCAAACTCCCAAGTATCCAGCAATTTCAAAATAACTTAGATAAAAATAAGTAAAATACCACACACAGAGCAGATAAAGAAGCAAAATGTAAATACTAAGTCGGGCAAGCCCATTGTAAAAATTTTACATAAAGCTCTGGCTCTTAGGCCGGGCAAATCAGCAAGTATGGTACGCAGGCCAGTCAATTCAAAAAATTGGTACGCAGGCCAAACTGACTACACTATCACTCCGCAGCAGCATCAGCTGCCTCGGGATTCTCCTGCTCCCCGTTTCCCCCATCAGCATTTACTGTTTGTCCGGGCAACACAATCTTACCGTCGACCACCTCAAACTTGGAATCAACTCCATCGGTTACAAGGTCCGGATTCAGAAGTTTAAGCTGCGCCACAGCGTTCTGGAACCCGACATCTGCAAACTCTAGAGCATCATCTTCAGCCAACCGAAGATCCTTCTCGACTTCTCTGAGCTTGGCTATCAGGGCTGCTCGAGAGGTTAATAGTTTATCCTCCTCAGTTTCATTTTCAGCTGGCCGAACAGCCTCTTCCAGTTCAGCTATCCTGTCCTTGAGACGCTGCTCTTCCCCTTCCAACACAGTGACCCGAGCAAGGTGGTCCTTCGCCGCATCCTCAGATTCCTTCAACTTCTTTTCCGACTGTTCTCGCTGCTCGCTTTGTTTTCTATTCAGCTCCCTGCAGTCCTTCAAGTCTGTCTGCACGCCGAGCAACTCAGCCTCCAAAATTTGAAATCTATCTTTCAGTCGAGAAAGCTCAGCAGCAGAGCAACTCTCGTCATTTAGAACGAGGGCAACCGAACAGAGCCGCATGACGGTAGACATATGCTCGATAATTACTTTCCTTCTCGCTTCCAAGCACTCCCTAACAAAGCCTGGGCTTCAGCAGGGGCGACACGAGGACAAATAACCTCAGAGAACTAGCGACGCTGGAGATAACACGGAGGAATCTCGAAGCTTGCAGGAGGAGGAGGGGGACTACCTTCCACATCACCAATGGTAGACCCAGTAGTCTTTGCCCGCTTAAATGTTCTTTGGACCCCCGGGGACTGATTCTCAGAGGTCACGGTTACAGTTAACACAACATGAGATTGCTCGGAACCCTCGGGCACTGCAGTAGAGTGAGTACTCTCAGGCACTGTCGTAGAAGAGATATACTGAGGGGTACTTTATTCGGTTGGATGGGATTGTTCTTCCCTAGCCCTTTTTGCCTTTAGCCTCGAGTATCTTTCTACAGCTCTGACCATTTTCCCTACAAAAAGAAAGAAAAATATTAGTAAAACAAGAAACACGAACATGAGAGAAATCTAAGTCGAGGATCTTTGCACCACCTAAGAGCTCGACAGCCTCCTCATCGGAGAAAGTCTCGAGCAGAACACGAGTATTAATCAGGAGACGGGTCTTCGTCACCTGCTCATTACCACCTATCGAGGTCTCTCCGTCCTCGGATACACTTGGGGTTTTATTCAAACTCTTCACATACTCGACTATCTTGTCATAAGCCTCGCGATCCTCAAAATTGAGCTTATTATGTCTTACTTTATATTTGTCTACCCCCTATTTGTAATGCTCTTCTGTCCAGAAGAGGGGGAATTTTGGCACCATCACTTCTATAGACAGCCCATCCACTTCTTGAGTCACCCTTTCATATATCGAATTAATGGCCTCGGGAGTGACCGGCTTCACAAAATAGTAACGCCACTTGAAATCTCGAACAGAGTCCAAGTAGGTGTGAAATAAAGCTTTATTTTATTTGAACGACACCTAGCCGTGTCGACCATCGGTTGTAGACCGCTGCAGATGAAAAATTCAGAAGAAAAGGGACACTGTTGCCCGGATGTCCAAGTGTTTGCAGACGAGCTCAAAAGCCCAGAGGAAGGCCAATGAGTTCGGGTGGCTTTGCGATGGAGCCAATTTTAACCATTTGAAGACCCCCTCTTGAAAGTCTGTGAAGGGGAGCCTCCACCCCGCCTCCTAAAACATAAACTCATACACCGAGAAGCGCATTCCCATTTAAGATGTACATATACGATGGTCCTCGTTGGGGCGGTACACTTTCCAGGATTGCTCAGAACCGAGCAACCTATGCTCGACAGTACAAAACCCATCTTCGTCGGGGAATGTGAAGACGGACGACATAGTGAGGGCCTTCTCACACACCCAGTCCTCAAGCGGACGCTCTTGTCTAAAAGCCATATCGGCCATCGGAATTTCGAGTTGGTTATCCTCTTCGAATTCACCTACGGCCACTTCAGCAGCCAATCTGTCCATCAACCTGAAAAGCAGAAGGGAACAGGTGAATTCGACGAGTCATACCAAACTAGCCGGTCGGAGACGAATAACGGATGTCCCCGGAAAGTCATCGTTTCCCCGGAAAATCTTGCCCCTTTTTCCCGTGAAATCAACGAAAAAGAGTAATTGTTGGAGACCCAAAACATTATCAGTTCCCCGGAAATTTTCTATAAGTCCCCGGAATATTCGTCCAGTTCCTTGATTTTATTCAACAGAAACGGAAACAGAGAAAAATTCATACACTCTTTCTCTTAAAACAGCCAAAGATCCCTACCGTATTCGCTAGGAATCCTTCCATTTCTCATGAGAACTTCATCAGTTCATCAGAGAAACAATTTCAAGCAAGTTAAACTTAAAGGAAATGCCAGAAAAAACAACAGTTTTGAAGAAAATACCTTGTAGATGGCGAAATAGGGTTCCGACACGGCGTAGCACGGCGGTTCACGACAGACTTGCGGTGGTTGATGGTGGCGAATGGAGGATGAGAAAACGGAGAAGGAAGAGGAAACGATTCTTGAACGAAAGAGCGAAAATGAGAAATGAAGGGAATAGAGAGTATTTATAGACAAATCACGGAACTCGAGAAGCCTGGGGCACTCGAGTACTCTACCCTAGGCAGCCACCCTATGCAATGATGACAAGTGACACGTGGCACAATTACACCGGTCAAAAATCCACGCGTGTCCTTTCTTCATCCCATCGTTTCAAAATGGAAACTTCTAATCTCCCCAACATTTCAACCAGATGCAACTCTTCGTTGCTCGTAAACTATCAGTGCCCGCCTCATGATAATTACCCGCAAGACATCAATGCCCGACGTCATGATAATCATGGAAATTTCGACTATGCTGATATCCTCCTAGGATCATCCCTTGTCATTTCCCCGACACGATTATTAACCCTCAAGTCATTACACTGATACCTCAAAGCAACGACTTAGGGGGGCTCCTGTTCTGGACTGGGCCGTGGTTTCCTACAATCAAACAGGCCCAATCCATACAACTTGAAGAAGCCCAATAAAGTCCTAGAAAAGGACACATGACTGCCATACGCGAGGCCAAAGGTATGTCGGGCACCTGGCACCTTGACAGTGTCGAGCATCCGAGGACAAACAGGAAAGGAGGACGTCACACCCTGATGAAATGGACCTCCTCGACAGATTAACTTCTCCCCGCGAGAATACTCCTAATCTCGTTGACTCATAGGTCCTCGACAAGCATGGTTCTCCTCCGTTAGGTCATGTACAGACCACGACCACCATATTTCCTCGACATTGTAGACCCTCCCCCGAGGAGCCTACTAACGGTCTTATCTACACAGATACGTTTCATGTAACCATCTACTAATGGCATTAAAGGGCCGGTTACACTAGGGTGTTGACCACGAGCTGATCATTATTACTACACGTAAACCCTAGCAGTTACTTGGAACGGGTCACACGTTGGTCCCACCGTTGCAAGTAACCATTGGCCACGCGCTGGGGGTCTCCTATGAATACCCTCTCACTTGAGAGGGTCAGGATAGTTAACTTCTTAATCTCACTCACTTTCTCTGTATTTGCTGTGCCCTCACTGACTTAAGTATCGGAGTGCCCCGCAGGTACACACACCCCCCCCCCCGGCCGTCTTTCATCACCATTAAAGTAGCAACAATTCCAGACGTCGTTGGCCATCTTCAAACTGTCTAATCCAGGTACGATCATATATATATATATTGGTGCAATTGTTTAACTTCGTCAAAATTATATAATAACTTTAAATGTTTGATATAAGTTTTGCAAACTATTTCCAAAAATATTAAAACATAGAAATGAACTACAATTTTTGTATCCATTATCTTAATCTATTCACAAAATAAAAAAGTTTTAGAACATAAAAGTGTCATAAAAATTTATATTTCATTTGAAGGACTCTGATTATTTTCTTCATGTGTATTTCTTGAACATGATGATCTTCTTATGTCATAAGGTGATGAAGGTTCACTTCTTACTTCAGAAGCCTACGAAAAAAAAAAACAATTCATCAAAGTCTTCCTGTTGCCTCAAGTATTCATATACAACTCATTTGAGAGAGTCTAATGTAAATTTAAAAATAGTGTATTCATTCATCAAAATATAGACCAAAAAGTAGTTAAACATGAAAAACTCAGATATTAGGGTAGAGACCCAGTTCGAATTAAGAGTTGTTATAACAAATGAAACACAAGAAAACAACATAGCATATTCGTTCATCAAATTAAAATAAACATAATAGAGACTACAAGAAATCTTATCAGAAAACTTATCAAAAAACGACATAAGTACAACTTTATAGATCTGTTCTTTATCTTTTGGTAAAAAATGAGAAAAAATGAGACGAAATCACTTCATAACAACTTCATAAATAAAGTATTAAACTTATCAACACCAAAATCAACATTAACAAAAAAACATAACAAACGCCTCGTCCCCGATATAACAAGATCAGAGAATTAAAACCACTAATGTACGATAAAACAAAAACTAAAAATAAATAATAGCTCAAACAAGCCACCTTCCACACACAACAACAAATTTACTCTTGAGTATTTGCAAGATGCCCATGGTGGACAACATTCAGCAAAAAGGGTGAGAAACAACTTCAATATGAATAGTGTAAGGAATGCGACGGTCAAGAAACATACAACATAACACACATCCAATACACAATCAACATCAACATAATCTCACACTTATTCACAATAGTATGCAAATATACATGTAATGCGACTCACAACACAATGTGACACTTATGCATATGGTACCAACTCAACATTTGTTTCTCTCAGGAACCGGGTCCGTTCTTCTGAACCCATGAGCCCCCTTTTGAGCTCTAAGCCCCTTACTGAGCTTTGGATAAGCCATTAGTCTCCCATTCTGAACTAGCGAATATGTCTCTTTCAATGACATGACACAATGATGCATATTCATACAAATCAATGCAACAACAATAATATTATTTACGGCCCCTCTTCTGACCATAAACAACATCCATTGACACAGAATAATATTCCCACCAATAACAACAACAATGCACACCAACAAATACATATTTAATCACCATATAATCATGTATTTCACAACAATGATAATCATATTCTCATCAGTTAACAACACAAAACAGCATCATACGCATCTCATACCATTAATATGTATCAACAACATGTAAGTAAAGAAATTACCAATCAACAATAGTAACCCCGCCATAATTAATTAAATCCATGTTAATTAATTAATGATATCAACACGGCCAAACCGTATCCATACATCCCCCAAACAACAGAAACACCTTGAAAATCCTAACTGACAATCTAGACCACACAACGGGGACAAAAATGCCCCTTCTAATAGCATGACGAGTGGCCTGTCACCCTGGTGACGCCCGTCACCTGCTTCAAATTTCCAGATTATCACCAGAGTGACGACCGGCTTGAAGAACAAGCCTGGAGACCATGACGGTCTCCCCGTCAAAGCGCTGATGCCCGTCAGCGTCTCAAGGTGCATGTAGAGTAACCCGTCATCTAGGTGACGCCCGTCACCCTGCACTAGAAGGCCAAAACACGATTTTCTACCATGGGAGTCTCCTTGACTCCATAATTCGATCCCCAATCACCCAAACGCCCATAAAATTGTGTCACGGGTTATAACATCATTATAACATGCCAAATCACATAATTACACAAAGTTATAATCCAATTGCATAAACATCATGTATACAAAAACATAATATTACACATACAATTCAGTCACGATGTTGATTAATCACACATCAACCTATGAATTTTTTGAACAACATATGTCAATTATAATTCATGAGAATTTCACTTAATCCCTAATGAGAGTAAGGGTCTCTCTTCTCTACCCTTTCATGCAATACACCCATATTAAGGTCCTTTCTTGCCCTTACCTTAGGTTCCTTGGAAAAATTCAGAATTGATCAAGGTTGTTCTTCCCTCTTCAGGCCCTAGCCTTGTTCTTGCCTCTTATCTCCAATTTCTATTTTCACATACTAACAACTCTAGGTTTCTCTAACTCATTTTTATTTGAAAAACCTAATTATTCCAATTATTTAATAATTATATTCCCCCCGTCATATCATCTCTTCTTTCACCTTATTCCCTTTATTTTCTCTTTATGTCAGTTTAGTCTCAACTCCACTAATTCTCATTATTTTCTTAATTAAGTAATTAATTAATTACAAACAATTATAATTCTAATTATGTTTAACTATTTTAATTATTCTAATCCTTCTACCACCCTACTAATGCTCTCACTACACCCCGCAAATGCCCCACATACACATACAATTCAATATACATATTTAATTAAAAGCACATCAAATACTAATTAATTAAATAAAACATGAATAATTTGTTTAAATAAATTAATCAAATTCTGGGGTGTTACAGAGCCAACGAACTATTGAATAATGTCTACGAAATGGTTTAGTAGCAGAACTCCCAAGCCTTGGCTAAGCAGCTGACTCAGATTGAAGACATTTTACACAAAGTCAAACTGAGAAGTAACATTATACAGGAGTCGACTTTGCAGAAAACCTCCATTCCTAAGAAGATAGGGGATCTAGAAGAGGTTCAGAAGTCTTTAAGTCGTTGACAACAAAGGCACCAGTCATCTTACCATGACCGCGAAGGACGGAGTGATAGCCACACTCCTCTTTAAGTTTGTCGTCCTAAGAGGATGGAAAGGTATGAAGAAGATACTCCCTCAGCCGGGGAAGAAGAACCCATTATCTGCTCACACCTTGGACAACACAATCCCAAAGTCACTAGAAATTCCTATAAAGCTCTGTAGTTATAATTGTCATACCCCAAAATTTGCCATACTTTTTTTTTCATTTTTTTACCTGGTTTATGGCTTTATTTATCTGCATGCATTTAGGAAGCATTCATATCATCCTTCATGTATATGTAGGTTTCATTCATTTCATCTGCATACATTGTATATTTCATCAATCCATCTTCATTTGCAACAATTAAGTAAAATTCTCTTTAACGATGGTGTTTTTCTTAAATCAGGATGTACTTCGAATTTGGAAAGTGGAAAGTAAAGAGGGGGTTGACTTTTGGTCAACAGGGTTGACATTGTTGACCGCACGTTTGACCAGTATCGTAGGCATTCCTAAACATATTCATCCTCCATTTTTAAGTCATTATATCATGTACAAAGAGGATGTACCATGTGCACAACATGTCCATTAAGCACACATTTCGCATTTTTACATAACTTGTATTGTAAGTCATTCAATCTAACTTGCATTTTCGATTTTTCAATACATTTTCAATTTCTAAGTGATTCACTAAGTCACTTTTCACTTCATGGGTAAACTCCCTAAGCATTCAATGGAATTCATTTTCATAATTTCCCTAAACACGGAAAAGCAAGTTAGAAGTTACATTCTTCCAAAATTCAGCATCATGAGCATTTACAAATACACATGAAAAATCATCTTAAATTCATATCATTCATTTCCAAAATTCAACACATGCATATACACTTACATCATATGCAAAACCATTCAAAAACAAGTAAAATTCAATTCTAAGTGATAAAAATTCAGCATGCTATGCATATACATAAAATCCATACTATGCGTCATTCCCATTTCATTTCCATACAACAAATAAAATCCCATAAATCATGTGTATTAATAAAAATTCAGCATTCATGTAATACATCATTTCATCCATGATCATCAATTTAAATGAATTCATAAGCCATTCATTCATACCATGTAAATACTCAAACATGTATTCAAGGGATGTCATGCAAATTCATTCCATTTCCCTCAACATTCATTAAAAAATCAGCATGTGCACATACATGTAAAATCACATACATTCATGCTTTAACTAGGGGTGGCAAAACGGGTCGGGGCTCGCCGGGCTGGCCCTCCACCCGCCAAAACATGGCAGGCTAGGTTGGGATTTTGGGCCCGCCCACCCGTTTCGCCCGCCCCGCCAAAGCGAAAAACCCCGCGGGCAGAAGACATAATGGGGCGGGGTTGGCCCGCCAGCCAGTTAAAATAAATTAAAAAAAACTAGTTAAAAAATATATCGATGTGGCAGGCGCGGGTGCCACCCTCTTTGATGTGGCAGGCGCCACTCTACTTTTTGTTCTTGTTGTCCATCATAGAAATATTTCAAATTTCAATATCAGTTCTTGTATGCTGTCTGCTATTTTTCCTTGAAATATTTCAAATTTCAATATATGTTCTTGTATGCAGGTCCCACTCTCCTTGATATTGGTTGAATATTTTTCCCTGAATAATTGATATCTAAATGTTTCTTGATGCTTTCTTATTGAAATGTAAAAAAATAAAACATTTTAATTTATTTCAAAAAATGGAAAAAAAAAATTTAAAAAGAAGGCGGGCCGGCCCGCCGCCCGCCAACCCTCCGCCTTGGCGGGGCGGGCTAGAGTTTCATGCCCATTTCCCCCTGGCGGACATGACCACCCCGCTCTTTTTTTGGCGGGCTTTTGGCGGGGCGGGCGGCCTGTTTTGACACTCCTAGCTTTAACCACCCTAACTACCTTAAACTTTCACTAACTAACTTCTAACTACTTTGGGAAAATTACCCAAAATGCCCAAAATAGCCCCAACTAACTTCTAACCAACTTTCAACCTCTAATCATCCCTCATCTAGTTCTATATAATCATCCCTCACTCACTCATTAAAGACTCTTCTCCACATTTTGATTTGACTCATTCTTCACTTTCTCTTAAGTTTTCACACTCCATTCTCCATTCTCCATTCTTCAACCTTCCCTCACTAGAGCTCAAATCCATGGTTGTTGAAACTTCACATTGAAGCTTCAATCAACTTGAACATAAACCTCCATCACACTCCACATCCTAGTTTTTCCTGATTCAAACATCAAAAGAATCAACAACAACAACAAGAAAACAAATTGAAGAAAAGAAAGGGATGGAAATGATATGAAGAAAGATTGAATCGAAAGAAGTAACAAGTGAACGCAAAGAATTGCTTACCAGATTGAATTTGCACTGCCATTGAAGAACCATCAGAGGGTCTCCGGTCGGTAAGCCTCAAACTTTATTTATCACTCCATGAATGCTTGCTTGCTTGTGCCTTCTATGCTTGCTTGTTTGTTTGAGTTTTCTTTGCATGCTTGTTTATGTATTTGTCTTGCTTTTCATCTTGAGTGGACGATTACTGTAAGGATCTAAACCTTGCCATGAACACAAACCATAGAAAATTCAGCATCTTGACAATACCAAAACTTTACCTCTTTCATCACCAATTTCAACCTTCATCAATAATTCACTATGAACCGCAAGAAACCACCAAAAAGTCGTTACTACACCAATACCTCACCAAAATCCTACTGAAAAATCATAAACATTAGAAGAATTGATTCACAATCCAAAGAAATGAGAAAAGAATTTGTAACGGAACCGAAACAAGGTAAAAAAAGGAGAAATCTGGTTCAAGTATTTTATCGAACACTTGGTGTGTGAGTTACGGAACCACAATTGAAACGTAACAATGCAATTTACCATAACCGAAATAGTGCAAATTTAGAATTGAGTTGAAAAAACAATTTAGAACCGAAACAACGAGTTTTGAACCATAAGCGAATCGGAAACACACACCAATCCAAAACAGAACCATTCTTGAATTCGAAACTGAAACTAAGTCGCAAACGAAGTTAAGAGTAAACCGCAGAAAATCAGAACTTCAAATCCAACACCAGTTCTGAACCAAATTTCGAACATAAAGTAAATCCGAAATCATGCTTGCCATGTCGAAAACATTTTTGAAACAATCCGAAACCGAGCTTATCAAACCAAAACGTGATTTATGAACAGAAACGGATCCGTTACGAAATCAAATCCGAGTGATGTTGGTGTTAATTCTGTGATTGCGTTTGAAAATAGCTTGAATCGCGTGAGTTTGGCATGAAATTTGATTTCGAGCAGCTCTGCAATTTTTTTCTGCAAATACGACTTGGCATCTTGTCACAATTTTGTATACTTGCCATGTCACGATTCTGTATTGTCATGATAGGGTATGTTAATACTGGTTTCTTCTTTTTTTTTCTAGGCAAAACTACTCTTTTAGTCTTTTAAATTATTTTAAAATATTAAATTAGTCTATTATGTTTTTTTTAACACTTTGGTCCCTTTTTAAAAATCTCCGTTACAATAAATTGCAAACTCATATACCATTTGAACTGGTTTTTCGCGCTAATCATGAATATGCAATCAAATTTATCAAACAAGTTACGGTTCATGAGAATCAAGTAAAAATGGACGAAATACATAATGAAAAATCATCGATCCGATCAAAATACACAATCAAACGCAATACTAATTACATATTAGTGATCAGCGCGAAAAACCAGTTCAAATGGTATATGAGTTTGTAACTTATTGTAACGGAGATATTTAAAAAAAGACCAAAGCCTTACAAAAAAAACTTAAAAACCTAACTTGATATTTTAAAATAACTTAAAGGATCTAAACAATAGTTTTGCCTTTTTTTTCTATTATATATTTTACATCATGTCACGTTTGTTTATTCATTTATTTTATTCATGATGCATAGTAAAAAATATATAAAAAGGTCATTTAATTTAGAAATCATACTCTAGTTTAGATAGAAAAATACACACATTTGTATCATTAGTAAAAGATATAGTATCAGTAGTCTAGTTTAGAAAATATATTAGGTAGTTTAGTAGAAAATATACTATCAGTAGTTTAGATTAGAAACTGGTACGTTAGTTTTAATCTACTTAGAAAAATATGCAGTAGTTACCTAGTTAAAAATACACATCAAAATTTATAACTCAGGTTAGTATTAGATTTTAATTAGGAATTAATTAGAATTAATCCTTAGAATTAGTGCTTTTAATTTTCAATTAAAAATCATTAGAGATTAGGGTATTCATGTTAATTTTTTTTAATTAATTTCATATGTTTAGTATTTGATTCTCAATTTGATCATTCTCCCTTGATTAGTTGATCAAGTTCACGCTTGATCAATTAATTGCACTTGATAATAGGCCTTGTCTTAGACTTGTTATGAATTATTGTCTGATTCCCTTATACAGTCAAGTGAACGTAAGTCTCTCGATCAATTGATTGAATTGAGACCTTTTCACTTGCACTGCATTGGACCTCTCAAGACAAGCTCAGACTAAAGTCACACTCAAGTCGAGTACATCTCAAGGCATATCCACTTTAGTCATTTCAAGTTCAACTTTGCACCTACTCTCAAGACGCAATCAAATTCCAGACTTCATTACCGTAAAGACACAAGGCACACGCAAGTTGGAGCACTGTTCAAGCACGTTGACAGAGGAGCTCCAATCAACACTTTAAAATACGATTAGGATTGTAAGCCACGAGTCTTAAGTAGTGGAGAAGGAATGATAATGGAGCTTTCCTGTTCTCGTTCTGAATATTTTGAACACGGGACGCTTGGCTCGCTCGTTTGAGGTATTCACCTCCACTCATAGACTTTAGTGCAATTCAAATCACTTGATTGACAAGTCTCACCCAACATTACAACACTGCATCCTCTCCTTTGATTTAAACACCACTTTTATTTCCTCCTTGGTTTAAACACCACTTTTATTACTTCTCTGGTTTAAACCCCACTTTTATTCCTACTTGGTTTAAACACCAACTTTATCATTTTTCCAGTTTAAACATCGCTTCTTTGGTTTAAACACCACTTTCTTTTCCACTTTTCTGATTTAAACACCGACCCTTTGGTTTAAACACCACTTTCTTGATTTAAACACCGCTTTATTTTCCTCTTTGGTTTAAACATCACTCTCTTGGTTTAAACACCACTTTCTTTTCCTCTTCGGTTTAAACACCACTCTCTTGGTTTAAACATCACTTTCATTCCTGTCTGGTTTAAACACCACTTTTATCTCCTTCTTGGTTTAAAAACCATCTTTATTTCTTCTTTGGTTTAAACACCACTACCTTGGTTTAAACATCACTTCTATCTCTCCTTTGGTTTAAACACAGACCCTTTGGTTTAAACACCACTTTCTTTTTCTCTTTGGTTTAAACACTACTCTCTTGGTTTAAACACCACTTTATTTTCCACTTTTCTGATTTAAACACCGACCCTTTGGTTTAAACACCATTTTCTTTTCCTCTTTGGTTTAAACACCACTCTCTTGGTTTAAACACCACTTTATTTTCCTCTTCTGGTTTAAACACCACTATCTTGGTTTAAACACCACTATCTTGGTTTAAACACTGCTTTTATCTTTCTCTTTGGGTTAGTCACCATCTTATGTCTAACACACCCTCCTCTTTGGTTTAAACACCACCTATATCTCCTGTCTGGTTTAAACACCATTTCTATCACTTTTACCACTTCTTGGTTTAAACACCACTTCTACACTCTCTTGGTTTAAACACCACTTATATCCTTTCTTTGGTTTAAACACCGCTCTCTCGATTTAAACACCGTTCCCTTGGTTTAAACACCACTTCTATTACTTGTCTAGTTTAAACACCATTACTCTTGTCTTTTGTTTGGTTTAAACACTAATTTTTTCTTCAGTCCGGTTTAAACACCACTTCTATCACTTTTACCTCTTGTTTGGTTTAAATATCGCTCAAATCACTTCTATTATCCCGTTGATCTAAACACTTCTATTCCTTATTTTGTTCAAACACCACTTCCCTCACCTTTATTTCCTCTTGTGGTCTAAACACTGAAGCTAGCGGGATTATACCTAAGTGAATCGCACACTCAAAGATACAACAGAGTCACCACTGGACTTTATTTAGTCCCAAAGGACAGGGAAAATATCGATAAACCCCAAGGGAAAGAGAAATGGGTAAGGGGGTCGGTTATGCGAGAGGAAGGTACTAACACCCCACGCATCCGCCGTACTCGACGGGAACCATTATGCTTACTTCTAGGCTTGAATGAGTTATCTATCTAAGGGCTTCTAGCTAAAAATGAAGGGAAAAAGAAAAGGAAAGAAGAGTGCTCGCGGAGGATTGGGGCCCTCGTGCCTATGTATCCTCATAGTGCAATGAGGAATTCAGAGCTCCGTAGTTCAGGGAACCAGGAAAGGGAAAAAGAAGGTGGCTCGCCAAGATTTTGCAATCTCATGCCTACGTATCCTCATAGTGCAATGAGGAATTCGGAGCCTACGTAGTTTGGAGAACCAAGGCAGAGAAAGAAAAGGAAATGGTGTCAAAACCAAGAGAGCAAAAAGGTAGAAAGACTCCACTGAGGAATGCAGAAGAATGGTGTCAAAGCCAAGAAAGGAAGAGAACCTAAAGACTTTGTTGAGGAAAGAACAAAGGAAAGGTGGCGACTCCACTAAGGAGAAAACAAGCCAAAGAATTGCATCAAGGTAAAGTAAGAGACACTGAAGATTCGGTATATTAACTGATCGACAGTGGTTAACCGAAGAAAAGAAAGAGTAAGACTCTGTGGGGAAGAAAGGGTTGGTGTCAAAAGACGGACTGTGATGAACCAAAAGGAGAGCATTGGACCAAGAGATGGTGTTTGTCTCTCTGGGGACTTGATGTGTTAACTGATAAACAATGATTAACCAAAAGGAGAAAAGAATGGGTTTTAACTGAAGGACGGAGATAAACCAAAGGACGGGTGTGGAACCAAGCGAAGGTTGTGACCCAAAAGATGGGAATGGAACCAAGCGAAGGTTGTGACCCAAAGGACGAGTGTGGAACCAAGCGAAGATTGTGACCCCAAATGAGATCGGTACTCCGACTGAACAAGCAGTACCTAACCGAAGAAAGGGTATTTGAACCGATAGAAGGTTACTAACCTAAAGACGCGAGTATTTGAACTAAAATAGGTTGATAACCGCTGGGGATTCGGTATTTAATAGGCAAGCTGTGATTAACCGAAGGGAATGAGTAATTAACCAAAAAGTGGTGATTAACTCAAAAGAAGCTCAGTATGTTAACAGACAGACTGTGATTAACTGAGGAACGGGTGATTAACCAAGAAAAGGTGATTAACCCAAGAAATGTTGGTTTTAACAGGGGAGCTCTGATTAACCAAAGAGCGAGTGATTAACCAAGAGAAGGTGATTAACCCAAAAGGAACTCAGTATGTTAACAGATAGACTGTGATTAACTAAGAAATGGGTGATTGTCGTTTTAATTGACAGACAGTGATTAACCAACAATAGAGAGGGAGAGAACCAAGAAAGGTTGCGAACTCTGCTGTGAAATTAATATTTAATAGGAAGACTGTGTTTAACCGAAGAAAAGAAATGCGACTTTGCTGGGGAAGAAATGCATTTGGCAATTAACTGACTGACTGAGGGTTACCAAAGAAAGAGTAATTAAGACCCTTCTGGGGGAATCGAAGAACACGGATCTATCAAAAGAAAAGGCATTGAACCAAAATACGGTTGTCGAACCCAAAGACAAATGATTAAGGTGCAAGGATCAAGGATCGACTCGGCGGGGGAAAGGGAGACACTACAGTCTCAAGATAGAGACGATTATTCCATACTTAGGGTCATTCGTCCCCTACCCAAAATAATCAAAATGAGTGTAAGAATTCTCCACTCTCATTCCTTCTCTAGCACTTAGAGTATAGTGCAGAAATTGAAACCGATAGAGTAACGGTGCAAACTTGTACAGTGCTCCAACGCGTTGTGCAGACCTTTGGCTCAACAGGGGAACAAGAGAACAAGGCTCTAAGAAACCCTAAGGAAAAAAGAGAGGGAAGACTAACCAATTGAAACAAGGTTTCGATCAATCGATCAAAGGGAATGAACAAGCCAACAATCTTTCAACGAGTCGAAAGATCGTCAAAGCAAGCGTGCGAAGTAATGATTATACAATATTAAATTTGTCCAATAAAGAACAAACTTAATGCAATCAAGAATGAATTACCAAGCAATAACAAACATCAATTAGCATGCATCACTAATCATGTTATCACATATGCAAGAATAGGCAAAAGCAACATGATAATGTGTTTTCAAGAATCCAAGAATCGATAAATCGAGCATCAAAGTTTGGAGACATGCTTCAAACATAGGGTAAACAGCTCCTAAAACATCCATAAATATTAAGCATATCAAGCCATGGAAGTTAAAAGAGGAGAGAAAACCAAACAAGCATGAAAAAGCTCAAAAATCACATTTTGGTTCAGTGTTAATCGATTAACCATTTTCTAGTCAAAAATGGTTAATCGATTAACCCCTTAAAAACAGCAGAAAACGCTGAAAACAGAGGTGTTAATCGATTAACCATTTTTTCCTAGCAAATGGTTAATCGATTAACATTGGGACATTGGCAGAAAATCAGTTTTGAAAAAGCACTTCTAGCAATTAATCACTTATCCAATCATCCACATGTTATGGCATGCAATTATTCACAAAAATTACATCAAATAGAAGCCATTAATCATCAATTTGATCAATCAAACATCAAGATTAACAATCAAACATTCAAATGATCAAATCACATCAACAAGCCATTGGGTCTACATTGCGAACATACGAAAATGATCGAAAGCAGTAAATCGAGCAAGAATTACCAACCTACAAGGCGAAGGAGTGCCTTGATAATTGTTGTAAGTAAAATGTGGTGAGAATAAGCAAAGAAAACCAGAGAATTCCAAGCTTGAGATCGAATCATGGCGAAACTGATAAAAATGTGATGAATGCTCCGAATACGAATTCACACCAAAATCCTTGAAGTGAATACTTGAATTGAAGTAGAAGCTACTGTAAATCCAGAAATCCAAGTAGAAATGATGTGGAATGGAGGTTTAGCTCTAGAGAATAAAAATTTCGATGTGAAGATTATTACACTCTAATGGAAGAAATTGAGCTTTTGCATGTGGTTTGGTGAAGAAGATGAAAATGAATGTAAGAAAGTTGCCAAAAATTTAGAGAGAATTGAGAGTGAAGAGTGAAACATTTGTGAGAATGGTTGAAGGTTCAAGAGTGCCCTTCACAAATGTGAAGGTTTCTTTATATAGAGTGGAGGTTTGGAGTGTGATAGGTTTAGAACTTGGTTTGGAGCTAGTTATAGGTGGATTGGCAATTGGTTTGGAATTAGTTACATCTAAATCACTGAGTCGGAAGTTGACTCAGTTAGTTATTTGTTAACTCAGTGGGAGCATCCTAATGCAAGTCCAAAATCCAATGGTTCTCATGCTTGGAAATGAAGTCACATGGTGGTCTTGATTGAAAATGATGCATTGTAGCAAATGCAAGTGGTTTCTTGAAGTGTCTTGAAGTATCTAGAACATTCCACATGATGCTAGAACCAAGTAAACCCCAAAGAAGTAGAGGAAAAGTTGTTGTCATGAAAATGCAGCAAAAATCTGCCAAAATACAAGGGTTAATCGATTAACCATTTTGGCCTAGTAAATGGTTGATCGATTAACACAGTCAAAACTTGCCCAATTTGCTTGAAAAAAGGTGCTATGGCTATGGCTTCGATCTTTGAATCTTTGCTTTGATAAATAGGCATGAAAACCCTTGTATTTTGCTTGTATTGATGTTGTGATGACTTTGTGAGGATGTGATTAGTCAGGATTTGAAACCTTCTGAAATTCTGAATATTCCTGCAACAAAAGCCACAGTGAAAAATGCTAATGCGTATGCCTACAATGCGAATGCACATGCTTATGCAAAAGGCATAGAGAGAATGTTAAATTTCGAGTTACGACAAACACCAAATCCCTTTTCTCATCCATAGTTCCACGAACTACGAAGCTTTGATTTTCTCATTGCACTTTGAGGATACGTAGGCACAAGACTGCGAGATCTTGGCAAGCAATCTTCCTCCATTTCTTCCCTAGTTCTTTGAGCTACAGAGCTCTGATTTCCTTATTGCACTGTGAGGATACGTAGGCACGAAGGCCCTAATCCTCCGCAAACACTTTAATTATAAACTCCTTTTTTCCCCTTTCGCAAGTAACTTTTAGATAGTAACATCCATCCAAGCAAAGAACAACCAAAATGGTTTCCGTCGAGTACGACGAATGTGAGGGATGCTAATACCTTCCCCTCGCATAACCGACTCCATTACCCATTTCTCTTTCCCTGGGTTTTATCGATATTTTCACTTTCCTTTTGGAATTAATAAATAAAGTTTGGCGGCGACTCTGTTGTACCATTGTGCGTGCGGTGCGCTTGGGTATATTTCCGCTAGCTTCAATAATGAGACTGGAAATCCAGGTGATCACATCGAGCTTGTAGCTGACTAATTGTACTACTATCATGCCGAAGAATATGTGAAGTGAAATATCTTTGCAATAACCCTAACCGAATCAGTTTTATCCTAGTAATAGTCCCTTCATGACGGGAGCATAGAATCTTGGGTTGGCTTATGTGAGGCTTTCACTGCCCATTTCACCTTTTGAAAGAGGCATCCAACCACCGTGCTCCTGCTTAGCGGAGTCATGCATGGTAACAAGGAAACCTTTCGTGGGTATATTAATTGTTTCACCAAGGTGGCAGTAGCTATTGGAGGATTAAATGAAAGCCTGGTGTAGGATTTTTTAGAAAGGCCTCAGACTTGACTGCACATTATGAGAAAAGTTAGGGCGCAATGAGGCTCACAATTCGAAGAATTTGTTGAGTATGGTGTAACCTTACATCAACTATGAAGAAAAAATTCTATTCGGTGGAAGTAGTCAAGTATCAAGGAATGCAGAACTTAGCCGACCAATAGAGAAAGACTTTGGGCGGTCTAAAGAAGAAAGTGAACGCATACCCCTCCTCAAGTTTGATGAATATACTCCCTGGAACACTTCACAGGAGATGATCTTGAAGGAGTGTGCTAACATGGGGTTTAAGGAGGTTTGGATAAGGAACTTATTTTTGGTCAAGGAGTCTGCATAGACTGGTAAGTCTAAATACTTATGTTTCCACAATGGTAATAACCACAACACCAACGATTGCATCTAGCTGAAGTATATATTGAAAGGCTAATCAAGAAGGGGCTTTGTCCTAGTATACCAAGGATGGCAAGAGGGGACAAAAACACTCTCCCAAGAGGAAATAATCCCCAAAGAAAGTAGTTGATGTCGCGGTCGGGGGAGAAAGAAAAAAGCTGAGCAATGGAGAAGACGAAGGGCACGAAGGAAGTACCAGTATATCACTTCCATCATAGAAGGTGCCTCAATGGTAAACAAGTTTCCCATGAGTACGACAAAGAGGAATATCGCTAAAGTGATGTTGGTCAGCAAGAAAAAGGGAAACACCTTTACCAAGAGCCCAAAGAGACCTATCCTCAGATTTAGAGATAACGATAAGGTTGGGAGGGATCCCTAACAAGATCTTTCCTTTGTTCATAACAGTCATGATCCCTAACTTCAATGTTTCTACGATACTTATTAACGATGGTAGATCCTACAACATTATGTTCTCATATCTCTTTGAGAAGATTGGGTTAAAGAAGGAAAAATTTTGATGTTAGAAAAGGTTCAATTTACAAGCCTTCAACAACACCGTATCTTGCAGGTGGAGGTACATAGGGTTTATGGTTACCTTAGGGGATGAGAGATACCAGAACCATTGATTTCTAATTCCTAATCATTCCTTAGAGGAGAATCTACAATTGCATCCTAGGTCGACTCTTTGTGTAACGCCCCAATTTATTTTAATTATTCTCGTAATTTAAAGTTTATGATGTTATGTGTATGTATGTGTTTATGTGTGTTGGGTTATGTTTGGATTGCCCTTAATATGGGGTAGTGACCTTAGAATTATAGAGAATAAGGTATTGGGGGTGTGTGGCCAATTGTGTAGAGATGGGTGGTGTCGTTAGTAATTAATTATTAATATTAGTTAGTAATTATTTATTGGAATAATGTTATATGGATATTATTTGAAATTAAATTATTATTATTATTGGCATTATTTGTTACTATTTATTTGGAAGAATAATAATAATAGAAATAATAATAATAATAATATAATAAGGGAAGAGAATTAGGGAAAAAGAGTTAGTACGTGTTTTGGGTGGAGAAAAGAGAAAAAGGAGAGCTAGGGCAAAAAGGGAAGAATCACCATTGTTGGAGTTGAGGAAGCTTTGTCACAAGAACTCTAAGGTAAGGGTGGGGTTCTAACTATCTAAGGGTTGCCATGATGATTGGTGGGTAGTTTCTAACATGTAGGGTTTTGAATTTTCTTCTTTTTGTTCATGAATGTGATGATTTTGATGAGTGATTGATTCTTGATAATTCAATGGATTGTATGTTGTTGTGTTGATTTCTGTTGAAAAGTGTGCCTTGTGTGATTGTTGTTGTTGAATTCATTGGATTGAGAGGCGTATGTTGTAAATGTGGAGTGTTGTACGTGTAATTCGCGTGTCAGAGTCAGAACAATGTTATGAACGATTTTGAAAAGGAAAACTTGAGTTTTTAAACTTTTTAAAAGTGTATTTTTGCTTTGAAAAGTGTTTTGGACGAATTCTAAGAAAAACTGGTTTTGAAACGACTTAAAAATAAGTTCTAGTGTAAAAATATAGCAGAAAAGTGCTTCTGTAGCAGGTGTAATCGATTACCCTAATTGACCCTAATTGTGGTAACCGGTTACCACTGAAAACGTGAAAATTTTGATTTGGTGGGTGTAATCGATTACTGGTTTATGGTAATTGAATACACTGGGGCTGATTTTTGGAAAACTTCGAAAATTCATATCTTTTGATCCGTAGGTCCGTTTCAGTTGCCGTTCGAATTGTTGGAAAGCTGGTTTCGTGTAATTTCTGTTAAAATTATTTTCAATGCTAGAATTCAACCTATTTGATGCATTAATTGTGTTTCCGTGTATGTTTTGATGTGTTGAACGTTGAGATGTTGAGTTCGGTTGTGCGAATGTGTGTTGTAGCTGTGGATTATAATTGTTGCATGTTTTGGAAGGTATATGTTGCGTGTTGGACAGTCGTGGTGTGATTTATTGGCTGTATGATAGTCATATGCATTGGTCGTCATTGTATGTTGTCGTTGAATGCATATCATGTTGCATAAGTTGTATGATAAGTCGTGTGTCCATGTGGGGTGTGAGCGCCTTATCCGGATTCCTTGAAATGGAATCGTGTTGTTATTGTTGTTGAGGTAATCGTGTACCCATTTGGGATGTGAGCGATTACGGGTGTTCATGTGCCCATGTGGGGTGTGAGCGATCACGAATGTCGTGTGCCCATGTGGGGTGTGAGCGACTTATATGGAAATTCCGACGGGAATTATGATCATGAAAAAGGGATCGAATTGGTACCACGTGTATTGAGTCAGGTTGTTGAGTCTCATTGCATTGTATAATTATTGAATCTGTTGTTGCGTGAATGTTGTATTGTATGTTAGATGTTGTTGTGGTATGTTGTGGAACGGGTGATATGCATGATTTAGTTTGTTGCCTACTTTTTATCATGCTTTCCTTTATCTAGTTATGATATCTCACCCATTCTGTTTGAATGTTACCTCCACGCGGATAACATGCAGATAATCAAGGATAGTGCAGAGTTGGGTTAGTGAAGACGAAGTCCTTCACTTTATGTTTTGAGTTAGCGTCTGCTCTGATATGTAACACTGGGGATTATGGAACGCTTTATGTTTTATTTCCGTTAGAGTTATTATATTTTGTTTTAATTGATGATGAATGTGTGGTTTTTATATGCGAAGTTTTGATTGTCGATTCAAAGAAGTTTTCCGCTGCTTATTGAGAAGAACTTTTAATAATGATTTCGTAGTACCGTTTATAACAATAAGTATGTGTTACATGTTATTTGCTTAAGCAGGTGTATGTTGGAAGTAACATCCTAAGTGCTAAATTTTTATTTGAATTTTTACTCTGATAATTGTATTATTTTACGTAGGGATTTAGGGTGTTACATAGTGGTATCATAGCAGGTCGGTCCGTCTGGCCAGGTTATTTAATTATGTTGTTCCCTAGTATGCGACATGTGAGTGAAAACACTGTTGATGCTTGTTTTGTTTTCCATCTGTAGGTTGGGAATGAAACAAGTGGATGAGAAGTGTCCGCTTCTCTTGGATATTCCTATTGTTGAAGAGATCAGATATCATGTTACTGGATGAGGGAGTACAGTGTTGGATTGTTCATCTATTTGAGAATGGTGCGATCCTTGAAGGAAGACTGTCAGGTGTCCTCGTTGTTCGCTTCCTTGTGAGGGGGAAGGCTATGTTTTGGCTAGAGATTGGCCAGTGATGTGTGGAGTATCCTGACGTGTTTCCTAAGGATGGGCACATCTTGTCTTCAGTTGGAACAAGATGATGTTATTCTTGGGACGGATTGGTAGGAGTTAAACCATGTGTTCACCAATCATTTGGATGATTAGTGTAGTGTGTTGCTGATTTCAAGGATGCAGGAGCTGTGAGAGTTATGTTGTTTCCGAAACTGAAGGAAGTACAGAAAAAATGCTTATTTCAACTAAAGGTTTGTGCCTTAGGTAGCTTTGTGACCAAGATGCAAGGAACGCTATTATAGTTTGGTAAAATGGTTTATGCCCCATCATGATTATTGACTTTCTATTGACAAATTGAGGAACTGATCACCCTTAATCTCTTGTTGATAGTAGACGGGATCATGTTGGATGGAATAGACGTGTCTTGCCAGCTTAGATGATGTGAACAGTGAGTTATTAGAGTTAAGCCAAGTGCTTACAGATTTTTTTGATGACTCGATGCATATTCTTATATCTGAAGATGAGGAGAATTTGAGTTTCTTGTCCTTCAGTCGAGTTAGGATGTCTCTGAAGGAGAACGAATAGGTATGGTTAATGGTTGCTTCTCAGGGAGTAGAGAGAAGTGACGGCTAGAGTTATGCCAATGGTGTGTAGTTTTCTGATGTTTTCTAGAAGATATCTGCGACTTGCCCAGAGAGTGAACATAAATTCGACGAAGGTGAAAGGCGAGGTTTATAACTGCTAAGTAAGTATAAGAACTCTTGGGAGATGAGGCTCAGATGTTTTCCATGTTGCGGTGATGGTGTTCTGGAAATAGGCAGTAAAGCGACAACGATTGGCTGCCAGTTGTGCGTGGTTTCTAGATGTGTTTTCAGATGAAATATTAGATGTGCTGCTAGAGAGGGAGGTGGAATTCTCTATTGATATTGTCCCTAGTACCAAACTTTTTATGGCACCATACAGGATGTCAACGTTAGAATTAGCAGAACTGAAAGAGTAGTTAAAAGAGTTGTTAGAAAAGAAATTTGTGAGACCAAGTGTATCGCCTTAGGGAGCTCCGGTGTTATTGGTGAAGAAAAAGGATGGCAGTATGAGGTTATGTATCGATTACAGGCAGCTGAATAAAGTGACGATTAAGAACAAGTATCCACTTCCAAGGATAGATGACTTGATGGATCAATTAGTGGGTGCCCGTGTGTTTAGCAAGATTGACTTGGGTCACACCCTCATTTTCACCCTAACCCTAGGCTTCCATATCATATCATTACCGTCATCTATGCATTTCATTAGGTCATAATTTTGCATTCATTTACATTGAGCTCATAGACATGGAATCAAGGCATTTTCCTATGGTTCGAATTTTCCGTATTCAGAAGAATATCAGTGTGCATTCAAAGATAAGGGTATAGCTTCAAGTCAAGCCTGGTTGTTCATTCATGATCCAGTTCAGATGGATGGTTGACCCACTCAGGCAAAACTATTAAAGAGTTTGCTCTAATTGCAAATATCTGTGTTAGCGGACTATTTCTCAGTCAGTGTGTACCCAAGGTCGAGTTATTTGGCGTGGAGGTCATCAGGTCACCAAATTTTAATTCATGGGGAGTTTTGTTCAATCATCAGGTTCATCATGGCCCATCAGTTCATTGGTGGTTCATCTGCGGAATTACTTTACTCAGAGTGGATTCAATAATCAACGCAAGATTTTAAATTGATTCAGATGATTGTTGCGAGTGGTTCAGAGTAGCTGTGTTGATTTAATCAGAGGTTTGTGGAAGAAGACAAGATTGAGTTTGAGTTGAAAGTTGAGATTTCATGGCTGTGTTGTTGGAAATATTGGTCCTCATCCATTGTTATCCATTTTCTAAACCAATTTACCGACCCATTTCTCCGTTCATTTTAAACCACCTTATATCCATCAACCATTTTTAACCCAATTCAAATTCAATTCATATCTAATTATCCAATCCACTTGTCCATTTTTAAACCCAATCCATTTCATTCATATCCTAATTCAATTGTCCAAAATTCATATTTGTACTCCCACATTATCCTCTTTCTCATTACCCATTATTTCACTTTCATTTCCCTAGATTCGATTTATCCATTTTCCACATTTTTATCAACTTTGTCATTTGTCAATAATTCATGCCCATTCACAACCCAGTCTCAATCGAATTCATTTCCATGTCCATAATTCATCTTTCTCATTTTAGAAACTATTCCATTTAATATCCATCTCAGCTTAAATGCAATCCATATTTCAATTATTCAAAACTAACATTCTAAAACCTTTTATCCACTTTTCATAATCAATATCCACTTCCAAATCCATGTCATATTATCCAAATTAAATTCATTAGACCTTTTTACCACTTTTCTAAATCCATATTTTTCAAATTCATTCACAACAAAGTTTGTGTCATTTTCTTACATCTAAATATCCAATTTCACAATTCAACTCATTGTCCATTTTATCCTCTTTTGAAAACCATTCACCTTTTTTTTTCATGATCCAAAATCCAATTTCCAATTCCATTTTTTATTGTCCAATTCATATACTACCCTTTTTTTCAATAAACTCATTCACCATTTTTTCACAAAAAGTTTCTACAAAAATATGGAACCAAGTCCATTTGGTCAAAAAGCCCATACATATTTCAAACCCACTATCCCAAAAGTAAAAAAGAAAAAAAGAAAACAATTGCCAAAGAAAACAACAAAAACTCTGTTTCCTTCATGCTACCACACCGGACAAGTCTGCTACCAACAACAAGCCTGCAAACCGTCCAAAGTCTGCACAAGGCTAGCTTGTTACCTGCAACATTTGACAATAACAACACAATTACAACAGTCTAAATTAAACCTGCTATGAACCGTACAACACCAGCAATAACATCAGCAACACAAGCCACACGCAACAACACAATACTATCCTGCTTCCTGCAAGCCTTGATCTGCACCATTCCACAAGCATCCAAAATACACAATAAACAACCTACTGCGACACACTTCACCAACCAACCATATCTGAAAAAACTCCAAAAAAAAATAAGCCAAAACTATAAATCTGCAATTGAAAGAGATGAGTCATTTGACAAATTCAAAAAGGACCTAATTAAAAAGGTTTGAAATTGACTTAAAAGAGGAGGAGGGAGAACAATTGAAGGGGGAGAACAAACCTTCACAATTTCATAACTGTGACAAAAAACATCAGTGATCTGGTTTAATCATCTTCCACAATCACCATAAAAAAAACTCCTCATCATCACCTTGAAGCAAACCCATTCTCACGCTGCTACATACAAAACCAAACAACTTCCTTCCTTCTTCTCTATCTGCCAATATCATCATCTTCATCTTTCTCAAACACTCAAAAACCTTTATTCAACCTCCTTTCCACAACGTACCACAAAAACCATAAACACAACTTGTAAAATGTAAACCTCACCTGCAGCAACCATAAGATCAAACCCACAACAATTAAATCAAAAATAAATAAGAAATGAAGAAGAAGAGTGAAGTTAGCATCACGGTTGAACCATCGGATCTCACAGCTTCATTTTCGAATACCTCCATCGTCGCCACCCCATCTCTTCACCTATTTGCATCTCCTTCAACTCATCAATAACCGTCCACACTCCATCACCGCGCCACCGGACTCACAACTGCAAATCGTCGGCAACACCTCAACGGACGCCACCACACACATCTCAACCACAAAACCGTCGGGAGCCGTATCACAAGCTGCAGCTGTGCTCTTGCACGGAGACCCAATCGCCGACCATCCACCTCAATACCCTTGGCGATGTCTCCATCTCCCTCCGCCAGAGCTGCTTTGCAACTCTTTCTGACCGTCGTTGCCATTGAAGGTAATTTCTCCTTTAGCTTTTGATCTTTGTTTCAATGTTGAAGTGTTTTGTGTGTATGTGTAAATTAAGCTTGAGTTTGAAAGAGAGGAACGAGATTGAAAGTGAGACGGAGGGCATTTGGTAATGGTGGTGACCTCTGTTACCTTGTTTCTGTACGATGCTTTTTTTTGTTGGATATTTTAGGTTTGTGAAACGGTCGTGCAAGTGTTAGGGTTTCCATTAACCCATCAATAATTAAGGCTGGACCGGGTCAATTTCGACCCGCCTCTGTTTGAGGATGGATCGCCCATTTTGGGCCTGTTTGACTACTGTTATTATCATCTTAAAAATCTTAACCTTTTTGTTTTCAATTAGTTAGTTAATAGTGAGTTTAGGATTAATTTCTTTAATAATTTTAGTACTGATATTTTAAGATTAGTTTTACAACTTTTTTTTAGTTAATAATAAATAGGATTAGTAATCTTAACTTTTAGAATTAGTACTTTAAGTATTTTAGAATTAGTTTTTTTTAGGTTGGTAATTTTAATTTTAGGTATAATATTTTTAATAACAATGAAAACAACAAAAAAATATGATATGGTAGTTATCAAAAAGGACAAAAAATATTTATAACCTTAGGAGTAGTATTTTTAAATTTTAGGATTAATAGATTAATTTCTTTTTTTTAGAATTAATGGTATAATGTTTTTAATATTGAAAAATAACAAAAAATGATAAATAAAAAACACCAAAAATATTTAATCTTTCTTCTTAAATGTAAGAAAATTTGTAAAAGTTAACTAAACCTCGTGTGTGACTTAGGCGTTATTTGCGATTTTACATCGCAAAGTGGTTACCGTTGCACCATTTGTGATCTTTTCACTTGTTTTGTAATTTCCTTTTTATTTCTCGTATTCCTTTGTATTTTCTTATGTATCCCTCCCCAGTTTGATGTATTTTGTATTTTATTTTCCGTTGTGTCGCTAGTTAGATGTCTTAGCACTTAGGATCGAACCCAAAAGCATTCTTGATCCACATATCAAGTCACAACCCAACTTGTAAGTCGATTGCCTCGTGCATCGCCATTAACCTTATTCGTTACACTTTAAACCTTTTTTCTCAACAAGCAATAAACCCTTGATCCAACGTCAAGTGGCATTTTTCTCAAAAAAACTCAAAGCACAATAAATTACGATTAGAATTGTACGCCACGAGCCTTAAGTGGTGGGGAAGGGATGAGAATGGAGCTCCTCCTACACTCATTCTGAGTATTTTGAGCACAAGGCGCTCGACTTGACCGTTCAAAATATTCACCTCCATCCATTGTCTTTAGTACAATCTTAATCAAGAACAATTTTCTTTCAAAACCTTAAAAAACACATCAACTCATCAAACTTATTTTTTCGCCTTAGGGCATCATCCGAAAACCCTTTTTCAAGGTATAAAATCAACCAACACACAATCATTTCTCAAGCCTCTGAACTACGGAGCTCTGATTCTTCACTTCTTACAAGTGAGGATACGTAGGCACAAGGGCCACAATCCTTGGCGAGCACACTAATAAAAAACCAACCCTCTTTCTCTTAAGCAAGTAGACTATTAGAATAAAACACCCATTCGAGCTAGACAACCTAGATGGTTCCCACCGAGTACGATGGATGTGAGGGGTGCTAATACCTTCCCCTCACATAACCGACTTCCGAACCCATAAAACTTGGTTACGATGACCATGTTCTTTCCCTAAGGTTTTATCGTTATTTTCCTTTCACTCTTTGGGATAAATAAAATTCGGTGGCAACTCTGTGTCATTTTTCGCATAGCGACAACTCGCGACTCTGCTGGGGATTCCTAAGCAAGTCAAGCCTAGTATAGGTTGTTTTCACATGTTTGGGTGTTTTCTCTTTATTTAGTTGCTTGCTTTAATTACTTTTCCTTTCTGTTTATTTACTTGTATCTTATCTTGTGTGGCTGCCAATGTTGTGGTATGGATTGGGTACTTTGGTGGCAAACTATGAGGGAAAGACTCTACACCCGAGTCTAGAGTGTAAATTGAGATAGGAGAGGTTGAGTAGTATGGGCTTCCGAGATGCTCATCTCGTGAAATTCGATACGAAAACCTCACTTAGAGTAGATTCCAATGAGGATGTTGGCGATCGTCAAGCTCTTGGCGTGTTTGATTAATGTTTTCTTAGGAATCCATTACTCTAAGGACCTTTTTAGAACCCTAAACCATAGGCCAACTAAGATTGATGGTCACGTAGTATGGGGCCCCGACAAGCTCTTCTCGCGAGGTTCGATACGAAGATCTCATTCAGAATAGACTTTTTTGATGGAGTTGTTGCCTGGCAATGACTGACATACGTAACAAATAGTTGAGAAAGTCCATGACTCTGAAACCCTTGTCTAGAACCCAGCGTCGATGATCTCGTAGTATGGGTCATCAAGAATCTCTTCTCGCGAGGTTCGATATGAAGATCTCACCCAAAATAGGTTCATATGATGGAGTTATCAACCGACATGCTCATGTCGTATGTGATAAACATTCGTGTGAACCCATAACTTTGGGATCCCTATTAAACTGTAGATCACACCTGGTGAGAACCCTCTGTTACGAGCAATCATCCTTTATCCCCCATTTGTGACCTTGATACCTGTTGCGCGAACCCCTGATTCAGCGATGTTTGATCCCATGCCTTGTTGCATTCATAACATTGCATCTGCATAAGCATCTTTGCATCATTTTGCATATCATTCTCCAACCAAACACCAGAGCTCATCCATCTTTTATTATTAACCTTCAGTTGACTTCCCGACGCTCGTAATGGACTCAAAGCGATCAAAGGATGATTATGGAGCAATTACAAGCAGAGTTGATGGAGATGCGTACCCACATGGGGGCCCAGATGGGGCAATTTATACTAGACCTGCAGGCTCTGTCCCAAGGTCAGAAATTTCTAAGGGAGGAGGTTATCCAACTGAAGACTCAAATGAGCCTGATCATGGAACTCCTGAGGACAGTGTTAAGGAAAGAAGGTAATCCTACATCTGATGCTACAACATAAGCTGTTGTTCCTCCTTTTCTTGTGGAATCTCTCCCTAGTCACAAATTACCCGTGGGTCTACTCCGCAAGCCAGGATTCCAGAATCTCCCTGTCATCAGCTGCCATTGCATGCTCCCCAAGGGAATCCTGAGAATAGAGAATTTGAACAGAGGTCAATGGAGCCTGAGAAGAAATTTGATCCAATTCCAATGCCATATGCACAGCTACTCCAACAATTGCTCAAGCTTCAGCTAGTTAAGCTTTGTACTTTGGAATATCCCCCCACAAAGGTTCTTCCAAACTATAATGTCAACAGTAGGTGTGATTTCCATTCTGGAACACCCAGACATAGCATTGAAGACTGTAAGAAATTCAAGTATAAGGTCCAAGAGCTCATTGACTCAAAGATAATCAAGTTTACGCCAGGTGGCACGAATGTGCAAGGAAATCATACTCCAGAGGCAGCAAAAAGGATAGATGCCGCTTCCCTATCTCCTGGATCTACCTCAAGACAAGGGCATATTCCACGATCACAAGTTTTGGAACCTCCTCGTCAGCAACCTTTGCGTGTTCCCTAACCAAATCTGAAGAGAAAAATGTATCGACAGGGTGGACGCCCAAATCAGTATCCACAACAGAGTTGCTCCCAAAAGAGGCAACAAAGACCGAGAAGGCCAGAGAGACAGTTCACTCCACTACCAATGTCCTACAGCCAGGTGTTGCCAGATTTTATCAAACGAGGACTGTTAGTGCCAAAAGAGTTAAAATCTGTGCCTTTTCCTAACCCACCAGAATATGACGCTAACGCCCAATGTGATTTCCATTGTGGCGCAATGGGGCATTCGACTAAAGATTGTAAGATGCTCAAGCATAAGATTCAATATATGATTGAGTCCAAGTTGATCTCAGTGACGCCTCAAGGCTTTCAAGTTAACTCTTCATCTGGTCAGGCGAGTTTGTCCGTTTCGGTTATGGAAGAAGCTTCTAAGAGTATATAAAGGAGCCTATGATACTGGTCTCGATAAGCAAGAAAGATAGCCCAACAGCAACCCAAGAGGAAAAGCCCAGTCCCCAATGCTGACAATTTTTAGATCTTGTCATTTCTTTGCATTTGTACTTTCTTTCCTGTTAAGTACTATTTGCTTTTAGACATTGTTGTTTGTTAATGGTATTGTTAATGTAATGAGCATGCATTTTTTGAACAAGTCCATTCATATTCACTCATCTTTTCTCATTTATTGCAAAAAAAAATACAAAAATTTTCTACTTCACTTCCTTTATCACGTTGTTGTTTTGGCAAAGATTTGAGGGAGGATGATGAAAACTGAATACCCATAACTGCTAATTGTATGCTTTCAGATAAAATCCTGCTGATGATGTACAGGCATTGTTTCAATCCCCTAAACACGGGAGAGATAAGGAGTTAGTCCCTAGTCAACCCTTTGAGCCTAGAAGTAGGAGTTTCCTTCGGATTTCTAACCCTTATGCTTAACCTGGGGAATGGGTAGTGTTCAGTTATCATGACTGCACATTCGAATTTCAAGATGAAACCTCATGTTATGGCGGTTGTTCTTCAACAACCAAAGACTTGGCAGTCACAACCCTTCAAAAAAAAGAAAAAAAGAAAAGCCCGCTAAGTCGAACACCCAAATAGGCGACTTAGGCAAAAGTTACGGATAAAAAATAAATAAAGTAAAATAGGTCCTCAAATCCTCGAAGCAAAATAAGATTCAGTGACCACCTTGCCAAAATCAAAAGGTCACTATCATCCATCAAAACAAAATAAGGTGACTGTCATTCCAAGAAAACTTTGAATCTCCGCCCTTACACCGTCAACCCTTTTGGAAGATAAATGTGTGTAGTATAACTGAACGTAGGACTGAAGTTCATCACGAAGAAGGGTGGGTACAAATCAAAATTTGAGCCTAATATCCTTTGTTTCAAATAACCATGAACCAGACCACGTTACAACCCTCGAAAGACCTAATTGAGGTGGGGTTTATTCTGAAAGCATATTACAGCAAGGTTGCGTAAACTGCCTCCCCATAGATTTGTTAATTTTCAGCACTGGTGTCATTCTTCTTGCTATATCTTTCACACACCAGTAAATCAGCACTGCATTTGGACTAATGGTACATTCGTCACACGCTTTCACATCATTCCAATAAATGACTTTTTCAAAATCTGCATGAATATCGCATTAAAATTACCATTTCTAAGCGAACAATTTTAACTGCAAGCAAGTACTTGACATCAAAAAGATTCCAACAAAGCGGAATAAGAGACAAACTTGATCATTAATTGGTGCTGGCTCGAATCAAGACCTTCTCGTCTAGGGCAGAGCATTCAAGAGTCGGTTGAGCAGAGAATCATATCAAGATTTCACCCGCCCAAGGGTGGGCCACCCAGAGATTCTTGTGATTAAGGACAAATTCCTCCAGCTCTCAATTGGCACAAGTTAAGTCGCTTCAACGCTCATTCTGGGGCAAGTCCCTCCAAGGCTCAATTAACACAAGTTAAGTCGCTTCGACACTCATTCTAGGGCAAATCCTTAAAAGGCTCAAGCAAAGGCTGGCTATTGCAGATTCAGACATTGGGGCAAGTTATCTCAGACTATGTCATGGTATAATCACCCCCAAAGCTTCCATTCGAGGAGGATTTATTCGAAAACCCTACAGACTGGGGGTAGATATATGGCAAAGGGGTAGTTTTCCTCTACACTTTCAAGATTGGTCAAGCAGACCCTGTCAGGCACTAGTAAATGTTGAGTTTGCAACAAATGTCAGAAATTCTTAGGGCAGAGCAGAAGCGCAACAAACATGGACTAGTCACGTCGCTATGCTCATATTGTCATTTGCGAAGCTATCATGGCACCTCCGTTAGAATTGAGGTTCTTTTAGGAGCAAGCGTAACTTCTGCAAAAGACCAAACTTAGAGCATCTAAAGCCTCCACAGCTGCCGTCCAATCGTAGCATCGTCATATTTCGAGTGTCGGGAAGTTAAAATCATTCCCCATCCAACCCAAAGCCTAACCATACTCGGCACTTCCAACTTAAGCCCAACCTTCCTGGGCACGCCAAACCGAAGCCCAACCTTCCTTGGCACCCCGAAACCAAAATCTGCCTTTGACTGGTACCCTTCACCTTTCCCCCAGCAAGTATTTCAACCAAAGCCCAACCATTCTTGGCACCTTAACCAAAGCCCAACCATGCTTGGCACGACCGTCACTCCAGACTCTCATATCCCTAGCATTTTGCATACAATTTTGCATCATTTGTACACTTGTTTAGCCAGTTCTTGTAGAAGATAGGGACATTCCTGTGGACTTTGTCTCCCTCATCACTTGCTACTTCCAACTCCTTCCGTGCCTTACGCATGAGTATTTCCTTACCTTACCTTTTGTAAGGGATTTCATTGCCTTTTGCGTGAAATCTTATCCCTTCGCTTTCCTTTTGTAAGCGTTCCCGCTGCCTTACGCACGCGACAAAACTTTGTATTGGGTATTTACGATCAATTTGGACGCTTGATGCCTATGTGGCCAAGAACTGAATGGTCGTTATACTTAGAGAATGCCACCTCCTCCATTGTGCCTGTGAGGTCAATGATATTCAGATACCCTATGCAAGTTTCATCTGCCTTATGCAGGAAGATGGTTATTGTCCCCAACTTGCCCTTTTGTGAGTCGTTCGTATCGTTTTTCACGATATATCTCCTCCTTGCCTTTTGGAATGTGTTCAACTTACCTTTAGTAAGAGTCTTCTCGTGCATTTCGCGCAATTTCTTCCCGGCTTACCTTTTGTAGGTCTCCTTTCTACCTTTTGTAGAAGGAATTGTCTCTAAACCTTTTGTTCTGGGGTCCTCTCTACCTTTTGCAGAAGGAATTGTCTCCAAACCTTTTGTTCTGGGGTCCTCTCTGCCTTTTGTAGAAGGAAACTTTTTCTCCTAACTTTGTAGAAGGAAACTTTGTCTCCTAACCTTTTGTTCAGGGGTCCTCTCTACCTTTTGTAGAAGGAATTTGTCTCCTAACCTTTTGTTCAGGGGTCCTCTCTACCTTTTGTAGAAGGAATTTGTCTCCAAGTCTTTCGTTCTGGAGTCCACTCTGCTATTGCAGAAAATAGTATAATCGTCCCCTCCTATGGGAGTCTCCTCTACTTGTTATAGCAGGAATTTTTTTCTCCAAACCTTTCGTTGTGGGGTCCTCTCTGCCTTTTGTAGAAGGAAACTTTTTCTCCTAACCTTTCGTCTAGGGGTCCTCTTTGCTTTTCGCAATAGGAAAACCATTTTCTAACCTTTTATTATTGAGTCTTCTCTACCTTTCGTAGAAGGAATATGTCATCCTTTATTTCTAGAGTCCTATCTACCTTTTGTAGAAAGAATATCTCATAACCTTTTATATGTCTCGAGTATGCTACAGGGATGCCCCCCTTTCAAGACTGGCAAAGCACTCGTATTCATTCCTCATCGCATCTTAAGCATATTATCATATCCCTCATAACCAATTGCCTTTTTCCAATGATAGATGACTTTTTCAAGCCATCCCACCAATTCATCACTTTCATTCCACTTACTTTTTCGGCTGAAAACTTCGGGTATTCTTATATTTAATCCCCTTGTACCTTGACTGTAAGAAAGCCTCTCTCACTCTCACCTTCAAGTCCAAGAAGATTAAATAGGGGCATCTGTCACACCCTCATTTTCACCCTAACCCTAGCCTTCCATATCATATCATTACCGCCATCTATGCATTTCATTAGGTCATAATTTTGCATTCATTTACATTGAGCTCATAGACATGGGATCAAGGCATTTTCCTATGGTTCGAGTCTTCCGTATTCAGAAGAGTATCAGTGTGCATTCAAAGATAAGGGTATAGCTTCAAGTCAAGCCTGGTTGTTCATTCATGATCCAGTTCAGATGGATGGTTGACCCACTCAGGTCAAACTATTAAACAGTTTGCTCTAATTGCAAATATCTGTGTTAGCGGACTATTTCTCAGCCAGTGTGTACCCAAGGTCGAGTTATTTGGCGTGGAGGTCATCAGGTCACCAAATTTTAATTCATGAGGACTTTTGTTCAATCATCAGGTTCATCATGGTCCATCAGTTCATTGGTGGTTCATCTGCGGAATTACTTTCCTCAGAGTGGATTCCATAATCAACTCAAGATTTTAAATTGATTCAGATGATTGTTGCGAGTGGTTCAGAGCAGCTGTGTTGATTTAATCAGAGGTTTGTGGAAGAAGACAAGACTGAGTTTGAGTTGAAATTCGAGATTTCATGGTTGTGTTGTTGGAAATATTGGTCCTCATCCATTGTTATCCATTTTCTAAACCAATTTACAGACCCATTTCTCCGTTCATTTTAAACCACCTTATATCCATCAACCATTTTTAACCCAATTCAAATTCAATTCATATCTAATTATCCAATCCACTTGTCCATTTTTAAACCCAATCCATTTCATTCATATCCTAATTCAATTGTCCAAAATTCATATTTGTACTCCCACATTATCCTCTTTCTCATTACTCATTATTTCACTTTCATTTCCCTAGATTCGATTTATCCATTTTCCACATTTTTATCCACTTTGTCATTTGTCAATAATTCATGTCCATTCACACACCACTCTCAATCGAATTCATTTCCATGTCCATAATTCATCTTTCTCATTTTAGAAACTATTCCATTTAATATCCATCTTAGTTTAAATGCAATCCATATTTCAATTATTCACAACTAACATTCTAAAACCTTTTATCCACTTTTCATAATCAATATCCACTTCCAAATCCATGTCATATTATCCAAATTAAATTCATTAGACCTTTTTACCACTTTTCTAAATCCATATTTTTCAAATTCATTCACAACAAAATTTGTGTCATTTTCTTACATCTAAATATCCAATTTCACAATTCAACTCATTGTCCATTTTATCCACTTTTGAAAACCATTCACCTTTTTTTTCATGATCCAAAATCCAATTGCCAATTCCATTTTTTATTGTCCAATTCATATACTACCCTTTTTTTTTTCAATAAACTCATTCACCATTTTTTCACAAAAAGTTTCTACAAAAATATGGAACCAAGTCCATTTGGTCAAAAAGCCCATACATATTTAAAACCCACTATCTCAAAAGTAAAAAAGAAAAAAAGAAAACAATTTCCAAAGAAAACAACAAAAACTCTGTTTCCTTCATTCTACCACACCGGACAAGTCTGCTACCAACAACAAGCCTCCAAACCGTCCAAAGTCTGCAGAAGGCTAGCCTGTTACCTGCTATGAACCGTACAACACCAGCAATAACACCAGCAACACAAGCCACACGCAACAACAACAATACAATACTATCCTGCTTCCTGCAAGCCTTGATCTGCACCATTCCACAAGCATCCAAAATACACAATAAACAACCTGCTGCAACACACTTCACCAACCAACCATATCTGAAAAAACTCCAAAACCAAATAAGCCAAAACCATAAATCTGCAATTGAAAGAGACGGGTCATTTGACAAATTCAAAAAGGACCTAATTAACAAGGTTTGAAATTGACTTAAAAGAGGAGGAGGGAGAACAATTGAAGGGGGAGAACAAACCTTCACAATTTCTTAACGGTGAGAAAAAACATCAGTGATCTGGTTTAATCATCTTCCACAATCACCATAAAAAAAAACTCCTCATCATCACCTTGAAGCAAACCCATTCTCACGCTGCTACATACAAAACCATTCCCATTCTTCGACCAAACAACTTCCTTCCTTCTTCTCTATCCGCCAATATCATCATCTTCATCTTTCTTAAACACTCAAAATCCTTTATTCCACCTCCTTTCCACAACGTACCACAAAAACCATAAACAAAACTTGCAAAATGTAAACCTCACCTGCAGCAACCATAAGATCAAACCCACAACAATTAAATCAAAAATAAATAAGAAATGAAGAAGAAGAGTGAAGTCAGCATCACGGTTGAACCATCGGATCTCGCAGCTTCATTTCCGAATACCTCCATCGTCGCCACCCCATCTCTTCACCTGTTTGTGTAACACCCCAAAATTTGCCCTCTTACTTTTAGCTAACTGGCTTATGTTTCTTTGTATTGCATTAGCATTTGTGCATAGCATTGGTTCTTAGCATGGGATCAAGGTACTTGGTCCATCTCAAAGGAGTCTCAAGCCTCAAGGTGGTTTGAGGGGTTCATCACATCTTCATAAGTTCAAGAATGGCAAAGGATTTCAAGTGAATCTTTCCCTCCTATCTAGAGGGACCAATTAGGGTTTTGGTTCAAAGGACTTCTTGAAGGGCTTTGAGGATTCAAGCATGTTCTTATGGTATTCCATATGCTCACAAGTACTCATGGAGGAAAGACCTGGCTAGTGTTTCATTGTGAAAGATGTTCAGTGGATCAATTGCTTGTAGACCAAGAAAAGTCAACAGTGAGAGAGGAAGTCAACTGTGGAATTTTGAGGTTCTCTTCAGGGTTTTCAAGGTCTCACATCGCCATATGGTCTTCAAGGGTCAAGTTTCATACCATTTATCAAGAATCAAGGGTTGGTACAAAAGTTACTAAATTTGGAAAATGACCTATAATGAGAACTTTCCATTTTTGGCAGTTTTTCCACCACATTCAACTTGACTTTTAATCATCAAGGAAGCTTCAAATAAATTTTCCTCCAACATGAAAGTTGAAGATCTTTCTCTCCCATTTCCAAAAAGTACTAGATGGTTTCCATATCATTTGAGAAACTCAAGTTATGGTCAAAACAATGCAAGGTGCTTTTTAAGGTTTTTCACATGGTTCTATTTTTCCACCTTTTGCATTTTGGTTCAATATGAATTGTAATGACCTCTAATGCTTCAAGTCACCTTACAATATCCAAGTACACTCCATGAGGATCATTTTTTACCCTTGAACCAAGTAAATTCGTGCCATGCTTCTCACTTATTTCACATAATGCATTTTTGTAAATTGATTCATATCTCACAAATTAAACCATTTCAAAGCCCAAATCCAATTCAGGTGTGATTAGCAAGTGGAATGTGAATGAATCATGCTTGTTTCATGACCAAGGCACGTGTGAATCAAGTGGTACAACACAAAGTGCAAGTTTGCATAAACCATCCAAACTCATTAATCAAGGGATTAACCAAACTTTAATCATGATCAGAGGTCTAATGAGGTGTATATAAGCTAACTCACACGTCCATTGCTAGGTCATGCACTCATTTCTGCTCAGAATTCATTTTTCTCACCCAAACTTTCTCTCTTCGAAACTCATTCATTACAAGGGTTTCTGAAGAAATTTGTTCATATTTGTGATCTACACACTTGGTAGAGTAAGAATCGACCATTGTTTTGAGCTCTGACCAAGGTTTTCATCAAGTTGATTTCAAGTTGGTTCAAGTTCAAAGTCTTAGATCTAGCCAGATTCAAGCCTCTATTTGCATTTATTTTGCAAATAGAGCTCAAAAGAGGAAGATCTGCAGCTTTTGGAAGGGTTTCTTGGTGTATTTTGAGCTCTGCAATCTTCAGGTTAGCTCACTTTTCATGATCATATAACTTGAATTTTAAGCTTGCATGATGATCTATGATGTTCACTAATGAAGCTGATATGTTTGGTTTTGATTTTGGACGTGTGAATTGCTTGAATTTTGAGATAGAAAGTTTTAGATCCAAACTTATTTCTCTCGATTTGACTTGTATGTTGGTCTTTTGGTGAAATGGACATGATATTTGAGATCCTTGTTGAATTCTGGTTAAGATGATGTGCTCATGTTTGATTTCTGGGAATTTTTGTGAAAACTGCACCGTGGGAGCCATCGGAGAAGACGACCGGAGCTAGGGCTCCGGCGTCTGGTTCACTTTCAGGTGAACTGAAGATTTAATGAAGGTGATGATGTCTGGACCGTTGGATCCTTTGATCTGACGGTCATGAGTGTGCCAGATCATTTGATTTTATTTTAATTTTAATATGCGTGTGTGTCTTTCCATGTTTGTTACCATGCACACTCAGATCTGAGCGTTGATCTTGTTAAATTGTGTTTTGATTGATTGGATCTGGAACGTTGGATGGATTTGATGGTTTGGATTCTACCAGCACATTAAAATTGCCATGTGATGTTCACATGTTTTATTTTTAATTTCTGATGATTTGGTGATCGTTCGTATATAATTGCTATCATGTACTTTTAATCCTAGCCTTTGATCATGATTACTGGTGATTTTGTTGACTTGATGTGGCACGTTGGATCAATCAGATGGCTGGTGTGAGTCCCATTAGTTGACTGAGTTCTATGTGGGGGTGTGTTGACTTCGCTGATGGGTCTTTTGACCTGGGCTTGATATCCACACCTCCCCCTTGAGCCCAGTTTGGTTTTCAACGTGGATTGTTGCTGTTTGCACCCCCTTGGTTGTTATTCTCATTTTATTTTATTTTAATTGTTGCATTTTGCTTTTTAATTGTTAAAAATAGTTTAATGCATCCAAAAATCCCAAAAAAAATTATGAAGCATATTTAGCATTTTATAAAATTCTGGAAAATTTTATCTTTCATTTTTATTTTATTTTGTGCATCTGAATTAATTGTTTAATTAATTTCTTTTGAATTTGTTTCAATTATGCACACCCTGCCTTGTTGATTTTTGTTCTCGTCATCTATACATGATATGTATTCCATTCTTTTTGTATACTTCAAAGGACACTTTGAAGTTCATAAAAACATTTTTTATCATATTTTTAAAATCATTTCATATTGTATTTTGGTCCCTCTCTTTTGCATATTGAATCATGTTTCTTACTTGATCTTTGCTTAATTGTTTGAATTACTTAACTTGTGAATTTTTGTGAGATATTTTGGCACGTGGTTAGCCTCTGACTTAGGTCACTTGGGTTTTATTTTCACACTTTTTGAATGTCATTTGGTATATGTATGATTATTTGTGCTTAAGTGATTTATGCATGATCATCTCTTGACATCTCTTGCCCTATTTTGCTTTGCCATGCCTAACTGCTTGAATTCCTTCTTGATTATTTGCATGAACTTTTGGTATGATGTTTACCCCTGGTTGAGGTCCTTTGAGACTTATTTTTGCAATTTATGAATCATGTTTGGCATGTGCTAAGTGTTTGAACTTTGTCCTCTTTTTGTAGCTTACTTTGGTGCATGTCTTGAAGGTGTTGCTTGATGTTTGGGCTTGTATGACTTGAGTTTGGTTTTGATATGATATTGATGCATATGCTACTGCCCTTTGAGCTCCTTACTTGGTTTTCATTTCACTTGAGCATAGTTGAATTGCATTTGGTTTGAATTGTATGATAAACATCATTACCATTTGCTTTGTAACTTCTTTGGATCATAATGCTTCATGATATGAATCACTTTTGAACATGTGAATTGTTGATGATAATATGATCTTGGTTCTGACTTGTTTTTATCTTCATCTTATCTTTCTCATTTCATCTTGATATGAAGTTCATGTATGCTTAATTGTGCATTTCATACAAGTATGCTTGCCTTTTTTCATGATCACCTTTGCATGCTTACTTGAATTATTTTGCATTAATCTTTGAAACATGTTTAATGATTTGAGTAAGACACTTATGATGTGATGTGCTTGCTGCCATTTATTGTATCTCATCTTCTCCTTCTCTTTCTCATTTCTTCTCTTTCACTCTCTTCCTCCCATGGATCTCAAGACTTGTTTAAGTCTTGGATTCTCTCCCTTTAGAGCTACCTAGTCCAACTTAATTTTTGATTAAGCTTGGAGTAGGATTAGCATTAGGTTTTAGATAGTCGTCTCTCCTAAGCCTCACTAACCATAGGTCATCCATGCATGATAACATTATGACTCTTAGTTTCCCTTTAGAGTTTCCTTTGTGTCTTCTCTCTTCTCATCTCAAAACTTCTTGAAAACACTTAATAAAGATAAAGTGTATTGCGCACGAGCCTTAAGCGTGGGGAATGAGAAATGAGGGGCTTCCTCTCATCTTTCTAGAGTGTTTAGCGGGCGTCCTGTCTTGGGACGATTCGTTAAGTATTCGTCCATGTGCCCTAGACTTTGGTGCAATGCAAGTTATGAACTAACTTAAAAAACACTTCTGTCTAAAAAACACAAAAACAAATTCAAATCTTTTTATCCTTCGGGATTGTTTGGTTCCAGACCATTTTCAGAAAAGAGCACGTTACCTTCCGTCTGAGTCGCAAACAGGCATCGACCCTAACTGTCGGACACGAATCTAACGTCGCTTATAAAAAACACTTACCTATCCGTGGTCGTACCCACGAACTACATTAGCTTTGATTCCTCTCTCTCGTCCGATTGAGGATATGTAGGCACAAGACAACGATTGTCTTGGCGAGCAACCTTCCCCCACAGTTCCCGTCCGAACTACGTTGACTCTGACTTTCCCATTGCACTGAGGGAGTACGTAGGCCTAGGGCATCGAATATGTCCTACCGAGTCCGTCTTAGTCACCCCTATCCCCGTTTTCTTTTGTTCAGCCATAGATAGTAGGACAGCTCATCCTCCGTTTAGACAACAAGCGTGGATCCCATCGAGTACGATGGATGTGAGGGGTGCTAACACCTTCCCCTCGCATAACCGACTCCCGAACCCGGACTATGGTTGCGATGACCATGTCTTTCCCCCTTTCTCTTTAGGTTTATGCAGTGTTTCCTTTCCCTCTCTCGGGATAAATACACATTGCTGGCGACTCTGTGTTTTCTGCGCCACTCTCGCGTTTGTACCGTTGGATGCGAATCTTTCGGGAGCAACAGTTTGCATCTTCTTCAACTCATCAACAACCGTCCACACTCCATCAATAATTAAGGCTAGACCGGGTCGATTTCGACCCGCCTCTGTTTGAGGATGGATCGCCCATTTTGGGCCTGTTTGACTACTGTTATTATCATCTTAAAAATCTTAAACTTTTTGTTTTCAATTAGTTAGTTTTTAGTGAGTTTAGGATTAATTTCTTTAATAATTTTAGGACTGATATTTTAAGATTAGTTTTACAACTTTTTTTTTAATTAATAATAAATAGGATTAGTAATCTTAACTTTTAGAATTAGTAATTTAAGTATTTTAGAATTAGTTTTTTTTAGGTTGGTAATTTTAATTTTAGGTATAATATTTTTAAAAACAATGAAAACAACAAAAAATATGATATGGTAGTTATCAAAAAGGACAAAAAATATTTATAACCTTAGGAGTAGTATTTTTAAATTTTAGGATTAATAGATTAATTTCTTTTTTGTAGAATTAATGGTATAATGTTTTTAATATTGAAAAATAACAAAAAATTATAAAATAAAAAACACCAAAAATATTTAATCTTTCTTCTTAAATGTAAGAAAATTTGTAAAAGTTAACTAAACCTCGTGTGTGACTTAGGCGTTATTTGCGATTTTACATCGCAAAGTGGTTACCGTTGCATCATTTGTGATCTTTTCACTTGTTTTGTAATTTCCTTTTTATTTCTCGTATTCCTTTGTATTTTTTTATGTATCCCTCCCCCGTTTGATGTATTTTGTATTTTATTTTCCGTTGTGTCGCTAGTTAGATGTCTTAGCACTTAGGATCGAACCCAAAAGCATTCTTGATCCACATATCAAGTCACAACCCAACTTGTAAGTCGATTGCCTCGTGCATCGCCATCAACCTTGTTCGTTACACTTTAAACCTTTTTTCTCAACAAGCAATAAACCCTTGATCCAACGTCAAGTGGCATTTTTCTCAAAAAAACTCAAAACACAATAAATTACGATTAGAATTGTACGCCACGAGCCTTAAGTGGTGGGGAAGGGATGAGAATGGAGCTCCTCCTACACTCATTCTGAGTATTTTGAGCACAAGGCGCTCGACTAGACCGTTCAAAATATTCACCTCCATCCATAGTCTTTAGTACAATCTTAATCAAGAACAATTTTCTTTCAAAACCTTAAAAAACACATCAACTCATCAAACTTCTTTTTTCGCCTTAGGGCATCATCCGAAAACCCTTTTTCAAGGAATAAAATCAACCAACACACAATTATTTCTCAGGCCTCCGAACTACGGAACTCTGATTCTTCACTTCTTACAAGTGAGGATACGTAGGCACAAGGGCCACAATCCTTGGCGAGCACACTAATAAAAAACCAACCCTCTTTCTCTTAAGCAAGTAGACTATTAGAATAAAACACCTATTCGAGCTAGACAACCTAGATGGTTCCCATCGAGTACGATGGATGTGAGGGGTGCTAATACCTTCCCCTTACATAACCGACTTCCGAACCCGTAAAACTTGGTTACGATGACCATGTTCTTTCCCTAAGGTTTTATCATTATTTTCCTTTCCCTCTTTGGGATAAATAAAATTCGGTGGCGACACTGTGTCATTTTTCACGTAGCGACAACTTAAGGTCGAGTTATCATCAGATACGAGTAAAGGATGAAGATATTCAGAAGACGACTTTCAGAACTCGATATGGAAATTATATGTATGTAGTGATGTCGTTCGGAGTTACTAATGCACCTGGTGTATTCATGGAGTATATGAATCAAATTTTTCATGCTTACTTGGATCAATTTGTAGTTGTCTTTATTGATGACATTCTAATCTATTCTAAGTCAGAAGAGGAACTTGCTGAGCATTTACGGATCGTGCTACAAGTGTTAAAAGAAAAGAAGCTCTATGCTAAGTTATCTAAGTGCGAATTCTGGTTGAGAGAGGAAAGTTTTCTTGGTCATGTTATTTTAGGTGAAAGTATTGTTATGGATCCATCTAAGGTAGACGCAGTTCTACAGTGGAAGGCTCCGAAGTCGGTAATTGAGGTTAAAAGCTTTTTGGGCTTGGCTGGTTATTACCGTAGGTTTATTGAAGGTTTTTCGAAGTTGGCACTTTCGTTGACTCAGTTGACTTGCAAAGGTAAAACGGTTGTGTGGGATGCTCATTGCGAAAAGAGTTTCATTGAGCTAAAGAAGAGATTAACTACAGCTCCAGTTTTGATTCTACCCGAACCAAATGAAACGTTTGTGGTGTATTGCGATGCTTCTTTGATGGGTTTAGGAGGTGTGTTAATGCAGGATGGTAAGGTTGTTGCTTATGTTTCACGACAGTTAAGGGTCCATGAGAGGAATTATCCAACTCATGATTTGGAATTAGTGGCAGTGATATTCGTATTGAAAATTTGGAGGCACTATCTTTATGGTTCCAGATTTGAAGTTTATAGTGATCATAAGAGCTTGAGGTATCTGTTTGATCAGAATGGGTTGAATATGAGACAAAGAAGGTGGTTAGAATTCTTAAAGGATTGTAATTTTGGCTTGAACTATCATCTCGGTAAAGCTAATGTTGTGGCTGACGCTTTGAGTCGGAAGACCTTGCATATGTCTGCTATGATGGTTAAAGAGTTGGAATTAATTGAGCAATTCAGAGATATGAGTTTAGATTGCGAACAGACATCGCATAGTGTGATGTTGGGTATGCTGAAGATCAAAATGAATTTCTTAATAGTATCGGAGAGTGTCAGAAATTAGATGTGAAACTGGTGGATTTGATGATTGGAAATGAACAGGCAGAAAGTAACGATTTCAGAGTGGATGAATAAGGTGTGTGAAGGTTCCGAGATAGGATTTGTATCCCTAATGATTCTGAGTTGAAAAGAATGATTCTAGAAGAAAGTCATAGGATTAGCTTGAGTATCCATCCAGGAGCTACAAAAATGTATCAAGACTTGAAGAAGATATTTTGGTGGCCTGGATTGAAGTGGGATGTGGCTAAGTTTGTTATCCTTGTTTGACTTGTCAGAAGTCGAAGGTGGAACATCATAAACCTTCTAGTTTGATGCAACCATTAGGTATTCCAGAGTGGAAGTGGGACAATATTTCTATGGATTTTGTAACTGGATTTCCTAATACTCCGAGAGGGCATGATGCCATTTGGGTAGTGGTGGATAGACTGACGAAGTAGGCACATTTTATTCCGATTAATATCAGTTTCCCTCTGTAGAGGGTGGTAGAGATTTATATTTGGGTGATTGTGAAGTTGTATGGAGTTCCGTTGAGTATTTTGTCGGATAGAGATCCAAGGTTCACTTCCAGATTTTGGGAGAGTTTGCAAGAAGCTTTGGGATCGAAATTGAGTTTGAGTTCAGCTTATCACCCGCAGACGGATGGACAGACGGAGAGAACTATACAATCTTTGGAGGACTTGTTGAGGGCTTCTGTGCTTGAACAGGGAGGTGCTTGGGATAACCATTTACCATTGATTGAGTTCACTTATAATAACAGTTATCATTCCAGTATTGGAATGTCGTCTTTTGAAGCTTTGTATAGTCGGAGGTGTCAGACGCCTTTGTGTTAGCATGAATCTGGTGAGAGTGTAGTACTTGGACCCGAGATTGTTCAGCAGACTACTGAAAAGGTGAAGCTGACTCAGGAAAAGATGAAAGCTTCGCAGAGTAGGCAGAAGAGTTACCATGATAAGAGGAGGAAAGATCTCGAGTTCCAAGAAAGAGACCATGTGTTCTTGAGACTCACTCCAGTGACCGGTGTTGGACATGCATTGAAGTCGAGAAATCTTACTCCTCGGTTTATTGGTCCATATTTGATTTCTGCAATAGTTGGGCCTATTGTCTACAGAGTGGCGTTGCCACCCAATTTGTCGAATCTGCATGATGTGTTCCATGTGTCATAGCTTCAGAAGTATGTTCCGGATCTGTCACACTGTAGCGTGCGATTTTTGTCGGTGACACGACCACCTTATCGCCATTGTTTGGAATTGGGTGCTACTTTCTGATTTCTTATTTATCCTCTGAAGCTGGAAAGGAAAGGGAAGTTATCTAAAACTAACCTTGCACGCAAATGTTTTTCTTTAACAAATGCTAAGAGATTGGGGGTCCGGGTTCAGGTTATACAATGAGGAGTTGTCAATTACCCATCCTATATATGGTTATCTATAGATCGTTAGCAATTTCTACTGTTACCTACTTACTGGTGTTTATCGGTTGTAAATGGGAAAGTTTCTCCTTTGGGAATGTTTGAGAGAGCAAGTTTTTGTTGATTTCGGGTTTTTCCAATGTTTTTGTTAAAATACTGGACCTAAGGTTTTTGATTGGTGTGCTCGCTAAGATTTAACAATCTTATGCTTACGTATTACCGTTAAATAAAATAGGGAAATCAGAGCAGTCGTAGTTCCTCCTATTATATGGGAGGAAAAGATGTTTGGTGTCTTGTTCAAAGCCCAAGATTAAAGCTAAAGCAGTATTTGTGTCTTGTTCAAAGCCCAAGATTGAAGCTAAAGGAGTATTTGTGTCTTGTTTAAAGCCCAAGATTGAAGCTAAAGGTTTGATGGAGAGAGAATTTGTCATCTCTAAGGGGAGATATCTCGTTGTTTATCACAATTGTGGGGTGACTGATTATAAAGGAGGATTACTTTAACTGGGATATAAGAATCCAGCAATGCCATAATTTCCTTTATGAGGGATTTGTCCTGAAGGAGAAAACTTTAACTCAGTGTTCAGCAACACCATTTTCCCTTAGGAATCTTTCATGCTAAGAGAGGGACATTGGCTTGGATGTAAATAATCTAGAGGCTTGTCACTTACAGCAATTAGATGAAAGAAGGTTTACCAGGATAAGAGATGGACTATAGCTTGGATTTTTGAATCAATAAGTGTGCCACTTATAGTAGTTATCTGGGATTAAGGTTTGTTTGATTTGCTGTTTTGATGTGTGATGTACAGAGAAATGTCTTCCTACAGAGAGATTTTTTATTTCCTCTGAGGGGATGTTGGTTTTGTGTACCTTGATCAAAGCCCAAGGTTGAACCTAAAAGGTTGCCTCTTTTTAGGGATTTTTATATCTGTCTTGCACAAAGCCCAAGATTGAGACTGAAAAGAGACTGACTCTTTTAGGGAGATCATTATACAAAGCCTAAGAGGAGGCTGTACATTGACTTTTCCGGAGAAATATTTTGTCTGTCTTGTACAAAGCCCAAGATTGAGGCTAAAGAGGATTGACTCCACTGGGGAATATTTATGTGTCTTGTACAAAGCCCAAGATTGAGGCTAAAAGAAGAGACTGACTCTACTGGTGAGAGGTATTTATCTGTCTTGTACAAAGCCCAAGATTGAGGCTAAAAAGGATTGACTCCACTGGGGAAGTTTTATTGGTGTCTTGTACGAAGCCCAAGATTGAGGGTAAAGGGATATTGACTATGCTTAGGGAGATCATTATACAAAGCCTAAGAGGAGGCTAGAAGGATTTGACTGACTCAGCTGAGGATATTTGCACAAAGCCCAAGATTGAGGCTAAAAAGGGGAAAATCATTATACAAAGCCTAAGAGGAGGCTGGTTGGGGAATTTCTTATATAAAGCCTAAGAGGAGGCTAGCTTCTGCTGAGGATTATTGAGATCTAGAGGCAGGTCCAAAGTAGGGAATCAACTCTTGCTGAGGATTTATAAGAGTTAAAATATCAGAGACCATGAGGTTCTGATGGAGGGTTTATTGATGGTAATTTGACCCTAGTTGGGGAAATTTAAAGTGAGAATTTAACGATTGAGTTTTAAAACCTATGGAGGTCTTAACTCTGTTGGAATTGATCAGGGTTTTTCTTGAGTTTTTAGGAAACTTGAGGGTTTCTGGATATCTAAAAGGAGGTGAGACTGTCCAAGTCTACTGGTATGAAAAGGTTTATCTTTGTATGATGCCCAAGAGGAGGCTGGTGTTTTAAGGGATGAGAATCAACCCTAAATTAGTCTGATGTTTTGACTCTTTGGAGGACTGCTCTAACAAAGAATGACTAGGTTATGTCCTATACCTATAAGAGGTCTTTGGATCCTTGTACTAAGCCCAAGAGGAGGCTGGGGATGCTTTTAGGAAGCCTATGGGTCCAAACCTAAGAAAAGTTCAAGAAAGGTTTCATTGGGAATTAATCCTTTCTTTAGTGAACAGTTCTAGGGTTTGAAGAAATTCAAGAGAGGTTATCACCGGTAATTAATCCTCTCTGGGGGAAATGAATTTCTTAGAAAAATTTCTAGTAGTGACAGTCTTGAGAAAAGTTTCACTGGGAATAATGCCTTTCTCTGTTCCATATTGTATAAGCCCAAGAGGAGGTAAAACTGTATCTGGAAATTCCTACGGGGAACTAGTTTTGACTATGTTGAAAGAGTGACCACTAGTTTGATCTAATCTTATACCTAATTGTTGAGGAAAACTCTAAGCAGATAATATACAAGCATATATATATATATACAGATGAAATATATACAAGTATGTAAAAGAAAGCTAGTAGAACTTACAGGTGAGCAAGCTTCCAGTACTACAGTTGTATGGTTAGTTATTCAAGAAATTAAAGTAAGTTTTGATAACAACTATGAATTTGAATCTAATTCAAAAGGGGAAGTTGTTTTGAAAAGAAGATTGGGGCTTATACTCAAGGAGAGGCCCGTAAATAACAGTGATCGCACCGTTCTTTTTGAAAATTGTATTGGGACTTATACAATGACTGAGGCCCAAATTATTGTATTTACAAAAGAGGTTAGGTCTTACACTCTATTAAAGGCCCAAAGTTTATTTTTGTACAAGAGATAGGGCTTACAACTCAAGGAGAGACCCAAGTTAAAATTGTTTGAAAACGGCGATCGCGCCGAGATTTTTAAAATCGTATCAGGATTTATAGAAAAACTGAGGCCCAAAAAGGTTTTATATTTACAAGGGATGGGTCTTACACTCTATTAGAGGCCCAAAATTGTTTGAAAAAAAAAATAAGAAAAATGGGACTTACAACACAAGGGAAGGGCCAAGTTTAAATGTTTTGAAAACGGCGATCGCGCCGAGATTTCTTAACGCACTGGGACTTATACAATGACTGAGGCCCAAATTATTTATTTTTTTTACAAAGGGGGGTTGGGTCTTACACTCTATTAGAGGCCCTAGATTTAAAAAAAATGATTTGTGAGAGTGAAAATCATCAAAACCCTAATTTGATAAAAAAATGTATTTTAATTTGAATAAAAAAACATTTTAAATTATCAAAATTATCAAACATGTATGAAAAACAAGTTGTGATCTTGGATAAATGTTTGAAAAATCATGTTTTGTCCATAGAATGATTTGAAAATCATTTGAATTTGGAAAAATCAGAAAAAAGAAATATTTTCAAATGTTTAAAAACAAATAAAATAAATTCTTTATGAAAATATTAAATATATAAAATAAATAATATTTTTGTGAAATTTTTGTAGAATAAAATATTTTAACAAATATTTCAAAAACATAAAAATTCAGAGAGAAATTAATTTTTCAAATCATTTAAAAAATAATATGAAAAAAAAAGAATGAAATTGGACAAGTGATAAAAAAATTGGTCATGGGTGGGGATTGAACCCACGACCTCTCGCCCTCTAACTCACAAAACACGCCCTTGCCAACTGAGCCAGCATGTGCTGGTGATAAAGATACCAAACCAACACATAATATATGAAACCTGCGTGGAAAATTTAAATTCCGCGCCAGACTTCATCTTCTTCCTCGAGCCAACTTCTGATTTGTAAAACCTATGCTATCTCTCTCAATATGCAACCATTTGACATGATTCAAACACCAAAGTTGTGTGTTTTTGAACAAGGAATTGAATGGTTCTTTTTAATTTCATTTATTTTAAGTGTATCACAAGATATCATGTTGTAAACAGATAAACCCTAAAAAATGCAAGAACAAAATGAAACCCTATACACATAAGATAAACAACAATTGTTTGAGTGAAAATGATCTATGAGCATCCAGAAACATAATGGTAACTTGAAAACATGTTTATGATGCATGCATTAATGAGTTTGGAAGTTCAATGCTTACCTCTTGCAGCTGGTGATCGAATTCTATGTTGGAGGTGTTACAGATGTGTTGTAAGGACCTGAACAGCTTCACTATACCCTATGGAGTGTATTGAGATGGTTAACCTTGATTGGAGATGCTTGGATCACCTTCTAGTACCTCAGCTGCAACCTTGTCAAGAACTTGAGCAACTGACTGGTGATTTCGTGATTCAAGTGTTTCAAATGTGTTTCAGGGCCATGGATCACTCATATATGATGTATATGAGGTGTTGGCAAGATTGGTTTGGTTTGAATCACTTCCAATTTCAAAACCCGATAGTGACTTAAAGTAGAAGGCAAATTTGGAGTGAAAGAAAGATTTTGAGTAAAACATCAGTTTAGGTGCTTTGGTGTACTCAAACTGATCAGAATTGAGGTCTATTTATAGTACAACAAGTTTATTTTGGCATCAATACTGAATGGAGGCTTGGACAGTCCCTTGGCCAATGGTTGCATAAAGGAATTCTAGTATTCCATGATCATTAACTTGAGATTAGAGCACATGCCTATGGTCTTCTGTTGCAGGGATAAGGCTTGACTCATTCAGTTGGGTTTGCCTCAGTCCATGTCACCTTGATGTATCCATTGAATGCTTGATGCCAAATTTGAATTTCAAGGTTCCTTTCATGATGATTTTGCACATGGAAGGCTAGTTTTTTTGGCATTTTGTGTTATGGATCAGATTCCTCAATCATTTGTGTTGTAATTGGACAAAAATTGAATGATCAAAGTGCCCAAAATTAGTCTAAGGAATCATGGGATGCAAGTTTGTACCAAATGCTGTAAAAAATCAGTTTGTGTTTAGGTAACTTGTGAGATCCATAACTCCTAGCTCAAATGGAGTTTGATTGAGTTCTTGGACATTTTGGAAAGCTTGCATGACATACTTCAACTTTGATGTTCACAAATGGACCTGGTTTGGCTTGGATCAAGGTGAAAAATGGCCTCACATTTTGGATTTTGGACTGTTTTAACTTAGGCAGATTTTCACTAAGTGTTGGAAAAAGTGACCATTTCCCATTTTTTGTGATTTTGATCAATCCATAACTCAAAATCCATGACGATTTGGAATTTCTTATAGTTAACATATTTGAAGTATATCATGTGGACTTCCATTTGAGCTTTGAATGGGAGAAAAAGGCCTTGTGGTTTAAGAGTTATGACCTTGCAAAGTTGGTACAAAATCACTTTTATTCCATAACTTAGAAAAATTTTGGTTTCTCATGGTTGCCCCTTTTGCAAGAAACCTCACTTTTCTTGATTTTTCTTGATAAATGATTATCAAAATCATACATTAACATTGTTTTTTACTTAGGGGAACCATATTTGTGAAAAATTCCAAAAAGTCAAACTTGATTTTGGGCACAGTTGACTTTTTGTCAGATGAAATCCAAACTGTGTGACTCTTTATGCAATTAAGTTCTTGACCCAATTCAAACCTAATGGATGGATTCCATAGGTGTTTTAGGGTGTCTTGAATCATTTCCCAAGGTTTGGGAGTATGTCTTGGTCAAAAGTCAAAGGTACAGTTGACTTTTTCTTCAAAACCCTAATTGATGTTCGGATGAAAATGAAACTTGTGAAACAAGCTTCTTGGATCAATCCATTATTGTAAATGGATAAATATGGTGTGTTTGAGGTCCTCAAATCATGTCTTGAGGTTTTGGCTCATGCTTTGCTCCAAAAGTCAACTTAGAGGTGAATTAGGTCAAGAAACCCTAATTCCTGATTTTTATGAATGCATCCCCTGAGGCTAATTTGAGTTGATGATTGGGTCCATGAGGTCCATTGGAGTATATTGGGTTGTGCTTTGAAGCATTGGCTCATGTCCAGAAGAAAATTTCCATCTGGAGGCTTTGGTCGACCAAAACCCTAATTTGGTGACACTGGCAATCTCGAGGCTTGATCCACTTGGAATGTTGCAACCTTGTGCTTGATTCTTAATGTGGGGGTCCTCTTGATCCTTTATGGGAGTTTGAGAGGTTATACAAGTTGAAGATCATGTCATTTCTTGATTGATCCTTTGTCTAAGTACTCTGAGAGGGCTCAAAACCCTAATTCTTGATTTATGGTGAATGCTCAACCATCTTTGAGGAGATTGATGAGGCATGAAGGTACATCCATATTGTGGTGATGATTTGCACAATGATGGGAAATCTTGGTGGTTAAAATTTGGGGTATGACAGATGCCCCTATTTAATCTTCTTGGACCCGAAGGTGTGAATGGCGAAGGTATTCAAACATTCAGGGTGAAAGAGGATTAAATATCAAAATACTCAAAATTTTGATGGTGGTTATGAATGGAAGTTTGCTCGTCCATCTTCTTTTTCTAAGCAATGTCACTTAGAAAAGGTAAAAACTTCCCCTCGATCCTGGTTTTCAGCCATGGAACTGGTCTTAGTTTCTTTTGAAACAAACTTCCCCTCGATCCTGTTTTTCACCCATGGAACTGGTCTTAGTTTCTGAAATAAACTTCCCCTCGATCCTGGTTTTCAGCCATGGAACTGGTCTAAGTTTCTTCTTGTCGAGTTTCTTCCTTGACAAGGGACACTATGTGTAGCGGTCTTCATCAAACTTCTTGCTGAGTTTTACTGGGGAGATGCCATTTGATGGAAAAAGTTTTGATGCCAGACTTGCTGGGGGTACCTATTTGTCTGAGCTGTAGAGGTGTGCAAACTTCTCTGTCGGAGATGCCATTTGTTGACTCTACTGGGGAAAACGAGTCTCTTGAAATACCATTTTCAGCTTAGGGATATTACATCATACTTTTCTTCGAGATCTTCTCAGAGAAATTCCATGTGATGTGATCCAATTTTGAGGTGCTGGTGACTTTATTAACATCGACTTTCTTGGGAGAAAAACTGATGTATTGCCGAGAGTCTTCGATTGAGAGGCTTTCTCTGGGGATTTTCCTTAATCCGGGAAAGTGAAAATATCATCTTTAATGGTGAAGAGTGACGTTCCAAAGGTGTCGGTCGAATGTCTTTTTTGCCTTTCAGAGGTTCAAGTTATCAAAGTGGTCGAGGACCGTCTCCAATTCAGAAATAAACTGGGGGAGAGATTGCTCAAATGATGCATTTCCTGCTGAGGAAAGAACTGACGACCTTACTGGTGGGAGAACATTATCACTTAGGGAATGAGACTAACCAGAGTGATAGTAATGCAATATGAATACGAATATGAATCAAATATGCATGATGTATGTATGTTTATGCTGACAAAACTGACGCGACATACAGACTAGTGAATGAACACGACTGGATACTCGGCCACTGCGGGGGATGAAAAGTATCAATGGTTCAAGATAGCAGATATTGTCTTGCTTTGGAGAGGTAGTCCCTGTGGGGGGGAGAAAGAATCATTAGTTGGTCTTAAGAGGTACGAACTCTGGCGGGTGTATCAGATGGGACATTTGCATCTGCAACAGTTGACCCTTCATTCAGGCGTACTAGTTTAAAAGGAGTACTTTAATTCCGCATTTCGAGGTTCAATCACCTTCGGAGAAGCTATAGATGTTCTTTTTGATGTTCAAAGTCAAAAGGAATTTCCATCTTTATTTTAAAAGCAGAAAAAAATTTGACAAGTAAATTCATTTTTGTTTTATTTCAAGAATCATTGATCATGTTAAAAATGTCATTCTGTAAAGCTAAAAAAATGAGAATTGCAAACAAAAGCACTAGGGATCAAATTTTATTGATAGGATGGAAATCAGCCAAGCGTGTGATCCCATAGAGCATTTACAAAGTTTAGAAAATGGAAATTTTAAGGGAAAGGGGCTACATTGAAACATAACGACTGTTATCCTTCTACTAACTTTGAATTCTGGACATCTGAGCTTCGGTCGAAGATGACCTTGACTGGAAGTTTTTTTTACGGATGGTGTTACCGCTGGGGATTTAACCTTGTAGGACGTAGTTACTTACCATGAATCCCTAACCTTTGCCTGGATTGTCTTTTGATGTTTCTAATCCACCGGGATGATTTTTTCTTATGTCTCTAATTTTTTCCTGGACCGCCCTTTCGGGTTTTCAATCCACCGAGACGTTTTTTTTATTTAGGCGAAGTATTTGTTTTACTACATCAACATTCGTGGGGTAGGCAAATTCTTCTCCATCCATGGTTGTGAGTCTCAAGGCACCGCCTGAGAAGGCTTTGTTAACAACATAGGGGCCGTCATAATTCGGAGTCCATTTGCCCCTAGAATCAGTAAGAAATGATTGTATCTTCTTGAGCACGAGGTCTCCTTTTCTGAAGACACGGGGTTGGACCTTTTTGTCGAACGCTTTCCTTACTCTTTTCTGATACAATTATCTATGGCATAGAGCCGTTATTCACTTTTCTTCGATTAGGTTCAGTTCATCGTGTCGACCTTGACACCATTCAGCCTCTATTAGCTTAGCTTCCACCAATACCTGGATTGATGGGATCTCTACTTCTATGGGAAGCACTGCTTCCATGCCATATACAAGAGAGAAAGGGGTTCCCTTGTTGAAGTGCGGACAGATGTGCGATAACCGTGAAGAGAAAAGGGTAGCATTTCCTGCCAGTCTTTGTAGGTTACAACCACCTTTTGAACAATCTTCTTGATGTTCTTGTTAGCCACTTCTAACGCACCATTCATCTTAGGTCGGTAGGGAGATGAATTATGGTGTTCGATCTTGAACTCAGCACATAATTCTTTCATCATCTTGGTGTTCGAGTTAGATCCATTATCAGTAACGATCTGGCTTGGAACACCATAACGACATATGAGATTGTTCTTGATAAATCGGACCACGGCTTGTCGGGTTACATTGGTGTATGACGCTGCTTCGGCCCATTTGGTGAAGTAGTCAATGGCTACCAGGATGAACCGATGTCCGTTTGAAGCTTTGGGTTCGATCATGCCAATCACGTCGATTCCCCATATAGAAAAAGGCCATGGAGAAGAAAGTACTTTGAGATGCGTTGGCGGTACATGGTTTTTGTCTGCGTATATCTGACACTTATGAGACCTCCTCATATACTTGTAGCAATCGGGTTCCATTGTCAACCAATAATACCCTGCTCTCAGAACTTTTCTCGCCATTGTGTGTCTGTTGGCATGAGTACCAAAGTATCCTTCGTGAATCTCTTTCACCAACATGTTTGCTTCTTGTCTATCTACGTATCTGAGTAAGACCATGCCAAAGTTTCTCTTATAGAGTGTATCAGCGTTCAGGAAGAAGTTGCCTGCCAGTCTTCTGACATTTTTCCTATATTTTCTTGATGCCCCAGGCAGGTACTCTTGTTTTTTAAGGAAGCATTTGATATCGTGATACCAAGGTTTGTCGTCTATGACTGCTTCGATCGCGAAGATGTAAGCGGGCCTCTCAAGGCGCATTATGTCAATCTTAGGTACGTCATTCCATTGACCTGCACTAATCATGGAGGAGGGAGTGGCTAAAGCATCAGCCATGTTATTCTCTTCACGAGGGATATGATGAAACTCGATTCTATTAAAGAATGGTAACAACCTTCTCGCGTAATCTTTGTAAGGAATCAAACCTGATTGGTATGTGTTCCAATATCCTTTGATCTGATTGATAACTAGGGCTGAGGCTCCATACACATCCAAGTTATTTATCCTTAGGTCAATAGCTTCTTCGAGACCCATGATACAAGCTTCGTATTTGGCCTCGTTGTTTGTACATTTGAACGTCAGTCTAGCAGTGAAGGGAATATGGGTACCCTGAGGTGTTACAATGATTGCCCTAATTCCATTTCCATAATTATTGACAGCTCCGTCAAAAATTACTCCCCATTGGGAACCTGGTTCTGGCCCTTCACTGGGGAGCGGATCATCGCAATCTTTCATTTTCAAATACATGACATCTTCGTCTGGGAAGTCATATCCGACTGATTCCTGATCGTCAATCGGTTAATGAGCCAAATGATCGGCTAAAATACTCCCTTTGACGGCTTTCTGAGCATGGTACTCGATGTCGTAATCCGACAACAACATCTGCCAACGGGCAATCCTTTCCATGAGAGCAGGTTTTTCAAAGACGTACTTGATCGGATCTATCTCGGAGATTAACCAAGTAATGTGACAAATCATGACTGGCGCAGACATTTGGCTGCCCAAGCCAAAGCGCAGCAAGTTTTCTCGAGCATAGTGTACCGAGTCTCACAGTCTATAAATTTCTTGCTTAAGTAGTAAATGATAGATTCTTTTCTTTTTGTTTCGTCTTGTTGGCCAAGTACACAACCCATAGAGTCTTCCAAGACTGTTAGGTAGATGATCAGTGGTCTTCCCTCTAATGGAGGAGATAGAATCGGTTGATTCGACAGATACTCTTTGATACTGTCGAAAGCTTTTTGGTAATCCTCGGTCCATACACATCTTTGATTCTTTTTTAGTAATTTGAAGATTGGCGCGCATGTCGCGGTCATGAGGGATATAAACCTTGAGATGTAATTCAGATGTCCTAAAAATCCTCTGACTTGTTTCTCAGTCTTTGGTGAAGGCATTTCTTGAATGGCCTTGACCTTGTCAGGGTCAACCTCGATTCCTTTTTGGCTGACGATGAACCCTAAAAGTTTTCCTGAGAGGACACCAAACGTGCATTTGTTGGGATTCAAGCAGAGTTTGTACTTTCTCAGAGCTCAAATAACTTTGACAAGTGAGTCACATGCTCCTCTTCTGTTTTAGATTTGGCAATCATATCATCGACATACATTTCTATTTCTTTATGCATCATGTCATGAAACAGAGTAGTCATAGCCCTTTGATAGGTTGCCCCGGCGTTCTTCAAGCCGAACGACATTACCTTGTAATAAAAGTTGCCCCATGGGGTGATGAATGAAGTTTTCTCCATATCTTCCAGCGCCATTTTGATATGATTATAGCCCGAGAATCCATCCATGAAGGAGAAGACTTTGAACTTTGTTGTACTGTCAACCAGTATGTCTATGTGTGGCAGGGGGAAGTCGTCCTTTGGATTTGCTTTGTTCAGATCCCTGTAGTCTACACATATTCTGACTTTTCCATCCTTTTTCGAAACTGGCAATATGTTGGCTAACCATTAAGGATATTCTGAGGTGGCAAGGAAACCCGCATCAATCTATTTCTGCACTTCCTCTTTGATTTAGATGGCCATATCCGGGTGAGTCCGTCTCAGTCTCAATTTTACCGGTGGACATTCTGATTTCAACGGTAGATGATGTTCCACGATGTTGGTATCTAACCCTGGCATGTCCTGATAGGACCAAGCAAACACATCTGGAAACTCTTTGAGAAGTTTTATCAAGCTTTATTTGACAGTCGGATTGAGCAGTGCTCCAATCTTAACTTCTTTCTTTTCTTTCTCTGATCCCAAATTGACCATTTCCAACGGCTCTTTGTGAGGTTCAATGGGCCTTTCCCCTTGCCTGAGTAATCGGGAGATCTCTTCCGGAATTTCTGCATCCTCTTCTTCTTTAGCCTCAAATACTTGGAATTCAAAGTTGGGAGAAGGCGTCAGATCATATGTTTCAACAGGGTTTAAAACAAGCAATCTGTATGACGTGATGATTCATTTTTTAGAAGTGATAGAGAGAATGCAAGAGTGTGAGCAGTGTATTTTCTGAAAAATGCTTGTTTTTATTTTGGGTTGTTTCAGGATTACCATTTTCTGAAAAAAAGAAAAGTGAAAACAACAATAAATGCGGGAATGACAGAACGACGTTATTTATTTATGATTTGTCGATTCTTTAAATACAGCCATATAAAACAAAAATCTGTCGCTTTGGGCAAAGTGAAGAGGGACATTTACAGAAAAGTGAGCCCTTTAAAAATAACTGTTTCGCCTGGGCAGGGCAAAAGGTTAAAACAAAGATGGCAATTACTTAGACTTATGGACGACTTTCGGGACATCAACAGTAACCCATTGGCGACAAACCCCTCGGTGAATCACAAAGTCTGGTACCTTCTTTCTTGGTTTGTCCTCAGAAATGACGCTGATTTCTGGTGGAGCAGGATCGTTGGAGTCTTCCTCCCATGCAGAGTTGTCATAAAAGAACTCTTATGTTGTAGCTTCCCTAATGTCTTTACTCTCAAGAGAATCTCCCCATCCAGTAGGTTGGATGTCCTCGTATCTGATGCAAGAGCTTTCAGGGGCGGTGTATTTACCTAAGAGGTCGTACTTGCCACTAGGCTGTCCTAAGGTGTCCCATGTTTCTGTGGGGATAAAGGAGTCATCCTTCTCAATGACGTTGATCTCATGAAAAGCATAGTTGATGAACTCTTGTCCCGCAATCTTTGCAGATTCATCATTGTGCTGGATATCTTTGAAATGTCCTGAGTAATGATCCCATGACTCGGTGGGGACGTGGGTATTCCTTTCAATATTACCCTGCTGATAGGCATCGTTTGGCTGACTCTTTTACCCCAAGTCTTCTAGGCACGACTTCCAAATAGGCAAGTCATCCAGGGGATCATAATAATCTTGGTCAAAGTCATTCTTCATTAGATCATCTTCTAATGAGTTAGGCGGAGCACGACATCCTTCAGGATTGTAATCTTCATAGATCATCCGAGCGTCTGCTCTTGGTATATATCTCGGGCCCTGTTTGGGAAAATATAACGGCATGTGCGCTTCTTTCTGGGACATATAACCATTGTCGTCGAGATAAGATTTCCATTCCTTGTCCGTATCGGCGGAGTCACTCTTATTGATGGTGTGTACTTCTTGAGATACTGGGTGGAGGAAGCCTCCAATGTGGAAGAAGTCATGAATGGGACGAAAACTTTCGACTTTCTTGGTAGTCTAGGTACAGGTTGAGGAGAAACCAAGACCTTTCTTTGTCTTATTATCCGTAGGAATTACGAGCTGTCCCCATACTTTTATATAGTTACTCTTGATCACTTCGAGAGCGTCTTTGTATGAGGAAATTGACGTCCCTTTTTCTGATCGATTCTTATTGCTCATCGATAGTGCTTGAAACTGAATTCCAACAACCTCCTCGGGTTCTACACAGGAGAATGATGATATGTTGCTCACAATTAAGGCTTGCTCTCCACATATTGTGACTAGCTTGTCATTCTTGACGAACTTCAGCTTCTGGTGAAGTGTCGTAGTGACTGCCCCAGCTTCGTGTATCCAAGGTCTTACTAATAAACAGCTGTATGCTGCCCGGATATCCATGACCTGGAAAGTGACTTGGAAAGTGTGAGGACCGATGGTAATGGGAAGATCGACTTCACCGATAACTGTTTTTCTAGATCCATCAAAGGCTTTGAAGATGATCTCGCTGCCTCTCATCGGAGCTCCTTGAAAAGATAGTCGTATCAAAGTTGATTTTGGCATAACATTCATAGATGATCTCGTGTCTACCAGTACGCTGGTTAGAGCATTGTCCTGGCAGTTAACTGTAATGTTAAGTGCCATATTGTGATTTTTGCCTTCTTCCGGCAGTTCTTCATCACTGAATCCTAAATCGTTGCAGGAAGTGATATTGGAGATGATGTTGTCAAACTGTCTTACCGTCACATCTTGTTCCACAAAGGCTTGCTCTAAGACTTTCTGTAGAGCTTCCCTGTCAGCTTCTGAACTAACCAGGAGAGATAGCACAGAGATTCTAGATGGAGTTTGCAACAGTTGGTCTACAATGTTGTACTCGCTTTTCTGGATGAGCTTCAGCATCTCATCGTGTTTTTTACCAATTCAGGATTACTGGATTGTCCGACTGGTGGATTGGGAACTTCTGTTTGAGGTTCCTTTTCTTTGGCGGGTTCTCCAACTCCTCTGTTGAAAATCCGGCCGCTCCGTGTTACTCGACTGATGTCGGCAATGTTTACAACGGAGGGTAATGGAGTTTCCTTTCCATTTTCGATGGTTGTTGCACCGTATTTGTAAGCGATAGCCTTATCCGATTTGTACGGTATTGGACCTGGTAAGTAGATAACCACATGAGCTTTCTGATTTCTCTGACCGTTATAGACAACCTCGATCAGTTTCTAGTTAGGAACTTTTCTACTATCAAGAGGAATTCTTGATTCATCGAGTAGAGGGATTATGGCGCAAACGTCTTTGGTCCTCCCATGATCAGAGATTATGACAACGTCTTTGCTTTGATCAGGGAGATAGTCTCGTATCACGTTAATCGACCCAGAACTTGAACACGGTCGAATCTCTTTATGGTCCAACTGATTTTGAAGATCCGCTCGTACGAGGTAGCATCCTTGGTTGTTCTCTGAACAAACTCTACAGCGCTCATAGTTGTGGTGTGGCACCCGACCACGCCCGCTTTGTATGCAGTGCAACTTTACTAGATCTATTTCCATCGAGCGGACATCCTGACTTTGATGCCTACCAGGATCCCCGTCAGTCATACTAATCTGCTATGTAGCTTCATCCAAGTAGATTGGAAGCCACCAGTGGTCTAATAAGTGTTGAAGTGCTCTTTGGACAAGTGCACACCCTTGGTCGTCTTCACGGCATTCTTCACAGTCTCGATAATCATGTGAAGCCAAAAACCCGAGCCTGACTTGCTTAGGGTGTAATTCTACCAGACTGGTATTTATCAAGCGTATTTCAAAGATTAGAACCATATTGACTTGATGGTTATTTCTCTCACGATAGTCTAGGATCCATCCGAGATCCATCTGACGTTGGAGGGCCTCCTGTACAAAAGAGAATCCCTGATTGCTTGTTGAGCAAATCGGATAGGTGTTGTAATTATGTCGTGGCAGATTATGGTATTGATGTTGCCTTGAATGCGTTGCCACCAAATTGACGTTCATCATGAGAATATTGTGGTTCTGAACAATGTTGGGGTGCGCATGGGCCATGTTGACTTCACGGATTCGGTGATCCTAGATCCAGCCCAGATTCAACTGTTCTTGTTGGGCTGATTGCACTACAGGACACCCCTGGTTATTCTTTGAGCAGATATCACACTGGTGATAATTGTGAGGCGGTACATGATCGTACCCGCTCTGCCTGCAATGCATCCTGACCAGATTGGTTCCTAATAGGAGTACATCATGAATTTGATAACTGCGGCTAAATTCTTCCTCTATTAAATTTATTACAGTCTTCTCATATTGCGGCAACAGGTTTGTCTAAACATTTGGATTAGTATCTTTGAATGATAAGATCCCATTCCTAACAAGCTTCTGTACATCAGACTTGAAGCTGAGGCAGTTCTCAATGTTGTGCCCCGATCCTCCTTGATGGTAAGGGCAAGTTTGATCTGCTTTGAACCAAAAAGGCAGATTTTCCAGTACTATAAGAGGAGACCTGGTTTAGACGTGCCCCTTGGTTGTACTGTGGACGAGCCTGTTGAAGAGGCTGTTGTGTCCTTTGCTGATACTGTTGTTGACTTGGTTGGCTTTGAGTAACCTGAAGTTGATAAGTCGGAGCCGGTTCAGGGTTGATAGTGGGAGTTATCGTCGCTACTGGTTGATACCTTCGCTTTTACTTTCTGAGAGAAACATTACTGATCTCCTACTCTTTTTTCCTTTGGAAAGCACTACCATATCTCTTAGTACTGCTGGATGGCTCTGCGCCTTTGACCAATTATCCTTCTCGAACTGCTTCTTCAAGGTGTACCCCCATGTTTACCATTTCAGTGAAGTTGTTGGGCGCACTTGCAACCATTCGGTCGTAATAGAATGAGCTTAATGTTTTCAAAAAGATCTTTGCCATCTCTTTTTCCTCAAGAGGGAGACATATCTGGGCGGCAATTTCATGCCATCTCTGAGCATATTCTTTAAAAGTTTCTTTGTCCTTCTACGACATTGCTCTGAGTTGATCCCTGTCTGGTGCCATGTCCAAATTGTATTTATACTGTTGAATAAAAGCTGCAACAAGATCTCTGAAAGTACTGATCTTGGTGCAGTTTAAACCCATGTACCATTTGAGTGCGGCACCGGTTAAACTGTCTTGGAAATAATGGATCAGTAGCTGTTGATTTTCTGCTGAGTTGACATTTTTCGAGGGTACATCACCAAATGACTTTGAGGGCAAGAGTTGCCTTTGTATTTTTCAAAATCAGACACCTTGAATTTTTGCAGGATCTTTACATTAGGGACCAAACAGAGGTCTACGGCGTCCTTTCCAAATAAGTCTTGACCGCAAATGGCATGCAGTTCCTTCTGCATTTCCAAGAATTGTTCCTGGAACTCATTCATCCTTTCATACATGTCTTCTTTTCTGCGAGAAATTGTTTGTGGAATCTGTCCTTTCGGGACAGTGTGTACCACTGGCTATGGTATAGACATTACAACGGTGGCTCTTGGCGCTTCAGTGTCTTGAAGTTTGTAACCTTCAGGTGTTGCTGTCGTAAACCTTGCGTCTTCACTTTCCTAAAGTTTGTAACCTTTAGGTCTAGTGGTTCCTGCTGCAGTTTCTTGGTCTTCAGTGACCAGCGGGATATATCCTTCAGGGATAAAGTTGAGAGGCATGCCCCAGGGGTGACCTTTAGGCATGTTGTACCGAGGATGATTCTCATGCGTCTCCATTATGGGTGTAGATGTAATCTCTGAGATCACAGTCCTTTGTTGTTGCTTCTGAGCTGCTGTCAGGGATTGCATGTAACTGTGAAGTTTTTCCAAACTTTCCTTTAGAGCGTCAATTTCTTCTCTCCGCTCTCTGTTCTCTTCCTCAAGATCCTCCATTTTATTTTGTCGATTGGCCCGAGTATTGTATGAGTGAGACAGTTTGACTCTAGAATCGTGACACATACGTGAGACTCAAAGATAAGAAGAACGCGTTATGTGAGAATGATGAATGATATGCAAAGACGTATTTTTTAGTTTTTTTTAATAAAAAAGAAACTTCAACAAATAGATTACAAATATCATACAATGAAGGGTGGAGACCCTATTTTATTGAATTTGAAAGATTGCAGTATGTTACAAGGATAAGTACAGTAATTTACAAAGTGCTGTAAGGAAAATGGCTAAGCTCATGGATCCTAAGTCCTCTCTGAAGAGAGCTCATATGCTGGTTCCGGTATTTTCCTTTTCTTTGACCGGGGCTCTTCAGCCGTTGTTGGGTTGTCAGTCATTTGCCAACTGAAAGGAGCGAGCAAATTTCTTCAGTCTTCCTGGCTTTCTACAGTATACTGCTCTAATATCTTAATCAGAGCATCCTTTTCCTTTAACAGTTCCTGAATCTTGGTACACTCCACATTGAGGAATCAAAACTTATTTTTCTAGGAGCTCTTCTCACGTTGAACTTTGTTGAGAGCTACCTGGAGTTTTTTTCGTGTCAGACATAAAATAAAGGACATATTCCTTTAACGGAAAAACTTATTGGCGAGGGTAAGGCATCCTCAACTTGAGGGCTCTAGTTTGCACCCAGTGGAGATAAGGCTCCATGGAGATACAGTTTGGTCTTCCTAGAGACTCTCTTCCTTTCCTGTGAATATGTTGCCAGGCATGCACTATTTCCTTCTTTAGTGCCCTGTCATTTTCTCCTTCCTTGAAGAAAAGACCTTCCAGATGAACATTATGCGGGATATTCTTCACCGGGTATCCGAGTTGACGGCGAACTAAGATTGGATGATAGTTGATTCGTCCTTTAGTTCCAATGAGGGGTGCGTTAGGGAAATTTCCACATCTGTCGATGATCTCTATCCCTTCGTAAATCCTATTATACCAATCTATGTCAGAGTTGGTAAGGGACATAATCTTCTGCGACCAACGTAGAGTACTTTTGTGATCCCAAAAAGCAGCAGACTTGGGCAAATGGGAAATGAACCATTTGTTGAGTAAGGGTACACAACATGTGATCATTCCTCCGCTGCACAAATTCCTTAAGTGTACTGAATAATAAGCATCTGCGAGCAAGGTTGATACGGGGTTTCCAATTAGAAATATCTTAATAGCATTGGTATCAACAAAGTTGTCAATGTTGGGAAAAAGGAATAACCCATATGTGAGTAGGACAAAGATATCTTCGAAAGCGGTTACGTTTCCTATACTGGCCAAGTACATCGCTTTCTCTATCAGGAATTTAGCTGGTAAACCCTGGATTCCTCCTTTGGTGGTCATGTGAGTCTTAACTTCTGACTTGTCCAAAGAGATTGCTCCTGCAATGACTTGATTCTTTGGAATTTCTTCAAGTCCAAAAAATAGAGCTTGATCAGTGATAGGTAAATCAATCAGATGAGAGTACTCTTCTAGTGTTGGTGCCAATTAGTAATCTGGAAATGTGAAGCAGTGATAAATTGGATCATAGAACTGAATTAGCGTAGACAGGATTCCTTCCACTACGTGGACCCTTAATAGAGACAACAGTCTTCCATGCTTAGCTCTGAAAGCATCAGGGTTGGTAATCATCCTTGCCAACCTCCTTAAATCCTCTAGTTTTGGAGCCTTGAAGGTGTACTTGTGCGTCTTTCTTCTACCGAAATCCATAACGCAATCTCTCTGATATTTGCAATTATTGTTTTAGTTTATTTTGAAGAAAAAAAGAGAGATTTTTTCTTTGTTTAAGAGTTTTTTAGATGAATGCGTGAATGCAGCACACAAAAACATTGAAAAAACATGGGTTCAAGGGTTCAACGTCACGAGCATGGAGTCATGGCTCTACCCATCCCCAAAGGTTGTACTATTTTGGTCAATTTTTGTACCTGTAGAACGGGTTCCAGGTTCCCAAAATCATTGACCCCCTATGGATATCAACAGCAAGCTAGATCACCCAAGCGAGCTGTAACATCCTAGGATGAATCTCATTTCAGTGTAGTATCGCGTATAAACTATTCTCGATAGTCACCGCACTACCAAATGGTCATAGGGTTAATGTCTCCTAAATCCTCAGGGTCACGGGTACCGCACTGGGATAACTTTGCTTTCATGATGATCGGTCGTTCAACATTTAGTATCCACATGGGTCCTCGCCTGATTTGGTGGTCTACCAGGATCGCTTGTTCAGGATTCACTCCCTATAAGTTCTCCCTTCTATGCCACCCCTTATCTTACTGTGCTCTCAAACTTTCCACATGCGTATCAGTCGCATTCCCATTGACAGAAAAATAAACACGGATATCAAGTAGGAAAAGCAGTATATATATATATATACAGTATATAGTATGTAGTATGATTGCAAACAACCTAGACCTCTTAGGAATTCTAATCCTAGTTTGGGTCCCTAGCAGAGTCACCATTTTTCTGTAGCGTGCGATTTTTGTCGATGACGCGACCACCTTATCGCCATTGGTTGGAATTAGGTGCTACTTTCTGATTTCTTATTTATCCTATGAAGCTGGAAAGGAAAGGGAAGTTGTAACACCCTAAATCTCCCCGTGCTATTTAATTAAAATTATCAGAGTAAAACAATACGAAACATAAATAAAGGATGCTACTTCCTTTAATCCAACAAAATAAACTTTATTACGCAGCGGAAAATTATTCATTTCAATCAACAAAATATAACGATTTCAATTAACTAAAGAAACTAGCTTTCATATCATAAAAACAACTAATAACTCTTCAACAAATAAAATTATATAAAAGCGTTCCCGACTCTCAATGTTACATATCAGAGCAGACGCCACTAAAGTGAAGCACCTCGTCTTTACCGACCACGACTTCCCAACTACTCCTGATTATCTGCAGGATGCCGTATAAAGCATCACCAAATACAGAAGGGGTGAGATTCTCAAATCAACAAAAGAAGAAGATGATATAAATATAAAGGCATAAATCACCAAGTCATTCACCCATATCACAACTACCAACAAGAATCACACACCTCAATATAACCACAGATCATCAATCAAAGCATAATGCAACACAACTAACAAAATTAATTCAATGAGACACCAACTAGACTCAATGCATGTGGTACCAATTTCGATCCCAGTTTCATGATCACAATTCCCGTCGAAACGTCTATCTAGTCGCTCACACCCCATATGGGCACACGACAATCGTGATTGCTCACACCCCACATGGGTACACAATCACCTCAACAACAACAACATCGATTCCATTAAAACGAATCCGTATAGACGCTTACACCCCACATGGGCACACGTCATCCCTCAACTCATGTAACATGCTATGCACCTTCAACGACAACATGCAACAATGAAACAAATGCATAAACATAGCATATCATAAATACTCAACTCACTATTTCACAACAACACACATACATCTATTCGAACATGCATCTTCATAACAATCCTCCAAAATACATCATCTAAAGAAATCATCAACGAAGCAACAGGAAACCACGCGAAACAACAAGAAAACAACAAAAATCGCGCAAGCAGCATTGCTGCGCCTCTTTGCACCGCCCGGCGTCGCACAGGCCTAGACCTCCCTCAATTCCAACAAAATCCAATAGCGTTCCATGTTGTGGCTCCTGATCACCGCCCGACATTACAATTCCAACGCCCGGTGCTACGAGCGCGTAACAGATTTTCTGTAATCCAATTTTCTGCTACACCAGACCCAATTTCCTCCCCAAAACTGTCCTCATAGTGCACGAAAATCACATCCAATATCAGCAATATTTAGCAACAGTTACATGCATTATTTTATAGACAACTTCATGAACAAATCTTAACATCCTAACTCATTAGAACCTATCCTTTTCTCATCAACCCCCATCAAAACCCCAAACTACCTATCAACAAACATTCAATATTCACATGAATTCAACCTAACGATTTTCTAAACAAATACATACATCATCAACCCCTTAAGAGATTAAAAAATTTCCACCCTTACCTTGGATTTGATGAGCTTTCCCTTTCTCTAATGAAGTTCTCCTCTCTTCTTGCCCTAGCCTCTTTCTTCTTTTCTCTTCTCAGTTCTACGTATGATCAAAAACTGATCCCCTTATTCTCCTATTCTTTTTATAAAGTCCCTCAACTGTGGTTTACCTCATTTACCCTTACTTATCCTTATACAATTACCATCTTATCCTTCCAACTTCTACACATCTAATATTCTAGTTTATTTCATTTCATTATATTATTATTATTATTACTGCTCCCATCTAATTAAAATAGTAGTAATAATTCCCAACAATAATATAATCCAACTTAACATCCATTTACACATTAACCGAACAAATGCGAAATAAAATAGTATAATTAACTTTACTCTCCACACCACCAATCTCTACGTTTTGGTCACATACCGTCACTTCCCTGAAGGTTCATCCTTAAGGCTACTACCCCTTACTACGGGTACTTAAAATACAATGAAACATGTCAAATCACACCATCAGCCACACCGACTCATAATTATTTTACAAATAATAATTAAAATAAAAACGGGGCGTTACAACTCTCCCTCACTTAGAATATTTTCGTCCTAAAAAATTTACCTGATGCGAACTACCCCGAATACGTTCTCGCATCCAAATAGCCAACTCACATGCCATGAAAGGCAACACCACGAATAACACAAAGCAATAATACACCTTACCAATGACAACAACAACAATAAGATGCAATGCTCACGTAATGCACTCGACGACCAACTCAAGACCCAAAGAATAACCAAGTTACGAACACACAGGTTCACTCTAGAACTGGAACATAACACGATCGTTATCATCACCATAGGTACCCAGGTAACAACAAAGATAAGAACATAAAGTTCCATAATACACATCATCTTAACCACATCAACATAACCCTATTACCAACATTGTTGTCACATTACACTGATGCAACAGTGCTACGATCCACCAATTAAACATATAAGCTAATACATCCATCTATATAGTAATACATGAACAATATTTAGACCTTTCACCTATCACTTCTATCCTGGAATGTCTAATGGTTTGCATCAGCCTTGCAGACTCTATCGTCCAACACTTGCACTCTTACAAGTCACACACACGCATGTAAAGACTGCGCTACATCATGCTTTAGCTGCGCACTCTGATTACTCGTAACTATCGAATCTACCGAGTTCACATCCAACTTCTGACTCTCTTTAACAATCACTAGAAAATCATTGTTCACTTTTAATATGCCCAACCTCACACTCCACTGCGTTATCTCTCACACCAGACACCAATCTCTAAACTGCTAACTCAATTCTAATTCTCTGACCATCAAAGCAGACGTATGAAAAGACTTTCGACTTAACTCATCAAGAATTCCAACCATGCCTGTCGTCTCATACTCCATTCCTTCCGACCCAACAGGTATTCTACACTCATGTGATTACTAAACACTTCTAACCTAAATCCATAAAAATAATACCTCCAGATGTTCAACACAAATACAACCGCAGCCAATTCCAAATCTTGAACAAGATAGATACTTTCGTGACTCCTCAATGGTCGTGAAGCATAAGTTACGACTTTACCCTCTTGTATTAACACACTGTCTAAACTCATCTTAAACACATCCTAATACCCCGACAAACGGTTCATTAAGATCAGGCAGAATCAAAACTGGAGCCGTAGTCAACTTCTACTTTAGCTCTCTATAACTTTCCTCACAACAAACATCCCCAAACAACCGACTTACCCTTCGCAAGTCAACTGAGATAATGGAAATGCTAACTTGGAAAAACCTTCCATAACCTGCGGTAATAACTAACTAAGTTCAAAAATATTATAATCTCCTTAACCCACTTCGGGGCTTTCTCGTTGTAGAACTACATCTACTTCTGATGGATCCACAACAATACCCACGTCTGAATTAACATAACCAAGCAAACTCACCTCTACTAACCAAAAGTCACACTTTGATAACTTAGCATATAACTTTATCTCTTTCAATACTTGTAACTCAATTCTCAAATACTCTACACGTTCTTCTTCTGATTTTATTATAGATCAGAACATCCACAATGAACACCACTTTGAACTTATCCAAATAAGTATGGAAGATACGATTCATACTCTCTACATACACTTTAAGCCATACTAGCCACTACCATCCTCTACCCGACATCCTTGGTCAAATCATGGTCTCACATTCCTATTTACTTCCTCCTTGGATTATCTTTCCAATGCCTTAAGTCCCATGTCAATCGGATTCTCGATTCATCTCAAATCAAAACTCAAGCTATCCAGAACACAACTGTGAATTTCTATACTACTCACCGATCAACACGCAACCTCATGCTACCATCATTTTCTTTACAAATAATAATGAAGCTCTCCAAGGCGACACCCTTGGCATATCACTAGTCAGCACATTGTTCTCTACTCTTGATAAGTAACTATCAAAAACATCTGATCGACATACAAAAGCCTCGAATCCTCCTCATCTTCAGATATTGGAATCTGTATCGACTAATCAAAACAATCCGTAAGCACTTGGCTTAACTCCAAATAATTCACTGTACATACCATCCCATCTGGCAAGACACGTCTATTCCATCCAACATGATCCCGTCTACTATCAACAAGAGATTAAGGGTGATCAGTTCCTTAATTTGTTAATAAGTAGCCGACAACCACATCGGTAGCATAAATCATCATTACCTAACTTCAATAGCGTCCTTACTTTGTGGCCAAAGTTACCTAAGCATAATGTTCAACAATCTCTCTAAGGCTTACAACGTTTTCTTAATTTCCTTCTTTTCAACCTCGTCAATGATACATAAACGCCCAAAGTCCATTACATATTCTCCTATACACACTCGTAGCACAACACAATTGTTAAATATTATCCCGATACCGGAAATGCTACTACACCAAGTACAATTTAAATCGGTCCGCTCCAAATGAAATATTTATCCAAGTAGAGAACTTTAACAACACTAATAAATCCTTCGCCTTTCCTTTAATTTCATAATCTCGATGATCCATATAGTTTCACATTTGGGTCTCATTCTAATTACAATCTCAACAGTACCATCTCATCATCTGGTTGGTGATAGAAACTGTCTAAAATCTTCCCGACACATGTCGACATCATGTCATCAATGACACATAATCCACTTTACTTTTTAACCTTCTCCCTTCCTCAAGAATCTCTCCACTCTAATCATTCTCAATTGGCATACGCCGCACCTCCATGTGCTTCTCCGATACCCTCACCTCCGTCCTATTACTAAACATTTTATACCTGACCTCATCTTACCCATTTTCAGCAAGACTCGCTCAACTTCAAACACGATTACCTCCTTTAATACAGACCTTCTTGATACAAAATTATATGCCAAAATGAAGGGAATTTCCTGTAGATTCCAGAAATTCAAGAATCGCTTAAATCCGAGTTACGAGTAAAAAGTTATCACCTGTGTAATGGAGGCTGGTCAAGAATCCCGTATACCTGCCTTCTCCAAAATCAGCTTCAGACCCAAATCTTCAAATGCGTTTTTCTCTTTCGTAAAAAACATGTAGAAAACAAAGTTTATATTCAAAATGTAGGGAATTTCACAAGCTTTCCAAAAAGTCCAGAATCGCTCCCATCGGAGTTACCAACGAAAAGTTATCACCTGTTTAGTGAAGGCTGTTCCATAATTGCGAAAATGAAGATTGGAAATGGTGAACATGAGTTCCACCCTTTTCTCTTACTTCTAAGATCCCCCAACTATCCTCACTCTTCACCCAAATCTGAAGGTAATCCGACCTCAATTCAATTATACTGAAGACACACTAGCATAACAGTTGGTCCATCAAATCATCAATCCCGTTGAAGTGGATATTTATTCTCAATCATTACCTTAGACAACTGTCGGTAATCCACACACAATCTCATACTACCTTCTTTCTTCTTAACTTATAACACCGGAGCTACACTTGTCTCAACAACACACTACACCACTCATCTAAATGATTGGTAAACACATGGTTTAACTCCACCAATTCATCCCAACACTAACATCATCTTGTTCCGACTAAAGACAACCTGTGCCCATCCTTAGGAAATACGTCAGGATACTCCACACATCACTGGCCCATCTCTAGCCACAACATCGCCTTCCCCCTCACAAGGAAGTGAACTACGAGAACACCTGACCGTCTTCCCTCAAGGATCACACCATTCTCAAATAGTTGGGCAATTCAACACTGCACTCCCTCTGTAGCCATATGATATCCAATTCCTCAACAACTGGAATATCCAAGAGAAGCAGACACTTCTCCCCCACTTGTTTAATTCCCAACCTGCAAATGGAAAACAAAACAAGCACCCACAGTGTTTTCACATACATGTCGCATACTAGGGAACAACATAATTAGACAACCTGGCCAGACGGACCGACCTGCTCTGATACCACTATGTAACACCCTAAATCTCCCCGTGCTATTTAATTAAAATAATCAGAGTAAAACAATACGAAACAGAAATAAAGGATGCTACTTCCAACTTATCATTTGCTCATAAATAGACATGTAACATATAAATGACACTTTCGGAAATCCCACAACTTTAATCCAACAAAATAAACTTTATTACGCAGCGGAAAATTATTCATTTCAATCAACAAAATATAACGATTTCAATTAACTAACGAAACAAGCTTTCATATCAGAAAAATAACTAATAATTCTTCAATAAATAAAATCATATAAAAGCGTTCCCGACTCCCAATGTTACATATCAGAGCAGACGCCACTAAAGTGAAGCACCTCATCTTCACCGACCACGACTTCCAAACTACTCCTGATTATCTGCAGGATGCCGTATAAAGCATCACCAAACACATAAGGGGTGGGATTCTCAAATCAACAAAAGAAGAAGATGATATAAATATAAAAGCATAAATCACCAAGTCATTCACCCATATCACAACTACCAACAATAATCACACACCTCAACATAACCACAGATCATCAATCAAAGCATAATGCAACACAACTAACAAGAGTAATGCAATGAGACACCAACTAGACTCAATGCATATGGTACCAATTTTGATCCCTGTTTCATGATCACAATTCCCGTCGGAATGTCTATCTAGTCGTTCACACCCCACATGGGCACACGACAATCGTGATTGCTCACACCCAACATGGGCACACAATCACCTCAACAACAACAACAAAATCGATTCCATTAAAAGGAATCCGGATAGACGCTCACACCCCACATGGGCACACGTCATCCCTCAACTCATGCAATATGCTATGCACCTTCAACGACAACATGCAACAACGAAACAAATGCATAAACATAGCATATCATCAATACTCAACTCACTATTTCACAACAACACACATACACCTATACGAACATGCATCTTCATAACAATCCTCCAAAATACATCATCTAAAGAAATCATCAACGAAGCAAGAGGAAACCATGCGAAACAACAAGAAAACAGCAAAGAAACAACAAAAATCGCGCAAGCAGTATTGCTGCGCCTCTTTGCATCGCCCGACGGTGCACAGGCGTAGCCCTCCCTCAATTCCAACAAAATCCAGTAGCCTTCGATGCTGTGCCTCCTGATCACCGTCGGGCACCGCACTGCCCGGCGCTACAACTCCACCGCCCGGTGCTACAAACGTGTAACCGATTTTCTGCAATCCATTTTTCTGCTACACCAGACCCAATTTCCTCCCCAAAACAGTCCTTATAGTGCACGAAAATCACATCTAATCTCAGTAATATTTAGTAACAGTTACATGCATTATTTTATAGACAACATCATGAACAAATCTTAACATCCTAACTCATTAGAACCTATCCTTTTCTCATCAAACCCCATCAAAACCCCCAAACTATCTATCAACAAACATTCAACATTCACATGAATTCAACCTAACAATTTTCTACCCAAATACATACATCATCAACCCATTAAGAGATTAAAGAATTCCCACCCTTACCTTAGGTTTGATGAGCTTTCCCTTTCTCTAATGGAGTTCTCCTTTCTTCTTGCCCTAGCCTCTTTCTTCTTTTCTCTTCTCAATTCTACGTATGATCAAAAACTGATCCCCTTATTCTCCAATTCTCTTTTTAAAGTCCCTCAACTGTGATTTACCTCATTTACCCTTACTTATCCTTATACAATTACCATCTTATCCTTCCAACTTCTACACATCTAAAATTCTAGTTTATTTCATTTCATTATATTATTATTATTATTACTGCTCCCATCTAATTAATATAGTAGCAATAATTTCCAACAATAATATAATCCAACTTAACATCCATTTACATATTAACCGAACAAATGCGAAATAAAATAGTCTAATTAACTTTACTCTCCACACCACCAATCTCTACATTTTGGTCACACACCGTCACTTACCTGAAGGCTCATCTTTAAGGCTACTACCCCTTACTACGGGTACTTAAAATACAACGAAACATGTCAAATCACACCATCAACCACACCGACTCATAATTATTTTACAAATAATAATTAAAATAAAAATGGGGCGTTACAGAAGCTATCTAAAACTAACCTTGCACGTAAATGTTTTTCCTTAACAAATGCTAAGAGATTGGGGGTCCGGGTCAGGATAATGGGGAGTTGTCAATTACCTATCCTATATATGGTTATCCATAGATCGTTAGCAATTTCTATTGTTTGTAAATGGGAAACTTTCTCCTTTGGGAATATTTGAGAGAGAGAGTTTTTGTTGATTTTGGGTTTTTTCGATGTTTTTGGTAAGATACTAGACCTAAGGTTTTTGATTGGTGTGCTCGCTAAGATTTCACAATCTTATGCATACGTATTCCCGTTAAATAAAACAGGGAAATCAGAGCAATCGTAGTTCCTCCTATTCTATGGGAGGAAAAGATGTTTGGTGTCTTGTTCAAAGCCCAAGATTTCAGCTAAAGGAGTATTTGTGTCTTGTTCAAAGCCCAAGATTGAAGCTAAAGGAGTATTTGTGTCTTGTTCAAAGCCCAATATTGAAACTAAATGAGTATTTGTGTCTTGTTCAAAGCCCAAGATTAAAGCTAAAGGTTTGATGGAGGGAGAATTTGTCATCTCTAAGGGGAGATATCTCGTCTATTTATCACAATTGTTGGGTGACTGATTATAAAGGAGGATTACTTTAACTGGGATATAAGAATCCAGCAATGCCATAATTTCCTTTATGAGGGATTTGTCCTGAAGGATGAAACTTTAACTCACTGTTGAGCAACGCCATTTTTCCTTTCATGCTAAGAGAGGGACATTGGCTAGGATGTAAATAATACAGAGGCTTGTCACTTACAGCAATTAGATGAAAGAAGGTTTACCAGGATAAGAGATGGACTACAGCTTGGATTTTTGAATCAACAAGTGTGCCACTTATAACAGTTTCTGGGATTAAGGTTTGTTTGATTTTCTGTTTTGATGTGTGATGTACAGAGAAATGTCTTCCTACAGAGAGATTTTTTATTTCCTCTGAGGGGATGTTGGTTTTGTGTGCCTTGATCAAAGCCCAAGGTTGAAGCTAAAAGGTTGACTCTATTTAGGGAGATTTATATCTGTCTTGTACAAAGCCCAAGATTGAGGCTGAAAAAAGACTGACTCTTTTAGGGAGATCATTATACAAAGCCTAAGAGGAGGTTTTACATTGACTTTTCTGAGGAAATATTTTGTCTGCCTTGTACAAAGTCCAAGATTGAGGCTAAAAGAAGAGACTGACTCTACTGGTGAGAGGTATTTATCTGTCTTGTACAAAGCCCAAAATTGAGGGTAAAAAGGATTGACTCCACTGGGGAAGTTTTATTGGTGTCTTGTACGAAGCCCAAGATTGAGGCTAAAGGGATATTGACTCTGCTTAGGCAGATCATTATACAAAGCCTAAGAGGAGTCTAGAAGGATTTGACTGACTCAGCTGAGGATATTTATAGGTGTCTTGCACAAAGCCCAAGATTGAGGCTAAAAGGGGGAAATCATTATGCAAAGCCTAAGAGGAGGCTGGTTGAAAAATTTCTTATATAAAGCCTAAGAGGAGGCTATCTTCTACTGAAGATTATTGAGATCCAGAGGCAGGTCCAAACTGGGGAATCAACTCTTACTGAGGATTTAGAAGAGTTGAAATATCAGAGACCATGAGGTTCTGATGGAAGGTTTATTGATTGTAATTTGACCCTAGCTGGGGAAATTTAAAGTGAGAATTTAATGATTGAGTTTTAAAACCTATGAAGGTCTTAACTCTGTTGGAAATTGATCAGGGTTTTTCCTGAGTTTTAAGGAAACTTGAGGGTTTCTGGAGATCCAAAAGGAGGTGAGACTGTCCAAGTCTACTGGTATGAAAAGGTTTATCTTTGTATGATGCCCAAGAGGAGGCTGGTGTTTTAAGGGATGAGAATCAACCCTAAATTAGTTTGATGTTTTGACTCTTTGGAGGACTGCTCTAACAAAGGATGACTAGGTTTTGTCCTATACCTGTAAGAGGTCTTTGGGTCCTTGTACTAAGCCCAAGAGGAGGCATGAGAACTTCTAAGAAGCCTGAGGGTCCTTGTACAAAGCCCAAGAGGAGGTTAGGGATGCTTTTAGGAAGCCTGTGGGTCCAAACCTAAGAAAAGTTCAAGAAAGGTTTCACAGGGAATTAATCCTTTCTTTAGTGAACAGTTCTAGGGTTTGAAGAAATTCAAGAGAGGTTTCACCGGGAATTAATCCCCTATAGGGGAAATGAATTTCTTAAACAAATTTCTAGTAGTGACAATCTTGAGAAAAGTTTCACCGGGAATAATGCCTTTCTCTGTTCCATATTATATAAGCCCAATAGGAGGAAAAACTGTATCTGGAAATTCCTACGGGGAACTAGTTTTGACAGTGTTGAAATAGTGACCACTGGTTTGATCTAATCTTAGACCTAATTGCCGGGGAAAACTCTAAGCAGATAATATACAGGTATATATATACAGATGAAATATATACAAGTATGTAAAAGAAAGCCGGTAGAACTTACAGGTGAGCAAGTTTCCAGTACTATAGCTGTATGGTTAGTTATTCAAGAAATTAAAGAAAGTTTTGATAACAACTATGAATTTGAACCTAAATCAAAAGGGGAAGTTGTTTTCAAAAGAAGATTGGGGCTTATACTCAAGGAGAGGCCCAAAAATAACAATGATCGCACCGTTGTTTTTGAAAATCGTATCGGGACTTATACAATGACTGAGGCCCATAATATTGTATTTACAAAAGAGGTTGGGTCTTACACTCTATTAGAGGCCCAAAGTTTATTTTTGTACAAGAGATGGGGCTTACAACTCAAGGAGAGGCCCAGGTTAAAATTGTTTGAAAACGGCGATCGCGCTGAGATTTTTAAAATCGTATCGGGACTTATACAATGACTGAGGCCCAAAAAGGTTTTATATTTACAAGGGATGGGTCTTACGCTCTATTAGAGGCCCAAAATTGTTTGAAAAAAGAGAAGAAAAATGGGACTTACAACACAAGGGAAGGCCCAGGTTAAAATGTTTTGAAAACGGCGATCGCGTCGAGATTTCTTAACGTACTGGGACTTATACAATGACTGAGGCTCAAATTATTTATTTTTTGTACAAAGAGGGGTTGGGTCTTACAATCTATTAGAGGCCCGAGAGTTTTAAAAAAAAAAAAGATTTGTGAGGGTGAAAATAATCAAAACCCTAATTTGATAAAAAAAATGTATTTTAATTTGAATAAAAAATATATTTTAAATGATCAAAATTATCAAACATGTATGAAAAACAAGTTGTGATCTTGGATAAATGTTTGAAAAATCATGTTTTGTCTATAGAATGATTTTAAAATCTTTTGAATTTGGAAAAATCAGAAAAAAGAAATATTTTCAAATGTTTAAAAACAAATAAAATAAATTATTTATGAAAATATTAAATATATAAAATAAATAATATTTTTGTGAAACTTTTGTAGAATAAAATGTTTTAACATTTTTATGAATTTTGAAAAAAATAATTAATTCAAAAACATAAAAATTCAGAGAGAAATTAATTTTTTAAATCATTTAAAAAAATAATATGAAAAAAAAAAGAATGAAATTGGACAAGTGATAAAAAATTGGTCATGGGTGGGGACTGAACCCACGACCTCTCGCCCTCCAACTCACAAAATACGCCATTGCCAACTGAGCCAGTGTGTGCTGGTGATAAAGATACCAAACCAACACATAATATATGAAACCAGTGTGGCAAATTTAAATTTCGCGCCAGACTTCATCTTCTTCCTCGAGCCAACTTCTGATTTGCAAAACTTATGCTATCTCTCTCAATACGCAACCATTTGACATGATTCAAACAGCAAAGTTGTGTGTTTTTGAACAAGGAATTGAATGGTTCTTTTTAATTTCATTTATTTTAAGTGTATCACAAGATATCATGTTGTAATCAGATGAACCCTAAAATATGCAAGAACTAAATAAAATCCTATACGCATAAGATAAACAACAATTGATTGAGGGAAAATGACCTATGAGCATCCAGAAACATAATGGTAACTTGAAAACATGTTTATGATGCATGCATTAATGAGTTTGGAAGTTCAAGGCTTACCTCTTGCAGCTGGTGATCGAATTCTATGTTGGAGGTGTTACAGATGTGTTGTAAGGAGCTGGACAACTTCACTATACCCTATGGAGTGTGTTGAGATGTTTAGCCTTGATTGGAGATGCTTGGATCATCTTCTGGTACCTCAGTTGTAACCTTGTTAAGAACTTGAGTAACTGACTGGTGATTTTGTGATTCAAGTGTTTCAGATGTGTTTCAGGGCCATGGATCACTCATATATGATGTATATGAGGTGTTGGCATGATTGGTTTGGTTTGAATCACTTCCAATTTCAAAACCCGATAGTGACTTGAAGTAGAAATCAAATTTGGAGTGAAAGAAAGATTTTGAGTAAAGCAACAGTTTGGATGCTTTGGTGTACTCAAACTGATCAGAATTGAGGTCTATTTATAGTGCAACAAGTTTGTTTTGGCATCAATAGTGAATTGAGGCTTGGACAGTCCCTTGGCCAATGGTTGCATAAAGGAATTCTAGTCTTCCATTATCATTGACTTGAGATTAGAGCAAAAGCCTATGGTCTTCTGTTGCAGGGATAAGGCTTGACTCATTTAGTTGGGTTTGCTTCAGTCCATGTCTCCTTGATGTATTCATTGAATGCTTGATGCCAAATTTGCATTTCAAGGTTCCTTTCATGATGATTTTGCACATGGAAGGCTAGTTTTTTGGCATTTTGTGTTATGGATCAGATTCCTCAGTCATTTGTGTTGTAATTGGACAGAAATTGAATGATCAAAGTGCCCAAAATTAGTCAAAGGAATCGTGGGATGCAAGTTTGTACCAAATGCTGTAAAAAATTAGTTTGTGTTTAGGCAACTTGTGAGATCCATAACTCCTAGCTCAAATGGAGTTTGATTGAGTTCTTGGGCATTTTGGAAAGCTTGCATGACATACTTCAACTTTTATGTTCACAAATGGACCTGGTTTAGCTTAGATCAAGGTGAAAAATGGCCTCACATTTTGGATTTTGGACTGTTTTAACTTAGGCAGATTTTCACTAAGTGTTGGAAAAAGTGGCCATTTCCCATTTTTTGTGATTTTGATCAATCCATAACTCAAAATCCATGAGGATTTAGAATTTCTTGTAGTTGACATATTTGAAGTATGTCATGTGTACTTCCATTTGAGCTTTGAATGGGAGAAAAAGGCCTTGTGGCTTAGGAGTTATGACCTTGTAAAGTTGGTACAAAATCACTTTTATTTCATAACTTAGAAAAATTTTGGTGTCTCATGGTTGCCCCTTTTGCAAGAAACCTCACTTTCCTTGATTTTTCTTAATAAAGGATGATCAAAATCATACATTAACTTTGATTTTGACTTAGGGGAACCATATTTGTGAAAAATTCCAAAAAAGTCAAACTTGATTTTGGGCACAGTTGACTTTTTGTCAGATGAATCCAAACTGTGTGATTCTTTGTGCAATCAAGTTCTTGACCTGATTCAAACCTAATGGATGGATTCCATAGGTGTTTTAGGGTGTCTTGAATCATGTCCCAAGGTTTGGGAGCATGTCTTGGTCAAAAGTCAAAGGTACAGTTGACTTTTTCTTCAAAACCCTATTTGTGGTTCAGATGAAAATGAAACTTGTGAAACAAGCTTCTTGGATCAATCCAATGTTGTAAATGGATCAATGTGGTGTGTTTGAGGTTCTCAAATCATGTCTTAAGGTTTTAGCTCATGCTTTGCTCCAAAAGTCAACTTAGGGGTGAATTAGGTCAAGAAACCCTAATTCCTGATTTTTTATGAATGCATCCCCTGAGGCTAATTTGACTTGATGATTGGGTCCATGAGGTCCCTTATAGTATCTTGCTTTATGCTTTGAAGCATTGGCTCATGTCCCGAAGCAAATTTCCATCTGGAGGCTTTGGTCGACCAAAACCTTAATTTGGTGACACTGGCGATCTCGAGGCTTGATCCACTTGGAATGTTGCAACCTTGTGATTGATTATTGATGTGGGGGTCCTCTTGATCCTTTATGGGTGTTTGAGAGGTTAGATAAGTTGAAGATCATGTCATTTCTTGATTGATCCTTTGTCTAAGTGCTCTGAGAGGGCTCAAAACCCTAATTCTTGACTTGTGGTGAATGCTCAACCATCTTTGAGGAGATTGATGAGGCATGAAGGTACATCCATATTGTGGTGATGATTTGCACAATGATGGGAAATATTTGTGGTCAAAATTTAGGGTATGACACACAAGTAATTCCGATGGATGATGTAGAAGTAAGGGATAACCTTAAGGTTGAGGCTTTACCAATACGGATTGAAGACCGTGAGGTGATGCAACTGAGAGGTAAAGAGATCACCTTGGGAAGGTAGTGTGGGGAGGCGCTGCCGGTGGAAATATGAATTGGGAATTAGAGAGCAGAATGCGAGAGTCGTATCCGGAGTTATTCGTATAAGGTAAATTTTTGAGGACGCAAATATTCTAAGTGGGGAAGAGTTATAACGCCCCGATTTATTTTAATTATTCTCATAATTTAAAGTTTATGATGTTGTGTGTATGTATGTGCTTATGTGTGTTGGATTATGTTTGGATTGCCCTTAATATGGGGTAGTGACCTTATAATTATAGGGAATAAGGTATTGGGGGTGTGTGACCAATTGTGTAGAGATGGGTGGTGTGGTTAGTAATTAATTATTAATATTAGTTAGTAATTATTTATTGGGATAATGTTATATGGATATTATTTGAAATTAAATAATTATTATTATTGACATTATTTGTTACTATTTATTTGGGAGAATAATAATAATAGAAATAATAATAATAATAATAATAATAATATAATAAGGGGAGCATAATAGTTATTTATTTGACATTATTTGTTACTATTTATTTGGCATAATAATATAATAATATAATAACTATTTATTTGGAATTATTTATTACTATTTATTTGGGAGAATAATAGTTATTTGTTAACTCGGTGGGAGCATCCAAATGGAAGTCCAAAATCCAATGGTTCTCATGCTTGGAAATGAAGTCACATGGTGGTCTTGATTGAAAATAATGCATTGTAGCAAATGCAAGTGGTTTCTTGAAGTGTCTTGAAGTATCTAGAACATTCCACATGATGTTAGAACCAAGTAAACCCCAAAGAAGTAGAGGAAAAGTTGTTGTCATCAAAATGCAGCAAAAATCTGCCAAAATACAAGGGTTAATCGATTAACCATTTTGGCCTAGTAAATGGTTAATCGATTAACACAGACAAAACTTGCCCAATTTGCTTGAAAAAAGGTGTTATGGCCATGGCTTCGATCTTTGACTCTTTGCTTTGATAAACAGATATGGAAACCCTTGTATTTTACTTGTATTGATGTTGTGATGACTTTGTGAGGATATGATTAGTCAGACTTTGAAACCTTCTGAAATTCTGAATATTCCTGCAACAAAAACCACAGAGAAAAATGCTAATGCGTATGCCTACAATGCGAATGCACATGCTTATGTAAAAGGCATAGAGAAAATGTCAAATTTCGGGTTACGACAAACACCAAATCCCTTTTTCTCATCCATAATTCCACGAACTACGGAGCTTTGATTTTCTCATTGCACTTTGAGGATACATAGGCACAAGACTGCGAGATATTGGCGAGCAATCTTCCTCTATTTCTTCCCTAGTTCTCTGAGCTACGGAGCTCTGATTTCCTTGTTACACTATGAGGATACCTAGGCACGAAGGCCCTAATCCTCCGCAAACACTTTAATTATAAACTCCTTTTTTCCCCTTTCGCAAGTAACTTTTAGATAGTAACATCCATCCGAGCAAAGAACAAGAAAAATAGTTTCTGTCGAGTATGACGAATGTGAGGGATGCTAATACCTTCCCATCGCATAACCGACTCCCTTACCCATTTCTCTTTCCCTGGGTTTTATCGATATTTTCACTTTCCTTTTGGAATAAATAAAGTTTGGTGGCGACTCTGTTGTACCATCGTGCGTGCGGTGCGCTTGGGTATATTTCTGTTAGCTTCAATAATAAGATTGGAAATCCAGGTGATCACATCGAGCTTGTAGCTGACTAACTGCACTACTATCATGCCGACGAATATGTGAAGTGAAATATCTTTGCAATAACCCTAACCAAATTAGTTTTAGCCTAGTAATAGTCCCTTCAAGACAGGAGCATAGAATCTTGGGTTGGCCTATGTGAGGCTTTCACTGCCCATTTCACCTTTTGGAGGAGGCATCCAACCACCATGGTCGTGCTTAGTGGAGTCATCCATGGTAAGAAGGAAACCTTACGTGGGTATATTAATTGTTTCACCAAGGTGGCAGTAGCTGTTGGAGGATCAAATGAAAGCCTGGTGTAGGATTTTTTAGAAAGGCCTCAGACTTGACTGCACATTGTGGGAAAAGTTAGGGCACAATGAGGCTCACAATTCAAAGAATTTGTTGAGTATGGTGTAACCTTACATCAACTATGAAGAAAAACTTCTATTCGGTGGAAGTAGTCAAGTATCAAGGAATGCAGAACTTAACCGACCAATAGAGAAAGACTTTGGACGGTCTAAAGAAGAAAGTGAACGTATACCCCACCTTAAGTTTGACGAATATACTCCCTGGAACACTTCACAGGAGATGATCTTGAAGGAGTGTGCTAACATGGGGTTTAAGGAGGTTTGGATAAGGAACTTATTTTTGGTCAAGGATTCTGCACGGACTGATAAGTCTAAATACTTATGTTTCCACAATGGTAATAACCACAACACCAACGATTGCATCTAGCTGAAGTATATATTGAAAGGCTAATCAAGAAAGGGCTTTGTCCTAGTATACCAAGGATGGCAAGAGGGGACAAAAACACTCTCCCAAGAGGAAATAATCCCCAAAGAAAGTAGTTGATGCCGCGGTCGGGGGAGAAAGAAAAAAGCTAAGCAATGGAGTAGGCGAAGGGCACGAAGGAAGTACCAGTACATCACTTCCATCATAGAAGGTGCCTCAATGGTAAACAAGTTGCCCATGAGTACGACAAAGAGGAAGATCTCTAAAGTGATGTTGGTCAGCAAGAAAAAGGGAAACACCTTTACCAAAAGCCCAAAGAGACATATCCTCAGATTTAGAGATAACGATAAGGTTGGGAGGGATCCCTAATAAGATCTTTCCTTTGTTCATAACAGTCATGATCCCCAACTTCGATGTTTCTACGATACTTATTAACGATGGTAGATCCTACAACATTATGTTCTCATATCTCTTTGAGAAGATTGGGTTAAAGAAGGAAAATTTTTGGTCTTATGAAAGGTTCAATTGACAAGCCTTCAACAACACCGTATCTTGCTTGTGGAGGTACATAGGGTTTATAGTTACCTTGGGGGATGAGAGATACCAGAACCATTAATTTCTAATTCCTAATCATTCCTTAGAGGAGAATCTACAATTGCATCCTAGGTCGACTCTTTGTGTAACGACCCAATTTATTTTAATTATTCTCGTAATTTAAAGTTTATGATGTTGTGTGTATGTATGTGTTTATGTGTGTTGAGTTATGTTTGGATTGCCTTTAATATGGGGTAGTGACCTTAGAATTATAGAGAATAAGGTATTGGGGCTGTGTGACCAATTGTGTAGAGATGGGTGGTGTCGTTAGTAATTAATTATTAATATTAGTTAGTAATTATTTATTGGAATAATGTTATATGGATATTATTTGAAATTAAATTATTATTATTATTATTGGCATTATTTGTTACTATTTATTTGGGAGAATAATAATAATAGAAATAATAATAATAATATAATAAGGGAAGAGAATTAGGGAAAAAGAGTCAGTACGTGTTTTGGGTGGAGAAAAGAGAAAAAGGAGAGCTAGGGAAAAAAGGGAAGAATCACCATTATTGGAGTTGAGGAAGCTTTGTCACAAGAACTCTAAGGTAAGGGTGGGGTTTTAACTATCTAAGGGTTGCCATGATGATTGGTGGGTAGTTTCTAACATGTAGGGTTTTGAATTTTCTTTTCTTTGTTCATGAATGTGATGGTTTTGATGAGTGATTGATTTTTGATAATTCAATGGATAGTATGTTGTTGTGTTGATTTCTGTTGAAAATTGTGCCTTGTGTGATTGTTGTTGTTGAATTCGTTGGATTGAGAGGTGTATGTTGTAAATGTGGAGTGTTGTACGTGTAATTCGCGTGTCAGAGTCGGAACAATGTTATGAGTGATTTTGAAAAGGAAAACTTGAGTTTTTAAACTTTTGAAAAGTGTATTTTTGCTTTGAAAAGTGTTTTGGACGAATTCTAAGAAAAGCTGGCATTGAAACGACTTAAAAACAAGTTCTGGTGTAAAAATATAGCAGAAAAGTGCTTTTGTAGCAGGTGTAATCGATTACCCTAATTGTGGTAATCGGTTACCACTGAAAATGTGAAAATTTGTATTTTTGGGGGGTGTAATCGATTACCGGTTTGTGGTAATCGATTACACTGTGGCTGATTTTTGGAAAACTTTGAAAATTCATATCTTTTGATCCGTAGGTCTGTTTCAGTCGTCGTTTGAATCGTTAGAAAGCTGGTTTCGTGTACTTTCTGTTAAAATTATTTTCAATGCTAGAATTCCAACTATTCGATGCGTTAATTGTGTTTCTGTGTATGTTGTTATGTGTTGAACGTTGAGATGTTGAGTTCGGTTGTGCGAATGTGTGTTGTAGCTGTAGATTGCAATTGTTGCATGTTTTGGCAGGTATATGTTGCATGTTGGATAGTCTTGGTGTGATGTATTGGCTGTATGATAGTCATATGCATTGGTCGTCATTGTATGTTGTTGTCGAATGCATATCATTTTGCATAAGTTGTGTGCCCATGTGGGGTGTGAGTGCCTTATCTGGATTCCTTGAAATGGAATCGTGTTGTTATTGTTGTTGAGGTAATCGTGTGCCCATATGGGGTGTGAGAGATTACGGGTGTTCATGTGCCCATGTGGGGTGTGAGCGATCACGAATGCGTGTGTCCATGTGGGGTGTGAGCGACTTATATGGAAATTTCTACGGGAATTATGATCATGAAAAGGGGATCGAATTGGTACCATATGCATTGAGTCAGGTTGTTGAGTCTCATTGCATTGCATAATTGTTGCATCTGTTGTTGCGTGAATGTTGTATTGTATGTTGGATGTTGTTGTGGTATGTTGTGGAACGGGTGATATGCATGATTTAGTTTGCTGCCTACTTTTTATCAAGCTTTCCTTTATCTAGTTATAATATCTCACCCCTTATGTTTGAATGTTGCCTCCACGCAGGTAATGTGCAAATAATCAAGGATAGTGCGGAGTTGCGGTTAGTGAAGACGAAGTCCTTCACTTTATGTTTTGAGTTAGCATCTGCTCTGATATGTAACACTAGAAATTATGGAACGCTTTATGTTTTATTTATGTTACAGTTATTATATTTTGTTTTAATTGATGATGAATATATGGTTTTTACATGCGAAGTTTTGATTATGATTCGCATAAGTTTTCCGTTGCTTATTAAGAAGAATTTTTAATAATGATTTCGTAGTACCGTTTATAACAATAAGTATGTGTTACATGTTATTTGCTTGAGCAGGTGTATGTTGGAAGTAACATCCTAAGTGCTGTATTTTTTTTGAATTTTTACTCTGATAATTGTATTATTTTACACGGGGATTTAGGGTGTTACACTTTGTAACAACACTAGACGCAACAACTTCTCCGATGCACCTCAAGCTAAAGTACCACAATATGTGTAGCGCGGTTTTTGTGGTTTCGAATCACTATCGCTTTGGTGCTACAGTTCGATTCATTTTTTATCCTATTGAGCTGATTAAGGAAGGGAAATAGATGTCTCCAATTAACCCTGCTTGCAAACTGAGTTTAAACAGTCAAAACTGTTGGTTTACAAATGCTATCAAAAAATGGGGTCTCTCTCTGGGTTATTTGTTTAAGAACGCAAGTGTCGGGATCGTTTATGGGACTTTTGGTTAGGATACTGCACTAGATTGATGGATGTATGGGGTACCGGATTTAGAGTAATTGATTAGTATGCTCGCTAAGATTCTGCAATCTTATACCTACGTATTCCCGTTTAACGACACAGGGAAATCAGAGCGATCGTAGTTCCTCCTATTCTATGGGAGGAAAGAGATGTTTTGGGTGTCTTGTTCAAAGCCCAAGATTGAAGCTAAAAGGTGATTTATATCTTGTTCAAAACCCAAGATGTGAACTAAAGGGGTCCTGACTGAGAGGGAATTGGTCATCTCTAAAGAGGAGTCGTTGATGTTTGTATGCTGTGAGCAAAGCATGATTTGACGCTAAAAGGTTGATTGACTCAACCGGGAACTTCCTTATACAAAGCCTAAGAGGAGGCTGAAAGTTTGACTCTTCCGGGGAAAAATGTTCTTTCTGTCTTGTACAAAGCCCAAGATTGAGGGTGAAAGGGTTCACTCAACAAGAGAGTGTTTTTGTGTCTCGTACGAAGCCCAAGACGGAAGCTAAAGAAGGGGTTTGACTCAGCAAGAGAGTTTTATCTGTCTTGTACGAAGCCCAAGACGGAGGCTAAAAGGGTGATTGACTCAACAAGAGAGTCTTTTATACTCAATGAGAGAGTGTTTTTATATGTGTATTGTACAAAGCCCAAGACGGAAGCTACAAGGGGATTGACTCAACAAGAGAGTCTTTTATACTCAACAAGAGAGTTTTTTATATGTGTCTTGTATAAAGCCCAAGACGGAGGCTAAAAGGTGACTCAACAAGAGAATCTTTTATACTCAACAAGAGAGTTTTTTGCTGTCTCGTACGAAGCCCAAGATTGAGGCTAAAGGGGAGGTTGACTCAACAAGAGAGTCTGAAAAGGTTAGCTCCGTTTGAGGAGAATCATTGTACAAAGCCAAAGAGAAGGCTATCTTACTGCTGGGGATCATAGAAATCCTTATGCAGGTCCAAGTAGAGCGCTCTCTTGAGAGAGGCGGGGTTTCTTCCTATATTTAGAAGGGAACTTGAGAATGTCTTCGAGACTTAAGGGGATTAGACTATCCGGGTCTAGAGTTTATCTTCTGTACTATGCCCAAGAGAAAGTACGTTTACGGGAGAAAGATCTAGACTCCTTTGAAATATTGCTCTATTAAGATGACTAATTTCTGTTCTTATACCTTTAAGAGGTCGTCGGAATAATTTGTACAAAGCCCAAGAGAAGGCGGGAAAAACTTTTAAGAAGTCGAAGGGACAATTTGTACGAAGCCCAAGAGGAGGCTATCTTCGCTGAGGAAGAATCATTATACGAAGCCTAAGAGGAGGCTGTGAAAACTTCTAAGAAGCCGAAGGGTCCTTGTACAACGCCCAAGAGGAGGCGGGGATGCTTTTAAGAAGCCCGTGGGTCCCAAGCCGGGAAAGTTCAAGAAATGCTATTCACAGAGAATAGATCATTTAGTGAGAGTTCCGGGTTTGAGGAATTCAAGAGATGCCATTCACTGAGAATATATCAACTCTGGGGAGTAGAATTCCTTTGAAAATTTCTAGGGTTACAGTCTGAGAAAAGGTTAACTGAGAATACTGCCTTTCTCTTTGTTCCATATTGTTTAACCCCAAGAGGAGGGAAGACTGTATCTGGAATCCTACGGGGGAACTAGTTTTGTTTGTATTTCAGAGTGACCAACGAGGCTTTACCTAGTGCTAGACGTATTTGTCGGGGAAACTCTAAATAGCAATACTAGTATTACACAGTGGATATATAACAAGTATATAAAAGGATGTGAAAGAAGACTTACAGCGAAACAGCCCCACAATACAGTTATATACATATGAAAGCGGTTAAATAAAGCATGTAAACACTTACTCGGTTGTAGAGCTTCCATGCTGCTTTGTTAGTTGTTCAACAAATAAAAATTAAAAACAACAGTATATTTCAAAATCAAAGGAGAAAGTAATTTGAAAAGAAATTGGGGCTTACAGCTCAAGGAGAGGCCCAAATTTTAACAGTGATTGCGCTGTCGTTTTGAATTTGTACAGGGACTTATACAAGTGACTGAGGTCCAAGAATGGTTTTCTGTATAAAGGGATGGGTATTACACTCTATTAGAGGCCCAAAAGTGTTTGAAAATGAATAAAGATGGGTCTTATAGCTCAAGGAGAAGCCCATGTATTTTTGTTAAAAAGGCAACGACCGTGCCGAACGTTTTGACGGTATCGGGACTTATACAATACACTGAGGCCCAAGAAAGGTTTATTCACAGAGGGGTGGGACTTACACTCTCTCAAGAGGCCCAAATAGTTTTGAAAAAAAGTGTGTTAGGGAGAAAATCAACAAAACCATAATTTCATCATTTTTTAAAGTAATTATTCAAAGAAAATTAATTAAAATGATAAAAATACCAAATAAGTTCTAATAAACAACTTATGATTTTTGGTTAAGGTTCGAAAAATGATGTCTTAATCACAAGATGAATTAAAGCTCATTTGGTTTTGATTTTTCAAGGTGAATATTCATTTTAAAATGTTTTAAAAAATAATAAAAATGAATTTATTCACAAAAATATCAACTATATTAAATAATTAATATAAGTCTAATCTTTTTGTGGAATAAAATATTTTAACATTTTTGTGATTTTTTACCAAAAGAACCAATCAAAAATAATTAAAATCGAGTGAGTTATTAATTTTTCAAATCATTAAAAATAATATGAAAAAATAACAAAAAATAGGAAAAAGTGGTAAAAAAGAGGATCTGGGGCGAGGGGGATTTGAACCCCATACCTCTTGTGTGCAGCGCGCGCCCTCTACCACTGGGGTGGTGATACATCCGTGTATTGAAACACAACCACAAATATACAAGGCTTGCCTTGTTTTTGGCCTGGCCCAAGGCTAGGCAAGGCAAGATTTTGGTTAGAAACGTGAAGGCCATAACTTTCTCATTTCTCCATGAATTGGGACAAAATTTATATGCATCTGGCCTAGAATTTCACAAGGAATCCAATGGTGGTGGTGGTTTTTTCAGATCATGCTCCTATTGAAAAACCCGATAGTGGTTTTGAAATAGGCCATGATTTGCATTTTCTGTGCTACCTCTTGGTACAAGTATGGATTACATGATAAATTGGTGCAAACACAACACATATAACATGTATAAGAGATGCATGATCAGTGGACTTCAAAGCAAGGCATATTTTAGAGAGTTCAAGTTGTGATGCTTACCTCTCTTTGAAGTTTTTGTGCAATCTGCCAAGTACTTTGTTCCAAAAATGATTTGATGCTTTGGACACCCTCAAATGATCTCTTAGAAGCTTTTAGGATAGTTGGAACCAGCTAGAAACCTCTGGAGTAAGTTTGAGCTCTTTCTTGCAAAAGGGGCAAAAGTGGCCAAAATACCAACTCTCTTAAATGGCGTTCCAGATGTGGGGAACCACTTGGGACAGTTCAAGGGTGATATTTGGAGTGTGTTTGAGGCATTATCTGGTTTGGAAAGTGACTGGATCAATACATGGCTTGAAAAATGCAAAACAGCCCCATTTTGAGGTTTTGAGAGGTGACTCTGTGATTTTGGTATTACATGTCACTTGTGTAAGTTTGGACAACTTAGATATGACATATTGGATATGTTTAGGTCATGAGCTATGATGGAAATGCTCCCTAACTCAAAAACTCAGAGTTACCTTGATAAAGAAGGTATTTTTGCCTAGAGAAAGTGATTTTGAGGAAAGCATCTGTTTGATGGCTTTGGTGTACTCAAACTGAACAAAAATGAGCTCTATTTATAGTAGAGCAAGTTTGTTTTGGCTGCAATAGTGAATGCCAACTGCAGCAGAGGTTTGGCCAATGTTGATCAATGAGAATCCAAGTCTCCTATAGCCATTGACTAGAGGTTAGAGCACAGGCCTTTGGTTCCCTAGTTGTTGGATAAGTCTTGACTAAATTCAGTTGGAAGAGGCTCAGTTCATGCCACATTGGTGCATCCATTGAATGCTCCAAAACAAAATTGGAGTCTTGTCCCTCTTTTAGGCATTTCTAGGTTTGGCATGCTACTTTTGGTTCCAAATACTTGGGAGGCTGATAGATCAGTGTTTGTCCTTTCTTGGTCCCCCCTTGAGGTGTTTAGATAGATAGATTCGCTTGCTCTTTGTAAAATTGGAGCAAATCGAGTAAAATGCCCTAATATGCCTTGTTATGACAGTTGCAGCAAGGCATATTGTCACTGTCATAACTTCTTGCTCAGACTGAGTTTGGTGAAGTTGTTGGTCATTTTGGAAAGCCCTCATATGATACAATATATGTGTGATCATAGTTTGTTTTGATACTTTTTGGATCCAAGTGAAAAATACCCTTACTTTTTGGAAAAAGTGAAACAGATTCGAACTTAGTGAAAATTTGACTAAGTGTTGGAAAAAGTGACATTTCATGTTTTCAGCCATTTTGATCCATCCATAACTCAAAATCCATGATGAATTGGAATGAGGTGTAGTTGACACTTTTAAAGTATGACATGAGAGCTACAAATCCATCTTTGGATCAACCCAAATGGTTGCTTGGATCTCAAGTTATGATCCTTGGAAGTTGGTACCCTAGCCACTATGTTCCATAACTTAGAAAATTTCTAAGTTTTTATGGTTACCCCTTTTACAAGTTATCCCACTTTTCTTATTTTTCTTGATGAATGATGATTCAAATCACACATTAACATCATTTTAGGGTCAAAGAACCATAATTGTGAAAAATCTCAAAAAGTCAAAGTTGATGGCATATACTTCTTGAGACACCGGGTGAAGGAAACCTCCACTGTGGAAGAAATCCTGAATGGGATGAAAACTTTCACCGTTAGTAGCAGTCTGGGTACATGTTGAAGAAAAACCAAGACCTTTCTTTTTCTTATTGTCAGTAGGGATGACAAGCTGTCCTTATCCCTTTGCATTGTTACTTTTGATTACCTCGAGAGCATCTCTGTACGAGGAAATCGACGTTCCCTTTTCTGATTGATCGTCATTGCTCATCGAAAGTGCTTGGAACTAGGTTCCAACAACCTCCTCTGGTTCTACACAAGTGGATAGTGAAAGGCTGCTCACGATCAACCGTTTTGTCTGATTTATTTAATCGAGTCGATTTAATTATTTTCATTTTTATATTATTTTATTCTTGACTTTTATTTGACAATATATTATTTTTCATCGTTATTATGTTTTATCGCGTTTTGAGAGCGTTTGCGAGATATTTGAGCTGAGGGGTAAAATGGTCATTTTGAGGGATTAAATATTTTTATAAATAGAGATTTGAGAGAAAAAGAGAGAAAAGAAAGGGAAAGGAAAGAAAGAGAGAAAGAAGGAAAAGGAGAGGAAAGAAATGGAGAAGAGGAAAAGAGGTGGAAATCGACATAGCTCTGTTTCAAGCACGATTAATCGGGTAAGGGTGAGAAGTTTCGATTATATCATGCTTGTATATGAATATGTATGTATTTGTTTGAATGTTTGGTTGAAAATATATGTTTTCCATTTGGTTGAAATTGTGAACAATTGATAGAAATCGATGTTTTAACGGTTAGAATGCGGAATAGTTCGCGTAGAATAGTCGGGAAATGATAGGATTTAGTCGGGAATAGTCGTTGGTATGATCGGGGGATTTAAGGATGAGTTTGGGGGGGTGTTTGCATCATAAAATTCTGGTTTTTCTGCTGTTTCGCAATGGTTAACCGGTTAACCAAATGCATTAACCGATTAACACTGTAACATTTTGTGAAAAAACTTTAAAAATTCATAACTTTTGAACCGTAAGTCGGTTTTGGTCCCCGTTCGAAGCGTTTGAAAGCTAGTAAAATATTATTTCTATTAAAAATGGGTTGGAGGATAGTATATGATTTATTTAAGTCGTGGTTTTGTAAAAGTGTTGGGTTGTCGGGTTTTTACCGCGTTAAATGCGTGCGGTCGGTGTTTTACAGTGTGTTGTGCTATTGTTATATAACGTGGAGCTTTTATGTGGTTTATATGATATTGAAGCATGTGATAAATTGTTGTAATTTTTGTGGCCTTATGGTAAAATACTTTGTTGATTTGAATACAAATGTATGGTATTAATGTATGTTGTTGTGGGTAGCCATCGTGGCGTGAATCCTAGTGTTGTGAGTATCATTGTATGATTGTAGGATTGTTGTGGTTAATGGTGAGTAATTATTGATGTGAATTGATATGAGTGTATATGCTAAAATGCTAATTGTTGTGGTTTGTGGATTATGATGAAATGTATTGCTTATGTGAAATTCAATGTGTGTTATTTGGTGGCCTTATGGCAAGTAAAGGCATTGTTTGAATTGATTTCCAATGCATGAATAATGAGGATAAGATAATTCATATTGTTGATTTATGAATATGCATTTGATTGTCATGAGTCATTTTTATGCCAAGCATCATGATATGCATCTTGTGATGTCGTGTGCCCTTGTGGGGTGTGAGCGACGAAACGATTCCAAAGGGAATCTGCTGTAACAGTCGTGTGCCTTATACAAAGAGGACCTAAAGCGACATTATAGACGATCGTGTGCCTTATACAAAGAGGACATAAAGCGATCGGATAGTGTGCCTTATACAAAGAGGACCTAAAGCGATCCATAAACGTCATGTGCCTTATACAAAGAGGACTTAAAGCGACGGGGAACATCGCTTACCCGACGGGGAGTTACACTAAGTAACAAGCGATGATTCCAATAATTCCTGAGTGAATTAATGATGATGAAAATGATGGATGGATTGGTACCGCATTGCATTGCATAGAGTCGTTGTGTCGGTCTCTGTGCATTTGCATAAATCATGAATGGATTGATTATGTGTGGGAAATTGTGAATGGATGCATTATGTGTGGGGAATTATGAATTGATTGATTATGTGTTGAGCTTGTGATAGCATTGGTGATTTGATGTGCATTTGTGATAAATGCATTGGTTATGGATGATATGTTTTATGTATAGACATATGCTATATTTTATGGGGATGTTATACCTTACAATGATTGTATTAATTATCTATGATATGCTATATATGAATATATGTGATGTGGTGGTGTGTTTCCATATGTCATGACTTTGGTATGCCTTATGTATGAATATGTGATTATGTTGGTATAATTGATATATGCTATGTGGTTGGATTATTAGAAATATGTTATGTATCTGTGGCATGCTATATGTATTAGTATGTGATGCTTGTGGTGAGAATAATTATGCATGTGAATTTATATGTGTTGCATATTATTACGTAATCTTGATTTAGTTGTTATTTCTCACCCTTCTGCTGTGGTTTGTTGCCCTATGAGGCAATTGCAGATTAGTATCTTGGAGGCTTTTGTGAAGATTAGTTCTCCATCCTTTTGTCGATATGTCTACACTGATACGTAACATGGGAGTCGGGGAACGCTTTTGTTATATATGTATACATTTGTTGGATCTATTTTGTATGACCTATGTATGAATATTTTGATGATTATAAAACACTTTATTTTGTAAGACGAGTCAGTTATGGATCTTTCCGCTTTATTCCATAATTGAACTTTCCCTTTGTTGGAAAAAGTTTCCCTTTTAGGTTTATTCCATTTTGTGTTATGTATCAAATTTATGAGCAGGGATTATGTTTTCTTTCTTTAAATGTGGCATCCTTGTTTCTGTTTGAGAATAAATTTTTATTTACTCTTATTTATTTATATGTTATTTATCCGTGATGGGAATTGGGGTGTTACATTAGTGGTATCAGAGCAGGTCGGTCCGTCCGGCCAAGTTGTTGAGTCAGTTGGTGTGACAGTTGAATACTGTCGATGTTGTTTGTTCCTTAGTATGTGATATGTGTGTGAAACACTGTCAGTGCTTTCTGGTTTTCTAATCCTTTGTCTTCAGGATTGAGAATGAGATAAGTGGGGGAGAAGCTTGTGCTTCTCCAAGTTGCTTCAGGTGTAGAGCATTGGCTCAGTGTGCCGTTGGTTGCAAGAGTGTAAGTGTTGATTGGATAGTGTTGTTCCCGAATTCCGAAGGGAATGCGGAGGTAAGGTTTATGTCAACTAAGGATTTGTGCCTTAGGTAGTTTTGTGCACAGGATGCAAGAAGTGCTATTATAGTTTGGTAAAGATGGTTTATGCCCCATCATGATTGTCGGCTGTCTATTGACAAATTGAAGAACTGATCACCCTTAATCTCTTGTTGATAGTAGACGGAATTATGTTGGATGGAATAGACGTGTCTTGCCAGCTTGGACGGTAGGAATGATGAGACCGTGGGATGTTCTATAATGGAAGTGATAGGTGGAAGGTTTCAATATTAATCATGTACTAATATGTAAATGGATGTATCAGTTACATGTTTGGTGGGTAAATCACAACGTTGTTGTATTGATGTTATGTTGGGTATTCTGGTTTTGTTGATGTTGTTGAGACGATGTTGTGTCGTGGGACTTTAGGTTCTTGTCTTTGTTGTTGCCTCGTTTCCATGGTGCTGGTTCGAGTGCGTGTGGTTAATCCCTGTGTGGGAGATTAGGGGAATGTTACCTGGGTGTTGGTAACATGGTTTTCTTTGAGTCGTGAGTTAGTCGTCAAGTGCATTGTATGGGCTTTGCATCTTGTCGTTGTAGTTGTCGTCGTTGTTGTAGCTGCTGTTAGCAAGGTGGTTTGTCAGTGTGTGTTATTCTTGGTTTTCCTTTTGTTGGCATGATAGTTTGTTAGTCAGATGCGAGAGTCGTATCCGGAGTTGTTCGTATCAGTTATATTTTCGAGGACGAAAATGTCTAAGTGGGGGAGAATTGTAACGCCCCGTTTTGTCCGATTTATTTAATCGAGTCAATTTAATTATTTTCATTTTTATATTATTTTATTCTTGACTTTTATTTGACAATATATTATTTTTCATCGTTATTATGTTTTATCGCGTTTTGAGAGCTTTGCGAGATATTTGAGCTGAGGGGTAAAATGGTCATTTTGAGGGATTAGATATTTTTATAAATAGAGATTTGAGAGAAAAAGAGAGAAAAGAAAGGGAAAGGAAAGAAAGAGAGAAAGAAGGAAAAGGAGAGGAAAGAAATGGGGAAGAGGAAAAGAGGTGGAAATCGACATAGCTCCGTTTCAAGCACGATTAATCGGGTAAGGGTGAGAAGTTTCGATTATATCATGCTTGTATATGAATATGTATGTATTTGTTTGAATGTTTGGTTGAAAAATATATGTTTTCCATTTGGTTGAAATTGTGAACAATTGATAGAAATCGATGTTTTAACGGTTAGAATGCAGAATAGTTCGCGTAGAATAGTCGGGAAATGATAGGATTTAGTCGGGAATACTCGTTGGTATGATCGGGGGGTTTAAGGATGAGTTTGGGGGGTTTTTGCATCATAAAATTCTGGTTTTTCTGCTGTTTTGCGATGGTTAACCGGTTAACCAAATGCGTTAACCGATTAACACTGTAACATTTTGTGAAAAAACTTCAAAAATTCATAACTTTTGAACCGTAAGTCGGTTTTAGTCCTCGTTTGAAGCGTTGGAAAGCTAGTAAAATATTATTTCTATTAAAAATGGGTTGGAGGACAGTAGATGATTTATTTAAGTCGTGGTTGTGTAAAAGTGTTGGGTTGTCGGTTTTTATCGCGTTAAATGCGGGCGGTCGGTGTTTTATAGTGTGTTGTGCTACTGTTATATGACGTGGAGCTTTTATGTGGTTTATATGATGTTGAAGCATGTGATAATTTGTTGTAATTGTTGTGGCCTTATGGCAAAATACTTTGTTGAATTGATATTATGTGGCCTTATGGCAAAATACTAAGTTTCCCTTTTAGGTTTATTCCATTTTGTGTTATGTATCAAATTTATGAGCAGGGATTATGTTTTCTTTCTTTAAATGTGGCATCCTTGTTTCTGTCTAAGAATAAATTTTTATTTACTCTGATTTATTTATATGTTATTTATCCGTGATGGGAATTGGGGTGTTACAATCAAGGCCTGCTCTCCACAGACCGTGACAAGTTGGTCATTCTTGACGAACTTCAGCTTCTGGTGAAGTTTCGAAGTGACTGCCCCAGCCTGGTGTATCCAAGGTCTTCCCAATAAACAACTGTATGTTGCTCGGATGTCCATGTCCTGGAAAGTGACTTGGAAAGTGTGAGGACCGATAGTTATGGGAAGATCGACTTCGCCGATAACTATTTTTTGGGATCCGTCAAATGCTTTGACGACGACCTCACTACCTCTCATCGAAGATCCTTTAAATGATAGTCGCATTAAAGTAGACTTCGGCATAACGTTGAGAGCCAATCTGGTGTCTACCAGTACACTGGCTAATGCATTGTCTTGGCAGTTAACTGTGATATTGAGCGCCATGTTATGATTCGGGCCCTCTCCTGGTAATTCCTCATCACTAAATCCCAAGTTGTTGCAGGAAGTGATGTTAGAGATGATGCTGTCGAATTGCCTTATTGACACATCCTGTTCCACAAAGGCTTGCTCTAAGACTTTCTGTAGAGCTTCCCTGTGGGCTTCGGAACTGAGTAAAAGTGATAGCACTGAGATTTTTGAAGGAGTTTGTAACAGCTGATCAACAATGTTGTATTCACTCCTTTGGATGAGCTTCAGCATCTCATCCTCATTTTTTGAAAGGTCGGGATCATTGGATTGACCGACTGGTGGATTGGGAACTTCTGCCTGAGGTTTCTTTTCTTTACTGGGTTCTCCAACTCCTCTGTTGAAGATTCGACCGCTCCGTGTTACTCGACTGATGTCTGCAATATTCACGACGGAGGGTAATGGAATTTCCTTTCCATTCTCAATTGTTGTTGCACCGTACTTGTAAGGGATAACCTTAGCTGATTCACACGGTAATGGTCCCGGCAGATAGATAACTACAGGAGCCTCTTGATTTTTCTGACCATCGTAAGCAATCTCAATCAGTTCCTGATTAGGAGCTCTCAATTCGTCCAGCAGAGGGATGATGGTATAAACATCTTTGGTCCTCTCGTGATCAGAGATTACGACGACATCTTTGATTTGATCAGTGAAATAGTCTGGCGTCAGATTGGCTGACCCAGAACTTAACCATGGTTAAATCTCTTTGCGGTCCAACTAACTATGAAGGGCTGCTCGCACGAAGTAGCATCCCTGATTATCTTCAGAGAAAACTCTGCAACGTTCATAGTTATGTGGTGGCACCTGACGACACCCGCTTTGAATACAATTTAACCTCACCGGATCAGTTTCCATCGATCGAACATCTTGGCTTTAGTATCTAGTAGGATTCCCGTTAGTGATACTAACTTGCTGGGTATCTTCACCCATATAGATCGGAAGCCACCAGTGGTTCAACAAGTGCTGAAGTGTTTCCTGGACAAGGGCATAGCCTTGATCGTTTTCACAACCCGCTTTACATCTTTGATAATCATGTGATGCCAGGAAGTCGAGCTGGACCTGCTTATTCCACCAAGCTAGTATTCATCAAGCGAATATCGAAGATTTGAATCATGTTGATATGATAATGATTCCTATCATGGTAGTCTTGGATCCACCCATGATCCATCTGATGCTGGAGGGCTTCTTGCACAAAAGAGCATCCCTAATTGTTTGTTGAGCAGATCAGACAGACCTTGTAATCATGCAGTGGCAGATCGTAGTGTAGACTTTGCCGTGAGTGCATCGCAACCAAGTTGACATTTATTGCTAGAATATTGTGATTCTGAATGATGTTGGAATTCGTATGGGTCATGTTAACCCCACGAATTTGGTGCTCTTGGATCCATCCGAGATCTAACTGTTCCTGTAGGGCTGGTTGCACCACAGAACATCCTTGATTGTCTTTAGAGCAGATATCACACTGGTGATAATTATGAGGTGGCACATGGCCGTATCCGCTCTGTCTACAATGCATCTTGACCAAGTTGGCCCTTATTAAGAGTACATCATGAATTTGATAGTTGTGGTTAGACTCCCCCTTTATCAAATTGACTGCAGCTTTCTCGTGTTGGGGCAGCGGGTTTGTGAGAACATTAGGATTTGTATCCTTGAAGGATAAGACCCCGCTCCTAACAAGATTTTGCATATCGAATTTGAAACTGAGACAGTTCTCAATGTTATGCCCTAGTCCTCCTTGATGGTAAGGGCAAGTCTGATCCGCTTTGAACCAAAAAGACGGATTTTCCGGTACTGTAAGAGGAGCCCTTCTCTTTTTTCTTTGCTTTCCTAGAGAGATATTCCCAATATCCTGCTCTTTTTTCTTGGGGAGAGCACTACCGTATCATTTTGTACTACTTGATGATTCGGCATCTTTGACCAGACGTCCTTCTCGAACTACTTCTTCGAGATGAACTCCCATACCGACCATTTCTGTGAAGTCACTGGGCGCACTGGCGACCATTATGTCGTAGTAAAATAAGCTCAAGGTTTTTAAGAAGATTTTTGTCATATCTTTTTCCTCAAGAGGTGGACAAATTTGAGCGGCAATTTCACGCCATCTCTGAGCGTATTCCTTAAAGGTCTCCTTATCCTTTTGTGACATCGATCTGATTTGACCTCGTCTGGTGCCATGTCCAAGTTATATTTGTATTACTGAACGAAGGCAGTGCCAAGATCTCTGAAAGTGGCGATCTTAGTGCGGTTTAATCCCATGTACCATTTAAGTGCGGCACCGGTTAAACTATCCTGGAAATAGTGGATCAGTAGCTCTTGGTTCTTTGTCTGAGCTGACATTCGCCGAGCGTACATCACTAAATGGCTTTGAGGGTAAGAGTTACCCTTGTACTTTTCAAAATCGGGAACTTGGAATTTGTGCGGAACTTTCACATTGGGGACCAAACAAAGGTCTGCGGCATCCTTTCCAAATAAATCCTGACCGCGAAGTGTTTGCAGTTTCTTCTGCATTTCCAAGAACTGTTTCTGGAACTCATCCATTTTGTCAAACATACTTTCCTTTCTACCAAGAAGTTATCTGTGGAATATGTCTTTCTGGGACAGTGTACACCACGGGGGGTGGTACCGTTACTACGGCAGTGAATCTTGGTGCCTCCTGAAGTTTGTAACCTTCAGGAGTTGTTGTCATGCCCCTGGCATCTTCGCTTTCCCAAAGTTTGTAACCTTCAAGACCAACGGTTCCTGCTGCAGTTCCTGGATCCTCAGTGATTGGCGGAACATATCCTTCCGGGATATAGTTAATAGGCATGCCCCAGGGACGATCTTTCGGCATGTTATACCCAGGATCATACTTCTCCATTATGGATGTTGGTGTGATCTCTGAGATCACAATCCTTTGTTGTTTCATCTGAGCTTCTGCCAGATCTTGCATGTCGCTATGAAGCTTTCTCAGATCCTCTTTCAGAGTGTTGATCTCTTCTCTCAACTCTCTGTTCTCTTCCTCGAGATCATCCATTTTTTTCTGACGATTGGCCCGAGTATTATACGAATGAGACAGTTTGACTCTAGAATCAAGACACAAACGTGAGATTCGTAGGGAAGAAGAATGCGCTTATGTGAGAATGATGAATGATATGCAATGATATTTATGTATATTTTTTGTTTAAACAAAATAAACTTCGACAATTGGATTGCAAATATCAAACAGTGGGGAAACCCCGTTTTTATTGAATTCAAAGATTGCAGAAATGGAAATACAGTATTTTACAAAGTGCTGTAAAAGGAAATCTCTAAGCTAATGGATCCTGAGTCCTCTCTGAGGAGAGCTCAGGTACTGGTTCTGGTACTTTCCTTTTCTTTGATCGGGTCTCTTGAACCGTTGTCGGATTGTCATACCTTTTCCAAGTGAAAGGAGCGAGCAAATTCCTTTGGTCATCTTGATTTTCTACAGCATGTTGCTCTAAAATCTCGATCAGAGCATCCTTTTCCTTTAACAATTACTGCATCTTGTTACACTCCACATTGAGAATACGGTACTTGTTCTTCCAAGACCTCCACTCCTGTTGAACTTTGTTGAGAGTAACCTGAAGTTTTTCCGTATCAGACATAAAGTACATGACATATTCCTTTGGCAGAAGAATTCTGTGACGAGGGTAAGGTATCTTCAGCTTGAGAGCTCTAGTTTGTACCCAGTGGAGATAAGGCTCCACCGAGACACAGTTCGGTTTTCCTAGAGACTCTCTTCCTTTCCTGTGAACATGTGTCCAGGCATGCACTATTTCTGTCTTTAGTGCCCTGTCATTTTCTCCTTCCTTGAAGAAAAGACCTTCCAGATGAACATTACGCGGGACATGTCTCATCGGGTATCCAAATTGGCGAAGGACTAAAACTGGATGATAGTTGATTTCTCCTTTAGTTCCTATGAGGGGTACGTTAGGGAAATTTCCACAATGGTCAATGATCCTGATCCCGTAATATATCCTATTGTACTAATCTATGTCGGAGTTTATAAGAGACATGATTCTCTGCGACCAACGTAAGGCACTCTTATGATCCCAAAAAGCGGCAGACTTAGGTAAATGGGAAGTGAACCATTTTTATAGTAGGGGTACACAACATGTGATCATTCCTCCGCTATACAAATTCCTTAGGTGTACAGAATGATAAGCATCAGCGATCAAGGTTGGTACAGGGTTTCCAATAAGAAAAACCTTAATGGCATTGATATCAACGAAGTTATCAATGTTGGGAAACAGAAATAACCCATAGGTGAGCAGAACAAAGACGCTCTCGAAAGCAGTCACGTTCCTTATACTAGCGAAGTATAGAGCCTTCTTTACCAGGAACTTGGTTGGTAAACCTGGGATTCCACCCTTAGTGGTCATGTGAGTCATGATTTCTGACTCGTCCAAATAAATTGCTCTTGCAATGGTTTAATCCTTTGGAATTTCTTCCAGTCCAGAAAAGGGAGCTTGATTGGTAATGGGTAAATCATTCAGGTGAGAATACTCCTCCAATGTTGGTGTTAGCTGATAATCCAGGAATGTGAAACAGTGATAGTCCAGATCATAGAACTGAATGAGCGTAGCCAGGATTCCCTCAATTACATGGACCCTTAACAGAGACAATAACCCTCTGTACTTGGCTCTGAACGCCTTAGGGTTGGTGATCATCTTTGCCAACCCTCTCAAATCCTCTAATTTTGGAACCTTGAAGGTATACTTGTGAGTCTTCCTTCTACCGAAATCCATTAGTGCAATCTTTCTCTCTGACATTTGATATCATTGTCTTAGTTTAATTTGAAAAAGAGAGACTAGAAGAGAAGATTTTTCTTTGTTTAATGTTTTTTAAATGAATGCATGAATGTAGCACACAAAAACATAGGAAAAACATGGGGTCAAAGGGTCGGTGTCATGAAGTCAAAGCTCTACCCATCCCCAAAGGTTTATATTGGTATTTTTGGTACCTGTCCGCAAAATCACTAACCCCTTTTGGGATAACAACAACAAACGGATCGCCAACGAGCTGATGTATCCTAGAGTGATCTCAAATGAGGGTAGTATCGCGTGACAACTACTCCCGATAACTTCCACACTACAAAATGGTTTAAGTCTATTAAAACCTCAGCTTCTCAGATAACCCAATCGACCACACTACTTTCAACAACCGAAGTCATATAGGAAATGTATCTACAAAGGGAGTCTCCACTGAGTTTGAAGGTCGATCGGGGACTCTTATCTGGGATTCACTCCCCATAAGATTACCCGTATAATGCCATCCCCTATCTTAGGTGTATACTCAATCTTTCCACATGCGGCATCACACGCATTCCCATTAGCAGAAAAATAAACATATATATCAATTAGGAAAAGCAGTATATATATTTGTCCTAACATCCTAGACCTTTTAAGAGCTATAAATCCTATGATCCTAATAGAAAATGGCTCCCTGGCAGAGTCGCCATTCTGTAGCACCTTCCCAACTCTAAAGGTTTCGACCTAAGATCCTAGTGATGACAGATCCTAGCAATAATATTGGTCCCCAGTGAAGTCTTGTGAACTCAAAGGTTCACCCTGAGAGAAGCAAGAAAGAATGCCTCCCACTGTGGTCGCCATTTTTCTGTAGTGCGGTTTTTGTGGTTTCGAATCACTATCGCTTTGGGGCTACAATTCAATTCATTTTTTATCCTATTGAGATGATTAAGGAAGGGAAATAGATGTCTCCAATTAACCCTGCTTGCAAACTGAGTTTAAATAGTCAAAACTGTTGGTTTACAGATGCTATAAAAAAGGGGGTCTCTCTCTGGGTTATTTGTTTAAGAACGCAAGTGTCGGGATCGTTTATAGGACTTTTGGTTAGGATACTGTACTAGATTGATGGATGTATGGGGGTACCGGATTTAGAGTTTTGATTAGTATGCTCGGTAAGATTCTGCAATCTTATGCCTACGTATTCCCGTTTAACGACACAGGGAAATTAGAGCGATCGTAGTTCCTCATATTCTATGGGAGGAAAGAGATGTTTTGGGTGTCTTGTTCAAAGCCCAAGATTGAAGCTAAAAGGTGATTTATATCTTGTTCAAAGCCCAAGATGTGAAGTTAAAGGGGTCCTGACTGAGAGGGAATTGGTCATCTATAAAGAGGAGTCGTTGATGTTTATATCCTATGAGCAAAGCATGATATGATGCTAAAAGGTTGATTGACTCAACCAGGAACTTCCTTATACAAAGCCTAAGAGGAGGCTGAAAGTTTGACTCTTCCGGGGAAAAATGTTCTTTCTGTCTTGTACAAAGCCCAAGATTGAGGGTGAAAGGGTTCACTCAACAAGAGAGTGTTTTTGTGTGTCTCGTACGAAGCCCAAGACGGAAGCTAAAGAAGGGGTTTGACTCAACAAGAGAGTTTTATCTGTCTTGTACGAAGCCCAAGGCGGAGGCTAAAAGGGTGATTGACTCAACAAGAGAGTCTTTTATACTCAACAAGAGAGTGTTTTTATATGTGTCTTGTACAAAGCCCAAGACGGAAGTTACAAGTGGATTGACTTAACAAGAAAGTCTTTTATACTCAACAAGAGAGTTTTTTATATGTGTCTTGTATAAAGCCCAAGACGGAGGCTAAAAGGTGACTTAATAAGAGAATCTTTTATACTCAACAAGAGAGTTTTTTTGCTGTCTCGTACGAAGCCTGAGATTAAGGCTAAAGGGGAGGTTGAATCAACAAGAGAGTCTGAAAAGGTTAGCTCTGTTTGAAGAGAATCATTGTACAAAGCCCTAGAAAAGGCTATCTTACTGCTGGGGATCATAGAAATCCTTATGCAGGTCCATGTAGAGCGCTCTCCTGAGAGAGGCGGGGTTTCTTCCTATGTTTAGAAGGGAACTTGAGAATGTCTTCGAGACTCAAGGGGATTAGACTGACCGGGTCTAGAGTTTTATCTTCTGTACTATGCCTAAGAGAAAGTACGTTTACGGGAGAAAGATCTAGACTCCTTTGAAATACTGCTCTATTAAGATGACTAATTTATGTTCCTATACCTTTAAGAGGTCGTCGGAATAATTTGTACAAAGCCCAAGAGAAGGCGGGAAAAACTTTTAAGAAGCCGAAGGGATAATTTGTATGAAGCCCAAGAGGAGGTTATCTTCGCTGAGGAAGAATCATTATACGAAGCCTAAGAGGAGGCTGTGAAAACTTCTAAAAAGCCGAAGGGTCCTTGTACAATTCCCAAGAGGAGGCGGGGATGCTTTTAAGAAGCCCGTGGGTCCCAAGTCGGGAAAGTTCAAGAAATGATATTCACAGAGAATAGATCATTTAGTGAGAGTTCCGGGTTTGAGGAATTCAAGAGATGCCATTCACTAAGAATAGATCAACTCTGGGGAGTAGAATTCCTTTGACGATTTCTAGGGTTACAGTCTGAGAAAAGGTTTACCGAGAATATTGCCTTTCTCTTTGTTCCATATTGTTTAACCCCAAGAGAAGGGAAGACTATATCTGGAATCCTACGGGGGATCTAGTTTTGTTTGTATTTCAGAGTGACCAACGAGGCTTTACCTAGTGCTATATGTATTTTCCGGGGAAACTCTAAATAGCTATACTAGTATTACACAATGGATATGTGACAAGTATATAAAAGGATGTGAAAGAAGACTTACAGCAAAACAGCCCCACAATACAGTTATATACATATGAAAGCGGTTAAATAAAGCATGTAAACACTTATTCAGTTGTAGAGCTTCCATGTTGTTTTGTTAGTTGTTCAACAAATAAAAATTGAAAACAACAGTATATTTCAAAATCAAAGGAGAAAGTACTTTGAAAAGAAATTGGGGCTTACAGCTCAAGGAGAGGCCCAAATTTTAACAGTGATTGCGCTGTCGTTTTGAATTTGTACAGGGACTTATACAAGTGAATGAGGCCCAAGAAAGGTTTTCTGTACAAAGGGATGGGTCTTACACTCTATTAGAGGCCCAAAAGTGTTTAAAAATGAATAAAGATGGGTCTTATAGCTCAGGGAGAACCCCATGTATTTTTGTTAAAAAGGCGACGACCGCGCCGAACTTTTTGACGGTATCGGGACTTATACAATACACTGAGGCCCAAGAAAGGTTTATTCGCAGAGGGGTGGGACTTACACTCTCTCAAGAGGCCCAAATAGTTCTGAAAAAAGGTTTGTTAGGGTGAAAATCAACAAAACCCTAATTTCATCATTTTTAAAGTAATTATTCAAAGAAAATTAATTAAAATGATAAAAATACCAAATAAGTTCTAATAAACAACTTATGATTTTTGGTTAAGGTTTGAAAAATGATGTCTTAGTCACAAGATGAATTAAAGCTCATTTGGTTTTGATTTTTCAAGGTGAATATTCATTTTAAAATGTTTTAAAAAACAATAAAAATGAATTTATTCACAAAAATATCAACTATATTAAATAATTAATATAAATCTAATCTTTTTGTGGAATAAAATATTTTAACATTTTTGTGATTTTTTGCAAAAAGAACCAATAAAAAATAATTAAAATTGAGTGAGTTATTAATTTTTCAAATCATTAAAAATAATATGAAAAAATAACAAAAAATAGGAAAAAGTGGTAAAAAGAGGATATGGGGCGAGGGGGATTCGAACCCCAGACCTCTTGTGTGCAGCGCGCGCCCTCTACCACTGGAGTGGTGATACATCCATGTATTGAAACACAACCACAAATATACAAGGCTTGCCTTGTTTTTGGCCTGGCCCAAGGCAAAGCAAGGCAAGATTTTGGTCAGAAACGTGAAGGCCATAAACTTCTTATTTCTCCAAGGATTGGGACAAAATTTATATGCATCTGGCCTAGAATTTCACAAGGAATCCAATGGTGGTGGTGGTTTTTTCAGATCATGCTCCTATTGAAAAACCCGATAGTGGTTTTGAAATAGGCCATGATTTGCATTTTCTGTGCTACCTCTTGGTACAGGTATGAATTACATGATAAATTGGTGCAAACATAACACATATAACATGTATAAGAGATGCATGATCAGTGGACTTCAAAGCAAGACATATTTTAGAGAGTTCAAGTTGTGATGCTTACCTCTCTTTGGAGTTTTTGTGCAATCTGCCAAGTACTTTGTTCCAGAAATGATTTGATGCTTTGGACACCATCAAATGATCTCTTAGAAGCTTTTAGGATGGTTGGAACCAGCTGGAAACCTTTGGAGTAGGTTTGAGCTCTTTCTTGCAAAAGGGGCAAAAGTGGCCAAAATAACAACTCTCTCAAATGGTGTTCCAAATGTGGGGAACCATTTGGGACAGTTCAAGTATGATATTTGGAGTGTGTTTGAGGCTTTATCTGGTTTGGAAAGTGACTGGATCAAGACATGGCTTGAAAAATTCAAAACAACCCCATTTTGAGGTTTTGAGAGGTGAGTTTGTGATTTTAGTATTACAGGTCACTTGTGTGAGTTTGGACAGCTTAGATATGACATATTGGATGTGTTTGGGTCATGAACTATGATGGAAATTCTCCCTAACTCAAAAACTCAGAGTTACCTTGCTAAAGAAGGTATTTTTGCCTAGAGAAAGTGATTTTGAGGAAAGCATTTGTTTGATGGCTTTGGTGTACTCAAACTGAACACAAATGAGCTCTATTTATAGTAGAGCAAGTTTGTTTTGGCTGCAATAGTGAATGGCAACTGCAACAGAGGTTTGGCCAATGTTGATCAATGAGAATCCAAGTCTTCTCTAGCCATTGACTAGAGGTTAGAGCACAGTCCTTTGGTTACCTAGTTGTTGGATAAGTCTTGACTGAATTCAGTTGGAAGAGGCTCAGCCCATGCCACCTTGGTGCATCCATTGAATGCTCCAAAACAAAATTGGAGTCTTGTCCCTCTTATAGGCATTTCCAGGTTTGTCATGCTACTTTTGGTTCCAAAGACTTGGGAGGCTGATGGATCAATGTTTGTCCCTCCTTGGTCCCCTCCTTGAGGTGTTCAGATAGATAGATTTGCTTGCCCTTTGCAAAATTAGAGCAAATCGAGCAAAATGCCTCAATCTGCCTTGTTATGACAGTTGCAGCAAGGCATATTGCCACTGTCATAACTTCTTGCTCAGATTGAGTTTGGTGAAGTTCTTGGTCATTTTAGAAAGCCCTTATATGATACAACATATGTGCTATCATAGTTTATTTTTATACTTTTTGGATCCAAGTGAAAAATGCCCTTACTTTTTGGAAAAAGTGAAACAGATTCTGACTTAGTGAAAATTTCACTATGTGTTGGAAAAAGTGACATTTCATGTTTTCAGTCATTTTTATCCATCCATAACTCAAAATCCATGATGAATTGGAATGAGGTGTAGTTGACACTTTTAAAGTATGCCATGAGAGCTACAAATCCATCTTTCTATCTGCCCAAATGGTTGCTTGGATCTCAAGTTATGATCCTTGGAAGTTGGTACCCTAGCCACTTTGTTCCATAACTTAGAAAATTTCTAAGTTTTTATGGTTACCCCTTTTACAAGTTATCCCACTTTTCTTGATTTTTCTTGATGAATTATGATTCAAATCACACATTAACATCATTTTAGGGTCAAAGAACCATAATTGTGAAAAATCTCAAAAAGTCAAAGTTGACTTTTTGTCAGATGAATTCCAAAATGTGTGATCCTCCATGAAATCCAGTCCTTGACCTAAATCAAACTTGATGGACATGTTCCATGGGTGTTATAGGGTGTATTGAATCATGTCCCAAGGTTTGGGAGCATGCCTGGGTCAAAAGTCAAAGATACAGTTGACTTTTCCCGCGAAACCCTAACTGTGGTTCAGATGAAATTGAAGCTTGTTGATCAAGCTTCTTGGATCAATCCATTATTGCAAATGGATCAATGTAATGTATTTGAGACCCTCAAATCATGCCTTGAGGCTTTGGCTCATGTTTTGTCCCAAAAGTCAACTTAGGGGTGAATTAGGTCAAGAAACCCTAATTCCTGATTTTTTAGTGAATGCATCCCATGTGTCTAAATTGACTTGATGATTGGGTTTATGAGGTCCCTTGGAGAATTTTAAGTTGTGCTTTGAAGCATTGGCTCATGCCCAGTGGAAAATTTTCATCTGGAGGCTTTAGTCGACCAAAACCTTAATTTGGTGACAATGGCGATCTTGAGGCTTAATCCACTTGGAATGCTGCAACCTTGTGCTTGATTCTTGATATGGGAGTCCTCTTGATACTTTATGGGTGTTTTAGAGGTTAGACAAGTTGAAGATCATGTCATTCCTTGATTGATCCTTTGTCTAAGTGTTCTGAGAGGGCTTGAAACCCTAAGTCGGATTGTAGTGAATGCTCTCCCATCTTTGGGGAGACTAATGAGGTACGATGATTCATCCATATTGTGATGATGATTTGCATAATTATGGGAAATCTTAGTGGTCAAAATTTGGGGTATGTCAATATGTACGACAAATTAACGACAATCAACGCCGATCTTTCTAAGACAAAGAGAATCATGTAAAAGCTATAAGCATAAAACTTTTTTTTAAATAGATTTTGAAAAAAAAAAACATAAACTATTAAAAATAACTTCATGCTCGTGCTAAAAAAAATATTTACCAAACAAATCTATTTTGTTTATGTAGATTGAAAAGTTAAAAACTAGTTTTCTTATCTTACTAAATGGACTCAAAAATTATAAATTTTAGCTACTGCAATTTTGTTTACTTTTCAATTAAATATTTTTTATTATTTAATAATAATACTCCATTTTTAATTGAATTATAAATATCTACATTTGTTCACATTTTGCACATATTTATATTTATATTGTTATAAATAATATTTTTAAATGAGTTTAATAGAGATGCACTGACAATGTAAAAAGTTTTGCACTGTCATCTAATAGGAATATACTACTCTACCACATCATATAAATAATTTAAAAATTTCAATATGACTTAGCAGGATACATCATTGTTATTGAATGACAATATAAAATTAGTTTACATGTGTCATCCCTTTTCTCTTTTTAAATTATAATTTAGCATATATTTATCAATTCTACAATGAAAACTCAAAACAAGGTTTCAGTAAAAATTTCAGCTTTATTTGAATCATTTTGCATATATTATATTGTTATAGGTAATTTCATATTTTTTGTCTTAACCATAAATAGACATTTAAAATCCATTATTATTATTATTATTATTTTTGAATAAAAGAATAGATATATTCAAAAAACTTGAAAACAACGTACAATGGCGATTGCACGGATCCAACCCAACCAAGAAAGACAATGCAAAACAAAAGGACCAAAGCACTAACAAAGCTTACATTAACAAGTGAGCTATGTGGTTTCTAAGCTTTGGTTGCATCCAACCTCTATAAACTATAGTGTCTATTATGTTTTTGTTTACAAGTATACTGTTCTGGACTGGGCCTAAGGATGGTCGGTCGTCGGGTACCGCCCAACCCAAGTCTTCATCGGGGAGAGCCCAAATAACCTCTAGCCCCTCTGCGCGACCGGGGAGCCCACACACGTCTCTCCCATGGACTCCACGTGCCCCTCACGCGGGGACACGTCATCAGACAACTACCCACTTCCTGAAGAATTGGTCAGCCCACCTTCCGAAGATCACGGGGCAGTTGCTCTAGGGCGAAGACCACGTGTTGGTCTTCCCTACGCCACGTAAGCCTCGGAAGTTATCTGCATTGGGCCTAGTGATCTAACCCAGTGTAGATGACCGGTGGCCCAACGTTGGGGGCACACTATAAATACCCTCTTTCACTAGAGGGTCAGGTATTCTGAATTCCACTCTACACCTTTTCTGTACTTGCGCTTTCTACTTTGTCTCTTACTTTGGCATCGGAGTACCTTGCAGGTACACCCCCCCACCTCTTCATCACCACCAGAGAATAACGGAGTTCACAATGTGTAGCTGGTTGCTGATCCCTTTCTGATCAAGTACGATCAATGGCGCCGTTTGTGGGAACCTTTGCTTCCCCGTTCTACCTCCCGTAGAAACTCAAGAACCAAAGCAACTTTCAATCTCCGACGATCATGGTCTGCCCACGAAATGATGTCAACGCTCCAGACTCTGCGTTCACCACATTCACCAACGGGGACAATCACGACCCCAATGTGACCGTTCACGTCAAAGAAGGCGACCCCAGGGACGGGTACACTGTCTCTCCCTCCTTTGATGATGCGGCCTTCAACACCGCCTGACACTTTGATAGCCCAGATGTCTATCAGTCGATCCCTACGCCACCTAATGTTGATTCGACCATGGTGTCTCTGTTCGCAGCGATCAATCAGACAAATTTGATGATCTTTCGACAGAATGAGCGGATAGGAGTGCTCGAGAGGGAGCAAAAATCATGCTCTCCCCCGCGGAGACATCGTCGCCCCGTTTCTCGCAGTCCCTCTCCTCCCCCGCGGAGGACAAGACACAATGACTCTCGGAGTCCCTCTCCCCGAAAGCCTAGGCGTCATCCGCGTGTGGAACGACCCCAGCCCATGGTCACCCAGAAGCACGACCAGTCCCCTCCTCAGAAGGAACGACGTTCCCTGCTCAGAAGAGGAATAAGGCTGACAGGTACGGCGAGAAGCCTAAGAGCCGACCAAGGAGTCCTCCCCGACGGAGCATGATCGGCCGAGGCAACCAGCCCCCATCGCGATCACCCGTCAGGACCAGAGAGGACGACCAGCGTACCCCGCTGTCCAAGGGCATCATGGAGACACCCTTGCCTGTCGGGATGAAAAAACCCCGCCCTTGGCGACATATGATGGTACGACCGACCCGGACAACCACATCGAGAGCTTTGATGCGATGATCGACTATCGGAATGTCTGGGGAGCCATCAAGTGCAGAATTTTTCCCACTACCCTGAGGAATGATGATATGGTGTAGTACAAAAGCCTCATTCCTGAATCCATCACCGCCTCGAGAGAACTCAAGAGGCAGTTCTCCAGGCATTTCACCGCTTTCTGGCGCCACCCGAAGATGGAAGTATCCTTGGAAGCGATCATCCAGGGAAAAGACGAGCCTCTCCAGGTATCCACCTCGAACGACATAAATAAATTCTTGATCGACCGAGGACTGCGACCTCGCACCGAGTTTGCCAAGGTTGTCGGCATTGAAAGGCGCAACACCTTGGAAGCGCTCCCCCAAAAGGTCCAAGCATACATCCAGTATGAGGAGATAGAGGCCGCCCACTGTGTCCGCAATTCGCGAAATCAAGAAGGCCCTAGAATCTCCAGGTAACAAGGACTCCACCATCCCCTGACGAGGCAGGGAAAGAAAAAGAGAAGATCGACCCCGAGACTCTCGAGAGCCGAGGGGAACAGCAGGCCAGTTCACTGAGTACATGCTACTCAACACTCCCCCGCGAGCGCATCCTGGCCGAGTGCATCAACTCGAAATTCTAGAAAATAGGTGTCCGCTTCCCGAAGCCGACACCCCCTAAACCAAACGTTGACAAGTCCAAGTACTGCAGGTTCCACAGGAGCCACGGGCATGTCACAGAGGATTGCATCCACCTCAAGGATGCAATAGAAATCTTGATTAAAGAGGGACACCTCAAGCAGTACACGAAAAGGAACGAGGCCCCCCGACAAGAAACCCGAGAGACGAAAAGGGTCGAGGAGACGACCCCATCCTTCGGCGAGAGCGAACTACAAGTCGCCTTGTGTGTCACCCGACCAGAGGACTTCTACTTCCCCTGCGAGCCCGACATATAACGCCCCGATTTATTTTATTTATTTTTCGTAATTAATATTATATGATGTTATGTATATGTGTGTGATTATGTGTGTTTTGGTTGTGTTTGTGTTGCCCTTAGTATGGGGTAGTGACCATGGAATTATAGAGATTAAGGTGTTAGGGGTGTGTGACCAATTATGTAGAACTTGGTGGTGTAGAGAGTAGTACTAATTAAATTATATTAGTAATATTTGTCTGATCATAATATTAGTTGAATAATATTAAATTAAATAAAATATTGATTATTATTATTATTTCAATAAGTGGATATTAGTAATAATAATAATAATAATATAATATAATAACAAGAATAAGGAGGGAAAAGTGGACTATTAGTGATGGATTAGTAAGGGTAAAGAAGGAAAAGCATAATAGGGGTCTAAGGATTATAGTAGGAAGAGAGAAAATTGGGAAAGAGAGAATCAGTTTGGGAACGATCGCATTTTTGGAGAAAAGAGAAATGGAAGAGAGGAGCAGTGCTAGGGCTTAGAGAACCTTCGAAGAATCGTCAATAAGGTAAGGGTGGGGTTCTTCTATTGCTTAAGGGATGAATAATGTATGTATGAGGGTGGGTAATTCGTTAGATTCATCTCTATGCATCTCTGATTGTTTGGTTGTTGTCGGTTGCGTGTCGATATTCGTAATAACACGTAATTAGTGTAAATTGACCGATTAAATTGTGGTTTATGTGACTCTAATTGATTGTGTAAAAACTGTGAATTCTATGTGTATTTTCGTGTTGTTTGTTGTTGAAATAGGAGATGGCTTGGGGACGGAATCATGCTGAATCGCAACTGTTGGGTTACTGATTCGCACAGTTCGCCATGCGAATAGATGTTCGGTGGGCGAAGTGCTCGCTGGCAGTTCACTGGGCAAACTGAGAAGCGAAAGAAGAGAAAGGGAATGGGATACTGGAGTGAGTTTTGGGGAGATTCGCCCCAGGTTCGTCGGGCGAACTCCTGGCGAACGAAAGTTCGCTGGGCGAATATCGAGGCGAAGGGAGAGGAAAATAGGCGAGCCTCTGGATTTTGTATGGGGAAGGTGTTTCGCTGGCGACTTTGCTAGGCGAACTCCTAGCGAATGACAGTTCGCTAGGCAAACTTGTAGCGAACATGACAGTTCTGCTTGCTACTGTTACGGACAAAATATCTTTAAACTTTAAGAATTCATATCTTTTGATCCGTAAGTACGTTTCAGTTACCGTTCGAATCATTGGAAAGCTGGTTTCATGTACTTTCTGTTAAAATTATTTTCAATGCCAGAATTCCAACTATTCGATGTGTTAATAGTGTTTCCATGAACGTTGTGATGTGTTGAACGTTAAAATGTTGAGTTCGGTTATGCGAGTGTGTGTTGTGGCTGTAGATTGCAATTGTTGTATGTTTCGACAAGTATATGCTACGTGTAGGACAATTGTGGTATAATGTATTGGTTGTATGTTAGTCATAGGCATTGGTCATTGTTGTATGTTGTCGTTGAATGCATATCATGTTGCATAAGTTGTATGATAAGTCGTGTGCCCATGTGGGGTGTGAGTGCCTTATCCAGGTTCTTTGAAATAGAATTATGTTGTTGAGGTAATTATGTGCCCATGTAGAGTGTGAGCGATTACAAGTGTTCGTGTGCCCATATGGGGTGTGAGCGACACATATAGAAATTCCGACGGGAATTATGATAATGAAAAAGGGATCGAATTGGTACCACATACATTGGGTCGAGTTGAGAGTCTCATTGCATTGCATTATGTTGTGTTTTGGATTTTATGATTGTCTGCTTGTGTAGGAAATTGTAATGGTGTTAATGATGTAATGATAAGGTGATTTGTGTAATGTTTATATGCCTTTATTCGTATATTATGAATTTCTTTTGTTGATTTGAGAATCTCACCCCTTCTGTTTGAATGTTACCTCTGCGTGGGTAACATGCAGATAATCAAGAATAGTGCGGAGTTGTTGTTAGTGAAGACAAACTCCTTCACTTTATGTTTTGAGTCAGCGTCTGCTCTGATGTGTAACACTAGGGATATGGAACGCTTGTTATTATTTGTTTCATTTTCGTTATTACTTTTGTCTAATCGATGTTGGTTATGTGGTTTTAAACATATTATGTTTTAGTTGGGTTTCCGCTGCTATATGAGAAAAATAATTAAGTATGATTTTGGTTGGCACTGTTGATGTTAATTATGTGTTACATGTCGTATGCATGAGTAGGTGTTTGGTTGAAAGTAGCATCCTAAATGTCGCATGTTTAATTTTATTCTGATATTTTATTATAATTTCATGTGGGGGTTTTAGGGTGTTACATAGTGGTATCAGAGCAGGTCGGTCCATCCGGCCAAGTTGATGAGCTGTTGTTGTGTGGCAGTTGATTACTGTCGATGTCGGTTCCTTAACCATTGTGTTTTGTTGTTGGTGTGTAACATATTTAGAATGGATGGAAGGAACGATGCTGCTATTGCTGCTGCTTTGTAGGCTATTGGTCAAGCGGTACAGAACCCGCCTCATGCTGGTGAGAATGACGAGTTTCGAAAGAATAGACCACCTACCTTCAAGGGAAGATATGATCCGGATAGAGCGCAGGCTTGGCTCAAGGAGATCGAGAGAATCTTTCAGGTTATGGAATGTCCTGAAGCACAGAAGGTGCGGTTAGCTACTCACATGCTGGCTGAGGAGGCTGATGACTGGTGGGTTAGCACTCGTCAATTGTTGGGAACAACAGGAGAGGTAATCACTTGGGTTGTGTTCAGTAGGGAGTTCTTGAGGAAGTATTTTCCTGAAGATGTCCGTGGAAAGAAAGGGATTAAGTTTCTGGAATTGAAGCAAGGTAACATGACGGTTACAGAGTATGCTGCTAAATTCTCAAATATGGCTAAGTTTTACCCTCACTACAGTGCGGCAACTGCTGAGTTCTCAAAGTGTGCCAAGTTTGAGAAGGATTGAGGTTTGAGATCAAACGGGCAATTGGTTATCAGCGAATCAGAAGGTTTCCATATTTGGTGGATTGTTGTAGGATCTTTGAGGAAGATAGCAAGGCTTGATCGACTCACTATAAAGGGTTGGCTGAGAGGAGGGGAAAACAACTGATGAACTGTGGGAAGCCTTATGCAGCTCCAGCTGAGAAAGGTAAATAGAAACACGCTGATGGCAGGAAGCCGAGTGGGGGAGGTGCCCCTGCTCCTCTTAAGTGTTACAGGTGTGGTGAGCTAGGTCATCGTGTTAGTGAGTGCACGAGTAATGTGAAGAAATGCTTCAAGTGCGGACAGGCAGGACATCTGATTACTAACTGAAAAGTAAATGTGGTGACTTATTACAAATGTGGAGAACAGGGTCACATTAGTACTCATTGCTAGAAGCCAAAGTAAGCTTCAACTAGAGGAAAGGTGTTCGCTTCGACAGGGACTCAGACTTCCAGTGAGGACAGACTGATTAGAGCTATATGTTATATTTATAATACGCCTTTGATTGCTATTATTGATACTGGTGCTACTCACTCTTTTATTACTACTAATTGTGTGAGAAGACTAGGTCTTGTTGTTTCTCCTATGAAGGGAGAGATGGTTGTCAAAACTCCTACAAAGGGATCGGTGATCACTTCCCTAGTTTGTTTGAATTTTCCACTATCAATCTTTGATAAGGACTTTGGTGTCGATCTTATTTGCTTGTCGTTGGGGAATCTTGATGTGATCTTGGGTATGAACTGGTTGGAGTTCAATCATGTTCATATTAACTATTTTAACATGTCGGTGCAATTTATTGCTCCTGAGGAAGAGGAAGAAGAGGGTTTTCTATCTGCTAGAGAGTTGAGAGAGCTCTTAGAGGAAGAAACTCAAGTGTTTGCGTTGTTTGCATCCTTGTCAGTGGAGAGCGATTCGGTGATTAATGAGTTGCGAGTAGTGCATGAATTTCCAGAAGTGTTTTCGGATGATATTACTGATGTACCACCAGAGAGAGAAGTGCAGTTTACTATTGACCTTGTCCCTGGTACCAGACCTATTTCTATGGCACCATACAGGATGTCAGCATCAAAATTAACAGAGATGAAGAAGCAATTGGAAGAGTTGTTAGAAAAGAAATTTGTGAGACCAAGTGTATTGCCTTGGGGAGCCCCGGTGTTGTAGGTAAAGAAAAAGGATGGCAGTATGAGGTTATGTATCGATTACAAACAGCTGAATAAAGTAACGATTAAGAACAAGTATCCGCTTTCAAGAATAGATGACGTGATGGATCAGTTAGTGGGTTCCCGTGTGTTTAGCAAGATCGACTTGAGGTCTGGGTATCATCAGATACGAGTAAAGGATGAAGATATTCAGAAGACGACTTTCAGGACCCGATATGAACATTATGAGTACGTAGTGATGGCGTTCGGAGTTACTAATGCACCTAGTGTATTCATGGAGTATATGAATCGAATTTTTCATGCTTACTTGGATCAATTTGTGGTTGTCTTTATTGACGACATTCTAATTTATTCTAAGTCAGACGAGGAACATGCTGAGCATTTGCGGATAGTACTGCAAGTGTTAAGAGAAAAGAAGCTCTATGCTAAGTTATCTAAGTGCGAATTCTGGTTAAGGGAGGTAAGTTTTCTTGGTCATGTTATTTCAGGTGATGATATTATTGTGGATCCATCCAAGGTAGATGCAGTTCTACAGTGGGAGGCTCCAAAGTTGGTAACTGAGATTAGAAGCTTTTTGGGCTTGGCTGGTTATTGCAGTAGGTTCTTTGAAGGCTTTTCGAAGTTGGCACTTCCGTTAACCCAGTTGACTTGCAAAGATAAATCATTTGTATGGGATGTGCACGGTGAGAAGAGTTTCATTGAGCTGAAGAAGAGATTGACTATAACTCCAATTTTATTTCTACCCGAACCAGATAAACCGTTTGTGGTATATTGCGATGCTTCGTTGATGGGTTTAGGAGGTGTGTTAATGCAGGATAGAAAGGTTGTGACTTATGCTTCATGACAATTAATGGTCCATGAGAGGAATTATCCAACTCATGATTTGGAATTAGCAGCGAAAGTATTTGTATTGAAAATTTGGAGGCACTATCTTTATGGTTCCATATTTGAAGTGTATAGTGACCATAAGAGCTTGAGATATCTATTTGATCAGAAGGAGTTGAACATGAGACAAAGAAGGTGGTTAGAATTCTTAAAGGATTATGATTTCGGTTTGAACTCTCATCCCGGTAGAGCTAATGTCGTGGTGGATGCTTTGAGTCGAAAGATGTTGCATATGTCTGCTATGATGGTTAAAGAGTTGGAATTGATTGAGAAGTTCAGAGATATGAGTTTGGTTTACAAACAGACACCGTATAGTGTGATGTTGGGTATGCTGAAGATCAATAAGAATTTCTTAATAGTATCAGAGAGGGTCAGAAGTTGGATGTGAAACTGGTGGATTTGATGATTGAAGTGAGCAGACATAAGGTAACAAATTCAAAGTGGATGAATAAGGTGTGTTGAGGTTCCGTGATAGGAGTTGTATTCCTAATGATCCTGAGTTCAAAAGAATGATTCTAGAAGAAAGTCATATGAGTAGTTTGAGTATCCATCCAGGAGCTACAAAGATGTATCAAGACTTGAAGAAAATATTTTGGTGGCCTGGATTGAAACGTGATGTGGCTAAGTTTGTATATGCTTGTTTGACTTGTCAGAAATCAAAGTTGGAACATCAGAGACCTGCTGGTTTGATGCAACCATTAGATATCCCAGAGTGGAAATGGGACAACATTTCCATGGATTTTGTGACTGGGTTGCCAAATACTCTGAGAGGACATGATTCCATTAGGGTGGTAGTGGATAGACTGAAAAAATTGGCACATTTTATTCCGATTAATATCAGTTTCCTTTGCAGAGGCTGGCAAAGATTTATATTCAGGTGATTGTGAAGTTGCATTAAGTTTCGTTGAGTATTGTGTCAGATAGATATCTAAGATTCACTTCCAGATTTTGGGGGAGTTTGCAAGAAGCTTTGGGATCGAAACTGAGATTGAGCTCAGCTTATCACCCGCAGACGGATGGACAGACAGAGAGAACTATACAATCCTTTGAGGATTTGTTGAGGGCTTGCATGCTTGAATAGGGAGGTGCTTGGGATAGCCATTTGTCGTTAATTGATTTCACTTATAATAACAATTATCATTCCAGTATTGGAATGACGCCTTTTGAAGCTTTGTATGGTCGGAGGTTTTGGACGCCTTTATGTTGGCATAAATCTGGAGAGAGTGTAGTGTTTGGACCTGAGATTGTTCAGCAGACTACTGAAAAGGTGAAGCTGATTCGAGAAAACATGAAAGCTTCGCAGAGTAGGCAGAAGAGTTACCATGATAAGAGGAGGAAAGATCTTGAGTTCCAAGAAAGAGACCATGTGTTTTTTAGAGTCGCTCCGGTGACCGGTGTTGGACGTGCGTTGAAGTCGAAGAAGCTTACTCCTCGGTTTATTGGTCCATATCAGATTTCTGCAAGAGTTGGACCTGTTACCTACAGAGTGGCGTTGCCACCCAAATTGTCGAATTTACACGAAGTGTTCCATGTGTCACAGCTTCGGAAGTATGTTACGGACCCATCACATGTGATTCTGATGGATGATGTAGAAGTAAGGGATAACTTTACGGTTGAGGCCATACCAATACAGATTGAAAACCGTGAGGTAAAGCAATTGAGAGGTAAAGAGATCACTCTTGTGAAGGTAGTGTGGGGAGGCTCTGCCGGTGGAAATATGACTTGGGAATTAGAGACACTACGCCAAAAATAAGAATAGACAGCACCAAAAAGACAACGCTTTTATAAAAAAGCGCTGCTAAAAAGAATAAAAAAATTTTGCTAAAAAAAAGCGCCGTAAAAGACAGGCTTTAGAAAGCGCTTTTAAAAAGCGCTGTTAAATGCCATAAATGGATGCCACCTTAGAAAGCGCTTTTTGGAAAGCGCTGCTATAGGTATTACTTTAGACAGCGCTTTTAAAAAGCACTGTCTAAAGGTAACCTTAGAAAGCGCATTCAGAAAAGCGCTCTTATAGGTCTTAAATTCTTTTCACTTTAGAAAGCGCTTTCTAAGGAAAACGCTCTTATAGGTAGCACATAAAAAAGCGCTTTCTGAAAAACGCCCTCTAAGGTCATTTAGGAATTAAAATATAAAACAATTTCTAAACATTTTCAGACACTTCTATTCATTTTCTTCTCTCGACCGTTTCTTCTACTAAAACCCTTGCCGTCGTTCTTGCATTGCCATTGCCGTCGTTCTTGCATTCCCATTGCCATCACCATTGCCGTCACCGTTGCCGTCACCGTTGTCGTCATTGTTGTCGTCATTGTTGCATTCAATTTGTGAAAACATTGTTGTTGTTGTTGATCTTATTCTCTTATCCTCTGAAAACGAATAAGGTACATGTTTGCATTCGTCTTTGCATTCTGTTGTTGTTGCCCTAGCCTCATTGTGTTGTTGATGTTGTCGTGTTACTGTTGTTGTTGTCCTATATCAGAATGTTTTTGTTGCTTCTGTTCTCTGTACCTAGAATTTTTTAAGTTGATGAGTGAAAAAGTAATCAAAATATCCTAACATTATCATGGTATTTTCTCAGCACTGTTCTTGTGTCTTTTGTTAATAAGTTGAGTGGAGCATTTGGACAAACACCTTGGCTGTTGGGTGAAAACTTGAATCATTATCATCTTGAGAGGTTTTATTGGTTGATGTGTGTGCTTAGTGGACTTAACTTTGTTCACTATCTCTTTTGGGCCAATTCTTACAAATATAGATCTACACCAAACCATGGACACTAGAAAATTGTTTATTGTATTGTAGCTTAATAATGCACTTTATATCTAATATTGAATTATTGATGTAGTTACCGTCCACTAGTCTAGCTAAGGTTATAGATCACTTGGTAGTTTATTAATTTAATCAATGTACTACCATATTTTATTTTATTGTTCAAATGCTAAATGGAAGAGATAAATAATATTTTGATTATGTATATTGTTTGAAGCAAGTGCATAACATGTTAACCATCCAACATTGCATGGTTCTATCAACATTATCAACATTGCATAGTTCTTCTTGTATTTTGATATGTTCTCTAAACTTAGTGATTCTAAAGTATTTATTTTGTTCTTGAGTATTTGGTCAAGTACTTGGAATATGTAGGTGTTTACCTCTAATTGTTGCTTGTTTGTGATTACATGTTGCCACTTATCAAGTCATGACTCATAATTGGTCAATTAATGATATTTCATTTTATGATACGTGTACAGGGGGGGTCTTGTTAATTCTAACCTATCTGGACACTGTGTGGGTCTAGAAGTTGTTTACATCTCTAAAGGTAATTAGTTGTTCTCTCTCGCCACTGTAATTAGTAGTGCTTTGAATGAACTGATATGATGGAGTTACAAACTTATTTAATTTGCTATATATAGGGGTTACTTGTGATCAAAGTGTGAAAGTCAGATCATTTCCCTACAGGTATAACATTTTTTCTTTTTGTTTTTGTTTAGTTTAATTAGTATAACTATGGATAAGAAATGGATGTCTTCAAGTCGATTATCGAAAGAGTACGACAATGGGGTATCGGAATTCTTTAAGTTTGTTGTTGCGCACGCCAAAGACCCCAGTCGAATGATATGTCCTTGCTTGGGTTGTTGTTTTGGGAGTCGGGTTGACGCGGTTCAGTTGGCATTGCATTTATTGAGGCGTGGAATTGATAGAAGTTATACATGTTGGAATTTGCATGGTGAAAAAATTAACGGGAATGTTGAATCGGGGGATAATACGACCTATGCTTCATACGACAATGGCACAGATACATACAATTCTGATTGAGTCGAAGAGATTGCAGAAGCACTTGAAGAAGATCTTAAGGATTGTCCCAAAATGTTTGAGAGGTTGGTAAGCGATGCAGAGAAACTGTTGTATAATGGTTGCACCAAATTCACAAGATTGTCTGCGGTATTAAAGTTGTACAACTTAAAGGCGGGCAATGGATGGTCGGATAAAAGTTTCACAGAGTTATTGGCCCTTATGAAAGATATGCTTCCAGAGGATAATGCTCTTCCCAATCGAACATATGAGGCCAAAAAGATGTTGTGCTCTATTGGCATGAGCTATGATAAGATACATGCATGTCCAAACAATTGCGTATTGTTTCGAAATGAGTATGCATCGTTAAATGAGTGTCCTAAATGCGGTGTCTCTCGATATAAGAAAAAGTTGTCTCCAGCAAAAGTCTTATGGTATTTTCCTATAATTCCGAGATTTAGACGCATGTTTCGTAGTGAGACCGATTCAAGACACTTGACTTGGCATGCAGATGAAAGAATTATTGATGGAAAGTTTCGACATCCGGCAGATTCACCACAGTGGATGAAAATTGATGATGATTATCCTGAATTTGGAAAAGAAGCAAGAAACCTTCGCTTGGCATTATCTACTGATGGAATGAACCCACACGGTATTCAAAGTATCTCACATAGCACTTGGCCTGTGATCATAATGATTTATAACCTACCTCCATGGCTATGTATGAAGCATAAGTACATGATGTTATCTATGTTAATTTCTGGGCCTAGACAACCAGGGAATGACATAGACATATACTTGGCACCCTTAATCGAAGATTTAAAATTTTTGTGGGAGAACGGTGTGGATGTTTATGATGGGTATAGGAAAGAAAGTTTCAACTTGAGGGCGATGTTGTTTGGCACAATTAATGATTTTCCAGCATACGGAAATCTATCAGGGTACAGCATAAAAGGTCAATGTGCGTGTCCTATTTGTGAAGATAAAACAGATTGGACGCGATTGGAGTTTGGTCAGAAGAATGTCTTTCTCGGTCATCGTAGATTCTTAAATTCTAATCATCACTATCGTGGGTGGAGAAAAGCATTCAATGGAGAGCCAGAACATGGTAAAGCTCCAACTAAATTGACAGGTGATCAAATTTTTGAAAAGGTGAAAGATGTGAGAACTCAGTTTGGAAAGCCTTTTGCACATACACTTGTCAAGAGTGGGTGGAAGAAGAGGTCAATTTTTTTTGAACTGCCATATTGGAAGTCGTTGTATGTAAGACATTTTCTCGATGTTATGCATATTGAAAAAAATGTATTTGATAGTGTTATTGGTACGTTACTCAATATACCAGGAAAGTCTAAGGATGGCCTTAAAGCAAGAAAGGACTTGGTACATATGGGGATAAGAACTGAATTAGGACCCTTGAAGAAAGGAAAACGAACATATCTACCACCTGTTGCGTATACTCTATCTAGAAAGGAGAAAAAAGTATTGTGTAAGTTTCTAAGTGAAGTTAAAGTTCCAGAAGGATACTCTTCAGATATTAGAAGACTTATGTCTATGAAAGACCTCAAGTTAAAGAGTTTAAAGACGCATGACTGCCATGTTATAATGGAACATTTTCTACCAATAGGTATACGTTCTATTCTCCCAGAAAAGTAAGAAGCGCAATAACTAAATTGTGTTTTTTCTTCAAGTCAATTTGCAGTAACGTGATCGATCCTACGATCTTACCAACATTGCAAAAAGAAATAGTTATTACTTTGTGTGATCTTGAAATGTATTTTCCTCCCTCGTTTTTTGACATAATGGTTCATCTAGTTGTTCATCTGGTGAAAGAGACACAATTGTGTGGACCGGCTTATATGAGATGGATTTACCATGCTGAACGTTATATGAAAATATTAAAAGGGTATGTGAAAAACCGAAGTCGACCAGAGGGTTGTATTGCCGAACGATACATTGTTGAAGAAGCGGTTGAGTTTTGTACTGAATATCTGTCCAATGTACAATCAATTGGACTCCCCAAATCTCATATTGTCGAAAAAAAGAAGGAAAAAAGTTAATTAGAAATGAAGTTGTGAGAATATCAAGGGTCGAACGGGATCAAGTGCATTTGTATGTTCTGCACAATGAGAATGAGGTTGAGCTGTATGTTGAAATGCACAAGGATGTTCTCCGAGGTTTAAATCCGAATAGAAATGAGAATTGGATAGTACGAGAGCATAATCGAAGTTTCATACCTTGGTTTAAGGATCATATTTATTCAAAGTATTATTCAGACTGCGCTTCAATAACAGAAAGGTTGAGATGTTTAGCATATGGTTCAAGTATGGTCGTGTTTTCTTATAGCGCATACGCAATTAATGGATACACATTTTATACCAAAGAACAAGATGATAAAAGTACTATGCAAAATAGTGGTGTCACCGTGGTAGCTGAAGCAATGCATATTTCAAGTGTGAAAGACTTAAACCCCAAATTTGCAAATCTGTCATATTTTGGGGTTATCGAGCACATTTGGGTGTTTGATTATGAGAAGTTTCAGATTCCTATATTTCGTTGCAAGTGGGTTGAAAATAATAATGGCGTACGAATGGATAAGTCGGGATTTTTGCAAGTGGATCTTAATAGGGTAGGGTACAAAGATGAGCCTTTTATTCTAGCCTCTCAAGCTAAACAAGTGTTCTATGTCACTGATCCGACAAGTACAAAATGGTCTATAGTGCTTTTATCTAACAAAGTAATTGATGAAAACGTTGGAGATCAAGGTGATATTGATGTTGATATTGAATCATTTACTAGAAATGATCAAGATGAAAATATTATAGCGAATGAATCATATACTAGAAATGATCATAATGAGGGTATTTGGATCAATCCAACCGTCCGTGTTGTTAAGAGACGGGTAGAACATATTCCAACCAAGAAAAGAAAGAGACGTTAGTGAAAAAGGTACTAGTTGTAAAATTATAGCTTATATCATTCAATATAGCTTATATCATTCAATGGATTAGGATTATGGATTTTTATATTTGTCATTTAATTTTTGTTTTTTTCTTTCTTACGGGTCAAATGTCTAGTAACCAGGAAGATACGCACGAGACACATGATACACATGAAGCTCAGAATGAAGCTTCGAAAGTAGAACATGAAATAAAACGAGGAAAAACCATTATGAAGTCAATCATCCGTGCTAGAGATAAAGGGACGAAATTTGATGTACATTGGAGTGACGAGAACTAACTAGTTGAGCCTAATGGTTCAATGTTGTCTTCATACATTGGTTCACTTGTCCGTCAGCACATTCCAATCACTAGTGATAATTGGAGGAGTAAATCGTTGGATGCCGGTAAAGAAAAGATATGGACTGAGATACAGGTACTTACCAAATATGATTAATGTTATTAGATTTTTGTTGACGATTAAGTCTTTAATCTAATTATACTAACACACTTTATGTTTATATGTGTATGTTTTTTCGTAGAGGTCCTTTAATATTGAAGAAAGCCGGAAAAAGTATTGTCTTCAATTGGCCGGAAAGAGACATAGAGGGTTTAGAGCCTTATTATCAAACAAATATCTTAGGGATGAGGACAAAAATTTTGTTGAAGCAGAACTTCCACCGTTGTATGCGGATGTGATTACACCGGAAGAATGGGGCATTTTTGTAGCCAAACGGAAAACCGAAGAATTCAATGTAATGTTATCTTGTCATGTCTATTGATTGTATTATATATTTATTTCATTAGTTTGTTTTGATATGACTTAAACTTTTTTATCCAGAAATTGAGTGCCATTAATCGCGAAAGAGCATCAAAACCCGCGTATCCATACAGAAAAGGGCGTTTGGGATATGCACGGTTACAACAAAAATTGGTAAGTATATATTAATGCTATGATTTTATTAATTGTATTATTGTGTTATAATTGATGAACTTATTATTTAACTAAATGTGTAGTTAAAAGAGTCTAAAAGTGAAGAATCATCACTTCCGGACCATGTTTTGTGGAAGGAAGCTCGCGTGGGTAAGGATGGAGTTGTTAGAGAAGATGTTCAGCATGTTTATGACGAATGTGTAAGTATAACATTATGTCTCAAAGTTAATCGAAATTTTATTAAAATATAATTAATTTTTAATCCCCACTAATAATTTTCGATTTGTCAATGAATTTCAGGAGAATCTATCTAAATCCTTACCCACAGATGAGGATGATTGAAGGAGCATTCTTAGTCGAGTACTAAATGTTCCTGAGTATCCCGGTCGGGTGAGAGGTAAAGGATTTGGTGTGACTCCATCTTCCCTGTATAAGCAACCAAAGAGAAAAAATCCCAGTAACCAAGAAGTCATCCAAACTTTGATGGCACTACAAGAGCAAGTCCGTGAATTGCAACAGGATAAAGAGAGATATGAGGCGGAAAAGCGTGGTTCCGGTTTGAAAGATACTAGTGACAAAGCTAGTATCAATTCTCCAAATAAAATTCCCGAGGTAATTAGCACATATTTATTTTAATTAAATTAACACATTTATTTTAATTAACCTTTATACATATTAACAGTTACATATTTATTATTTCTTCAGGGCATTTCATCTTGCCAGCTGTATTTGTCGTTACCGACTTATCGCATGGTTGGCAAGGGAAAAGTGCATAACCTTGTGGGAGTGTTACTTCACCATCAACCGCTCCCTAATGGATATCTGAAAGTGTTGGTTGATATCACTTTAGATACGGATGCGGTACTACCCATACCTGACTCGGTTTCAGAGGTTACATTGTTGCGGGATGCAATAGGTTCGTTTGTTGCATGGCTGTTAGACCTCATTTCCATAGGTGATGAGGTGTGTTGAAAACCATTACGAATCTCTTAGTATTCAAATGTCAATTCGGAACGATTATGAAAATCATTCTGAACCATTACTTGCATTTTTTTACATGGTAATGTTAGACTCCTACAAAACCCGCAGCTAAGAATAAAGGGGTTTTGCGGCAAAACGAGTCTGTTGAATCACACAGAGAGGTAGCTTTTAAGTGTTATTCTATTATCCGAATTCAAAAATTTCATGATTTTCTACTTTACCTAACTTATATGATTGTTAAGTTCCTGCTCATGCTTCATAACAGACCGGCAAGAAAAAAGCTCCTACAAGGACCGTGCAGGAAAAAAGAGCTCGCTTTCAGTCGTGTCTAGAAACACTTATGACAATGTCAGATTTGATGGATGGTGTTATTCGTCGAATAGACATGGTCGAAGGTGTTTTTGGTTTTCCGCATTCCGAGATAATCGAAAAAGAGGACATGGAGCAGATATTCAAGCATACTGAATTAGGCATCGGTGTTATGCATTCATACATCTGGTACTCCAATCAATCTATTATTTATTTAGTTGAACAATTTATTTACACATTTCAATGAAAATAGTCTAATGTTTATTATGTTTTTATTTAAGGTGCATGTATGAAAAATTCATGCGGGGGACGGAATTGTCAAACAGGTTCCGTTTCTTCTCTTGCAGCCTTGTTAATGCACCGAGAATTGGTATGAATGCAATTGAAGTAAGAGACCACTTACTTGAGCGATTTATGGCCAGCAACACAGAAAGTCTGTTTCTTTTACCGTATAATACTGGAAACGGGTAAGATTTTCATTCTAATTTCATTCTAATCTTTAATTTGTATCTTTTGCGTAGAAATTATCCATCTAAACTTTTGTTATATTTTACAGTGGACACTGGTTGTTGGTTGCCATTAATCCTATGACAGAAGTGGTCTATTATCTTAATTCATTGGATACTGATTGGTCCACATATCAGAATATGAAGGATGTGGTTGACACGTAAGTGAGATTGTTCGAAATATTCGTGTGTATTTGTATTTTTAATTATTTCTGTGACATTGTTCTAAGTTTGCGTTTTTCTTTTATAGAGCTATACTACTATACCGTGCACAAAGAGAGACTCGAGTAGCACGGGCTAGAGCAACCAATATTACATGGGTCAAAGTGGAGGTATATTAATTTTCACAATATTGCTTATTAGTGATGCTACTTGATAACACAAAACATCTATATATTATTTCTTATTTGTTTGTCTATGTGTAGTGCCCTCATCAGCGTAATGGCATATACTGCGGGTACTTCGTTTTGAGGTTCATGAGAGAAATCCTTCAAATGGAACAATTGGAGATTCCTATTACGGTATGCATGGTTTTATAACTTAGGATTTATTTTAATATTTATCGGATATGTCATATAATTTATTATTTTTAACTAAATAATGCGTATTTTATTTTGTTATGTAGTATTTCGATGATATGGCGTGTCCTTATTACACGAGGAAACAATTGCAAGATATTAAGGAGGAATTGTGCGAATTCTTTATTGAAAAAAGAATTCTTTCTTGAATGTATAGTTTTGTGAATGTAAATTCTAGTTTATTGAAATGTAAATTCTATACAGGTTTGAAACCATACAATAGAATTTGTGCGAATTCTGCATGTAAATTCTAGTTTATTGAAATGTACAAATTATATACAGGTTTAAAATCATACAATATAAGGAATTGTGCGAATTTTGCATTAATGTAAATTCTAATTTTGAAATAGAATTTGTTAATGGAAATGCGTATCCATACTGGTTTATTGAAATGTGAATTATACAGGTTTATGGAAATGTGAATTATACAGGTTTCTGCATAAAAAAATGGTTAAAATGGGATTTTTTTTAAAAATCTTCAAAATTATACGTAGACAAAAGACAGCGCTTTTGAGAAAATAGCGTTGTCTAAAGGTATAGGAAAAAGCGCTTTTAAGGAAAAAGCGCTCTCTAAAGGTATATAAAAAATATATAAAATTTTATACGTATGCATTAGAGCGCTGTCTAAAGTCCCCCTTTAGAGAGCGCTTTTAAGGAAAAAGCGCTCTATAAAGGTATATAAAAAAAATCATTATACGTATACATTAGACAGCGCTTTCAAAAGCGCTGTCCAAAGTCCCCCTTTATAGAGCACTTTTGAAGAAAAAAACGCTCTCTAAAGTATATAAAAAAATTCTTTAAAATTTTAAACGTATACATTAGACATCGCTTTTGAAAGCGTTGTCTAAAGTCCCCCTTTTAGAGAGCGCTTTTTCATAAATAAAAAAGCGTTGTCTTTACCTACGACATCGCAGCCTTAGACAACGCTTAAAGGCCAAAAAAAGCGCCCTCTTTTCCCTTGTTTAGCGTAGTGAGAGCAAGATGCAAGAGTCGTATCCGGAGTTATTCGTATGAGGTAAATATTTGAGGACGAAAATTTTCTAAGTGGGGGAAAGTTGTAACGCCCCGATTTATTTTATTTATTTTTCGTAATTAAGATTATATGATGTTGTGTATATGTGTGTGATTATGTGTGTTTAGGTTGTGTTTGGGTTACCCTTAGTATGGGGTAGTGACCTTGGAATTATAAAGATTAAGGTGTTAGGGGTGTGTGACCAATTATGTAGAATTTGGTGGTGTAGAGAGTAGTACTAATTAAATTATATTAGTCATATTTGGTTGATCATAATATTAGTTGAATAATATTAAATTAATTAAAATATTGATTATTATTATTATTATTATTTTAATAAGTGGATATTAGTAATAATAATAATAATAATAATAATAATAATAATATAATATAATATAATAACAAGAATAAGGAGGGCAAAGTGGAATATTCGTGATGGATTAGTAAGGTTAAGGAAGGAAAAGCATAATATGGGTCTAAGGGTTATAGTAGGAAAAGAGAAAATTGGGAAAAAGAGAATCAGTTTAGGAACGATCGCATTTTTGGAGAAAAGAGGAACGAAAGAGAGGAGCAAAGCTAGGGCTTAGAGAACCTTCGAAGAATCGTCAATAAGGTAAGGGTGGGGTTCTTCGATTGCTTAAGGGATGAATAATATGTGTATGAGGGTGGGTAATTCGTTAGATTCATCTCTATGCATCTCTGATTGTTTGGTTGTTGTCGGTTGCGTGTTGATATTCGTAATAACATGTAATTGGTGTAAATTGATCGATTAAATTATGGTTTATGTGACTCTAATTGATTGTGTAAAAACTGTGGATTCTATGTGTATTTTGGTGTTGTTTGCTGTTGAAATCGTAGAAGGCTTGGGGCCGAAATCGTGCTGAATCGCAACTGCTGGGTTACTGATTCGCGCAGTTCGTCATGCGAATAGATGTTTGCTGGGCGAAGGGCTCACTGGCATTTCGCTGGGTGAACTGAGAAGCGAAAGAAGAGAAAGGGAATGGGATACTGGAGTGAGTTTTGGGGAGATTCGCCCCAGGTTCGTTGGGCGAACTCCTGGCGAACGAAAGTTTGCTGGGCGAATATCGAGGCGAAGGGAGAGGAAAATAGGTGAGCCTATGGATTTTGTATGGGGAAGGTGTTTCGCTGGCGACTTCGCTAGGCGAACTCCTAGCGAATGACAGTTCGCTGGGCGAACTTGTAGCGAACATGACAATTCTGCTTGTTGCTGTTATGGACACCTTAAACTTTAAAAATTCATATCTGTTGATCCGTAAGTCTGTTCCAGTTACCGTTCGAATTATTGTAAAGCTGGTCTCATGTAATTTTTGTTAAAATTATTATCAATGCCAGAATTCCAAATATTCGACGTGTTAATAGTGTTTCCGTGAATGTTGTGATGTGTTGAGCGTTCAAATGTTGAGTTCGGTTGTGCGAGTGTACATTGTGGCTGTAGATTGCAATTGTTGTATGTTTCGGCAGGTATATGATATGTGTTGGATAGTTGTGGTGTGATGTATTAGTTGTATGTTAGTCATAGGCATTAGTCATTGTTGTATGTTGTAGTTGAATGCATATCATGTTGCATAAGTTGTATGATAAGTCGTGTGCCCAAGTTGGGTGTGAGCGCCTTATCCGGATTCTTTGAAATAAAATCATGTTATTCTTGTTGTTGAGGTAATCGTGGGCCCATGTAGGGTGTGAGCGATTATGAGTGTTCGTGTTCCCATGTGGGGTGTGAGTGACACATATAGAAATTTCGACGGGAATTATGATCATGAAAAAGGGATCGAATTAGTACCACATGCATTGAGTTGAGTTGAGAGTCTCATTGCATTGCATTATGTTGTGTTATGGATTTTATGATTGTCTGCTTGTGTAGGAAATTTTAATGGTGTTAATGATGCAATGATAGGGTGATTTGTGTAATGTTTATATACATTTATTCGTATATTATGTATTTCTTTTGTTGATTTGAGAATCTCACCCCTTGTGTTTGAATGTTACCTCTACGTGGGTAATGTGCAGATAATCAAGAATAGTGCAGAGTTGTGGTTAATGAAGACGGAGTCCTTCACTTTATGTTTTGAGTCATCGTCTGCTCTGATGTGTAACACTGGGGATATGGAATGCTTGTTATTATTTATTTCATTGTCGTTATTACTTTTGTCCAATTGATGTTGGTTATGTGGTTTTAAACATATTATGTTTTAGTTGGGTTTCCGCTGCTATATGAGAAAAATAATTAAGTATGATTTTGGTTGGTACTGTTGATGTTAATTATGTGTTACATGTCGTATGCATGATTAGGTGTTTGGTTGAAAGTAGCATCCTAAATGTCGCATGTTTTATTTTATTATGATATTTTATTAAAATTTCACGCGGGGATTTTAGGGTGTTACACGACACACCTGTGACCGTTCACAGCCCATGTGACCGTTCGATCAAGTGAAAGTTCGACGAGTTGATAGAGGCTAGCTCGACACAGAACGCCACCTTTGAGAAGGTCTAGGGAAGGTCGAACCCCATCACCTTCTACCTCGAAGAACTGTCAGGAGGCGCCTCTAACTCCAACATCCCCTCCTGATCATAGCACAAATGACGAACTTTGATGTCCGCCGCATCTTGGTCAACCAAGAGAGCTCGGTGGACATAAACTATACTAACCTGTTTACTACCCTCCAGCTTAACGAGACACATCTGACCCCTTACGTGGGCTCAGATCTTCAAGTGTTCAATGATACCACCACCAGACCGTGGGGCTACATCGAGCTGATGGTTACATTCGGAAACGATGACACTGCCCGACAAGTTAAGGTTCGCTTCCTGGTGGTGGAGTCCCTTCTCTGTACCAGTGCATCCTGGGAAGACCGACTCTAGCCTAACTCACGGTTGTACCATCTACAGTCCATCTGAAAATGAAGTACTACACGACTAAGGGCTGTGTCATCACTCTTCACGGGGATATTGAGCCTGCCAGGAGATGCTTCAAGGCTGTAACCAAGGGCCTGAACTCGATCAACATCAAGGCCAAGACCACAGGGAAGCCAGCCCTGGATGAAGTGCAGAAGGCACTCCCGCGTGTCAACGCGGTCGACCTCGACAGTTGTTCCCCTAGCAAGCAGGAGCAGGATGAGGTAGCGGATCAAACTCCTCTAGCTGAAGGCAATGGGCAGTCTCTTCACCCCATGCGCCGTATTCCAGATGGAGACTTCGAGCTTATCACCCTCGGAGACAACCCAGACAGGAACATGAAGATTGCCACGGGCCTCCCCGACTTGGAGAGGAAACAACTGAAGGCATGCCTCCGGGAAAATTTTGACCTGTTCGCGTGGAGCGCTACAGAGATGCCCGGCCTCGACCCAGATGTGGCCTGCCATCAACTCACAATAGACTCAGCCGCTAGGGCCGTAGTACAACATAGGCGTAGACAGTCTCCCGAGAAAGCGGAGGCTGCTAAAAAGGTTGTAAAAGAACTCTTAGAGGAGAACTTTATTTTGGAAGCCCAGTACACAACCTGGCTCTCTAATGCTGTACTTGTTAAAAAGAATAATGGAAAGTGGAGAATGTGCATTGATTACATTGATCTTATCCGGGCATGCCCGAAAGATGCATACCCATTGCCTAACATCGACAAACTGGTCGACAATTCTGCATGTTTTAAATTGCTATCGTTCATGGACACATACTCGGGATACAATCAAATCCCCATTGCGAAGGCCAACAAGAAGTACACGACCTTCATGACTGAGTCAGGCAACTATTACTACAACTTAATGCCCTTCGGTCTGAAGAACGCTGGCGCGACCTACCAGCGGATGATGAACAAGGTCTTCCATGGAGAGATCGGCGACATGCTCGAGGTCGACATGGACAACATGATCGTAAAATCATGAGAAGAAGTCGGCCACACTGCCCACCTCAAAAGGGTCTTCGACACGACGGAGATGCAAGATGAGGTTCAACCCGGAAAAATGCACCTTCGGTGTCCGGGCAGGCAAGTTCCTCGGTTTCTACCTCACAGAACGAGGAATCTAGGCAAACCCCGACAAGTGCAGGGCGTTCTCTGAGTTCCCGACGCCGAACTTGGAGAAATCGATACAATCGCTAAACGGGATGCTCACCTCGCTGTCCCACTTCGTGGCCAAATCGGCGCAGCACAAACTTCCATTTTTCAAACTCCTACGCAAGGAGGCCACGTTCGAGTGGACCGAGGAGTGCGAACAGACGCTCCTCCACCTCAAACAAGTCCTCTCGCAACCCCAGGTCCTCTCGTGATCGGAAGACGACGAGACATTGTACCTGTACCTCGCTGTCGCGAGCGAAGCGATCAGTGCAACTCTAATCAGGGAAACCCCCGACGGGCAGAAGACGATTTGCTTCACTAGTAAAGCCCTCCAAGGCCCCGAACTTAGATACCAGCAGATCGAAAAGGTCGCCCTGGACCTCATCACCTCTGCCAGAAGACTGCGACACTACTTCTTGGCCTACACGATCGTGGTGAGGACGGACCAACCCGTGAGACAGCTCCTCAGCCGACCCAACATGGCGGGCAAGATTCTCAAATGGTCACTCGTACTCTCTGAGTTTAACATCCAATACGAGGGTAGGAAGGCCCTGAAGGCCCAAGCACTAGCCGACTTCTTCGCGGAGATGACCATCCCAGAACCTTCGGCCTACGGTTCCCAAAAATAGACGATCTACGCTGACGGGGCATCCAGTTTGACGGGAAGCGGAGCGAGTATCATCCTAGAGAACGAGGAAGGAATCTTGATCGAGGTCTCCCTCACATTGTCCTTCCCGACATCAAACAACCAGGACGAATACGAGGCTTTCCTCGGTGGGCTACACCTAGCCGAGGACCTCGGCGCCAAAGAAGTAAAAATATTCACCGACTCTCATCTCGTGGCCTCCTAAGTTTGGGGAGAGTACCAAGCCAAGAATGACAACCTCATCGAATACCTGGCCTTGGTAAAAGAGAGGATGAAAAAATTCGTCTCGATGGAAGTAAGTCACGTTCTGCGCGAACACAATACTCGGGCAGACGTCCTATCGAAGCTAGCGAGCACGAAGAAAAAAGGCGGGAACAAATCTGTCATCCAAGAGGTACTTCCATGTCCGAGCATCGAGAAATCCATCTCGACCGCCGATGTGCATGCCATTGGAGACAACCACTGCTGGATGACCCCGGTATACGAATACCTCTGCACAGGGAAACTACCCGACGACCCCAAGGATTTCGGCGTAGTTAGGTGTCGTGCCTGCTCATATACTATCGTCGAGGACAAGTTATACCAGCGGGGCTTCTCGACCCCCCTTCTCAGGTGCGTTGAGGAGTATAAGGTCCCTGGCATACTCCAAGAGATCCGCGAAGGGATCAATACGCAACACCTCGGCGGACGGTCCCTAGCCCGTAAAGCATTGTGAGCAGGGCACTACTGGCCCACCATGCAGCAAGACACCAAGGAGCACCTAAAGAAATATGACAAATGCCAGCGACACGTGTAACGCCCCGATTTGTTTAATTGTATTTATTTATTTCATTTATGTGAATTTTGTGAAATGTGTGAATTTGTTGTATTTTACCTGCTAATTGAGTTAATTGGCTAATTTCCCTGATAGGTAAAATATTTGCAATAAATTATAATTTCTTTTCAACTTTTATTTCCCGAAATATATTTCATCACTGTTTATTTTGTATCAAGTTTTGAGAGCGTTTGCAAGATATTTGGGCTGAGGGGTAAAATGGTCATTTTGAGAGGTTAGAATTTTAGAAAAATTATATATTGTTATAAATAGAGATTTGAGAGAAAAAGAGAGAAAAGAAAGGGAAAGGAAAGAAAGGAAGAGGAAGGAAAAAAGAAGGAGAGGAAAACTTAGGGAAGAAGAAATCATCCGTTTCAAGCGCAATTAATCGGGTAAGGGTGAGAAGTTTCGATTATATCTTGCTTGTGTATGTATATGTGTTGTTTGTTGTAATTGTTTTGGTTGTTTCACAACTTTTTCTTATTGATAATTTGTGATCAAAATAAATAGAAATCGATGTTTTCATAGTTGAAACCGATATAAACTGCGTAGAATACTTGTTGTTATGTTTAGAACATGTTTTGGTTGATATATTGTGATTTGGAAGTGTTTGGGTGGAAGAAATGAGGGATTTTGGCCCCCAAATGACCTATATTGACGTTGTTGAGAATTTATGGGTTCGCAGGTTCGCTTTGCGAACCAGAGCGAAAGGGAAAGTGAAGGTTCACCCAGAAGTTCGCATTGCGAACTTTATGCCTTTTTTCTTCTGCCATGGTTCGCTGGGGGTTCGCATTGCGAATAGGAAAGCGAACGCGACAGATTTTCCATTTTGTTTCCTTCATAACTTTTGATCTGTAACTCGGATTGAGGCGCGGTCGGATGCGTTGGAAAGCTAATGAGATGTTATTTCTTATAAAAATGGTTTAGAGGGCAGTAGATGATTTATTTAAGTTGTGGTTGTGTAAAAGTGTTGGGTTGTCGGATTTTTATCACGTTAAATGCGTGTGGTCAGTGTTTTACAGTGTGTTGTGCTATTATTATATGATGTGGAGCTTTTATGTGGTTTATATGATGTTGAAGCATGTGATAAGTTGTTGTAATGGTTGTGGCCTTATGGCAAAATACTTTGTTGACTTGAATACAAATGTATGGTATTAATGTATGTTGTTGTGGGTAGCCTTTGTGGCGTGAATCCTAGTGTTGTGAGTATCATTGTATGATTGCAGGATTGTTTTGGTTGATGGTGAGTAATTCTTGATGTGAATTGATATGAGTGTATATGCTAATATGCTAATTGTTATGGTTTGTGGATTATGATGAAATGCATTGTTTATGTGAAATTCAATGTGTGTTATTTGGTCGCCTTATGGCATGTAAAGGCATTGTTTGAATTGTTTTCCAATGCATGAATAATGATGATGAGATAATTCATATTGTTGATTTGTGAAGATGCACTTGATTGTCATGAGTCATCTGTATGCCAAGCATCATGATATGCATCTTGTGATGTCGTGTGCCCTTGTGGGGTGTGAGCGACGAAACGATTCCAAAGGGAATCTGCTGTAACGGTCGTGTGCCTTATACAAAGAGGACCTAAAGCAACATTAATGACGATCGTGTGCCTTATACAAAGAGGACCTAAAGCGATCGGATTGTGTGCCTTATACAAAGAGGACCTAAAACGGTCCATAAACTTCGTGTGCCTTATACAAAGAGGACCTAAAGTGACGGGGAACATCGTTTGCCCGACGGGGAGTTACACTAAGTAACAAGCGATGATTCCAATAATTCCTGAGTGAATTAATGATGATGAGAATGATGGATGGATTGGTACCGCATGCATAGAGTCGTTGTGTCGGTCTCTGTGCATTTGCATAAATCATGAATGGATTGATTATGTGTGGGAAATCATGAATGGATTGATTAGGTGTGGGGAATTGTGAATTGATTGATTATGTGTTGAGCTCGTGATAGCATTGGTGATTTGATATGCATTTGTGATAAATGCATTGGTTATGGATGATATGTTTTATGTATATACATATGCTATGTTTTGTGGGGATGTTGGACCTTACAATGATTGTATTAATTATCTATGATATGCTATATATGAATATATGTGATGTGGTGGTGTGTTTCCATATGTCATAACTTTGGTAGGCTTTATGTATGAATATGTGATTATGTTGGTATAATTGATATATGCTATGTGGTTGGATTATTGGAAATATGTTATGTATCTGTGGCATGCTATATGTATTAGTATGTGATGCGTGTGGTGAGAATATTTATGCATGTGAATTTATATGTGTTTGCATATTATTATGCAATCTTGATATAGTTGTTATTTCTCACCCTTCTACTGTGGTTTGATGCTCTATAAGGCATTTGCGTATTAGTATCTTGGAGGCTTTTGTGAAGATTAGTTCTCCATCCTTTTGTCGGTCTGTCCGCTCTGATACGTAACACGGGAGTCGGGAAACGCTTTTGTTATATATGTATACATTTGTTGGATCTATTTTGTATTACCTTTGTATGAATATTTTTGATGTCATATAAACAATTTATTTTGTAAAACAAGTCAGTTATGGATATTTCCGCTTTATTCCATAATTAAACTTTCCTTTTGTTGGAAAAAGTTTCCCTTTTATGTTTATGCCATTTTGTGTTATGTATCAAAGTTATGAGCAGGTGGATTATGTTTTTCTCAAATGTGGCATCCTTATTTCTGTCGAAAAGAATTTATTTTTATTCACTCTGATTTAATTATGTATTATTTAGTGTGATGGGAATTGGGGTGTTACATTAGTGGTATCAGAGCAGGTCGGTCCGTCCGGCCAAGTTGTTGAGTCAGTTGGTGTGACAGTTGAATACTGTCGATGTTGTTTGTTCCTTAGTACGTGATATGTGTGTGAAACACTGTCAGTGCTTTCTGGTTTTCTAATCCTTTGTCTGCAGGATTTAGAATGAGATAAGTGGGGGAGAAGCTGGTGCTTCTCCAAGTTGCTTCAGTTGTGGAGCGTTGGTTGCAAGATTGTAAGTGTTATTTGGACAGTGTTGTTCCCGATTCTAGAGGGAATGCGGAGGTAAGGTTTATGTCGACTAAGGAATTATGCCTTAGGTAGTTGTGTACACAAGATGCATGAAATGCTATTATGGTCTGGTAAAGATGGTCTATGTGTGGCGCGGTGTTCGTGACCGCCCACATCCGCCTGCGGATGGGATTGGGTGCTACTTTCTGATTTCTTATTTATCCTATGAAGCTGGAAAGGAAAGGGAAGCTATCTCAAACTAACCTTGCACGCAAATGTTTTCTTTAACAAATGCTAAGAAATTGGGTAGTTCTGCGTCAGGTTATACAATAGGGAGTTATCAACTACCCATCCTATACATGGTTATCCATGGGTTGAAAGCAATTTTTCTACTGTTATACTGTTTTCTACTTACTGGTGTTTATCTGTTGTAAATGGGAAAGCATCTCCTTTGGGAATGTTGAGAGATGTTGAAAATATTTTTTTGTTGTTTTCGGGTTTTTCGATGTTTTTGGTAAGGTACTGGACCTAAGGTTTTTTGTTTAGTGTGCTCGCTAAGATTTCACAATCTTATGCCTACGTATTCCCGTTAAATAAAATAGGGAAATTAGAGCAATCGTAGTTCCTCCTATTCTATGGGAGGAAAAAATGTTTTGGTATCTTGTTCAAAGCCCAAGACGGAGGCTAAAAGGATGTTTGTGGGAATTGATTGAAAGAGTGAAGAGATTAAAGGTTGAGATATGAATATCCGGGAAAAATATCGGATGAAAATAGAAGGAATATCCGGAAAAGCGTCGGATGTAAAGAAAAGGAATATCCGGGAAAGCGTCGGATGTTAAAAAAGAGGAAAGGGTTGCTTTGGTGTCTTGTTCAAAGCCCAAGACATGAAGCTAAAGGGTATGTTTGTATCTTGTTCAAAACCCAAGATGTGAAGCTAAAGGGGTCCTAATTGAGGGAAATTTTGTCATCTCTAAAGAGGAGTTGTTGATGTTTGTCTGCTGTGAGCAAAGCATGTTTTGATGCTAAAAGGTTGATTGACTCAACCGGGGATTTCTTTATACAAAGCCTAAGAGGAGGCTAACTTACTTAACAAGAGAGTGTTTATATGTGTATCTTGTATAACGCCCAAGATGGAGGCTAAAAGGGTTTGACTCAACAAGAGAGTGTTTTTATATGTATCTCGTACGAGGCCCGAGATGGAGGCTAAAGGTGTTTGAGAATGTCTTTGAGACTCCTGGGTATTTAGACTGTCCAAGTCTACGGGGTGTGTCCTTGTACAATTCCCAAGAGGAGGCAAATGAAGATCTAGACTCAATTGAAAAATTGCTCTATCAAGATGACTAGTTTCTGTTCCTATACCTTTAAGAGGTCGTCGGGACAATTTGTACAAAGCCCAAGAGAAGGCAGAAGAAACTTTTAAGAAGCCGAAGGGACAATTTGTACAAAGCCCAAGAGGAGGCTATCTTCCCTGAGGAAGAATCATTATACGAAGCCTAAGAGGAGGCTCTGAGACACTTCTAAGAAGCCGAAGGGTCCTTGTACAACGCCCAAGAGGAGGCGGGGATGCTTTTAAGAAGCCTGTGGGTCCCCAAACCCCGAGAAGTTCAAGACATGCCATTCACTGAGAATAGATCAAGCCAGGAAAGTTCGAGAATTTGGAAGAAACTCAAGAGATGCCATTCACAGAGAAAAGATCATCTCTGGGGAGTTAGAGTTTCTTTGACAATTTCTAAGGGTGACAGCCGAAGCGAAGACTGTATCTGGTGCTCCTATGGGGGATCTAGCTTTGACTATATTAAAGAGTGACCAACAAGGCTTTACTTAGGTCTAGACCTAATTGCAGGGGAAAACTCTAAATAACTATACTAGTATACATACGATTGATATATGACTGGTATGTAAAATTTTATGAAAGGAGACTTACAGTGAGCAACCCCACAATACAGTTATATATACTAAAGCTGATAAAAACTTACAGGTGAGCAAGCTTCCATAGCTGTATTGTTAGTTGTTCAAGAAATTGAAGAAATTTTTTATAACAAATATGTATTTGAATTTAAATCACAAGGAAAGTTGTTTTAAAAATAAGTGATGTGAATATCCAGGAAAACATCAGATTGCGGGAGAGACGTAAAAAAAATGAAAAGGTTGTAGATATCCGGGAAAACGTCGGATTGAAAGAGATAAAAAATAAGAGGTTGAAAATACGAATATCCGGGAACTTCGGATGTAAAGAGACGGTGGAGAAAAGAAAAGGTTGCTCGCTAAGACTTTACAGTCTTATGCCTACGTATTCTCAATGGTATCTTGAGAAATCAGAGCAGTCGTAGTTCGCCCTTACGGGGCACGAACTACAGAAAATAAAGTTTAAATCGCATGGCGGCGAGAGGGGAAATTTAACCTAAAGTTATCATGCTTGGTTGAATATTCTAATGTGTGTCTCTAATCGAAAATTAAGTTTGAACTACGAGATCCTAAGGGAACATGCATATGTGGCAAAACATCACGGAATAAATGAATACACAGCAAAGCATTGTGGAATACATGGCAAAGCATCGTGGTAACTAACAGATATAATATGCACGGAAAAACATCCGGAGAATAAAAGCATATATACGGCAAAACATTGTGTGTGAAACTGAATACATGGAAAAACATCATGTGATAAAATATACACGGCAAAACATCATGACGGATAAAAGCATATACACGGCAAAACATCGTGTAAAATAAACAGAAACTTCACGGCAAAGCATCGTGAGATAAATAAAAGACATACGTGGCAAAACATCACAGTGAAAATAAATAGAAAACACATGGCAAAACATCATGGATAAACAGATAGAAAATACACGGCAAAACATCATGTCATCATGGAAAAACATCATGGCAATTGAAAACATACACGAAAAAGAACCGTGTGTGAATCATCAATACAGAAAGTTAACAGACAATCACGGCAAAACATCATGAGATAAAAACATATACATGGCATAACATCGTGTGAATAAAATATGAATAATGAGTTAAAGAAAACTTACCTATTGGAGCAAGGTCCAATGCCTCTTCTCAGACTTCCAGAAGCGAGATAACAATCCCCAAGGTCCTCGACAAAACTCAAAGCATCAGCTGATCATCCAATGACCTTCGAGGTATCGATTAAGAATTCTTGTATCAAATGGAAAACCAAACAAGCAGAGAAAACCAGGAATCGCATAGAAATGTGCTTGGTCTTATCAACTGGTTAGGATCGAATCGAATAGTTATAGAGAAATAAATTTAAAGAAAAATGCTAACTTATATCTTAATATTTGAAAATAATATTATTATCAGAAAATTAATAATTAATGGTAGTATTAATCACAGTTAGTCAAAAATTGAGAATTAATATCAAGACTAATTAAAAATCAAAAGTGTTAAATTTATCATTTAAAAATTAATCATGCTTGAAGATGGTTGGTTTCTACCTGAGTGAATCGTACACTCAACGATACAACATAGTCGCCACCGAACTTTATTTAGTCCCAAAGGACAGGGAAAATATCGATAAAACCCAAGGGGAAGAGAAACGGGAACGAGGGGTCGGTTATACAAAAAGAAGGTACTAGCACCTAACGCATCCGTCGTACTCGACGGGAACCATTTTGCTTGCTTCTAGGCTTGGATGGGTTATCTGTCTAAAGGCTTCTAGCTAAGAGAAAAGGAGAGAGAGAGAGAGAGAGAGAGAGAGAGAGAAAGGGGAAAAAAGAAAAGAAAGAAAGAAGGTGCTCGCGGAGGATTGTGGCCCTCGTGCCTACGTACCCTCATAGTGCAATGAGGAAATCAGAGCGTCGTAGTTCATGGAACCAGGGGACAGAAAGGAAGGCAAAAAGGGAGAAGGAAAGAAGGGTGGAAGTGTGCTCGCCAAGACATTGCGTCTCGTGCCTACGTATCTGTCATCCAAAAGAATGCAGAATCAGAGCTTCCGTAGTTCGGGGAACTGAACGGAAAACAAAAACAAGAAAGAACCAGGAAACAAAAGAAGTGGTGTCAAAATCGAGAACAAAAGTGAAAGAAAAACTCTACTGGGAAATGACCACACAGTAAGAGTGATTGTACAAGAGACTAGAAAAAGAATGGTGTCGAAACCAAGAATGAAAGAAACTCCGTTGGGGATAACAAAGAGGAATAGGGTCGAAACCAAGAATGAAGGAGCACAGGGAATAGACAGGGACTCCGCTGGGGATCCAAATAAAGGGATGGTGTCAAAACCAAGATTAAAGGGAGAATCAGTATATTAACTGGCTGGCCGTGGTTAACCGAAGAAAGAGAGTAAAACTCTGACGGGAAAAGACTGGTGTCAATAGACGGACTGTGATAAACCAAAATAGAGAGTGCGAAACCAAGAGAAGGTGTTTGACTCTGAGGGGGCATCTGTATGTTAACTGATAAACAGTGGTTAACCGAAGAAAGAAAGGACTGCAACTCTGTGAGGGTAGAGAAGCATTGGTTTTAACAGAGAAAACTGTGATTAACCAGCAGAACGGGTGTAGGACCGATCGAAGGTCGTAACCCAAAAGGGGTGTTGGTATTGACTGAATAAACAGTACTTGACCAACGAGGAAGGGTATCGAACCAAAAGAAGGTTACTAACCCAAGGGTACAAATAGTCGAACCAAGAAAGGTTGCCAACTGCTGGGGAATCGGTGATTAACAGAACACTGTGATTAGCCGAGAAAAAGGAGTGATTAACCAAGAGGAGGTGATTAACTCGAAAAAGGTTCAGTATTTTAACAGACGGACTGTGGTTAACTGAAGAAAAGGGTGATTAACCAAGAATAGGTGATTAACCCAAGAGGAACTCAGTGTTTTAACAGACGGACTGTGGTTAACTGAGAAAGAGTGCAAATTGGTGTTTTAACTACCAGGCAGTGATTTACCAACAAAGGGAGAAGAACCAAAAGAAGGTTGCGAACTCCGCAAGGGATTCGGTATTTAACAGGAATACTGTATTTAACCGAAGAAAGAGAAAAGAGACTCTCCAGGGGAATCAAAAGAACAATGATTGACCGCAAGAAAAGAATATGGTATTGAAATAAAGAAAGCTTGATAACCCAATGAACAAAGGATCGTAACCAAGAAGGTGATTGATCAAGAGAGAGGTCGAAAGAGATATGAGTGATCAAGGATCGAAAGAGGTTGCAAAGAGCAAAGAATGATCAGGGATCGACTCGACTGGGGAACAGAAGCACACTACCGCCTGGGGTTAGAATTGACTAAGCCAAGCACAGGGTCATTCGTCCCCTACCTGAAGTAGTCAGAATGAGAGTAGGAATTCTCCCTTCTCATTCCTTCTCTAACACACAGGGTGTAATACGGAAGTTGAAACGGACGGCACAGTAGCTCCAAGTTGTACAGTGCTCCTGCGTAGAGAAACGGACAGCGTAACGGCGTCAATTTGTACATCGCTCCGATGCAAGGCGTCGCGCGAAACTCCAACTCCGCAGGGGAACGAGAGAGAAAGTTCTAAAGGAAGCCTAAAGAGAGGAAAGGGGAAGATCAACTAATCGAAACGTGGTTCGATCAATTAATCAAAGGGAAAAGCCATGCCAACAATTTTCCAAAGAGAATGAAAAATCATTAAGGCAAAAGGTGTGAATTATTGATTGAACAAGATTAAGCTCATCCATGAAGAATGACACTTAATGCAAAACCAAGAAAGGGTAGTACAAAACAGTACCAAATGATCAACAAAATTCAACACAAAATCATGTTATTCTGATCAAAGAAAAATGCAAGAATGATTACATTCACTTGTTGCCAAAATATGAACAACTTGAATAATCGAAAGTGTGCAACAAAAGTTCAAGCATGAGCTTCAAACAAAAATTAAATGACATTCAATACATCCTGTTGCGGTGAGAATCAGATAACAAGCTATTAATTAACTTGCATCGCATTACTTTGAAGTTCACCACCGACTTTGATTTATCCAAAGGAAAGGTTCAAGATCGAGGAAAAACCTAAAGGGGGGAGATCTAAGGTTCGGGGGTTGGTTACGCGTAGGGAAGGTATTAGCATCCTAAACGTCTGTAGTACTCTACAGGAACCTCTTGTTTTAACTTGTTATATCTTGCTCGCTTGCTAAGAGTGATATGCTAAAGGTTGAAACCCTAGGGGTTAATATCTAAGTATACTCGACAAGATATCGCATCTTGCACCTACGTATCCTGACGGGAGTGGAATCAGAGTATTCGTAGTTCACCGATCTAAGGGTGAAGGAGAGGAACCATTGACTATGGTCAAAGTTCCAAGGGGAAATGAGTATAAGCTCATTTTAGAGTTCACGATAACTCTCTAAATCTAAGTTATAGGGGAAAAGTGAGTTCTCATGATGATGAGAATCACATAGAGTTCAAAACTCCAACCTATTTCTAGTTATGATTTCATTGGCTCTCATGAGGCCAAGAAATGGAATAAACCTAGAAGGATAGGGTAGGGTGGTTGTTTAGTGACTCAATAGTCAATTTTAAGAAGATCTCCCTTTGGAATGGGGGGAAAGATAATAGTTGTAAAAACTACTAGGAGATAAAGAGTTATAATGCAATAGGACGATGTAAGAAGATATGAATAAGATATGAGATGAAACAAAGTTATGATATCAAACAAAGTTAGAATCATACATATTGGACAATGATCAAACATGATAAACAAAGATAACATGGCAAGATGAATAAAAAAAGGTACCATAAAACCTTAGAAAAAGTTTCCAAATTCCATGAATAAAAGAAAATAGTATTAAACATTTCTAACTATTTCTTTTTATATTAAAAAAGTAGATTTAATTAGAAGAACATAGCAAAAAGAATGGAGGAAAAAGGATGGAAAATGAACAAGTTATGGCATTTGAAATTTTGGACATAAACTTGAAAATAAAATAAAACCAACAAGTGATAAAAAAAGAAGGAAGTGGTATTCCTAGGGATTGAACCCAGGTCCCTTCGCTTGCAGTCTAAAACCAATGCCACTAGGCCAACGCGTGCCTTTGAATATATAATGGATAACACAAGTATATATTTAAAGAGAAACGAAATTCAGAAAAATAAACAAAAGGACTGGGGCGAGGGGGATTCGAACCCCAGTCCTAGAGGTGGTAGGGCGTGTGATAATGTGTGCTTGCCACTGGGGTGGCTGTTACATCCGGTAATATATCCAACTCAAATAATATATGATCCTTCTATGCGCGCATATTTTAAATAAACCATAAACCAACCAAATACACAAACTGCTCATGAAAAACTATTATGTCATGCCATCAACCAAACATTGCCAAGCAAACTGAAGCAGAAACAACACAGTTACCATTTCAAAACCAAGAATGGCTACACGTATTAGAAACCAAATAAGTGCTTATCACACGTATTAGACATCAAAGCAACAACGCTTGAATGCATAAGGTAAAGAGCTCATACATAGCCATAGCATCAATAATCAGTAGGCATACAATATACTCAATTGAAAATCACACAAGGACATGTCTTGAACACAACTAATAACCAAACATGCATATCATGAAATCCAAAACAGTATGGCATGGTTTCAAACATAAGTTTAATGTTGACAAACAAATTAGTACAAAAGCAAAGTAAGCTAGCAAATTCATACACAGCCATAGCAGCAAGCATACATCATGTTTTAAGGAGGTTTAATGAAATGAAAACAACTTGGAATACAATAAATAGACAACATGTAGATATAGATCAGAATGGCATGGTTTGGTTTCATGTATGTCCAAAACATCTTCAAGACTTAATCATGTTTAATGCAGGGTAGTAGAGAGGTATTGGAACTAAAATCTCATGATTGACAAAGTTATAAGTTTAAAATGCAAGAAAATAAGAGGTAGGTCAGGGCATGATGCATTCAGTTCCAAAGATATTTCTCAAAGTTCAAAACAATTCAAACATGTCACAATGAGTGGTTAAAACAAAGACAGGTCAGATCAGAATAATGATAGATTCTAGGACTAACCTAACTGTTAATGACAGTTCAAAGATGTATCAAAAAGGTGCAAAGGAAATAATGGCAACAGCATCAACAACATAAGCAGTTAGTAGCAGATAACAACATGTCATCAAGGCAATTACATTCCTCAAAGTAATGAGCTCAAAACAACCAACAATGCTAGCATACCAACAAGATAACAAGATTCAAAAGGTTAAGGCCCATAGGTTATTAAGCAATGCAGCAGACAGTTTTAAGCAAAGTACATGATGGTAGTCCATACAACTCAACCATTTATCAAAACAAGATATAGGCAAAAACAAACAGTCATGGTTGTTGAGGGCATATTGATGATTCATGCATCAAGATAGATTAAAGGCAAACCAGTCACATCTAATGTCAAGGCAAGTTATTTAGGTTCATAGCATTTAGTAAATCATGAAGCACAGATCAAACATGATGGTGCATATATATGCAGTGACATTCCAAATAAAAAATAGCTAACAAAATGAATTACATACAGAAAGTCATACACTTATCATGATGGTCAAAAGCTTCACATGCATGCAAGGATAGGACAAGTTACAAGACAATATAACAACCAAATTCATTCAAGTGGTAACACTTAAAAAATAGGCAGTAGCATATGACATAGTAAAACCAACTTGGGAAACCATCATACAAACACATACATCAAACATATATGTATAAAATCATGATATCACAAAGGCATAACTTAGGAACATGTTAAAAACACATCGAGGCTAGCATACACATCATGAACACAGTGTTAACATAGAGGACAACATCATGATATCACAAAGACATAACTTCTGAAGTTGACATTTTCAGCACAATGGTTTTACATGTACAAAATGGAATAGCATAGTATGACAAGTCATAGAACATGAGAGGTACATGATTACCAGCAACACAGTTCTTATCCTAAACTCCACATTCATAATCATAAACCTTAAACATCCATTAAATAAAAAATGATTCCAATGGGTGCAAATTTAGGCAATAGCTTATATAATACTAACAGTTCAAACAATCCAAACTCAAACACATGGTCAATCATCAACAATGCAAAGGCAGTGATGCATATAAATGTGAACAAAAACTATCAACCTTAAAACAGCAAACATCCACAATGACAAAGTTAAAAATCAAGACTGAGTATACCAAATGGTCATATATTGATGATAGCACAAAAAAAGGAACTAATGCTACTTAGACAAGAATTACTACAACATCAATCAACCATGTAAACTACCATCAAAGATAGATAGATCCATCCATACTACAACTTAGGGGCACATCAGAACTACAAAGAGGAACAAAGATTCATGAGTCTCTTATCTCAAGGTCACATTTAAGCACATAATGACATCCAAATAGTTTAACAAAATCAAACAACCATTCTTGACAGTACAATACCACGATTAGAACTTATAATGTTGCAGCCATTCAATGAACAAAATCAGAGACATTATATCTTAACACAAAAAGCATACATGTGTATCATATCAATGGGAGCCATGAGCACATAAACAACATATTGAAGCATATATTAGCAAGATACACATGTAAAGAACAATAAAATGCACATGGCAATGATAATATCAAATGAGCATGATTAACAAGAGGGTAAGAATACAATACCAAGTGGAGTAATGTCCACTGCCTTCAAGTATGCTGACTGTTTCTCCTTCCAAAACACTCCAAGGCCACTTCCCTCCTTTCTTGCTCGAAACTTAAGAACTTTAGAGAATATTTGAGTGTTTGTGAGAATTGTTGGTGAGTTGAGATGTAGAGGCAAGCTCCTTTTATAGGCTGAATCAAATGGGCTTGGGTTGCTTTGAGTCCAATCCTCAAACATATGGTATGCTGAGTAGAAACTAGGGTTTGCAACGACTCTTTTTGAATTCAAATGTTGGTCCACCTCTTGGAGACAAATACGCTGCTTTGCTGCACAAAAAACTCAGAATTGCGGAGTCCATTTCACCACTTCGTATATTACTTCAGAGCTCCTTATTTGATGTCATTGAGAGGGGTATCAGATGAGGTAAGGATTGGGGCTGGCGTGAAGGATCTGCAGGTGAGAGCAGGTTGTATGCTGAATCGAGCAACTCCTCTGAACCACTTTTAATGAGTCAAACCTTTGAGAGCTTAAAAGGGCAATGTTCTTGGAGAATTCAATTTGAGAAACCGCGCCAAAGGATTGAGGTTGTAACGATTTTTGAATGAATTTGACATGCTTGTGTTTGAATTTCTCTCTTCCATTATGAAGCTCGTGAGCAAAACAAAGTAGAAGAACACATTTTGGTTGATTTTGTTTCTTTGTATGCCACATGTCACCTCTCTAATGGTCAGAAAAATGAGGTTGAAAAGTCAAAGCAAGATGCGCATTTTCTATTGGTCTGTGGCTAATGAACTCTATTTCCATGTTTTTGTAACATTTTTTGTCACGATGGGCTTATTGATGGTGGGCTTATGAATAAATGTAGGAATTGATTTATTCTTCTTGTTTGATGTAAAAGGAATGGTTAGGAAATGAATAATAGATGAATAATAGGTGAATTTGGCAATTGATTATGGTTATGGTTTATGGTTTGAAAAATAGAGGAATTGGATAAACTTGGTTAATAAAGGACCATTGAAATAGGTTTGGAATTAAAGGTGACAATTGAGGGTAGATAAGGTGGGTAGAAATTTGGTCATGGAGAGGGTTATAGAGACATCTCTTTGAAATGAGAGACTTGCTTGATTCAAAGCTCCATTCAAAATCTTGATTAAACACCTCTTGAATCCTCTTAAGATAAAACCTGATTCACAACTAAAACAAACACAAACAAAACCTGGTAAAAGGGTTAGCTATGCAAAATGATTGACCTAATATGACATGCAAGAGATCAATGGATCTAAGGGTAAAATTTGGGGTACAACAGTTGCCCCTATTTAAATATCTTCACCAGATGATATGAGAGATGAAAATCCTCATGAAATCATGGTGAAAGATATTTAAATACAGATAACCGAAAATTTTTCCCTTAGATGCAAAGACGTGCAATGCTACTAATATGATGATATGATGTCATGAAAGATGCAAAAAAATGCAGACAAAACAAGACACCAACGAAAGAAGAGCTACCAAACACAGAGGAGCTCCACTGGGGAAGAAAGAAAGTTAGTAGCCACAAGAAAAAAAAACTCCTTGGGGATGCAGGCTAACCAACAGAAGAGACTCACTGGGGAGACCCCGAGGCAACACCGGGGATAGAAACAAGAAAAGGTAATCTCCACTGGGGAAAGATCCAGGGAGATGGACGACAGGTTCAAACATGACCGGACGACACTGGGGAAAAAGACACACTCTTACTGGGCATGAAACCAGAAAGAAGTTGTGATCTCCACCGAGGATCAGTTGAAATAAAAGGACAGACACCCGAAAAAGATTTTCTGGGGATTTCTTATACTGAAGAGTTCAAACGGGATCTTCAAGAAAAACCAAAAAAGACAGAGACGAGCTCTGCGCGCCGGATAAATAAACAACTGGAGTTTAAAAAGGGAACAAGGTAATGAGCCAAAAATAGACTCAGGTATTCATATGAGATGGTTGAGATAACAAATAATCTGCTTTATGAAGAAAACCAGTATGAGCTGGATTTGAAATTTGGTTTAGGTTCATATTTGACCTTGAGCTTAAGCAATACAGGTTCACGATAACCTGAAGTTGAGGTTCACGATAACCTGATATAAACAACTGGCTCACGATAACCAGAGGTTTAGGTTCACGATAACCTGATATAAACAACTGGCTCACGATAACCAGAGGTTTAGGTTCACGATAACCTGATATAAACAACTGGCTCACGATAACCAGAGGTTTAGGTTCACGATAACCTGATATAAACAACTGGCTCACGATAACCAGAGGTTTAGGTTCACGATAACCTGATATAAACAACTGGCTCACGATAACCAGAGGTTTAGGTTCACGATAACCTGATATAAACAACTGGCTCACGATAACCAGAGGTTTAGGTTCACGATAACCTGATATAAACAACTGGCTCACGATAACCAGAGGTTTAGGTTCACGATAACCTGATATAAATAACTGGCTCACGATAACCAGAGGTTTAGGTTCACGATAACCTGATATAAACAACTGGCTCACGATAACCAGAGGTTTAGGTTCACGATAACCTGATATAAACAACTGGCTCACGATAACGAGAGGTTTAGGTTCACGGTAACCTGATATAAACAACTGGCTCACGATAACCAGAGGTTTAGGTTCACGATAACCTGATATAAACAACTGGCTCACGATAACCAGAGGTTTAAAATGCTAGTGGTTACTGAAATGTTAGGTAACCAAATGAGGTGATTAAGGTAACAAGATGGTTGCAGGTTAAACTTCTTGGGGAATACTGCACAAAGAGTCAAAATCTGGCGCACAAAGATGAAAGATCAGTCACAAGTAAAACAAAGACAAAGAACCAAAGACCCACTAAAGGGGAAAAAGGAAGGAAAAACAAAACCACACAAACAAAACACCCAAATGCAAAGATGCTCAAAGTTATGGTATGATGTGAATGCTCAATGGTATGCAAGAAATGACTCTGACAAGAGACGACAGACCGGGAACAGTAAAAGAGAAAACACCGCGTCTACTAAAGGGAATCACACTGAAACCTGAGCACGTAGTCAATCTTAATGCTAATGCGAGAACATCCTTAAGTTGTTGGGGAAACAACTTCTCAACAAACAACGTGTGTAGATACCGGTGAGACGTCCTTTGTATTAGTGGCCAGCAGTTATTAAAGCATTTAAATCAGGAAATATTGCCAATTCTTTTTTAGGGACAAAGAAAGAGTTCAAAGTTTTCAAAACATTCCGCTTTCAAAACCATTATTAATAAATAAGTGAAGTTTTGCATAACAAGGAAAATATCAGAACAGTGGTAAATATCAAACAAAGAATGGCTCAAAAAAACTGATTTCATTAGAATGGTAACTTGCCAATAGCGAAGTTCCATAGATCATTACAATTGAAAAATGGCAATGGGAAAGGATTACATCATATTCAATGACCAACTCCCTAATGACTAAAAATTCTAGAGTTCTATGCTGCTGACGTGAACAAGAGGATCTAGATTCTCAAGCATAATATTTTCGTACTGAGTCGGCATTTACAGGGTGTGTCAGTTGTTCACCATCCATGGTTGTGAGGAATAGAGAACCTCCTGAAAATACAGTCTTCACCACAAATGGACCCTCATAGTTAGGCCCCCATTTTCCACGAGCATCCCTTTGAGATGGCAGAATCTTCTTGAGTACAAGCTCTCCTTCTCAGAATTCCAGAACACGGACCTTCTTGTCAAAAGCCCTCTTCACTCTTTTCTGATATAGATGACCATGACACATAGCAGTCAGTCGCTTCTCGTCAATGAGGTTCAGTTACTCATATCTCTCTCTAACCCATTCAGCTTCATCAAGCTTAGTTTCCATCAGGATTCTTAAAGATGGTATTTCTACTTCAATGGGAAGGACCGCATCCATTCCATATACAAGGGAGAAAGGGGTTGCCCTTGTCGAGGTTCGAACCAAAGTTCTGTATCCATGCAAAGTAAAAGGTAACATCTCATGACAGTCTTTATAAGTCTTGACCATCTTCTGCAGGATCTTCTTGATATTTTTATTAGCAGCTTCGACAGCTCCATTCATCTTAGGACGGTAAGGTGAGGAATTGTGATGTTCAATCTTGAAATTATCGCATAACTCTTTCATCGTCTTGTTGTTCAGATTTGTTCCATTATCAGTGATGATCCTGTTGGGAATTCCATAACGACAAATGATATTATTCTTGATGAAACGAGCAACTACTTGCTTGGTCACATTGGTAAAAGAAGTAGCTTCAACCCATTTGGTGAAATAATCAATGGCCACTAAAATGAAACGATGACCATTAGAAGTTTTTGGCTCAATAGCTCCAATCATATCAATGCCCCATATAGAGAAAAGCCAAGGGGATGACAACACATTTAGCAAGGTCGGAGGGACATGCATCTTGTCAGCGTAGATCTGGCACTTATGGCATTTCCTGGCGTAATGGATGCAATCAGCTTCCATAGTTAACCAATAATATCCAGCCCTCAAAATTTTCTTAACCATGGCATACCCATTGGCGTGAGTGCCAAAGGCTCCTTCATGAATGTCGTGAATCAACAGGTATGCTTCTCGTTTATCAACACATCTTAACAGGACCATGTCATGATTCCTCTTGTAAAGCACGTTGTTACTGAGAAAGAATTTGGATGACAATCTTCGTAAAGTTTTCTTATCAAGATTGGAAGCATTGGTGCGGTACTCTTGAGTCTTCAGATAATTCTTAATGTCGTGAAACCATGGTTTTCCATCTGCCTCTTCTTCAACTGCCTGGCAATAAGCGGGTTCGATCTTGCGCTCGATACTGATGAGAGGGGCTTCATTGTGAAACTTGACTTGCCACATTAAAGCTAACATGGCTAGGGAATCAGCTATGTGATTTTCAGTACGAGCAAAGCACTTAATCAATTCCATAATGTAAGCACGGTAGGGAATGAGTTTTTCATCCTTGGTTTCCCATTCACCCTTGACTTGGTAAATGACCAAAGCATAATCACCCATAACTTCAAGAACATTGATTCCAAGGTCGATTGCAGCTTCTAGACCCAAAATACACGCTTCGTACTCAGCAATATTGTTTGTGCATCCAAAGTCCAATCTTGCTGTGAAAGGAGTATAACCACCATCAGGGTTTATCAATACAACACCTACACCATGTCCTTTGAAGTTGGAAGAACCATCAAACATCATCTTCCATCTAAAACCATTCTCAGGACCTTCCTCAGGGCCAGGCTCTTCACAATCCTTTACTACCATAATGTCTTCATCCAGGAAATAAAACTTGAGCTGTTCATAATTTTTAACAGGCTGATCTGCAAGGTATTCTGATAATAAACTCCCCTTGATAGCCTTCTGAGGTACATACTGGATATCATATTCTGACAATAGCATATGCCAACGGGCAAGTCTTCCTGTCTGAGCAGGCTTCTCAAAGATATACTTTATTGGATCCATTTTCGAGATCAACAAAGTAGTGTGACATATCAAATACTGCCTCAAACGTTTGGCGGCCCATGCTAAGGCACAACAGGTTTTCTCAAGCAGTGAATAACGACTTTCACTACCATTGAACTTCTTACTCAGGTAATAAATGGAATGTTCTTTGCGACCAGTTTCATCACGTTGGCCCAATACACAACCCATGGATCCCTCTAGAACAGTCATATACATGATGAGAGGTCTTCCAGGAACAAGAGGAATCAGAATAGGTGGTTCTTGCAAATAGTTCTTGAGCTTTTCAAAAGCTTGTTGGCAATCAGAATTCCACTCTACAGTCTAGTCTTTGCGGAGTGGTTTGAAGATCGGTTCACAAATTGGAGTCATGTTGGAAATGAATCTGGATATATAGTTTAAACGTCCCAGAAATCCTCTCACTTGTGATTCAGTCTGTGGAGCTGGCATTTCTTGAATAGCTCGTACCTTGTCAGGATCTACTTCAATTCCTTTTTGACTGACGATGAAACCAAGAAACTTCCCTGACCTAACACCAAAGGAACACTTGGCTGGATTCAACTTTAACTGATACTTCCGAAGTCTCTTGAACAACTTTAAGAGATGGTCCAAATGTTCTTCCTCACTTTGGGATTTAGCAATCATATCATCCACGGATACTTCGATTTCCTTGTGGATCATGTCATGGAATAAAGTCACCATAGCTCTCTGATAAGTTACCCCTGTGTTCTTCAAACCAAAGGGCATAACCTTGTAACAGTAGGTTCCCCACGGGGTAATAAATGTAGTCTTATCCATGTCAGCTGGGTCCATTCTAATCTGATTGTAATCGGAGAAACCGTCCATGAAGGAGAAAACTGCAAACTTAGCTGTATTATCCACAAGAGTGTCAATATGTGGTAAGGGAAAATCGTCCTTGGGACTAGCTTTGATGAGATCCCTGTAATCTACGCACATTCGCACTTTACCATTTTTCTTCATAACTGGCACGATGTTAGCTACCCATTCTGGATATTTTGACACTGCCAAGAATCATGCATCCAGTTGCTTCTTAACCTCATCTCTGATTTGGAGAGCCATATCAGGTCTACTTCTACGGAGCTTCTGCTTCATAAGTGGACATTCAGGCTTAAGTGGTAGCTTATGAACTACTATGTCTGTATCCAATACAGGCATGTCTTGATAAGACCAAGCAAACACATCTACATATTCTTCCAAAAGCAGGACTAGCCGTCGTCTGATTCCTGCCCCAAGTGTTGCCCCAATCTTAACCTCTTTCCTCTTTCCTTCGGTGCCAAGGTTGATGACATCAATTTTTTCTTCGTGTGGCTGAAGATCCGTGTACTGATACTCACACATTTCTGCCAAATCATCGGGGACCTCATAATCCTCTTCTTCCTCAGCTTGATAAATGGGTGAATCAAAGTCGATAGTGAGAGTAGGGTCATTGAATACAACGGGTTTGGGAATCACTCTGCACGATGGAGGGATTTATTTTATTAAAAATGCACAAACATGAACGCAAGAAGGAGAAATTTGTAGTTTTGAAAAGATTGCCATTTTTCTTAAAACGAAAGCGAGAATAAAGACAAAGAATTTTAACAAAACAAACACTTTCATTAATTAATAAGATTTAAAAGCGGTGGCCCATACAAAATAATCCGAAAGCCTCGGGCAAGGCTGCGGAATTGAAAACATCAAAGCAAATAAACAAATTACTCTGGTACAAAGTGGGTATCTCAATGGCTTCCCAATTACTTAAAGCAGCGTCACACCAAAACACCAAATGATTGATATCTTTGTCTTCAACGTCTTCAATAATTGCATGGACTTGTTGTCCTCCACTGACGAACACCTCTTGAATGGTCTTTGGTCTTCCTTTTGTTGAAGCAGTTCTTCCCTCAAAAGTTGGTTTGTAACCCAACCCTTGGTATTTCTCTCATTCTGGGACTTTGACGATCTTGCCCCAGCCTTCAGGTACTCCTCCTTGCAGAGCAGATTGAATGCTTTTGAAAGAAGCAAAAGATGGATGACCGGAGGCCACTGGTTCCTTATCGTCAAGCATAACGGCATTAGCTATCTCAAGAGCCTGGAAAGAAGTTTCCAAAGCACCTTCATCCGCTTCAATGTAACGAAACGAGGACAAATTACTGACCATCGGGTCTTCCTCACCATGTATAATAACTAACTTCTCATCGGCCACGAACCTCATCTTCTGATGTAAGGTAGAGGTTACAGCGCCAGCCTCATGGATCCAAGGTCTACCTAACAAACAGCTGTAGGCAGGGTTGATATCCAAGATCTGAAAAAGGATGTTGAACATTTGAGGGCCAATCAAGACAGGTAGCTCAATTTCTCCCATCACCGATCTTCTTGAACCATCAAAAGCTTTGACAATAAGAGAAGTGGGTCTCATTATAGCTCCTTGGTAAGATAACTTCTCAAGAGTTCTTTTTGGCAAAACATTCAAGGATGAACCGGTATCCACAAGAACTCTAGCCATCGTATCCTCCTGGCATTTCACTGATACATGTAAGGCTAAATTATGATTCCTTCCAGTTCGTGGTAACTCTTCGTCACTGAAGCTGAGGGTGTTACAAGCTGTAATATTGGCGACAACATGGTTAAGCTATCCACCTGTTATATCTTGGGCTACGTGTGCCTGAGCTAATACCTTCTGTAAAGCTGATCTGTGAACTGGCGAATTGACTAACAGAGACAAGATTGAAATCTTGGATGGTGTCTGATGGAGCTGATTTATCACTTTGTAATCACTCCTCTTGATAATCCTTAAGAACTCTTCGTCTGCTTCTTGAGAAATTACCTCCTTCCCTTTGTCTCTAGACGGTGTGGGGATAACAGTTTCCCTGGGTGTGGTCTCTTTGAAAAAAGGAGTGTATACTCTACCGCTTCGCGTCATTTTTCCAGTTCCAACTATATTAGTCACATCTTCAACAGTAGTTCCCACCTCTTTCCTTGGAACTACGTCTTCAACGGTGATTCCCACCTCTTTCCTTGGAATCACGTCTTCTCGTCTCCTGTTACCCATAACATTCTCATAGACCCAGGGTACAGCCTTGGTTCCTCTAAACCTAAATGGAATAGGTTGTCAGATGTCATATTGCTTGGAATGATTAATAGTGGAAGCATCAGTCGTCCCTGGTTTATTGAAAATTAATACTGGTTTATTAAATACTGGAACTACAGACCCAGACTTAGGTGTGTTGGACCCGGATACCTACCCTCTTGGCTTTGGTAGGTTAAACACGGGCTCGATTGCTGCAACTTTGTTTTCCTTTTCTTTGCTGAACACCTGTAGGAACCCTTCATTGATTAGATACTGAACATCATCTTGGACTAAACGGCAGCCTTTGATACTGACATTACATTCCTCACAGTCATCGTGGCAAGCTTTAACTAACCCAGCTTTAAACAACTTAGCATGAAAAGTCTTGATAGGGGTCTTGATTTTTTTTGCATCCAAGACTAATACCTCATCCTTCTCTTCTTCTATGGCATTAGTATTCCCATGGGTAGGTAAAGGATTATTTTTCACATTCGGTTGATTATCAGCAAATGAAAGAATATTCTTCTCCATCCAAACTTTCACTACATTCTTCAACGCTAAACAGCCCTCTAAGTCATGACCAGCCCCTCCTTGATGAAAAGCACAAGTCGCATTTGGGTTAAAGAAAGGCATAGATTTCTCGGTTGGTGGTCCCAAAGGTCTAGTAACAATCAACCCTTGCTCCACTAATGAAGGGTAGAGCTCTGTATATGACATTGGTATAGGTGAAAATGCTGGTTTTCCTCCTTGCCTCTCGTGGGGAGAATTCTGCTGTGGAACCTATGGTCTCGATTGCTGATAATTCTGGTTTTTAGGCCATTGCTGATTGGCTGTCTATTGATAAGCTGGCGCCTGCTGTGCTGCTTGGTGATTGAAAGTAGGTGTAACAGCAGCTACGTAGGGTTGCTGAGCATATTGCATCTGGTAGATTGGAAGCTGCAAGAAGTTTGGTCTCTGTTGTTGCTGGTACATTGGTTGCTTCCATCGAGGGCTCTGGGTCTTTCTTGTCATGATTGCATTAGTTTCCCCTTCCCTCTTCTTATGAGAATGACTAGGAGACTTCTTAGTACTGACGCCAGTTGAACTGCTCGGAGAACTGATCATCTTTCCACTCTTTAATCCTGCCTCTACCTTCACGCCAATTGCGACAATATAAGCGAAATTAGCACTGACACTGCTAATCATTCTCTCATAAAACTCAGGCTTTACTGTGTCTACAAACCAATCATCCAACTCTTTCTCAGTCAATGGCGGTTCAACTTGAGAAGCAGTCTCTCTCCAATGTTGTGCATATTCTTTGAAGGTCTGGTACTGTTCTGGGCCATACTCAATAACTGCCTACGGTCTGGAGCTAGATCCATATTGTACTTGTAGTGTTTCACAAAAGCATCAGTCGCATCCTGGAAACAACGGGCCTGGGACTAGTCTAGACTTAAATATCACTTAGCAGCAGCCCCCTTCAAACTGTCCTAAAAACAGTGGATCATCAACTTGTCATTACCTACGTGCGCGGCCATTCTTCGGTAGTACATGATTAAGTGGAATTTGGGACATGTGGCCCCTGAGTACAACTCAAAACTTGGTAACTTGAACTTGGGTGGAATTACCAAATCTGAAACCAAACACATGTCTTTAATATCAGTACTAAATGCATTACTTAACTCCATCGCCTTCATCTTCCTCTACATTGTTTCAACACTTTCTCTCAATTTCTCGTGTCTATCATCTCCTTCTTCTGACACATCAATGTAATCGTAAGGATGGTGGTTTTGGAAAACCGGATGCACTTGCGTTTGTACTGCTGGTGGAGCATAAGTAGGGATAGCTTGCAGAGTCTCATTGACCAGAGGAACTGTTTGCTGTGTGGATAAAGGAACTGTAGCACGGATAAAGTCAATGGGCATGCCCAAAGTATGGCTTGTGATAGGGATGACAGGAGGTTCTACCGTTGTGGTGACGATTTTAGAGACCACAGTGGTCTGGGTGTCCATCTTTGCTCTCATAACATTAATTTCTTCAAGGATTTGTCCCATTCCTCCTCGTATCTCATTCAATTCATTGTTGACTTTGTCCATTTCTCCGTATGCCTCTAACATCCTGAATCAAGCTTGGGCCCGAGTGTTGTAGTTGTGTCTGGGATTCAGTGTGACGATTCTGAAGAGAACACGGTGTCAAGAGACAAAGACAAGGAAACAATGCACATGAATATGCAAATGAGGATGCAAATGCAAATGCAAGCTAAACCATCAAGAAACCAAAGAATTTTGCAAATAATATAGATAATAGATCCCTTGATAAAAATAAAACTTCTTCATTCAAGAGTCTGGTGAACATTACATCAGGAGAGGTGTATCCTCATACTCCGAATACATAAGTAGAAATACATCAAAAGAGGAACATTAACAATAAAGGAAATAACAACAGTAACACTAAGGATTGAATCCACTGGTCGATGATCCTTCTCCTCCATTAATTACTCTCATCAATTTGCTGATACGCTCCTTTGTTTCCTCTTTTGCGAGAACCAATTCTCCTAACTCTTCCACCATCCTCTGCTTTGTCTTGGTAGGAGATTCGTGGCGAGGATGTGGCTTCATCATTACACGAGCTATGTCACGAGACCATTGTAGGTGGGCCTCTGTGACTGGGCATTCAGCTTTCCACAACTTTCTGTTAATTTGGTGCCAAGCGCGCTCTAATCGCATCTTCATTTCAAAACCTCCTCTCTCATCATAAAACATCATCTGCATATCTTCGTCATCTGGAATTCCCTCCTTCAAATGACCCAATTGACGGCGTGCAAGGACAGGGTTGTAATTGATACAACTGTTTCTCCCCATGAGAGGCACATTGGGGCAATCCCCACAACTATGGATTATAATAATTCCTTCTTCAGTTGAATCATACCACTCGATGTCGGTATGCTTCAATTCCATCAGCTTTTTGGACCAAATCTTACAGTCTTCGACCTTCCAGAAAGTCGGAGTCTTTGGCAGATAAGAAATGAACCACTTGTAAAAGAGGGTTACGTAGCATACAATTGGCCCACAACCTCTTGTGTATCTGGTCTGTATGGAATGGTAAACATCAGCTAGCAGTGTTGGGACTGGATTGTTGACTGGAAAAATCTGAATGGCTTGCGCATCCACAAAGTTCTTGGCATTTGGGAATAAAAACAAACCATATATCATCAAAGCTAGGATTGATTCAAACAAAGCCTCACTCCCTCTGTTTTTGAAGAAAATGGCCTTTTCCAACAAGAATTGAGCGGGCAGTCCACGCTTTCCTCCTTTATTGGTCAGGTTGGCTTGGATGTCAGATAATCAGATTCTAGTTATTCTGGCGATGTCTCTGGCAGAAGGCATTTCTTCAATCCTAGAAAAGATGGGAGCTTCTCTGACTGGAATCCCTATCATGGCTGAGACCTCCTCTAGGGTTGGCACCAACTAGAATTCAGGGAATACGAAACAGCGGTACGTGGGATGATACAACTGGACCAAAACTTCAAGAGGCCCTACAGTCACTGGTGTCTTCATCAGTGGAATGATGCATCCATACCTATCAGCGAAGGCTGACTGGTCTTCAACCATCTCTCCTAACCATAACAAACGCTCCACCTCTGATAGTTCAAAGAAATAAGGCCAAACTCTTTTCCCTGCAGCATCCATTTCTACAAAATCTGCAAAACAAAATTAGTATCTTGATAGTTTAGCAGGAATGCAATGCAATGCAAAGCTTCATGGAACTTAGACACTCGCAGAATATCAAGAGATATCAAAGACCTCATTCTCATTAAATAAAAGGTGAATTACAAGAGTTGATACACTTTCAAAAGCCCTAAACATGAAGTTAAATAAAAGCTAGAAAGTCCTAAGGAAATTCTCCTAAGAGTCTCGTGTTGAGTCTTCTGATTTCTTTCTCCATCTGATCCCTTTCTGTGACGAGGTTATCGAGGATGGATTTCCAAGCAGGTGGCTGAGTGTTGGAGGAGCTAGGATCTTCCAGGGCCTTTCTCTTCTTGCATGAGAGTAACTCTTCATTCTTGATCTGTAGTTACTTCTGGAGTTCCAGGTTCTCTTCAACGACCACTTGATACTTGAGCTTCCAGGCTTCTTCTGACCGTTGGGCTTGTCTCAAAGAAATCTCCAGCTCTTCTTCTTTTGACATGAAGTATAAAACAGGTTCTTTCTTCAAGCAATTGGTTCTTGTCTCTTGTAGGGCATCTTTAACTCTATAGCTCTTCTTCTGACCCATTGGAGATAGGGCTCTAGTGACACACAGTTAAGTCTTCCCAAAGAACTTCTTCCTCTTTTGCGCTTGCTACCCCAAGAGTCCAAAATCAACTTCTTCTGTTCTTCATTCTTGTCATATGCTTCAAAGTAGATGTTTTCCACATGAATACTGAGAGGTTTATCTTACAAAGGATACCCTAATTGACATCGTGCCAATACGGGGTTGTAGTTGATTCCACCTTTAATGCCAAGAAGAGGCACGTTGCCATAAAGTCCACAACTATCTATAATTAGGATTCCATCATACACCCGATTATACCAGTCAATGTCTGCATGGGAGAGTGCCATAACCTTTTGAGACCACCATCCTTTCTTGGAATCCCAGAATGCGCCTGCCTTTGGTAGATGCAAAATAAACCATCTATACAATATGAGGACACAGCAGGTAATCTGTCCATTTTTATGAGCGTTTCTTGTATGGACTGAGTGATAAACTTCAGCAAGCAGGGTAGGTACTGGATTATGTTTCAAGAACATTTTGATTACATTCAGATCCACGAAGTTGTCAATGTTCGGAAATAAGAAAAGTCCATAGATGAGCAATGCAAAAACAGCTTCAAAGGCATCCCGGTTGGAGTATTTAGCAAAATAACGAGCCTTTTCAAACAAGAACTTAGCAGTTAACCCAAAAATTCCTCCCTTAGAAGCTAAATTGCTTTCGATGTCAACTAACTCCAAATGAGTTTTCTTGGCTATTTCTTCCTCTTTAGGATCCTCCTCGAAGATAGGAAACGGGGACTCATCCTTGATAGGCAAACCAATTATCTGAGAGTATTCTTCAAGGATGGGTAAGAGTTGATAGTCAGGAAACGTGAAGTAGTGATACTTTGGATCATAAAACTGAAGCAGAGTTGAGAGGAGTCCTTCATCAATGGTCTTCTTCAATAAAACCCACAACTTCCCATATCTGCCTAGGAATCCTTCAGGGTCTGTTAGCAAATCTCCCAATTTCCTTAGTTCATCCAATTTTGGACTCTTGAAAGTGTATTTGATGGTGTTTCTTCTTGAGCTATCCATGATATCCTCTGATATAAGAAAAGAAATCTGAGTTCCATGAAACAGATGCAACATGAATGCATATGATGTATGAATGCAAGGCACACCCAAAGACACACAAAGCACAAACAAAGGGGACAGGTTTGAGCATGGAGCTAGGGTTTACCCTTCCCATTGGTATGTACTACTGGTTTTCATCTGCTGAACAGGGATCTAAGAAGTTCCCAGAGTCGACAACCCATCTTTCATATTTTATCGACTTCCCAGATGGCTTGGTAATCAATAAAATTCTCAAGAGAATCTCGTCTGAGTGTAGTATCGCGTGACAACCAATTCAGAAATAGACTTCATCATAGTCACCGCACTACATCCTAAAAAGGCTAAGTGGGGTTTGGTAACTACGGTCTTCAATATTATGGGCTCCTAGGTCGAGAGTAGCACGTTTTCACGAATAGATTCGTTCAACATAACTAGACTCTCAAGAGGGCCTCAACTGAGTGATGGTGTCTCAAGTTAACTTTTTCAGGAATCGACTCCCTCAAATCCTCCTTGAATATACTATCGTCCTATCATAAGTGCACTCAAATCTGGGTTAGGATTTATCTCACCACTCAAGAACCAAGCCAACAAAAGATCTCAAGCAAAGCATATATACAGGCAATCAAACAGATATACACAAATATAGCAAGCAAGTATAAGTAAAACAAGCTAAAACAAGATGGGCTTAACCCTAAAAAAGAAAGTTTTCCCCAGTGAAGTCGCGATTTCTGTTGCAGTGAGAATCGGATAACAAGCTATTAATTAACTTGCATCGCATTACTTTGAAGTTCACCACCGACTTTGATTTATTGAAAGGAAAGGTTCAAGATCGAGGAAAAATCTAATGGGGGGAGATCTAAGGTTCGAGGTTTGGTTATGCCTAGGGAAGGTATTAGCATCCTAAATTTCTGTAGTACTCAACAGGAACCTCTTGTTTTAACTTGTTATATCTTACTCGCTTGCTAAGGGTGCTATGCTAAAGGTTGAAACCCTAGGGATTAGTATCTAAGTATACTCGACAAGATATCGCATCTTGCGCCTACGTATCCTGACGGGAGTGGAATCAGAGTATCCGTAGTTCACCGATCTAAGGGTGAAGGAGAGGAACCATTGACTATGGTCAAAGTTCCAAGGGGAAATGAGTATAAGCTCATTTTAGAGTTCACGATAACTCTCTAAATCTAAGTTATAGGGGAAAAGTGAGTTCTCATGATGATGAGAATCATATAGAGTTCAAAACTCCAACCTATTTCTAGTTATGATTTCATTGGCTCTCATGAGGCCAAGAAATGGGATAAACCTAGAAGGATAGGGTAGGGTGGTTGTTTAGTGACTCAAGAGTCAATTTTAAGAAGATCTCCCTTTTGAATGGGGGGAAAGATAATAGTTGTAAAAACTACTAGGAGATAAAGAGTTATAATGCAATAGGACGATGTAAGAAGATATGAATAAGATATGAGATGAAACAAAGTTATGATATCAAACAAAGTTAGAATCATACATATTGGACAATGATCAAACATGATAAACAAAGATAACATGGCAAGATGAATAAAAAAAGGTACAATAAAACCTTAGAAAAAGTTTCCAAATTACATGAATAAAAGCAAATAATATTAAACATTTCTAACTATTTCTTTTTATATTAAAAAAGTAGATTTAATTAGAAGAACATAGCAAAAAGAATGGAGGAAAAAGGATGGAAAATGAACAAGTTATGGCATTTGAAATTTTGGACATAAACTTGAAAATAAAATAAAACCAACAAGTGATAAAAAAAGAAGGAAGTGGTATTCCTAGGGATTGAACCCAGGTCCCTTCGCTTGCAGTCTAAAACCAATGCCACTAGGCCAACGCGCGCCTTTGAATATATAATGGATAACACAAGTATATATTTAAAGAGAAGCGAAATTCAGAAAAATAAACAAAAGGATTGGGGCGAGAGGGATTCGAACCCCAGTCCTAGAGGTGGTAGGGCGTGTGATAGTGTGTGCTTGCCACTGGGGTGGCTGTTACATCCAGTAATATATCCAACTCAAATAATATATGATCCTTCTATGCGCGCATATTTTAAATAAACCACAAACCAACCAAATACGCAAACTGCTCATGAAAAACTATTATGCCATGCCATCAACCAAACATTGCCAAGCAAACTGAAGCAGAAACAACACAGTTACCATTTCAAAACCAAGAATGGATACACGTATTAGAAACCAAATAAGTGCTTATCACACGCATTAGACATCAAAGCAACAATACTTGAATGCACAAGGTAAGGAGCTCATACATTTCCATAGCAGCAATAATCAGTAGGCATACAATATACTCAATTGAAAATCACACAAGGACATGTCTTGAACACAACTAATAAACAAACATGCATATCATGAAATCCAAAACAGTATGGCATGGTTTCAAACATAAGTTTAATGTTGACAAACAAATTAGTACAAAAGCAAAGTAAGATAGCAAATTCATACACAGCCATAGCAGCAAGCATACATCATGTTTAAAGGAGGTTTAATGAAATGAAAACAACTTGGAATACAATTAATAGACAACATGTAGATATAGATCAGAATGGCATGGTTTGGTTTCATGTATGTCCAAAACATCTTCAAGACTTAATCATGTTTAATGCAGGGTAGTAGAGAGGTATTGGAACTAAAATCTCATGATTGACAAAGTTATAAGTTTAAAATGCAAGAAAACAAGAGGTAGGTCAGGGCATGATGCATTCAGTTCCAAAGATATTTCTCAAAGTTCAAAACAATTCAAACATGTCACAATGAGTGGTTAAAACAATGACAGGTCAGATCAGAATAATGATAGATTCTAGGACTAACCTAACTATTAATGACAGTTCAGAGATGTATCAAAAAGGTGCAAAGGAAATAATGGCAACAACATCAACAACATAAGCAGTTAGTAGCAGATAACAACATGTCATCAAGGCAATTACATTCCTCAAAGTAATGAGCTCAAAACAACCAACAATGCTAGAATACCAACAAGATAACAAGATTCAAAAGGTTAAGGCCCATAGGTTATTGAGTAATGCAGCAGACAGTTTCAAGCAAAGTACATGATGGTAGTCCATACAATTCAACCATTTATCAAAACAAGATATAGGCAAAAACAAACAGTCATGGTTGTTGAGGGCATATTAATGATTCATGCATCAAGATAGATTAAAGGCAAACCAGTCACATCTAATGTCAAGGCAAGTTATTTAGTTTCATAGCATTTAGTAAATCATGAAGCACAGATCAAGCATGATGGTGCATATATATGCAGTGACATTCCAAATCAAAAATAGCTAGCAAAATGAATTACATGCAGAAAGTCATACACTTATTATGATGGTCAAAAGCTTCACATGCATGCAAGGATATGACAAGTTACAAGACAATATAACAACCAAATTCATTCAAGTGGTAACACTTAAAAAATAGGCAGTAGCATATGACATAGTAAAACCAACTTGGGCAACCATCATACAAACACATACATCAAACATATATGTATAAAATCATGATATCACAAAGGCATAACTTAGGAACATGTTAAAAACACATCAAGGCTAGCATACACATCATGAACACAGTGTTAACATAGAGGACAACATCATGATATCACAAAGACATAACTTCTGAAGTTGACATTTTTAGCACAATGGTTTTACATGTACAAAATGGAATAGCATAGTATGACAAGTCATAGAACATGAGAGGTACATGATTACCAGCAACACAGTTCTTATCCTAAACTCCACATTCATAATCATAAACCTTAAACATCCATTAAATAAAAAATCATTCCAATGAGGTGAAAATTTAGGCAATAGCTTGTATAATACTAACAGTTCAAACAATCCAAACTCAAACACATGGCCAATCATCAACAATGCAAAGGCAGTGATGCATACAAATGTGAACAAAAACTATCAACCTTAAAACAGCAAACATCCACAATGACAAAGTTAAAAATCAAGACTGAGTATACCAAATGGTCATATATTGATGATAGCACAAAAAAAGGAACTAATGCTACTTAGACAAGAATTACTACAACATCAATCAACCCTGTAAACTACCATCAAAGATAGATATATCCATCCATACTACAACTTAGGGGCACATCAGAACTACAAAGAGGAACAAAGATTCATGAGTCTCTTATCTCAAGGTCACATTTAAGCACATAATGACATCCAAATAGTTTAACAAAATCAAACAACCATTCTTGACAGTACAATACCACGATTAGAACTTATAATGTTGCAGCCATTCAATGAACAAAATCAGAGACATTATATCTTAACACAAAAAGCATACATGTGTATCATATCAATGGGAAACATCATCTATTTTATGAAATTAAGCCATGACCACATAAACACCATATTGAAGCATATATTAGCAAGATACGCATGTAAAGAACAATAAAATACACATGGCAATGATAATATCAAATGAGCATGATTAACAAGAGGGTAAGAATACAATACCAAGTGGAGTAATGTCTACTGCCTTTAAGTATGCTGACTGTTTCTCCTTCCAAAACACTCCAAGGCCACTTCCCTCCTTTCTTGCTCGAAACTTAAGCAACTTTAGAGAATATTTGAGTGTTTGTGAGAATTGTTAGTGAGTTGAGATGTAGAGGCAAGCTCCTTTTATAGGCTGAATCAAATGGGCTTGGGTTGCTTTGAGTCCAATCCTCAAACATATGGTATGCTGAGTAGAAACTAGGGTTTGCAACGACTTTTTTTGAATTCAAATGTTGGTCCACCTCTTGGAGACAAATACGCTGCTTTGCTGCACAAAAAACTCAGAATTGTGGAGTCCATTTCACCACTTCATATATTACTTTAGAGCTCCTTATTTGATGTCATTGAGAGGGGTATCAGATGAGGTAAGGATTGGGGCTGGCATGAAGGATCTGCAGGTGAGAGCATGTTGTATGCTGAATCGAGCAACTCCTCTGAACTACTTTTAATGAGCCAAACCTTTGAGAGCTTAAAAGGGCAATGTTCTTGGAGAATTCAATTTGAGAAACCGCGCCAAAGTATTGAGGTTGTAACGATTTTTGAATGAATTTGACATACTTGTGTTTGAATTTCTCTCTTCCATTCTGAAGCTCGTGAGCAAAACAAAGTAGAAGAACACATTTTGGTTGATTTTGTTTCTTTGTATGCCACATGTCGCCTCTCCAATGGTCAGAAAAATGAGGCTGAAAAGTCAAAGCAAGATGCGCATTTTCTATTGGTCTGTGGCTAATGAACTCTATTTCCATATTTTTGTAACATTTTTTATCACAATGGGCTTATTGATGGTGGGCTTATGAATAAATATAGGAATTGATTTTTTTCTTCTTATTTGTTGTAAAAGGAATGGTTAGGAAATGAATAATAGATGAATAATAGGTGAATTTGGCAATTGATTATGGTTATGGTTTATGGTTTGAAAAATAGAGGAATTGGATAAACCTGGTTAATAAAGGACCATTGAAATAGGTTTGGAATTAAAGGTGACAATTGAGGGTAGATAAGGTGGGTAAAAATTTGGTCATGGAGAGGGTTATAGAGACATCTTTTTGAAATGAGAGACTTGCTTGATTCAAAGCTCCATTCAAAATCTTGATTAAACACCTCTTGAATCCTCTTAAGATAAAACCTGATTCACAACTAAAACAAACACAAACAAAACCTGGTAAAAGGGTTAGCTATGCAAAATGATTTACCTAATATGACATGCAAGAGATCAATGGATCTAAGGGTAAAATTTGGGGTACAACACATCCACAAAATCAAGCATGATAATCAATGGAAGTTTAGATGAAGAAAGCATGGCAAACACACTTGAAAATGCAAGAAAATGGCCATTCTGTACAGTGGTAACCGGTTACAGCATATGTGCTAACCGATTACATGCTTGAAAATGCGTGTTTTTAGTGAAAATTGCACTGTGTAACCGGTTACAGCATATCTGCTAACCGGTTACCACTGTAACAGAGGCAAAAATAACAGTAAAAACAGCTTTTCAAAAGTAGTTTTCAGCTCATAATCACATATATCAAACACCACATGCTAGGGCATGAATTTGTGCATGAAAATTGAACTTGAAAACAGAAAATAATCAATGATAGAATCAATTAACACATCAAGATCATGGATCACATAATGCAAAAATCAATTCACACGCACAATTATCGACTACATCGCGAATGGTGCGAAAACGATCGAAACAGAAAAATGGAAGAGAACTACCAACCTACAAGGCTGAGATGTGCCTTGGTAATTGTTGCAAATGATTCTTGATGCAGAAAATTAAAGAAAACCAGAGGAATCTTCAATTTGGTGACGAGACGTGTCAAAATCGAGCAAAATACGATAAAGCTCCAAAATGCGAATTCGAACTGTTGGAAGTTGCAACAAATACTCAAGATTAATCCAAAAGCTGAAATAACTCCAGAAATTCAAGTATAATCCAAGAATGATGAAGGTTGAGCTCAAGAAATAATCACTTTTGATGTAAAAGTGATTATCCTTCAAAGTAGAAATGAGCTTTGGTGAGGTTTTGGGAGAGAATTGAGATGAAGATGAAGATGTAGTAGAGAAATTCAGAGGGAATGTGGGAGAATTGAGAGTGAATTGTGCAAATGGTTGAAGGTCCTTTGAAAAATGAGTGAAGGCTTGTTTATATAGATTTTAGGTTTGGAGTATGAGAGGTTTGGACTTAGCTTTGGACTTAGCTTTGGGTTCGGAGTTAGGGTTGGAGTTAGTTGGGCTTGACTCACTGAGTCAAGGTGGTTAACTCGGTTAGTTAGAACCAACTCGGTAACAATCCCAATGTGAATTTCCTCATCCAAAGGTTGGCATGCTTGTAAAACAAGGAACATGGTGCACTTAATTTAAAGTGATGCATTGAATAAATGTAAGGAAAATGTCTTGAATGGTCTTGAATTGTCTAGAATGTTCCACATGCTGCTAGAACAATGAAGAATCAAAGACCAAAGAGAGTGTACCCCTACTGCCCCAAAAATGCAGCAAAATCTGCAACTTTGTACAAAGTAACCGGTTACAGCATATGTGCTAACCGGTTACATGCTTGAAAACTTGCATTTTTGGTGAAAAATACACTGAGTAACCGGTTACCGCATATGTGATAACAGGTTACTTCAGCCAAATTTCCACAAATTTGCAAAAAGAATATGCTGAAGTCCTGATTCCGATTTTCCATCTCTTGTCTTGATAAACAAACATGGAAACCTTTATTTTGAGCTTGTTTTAACGATGTGATGACCTCGTGAGGATTCAATTAATCGGGCTTGGAACACCTGAATATCCTGCAACAAGAAATACGCAAATAAAAGTGCGGATGCGTATGCCAACGATGCAAGTGCACATGCTTATGCAAAAGGCAAAAGAGGGAGGTCAAATTTCGGGTTACGACAGCTACCCCTATTTAATCCTCTTGGACCTGAATGTATGAATTGCGCCAGCTTTTCGATGATTCGAGGTAAAAGGGGATTAAATAAAATAGTAGCTCGAGAATTTGGCCGACGGCGACAAAAAGAGCGGCGCAAAGGTAGAATAGATAAGTGCAAAGTTTGGCAAAAAGAGACGGAGTATGATCGATGCATATGCTATGTATGCGCTTCTACATGATGCTTGATATCATGCGATGCAAGGATGCAAGACAAGGCACAGTGCAAAGTGGTTAGGCAAAAATCGTAGCAAAACGACTTCGACACCCTCAACCGGGGAGAGAACCCGCCGATAAAGATAAACTCTATTGGAGAAGAGAGTTCACAAAGGATGATGATCTCGCCGGGGTAAGAAACCGAGAACGTCCCAGGTTTCTAAATCACCATGGCTGTCTCTGTTGGAGATGAATGAATCAAATCGATCCTTCCTACCAAGACTGGCTCTGCACGGGTAAATACATCCTTCCGAATCATGCTGACTTTGCTGAGGAGAACCCACTGCTGTTGGAGACAGATAGTTTCAAATTACTGGAGATGATGTACAACCCTTGCTGGGGAAAAGCTAGCGAAGCGTCTTTTGCTGGGAACACTTTGGCAACCTGCCTAGAGACATTACAAATCTGTCGGAGAGAAGAGATGTAAGCAAGCAAGCTTTCCGACAAATCGTAATGGCGTTTGTTGGGGCGAATGATGACTCTGCTGAGGAAACAACAACTTCTTCACTGAATCATAACATTGTCGGCCAAGCGTTGGGCTTACCAATGGATATTACCGATTATCCTGCAGGAGTTACCAGTAACACATGCAATGCATATTGCTTTCTCGGTTGATTTAGCTTTTTATTGTTCTCAACATTTTTTAGTATTATGTGATCACAAATAATTGTTTATTTTGCAAACAAAATACTGGAATGAAAATAAATTGAGATAACAAAGAATGCATTTTATTGAATGTAAAATTTTGTACATAAAGCGTGTACAAGGACGCAAACTCCTTGATGAGGAACTTTGCAATAAAATTGAAAAACAAGTATAAATGGCAAAGGGAAATCATGCTTTGCATTGATTACAACATTGGCTACCATCCACTGTAAGTCTAGGTTCCAATGCCTTGCACCTATTGATGATGATTGGACCGTTCCGTTACCGTCTGAGGTCTAGCCGTGAGGAAGATAGGCTCAAGTGTTCACAGTCAATGCCTTTATCCCTAATTCTTGCCTGGACATGTTTTCTCTATTTTTTTTCGTCCACCGGGATACCCATTCTTGCTTAAGTCGCCCTTTCGGGTTTTCAACTTAGCGGGCGATTATTGTATTTTCCATTATCCCTAACTTTTGCATGGACATCTCTTTTTTTGGTCCATCGGGACGTCCATTTTTGCCTAGATTGTCCTTACGGATGTCAATCAAGCGGACTTTTATCCATTTTCTTTTTTTTCAGGCATAATATTTTTTTATTGTATCGGAGTTCACGAGCGATGGCAACTCTTCCCTATCCATTGTGGTGAGGATCAGGGCTCTGCCTGAGAAGCCTTTCTTGACAACAAAGGGTCCTTCGTAGTTGGGAGTCCTTTTACCCCGTGGATCCGAGTGAACAGGTGAATACCTCTTGAGCACGAGTTCGCCTTCACAGAATGTTCGAGAAAGAACTTTCTTGTCAAAAGCTCGCTTGAGGCGTCTCTGATACAATTAACCATGACAAACGGCTGCAAGGCGCTTCTCTTCGATGAGATTCAGCTAGTCGTATCTGGATTGAACCCATTCGGCTTCATCAAGACCTGCTTCCATGATGAATCTGAGTGAAGTAATTTCGACTTCAATGGGTAGAACCGCCTCTGTACCATACACTAGCGAATACGGAGTTGTCCCAGTAGAAATGCGGACTGAAGTTCGGTAGCCATGCATTGCAAAGGGAAGCATTTCATGCCAATCTTTGTAAGTCTCGACCATTTTCTGGACAATCCTCTTGATGTTTTTATTTGTTGCTTCAACGGCGCCATTCATCTTGGGCCGATATGGCGAAGAGTTGTGGTGCTCGATCTTAAATTCTTGACACAACTCCTTCATCATATTGTTATTCAGGTTGCTTGCATTGTCTGTGATAATGTTGCTAGGAATGCCATAACGACAGATTATCTCTTCCTTGATAAATCTAGCAACCACTTGTCGTGTAACGTTTGCATAAGAAGCAACTTCAACCCACTTGGTGAAGTAGTCGATAGCAACTAGAATGAATCGATGACTGTTGGAAGCCTTCGGCTCGATCATTCCAATCATATCTATACCCCACATGGAGAATGGCCAAGGTGAAGTTAAAACGCTCAATGGAGTTGGAGGCACATGGATCTTGTCTCCGTAGATTTAGAACTTGTGACATCTTTTGGCAAAGTTGTAACAATCTACCTCCATTGTTGTTCAGTAATACCCAGCCCGAAGGATCTTCTTGGCCATAGCAGGACCTTTAGCGTGCACACCCTCGCAACCCTCATGTATAAACCTTATGAGCGTGTTTGCTTCGTGTCTATCCACGCATCTGAGCAACACGGAATCATAATTCCTTTTGTACAATACACCACCACTTAAGAAGAATTTGGCGCAAAGCCGCCTGAGAGCTTTCTTATCAGTGATAGTGATACCCTCGGGGTATTCCTGTTTTTCCATATATCTTTTAATGTCGTAGAACCAAGGCTTGTCATTAGACCCATCCTCGATTGCTAAACAGTGTGTTGGTTCGTTCAAGTGATCAATGCGGATATAAGGAGCTTCATTTTTCCACTTGACCTTGAACATGGATGCTAAAGTAGCAAGAGCATCAGCTAGTTGATTTTCCTCTCTGGGGATATGATGAAAAGAAATCTCATCAAAGTAAGGAATCAACTTTGCTATGTGTTGTTGGTACGGAACCAGCTTGGAATCCTGAGTCACAAAGTTCCCTCTGACTTGACCGATGACCAAGGTAGAATCTCTATAGACCTCAAGAATCTTGATTCTCATGTCAATAGCCACTTCAATACCGTAGATACATGCTTCGTATTCAGACATATTATTGGTGCATGCAAAGCATAATCTAGCAGTGAAGGGAAGGTGAAAACCTGTTGGAGAGATGAGGATAACCCCAATTCCACGACCTTTAGAATTGGAGGCACCATCGAACACGAGCATCCATCGCACCCCTGGTTTGGGTCCTATATCAGAGTCTGAAGTCTCATAATCTCTGATAAATAGAACATCCTCATCGGGAAAGTCAAACTTTATCTGTTGATAACCCTCTACAGGTTGATAAGCAAGGTAGTCAGACAAGACACTCCCTTTTATTGCTTTCTGGGTAACATGCTGGATATCATACTCAGTTAACAGCATCTACCACCGAGCAATCCTTCCAGAGACAGCCGGCTTTTCAAAGATGTACTTTATCGGATCCATTTTGGATATCAACAAAGTAGTATGGAAAATCATGTATTGTTGTAGCCGTCGAGCAACCCAGACCAGAGCACTTCAAGTTTTTTCCAAGAGTGAGTATCTGGTCTCACAATTAGTGAACTTCTTGCTCAGATAGTATATTGCATGTTCTTTTCTGCCAGTTTCGTCATGTTGACCCAATACACATCCCATCGATTCATCGAGAATGGTGAGATATATGATTAAAGGCCTACCAGGAACCGGCGGTACTAAGATCAGTGGTTCTTGCAAGTATTGTATTATTTTGTCAAATGCTTCCTGACAATCATTATTCCATTCAACCGATTGATTTTTTCTTAGTAATTTGAACATTGGTTCACAGGTAGCCGTCAAATGGGAAATGAACCTTGAAATTTAATTGAGTCTACCCAGAAAGCCACGAACTTCTTTTTCTGTTTTGGGAGGCGGCATGTTCTGAATGGCCCGAACCTTATCAGGATCAACTTCAATGCCCTTCTGACTTACAATAAAGCCCAACAGTCTACCAGATTGAACTCCGAAGGTGCACTTCGCAGGATTCAACCGCAGCCTAAACTTCCAGAGTCTGTCAAACAGTTTCTTCAGATGAACTAGGTGATCATCTTCAGTTTTGGACTTGGTAATCATATCGTCCATGTAAACCTCAATCTCTTTATGAATCATATCGTGAAAGAGGGTTGTTATGGCAAGTTGGTATGTTGCCCTTGCATTCTTTAGACCGAATGGCATGACCTTGTAGTAATATGTACCCCATGGCGTGATGAAAATAGTCTTCTCCATATCAGTTGGGGACATTTTAATCTGATTATATCCTGAGAAACCGTCCATAAATGAAAATACAGAGAACTGCGTTGGGTTGTCTACCAAGACATCAATATGAGGCAAAGGAAAATCATCCTTCAGGCTTGCCTTGTTGAGATCTCGATAATCCACACACATTCTGACTTTACCGTCCTTCTTAGGAACAGGGACGATGTTGGCAATCCACTCAGGATATTCGAAAATGGCTAGGAACTCAGCATTAAGCTGCTTCTTTACCTCTTCTCTGATTTTGAGTGCCATGTCGGGTCTAGTCCTTCTGAGTTTCTGCTTGACAGGATGACATCCGGGCTTGAGTGGTAAGTGATGCTCAACGATGTTGGTATCCAACCCAGGCATATCTTGATAGGATCAGGCGAAGATATCGACATACTCTTTCAATAACTTGACCAACTCGGAGTGTACATGCTTAGCGAGGGATGTACCAACCTTGACTTCTCTTCTGACCTCATCACTACCAAGATTGACGACTTCTACTGGCTCTTTGTGTGGTTGAATCTCTCTACGCTCGTGCTCAAGGAGCCTTGCTAGTTCAGCTGGTAACTCACAATCTTCCTCACCATCTTCTTCGGCTTGGTTAATTGGAATTCCAGAATTACAATGGATGTTTTCCATGTTGTTATCAATGCTTTTATTAATTCTGCATGTTTATGGATAAAATGAGCTATTTTGAAAAGTGAAAAACAAAAGAAACTTTTGCCATTTATTTGTGAAAAGTAAAATAAAGAAAGAAAATAGAGCATGATTTTGAATACAAAAAGCTTTTATTTATTGATCACATAATATTGCAAAAGCGCGAGGCCCTTTACAAGCTATTCACTCGTCTCGGGCGAGGACGAGGGAATGAGAAAGAAAAATGCATTACATGTTATATGGGAAAACCACAGGAATCATGGTAGATGTCCAATTGTTGAGCTTGAAACCTGGTGGACACTTGCGCATAAACCTAGAAGTCTGATTGCTAGGACCAGCATCGTCAACAGCTGCCACGATGTCACCTTGCTGGAAACCTGCACTATGGAACTTGATTAAGTTGCATTGCTTCTGACCAGAGGAACCAGATTGACGACCAGGACGATAACCCAATCTGAATCGATTATGCTTCTCAACCACATCAATCACGTGCCCCCAGCCGGACAAGACACCTTTCTGGATAGTCGCCTTAGCACTCTTAGCAGACGCTAAAGTCAATTGTGGTGATCTACTTTGACTAGTTGAGGCAAAGCTGACATCTTTGAACTCGAGACACTGCAACGGCACCTCAGCTATGCCTTCCTTGGTCTCGACGTATCGAAAAGATGATAACTCGCTTACAATCAAATCCTCTTCACCACAGACGATGACAAGTTGATCATCAAACATGAACTTCAACTTCTGATGCAACGTGGAGGTAACTGCCCCTGCAGCGTGGATCCACGGACGACCTAGTAGGCAACTATACGCTGGGTTAATATCCATCACCTGGAAAGTAATGGTGAACAAATGCGGCCCAATATTGATGGGTAAGTCCACTTCTCTAATAACTTGCCTTCGAGACCCGTCAAAGGCTCTGACAACTAAGGCACTTGGTCTCATCTCATTTCCCTCTACCAGTAATTGGCTCAATGTGCCCTTAGGCATCACATTGAGAGAAGAACCGGTATCCACTAGAACACGAGATAACAGGATGTCTGTGCACGTTACGGATATGTGCAGCGCTTTATTGTGGGCAGTTCCTTCAGGAGGCAATTCTGATTCATTAAAACCCAAATACCGACTTGCATTTATGTTGGTCACTACGTCATCGAACGCGATGACGGATATACCATGCATAACATGAGCACTGTGCGCGGGCGAACTCATAAGTAAGGACAAGATTGAGATCCTCGATGGAGTCTGACCCAGCTGATCCCCAATTTTAAAGTCACTTTTCTTGATCAGCTTAAGGAACTCTTGATCATCAAGGGTCTCTTTGCTCCTTGAAACATCCTCAGACGGAATAGTCTGTACTGGAATGGCAGTAGGTGCCTCTAGTTGAACAACAGGGGTTGCGAATGCTGGTGTCTCCTTGGGAGAAACAATAGTTGGAACTTGAACAGGCTTCGAAGTGACCTTCAGAGCAAACACATGACCACTACGAGTCATACCTCCACCTGCTGTAACATTCATGATCTCAGATTCGGCGAACCTTATCTCCCGACCTCCAGAAAACACGGTAGACCCATACTTCCAGGGTACCTCCTTAGAATTCTGATACGGAAACGGCTTTGGCGGATGAACCACGATGGGTTGCACCTTCTTCTGCTTCGGGGATTCCATAGGAACCTTCCAATAGATGATGGTGAAATGGCTCAATAACAGCAACTTCCTCGATAGGTTTAGATCTGGAAAATTGCACTTCGCCACGGTTCATCAGAATCTGAACACAACCTTTCAGCCTTCGACACTGGTTGGGATTATCGTCACAAATCTGACATTTACCATGCAACCCCTTCAATAACCCGTGTTCATTCAATCTCTTGAAAACCACGGCCATCGGAGTCTTTACCTCATCGACATCCATAATCAATTCAGCCTTTGAACTATCCCCAATCATGCTAACCACAGGTCCACCGTGATTCGATAACGGATTATTCTGAATGTTAGGTCCTTCCTCAGCAAAAGTCAAAACCTTCTTATCAATGAGTTCCTGAACTTTGGTTTAGAAAACAAAGCAATCCTCTGTTGCATGTCCTATGTATCCAGCATGATAAGCACAAGACGCATTTGGGTTATGCTTTGGCCCAAATGGAGGAATTGCAGGCGCAATCTGCTTGGGGACAATTGCCCCTTGGTGAACCAAGTAAGGAAACAATTCCGTGTATGACACTGGAATTCTATCAAAATTCGGACGCTTATGGTTTCCTTGACTGTTGTTGTTCTGACGGTTTTGATTCTGCTGATTTTTGTTGTTCTGTTGATTCTGTTGCTGATTTTGAGCATTCTAAACTGGTTGTTACGGATGATATTGATATGGAGGTTGTTGATACTACCCAGCAGCAATGTACAGATATGGATAATATGACATAGGGGCCATGGGAGCTTGATACTGAGGAGAACCTTAAGCTGTCACAGCGTTGGCTTCACCTTCCTTTTTCTTGGAGTGACTGTTCTGAGACTTTCTAGCGGTCGGCTGCTGGGAAGCAGCTCCAGGAATATTTCCAGTCTTTAACCCGTTTCCAATCCGTTCACCAATAGTCACAACATCAGCGAAGTTCGATGAGGAACTACCCACCATTTTCTCATAGTAAGATCCTTGTAAGGTACCCATAAAGATGTCAACCAACTCATTATCAGAGAGAGCCGGTCGCACACGGGATGCCATCTCACGCCATCTTTGTGCATACTCCTTGAATGTTTCAGCTGAATGCTGAGATTAGTTTTGCAACTGCAATCTGGTAGACGTCAGATCAAGGTTATATTTGTATTATTTCATGAACGCTTCAGATAAATCCCTCCAAGTACGGATTTTGATGCGCTCTAGGCCCATGTACCAATCCAATTAAGCACCAGACAAACTATCTTGAAAACAATGAACAAGCAATTCATTATTATCAATATGGGATGCCATCTTCCTGCAGTACATAGTGATGTGACTACGCGGGCAACTCAAGCCTTTGTACTTTGGTAGATCAGGTATCTTGAATTTCTGTGGCAGCACATCATTTGGAACCAAACACAAATCTTTGCCCTCCATGCCAAAAGCAGAAAACCCTTCAATAGCCCTGATATGGTCCTCCAATAGCTTGTAGTCAGCAGGTCTATTCTGATGATTGGGCCTAACAAGAATCTGAGGATTTGGCAGCTGAGAAGCAGACGGAGCGTGAACTTGCGGAGTAGTAAATTGAGAAGGATACACCAAACCCGGATTAACCATCTGACCAACATTCTGACCCATCGGAACACCATACGGATAATTCGAAGGAGGTACCCCAGCAGCTGAGGAAGATGCCCCAAGACAGAACATCCCAGGATGAACATTCTAAACAGCAGTTTGGGCAACTTGAGATGAAACCGGAACATTAATAGGAGGACCTCTATACACATGCTCTTCTTCATCAGGAGTTTCAGTGTCAGCCAATCCGGAAGTTTGGTGAGTTTGAACCTGAAGATTCTCAGGATCATCATTCACCACTGGAGGTGGGACTAGAGTAGGCATGACCCATGGATATGCGGCAGCATTCCCATTAGGCATGGGTGCAACAAAAGGCTGATATGGCATGAAGGTACTACCATTATTTGCAATCTGAGGAGTGTAATTCGGAGGCATGCCCCAAGGAAAACCAGCGGGCATCTGGTTCAAACCGGGTTGAACAGGAGGCTGATTCACAGGCTCAATTGGCACTTCAACTCGAGCAGGAGAAGGAACAACGACAGCAGGAGTAGCCATAACAACAGGAGGAGTGGTCACAACAGGAGGGACAACAGTTGCATCAGTAGTAGTTGCAATAACAATGGCAGCAGCAGCATCTCTCTGAGCACTAAGGAGTTCCATAATGACATCCATGTTCGTCTGGAACTGATCCATCCGACCTTGGAATTGAGCCAGCGTTTCCTTGTAAGCATCGTTCTCAGCTTCGAAGTCAGCCATGATTATGGATTTTCTTGAGCGAGTGAAATACCGATGTCGCGTCGTCGTCTTGCTACAAGGAAGGCGGACAAGGATGAGCAACGGTTTCAGATGAAGGGACGTGCATATGTGTGCAGATGAATGTATGATATGCATGCAAAATAAAGTTTTAAATTCCAGGAATTCAAAAACTTATATTTGTTGAAAATAATCATAAATCATACAAGTAAAGGCACAAAAGATAGCATGAGCAAGAATCTTCATTCATTCAGCAATAAAGGAAAGAAGTACATGTCGAGTACAAGTCAAATATCTGCCTTTTGGGCTACAACAAAGTCCGCATGGATTCTATCAAATACTACCCTACACATAGACAAGAAATGGAAAACAGCCCAAGGAAGCTGGTGTGGCAATGCATCAGCATATGTATCCCTCAACAACCCGGGTAGATCTTCCAATGCATGCTCAACAAATCTGGCTAGACGGCCGTGCCTCTCACTCCAGTACTTTGCATCCTTCATGAGGTTATGCAACAACGATTGATTAGGTCCCTGAAGCATGTCCTAAAGAAAGGCCTCTTTCTGATCCAGGAGGTTTTGTAGATGACGGCTTTGATGCTCCCAATGAGTGCTCTCTGTGTTGATCTGACTAATCTGCTCTTGGCTCTGATGTGCTTGATCGTGCAGCTTTTGAATCTCACCGAAGACTTTGTCTAACTGTGCTTGACATTGAGAAAGGTCCCTGGCTAACTGATAAGCACGGTCTTGTTCACTTTGCCATTTTGTCTTGAACTCGGATAACTTCCCTCGAAGTTCTTCAAGTTGCTTGTTGTAGCTCAACTCCCCTTTGTAGGCTTAATAATGAGCATCGGCGAGTTGTCTCTTCTTTGAAGCAAGTCCCTCATAAGTGCTTTTCAAAGCATCCCCCACCTTCCTACGCTTATTCTGTTCAACCTCCACCTCTTTGAGCATGCGCTCGCGCTTCTGATGGAGCTCAATCTATAGGCTATCCTTCTCAGAAGTGACTCTATCAAGGTGGAGACGAAGATCAGCGTTCTCCTTCTTTAACTTCTCAATAATCAGCTTAAGTTGATCGAATTTAGATGGAGGACCAATGGCAAGTTGAGGAGGCTTGGCATTCATGGAAGGCTCAAGAGAGAATGGCAACAAAATCTCTTTGACGCGCTCTTTGACCCAAAGTGTGTAAGCTTCCTTGGCTACGCAATTCTTCTTACCCAAATTGGCTCTTCCTTCGAGATGAATCTGAGTCCAAGCGGCACTAAACCTCTTCAGTAAACCCATGTCATCAACCCCTTCATGAAATATGAACTCTTCCACTACCTCAAGATCACGCTTGGCAACCATAGGATATCCCAACTGTCTGAAAGCCGTTCTCGGATTGTAGTTAATTCCACCCTGTCATACCCCAAATTTTTTCCGCTAAGATTTCCCATCATTGTGCAAATCATCATCACAATATGGAGGAACCTTCATACCTCATCAGACTCCCCAAAGATGGGTGAGCATTCACTGCAATCAAATTTAGGGTTTCAGGCCCTCCTAGAGTTCTTAGACAAATGATCAATCAAGGAATGACATGATCTTCAACTTGTCTAGCCTCTTAAATATCCCAAGGATCAAGAGGACTCCCACCTCAAATATTAAGCACAAGGCTGCTCCCTTCTAGGTGGATCAAGCCTCAAGATCGCCAGTGTCACCAAATTAGGGTTTTGGTCGACTAGGGCCTCCAGATGGAAATTTTCCTCTGGGCATGAGCCAATACTTAAAAGCATAACCTAATATTCTCCATGGAACTTCATGGACCCAACCATCAAGTCAATTTTGCCTCAGGGGATGCATTCCTAAAAAATCAAGAATTAGGGTTTCTTGACCTAATTCACCCCTAAGTTGACTTTTGGGATAAAACATGAGCCAAGACCTCAAGAAAGGATTTGAGGGTCTCTAACATACTATATTAATCCATTTGCAACAATGGATTGATCCAAGAAGCTTGAGCAACAAATCTCAATTCCATCTAAACCACAGTTAGGGTTTTGCGAGAAAAGTCAACGGTGCCTTTGACTTTTGACCAGTTCAATACACCCTATAACAACTATGAAATCAATCCATCAAGTTTGATTTAGGTCAAGGACTTGATTTCACAGAGGATCGCACAGTTTGGAATTCATCTGACAAAAAGTCAACTGTGCACAAAAGTCAAACTTTGACTTTTTGAGATTTTTCACAAAACATGAAAATACATCATTTTCCAACACTTAGAAAAATTCTGGCCAAGGCAGATTTTGTTGAAAACACCAAAACTTATGAGATTTTTTCACATAGTTGCAAGCTGAATCAAGTCCAAAGGTAAACATCAATGTTGTTGCATATGTTGCTAAGAATTCAAAGAGCTTATTAGCATGAATTGATTCAACTTGAGCCAAGAGAAATCCATGCCCAAAGCCATGTTGCTGCAGCTGTTTTGGAAAAATCAGTTTGCACTTTTGCTTGCTTTACACGATTTCTGATTCAAGACCAAGGATCTCTATGTCACAGTCATCCAATCTGATCCTAATCCAACTGATCCAACTGTTAAAGCTAAGTCAAAAAGCTAAGGGATCTTTCAACTTGAGATTAATGCATTTTGGCACATTATGCCTTGAATTCAAAGGCATTAATGTGAAATAGGGCACTTTCAACAAAGCCACTCTACTCAGTTAATTTCTCTGATTAAACAACAATTAAAACATCTGAAGAATGTGAATTTGGTCAAGACATAGCCCTGCTCTTGGGAAGGGCTAGGCTGCCTTGCATGAGAAGAAATGCCACCAAGCCAAAGCCTTTGAATGTGATCTGATCCAGCAGCCATTCACTATTCCTCCAAGACAAGAATTAATCACCTATAAATAGAGGTTCTAATTGATCATTCAAATCACACCAAAGCAAGTTACAGCACTGCTTTCTCTCATTCTTTCTTAAGCATCAAGTTTCTTTGTTTTTGAGCAACCACCATCGGGTTTTGAGTTGTAGCCTTAAGCAATCCATTCAAATTGCCCAAACACATCACATATGATGTATTTGAGGTGTCCAAACACTTAAACACCAATTGTAACAACCCTAGATCAAAATCACCCTTCAACTAAGCCATTATGCCTCAATTATGCAGTTGGAGTGCTCCAGTTTGATCCAAAAGTTTTCAGAGTGTTCCAAAGCTTGCAACACACTCCATAACATCCATTGAAGTTGTAGGGATCATCAAATCGCATCTGGAACACCATCTGTGCAGAGTTCCATTTCATCTTGCATCAAGGTAAGCCTCAAAACTCCAACTTCATGATCCTTGCATATTTCCTCGCATGATATTTTTGCCAATTGATTGCCATCATATGCTGAGTATTTCCCCTAAAAAAAATTTGATAATAGCACTCATAATCATGTCTGCTCGATTGCTCTTGCAAAATTAGGGTTCATACGGTCACAATGATATAACTTGCTATACACTGAAAATAAATAAAATCAAGTATTGCCATCTTGTTCCTTGTGAAAAAAAGCATGAGTTTGGTATTTGAATCATGTCAAATGGTTGAGAAACGAGAGAGATAGAGGGCTTCATGCACGTGCTGGAGGAAGAATATGGCCATGGCGCCATTCTTCAGGTTTTCCAACCAAGTTCTCTATATATTTTTCATTTGCCATACTATATTTGAATTGGCATTGCGCCCCAGTGGTTGATCAGCTGGTTTGTGTGTATTGGCAAGTGAGAGGTCTGGGGTTCGAATCCCCCTCGCCCCAGATCTCTTTTTTATCACTTTTTCCTATTTTCTTATTTTTCATTTTATTTTGTTAATGATTTGAAAAATTAATTTCTCACTCAATTTTAATTATTTTTTATTGGTTCTTTTTGCAAAAAATCACAAAAATGTTGAAATATTTTATTCCACAAAAAAATTAAGTTTATATTATTTATTTAATATATTTAGTATTTTTGTGAATAAATTCCTTTTTAATTGTTTTTAAACATTTTAAAAATGAATATTTACTTTGAAAATCAAAATCATTTGAGTTTTAATATCTCTTGTGATTAAAACCTCATTTTTCAAACCTCAAAAAAAATCACAAGTGGTTTATTCAGGCCTATTTGGTATTTTTATCATTTTATTTGATTTTCTTTTAAAATTTTCTTTTAAAGGAAAACAAATTAGGGTTTCTTTGATTTTCACCCTCACAAATCATTTTCAAACACTCATGGGCCTCTATTAGAGTGTAAGACCCAACCCCTTTGGAAACCAAAACCTTTTTGGGCCTCAATCATTGTATAAGACCCACTGTGTTTTCAAAAATCTCGGCGCGATCGCCGTTTCAAAACGAAAACCTCTTTGGGCCTCTCCTCGAGCTATAAGACCCATTCAAAAACACTTTGGGCCTCTAATAGAGTGTAAGACCCAACCCCTTTTTAACCAAAACCATTTTGGGCCTCAGATATTGTATAAGTCCCTCTGCGTTAAAAGAAAATCTCGGCGCGAACGCCATTTCAAACCAAAATCATCTGGGCCTACCCTCGTGTTATAAGCCCCATTTCTTTTCTTCAAATAACCTTTTGGGCCTCTAATAGAGTGTAAGGCCCAATCCTTTGTAAATACAAACCTTTATTGGGTCTCACTTATTGTATAAGTCCCGTTGTATTTCAAAAGTTCAGCGCGATCATCGCCCGTTTAAAACAAACCATCTAGGCTTCTCCTCGAGCTATAAGACCCATTCAAAATCATTTTGGGCCTCTAATAGAATGTAAGACCCAATCCCCTTTTGAAACCAAAAACTTTTGGGCCTCAGTCATTGTATAAGACCCACGGTGTTTTCAAAACCTCGGCGCGATCGTCGCCCTTTTCAAAATTAACCATTGGGCTTCTCCTTGAGCTATAAGACCCATCTTTGTTCACTTTCAATCATCTTGGGCCTCTTGAGAGAGTGTAAGACCCATCCCTTTGTACAAAAAACCTTTTTGGGCCCCAGTCACTTGTATAAGTCCCTGTATAAATTCAATAGTGCAATCACTGATAAAACCCTGGGCCTCTCCTTGAGCTGTAAGCCCCAATTTTCCTTTCAAAAGCACTTTCTCCTTTGATTTTGAATATAATATTGTTATCAAAGTTTTCTTTGTTGAACAAACTAACAAAACAACATGGAAGCTCTACAACCGAGTAAGTGTTTACCCGCTTTCATTTACCGCTTTCATATGTATATAACTGTACTGTGGGGCTGTTTCACTGTAAGTTTTCTTTCATAAACTCATATCAACTGTGTAATAATAGTATAGATATTTAGAGTTTCCCCAGCAACTACGTCTAGAACTAGACAGAACATCGTCTCCTTACATCCGACGCTCTCCCAGATATTTCAAACATAAACCATTTTCTTTTACAACAATTTTAGATAACTAGATCTAATAAATTTCCCCCTTGAACAGTTCGTATACAGAAGGCCATTGTTCCAAGTGAAACCCCTTATGGAACTGTTCACTAGCCTCCTCTTGGGCTTAGTACAAGGACCCAAAGGCTTCCTAAAAGCATCCTCGCCTCTTCTTGGGCGTTGTACAAGTACCCTACGGCTTCTTAGAAGTTTTCACAGCCTCCTCTTAGGCTTCGTATAATGATTCTTCCTCCAAGAAGATAGCCTCCTCTTGAGCTTAGTACAAATTGTCCCTCGGCTTCTTAAAAGTTTCCAGCCTTCTCTTGGGCTTCGTATAAATTGTCCCGACGACCTCCTAGAGGTATAGGAACAGAAATTAGTCATCTTAATAGAACAGTCTTTCAAAGAGTCTAGATCCTATTACTAATGTTTCTTAAAGCATAGTACAAAAGATAAAACTCTAGACTTGGACAGTCTAAGTTCCTTGAGTCTCAAAGACATTCTCAAGCTCCTTTAAAAATGGGAAGAAAACCCACAGACTCAGACAGTCCCAATACCCTTTGGATTTCCCAGGAAATATCCCTGATCCTTTGACCAATCCCAAGGTACGACATTTGTAACACCCCCAATCTATAACCCCAATCAAATAAAGCAGTAAAAGAAAATTCAAATTTTCATCAGAGTATATTTAAATTATCATGGCATAGATGGGGAGAGTCACATTATATTGAAACAAATTATACAACACCTGCTCATAAAGATATGCAACAGTGGGGTAGAAATCAACAGAGGAACTCAGTTTCTTACACCCACATTTCAGATTTTAGAATAAAAGCAGAAAATCTAAAACTGAATATCATATATATATATATATATATATATATATATATATATATATATATCACATGAAAAGTTTGTCATACATCAAGTTATACATGCACAAGCCAAAAGATATATACACATAATACACAATAATCACAAACGGCCTCCCTAACTACCCGGTGTCACATATCAGAGCCGACCGACAAAAGAATGAAGTCCTAAGCTTCACAAAAAGACCTCCAGCATCTAATCTGCAATGCCTCATAGAGCATTATAAAATAGCAGAAGGGTGAGAAAAACAATCATCATATAATTGCATACAATTATATATAACACCAAAAATACACATATATACTGTTCTCACCACAACTCATACCAGTATTCAACCACAAGGCAACACAATGTATAATTCATATTTCCATCACCAAGGTATACCAACCATACACATATCCATATATCCATTTATCAATTTTATCCACAATTTCACCCATAAACAAACCATAATGATTTATGCAAATGCAAGAGACCGACACAACGATTCTATGCATATGCACATGCGGTACCGACTTCCAATGTTTCTCATCACTAGTTCACTTAGGAACTCTGCTGGAATCATCGCTCGTTACATCACTGTAACTCCCCGTCGGGCATACGATGTTCCCCGTCGCTCACACCCCACACGGGCACACGACGTTTATGGATCGCTCACACCCCACACGGGCACACGACCCAATCGCTCACACCCCACATGGGCACACGATCGTCTATAACCATCGCTTTCGGTCCTCTTATTTTTAAGGCTATTCATACCTCTTATTTTTAAGGCTCACGATGTTATAGCAGATTCCCTCTGGAATCAAACCGTCACTCAAGACGTCACAACAATGCATATCATAATGCTTGGCATACAAGGACTCATGACATTCAAATACACACATATATGCAATCATCTCTCTTAACAAAATCACACTTTGCACTTAAGCCCAAAATAATGCATTTAATTGCCATACGGCCACAAATCATCTCAACACCATCTAAACACATGCATTTACATCATACAACAACACCTTGCATGATACACATCAATTACGCACAGTTACAACGACAAAAGTCGACAAATCGATACTATTCCAAATTTCTGACATAATTAAATCAGCTAACAATCTCAAAATTATTATCATAAGAAAGCACAGTTCAATAGCTACACAACGATACCAAGAATGTAAAAATCGGATAAACGGAACCTAAGTTACGAAAGAAAAACGAAAACGATATTTTGAAAAGTCTCATTTTACAATTCTCCTGAACATACGCGTACGGCCCCTTGCCATACGCGTACCATACGCATCTCGCCAGAAGGCCGGGAAAAGTGACATCTCATACGCGTATTGGCCCTAAAACTCGCCAATGATACGCGTATCGCCAAGGCCTATACGCGTATGAACATGCCCCATACGCGTATGATCTAGGCAAAAACCAGAAAAATCTGCATGTTCTTGCTGTTACGGGTTTCACACCCAAAACCCTCCAAATCATCATCCAAACTCAGAAAAACACCAATTTGAGGTATAACAATACATATCCAACATGTATAAACAACAAAGAACACAATCAACATGAGTTTAGACACATTTGGATCCATTTCTACCAATTTCTAAAAATTATGATTTTTACTATAATCTCCATTTTAATCCAATAACAATCAACAAACACACATACATAATCATACACAAGCATATAATAATCGAGTTTCGCACCCTTACCCGATTTAATCGCGTTTAGAAAAGTCGGGAGATTGATTTTCTTGATTTCTAAGATTTTCTCTCTTTTTTTTCTCTTCTTCCCTTTTCTTTCCCTTTTCCTTCTTCTCTTTTTCTTTCTCTCTATTTTTCTCTCTTTCTATTTTCTATTCTTTCTAACTTAAGGAAAATATCATGAAATGACCAAAATACCCCCACACTCAAATATCTCGCAAACGTTCCCAAAACCCGATAAAATATCACAACATTGAAAAATAACATATTTCCAAATAAAAGTCAAAAATAAAATAATATAATAATAAAATAATCAATACAACTCGATTAAATAAAAACTGACAAAAACTGGGGCGTTACAACTCTCTCCCACTTAGAAATTTTTGTCCTCGAAAATATACCTGAGACGAACAACTCTGGATATGATTCCCGCATCCGACTTTCCAACTCCCAAGTCAAATTGCCCTCAGCAGCGCCTCCCCACGCCACTTTCACAAGTGCAACATCCTTGCCTCTCAACCGCTTCACCTCGCGATCCAAAATCCTAACTGGTAATGCCTCAACCGTAAGGTTCTCCCTTACCTCAACCTCATCCATCGGAATCACATGTGACGGATCTGGAGCATACTTCCGAAGCTGTGAAACATGAAACACATCGTGCAAATTCGACAGATTCGGCGGCAACGCAACCCTATAAGCCACAGTACCCACTATCGCGGATATCTGCTAAGGACCAATAAACTGAGAAGTAAGTTTCTTCGATTTCAATGCACGACCCACACCCGTTATCGGCGTAACCCTCAAAAATACATGATCGCCCTCTTGGAATTCAAGATCTTTCCTTCTCCGATCATGATAACCCTTTTGCCTACTCTGAGAAGCCTTCATTTTCTCACGAATCAACTTCACATTTTCCATAGTCTGTTGCACCAACTCTGGTCCAACCACCGAACTCTCACGAGATTCATGCCAACACAACGGTGTTCGACATCTTCGTCCATACAGTGCTTCAAACGGTGCCATTCCAATACTAGAATGGAAACTGTTATTATACGTGAACTCAATCAATGCAAGATAACTATCCCACGAACCACCTTGTTCAATAACACAAGCCCTCAACAAATCTTCCAACGACTGAATCGTCCTCTCCGTCTGACCATCCATCTGCGGATGATAAGCCGAACTCAATCTCAATTTAGAACCCAACGCCTTCTGTAAACCTTCCCAAAATCTCGAAGTAAACCTAGGATCTCGATTCGAAACAATACTCAATGGAACCCCATGCAATTTCACAATCACACTGATGTAAATCTCCGCTAACCTCTCCAAAGTAAAACTGATATCAATCGAAATGAAATGAGCCGATTTAGTCAGCTTATCAACAACCACCCAAATAGCATTATGCCCTCGCTGAGTATTCGGCAACCCTATCAAAAAATCCATCGAAATGCTATCCCATTTCCACTCAGGAATATCCAACGGTTGCAACAAACCACTAGGCCTCAGATGTTCCACCTTCGATTTCTGACAAGTCAAACATGCATAAACAAACTGAGCCACATCTCTTTTCAATCCAGACCACCAGAAAATCTTCTTCAAATCCTGATACATCTTATTCGCTCCCGGATGTATACTCAAATTACTCCAGTGTCCTTCCTCCAAAATCATCTTTTTCAACTCCGCATCATCCGGAATACAAATTCTACCTCGAAATCTCAAAACACCATTAATATCCACTTGAAAATCACTATTCGCATCTTTTCCTCCATCCAACATCAAATCCACAAATTTCACATCCAGCTTCTGTTTCTCTCTAACCGTCATCAGAAAATCATTAGTAATCGTTAGCATACCAAGCCTCACGCTATCCGACGTCACTTCACATACCAAACTCAAGTCTCAAAACGATTCCAAAAGTTCCCACTCTTTAACCATTAAAGCGAACATATGTAACGATTTCCGGCTCAACGCATCGGCTACCACATTAGCTTTACCAGGATGGTAATTCAAGCCAAAGTCGTAGTCCTTCCAAAATTCCAACCATCTACGCTGCCTCATATTTAACTCTTTCTAATCAAACAAATATTTCAAACTTTTATGATCACTAAAGACTTCAAACCTTGCACCGTAGAGATAATGCCTCCAGATCTTCAACACAAAAACCACAGCCACTAATTCAAGATCATGAGTAGGATAATTTTTCTCATGCACTCTTAATTGCCTTGAAGCATAAGCCACGACCTTACCTTCTTGCATCAGAACACCACCTAGGCCAATCAAAGAAGCATCACAATAAACCACAAATAGTTCATTAGGTTTCGGCAAAATCAAAATCGGAGCTGTCGTCAATCTTCTCTTTAGCTCATTAAAACTTTCCTCGCACCGAATATCCCAAATGAACGTTTGCCCTTTACAAGTCAACTGGGTCAAAGGAAGTGCTAGCTTAGAAAAACCTTCAATAAACCTTCGATAATAACCAGCCAAACCCAAAAAGCTTCTAATTTCAGTAACAGATCTAGGAGCCTCCCATTGTAGAACTGCTTCTACTTTAGATGGATCCACAGAAATACCATTACCTGAAATCACGTGCCCAAGAAAACTCACCTCCGACAACCAGAACTCACACTTGGACAATTTGGCAAAAAGCTTCCTTTCTTTCAAAACCTGCAAAACAATACGCAAATGCTCCGCGTGCTCTTCCCGAGACTTAGAATAAATCAAAATGTCATCAATAAACACAACGACAAATCGATCTAAATGCTCGTGAAAAATACGATTCATGTATTCCATAAACACACCTGGCGCATTAGAAACCCCGAACGGCATCACAGAATATTCATAATGACCATATCGTGTCCTAAAAGCCGTCTTCTGAATATCTTCCTCTTTCACCCTAATCTGATGATACCCTGACCTCAAGTCAATCTTACTAAACACACACGCACCAACCAACTGATCCATCAGATCATCGATTCTTGGAAGAGGATACTTATTCTTAATCGTCACCTTATTCAACTGGCGATAATCGATACATAATCGCATGCTTCCATCCTTCTTTTTCACCAATAAAACTGGAGCACCCCAAGGAGAAACACTTGGCCTTACAAACCTCTTCTCCAACAACTCATTCAACTGTTTCTTCAACTCAACCAACTCAGATGCCGACATACGATAAGGTGCCATAGAAACAGGTCTAGTACCAGGAACTAGATCTATAGAAAACTCCACCTCTCTCTCTGGCAGCAAGTCTGAAATATCCTCAGGAAACACTTCCAGAAATTCACACACAACAGGAAACACATCAAGTGAAACTTGACTATCCACAGTCAAAGATGCAAACAACCCAAACAACTGAGCTTCATCCGCCAAAAGTCTCTTCAACTCTTTGGTAGATAAGAAACTCGAGTCTTCGTCTTCCTCAAGAGAAGGAAACCTTACCAGCTTATGATGACAATCAATATGAACCCGATTGAATTGCAACCAATTCATTCCCAGAACCACATCTAAACCCTCCAACGGTAAACACACCAAATCCATCTCAAAGTCTTTACCATAAATGGTCAAAGGACAACTTAGACAAACCAAAGAAGTAGTTACTGACCCCATTGCTGGAGTATCAATAACCATCTCACCACCCATCAAAGACAACACAAGATTAAAACGCTTCGCGCACTCAGACGAAATAAACGAATGAGTCGCTCCAGTATCAATAATAGCAACTAAAGGAGTACTATTAATAAAACAAGTACCTCTGATCAGACGGTCTGCACTTAAAGTCCGAGTTCCTGCCAAAGCAAAAACTTTCCCACCAGATTGAGCCTGCTTCGGTTTCGGACACTTCGTACTAATATGCCCAGGTTCACCACAGTTGTAACATTTCACCACATTTTTCCTGGCACAATCAGCTGCAACATGTCCTACACCTCCACAATTCGTACACTTCCTCGAATCTTTCCTGCACTCAAACTGACGATGCCCCAACTCACCACACTTATAACATCTCAGAGAACCAGACATTCCTCCTCCACTTAACCTTCGCTCAAAAATTCCCCTTTGTTTACCCTTATCAGCTGGTGTTACATACGGAGCACCACGAAACTGTTGCTTCCCCTTCCTCTCGCTCACACTCTTGTAGTGAGTAGAACGAGCCTTAGTATCCTCCTCATAAATCCTACAACAATCCACCAAATCAGAAAACCTCTGAATCCTTTGATAACCAATTTCCTGCTTTATCTCAGGACGCAATCCGTTCTCAAACTTTACACACTTAGAGAATTCAGCAGTCGCTTCAGCATAATGAGGATAAAACTGCACAAGCTCCACAAACTTAGCAGTATAATCAACAACAGATATATTACCTTGTTTCAATTCCAAGAACTCGATTTCCTTCTTTCCTCTTACATCTTCAGGAAAATACCTCCTCAGAAACTCCATGCTAAACACAGCCCAAGTGATCTCTTCCTCTGCAGCTTCCAACACATGACGTGTACTAACCCACCAATCATCAGCTTCTTCCAATAACATGTGAGTACCCAGTCTCACCTTCTGATCCTCAGCACAATCCATCACTCAGAAAATCCTTTCAATCTCTTTCAGCCATATCTGAGCACCATCAGGATCGTATCTTCCTTTGAAGACAGGCGGTTTGTTCTTCCTGAACTCATCATTACCAGCAGCATTAGGTGCACCCTGCACAGCTTGGGCCATAGCTTGCATAGCAGCAGCCAAAGCAGCATCATTCCTACCAGCCATATTCTATTCATTTCCAATAACAGCAACTATGGTTAAACAAATAGCTCATCCAAACACCAAGACCGACAAGGACTGACACAACAGACACGGATTGACTCTGATACCACTTAATGTAACACCCCTAATCTATAACCCCAATCAAATAAAGCAGTAAAAGAAAATTTAAAATTTCATCAGAGTATATTTAAATTATCACGACATAGACGGGGAGAGTCACATTATATTGAAACAAATCATACAACACATGCTCATAAAGATATGCAACAGTGGGGTAGCAATCAACAGAGGAACTCAGTTCCTTACACCCACATTTCAGATTTTAGAAGAAAAGCGGAAAATCTAAAACTGAATATCATATATATATATATATATATATATATATATATATATATATATATATATATATATATATATATATATATATATCACAGGAAAAGTTTGTCATACATCAAGTTATACATGCACAAGCCAAAAGATATATACACATAATACACAATAATCACAAACGGCCTCCCTAACTACCCGGTGTCACATATCAGAGCCGACCGATAAAAGAATGAAGTCCTAAGCTTCACAAAAGACCTCCAGCATCTAATCTGCAATGCCTCATAGAGCATTATAAAACAGCAGAAGGGTGAGAAAAACAATCATCATATAATTGCATACAATTATATATAACACAAAAAATACACATATATACTGTTCTCACCACAACTCATACCAGTATTCAAACACAAGGCAACACAATGTATAATTCATATTTCCAACACCAAGGTATACCAACCATACACATATCCATATATCCATTTATCAATTTTATCCACAATTCCACCCATAAACAAACCATAATGATTTATGCAAATGCAAGAGACCGACACAATGATTCTATGCATGTGCACATACGGTACCGACTTCCAATGTTTCTCATCACTAGTTCACTCAGGAACTCTGCTGGAATCATCGCTCGTTACATCACTGTAACTCCCCGTCGGGCATACGATGCTCCCCGTCGCTCACACCCCACACGGGCACACGACGTTTATGGATCGTTCACACCCCACACGGGCACACGACCCGATCGCTCACACCCCACATGGGCACACGATCGTCTATAACCATCGCTTTTGGTTCTCTTATTTTTAAGGCTATTCATACCTCTTATTTTTAAGGCTCACGATGTTATAGCAGATTCCCTCTGGAATCAAACTGTCACTCAGGACGTCACAACAATACATATCATGATGCTTGGCATATAAGGACTCGTGACATTCAAATACACACATATATGCAACCATCTCTCTTAACAAAATCACACTTTGCACTTAAGCCCAAAACAATGCATTTAATTTCCATACGGCAACAAATCATCTCAACACCATCTAAACATATGCATTTACATCATACAACAACACCTTGCATGATACACATCAATTACGCACAGTTACAACGACAAAAGTCGACAAACCGATACTATTCCAAATTTCCGACATAATTAAATCGGCTAACAATTTCAAAATTATTATCATAAGAAAGTACAGTTCCATAGCTACACAACGATACCAAGAATGTAAAAATCGGATAAACGGAACCCAAGTTACAAAAGAAAAACGAAAACGATATTTTGAAAAGTCTCATTTTACAATTCTCCTGAACATACGCGTACGGCCCCTTGCCATACGCGTACGGCAAAACCTCATACGCGTACCATACGCATCTCGCCAGAAGGTCGGGAAAAGTGACATCTCATACGCGTATTGGCCCCAAAACTCGCCAATGATACGCGTATCGCCAATGCCCATACGCGTATGAACATGCCCCATACGCGGATGATCTGGGCAAAAACCAGAAAAATCTGCATGTTCTTGCTGTTACGGGTTTCACACCCAAAACCCTCCAAATCATCATCCAAACTCAGAAAAACACCAATTTGAGGTATAACAATACATATCCAACAAGTATAAACAACAAAGAACACAATCAACATGAGTTTAGACACATTTGGATCCATTTCTACCAATTTCTAAACATTATGATTTTTACTATAATCTCCATTTTAATCCAATAACAATCAACAAACACACATACATAATCATACACAAGCATATAATAATCGAGTTTCGCACCCTTACCCGATTTAATCGCGTTTAGAAAAGTCGGGAGATTGATTTTCTTAATTTCTAAGATTTTCTCTCTTTTTCTTCTCTTCTTCTCTTTTCTTTCCCTTTTCCTTCTTCTCTTTTTCTTTCTCTCTATTTTTCTCTCTTTCTATTTTCTACTCTTTCTAACTTAAGGAAAATATCATGAAATGACCAAAATACCCCCACACTCAAATATCTCGCAAACGTTCCCAAAACCCGATAAAATATCACAACATTGAAGAATAACATATTTCCAAATAAAAGTCGAAAATAAAATAATATAATAATAAAATAATCAATACGACTCGATTAAATAAAAACTGACAAAAACTGGGGCGTTACAACATTACTCACATAAGAACTGATTTTCTCTTTTAACCAACATACTGGACCTGTCACTCAACTGAAACAGTAACCATAGCCTCCATCTCGGGCTTCGTACGAGATACAAAGACTCTCTTGTTGAGTCAAATAGCCTCCATCTCAGGCTTCGTACGAGATACAAAGACTCTCTTCTTGAGTCAAATAGGCTCTATCTCGGGCTTCGTACGAGATACAAAACACTCTCTTATTGAGTATAAAAGACTCTCTTGTTGAGTCAAACAGCCTCCATCTCGGGCTTCGTACGAGATACAAAAACACTTTCTTGTTGAGTATAAAAGACTCTCTTGTTGAGTCAAACAGCCTCCATCTCGGGCTTCGTACGAGATACAAAAAGACTCTCTTGTTGAGTCAAACAACTTTTAGCTTCCGTCTTGGGCTTCGTACAAGACACATATACAAAGCACTCTCTTGTTGAGTCAACCCCTTTTAACCTCTATCTCGGGCTTCGTACGAGACAGATAAAAAACACCCTCTTGTTGGGCCAATAGCCTCCTCTTAGGCTTTGTATAAGAAAACCTCGGCTGAGTCGATCAACCTTTTTAGCATCAAAATATGTGCCTCGTTCACAGTATACAAACATCAACAACTCCTTTTCCCCCATCTAATTGACGTAAGCGGTAAGCCTCTGGATTATTTACATCCACGCCACTATCCCTCTTTTAGCATGAGAAATTCCTAAGGAAAGATAGCATTTCTCTACACTGAGTTAAAGTCTTCTCCTTCTGGTTAAAAATCCCCTATAAAGGAAATTATGGAATTGCTGGATTCAAACATCCTAGTTAAAGTGATTCTCCTTTATAATCAGTCACCCCGCAATTGTGACAAACAGATACACCCTTTAGAGGTGACAAATTCTCTCTAAAGTCAAGACCCTTTAGCTTCATATCTTGGGCTTCGAACAAGATATAAATAGACCCTTCAGCTTCACATCTTGGGCTTTGAACAAGATACAAACCACCTTTAGCTTCATGTCTTGGGCTTTGAACAAGACACCAAAACACCATTTCCTCCCATAGAATAGGAGGAACTACGATCGCTCTGATTTCCCATTTTTGGTAAACGGGAATACGTAGGCATAAGGTTGAAAGAAAAATCTTAGCGAGCACACTAATCAAAAACCTAAAAGTCCTCTACCTTCACCTAATCTGGCGTAGTATCCTAACAAAATTCCCCATGAATAATCCCGTCATTCTTAAAAATAACCTAAGAGAGGCCCCCCACATTGATCGCATCTGTAAGCCAACAGTTTTGACTGTTTAAACTAAGTGTGCAAGCAGGGTTAGTTGGAGACATCTATTTCCCTTCCTTCATCAGCTTCAATAGGATAAAAAATGAATCGACCTGTAGTAACCCCAGAGCGACAGTGCTTAAGAACCACGTCCCAAAATCGCCCGCTACACACCCTTTATACCCAAGAGAGGTACATTGGAGAATTTCCCACAATGAAGAATGATTGGAATGTCGTCGTAGACTCGAGAATACCAAGAAATGTCGTCAGCAATAAGAGACATGATTCGTTGAGACCACTTGAGATTACCCTTATTCTCAACAAAAGGACCCTTTTGTGGAAGGTGAGACATGAACCATCGGTACAACAAAGGAGCACAGCAGACAATGGTTCCTTTCTTCTTTTCATTCCTAGAATGAATAGAATGGTAGGTATCAGCAAGAAGTGTCGGAACAGGGTTCTTGGACAAGAAAATACTGATGGCAGCCTGATCTACGAAATCCTCCATGTTCGGAAATAAGACAATCCCATATATCAGCAAAGCGAGAACGGCGTTGAAAGCCTTCCAGTTTCCATCCTTAGCAAAAGAAGTGGCCTTGTCAACCAAGAACTTCGAAGAAAACCCTCGAATACCCTTCTCTTTGGTCTTGAGATTATCCTCCACATCTTTCTTACTAATGCAAAGCGCATCAGCAATAAGATGAAACTTCGGACAACCGCTAGTGTAGACATAAGGAACCTGCTTCTTGATCTCAACCCCCGGAATATAAGCATACTCCTCAAGTGTAGGTGCTAGCTGATAATCCTGAAATGTGAAGCACCTATATGGCGGGTTGTAGAACTGAACCAGAGTATGAATAGCAGTGATGTTGACTTCAGTGTTGAGGATGGTCAACAGATTACCATAAGTACCTATGAAAACCCCTCTGTGATCTCTAACCAACAGAGATTCCAGACCTCTCAAAATACCCAGCTTAGGCTCCACAAACTTGTAGCTGACGATGCCACGACAACCAGTACTCATCTCTATGATAGTGTCAACAAAAGATAAGTCCTCGTAAATCTGGAAATGCAAATGCAAAAATTAATTTACATGATGAAATGATATGCAACACAACAACAAGAAGCCAACACAGCCCGAATAAAGTCTGAATAATCCGGATATCTGCATATAATTCTGTGTCAGTGCAACATAATCTGATGTGTCAGTGGAGAAATCTGGCATGTGAAAGAACCAAGGTATGAAGTGGCTTGTTTTCCTGCAAAAACCCATCCCCCTCACAGGTGTGATCTAGATACAACAAGGTGGTCCCTAGAAAGGTCGCCCAAACCATAGGACTCAGGATGAAAACCCCCCGCCGTAGTGAATTCTCACAAGACGGAAGTATTCTCAAACGAATCACGATCTGGGATGTGGGTCTCGTGATATCCCAACGCGTAAAACGCAGGCCTCACGACTATCCACGTCCTAGCCTATGTGTATACTAGGGCTGGTGTTAGGACCTTTCTCTCCAATAATATCTACCCATCCCAACAACAGCAGAAAATAGCAGATATCCAGAATATGCAGCATATGAATATTCAAAGCAGTAAAGAAATGCAATAAATAAACATAAAGCAAGTAATGCATAAATAAAGCGAGTAAAGCGCAAAAGATAAACACCCAAACAAGCAAGAAAGCAAGCAAAACTAGGCGAGACCCCTCAAGGGATGGACCAGCAAAAGGTCAATCTGTCCCCAGTAGAGTCGCCAACTGAAGATGGCTGGTTTCTACCAGAGTGAATTGCACACTCAATGATACAACAGAGTCGCCACCGAACTTTATTTAGTCCCAAAGGACAAGGAAAATATCGATAAAACCCAAGGGGAAGAGAAACGGGAACAGGGGGTTGGTTTTACGAAAGGAAGGTACTAGCACCTAACACATTCGTCGTACTCGATGGGAACCATTTTGCTTGCTTCTAGGCTTGGATGGGTTATCTATCTAAAGGCTTCTAGCTAAGAGAAAAGGAGAGAGAGAGAGAGAGAGAGAGAGAGAGAGAGAGAGAGAAAGGGGAAAAAGAAAAGAAAGAAAGAAGGTGCTCGCGGAGGATTGTGGCCCTCGTGCCTACGTACCCTCATAGTGCAATGAGGAAATCAGAGCGTCGTAGTTCATGGAACTAGGGGACAGAAACGAAGGAAGAAAGGGAGAAAGAAAGAAGGGTGGAAGTGTGCTCGCCAAGACATTGCGTCTCGTGCCTACGTATCTGTCATCCAAAAGAATGCAGAATCAGAGCTTCCATAGTTCGGGGAACTGAACGGAAAACAAAAACAAGAAAGAACCAGGAAACAAAAGAAGTGGTGTTAAAACCGAGAACAAGAGTGAAATAAAAACTCTATTGGGGAAGGACCACACAGTAAGATTGATTATACAAGAGACTAGAAAAAGAATGGTGTCGAAACCAAGAATGAAAGAAACTCCGCTGGGGATAACAAAGAGGAATGGTGTCGAAACCAAGAATGAAGGAGCACATGGAATAGATAGGGACTCCGCTGGGGATCCAAATAAAGGGATGGTGTCGAAACCAAGAGAAAAGGGAGAATCGGTATATTAACTGGCTGACAGTGGTTAACCGAAGAAAGAGAGTAAAACTCTGACGGGAAAAGACTGGTGTCAATAGACGGACTGTGATAAACCAAACTAGAGAGTGCGGAACCAAGAGAAGGTGTTTGACTCTGAGGGGGCATCGATATGTTAACTGATAAACAGTGGTTAATTGAAGAAAGAAAGGACTGCAACTCTGTGAGGGTAGAGAAGCATTGGTTTTAACAGTGAAAACTGTGATTAACCAGCAGAACGGGTGTAGGACCGATCGAAGGTCGTAACCCAAAAGGGGTGTTGGTATTGACTGAACAAACAGTACTTGACCAACGAGGAAGGGTATCGAACCAAAAGAAGGTTACTAACCCAAGGGTGCAAGTAGTCGAACCAAGAAAGGTTGCCAACTGCTGGGGAATCGGTGATTAACAGAACACTGTGATTAGCCGAGAAAAAGGAGTGATTAACCAAGAGGAGGTGATTAACTCGAAAAAGGTTCAGTATTTTAACAGACGGACTGTGGTTAACTGAAGAAAAGGGTGATTAACCAAGAATAGGTGATTAACCCAAGAGGAACTCAGTGTTTTAACAAACGGACTGTGGTTAACTGAGAAGGAGTGCAAATTGGTGTTTTAACTAACAGGCAGTGATTAACCAACAAAGGGAGAAGAACCAAAAGAAGGTTGCGAACTCCGCAATGGATTTGGTATTTAACAGGAATACTGTATTTAACCGAAGAAAGAGAAAAGAGACTCTCTAGAGGAATCAAAAGAACAATGATTGACTGCAAGAAAAGAATAGGTTATTGAAATGAAGAAAGCTTGCTAACCCAATGAACAAAGGATCGTAACCAAGAAGGTGATTGATCAAGAGAGAGGTCGAAAGAGATAGGAGTGATCAAGGATCGAAAGAGGTTGCAAAGAGCAAAGAATGATCAGGGATCGACTCGACTGGGGAACAGAATCACACTACCGCCTGGGGTTAGAATTAACTAAGTCATGCATAGGGTCATTCGTCCCCTACCTGAAGTAGTCAGAATGAGAGTAGGAATTCTCCCTTCTTATTCCTTCTCTAACACACAGGGTGTAATGCGAAAGTTGAAACGGACGACACAGCAGCTCCAAGTTGTACAGTGCTCCTGCGTAGAGAAACGGACAGCGTAACGGCGTCAATTTGTACAGCGCTCCGATGCAAGGCATCGTGCGAAACTCCAACTCCGCGGGGGAACGAGAGAGAAAGTTCTAAAGGAAGCCTAAAGAGAGGAAAATGGAAGATCAACTAATCGAAACGTGTTTCGATCAATTAATCAAAGGGAAAAGCCATGCCAACAATTTTCCAAAGAGAATGAAAAATCATTAAGGCAAAAGGTGTGAATTATTGATTGTACAAGATTAAGCTCATCCATGAAGAATGACACTTAATGCAAAACCAAGAAAGGGTAGTACAAAACAGTACCAAATGATCAACAAAATGCAACACAAAATCATGTCATTGTGATCAAAGAAAAATGCAAGAATGATTACATTCACTTGATGCCAAAATATGAACAACTTGAATAATCGAAAGTGTGCAACAAAAGTTCAAGCATGAGCTTCAAACAAAAATTAAATGACATTCAATACATCCATAAAATCAAGCATGATAATCAATGGAAGTTTAGATGAAGAAAGCATGGCAAACACACTTGAAAATGCAAGAAAATGGTCATTCTGTATAGTGGTAACCGGTTACAGCATATGTGCTAACCGGTTACATGCTTGAAAATGCGTGTTTTTAGTGAAAATTGCACTGTGTAACCGGTTACAGCATATCTACTAACCGGTTACCACTGTGATAGAGGCAAAAATAACAGTAAAAACAGCTTTTCAAAAGTAGTTTTCAGCACATAATCACTTATATCAAACACCACATGCTAGGGCATGAATTTGTGCACGAAAATTGAACTTGAAAACAGCAAATAATTAGTGATAGAATCAATTAACACATCAAGATCATGGATCACATAATGCAAAAATCAATTCACACACACAATTATCGACTATATCGTGAATGGTGCGAAAACGATTGAAACTGAAAAATGGAAGAGAACTACCAACCTACAAGGCTGAGATGTGCCTTGGTAATTCTTGCAAATGATTCTTGATGCAGAAAATTAAAGAAAACCAAAGGAATCTTCAATTTGGTGACGAGACGTGTCGAAATCGAGCAAAATACGATAAAACTCCAAAATGCGAATTCGAACTGTTGGAAGTTGCAGCAAATACACAAGATTAATCCAAAAGCTGAAATAACTCCGGAAATCCAAGTATAATAGCAAGAATGATGAAGGTTGAGCTCAAGAAATAATCACTTTTGATGTAAAAGTGATTATCCTTCAAAGTAGAAATGAGCTTTGGTGAGGTTTTGGGAGAGAATTGAGATGAAGATGAAGATGTAGTAGAGAAATTCAGAGGGGATGTGAGAGAATTGAGAGAGAATTGTGCAAATGGTTGAAGGTCCTTTGAAAAATGAGTGAAGGCTTGTTTATATAGATTTTAGGTTTGGAGTATGAGAGGTTTGGACTTAGCTTTGGACTTAGCTTTGGGTTCGGAGTTAGGGTTGGAGTTAGTTGGGCTTGACTCACTGAGTCAAAGTGGTTAACTCGGTTAGTTAGAACCAACTCGGTAACAATCCCAATGTGAATTTCCTCATCCAAAGGTTGGCATGCTTGTAAAACAAGGAACATTGTGCACTTAATTTAAAGTGATGCATTGAATAAATGGAGGGAAAATGTCTTGAATGGTCTTGAATTGTCTAGAATGTTCCACATGCTGCTAGAACAATGTAGAATTAAAGACCAAAGAGATTCACTACAAGAAAAAAGGAGATTTACGACACTTGAGTTGCAACAGTTATCACAAAATCGTCCTTATTTCTGAATTGCGACGGTTGTCACGACAGTTAGGATCAACCGTCGCATATTTTTTGCGACAGTTATCACAAAATCGTCCTTATCACAAATATTTTATATAATAGTATAACAATTATAAAAGAATTAATAAATTAAAAAAGAGTCAAATGCTTTTCTATTTTCTATTTTCACGGGAAAGTTCCAAACATATTCCTGCTTCTCGCTGCTCACAAACCATTGTACGCTTGCTGCTCGCTGCTCACCGCTGTTGACTTTTCCCGACCGGTTGCTACTCACAACGGTTGTCCTCTACTATGCGGTTGTCTTTCTCGTTAAAGTAAGTTATCCTTATTTATCTCTTCTCTTAGGGTTTCTTTCAGCCCTAAAACTCCATCTTCTCAAACCCTCGTACAAATCTCACCTTCTCTCATTTGAAGCATTACAAAATAGTAAGAGGGTTTGATTTCAGTGAGAAAGAGATTTGAGGTTTAGTTTAAGAATTTAGGGTAGGATTCAACAATTATGTATATAAATATTATTTTATTGAATCCTCCAACAGAGATGAAGATGAAATTATATACTCTTCATTGCCTAAGCCTTCATCTAGATTGAAATCACCGATTTGGAACTACCATTGACACCCTCTCATCATCTCTGTGGCGAAACTAATGGAATAAAGCCACCGCGTCAGAGTTTCTCATATCTCTATGAACAGGTGAGTGTCTTCCTTTCATAAATTCCCTAGTTTAAACTTTGAAATATAAAAGGACCAATTTTGTTGAAATCCCATTACTTTAAAATTGAATTTCTGCTAAGTTTTTTAATGGGTGTAGAGTTAGAGTTAAAACTTAAACTCCAATATTCTTACAAGAGTACAAAACCCCAAATCCTTTTTGAGAAAAAAAATTAGAGTATTTTAATTTTAATTTTATAATTTTTTATTTAACTATTTTAAAAATATGAGAGTATTACGTTAATCTTATGTTTTTAAAATGACTTCCAACAGAGATGAAGATGAAATTCGTGCTCTTCATCTTGATCGAAATCACCATTTCCCAACTACCGTCAACACCCTCTCATCCTTTCTGTTGCAAAACCAATGTAGTAAAGCCACCGCGTCGGAGTTCCTCATATCTCCGTGAACGCTGCTCCTAAAAGGTGAGAGTCTTCCTTTCATAAATTCCTTACTTTAAACATTGAAAAGTAAAAGGACCAATTTTGTGTAAATCTTAGCTTTTCCTTCTCTCCCGATATTTGAATCCCATTATTTTTCTTGAATGGAATTGGGTTTATTGTTACTTTAAAATTGGATTTCTGCTATGTTTCGGTATGGGTGTAGAGTTAGAGTTAAAATATAAACCAATATTGATGTAGAGTTAGAGTTAAAAGCAAATAATCCCACTCTTACGAAACTGGTATAATATTAGAGGCCATTAAATTGTTATTTTGGAACTTGAACAAATATTAAAGAGTTTGATTCAAAATGCTTTTTCATAAAACTTGATGTTGATAGTATTTGTATCATATTGCATAAGTATACTCTCTCTCACAATGGTTCCATCTGGACAAATATTTGATAGGTATCGTTCAATTACAAAGCGGTGATATTTAAGTATCTTACCAATGAAAAGGATTCTGAATCCCTCTATGTTAAATTGGTTGATGAGTTTGAGAGATACAAAATGTGTGAGAAATATTTGACTTTGATCTGCATTATATAGGTGATTCTTATTGTTGTTTTGTTGGTTGTATTTTAATTTTAGTACTTGTTTTGTTGGTTGTATTTTAATTTTAGTACTTGTTTTGTTGGTTGTATCTTAATAGTTTGAACATATTATATGAATTAGGCAGCATGCATGATTATATGAATTAGGGACAACATGCATGTATTATCAGTAATATTGAAGTGGGGAAGTAGATGAATTCTGCAGAAGTTGATAGTAATTCTGCTCATTTTTAATTAATTTGTTTGGATGCTCTTAACAACTTTCATTCTGTCCTCATTTTTTTTGTAGATATTAAGCATCTAGAAATTGAATAGTTTGGAGAACGATATAGATAGTCAATCTTCTTTCATTGCTTTCTTTTGTTCTAATTTCTCTCATAACTTATCATGTTTTGTGATTGTTTTGCTCTTATTAATATAGAGTGGGACTTGATATTCCAACAATTGTAGTTCGATAAAAGAACTTGAAATTGTCCTGCGTGATGGTGTTCTGCTCCAAACGTATGTTTATGCAGTGACGTGACATTTTTTTAACCGGAAAGTAGACAATGATAGGTTTGCTGCTCTCTACTCAATCTATAAAATCCTAGAAAATAAATTGGTGTTTTCATTTTCTTTCTTCCAATGTTACAAAATTGGTGCAAACTTTGAGTTACATTACATCTTTGCTCTTATCTGATGTAATTGGCTGGTTGTTCGTTCTTGTTTTGATATGAAATAATATTTGAAAATAAGACAGATAAGTTTGAAGCTGAAAACGGTCCAGTGAGCGTTGTCCTTAGTCCAGTAGTTCAACAAAGGCTTGTCTCTCTTAGCCCACAAAATGAATATAGACAAACCAAAGCTTAAAACCTACTACAATATTGTCTTATTGACAAACAATTAGCCTGCATTACCTTAATAAAACATAAATATTTAAATATTAAACGCTCTCAAAAAACTCATTAATCTCTGGGTGGTGGTACCATAGCAGAATGGCGCACATGGTTCTGCAAAATATTTATTAACCTTACTAATGGACAACCTATGTCACTCCACTCACTTCCTGCTCTACATGTTTCTACTCTTACCCCAACACCAAAAGTTTTATGGTCTTTCTTTAATAAACCTCCATAGTTAATTAAATTTGACTAACCTGACACTAATCACTTGTGGTTAAATATTTAAATGAATTTTAAATCAATAATTATTATTATTTCTAAATCTCTTGTAGCATTAAGTATAAGAATGGTATTTTTCTTCATGTATTAGTATAAATAAACATCTCGATATAATGAATGCATTGCTGGATCTTACTATGGTTCAGGGGATTTAGGCAGCAGAAACTTACCCCATAATCACTTCTTTCTATGTCAAAATCCCAACACTTTTTTTGGACATAGTACGCTGTACGTATCTTAATTTTGTGAATGATTTACCAGATTATGGTTTTCAGTTTAGCTTATAGGATCAATATTCGGATAAAAACGGGTTCTGTCTATTGTATACGACAGCTTGAGAAATACTTATACAGATTTTGCTAAATTTTTCCTATGATTTTTATAAATGATCCGTATGATTGCAGAATTCACGTTGTAATGCATGCTGTGTGCACTGCTGCTTGCACTGGTGCGCCTGGTTTCAGATTTCATCCAACCGATGAAGAATTGGTGAATCACTACTTGTGTAAAAAATGTGCTGGCCAATAAATTTATGTTCCCGTTGTTATAGAAGTTGATTTGTATAAGTTTGATCCATGGAAGCTTCCTGGCACTTCATTTATTTTTTTTCAATTTCACTTATCAGTATTTTCTAAATTTCTTTCCAATTGCATATGAATAATTTTTTTGTTATGTATGCAGAAATGGGTTATCACAGTGAGAAAGAATGCTACTTATTTCCAAGGGACCATAAATACCCGAACGGTTCTCGGCCTAACCGGGCTACCAGAAGTGGTTACTAGAAGGCTACCGGAGCTTATAAACAAATTGGAAAACGGAAACCAATGGGGATAAAAAATGCATTGGGTTTCTATGCCGGTAAAGCCCTCAAAGGAGTGAAAACTAATTGGATTATGCACGAGTATCGTCTTGCCAACGCTTATAGGTCCGCCGACAAGAAAAATAACTCGAGGGTATGTCTGGTGTCTGATTACATTCTTCAATTAGTTTGACTTTTAGAATTATTATTGGTCGTGTCAAGGTGTTTATGGAAATTTTTGATAGAAAAATTTATCTGATTTTAGTATGGTTTATTTATGATCTGCAGCTAGCTAGATGATTGGGTGTTGTGTATTGAATGGATTACCAGGCACCATCAAATCCGGTATGATATTTGATGTAATTCACTGTATTTTTTGTATGATTTGATTGCTGATACAATTTCCCCAACTTCAGGGATATATCACACATTATAGCACTGATGGACTCAAGGATTGTGATAAATTATTGATTGACTATCTGTAGTAGCATTCAAACACGTCAGCTAACATCTGCAGCAGCATTCAATCTCGTAGAATTTGGACTACAGTAGAGGATGCTTTGCTAGTTGTGCCTCGTTGTTCTCTTGAAATTAAACTGTCTGATGTGGTAAAAGCTCGTGATGCGTGCGAACCCGACCTTTGTTTTTCTCCATTGCCGCTTCAGTGTCTGGTGTGTTCTGTGGGTTTCATTTTAGGATGTAGTTTCTATTCAATCCAACTTAGATTTTGTATAAGTGCTTAATGTTGAGTATGTGTTCGTTGTTCCAAAAGTGATTGTTGTGTGTTAATTGTTTCGATAGTGCTTGTTCTCCCTTTCATTGTTTCATACGTTTTACTTGAAATAATCATTATGTTGCAGTGAGGGGTGTATGACTTTCTTCTTAAAATTGAGAAACATATCCTAGATTTTGCTCCTTCAAACTGGAAGGTTTATGAGATACCCTATATAAAGTATGTTCCTTTAACAAGTGATTATTGTGCTCCTTAGAATTAATTTAGTTATGAATTGAATGTAGCTTCTTAAAATGTGTGCTAAAAGTTCATTTGAATTTCTTGTATGTAAGTTCTTTGCTGTTTCTTTAATATAGGTTTATTTTATGGAATAATGTGTGCTAAAAGTTCATTTGAAATTTTTTCAATTTTAGAAATATATTAGCTGCGGAATTACCAGCAGATTAAAGATTTCCTGCGGATTTACCTTTGGAAATACCTACGCTTTTTATTTATGAATAACAAAAACTAAGTTATTTATGGCGGTTTTAACCGCCACAATTTTCAATTTACGACAATTCCCTATCCGGCGCAACATAGAACGACAGTTGGAGTGGCGGTTTTAGAAACCGTCGCGATATTGCCTGGCGACACACGTTTATACGAACCGTCGCAACTTGCCAATTTTCTTGTAGTGATTATACCCCTGTTGCCCCAAAAATGCAGCAAAATCTGCAACTTTGTACAGAGTAACCGGTTACAACATATGTGCTAACCGGTTACATGCTTGAAAACTTGCGTTTTTGGTGAAAAATACACTGAGTAACCGGTTACAACATATGTGCTAACCGGTTACTTCAGCCAAATTTCCACAAATTTGCAAAAAGATGATGTTGAAGTCCTGATTCCGATTTTCCATCTCTTGTCTTGATAAACAAACATGGAAACCTTTATTTTGAGCTTGTTTTGACGATGTGATGATCTCGTGAGGATTCAATTAATCGGGCTTGGAACACCTGAATATCCTGCAACAAGAAATACGCAAATAAAAGTGCGGATGCGTATGCCAACGATGCAAGTGCACATGCTTATGCAAAAGGCAAAAGAGGGAGGTCAAATTTCGGGTTACGACAGCTACCCCTATTTAATCCTCTTGGACCTGAATGTATGAATTGCGCCAGATTTTCGATGATTCGAGGTAAAAGGGGATTAAATAAAATAGTAGCTCGAGAATTTGGCCGACGGCGACAAAAAGAGCGGCGCAAAGGTAGAATAGATAAGTGCAAAGTTTGGCAAAAAGAGAGGGAGTATGATCGATGCATATGCTATGTATGCGCTTCTACACGATGCTTAATATCATGCGATGCAAGGATGCAAGACAAGGCACAATGCAAAGTGGTTAGGCAAAAATCGTAGCAAAACGACTTCGACACCCTCAGCCGGGGACAGAACCCGCCGATAAAGATAAACTCTGCTGGAGAAGAGAGTTCACAAAGGATGATGATCTTGCCGGGGAAAGAAATCGAGAACATCCCAGGTTTCTAAATCACCATGGCTGTCTCTGTTGGAGATGAATGAATCAAATCGATCCTTCCTACCAAGACTGGCTCTGCGCGGGGAAATACATCCTTCCGAATCATGCTGACTTTGCTGAGGAGAACCCACTGCTGCTGGAGACAGATAGTTTCAAATTACTGGAGATGATGTACAACCCTTGCTGGGGAAAAGCTAGCGAAGCGTCTTTTGCTGGGAACACTTCGGCAACCTGCCTAGAGACATTACAAATTTGTCGGAGAAAAGAGATGTAAATAAGCAAGCTTTCCGATAAATCGTAATGGCGTTTGTTGGGGCGAATGATGACTCTGTTGAGGAACTGCTGAGGAAACAACAACTTCTTCACTGAATCATAACATTGTCGGCCAGGCATTGGGCTTACCAATGGATATTACCGATCATCTTGCAGGAGTTACCAGTAACACATGCAATGCATATTGTTTTCTCGGTTGATTTAGCTTTTTATTGTTCTCAACGTTTTTTAGTATTATGTGATCACAAATAATTGTTTATTTTCAAACAAAATACTGGAATGAAAACAAATTGAGATAACAAAGAATGCATTTAATTGAATGTAAAATTTTGTACATAAAGTGTGTACAAGGATGCAAACTCCTTAATGAGGAAATTTGCAATAAAATTGAAAAACAAGTGTAAATGTCAAACGGAAATCATGCATTGCATTGATTACAACATTGGCTACCATCAATTGTAAGTCTAGGTTCCAACGCCTTGCACCTATTGATGATGATTGGACCGTTTTGTTACCATCTGAGGTCTAGCCGTGAGGAAGAGAGGCTTAAGTGTTCACATTCAATGCCTCTATCCCTAATTTTTGCCTGGACATGTTTTCTCTATTTTTTTTCCGTCCACCGGGATACCCATTCTTGCTTAAGTCTCCCTTTCGGGTTTTCAACTTAGCGGGCGATTATTGTTTTTTCTATTGTCCCTAACTTTTGCATGGACATCTCTTTTTTTGGTCCATCGTGACGTCCATTTTTGCCTAGATTGTCCTTGCGGATGTCAATCTAGCGGACTTTTATCCATTTTGTTTTTTTCAGGCATAATATTTTTTGACTGTATCGGAGTTCACGGGCGATGGCAACTCTTCCCCATCCATTGTGGTGAGGATCAGGGCTCTGCCTGAGAAGGCTTTCTTGACAACAAAGGGTCCTTCGTAGTTGGGAGTCCATTTTCCCCGTGGATCCGAGTGAACAGGTGAATACCTCTTGAGCACGAGTTCGCCTTCACAGAATGTTCGAGGAAGAACTTTCTTGTCAAAAGCTCGCTTGAGGCGTCTCTGATACAATTAACCATGACAAACGGCTGCAAGGCGCTTCTCTTCGATGAGATTTAGCTGGTCGTATTTGGATTGAACCCATTCGGCTTCATCAAGACCTGTTTCCATGATGACTCTGAGTGAAGGAATTTTGACTTCAATGGGTAGAACCGCCTCCATACCATACACTAGCGAATACGGAGTTGCCCCAGTAGAAGTACAGACTGAAGTTCGATAGCCATGCAGTTCAAAGGGAAGCATTTCAGGCCAATCTTTGTAAGTCTCGACCATTTTCTGGACAATCCTCTTGATGTTTTTATTTGCTGCTTCAACGGCGCCATTCATCTTGGGCCAATATGGCGAAGAGTTGTGGTGCTCGATCTTAAATTCTTGACACAACTCCTTCATCATGTTGTTATTCAGGTTGCTTGCATTGTCTGTGATAACGTTGCTAGGAATGCCATAACGACAGATTATCTTTTTCTTGATGTAGCGAGTGATTTTTGGATGTGGTTGCGAAGCACAATCGCTCTGGTACTATAGCTCGATTCATTTTTTATCCTATTGAAGCTAATGAAGGAAGGGAAATAGATGTCTCCAACTAACCCTGCTTGCATACTGAGGTTAAACAGTCAAAACTGTTGATTTACAGACGCTACGAAGATTCGGGGTCTCACTTAGGTTATTTTGTTAAAATAGCATTTGATCGATTGGTGGGAAGTATAGGATTTTGGGTTTTTGTTTAGTGTGCTCACTAAGATTTTTCTTTCAATCTTATGCCTACGTATTCCCGTTTACCGAAACAGGGAAATCAGAGCGTTCGTAGTTCCTCCTATTCTATGGGAGAAAATGGGTGTTTTTGGTGTCTTGTTCAAAGCCCAAGACGTGAAGCAAAAGGTGGTTTGTATCTTGTTCAAAGCCCAAGATATGAAGCTCAAGAGTTTATTTGTATCTTGTTCGAAGCCCAAGATATGAAGCTAAAGGTGTTGACTTTAGAGAGAATTTGTCATCTCTAAAGAGGGGTCTGTTTGTCACAACTGTTGGGTGACTGACTGTAAAGGAGGATTACTTTAACCGGGATACACGGATCCTAGCAATGCCATAATTTCCTTTATAGGGGGTTTTAACCTAAAGGAGAAGACTTTAACTCAGTTTAGAGCAATGCCATCTTTCCTTAGGAATTTCTCATGCTAAAAGAGGGACAGTGGCATGGATGTAAATAATCCAGAGGCTTGCCGCTTACAGCGATTAGATGGAAGGAGTTGTTGATGTTTGTGTACTGTGAATGAGGCACAACTTTGATGCTAAAAGGTTGATTGGATCAACCAGTGGTTTTCTTATATAAAGCCTAAGAGGAGGCTAATATATGTCTCGTACAAAGCCCGAGAGGGAGGCTACAAGGTTTTGACTCGACGATAGAGTCTTTTGGTATCTCGTATAAAGCCCGAGATGGAGGCTATTTGACTCAACAATAGAGTTTTTTGTATCTCGTACGAAGCCCGAGATGGAGGCTAAAAGGTTGACTTTTCCGAGGGAAAATGTTCTTTCTGTCTTGTACAAAGCCCAAGATTGAGGCTAAAAGGGTTGACCCAACGAGGGAGTCTTTTATACTCAACAAAAGAGTGTTTTTATATCTCGTACGAAGCCCGAGATGGAGGTTGAAATTGTTAGCTCCGCTGGGGAGAATCATTGTACAAAGCCCAAGAGTAGGCTATGGTGACTGTTTCAGTTGAGTGACAGGTCCAATATGCTGATTCAAAGAGAAAATCAGTTCTTATATGAGTAATGTTTGCCCTCAGGGATTTTGATTCGAGGATCAGGGTTATTTCCTTTTCTTTAAGGAAGTGGGAAATCCAAAGGGTATTTGAGACTGTCCAAGTCTACAGGTGTTTTTCCTTACTTGAAGGGTGCTTGAGAACGTCTTTGGGGACTCAAGGGTCTTAGACTGTCCAAGTCTAGAGTGTCATCTTTTGTACTATGCTTTGAGAAACAGTAGTAGACTCTTGGAAAGACTGTTCTATTAAGATGACTGATTTCTATTCCTATACCTCTAGGAGGTCATCGGGACAATTTGTACGAAGCCCAAGAGGAGGTCGGAAGCTTTTAAGAAGCCGATCGGTCCTTGTATGAAGCCCAAGAGGAGGCTATCATTCCCGGAGGAAGAATCATTATACGAAGCCTAAGAGGAGGCTGTGAATACTTCTAAGAAGCCGAGGGGTCCTTGTACTAAGCCCAAGAGGAGGCGAGGGTGCTTTTTAGGAAGCCTGTGGGTCCTTGAACAATGCCCAAAAGGAGGCCGATGCTTTTAAGAAGCCCGTGGGTCCCCAAACCTCGAGAAATTCAAGGCAATCTATTCACAAGGAATAGATCAAGTCAGGAAAGTTCGAGAATTTGGAAGAAACTCAAAGATGCCATTCACGGAGAATACATTCATCTCTGGGAGTAGAATTTCTTGACAATTCCTAATGAGGACAGCCGAAGAGAAGACTATATCTGGTGATCCTATTGGGGATCTAGTTGTCTATTTCTACGAATAAACGAAACGGCTTTTACCTAGTACTAGACGTAGTTGCCGAGGAAACTCTAAATATCTATACTATTATTATACAGTTGATATGAGTTTATGAAAGAAGACTTACAGCGAAACAGCCCCACAATACAGTTATATGTATATGAAAGCGGTAAATGAAAGCAATAACCACTTACTCGGTTGTAGAGCTTCCATGCTGTTTGGTTAGTTGTTCAACAAAGAAAGATTGAAAACAACAGTATAATTCAAAATCAAAGGAGAAAGTGCTTTGAAAAAGAAAGATTTGGGGCTTACAGCTCAAGGAGAGACCTAGGGTTTTATCAGTGATCGCACTGTCGAATTTGTACAGAGGGACTTATACAAGTGACTGAGGCCCAAAATTTGTTTTCTGTACAAAGGGATGGGTCTTACACTCTCTCAAGAGGCCCAAAGGGTTTAAAGAAAAAGAATGGGGCTTATAACACGAGGGTAGGCCCAGTTGATTTTTCGTTTGAAATGGCGATCACGCCGAGATTTTCTTTTACCGCAAAGGGACTTATACAATAAGTGAGGCCCAAAAGGTTTTGGTTAAAAGGGGATTGGGTCTTACACTCTATTAGAGGCCCAAAAGTTTTGAATGGGTCTTATAGCTCAAGGAGAGGCCCAATTGATTTTTAAAAGGTGACGACCGCGTCGTTTATTTGAAAATGTACAGAGGGACTTATACAACGAATGAGGCCCAAAAATTTTTCTGTACAAAGGGGGTTGGGTCTTACACCCAAAAAATTTTAAAGAAAAGAAATGGGCCTTACTACTCGAGGGTAGGCCCAAGGTTTGTTTTTCAACGGATGACGATCGCGTCGAACTTTTTGAAATACAACGGGACTTATACAATAAGTGAGGCCCAAAATGGTTGTATTTACAAAGGGTTGGATCTTACACTCTATTAGAGGCCCAAAAGTGTTTTGAAAATGATTTATGAGGGTTGAATTAATCCAAAACCCTAATTTGTTTTCAAAAATGTATTTAATTGAATAAAAATTCAATTAAAATGATCAAAATTGTTTAACATATGGAAAAAAAATTGTGATCTTGGATTAATGCTTCAAAAATTAAGTATTGACCTACAAAATAATTAGAAAGCATTAAAAGTTGCAAAACCAAGGTGGAAAAAATATTTAAAATGTTAAAAACAATTAAAACATTAATTCTTTGCAAAAATATCAATTATATGAAATAACTAATATTTTTGGGATTTTTTGTTGAAATAAAATATTTTAACATTTTTGTGAATTATTAAAAAAAGAATCAACTCAAAATCATTAAAACTCAAAGAGAAATTAATTTTTGAATCAATTAAATAAAACCACAAAATTCAAATATTCAAATTTGGAAAAATGGCGCCAAGAACACGCGCGTGTTCTGAGATTCTCAGATTTGCATTTTCTCTCCAATCTCACTGAATACTTAATCATATCATGCAATCCACATACCAATCAACTCGTTTCAACCTCACGATCATGTCTATGGCATTTAATTTCATTTAAATTAAACATATAACAAGAAATCACGAAAAATCCTCAAGAACCCTAGATTCTGCATGAAGGCTGGGATTTTTGATACATGATTCAAACAATGCAATCAATTGAGGGGAAACATTCTATGCATGATTATGAACATTTGGCAAAATTATTGTGCGAGGAAATATGCATAGATTGAGAGATGACCAAGTTTATGCTTACCTCTAGGCCGTGACAGCAAGTGCAATGTGATTTTTGATTTGGAGGTGTTACAGATGAGTTGTGATGATCTGAACAGCTTCCCTACACCCTATGGAGTGTGTTTGAATGCTTGGACTTGATTGAAATTGGTTGGATCACTTCATGGCATCTCAACTGCATTTTGGTTAAAACCTTGAGCAATTGACTAGTGATTCTGAGAAATCAGTGTTCCAGTTGTTGTTTAAGTGTTTGATCAGCTCATATGTGATGTATATGAGGTGTGTGTGTGTGTGATTGGTTTGAGTGGCATTGCCCTCTAGCTCAAAACCCGATAGCTACCTTGCTAAGAAAGGCATTTTTGCCAAGAGAAATAGATTTTGAGAAAGGCAAGTGTTGTAGGCCTTTTGGTGTACTTAAACTGATCAAAATTGAGCTCTATTTATAGTAGAGCAAGTTTGTTTTGCAAGGAATAGTGAATGGCAACTGCTGAGTAGGTTTGGCCAATGTTAGCAAATGAAAATCCAAGTCTCCTCTAGCCATTGACTAGAGGTTAGGGCACAGGCTGCTGGTCCCCTTGGTCTTGGATAAGTCTTGACTAAATTCAGTTGCAAATGGCTCAGTCCATGTCACCTTGATGCTTCCATTGAATACTCCAATCCAAAATTGGAGTCTTGTCCCCATTTTGGCAATTCTAGGTTCAACATGCTATTTCTTGTTCCAAAGACTTTGGAGGCTTGGCTCAGTGATTGTCCCCTTTAGATTCAATCCTCAGATGTGTCCAAGTGGATAGGAGTGTTTGGATTTGCACAATTTTGGAAAATCGAGCAAAAATGCAAATTCTGCCTTGCCTTGACAGATTTCAACAAGGCAACTTGCCAATGTCATATCTCATGACTCAAATTGAATTTGGTAATGTTCTTGGCCATTTTGGAAAGCCCTTACATGATACAACAACTGTTTGAACATGTTTGGTTTTGATCTCTTTTGAATCCAAGTGAAAAATCCCCCTACTTTTGAAAAAAAGTAAGGCAAAATCTGACTTAGTGAAATTTTCACCAAGTGTTGGAACAAAGTGACTTGTCTTGATTTTGATCACTCCATAACTCAAAATCCATGAGGAATTTGGACATAGGTCAGTATGAAGCTTTTGTAGAGGGCAATGTGATCTACAAATCAAGCTTTGAATGGGTAACAATGGCCTTGTGGTTTAGGAGTTATGGTCCTCCAAAGTTGGCACATTAGTGTCATTTTTTCCATAACTTAGAAAATTTTCTAAGTTTTTATGGTTACCCCTTTTACAAGTTATCCCACTTTCTTTGATTTTTCTTGATGAATGATGATTCAAATCATACATTAACATCATTTTAGGGTTAAAAATCCATTTTGGTGAAAAATCTCAAAAAGTCAAAGTTGACTTTTGTGCACAGTTGACTTTTTATCAGATGAATTCCAAATTGTGCAATTCTTCAGGAAATCATGTCCTTGACCTAAATCAAACTTGATGGACATGTTCCATGGGTGTCATAGGGTATATTGATTCATGTCCTAGGGCTTGGGAGCATGTCCTGGTCAAAAGTCAAAGTTACAGTTGACTTTTCCCTTAAAACCCTAACTGTGGTGCAGATGAAATTGAGACTTGTTGCTCAAGCTTCTTGGATCAGTCCATTGTTGTAAATGGATCAATGTAGTATGTGGGAGACCCTTAAACCCTCTCTTGAGGTCTTGGCTCATGATTTGTCCCAAAAGTCAAATTAGGGGTGAATTAGGTCAAGAAACCCTAATTCCTGATTTTTGATAAATGCATCCCCTGAGACAAAATTGACTTGATGATTGGGTCCATGAGGTTCCATGGAGTATATTAGGTTGTGTTTTGGATCTTTGGCCCATGTCTAGAGGAAAATTTCCATCTGGAGGCCCTGGTCGACCAAAACCCTAATTTGGTGACACTGGCGATCTTAAGGCTTGATCCACCTAGAAGGGGGCAGCTTTGTGCTTAATCCTTAAAGTGGGAGTCCTCTTGATCCCTTGTAGCTACTTGAGAGTTTAGACAAGTTGAAGATCATGTCATTCCTTGATTGATCCTTTGTCAAAAGCTCTGAGAGGGCTTGAAACCCTAAATTTGATTGCAGTGGATGCTCACCCATCTTTGGGGAGACTAATGAGGCAAGATGGTTCCCCCATATTATGATGATGATTTTCACAATGATGGGAAATCTTAGTGGTCAAAATTTGGGGTATGACACTTGATAAATCTGGCAACCACTTGTCGTGTAACGTTTGCATAAGAAGCAGCTTCAACCCACTTGGTGAAGTAGTCGATAGCAACTAGAATGAATCGATGACCGTTGGAAGCCTTCGGCTCGATCATTCCAGTCATATCTATACCCCATATGGAGAATGGCCAAGGTGAAGTTAAAACGCTCAATGGAGTTGGAGGCACATGAATCTTGTCTCCGTAGATTTGGCACTTGTGACATCTTTTGGCAAAGTTGTAACAATCTACCTCCATTGTTGTCGAGTAATACCCAGCCCGAAGGATCTTCTTGGCCATAGCAGGACCTTTAGCATTCACACCCTTGCAGCCCTCATGTATAGACCTTATGATCGGGTTTGCTTCGTGTCTATCCACGCATCTGAGCAACACGGAATCATAATTCCTTTTGTACAGTACACCACCACTTAAGAAGAATTTGGCGCAAAGCCGTCTGAGAGCTTTCTTATCAGTGATAGTGATACCCTCGGGGTATTCCTGTTTTTCCAGATATCTTTTAATGTCATAGAACCAAGGCTTGTCATCAAACTCATCCTCGATTGCTAAACAGTGTGCTGGTTCGTTCAAGTGATCAATGCGGATATGAGGAGCTTCATTCTTCCACTTGACCTTGAACATGGATGCTAAAGTAGCAAGAGCATCAGCTAGTTGATTTTCCTCTCTGGGGATATGATGAAAAGAAATCTCATCAAAGTAAGGAATCAACTTTGTTATGTGTTGTTGGTACGGAACCAACTTGGAATCCCGAGTCACAAAGTTCGCTCTGAATTGACCGATGACCAAGGCAGATTCTCCATAGACCTCAAGAATCTTGATTCTCATGTCAATAGTCACTTCAATACCGTAGATACATGCTTCGTATTCAGCCATATTATTGGTGCATGCAAAGCATAGTCTAGCAGTGAAGGGAAGGTGAAAACCTATTGGAGAGATGAGTATAGCCCCAATTCCACGACCTTTAGAATAGGAGGCACCATCGAACACAAACTTCCATCGCGCCCCTGGTTCGGGTCCTATAACAGGGTCTGGAGTCTCATAATCTCTGATAAACAAAACATCCTCATCGGGAAAGTCAAACTTCATCTGTTGATAACCCTCTACGGGTTGATGAGCAAGGTAGTTAGACAAGACACTCCCTTTTATTGCTTTCTGGGTAACATGCTGGATATCATACTCAGTTAACAGCATGTGCCACTGAGCAATCCTTCCAGAGACAGCCAACTTTTCAAAGATGTACTTTATCGGATCCATTTTGGATATCAACAAAGTAGTATGGCAAATCATGTATTGTCGTAGGCGTCGAGCAGCCCAGACCAGAGCACAACAAGTTTTTTCCAAGAGTGAGTAACTGGTCTCACAATCAGTGATTTTCTTGCTCAGATAGTATATTGCATGTTCTTTTCTGCCCGTGTCATCATGTTGACCCAATACACATCTTATCGATTCATCGAGAACGGTGAGATACATGATTAAAGGCCTACTAGGAACCGGCGGTACTAAGATCGGTGGTTCTTGCAAGTATTGTTTTATTTTGTCAAATGCTTCCTGACAATCAATATTCCATTCAACCGATTGATTTTTTCTTAGTAATTTGAACATTGGTTCACAGGTAGCCGTCAAATGGGAAATGAACCTTGAAATGTAATTGAGTCTGCCCAGAAAGCCACAAACTTCTTTTTCTATTTTGGGAGACAGCATGTTCTGAATGGCACAAACCTTATCAGGATCAACTTCAATGCCCTTCTGACTTACAATAAAGCCCAATAGTCTACCAGATCGAACTCCGAAGGTGCACTTCGTAGGATTCAACCGCAGTCTAAACTTCTGGAGTCTGTCAAACAGCTTCTTCAGATGAACCAGGTGATCATCTTCAGTTTTGGACTTGGCAATCATATCGTCCACGTAAACCTCAATCTCTTTATGAATCATATCGTGAAAGAGGGTCGTCATGGCACGTTGGTATGTTGCCCCTGCATTAGTTAGACCGAATGGCATAACCTTGTAACAATATGTACCCCATGGCGTGATGAAAGTAGTCTTCTCCATATCAGTTGGGGACATTTTAATCTGATTATATCCTGAGAAACCGTCCATAAATGAAAAGACAGAGAACTGCGCAGTGTTGTCTACCAAGAAATCAATATGAGGCAAAGGAAAATCATCCTTCGGCTTGCCTTGTTGAGATCTCGATAATCCACACACATTCTGACTTTACCGTCCTTCTTAGGAACAGGGACGATGTTGGCAATCCACTCAGGATATTCGGAAGTGGCTAGGAACCCAGCATCAAGCTGCTTCTTTACCTCTTCTCTAATTTTGAGTGCCATGTCGGGTCTAGTCCTTCTGAGTTTCTGCTTGTCAGGATGATATCCGGGCTTGAGTGGCAAGTGATGCTTAACGATGTTGGTATCCAACCCAGGCATATCTTGATAGGACCAGGCAAATATATCGACATACTCTTTCAATAACTTGACCAACTCGAAGTGTACATGCTTTGCGAGGGATGCCCCAACCTTGACTTCTCTTCTGACCTCATCAGTACCAAGATTGATGACTTCTACTGGCTCTTTGTGTGGCTGAATCTCTCTACGCTCGTGCTCAAGGAGCCTTGCTAGTTCAGTCGGTAACTCACAATCTTCCTCACCATCTTCTTCGGCTTGGTTAATTGGAATTCCAGAATTACAATGGATGTTTGCCATGTTGTTATCAATGCTTTTATTAATTCTGCATGTTTATGGATAGAATGAGCTATTTTGAAAAGTGAAAAACAAAAGAAACTTTTGCCATTTATTTGTGAAAAGTAAAATAAAGAAAGAAAATAGAGCATGATTTTGAATGCAAAAAGCTTTTATTTATTGATCACAGAATATTGCAAAAGCGCGAGGCCCTTTACAAGCTATCCACTCGTCTCGGACGAGGACGAGGGAATGAGAAAGCAAAATGCATTACATGTTATATGGGAAAACCATAGGAATCACGGTAGATGTCCAATTATTGAGCTTGAGACCTGGTGGACACTTGCACACAAAGCTGGAAGTCTGATTGCTAGGACCAGCATCGTCAGTAGCTGCCACGATGTCACCTTGCAGGAAACCTGCGCTATGGAACTTGATTAAGTTGCATTGCTTCTGACCAGAGGAACCAGATTGACGACCAGGACGATAACCCAATCCGAACCAATTATGCTTCTCAACCACATCAATCACGTGCCCCCAGTCGGACAAAACACCTTTCTGGATAGTCGCCTTAGCACTCTTAGCAGACGCTAAAGTTAATTGTGGTGATCTACTTTGACTAGTTGAGGCAGAGATGACATCTTCGAACTCGAGACACTGCAACGGCACCTCAGCTATGCCTTCCTCGGTCTTGACATATCGAAAAGATGATAACTCGCTTACAATCAAATCCTCTTCACCACAGACGATGACAAGTTGATCATAAAACATGAACTTCAACTTCTGATGCAAAGTGGAGGTAACTGCCCCTGCAGCGTGGATCCACGGACGACCTAGTAGGTAACTGTACGCTGGGTTAATATCCATCACCTGGAAGGTAATGGTGAACAAATGCGGCCCAATATTGATGGGTAAGTCCACTTCTCCAATAACTTGCCTTCGAGACCCGTCAAAGGCTCTGACAACTAAGGCACTTGGTCTCATCTCGTTTCCCTCTACCAGTAATTGGCTCAATGTGCCCTTAGGAATCACATTGAGAGAAGAACCGATATCCACTAGAACACAAGATAACTGGATGTCTGTGCACGTTACAGATATGTGCAACACTTTATTGTGGGCAGTTCCTTCAGGAGGCAATTCTGATTCATTAAAACCCAAATACCGACTTGCAGTTATGTTGGCCACTACGTCATCGAACTCGACGACGGATATATCATGCATAACATGAGCACTGTTCAAGACTTTCAACAAAGTTGATCTATGCGCGGGCGAACTCATAAGTAAGGACAAGATTGAGATCCTCGATGGAGTCTGACCCAGCTGATCCCCAATTTTAAAGTCACTTTTCTTGATCAGCTTAAAGAACTCTTGATCATCAAGAGTCTCTTTGCTCCTTGAAAAATCCTCAAACGGAATAGTCTGTACTGGAATGGCAGTAGGTGCCTCTTGTTGAACAACAAGGGATGCGAATGTAGGTGTCTCCTTGGGAGAAACAACAGTTGGAACTTGAACAGGCTTCAAAGTGACCTTCGGAGCAAACACATGTCCACTACGAGTCATACCTCCACCTCCTGTAACATTCACGATCTCAGATTCAGCGAACCTTATCTCCCGACCTCCAGAAAACACGGTAGACCCATACTTCCAGGGTACCTCCTTAGAATTCTGATACGGAAACGGCTTTGGCGGACAAACCACGATGGGTTGCACCTTCTTCTGCTTAGGGGATTCCATAGGAACCTTCCTATAGACGATGGTGAATGGCTCAATAGCAGCAACTTCCTCGATAGGTTTAGATCTGGAAAATTACACTTCGCCACGGTTCATCAGAATCTGAACACAACCTTTCAGCCTTCGACACTGGTTGGGATTATCGTCACAAATCTGACATTTACCATGCAACCCCTTCAACAACCCATCTTCATTCAATCTCTTGAAAACCACAGCCATCGGAGTCTTTACCTCATCGACATCCATAATCAATTCAGCCCTTGAACTATCCCCAATCATGTTAACCGCAGGTCCACCATGATTTGGTAACGGATTATTCTGAATGTTAGGTCCTTCCTTAGCAAAAGTCAGAACCTTCTTATCAATGAGTTCCTGAACTTTGGTTTAGAAAACAAAGTAATCCTCTGTTGCATGTCCTATGTATCCAGCATGATAAGCACAAGACGCATTTGGGTTATGCTTCGGCCCAAATGGAGGAATTGCGGGCGCAATCTGCTTGGGGACAATTGCCCCTTGGTGAACCAAGTAAGGAAACAATTTCGTGTATGACACCGGAATTCTATCAAAATTCGAACGCTTACGGTTTCCTTGACTGTTGTTGTTCTGAAGGTTTTGATTATGCTGATTTTTGTTGTTCTGTTGATTCTGTTGCTGATTCTGAGCATTCTGAACTGGTTGTTGTGGATGATATTGATATGGAGGTTGTTGATATTGCATAGCAGCAATGTACGGATATGGATAATATGGCATAGTGGCCATGGGAGCTTGATACTGAGGAGAACCTTGAGCTGTCACAGCGTTGGCTTCACCTTCCTTTTTCTTGGACTGACTGTTCTGAGACTTTCTAGCGCTCGGCTGCTGGGAAGCAGCTCCAGGAATATTTCCAGTCTTTAACCCGTTTTCAATCCGTTCACCAATAGTCACAACATCAGCGAAGTTCGATGAGGAACTACCCACCATTTTCTCATAGTAAGATCCTTGTAAGGTACCCATAAAGATGTCAACCAACTCATTATCAGAGAGAGTCGGTCGCACACGGGATGCCATCTCACGCCATCTTTGTGCATACTCCTTGAATGTTTCAGCTAAACGCTGAGATTGGTTTTACAACTGCAATCTGGTAGGCACCAGATCAAGGTTATATTTGTATTGTTTCACGAACGCTTCAGATAAATCCCTCCAAGTACGAATTTTGTTGCGGTGTACCAATCCAATGAAGCACCAAACAAACTATCTTAAAAACAATGAACAAGCAATTCATCATTATCAATATGGGATGCCATCTTCCTGCAGTACATAGTGATGTGACTACGTGGGCAGCTCAAGCCTTTGTACTTTGGTAGATCAGGTATCTTGAATTTCTGTGGCAGCACAACATTTAGAACCAAACACAAATCTTTGGCCTCCATGCCAAAAGCAGAAAACCCTTCAATTGCCCTGATACGGTCCTCCAACAGCTTGTAGTTAGCAGGTCTATTCTGATGATTGGGCCTAACAAGAATCTGAGGATTTGGTAGCTGAGAAGCGGCCGGAGCATGAACTTACAGAGTAGTAAATTGAGAAGGATACATCAAACCCAGATTAACCATCTGACCAACATTCTGACCCATCAGAACACCATATGGATAATTCAGAGGAGGTACCCCAGCAGCTGAGGAAGATGCCCCAAAACAGAACATCCCAGGATGAACATTCTGAACAGCAGTTTGGGCAACTTGAGATGAAACCGGAACATTAATAGGAGGACCTCTATACACATGCTCTTCTTCATCAGGAGTTTCAGTGTCAGCCAATCCGACAGTTTGGTGAGTTTGAACCTGAAGATTCTCAAGATCATCATTCACCACTGGAGGCCGGACTGGAGTAGACATGACCCATGGATATGCGGCAGCATTCCCATTAGGCATGGGCACAACAAAAGGCTGATATGGCATGAAGGCACTACCATTATTTGCAATCTGAGGAGTGTAATTCGGAGGCATGCCCCAAGGAAAACCAGCGGGCATCTGGTTCAAACCGGGTTGAACAGCAGGCTGATTCACATACTCAATTAGCACTTCAACTCTAGCAGGAGAAGGAACAAAGACAGCAGGAGTAGCCGTAACAACAGGAGGAGTGGTCACAATAGGAGTGACAACAGTTGCATCAGTAGTAGTTGCAATAACACTGGCAGCAGAAGCATCTCTCTGAGCATGAAGGAGTTCCATAATGACATCCATGTTCGTCTGGAACTGATCCATCCGACCTTGGAATTGAGCCAGCATTTCCTTGTAAGCAGCGTTCTCAGCTTCAAAGTCAGCCATGATTATGGATTTTCTTGAGCGAGTGAAATACCGATGTCGCGTCTTCGTCTTGCTACAAGGAAGACGGACAAGGATGAGTAACGGTTTCAGATGAAGGGACGTGCATATGTGTGCAGATGAATGTATGATATGCATGCAAAAATAAATTTTAAATTCCAGGAATTCTTAAACTTATCTTTGCTGACAATAATCATAAAGCATACAAGTAAAGGCACAAAAGATAGCGTGAGCAAGAATCTTCATTCATTCAGCAATAAAGGAAAGAAGTACAAGTCGAGTACAAGTCAAATATCTGCCTTTTGGGCTACAACAAAGTCTGCATGGATTCTATCAAATACCACCCTATACACAAACAAGAAATGGAAAATAGCCCAAGGAAGCTGGTGTGGCAATGCATCAGCATATGCATCCCTCAACAACCCGGGTAGGTCTTCTAATGCATGCTCAGCAAATCTGGCTAGACGGCCGTGCCTCTCACTCCAGTACTTCACATCCTTCATGAGGTTACGCAGCAATGAATGATTAGGACCCTGAAGCATGTCCTGAAGAAAGGCCTCTTTTTGATCCAGGAGGTTTTGTAGATAACGGCTTTGATGCTCCCAATGAGTGCTCTCTGTGTTAAGCTGACTAATCTGCTCTTGGCTCTAATGTGCTTGATCCTGCAGCTTTTGAATCTCACCGAAGACTTTGTCTAACTGGGCTTGACATTGAGAAACGTCCATGTCTAACTGATTAGCACGGTTTTGTTCACTTTTCCATTTTGTCTTGAACTCGGATAACTTCCCTAGAAGTTCTTCAAGTTGCTTGTTGTAGCTCAGCTCCCCTTTGTAGGCTTGATAATGAGCATCAGCGAGTTGTCTCTTCTTTGAAGCAAGTCCCTCATAGGTGCTTTTCAAAGCATCCCCCACCTTCCTACGCTTGTTCTGTTCAACCTCCACCTCTTTGAGCATGCGCTCGCGCTTCTGATGGAGCTCAATCTGTAGGCTATCCTTCTCGGAAGTGACTCTATCAAGGTTGAGACGAAGATCAACATTTTCCTTCTTCAACTTCTCAATAATCAGCTTGAGTTGATCAACTTCAGATGAAGGACCAATGGCAAGTTGAGGAGGCTTGGCATTCATGGAAGGCTCAGGAGAGAATGGCAACAAAATCTCTTTGACGCGCTCTTTGACCCAAAGTGTGTAAGCTTCCTTGGCTACGCAATTCTACTTACCCAAATCGGCTCTTCCTTCGAGATGAATTTGAGTCCAAGCGGCACTAAACCTCTTCATGAAAGATGAACTCTTCCACTACCTCAGGATCAGGCTTGGCAACCATAGGATATCCCAACTGTCTAAAAGCCGTTCTCGGATTGTAGTTAATTCCACCCGTTGTACCCAAGAGAGGTACATTGGAGAATTTCCCACAATGAAGAATGATCGGAATGTCGTCGTAGACTCGAGAATACCAATAAATGTCGTCAGCAGTAAGAGACATGATTCGTTGAGACAACTTGAGATTACCCTTATTCTCAACAAAAGGACCCTTCTGTGGAAGGTGGGACATGAACCATCGGTACAACAAAGGAGCACAGCAGACAATGGTTCCTTTCTTCTTTTCATTCCTAGAATGAATAGAATGGTAGGTATCAACAAGAAGTGTCGGAACAGGGTTCTTGGACAAGAAAATACTGATGGCAGCCTGATCTACGAAATCCTCCATGTTCGGAAACAAGATAATCCCATATATCAGCAAAGCGAGAACGGCGTTGAAAGCCTTCCAGTTTCCATCCTTAGCAAAAGAAGTGGCCTTGTCAACCAAGAACTTCGAAGAAAACCCTCGAATACCCTTCCCTTTGGTCTTGAGATTATCCTCCACATATTTCTTACTAATGCAAAGCGCATCAGCAATAAGATGGAACTTCGGACAACCGCTAGTGTAGACATAAGGAACCTGCTTCTTGATCTCAACCCCCAGAATATAAGCATACTCCTCAAGTGTAGGTGCTAGCTGATAATCCTGAAATGTGAAGCACCTATATGGCGGGTCGTAGAACTGAACCAGAGTATGAATAGCAGTGATGTTGACTTCAGTGTTGAGGATGGTCAACAGATTACCATAAGTACCTATGAAAACCCCTCAGTGATCTCCAACCAACAGAGATGCCAGACCTCTCAAAATACCCAGCTTAGGCTCCACAAACTTGTAGCTGATGATACCACGACAACCAGTACTCATCTCTATGATAATGTCAACAAAAGATAAGTCCTCGAAAACCTGGAAATGCACATGCAAAAAATAATTTACATGATGAAATGATATGCAACACAACAACAAGAAGCCAACACAGCCCGAATAATCAAGTCTGAACAATCTGGATATCTGCATATAATTCTGTGTCAGTGCAACATAATCTGATGTGTCGGTGGAGAAATTTGGCGTGTGAGAGAACCAAGGTATGAAGTGGCTTGTTTTCCTGCAAAAACCCATCCCCCTCACAGGGGTGATCTAGACACAACAAGGTGGTCCCTAGAAAGGTCGCCCAAACCATAGGACTCAGGATGAAAACCCCCCGCCGTAGTGAATTCTCACAGGATGGAAGTATTCTCAAACGAATCACGATCTGGGATGCGGGTCTCGTGATATCCCAACACGCAAAACGCAGGCCTAACGACTATCCACGTTCTAGCCTATGTGTACACTAGGCCCGGTGTTAGGACCTTTCTCTCCAATAATATCTACCCATCCCAACAACAGCAGAAAATAAAAGATATCCAGAATATGCAGCATATGACTATTCAAAGCAGTAAAGAAATGCAGTAAATAAACATAAAGCAAGTAATGCGTAAATAAAGCGAGGAAAACACAAAAGATTAACACCCAAACAAGCAAGAAAGCAAGCAAAACTAGGGGAGACCCCTCAAGGGATGGACCAGCAAGAGGTCAATCTGTCCCCAGCTGAGTCGCCAACTGAAGATGGATGGTTTCTACCTGAGTGAATCGCACACTCAACGATACAACAGAGTCGCCACCGAACTTTATTTAGTCCCAAAGGACAGTGAAAATATCGATAAAACCCAAGGGGAAGAGAAACGGGAACGGGGGGTCGATTATGCGAAAGGAAGGTACTAGCACCTAACGCATCCGTCGTACTCGACGAGAACCATTTTGCTTGCTTCTAGGCTTGGATGGATTATCTATCTAAAGGCTTCTAGCTACGAGAAAAGGAGAGAGAGTGAGAGAGAGAGAAAGGGGAAAAGGAAATGAAAGAAAGAAGGTGCTCGCGGAGGATTGTGGCCCTCGTGCCTACGTACCCTCATAGTGCAATGAGGAATTCAGAGCATCGTAGTTCATGGAACCAGGGGACAGAAAGGAAGGAAGAAAGGGAGAAAGAAAGAAGGGTGGAAGTGTGCTCGCCAAGACATTGCGTCTCGTGCCTATGTATCCGTTATCCAAAAGAATGCAGAATCAGAGCTTCCATAGTTCGGGGAACTGAATGGAAAACAAAAACAAGAAAGAACCAGGAAACAAAAGAAGTGGTGTCAAAACCGAGAACAAGAGTGAAAGAAAAACTCTACTGGGGAATGACCACACAGTAAGAGTGATTGTACAAGAGACTAGAAAAAGAATGGTGTCGAAACCAAGAATGAAAGAAACTCCGCTGGGGATAACAAAGAGGAATGGTGTCGAAACCAAGAATGAAGGAGCACAGGGAATAGATAGGGACTCTGCTGGGGATCCAAATAAAGGGATGGTGTCAAAACCAAGAGAAAAGGGAGAATCGGTATATTAACTGGCTGGCAGTGGTTAACCGAAGAAAGAGAGTAAAACTCTGACGGGAAAAGACTGGTGTCAATAGACGGACTGTGATAAACCAAAATAGAGACTGCGGAACCAAGAGAAGTGTTTGACTCTGAGGGGGAATCAGTATGTTAACTGATAAACAGTGGTTAACCGAAGAAAGAAAGGACTGCAACTCTGTGAGGGTAGAGAAGCATTGGTTTTAACAGAGAAAACTGTGATTAACCAGCAGAACGAGTGTAGGGTCGATCGAAGGTCGTAACCCAAAAGGGGTGTTGGTATGGACTGAACAAACAGTACTTGACCAACGAGGAAGGGTATCGAACCAAAAGAAGGTTACTAACCCAAGGGTGTAAGTAGTCGAACCAAGAAAGGTTGCCAACTGCTGGGGAATCGGTGATTAAAAGAACAGTGTGATTAACCGAGAAAAAGGAGTGATTAACCAAGAGGAGGTGATTAACTTGAAAAAGGTTCAGTATTTTAACAGACGGACTGTGGTTAACTGAAGAAAAGGGTGATTAACCAAGAATAGGTGATTAACCTAAGAGGAACTCAGTGTTTTAACAGACGGACTGTGGTTAACTGAGAAGGAGTGCAAATTGGTGCTTTAACTGACAGACAGTGATTAACCAACAAAGGGAGAAGAACAAAAATAAGGTTGCGAACTCCGCAAGGGATTCGGTATTTAACAGGAATACTATATTTAACCGAAGAAAGAGAAAAGAGACTCTACAGGGGAATCAAAAGAATAATGATTGACCGCAAGAAAAGAATAGGGTATTGAAACGAAGAAAGCTTGCTAACCCAATGAACAAAGGATCGTAACCAAGAAGGTGATTGATCAAGAGAGAGGTCGAAAGAGATAGGAGTTATCAAGGATCGAAAGAGGTTGCAAAGAGCAAAGAATAATCAGGGATCAACTCGACTGGGGAACAGAAGCACACTACCACCTGGGGTTAGAATTAACTAAGCCAAGCACAGGGTCATTCGTCCCCTACCTGAAGTAGTCAGAATGAGAGTAGGAATTCTCCCTTCTCATTCCTTCTCTAACACACAGGGTGTAATGCGGAAGTTGAAACGGATGGCACAACAGCTCTAAGTTGTACAGTGATCCTACGTAGAGAAACGGACAGCGTAACGACGTCAATTTGTACAGCGCTCTGATGCAAGACGTCGCACAAAACTCCAACTCCGCGGGGGAACGAGAGAGAAAGTTCTAAAGGAAGCCTAAAGAGAAGAAAGGGGAAGATCAACTAATCGAAACGTGTTTCGATCAATTAACCAAAGGGAAAAGCCATGCCAACAATTTTCCAAAGAGAATGAAAAATCATTAAGGCAAAAGGTGTGAATTATTGATTGTACAAGATTAAGCTCATCCATGAAGAATGGCACTTAATGTAAAACCAAGAAAGGGTAGTACAAAACAGTACCAAATGATCAACAAAATGCAACACAAAATCATGTTATTGTGATAAAAGAGAAATGCAAGAATGATTACATTCACTTGATGCCAAAATATGAACAACTTGAATAATCGAAAGTGTGCAACAAAAGTTCAAGCATAAGCTTCAAACAAAAATTAAATGACATTCAATACATCCATAAAATCAAGCATGATAATCAATGGAAGTTTAAATGAAGAAAGCATGGCAAACACACTTGAAAATGCAAGAAAATGGCCATTCTGTACATTGGTAACCGGTTACAGCATATGTGCTAACCGGTTACATGCTTGAAAATGCGTGTTTTTAGTGAAAATTGCACTGTGTAACCGGTTACAGCATATCTGCTAACCGGTTACCACTGTAACAGAGGCAAAAATAACAGTAAAAACATCTTTTCAAAAGTAGTTTTAAGCACATAATCACTTATATCAAACACCACATGCTAGGGCATGAATTTGTGCACGAAAATTGAACTTGAAAACAGCAAATAATCAGTGATAGAATCAATTAACACATCAAGATCATGGATCACATAATGCAAAAATCAATTCACACACACAATTATCGACTACATCGCGAATGGTGCGAAAACGATCGAAACAGGAAAATGGAAGAGAACTACCAACCTACAAGGCTGAGATGTGCCTTGGTAATTGTTGCAAATGATTCTTGATGCAGAAAATTAAAGAAAACCAGATGAATCTTCAATTTGGTGATGAGACGTGTCGAAATCGAGCAAAATATGATAAAGCTCCAAAATGCAAATTTGAACTGTTGGAAGTTGCAGCAAATACTCAAGATTAATCCAAAAGCTGAAATATCTCCAGAAATCCAAGTATAATAGCTAGAATGATGAAGGTTGAGCTCAAGAAATAATCACTTTTTATGTAAAAGTGATTATCCTTCAAAGTAGAAATGAGCTTTGGTGAGGTTTTGGGAGAGAATTGAGATGAAGATGAAGATGTGGTAGAGAAATTCAAAGGGAATGTGAGAGAATTGAGAGTGAATTGTGCAAATGGTTGAAGGTCATTTGAAAAATGAGTGAAGGCTTGTTTATATAGATTTTAGGTTTGGAGTATGAGAGGTTTGGACTTAGCTTTGGACTTAGCTTTGGGTTCGGAGTTAGGGTTAGAGTTAGTTGGGCTTGACTCACTGAGTCAAGGTGGTTAACTTGGTTAGTTAGAACCAACTAGGTAACAATCCCAATGTGAATTTCCTCATCCAAAGGTTGGCATGCTAGTAAAACAAGGAACATGATGCACTTAATTTAAAGTGATGCATTAAATAAATGTAAGGAAAATGTCTTGAATGGTCTTGAATTGTCTAGAATGTTCCACATGCTGCTAGAACAATGTAGAATCAAAGACCAAAGAGAGTGTACCCCTGCTGCCCCAAAAATGCAGCAAAATCTACAACTTTTTACAGAGTAACCGGTTACAGCATATGTGCTAACCGGTTACATGCTTGAAAACTTGCGTTTTTGGTGAAAAATACACTGAGTAACCGGTTACAGCATATGTGCTAACCGATTACTTCAGCCAAATTTCCACAAATTTGTAAAAAGATGATGCTGAAGTCCTGAATCCGATTTTCCATCTCTTGTCTTGATAAACAAACATGGAAACCTTTATTTTGAGCTTGTTTTGACGATGTGATGACCTCGTGAGGATTCAATTAATCGGGCTTGGAACACCTGAATATCCTGCAACAAGAAATACACAAAGAAAAGTGCGGATGCGTATGCCAACGATGCGAGTGCACATGCTTATGCAAAAGACAAAAGAGGGAGTCAAATTTTGGGTTACAACAATGCTAAGAAAATAACATCAAAGAAAGTCAATTTATCAAAGTTAATCATAATCAACTAATATTAAAATTAAATTAAGTAAATTAAATATTATTATTAAGAAATAATAGACTTTGGAATGGGCTAAAAAAATGTGATTAGAAACTAATGTTGGGTTCATATCAACCCAATACATTTTCTTTTATAAAATTAAATAAAAGATTAGTAAGTTAAATAATTAGAAATATTAATTAGTTAAAAAAACAGAAAATTAGGAAAGGAGAAAGAACACTTACTCGATGGATGCCTCTCTCTCTCTCTCTCACGGAAAACTCCTTCCGTTTCCGCCGCGTTTCTGTGCGCGATTCCTCCCGTCTCCGTTTTCAAGCTGGCGTCATACACCCTCCGTCGTGGTCTATGGATTTCCCCTGCGTCGTGAGCTCTCTCTGTCTGCGTTTTCCGGCGATGCCGGCGTCTCCCTTCGTTCCGATCGATTTCGCAGCTAGAGGTGGTGGCGCGTCGAGCTCTTGCGGTGGCTTTGATGATGGTGAACCTTCATAAGGTTCGTATTCCTCTTTCTGTGCTTTGATCTTCCTGCAAACATAAAACCTTGAATTTGTGTTAGGGTTTGAAGGAAATTATGAAACTGTTATGAAATTGATTTGATAATTGAAATAGGAGTGAAATTGAAAGTGTTATGAATTTGTTTTCTGCAGAATTTTGCTTTGATTTTGCTTCTTCTACTATTCGTTCTCTTTTAAACTCTGCTTCTGATTTTTTGCTTGTCGGTAAAACTTCGGCTTTGATTTGTTTCTGCTGCAGGCTGAATTGGATTTGTGTATTGATTTTTGCAGATTGTTGGAATTGTGTTGTGTTTATTTCACAGAATTTGTGTGTCAGCAAATTATGGAATTGGCATTGAAATTGCAGCTTGATATTTGCTAACAGGTAAGAATTAGTTCCAATCGCCGTTGATGTTCTGATGTTGCAATTGTTACCGTGATGTTGTTCCTATAAAAAAAAAGCAGGAAGTGAGTTGTATTGAATTGAAACTTGTAAGTTTTGTGAAATTGAATCAGAATTTTGAAAAATAAGGATTGATGAAATTGAGTTGATAGTTGTGATTAAATTGCAGATTGTTTTAATGATTTCTTTGAAAAATTCTGCAATTGATGTTGTTTTTTTATAAGACATGTTGCTGCTGAGTTTTCTTCATATGTGTTGAATTTGCAGGCCATTGTGTTTATGTGAATCTTCATGAATTTTGGAGTTCCTACAAAAACAAGAGAAGTAGGAAAGCAGAGGGAGGGGGCTGCGCTGCTTTGTTCATGTTGCAGTAGGTAAAATCTGTGTAGAAACTTTAATTGTGTAGTGAAGTTAGTTTGAAAATTTGAATTGAGTTTAGTATGATAAGTGTAAAGTGTAAATTTGTTAAAGGAGATTATGTAGAGAAAACATGAAATTGTGTGAATTGTATATTATGGTGTAAAAATATGGAAACAAAGTTGCAGAAAGTGGTATGTATATGTTTCACAGAAAATATAAAAAGATTGAAATGGTGAGAAAGAGGGGCGTGATGCCTTCCCCTTATGTGATGTGCTATGTGTTTTGACATTTCCTTTTCCTTCTAAGTTACAAAGAAAAATTGAAAAATTGAGAGAAAGTGAAACAAGTGTAAGAACTTGTTTGGTGTGGTTTGTGAATGAAACTTGAAGCTCTATTTATAGACAAATGTGACTTGTGCATGAAGATAGTAAAAATGATTTAAAATGATAACATTCAAAATTTGATCCAAAGTTTTCAAAATTGTGCCCGAAGTTTCAACATTCTTTGGTTAAAGTTTTTTTTTTCAAAGTTTGTTATGAGCCTTAATGGCTTGTAAGAGAATGTTTTTAATTCTCTTTGGTGATTGGTTGATGAGGATAAGATGAGGAACAAAGCCATATTACTATGTCTCATAAGAAACAAGTTTCATGCGAAACAAAAAAAGAATAAGAATTGAAATATAAATGAATTTGTATATATATATATATATATATTTCCTTAAAATATGACTACATGTATATAAAACAAACAAAGACAAATTTTGATATATGTATATATATAAAAAAAACGCATCAAATAATATATATATATATATATATATATATATATATATATATATATATATATATATATATATATATATATATATATATTATTTTTTGATTTTGTAAGATAAAAACAAAAAATGAACTTAATATATTATTTTTCCTTATTTTTCTTTTATGGGAAAATTTTTATAAAATGAAATACGTATACATATATAATAATTTAATATTTTTTTTATTTTATCTTTATTTATGTAAAATAAAACATAAATGAGAAATTGGGTTAAATGGCTAAAAATTGAACAAATCGAACAATGTATACGATATAACGTGAAAATGAAGTAAAAAGCGAAAAAATTCAGTCAGATAAACAAAAATGTTCATAATAAAAGAGGTCAAAATTTAGGGTATGACAGATGCCCCTATTTAATCTTCTTAGACCAGAAGGTATGAATAACAAAGAGTTTTAGACATTCGAGGTATAAGAGGATTAAATATCAGAGTACCTAGAATTTTGACCGTGAATACAGATGAAATGATATGTGATGAATGGAAGACTTTTGAACACTGTGGGGAATGATGTCACAGGAGACAGACCAACAGAATTGTCTTGGGATATAAGATATTGTGGGAATTTGCCGATGCGATAAAGGATATTCAGTAGTATTTGGAAAGAGAGGGATAAACCCTGGAACAGAGATTCAGACATCCGAAACAACATCAGATGCAAAAGAGGTAACGCACTCTGGGAAACGTATCTGCAACATCTAGAAAAGCGTTAGATGTATTAAGAATAACTTTGAGGGTAAATCTGAAACATTTAGAAAAACGTTAAATGTACGGGAAAATTTTTTTAGAAGACTGACAGAACGATGGACATATCCGAAAAAGCATAAGATAAGTCATCAGAACAAAAGTTGCATCTGGAAAAGCATCAGATGAGGAAAAGTCATATCCGGGAGAGCATCAGATAGACATTAAAGGAGTTTCTGGAAGAGCATTAGAATAAAACAGACATATCCAGAAGAACGTCAGATGAAGAAAGAAAGTTCTGGAAAAAAAACATCAGAACAGACAGACATATCCGGAAGAACATCGGATGAACACAAAGAAAGTTCTGGAAAAAACATCAGAACGGGTTTTGGAAAAACTTCAAAACCAAAAGATACATCTGGAAGAACATCGGGTAAACACAGAGAAACGTTCTGGAAAAGCATCAGAACAGATAGACGTATCCGGAAGAACATCGGATAGAAACAAAGTTATATCTGGAAGAACATCAGATAAGACATAAAAGTATTGGTGCCAGATAAGTTGGACTTTGTAGAAAGGTAAGATGTTGATAATAACATGATCACTGATGAATGCAAATGAGGATTAAAACACTCTTGAATGCATAGTATATGAAAATGTTATGATGTATGATTAAATGTATGTAATGCAAATGAAAATGCTGTCAACAAGTTTAGACTCTTTGAAGAGTGAAAATCAACAAGTTCATACTTTTTTGGGGGGTGAAAATCAACAAGTTTATACTCTTTTGGGGAGTGAAAGACGAGACTGATTCCTCAACACAGAAATCACTGCCCTTGCTTAGGGACTGAAAATGCTTTTTGTTAAGCATCTATTTGTCATACTGATAAACTGTATCAAGTTTATAATCCTTGGAGGAAGGCTGGAGAACTACTTGGGGATTTTTTCCAAATAAATTGCCCCAGACTTGTTGACTGTTATAGATGAACTGATCATTGCTTCAGCTTGAATGATAATGACTGTATGTTGTATACTAGGAAGGCTTGCCCCAGTAATGAGTCTTGAAAGTTTTTCTGAATAAATCGATTCTGAGAAGGACTTGCACTGAACAAATCTTGAACTGATTCTTAACAGGCTCTGGAAATAACTTGCCCCTGATAGGATCACTGACCAAGTTTCTAAACCGTTTTGAAAATTCCTTGAGAGGAAAGCTAGTTTGTAATAAAAAATGTTTATTTAAACATGGCAAATTTAATGCAAAGTTCATGCAAAACTTTGAAAACAAAATCATTGTTTTAGAAAAAAGTAACGTAATATGGATTACTGGTTAAAAACACGGTGGTTTAAAACATTTTGAATGAAAAGTAAAACAGAGGTATAATACCAATACAAATGATTTGCAAAAAAATGATTTTGGAGTCAGTTTACACAACCTTGTTGTAGTATACTTTCAAAATAACCTTGCTTCAATTAAGTCTTTTGAGGGTTATAACGTGGCTTGGTTCACGGTTTATGAAAGAAAGATAAAGGCTCAAAATTTGTTTGTGCCCACCCCAACTTCGTGATGTTCTCCAGTCTTATGCTCAGTTAAACTTAAATTGTGCATTCAGGTTCCAAAAGATTTCAGAATTGTACTGGTGATAGTGATGACGATGGTCCAGAAGTCTTGAGACAACAGCTACTGCTTCTTTACAACATTTAGTTGTTTTTTGTCTTTGTGGATTTTTTTTGAAGATCGAGGATTTAATGACCTCTTCTCTGTATTATCCCTAACTTTTGCCTGAACTATTTCTTTTGAAATTTATAGTCAGCGGGACGCCCTAGTTTTTTGGCCTAAGTCTCTTTTTTTACTTAGCGGACTTTTTATTTTTTATTTTGAAAGGAAGTGACTGCTTGATTTATTGATTACGATGGACCATCACTGGTTTTTGATTTGAAAGACATTTTTCAACATCTGCTAGTTGTATGTAAACTTTTAAACTTGAATACACAACCCAAATTAAACTGAGAACTACCCTGCCCCTGGTTAAAATTGCGGGTTTTTTATAAAGAAAGAAACTCCTACTTCAAGGCTCAAAGAGGTTAACTAGGGATTATCTTCCTTATATCTCCAGTGTTTGGGAATTGAAAAAAATGCCTTACATCGTCAGCAAAGTTTTTTATTCGAAAGCATACCGACAGCAATTATGGGTATTATGTTTTCATTATCCTCCCACAAATATTTGCATAGTCAAAAATTTGAAAAAGAGGTGTATATTTTTTTTGAAAGTTTTTGTTTTTTTTTTTTGAAAGAGAAAGCATAAAGATGAAAATAAACAGATGATTTGAATCAAAACACTGTACATGCTCATTTCATTAAAACTGACATTTAAAGATAAACAAGCTGAAAGCAAATATTGAAATTCTGGTACATGTGCAGAATTCAGATGTCCTAGAACATGTCGTTCGACATCTGGTCTGACATGATCACAAAGGGCAAGGTATATTGCAACAATCATGGTACTGAAAATATAAGAGCAAGACACACAAAATTGTTAACCCAGTTCGGTCGAACACACCTACTCTGGGGGCTACTAAGCCAGGGATGAAGTCCACTATCAGTGGTATCAATTCAAAGCTAAACAACCCGTTTACAGCTTATCACTTAATCACTACCCAATGACCCTTCTACCTAGATCCTCTCTAGATATGAGAAGCCTTTCTCACTCCCAATCATCGCAATGATGTCTAGCAGTTGACATCTCAGCCGCTGCATCAACAACTCTTCACCTGTACACTAGTTCAACAAGAACGACGCCTTTCCAAGACACAACTTAGAGTTGCTTAAAAGCTTCCTCCAAGAACAATAATCCTCTTACTTAATAGTTTCGAGGATCACACTAACAAACTGTCCAACTCACAGGTCGAGTGGTACAGGAACAAACCCTAATACTAAAACTTTTACATCTTTGGTTTGTTACCAAACTAGGTTACAAAACATCTATATATATATATCCTATTCCCAACTGGATTTGGGCCTACAAAAACATAGCAAATGAGCTGCTACAAATCAACAGAGACTTCTGCTACATAATAGGACTTCAATCTTTAACTTCCTAAAATATCTCCATATTTAGAAAGTGCATATTTTCCCATAATCTTCTCAAATTCAGACTTGAATCTTCAAACCTATAAATCAGCGCCTCATGATTGCATAATATTCCAGAATATTCTGCATCAGTTAAAACCTAACAGAATTAACAAACCACTTCAGTTCTGGCGCGATGTCGAATGAGCCTGCATGGGGCATCTTGATACGACATGTTGTAGCAGATGTTGAAACACTTCACTACACTATCCTCCTCTAAGATTTCTGCTATTTTCTGATTATTCTTTAGGAAGGTAAGAGTAACTCTTTATTATATTGCTGCTATATTTGTTTTACAAAATTTCTGCCAATCCTTACAAATACAGAATTAACAATCTCCCCCTTTGGCAAATTTTGACTAAAACAAAAAAACACATCGCAGTTTGCAGCAATACCCAATAACCAGTGGTCAACAGTAACTACTGAACAGAATCCATCAGTACATCAACAGGGAAAGGATCTCAAGTTGTCATAACATCTTGCTTGACATCTTCACTTTAGCTTTCTGACCATTCCTTTTGCGGTAGGTCTTGATTGATACCTTCCAAAACTCACTTGGTGTACATGAGAAAGAAGATATCCAATACTCCCCCTCAAATCAGGAATCTGAGGAACTTCCTTCTACACATTTCTTTTTCCTTCCAAGAAGGATCCAGCTACATAGAAGGACCAATGGTGGCATGAGAGATCTGCCCACCTTGATTGATTAGTCACCCCTAGTCGAAAGAAGCGCCAATTTGCCAACCTGGGTAACTCAGAACACAAGTCACAACTGTGTTCATAACTCAGGACACAAGACACAAAAATACTCTAACCATTAAGATGGTTATGACTTCCTTCTCGTCATTTTTGATGCACCTGTACTGCAGACCCCATACACCATTTCTCAGCATCTGCGTAAAACTCCCTTTTATCTCCCCCTTTTTAGCCAAAATTTGGCAAATAATGCCAACCCAAAACCAAATCCAGGAAATGCTCACCCACATACGAACAAAAGCCATTAGAGATAGGAAAGGAAAACACTCACAGTTCTGAAGAGGAGAAACGACTGCCCCCTATAAATAGCTGACCAGTAACTTAGGAATTAACGACCCTTGAATATGTCAAGGTTCTTGGTCAAAGAACCGCTATTTTAGGTATCAAAACTCCATTCAACATTCAATGCCTACCTTCCAAAACCTGCCTTGACTGCCTTAAATATTCCCACATCCTCAACATTAAGAACTGCCATTTCTTGTATTTGTTGAGCATACTCTCACCAGGTTTATGCCAAGTCCAAAATAAAAGCCCACTTGATTTGGAATTTCTCACATATTCCATAACAAATGTCTTTAGATTACTTGCAACACAAGATAAGGACTGCCACCACCTTTTACTTGTATTAGAAGAAATCAACATTCTGTCCTTACATTCACAAGCATCTAATGAAGTCTTCATCATGAAAGTAGTCATGTATTGCCAGAACAAACTACTTAACATCAAAATTAGAATCTGCCCATTCTAATCCACATTATGCCAGAACTGCCACTTCAGACAATAATGCTGCCTCTTCCAACTCCACAAGTACAGTCCCAGACCTTTATCCAGGATACACAATGAACAATGATGTTGTAACATTATGTAGGACATCAGCATTAGATAGAAGATCACACCTTCTGATACAGTCAGCTGATAAGGCTACCTCAGGTTGTCATCAACCACAAACACTCAGAAAGAATAAATTCCTGAACCATAATATCCAGACTGCAGACTTGCATAATTTTCTGCATAACATCAATAATAGACAAATACTAAGTCTCCCGTCAAAGTATCTACTATTAGTTAGAATAAGGTCATCTTCTGCATACGTCTGACAACTTCTGATTCATGACATATATTCACAAGTTACTTTAACTTGGATCAGTGGCTTGATCTTGGACTTCTTTCTGTGCAAAACACTCTTGGCTAAACAAGCAACCACCTGAGTTGATGTTCCAACATCAATCTCAGTCACACATCTTTACAGAGCTTTTCTGAAGATATCATCTATAGTAAAGCTCTAGCAGGGGAACACACGAGGATCAACCATCAGTAGTTGATCAAGCTTCCAGGTCATACTACCACATTCAGCAGCAGGAACATCTCAAGAGTCTTCTCCTTAAATCACAGCATCTTGTCTGACTCTGCCTCCTCTAATCCTTCAGCCAAACTCATCCCAGACAATTTGGATGATACTCCATGCACATGGTTACCAATCAACCCCACGGTTGATTCAACTCCACAGTGCTTAGCCCTTGAAAGTTCTCCACTACACCAGAACAAGAGTTCCATGCTCTCATAGACTTGATAAATGTCATCAAGTTTGATTAAACAACCTCCATCAGAGAAACATCATCCAGACAGCTTGAGAAAATAAATTCTTAATACAATGATGTCTTCAAGGTCTTCTAAAACATCAGGTATTCTCCCTTAGAATCTGCCAAGAGCACTTCAGAGAATCATACATTCTCCCCTTTAATAGCAGCACAGACTGTGATTAGATCATATTAATCCTAAGCACACACAGTCAATACATATCTAGCTTCACAAGATCATTCAGAACATGCCTAAAAAAAACATGACCTTTTGATCTTTGACCTTCATGTCCAAGAAGTCTGCTAGAGATAATACTTCTTGATTCTCAGGTTCTCCACTCCTTCAGCAAGGACCAGAAATAAACTGACCTCAGGAGTAAATAGCATGTTGATCACACCTTGACCAACTCACACATCTAAGATAAGTTCCAGGACCAGAAACTTCTTAGACATACAACCCAGATGCCTCTTCTTCCAGATCAGGAGTAGGTTCCAAACTCATGTGATCAAACCACATTAGTTTAGCACCCAGAGCATCTGCTATGCCATTCCTTCAGACAACAAAGTCAGCACAATTCTGATGTTCTAATACAAGATAGGACATCTTCCAAGGAACACATCAAGAGATCAAAGACTGGAGATTAGCCTTTTTAAGCAAAGAAGCAAAAGTAAATTACTTCTCACTATCTTCAGATCTCTTCCTTACAACTTCACTTATCAATGTCTTTATGAGTGGACTTGAACGATAATCTTCAAGTATCGTTGACAAAGTAAGTTGAAGTAGTCTTGCATATATCCCATCTCCATAGTATATACACTTAAAGAAGCACAACCTTCTCAATTGCAACGCAGCAGATCAAGACACAAACTCCTCAAGACCTTCAGGTGTCACATATCAGCCCTAGCATCATAATCCAGGTGACACCATAAAACCACAGGTTTGAAAATAAATCAAACCACAACACAACAGCACTCCTCCAGGCCTTCAGCACATGCCACTGCCTGTCACGAATAGTCCATCCTCCACTTCTAGGGACCATTCTCACACCTATATGAACTACTCCGAGTTCAAACAACTTTTCAGTAGAAGGCTTCTACCTTGACCATGAACCAAAAAGTATCTTCCTTCGGATCTCATTCAGATATAGAACAGAATGACCTGCTCTGATACCAATTGAAATTCTGGTACATGTGCAGAATTCAGATGTCCTAGAATATGCCGTTCGACATCTGGTCTGACATGATCACAAAGGGCAAGGTATATTGCAACAATCATGGTACTGAAAAGATAAGAGCAAGACACACAGAATTGTTAACCCAGTTCGGTCGAACACACCTACTCTGGGGGCTACCAAGCCAGGGATGAAGTCCACTATCAGTAGTATCAATTCAAAGCTAAACTACCCGTTTATAGCTTATCACTTAATCACTACCCAATGACCCTTCTACCTAGATCCTCTCTAGATATGAGAAGCCCTTCTCACTCCCAATCATCGCAATGATGTCTAGCAATTGACATCTCAGCCACTGCATCAACAACTCTTCACCTGTACACTAGTTCAACAAGAACGACACCTTTCCAAGACACAACTTAGAGTTGCTTAAAAGCTTCCTCCAAGAACAATACTCCTCTTACTTAATAGTTTCGAGGATCACACTAACAAACTGTCCAACTCACAGGTCGAGTGGTACAGGAACAAACCCTAATACTAAAACTTTTACATCTTTGGTTTGTTACCAAACTAGGTTACAAAACATCTATATATATATCCTATTCCCAACTGGATTTGGGCCTACAAAAACATAGCAAATAAGCTGCTACATAATAGGACTTCAATCTTTAACTTCCTAAAATATCTCCATATTTAGAAAGTGCATATTTTCCCATAATCTTCTCAAATTCAGACTTGAATCTTCAAACCTATAAATCAACGCCTCATGATTGCATAATATTCCAAAATATTCTGCATCAGTTAAAACCTAACAGAATTAACAAACCACTTCAGTTCTGGCGCGATGTCGAATGAGCCTGCATGGGACATCTTGATACGACATGTTGTAGCAGATGTTGAAACACTTCACTACACTATCCTCCTCTAAGATTTCTGCTATTTTCTGATTATTCTTTAGGAAGGTAAGAGTAACTCTTTATTATATTGCTGCTATATTTGTTTTACAAAATTTCTGCCAATCCTTACAAATACAGAATTAACAAATATGATACAAACAAGGAAAATGCAAAATAGACAGAAACAAGGTCAGTGACTAATCAAACACAAGGATGAGATGTCCTGTCTTTGGGAAGTAACTGAGTTGAAGTTAATTGAAGTTTCAGCTCTTGTGTTCAGGCAGAGGATTGCGCTGGACATTAGGACTAGTGTCACGAAAGCTGAGGAGGTTGTCTCTGATCAGATCCCGCACTCTAGCCTTTAGTGCATAGCATCTTTCTAAATCGTGGCCCGCAACTCCTTCATGGAATGCGCAATGAAGGTCAGATCTGAATCCAGATGGAAGTGGATTTGGAGGAAGAGGTGCTGCCTTAGTAGTAATCGCTCATTTCTGAACCAAAATAGGGTACAGTTCAGTGTACGTAATAGGAATAGAATCAAAGTGAGTCCTATTGTAGTTCTGGTTTTATCCAACAGTCAGACATTGAGGAGCTTGAGCTGGTCGAGCAGCCAGCAGAGGAGTAATAGCCGCAATATGAGCTTGATTAGGCTGCTGAGGTCTGTAATGAGGTTTCCTATCCTCAACCAAGACAGAATTAGTTTGATCTTCCCTCTTCTTTTGGAAGTTCCCATAGGGTTTCTTTACAGCGTTAGAAGATTCAGCGGTTTTAGAGACCTTTCCATTCTTGATACCTTCTTCAAGTCTTTGGCCAATGATGACCAAGTCTATAAAGTTTGATGAAACACTTCCAATCATCTTTTCCCAAAATATGGGAGATAAAGTGTCTAAGAATATTCCGATAAGCTCTTTCTCAGCCAAAGGGGGTTCAACCTGAGAAGCTAACTCTTTCCAGTGTTGAGCATACTCTTTGAAAGATTCTTTCTCATTCTGAGTCGTGTTTTGGAGTTGACGACGGTCTGGAGTCATGTCCAGGTTGTACTTGTACTGATTCATGAAAGCATTGATAAGATCCTGCAAGCAATAAATGTTGCTTCGTTCAAGGTTCATGTACCACTTGAGTGAAGTTCCACTTAAGCTATCCTGAAAACAGTGGATGAGCAACTTCTGGTTTTTGATGTAGGCAGCCATCTTACGAAAGTACATAACCAAATGAGCCTTTGGGCAGGAGTCGCCTTTGTACTTTATAAACTCAAGGGTCTTAAATTTAGCTGGCATGACGAGGTTAGACACAAGACACATGTTGTTAGCATCAACGTTGAAGAAGTCATTTCCTTCTTCAGCTTTGAGCCTTTTCTCCAAAGTTTGATATTGTTCATTGGCTTCTTCAGGCTCAATGTCCATATTGTCCTCACTTTGAGCACTAGCATTGTAATCAAAGTTAGGATTCTCAAAGGGAATTCTGGCAGTCCGTACCAGAGGTCTGGGTTCTGAGACAATAGGGATTTGAAACTCTGGTCTTGGAGCTTGACCAACCAAAGTGGTAGTGACCTATTGTGGAATGAAATCGTGAGGTAATCCAAATTCCGGCCATGTAGATGGTGGCATCTGAACAGGCGGAGGCTCAATAGCAGCACTCGTGATTTCTTGGATGACAGTCCTCTGAGGTGGCTCTCCTCTGGCAATTAGGACCTGAAGCATTTCCGTAAAATTAGTCATGCTTGACTTCAGATCGTCTATTTCCATCCTAATCTCTGCATTGTGCACTTCTTGTTCTGACATTTTGCGCCTGACGTTAGCTCTAGTCCTGTATCGGTGATGAGGAATCAGTTGACGACTTACAGATGACTGAAAGAAAGAAGGTTGGAATGAATTGATGATGACCAGGACGTATGTATGAAATATGCAAGGGATGCAAATGCAATGCATGGATGCAGCACACAAAAACATAGAAAAAACACGTGGTCAAAGGTTCGGTGTCATGAAGTCAAGGCTCTACCCATCCCCAAAGGTTTATACTGGTAATTTTTGTACCTGTCCTCAAAATCATTGACCCTTCTTGAGATACCAACAGCAAGCGGATCACCTGAGCGAGCTCGTGTATCTTAGAGTAGCCTTAAATAAGGGTAGTATCGTGTGACAACTATTTCCGATAGCTTCCGCACTACAAAATGGTTTTAGTCTACTAAAAACCTCAGCTTCTCAGATAACCCAGTCGACCACACTACTTTCAACAACCGAAGTCGTATAGGCAATGTATCTGCAAAGGGAGTCTCCACAGAGTTTGATGGTCAATCGTGGACTCTTAACTGGGATTCACTCCCCGCAAGATTACCCGCATTACCATCACCTATCTTAGGTGTATACTCAATCTTTCCACATGCGGCATCACACACATTCCCATTAGCTGAAAAATAAACACGGATATCAAGTAGGAAAAGCGATATATATATATATATATATATATATTTATATTTATATAGTATATAATATATAGTATGATCGCTAACAACCTAGACCTCTTAGGAATTCTAATCCTAAAGACTCCCCAGCAGAGTCGCCATTTTTCTGTAGCGCGGTTTTCGTGACCGCCCACATCCGCATGCGGATGGGATTTGGTGCTACTTTATGATTTCTTATTTATCCTATGAAGCTGGAAAGGAAAGGGAAGTTATCTCAAACTAACCTTGCACGCAAATGTTTTCTTTAACAAATGCTACGAGATTGGGGAGTTCGGGATCAGGTTATACAATGGGGAGTTGTCAACTACCCATCCTATACATGGTTATCCATGGGTTGAAAGCAATTTTTCTACTGTTCTACTGTTTTCTACTTACTGGTGTTTATCTGTTGTAAATGGGAAAGTTTCTCCTTTGGGAATGTTGAGAGATGTTGAAAATATATTTTTGTTGTTTTCGGGTTTTTTGATGTTTTTGGTAAGGTACTTGACCTAAGGTTTTTTGTTTAGTGTGCTCGCTAAGATTTCACAATCTTATGCCTATGTATTCCCGTTAAAGAAAATAGGGAAATCAGAGCAATCGTAGTTCCTCCTATTCTATGGGAGGAAAAAATGTTTTGGTGTCTTGTTCAAAGCCCAAGACGGAGGCTAAAAGGATGTTTGTGGGAATTGATTGAAAGAGTGAAGAGATTAAAGGTTGAGATATGAATATCCGAGAAAAACATCGGATGAAAATAGAAGGAATATCCAGAAAAGCGTCGGATGTAAAGAAAAGGAATATCCGGGAAAGCGTCGGATGTTAAAAAAGAGGAAAGGGTTGCTTTGGTGTCTTGTTCAAAGCCCAAGATATGAAGCTAAAGGGTATGTTTGTATCTTGTTCAAAGCCCAAGATGTGAAGCTAAAGGGGTCCTAATTGAGGGGGATTTTGTCATCTCTAAAGAGGAGTTGTTGATGTTTGTCTGTTGTGAGCAAAACATGTTTTGATGCTAAAAGGTTGATTGACTCAACCGGGGATTTCTTTATACAAAGCCTAAGAGGGGGCTAACTTACTTAACAAGAGAGTGTTTATATGTGTATCTTGTACAACGCCCAAGATGGAGGCTAAAAGGGTTTAACTCAACAAGAGAGTGTTTTTGTATGTATCTCATACGTGGCCCGAGACGAAGGCTAAAGGTGTTTGAGAATGTCTTTGAGACTCTAGGGTATTTAGAATGTCCAAGTCTACGGGGTGTGTCCTTGTACAATGCCCAAGAGGAGGCAAATGAAGATCTAGACTCAATTGAAAAACTGCTCTATCAAGTTGACTAGTTTCTGTTCCTATACCTTTAAGAGGTCGTCGGGACAATTTGTATAAAGCCCAAGAGAAGGCAGAAGAAACTTTTAAGAAGCCGAAGGGACAATTTGTACGAAGCCCAAGAGGAGGCTATCTTCCCTGAGGAAGAATCATTATACGAAGCCTAAGAGGAGGCTGTGAGACACTTCTAAGAAGCCGAAGGGTCCTTATACAACGCCCAAGAGGAGGCGGGGATGCTTTTAAGAAGCCTGTGGGTCCCCAAACCCCGAGAAGTTCAAGACATGCCATTCACTGAGAATAGATCAAGCCAGGAAAGTTCGAGAATTTGGAAGAAACTCAAGAGATGTCATTCATGGAGAAAAGATCATCTCTAGGGAGTTAGAGTTTCTTTGACAATTTCTAAGGGTGATGGCCGAAGAGAAGACTATATCTAGTGCTCCTATGGGGGATCTAGCTTTGACTTTATTAAAGAGTGACCAATAAGGCTTTACTTAGGTCTAGACCTAATTGCCGGGGAAAACTCTAAATAACTATACTAGTATACATACGATTGATATATGACTGGTATGTAAAAGTTTATGAAAGGAGACTTACAGTGAGCAGCCCCACAATACAGTTATATATACGAAAGCTGATAAAAGAAAGCTGATAAAAACTTACAGGTGAGCAAGCTTCCATAGCTGTATTGTTAGTTGTTCAAGAAATTAAAGAAAGTTTTGATAACAAATATGTATTTGAATTTAAATCACAAGGAAAGTTGTTTTAAAAATAAGTGATGTGAATATCCGGGAAAACATCAGATTGCGGGAGAGACGTAAAAAAAATGAAAAGGTTGTAGATATCCGGGAAAATGTCGGATTGAAAGAGATAAAAAATAAGAGGTTGAAAAGAAAAAGTTGCTCGCTAAGACTTTACAGTCTTATGCCTACGTATTCTCAACGGTATCTTGAGAAATCAGAGCAGTCGTAGTTCGCCCTTACGGGGCACGAACTACAGAAAATAAAGTTTAAATCGTACGACGGCGAGAGGGGAAATTTAACCTAAAGTTATCATGCTTGATTGAATATTCTAATGTCTGTCTCTAATCGAAAATTAAGTTTGAACTACGAGATCCTAAGGGAACATGCATACGTGGCAAAACATCACGGAATAAATGAATACACAGCAAAGCATTGTGGAATACACGGCAAAGCATCGTGGTAACTAACAGATATAATATGCATGGAAAAACATCTGGAGAATAAAAGCATATATACGGTAAAACATCGTGTGTGAAACTGAATACATGGAAAAACATCATGTGATAAAATATACACGACAAAACATCGTGACAGATAAAAGCATATACACGGCAAAACATCGTGTAAAATAAACAGAAATTTCACGACAAAGCATCGTGAGATAAATAAAAGACATACGTGGCAAAACATCATAGTGAAAATAAATAGAAAACACACGGCAAAACATCGTGGATAAACAGATAGAAAATACATGGCAAAACATCGTGTCATCATGGAAAAACATCATGGCAATTGAAAACATACACGAAAAAGCACCGTGTGTGAATCATCAATACAGAAAATTAACAGACAAACATGGTAAAACATCGTGAGATAAAAACATATACACGGCATAACATCGTGTGAATAAAATATGAATAATGAGTTAAAGAAAACTTAACTATTGGAGCAAGGTCCAATGCCTCTTCTCAGACTTCCAGAAGCGAGATAACGATCCCCAAGGTCCTCGACAAAACTCAAAGCATCAGATGATCATCCAATGACCTTCGAGGTATCGATTAAGAATTCCTGTATCAAATGGAAAACCAAACAACCAGAGAAAACCAGGAATCGCATAGAAATGTGCTTGGTCTTATCAAGTGGTTAGGATCGAATCGAATAGTTATAGAGAAATAAATTTAAAGAAAAATGCTAACTTATATCTTAATATTTGAATATAATATTATTATCAGAAAATTAATAATTAATAGTAGTATTAATCACAGTTAGTCAAAAATTGAGAATTAATATCAAGACTAATTAAAAATCAAAAGTGTCAAATTTATCATTTAAAAATTAATCATGCTAAGAAAATAACATCAAAGAAAGTCAATTTATCAAAGTTAATCATAATTAACTAATATTAAAATTAAATTAAGAAAATTAAATATTATTATTAAGAAATAATAGACTTTGGAATGGGCTGAAAAAAATGTGACTAGAAACTAATGTTGGGTTCATATCAGCCCAATACATTTTCTTTTATAAAATTAAATAAAAGATTAGTAAGTTAAATAATTAGAAATATTAATTAGTTAAAAAAAACAAAAAATTAGGAAAGGAGAAAGAACACTTACACGATGGATGCCTCTCTCTCTCACGGAAAACTCCTTCCGTTTCCGCCGCGTTTCTGTGCGCGATTCCTCCCGTCTCCGTTTTGAAGCTGGAGTCCTACACCCTCCGTCGTGGTCTGTGGATTTCCCCTGCACCGTGAGCTCTCTCCGTCTGCGTTTTCCGGCAATGCCGGCGTCTCCCTTCGTTTCGATCGATTATGCGGCTAGAGGTGGTGGCGCGTCGAGCTCTTGTGGTGGCTTTGATGGCGGTGAATCTTCATAAGGTTCGTATTCCTCTTTCTGTGCTTTGATCTTCCTGCAAACATAAAACCTTGAATTTGTGTTAGGGTTTGAAGGAAATTATGAAACTGTTATGAAATTGATTTGATAATTGAAATAGGAGTGAAATTGAAAGTGTTATGAATTTGTTTTCTGTAGAATTTTGCTTTGATTTTGCTTCTTCTACTATTCGTTCTCCTTTGAACTCTGCTTCTGATTTTTTGCATGTCGGTAAAACTTCGGCTTTGATTTGTTTCTGCTGCAGGCTGAATTGGATTTGTGTATTGATTTTTGCAGATTGTTGGAATTGTGTTGTGATATTCGCTAACAGGTAAGAATTAGTTCCAATCATCGTTGATGTTCTGATGTTGTAATTGTTACCGTGATGTTGTTCCTGTAAAAAAAAGCAGGAAGTGAGTTGTATTGAATTGAAACTTGTAAGTTTTATGAAATTGAATCGGAATTTTGAAAAATAAGGATTGATGAAATTGAGTTGATAGTTGTGATTAAAATGCAGATTGTTTTAATGATTTCTTTGAAAAATTCTGCAATTGATGTTGTTTTTCTATAAAACATGTTGTTGCTGAGTTTTCTTCATATGTGTTGAATTTGCAGGCCATTGTGTTGATGTGAATCTTCATGAATTTTGGAGTCCCTGCAAAAACAAGAGAAGTAGGAAAGCAGAGGGAGGGGGCTGCGCTGCTTTGTTCATGTTGCAGTTGGTAAAATATGTGCAGAAACTTTAATTGTGTAGTGAAGTTAGTTTGAAAATTTGAATTGAGTTTAGTATGATAAGTGTGAAGTGTAAATTTGTTAAAGGAGATTATGCAGAGAAAATATGAAATTGTGTGAATTGTATATTATGGTGTAAAAAAATGGAAACAAAGTTGCAGAAAGTGGTATGTATATGTTTCACGGAAAATATAAAAAGATTGAAATGGTGAGAAAGGGGGGCGTGATGCCTTCCCCTTATGTGTTGTGCTATGTGTTTTGAAATTTCCTTTTCCTTCTAAGTTACAAAGAAAAATTGAAAAATTGAGAGAAAGTGAAACAAGTGTAAGAACTTGTTTGGTGTGGTTTGTGAATGAAACTTGAAGCTCTATTTATAGACAAATGTGACTTGTGCATGAAGATAGTAAAAATGATTTAAAATGATAACATTCAAAGTTTGATCCAAAGTTTTCAAAATTGTGCCCTAAGTTTCAACATTCTTTGGTTAAAGTTTTTTTTTTCAAAGTTTGTTATGAGCCTTAATGGCTTGTAAGAGAATGTTTTTAATTCTCTTTGGTGATTGGTTGATGAGGATAAGATGAGGAACAAAGCCATCTTACTATGTCTCATAAGAAACAAGTTTCATGCAAAACAAAAAAAATGAATAAGAATTGAAATATAAATGAATTTGTATATATATATATATATATATATATATATCCTTAAAATATGACTACATGTATATCTCTGTCTGTGTGTGTGTGTGTGTGTGTGTGTGTGTTGATTTTGTAAGATAAAAACAAAAAATGAACTTAATATATTATTTTTCCTTATTTTTCTTTTATGGGAAAAATGAAACAAACAATGTTTATTTTTAAAAAATGAAATACGTATACATATATAATAATTTAATAATTTTTATTTTATTTTATCTTTATTTATGTAAAATAAAACATAAATGAGAAATTGAATTAAATGGCTAAAAATTGAACAATTCGAACAATGTATACGATATAACGTGAAAATGAAGCAAAAAGCAAAAACATTCAGTCGGATAAACCAAAATGTTCATAATAAAAGAGGTCAAAATTTAGGGTATGACACTATGCCCCATCATGATTGTCGGCTGTCTATTGACAAATTTAGGAATTGATCACCTTTAATCTCTCATTGATAGTAGACAAAATTATGTTGGATGGAATAGACGTGTCTTTCCGGCTTTGATAGTGTGTGCAATGAATTGTTTGGAATTAAGAAAATGATTACGGATTGTTTTGATGAGTCATGAAGATTCTTATATCGGAAGATGAGACGGATTAGAGGTTTTGGTATGTTGGTCCAGTTAGGAAGTCATTGAGAGAGAACGATTGGGTATCGTTATTGGTTGTTCTCAGAGAGTAGAGTGTGAACTCAAATTTAACGAAGGTGAAGATTTGAGGTTTGGATCTGCTAAGTAAGTAGAAGAACTTTTAGGAAGTGAAACTCAAATGTTGGTCATGTTTGTGATGATAGTGTTCTGGAAATTGGCAGGAAGCCACAGTGATGGGCCATCAGTTGTGCATGGTTTTCAGATGTGTTTTTGGATGAAACATTAGTGTGTCGACTTGAAGAGGTCTAGCATGGTTGGTAAGGAAAAGGATGATAGCATGAGGTTGCGTGTTAATCAGTGAGTAGTATGGAAACTTGCGGTTGTGTTCTGGATAGCTTGAGTTTTGAATTGTGAATTGCGAACGATTTGAAGTTCCTTGATGGTATTACTTTTGTTATGGGTTGAGATCTCGTGTCAGCAGAAACCTTGAGTGAGTTGGAACCCTGTTAAAAGAATTGATATGGAATGTGGTAACCAGAGATTGTTAAGCTATTTTGGATAAATTGTTTCGAGCTCAGAATGAATTTTGAAGGTTGTATATGTTATGGTTGTGGAGTATATGAATCGTATCTTCCATACTTGTTTGGATAAGTTTATAGTGATGTTTATTGGATGATATTCTGATTTATTTTAAATCAAAGGATGAGTATGTAGTGTATTTGAGGATTGAGTTACAAGGGCTGAAAGAGAGGGAGCTTTCTACTAAATTATCGAAGTGAGAATTTTTATTAAAAGAGGTTAGTTTCTTGGTTATGTTATTTTCGATGATGGTATTGTTGTGTATCTATCCAAAATAGATGCAGTTCTACATTGAGAAACTCCAAAGTCAGTTAAGGAGATTAGAAACTTTTGGGCTTAGTTGGTTGTTACTGCAGGCTATGGAAGACTTTGCTAAGTTCGTACTTCTGTTATCTCAGTTGACTTGCAAAGGGTGAGTCATTTGTTTTGGATGTTCGTTGTGAGTAAGTTTTGGTGAGATGAAGTAGAGATTGACTACGGCTCCAATTTTGATTCTGCCTGATCCTAATAAACTATTTATGGAATATTGGGATGCATCCTTGATGAGTGTAGTTAGTGTGCTAATGCTAGAGGGTAAAGTCATTTCTTATGCTTTACGACAATTGAGGATTCATGATTTCAAGATGGCTGCGGTTACTTTTGTGTTGAGAAACAGAGGCTGGATGTGAAATTTGTTGAACTGATGACGGTTGGAGATAAAGGTGTGAATAGTGACTTTAAAGTGGATGATCAGGGTGTTTTGAGATTCCGTGGTAGAATTGGTATTCCTGATGGTTCGGAATTGAAACAGATGATTTTAGAGGAAGGACACCGAAGTAGTTTGAGTATACATCCGGGAGCTAATAAAATGTATCAAGATTTGAAGAAGATCTTGTGATGGTCAGAGAATTAGAGTTGGTTGAGCAGTTCAGAGACTTGTGTCTGGTGTGTAAGCTAACACAGCAGAGTGTGAGGGTGGGTATATTAAAAGTGAACAGTGATTTTTGGCGAATATGAGAAAGAGTTAGACCTTGGACATGGGATTGATAGTTTTGATGGTTACGAGTCATCAGAGTGCGTAGCGGAAGCGTGATGTGGCACATTTTGTATATGTGTGTGTGACTTGTAAGAGTTTATAGGTTAAACATTGGAAACATGTAGGAGTGATGAGACCATTGGACGTTTCAGAATGGAAGTGTTAGGTGAAAGGTTTAAATATTATTCATGGGCTACTATGTAGATGGATGTTTTAGTTGTATGTTTGATTGGTGAATCATAGCATTGTTGTAATATTGTTGTGTGACAATGATGTTGGTATTGTGGTTATGTAGAGATTGTTGAAACGATGTTGGGTCGTGGAACTTTATGTTCATGTTTGTGTTGTTGCCTCGTTTCCATCGTGATGGTTCGAGTGCGAGTAGCTAATTCCTGTGTGGGGAATTAGGGGAGTGTTACCTATGGTGAGGGTAACGATCTTGTTGTGTTTCGGTTCAAGAGTGAACCTATGTGTGTTCGTACCTTGGGTATTCTTTGAGTCGTGGGTTGGTCATCAAGTGCATTGTATGGGTATTGCATCTTGTCGTTGTCGTTATTACCGTTGTCGTGTCGTTGTAGTAGTTGTTGTTAGCAAGGTGGGTTGTTAGTGGTGTTATTCTTGGTGTTGCCTTTAATGGCATGAGCGTGGGTTAGTCGGATACGAGAGTCGTATCCGAAGTTGTTTACACCAAGTATATTTTCGAGGACGAAAACGTCTAAGTGGGGGAGAGTTGTAACGCCCCGATTTGTTTAATTGTATTTATTTATTTCATTTATGTGAATTTTGTGAAATGTGTGAATTTGTTGTATTTTACCTGCTAATTGAGTTAATTAGCTAATTTCCCTGATAGGTAAAATATTTGCAATAAATTATAATTTCTTTTCAACTTTTATTTCCCGAAATATATTTCATCGCTGTTTATTTTGTATCGCGTTTTGAGAGCGTTTGCTAGATATTTGGGCTGAGGGGTAAAATGACCATTTTGAGAGGTTAGATATTTTAGAAAAATTAGATATTTTTATAAATAGAGATTTGAGAGAAAAGGGGAGAAAAGAAAGGGAAAGGAAAGAAAGGAAGAGGAAGGAAAAGAGAAGGAGAGGAAAACTTAGTGAAGAAGAAATCATCCGTTTCAAGTGCGATTAATCGGGTAAGGGTGACAAGTTTTGATTATATCTTGCTTGTGTATGTATATGTGTTGTTTGTTGTAATTGTTTTGGTTGTTTCATAACTTTTTCTTATTGATAATTTGTGATCGATGTTTTCACGGTTGAAACTCGATATAAACTGCGTAGAATACTTGTTGTTATGTTTGGAACATGTTTTGGTTGATATATTGTGATTTGGAAGTGTTTGGGTGGAAGAAATGAGGGATTTTGGCCCCAAATTACCTATATTGACGCTGCTGAGATTTTCTGAGTTCGCAGGTTCGCTTTGCGAACCAGAGCGAAGGGGAAAATGAAGGTTCGCCCAGAAGTTCGCATTGCGAACTTTATGCCTTTTTTCTTCTGCCATGGTTCGCTGGGGGTACGCATTACGAATAGGAAAGCGAACGCGACGGATTTTCCATTTTGTTTCCTTCATAACTTTTGATCCGTAACTCGGATTGAGGCGCGGTCGGATGCGTTGGAAAGCTAATGAGATGTTCTTTCTTATAAAAATGGTTTGAAGGGCAGTAGATAATTTATTTAAGTCGTGGTTGTGTAAAAGTGTTGGGTTGTCGGGTTTTTATCGCGTTAAATGCGTGTGGTCGGTGTTTTACAGTGTGTTGTGCTATTGTTATATGACGTGGAGCTTTTATGTGGTTTATATGATGTTGGAGCATGTGATAAGTTGTTGTAATGGTTGTGGCCTTATGGCAAAATACTTTGTTGACTTGAATACAAATGTATGGTATTAATGTATGTTGTTGTGGGTAGCCTTTGTGGCGTGAATCCTAGTGTTGTGAGTATCATTGTATGATTGCAGGATTGTTGTGGTTGATGGTGAGTAATTCTTGATGTGAATTGATATGAGTGTATATTCTAAAATGCTAATTGTTGTGGTTTGTGGATTATGATGAGATGCATTGTTTATGCGAAATTCAATGTGTGTTATTTGGTGGCCTTATAGCAAGTAAAGGCATTGTTTGAATTGATTTCCAATGCATGAATAATGACGATGAGATAATTCATATTGTTGATTTGTGAAGATGCATTTGATTGTCATGAGTCATTTGTATGCCAAGCATCATGATATGCATCTTGTGATGTCGTGTGCCCTTGTGGGGTGTGAGCGACGAAATAATTCCAGAGGGAATCTGCTGTAACGGTCGTGTGCCTTATACAAAGAGGACCTAAAGCGACGTTATAGACGATCGTGTGCCTTATACAAAGAGGACCTAAAGAGATCGGATCGTGTGTCTTATACAAAGAGGACCTAAAGTGATCCATAAACGTCGTGTGCCTTATACAAAGAGGACCTAAAGCGACCGGGAACATTGTTTGCCCGACGGGGAGTTACACTAAGTAACAAGCGATGATTCCAATAATTCCTGAGTGAATTAATGATGATGAGAATGATGGATGGATTTGTACCGCATGCATAGAGTTGTTGTGTCGGTCTCTGTGCATTTGCATAAATCATGAATGGATTGATTATGTGTGGGAAATCATGAATGGATTGATTATGTGTGGGGAATTGTGAATTGATTGATTATGTGTTGAGATCGTGATAGCATTGGTGATTTAATATGCATTCGTGATAAATGCATTTGTTATGGATGATATGTTTTATGTATATACATATGCTATGTTTTGTGGGGATGTTGGACCTTACAATGATTGTATTAATTATCTATCATATGCTATATATGAATATATGTGATGTGGTGGTGTGTTTCCATATGTCATAACTTTGGTAAGCCTTATGTATGAATATGTGATTATGTTGGTATAATTGATATATGCTATATGGTTGTATTATTGGAAATATGTTATGTATCTGTGGCATGTTATATGTATTAGTATGTGATGCGTGTGGTGAGAATAATTATGCATGTGAATTTATATGTGTTTGCATATTATTATGCAATCTTGATTTAGTTGTTATTTCTCACCCTTCTGCTGTGGTTTGATGCTCTATGAGGCATTTGCAGATTAGTATCTTGGACGCTTTTGTGAAGATTAGTTCTCCATCCTTTTGTCGGTCTGTCCGCTCTGATACGTAACACGGGAGTCGGGAAACGCTTTTGTTATATATGTATACATTTGTTGGATCTATTTTGTATTACCTTTGTATGAATATTTTTGATGTCATATAAACAATTTATTTTGTAAAACAAGTCAGTTATGGATCTTTCCGCTTTATTCCATAATTGAACTTTCCTTTTGTTGGAAAAAGTTTCCCTTTTATGTTTATGACATTTTGTGTTATGTATCAAAGTTATGAGCAGGTGGATTATGTTTTTCTCAAATGTGGCATCCTTATTTCTGTCAAAAAGAATTTATTTTTATTCACTCTGATTTAATTATGTATTATTTAGTGCGATGGGAATTGGGGTGTTACAACACGGATACATGCACTTAGCCCCGCCCAGTGACCTCAAAACACTCTCATCCCCGTGGTCATTTCCCTGGTGAGGGATGGACATCCTCGGGCCCTTCACCATAGGGTCGTACCAAAACAAGTATTTGATTGTCGACGTCGACTACTTCACTAAGTGGATAGAGGCCGAAGCCTTGGCCAAAATCACGGCCCACAACATACTCCATTTCTACAAGAGGAATATACTTGCCCAGTTCGGCGTACCCTAAGCAATCGTCATCGACAACGGGACACAGTTCACCGACAAGAACTTCTAGGACTTCGTTACCAAGTTGGGCACGAAGCAACACTTCACGTCGGTCGAGCACCCACAAACGAACGGGCAGGCCGAAGCTGTGAACAGGGTAATCCTGCGAAGCCTGAAATGAAGACTGGGAGACACCAAGAAAAGGTGGGTCAAAGAGTTGCACAGCGTGCTCTGGGCCTACAGAACTACCTCACACTCGACCACATAGGAAACCCCGTTTTGACTGACCTACGGGACTGAGGCAGTAATTCCAGTAGAAATAAGGGAACCTACGAGAGGACTGAGTTCCCCCTCGACAAGGAGGCCAACGACGAGGCCCTAAGAGAGGAGCTCAACTTATTCAAAGAGACTCGATCAGGGGCATCCCTCCACGAAGCCTCACTCAAGCAGACGATAACTTTGCATCATGACAGTAAAGTCATCAAACGCGAATTTCAGGTGGGCACCCTAGTCCTGCGAAGGAACCAGAAAGATTAGCGCGAAGGCAAACTCGCCGCGAACTGGGAGGGTCCCTATCGCGCCCGTGCGAAAATGGGGACGAAAGCTTACTACCTCGAAAACTTACACGGGGAGGAACTTGCTCGACCATGAAACACTGAGAAGCTAGAAACGTCAAGCAAAAGCCCCAAATACTTAACAAAAATATATAAAACACACATCCAAGTAGCACACACACAATATGAACATATCAAAGGGCAAAGAAACAATGCATTAGAGCAGGCAAAGCCAATTGTTCAAACATTACAATTTTTTTACAAAATCACGGCGCGTAGGCTGTACAAACAATAACCAAAATATGGTGCACAGGCCGAACAAACAACTAAACAAAAACTCAAACAGCTGGCTCCTCCTCAAGTTGAGGCTCCCCGTCACCTCGACCAGCTCCGTCGTCTGTCTCCCTGGGTACGACCACCCGGTCGTCGACCACTTGGTGGAAGGGACTGACTCTCTCAAGGGCGAGCTAGACCCCCGGGTTCTTGGCCTGGACCTGCACCAAAGCGCTGTTGAACCCACCTCGAGAGCCTCTAAGAAATCTTGCTTAAGTTCCTTGGCCCGGGCGACCAGGGCACCACGGTCCGTGAGGGCCCTCTCCTCCTCTGTCTCGTCCTCGGCAGGACTGGCGGAAGCTCCCAGCTCTGCGACCTTTTTCTGAAGGCGGTCCCGCTCCTCCTTGGTCTTCTTCAGCTCTTCATTCATCTCATTCAACTCGTGGAGGACACGCACGTAATTTTTGCACCTCGTCTGAGCCTCTTGCAGGTCACTTTCAGCTTTAGTTTTCTCCCCTTCGAGGATACCGTTCTCGTCCTACAGCTTCTTCAGCTCCGAGGCCGGGCTGGTTTCGTCATTCAGGACCAAGGCCATCTCGAAGATCCTCATCATGGCGGCCATGTCTTCTGTCATCTCCTTCCTTCTAGCCGCCCTCTAAACCCTCAGGATCGCCCTGGCCTCAACCTCAGCCACATGAGGGGAATTGACCCCATAAAAGAAATCCCGCTGGAGGTGACAAGGGGGCAGCATAAACTTCTCCACGGGCACATCCTCTTCGAGATCCACGAGAATGGCCTCTTCGGTGCACGACCTCTTGGAAGGGGTCTCCCTCATAGGAGGAGACTGACTACATTGAGTGGAGGTAGAGCTGCTTCCCCCATCACCGGGCTTCACCATCTGTTGGACTTCGGCGACTCTACCTTTGTTCTTCTTCACACCCTTGGTGGCCGCCAGCTTCATGATGCGCTCGTGCACGTTTGACATTTGGCCTGCAGCAATGAACAGAAAACAAACCAGTACAAAGAAAAGGAATAAGGGACAGACGCCCGAGCAAAGCAAATGACCACTACCTAAAAACCTCATGGCTTCGTCGTGGGACTTGCACTCGAGGAGGGCCTTAGTGTTAATAAAACGAGGCTCACTGCAAACTTCCCCGTGATCGTCGAGGATGAAACTCCCATCCTTGTTAACGAGTTTGGCGGGGGTGAAGCCGATGACAAAGTCGACCATCTTTTTGTAGGATTCCCATTCATCGGCGCCTAGGTTACTATGCTTCACGATGTAGCTTTCTGTGCTACTCTTAAAGTGCGCTTTCTCCCACTCTAGGGGACACTTCGAAACCAATTTCTCCTTGCCTGCCTCATCGACCACTAGGTTGTATAAGGATTCAACGGCAGTGTGCGAGACGGGCTTGAAAACATAAAACCTGTCATTGAAGGAGCGGACATAATATAAGTATGCCTTGAACAGTTTCCTCGTCTGCTTCAAGGAAACCCAGCTATGCCGGCCATTAGCAGATAAGCGTTGTAGATGAAAGGTGAGGAAAAATAGAGGAAGGGTGGCCCAGATGCGGAGGTATTCGCACACGAGCTCGAACGCCCGCACGAACGCTATCACATTGGGATGAAGCTGGGAGGGCGCCAGATGCAGCCAATGGAACACCTCCCTCTGAAAGTCGCTGAAGGGGAGACGGATGCCCTCTTCCCAGAACACAAACTCGTACTTTGGGAACCTCATCCCCCTGAATCTCGAGCATATATGATGTTTCTCTTTGGGTTTATAGACCATCCAGTTTGCAGAAGAGCCCACAACAATATCCTCGACCGTCGCGAAAGAGTCGGTGTCATCGACGGCAAAGCGCGATCCGAATCTAAGAGGCTCTTCCCAGGCCCAGTCCTAGGGCGTGCGGACTCGTTCTGCTCTGGGTTGCTGAACGGGCGCGTCGAGTTCGGGCTCGTCATCAATATGGATAACACCCTCGAGCCTCATGGCCATTTTACTTGAAAAGCAGAGGAAAACGGTTAATTCGACTTCTAGAATCAAATCCATCCTTCCACCAGAAATCAAGTGAAAGGGCGAAGAGAGGGACGAGGAGCCCCAGACAAATTCTCCCTGACACTAAGTTGTGAGTCTCTCCTCGATGGACAAACTCATCCACGGGGGAAACCCCCATCGACAAGACGCAGTGAACCTCCTCGACAGGGAGGCTCTTTCCACCGGAACGCCCGATGGACGCGGGGGACTCTTCGACATAGACCCTTTTGCGATTCTCGTACACTTACGGGGAGCCAGGCTCCCCGAGATCTTCATCCCAACTCCACTTGACCTTTATCGCTTCCCCGAGACCTTCATCACAGGTCCTCGGGGCCTTCATCAGGAGATTCATGAAGCTCCTGGAATTCTCATGAACTTTTCGGCTACTTCGTCGGAAACTTCATGAACACGACCGAAAAATTCATAGTTCCGCCGGGAACTTCCTGAAAGTCACCAGAATGTTCATACGTCCCTCCTAAAACATACGCTCTCCCCGGAAAATCAACAACAAGTTCAAAATTTGGTGCATAATCCTTCAATACCATAGGCATTATTCTGAATGGTATAAGGACCCCTCATCACAACTAAGTCTTTATCCTAGAAAGACTTAAACTTCATGATAAAGTAACCCTCTTCATAATAATATAAGTCAGGCAATTTCACAAAATTCCAGAACCTAGTCATGTATTGTTTAACAACGTTCATACTTAGGTCTTTTCCTATTACATACATGATAAGAGAAGAATCCCAAAATCTTACCTCTGATTCAATATCAGCTTCATCAATATCCACCTGAATTTCTCCTTCCACCAAGTTTGGAGCAATGAATGCAATGGGGGCTCCATTTGAATGACTTATATTCCCACTAATGATGTCCACCCATAGTTTCATAGGTGGTTCTTCATTGTTTGTTTTTTTAGCAAGTTCACTTGTATTTTCATCTAGGTTTTCAGGGGATTTCACTTCAGGGGTTTCCTTCCTCACATCACAACTCTTCACTGAGTTGGATTCAGTACCCGCAGTAGATCCTCTTTCTGATTCGTCCTTCCTAGTACTATTTTGTAATAGTGTGGTCAAAATTGTTGAAGATGGCACCTTGTTTCTCTTCGGTCTCCCTCTCCCTCGACCCATGTTCACCAGAAAACCAGGTATCAAACCGTACTAGAAGGTTCGAGTTTAAACCATTCCGGTATGGTTCTTTACCAGCAACCAGCTCTTAATCACTTGGACACGCTCTCACCGGAAAATGACAAGGGGTGACTAAAAATTGCTAGATGAATCACCAGAGGAGATGTCAAAGTAAAATTCAGAATTTTTTTTATTTAAATTCAGTTTGTGGCTTAAAACAACTAACCAACCGAGCTAGCACTCATAAGGTGAAACTCATAATTATTATTGTTATTAATATTATTATTATTATTATTATTATTATTATTATTATTATTATTATTATTTGAAGAAAAGAAACTTTATTATTATTATCATCAGCATTATTATTATAAAACTTATATATCGTATTAATTTTTTTAAACTTTATACTATAAATTTATATTAATATTCATCTTTTAATTTTTTAAATAAATATTAACAATTTACAATTTATTTAAATTAATACATTATAAAATAATGAAAAAAAAATCTTGGACATCTTGGACCAAAAATCTTGGAGGTGCCTTTTAAAATAAAAGCTTTTGGTTAGAGAACTTTTGTGAATAGGCTTCCAACGAAGGATCTTTTGGTGAATAGAGGTATTCACTTTAACAATGTTGATATAGATTGTGTTTTTTGTGGGAATCATCCGAAAACTTTGAAACATTCTTTCTTTAATTGTTTTGTGGTGAAGAAGATATGGTGTGAAATAGCCAATTGGTTAGGTAAATCGGAGGATATGGAGGAAGAGTGTCTTTCGTCTTTTATGGATTGGTATTCATTTTTCCGTGTAAAAAAAAGTTAAAGAGGGCAAATTGGGGATGGTTTGGCTAGCCATTGTTTGGAGTTTATGGTTATTAAGAAACGGTGTTTGCTTCCGATCGGATGAGTGGAATATTAATAATACGGTGTGGGGTATAAAAGCTTTACTTTGGAAGTGGTCTTTTTGTGGAGAAATTACTCATCCCAATTGTAGTTTCTACGAATTTAGTAAAGACCCTTTAGTATTTATTTCGTAACTCTTTTTGGTTTGTAATCTCTTTTGTTTCGGGTCATTCTCATTCTTGATGTAAACAGGTTGGAGAACCGTTAGTTCTTCTTTTTAATACAACTTGCTTACTAAAAAAAAAACAAATATTTATTTTTCAATTAGTTTTTGGTAAGATTATATATGTTTCACATCTGAAAGGTTAAACTTACTGCTGCATAATAATTTCAAAACTTTAATATTTCTACTCAAAATAGATTTTATTTTTATTTATTTATTTCACCTATTCTCACCACTTTTTTTTTTCCTATAATCATGATTTGGTTGATCTCTAAGTATAAAACAATCCGTTACTCGTGTTTCTCAGTTAAGTTCATATCACATGTTTCTCTTTAATGTGGTTATATAATTGAATCGTGTATTTTAGTGAGTCATGATACAAACAACATAAACAAAGCATAATCAAATTACTTGTATCTAACAAAAAAACAATGGATACTTTTGTATTGATTGTTCGTTAAGTTACACATGCTACTAGTTTGATTCATTATGGTTTTATATAAACAGATACACAATTGTGGTTATGTCTCACCTTCAATTGTCAAAAACTTGCACGTCTGAGCCAAGAAGTTTCTGTTAGACTATGGCTATGGATCTAGAAGGGGGGGTTGAATAGATCCTTTGAGTTTTACACGCAAATGGACTACAAAAATTCTGTTTTAAAAAAATGTTTAAACGGAAGCTACCACTGGATCAAAAGTCTACAACGAACCTTCTACCAAAAAGGATCGGATATGCACGTATATATTGTGAAAGAGTATGGAAGAGAAAAATTCAGTTGTGTTAATCTATTCAAACGCAATCAACAAATTATAACGTGTTTATGTATAAACCAAAACAATGAGGCAAACGATAAGCAATGAAACACAAACAATGTTTGAGTTTGCTTTGTGACAAATTATCAAACACTTGGTGTGTACAAACACACTAAGTGCAGAATTTCTATGGTTAGTAAGTTCAAGCTGCTCCTAGATACAATTCAAAGAATTGTATCACTTTAACAAAAACGATTTTTCAGCTCTAGATTACAACACCTCAGAAATTCAGACAAATTGAAAACTTGACAAATTCAAACAATGCAGAAAATATAAAGAGTTGAAGGGGAAAGAGAACAAACGCAATTTGATTAGGCAGTTCCCCAATCGTCCTCGCTATGGGTACCTCTGCCCCCAATTTCAAACATGGAATTGAGATATATATATTATCGTTGCAATTGTACGTTTATACAAGAGAAAACTATGAACAATCAAATCTTCGAACGTCTTCGAATTGCTGATGTAGAGCCTTCTCTTCCCTTGATTCAAGATGAATCAAGTGCTTCGAATATGGTTGATCCAATTATCGTCCCGCGCTACTAAACCGAAGGAACACACTCTTCTTCGATTACCTTCACTCGATCAATTGCAATCTACCAAAGATTCGAACCCAAACCACTCTTCTACGATCCTCTGATTACAGCTACTAAACCGATCTCTTCGGTTACCTTTGCCCAGCTGAATCCTTGTAGAACGAATTGGCTTGTGCAAAAACCCCCAAAATCTCTTAGATTCTTGGAGGAGAAAACCCTAAGGTTTTATTCAAGAAACACCTACCACAAATCTCAACTCAGAAATGAAGATAACACTTCCAGAAATCTGAACCTTATCACTTCAAATCAATGAACACAACAAACAAAAATTAGTTATGTGTAGTTGTTTGAATGCTCAAGGAAGAAGATGAAATTGATGAGAGAAAATGGCATAAAATCTTTCACGTTTCTTGTTCTAGTTAAAAAAGAGCTAAAAATGATATATATATTATCCTAGAAGAAATACATGAGAGAAACAGAATTTTAGAGTGAATAACACAGCAGAAAATTTGTGCAAAACAGCGACCGGTCGACCTAAACAGGTCTATGCGTCGACTCATAACACCCAGTTTTTGATATACACAAATGCAGGATGTATGCTTCGACCTGAAGAGTCGACCTGAGCATACCCGCAGCACACAGTTTTAACAGACACAAATTCAGCATGTATGAGTCGACCTGAACAAGGTCATGAGTCGACTCACACCATTCAAACATGTAAAAATCAAACTTTTGACTTTCCTAAAGGTGTTTAACCATATCTAATGCACCTAGAACATTGCCAACATGATCAAACATCCTTAGAACACCTAATGTGCATTCATGTGAAATATATATGTGCAAAGCATGATAGTTTTGACATCATTAAAATCAAGTACATAGAGAGAGACTTCCCTCACATACTCCCCCTTTTTGATGATGGCAAAACGGTCAAACTGAGGTAGTATCCTCCCCCTGACTCTATGCATCCACTATTGTTTGATCATCTCAATACCTGTTAATACCTGTTATTTCCCATTTCTTCTCCCCCTTTGACAACATCAAAAAGAGAGAAAGAGAAAGTATCAAGAATAGCTGCATTTTTTAACGAATTGCAACGAATAATCATTAACATACATTCACATATAATGCAAGTTAACGAACATAATAATGATAAATACAAACAAACTATTTAAACCAAACCATAATGCTTAAGGAACACAAAGATGGTCACTACATAGAGAAGCCAAAATAGTAGCAATACAAAGTCACTAAGAGAAAGTGCATATAGCAAACGGAAACATAGCAGAGTCATAAACATGAAGAGACATGATGCAAGATGCAATGTAGATTCTTATGGCCTCCTCCCCCTAAATGAATGACCTCTTCCGCGAAACGGTTGAGGATGATGAGGTGGTGGAGGTTGCACATCCAACTGCTCGGTCATCTCCAACACGGTGCGATTTAGAATGTTGAAGCTGTTTGTAAGAGCACGGTGTTGATTAGCAGAAGTTTCGGCCATTGTGTTGAATCTTCCAGTCAAATTTGTGGCAAAAGAGTCAAAGTTGTTGGCGTGAGTTTGAATTTCTTCTTGTAAAGACTTGAACCGTTCCTCTTGAGCTGTGGCAAACCGCTGTTGATCAAGTTGCATCGTCCTCATAAGTTCAAGAATATCTTCATTGTTTTGTTGAGGACGCGGAGGTGAAGGAGGAGTGTAATATGAATCTTGGTAGTTCATCCCGTGAGTTGATGGCCTATAGTTGGAACCAAGATTGGTCCAACTATTATATTGCCATTGACCCCATCCTTGGTCAACTTCAGTTTCCATTGGAGATTGCCATGAATTCCAACCTTGATTTTCTTCAGAACCTTGATACATCCATGCAGTATTGTCATCAGCCCCCGTATCCATTTTGTGCCATTGTGCATTGTCATTTTGGTTCTCGTTAGCATCATCCTGTTCATTCTCTCCTTCTTCATTTTCCCTTTCTTCTTCTTCTTCTTCGTCATCTTCTTCACTAGACTCTTCCAGAACAGCCGTATTGGCTTTTAAAATATACTTATACCTTTTCTCTACAACATCCCACATATGGCCCATCATAGTCATAGTTTTCTGGCAGAACTCTTGATTTATAGTACTGGACTTATAAGGAATACCAGAAACAACTATTGTAGCATTATTGAAAAACTTTTGAATAACGGATGCATACCCAAGTGCAGTCCCTCTACCGGATTCACGAAGAGCATACATTCTGCTTGCAAAGTAATAAGGCCAACTGATTGGTATCTTGTTCATCAAAATGTACATTAACTGAACCTCAGGCTGATCCACCCTAGAATAACCTCCAAGCTTGGGTCTAAGAATATGGGCAACGATCCACTGCAAAATCCTAGGAATAGGAGACAGTTTTCCCGTTGTTACTACCCTAGGGAAAAGATTGCTCGCCACAACTGCATCAGGATATGGTCTTCTGAGCATAGAATTTAAGGCTGTCTTATACTCATAATCATTAACATGCTTGGTATCAGTTATGTGCTGGATAGGACTCTCATTGGTCACAGACAAACGAAATAAATCTCGCTAAGTGGTGTTTTGGATAGTAAGGGTCTTATTCCCTAGTTTGCAATTGAACATAAAATCATCAAACTTTCCAACTAGACCAGTATAGAACAGTCTTACCAGATCCTCATTGTATTTGACATCACATTCTAAAAACCCATTTAAATTTTGAAAGTCCAATAAATCCATGACTTCTTCCAAGTGCATGCGTTCTACCGTATGACGATAATACACAAATTGCTTGACCACAGACCTTTTCTTCATTGTTTTCTCAAATAAATCAGCATTCTCAGGAGAAAGTAGAGAAGAAAGAGTTACCGGTTGATCTAGAGGTGGTTGAGAAGGACCCGCTTGAACAGATGATTCCCTTGTGACTCTTTTACGGGTGATTCTCCGTGAAGCCATTGATGATTGGTGTTGAAGGAGGATGAATAGTGACGAATTTCCCAACTAGTTATAGACTCCAAGAATTTTGGGTGAGATTGATAAAGTTAGGGTTTTGATGGAGATGAAATTAGGGAAGAGGAGGAAATGAGAGAATGACTTGATATGTTATGTTAATGCCACATAGAAAATTAGAAAAAGCATAAAAAGAGATCAAATGGGTCAAAAACCGCACAAGACTCAAGGAATATTTCGCAATTTTTCAGCGAGCGGTCGACCGCTAAGTCTGTGTGCGTCGATGCACACTGTAACTTTTTCTATAATCTTGAAAAAAAGAAGCTATGAGTCGACCTAATAGTCGACCTGAGCGTTCCCGACTAAACACGCAAACAAAGCAACCAAAGTGAGTCGACCTGAAGCATTTGTGAGTCGACTCAAACAGTGAAAATTTTGAAAAATCATATTTTTGTGTTATTTAAGCCATGATATTAAATAAAAAGAGAACTAACATGCACACCAAACATACAAATGAAGACAGTGAGCATACTATAGGCAAATAAACAACAATAATATCACTCAGTTATGGTACACTTAATTTCTAATGAACGAGAACGATATTACCTTGATCGCTTTTGATGATGCAAGACCTTACATATGTGGTAATAGCTTTTGAAATTGTTAGTGACAAAAGTATAGATGTACATATAGATAAGATAAGGTAATGACACTTTATAATAAGATCAAACACGATCCGAAATGTCAAGAATGCCAAGTTCCCTACGGATATGAAAGAAAGGCTCAGTGGCTAAAGGTTTTGTGAAAATGTCAGCAAGTTGATTTTTTGAATCAACATGCTCAAAAATCACATCACCTTTCTCAACATGATCCCTAAGGAAGTGATGACGTATTTCAATATGTTTGGTACGTGAATGTAATACAGGGTTCTTAGTTAGATTTATTGCACTAGTGTTATCGCATAAAATTGGAATACGCTCAAGTTTTAAATTAAAATCAAGTAATTGTTGTTTAAGCCATAGGACTTGAGCACAACAACTACCTGCAGCAACGTATTCAGCCTCGGCAGTTGACAAAGCAACGGAAACCTGTTTCTTGCTATGCCAGCTTACCAAGGAATTTGCGAAAAGATGACACGTGCCACTAGTACTTTTCCTATCCAACTTGCACCCGGCAAAGTCGGAATCAGAATAACCAACTAAGGAACAAGCACTACCTTTGGAATACCACAGACCATACTTTGGGGTTCCAGAGAGATACCTAAGTATGCGTTTAACAACTTTTAAGTGGGATTCCTTGGGATGTGCTTGATACCTTGCACACATGCATACACTAAACATTATATCGGGACGTGATGCGGTAAGATAAAGAAGAGACCCTATCATACCTCGATACCTCTTTACCTCAACATCCTTACCTTTTTCGTCACGATCAAGATTAACACTCGTAGGCATAGGAGTATTTATAGCTTTGCAGTTCAGCATATCAAAACCTTTTAGTAACTCAAGACAATATTTCGTTTGACTCACGAATGTGCCCTCTTCAAGTTGTTTGATTTGCAATCCGAGGAAATAGTTAAGCTCCCCCATCATGCTCATTTCAAACTCCCCCTGCATCAAACTAGAAAACTCCTTGACCAAGGTCATGTTAGTAGACCCAAATATAATATCGTCAACATAAATTTGTACCAAAATTAAGTGTTTTCCTTGACGTTTAATAAAGAGGGTCGTGTCAACCTTTCCTCTTGAATACCCTTGATCAAGTAGAAATTTGCTTAGACGTTCATACCAAGCCCTAGGGGCTTGTTTAAGTCCGTACAAAGCTCGCTTAAGTTTATAGACATGATCAGGATATTCGTGTGATTCAAAACCTGGAGGTTGGGCTACATAAACCTCTTCATTTATATATCCGTTAAGGAATGCACTTTTGACATCCATTTGGAATAGTTTAAAGTTCTTTGTACAAGCGTAGGCAAGTAGAAGGCGTATGGCCTCGAGTCGAGCAACCGGCGCATAAGTTTCCTCATAGTCGATTCCTTCCTCTTGGTTATAGCCTTGCGCTACAAGCCTAGCTTTGTTACGCGTTATTACTCCATTTTCATCTAGTTTATTCCTAAACACCCATCGGGTTCCTATTACTCGATGATCTCGCGGAGGGGGGACAAGGTCCCAAACCTCATTTCTCCCGAATTGATTTAGTTCATCTTGCATTGATAGGTACCAATGCTCATCAAGTAATGCTTCCTTAGAGTTTTTAGGTTCAACTTGGGAAACAAAAGCCGAGTAATAACAAAAGTTACTAAGTTTAGAGCGGGTAGTTACTCCCTTAGAGATATCACCGAGAATGTTGTCAATTGGATGGTCTTTTGAAGACTTCCAAGCTGGAGGAAGTTCATCTTCATTAGTATGATGATCATCCTCACTTTTCACTGGTTGGTGATCCTTTTCCTCCTCAATACGCACTGCTTCAGGCTGATCAATTCCCTTATCAGTGTCCTTGAGTATGTCTTCAGTAGGTACACCTGCACCATGAAAAGAACTACCTTCTCCGACATTTCTCGGATAAGACTCGTCAAAAGAAACATGAACTGACTCTTCAACTACACGTAACCTTTTATTATAAATTCTATACGCTTTACTTGACTGAGAGTATCCAAGAAAAATACCCTCGTCAGCCTTGGCATCAAATTTGCCGAGAGTCTCTTTTCCATTATTTAACACAAAACATTTGCAACCAAATACATGAAGGTGAGAGATATTCGGCTTACGCCCTTTTAAAAGCTCATACGGTGTCTTGTTTAGAATAGGCCGGATGAGCACCCTATTCAAAACGTAACAAGCCGTACTTATGGCGTCTGCCCAAAAGTATTTTGGTAATCCACTATCATTGATCATAGTCCTTCCAAGTTCTTCCAATACTCTATTTTTACGTTCCACTACCCCATTTTGTTGAGGGGTACGTGGTGCGGAAAAATTATGATCAATTCCATTGGAATCACAAAATGCTTCAAACAAATGGTTTTCAAACTCACCCCCATGATCACTTCTGATTGAACCAATGTTTGTGTTTAGCTTATTTTGAGATAACTTAGCAAATCGTTCAAAGGCTGAAAAAGTATCACTCTTATTTGCCAGGAAAATTGTCCAGCAGAACCTAGAAAAATCATCGACTATAACAAACCCATAGTAGTTACCACCTAGGCTTTTAACCCTAGATGGTCCAAAGAGATCCATATGGAGGAGCTCAAGAGGTCTCATAGTTGAAACAATGTTTTTAGATTTAAAAGAGATCCTTGTTTGCTTCCCCATTTGGCATGCATCACAAAGATGATCCTTTGTAAATTTAATTTTGGGCAACCCGATGACTAGGTCTTTAGAGACAATTTTATTAAGCAAATCAAAATTGATATGAGCCAAGCGTCTATGCCACAACCATGAATCTTCATTCATAGTGACTAAACACTTGTCTCCATCCAATGATACCTCGTTTAAGTCTAGCATATAGACGTTATTCACCCTCAAGCCCTTAAACACATTCTTCTTGTCGCAATCTTCAACTACGCAACAATCCTTTGAAAAAGAGACTTTATAATTTTTGTCGCATAGTTGACTAATGCTTAAAAGGTTGTGTCTAAGGCCCTCCACAAGAAGTACATCAGAGATAGTAATAGATGAGGGATTACCTATACTACCTTTACCGAGAATCTGTCCCTTGTTGTTATCTCCGTAAGTGACAAACCCCTTTTTCTTCGCCACAAAGTCGATGAAAAGAGATATGTCTCCGGTCATATGTCTTGAGCAGCCACTATCTAGAACCCATCTTCTTTCGGTGGTCTCAAGACTTTGTACCTACAACAATAATCAAGGGAGAGTAGGTACCCAATTCTCATTGGGTCCTTTATGGTAAGTGAAACCAATATTGCCCTTGGGCAGCCATTGATAAATGCCCTTTGGAACAAGATATCTCCGAAAGCGGCACTTAGCAATAGTATGACCGGGCTTACAACAATATAAGCAATCACGATTTGTTTGGAGTTTACCTTTGCTATCACTATCTCGAATCACATACGTGTATTTTTGATACGGATTATTCATTGTTTCACGATAATGTGATCGATCAATAGCAAACGTAATCTTGGGCTTGAGAGCCTTGTCCAACTTGGCTTTGAGGGTTCTCACCTCTCTTTGCCAAATGTGACAAGTACCACAGCCCCCAAGGTCAAACCATGTATATTCATCCTTATCGATATTAGTTTTTGATACATTCACCATAGAGTTTTTAAGATCTTCCAATTCCTTTTGGGAATCGGAAACCTTTTTCTCCAAATAGGAAAAAATCTTTTTATTCGAAGCTAAGCGTTGAAATGCTTCCTTAGCTTCGTGGTGTAATGTGTCAAAAGCTTTTTTCAATTCAGCATGAGACATATTTTGACAGTTTTCATATTTAGAGAGTTTTACCTCTTTTCCTTTGTTGTGACGTGCCATGAGACAAAGGTTGACGGATTCACTTTCGTCACTTGATGAGTCATCTTTCTCCGACTCGCTATCGCTTTCCCAAGCGATGTATGCTCGTCGAGGCTTGTTGGACTTTTTGTTTGAGCGACTCTTATCTTTGTCCTTATCTTTGTCTTTCTTTAGGGATGGACAATCCGGCTTGTAGTGCCCGGATTTTCCACAATTGTAGCACGTCCCCTTTACTTTGCCATTTTTATGTCCTTCACTTCTAGATTGCTTCCGGAACTTGACAAGATTTCTGTCCGAGTGCTGAATATCATTCTTGCGAATGTATCTATTGTATCTCTTCACAAATAAGCTCATATCATCACCGGATTCTTCATCCTTGTCATCTTTGGCTTCATCATCACTTTGCTCTTGATGTGTGGACTTTGAACAAGAAGCCTTAAGAGCTATCGACTTCTTCTCCGTATCTTTTGCTTTCTCTTTCTTTATACTCTTCTCATATTTATCCAAGCTAATGAGCACTTGCTCATGCTCATCAAGTTTACCAAAGAGTGTTGTGAGGTCTAATGTAGCAAGATCATTGGCCTCCTTGATAGCGGTAACCTTCGGTTGCCATTCCCTGCTAAGACACCTCAGAATTTTATTAGTAGAAACCTCATTTGGAATTGGTTTACCAAGGACATGCAATTTGTTGATAATGTGAGTGAATCGTTTTTGCATATCCGCAATGGTTTCCCCTTGCTTCATGTAAAACAGATCGAACTCTTGCGTTAGTGTATTAATTCGAGCCAACTTAACATCATTCGTGCCTTCGTGGGCTACTTGTAAAGCATCCCACATGGCTTTGGCTGTTTCACAATGGGAGACTCGATAATACTCATCAACTCCCAAGGAGGAGATGATCATATTGCGAGCCTTCCAATCATAACTGTACTTTTTCTCGTCCTCCTCATTCCATTGAGCTTCGGGTTTAGGAACGACAACGCCTTCCGCGTTAGTCATAGTAATTGCCATGGGACCGTTTAAAATAACGTTCCAAACCTTCCGATCTAAGGAATTAATATGAACGCGCATACAATCCTTCCAGTAGCTGTAGTTTTCACCTGTAAAAACTGGAGCTCTATTATAAGCCCCCTTAGGTTCGTTCGCCATGATCCAAGAAGTTTTACCGAAGCACCAGAATAAACCGGAGCTCGTGATACCACTTGTTAGACTATGGCTATGGATCTAGAAGGGGGGGTTGAATAGATCCTTTGAGTTTTACACGCAAATGGACTACAAAAATTCTGTTTTAAAAAAATGTTTAAACGGAAGCTACCACTGGATCAAAAGTCTACAACGAACCTTCTACCAAAAAGGATCGGATATGCACGTATATATTGTGAAAGAGTATGGAAGAGAAAAATTCAGTTGTGTTAATCTATTCAAACGCAATCAACAAATTATAACGTGTTTATGTATAAACCAAAACAATGAGGCAAACGATAAGCAATGAAACACAAACAATGTTTGAGTTTGCTTTGTGACAAATTATCAAACACTTGGTGTGTACAAACACACTAAGTGCAGAATTTCTATGGTTAGTAAGTTCAAGCTGCTCCTAGATACAATTCAAAGAATTGTATCACTTTAACAAAAACGATTTTTCAGCTCTAGATTACAACACCTCAGAAATTCAGACAAATTGAAAACTTGACAAATTCAAACAATGCAGAAAATATAAAGAGTTGAAGGGGAAAGAGAACAAACGTAATTTGATTAGGCAGTTCCCCAATCGTCCTCGCTATGGGTACCTCTGCCCCCAATTTCAAACATGGAATTGAGATATATATATTATCGTTGCAATTGTACGTTTATACAAGAGAAAACTATGAACAATCAAATCTTCGAACGTCTTCGAATTGCTGATGTAGAGCCTTCTCTTCCCTTGATTCAAGATGAATCAAGTGCTTCGAATATGGTTGATCCAATTATCGTCCCGCGCTACTAAACCGAAGGAACACACTCTTCTTCGATTACCTTCACTCGATCAATTGCAATCTACCAAAGATTCGAACCCAAACCACTCTTCTACGATCCTCTGATTACAGCTACTAAACCGATCTCTTCGGTTACCTTTGCCCAGCTGAATCCTTGTAGAACGAATTGGCTTGTGCAAAAACCCCCAAAATCTCTTAGATTCTTGGAGGAGAAAACCCTAAGGTTTTATTCAAGAAACACCTACCACAAATCTCAACTCAGAAATGAAGATAACACTTCCAGAAATCTGAACCTTATCACTTCAAATCAATGAACACAACAAACAAAAATTAGTTATGTGTAGTTGTTTGAATGCTCAAGGAAGAAGATGAAATTGATGAGAGAAAATGGCATAAAATCTTTCACGTTTCTTGTTCTAGTTAAAAAAGAGCTAAAAATGATATATATATTATCCTAGAAGAAATACATGAGAGAAACAGAATTTTAGAGTGAATAACACAGCAGAAAATTTGTGCAAAACAGCGACCGGTCGACCTAAACAGGTCTATGCGTCGACTCATAACACCCAGTTTTTGATATACACAAATGCAGGATGTATGCTTCGACCTGAAGAGTCGACCTGAGCATACCCGCAACACACAGTTTTAACAGACACAAATTCAGCATGTATGAGTCGACCTGAACAAGGTCATGAGTCGACTCACACCATTCAAACATGTAAAAATCACACTTTTGACTTTCCTAAAGGTGTTTAACCATATCTAATGCACCTAGAACATTGCCAACATGATCAAACATCCTTAGAACACCTAATGTGCATTCATGTGAAATATATATGTGCAAAGCATGATAGTTTTGACATCATTAAAATCAAGTACATAGAGAGAGACTTCCCTCACAGTTTCGGCAGTGACACATGATCTTGTTTATATACCCAATGATACCCACACTTCTGAACCTTACAATCCAAATTCATGCCTTCATCATTCTTAAATCTAAAATACAGCTTATAATGATCAAGATGGCTGAGAGTTTCGTCTATAGACTTCTGAATATAAAAGACTAATTCCCGAGGGTAACAGATTAGACACGTGTGATCTGATTTAATCTCAATATGATCTCTTTCAAGAATAACTGGAAAGAACGTACGCCACCTAACGTTACTTACACTATTACAAATAATTAGTTGCATTTCAGGTCTTTCTGCATATGTTGCCATAGTTGGGTCAAGAGGTGCAACAGAAAATATTGCACAACAAGCAATGCCACTGAAGTTATTGTCAAGCATAATGGGAGATAGATCCATTCTTATTGAATCACCCTCACTCTGATTATTCCACCAACTTGGTATTTCACTTCCTGGAACTACAAAACAAATCTGATCATAGATTGAAGTGAATACTAGGTTTGTCTGAATAAACTGAGTCATCCATGAAAAATTGATAGTACTGCCAACTTCCCTCTCACTCAATTTAGGACAATTGAAAATCACCAATCCCTTTATGATCACAATTTTGTTCTTTCGAAGGCGGTAATTGATAGCAGTAGGAAAAGGAAGTTCAGGCAAAGATTCCAAGAGCTTGCAATGCTCCATGTTTAGATATGCAAGTTTACAAAGCTCCTTCAGACTAGGCAACGTTACAAAATTGTTTCCCCCTAAATTTAATTCTTCTAGCCAAATTAAACACCCAATTGCATCAGGGAGTTGGCTGAGACCACAAAAACTAATATCAAGTTCAACCAAGCTAGAGAAGCTAAACAAGAAGGGCAACAAACAACTAGCTAAATCTTTGTGTGAGCGGGAGTACAAGGAATTGTAACGAAATGCTGTCCATTTCAAGATGGAGGACATTGTTGATTGGGAATCTAATGCATTTTCACTTATATTGAAAAGCCCTTTATTCTTAAACATTTTGGGGCACCCCGAAAGAATAACACATTCAAGAGAGCTGAGACCAAATATGTTATTTGGTATGCTTATTAGACTTTTGCAGTCTTTCAAATTCAAGAAAACAAGCTTTTTAAGAACTCCAATAGATGGATCCATCTTCACCAGTTTTACACATCCTTCAAAACTAAGTCGCTCAAGATTTGGGCTATCTCCAAAATCTGGCATCTTTTTTAGATTTTTTGAGTGGCTCACATCCAAACTTCTCAAATGGGGAAAATACTGTCACAGACCAACAAAAATAGAAAAATAAAACTCTAATTTTGTGCATAAACTTAACATAAAGAGGGGGAGGGGGCATTTGTTTTTGATTTGTTCACGTTACATTCTTAACAAGAAAAAATAAACAAAAAGGGAATATACAGTACCTTCTTGTCTTTCCATAGTTGTTTGATGTTGCTGTATCTCAAGATCAATTCAACAAGATGATTAGGCTGAAAACTTGATGGCAAATACTTGAAAGGATAATCATTCCACTCCATGTATCTTAACTCGTTAGAAAGGCAACTTAGGTTTCCTAAAATATTAACTCCCTTCATTATGATGAGCAATCTTAGATGGCTCATTTTTGAAAATGCCTCTCCGGTCACTGTATCCGAAAAGTTTACAATTGTGCGAAAACGAATGGCTTCAACCTTCTTTTCCTAAAACATTGCAAAAAAGAAAGAAAATTTTTAAATACTTTTGAAATAAAATTTATAAAAATGAAAATAAGTTATATATTTTCAAACTACTAATTTACCATATTCTCCAACTTAACATTGTAGAACTGTTCCGGGAGCCAAACTCTGCTCCACTTTCTTGATTTTTCTTGAACAATGTTTTTGCCCAACTCAATCAACAAATCATGCATTTCAATAAAGTATCCTCTTGAGATTATAAGGGATTTATCAATTAAAACTCTTAATCCAATATCAGCTTGAAATCCACAACAATTAAGAACTTTCTTAACATATTCCGACCTTCGCCAGTTGAAAAAACAAGCAATATGAAGAAATATTTCCTTTTCCATTTTCTCCAACCCATCAAAACTTAATCGCAACACATCCATGATATTTTTGTTTGGACTTTCTCTCAAGCTTGCCAATGCACTTTCCCATTCAGAGATATTACGACCAAACAAAAATGAACCCAACACTTTAATTGCCAGTGGCAAGCCCTTTGCATATTGTAGTATGTCAAATGCCAACTTATCATAACTACTCACAATATGATCAAGTTTGAAAGCTTTTCGACTTAGTAATTGAAGAGAGTTTTTTTCATTCAAGAGTGGAACTTTGTAAACAACATCCACTCCATACTCTTTCAATATATGCTCATCTCTAGAAATTATAATAATTCTACTCCCCGGACCAAACCATTCACGATCTAATTTCTCGAGTTGCTCAACTTGATCAACATTGTCAATAGTTATAAGGGCCTTTACACGACGTAGTCTACTTCCTATTTGGTTAGATGCGTTGCAAGAGTTGAATGTTCGAAGCTGTTGATCGCCTAGTGTTTGAAGTAGAATCTGCTTTTGTGCACTGATCGGATCTTGCCTATAACTTTTGCTTAAATCGTCAATAAGGCAGCACACATCAAATTGAGGAGAGATTTTGTGGTATAAAACATTAGCAAGAGTTGTCTTCCCTATTCCACCCATCCCACGAATTCCTACAACGCGGACATCATCAAGCGAGTCCAAAAGTAAATGGTTTTCTAATTCTTGTATAGGAGAGTGTATCCCTACTAAATCTTTGGGAAGACTTGAAAACTTGGAACCTAATATCTTAATAATCTCTTCAACAATCTTTTCAATCTCTGCATGTTGTGGCCTGCAAGTTTAAAACAGTTAACTAACAACACCAAATTATCACTTGCCAAAACTAAAACAAAAAGCACAAATACATAACAAATAATAGTTTCTTTTTTTCTTTTTTCCGTTTTAGAAAAAAACTCTTTGGATTAAATAAAAAAGGTTGTCAGGGGCTTTTGGATTTTTAACTACATTAGTGTGTCAAAGCTTTAAAATTTGCACAATTGCACAAGAGCATCAATGTTATCCATAAGGAAGATTACTTACTTGTCACGTAGGTCCCAGCCAGAGAGATCTGCAACTTTTGCTAGAGCTTCCCTCCATCTTATCACCTTCTCATAGTCTTGTTGGAATCTTTGTTCATGTTTAGCTAAGGCTTCCCCGTAAGTTCCTTTCTGATGTCTCACCTCAGAAGGATCAACATCATAGAAAACAGGAAGAACACGTTTTTCTAGTGGTTGACCGCAGTGAAGAAGGATGTGTTCCAATTCTCTCAAGCACCAAGTTGAGGAAGCATAGTTCTTAGAGAAAACCACAATGAAAATCTGAGAGTCTTCGATTGCTCGAAGAAGCTCGGGTGCTATGGATTCACCTTTGTTGAGTTTAGTGTCATCCCTGAATGCATAAATACCTTTTCTTTGGAGGGCTGCAAAAAGATGATCAGTGAAATTGAAGCGAGTATCTTTACCTCTAAAGCTCACAAACACATCAAAATAGTTTCTCCTTGTTGATGTCACCAAAGATAAAGAGCTGCTGCTGCCGCCTTGGATGATACTATTATTACTGCTGGTGCTGGCCATCTGAATAAGCAAAATTGTTGAGGATAGATAGATTACTGCTACTGCAGTGGAAGGAAGGAAAGATGAGGGAGTAATGAGCTATGATGTGAACAAGTTTTTATTTAATATCAAAACTTTCCTGCAACTTCAAGTTTGCTTCTTCCAAGCTTCTTCGTTGATTTTTTCTCATTAAATAATATTCACTATAGCCCACCCCATTCACTCAGGCAAATACCGAAACACATCATGTCCACACCCACAAATTGGAAGTCAAAAAAGAAGGCTCATCAACATACTCGAAAAAGCAGACTTATAACATACTTAATATTAAAGAGAGTAATTTCTATGTACTAATATTGTAATTCTTTTTACTTGTCCAATTTAATCAGACAATGATTTCATTTGGTATATTAGTTTCTAAAACATTCACACAAGTATTGACACTTATGATGTGATTCGATGTATGTGTATGAGTTTTATACACCCAAAAATTATGTGAAGTAAAACCCATAATAATATTAGTAGTCGACAAACGGTATAAGATCAAAGTGTATATATGTCGAAATTCAGAGTTGCATTACATATATACACATACACATCTGAATAAGAAATGAAGGTTTCCATGTACCCAAAAAAAACATTTTTTAGAGGATCAACTAACTATTAAGTGCAAAAAATATGAAGCTTTAATTTCAATTTTGGACTCAAATTTCCCCTTGCTCGTGAAATTGACACCCTATTTAAAATTCATTTTTTTGGTATGTGATTCAAAAGTGGTTTCACGTCACCACTTTTGGGTTCAGAAACGTGAGCGAGGGACACAAAAAAATTGGATTTTGAAAAGGGTAAATAGGAGACTAACACTACAAGTATGTCAAATATTAAGTATATGTGATGGTAGTTTGGAAGTTAATTTTAATCCCACATGATTCAAAAGTAAACTTATCTCTATGAATGAAAATAAATTTGTCAGTATATGTGATGGTATTACGTTGTTACTGCATGGCGGAAAAGGAGAGCTGAAATTTTTGTTTTGAAACGGAAATATGTATTTTACATAGTCTTTACATTTGTATCTGTCTTGAGCTCAAAGTTATTGAACTTAATCTTTCTTTCGTTGTCAATCGACGGTGAATGATACTCGAGTTTAACAATTCGACTATTTCCTTAAGGTATGAGACTATGGACTTCGTATTTCAAATCTGCAAGACATGTGTATTCGGTGAGCTTAAACTTTTGCAACTTACCAGGTGATATTTATTTGTTATATTTGAGACATTTTCATTTTGTGTGAAATAAAAAACAAGAGCACATGTCGTATCTCGAAAAATACGATCTCCGCGATGTATAAAACAAGGGTTGCACGATCACGGATGGACTTATGAGAGTCGCCACCGAACTTTATTTATTCCCATGAAAGAAAAGGGAAAACATCGAGAAAATCCACGGGAAAAAAGATATGGTATGGTCATCGCAACCATATTGGGTTCGAAAGTCGGTTATGTAAGGGAAAGTATTAGCACCCCCTACATCCATCATACTCGATGGGAACCATTTAAGTTGTCCAGATATGAAAGGTGTTCGAAATCTTATTGCTTGCTAAGGGAAAATGGATGATTACTTGGGGAAAATAAGAGATTTTTATTATTGATTTCGTCTGAATTTACAATCCAGTGCTTACGTATCCCAGAGGGAATCGGAACTCCATAGTTCTTGTTGAAAATGTTTTTGGTTTGTTGTGTGTTTTTTATGGACGATGTTACCCTTTCTGAAAAGGTTTTAAACGGAAAAGCCCAGAGGCAAAAAGATTCGGATGTGTGAAGTGTTTTTTAGGGTTTGAAAAATAGTTAGAGATAAACACTACACTAAAGTCTATGACAATAGAAGTGAGTATTTCATACAATTGGTTCAGGCGTCCCATGTACGAAATACTCTAAGAAGAGGTAAGGAATGACTCACACTCATCTTTTCCTATGTACTTAAGGCTCATGGCGTATGATATCTATCGTATTTAGTCAAAGATATTTTTGTATTTTTTGAAAAAAAAAATTAGTTTTAAGCAGGAAATCTAACCTAATTCTAAATACCTAAGTTAAGATCAAGGGGAACTATCCTAGAGGTTATCATGCAAGAGATTAATCCTAATGTCTAATTCAACATTAAGTGATCAAGATGGGATCTAATCACTTAATGGAATATCATAAAGGAATATGACAATTAGAAGCGGACAATCAATGGCATCAAGCGTTCAAACATGTATACTAAGACCAGGGCGAAAAACCAATAAGGAGATTTAGAAATTAACCAACAAAATTAGCTAGAGCTAAATCGTATTCTAGATTCGATTGACAGTAATACCAATGTTTATCAAGATATATTAAACCTCTACTCATTAATTAATGCTAAAGTTAAATCAAAGTCAAAACTTGAATAAAATTAAAACCTAAGCAAAATAATTAAGATTAATCATGCATTTTTCAAAATTAATATCCCAATTAACCTCACATTAATAAATAAATAAATAAATAAAAAGGAAAAAAATTATGAAAATTGAGAAAATTCTAAAATTAAAAAAAACGTGGTAAAAGAAAAAAAGAGTGGAGTGCCAATCTATTGGGCTGACATCTAAAGCCCAACCTTCACAAAAACATATGAGAGGGGAGTCAAAAAAGTAAATTGGGTCGGGCGCTATTTTTAAAGATATCGTGAGCTTGAAGTAATGAGCCCAACCAAATATATTTTCTACATGTATTCCTATACCCTTACAAATTTTCAAAAATTTCAATTTTATCCTTTTATTTTTGAGTTAATTTTTTTTTTACTTTTTACAGCGCAGTCAAATGAGTCCAAAAGTAATTTTTTTCAGTATTCGACGAGAACCAGAAAACACAAGGTAAGGATTTCCGGAAGGTATTTTTATCAAACCGGAAAACTTGACGTGAAGAAATCCGGTTGCTTACTTTTCTAAACCGGAGAACACAACATCAAGTTTTCCGGTTTGAATTGTGAATGTTATATATATAACCGGATAACTTATCTCCAAGATATCCGGTTTTCATATTTTTCAACACCGGATTTCTATTTGTTGAGTTATCCGGTTTAGGTTTTTGTCAACCGGATAACTTGGTGCATAGTTAAAAAAAAAAACGCTCCGGATAACTATGCACCAAGTTATCCGGTTGACAAAAACCTAAACCGGATAACTCAACAAATAGAAATCCAGTGTTGAAAAATATGAAAACCGGATATCTTGGAGATAAGTTATCCAGTTATATATATAGCATTCACAACGCAAACCGGAAAACTTGATGTTGTGTTCTCCAGTTTAGAAAAGTAAGCAACCGGATTTCTTCATGTCAAGTTTTCCGGTTTGATAAAAATACCTTCCGGAAATCCTTACCTTGTGTTTTCCGGTTCTCGTCGAATACTGAAAAAAATTATTTTTGGATTCATTTGACTGCGCGGTAAAAAGTAAAAAAAATTAACTAAAAAATAAAAGGATAAAATTGAAATTTTTGAAAATTTATAGAGATATGAAGATAAATGTAGGGGTATGAGATAAATGTAGGGGGGTATTAAGATAAATGTAGCCAGCGGCGGCGGAGTGAGTTTCGGTATTTGCCCCTCTTTCTCGCGGTGCTCACACTCTCTCGCCACCACAAGTTCCGCCACTTTGCCACGGTTCAGGGCTTTTTTCACCGCATGCAGCCGCCCCGTTCCCATCTCTATTATCCGTTCACGATGTTGCTCTTGCCGCGAATTGGGGATGGCATAGCAAAATCAAGTGCAAACATAATAATGATCAAAACCGCGAGGAAAAAAAAACGAATCGAGATGCTTACCTAAATGGAGCTTTATTCTGGTAAGAAATTCGTCAATTTCAAGTTCTTTCTCCGCCTTTGTCTCCGCGCGTTGCTGTTGTGTATGTATATGTTTGTGATGTATATGCTTCTTGCTTCTGATATGCCCTGCGTATGATTGCTACTGTGCGTGACGATTTTTTGTGTTCTGCTTCGAAACTGTGTATGTTGTGCATGTGATATTGTTGTTAATTCTTTACTGCTATGTGTGTGAATGTATTTGCGATGCTGTTCTGAATGTGTTTGTGATTTGTCTTGATGTTGCCCTCACTGCAATGCGTTGTGTATAGTAGTGTGTTCAGTAGCATGTAAAAATGAGGTTGACAACTTTGTCAAGATGCTGCAGAAGTTTTTAATATCGCCTTGTGCCGGTTTCGATTCCAACAAAACTTCGAAGTCATTCCTTCCTCAACTGTGGCTGCGGTATTTGTTGAGTTTTCAAGTCCAAACATCGTCAAGAAGGGCTTTGTGAGGTCCTTGTAGATTTTATCTTTACTTGCAAGTTTTTATGTATATTTTCTTGAAGTTGTTGATAACTTGTAAACACAAAAACGGGTGCTCGACCGACTGAAATGGCCACTCTCAAATGCTATTATTTGAGGGAAACACAATAGTCAGATTAGTGTCATTTTCATTTCGTGAATGATCCTTCCACTTTCTGTTTATGGGCGACTATAAAGACTGGCTGTATAATGATCTTTTCAAAGGACTTATTATGAGACAGAGACATGGATATACCAAATCACGTTTCATTTCGTAGATGATCCTTTAATGATGCTATTTTTTTCATTTCATTTTCTGGGTTGAATTCAATAATGTGTACAAGGTAATACACAAACATAAAAGCACTAATTTTATCCATTCTCTTCCCTAACCTCTCTTGACCACTTGGAATGATTACTAAACATGACATTTGTCTTGGATTTTAATCACATGAATTCATAAATTTGACATAGAGGAATCTTGGATTTATGAATTTGAATCACCTTTTTTGTATCTTTGTGCAAAAACCTTGAACTTGAAAATGGGGAACTCTTACAATTTTAATGAACATCGCTTGAATTTTTATTATGGCACAAACTTGATGTATGACTACTCCCGCCCTTGAAACCAATATAACATGAGTTTAAAACAAGGCATGAAATCATCTTGGACCAATTTACTATCTTGAATAATTTTGATCCCATGGCTTGAATCCACCTTACCAGAATATATATAAAAACAATGAACCAAAAGCCCTTAAAACATCATCTTTAAATCAAGTTTGACAACAACTTGCAATGTCTAAAAAAGTGTCTTAAGTATTGATCCAAAACTAAAAATGGCCCAACCATGACTTTGCGATTTGCGAAGAGTTTTGAAAACGTCCTAAAAACATGGCTCAAGACCAACTTGGAATTCTAGGACTACTTTGGATCAGACTCAGTTAATCATGTCCAGAAGTGCTTGACCATGAGAATGAGCACTATCTCTATTTGAATTCAGTGCACCTACAAAAGCTTATTAGTCACAGTGAACATACACAAAACTTTATGACTTAATTCCTAAAAGATTATGGCCAAATGCCAAATGATCTTTTAGAGAGAAAATTGAAAAGGGTGGTACAAATTTAGGGTATGACAACACTTTAATTTATAGAAGCTATAGACAAATGTGGATCATTCAAAACCAGGCAGAAAACATAACCTTTGAAAACAGAACTTATTTGAAGACTTTGTTTAACAAATGAACAAATGTTATTGTAAAGATAAAAAAAATGTATTAAAATATTAAGAAACTAAATATATTACACTTCATTAATATTGAGACAATTACATACACTTATTTTTCCGAGTTAATAGGAAATTATAACGAATCAAAACATTTGTCGTCGGCTAAATCTATGGGTGGCACCCCGTTTGACTTTTGAGCAGTTGATTCTCTTTTAATGTTGCTCAATTTCTCGAACTCTTGCATCCTTTCCACAAAATGGTCCGGCCAAGTCTCGGCTTTTATTGTTGAATGAGTCGTCCACTCTGGTGATGTAAGTGGTATAAGGCACCCTAGTTCAAGTAAACTTGAACAAAATACCGTGATTTTGAAAGCCACCCAATTCACATAATACGATTATTTAGATTTTGAGGTGGGACAATACGTAGTGGGAAAAAGGTTTCCAAAAAAATTGTATTGTGTAAGATCAACACACATTCTATCATACACGCGTCCTATGAGGTGACCCATTTAAGGAAAGCACATCCATTTTGCCTCCAGTTCCAATCCAATAAGGCAAGGAACAAGAGAATCATAAACTTCATCAAAGGGTTCTTTCTTTCTGTACAGTTGTGTGTATGATTCTTTATGAGTCCTCAATTCTAGAATAAGTTTATGGTAGACAAGTATATGATTATCTTCTCCTTTACCGAGTAAAGTCGAAACATCTCGATAACTGTAATTACCGCCCCCTTCAACATTGTCGATCCACTTGATGTATTTGTGCATAAAAACTAACATCTCATCAATGAATGAAATCTTTAGCAGAGGCGGCGAAAGAGGTGGTTTTCTAATGCGAGCTCCTTTTACAACACTTTTTTGAGATTTTGGAGTTGGTGAGTCAGGAAAAACTTTACCAACATGTTCAAAATATGAAGGAGGTCATGTCATCGAATTGTCATTCGGTGTAGGCTTGAGCATCTTCAGAGCACCTTTTGTTTTCACCGGTTGAGAGGGTGGTTTCAAGTCGGTGGTTTCCAGATAAGCAATCTTCCTCAATTGTTCTTTGATGTGAAGTTTAATGTTGTCATCGGCTTTCAAAAACCTCCCTTGTATCACTTCCCATTCGTTCAAGATAGAGATATTTGATTTACTATCTTTCATGACACAATCATCATCGAACCGAAGCCTCTTCTAGTGAGTTCAAACCTCGTCCATTTTTATTGGGCTACCAATTTTCACCTCATTTGCAATAACACAAGCACATGAAAGACCATATATTTTCAAAATTGTGCATCAACAAACATAAACATAAAAAAAATTAAGAACACGCAATTGGGCTAAAGGAGGGAGTTCAAGCGAAATGATATGGAGTATGCAAATCCTAAAGAAGCAATCAAGCTAAGAAAGGACAAACCCAAGATGACTAGGTGCGGGTCATGAAGAAAATCGGGTTGGGTTCAACTTGAACCCAAACCCTTAATACAAAAACAAAAAGAACTGGTTTGCATCACAAACCCTAATCCCTTATAATTCCTTCTTCCTCTCGCCGTCGAGCCCTCTTTCAAACAATAACTTTCGCTACAAATCTAAAAAAACGGATCCGTCCTCCTATGTGTATCGATCTACCTTACTTCTGATTTCCTCTTCAATTTCGTTTTAATTGATTAATCGATAAAACAAACTAAAACATACCAATAGAACTCGTTTTAATGTTTTAGCTTCAGACAGAAATCAAACGCACATGGCAAAAGCAAGATGAAGCCAAGCATAATGAAGGATTTACCGATCAAATTCTGGGGAAACTATGCGTGATGCAAGACAAAAATCTGAAGATTCCGACGTCTTGATGAATATTCCTGAGCGATTAGGCATTTTCCGACGAGGTAAAATTTGTTATTTCTTGTGATTCTTCCACTTGTTTCTTCTTCTTCATGTCCTTTTGTGTTTTCTACTGTATATTGTTTATATATAGGTTCGTTGTGGGCGGAGTGCTTGAAAGAAGGGTTGTAAAATGTGGTTTGGGTAAGGTTGACGAAGAAACAGAAAAGGAAAGTGTTTTCTTTCTTTGGAGAGAGGAGGTTATGCTACTGTGTAGTGAGGGGTTGAAGGTTGTTAAGTGTATGAGAATGACGAGAAGAAAATTTAGCAGAGTAACATTAAGGTTATTATGTTGATTCTGAGTGAAAATGATGGAGTTTAAATAGGGGTGAAAGTGGTTAGAACATTTAGGGTTTAATCATTTTGAACCCTTAGATGAGGATCCGTGTGAGATATTTAAGACTGGTTGAGATTGAAACTCATTTCTGTTGGGATTTGTGTTAATTCAAAGTGAAAAATCAGTTGAAATTTTGTGTTTGTTGAAATGTCATTTGAATGGAATTTGTGGTGAATTTAATTTGGTTTTGAGGACATATGAGATTGTATTTTGGGGTAGTTGTTGAGTTAGTTAGTTTAGTTACTTGCATTTGTTGACAGTTAGAATCTTTAGATGTTTGTTGTGGTCAACTGATTGTATGATATTCATGTCATTTTAAGATTTTCGAAAATTATGAAACCTCGACTTTACCATTAATTTATCCTCAATATTCTAATAATTTTAAAGGATGACATCCTTCCAATCTACTTGACCCGTACATTCCGCTGAGCCTGAGGATCAGCAGTTTGTTTCTAGTGTAACTGATAACTTCACTTATGCCATTGACATGCCCAGTTCTCCTTGTATTGATGCTACAGATAGTGCAGTAATGAGGAATGTTAAGCAAATTTGTCAATCAACAGATGAAAGGACAAACATGCACACAGAAAAGGAGGGTAAGGGAGCACTATGCTATGAAACTCCCCATTTTTCTGAGCATGACCCTTTTCTTGATCTATGATCTTATGAAATCTGGGGGTGATATGTAACAAGAATTTAGTCCTCTGGGTATCCGCCAGTTTATGATGTCATCTATGAACTGTTTGACTCCATTGAAGTTGTAGGACTCGACTTCTCGTAATGATAGCCCAAAAGCATTATTCAAAAGTGCAGCTAAAAATTTTATTGGTACACCATCAATATTGAAAACGACGCCGAGATTTGATATCCCCACTTTCAAATACAGGAGTTGGCAAGAAACTTGAGACTGACATGACATCCTCTTTGTCCAAAGCCTTTTCTAGTTTGGAAACAGATATACTCTCTTCATCTTTATGGCAAAAGCAAAACTCTGAGGCTCCTGGTTTTGACGACGATAAAAATTGTGGGCAATGTAACGCCCCGGTTTATTTAATTTATTTTTTGTAATTAAATTGTGTGATTATATGTTTTGTTTGATGATTTGATGTGTTAGGGGGGCCCTTTGGTGTTGGGTAATAGCCTTAGAGAGTAGAGCTTAAGGTGTTGGGGATGTGTGAGTAAAAGTGTAGAGACATGGGGGTGGTGGGATAGTGTCATTTGGTATTATTATTTAAATTAGAACTATTTAAATAAGAAATAGTAATAGTAATAATTAAATATTTGTTTTTAAGTATTATTATTATAAGAATATGATGTAATAAATATTTATTTTTAATTAGTTGGAATGAGGTGGAATTAGAAATAATGAAATAATAAAATAAGAAAAGAACAAAATAGAGAGGGAACAGTCAGTACGTGAAAAACTGAGAAAAAATGAAGAGAAATAGAAGAGATGACTAGGGCTTTGAGGAAGAACAAGAGAGAACCCCATTGTTGGAAAATTAAGGTAAGGGTGAGATTTTCTTTCGTATAAGGGTTTTGCATGATAGTATGTGGGTGAGTGGCTTAGTTCTCTTTGATTGAATTTTCTCTCTATGCTATGAACTGTGTAATTGTATGATCATGTTGTTTTGGTATATGTTGGAAAAATTGGGAGATGGATGAAATGTTGCGTTGTTGTGGGTGGTTAGGAATCAGAATGTGAAACATGAGTATATGTTTGTTTTGTAAAAATTTGGGATTTTGGGAAAGGTTTGAAACTGGTTTTCGTATCAAAAAGCAGCAGAAAAATGCTTTTGTCGTAGTGGTAACCAGTTACCACTTTTGGTCCAGTTACACCTGAGAAAACTTTATTAAAAACTAATTTTTTCAAAGGTGTAACCGGTTACCGGTTTTGGTGTAACTGGTTTCACTGTCTGTAACAGGCGCATTCTGGGCAGTTTTGAGGGGTGTAACCGGTTACTGACTTTGGTGTAACCGGTTACACTGGGGATGTTTAGCCACTGTTTTTGAGCAAGTGGTAATCCGTTACCTGTTTTGGTGTAACTGGTTACACCGGCTGTGTAAACTTTAAAAATTCATAACTCGAGTTTCAGGTGTCCATTTGAGGTGTTGTTCAAAGCGTTGGAAAGCTAGCGCAATGAACTTTATTTTAGAAATAGTTTCAGTACCTGGAATTGAATTTAAATGGTGCGTAGTGGTGTTGGATGGCATACAGTGTGTATGTTGCGGTGTGGTATTGTGTGTGAATGGTATGTTGTTACCTACTGTCGCATCTGTGAAAATCAACCGGCGGAAAGGAACAGAAGAGTCGCCACGAAACATTATTTATCCCGACGTAGGGAAAGGAAACGATCGAAGAAAACCTCAACAAAGGGAAAGGAATGGTCATCGCAACCATATCCTGGGTTCGGGAGTCGGTTATGCGAGAGGAAGGTATTAGCACCCCCTCGCGTCCATCGTACTTGATGGGATCCACGCTTGTTGTTATCGATCAAAGGGTGTGGGTATCTGAAGCTCAACGACTAACTGGAAATGAAAACAAAAGGTGAAGTGGAGAAACGGGGGGGGGGGGGGGGGGGGGGGGGGGGGGGAAGAAAAGGTGACTCGATATGACATCGTCGTCCTAGGCCTACGTATTCCCTCGGGAGCGGGAAAGTCAGAGTCAACTTAGTTCGGAGGACTACGGGATTGTGGGGGAAGTTTGCTCGCCAAGACATCGTCGTCCCGTGCCTACGTATCCTCGATCTAACACGAAGGAGAAAGTCAGAGTAGTCGTAGTTCAACCTAATAGGGTCTTGTTGTTTTGTGTTTTAATGGAGGACGCCAACGTTCGCGTTCCAGCAGTTTAGGTGTTGCCGCTCGTTGTATGGAGTCTTACGCGTTTACCTGTTTGCGGTAGAACGGAAATGACGCATCCTTTAAGAATGGAGTTGAGAGATGAGAAGAGAATCCCGAAGGAAGATGATTGTTTGTTCTTTGTTTTTTAGAAGAAAGTGTTTTGAAGTTAGTTTGAAACTCGCATTGCACTAAAGTCTATGACATAGGAGCGAATGCGTCGCATGGTCGCCCCCAACAGGGCGTATGCTAAAAACTCTAGAAAGGTGAAGGGAGACCCTCCACCCTCCATTTCCCATGTACTTAAGGGTCATGGCGTACAATACTCGTTGTGTTTATTACATGTTTTTTATTTTGTTTTGAGATGAGAAGAGAAAGACTCAAAGTTGAAAGAAAAACACTAAAGGAGACTAGGTCCTAATGTTATCATGCAATGGTGGCCCTAAGGTTAAGGTTAAGAAGGGACTAACCTACTTGTTATCATGCCAAGGATTTCTCACTTAATGTCTATCCTACTTTGGTCTTAATCAAAAATTAAAATCAAACTAGGAGCCCTAAGGGATCATGTTATTGCACAAGTAAACAATAGGTAGAATCAATCCAACATTCAAAGTAGAAAGAGAAATGAGATGAAAAGGAAGTTGCATAAGAATTTAAACATCCAATTAAAGAAGCTTACCTCACACACAAGCTCAACCAAAATATGGTTGAAAGGTTTATGCAAACAAGCTCAACTAGTAACTAGTTGAAAGTTTATGCAAACTATGTCCTAAAACTAGTGCAAATGCCCTACAATGGTTCTAGATGCAATGGAAAACCACACACAAAGGGAAATAGGTCTTAAGAGGGTAAGATCCTATATAGGTTAGTAGCTAAACCAAGTTCAATACTATCTAAGTTAGTATCCTAAGGAAGATCAAACAATTCCAAGTTGTGTCTAAAATTAGCACACAAACACATATCATTCACAAAATATGTACAATTGGTGTCTAAAGGTCACATGAATGGAATTAAGGCACACATATGAGATGAGGTCAGTAGTGTATACCATAATAAATGAAGTTTAAGATGTGAAGGAATGATCAAGACATTCATACCAAATCACATTCAAAAGTTTACACAACTTAGCACAAGTATGGTTCACTTAGCATGAATCAAACATTCAAGATTATGTGATGCATAGAGGCATGAGATGGACATGTAAATGACATGGATCAGAATTTAAAACATGTGCTCAATTTATAAGAATGACCTCAATTTGTCATGGAAGTAGCATGTTAAAGCATCTCTAAGAGTTACACAAATTCATACACAGATAGTTCATTTAAGATGTAACAAGCATGTTTGATCACCCAAGGCATAAACAATCATGGAAGTAGGCATGTGAAATGATACAAGTCAGAAGTGAATGCATATTTAGGTGTTCAAAAGTGATCTCAAGTCATCATGAAAAGTTCCATGTGGATGCACTCATAGAAGTCACAGCAAGTAATGCACCAAACAAGCACCAAACATCTTCTAAGAACTTGTAACTTGCACGTAAACTAAAAGTGAAACACATAAGACATGTACACATGTATGAGCATCAAGGTCAGTAGGCAAAGACCTCTAATATAGCATGCTCAAGTGTTAAGAGATGGGTTATAAGGCATACACACAAGGCATGAAAGAATGACCAAAGTTGTGCACATTTGAAGTCATATTCAAACAAATTTCAAACCATTTTCAAACATTCAATGATGACCTATAAAATGAAATTACAAGGCTCTACCTCATGTCTTAACAACTCAAATCAATGAGCTAAAGGTACCTAATGTATTGCATACATACATTCTCACAATCCAATCAATTTAGAACATCTTAGACAAGCATCGGGCAAACAACAAAGACTTAAGATTAAGCATGTGAATCATAGTCCATGCACATGTGTCAAAGCATCATAACAAGGCACATAAGGTCCTATGAATTAGGTCTAAACACACCAAATATTTCACTTCAAGGCAAGTCTTACAAAGGTCTCAAAACTAGCCTTACTTCTAAACATCAACAAGCATGCAAGCCACCAATCCATATTCAATGAAAAATATTTGAATGCTTCAAGAAATTATAAACAATTGACCAAGTGAGGCCAAGGACAGTAGGTGAACACATGACAATGATAAGATCAAAATTATGCATAAAAGTGGCTCAAACCATTGCAAAGATTAAGCATATCTCTATTAATGTTCACCTAAGAGTAAGTCACAAATATAAAGTTTAAAATCAAGGAAATATACATGAACCATACACTAAACAGCCATCAATGGGTCAAGTAATCAAATACTAAAAATCATGCCAAAATTCAGGGTCAAAAGATTAAGGGAAGGTCCCTTTATCATGCTTGAATTGCAAGGTATCTCAATGGAAACATGTTTCATACAAAAATTCATGAAAAATACTAAACAATCCTAAAATGTCAAATAAAATTCATAAAAAATTATTTAACATGCTCAAGGATCTCCGTGAATTAATTTTGGAATTTTAGAGAAATCTAGCTATTTTTAAAATTCAATTTTGTAACGTGTAAAAAAAGAATTAAAAAACACACAAATTAGCAAGGAGGTGTATGCATAGCAGAAACACAGTTCAAGAGAGATTGGGCCTTGAAATGGGAGGCACGTTTAGAAAAACGCTAGGCCCAAGATGAAACCATCAGCTCACCATTTTTGTCATTATTCAGTAAAACCAAAAACCAAGGAAATGGAAATAATCACGTGTGGAAATGAGCTGGTCCTTCATTAATGCTTTGGAGTACGCTTATTGGCTGATTTAAATGAAATTACACGTGGGCCAAATATTAAACACGCTGGCCAGTAAGACTTGACTTGGACCAATCACTGCTTCACACGCCCCTTTGACCAGAATTAGGGCTTGGACTCAGGTGGTCGGAGAAGACCTTCGGTCGTCTTCTCCGGTGGGTTGGCCACCGTGAGTTTATGAAAACTCCCAGAAACACAAGAAATGTCCGTCTCCTCACTCATTTTTTCATGCTGAGCACGAATCCAGGCTAAAAAATGCCACATGATTGATCTATGATGCAATACGAATCAAAATAAGTTAACCCTAAAAAACTAGAAATTCACGTTCTGACCTAATCTTTATCCACAAACACTGCCTCAATGGAGAGGACTTCAGATGCAGCTTCCTACATGATTCTAACTACCAGAAATGCTATGATATAGTGAAGAGAAATTCAAGAAGCGAAACCTGTTTGAAGATCCCTTTCCAATGCAATGAAACCCAAAGACTTCGTGCAAGTATTTTGATCTACTCTTATGAGCAAAATAAATGCCCAAAGATTCTTGGATTCGTGCTTGAGAGTTTCAGTTTGATGATGAAGAGGATGAAACTGTGTAACCCCTATGGAAGCTTCCAGATCCAAACCAGTGCGTACAGAAGTTAGATTGAACTTGTTGATGATGATTACGGAGAGAGAATAGAGAAAACTTCATGGAGAAATGACAATTGAAGCTCTGAACTTGAGAGCTTCAATGGTGGATTTTGGGTGATTCTCGATCTGTTTTGGTGAAAAAAAATGAGTTCTGACCGTTTATGTTAGGGGCTTATGAGCTTTTATATGTATGGTTTATGTATGGTTAGTGAGTGAGTTATGGTTAAAGTGTAGTTAGGCAAGTTGGTTAGGAAAGTGAAAAATGAGAGTGTTTTTGCTTGGCACGGGTTAACTGGTTTTTATGGTGTGTGGTGCATCATTATTATGGTGGTATGATGCATGATGATAGTGGTAAGGATACGAGCTATAGCAGGTGTAGTCAGAACTTGCAATTTGTCCATTAAGTTTTTTTCTTTGTCTTTGCTATATGAAGTAAAGGTGAGGTATGAATGTGTTTTGTAAGGATTGTGCATGGTTTAATGAGGAAAAGATGGTGACCTGAGGTTATGTGCATGAGTACCTAGTTATGGTATGAAATACTCTTGGTTTGTGATGAGTTTGCTATGTGAGCAGAAGGTTTTGGCAGGTTGGCCATGTATGAGCAAGCATGAGACATTCTTATGGTACCAATTTTGAACCACCATAGCTCACTCTTTACTCCTCTACTTTCTTCATTTTTGGATGCTTTGGAAAGAGGAAACTTTATAGAACATTTTTTATGTTGGCATCAGGATGAATCAAGGAAGTCTGCATGGTGTAAAATGAGATGTAACATGGACAACCAAGGACTGCCATACTGATTTTTTCTTAATTTTGGAAGGGTATATCTTCATGAATCATGATTCAAATGGTATAGTTCTTGTGCTCATTTTGAAGGCCATGCTTTAAACTACAACTTTCATGTTGAAAGCAAGTGGAAAAGATGTCCTAAACATGGTGAAAATGTGTCATGAATCATGCTATCCACGAGCTACCAAGAGACACAAATTTTTTCTAAGTTATTGGCAATGTTGTGCAACTTGAACAACCCATCTTTAAATGACCATAACTCCTTCAATAATGATCTAATGGAGATGAACCATACATGGTTGGAAAGCTTGAAGAACACTCTACAACTTTCATTTGAGAGAATTTTTCAAAAGATGCTTGGATCATGGATAAAATCTAGCTTGAAGATGGCTGAAGAGAAGTGAAAAATTTCCCAAAATGGAAAGTCTTTTCAAACCCTAAATTTCCAAATTGGGTAACTTTCATAATTCTTGATTTTCTTTGATTCCTTTGACATTTCTTGACCAAATTTCACCCATTGACCATATTTGTCATGAAGATCATGATATTGACCTTGAAAAGTTAGGAGTTGACTTTTTCCTGTCCGGTTGACTTTTCCCCAATTTCCTTGATTTTCAATCAATCTTCCAATTGAAGACCCTATGACTGCAATTGATGGCTCATATTCCACTCATAGACATTTGGGAACATGTGGAATACCATAGAATTAAGTCTTGCCCAAAAAATCAGAAATAAACTGACTTTAAGTAAAACCCTAATTTGGCCCCCAAAAGTCAGGAGAAATTGACTGATCCTCAAAGCCCAAATTCCTCTGACCATGATGTAGATTGCCTCTAACCAAGATGATTCATGTGATGAGATGGTGTTAAAGGCCCAAGATTCTTTTTAAGAGGGTGTCCTAAGCTCAGATGGTCAAAACCCTAGTTGATGATCAATAATCAGGAGAGTGTGATCCTCTTTTATTCTCTTGCCAATTTCAAACTCTTGATGACATGGTGGACTATATGAGTTGCCTTTGAGGTATGATAAGCCTTTATGGCTTGATTATTTGACATACCTCATTCTCCTTGCCTTATATAATTAATGATGGGGACACCCTTGATACCATGCCTTGAGAAGGCCAATGATGCATATGTAATGTTCATGACCTAAATGCTATTTTGAATGCTTGTCGTATATGTTTGGTGTTTGGTGACCAGGTTTGGTGTAGTACATTGAGTAAGGTGAATATCATTGTACGTGTTGTTGTTGTTGTTGCATGTGAATTATGAATCATGCATCATGGTGTTTTGACGGTGGTCCGTTATTGGTGGGCCTCAATCCTATGGTGGAGATTGGGTGCGCGTAGCCGGTTCTAGGTGGGAATCGGTGAAGTGTTACCTATGGTGATTGTAATGATTTTTGGTGGGCTTTGATCCCATGGTAGGGATCGGGAGCGAGTGAACCTGAGAGTTCACGTTTGGTACCACATGCATTGAGTCATGGAGTTGAGTCTCATTGCATTGCATACTTATCGTATTATGATAATTGAATTGTGTAAATTATGAGTTGTGGAATGGGTGATTATGTATGTGATGATGGTGTGCTTACATATTATTATTGCAATTCCATTATATGATTGTGAATTCTCACCCCTTCTGTTTGAATGTTGCCTTTACATGGGCATCATGCAGATAATCCGCAGTAAAGGCGTGGATGTGAGTGCAAGGAATTACCTTCCTTATTGCTTTTGTTGAGTCGGCGTCTACTCTGATATGTAACACTGGGGGATGGAATGCTTGTTTCATTATTTCATGTTTGGGAGTTTATTTTGTGAATCTCTGATATTTGAAATTTTTTTATATTTACATTATGTTATGATTATGTTTTGGAAAAGTTAAAATAATTAGCTGTTTGATGTTTCTGCTGCTAAAATAATATTGAATTTCATACTTGTTTTATAATTCTCATTATTTTTAAATTTAATATGTGTTACATATCCAATTGGATGAGCTAGTTAAGGTTAAAAGTATCATCCTAATTGTTGATTGTTTTAAATTACTCTGATTTTTAATCCTAAATTACACGGGAAAAATTAGGGTGTTACGGACAAAATCTTGATGTTGATTCTAAAAAGAAGATTGATGTTACTGCTCCTATCGAGATTGTGCAATAATCTTCTGGTGTTTTTGTTTGAACATGATATGAATGACCTTTCGTTATATTCATCTGATGAAGTTTGTCCTTTCTACTTTGAAGGCAGATTTAGGTTTGTAAAGTCCCTTGAACGATCATTATTGTAGTTCATTTGTAGTTCATCAAGGTTTGAGAGCTGACAGCAACCGCCATAAATAGCGTGTCCCTGAAGTGCAATTCTGAAAGTTATGGCACTTTGGTGAGTTTCATACTGGATGAGAGCTTGGAAGCCACCTGACTTCCAAAATGTTACAACTGTTAGTTTGCAGATATATGGGGGGTTTTTGTTATCGTCTCCACAAGGATTGTTCTGATATGGGATGCATGTCGTTCAATAGTTTACCGTTCTAAGAAAAAAGTGTTTTCAAAGTTTGTTTCATAAATTGTCACGATTTTAGTAGCAAAGTTTATAAATTCTAAAGTGTTTGATTAACAAAGTATATCAAAAGTAGTTTTCATCAACCCTAACTTATACGTATTCTTTCAATCTTGCATGTGAAAGAGGTTAAACATGAACAAGTGATTCAGTTGACGACATGGACGAGTATCAAAAGTCGATACTTATGCATATCAGCGAAATAATGAACACGGGCGAGTGTCAAGAAGAAGATTAAATATCAAAATAACCACACCAAATTCGCAACCTGGGAGGGAGAGACGTCTCTGCTGGAGAACTAGTACCAGGAGATGTAAAACCATGAACACGGACGGATGCCACAATCAATACGGACGATGTATTGAAACAGGATGAACCAAACAAGGACGAATGCTTAATTGCACTGGGGATAAACACAGACGAGTGATGAAAGAACACGGGCGAGTGTCTAAGAATTTAGGGTCAATACGAACGAGTATTGATTAACCTGAAACAAACATGGACGAGTGTTGAAAAACCACAGACGAGTGTCTAAGAATTTAGGGTCAATACGGACGAGTATTGTTCAACCTGAAACAAACATGGACGAGTGTTGAAAGACTACGGACGAGTGTCTAAGAATTTAGGGTTAATACAGACGAGTATTGATTAACCTGAAACAAACACAGACGAGTGTTGAAAGACCACGGACGAGTATCTAAGAATTTAGGGTCAATACGGATGAGTATTGATTAACCTGAAACAAAGACGGATGAGTGTCAAAAGATCGCGGACGAGTGTCTAACAATTTAGGGTCAATATGGATGAGTATTGATTAACCTGAAACAAACACGGATGAGTGTTGAAAGACCATGGACGAGTCTCTAAGAATTTAGGGTCAATACTGACGAGTATTGATTAACATGAAAGACCACGGACGAGTGTCTAATAATTTAGGGTCAATACGGACGAGTATTGATTAACCTGAAACAAACATGGACGAGTGTCTAAGAATTTAAGGTCAATATGGACGAGTATTGATTAACCTGAAACAAACACGGACGAGTGTTGAAACACCAAGGACGAGTGTCTAAGAATTTAGGGTCAATACCGACGAGTATTGATTAACCTGAAACAAACACGGACGAGTGTTGAAAGACCACGGACGAGTGTCTAAGAATTTAGGGCCAATACGGACGAGTATTGATTAACCTGAAACAAACACGGATGAGTGCTGAAAGACCACGGACGGGTGTCTAAGAATTTAGGGTCAATACGGATGAGTATTGATTAACCTGAAACAAACACGGACGAGTGTTGAAAGACCACGGACGAGTGTCTAAGAATTTAGGGTCAATATGGACGAGTATTGATTAACCTGAAACAAACACAGACGATTGTTGAAAGACCACAGACGAGTGTCTAAGAATTTTTGGTCAATACGGACGAGTATTGATTAACCTGAAACAAACACGGACGAGTTTTGAAAGACCACGGACGTGTGTTCAAGAATTTAGGGTCAATACTTAGGAGTATTGATTAACCTGAAAAAAACATGGACGAGTGTTGAAAGACCACAGACGAGTGTCTAAGAATTTAGGGTCAATACGGACGAGTATTGATTAACCTGAAACAAACACGGACGAGTGTTGAAAGACCACAGACGAGTGTCTAAGAATTTAGGGTCAATACAGACGAGTATTGATTAACCTGAAACAAACACGGACGAGTGTTGAAAGACCACAGACGAGTCTCTAATAATTTAGGGTCAATACGGACGAGTATTGATTAGTCTGAAACAAACACTGACGAGTGTTGAAAGACCATGGATGAGTGTCTAAGAATTTAGGGTCAATACGGACGAGTATTGATTAACCTGAAACAAACACGGACATGTGTTGAAAGACCACGAATGAGTGTCTAAGAATTTAGGGTCAATACAGATGAGTATTGATTAACCTGAAACAAACACAGACGAGTGTTGAAAGACCACAGAGTAGTGTCTATGAATTTGTCAATACGGACGAGTAGTGATTAACCTGAAACAAACACGGACGAGTGTTGAAAGACCATATACGAGTGTCTAAGAATTTAGGGTGAATACGGACGAGTATTGATTAACTTGAAACAAACACGGACAAGTGTTGAAAGACCACGGACGAGTGTCTAAGAATTTAGGATCAATACAGAAGAGTATTGATTAACCTGAAATAAACATGGACGAGTGTTGAAAGACCACGGACGAGTGTCTAAGAATTTAGGGTCAATACGGACGAGTATTGATTAACCTGAAACAAACACAGACGAGTGTTGAAAGACCACGGACAAGTGTCTAAGAATTTAGGGTCAATACGGACGAGTATTGATAAACCTGAAACAAACGCGGACGAGTGTTGAAAGACCACGGACGAGTGTCTAAGAATTTAGGGTCAATACGGATGAGTATTGATTAACCTGAAATAAACACGGACGAGTGTTGAAATACCACGGACGAGTGTCTAAGATTTTAGGGTCAATACGGACGAGTATTGATTAACCTGAAATAAACACGGACGAGTGTTGAAAGACCACGGACGAGTGTCTGAGAATTTAGGGTCAATACGGACGAGTATTGATCAACCTGAAACAAACACGGATGAGTGTTGAAAGACCACGGACGAGTGTCTAAGAATTTAGGGTCAATACGGACGAGTATTGATTAACTTGAAACAAACACGGGCGAGGGTTGAAAGATCACGGATGAGTGTCTAAGAATTTAGGGTCAATACGGACGAGTATTGATTAACCTGAAACAAACACGTACGAGTGTTGAAAGATTAATATGGACGAATATTAATGTAACTGGAGCGAACACGAATAAGTGTTGCAAAAGCAATATGGACGAATGTTGACGAAAATGGGATAAACACGAACTAGTGTTGAAGATCAATATGGATGAATATTGACGAAACTGGGATAAACACGAACGAGTGTCGAAGATCAATATGGACGAATATTGAAGAAGTGAGACAGACACGGACGAGTGTTGAAAGAAATGGGGAATCAATACGAACGAAGTATTGAGGACATGAAACAAACATGGACGAGTGTCGAAAGAACAGTATCTCGAAACATAAAGATTAACGCATCCAAACCTTGGATGATGGGTGTGAGGGACGACTCTAAGGGGATAAGGAAACCCTAGTCAGACGACCCTGCTAGGGAATGAAGTCCAAAAGGGTAAGATTGACAAATTTACTACCCTAAGGATCGGTTGAAACACCTGTTTGGGGCTACAGTTATCTTGTTTTCTGCTGAGGAGAAGAGGAGTCTGAACAGGCAACTCTGTCGGGGAATACTAGTAAGACGAACGAGTTCAAAGTAAGATTGAACCTCCTAAGTTAAACCACATTTGTTAGGGGACGTCTGGCAACGGGAATATCCGAACCTGGCTTATGCTTCAAATGCATATGTTTGAATTTTTCTATGGCGTAATGCTCCATGTGAAATGGAAATGCTACGCGTTTTGAGGATGCAATGATTACTACATGCAAGATGCAAAGGGAATCCTCTGTGAAATAAACACTAAGGATATGAAGGCAACTCCACTGGGGATGACAAACTGGATTGTCCTCAGGGTCACAAACCGTGCTGAGGAAGACAAATTGAACGCCCTTCCTGATTCGAACCTCTGCTGAAGATGAAACCCGAAGAGAATTTCCACTCCGTTGGGGGTTAAGAATGATAATTGATGATGATAGAACCCAAAGATCTGATACAGAAAAGGTGTCAATAACCATTGTACTTGGAATCTGTCGGGGATGTCAACCACTGTTGATAAAACCGTTGGAAGGATGAACACCAAACTCTACTTGGGGTGAGCAGTCAATAATACTGAACCTGTCGGGGAATATCATTGAACTTGACATGCTGCTGGGGAAACAACTTTAACCTGCTGGGGGTGATAGCATACCCTTGCTGGTGAGATTACACATCCTGTCCTGATGAGGAAAATGGACACCACAAGACTGTGGGGAGTATAAGATCTCTACCAAGAAGAGACACCAAACAAGTCTCCTGCTAGAGATGCAACGCCTCCCTGTCTGATGTGGTTGACTTCTGAACACTCACTAGGGAGTAATAAACCAATCTGACTGGGGAAAGCAAATCTCTGCACTCTTGCTGGGGAGAGAGAGATTCTCGATGCTCTGCTGAGGATGCTAGCTCTTATATATTAGAGAGAAAGACTTTACTGGGGACGGGAGGTCAAACGAGCCTCTTGCTGGGGATGCCCACCTACTTGGAGAGCATGAACAAACCATCTTTACCCTGTCTGGGGGTTGAACTCTTACAAGAGGAAAGCCAAATCCAATTCTGATTGGGGAAACCAAACCTTAGGACTCTCGCTGGGGAGGGATACCATCTAGCGCCTTGCCGAGGAAGAGAAACCCCATACTGAGAACTACTTTGGCACTTCGCACTTCTACTGATCGACTGCATGCCAATTATCATAAGCGGACTCCCTACTTGCCTCAGACCACACGGTCTACTGGGAGAAATCGTCTCAAGAGGATTTTACAGAAAACCCGGCGTTCAAAATGCCCCAGGGTATTCAAACTCTCGGAGATATTTATGGATCTCGACGTAACTGCCCCAGACTGCATAGTTTATGAAGGAATTTGCCTCTAGATGATTCGTAGTGATTTGAAATACTCTGTCCCAGTATCCTGAATCTTGAAAAGGTGCTTTCGATTAACCGTCTTTTTGGGGGAGGATAACTTCTCGTGCTCTTGAGGTGGCCTGCCTCGATACGAGCCTTGAAGTGATTTTGCCCCTGACTAATTGATATTCGAGAGATTTGCCTAACCTCGATGTGATTTCCCCCGTTTGGCTGAACTTTAGAGAGATTTCCCGACGTGGTTGCTCCAGATTAGCTGAATCTTGGAATGAATTGCCCATTTGGCGTGATCATTTGATGACTTACCCTTGCTCAACGAAGTCTTCTGGCATTTGCATCTTATCTTGATCAATCTCTCCGTTGTAGAAACTCTCCTGTTATCAATCAAGTACTTACTCACGAGTGAAACAATTCGTCTTGAAAAGAAAATTTTAATGCAATGCATATGACAGTTTTGAAATTCAAGTCTGTTCACTGGAAAAATGTTATGACATATAGTGAACGAATCACTTATCAGAATGTCACATCGATACCAACATGAATGGTAAGAAAAACCCTTTAGGAGTCAGCTTTGACGTGATCTTTATCGAAGTATGCTTTCGAAACAACCTTTTAAAGGTTGTAATGCGGCCCAGTTCGCGGTTTAAGAAAGAAATGATATAAGGCTCGAAGTTTTGTTTTAACCCACCTATTCTCCTTGATGTTCTCCAATCCTACGTTCACCTAACTCGACACAAGCGCTCACCTTTCAAAAAGGTTAATGAATGGTATGAGGATAGAAGGAACCCACACGGTTTTTGTAGTGACAGTCACCCCTTTTGTCTTTGTTGTCTGTGGTCACATGACTCGTTCTTTATTGAGGATTTTCTTTTGTAATCCTTTTCGCTTTTTGTTCTTTTGTTTTTTATTCCCCGATTTTTGCTTGGACTGATTCTTTTTTAATCTTTCGATTTTGATGTCCAGCGGGATGCCCTAACTTTTGCCTAAGTCACTTGTTTTCAAGTCTTGACTTAGCGGGCTTTCTTTTTTTCTTTTTCTCATTTGATTCTTTTTTTTTGAACGAATCGTGTGACACTGGCTGTCTTAACTTGTTTGAAAGGGTTGTGACTGCCTCACTCTTCGGTTGGTGAGGGATAACCATAGATGTAATTGATCCTCAAACGGGACACACCTTTTGAAATTTGAGCGCACAGCCAAATTAACTGACACCTACCCTGCCCCGGGTTAAGATTGAGGGTTTTTCGTTTTCAAAAAGAAACTCCTACTACTAGGCTCGGCGGGGTTTACAAGGGATTATCTTCCTTATGTCTATGGTGTTTGGGGAGTTGAAACAATGCCTGTACATCATCAACAGGGTTTTATTTCAAAAGCATACAATCGAAAGCTTTGCGTCTTTGAATTTCATCATCCTCCCTCGGATCCTGCTTAAAGAAGCATATGATATCGATAAAAAGAGTATGAGTGAACACGAATGGAATTAATTAAAATATGCATATTCATTTCATTATCATTATCACTTTAAAAACAGATGAGTTTTACAAATGAGTTTGCACTTTTAACAGAAAAGAAACTACAAATGCAAAGAAATGACATGATATAATGATTGCCTGCTTCGGGGAACATGGTTTTCCAAGCTTGATTTGCTACTGAGCTAGCCATCTTCAGAATTGCTCATCGAAGTCAACCTGATAATCATCTGCATAACTGCTCTCGGTGCTTTCTTCCATGACATGGACTGACGAACCCACCTGACTGGACGAATGAGAATTGTTGATCTGAATACCATGAGGCGTGAATGAGGACATATTGGAGTTAAGAAGTATCTGAATCTTGCTCTTGAGCACCTTACAATCTTCAGTTGAATGCCCTTGTGCCCTAGCATGGTAGTCACAACGGGCGTTGGCATCAAAACCTGGTGGGTATGGAAAAGGTACCGGGTTCAATTCCTTTGGCACTATCAATCCACCTTCTATTAAATTTGGTAGTATCTGACTGTATGACATTGGCAACTGATTGAAATGCCTCTCTGGCTTCGTCAGGCGTGCTGACGCAGCTGACGGTGGTATGACCGTTGATTCTGAGAAGGTCCCTGATTTAGAGAATGTTGTCCTTGATATGTAAACCCAGAAGATTGTTGACTCTGAACAGTTGATACACCTGAACGTTGAGAATAAGATAGCGGAGATTCTTGGGTAGAACTATTTTCTTCCTCCCATTCTTCTTGAGAACTGACAACTTATTCATTTTCACTAGCTTGGGAGCTCAAGACGTCTTGGATCTTTCCACATTTGAGCAGGCTCTTAATGCGTTCTCCCACAATTATCAGGTCAGAGAAGTTGGATGCCCCATCGCCAATCATCTTATCGTAATACGGGCTTTGCAAAGTGTCCATGAATAGGTCAACCAATTCTCTTTCTAGAAGCGGTGGTTGAACACGAGCAGCTAACTCTTTCCATCTCTGAGCATACCCTCGGAATGATTCATTATCCGCCTGAGATAAACCTTGCAACTGCATACGGCTGGGAGCCATGTCAAGATTGTAATTGTACTACTTCACAAAGGCATTGGCTAGATCCGACCAAGATTTGATGCTACCACTTTCTAATTACATATACCAATACAATGATGCCCCACTCAGACTGTCCTGGAAACAGTGGATCATAAGTTTGTCGTTGTGGACATATGAGGTCATTCTTCGGCAAAACATCACCAAATATTGCTTTGGACAGCTATCCCCTTTGTATTGCTCAAACTTTGGTGTCTTAAACTTGGGAGGCATTACGAGGCCAGGCACCAAACACATGCTCGAAGCATTCAGATCAAGAGTATTACGCCTCTCCAAGGCTGTAATCTTTTCTTCTAACACATGATATCTTTCATCAAACTCAACAAATCGTGGATCCTTAGGCTTCATCTTTGGAACTACCCCTTGGACATCTGGTACAGAAAAGGCAAAGCTCTGATAGTCTGCAGCATCAAGAGAAGATGAATGTTCACCTCGGACAATAAGACGCACTTGTATAATAGGATCCTCAATAGGGATTCGCACCGGCTGAGCTTGGGCAACATTGTTCACCGGAGGTGGAACGACATTCTCAGTTCTCTGAATATTGGCCTCTCCCCTAGTCATGGCGGCCATAACCTCCACAAGTTGGTCCAACTGATTCTTCACCAATTCAACATTGGCCCTAGTCACAAACTGATTCTGCTCTCCTGAGTTCATGATTCTGCCAAGATACTGATTCAAGTCTAATACGAAAGTCGGGAAATCAACTGCGGTTCAGACAAAGGATGGATGAGCTCATTGTTCTGGCCTGGAGAAGGATATGCAAAAATAATGCAAGATGCAATGCAAATGCAAAGAATGCAATAAGACATGGGATCAAAGCTTCCACATTTTCTGAATAATCATTGTGTTGTGCTGATGACTGAATAAGTTCACAGGTCTGCTCTGAAGAGAATACCGGAATACCAGAATACCAGATAATCAGAATACCATAATTAGAATACCAGAATAATCAGAATGCTGGAATAATCAGAATGCCGGAATAGTCAGGCTGATAACTCCACACTGATAAGAAGACCAGAATAACGGGTAGAATGAAGGTCAAGGCTACCTGCAAACCTGTAAACATCTGCCCATTCTCACATGTGGGTACTAAAACCAAGGATCCTCAGCGTCACGGACTCTTAGGTCGAGAAATGATGATACGTTCACCATTTCTGGTTTGGCATCATCGTCAATCGATGAGGCCTCAACTCATTCCCTTAAAAAAGGTCATCCTATGGCAAGTTCTCAGCTTTGGGTCCTCGGATCAAGAAGCGTAATGGGTTTGCCATTTCTGGTCTGCCATTATCACCTATTGGGAGGAGTGCCTCAACTGAGTCCTCAGGAATGGTCACCAGAGTCGTCAGCTCATCAAGGGAATATCCAATGACATGCATCAACATGCAATATCGAATATCTCCTAGAGGAACCTCGTCTGGCTGTGGGTCTCGTGAACACTACACGTGGTCAACACCATGCAAGCGACACGACTATCCACTCTAAAACCTGTGTGTATACTCAAGCCTGGGTAGTGGGCTTATCTCTCAGAACACCCATCCCATCAAAGAAAACAACAGTCCAACATAGTCCAGAATATATGGCAACAGTAAATGTAAAGCAAGTAAATGCGGTAAAAGCGATAAACATGCAACAAAAGCCATAAATAAAGCAAGTAAAGCATACAGATAAACACCCTATAATCAAAAACAAACAGGCACTAGGATTGACTCGCTTAGGGAACCATAGTCTCCAGCAGAGTCGCCAGCTATCGTATCTGCAAAAATCAACCGGCAGAAAAGAACAGAAGAGTCGCCACCGAACGTTATTTATCCTGGGCAGGGAAAGGAAACGATCGAAGAAAACCTCAACAAAGGGAAAAGAATGGTCATCACAATCATAGTCTGGGTTCGGGAGTCGGTTACGCGAGAGGAAGGTATTAGCACCCCCTCGCGTCCATCGTACTCGATGGGATCGACACTTGTTGTTATCGATCAAAGGGTGTGGGTATCTGAAGCTCAACTACTATCTGGAAATGAAAACAAAAGGTGAAGTGGAGAAATGGGGGGGAAAAGAAAAGGTGACTCGATAGGATATCGCCGTCCTAGGCCTACGTATTCCCTCGGGAGCGGGAAAGTCAGAGTCAACGTAGTTCGAAGGACTACGGGATTGTGGGGGAAGTTTGCTCGCCAAGACATCACCGTCTCGTGCCTACGTATCCTTGATCTAACACAAAGGAGGAAGTCAGAGCAGTCGTAGTTCGACCTAATAGGGTCTTGTTGTTTTGTGTTTTAATAGAGGACGCCAGCGTTCACGTTCCAGCAGTTTAGGTGTTGCCGCTCGTTGTATAGAGTCTTACGCGTTTACCTGTTTGCGGTATAATAGAAATGACGCATCCTTTACTAATGGAGTGGAGAGATGAGAAGAGAATCTCGAAGGAAGACGATTATTTGCTCTTTGTTTTTTAGAAGAAAGTGTTTTGAAGTTAGTTTGAAACTCGCATTAGACTAAAGTCTATGACATAGGAATGAATGCGTCGCATGGTCGCCCCCAACAGGGCGTATGCTAAACACTCTAGAAAGGTGAAGGGATACCCTCTACCATCCATTTCCCATGTACTTAAGGGTCATGGCGTACAATACTCGTTGTGTTTATTACATGTTTTTTATTTTGTTTTGAGATGAGAAGAGAAAGACTCAAAGTTGAAAGAAAAACACTAAAGGAGACTAGGTCCTAATGTTATCATGCAATGGTGGCCCTAAGGTTAAGGTTAAGAAGGGACTAACCTACTTGTTATCATGCCAAGGATTTCTCACTTAATGTCTATCCTACTTTGGTCTTAATCAAAAATTAAAATCAAACTAGGAGCCCTAAGGGATCATGTTATTGCACAAGTAAACAATAGGTAGAATCAATCCAACATTCAAAGTAGAAAGAGAAATGAGATGAAAAGGAAGTTGCATAAGAATTTAAACATCCAATTAAAGAAGCTTACCTCACACACAAGCTCAACCAAAATATGGTTGAAAGGTTTATGCAAACAAGCTCAACTAGTAACTAGTTGAAAGTTTATGCAAACTATGTCCTAAAACTAGTGCAAATGCCCTACAATGGTTCTAGATGCAATGGAAAACCACACACAAAGGGAAATAGGTCTTAAGAGGGTAAGATCCTATATAGGTTAGTAGCTAAACCAAGTTCAATACTATCTAAGTTAGTATCCTAAGGAAGATCAAACAATTCCAAGTTGTGTCTAAAATTAGCACACAAACACATATCATTCACAAAATATGTACAATTGGTGTCTAAAGGTCACATGAATGGAATTAAGGCACACATATGAGATGAGGTCAGTAGTGTATACCATAATAAATGAAGTTTAAGATGTGAAGGAATGATCAAGACATTCATACCAAATCACATTCAAAAGTTTACACAACTTAGCACAAGTATGGTTCACTTAGCATGAATCAAACATTCAAGATTATATGATGCATAAAGGCATGAGATGGACATGTAAATGACATGGATCAGAATTTAAAACATGTGCTCAATTTATAAGAATTACCTCAATTTGTCATGGAAGTAGCATGTTGAAGCATCTCTAAGAGTTACACAAATCCATACACAAATAGTTCATTTAAGATGTAACAAGCATGTTTGATCACCCAAGGCATAAACAATCATGGAAGTAGGCATGTGAAATGATACAAGTCAGAAGTTAATGCACATTTAGATGTTCAAAAGTGATCTCAAGTCATCATGAAAAGTTCCATGTGGATGCACTCATAGAAGTCACAACAAGTAATGCACCAAACAAGCACCAAACATCTTCTAAGAACTTGTAACTTGCACGTAAAGTAAAAGTGAAACACATAAGACATGTACACATGTATGAGCATCAAGGTAAGTAGGCAAAGACCTCTAATATAGCATGTTTAAGTGTTAAGAGATGGGTTATAAGGCATACACACAAGGCATGAAAGAATGACCAAAGTTGTGCACATTTGAAGTCATATTCAAACAAATTTCAAACCATTTTCAAACATTCAATGATGACCTATAAAATGAAATTACAAGGCTCTACCTCATGTGTTAATAACTCAAATCAATGAGCTAAATGTCCCTAATGTATTGCATACATACATTCTCACAATCCAATCAATTTAGAACATGTTAGACAAGCATCGGGCAAACAACAAAGACTTAAGATTAAGCATGTGAATCATAGTCCAAGCAGATGTGTCAAAGAATCATAACAAGGCACATAAGGTCCTATGAATTAGGTCTAAACACACCAAAGATTTCAATTTAAGGCAAGTCTTACAAAGGTCTCAAAACTAGCCTTACTTCTAAACATCAACAAGCATGCAAGCCACCAATCCATATTCAATGAAAAATATTTAAATGCTTCAAGAAATTATAAAAAATTGACCAAGTGAGGCCAAGGACAGTAGGTGAACACATGAGAATGATAGAATCAAAATTATGCACAAAAGAGGCTCAAACCATTGCAAAGATTAAGCATATCTCTATTAATGTTCACCTAAGAGTAAGTCACAAATATGAAGTTCAAAATCAAGGAAATATACATGAACCATACACCAAATAGCCATCAATGGGTCAAGTAATAAAATACTAAAAAGCATACCAAAAATCAGGGTCAAAAGATTAAGGGAAGGTCCCTTTATCATGCTTGAATTGCAAGGTATCTCAATGGAAACATGTTTCATACAAAAATTCATGAAAAATACTAAACAATCCTAAAATGTCAAATAAAATTCATAAAAAATTATTTAACATGCTCAAGGATCTCCATGAATTAATTTGGGAATTTTAGAGAAATCTAGCTATTTTTTAAATTCAGTTTTGAAACGTGTAAAAAAAAGAATTAAAAAACACACAAATTAGCAAAGAGGTGTATGCATAGCAGAAACACAGTTCAAGAGAGATTGGGCCTTGAAATGGGAGGCGCGTTTTGAAAAATGCTAGGCCCAAGATGAAACCATCAACTCACCATTTTTTTCATTATTCAGTAAAACCAAAAACCAAGGAAATGGAAATAATCACGTGTGGAAATGAGCTGGTCCTTCATTAATGCTTTGGAGTACGCTTATTGGCTGATTTAAATGAAATTACACATGGGCCAAAGATTAAACACGCTGGTCAGTAAGACTTGACTTGGACCAATCACTGCTTCACACGCCCCTTTGACCAGAATTAGGGCTTGGACTCAGGTGGCCGGAGAAGACCTCCGATCGTCTTCTTTGGTGGGTTGGCCACCGCGAGTTGATGAAAACTCCCAGAAACACAAGAAACGACCGTCTCCTCACTCATTTTTTCATGCTGAGCACGAATCCAAGCTAAAAAAATGCCACATAATTGATCTATGATGCAATACGAATCAAAATAAGTTAACCCTAAAAAACTAGAAACTCACGTTCTGATCTAATCTCTATCCACAAACACTGCCTCAATGGAGAGGACTTCAGATGCAGCTTCCTACATGATTCTAACTACCAGAAATGCTATGATACAGTGAAGAGAAATTCAAGAAGCGAAACCTGTTTGAATATCCCTTTCCAATGCAATGAAACCCAAAGACTTCTTGCAAGTCTTCTGATCTACTCTTATGAGCAAAATAAATGCCCAAAGATTCTTGGATTCGTGCTTGAGAGTTTCAGTTTGATGATGAAGAGGATGAAACTGTGTAACCTGTAACGCCCCAAATTTAATAGAATATTTATTTAATTTATTTAAATATAATATTTGTGAATTTCAGTGAATTTTGGTGGTTGTGTTGATATTGGCGATTTTGTGGAGTTTTGTGTTATTTAATTAAATAATAGTATATAATATGAATATATTAGTATTATTATTAATTTAAATAATATTAGAGGAATTAAGGGTAAGTTGGACTTTTGAGGAGGATTAGTGAGGGTAAATTGGGGAAAGGCATTTTAGAAGCCCAAGAGTTAGGTTTAACCAAAAAGGAGAGGAATAGGTTTCATTTGGTTAGATCGTGAAATAAGGAGAAAGAACTGAGCTCTGAGGAAAAAGGGAGAAGGCGAGGATTCGTTAAGGTTTCCAAAGGCTCAATCGAGGAACGCTCCGATTCGATAATCTAAGGTATGGGGAGTATTGCCTTTCATTGTTTTCAATATAGGACTGATGTGTTGAATTTGGATCTTGAGGTTTTTGGGGTTTTTGAAGGGTTTATGAGTTATTGACGATTTGAGGGTATTTTAGTGAGTCGATTATTAAGGGTTGAATTAATCTGATAAAATAGACCTTGAGGGTGATTTCCCGGTCGATGATGTTTCGACCTTGTGATGAAATGGATTTATGTGGTTTATGGGAATCCTGAGAATTTGTGAAGGTTTAGGTATTTGAGTTAGAATTGTGGAATTACTCGACCTAATAGACGTAGGTTTGGCGTCTCTGACAGCCATGATGTTTTAGAACTGTTATAGGACTGTTTTGGGATAAAAGGAGGTTGAATTCGTGATGATTTTGGTGTCTGTTATGCTACTGGTGTGTAGCAGCGAGTTGCTGGACTCGCATGTTCGCAAAGCGAATGAATGCTTCGCACGGCGAACCTTCGCGCCAGACTCGCAAAGCGAGTAGCGCAGCAAATGCGCGATGATTGTATGATGGAACAACTGAATTCTGGGAAGTGATGTCGTGGGCTCGCAAAGCGAATGCCCCAGCGAAGGGCTTCGCAAAGCGAATGAGGTAGTGAGCGAGATAGATAGTGGGACTTCCTGGTTCTGTGTGGGATTTGGGGGATTCGCTGGAGCTCGTAAAGCGAACCTCCCAGCGAATGAGTTTGCATAGCGAACTCTGCAGCGAACTACTGCTGCTGTGAAATTTTGACTATGAATTCTGTGATGCTCTGATGTTTGATGTTGTGATTCTTCTGATGATTTACTGTGATGTTACTGATGATTATGAGATGATGATTTGTGATGTTTTGATGAATATATGATGACGTGGTTAACATGATGTTTTGATGAATGATGATGCACATAATGATATTGTGATGATGATGATTATTGATGTTGTGTATCATGCATTCATAGCATATTTGATGATGATGTTTGGACTTCGGTCCAGTGATGATGATGTTAAACTTCGGTCTATTTGTGGCTTTCATCCCATTGTGTGGATGTGAAGTGGATTATGACGTGCTCCGGTTCTTGTGTAGAATCGATCCTATTGATGGGGATCTTAGGAGGGTGATGGCCTAAGTGTCCATCGATTATGATGATTGGTACCGCATGCATGAGTCGTGTCTGCATTTGCATTTATGTGGCATATTGATGTGATTTGGGATGTTGTGTTTTGATGTTGCCTATGATGACTCTGATGATGTTGTTTATGATGATGTTGCCATTTTATGCATATCTTGTTTTATATTGATTATTATGAATTGCATTACTCACCCTGCCTGTTTGAATGTTGCCTCCACGTGGGTAACGTCCAGGTGATCAGGTTTAGCATTGGGATGCTTTTTGAGGACTTTTGGAGTTGATTTTACTTTTGGTCGATGTAGAGGGTCTTGCTCTGATAGTGTAACATCGGGTTGGGTCGTCGAGTCGAACCATGTTGATCGAATTATTATTTTGTTGTTACTTTAATGTTATGGTTTATTTTATTTTAAAAACCCCTTGGTGGTAATTTTGTGGTTATGGTGGTTCTGCTGCTCTTTGATGGCATTTTGAGTTATTTTGAGGAAAACTCGTTGTTTACGGAGCAAGTTTTGTTATTTTGAATTTATTGAGAAATGTGCGCCCTTTGAGGTGAATTGTGATTTTTACTCTGAAATTAAAATAAATTGTGTATTTATCCTTGTATATTTGTGGGGTAGAAAAGGGTGTTACATAACCCCTATGGAAGCTTCCAGATCCAAACCAGTGCGTATAGAAGTTAGATTGAAGCTTGTTGATGATAATTATGGAGAGAGAAAAGAGAAAACTTCAAGGAGAAATGACAATTGAAGCTCTGAACTTGAGAGCTTCAATGGTGGATTTTGAGTGATTCTTGATCTGTTTTGGTGAAAAAATGAGTTCTGACCGTTTCTGTTAGGGGCTTATGAGCTTTTATATGTATGGTTTATGTATGGTTAGTGAATGAGTTATGGTTAATGTGTAGTTAGGCAAGTTGGTTAGGAAAGTGAAAAATAAGAGTGTTTTTGCTTGGCACGGGTTAACTGGTTTTTATGGTGTGTGGTGCATCATTGTTATGGTGGGATGATGCATGATGATAGTGGTAAGGATACGAGCTATAGCAGGTGTAGTCAGAACTTGCAATTTGTCCATTAAGTTTTTTTTCTTTGTCTTTGCTATATGAAGTAAAGGTGAGGTATGAATGTGTTTTGTAAGGATTGTGCATGGTTTAATGAGGAAAAGATGGTGACCCGAGGTTATGCGCATGAGTACCTGGTTATGGTATGAAATACTCTTAGTTTGTGATGAGTTTGCTATGTGAGCAGAAGGTTTTGGCAGGTTGGCCATGTATGAGCAAGCATGAGACATTCTCATGGTACCAATTTTGAACCACCATAGCTCACTCTTTACTCCTCTACTTTCTTCATTTTTGGATGCTTTGGAAAGAGGAAACTTTATAGAACATTTTTTATGTTGGCATTAGAATGAATCAAGGAAGTATGCATGGTGTAAAATGAGATGTAACATGGACAACCAAGGACTGCCATGCCATATCCTCTTGCATGAAATTTTACAAACTTGCCAAGGGTGATTTTTTCTTGATTTTGGAAGGGTATATCTTCATGAATCATGATTCAAATGGCATAGTTCTTATGCTCATTTTGAAGGGCATGCTTCAAACTACAACTTTCATGTTGAAAGCAAGTGGAAAAGATGTCTTAAACATGGTGAAAATGTGCCATGAATCATGTTATCCACGAGCTGCCAAGAGACACAAAAATTTTCTAAGTTATTGGCAATGTTGTGCAACTTGAACAACCCGTCTTTAAATGACCATAACTCCTTCAATAATGATCTAATGGAGATGAACCATACATGGTTGGAAAGCTTGGAGAACACTCTACAAATTTCATTTGAGAGAATTTTTCAAAAGATGCTTGGGTCATGGAGAAAATCTGGCTTGAAGATGGCTGAAGAGAAGTGAAAACTTTCCCAAAATGGAAAGTCTTTTCAAACCCTAAATTTCCAAATTGGGTAACTTTCATAATTCTTGATTTTCTTTGATTCCTTTGACATTTCTTGACCAAATTTCACCCATTGACCATATTTTTCATGAAGATCATGATATTGACCTTGAAAACTCAGGAGTTGACTTTTTCTTGTCCTGGTTGACTTTTCCCCAATTTCCTTGATTTTCAATCAATCTTCCAATTGAAGACCCTATAACTGCAATTGATGGCTCATATTTCACTCATTGACACTTGGGAACATGTGGAATACCATAGAATCAAGTCTTACCCAAAAAATCAGAAATAAACTGACTTTAAGCAAAACCCTAATTTGGCCCCCAAAAGTCAGGAGAAATTGACTGATCCTCAAAGCCCAAATTCCTCTGACCATGATGTAGATTGCCTCAAACCAAGATGATTCACATGATGAGATGGTGTTAAAGGCCCAAGATTCTTTTTTATGAGGGTGTCCTAAGCTCAGATGGTCAAAAACCTAGTTGATGATCAATAATCAAGAGAGTGTGATCCTCTTTTATTCTCTTGCCAATTTCAAACTCTTGGTGACATGGTGGACTATATGAGTTGCCTTTGAGGTATGATGAGCCTTTGTGGCTTGATTATTTGACATACCTCATTCTCCTTTCCTTATATAATCAATGATGGGGACACCCTTGATACCATGCCTTGAGAAGGCCAATGATGCATATGTAATGTTCATGACCTAAATGCAAATGAAGTGTGAAGCATAAGCCACTTATTGGGTATAAATAGGAGGGGAAATTTTGAGGTGTTACACCTACTATGCTACTATAATGCTATTATGAATGCTTGTCGTATATGTTTGGTGTTTGGTGACCAGGTTTGGTGTAGTACATTGAGTAAGGTGAATATCATTGTACGTGTTGTTGTTGTTGTTGCATGTGAATTATGAATCATGTATCATGGTGTTTGGACGGTGGTCCGTTATTGGTGGGCCTCAATCCTATGGTGGATATTGGGTGCAAGTAGCCGGTTCTAGGTGGGAATCGGTGAAGCGTTACCTATGGTGATTGTAACGATTTTTGGTGGGCTTTGATCCCATGGTAGGGATCGAGAGCTAGTGAACCTGAGAGTTCACGTTTGGTACCACATGCATTGAGTCATGGAGTTGAGTCTCATTGCATTGCATACTTATAGTATTATGATAATTGAATTATGTAAATTATGAGTTGTGGAATGGGTGATTATGTATGTGATGGTGGTGTGCTTACATATTATTATTGCAATTCCATTATATGATTGTGAATTCTCACCCCTTCTGTTTGAATGTTGCCTTTACATAGGCATCGTGCAGATAATCCGCAGTAGAGGCGTGGATGTGAGTGGAATGGATTACCTTCCTTATTGATTTTGTTGAGTCGGCGTCTACTCTGATATGTAACACTGGGGGATGGAATGCTTGTTTCTTTATTTCATATTTGGGAGTTTATTTTGTGAATCTTCGATATTTGAAATTTTTTTATATTCACATTATGTTATGATTATGTTTTGGAAAAGTTAAAATAATCAGTTGTTTGATGTTTCTGCTGCTAAAATAATATTGAATTTCATACTTGTTTTATAATTCTCATTATTTTTAAATTCAATATGTGTTACATATCCAATTGGATGAGCTAGTTAAGGTTGAAAGTAGCATCCTAATTGTTGATTGTTTTAAATTACTCTGATTTTTAATCCTAAATTACACGGGAAAAATTAGGGTGTTACGGACAAAATCTTGATGTTGATTCTAAAAAGAAGATTAATGTTACTGCTCCTGTCGAGATTGCGCAACAATCTTCTTTTGTTTTTGTCTGAACATGATATGAATGACCTTTCGTTATATTCATCTGATGAAGTTTGTCCTTTCTGCTTTGAAGGCAGATTTAGGTTTGTAAAGTCCCTTGAACGATCATTATTGTAGTTCATTTGTAGTTCATCAAGGTTTGAGAGCTGACAGCAACCGCCATAAATAGCGTGTCCCTGAAGTGCAATTCTGGAAGTTATGGCACTTTGGTGAGTTTCATACTGGATGAGAGCTTGGAAGCCATCTGACTTCCAAAATGTTACAACTATTAGTTTACAGATATATGGGGGTTTTTTGTTATCGTCTCCACAAGGATTGTTCTGATATGGGATGTTTGTCGTTCAATAGTTTACCGTTTTAAGAAAAAAGTGTTTTCAAAGTTTGTTTCATAAATTGTCACAATTTTAGTAGCAAAGTTTATAAATTCTAAAGTGTTTGATTAACAAAGTATATCAAAAGTAGTTTTCATCTACCCTAACTTATACGTATTCTTTCAATCTTGCATGTGAAGTTAGATCCGATTAATATCATCGCGTATTCTCATAATACAATCTATCTCTAGAGCATCATCGTGAGAAATATTGTATTCAACACTACACGATCTCTCCATATAATAACTAATATAGTAAGCTTTAAGTTCAATACAAAACAAATATTAACCATAGACCGATCTCTCCAATCTATAAATCGATAGATGAATATTTTAGGTCAAGTTTCATAAAATCTATGTCTAGAGTTTTACAAAACAAGAATGGATTGTTAAGAACAAAAATATTCATCATATATTAATCATCACTTGTTCACATACAAGGCCAATCAAAATAAATACATAAAGTTAAGGTAGACTACCTCTACCTTTGATACAAAGGAAATTAGCTACCTATTCCGGACTGGACCAATGACTAGGTATGGCCCAATCCACTTCTGGTCCCAGAACGGCCCAATTGCCTAAGTCCAGCTGAGGTGGGGCAGCATTTACCTTCCTGCCCCTCTACTGGGCACATATGGACAGATGAATCTCAAGGTCATTTGCTCCTCCCCGAAATTCCTGCCTGTTACGCACGGCTCCATCATCCAAGAACGGTCATGACGCTTATGCCCAGAACTACGCCTTTTCCCGTGGTAACAGCTAGTTTTGGGCATCTCTGCCCGTCATAACGGCTAGTTGGCAGTTACCTATTCTTCAGGAAACGACTATTCCGCCCCGAAAATAGGGACCGTTGGCCACGCACTGGGGGCATTATAAAAACCCTTTCATTTGAGAGGGTCAGGTATCCAAAATCATACTAAGAAACTAATACTTTTGTACTTGCATTTCTCTCTCCCGATTCTTACTTTAGCATCAGAGTGCCTTGCAGGTACACCCCTCCTCATCTCACACATCAACATCACAAACATTCTTCTTAGCCCACTTCAGGATCTGATCAGCCTTTACGATCAGTGGCGCCGTCTGTGGGAACCTTGTTATCCCCGTCTTAACATCCACCTCAGATTCAAAGACCAAAACAAACTCTTTGTCCAAGATTACGATCATGGCTTGCCAAGATCACGTCCAAGATGCAGACAATCCTTCTTTTCTCCCCGTCAACAAAACTGATGCTGATGGATCTACATTCTTCCTCGGAGAAGACGCCCGTCGTCTGAGAGACGGAGCTACTGTATCTCCCTCACCCACTCATAGTGACCGTGTTGACGACCAACATTTGCTGGCCCTCCAGCCCGTTCCAGCTCCACCCAACGCCGATCCGGCCGTGGTGGCCCTCCTTGAAGCAATCAACAAGACCAACATCTTGATCCTCCAACAAAACGAGAGGATTAGGGGTTGGAAGAGTCTGCCCGTCCAAGATCCCCTCAGCCGAGGAAGGATCGACGACGATCCAAGAGTCCACAACCCCGGCAGGAAACTGATCGTCGAGTGCGCCAAGACCAGAGTCCTATGTCGTTCGGAAGCGTGATCATGTTTCCCCGCAAAACCAACATTCCCTGAGCAACAAGAGAACCTGGAGAGATCAACATTCACCCCCGATCAGATCAAAGGGCCGGGCACAAACGCCGTCACCCCGTAGAAGTCGCCTTCACGTCCCCGAGCGAATCATCCGCTCCCCCTCTTGGACCAGTTCCAGTAGCGACGATGAGCCCCACGGCCCATTGTCTCAGGAGATACTGGCTACACGCCTCCCCAAAGGCTTGGAGAAACCCCCATCTTTGGGCACTTACGACAGAACAACTAACCCAGATGAGCACATCAAAAACATCGATGCGCTGCTAGACTACCGTGGCGTCCGGGGCGCCATCAAATGCCATCTATTCCCGACCACGCTCCAGAAAGGGGCAATGGCCTGGTACAAACAATTGCCCGAGGAGTCCATCACATCATGGAAGCAGCTGGGAATGATGTTTTCCAGACACTTTACGGCATCACACCGTCATCCGAAGACCGAAGCCTCCCTTGAGGCCATAATTCAAGGGAAGGATGAGCCTTTCCGGGCATATATTGAGAGGTTTAATAAAGAAGCTGTGCAATTCCCCACCACCGATGACATGAAGAAATTCCTGCTCGAACGAGGACTTCGCCCTCATTCAGAATTTTCTAAAGTTGTTGGCCTTGCACCGCTAAGGAGCCTGGACGCCTTCCTCCTCAAGGCGTAGGCATATATTTAGTACGAGGAAAAGGAAGCGGCCAGCTCCGCCCGGGCCTCATGCCATCAAGAAAGTGCCCGGGCCTCCAAAGGGGATGAACCCTTGACATCCCGTCGAGGGGAGAGAAGGCGCGAAGATCGTCCCCGGGAATCCCGGGACAACAAGGGGCCCTCAGGCCGGTTCCAGGATTACACTTCCCTGACTATCTCCAGGGAAAAAATTCTCTCCGAATGTGCTAACTCGGAGTTTAAACAAGCGGGAGTTCGATTCCCCAAGCAGGTACCGGCCAAGCCCAACGCCGATAAATTAAAATACTGCCGTTTCCACAAGAGTCACGGCCACACCACTGAAGATTGTATCCACTTGAAGGATGCCATAGAAATACTTATCAGGGACGGCCACCTGAAGCAGTTTACGAAGAAGAAGGATGCTCATGGGCAAGATGCCCAGGAGTCAAAGAAAGTAGAGGAAGAGGTACCTTCCTCGGAAGAAACCAACCTCTAAGTCGCCATGAGTATATCACGACCGGAGGATTTCTACGTTCAAGATAAGCTCAGCGCTCCCGCGTATTTCTCTGTCCATAGCCCATGGGAAACTTTCCCCTCCGCAATGGTCATCTCCGGAGGGGGCTTCAACAAAGTCATTGTGGGCTCCATGAAGAGAAAGTCCAAGCACCTGATCCGCACGAGCTTCAGCAGGGTGACAACGCTCGACAAGGCCCAGAAGGGATCAGTCCCCATCTCTTTCTACCGGGAAGAACTCCTCAGAGGGGCCCCGAACTCAAGTATACCACTGCTTGTTAGAGCCCAAATGGAAAATTTTAATGTTCGCAGGATCTTAGTCGACCAAGGTAGCTCGGTCAACATTATGTACTCGCAGCTGTTCTCAACTCTCCAGCTGGACGAATCGCACCTCACTCCCTACGTGGGTTTTGACCTACAGGGTTTCAATAGGTCGGTCACGAAACCCTGGGGGTACGTCGAGTTGATCGTGACCGCTGGATCTGCAGAGACAGCCAAATCTATTAAGGTTTAGTTCCCTGTGATTGACTGCCCGTCTCTCTATCAATGCATATTCGGGCAGCCAACTTTGGCCGAGCTGGTGGCCGTGCCATCAACCGCCCATCTCAAAATGAAGTACTACACTTCGAAAGGTATGTCGCTATATTGCACGGGGACATTGAAGTTGTGCGGCGATGCTTCGAAGCGGCCACCAAGGGACTCAACATCATCGCTGTCAAGCCAAAGACATCCAGCAAGCCATCCTTGCCCAACAGCTCAGAGGAAGCCAAGCCACTGCCACGCGTAGACTCCGTCGACCTCGATAGCTGCTTCTCCGAAGATGACCAGAAGGAGGACCAGGTTTTCCTGAGCAACTCATCTGCCTCGACCAGCAACAGCTCCCATCCGACGCGCCCAATCCCGGATGGTGACTTCGAGCTCGTCTTGCTCGGCGACGATCCTCAGCGAGGAGTAAAGATAGGGACCAGCCTCCCCGACATCGCGAGGAAACAACTCAAAGCGTGCCTCCGAGAAAATGCAGACTTGTTCGCCTGGAGTGCCGCAGAAATGCCCGACTTGGATCCTGCTGTCGCCTGCCATCAACTCACGATTGACCCCGCCGTCAAAGCAGTAGCAAAACATAGGAGATAGCAGTCTCTAGAGAAAACAGAGGCTGCAGAACAAGCTGTAAAAGACCTCCTCGAGGCAAAATTTATCTCGGAAGCTAAGTACACCACTTGGCCGTCCAACGTTGTACTCGTGAAAAAATCTAATGGAAAGTAGCGCATGTGTGTTGATTATACTGACCTTAATAAGGCATGCCCAAAAGATGCCCTCTCCCCAATATTGATAAACTTGTTGATAACTCTGTCGGTTTTAAACTATTATCATTCATGGATGCCTATTTGGGCTACAATCAAATACCAATGGCGATAAGTGATAAAAAAATACACGACCTTCATGACCGAATCGGGCAATTATTACTACAACGTAATGCCCTTAGGCCTGAAGAACGCCGGTGCGACCTACCAGAGGATGATGAACAAGGTCTTCCAGGGAGAGATAGGCGACATGCTCGAAGTCTATATGGACGCTATGATCGTAAAATCCCACGAGGAAATCGATCACACGACTCATTTAAGGAAAGTCTTTGAACAGGCCAGGAAATACCGAATGTGTTTCAACCCAGAAAAATGCACGTTCGGGGTACAGGCAGGCAAGTTCCTAGGCTTCTATATAACAGAGCGAGGAATCGAGGCCAACCCCGACAAGTGCAGGGCATTATCCGAATTTCCAACACCTAACTCAAAGAAATCCATCCAATCCCTCAACGGGATGCTCACTTCTCTGTCTCGTTTCGTGGCCAAGTCTGCCCAGCATGCCCTGCCCTTCTTCAAACTCCTCCACAAGGAAGCAGCGTTTGAATGGACATAGGAATGCGACCGAGCTCTCCTCAATCTGAAACAGGCACTGTCATAACCACCAGTCCTCTCTCGACCAGATAACGGCGAAACTCTGTACCTCTATCTCGCCGTGGCGACCGAGGCCGTTAGCGCCACCCTTATCTGTGAAATTTCCGGCGGCCAAAAGCCTATATACTTCACAAGCAAAGTGTTGCAGGGACCAGAGCTGAGATACCAGCAAATAGAGAAGGTAGCGCTGACCCTCATTAATGCTACGCGAAGACTGAGGCACTACTTCCTGGCCCACACGATCGTGGTCCGGACAGACCAACCCGTGAAGCAGCTGCTGGGGCGACCAGATATGGCCGACAGAATGCTTAAATGGTCATTAGAGCTGTCCGAGTTTAACATTCAATATGAAACCAGAAAGGCCCTCAAGGCCCAGGCATTGGCCGATTTCATCGCAGAGATGACGTTTGCAGACTCCCTCACCTGCGGGGCACGTAAGTAGACCATCTTCGTTGACGGAGCATCCAGCTCGACAGGGAGCGGGGAAGGTATCATCTTGGAGAACGACGAAGGGATCATCGTCGAGGTATCACTCACTTTATCCTTCCCCACATCTAATAACCAAGATGAGTACGAGGCTTTCCTCACCGGCCTGCGCCTGGCCGAAGATCTAGGGGCAGAAGAAGTCATCATCTGCACAGATTCGCAACTCGTGGACCTTCAAGTTCGAGGAGAATACCAAGCCAAACACGATAACCTATCCGGATACTTAGCCCTGGTAAAAGAAAAAATGACGAAGTTTGCTACAGTAGAAGTAAAGCATGTTCCCCACGAACATAACGTCAGAACAGACGTGTTATCTAAACTGGCGAGCACGAAGAAAAAGGGTGGAAACAATTCCGTCATCCAGGAGGTGCTTCCTCGACCTAGTATCGAGAAGACATCTCTGACCCTCAACGTGCAAGTCATCGGCGACAGCCACTGCTGGATGACCCCCGTTTACAATTACCTCGCTAGGGACGAACTTTCGTCCGATCCCAAAGAAGCCAGCACAGTCAGGCGCAGGGCCTGCTCCTACGTCTTGGTCGAAGATAAACTCTACAGGCGAGGATTCTTCATCCCTTTACTCAAATGCGTCGAGGAAGAGATGGTCGCCCACGTCCTGCGCGAGATCCACAAAGGAATCAACGCCCAACATCTCATGGGAAGATCCCTCGCCCGAAAAGCCCTTTGAGCAGGGTACTACTGGCCGACCATGCAATAGGATGCAAAAGAGCACGTGAAAAAGTGCGACAAATGCCAACGGCACGGGGACATGCACCTAGCTCCACCTAAAGAGCTCAAAGGCCATTTGCCTGTGGGGCCTAGACATCCTAGGGCCATTCGTAGTAGGATCAAACCAGAGCAAGTACTTAATAGTAGGCATTGATTTCACAAAGTGGATAGAAGAGGAGGCTCTGGCCAAAATAACAGCCCTTAACATACTTCGTTTCTACAAGCGAAACATCCTTGCACGCTTTGGCATTCCCCAAGTGATAGTCACAGATAATGGGACACAGTTCACAGACAGGAAGTTCCAGGATTTCATCGCTCAACTGGGCACGAAACAACACTTCGCGTCCATCAAACACCCCCAGACTAACTGGCAAGCCGAAGCAGCAAATCTGGTAATCCTACAAGACCTCAAGTGAAGGCTAGACAAAACAAAGAAAGCTTGGGTCCAGGAGCTGCACAGCGTCCTATGGGCATACCGCACAACTCCCCACTCTTCAACCGGGGAAACTCATTTTCGCCTGGCCTACGGGACTGAGGAAGTAATCCCCATCAAGATACACGTACCTTCCAGGCGGACTAAATCACCCCTAGACGAGGAAATAAATGACGAGGCACTGAGGGAGGAGCTTGACCTCATCGAAGAGGTCCGGTCAGGTGCAGCTCTCCGTGAAGCCTCATTAAAGCAAAAAATTACAATCAGGCATATCGCCAAAGTGATACGGCGAGAATTCCAAGTGGGCAGCCTTGTCTTGAGAAGGAAACACAAGGACTCTCAGGAAGGCAAACTCGCCGCTAACTGGGAAGGACCCTATCGCGTCTGAGCAAAGACGGAGAATGGGGCCTACTACCTAGAACACCTCAACGGTTTGCTCGACCCTAGTCTTCAACGCCCTCACTCCCTCGGAATCATCTTCAGTCGGCGCCGCCGCAGACCTCATCTGCTTGACCAGATCCTCAGCAACCTTCTTTTTAGTGACCAGAGTCTCATTCTCCTATCTCAACCTAACAACCTCCTCGTCCGATTTCTTCCTCGCGTCATTGGCAGCCTTGGCCTCCTCTTTGGCCTTCTTCACTGTCTCCTCCAGGGATGCTATAGTTGCCTGGGCCTTCTTAAGTTCAGACTCAGATGAGGAATCTCCCTGCGGAGGTGTCCTGCGCCAGCATTGCCCTCTTGCTTGGGTGATCCATACCTTCGAGCTTGAGAGACTCTGCCCGAGGAACCACCAGGGACGTCCCCTCGAAAAACTTCTTATCATGAAGGCAATGGGGAAGTTCGAACTTTCCCTTCTCCGCTGCCCGACTGAGGTCCACCAGATCATTCTCTCTGGTCCGCTTGAACCTTGAGGCCAAGGGCATCGGAGATCCTGAGTAGGTGAAGGAACGGGCGAGGAGCTCCTCGCAGCAGGTTGAGGAGGAGGCACATGCTGTGTAAACCGAGACTTCGAGGTGGCCACACCAGCTTTGCCCCTCGCCAGGGCATTCTTCACCATCCTCTCGTGAGCAGAAGGTATCTCACCTGCAAAAACGTAACAAACACGTTAGCCATCGAGGAAGTTATAATCCAGACAAGCTAAAAAAAGCTAAGACTACCGAGCAACTTAAGAGCATCTGCATGGGTCATGCACTCCAAAAGCGCCTTCGTATTGATATAGCAATATTCTACTCTTTGCCCGCCATCATCCTCAAAGATCGGGCCCCCCTTTTTCGTCCAGCACTTCGCAGGTCTAAAGTTGTTAACATAGTTGACCAACGCCTCGTAACCGACTATGTCTTGCTCATCCAGCATATCCGGCTAGGCAAGATAATGGCCAGTGCCCCAAGTAAAGTGGCTCCTACTCCAACAGAAAGGGAACTTGAACACCCTCTCCGCCAGCAATTCCCATCCTCGTCGTACATGTCATTGTCGTCCTCGTCCGTCGACACTGACCAGACGTACGTCGTATCTTGCTTCAGCGAAACCCAAACATACCTTTTTCCCGAGACCTGCCTTTGGAGGTGGAAGAGGGTGAAGAACAAAGGCAAAGTAGCTCTTATCTACAGGAACTCGCAGGTCTGCTCGAAAACGCAGATAAATGCCAACGAATTAGGGTGCAACTGCAACAGAGCCAAGTCCAGATAAACGAAAATATACTACTGAAAGTCAGTAAAGGGCAACCACATCCATATTTCCTTGAAAGCGTATTCGTACATCGCGGACCTTTCCTCGTAATCTGTACATATGCGGTCGTCTTGACTGGGGAAGTGCACTTTCCACTCCCCTTCGGGCCCCACGTTCGTGAAGACATCCCCGGTATAAGATGCGAAAGTGGATGCGTGCTCGGCAGGCTCAGCAACCGTCCATTCCTCCGCGGAAGCATGCTCGAGATCCTCCCCGACTTTGCTGGGGCAGTTGAAACCTCAGTATCACTACTCTCCGAGGAGCTCTCCTTGGACAAGTCTATGAGAATCTCTCTCTCGAGCTCATGCGCCATCTCGTTCACCTGAAAAGCAGAGGACAAAAGTGAATTTGACTGCAAAATCAAATCCACCCTTCCACCGCTAGTCAAGTGAAAGGGCGCGCAAAGGGCCGAGGACGGTGTCCCCAACCTAAGCCCTAAATCAAATAACACAAGAGTCTCACGCGAGGAGATGCCCAAAGGAAACCCCTCCTACGCATACGGGGAAATCTCCCCGACCTACTGCCCAGTTTCCGTTTGAAGCTCCGTGGGAAACTCATATGTTCATCAGAGCACCAGAAAACTTCGGAACTCCGCCGGTTGTGCTCACGCTGTCATCGCAACGACACCATAAAATGGCCTAAATCTACAGTCTCTAAGAAGCTCCGGTGACCACAACAGCAGCAGAAGGTGGCCAAGCTACCGTCTACCACCAACAGCTGCCAGAAAACACGACAGTTCTACCTAAATTCAACCTAGCCACATGCGTTCTAACAAAACAGAAACGTAAAAATCTAGAAATGAAGATGGAAATAAGTGACTTACGTGGTCAAAGAGAGTGTAGAGGACCAAAGAACTTGCTCGAAGTTTCGTGCGGTGGTAGACGCGGCGGTTGATGACGACGACAGACTGAAAGCTCTGAGAGAAGAAACGTGGAAGGAGAGAGAAGCGAAAAACACAAATGAGCAACTCTTCCCTCTATATATAAGTAGTATGAAGGCACGTGCATGAGCACGCGCGGCTAGGGGCATCATCATGACCCTAGCCTAGCCATCATGACGCATTTAATGTTGCACAAGGCTCGAGACACACGTGGCGTCACGTCTCTTCAGAATACCTCAACCGTTGGCCTCCCCGCATGTCGGGCAGCCCAAACAATATTACGTATCCCGCAGGCACTAGAACCCCCAGACAACGGCCCTTTAGAGTTCCCCATGGCTGCGAGCCATCCTTAAGTCATCACTCTCATGCTCAGGAGCAACGACTTGGGGGGCTCCTGTTCTGGACTGGACCAATGGCTAGGCATGGCCCAATCCACTTCTACTCCCAGAACGACCCAATTGCCTAAGTCCAGCTGAGGTGGGGCAACATTTACCTTTCTGCCCCTCTAGTGGGCACATGTGGACAGATGAATCTCAAGGTCATTTGCTCCTCCCTGACATTCCTGTCCATTACGCACGACTCCATCATCCAAGAACGGTCAATCACGCCTGTGCCCGGAACTACGCCTTTGCCCGTGGCAACAACTAGTTTTGGGCATCTCTGCCCGTCATACGGCTAGTTTTTGGCAGTTACCTATTCTTCAGGAAACGCTTATTCTGCCCCGAAAATAGGGACCGTTGGCCACGCGCTGGGGGCATTATAAAAACCCTCTCACTTGAGAGGGTCAGGTATCCAAAATCATACTAAGAAACTCATACTTTTGTACTTACCTTTCTCTCTCCCGATTCTTACTTTAGCATCAGAGTGTCTTGCAGGTACACACCCCTCCTCATCTCACACATCAGCATCACAGACGTTCTTCTTGGCCCACTTCAGGATCTGATCGGCCTTCACGATCACTACCCATAACCATGGTAGCTTGCTTTACAAGCAATGAGAGAAGATGACTGAGCATCCACGTCGACGAATCGAACTCAGATGTGAATCCAGCTTCTATTTGCAAAATCTCATAGTTTGGTGAAGAAATGCAGAAAATATAAGTTCCTATGTGAAAATGGGGTTATGATCCCCAAAAAGTGTGAAAAGTACTTATATAGTACAACTAAAGTCTGCCAAGTTCGCCCAGCGAGGACTACTTTATGGCACCTGAAGTGCCCCTGAATAGTTAAACTGCCCATAGGAAAATATCTAAGCTCGCATAACGAACACTTCTTTGCCCAGCAAGCTTCTTCGCAACAAGTTCGCACATCGAACTTATGGCCCTTTACTTACTGCCATCCAAGGTTTCCTCCTCGTTGGGACCTCGCTGAAACTTCGTACAACAAACACTCACTACAAGTTCGCCCAACGAACTTAGAGTCCTTTTCTTACTGCCTCTAATCTGAGATGGTTCGCTGGGGCTTCGCTACTACTTCGCCCAACGAATATTCATTGGCTGCTCGTTGATTTTCGCCCAACGAACATGCTGAATCTTCACATTTTCTTTAGATTCCTTGTCAAATTACTTGTGTCTTAATCTTTGTAGTTTTATGCCTAATTCCTGCACAATAACACACAAATCAAAGCAACAAAAGGTATTTGCACATAATTGAAGAATATCATGGAAACATGGAATAAATCCATTGAAACATAAAAAATGAGATAAAAAATTCCAAATATAATGGATCAATTTAAAGCAAGTTTGGCATTCAACAAACTCTCCCCAACTAGATCTTTGCTTGTCCTCAAGCAAAATATGCCTCTCATTGAAAACAAGAGGATTTGCTCAAGCATTTAATTCCACCAAGAATGGATTTATGGCTCAAATTAAACAAACAAATACGCACAAGCAATTTTCACCACTTCCTAAAATCAAACAATGAAAAAGAATTTTGTTCTCAAACAAATATCATGCAATGTTTCAAATAATAACTTAATTCTCATGCTTGCATCACTCTAACACCCCTCTTCGAATAAGAATGAAGAAATTAACGTGTTTGTAACCGCGGCAAAATTTCACTCACCTGACAAACAAATGTAAATAACAATCCAATTCATACATTCATCTAATCAATCAAAAATGAAATTATGGAAGCAAGAAGATCACTAAGGGCTTGAAAGGTTGTAGCTTGGTTAGGTTCAAAGTTGCCAATGCAAAAGAACATTCATTATACAAGGTTATGTACACGCTACAACTTCATCCACACTTTTTTTTCTCAATTGTTCTCCCTTCCAAACTTTCCTTATGCACATTATTCATTCTCTATTTTTCTCATTCAAACAAGCATGTTTTTTTTTTCTTTTTCGCATTCATATTCACAATTTTCTTTTCTTTTTTCAATGCTTGTTTGAAATTTTTTCAAAATTTTTAAGTAACCTACCACTTTTCTTTTCACTCTCCCTAACTTGAATTCAACCAAACCTCAAGTGAATGCTCCTTACTTTTTATGGCAAGGAAATCAATTTAAAACAATTGTTCAAAGGTTCAAGAATTTTTTTTAGAATCCCACAAAATTCAACGATGAACTATCTTGTAAGTTATGCACATACACAAGTTCATCACTAAATTAGGATCTAAACTATTAAGCTCAAAGGGGTTAGCAAATTCTCACTACTCATGGGTAAGTTACTTTTGGGATATGGTTGTGCTCAATATCAATAATTTCCTTGATAAATTTCTAATGCTTCCACAAATTCAAGATAATTACAATATTAAGCATGAATCAAATATATTAAACAAAGTTTCTCAGTCATCCTATGCATATAGTAAACAATGGAGGTTTCTCACAAATGTGGCTATTGGACCTAAGTGAAACAAACATTCAAATCAAGTTGCAAAATGAAACAAAATTACATTTGCACAAAGAAAAAAATTCTTAAACATTCTAGCATTCTAGAAAGAGGTAACCATGTACCTTTCTTGCATTCACATGTTTAAATACTATCATCACCATTTAAACTTAGGAGAATCTTCATTGGACACTTTTAGCAAATAGCAACTAATATAGAAGTTCCCATATTCAATCAACAAAGCATTAAAGTAAAAACAAGCTACCAACAACCATAAAAAAAACTAAAAGTTTTGTAGGATAAATTCACAAAACAACAGAAAAGTTTTAAAAAAGGCTTGCCCTCAAGTCAACAACAGAAAAGGAAATGCAATAGAACTACACAAAACAACATAAAAGTTTTGTAGGATAAATTCACCAATAGTCCAGAATCTGCCATGTTCGCCTAACGAACAATGCTTCGCCCAGAGAACTTATTCGCCCCAGGTTCGCATAGCGAACTGAGGGCGAACATGACAGTAAATCAAAAATTCTGGTTTCTTCAATTTTTAGTTTATCACAACACTCTTACTCAATACCAAAACTATCAAATGCAGTAAAAAACAATAATACTCACAATTTTGGGGTGTCTCCCAATAAGCGCTTTGTTTAACGTTGTTTGAGCTCGACGGTCGAAAGCGACTCAAAGATCGCCAAAAGAAATTGTTCCTGCATCTGTAACAACTTCACCATCAAGGTAAACTTTCAACCTTTGCCCATTAACTGTCTAACTTTCTTTTGATGAAGGGTCTTCAATTACAATTGCTTCGTAGTGCTTAATTTCCCTAATCCGAAACGGACTGGACCATTTTGACTTCAACTTACCCAGAAACAATTTTAATCGTGAATTAAACAATAAGACCATTTTTCCTTCATGAAAGTCTTTTCTCAAAATCTTCTTGTCATGATAATTTTTTACCTTCTCCTTGTAAAGTTTGTTGGAGTCATATGCTTGAAGTCGCAATTCATCCAATTCATGAAATTGCACTTTCCCCTTCTCACCACTTAAAGTGGGATCAAAGTTCAAGAATTTTAAGGCCCAAAAAGCCTTACGCTCTAATTCTACCGGCAAATGACAAGTTTTTCCGTAGATCATTTTAAACGGTGTGAGACCTATCGGAGACTTAAATGCGGTCCGATAAGCCCACAAAGTCTCATCAAGCTCGTGTGCCCTATCATTCCTAGAAGAAGACACAGTTTTCTCAAGAATCCTCTTGATCTCACGACTTGATACTTCAGCCTGACCATTAGCCTGAGGATGATATGGCGATGTCACTTTGTGCTTCACACCATAATGCTCTAAATATTTTTCTAACGGAGCGTTGCAAAAGTGGGATCCTCCAACACTAATCAACACTCTAGGCGTACCAAAACGCGAAAAAAATGTTTTTCTTTAAGAATTTTATCACGGTTTTACCGTCTGCCTTAGCACAAGCTATCACTTCCACCCACTTGGACACATAGTCCACATCAACTAAAATGTACTCACAATAAAATGAAGGTGAAAATGGACCAACAAAGTTAATACCCTAACAATCTAATAATTCCACCTCCAACATACTTTGTAACGGTATCTCATTCTGTTTTTTAATTCCTCCACTTCGTTGGCAATTGTCACAACTTTGGGCATACACATGAGCATCTGTAAACAAATAAGGCCAATAAAAGCCCGATTGAAAGACTTTCGTTTCCGTTCTTAACCCGTTAAAATGACCACCATAAGGTGAGTTGTGACAATGCCATAGAATGCTCTTTGACTCATCAATTGTAACACCCCTTCTCAAAAGGTTATCAACACCAAGTTTGAACAAGTAAGGCTCATCCCAAACAAAAGACTTTGCATTATACAAGAATTATTTTCTTTGATTCCAAGTTAGGCCTTCCGGAATCACTCCGACGGCTTTGTGATTTGCAATATTGGCAAACCAATGCCTAACTTGAACCATAAACAACTTCTCATCCAGAAATTCTTCTTTAACCTTAAATTCATTTTTAGTTACTTCCACATTCACAAGACGGGATAAATGATCCGCAACCAAATTCTCGGATCCCTTCTTGTTGCGAATTTCAAGATCAAATTCTTGCAACAAAAGGACCCATCTAATAACCATTTGCTTAGAATCTGATTTGGTTAGCAAATACTTAATTGCCGCATGGTCCGTGAAAACAACCACTTTAGACCTAATGAGGTAAGAATGGAATTTTTACAATGCATGCACTATCGCAAAAAGCTATTTTTCTGTAGTGGCATAATTTATTTGAGCTTCATTTAAAACTTTGCTCGCATAGTGTATAGCATGAAAGATTTTCGTTCTTCTTTGACCAAGTACCGCACCAACGACATAATCACTAGCATCACACATGAGTTCAAAATCAAGTTTCCAATTAGGAGCTGTGATTATAGGTGAGGTAGTCAAACTATCTTTTAAAGAATTAAAAGCAAGCATGCAAGAGTCATTAAATTCAAAAGAATTACCTTTGTTGAGCAAATTGCTCAAGGGCTTTGCAATCTTTGCGAAGTCTTTAAGGAACCTCTGATAGAACCCTGAATGGCCGAGAAAGCTTCTAATTCTTTTCACATTCAAGGGTGGTGGCAACTTCTCTATAACCTCCGCTTTACCTTGGTCAACTTCAAGGCCCTTTGAAGAAACTTTGTGGCCGAGCACGATTCCTTCCGTAACCATGAAGTTGCACTTCTCCCAATTACACACAAGATTAGTTTTCACACACCTTTCCAACATAACATCCAGATTTTTCAAACAAAGATCGAATGACGACCCAAAAATCAAAAAGTCATCCATGAAAAATTCAATGAACTTTTCAATCAAGTCAGAAAATATTGCTTGCATGCACCGCTGAAAAGTAGTCGGCGTATTACATAATCCAAAAGGCATCCTCCTATAAGCAAAGACCCCAAATGGACATGTAAAAACAGTTTTCTCATGATCCTCTGGGTTAACAATAATTTGGTTGTAACCTGAATAACCATCAAGAAAATAATAGAAGTTCTGACCGAAAAGCCTCTCAAGCATTTGGTCCATGAAAGGTAAGGGAAAGTGATATTTCCTTGTATTTTTGCTTAGCCTATAGTAATTGATACACATTCTCCAATCGGTCATGGTTCTCGTTGGTATTAATTCATTCTTTTCATTCCGAATCACTGTCATCCCACCTTTCTTCGGTACCACATGCACCGAACTAACCCACAGATAAGGATGGCAAAAAAATCCGTACTCGCGGATATCCGCGGATAAAATCTGTCACGGATATGGGGCGGGTAGCTTAATGGATATCCACTGATAAAATAAATGGATATTTAAATATCCGTTTGTTAATGGATATAGATACGGGTTTAATGATATCCGTGTCCGCGGATATCCATATCCGTTTATAAATTATAAAAATCATTTAAATATCATTAGTTTATTATACCTTATCGTTTCATCTTCTAAAAAAATAGTCTTCTTATATTTCTTTTTTTTTTTTTTTTGCTTTTTTTTTTCTTTGAAGAAAACCTTTCACATTTCATATTTAAACTCTTCAATACTTCATATCTTACTTCAACAATTTCACAGTCTAACCAACTAGTGTTTTCATTCCTTTGTCGAATCAGTGTCTGCCTGTCTACACCTCTGTCGTTCGCTCTTCCATCATAACTCACAATCACAATATCTTCTATTTTTTTGGTTAAAAATGAAATGTATAGATATTATGTTTGGATCTAATAGTGTTTTGGTGAATAAGATGTAAATTAATGTGATGAAATTTTATTATTAAATTAAGAGCGAATTGTATGGATCTTATGTGATAATAATTTTTTGTGTCTTTAAAAAAAGTTAAAAATATTTTTTTCAAAAAATAATTTTTATAAAAAAAATATTATCCATGGATATTTGTAAATATCCACGGATATTGTAAAACCCGCGGATTACCCGCTTAACGGATATCCACATGGATATGGGGCGGATATGGATATCATATTTATCCAACCGTATTCGTCCCCATGGATATCCATTTACATCCCTACCCACAGGTAGTCGGAAATAGGATAAATCATTCCGACCTCAAGCATTTTCACCACCTCTTTCCTAACCACTTCTTTCATGGTAGGATTTAAGCAGTATTGAGGTTGAGCTACCGGCTTGAAGTCATTCTCTATTAAGATCCTATGTATGCAATATGATGGGTTTATTCCTTTTAAATTGGAAAGAGTCCAACCCATAGCACTTTGATTCTTTTTCAACACCACAATCAGTTTTTCTTCCTCCTCAATGGCTAGTTCATTGCTTATGATCACCGGTTTGTGCCCCCCATCATCAAGAAACACATACTTCAAATTAGGGGGAAAAATCTTCAACTCAATTTTTGTGTCTTCCACCTTTTCTTTTTTCTAATCTTCATCAAGCTCTTCCAAGGGAGGAATTTATTCTAATGCTTCAAGTTCTCGCAAACACTTTTCAATCTCATTTTCTTCACTCTCATTGAGACTACTCAAAGCATGAGTAAGAACTTTTTCCAAGGGGGTAGCAACATGAAATTCTCTTTTCACCTCTTTTATCACTTCCTCCATTGCATCAAGACGGAAACAATAATTATTGTCTTTTGAATGCTACATGGATTCAAAGAGAATAAAGAAAACTTCTTCATCTTGAACTCGCACTTTCATAAGACCATCATCCATATTAATAACCATTCTTGTTGTTTTCATGAAAGGTCTTCCAAGAATTAGAGGAGCATCATCGTCTTCGTCCATGTCTATCACCACAAAGTCAATGGGAAACAAAAACTTATCAGCTTTCACCAATATATCTTCAGCTACACCGTGAGGACAGGTAGTAGATTTATCAGCTAATTGCAAAGTCATTCTAGTAACCCTTAACTCCATGTATCCCAATCTTTTAACAATTGACAACGATATCAAATTCCCAGGATGTAGGGGCCCCTTCTTCTCTGTCCTCGACGACGATAAAAGCATCTAGTCGTCAAAGGCGAAACGCGAAGTAATTTCCCGGGGTTCTTGGCTGACCCAATCCAAGTTGGGTTCAGCATTCGTGTCGGCCAAGTTGGGTTTAGCATTTGCGTCGACCATGTTAGTTCGACGTTTACGGCGACCAGATTGGTGTCCTCGGTCTGTCGCCATTTAACCTGAAAAACAGAGGAAAATAGTGAATTCGTTGTTAAGATCAAATCCACCATTCCACTGCAAATCAATTAAAAGGGCGAGGAAAGGCTCAAGGACATGTCCTCGACCAAGGCCCTTGTCGACAAACACATAATTGTGAGGAACTTCTCCTCGACACAAGACGTAAAAACTGCTCTTCGCGGGGAAGAGCATTCCCGACACGAAATAACATCAAAAATTCGTACTTATGAGGAAGAGCCTCCCCGACGCGATACCCAACAAAGCTTTATGAACTTCATCTAGATATTCATAAAGCTTCGCTAGAAACTTCATTATTTCGCTGGAAACATCATGACCTCGCTGGAAAATTCATGAGTCTTCATCGGAAAACTCATAGATTCATCAGGAGATGCGTGAACCCTGTCGAAAACCTCATACACTCGTCGAAAAACACAAAAAGAAATAACTCTACGCCCTAGAACTAATATGCGAATCAATTATGGGGAGAAAAACCACTTACTTAGTTGGTGAACTAAGAAGGAGTTGACGACGGGGACAACGACGGTAGTACTCAATGGTGTGACAGAAGAACATCAGCGAGCATGAAAGCAGAATGAGAGCAAAGTTGGAAATAAACAAATGGTCCCCCTCTTTCCCATTTATAAGCAGTCTCACCACGTGGGGGAACGCTTTGTCGTAGGCAATCATGACCTAGGCCCTAGGCTATGATAGGCCATGATGGTGCATTTAATAGCCGCCACGCCTGGCACAAGGAAAGATTAGAAGTTTATCTTCCCAAGATTCTCAACTTTACGCATTCCAATGTGTCGAAGAGAAGTTATTTTATTGTCGGGCACGCGCGCCAACACGCCACTTTCCATCGCAAGCACGTCCTCGCGAAGACAAGCTATTATGTCGTTGGGCACGATCGATAACCTTTAATTCATATGCGAACATAGCCTCAAAGCAGAGCCACGGGTAAATCTACGTCGTCGAGCGTAAGCAATAACTCGAGACAATCTCACATTGTCGGTCAAACCTGACGCCTTCCAGCAAATCCCTCGGGGGCGTGTCCTCAGGAAAAACTCGATGCGAACCCGCGAGCGTAGCCGCGTCCTCGGGTATACGAAAATGTAGACACGAGACCCCATACCGAATACCGTCCATGATGATTTGGCTCTTAAGTCATTTCTCCTTCGCCTAGAAGCAACGACTTGGGGGGCTTCTGTTTTGGAATGGGCCTATGGGTGACCCACGGTCGAGCAGGCCCAATCCAGTGGCTCGTTGAGGATAACCCAATTCAAATGCCCATTCCTCCATAGTCGTTGAAGACCATGTTCTCCACATGCTCCTCACGCGAGGACACGCCACCAACTGAACCCACGTCTTTCACGTGGTAATTTCGCCCTCAGGAACGGGAAAATCCACTCTGAATTTCGTGAGGCAGTTGACCCAAGATGCAGACCACGTGCTGGTCTTCCCTACTTTCACGTAGGATCGTGGCAGTCGTTTGTTGTGGGCCTAACGATCTAGCCCATAATAGATGACCTTTGGCCCAGCGCCGGGGGCACTATAAATACCCTTCTCCGCAGGAGGGTCAGGTATTCTAAATTCATTCTCACTACTCTGTACTTGCTATCTCTCTTTTCACTCTAAACCTTACTTTGGCATCGGAGTGCCTTGCAGGTACACCCCCACCTCTTCTTCGTCACCGGCGAATTTGGAGGTCGCTAATTGAATCTCTGATCCCGGTAAGATCACTATGTGAAAATGGGGTTATGATCCCCAAAAAGTCTGAAAAGTATTTATATAGTACAACTAAAGTCTGCAAAGTTCGCCCAGCGAGGACTACTTTATGGCACCTGAAGTGCTTCTGAACAGTTAAACTGCCCCTGGGAAAATATCTAAGCTCGCATAGCGAACACTTCTTCGCCCAGCGAGCTTCTTCGCAACAAGTTTGCACAACAAACTTATGGCCCTTTACTTACTGCCATCCAAGGTTTCCTCCTCGATGGGACCTCACTGAAACTTCGCACAGCGAACACTCGCTATAAGTTCACCCAACGAACTTAGAGTCCTTTTCTTACTACCTCTAATTTGAGATGGTTCGTTGGGGCTTCGCGGCTACTCCGTCCAACGAATATTCGCTAGCTGCTCGTTGATGTTCGCCCAGCGAACATGCTGAATCTTCACATTTTCTTTGGCTTCCTTGTCAAATTACCCGTGTCTTACTCTTTGATGTTTTACGCCTAATTCCTACACAATAACACACAAATCAAAGCAACCAAAAGTATTTGCACATAATTGAAGAATAACATGAAAACATGGAATAAATCCATTGAAACATAACAAATGAGATGAAAAATGCCAAATATAATGGATCAATTTAAAGCAAGTTTGACATTCAACAACAATCTTTTCCACATATCCATGGGGAGAAAATATTTATCATAGCATATCCACTGTTACAGCATTTGATGAGCCGTGCACATATGCCTCAGGCATATTTGTAGTAGGAGGGAGTATGGTCTGCAACTGAACCATGAAGATGTTATACATCTTAACATATTGTGCATCATAAAAATTCCCAAAATGAAGGGATGCCACTTTAGTTAAACATTGCAATGTCAGATTTCGATATACTAGCATTGTGAAAAACTTCAGTAATGTCTCGAGCAAAGATGATTCCAATATATAGCCCAAGAGAATAAGGCTATGAAATCATGCAATGTAGACAGTTCATTGGGAAACTGAAATCATGAAATCATGAAATCATGCAATGTAGATAACATATGAGTTCAGTTCATTGGGAAACTGACAACACATATAAGCATAACTTATGTATGAGCTAAAATTCACTATTCAACGATTGTTTAAGCTCTCTAATTTTCTGCCGAGTCATATCTCCTCTTGAAAAATCAAAAACCTCTTCACTCAAAAGCTTTAATATAGCCATACAATTCTCACAGATAGTTTAACTAGTTTTGGCTGATGAAACAATGTCGGGAATAAATTTTTGCTATCTAGCTGACCACTCATGCTTCAAAATCTGAACTAATATAATATTGAGTTTGTTGACATATAACCGCTCAGTTCGAAATAAAGCCTCATTGCTGAAAAGTTGTATAATGATATCAGAGATGAAATTCTTCATCCCGTCTTGCTACTTAGCAGGTAATGCATTCCATCTATATTTAATGACTTCTTCAAGAACCTACAATGCAAAGAACTTGATATTGAGATTTTAAGTATTCTTAAGGATATGCATAACTTGAAGCAACATATTAGGATTTTCTTGCAAATCCCACAAAATTGAATCAACAACATTTCTCTCTTGCTTAGATCTAGTGCCATAGAAGGCGACAACAATAGCATCGAGTAAAGACACATCAATAGGTTGGCTCAAATCTATGAGTTTCTCAACGGCCATGGCTTGAATATTAGTCATGATTTTCTTGGAATCTATGAGATTGGATTTGAATTGTTTTTGAATTTAGAAATGGTGGTGAACTGAAATGGATTGCAAACTGACGCACTTATGTTTTTTTGCAGGCATGGTAACTAATTTTCATGAAGGAAAGGTTTTGGGACAAGAAATAAGAGGCATGAAGACTTAGGGATAATTTGGCCATGAAGACAAATGGAATTTGAAGCATGATGCGTAGTGCAAGGGTGCAAGATTGAAGCTTGAAGACTTGGCTTGCATTTGAAACTTCTGTTCTCTTCATTTGTCTTTTTCCGTTTTATGTAAAACAACAATTATTTGAATTAATTAATAAAATGCAATTTATTTTATTTTATTTTCTTATATTAAAAATTAATTAAAACAATGCAAATTCAATATTTGAAATACAAATTCAAATATATAAAATGTAAGTTCAACTAACTTTTGAGATAAAATGGCAAGGAAAATAAATGTAAAATGCAAACAAATGTAAATGAACTTTGAAACAATGCAAATGAACTAGCAACAAAAGTCCGCAGAATCGAACTTTGACTTTTGACTTTTATTCCAAAATATGTTGATGAATGACAATGGTGCAAATGAATTAATGAATAGAGAACTAACTACAAAAAGTCAACTCTTGGACTATTCACCTATAATTCTCAATCATAAATGACAGTTATGCTTTTCAAAGACACAAATGAAATTAAGTACTCTTGACTTTTCATTCATTTGGGCCTATGAATAAGGCAATGAAATTAATGATGTTATGATCTTAAGAAAATACCCTTGATTCTTCAATCCACATATAAGATGAATATCATTAAGATCAGATAAAAAGTCAAAACTCCCGACTCTTTATCCAAACCCTAATGAATGTTTATGACCGATGGAATGCATGATCAAATGAAATGATCATGTCATGCTGATGCAGATGAAAAAAACTTAGGATAAAATTTAGGGTATGACAACAGTGTGTATGATGTACTTTTAGTAAAAATGGTAGAAGAAAATTTTAAATTATTTTCCATAAAAAATGAAAAATGGCGACAATCAATTGATTCGAAACAAAGAAACCAAGGGTTTAGAAAAATGAGCAAGACAAAATATATATTGGGTCCGTTTGTTTTGTCTTTTTTTTTTTAAATAATTTTTATAGTGTAACATATTTCGGTGTAAAAAAATTTTACAAATAAATTTTTCGTTAAAATTTTAAATGAAAATTTGGCTTGAATAGTTATTCTTAAAATGTTATTTTAGATATTTCATCATTTTACAGAATTATTTTTTTTGATATCAAAATTTTAAAAAAACACTTAATTTTAAAACTATTTCAAATAATTTTTTATAAAAATCAATTTTGAGATACAATTTTTTAAAAAAAACTGTGATTTTAACTATGTTTTGATTTTCATAATGTAAGTTAATGTTATAATATGTCAAAATTAATCTTTTAATTTATAAAAATGAAATTTAAAAAACTTATAATATTTTTGAAAAACATTTTTGTTGAATCTATTTTTAAAAATATAATAAAAAATCTATTTTTTTAAAGTTAAAATAAATTGGCTCATTATTTAAAAAAAAAATCGCATGTGTCTTTGAAAACAATCCTTTATTATTTTTTTAATCTTAATTTTATGAGTGGTCATTATTTCATTAAATGTGCCCAAAAAATAAGTGTAAATTTTTTTATTATACTCTCTTAAATTAAAGGGCTTTTTTTTAATTTAAGGATCTATGCTCTAGTTTATAAGGACAGAGGGGGTAGCAATCAATGCAACATGTATGCACGTGATGACACGTGCTACTCGTACGTAAACCCCAATTCGTCTCGTTTTATTCGCTCTCTAGATTCATCTCACGCTTCCTTCAAATTCTGTGGATGTCTTTCCTTCTCACACTGCCACATCACCATTCCCCTTCACACTTTCACGACACCAAAACTTCCTCCTCCTCAAATATTCTAAACATAAATAAAAATCATCAAAATATCAACCCCATTTTTATATTCCCATTTTCATTAAGTTGCATATTTAATTCCTATGTTCAAAACTTGGTGATTTACATGGCTCAGTTATTGTCTCCAGTATACACAGAACCTCTCAAAATCCGTAATCCATCGCTGAATTTGTGTCACAGAACCTCATGGCAGATGCTGCAGAAATCTCCAACTAGTCCTTGGAGTTTCGCAACACGAAGTTCCAAACGAAGAGGCTTTGGTAGGGTGAAAGTTGCTACTGATCAGGATTCATTTTCAACCAGTGACACTGTGGGAGCTGAAGACTATTATGCAGTTTTGGGTCTGGTAATTATTCACATAACTCTTAATTTTCTTCCCTTTATTACTTCAAACTCAAAATATTCAACAATTTTATGAAATGAATGAACATGCATGTGTTTTGTTTTATAGAACTTCTAAGGTATTCACCAAAATTGTAGATCACTTAAGTGTATGAATTTTTTTTTTACCAGCTTCCAGATGCAACACCAGAGCAGATCAAGAAGGCGTACTATAATTGTATGAAAACTTGCCATCCAGATTTGAGTGGGAATGATCCTGAGACTACGAATTTCTGCACCTTCATCAATGAAGTCTATGAGGTGGGTTTGTTTTTGGGTATTTTCAATTTAATGCTTGAGAAATTTGTGGTTTCAAGTTTTCTAACTATTGTAGTTCAGGTGCTCAGTGATCCAGTTCAGCGCAGGGTTTACGATGATATTCACGGGTATTCTTTGACATCGATTAATCCTTTCGCGGATGATTCTAGTCCGAAGGATCATGTTTTTGTCGATGAGTTCAGCTGCATAGGTACTTTCAAATTACTCGTGCAATGTTGCTTTGTATGTTAATGGCGTTTGATACAAAATATTTGGACGCTCAATTCTGTAAGGGGAGATAAGTTTGTCACTAAAAACATCTAGTTTAGGACGACTGAGTAAGATTGTATTATATAACCGGGGAACCGGCCATCCCCCATAACTACTAGATTGGACAGGATTAGCCAAATAAGAGTGATCATCTGTAATTTTGCGGGGATGCTCGTAGATAAGCCATTTGGTCAAGCCAAATAAGGCTTTAATTGTAAAAAGACAATCCTGCCGCTGGTAGTCCAAGGTTGTTCCTCCCCTTGCTCGCTGTTTGCGGGTGTAAACCTTGGTGATGGGTGGCTTATGCCTATCACACACGTCTACCCTCCTTGCCTCAACTAATCACGAGGGAATATCTGGTACGACCATGTACCCAAATTAGGTTGGCCTGATGAAAGGAGAAGGCTCACCAAACCTCTAGAAAATGGATGCCTATAAAAGTCTAAAGGGCAAAGAAAGAAACATAAACTTTAAACAATTCCGAAAATACTAGGTTATTCAACAATTACGGGTGTTAGTCACCTTGAATGGCGATAATGGCCTAGGCGTGTGTTTTAAGACTAGAACAAATGGTTCTATCTATGTCGGTGTAACTATTATTGCTTAATATTTGGCATATACTTAGTTTAATTCATTTGGTAAGTTACCCTAACAATCTGACAACACTTCCTTTATTGAAAAGCATTTATGAATCGACAAGGAATCACTAATCAGTGAAATAATGCCAAAGAGATAATAACGCGACATCTACTACTTATGTTCTTATGTTCTTAAATGATATACTTTATTTATTGCTACACTTAGATAATGCATTGTTAACTTTGTTAGCTGCTGATGTGATCTATTTATGTAATCATACAACTCAAATCCTTGAGCAGGCTGCAAAAACTGTGCCAATGTTGCCTGCGATGTATTTGCAATTGAGGAAGACTTTGGAAGAGCCAGAGTATACAATCAGTGCGGGAACCCGGATTTAATTCAACAGGCTATTGATAGTTGGTATTTCTTTATTCTATGAGTAATAGTTCATTTGTTGTTTTACTTTTCCAAATAGGTTTCAATTTTACATTTACCACAATTATGTATTCCTGATTCGGCACAAAAACAATATAGTTTATGAAGCAACTAAGATAATGGAGATTTCTGATATTAATTTGACATTCCTTTTTGTATTTTAGCCCTGTTGACTGCATTCATTGGACATCAGCTGCACAACTATCATTACTTGAAGACGAAATGCGCCGCATAGAAAGAGTCAATGTAAGGCCAAGTCTGTTCCGTTTTTTTTCTTCCTAAGATCTCTATTCCTAAGATAATTTCAGCACATCTTATTCTTTCCCTTTCTACTACCGATATATGACAAAATTTTGAACAAACATCTTTTGTTTTGTTAATTTTTCATACTACAATTTTTTTTGTTGGTGTTTCCAATGATCTTTAGTACAAATTTGATGTTTTTCTACCTGAACTTTTTAGTCATTTGACTTCTCATAGTTATAAATATATTTCTTAAATGATACTTTAGATAATCGATTGCATAAATTTGTCCACTTGGTATAAATCATGACCATATCACCAAGTGGACCTAGCTAAGCTTTTTTATACACCATTAATATAACTACAGAGCTTCTTGAATTCGAGCAGGTTGCTCTGATGCTTTCAGGAATGGGATCAGCTATAAGTGATGTTTTCAGAATGGTAATAACATAGAGATTACCGAGTCATTTATATTTTTTATTTATGTGTTGTTTCCTCTTAACATTGATCTAACTGTACTATAATAATATGACAGGCGAATACCCGATGGGAGAAAAGGCAGTTAAACTTCTTGGTATGAACTCATTAACATTCACATTTTTGATAAGAAAGCAATATTTGGAGGCTCTACTTTAAGATTATTCAACATTTGCTTAACAGTTCCAAACTCTTTGAAAGTTCTCGGTTCTTAGATTTGGACCAAACTGCTTAAACACAAACATATTGATTACTAATTTTACATAAATGAGGGATATCTTCAAACATATGAATCTGTGTATGACTAAAATTTCACCATAGTTTTGGCCACTGTCTCTTTCTTTGGTAGAAAACTCCTTGATTGTTCAAACAACAAACATTGATGAGTGTCTTGCAGGCACAAGCGAGAATGAGAATGATGAAGCAGAAAGGTTATGACAAAACAAATTCATACTGGGACAATCTTCGTGGAAAACCAAGAGACTACGAAAGTTCAGGTGTGAAATCTTAATATTAATCAACCGAGATATTTTTTTTATGTAGCTAATTAACAAATTCGGACTTCATGTTGTAAGTATATGATTCAGTATTTGGTTGTGGCAATTCAAATTTTGTTTATTTGACTTGAAATGATGATGGTTTTGCAGAGGAGGAAGCGAAAGAAAGAGCAAAAAGAGCTGCAGCTGCTGCTAGAAAATGGAGGGAATATTCAAGAAAAGGTGTTAGTAAGTCCCCCTCAGTCAAACTTCCAGAGGCAACCTCTACCAAGGACAAGTGACCCTTATTTTCCTGATCACATATCCTCTCTGTCCCATGTAATTAAGTCATCCATATATAGCCTGTCATTGAATTTCATACGTCAATTTCTCATTAACAATCCATAATTGTAATTTGGGTAAATATAACATACATGCATGATTGATAGTATATAAATAAAAGAAAGCTGTGAATTGACGTGTACAACTCATTTATTTCTACCAAAACTACTAACTGATCAGGATTGTGTGTATTAGAGGAGAATTTATGCATGGTGATGATAATAGAGATGAAGCTCATGAGAAAGAGAGAAAAGAGTGATGAGATAAAGAGCATGATATTCATGCAATTGTATTGATCATTCTCATCATGCATGTACACTGGAAAGAGGTTGCATTTATAGTAATAGTTAGTTGTTAATCCTAACTAGCAGCTTTCTATAACTAGCTTCCATAACTAACAATCACCTTTAACTAACTAAACTACCACTATCTTAATTATCTCCAATATTCCCTCTCAAACTCTTGGAGAGTCAGAGATCATGACCTTGAGTTTGGTGCAAAACTCTTGAAACAAAGCAGTGAACAAAGGTTTAGCTAGCATATCCGCAATCTGAGCATGACCTGACACATGCTGTATGTTTAGTTTCCCTGCAACAATTCGCTCGCGAGTGTAACATAGGGTTGTGTGAAAGTAAATCTGCACTAGTTAATGTGAAGCTCTGCAAGTCAACCCACAAAAGTTCTGATATTGTATGTGCTAATGCGCGGTATTCAGCTTCCGTACATGAGCGGGCTACAAGTGAGTGTTTCTTTGAACTCCAAGTCACAAGATTTGGACCAAAGTATATGCAAGAATCTTCTATCATTTGGATCATTGGCTCAGCCATAATCCTTATAAGCTCATAAGGATAACTGAGATTGAGATGGATGAGAAGCAGGCGACAATAATATGCCATGTGTAATCGTACCACTGAGATATTGAAGTAAGCGTTTCATCAAGCACCAATGAGATTCTAAAGGTGCTGACATGAATTGATGTTGAATCGAATTGACACACTTTATTCACTCAAACAAAATTCGGGTCGAGTGAGAGTCACATATTGCACTGCGCCTACAATTGATTTGTACAAGGTTGGATCTGATAGCACATTTGTCCCTTGTTTGGTCAATTTGCAATGACTGAACATTGGAGCAGTGACTCCATTTGCACCTGCCATTTGCACCTGCCATGTTGATCTATCTTTTGTAGAAGGTCATTGATGTATTTGAATTACTTGAGTAACATTGAGCCATTTGATTGATATTGAACTTAAGTCCCCAGGAAATATTGTGGAATTTCAAGTTTCTTCGGTGCAAATTTTTCATGCATCTTGTTGATGAAATCATGAAGAAGCTAGGAAGTTGTGTGTGTAAGCAGAATATCATCAACATGCACAAGAACATATAATGTGACTCCTTGATGGTTGTAAACGAAGAGTGAGTGATCACGTTTTCTTGATACAAAGCCAAATTGAATATGAGCTTGATGCAGTATTTTTATACTAGGCTCGTAGTGCCTGTAGTTTACAAATTGAAGAAAGTAATATATGTTTTGAAACAGGCACTACGAGCCTAGTATAAAAAAACTGCATCAAGCTCCTATTCAATTTGGCTAAGTGTTTGAATCAACAAACCCAAGGGTTATTGCATGTAAACCTCTTTTTGGAGATCTTCATTGAGGAATGCATTGTTAATGTCCACCTGTTGAACTTCCCATTTGTAAGTGATGGCTAAGGACAAAATAATTCAAATAATTGTTGGTTTGACTATAGGGGAGAATGTTTCATGAAAATCAAACACTTGTTGGCAAAACCCCTTTGCTACAATTCTTGCCTTGTAGTTTTTGACACTATAACCAGGGCTTTCTTTTACTTTAAACACCCATTTGCATTATAGGTTCCATATTAGGTGGAAGTGTGGTTAGGGTCGAGGTGTCATTCTTGAGAAGTAACTCATACTCGGACTTCATAGCTGCCTTGCATTATAGGTTCCATATTAGGTGGAAGTGTGGTTAGGGTCGAGGTGTCATTCTTGAGAAGTAACTCATATTCAGACTTCATAGCTGCCAACCATTCAGGATTAGAAAGAGCTTGCTTTGTGTTATTCGGTTCAGTATGCACTAGGGAGGTCTTTGGCATAGACTTGCCAGTTTTGGCTCTAGTCATCATAGGATCATTTTTGACTAAGACACTTGGTACTTGGTTTTAAGTATGAAAGGATGGAGACAAATTATTGGTGGACTACCTTGCAAGATGTTGAGACCATGATATAGTTATGTCTTGTGATAAAGGTTGTTTGAGCTGGAAGTTATTGATAGATTGAGGTTACTCAGGCTCGAGAGAAGTGGGGTTCACATCTAGAGACTTGTAAGATCCTGACTAGTTTGTGTTAGATACATGGGATATGTCAGGATTGTGTTTTGTAGGTAAGGACTCAACATGAAATGGTGTAGTTGACTGACCATTTGGTGAAAGCGAGGTAGGAGAATTAAGTTCATGATTATGACTAGTAGATGCATTTAGAGGTTCAGTTGGATGAGTTGTTTGAATAGGGTTAAGTATGACTGGATTTTGTCCATTAGTTACACTTGTCTGTAAAGTGTAAGTTGAACTTGGTAAAAAAAAAAGGGAAAGTGAGTATGATCATGTGAATTACCTGTGGCCTACTCAGCTGGAAGAGATTTGAACATATTGTTGAATCAGAACTCAGACTCGTTGAACTTTACATCCATGGAGATGTAAATCCTTCCATCTGCATTGAGACACTTGCGACCCTTATGAGTTGGAGAAAATCTAAGATACATGAGAGGAAGAAGAGAAAAAATATATATATAGAGAGAGAAAGGGAATAGGGAATAGAGATAGAATATATAGAGAGAGTAGAGATAGGAAAGGAGTATTTTCTTTATTTAGCAAAAACATACATTGAATGGTTAGTTTCTAACTATATATATCTGTCTAAGTAGATAGAAAAATCCAAATCAACTATTACAGCTGGATATCACTAATATATGCATATTACAGCAGGATATCACTAATATATGTATCATATCTCTCCCCTTAAAATCTTCCTTGTCCTCAAGGAACAGCTGCAACATCAAAATAAGGAAACTGGAGCTTGAGTTTGTATAGCAACTCCCAAGTAACCTCTTCCATAGCCTCCCCTTTCCACTGGACCAAAATCTCAGTAACTGTCCGATTGTGCCTCTAAATGGAGCGCCTCTTCAAAATCTTAAATGGCTCCTTAGGGTCATCTAAACTTCCCCACTCTTCAAGAAGTGCAACCACGAGAATGTTCTCATCAGGACACGGTTTCAAAAGAGACACATGGAATGTAGGATGAATCCGTGAAGTAGATGGGAGAATCAAGGTGCATGTAACCTTTCCCACCCTATGCAGCACCTGATAAGGTCCATAAAACTGAGGAGAAAGCTTTTCGGAAGCACAATATTGAGCAGACGATTGTCTATAGGGATATAACTTTAGGAAAACCCAATCTCCTTCCTTGAATTCCCTATCACTGCGATGTTTATAAGAGCTTGAATTCCCTACGGTGCAAGATTCGAAGTCTTTAGTGATCATAAGAGTTTGAAATACTTGTTTGATCAGAAAGAGTTGAATATGAGGCAACGGAGATGGTTGGAATTTTTGAAGGACTACGATTTTGGCTTGAATTACCATCCTGGTAAAGCTAATGTGGTAGCCGATGCGTTAAGCCGAAAATCTTTGCATATGTCTGCTTTGATGGTTAAAGAGTGGGAACTTTTGGAAGCGTTTAGAGATTTGAGTTTGGTGTGTGAATTGACATCTGACAGCGTGGGGCTTGGTATGTTAAAGGTTACTAACGATTTTCTGTTAACCGTTAGCGAGAAACAGAAGCCAGATGTGAAATTTGTGGATTTGATGACAGTTGGAGTTAAAGGTGTGAATGGTGACTTTAAAGTGGATGATAAGGGTGTTTTAAGATTCCGTGGTAGAATTTGTATTCCTGATGACTCGGAATTGAAAAAGATAATTTTAGAGGAAGGACACCAGAGTAATTTGAGTATACATCCGGGAGCTAACAAGATGTATCAAGATTTGAAGAATATATTTTGGTGGTCCGGATTGAAGAGGGATGTGGCTCAGTTTGTTTATTGCATGTTTGACGTGTCAGAAGTCGAACGTAGAACATCAGAAGCCTAGTGGATTGTTGCAACCGTTGGATATTCCCGAGTGTAAATGGGACATCATTTCTATGGATTTTGTGACAGGGTTGCCGAATACTCTGAGGGGACATAATTCCATTTGGGTGGTTGTGGATAGGCTGACTAAATCGGCGCATTTTATTTCGATTGACATAAGTTTTCCTTTGGAGCGGTTGGCTGAGATTTATATCCGTGTGATTGTGAAGTTACATGGTGTTCCGTTGTGTATTGTTTCAGATCGAGATCCGAGGTTTACTTCCAGATTTTGGGAAAGTTTGCAAAAGGCGTTAGGTTCCAAGTTAAGGTTGAGTTCTGCTTATCATCCTCAGACGGATGGTCAGACCGAGAGAACTATTCAGTCGTTGGAAGATTTGCTGAGAGCTTGTGTTCTTGAGCAAGGTGGTGCTTGGGATAGTTATCTTTCGTTGGTTGAATTCACGTATAACAACAGTTTCCATTCGAGTATTATGGAAGAAGATGTCGAACACCGTTGTGTTGGCATGAATCTGGTGAGAGTTCGGTGGTTGGGCCAGAGTTAATTCAACAAACTACGGAAAAGGTGAAACTTATTCGTGAGAAAATGAAGGCTTCTCAGAGTAGGCAGAAGAGTTATCATGATCGAAGAAGGAAAGATCTTGAGTTTCAAGAAGGTGATCATGTATTTTTGAGAGTTACACCGGTGACGGGTGTTGGGCGTACATTGAAGTCGAAGAAGCTTACTTCTCGGTTTATTAGTCCTTATCAGATATCCGCGAGAGTAGGTGTTGTGGCTTATCGGGTGGCGTTGCCACCGAGTCTTTCGAATTTGCATGATGTGTTCCATGTTTCACAGCTTCGGAAGTATGTTCCGGATCTGTCGCATGTGATTCCGATGGATGAGGTTGAGGTAATGGAGAACCTTACGGTTGAGGCATTACCGGTGAGAATTTTGGATCGCGAATTGAAGCAGTTGAGAGGCAAGGATATTGCGCTTGTGAAAGTAGCGTGGGGAGGCGCTGCTGAGGGCAATTTGACTTGGGAGTTGGAGAGTCGGATGCGGGAGTCGTATCCGGAGTTGTTCGTCTCAGGTAATATTTTCGAGGACGAAAATTTCTAAGTGGGGGAGAGTTGTAACGCCCCGGTTTTTTTAGATTTATTTAATCGAGTCGATTTAATTATTTTTGTTTTTATATTATTTTATTCTTGACTTTTATTTGGCAATATATTATTTTTCATTGTTGTTATGTTTTATCGCGTTTTGGGAGCGTTTGCGAGATATTTGAGAGTAGGGGTATTTTGGTCTTTTGTTGGATAGATATTATTGTTTTTCTTTTAAATAGAAAATTAGATAGAAAAATAGAGAGAAAGAAAAAGAGAAGAAGGAAAAGAGAAAGAAAAGGAGAGAAGAGGAAAACTTGGGATTTAAGAAATCGATCAACCGACTTTTGAAAACACGATTAATCGGGTAAGGGTGTGAAACTCGATTATCTTATCATTGTGTATGATTATGTATGTGTGTGTGTTGAAAGTTTTACTAGTTTTTCCATTATAGGTCGAAATGAGAAAAATGAATCGAAATCGATGTTTTCGCGGTTGGAAATCGATATGAATCGTGTTGTATGATCACATCGTGTTTATGAATAATTGCTGATATTTGTTTTGCTGTTGGAATTGAATTGGGATGAAAAATGGGGAATTTGGGGTGTTGGAACCATGTAAAACGCAGCAGAATTTTTCTGTTTCTGGTGTAGGCCGCCGGGCGACGCATGAGTTGCGCCGCTGCTCCGCCGGGCGATACCCAAGAGGCGCATCTTGTCACGCTGCTGACTCTTTTAGGCTTTGGTGGGGAGTTTTACGCCGCTGCATCGTCGGGCGACGCAGAGGCGAAGGGAGCACTGCCGGGCGAAAATATGTACCGCCGGGCGCTCCTGGGGAATTCCAATGAATTTGTTTTATTTGAAAATGCATAACTTTTGATCCGTAAGTCGGATCAGGACGTTCTTGGTACCGATGGAAAGTTAATGAAATGTTCTTTCTTATTAAAATGGTTTTGAGATTTGTGGCCGATTTAATTATGTTGGGAATTTGGAAATGTGTCGTTTTGTCGACTTTTATCGTCGTAATTATGTGTAATTAATGTGTTATCATGCAATATGCTGTTGGATATATATCGTATGACTTGTGTGCTGTTATATGATGTGAATGCATTTGATGAAATGTTGTGATGATGGTTTGTGGCCTAAGGGCAAGTAAATGCATTGCGTTGTGTTTGATTGTATATGCATGATTATGGTTGCATATATGTGTGCATTTGAATGTCATGAGTCATTGTATGCCAAACATCATGATATGCATTCTTGTGATGTCGTGTGCCCTAGTGGGTGTGAGCGACAAAACGATTCCAGGGGGAATATGCTATAACGGTCGTGAGCCTTATACCGAGAGGACCTAAAGCGACGTTATAGACGATCGTGAGCCTTATACAAAAAGGACCTAAAGCGATCGGATCGTGAGCCTTATACCAAGAGGACCTAAAGCGATCCATAAACATCGTGAGCCTTATACCAAGAGGACCTAAAGCGACGGGGAACATCGTTTGTCCGATGGGGAGTTACACTAAGTAACAAGCGATGATTCCAATAGTTCCTGAGTGAACTAATGATGAGATGATGGATGGAACGGTACCGCATTGCATTGCATATAGTCGTTGTATTGGTCTCTGTGCATTTGCATAAATCATGAATGGATTGATTATGTGTGAGAATTGTGAATGGAATTGATGAGTTGATATCTATATATATGTTGGTGATAAATGCATTGAGCATGATTGATATGTCTTTGTGATGGATGTATGAGATATGCATTGTGTTGTTTTGTCTTTGAATTCTGGTGTAAGTTGTGGTGAGAATATTTTATATGTGTATTCTTGGGGTATTATATAATTGTATGCAATTATATTATGATTGTGTTTCTCACCCTTCTGCTGTTTTAAATGCTCTATGAGGCATTGCAGATTAGATGCTGGAGGTCTTTTTGTGAAGATTATGTCTTCATTCTTTTGTCGGTCGGCTCTGATATGTAGCACCTGGTAGTCGGGGAGATCATTTGTGATTTTGTGTATATGTATATGTTCTTTTTGGATTGTACGTGTATGTTTCTGTATATGACAGACAAACCTTTTACATTATATATATGAGATTTCAGTTGCAAATTTTTTCGCTTTTATTCTGTATCTGAATTGTGGGTGTTAGGAACTGAGTCCCTCTGTTATGTGTTATCTGATTGTTGCATATCTAAATGAGCAGGTTATTGTATTTTCATTTCGTATTTTTGATGTGGCGCTCCCGTCTATGCCGTGAATGTTTTCATTATACTCTGATTATTTGTTATCGCTTTATTTGCCTGGGGGTATAGATTGGGGGTGTTACATTAAGTGGTATCAGAGCCATTCCGTGTTAGTTGTGTCAGTTCGTGCCAGTCCATGTTGGTCTTTGTGTTGGGTGAGCTGTTTGTTTGACCATAGTTACTGTTATTGGATATGAACAGAATATGGCTGGTAGGAATAACGCTGCTCTTGCTACTTCTATGCAAGCTATGGCTCAGGCTGTGCGGGGTGTACCTAATGTGGTAGGGAATGATGAGTTCAGGAAGAACAAACCGCATATCTTCAAAGGAAGATATGATCCTGATGGTGCTCAGATTTGGCTTAAGGAGATTGAAAGAATCTTTCGAGTGATGGACTGTGATGAGGATCAGAAGGTGAGACTAGGTACTCACATGTTCCAGGAGGAGGCTGATGATTGGTGGGTTAGTACGCGTCATGTGTTGGAAGTTGCAGGTGAAGTGGTCACTTAGGCTTTGTTTAGCAGTGAGTTTTTGAGGAAGTATTTTCCTGAAGATGTTAGAGGAAAGAAAGAGATAGAGTTCTTGGAGTTGAAACAATGTAGCATGTCTGTTATTGATTACACTGCTAAGTTTGTGGAGCTTGTTCAGTTTTATCCACATTATGGTGAAGCAACTGCAGAGTTTTCCAAATGTGTGAAGTTTGAGAACGGGCTGCGTCCCGAGATCAAACAGGCAGTTGGTTATCGAAGGATTAGGAGGTTTTCATATTTGGTGGATTGTTGTAGAATTTATGAAGAAGATAGTAAAGCTCGTTCTACTCACTATAAGAGTGTGAACGAAAGGAAAGGGAAGCAACCGTTTCGTGGTGGTCCTTATGTGTCACCAGCTGACAAGGGTAAGCAAAGGGCTAATTTTGGTAAAAGGCCAAGTGGGGGAGGTATGTCTAATCCTCTGAGATGTTTTAGGTGTGGTGACTTAGGACATCGTCAGTTTGAATGTAGAAAGGATATGAGGAAGTATTCCAATTGTGGAGGTTTAGGACATGTAACAGCTGAGTGCAAGAAGAATGTGGTGAAGTGTTTCAACTGTGGGGAAGCTGGTCATATTAGCACGAGGTGTCTGAAACCAAAGCAAGCTCAGGCTGGAGGGAAAGTATTTGCATTGGCAGGAACTCAGACTACTAGTGCAGATTGTCTGATCAGAGGTACTTGTTTTATTAATAGTACGCCTTTAGTTGCTATTTTTGATACCGGAGCGACCCATTCGTTTATTTCGTCTGAGTGTGCGAAGCGTTTGAATCTTTTGTTGTCTTCGATGGGTGGAGAGATGGTTATTGATACTTCAGCAATGGGGTCAGTAACTACTTCTTTGGTCTATTTAAGTTGTCCTTTGACCATTTATGGTAAGGATTTTGAGATGGATTTGGTGTGTTTGCCGTTGGAGGGTTTAGATGTGGTTCTGGGGATGAATTGGTTGCAGTTCAATTGAGTTCATATCGATTGTTATCATAAGTTGGTAAGATTTCCTTCTCTTGAAGAAGACGAGGAATCGAGTTTCTTATCTACCAAAGAGTTAAAGAAACTTTTGGCGGAGGAAGCTCAGTTGTTTGGGTTGTTTGCATCGTTGATTGTGGATAGTCAAGTTGCAATGGATGTGTTTCCAGTTGTGTGTGATTTTCCAGATGTGTTTCCGGAGGATATTTCAGATGTGCCGCCAGAGAGAGAGGTGGAGTTTACTATAGATCTAGTTCCTAGTACTAGACCTGTATCTATGGCACCATATCGAATGTCGGCATCTGAGTTGGTTGAGTTGAAGAAACAATTGAATGAATTGTTAGATAAGAGGTTTGTGAGGCCGAGTGTATCGCCTTGGGGTGCTCCAGTTTTATTGGTGAAAAAGAAAGATGGAAGTATGCGATTGTGTATTGATTATCGCCAACTGAATAAGGTGACGATTAAGAATAAGTATCCTCTTCTGAGAATTGATGATCTGATGGACCAGTTGGTAGGTGCATGTGTGTTTAGTAAGATTGATTTGAGGTCAGGTTATCATCAGATTAGAGTGAAAGAGGAAGATATCCAGAAGACGGCTTTTAGGACACGTTACGGTCATTAAGAATATTCTGTGATGCCGTTCGGGGTTTCTAATGCGCCGGGTGTGTTTATGGAGTATATGAATCGTATTTTCCATGAGCATTTGGATCGATTTATTGTTGTATTTATTAATGACATCTTGATTTATTCTAAGTCCCAGGAGGAACATGAGGAGCATTTGCGTATTGTGTTGCAAATTTTGAAGGAAAAGAGACTTTTTGCCAAGTTGTCCAAGTGTGAGTTCTGGCTGTCGGAAGTGAGTTTTCTTGGGCATGTAATTTCAGGTAATGGTATTGCTGTGGATCCATCTAAAGTAGATGCAGTTCTACAATGGGAGGCTCCTAGATCTGTTACTGAAATTAGAAGCTTTTTGGGTTTAGCTGGATATTATCGAAGATTCATTGAGGGTTTTTCCAAGTTAGCACTTCCTTTGACCCAGCTGACTTGTAAAGGTAAAGTGTTCATTTGGGATATTTAGTGCGAGGAAAGTTTTAGTGAGCTGAAGAGAAGATTGACTACAGCTCCGATTTTGATCTTACCGAATCCTAGTGAATCGTTTGTGGTGTATTGCGATGCGTCTTTGATTGGTTTAGGTGGAGTGTTGATGCAAGAAGGTAAGGTTGTGGCTTATGCTTCGAGGCAATTGAGAGTTCATGAGAAGAATTATCCTACTCATGATTTGGAGTTAGCTGCGGTGGTTTTTGTATTGAAGATTTGGAGGCATTATCTCTACGGTTCAAGATTCGAAGTCTTTAGTGATCATAAGAGTTTGAAATACTTGTTTGATCAGAAAGAGTTGAATATGAGGCAACGGAGATGGTTGTAATTTTTGAAGGACTACAATTTTGGCTTGAATTACCATCCTGGTAAAGCTAATGTGGTAGCCGATGCGTTAAGCCGAAAATCTTTGCATATGTCTGCTTTGATGGTTAAAGAATGGGAACTTTTGGAAGCGTTTAGAGATTTGAGTTTGGTGTGTGAATTGACATCTGACAGCGTGAGGCTTGGTATGTTAAAGGTTACTAACGATTTTCTGTTAACCGTTAGCGAGAAACAGAAGCTGGATGTGAAAATTGTGGATTTGATGACGGTTGGAGTTAAAGGTGTGAATGGTGACTTTAAAGTGGATGATAAGGGTGTTTTGAGATTCCGTGGTAGAATTTGTATTCCTGATGACTCGGAATTGAAAAAGATGATTTTAGAGGAAGGACACCAGAGTAATTTGAGTATACATCCGGGAGCTAACAAGATGTATCAAGATTTGAAGAAGATCTTTTGGTGGTCCGGATTGAAGAGGGATGTGGCTCAGTTTGTTTATGCGTGTTTGACGTGTCAGAAGTCGAAGGTAGAACATCAGAAGCCTAATGGATTGTTGCAACCGTTGGATATTCCCGAGTGGAAATGGGACAGCATTTCTATGGATTTTGTGACAGGGTTTCCGAATACTCCGAGGGGACATAATGCCATTTGGGTGGTTGTGGATAGGCTGACCAAATCGGCACATTTTATTCCGACTGACATCAGTTTTCCTTTGGAGCGGTTGGCTGAGATTTATATCCGTGTGATTGTGAAGTTACATGGTGTTCCGTTGTGTATTGTTTCAGATCGAGATCCAAGGTTTACTTCCAGATTTTGGGAAAGTTTGCAAAAGGCGTTAGGTTCCAAGTTAAGGTTGAGTTCTGCTTATCATCCTCAGACGGATGGTCAGACCGAGAGAACTATTCAGTCGTTGGAAGATTTGCTGAGAGCTTGTGTTCTTGAGCAAGGTGGTGCTTGGGATAGTTATCTTTCGTTGGTTGAATTCACGTATAATAATAGTTTCCATTCGATTATTGGAATGGCACCTTTTGAAGCGTTGTATGGAAGAAGATGTCGAACACCGTTATGTTGGCATGAATATGGTGAGAGTTCGGTGGTTGGACCAGAGTTAATTCAACAAACTACAGAAAAGGTGAAACTTATTCGTGAGAAAATGAAGGCTTCTCAGAGTAGGCAAAAGAGTTATCATGATCGAAGAAGGAAAGATCTTGAGTTTTAGGAAGGCGATCATGTATTTTTGAGAGTTACACCGGTGACGGGTGTTGGGCGTACATTGAAGTCGAAGAAGCTTACTTCTTGGTTTATTAGTCCTTATCAGATATCCGCGAGAGTAGGTACTGTGGCTTATTGGGTGGCGTTGCCACCGAGTCTTTCGAATTTGCATGATGTGTTCCATGTTTCACAGCTTCGGAAGTATGTTCCGGATCCGTCGCATGTGATTTCGATGGATGAGGTTGAGGTAAGGGAGAACCTTACGGTTGAGGCATTACCGGTGAGAATTTTGGATCGCGAGTTGAAGCAGTTAAGAGGCAAGGATATTGCGCTTGTGAAAGTAGTGTGGGGAGGCGCTACTGAGGGCAATTTAACTTGGGAGTTGTTGAGTTGGATGCGAGAGTCGTATCCGGAGTTGTTCGTCTCAGGTATTATTTTCGAGGACGAGAATTTCTAAGTGGGGGAGAGTTGTAACGCCCCAGTTTTTGTTAAATTTATTTAATCGAGTCGATTTAATTATTTTTATTTTTATATTATTTTATTCTTGACTTTTATTTGGCAATATATTATTTTTCATTGTTGTTATGTTTTATCGCGTTTTGGGAGCGTTTGCGAGATATTTGAGAGTAGGGGTATTTTGGTATTTTGTTGGGTAGATATTATTGATTTTCTTTTAAATAGAAAATTAGAGAGAAAAATAGAGAGAAAGAAAAAGAGAAGAAGGAAAAGAGAAAGAAAAGGAGAGAAGAGGAAAACTTGGGATTTAAGAAATCGATCAACCGACTTTTGAAAACACGATTAATCGGGTAAGGGTGTGAAACTCGATTATCTTATCATTGTGTATGATTATGTATGTGTGTGTGTTGAAAGTTTTACTAGTTTTTCCATTATAGGTCGAAATGAGAAAAATGAATCAAAATCGATGTTTTCGCGGTCGGAAATCGATATGAATCATGTTGTATGATCACACCGTGTTTATGAACAATTGCTGATATTTGTTTTGCTGTTGGAATTGAATTGGGATGAAAAATGGGGATTTTGGGGTCTTGGAACCGTGTAAAACGCAGCAAAATTTTTCTGTTTCTGGTGTAGGCCGTCGGGCGGTAGTTTGGGCGTCGGGCGACGCATGAGTTGCGCCGCTGCTCCGCCGGGCGATACCCAAGAGGCGCAGTTTGTCACGCTGCTGACTCTTTTAGGATTTGGTGGGGAGTTTTACGCCGCTGCATCGCCGGGCGACGCAGAGGAGAAGGGAGCACCGCCGGGCGAAAATATGTACCGCCAGGCGCTCCTGGGGAATTCCAATGAAATTGTTTTCTTTGAAAATGCATAACTTTTGATCTGTAAGTCGGATCGGGACGTTCTTGGTACCGATGGAAAGTTAATGAAATGTTCTTTCTTATTAAAATGATTTTGAGATTTGAGGCCGATTTAATTATGTCGGGAATTTGGAAATGTGTCGTTTTGTCGACTTTTATCATCGTAATTATGTGTAATTAATGTGTTATCATGCAATATGCCGTTGGATATATATCATATGACTTGTGTGCTGTTATATGATGTGAATGCATGTGATGAAATGTTGTGATGATGGTTTGTGGCCTAAGGGCAAGTAAATGCATTGCGTTGTGTTTGATTGTATATTCATGATTATGGTTGCATATATGTGTGCATTTGAATGTCATGAGTCATTGTATGCCAAGCATCATGATATGCATTCTTGTGATGTCGTGTGCCCTAGTGGGTGTGAGCGACGAAACGATTCCAGAGGGAATCTGCTATAACGGTCGTGAGCCTTATACCGAGAGGACCTAAAGCGACGTTATAGACGATCGTGAGCCTTATACAAAGAGGACCTAAAGCGATCAGATCGTGAGCCTTATTCCAAGAGGACCTAAAGCGATCCATAAACATCGTGAGCCTTATACCAAGAGGACCTAAAGCGACGGGGAACATCGTTTTCCCGACGGGGAGTTACATTAAGTAACAAGCGATGATTCCAATAGTTCCTGAGTGAACTAATGATGAGATGATGGATGGAACGGTACCGCATTGCATTGCATAGAGTCGTTGTGTCGGTCTCTGTGCATTTGCATAAATCATGAATGGATTGATTATGTGTGAGAATTGTGAATGGAATTAATGAGTTGATATCTATATATATGTTGGTGATAAATGCATTGAGCATGATTGATATGTCTTTGTGATGGATGTATGAGATATGCATTGTATTGTTTTGTCTTTGAATTCTGGTGTAAGTTGTGGTGATAATATTTTATATGTGTATTCTTGTGGTATTATATAATTGTATGCAATTATATTATGATTGTGTTTCTCACCCTTCTGCTGTTTTGAATGCTCTATGAGGCATTGCAGATTAGATGCTGGAGGTCTTTTTGTGAAGATTATGTCTTCATTCTTTTGTCGGTCGGCTCTGATATGTAGCACTGGGTAGTCGGGGAGATCGTTTGTGATTTTGTGTATATGTATATGTTCTTTTTGGATTGTACGTGTATGTTTCTGTATATGACAGACAAACCTTTTACATTATATATATGAGATTTCAGTTGCAGATTTTCCGCTTTTATTCTGTATCTAAATTGTGGGTGTTAGGAACTGAGTCCCTCTGTTATGTGCTATCTGATTGTTGCATATCTAAATGAGCAGGTTATTGTATTTTCATTTCGTATTTTTGATGTGACATTCCCGTCTATGCCGTGAATGTTTTCGTGATACTCTGATTATTTGTTATCGCTTTATTTGCCCGGGGGTATAGATTGGGGGTGTTACATTAAGCTCCAAGATTTAGAAGGTAACATTATTATTATTTTTTGTTTCGTAATATATATTTCTAATTCTGCCTATTATGTATTGATATATTGATTAGAAGAAAAAAATCAACGATGATTTTCATGCATCCCAGAAGGATTTGATAAATAATGTTAAAATATCTCTGAAATACTATAAAATAATATGTTTGTTATATAGTTCCTGAAGAACTTAACAAATATCCTTGAAGGATAGAAAAATAATAATTTATTATATAGTTCTTGAGGAACTTATTAAGCATCCCTGAAGGAGAGCAACATAATAATTTATTATATAATTCCTGAAGAACTTATCAAGCATCCTTGAAGGATAGGAAAATAATAATTTATTATATAGTTTCTGAAGAACTAATCAAGATCCATGAATGATTGAAAAATAACAATGTATATAGTTCTTGAAGAACTTATAATGCATCCCCAGAGGATTGCACGAAAACTGTTTATCTTTATCATTGTTTGAAGATCTATGATCTACCTCTCGAAAAAAAATTATATATTTATAAAGGATCCCTAGAGGATTCTTCAAAGAATAAATTACTTTTATTCATTCATCAAAGAACGGTTATCCCTTGATGATTGATAAGAAAATAATTATTCTGTCACCATTGATCAGAAAAGTATCAGTGACGATTTTCATGGATCTTAGAAAAATTGACAATCACAAAACGATTGCATGAATAATATTAATAAATGTAAATTTATTAAGATTGAAAAATATATATTATATACAAATTATTTTATATTTACTAGAGATTGAAACAAATTAGAAGAATAGAATCATATGTATTATGGTAAACCACATGCTTACAAATCACACTTAAGTGCGTTGTTGGCAAAATTGGTTGGGTCATCTCAGATGTATTATGATGTGAGAACTAGTTTTGAAGAACCAGAAGTTTCTTCAAGGCTAATAAAATTTGTGTGTTCCTAAAGGAAAATTTGAGAAATTGAGTTTTTATGACATTAATTGTTGCATCGACTAAAAGATCGTGCATATGTCTATTCACAGCCAGAAGTTTGTGAAATTATTTTCTCAACTAATTAGACTAAGATCTTGTTTTCTGGATTTTTCAGAAATTCCTTGATAAGTATCACATATATTACTAAAATTAATATTGAACATCTTGAAGAACTTGCTCATAAAAAATGGACTTGAAGATCCATTCTTTAGACATCTAAAGTTAGTTATATAGTTGATACTTGTGAGATCATCAATTCTAAATTAGATATTTGAAACACACAAAGTATGGTATTAAGATATTTATTCGCATTAAGCCAACAAGTTAGTACATGATAATTCTCCCCTTAACTTACAAATTATTTTAGGTTCATAATCTAATACTTCTCATCTAAGTAAACTTTTGGATGTGTTGTAATTATTCAATTGCTCCAATATAGTACGCTAAGATGAGTTTTGAAAGAATGTTGAGAAAATTCATTTTACATGAATATCATATTTGAGGTTTATCTTGGTCCAATAATTGGATATGTGCTTGAAGCTCAGTAGGCTGATTATCAATTGATAAATTAATTTTTCCAACATTAAGGGGAGAGAATAAGCAGCTCAAAATGTGAACCAGAAGTTCAAATGAACAATTTGAAATAAAATATTATTATATAATTTTGATCCTCGAAGTTCAAAACACAATTCATTTGCAAAGTTTATGAAACAAATTATTAGCTGCTAATATTCCACTCAAGGTGGATTCTAATATTGGACAATATAATATTGCAAATGAGTTATAGCTGCGTCTGAAGCGTGGTAGAAAAGTCGGTTCCGATGTTAAAAGTCTTCTACCAAGAAAAGAAACTAAAGTTAAAAATGACCCAAATGAGGATATGAAAACTCTAAGAGAACTTTGACATAATTTAATTTTGAGTTCCAGAAGAACTAACCAGGAACCTGAAATTTATGAAAATTAGGAGATCTCGATAAGTTATGTCATGAATGGAATATGATGGAACCAAAATAAAGTCAATGTTAACAATGTCTTTGTATACAGTATAACGCTATATTGTAATAAATAATAATGAGGATCATGAGTCAAAGTCTATCAAAGATTGTAGACAAATTAAGAATTGGCCAAAATGAATATATTCAATTGAAGATGAATTAAACTCACTTTACAAGTGACTCGATTTTGGACTTTTAGTTCGAACACCTGAAGGTGTAAAACCAATTGGATATAAATGACTTTGTTTGTGAAAAAAGTAAAATAAATGGTGAAATTGTGAGATACAAAGCTTGGGTTGTTATTCAATAATCTTCACAAAGACCTAAGATTTATTTTGATGAAACTTATCCACCTGCAGTGGATGCAATTCAATTCTTGATATTTAATTAAGTTTGTAGCACATGAAGGGCTTAATTTGTACAAGATGGATGTTGTAACAACTTATCTGCATGGTTCACTTGATAGTGAAATTTACATGAAACTCCCTGAAGGGTTCAATATACCATATGCACACCACTCTGAATCTCGAGAAAGCTACTCCATAAGATTGAATAATTCTCTCTATGGGATGAAACAATCTGGACGAATGTGGTATAATTGTCTCTGTGAATATTTGCTTAGAGAGGGATATACAAATAACTCCATTTGTCCTTGTATTTTTATAAGAAGATCAGGAAAGGAATTTGCAATAATAGCTATCTATGTGGATGACATAAATATTATTGGAACTCTTAAAGAGCTTCCAAAAGCTATGAATTGTTTAAAGAAAGAGTTTGAGATGAAGGACTTAGGAAAGACAAAATTATGTCTAGGTTTGGAAATTGAACATTTGGACAAGGGAATATTTGTACATCAAGAAGGCTATATAGAAAAGGTGTTAAAACGCTTCTGAAATTGTGGTATGACATATCCCAGATGTCCTACAGGATGTCGAGACATCTGGTCTGTTACAGATAACATGGCAAGGTATAAACAATAACAATACTAAAAAGCATAAACAACACACAGAATTTGTTCACCCAATTCGGTCTAACAACCTACATCTGGGGGCATACCAAGCCTGAAAGGAAGTCCACTATTAGTAGTATCAATTCGTAGACCCTACAGTCAACACACCCTTTGACGATCTACTCACTTAATAACTACCTAATGACCCTTCTACCTAAGTCCTCCCTAGGTAAGAGACCCCATCTCACTTCCAATCACCGCAATGATGTCTAGCAGTCAACACCTCAGCCACTACATCAATAACTTGATTTCCAACAACTCTTCAGTCACAGAAAAGTAGAAGACATACTTCCATGACAATACCTAGACATGACACACATGACTAAGAACAATACTTAGAGTTGCTTAACAGCTTCCTCCAAGAACAATACATCTCTTACCTACAGGCTTCGAGATAAACACGATGACCATCCCACAAACCGAGTGGTTCATCGACCAACACATCCCTTATAATTTACATGATGGCTGGCTTATTTTTCTAGGTTACAATGCTTCTATTTATAACCTAAACCCAACTGGATTTGGGCTTCAAATCACAACATATCAGCTGCTACAAATCTGCAAAAGATTCTCCTACAAATTAGGTCTTTAATCAAATCTTCATGCTTTAAATCAGCTGCAGAATTTTCTCCACATAAATAGGAACAAATATCCAAGTAGTTTCCTAAAAAGTCTCCAAGATCCTTTTTATGAAATCCAATTAAATCTGCACTTTGTTCCTAATAAATCTCCTTGACCTGCGTATAATGATGAGGTATATCCAAAAAGATCTCATCAAATCAAATCAAATCAAATCCGTCAAGAGATATACAATAGCAGCAACTGTTGTATCAGACAATGATGTTATGACATCTCCTTTAACATCTTGATTAACCATCACATGACAGCAAAATAGCAACACCTTAAAACAACCATGCACTCATATCAGCTTAGTGCAGCACAACATGTCAAGACATCACACTTGACATCTCCATAACCTGCAACTAATCTAATATGACAGATACTGAACATAACTAGTTAGTGCAGAACAGCATATCAAGATATCCTCCTTGACATTTCACAACCTGCAACTAAACTATTATGGTAGATACACAAAACAACATGTTAAAACAACTTAAGTGACATAAAGCTATCAAATAGGTTTTAACAAAATTTAGCCAACACAAATACTGCATAGCTGCAGAACTAACAAACTCCCCCTTTGGCAAATTTTGGCTAAAACCATCATATCATATCAAATATATCAGCAGCAGAAGATAGTCACAGACATCACTAGCAGATAAAACAATTATCAGCACTGCAACACCTACACAAGCAGATCAGTACTCAATCTTCATCTGCACACATACACAACCTCACACAACCACTCACACTAACTTAGAGAAGTTAAAACATCATATAGAACATCATATGTCAGCAGCACACTCATCTCCCCCTGACTCCAGCCAGCTCCCCCTAAAGCCAAGGAACAGAAACAACAACAGCTAAGCTCTCCCCCTTTTTAGCCACAATTGGACAAAGGAAAAACACACCAGAACAATATCCATACACCCTTTGGATAACACAACCAGCTCCTCCTCAAGGAAACAACCAAGGACACTGGCTACTACTACTTACTTCTCCCCCTTTTTAGCCATAATATGCCAAACCAAGCAACTATGCATTTAATGGAAATCCACCAGAAGTAGGAAAAAAACAGTAGTATTACTCCCCCTGACGTGGATAACTAGTGCTCCTCAATGGAAAACATAAGACACATCTTCATGTCTTCAAGAGCTCACTCCCAGTCCAGCCACCTGCTGAAGCACATTCATTTTGGCACCACAATCCCTTCTGACAAGAAAAAGTAGTCACTCACACATGAAGTTACATCATGCTATACGTGAGGAACATAAGGATCACCATCCTCCTTCAAACAAGCTAAAGCTCCCCCTCAAGCCAAGGGACCAGAAACAACCAGAGAGCCACAAAAACTTCAAATCCACAAAACTTCAAAAACACATCACAGCCCATCACATCACAGAAGATCACAATAACACAAGAACAGTACTCTCTCCCCAAGCTTTTCAACTGACCTTAGCAAGGCCCCAACTCTCCAAAGGCAGTCATTCCCTATCATTCTCCCGTATGACAATCTGGAATACTCCTGATCAGTTGATGAGTATCTTCATCTTCAGACTTCCAAACAAACAATACCTGATCTACTTCAGTCTTTTCTACATTCTCCATCCAAAGCAGACCTTCTACTTCATCATTCTCCCGTATGACTATGTAGACGCTCCTTAGGCATAATGTAGGCACCACGCTTCTGAACCAGAGCATAATCATCCTTCACCAAGGATATCCAACCAGATAATGTCCCAACACAAGTTAGAACATCTGCCACACACCAAGACATCATCACCATGATTCTTGATATGCTCCACCAACTGGACTTACTATAGCATAGTAATCCAAAGAACTAGAGAAATAAACTCTCATCCACCTTCAAGAAGAATAATCTCCTTGAGTCTTCAATTCATCACCCTTCTGCCCAAGAGTAACTTGTGCCAAGACAATCCTCAATAATAACCAGCTGCCACACTCTGATTATCTTGATTCTTCGAATCCACTTATGAGATCAACCAAATGCCACAGTTTGATCACCTCATTCATGAATCCTTATATGAAAACAACCAAATGCCACATTTTGATCACCTTTTCACTTTTGTTAGAAATCTCACAAAGATATCCTGATCCACCAAGGAAACTTGATCTTCAAGTCACATGTTCCAATTTCTCAATAGCAAACACACTTAGACTCCCTAAGCCATGGTCATGTAACATCTTCTCCTTCCTGCAGCTCCCGCAAATTGCCATGAGAACGATCTTTTTGAAACATCCTATTGTTCGTTCCTATAGATTACCCTATCATAAGCTGATGTGCCACATCACCAGCTGAGACTTCTGATGTTAAGCTAGATGTCAGAACAATATGACATCCAACTGTTGAATTCAGCTCTTCCTTCTGCCACTCAGAAGAACCTCCTCCCTTTGCAGAAACAAATTTCCATGCTCTCATAGACTTGATTCAACAATCAAGTTTGAGTAGACAACCTCCATACTGCTTAGAAACTCCAAAGACTTCAAACCTACCACATCTGAATCTTCAAAAAATAAGTAGTCCAAGACTACCCCATAGGAATACTAAAGAATGTCACTTCCCTTAGTAGAGCCGTCAGTAGAAAGCCAGAGATAACTGCCACTTATCCTCGACCTTCACAACCAGAGCAAACACCATGCTCCAAACCACTTAGATCAGAAATAAAATGATCCAAGCTGTAACCACAAGATTATGATGTCTTCATAGTCTTCCATCTTCATCTTCAACGACACCACCATCTGGACAAGTCATCCACAATACTTTTTAGGAACAGATGCTAAGCAATAATCCCAGGTCAACACCTAGGCGACTTGTGAGCGAATGTAGAACCCCTCCCACGATTCTCCAAACCTCTGATGAAAAGATGTTAAAATAATTGACAGAACATCCTTAATCTTGTCTTTCAAGGATAATCAATTAAATACTTGTGAATTTCACAAATAGTAATTGATCTTAAATCCCTGTGGTTTAACCCTTCTTCAGATTCCAGCATCTTCTGAATCTTCTTCATGACAAACCATCATGACAACCATTCATACCACAAAAATATTCTAGGTTAGGTCAGTGTCTTGACCTTTCACTCCACCCTGAGCAAAGAACTGAAATGATGTTTCAACATCAGTTCCGACATCAGCAACCATAGTAAATCACATTAAACATCTACTATGGCTTTGGAGACAACAACCATAGTAATCCACACACATCTCTTGCAAGGGACACAAGAGGATTGACCATCAGTAGCTGATCAACCTTCAAACCCAGAACATACACACAATAACGGTGATTAACATAACAATACATCAGAAGAAAAGACACTTCAAAGACAATACTTGATCTTGCTTAAAAGCTTTAATTAAGTATAATTTACTCTTACTTAAAAGCTTAGGACGGACACTTACAACTCAATAACATCAGTCCAGTTCAAGCATCTAGGTGATGAATGAATGACTCACAAATAGTCTACCTCAATGTATCAAGAGACACATGAGTGACATAATACAACAGTAGTACCCTAAAAGAAACTCAAAACTTAAACCCTTATTTGCACACACAGTTTCTTCAACACTTATTCCACGCGAATTAGGTTTAGTAAGTCTCCTTTTATTGCCTTGTGCAGAATGGGCTTGGACTCTTCCCATTTTGTCAATTTTAAACCACCTGCAGAATCTTCTCCAAAATAGTAGGAACAAATCTTCAAAGTTTCCTAAAACGTCGCATCCTTTAATTTTAGCATTTTGTGTACAGCTGGAGATACAAAACCTTGTTCCTGATAGCATCATCTTGACCTGCGTAAATTACTGAGATATATCCAAAAGAAATATCACGGAATTAAAACAAAACAAATTTGTCAAGATTTTAAAACATTCAGAATACATGTTTTGGTAGAACATGTTCCAACATCTGTTAGGACATCTACTCTTAAGATGAGTCGAGCAGCATGTTACAACATCACACACAACATCCTATAGTGAACCATGTTTTAGGAAAATTGTTGTCAATCCATAAACCATGGAACCTTCAATCCCCCCTTTAGCAAATTTTGGCTAAAACACCTTTTGCACAATAAACCCAGAAAACTGTGTGTGTACATGAGGAAGAAGATAACATGCATCTTCGGGAATATCCACAACACTCCCCCTAGACCCCAGAACCGGTCCTTGTCACGGAGGAATAAATCTCCCTCTCAAATCAGAAGAAGAATTTTTCCGAAGCAAAAGAAAACCAACTTGAACACAAGCTTGAACTAAACTAGTTCAAGTCGTTAGAAACACATATGGCAGAAGCCACAGTCATTAGAAACACACGTGGCAGAAGCAAGCACAAAAGATCCCAAAACATGTCCAGAAAGACAAAACATCTGATAGGACATCCTAGAGCTCAAAAACCAACCAACAATACTACCTTCAGAGATTTTTACTTTTATTTATTTTTATTTATCTCCCCCTGTTTGAGCTAAAATTTGACAAATAACAAGCAAACAAAACTGACTCTCCATGAACAAAACCACACCTAGAAAGGAAAGCAATACTAATGCACATACACACACACCAAAGAAATCACCTTAAGACCCCAAAATAAATAAAAAACAAAGAAAAACAAGGACCTTAACACCAAAAAAAACCTAACAAGAAACTAGTTATTCCCTCCAACCTCCCGAGTTGACAAATTGAACCCAGTCTTCATCACCATCCCACCAGAAACAAGATCCTTAGAACGAGTCTTCTTTAAAACCGTTACCTTTGTCACATAAGTTTTCCCTGTTAGGATAGCTCCTGTTGATAACCCGGCAGATGTCACAACAATTGACTGATCCTTCTTTTGTTCAGAGGCTCCTTCTTCTTATCAGATAATTTGGAGGATTGGCTTTTGTTTAAAGTACAACGTGGGGGGATGAAAAAGTACACATGTTTCAGTCTTTATATAACACACATTCCTTGTTTGTAGCGCCAAACAAGTCAAGGAAAGAAATGTTGAAAACAAATAAGTCAGCCTTGAAAATGGACCACCGTCCACAAGGGGGAAGCAAATCTATTAACTCTAGGTCTCGTTTTCCAATATTGAATTAAGACAGTTCCCATGGCATAGAAACATGCTACACATGCACACAAAAAAACACATTTTTCAGGGGTATTGTTAGACCACTGCTGACTAGACACACCGTCCTTGGCATGCTGACCACACATAGACTCTTATCAGTCTTAACTGAGATAGTTTCATACAATGTCCTAACATTCTGATAGACTTTTTTTTCTTATGACCCAAATAAAAACATACACCATGTTTCACACATGAAGCTTCCCACCAAATTCGTTGCCTAGAAAATTCATTAGTGATCAGCCCAACACAAATGAGCACAATGCCACGACATTATGTTAGACACATCACAACCAAGTAACATAACCATCCTGACTGAGAAATTTCATGACATCTTGTCTGAAATTATACTTTCACTAGAGCCAAACAAAAAACCAGGTTTCATGAGATCATGAATGCTTTGTACAAGATGTACCAAAACACATACATAGCAGACATATACACATTTCCCCTTGTCACACATAATCAGTTCTCCCCTTGAAGGTGGAGACCAAGCAATTCCAAATCTTATAACACAGTATCACCAACCATCTCATTCACACTCCCACTGCAGAGAAAGAGTTTCTCAACAAAGAGTTATCAGAAACAAACACAGCGGAATAAAATAGACATCCATCAACTCCATACACCAAACAAAAACTTGTCAAGATATTCCAGGTCCATTAGTTGAACTCCCCCTGAATTGTGTAATAAAAAAACAAAGTCCGGACACAGTGTATTCAAGCATACACAAAGACATGGAAACACATATTACTTGGTGGAAACACACATTCTTGACAACTTCAAGTGTTCTGCTACCTCTTGCCCCTGTCAAAGATCCATCTGCACATCTTGTAGTTGTCACAAGCCTTAGTAGAGTTGACACTAAACTCACTTGTCACAGACTTAAAACCTGTCTTCTTCAATCTCTTAATAACATTCTTCTTAGGCTTACTATGCCTCTAAGAATAGAGGAAAGATACAGTGTCTGTTGCCTTTCTCCATACTTGTAACTGCTATAAATCTTTAATAGGGCGAGTACTTATCCCACAACTTATGTCCTTAAACTGACCTGCACATAATGCTTTAGTACTCATACCAGTCAGCTGATCTTTAGACTCCACACACTACAGAATAACCATCTTTCCTTTATCAAGATTCCAGTCAAGGCTCTTGATCCAGCCATGTTGAATAACATAACTGACAACTTTAAGATCTTCACAGTCTAATGTCATAACATTCAGCTTGACATTATATTTCTCCATCATCTGCTTCAACCACACAAGTTGAAAGCAACCCCTTCTTGTCTTAGCATAGTCAATTTCAACAGTGTTCCCATAAACACATTCATCCACATTATAGGATTCTTTCATCAAGAATTCAGTGTTGTGAGAGTAGAATACCCTATAGACACTTATTTCAATGATGTAATTCAAGAGCTTCTTTTCTTGAATTGTAGAACTCATCCTTGGTTCCAGCTTAAAGCCAAGACAAGAGTCTGACATTTTCTTTGAAAGTTCAGAAGGGTGTCTTGCAATGAGTTCCTTGGATAGCTCTGCCTGAACTCTAACAGAGAGACCTGAAGTGAGTTAAGGATCATCTGTCATAATGCTAGAAAGATTGCATCTTTCTTCTTTTCTAGTCTGCACAGAGAATGTCCCAACATCGTTCTCAACATCTATCATTTGCTTAGTAATTGAATCATCAATTATTATACTGGTAGATTCCTCAATCATTTTAATTCTAGAGTTAAAAACTCTATAGGCTCTTCTGTTTAAAGAATACCCCAAAAATATCCCTACATCACTTATAGGAGTTGTCTTACCATTTTAATCTTTGTTAGTCAATACAAAGCATTTACATCCAAACGTATGCAAGTGTTTGACTGTAGGTTTCCTTCCTTTCCGTAGCTCGTAGATTGTGGTTGAAGTACCTCCTCTTAATGTGACGTTGTTATAAATGTAGCATGCAATATTCATAACTTCAGCCCAAAATACCAATGCCAATTATTTGGCATAAAGCATCACTCTAGCTGATTCTTGTATCCCTCTGGTCTTCTGTTCAACAATTCCACCCAACTGAGAAGAGAACTCATGACTAATATTTTCAGAGTCACAAAACTCTGAGAATTCCGCACTCTCAAATTCCTTGCCATGAACACTTTAAATCTTTATAATCACACTATTCTTTTCCCTCTGGATACTTTTACACAAATCTCTAAAGACTGCAAACAAGTCTGATCTTTCTCTAATAAACTTCATCCATGTGAACCCAGAACAATCATCTATAATCACATAAATATACCTCTCTCCATCCAAGCTTTCTATCATCATTGGTCCCATCAAATCTATATGAAGCAGTTCTAGGACTCTGGATGTAGTCTGATGTCGCAACATTGTGTGAGGCATCATACCCTGCTTTCTAATCTCACTTTCTCCACAGATTTTCCTTTCTTTAATCTTAAGGTCTGGAATTCCTCTAATGGCTCATACAGCCATTATTTCCTTCATTTTTTAGGATGAATATGTCCAAGAATCAGATGACATGACTTCACTTCATCCTCATTGGTTATAGACCATGTGGAGGAATAAGCAGTTATTTGAGGATCCCACAGATAACAGTTATCTTTGGACCTTATACCTCTCATTAGAACAACACCTTTCTCATTTTTGATTATGCATTCTGATTTTGAAAAATTGACCAACAAACCTTGATCACAAAGCTGACTAATGCTAATAGGTTAGCAGTTAATCATTTCACCAGCAGAACTTCTTTTAAATTAGGTGATCCTGCACGTATCAATCTTCCCACTCTTTTGATTTCTCCTTTAAATCAATCACCAAATCTGACAAACCCTGAGGGCTGAGACCTAATATCCACTAACAGCCTCTGAATCGCCGTCATGCGTCTAGAGAATCCACAGTTAAAGTACCAGTCTTCTCTAGTTGAAGCCCTCAAGGAGGTGTAAGCCATAAGATTCACATCCTTGTTGATGAACCTTCTTTTCTTACTTAACTGATTGACTTTGGCCCGAGCTAAAGCTTGTTTCACTCCATACAGCTTATAATAGAAGGGCTTAATATGACCATACTCCCCATAGTAATGACACCTCCAAGTTGAGGCTTTAGAGTTTGTTGAAGACACACCATGTCTGCCAGGATGTTGTAACATGTGGTTGGACATCGTGACCATTTTATTCTTTTCAAAAAGAGGGAACTCTTTTACAGACTTATTGTTTTGTTGATCATCAGAAGGATAATCACCTCCTACACTTCTATACTCTTTCACCACATCATATTCATCACTCATTCTTCTTAATGAGCCTGTCATGTTATTGAGCTTGGATTTTAGGAAGGTTACCTCATCCTGAAGATGATGAACATTACATAGAAGTTATTTCTTCTCATTCTCCTGTACAACTATGATCTTCCTCTGACTCTCCTCTGCCTTAATATGTTCTTCACACTTGCCACAAGTTTCCTTGTAAGACATATCCAGATCTTCATAAAGGAATTTTTTTGCACTTGATTCTTCCTTATTAGCCCATCTACTAGAGAGAGCAGTTACAATGTTTCCAGTCTCAGAATTAGATTCATCTTCGAACTCATCATCATCTGACCATGATACAGACAACCATTTCTTCTGTTTCTTGAGAAAAGTGGGACATTCTAACTTGATGTGACCAAAACACTCACACTCATAGCATTGTATTCCTTTGCCTTGATTTGACTTCTCTTCATACCTGGCATTCTTTTGAGAGTCATTGTTGTTTCTGATGTCGGATGAGATGTTCTTAACACTTGATCTTCCTCTTCTGTCCACCCTTTTTAGAACCGTGTTAAATTGCCTCCCAAGAAGCACAATAGTATTAGATATATCTTCATCTGTATCTAGGTCACATTTATCCTCCGAGTCTTTAGCATTTGACACAAAAGCTATGATCTTCTTCTTTTCAACCTTGTCACTTATACCTAATTAGAAAGTTAGGAGAGATCCCATAAGCTCATCAACTTTCATGTTGTTTATGTCTTGGGCTTCTTCAATGGCAGTCACCTTCATGTCAAATCTCTTTGGAAGAGATCTGAGCATCTTTCTGACGAACTTAGGTTCTGAAATCTTCTCCCCCATGGCACTTGAGGCATTGGCTATCTCAATAATATCCATGTGAAAATCATGAATGCTCTCATCCTCCTTCATTTTCAAGTTCTCAAACTTGGTGGTAAGAAGTTGAAGTCTTGACATCTTTACCTTAGAAGTTCCTTCATAGGCAGTCTTTAAAATCTCCCAAGCATCTTTAACAACAGTACAATTATTTATCATCTTGAAGATATTCTTGTCCACTTCATTAAATAGGGCATTCAGTGCTTTGGAGTTTCCCTAAGCTAGCTTGTTATCTTCATCATCCCAGTCTTCGTCAGCCTTTAGCACATCAGTAATATTACCATCCCTATCTCTAACCATTGGAGGATCCCATCCCTTGACCACAGACTTCCAAGCCTTGTTGTCCATAGACTTCAGAAGGACACAATTTGTGCCTTCAAATAATAATAATTGGTTCCATCAAGGATGGGTGGTCTGTTCACAAAACCTCATTCCTTGTCCATTGCACTAGAAAGTATCTTTCCTCGATCTCACCTAGATACAGAGCAGGATGCCTGCTCTGATACCAATTGAAATTCTGGTATGTAGATATCAGATGTCCTAAGAGATGTCGAGATGATGATATCTATTTAATACACAAGGACCAAGGTACACAAGGTTAAAAGTACAAAAAATAAACAAAACACAAAGAGTTGTTAACCAAGTTTGGTGCATAACGACACCTACGTCTGGGGGCTACCATGCCAGGAAGGAAATCCACTATTATCAGTATCAATTCAAAACTAAACAACCCAGTTCAAAACTTTTCAATTAACACCTACCTAGTGCAATTTCTACCTAAGAAACTCCTAGGTATGAAAAACCCCTTTCACTTCCTACCAGTCACCAATAGCATATATAAACATAACAATACATCAGAAGAAGACACACTTCAAAGACAATACTTAATCTTGCTTAAAAGCTTAAATAGAATATAATTTACTCTTGCTTAAAAGCTTTGAGTGGACACTTATAACTCAATAACATCAGTCCAGTTCAAGCATCTAGGTGATGAATGAATGGCTCACAAATTGTCTACCTCAATGTATCAAAAGACACATGAGTGACACTATACAACAATAGTACCCTAAAAGAAACTTAAACCCTAAACCCTTATTTGCACACACGGTTTCTTCAACACTTATTCCACATGAATTAGGTTTAGTAAGTCTCCTTTTATAGCCTTGTGCAGAATGGGCTTGGACTTTTCCCATTTTGTCAATTTTAAACCTCCTGCAGAATCTTCTCCAAAATTGCAGGAATAAATCTTCAAAGTTTCCTAAAATGTCTTATCTTTTAATTTTAGCGTTTTGTTTACAGTTGGAGATATAGAACCTTGTTCATGATAGCATCATCTTGACCTGCGTAAATTACTGAGATATATCCAAAAGAAATATAACAGAATTAAAACAAAACAAATTTGTCAAGATTTTAAAACATTCAGAATACATGTTTTGGTAGAACATGTTCCAATATCTATTAGGACATTTGCTCTCAAGATGAGCTGAGCAGCATGTTACAACATCATACACGGCATCTTGTAGTGAACCATGTTTTAGAAAAATTGTTGTCAATCCATAAACCAAGGAACCTTCAAGTTTTACACTGAATTTTTTATCCTGGTCAAATTGGACAGAAGTGGAACCTAGTCATTTGATAAGAATCAAATTTTGCACTTGATCCAAATCATTTTTCTGGTGATACATTCTGATTGATTTGACTCAAATCAAACTTCGTACATGATTCGAACCGGTCTCTTTTTCAAAAAATTCATTGTCATATATGTGGCATTTGATTCAAGTAAACATTTACACATGATTCAAATCATGTGACATTTGATTCGAATCACCCTTTTCCTGATTCGAATCAATTAGCAGTCTTTCAAAAATCTGTTTTTCTTTTTATTCCACCACACTTGCTCATTTGATTCAAATCATTGATTGCACTTGATTTGATTCTAACTGACTTCTTTCAACCATTTTGTGTGCTTAATCTCAAGCACATAAAAAATTTTATTTCCATCTTTTCTAATCATGAATCAATCATTCTGATAATAATTTTAAGTGTGATTTAGTGAAAAATCAATTTCCTATGTTTTGAGTGTTCAAAGTCTTGCTACAAAATTCTTGTATCTTCAACTTCAATTGAGTTCAGATCTTGATAAAAAAAGTCATGTAATTAATTGAAGGAGACGTGTATTTGAAACTAATTGTTCTTGGTGATTTAATTGAGTTTTTGAGGTTGTTAGCAAGAATGAGGGATTGTCAATGGTTGTGACAAATTCCATTGAAAGGAACTAGGTTCTTCTCTCCAGAATTGCCTTAGTAGTGACAGTGTGGAAGGCTATGGAAAAGGTGGAGTTCATCTCTGATCTTCACACAATTTCACCGCTCAAGGAATCAGTAGGATCAAGGGTTTGATTGCTACACACAAAGGCTTGGAGCAGAATTGGTGTTCTTGGAAGATTCAAGAAACATATTCAAGTAAAGATTATGTGGAAGAGTTTGGCAAGTGTGTTGTATACAAGTTAAGATCCAAATTAGGAGATTTATTTTCTCAGATGTATTATGGATTGGTGATTGTATGAACTCTTGAAAATATTTTTCAAATAACAAGGAACTATGCAGGTTCCAATGGGAAACCATAGAAGAGTGCACATAGGTAAAACGAGAACAAACTATAAAGCACTATAAATCTCGGCGTTATCTCTCTCTCTCTCTCTCTCTCTCTCTCTCTCTCTCTCTCTCTCTCTCTCTCTCTCTCTCTCTCTCTTGCATTTAATTTTTCGTAGTGATTGCATGTTTAGGTCTTTCAATTCCTTTGTATTTTATCGTTTGTTCTTGATAGCAATTTATTACCTAAGCATTAGGTTTTGTCGGAATTGGATGACTGGTTCAGCTAATCTTGTGATTAGTAATCTAAAGCGTATTGAATTTAGAACTCCATCAATTAATTCATTGTGTAAACACTTCTTGTGCATTATGAAATTGAATCAATTTGTACCAAGTGTTTCAATCATATTAATCTTTGATATTTGTGAAACAATCTGTGTTGACTTGATCAATATTCAAATTGTATAATTTTCTTTTTCGCATCAAACCTTCTGCTCGCAACTCTTTTTGAAAACACTCTGATTTTAGAAAATGGCTGGTGAATTTTAATTTGGGTCTATTCACCCCCTCTAGACCATTTTTGTACTTCAATATTCACATCCAACAATTGGCATCAAGAACTGGTCTTTTGATTGTGTCAAATTGACATCCAAAAGTTTGTGAATATGTTGGAGGATGACGATCCTAAAGGAGCGTATAATAGAACACCAATTTTCAAAGGCAAAAATTATACTTATTGTAAATCAATCATGTATGTACACTTGTTATCGGTTGACAAAAATATGTGGTGTGCCGTCACCGAGGGACCATTTATTCCCAAGGATAATGACGACGTTGTTAAATATCTAAAAGATTGGGATGTTGTTGAAACCAAAAAGGCTTTATATTATTTGAAAGCAAGGAACATACTTATTTTAGCACTTAGTCCTAAAGTGTTCTATTCGATTTCACATCCTACAAGTGCTAAAGGTATGTGGGATGCTCTCCAAACTATCTATGAGGGAACGAAGGACGTCAAGGATTCTAAAATCAATATGTTTACAGAGGAATTTGAACTATTCCATATGGAACCCAGAGATTCAATGGATTCCATGCAAACTAGATTCCTCTATTTAATTAATAAACTGCAAGACTTAGGTAAAACCTTTTCCAACAAAGATTCTACTAACAAAATATTGAAATCCATGTGCAGGGAGTGGCAACCAAAAGTCACTACTATAAAATAAGCAAATGATCATAATACTTTGGACATTACAAAACTGTTGGGGAAGTTAGCCGAGCATGAGAATGAGCTTAAACGGCTCCGATAGCGAAGTAAAGTCGAAAAAAGAAAGAGAACGAAAAATAAGAGAAACAAGATCTTTCTTTGAAAGTTTCATCTTCTAGAGGGAAGAAGTCAAAGGAAGAAAGTGACAACTCGGACGAAGAATTTTCCCAAAAATAAGAAATGAGTTTATTCGTCAGACGCTACAATAGATATCTTAAGCAAAACTGTTTAGTGAATTTCACAAATACTCATCCACCAAAGAAGGATCACAAGAAAGAAGATGATGAGATCACATGTTATGAATGTGGTAAACTGGGACACTATAGAACTACCTGTCCAAATCTCACCAAATATCATAAAAGTAAAGACAACGCTCTCTACAAGACGAAGGGAAAATCTTCCAAAGGTCATAGAGCCTACATCACATGGGAAGAAGAGGTTGAGAGCTCCTTCTCCGATTCCTACACAATTTTAGATGATGAGTGTGCCAACATTTGCTTGATGTCACATAAGAAAGGTGGAACTTCAAAGGTATGTAATTGTGATTCTGAAAATGAGTATACTTACAGTGAATTTCTAATGCTTTCAATGACATATATGATGGTTCCATTAAAGAGTTTAAGAAAGTTTCTCTCCAAAAAGAAATGATTATAACACTTGAACAGGAGATAAATACTCTTAATCGTGCTTTACATTATCTCAAATAAGCTCATACATATCTTATGGATGAGTGTTTTGTTGTTTCAAATACTTTAGCTGAAAAGATAAAAGGTGTGGAATGTGTTGAGTGTCCAAATTTAAAACTTGAAATTGAAACTCTTAACGGACAATTAACACATACTGCCTCACTATCTAATACTTGTTATAGCTCTTCAAGTGAAAGAGGAAAGATTTTTAAGAAACCCCCTCATATCACTAGGAGAAATAGAAGAAGTGTTTCATCTAAAACTATTTGCCATTATATTAAAGATAAGGGTCACATTAGGCCTCTTTGTCATGTTAGGAACATTCAATTTCTAAGAGGTAAAATGACATGGATTCCTAGATGTAACTCAACTAAACCTGAAGGGATCATTACATGGGGACCTAAATTACCTATTTGATTTGTGACAGGAAAGTCTTTCCTCCACAAAAAGATTGTGGTTTCTTGATAACGGATGTTCAAGACACATGATAGGAAATGCTTTCATGTTCATCAGGTTCGATGAGAAGTAAATTGGTCACATCGTGTATGGAGATAATACAAAAGGTAAAATTCCTGGTGAAAGTATTATGGGAAATCCCTCCACAATTACCATTGAAAATGTGTTGTTAATGAAAATGCTTAAACACAACTTACTAAGTATTAGCCAATTATGTGACAAAGGGTATTCAGTTGTTTTTTATACTCGTAGTTGTGTAATTGAGCATATGCTTGATCTAGATGACGTGTCAATGCATGAGACTAAGTGTTTAGTAGATAAGAATGATGATTCTTGGTTGTGGCATAAACACTTAATCTATGTGCATTTTGACTTGCTAAATAAAATAGCATCCTAAAATTTAGTAGTTGGTCTTCCTAAAATAGAGTTTTCAAAAGACAAATTATGTGATACTTGCCAAATGGGAAAGCAAATAAGAGTGTCGTTTAAACCGAAGAAGGTTATTTTGAAATAAAAACCTCATGAGCTTCTCCATTTACACTTGTTTGGCCCTTTGCGGACAAGAGTCTAGGAGGCAACTATTACAGATTTGTGATTGTTGATGACTAATCTAGATTTACGTGGACGCTGTTTTTAGCCCATAAGGATGATACTTTTAAAGATTTTGTTGACTTTGCTAAGGTTGTTCAAAATGTTTTTGGTTTTAAAATCACCACTCTCCGTAGTGATCATGATAGGGAGTTCGTTAACCATCATTTTCAAAACTTTTACACCAAAAATGGTATTGCTTACAAATTTTCATGTCAGAGAACTCCACAACAAAATGGTGTTGTAAAGCATAAAAACCGTGTTTTGGAAGAACTAGCCCTAACTATGATAAATGAGACGAGCATACCTACTTATTTTTGAGCGGGTGCAATTAACAGTGCATGTCATGTCTTAAACCTGGCGATCGTACGATCCATCCTAAAGAAGACACCATGTGAGATAATTAAGGGTAGAAAACTTAATATTTAATATTTTTGAGTTTTCAGTTGTAGATGCTTTATTTTAAATAGTGGAAAAGACAACCTTGGTAAATTCGATGCAAAATATGATGAAGGTATATTATTAGGGTACTCATCTACGAGTAAAGCTTATGGGATTTACAATCATAGAACTGCTTTTGTAGAAGAGTCAATTCATGTTGCTTTTGATGAGTCCTCACCCCAAAAGTAAGGGAAGGGTATTTGTTCTGATGTTTCAGGTGTGATAACAGAAAGATTGATTGAAAACGAAAGTTCTAAAGAGGATCCTAATTCAACAATAAAGGATAAGGACATTAAGAAAGATAAAGAGGAAAGCTTATATGAGGATGTGATTGCTACACATGAAGGCTTGAAGCAGAATTGGTATTATTGGAAGATTCAAGAAACGTATTTGAGTAAAGATTACAGGAAGAATTTTGCAAGTGTGTTGTATGCAAGTCAAGATCCAAATCAGGAGATTTATTTTCTCAACTGTATTGTGGCTTGGTAATTGTATGAACTCTTGGAAATATTTGTCAAATAACAAGGAAGTCTGCAGGTTCTAATGGGAAACCAATGAATAATGCACATATGCAAAGTGAGGACGAACGCTGAAGCACTATAAGTCTTGGTATTCTCTCTCTCTCTCTCTCTCTCTCTCTCTCTCTCTCTCTTTCTCTCTCTTTCTCTCTCTCCCTCTCTCTCTCTCACCCTTGCATTTAATTTTCCTTAGTGATCGCATGCTTAAGTCTTCCAATTCATTCGTGTTTTAAAAACTGGACCGAACCGGCCGGTTCAACCGGTTAGGCCGAGACCGAAGATGAATCTGGTTGGGTCAACCTTTCAAAACCGCTAGTGGGTCAAAACTGTGGTTAAACCGGAAAAACTGGATTGAACCGTCCAAAACCATTCGAACCAAAGAACCGGAGCCGGTTTTGTAAAATCGACCGGTTCAAAAAAATTCATCAAATTGATCATTTTTTAAATTTTTTTTTTATTTTAGTATGTTAATATCAAAACTTAACATACATTCCCTAATCACAAAAACGAATTTCGTTTGTTTTTTTACAACCATACAAACTTTTAAGTTTTGTCACTCTATTATAGCACACTCCATCATCATTATGTCGCCTCTTTCAAACATAGTCACGATGTCCAACTCTATTGATTGTCGTTCAAGTCAATATTATTTGTTATTGTCTATTAAGACTTGTTTGTCGTAGTTCAACTCAAATTCGATTTTTTGTTGTTTAATGAAGTATATTGTATTATTTATATTTTGATATTTTATCTTATTTAATTTAGGTATTCTTAATTATTTGAACTTTAATTTAGTTATTATATTCTATTATTTTAATATTTCTTTGAATTTATTTAATTTATTTTGTTGTAATTCTTTAGTTTGGTCAAAATATTCTTAAATGATGGTTGAAATGAAGTGTAGAACTATGTTAATGTTATATATTATTGATATTGTTGTATTAAATTTGTAATGGATTTTTGAAATATTTATTTTATTAAGTTGAGAACATATAATAATGTGTGACATATCTATGAAATTTAGTTTCATATTATTAGTTTATTTAATAAACGGTTCGACCGTAGGTTTAACCGGTTTAACCAATTGAACCTTAAACCGTAAGTTTTACCGGTTCTATCTCCGGTCCGGTTTTTAAAACATTATTATATTGTTTGTTCTTGATATCGATTTATTATGCAAGCATTAGGTTTTATTGGGGTTGGATAACTGGTTAAGCTAGTCTTGTGATTAATAATATGAAGCGAATTGAATTTAGAACTCTATGAATTAAATCATTGTGTAATCACTTCTCATGCATTACGCAATAAAATTAATTCATACCAAGCGTTTTAATCATATTAATCTTTGATATTTGTGAAATGATCCGTGTTGACTTGATCAATATTTAAACTATATAATTTACTTTTTCGCATCAAACACTCCGCTCGCAATTCTTTTTGAAAACACTTTGATTTTGGAAAACGGCGGTTGAATTTTAATTTAGATCTATTCACCCCTTTGTAGATCGTTTTTCTACTTCCATATTCACACCCAACAAAACCTATGTTCTTATGGCCTCCAAAGAGCATACCCCTGTGGGCCCTAATTTGGAGAACCTGGATTGTCACATGGTAAGAAATAAGGTAGGAGATACAAGTGGAATATCAAAGGAAGTTCCACTGGATCAGAATGGGGAAGTTGAGGTCCTAACTCAAACTGCAGATAGAGACCATGTGGAAACACAAAACCAACTGGCCAGGATTGAAAACAAAATATAAATATTGGAAGATTCTAACTCAGATGATTCTAAGTTTGTGGATGCTATATAAAATAATGAATTAGAAGGAGCTATACAAGATTCACAAAAGAAAAATGAAAGATTCTTAAGCAAATCAAGGGAAAACATGTCTGACTTAGATGAGGAAAACCTATCTAGTGCAGAGGTGGACCCTGAAGCAGATTTTCTGGACTTCTAATTGGCAATGACAAAATCCCAAAAGAAAAAAGCAAGACATAAAAAATTAAGAAGTTCATACTCAACCAGATCCAAATCTAGTAACTTAAGGACTTATCCATGAAGTGCCTCTTTTAGAACCTTAAGGGTTTAGCAAACTCCCTTACAATATTGGCTTTGAAGAATCTTCTACAAATTCACAAACCAGACTTTTGTATACTAGCTAAACATTGGATGGACTTTGACAATCTCCCTCCTAAGTATTTTTATGATCTATGCTTGAAACTTTTTGCTGTTAACTCCAGACTTGATAACATCCTTGATCCTAAAGTAACCTCCATATCAGACGAATATATATATATATATATATATATATATATATATATAGCCTTTCTTACTGACCAAAACTCCACCAAGGTGAGCATAGCTTCCATTTATGCCTCTAATATCCATACCCTTAGGAAAAACCTCTAGTCACACATAAACAACATCCATAACTGTAACAATGTCCCTTGGAGCTTCATTGGGGACTTCAACTCAATCTTGGGGGCTCATGATCATAGAAGAAGATACTCACCCAACATGACACACTTCATAGAGTTTCAAAAATGGCACTCTCATAACAACCTTGTAGACACCCCTACTAGTGGATCCTTCTACACTTGGTATAATGGAGTAACGTGTCCTGACTCTATTGAGAGAAAACTTGATAGGGTCCTATTCACTCAATTCTGGCTCTCTACTTGTATCACTTCTAGTGCCACCACCGTAACCAAGCTCATATTTGACCACTACCATATCCTTTATGAGACCATCTTCACTCAACAAAAATCCGTGTACCAATTCAAATTCCTTACTATGCGGACCCTTCACAACACTTGTATTGATTTCATTAAAAACACTTGGAACACACAGATAATGGGATGTCCAATGTATGTGATCTCATAAATGTCATTCCTGATATTGTGGATGTGAGATTGGGTCGAACTCATGCTGTGTCAAAGGAGAAGCTTTCATGTTTTCGACAGGAGGCAAGCATGCAGTCGAAGCTTGTTCACATGCTGATGCCTGATTGTTACAAACTGTAGTCGAAGTCTGTTCTAGTTTGTATTGTCGATATATATATATATTCTGTCGAATTTGACCTTGTGTTAAGGATCCAATTGTTTAGGTTTCTTGGGCTGCAAGTTACCTAGTTAGTTTATAAATAGGCTAGTACACTCAGTTTGTTGAGTGTGGCAAATTGTGATATTCACTTGTAATCATTTGTGACTTTAATGAGAAAGTGAATAGTAAATATAATTTATATTTGCCCAATCCTTGTTGTTCTCTTCTTCTTCTTCTTCTTGTTTTCTTTTCCGTTAAACCCTAACCCTTGTTTTGGTTCTTGATCATCAAGAAACCATTTATACTTTGCTTAAAGACATCATTATTCACAACAAATTGGTGCGGTGAGCGTGGACAAGACGTCTTCAACAAAGTATGAGATTGAAAAGTTCACCGGAGTAAACGACTTCGGTCTGTGGCGCTTGAAGATGAAAGCCCTACTAGTACAGCAGGGTTGTTTGGAAGCGTTGAAGGGATTGGCAGCCATGGATGTTGCGTTGACGGAAAGAGAAAAAACGGCAATGATCGAGAAAGCCCACATCGCAATATTGTTGAGCCTTAGTGATAAGGTTCTCCGGCAGGTATCAAAGGAGACGACGGCGTCGGGATTATGGGTAAAGCTTGAAAGCTTGTACATGACAAAATCGTTGGTAAATCGTTTGCACTTAAAGCAAGCTCTGTATTCATTCAATATGAGTGAAGACAAAGCTTTGACTGAGCAGTTGGATATGTTCAACAAGCTGATTCTTGATCTTGAAAACATTGATGTGAAGATCGATGACGAAGATCAAGCATTGTTGCTATTATGTGCTTTGCCCAGATCGCATGCCCACTTCAAAGAAACTCTCTTGTATGGAAGAGAGTCCCTGACCTTTGAAGAAGTTCAAGCAGCCTTGTATTCGAAGGATTTGAACGAAAGAAAGGAGAAGAAACCTTCATCAGTTGGCGAAGGGTTGTCCGTGAAAGGAAGATCGTTGAAGAAAGATGGTAGGTTTGAAAAGAAGAAAGGAAAGGCTCAGCAGAAGTCTTATAATGGTGATATGTCTAGTATAAAATGTTATCATTGTAAGAAGGAGGGTCACACAAGAAAGGTGCGCCCTGATCGCGTGAATAATCATGGAGGAAAGGACAATGGCAATGCAGCTATTGTGCAAGATGGTTATGAATCATCTGATGTCCTTGTAGTTTCGAGCAGCAACTCTTGCGAAGAGTGGATTATGGATTCTGGATGTACTTGGCATATGACTCCAAACAAGAATGTGTTTGAAGAATTATGCGATCAAGATGGTGGATCAGTGTTGTTGGGGAACAATAAAGCTTGCAAGATTACAGGTATTGGATCTGTTAGATTCAAGCTCCATGATGAGTCAATAAAGCTATTGACTGGGGTTAGGTATGTACCTGATCTTAAGAAGAATTTAATTTCTCTTGGTGAATTCGACAAGAAAGGATATGTCTTCAAAGGAGAGCAAGGTATCCTGAAAGTCATGAAGGGGTCGAAGGAAGTCTTGAGAGGCGTGAAGAAACAAGGCTTGTATACCCTTGAGGCTGAGGTTGTAAGTGGTTCGACAAATGTTGTATCCACGAAACCTGTGTCGAAGACAGAGTTATGGCACATGAGATTGGGCCATGTCAGCGAAAGAGGCCTGGTCGAATTGGGGAAGCAGAACCTGCTAGGAGGTGACAAAGTCGAAAAGTTGGAGTTTTGTGAATCTTGTGTATTTGGTAAATCCTGTAGGAAGAAGTTTAATAAAGGCAATCAAAGAACACATGGATCCCTTGATTACATTCATGCTGATCTTTGGGGGCTTGCAAGGAATCCTTCACACTCGGGTGCAAGGTATTTTCTATCCATCGTTGATGACTATTCTAGAAAATTATGGGCATTCATTCAGAAGACGAAGGATAAAACTTTTGAGAATTTCAAAAGTTGGAAGGTTCTGGTCGAAACTCAAACTGGCAAAAAGGTTAAGAGGTTGAGAACTGACAATGGCCTTGAATTCTGCAACGAAGCGTTCGACACTTATTGTGTTGAGTCTGGGATTGCAAGGCATAAGACTGTAGCAGGTACTCCTCAATAAAATGGTTTAGCTGAGAGATTCAATTGAACAATCCTTGAAAGGGTTAGATGCATGTTGGTTAGTGCTGGATTGAAGAAGGTGTTTTGGGCAGAAGCTATTTCGACATCAGCTTATCTGATAAACAGATGCCCTCGACTGTGTTGGGAATGAAGACACCTGAAGAAGTTTGGTCAGGTCATCCACCAGATCTCGACAAACTGAGAGTATTTGGATGTTTAGCCTATGCTCACATTAGGCAAGACAAGGTCGAACCTAAAGCTCTGAGATGCATGTTCCTTGGATATCCTGAGGTAGTCAAAGGTTATAGGTTGTGGTGCCTAGAACCAGGTCACAAAAGATGTATCACAAGTCGTGATGTAGTTTTCAATGAGGTCAAAATGGCTTTCAAGAAAACTGGTGATGTTGGTCGAAATGCAGAAATCTCTGAAGAGGAGCTGGAACAGGTAGAGATGCCTGTTGAGGTGGAGCATAGTGATGCTGAAGTGCATGGCCCAGATGAAGTCGAAGAAGAAGAGCAAGATGCTGAAGAGGTTGAGGAAACTGTCGATGATTACCTACTGGCAAGAGATAGGTCGAGAAGAGTCATCAAGCCACCTCAGAGACTTGGTTATGCAGATCTTATAGCTTTTGCCTTAATCTCTGCAAGTGAGGTACTTGACGAAGAACCTAGAGATTACAAGGAAGCTATAAGGAGTCGAAACAAGACTGAATGGCGAAAAGCCATGGATGACGAGATGAAATCTCTTCATGATAATGACACTTGGGAGTTGATTGAGAAACCTGCAGGAGCAAGGTTAGTCACTTGTAAATGTATTTTCAAGGTCAAGGAAGGAATCGAAGGAGTGATGTCGAAGCGCTTTAAGGCGAGGCTAGTTGCTAGGGGGTTCACTCAGAAAAAAGGAGTCGACTTCAATGATGTGTTCTCACATGTTGTAAAGCATAGATCCATTCGAATGTTGTTGGCCATGGTAGCAAAGTTCGACTTGGAACTTGAGCAAATGGATGTGAAGACAACATTTCTGTATGGTGATCTAGATGAAACGATCCTGATGCGTCAACCTGAAGGGTATGCAGAAAAGGGTAAAGAGGATTATGTGTGCAAGCTGAATAGGTCTTTGTATGGCCTGAAACAATCTCCTCGACAGTGGAACAGGAGATTCGACAAGTTCATGGCACACATTGGTTTCACTAGAAGTCAGTTTGATCACTGTGTTTACTTCAGATTTCGGCCTGGAAACTCACTTGTTATGTTGCTGTTGTATGTGGATGATATCCTCATAGCTAGCAACAATGTTGAGGATGTAATGAAGGTGAAGGCTGAACTCAGTAAGGAGTTTGAAATGAAGGATCTGGGAGTTGCAGCCAGGATTCTTGGGATTGACATCAGTAGAGATAGAAAGCAGTCAAAATTGTGCTTATCTCTTGTGCTTATCTCAGGAGACATACCCACAGAAGCTTCTCGACAAGTTTGGTATGTCGAATTCAAAGCCTGTTGTGACACCTACAAATCCTCAGTTTAAGCTTAGTACTACTCAAAGTCCGAGTACTGAAGCTGAAAGAATCCATATGAATAGCATCCCATATGCTAGTATAGTGGGTTCTTTGATGTATGTTATGGTCTGTACAAGGACAGACATAGCATATGGAGTGAGCCTTGTGAGCAGGTATATGGCAAATCCTGGAAAGGCACACTGGCAAGCTATAAAGTGGATTCTCAGGTACATAAATGGGTCTCTGAAAAGAGTCTTAATTTATGGTGGAGCCTGTGGTGGTGATAGCATAGTCGAAATCGAAGGATTTATTGACTCTGATTATGCAGGTTGTATGGATTCCAGAAAGTCTATTTCTGGATATGTTTTCACAATGTTTGGCACAACAATCAGTTGGAAAACAACGCTTCAGAAGGTTGTTGCCTTATCAACCACTGAAGCTGAATATATTGCCCTTACTGAAGCTGTGAAAGAAGCATTGTGGCTTGAAGGTTTTGCAAAGAAGCTGAAACTTCAAGGTCGAAGTATCACTGTTAAATGTGATAGTCAAAGTGCAATACACTTGTCAAAGAATTCAGTCTATCATGAGCGAACTAAGCACATTGATGTGAGGCTGCATTTCGTCAGAGAGATAATCGAGCATGGTGAAGTCCAGGTGCTGAAGGTTTCGACTGAAGACAATGCTGCTGATATGATCACCAAAACATTGCCAAGTTACAAGTTTTTCCACTGTATGCAGTTGATAAAGCTGCATGATGAAAGCTAGTTGATTCTCTTGTTACTGAGTTAGATCCAAGGTGGAGATTTGTGAGATTGGGTCGAACTCATGTTGTGTCGAAGGAGAAGCTTTCATGTTTTCGACAGGAGGCAAGCATACAGTCGAAGCTTGTTCACATGCTGATGCCTGATTGTTACAAACTGTAGTCGAAGTCTATTCTAGTTTGTATTATCGATATCTATATATATATACTGTCGAATTGGGCCTTGTGTTAAGGATCCAATTGTTTAGGTTTCTTGGGCTGCAAGTTACCTAGTTAGTCTATAAATAGGCTAGTACACTCAGTTTGTTGAGTGTGGCAAATTGTGATATTCACTTGTAATCATTTGTGACTTTAATGAGAAAGTGAATAGTAAACAAAATTTATATTTGCCCAATACTTGTTGTTATCTTCTTCTTCTTGTTTTCTTTTCCGTTAAACCCTAACCCTTGTTTTGGTTCTTGATCATCAAGAAACCATTTATACTTTGCTTAAAGACATCGTTATTCACAACAGTGGACAATAGAACCAACAACATTCTCACCATGCTACCTTCTAAGAGGAAATTAGGAAGGAAGTTTTTAACTTAAATAAGAATAATGCACCTGGCTCTAATGACTTTGGTAGGGTCTTTTTCCAAACATATTGGGAAATCATTGAAGAAGATGTTTGTAGGGCCATTTTCTAATTCTTTGAGGAAGGTTGGATAATTCCTAATTACAATTCCAACACCATTATTCTCACCCCTAAAGATAAAGATGCTGACATAATAGAGAAATATAGACCAATGGCCCTTGCAAATTTTAAGTTCAAGACCATCACAAAAATTCTAGCTGAGAGACTTGCTACTATCATGCCTACTTTGGTTTCAAAGTAGCAAGGTGGATTTATTAAGGGTCAAAATATTAGGTATTTTATTTGTGTGGCCTCTGAGACAATTAACCACCTTCACAAGAAAACTCACCAAGGCAGCTTAGCAATGAAGGTAGACATCACTAAAGCTTTTGACACCTTAAGTTGGAATTTACTACTCCAAGTCCTAAGGAAATTTGGTTTCAATGATAAATTATGCAATTGGATTAGTACCATTCTTTCATCTTCTCATATGTCTGTGGCCATAAATAGCACCCTTCATGCCTACTTTAAATGCTCAAGGGGAGTGAGACAAGGAGACACTTTGTCTCCTCTTGTTTTCTGTTTAGCTGAAGTGGCCCTTAGTAAAAACATAACTAAACTTGTTCTGGATGGAAAGATCAAGTTGATCAAGTGCTCAAGGAAAACCATGTTCCCTTCTCATGTGCTCTTTGCTGATGATATATTCATTTTTTTCATAGGAGCCACCAGCAACATAAATGCTCTTTCTAACCTCTTTACCTCTTATTCTCTTTGCTCATGCAAGATTTTTAGTAGATCTAAATCTATTATTTACTCAAGTTCTATATCCTCGGCTAGAATGGATCCCCTTGCTTTACTCACATGTTTTACCAAAGGTTCCATTCCTTGTACATACTTAGGCACTCCTTTGTTCAAAGAAGAACAAAATCAAATCATATGAACCCAATTGCACACACAATAATATCTAAACTCTCAGCTTGTAAGAGAACAATTCTCTCTCTAGCAAGCATGGTCTTGTTAACAAAAACTGTTATCCATAATATGATTACTCATTCAATTACAATCTACTCCTGGCCTATATCCCTGCTAAAGAAAATTGAGAAAGAATGAGAGGAAGATTTTCATGGTGGCTTGGAAAAAGGTCTGCTCTCCCATCACAAATGGAGGTCTAGGGCTCAGGTCCCTTAAAATTCTGAATCAGGCTTCAATCCAAAACTAGCTTAGGAAATGCTTACTTGCAAGGAACCTTGCACAATCTTGATGAGAGCTAAAACATTGAGATCTTTTGGCCTGATTAAGCATCACATATTTTTCATCAATTTGGCATGGCATCTAATATGAAATTTCTCCTATCATGAATCAAACTTCTTGGCTTCTAGGAAATGGTAATGATATCAACTTTTGGATGCATTCTTGGTGTGGTCAACCACTACATTAAGCAAGGTATTCGTGTAGCATCAAAAGTCTCTGCCGTTCATTTTGATGGCCATTGTTCTTTCCTTGAGAATTGGAATAATCTTTTCTCTTTTCTGCAATCCAGAATATATCTAGCTCTCTGCTTGATGACAGAGAATTCGATGATTAAAGAATTTGACCTCATTCTGTTTCTGGCACAACGAATTTTAAATAAGCCTAATTACACAAGTCCAAACCCCCATTTTTAACTCCTTGGATAAGAAGCATGTGGAGTAAGGACATTCCTTCTTGTATGTCTATTTTGGTTTTGAGATTAATGTATCAACAAAGTCCCATTGATGAGTCACTGAGGTTAAGGAGATTACGCATGGTCTTTCACTGCTCTCTTTGCAAAATCAAGTTTGAATCCCTCCAAAATTTGTTCTTATCCTATAACCATGCTCAAGATTTGTGGAACTGGTTCTTTAGCTTCACCGGTGCCCAATTCAAGCCCTCAAATTCGGAGGATCTTTGGCACACTGGATCTTAAGAATCTGGCCAAACCTCCCTTGTTCTCAGAGAAACTGTCATCAGCCAGCAACATGGCATTTGATTTGCAAGAAACAAAGCTAGATATACCTCTACCTTCATCACCACAAACATTATGATTGCAAACATCAAAGCCCATGTTTTTGTTTCTGGTAATAACACTACTGTTATGGCTTACTCTTCCACGAAAGACTTCATAATAGAGTTTGGCATAACTCATCCTTACAAAACCATCTTGTAAGGTGAGGGTGTAACTCTATATAAACTTTTTCAATGCTCCATCTCCAATCATTGTGAGACTTGGGGTCTTCCCAATACACCCTTTACACCCAACACTCTTTTTGGCTTGGTGCGTGGAGGTAAATGGTGGGCAGTCCATGGTTCGACCAATAGACTTTGATACCATATTAGAGTTTGGTCTAAATCATCCTTTCAAAACTGTCTTGTAAAGTGAGGGGTGTCACTTTTTATAAACTATTTTAATGCTTTATCTCCAATCAATGTGGGATTTGGGATCTTTCCGATACTTCACTTTGCTAAAAAAAATTAACATCAACATCAACTACCCTAAAACCCCTCCATCAAGAAAGTGATTTGGAAACCATCTCCTAATAGTTGGCGCAAGTGTAATTGTGATGACACGCATGATCATGACTCTAACAAATACGGATATGGCGACATTTTTCAGAAATAACAATGCCAACTTTGTCTTTGCATTCTCTGAGAATCTCAACAATTCTTCCTCTATTCATGTTGAATTTAAGGTGGTAGTTAGAGCCATTGTCATTGCATATGAGAAGTTGTGACTCAATATGTGGATAGAAACTGAGTCGTTACTTGTGGTTCAAGCCCTCTAAAAAATTTCTTTAGTTCCTTGGTAACTAAGGAACTTAGGAACATTTGAAATAGGTGTTTAAAATATATTTCTAACCTGCACTTTATTCTCACACACATTTATAGAGGTGAAAATTCGTGCGTAGATTTTTTGCTAATATAGATCTCACTTCCGATTTTCTTCAATTATTTGACTCGATACCTATGCCAATTAGAAAAGATTTTATAAAGATCAGGCTATATGTCGTTCTATAGATTCACCAATTAGAAAAGACCTTTTTGTATATATATATATATATGGGTCATGCTAATACACATCTATGTAGGTGTGCATTAACAACATACACTTTAGTGTATTTTTGTATGTGGTCCATCAATTTTGGGTGGGACCCGCATTATAAAGATGAAAAAAAAATAGAAAGAAAATAGATATAGTGTATTTTTATGTGGGGCCCATCAATTTTAGGTGTGTGTTAGCATTTCCATATATATATATATATATATATATATATATATATTATCTTATTCAAATAAAATTTAAACAATTGAATACATGGTAGTAGCATATTCTTTGACAAGTGTCATTGCATAATCATTATCTCTATCCAAAATAATAGTAGTAGCATATAGATTTTGATGACAAGCATTTTCGTGCACATTATTTTATGTACGGAACGTGTACGGAATTTCTACAAATATTTTTAAAATCAAATAGAACCAAATAATTCAACTCATAAAATCAAAAATTGATATCATTTTTAATTTGGTTATACGACCAGCTTGACGTGATTTCGTCTATGTTAGAGCAGTTCAAAGCACTTAATGATGATTTATGTAATCATGTTTAGATAAATAGCTTATCTGCAATTTTTACAATTTTTTTTTATTTCTATAAGTAAAAAATTAAATTAAATTATTTCATATATGTTAGATTTTGTTTTTATAAGTTAGTTTAAAATTAAAAAAATTAAACTAAATTATTTTATATATGTTATATGTTGTTTTTATAGATTATTTTAAAGAATTTAAAATATGTGTTCACATTGAAAGTAACAGCAGCTTAAGCCATGTTTATACAGAGTTCATTTAACATGCAGATATATTTCAACCGTCCAATTAAAACTGACCAGTGCATTGTCCTTTTAGTGCAAACAGTTTATGTCGGAGAAATTTATAAAATATTAAATTGATAAATATTAATAGATATATTAACAAAATAAATTGTCACAAAATATAACTGTTTAGAATAGAATTAGAGATCCCATAATGATTAGGTGCGTAGTCAAAAGGTACAACCATCAGATTAACACAACTTTTCATGAAAATGTTTATTGTTATTGATTACAATGGTTCGTGAATGATCATGTTGGAATCAAATGAAACATCGTTTTTCCACACCAATCAGTACAAGTTTTTTTATAAATAGATATACTTGTCAGCCATAAAATAAACACAAAAAGTTATTTATTTTAAGTGCCAAAAATTATATCTAAGTCATTTTTTATTTTTATAGTGCACGAGAATAAATGAAAGAGCTTTATTATGTAAAATATCGTTGATCGATATGCTTAATGTGAATGTGCGATTCATGTTAAGATCTCCAAAGTATCCTGAAGGGGATTCGCCGGTTAACCCTTTTACATCCAATTTGCATAAATTTGTGGGGGCGAATCGAACCTAAAGCTTAGTGTAAACACACGCTTTAGAATTATTTTGTGCAACTTTCATCGTACCGTCTTCATCATCTTCTTCTTGTTCATATTTTGCAGCAGTCACCCAACATAAGATCTAACAATCTTTAGGTTCAATCTTCAATTTTGATCCATATTTTATTTATAATTAATGTTAAAGTATACAACTTTAAAGAATAATTTATCTCAAGAATTTCGGTACGTTTTATTATTTCTTATAGATATTAAAGTACTGAGAAAATCATAATATCAAAATTTTAAATAGAATTAAAGTAAAAATTATATTAGAGCATGATTAATATATCATGATTTTCCTTAATGTTTAATTAATATTAAAATAATTTGAACATTAACGGAATAATTTTTGTGAAAGCTGATTTGATTGCAATAATTTTGTTTAGCATTGAAATTTTTCTGAATTGAATTATTCAAACACATTATACGTTAAATAATGAAAACATTTCATTAACGTTTATGTAACTCTATGTTAAAATAAATATATAATTGATATGAATATATAGATTTCATAGTTGATGGGAAAGTTATGCATGTAGTACAATATCGTTTAAAAAAAGAAAGGTTCGTAAATGCTAGATATCCATATAGTAACAGTACCGTTACAAAAAGAGTTCATAATTTGTTAGTAGGAAATGGAATTAATATTTCAGTTAGAATTATGATTATATGGATAGCAAAATTAATAAGTGGTATCCGTTTCTGTACTGAATCATGACTATATATAATTGAATACATACCCTATTTATAAGTACTGTACCACTTCACGTATGGCTTGATAACATGATTCATAAATGAAATTTATATGTGAATGTTGTACCGTAGACAAAGATTTCAATTTTGATTATATAATAACTGTTGTTACTTTGGTATTGTTATTATGCATGTTTGTCTTCAACGGTTGTCTCATTTGGTTTCATTTCATATGGAGAGTTCATGAATTCAAATTATGCAATTGAATTTTGATTTGAATTCTATGAGAATAACATGTTTGTGTTCAATGAAATTTATTATTATAGGACATATAAAGATCATTTAAAGATGAATGATGATATATATATAGATATCTAAATTTGGAGTCTAATGTAATACTATTGAATTTTGAGATGTGAAATTTTGAGATCCTTATTACGGAGAATAAGAAATTCGAGATTTCCACAAATGAAGAACCTCATGAGGAAGATTAATTTTCCACGGATTGTTAAAACACAAATAAAAAATTGTGGCTTTCACAAATTGTATTTTTAGAGATGATGCTCTAATCAAGAAATTCAAAAATTCTTGAGAAAGGAATGGAGTTTTGAATGTGGAGAAATAGGACATGTTAAAAATGAATGCCCTACACTTCAAAAGAATAATAAATTAAAAAGTAAGAAGAATAAAAGGTTGGTAAATGAAGAATGACATAAAAGTTGTGTATATGACAAAATAAATGACTAAAGTGTCATGGTGATAATTTGTCAAAACTATCAAGAATATAAATATACTTTGTATATGATAACTGTACTAATGTGCTAAAAGTGTTATGATTTGATGATAGATGGCAAATATTATCAAGAGTACATAAAGTAATCATATGCATGATTAGTTGAAAAATTGAATATTCAGAATTTATTAAAGTTTGAAAATGTTGCAATTTTTTGACGAAAGAATTGACAAAGATATGATGTCTTTGGATATAATTGAATACAATGAAGACATCATTAGGGATGTGGAACAAGCTCGTATCTAATTAATCATCAATAGTGGAAACTCAACTCACACTTGATTAATGTTAAGTCTTGAGTTCAATGATGAAAGTACACTATTAGAGTGATTGAAGTACTTAATGATAGATACATCCCAAAGGGTAAAAGTACTTGGACCATAAAAATAAGTGTGGTAGGATGAAGTTTTCTTCTTAATAGACATATGTTGCGGTGAAAATCGGATAACAAATTATTAATTAATTTGCATCAGTTTCTTTTACAACCGACTTTGATTTATCCAAAGGAAAGGTTCAAGATCGTTAGAAAAACCTAAAGGGAAATATCTAAGGTTCGGGGGTTGGTTACGCCTAGGGAAGGTATTAGCACCCTAAACGTCCGTAGTACTCTACGGGAACCTCTTGTTAAATGTTATCTTATGTTTGCTAAAGGTTCTATGCTAAAGGCTTGAAATCCTCGGGGTTAGTATCTAAGTATACTCGACAAAGCATCGCACTTTGCGCCTACGTATCCTCGGGAATAGAATCAGAGTATGCGTAGTTCTACTTCTACTGAACGATTGACTGTGGTCAATATTCAGAGGGGAAATGAGTACAAGCTCATTGTAGAGTTTAAGAACTCTCTAAGTTTAGTTGAAATGGACCTATGTTATGTTTTAGTCAGTAGGGGAAAGTGATGGATTCATTATGATGAATATCACTAAGAGTTGAAGAACTCTTCCTAAAGCTAGTTATGGTTTCTATGGCTCTGATGAGGCCAAGAAACAAGTTTTCTTCCTAAGAGGTTACTTAGGTTAAGATGGGGCTATGACTTTAAGAGTCAACACTATTCACCTTCCTTTGGAATGGGGAAAAACAGTTGATAATAACAATAAATGAGACATGATATAATATAAGACATTGATATAATAGATAAAACAACATAAGCATGAGGATGGCAATATGTTTATGACAAAGATATGGATAGGATGAACATGATTAAGAGAGTACATCAAATATGCTTCAATCTTTAGGAAGACAAACATATAGGAATGATATACAAGAACACATCAATATGCTTCAATCTTTAGGAAGACAAGCATAGAGAATGATATAGGGTGACATTTAAAGAAAGATAATATTCATATAAAAGTCAAGCATATGGCCAATCAACATGGATATGTTGTCTTAAGAATTAAACAAGTCAATTTAATAACATAACATGTCAAGAAAGATGCTCATAGATGATATTAATATTTGAAACAACAATTGATAATTAAATGGCAGGGCAATTAGAATTAACAATTACAACACACAAGGCAATTAAAAAAATTAACCATACATGGATAATTAACACTTAGAAATTAACAATTAGTCATACATTTAGAAAATGCAAATTTAAGACATAAATTGATAATTTAAGAATTAATAACAAGATAAAAAAAAACAATTATCACAATTATAATTAGCAAAGTAATTCAAGATATAATTAAAATTTAAAGGTTAATAAACAAATAACAATTAATTAACAATTAAAAATATATCACATATTCATTAATCATATGGAATAAAATTGAAAATAAAATTAAACATCAAACAAACAAAAATAAAATAAAAAAACGCAGGGGGTGCATGCAAGTAATTGGTTCAGTTGAAAAAAAAACAAAAAGAAAAGATTTGGGCCAGAACAGGAGGTGTGGAAAGCAATTGGGTGTAAGGCCCAAGAGGAGAAAGTAACAGGCGAAAGAAAATAAAAAGACCAAAAGGTTGATCCGCAGGATCGAACCTAGGTCATTGGGGTGAAAGGGTATTGGCAAGGCATATGGTGAACTGTTGGGACGGCAGTACATCCGTTCATAAGCATGCATCCATTAACATATAAACAATCAAAAGCATGGAAAATACAATGAAACAAGGTAATGCGCGTGCAGCTCATTGTAGTGTGTGGCATGTGATAGTGTACTGGCATGGTAATTACTAATGCACTACAAGACAAATAAAGCCACCAAATTAATTACTCATCATCACGCATGGGATAATGAAAAGAAGAACATGCAGAAACGTTAAAATGCCATCATGCTTCCAAAAAACAAATCAACACAAGTCATCAAAAAAAATATAAAAAGAAAATAAACACGTACACACACTGAACATGCAGCCTTGTGTAATAATTGCTCATGTTACAAAAAGACAAACCATAAACAAAACAACCAATTAGAAAACGCATGGAAAGAGTGAGTTCATGCAAAACAAACCTGCTATCAATATTAAATGATATATAAAAAAATAAAAGCAACCAACCAAACGTATACGGCCGAGAGGAAAAAAAACTGCTATCATTTAAATAACCAAAGCAAACCACCCAATCGTGAATACGCATGGCCGGATGAAAAACATGCAAAATAGAAGCTGCTATCATTTTCAATAACATACCAAAACAAAACTCAATTCCACTTCAACCTAAATTAACCAAAACTTAACCAAACAACATGCAGTAAAACACCAAAATGGAGCACTCCATGAGAAGAACATGATGCAACTATAAACTGAACAAGATAGTGGTTCAAAACAAAAACAGTAGGCAAGTAAAAACCAAGGTCCAAACTAAAAATTCAGTTAGTTGAAACAAAAGATGAATCCAATCTGCTTTAAATTTTAATCAACATGCTTGTTTCCAAAACTATCAATCAACATGTTATATGATAAACAACATCTGGACTTGCTCACACGATAAAACGACATGGAAAGCTAAGATTCACATGAGTTGAACACAAACCAAAACATCCAGCGTACTTCTAAACCGATAGTTCAAGATAAAATCAAAATATCAAAGATGCATAGAAGACAACTTCATATAGACACAGCATTAACAAACTTTCACTCAATATTATCATACAACAAAAATGAGTGCCATAAACAATCAAACTATCATGAGATATTAATAACAAACTATCACAGAATGGCAAACCAACAACATCATGAAATTATGAGCAAAATATTTCATCAACAATCCAGAGGGTTTTAACTGAACTCGGGTGTGAGCATGATATGATGAGCAGAAAACAAAAGTATCCATCTTTTAAAATGATAACCTAGCAAAACAAACTATATCCCATTCACAAACAACATGAACTGTGACAGCTTGATAAAGACATATATTATGAACGAGCCAACCTAGCATGGACATTCAAACAAATATCCAAAGCAAAAACAGTTTAGAGATATTATCAGACAAGATTTGGCATTGTTGCAAGTCAAACATACACATAATGAGTGTTATCATTGGTTTCTAAACTTCATCCATGAAAAGCAAAACCTAACGGCAACTTTCACATATCATTTATTGCAACATAAAATGAAACAGCATACAACATGTATCATTATCATGCATATATTACAAACAGGGGGCAACAATCGTATCCAAAACGTGTTCATGCAAGTTCGGTTTCTAAATATAAAAGAGGTGACATTATGCTCCAATATCATTGTTAACACAACATTCTTTCTAACTCAAACCAAACAACATAAAATCTTGACAAAATATAAAAGCTTGACCTATATAATAAGCATTATAGCATCGTTTAAAACAGAAGCAGTACATATAAGCATAGTAACATGAATATCTTAACCAACATGCTCAACACAAACATTCATGATAACAATGATTAAAATTTTAGGGCAACTACTTAGAGTTTCATCAAACTCAACATGCAGTTCATATGATAGTGCAAGCAACTTGAACATATATGGTGTAACATGGATATAACAGTTATCATGGCATGCTGAATGTGGTAGATGAAGTTTGAAAGACCTACCTCTTTTCCACGTGAGTTGCAAGAGCTCTCTCCTTTTCCTCCCAGCCAAACTCTTGTGCTTTCAGCAAACGAGCTTAAAGTATTTTTAGTGTTGTTATTGATGATTGTGTGTGTTCAAATGAAGTGGAGGAAAGCCCCTTTTATAGGGAAACCAGCTGGTCCAAGAGGGTGTTTATCCAATGTGCCAAGAGTTCAATTTGGAGAGAAACTATCGTGGAAAAGATGTTGAGATATGGATGTGGTTGTTCTGAGCACATAGAGCCATGTGAATCTTCTTTTGGTACCAAATAAGTCAGAAAAGGCATGCTTTTGGCTCGTGTCTTTTGGTCTAAGGATGTACACGATGGAAATGTTTTAAGGTAGCTTGCAAAGGTAACAAAGAGGTACAAAAGCAAAGTGTGTGCATCGGGTTTTAGGGATGAAAAGGTGTTGGAAAAGGTGGTGACAGGTCTGCAGATGGTGTACTTGGAGAGGGAAATGAAATTCAAATGAAAAAAATGGTGTTCTTGGTGCAACAATCATTTTCGTGTGGCCATGTTGTAAAAATCATATCTCATGATTTAATGATCCATTTTCCATGCCCTTAGGTTCAAATGAAAGTTCTTGCATGATGCTACAAGTTTGATGTTGGAAGATTGTTAAAATAATGCCTTGAAATGGTAGAAAAGTGGCTCACAAAACGTGTCCTCAAAACTGTCCAAAAGAAACTTGGAAAAATTCTAAGTGTTGAGTTTTAACAATTTCAAGTGCCCTTCTTAAATAATTCATAACTTGAGAACGGTTTATCCTCTTGAGACATACCACATATGGTTGGAAAGCTCTCAACAAGCTCTACAACTTTCATTTGGGACTCAAGACTCGAATCCAAATGGAAATGGGTGAAAAGTAGCTCCAAAGTTAGGAAAAAAAGTGATGAAACATGCTGAAAAATTTCCAAGTTTTGGTCAAAATGCCTTGTAAGCTCCATAACTCAAAATCCAAGCATTTTTAGACAAAACTTCATATTAAACAAATTGAAGATCTTGGAAAGAGCTTTCCAATGAGCTTTGAACCACTCCAATTGGATGTATGGTTTTGGAGTTATGGTCCTTTCAAAATAGGCTATTAGGGGAAAAATCTCACAAAGGACACATTCTTTGGTCAAAACCCTACTTCCCTTACAAGAAACCTCATGAAACTTGATATGAATACTTGGTATACTCCATGAGATAATATATGATGATTAGAACCAATAATTCTTCAATTGATCCAAAATTCCAAAAGATTAGGGCTTCAGTCAAACCCTAAATTGGACTGTGAATGCACTGAGGTTAGATTCTGTAATCTTGCTTCTTCCTTCTCGTCTAAAGGTCTTAGGAGACTCTTGAGGATGTTGATAAACCAATAAAACCAAGAATTAGGGCTTAGGAGTCCATCTTGATGAAGATCAAAGCTGTTGACTGATAAGTGCCACAGAAACCCTAGTTTGGAGGCACAATGAGGCTGAGGCTCAATATTTCTCTTGTTGAGGATGTATAGACCTTGAATTCTTGTTGGATGATGTCTTTAGAGTGTAGATAACTTCATATGGCAAGTGAACCACACAAATCTTAACTTGATAGATCCAATCCCTTAGTAACTTCTTTAGAGCAAACCCTAATTCCACAATCCTTGCACTGGAGGTTTTCTGTTAACTTGATTTGCTTCAAACCACTTGTGGAGCTCAATGGTGATATGTAAACCTAATTTGAACACAAAGAAACAAACTACAAGATATGGGTTAGCTCAAACAATGCAGAGATGCTCCTAAGATGCACAAAAGCTGGATGACATCTAAGGGTAAAAATTTAGGGTACAATAGTTGCCCCTATTTAAATAACTTCACCAGAGAGCACGAGGAACGAAGGTTCCAGAGGGCATCAAAGTGAAAGGTATTTAAATATAGCAAACCAAAAATTTTGCCCTTAGATGGAACACAAATGCTAAGGACAAGCGACAGACATGCACATGAACTTCTAAAATGATGATATGATGCCAGGAATGCAAAAGGGGCAGACAAACCAGACACCAAAGACAACAGGAAGCAAACACACAAGAAAAGCTTCGCCGGGGAAAGATGAAAGCTAGTATCCACAAGCAAAGACTCACTGAGGATACAGGATAACCAACAGAAGAGACTCATTGGGGAGACTCCAAAGAAACACTAGGGAAAAACCAAAAGACAATCTCCACTGGGGAAAGATCCAGGGAGATGGACTACTGGGGACAAAATAAACCCACACTCTTTCTGGGCACGAAACCAGAAAGAAAACAACATGATCGACAAGGATCAGCCCAAAAGAGACAAACAACCAGGCGAGGACTTCCTGGGGATCTTAAACTGAAGAGTTCGAAATGGGGTCTTCAGAAAGAGCCAGGAAAACAGAGACTAACCCTGCGCACCAGATAGGAGTCTGAAAGTTTGAATAAAATTGTTCCAAGAAATTGAGCTTAAAGCAATTTTAGCAAAGAAACAAGATATGGAGGTGTTCAATGTCCGACACGATTCGAACAAGAACAGTTTTAAAACAAAAGACAGTGCTTGACACAATTCAAGCAAGGTCCCAATTCAAGTTCGACACGATTCGAACAAGAACGGTTTTAAAACAGGGGGTCAGTGTCCGACACAATTCGAACAAAGACTCTGTTCAGGTTTGACACGATTCAAACGAGAACAGAAAAGATAATGCTTGACGCGATTCAAACAAAATCCAAGTTCAAGTTTGACACGATTCAAACAAGAACACACAAGACAATGCTTGACACGATTCAAACAAAGTCCAAGTTCAGGTTTGACACGATTCAAACGAGAACACAAAAGACAATGCTTGACACGATTCAAACAAAGTCCAAGTTCAACTTTGACACGATTCAAACAAGAACACATAAGACAATGCTTGACACGATTCAAACAAAGTCCAAGTCCAAGTTTGACACGATTCAAACAAGAACACACAAGACAATGCTTGACACGATTCAAACAAAGTCCAAGTTCAAGTTTGACACGATTCAAACAAGAACACATAAGACAATGCTTGACACGATTCAAACAAAGTCCAAGTTCAAGTTTGACACGATTCAAACAAGAACACATAAGACAATGCTTGACACGATTCAAACAAAGTCTAAGTTCAAGTTTGACACGCTTCAAACAAGAACAGGTTCAAGTTTGACGCGATTCAAACAAGAACAACTATAAAAATCCTTTAAAGTTAAACTTCTTGGGGAACAGAAAAAGATTTTACAGATTCAAATCTGGTGCGCCGAGGTTAAGACCGAACAAACACGACACCAAACAAACCGGGAATGTCTTTACTTCACTGGGAAATAAAGACAGGCACAACAAAGGACCACAAGCAAAGTAGAACACAAAGAATGCAAAGATGCTAGGGGAATGCATATGCTTAGATATATGCTAGAAACGACGCGCACAATGCAAAACAGGAAAGAAGAAAGGATAACACAAGCCAACACCCTGAAATCCAAGCAACAAGGATGAACGGAGCAATCTTCTTTCCACCGGAGATAGCAGATCCAATGCCAAGAAGACAGTACTGCTAACTCTTCTTGCACAAATTTGATTCCAAAACGTCTTAAATCCAGACTTAGTTTATCTTTGTGTTTTCTTAGCTCGTGGAGCACTTTGTTTCCAAGAATGAGACGAAAATGACGAAGTTATTGTATTCAAAGACCAATAACAATTCCCGTGACTAAAACTCCAGTTATAGCAAAACTTGAGCTTCTCTGGGGATTCCTGCATAAAGAGCTGGGGTCTGGTACTCAAAGGTGACAACTGAAGCATAAGCTTAGCTTAGACAAATGTTGGGAAAGATTCGGAAAGTTCTTCTTCCTTGTTGGGGAAATAAATCCATTGGGAGCTTGTCAAAATCAGCTGATGTAGCAACTTGATAGGGAGCTAACAGAGTAATTATGCATTCCACTGGCATAACTACCACCTTCACATCTTATCTGCCCCAGGCTAGACGGCCCATACGATAACAAGAGGATTTTATAGAAGAATTGGCATACAGGGTGTTTCAATATCTTCAAACTCTTGGAGAGATCTCGGCATAACTGCCCCAGATTAGGGGATGAATAATCAAAAGAATTTTACGGAAGAAATGAAATACACGATACTTCGATATCTTCCAACTTGAATAATCAAAAGAATTTTACGGAAGGCTTGAAATGCACGATACTTCGAAATCTTCCAACTTGAATAATCAAAAGAATTTTACGGAAGAAATGAAATATCAGATGATTCAAAATCCTCCAACTTGAATAATCAAAAGAATTTTATGGAAGAAATGAAATACCAGATGATTCAAAATCTTCCAACTTGAATCTTGACGTAGCGGTTTCTGTTTAGTTATAATCAAGATACTCAAACTGTAGTAGAAATTACCGGGGAATGGATTTGCCCCTGCTGATGGGTCACCGAAGACAAAACAAGTCACAAGATGATCTCAAGAATATTTGCCTCAATATTCTGAGCTGCAGCGTTCTGCCCCTGATCTGTCAACTCTCACTTGGTTGCCCTCGACTGAGTCAAATTCCCTTTATCGAGTTTAATTCCTTGACTGACCGTGTTTGTTGGGATTCCTTGACATTGAATGGTATTGCAAACAAGTGTTGTTCATTAAAATTGGCAAAGTTATGCAAAAATTCATGCAAGGCTTAAAAATAAAGCCTTTGATGGAAGCACACGCTGATTGATTAAATCAAGAACAAAGGTGGATCTGATCATTTATGAAATGACAGAAGAAATGATCAACACACGCGAAATAACAAAGATTATCAGGAGTCAGGTTACTCAACATTGCTGTAGTATGCCTTTCAAAACAACCTTACCTCAATTAGGGCTTTTAGGGGTTGTTGTGGTGTGGTTCTTGAAACAAAAGATAAAGGCTCAAATCCTATGCTCAGTTAACCCAAGATATTCATTCAAATCTCCGAAAATAGGAAGTCACTTGATTTGAAAGCTGACTGGCGCCTTATATGAAGCGCTCGTGTTTGAATGCATAACTGAGTTAAACTGAGAACTACCCTGCCCCAAGGTTGAGATTATGATTTTTCGTGTAAGGAAAGAAAATTTCTAGGCTCGAAAGGGGTTAACAAGGAATGAATTGAAACAATGCCTTACATCCTCGGCGAGGTTAATTTGAAGGCATACCACAGCAATTATGAGGTTTTTATCATCCTCCATAATCTTTGCTTTAACAAAAGGTTTGAAAAAGGAGTGAAAAGATGTAGCGCTTTTTTTTTTTGAAAATAAAAGTAAATGAGTGAAACGAATGGACTTAACCAAAAGATGCATAAATATTTCATTAATGTTGCCAATTTAACAGTACAACAAAGCTCATAAGCAAATACCAGTACAATTAAAGGAAATACAACCGAAATATAAAACATAGCCAACTTGGCGACTCATTCCAAAGATCTTAATTTCCGGGTCCAAATGGGGAAACGTCTTCACCATCAATCATTTGCTCTTTGTGGTATAGAACTTTGAGAGGCCTTGCAGGTCCTTTGCCTCTTGCTTCAAGAGTTGAGGTACCAACGTCTGAAGTACCTTCCTGAGGTTTCATATTCTTTAACAAGCTTAGCAGCTTCTTTTCAAATTCTTTGCATTCTTCAATGGGATGTCCAATTGTCCCAGTGCGGAATTTGCATTCAGTCCTTGGGTGGTCTTCTTCAAAGATCAAGCCCTTGTCGTGGATCAATTCTTGTACAAAATATTCTAAAGCTCGACAATTATCCAAATTATGCCCTTCAGCTCCCATATGGAATTCACAGGTTAGGTTGGGATTATACCAAGGTCCCTGGAAAGGTGTGAGAAGTCGTGGAGTTACCAGTTTGTTTTGCATCAACAGCAGGAAAAGTTTGCTTAGCGGCACCGGGATAGGCTGGTGGTTAAATTTTCCTCTTTTGGCAGTACACTTCTTCTTATCTTGAGGAGAAACACATGTTGGAGACTGAAAATCCCTCTTCGTAAGCACTTGTTTGGATGCAGGAACAGGACCAACGTTCAGCTGGCAAGAGGCTTCTCCAAATGAGATATCCTTAGGAGATGGCAAAGGATAGCTGATTTGAATGCCTTGTGGTGAAAATGATAACATATGGGAGTCAAGCAGAGTCTGAACCTTGTCTCTGAGTGCTCTACAATCTTCAGTTGAATGCTTCTGTGCCCCGGTATGGTAGTCACAACGAATGTCAGTGTCAAGGCCCGACGGGTCTGGAAAAGACGTTGGATCTCTCTCCTCTGGCACTATCAATCCACTTTTGATCAAAACTGGCAACAGCTGACTATATGTCATTGGCAATGAAGTGAAATTCCTCTCTGGCTTCCTTGGCCCCTGTCGTTCACGCTGATGTGGCACACGAGCGCTCTTGAAAACTGGTATGTCGGAATGAATGTAATTCTCACTTTTCAACAGAGTTTCCAGGACCCAATTCATCTGGCACCTGAGGATCCTAACTTCCTCTCCTGTTTCCTTCTGGTACTCCACAATCCTCTTAATCACTGTCAGCGTGTCCTTCATGAGATCCAGAAATTGCTCCATTCCTCTTTGGAGCTCTCTCAATTCATGGTTGACTCTGTCCATTTCACGGTATTATTCAGACATCCTTTGTCGAGCTTGGATTTGGGTATTGGCGTCCGAAAAATCAGGGTGACGAGTTCTGGAGAGAACAGAACGATAATAAGATGAAGAAGAATGCACATGCATATGCAAGGATGCAAGATGAAATGCAAGAATGCAGATGCAAACTAAACTATCAAGAAACACAAATATTTTCAAACATTGTAGACAAATGGAATCTTCCTCAAAATAAACTTCTTCATTAAGATTGTCAACTGTTACATTGTGGTTCAAAAGGTAAGGACGATCCTAAACTGAAATGAGAAATACAATATTGATAGAAAACAATAAGTGGCACTTCTAAAAGTTTGATCCACAAGAGGATGATTCTTCTTCTCCATTAATCTTCCTTGTGAGTTCTTCAATGCGCTTGTTGGTCCTTTCCCTTTCGAAAAACAAATCAGCCATTGCTTCTGCCATCTTCTGCCTGGCTTTAGAGGGTGAATCATGATGAGGAAATGGCTTCCTTATCACTTGACCAATGTCACGGGACCACTGCAGATGGGTCTCAGAGACTTGGCATTCAGCCTTCCAGAGTTGTCTGTTGATATTACGCCATGCATACTCAAGTCTTCTTTTTATCTCAAATCCTTCATCTCTTTCGTAGTACATTTTGATTATATCCTCGTTTTTGGGAGGTTCTCTCTTCAAGTAGCCTAACTGGCGGCGGGCGAGAACAAGATTATAATTGATGCAGCCATCTCTACCCATCAAAGGCACATTGGGGCAATCCCCATAACTAACGATCATAGTAACCCCTTCATCTATCGGGTTGTACCATTCGATATCAGTGTATTTCATCTCCATCAATTTCTTGGACCATAAACCACAGTTTGCAACCTCCCAGAAGGCAGGAGTTTTTGGTAGGTAGGAGGTGAACCATTTGTAGAAAAGGTCCGCACAGCAGACAATTTGTCCATTACCTCTCAAGTATCTGTACTGAACTGAGTGATAAACCTCTGCAAGTAAAGTAGGGACCGGATTGCTGATGGAAAATATCTGAATGGCCTGGATATCCACAAAATTCTTGTCACTTGGGAACAGGAACAAGCCAAAGACCAGTAAGGCAAAAGTTGATTCAAACAACGCTTCATTTCCCTGGTCTTTGAAATAAAGAGCTTTTGCCATCAGGAATAAGGCGGGGAGTCCAGGTCGTCCTTCTTTGATAATAAAATTCTCTTGAACGTCTGATACTCTGATCCTTGTGATTCTGGCAATTTCTTTGACGGAAAGCATCATCCTGATTCCAGAGAAAATTGGAGCCTTCTTGACAGGAATTCCAATTAGAGCAGAAAATTCTTCCAAGGTTGGTACCAACTGAAACTCAGGAAAAAGAAAACAGCGGTAATCGGGATGGTACAGTTGTACCAAGGTTTCCAGCAATCCCTCCCTTACTTGTAACTTCATTAGTGACAAGAGGTCTCCATATCTGTCGATAAAACCTGACGGGTCTTCAATCTTTCCTCCAATCTCTATCAACGGTTCAACATTAGGGATCAGGAAGGTAAAGGGCCAGTTTATCCTTTTGGTAGCGTCCATTGTCTACAAAGTCTAAAAACAAAGTTAGCGTCTTGATAGTTTAGCAGAAGATGCAAAATGCAAATGCAATTAGTTTTAAGGAACTCAAGCAAGACAAATTTTCTAAAACAAAGCCTCATTTCATTGAATATTGAGAAGAGTTTTACAACTTGAAAAGTACATCAAAAAGGCCCAAAATACAAAAAGGAATAAAACAACAACTAAGCCTAGAGGGAAAAGAAACACTGTCTAAGAGTGCCCTGCTTCACGTCTTCTTTTCTGTCTCCTCAACTCTTGATTCTCGAAAATCAACTTGTCAACAATCCCTTTCCAAGTGCCAGATGTTGGAGGAATGCTAGCATACTCATGAGTGCTAGAAGTAGGCTTCATGCTGGAGAAAAATGAATTCTCCTGTGCCTGAGGTTCATCTATCACACGTCTTTCCAGCCATTCAATCAGATCATCTTTCTCCTTCATCTTCTCTTTCATCTCTTCTTGCTCAATGCAGACGGTATGATATTTCCATTCCCATGTGTCTCTCTCAAGCTTCATCCTGGCTAGATTCTCTTGATATTCTTCCATGCGCTCAATAGGAATAGCAGATGGAGATACAACAGTTGGCTGCTGAAGTATCCTGGGAATATAAGGCATCTTGAGGTCATGGGCTCTAGATCGAACCCACTGAAAGTATGGTTCCAAGGACACACAGTTTCTCTTCCCCAACTCATCCTTAGTACTTTCGTGGAATTTATCCCAAGCACACCAAACTTCATTTTTGGTCTCATCAGTGGCTTCTTCATTAAGATAGAAGAAACCAGACACGTGGATACTTTTAGGCTTTTCCTTCATTGCAAATCCGAACTGTCGTCTAGCAAGAACAGGACTGTAGCTAATCCCACCATGAATACCAAGAAGCGGTATATTAGGAAATGGTCCACAACTGTTAAAGTATACATTCCTGTCATAAACCGGGTCATACCAAAAGATGTCATTATGGGTAAGAGAACTGATTCTTTGAGACCAACGAAGCTTGTCGGGGTTGTCTCGGAATTCTGAAGTTCGAGGCAGATGTGTGATGTACCACTGGTAAAGCAAAGGTGCACAACACAAAATAGTTCCTTTTCCTCGAAGAGTCCTGTGGTGAATAGAATGGAGGGCGTCACCTAGTAGTGTAGGCACAGGGTTTCTACTGATGAAAATCCTGATAGCATTAATGTCAACAAAATGCTCTACATTAGCAAATAAGAACAGGCCATAGACCAACAAAGCAAAGGTTGCTTCGAAGGCAGCAATACTGTTTGCGTTGAAAAACTGACAAGCTTTTTCGTATAAGAACTTGGATGGTAATCCCTTGATGCCATCCTTGGTGGTGATGTAGGGCTTAACCTCTGATGCGTCCAAATGAATACACTCGCCAATCTCCTTTGGAGTCGGAATCTTCTCCTGACCGCTGAAAGGTCTCTGTTTCTTCACAGGTAAGCCAATCCAATGGGAGTACTCTTCTAAAGTTGGAACCAGTTGGTAATCCGGGAAAGTAAAACAATGATAGAGAGGATCATAAAATTGGACTAAGGTGTCAAGGATTCCTTCCTCCATTTTAGTTTCAAGAAGGCTGACCAATCTTCCATATCTCTTACGGAAGCTCTCATGTCCTTGTATCAAGGTTGCTAACTTCTTCAGTTTTGCCAATTTGGGCTTTTTGAAGTTGAACTTCTTAGTGTTTCTCTTCTCAATATCCATGATACCTAAGTTTTCAAAGAAAAATACGGTTGAGTTCCTTAAAACCAAAGAAGGATGCAATGAGATGTATGCAATGCGCAAACACGGGAAAACACAAATATAAACACACAGCAAACAAACCCTAGGTTTGAGGTCTCTTGAATGAAGTCAAGGTCTACCCATCCCAACAAGGTGTGGACTATAGGTTCGTCTTCCGCAGAACAGGGTTCTAAAAAGTTCCCAGAGTCTGCGTAAATCTTTTGGATATTATCGGCCCATGTAACTACTTACACGAGTTAATAATATTCTCAAGATAAACTCGTCTGAGTGTAGTATCGCGTGACAACTACTCAGGACTGGCTCCCTCATAGTCACCGCACTACATCCTAAAAGGCCAAGTGGGGTAAAGGTAACTACGATTCTCTGAATCTACGGCTCCTAATTGAAAAAGTAATATCAATGTGACTTCTCACATCAGACATCAACAATCCCAAAGGGCCTCATCTGAGTGTGGTCATCATATGCCATAGATTGTTGGTACTACTGCCAACAACCGACTATTGATTACACCATGATCCTATAATAATGTGCTCTCAAGTCCGGGCTAGGACTTATCTCACTCATAGATACCATGTCAACCCAAAAGATCAAGCAAGAACAAATGTACAGATATATGACATACAAGTAATCATACAAGCAAAAAGCAAACGTGAATAACATAAAAGCAAGGTAGGCTTAACCCTCTTAGGAAAGGACCAGCAATAGGTCTAACTATCCCCAGTGAAGTCGCCATTTCTGTTGCGGTGAAAATCGGATAACAAATTATTAATTAATTTGCATCAGTTTCTTTTACAACCGACTTTGATTTATCCAAAGGAAAGGTTCAAGATCGTTAGAAAAACCTAAAGGGAAAGATCTAAGGTTCGGGGGTTGGTTATGCCTAGGGAAGGTATTAACACCCTAAACGTCTGTAGTACTCTACGGGAACCTCTTGTTAAATGTTATCTTATGTTTGCTAAAGGTTCTATGCTAAAGGCTTGAAACCCTAGGGGTTAGTATCTAAGTATACTCGACAAAGCATCGCACTTTGCGCCTACGTATCCTCGGGAATAGAATCAGAGTATGCGTAGTTCTACTTCTACTGAACGATTGACTGTGGTCAATATTCAGAGGGGAAATGAGTACAAGCTCATTGTAGAGTTTAAGAACTTTCTAAGTTTAGTTGAAATGGACCTATGTTATGTTTTAGTCAGTCGGGGAAAGTGATGGATTCATTATGATGAATATCACTAAGAGTTGAAGAACTCTTCCTAAAGCTAGTTATGGTTTCTATGGCTCTGATGAGGCCAAGAAACAAGTTTTCTTCCTAAGAGGTTACTTAGGTTAAGATGGGGCTATGACTTTAAGAGTCAACACTATTCACCTTCCTTTGGAATGGGGAAAAACAGTTGATAATGACAATAAATGAGACATGATATAATATAGGACATTGATATAATAGATAAAACAACATAAGCATGAGGATGGCAATATGTTTATGACAAAGATATGGATAGGATGAACATGATTAAGAGAGTACATCAAATATGCTTCAATCTTTAGGAAGACAAACATATAGGAATGATATACAAGAACACATCAATATGCTTCAAGCTTTAGGAAGACAAACATAGAGAATGATATAGGGTGACATTTAAAGAAAGATAATATTCATATAAAAGTCAAGCATATGGCCAATCAACATGGATATGTTGTCTTAAGAATTAAACAAGTCAATTTAATAACATAACATGTCAAGAAAGATGCTCATAGATGATATTAATATTTGAAACAACAATTGATAATTAAATGGCAAGGCAATTAGAATTAACAATTACAACACACAAGGCAATTAAAAAAATTAACCATACATGGATAATTAACACTTAGAAATTAACAATTAGTCATACATTTAGAAAATGCAAATTTAAGACATAAATTGATAATTTAAGAATTAATAACAAGATAAAAAAAAAACAATTATCACAATTATAATTAGCAAAGTAATTCAAGATATAATAAAATTTAAAGGTTAATAAACAAATAACAATTAATTAACAATTAAAAATATATCACATATTCATTAATCATATGGAATTAAATTGAAAATAAAATTAAACATCAAACAAACAAAAATAAAATAAAAAAACGCAGGGGGTGCATGCAAGTAATTGGTTCAGTTGAAAAAAAAACAAAAAGAAAAGATTTGGGCCAGAACAGGAGGTGTGGAAAGCAATTGGGTGTAAGGCCCAAGAGGAGAAAGTAGCAGGCGAAAGAAAATAAAAAGACCAAAAGGTTGATCCGCAGGATCGAACCTAGGTCATTGGGGTGAAAGGGTATTGGCAAGGCATATGGTGAACCGTTGGGACGGCAGTACATCCGTTCATAAGCATGCATCCATTAACATATAAACAATCAAAAGCATGGAAAATACAATGAAACAAGGTAATGCGTGTGCAGCTCATTGTAGTGTGTGGCATGTGATAGTGTACTGGCATGGTAATTACTAATGCACTACAAGATAAATAAAGCCACCAAATTAATTACTCATCATCACACATGGGATAATGAAAAGAAGAACATGCAGAAACGTTAAAATGCCATCATGCTTCCAAAAAACAAATCAACACAAGTCATCAAAAAAAATATAAAAAGAAAATAAACACGTACACACACTGAACATGCAGCCTTGTGTAATAATTGGCCATGTTACAAAAAGACAAACCATAAACAAAACAGCCAATTAGAAAACGCATGGAAAGAGTGAGTTCATGCAAAACAAACCTGCTATTAATATTAAATGATATATAAAAAAATAAAAGCAACCAACCAAACGTATACGGCCGAGAGGAAAAAAAAACCTGCTATCATTTAAATAACCAAAGCAAACCACCCAATCGTGAATATGCATGGCCGGATGAAAAACATGCAAAATAGAAGCTGCTATCATTTTCAATAACATACCAAAACAAAACTCAATTCCACTTCAACCTAAATTAACCAAAACTTAACCAAACAACATGCAGTAAAACACCAAAATGGAGCACTCCATGAGAAGAACATGATGCAACTATAAACATGATTCAGTTAGTTGAAACAAAAGATGAATCCAATCTGCTTCAAATTTTAATCAACATGCTTGTTTCCAAAACTATCAATCAACATGTTATATGATAAACAACATCTGGACTTGCTCACACGATAAAATGGCATGGAAAGCTAAGATTCACATGAGTTGAACACAAACCAAAACATCCAGCGTACTTCTAAACCGATAGTTCAAGATAAAATCAAAATATCAAAGATGCATAGAAGACAACTTCATATAGCCACATCATTAATAAACTTTCACTCAATATTATCATACAACAAAAATGAGTGCCATAAACAATCAAACTATCATGAGATATTAATAACAAACTATCACAGAATGGAAAACCAACAACATCATGAAATTATGAGCAAAAGATTTCATCAACAATCCAAAGGGTTTTAACTGAACTCGGGTGTGAGCATGATATGATGAGCAGAAAACAAAAGTATCCATCTTTTAAAATGATAACCTAGCAAAACAAACTATATCCCATTCACAAACAACATGAACTGTGACTGCTTGATAAAGACATATATTATGAACGAACCAACCTAGCATGAACATTCAAACAAATATCCAAAGCAAAAACAGTTTAGAGATATTATCAAACAAGATTTGGCATTGTTGCAAGTCAAACATACACATAATGAGTATTATCATTGGTTTCTAAACTTCATCCATGAAAAGCAAAACCTAACGGCAACTTTCACATATCATTTATTGCAACATAAAATGAAACATCATACAACATGTATCATTATCATGCATATATTACAAACAGGGGGCAACAATCGCATCCAAAACGTGTTCATGCAAGTTCGGTTTCTAAATATAAAAGAGGTGACATTATGCTCCAATATCATTGTTAACACAACATTTTTTCTAACTCAAACCAAACAACATAAAATCTTGACAAAATATAAAAGCTTGACCTATATAATAAGCATTATAGCATCGTTTAAAACAGAAGCAGTACATATAAGCATAGTAACATGAATATCTTAACCAACATGCTCAACACAAACATTCATGATAACAATGATTAAAATGTTAGGGCAACTACTTAGAGTTTCATCAAAATCAACATGCAGTTCATATGATAGTGCAAGCAACTTGAACATATATGGTGTAACATGGATATAACAGTTATCATGGCATGCTGAATGTGGTAGATGAAGTTTGAAAGACCTACCTCTTTTCCACGTGAGTTGCAAGAGCTCTCTCCTTTTCCTCCCAGCCAAACTCTTGTGCTTTCAGTAAACGAGCTTAAAGTATTTTTAGTGTTGTTGTTGATGATTGTGTGTGTTCAAATGAAGTGGAGGAAAGCCCCTTTTATAGGGAAACTAGCTGGTCCAAGAGGGTGTTTATCTAATGTGCCAAGAGTTCAATTTGGAGAGAAACTATCGTGGAAAAGATGTTGAGATATGGATGTGGTTGTTCTGAGCACATAGAGCCATGTGAATCTTCTTTTGGTACCAAATAAGTCAGAAAAGGTATGCTTTTGGCTCGTGTCTTTTGGTCCAAGGATGTACACGATGGAAATGTTTTAAGGTAGCTTGCAAAGGTAACAAAGAGGTACAAAAGCAAAGTGTGTACATCGAGTTTTAGGGATGAAAAGGTGTTGGAAAAGGCGGTGACAGGTCTGCAGATGGTGTACTTGGAGAGGGAAACGAAATTCAAATGAAAAAATGGTGTTCTTGGTGCAACAATCATTTTCATGTGGCCATGTTGTAAAAATCATATCTCATGATTTAATGATCCATTTTCCATGCCCTTAGGTTCAAATGAAAGTTCTTGCATGATGCTACAAGTTTGATGTTGGAAGATTGTTAAAATAATGCCTTGAAATGGTAGAAAAGTGGCTCACAAAACGTGTCCTCAAAACTGTCCAAAAGAAACTTGGAAAAATTCTAAGTGTTGAGTTTTAACAATTTCAAGTGCCCTTCTTAAATAATTCATAACTTGAGAACGGTTTATCCTCTTGAGACATACCACATATGGTTGGAAAGCTCTCAACAAGCTCTACAACTTTCATTTGGGACTCAAGACTCGAATCCAAATGGAAATGGGTGAAAAGTAGCTCCAAAGTTAGGAAAAAAAGTGATGAAACATGCTGAAAAATTTCCAAGTGTTGGTCAAAATGCCTTGTAAGCTCCATAACTCAAAATCCAAGCATTTTTAGACAAAACTTCATATTGAACAAATTGAAGATCTTGGAAAGAGCTTTCCAATGAACTTTGAACCACTCCAATTGGATGTATGGTTTAGGAGTTATGGTCATTTCAAAATAGGCTATTAGGGGAAAAATCTCACAAAGGACACATTCTTTGGTCAAAACCCTACTTCCCTTACAAGAAACCTCATGAAACTTGATATGAATACTTGGTATACTCCATGAGACAATATATGATGATTAGAACCAATAATTCTTCAATTGATCCAAAATTCCAAAAGATTAGGGCTTCAGTCAAACCCTAAATTGGACTGTGAATGCACTGAGGTTAGATTCTGTAATCTTGCTTCTTCCTTCTCGTATAAAGGTCTTAGGAGACTCTTGAGGATGTTGATAAACCAATAAAACCAAGAATTAGGGCTTAGGAGTCCATCTTGATGAAGATCAAAGCTGTTGACTGATAAGTGCCACAGAAACCCTAGTTTGGAGGCACAGTGAGGCTGAGGCTCAATATTTCTCTTGATGAGGATGTATAGACCTTGAATTCTTGTTGGATGATGTATTTTGAGTGTAGATAACTTCATATGGCAAGTGAACCACACAAATCTTAACTTGATAGATCAAATCCCTTAGTAACTTCTTTAGAGCAAACCCTAATTCCACAATCCTTGCACTGGAGGTTTTCTGTTAACTTGACTTGCTTCAAACCACTTGTGGAGCTCCATGGTGATATGTAAACCTAATTTGAACACAAAGAAACAAACTACAAGATATGGGTTAGCTCAAACAATGCAGAGATGCTCCTAAGATGCACAAAAGCTGGATGACATCTAAGGGTAAAAATTTAGGGTACAACAACATATAACATAAGTTTGCTGAAATGCATAATTATGAGTGCATTTCTGATATAGTCTACCTATATGAGAATGAAGTGGTGCCGCTTCATAGAGTTTAAGGGCTTGACTCTTAAATTCTCAAGAAAAGGATATGAGACACAAGACCTTACTAAATGTGTCATATTAATAATTCGATCAATGGTACCGAGATTTCATGTGTGAGTTATGCACGCTTGTTCTAAAGAATAATTAGTTCAAAGCTTGTCTACCAATCTATTCGTGGATGAGTGAAAACTTAACTTACTAAGTATTGGTTCAAATCGTAAGATACCTTTATCTGAAACCATGAAATTTCCTGAATAATGGATTTAGATATATTTTGAAAATGGTGGGGGATTGTTGGAGAAATTTCCAAAATATTAAATTGATAAATATTAATGGGTACATTAACAAAATAAATGGTCAAAAGTTGCAACTGTCTAGAATAGAACCAGAGACCCCATAATGATTGGGTGCGTGGTCAAAAGGTGCAACCACCAGATCAACACAACTTTTCATGAAAAGGTTTGTTGTTATTGATTACAATGGTTCATGAATGGTCATGTTGGAATCAAATGAAACATTGTTTCTCCACACCAATCGGTACAAGTTTTCTTATAAATATATATACTTGTCAGCCATAAAATAAATACAAAAAGTTATTTATTTCAAGTGCCAAAAATTATATCTAAGTCATTCTTTTATTTTTCTAGTGCATAAGAATAAATGAGAGAGCTTTATTCTGTAAAATATCGTTGATCGATATGCTTAATGTAAATATGCGATTCATGTTAAGGTTTCCAAAGTATCCTGAAGGGAATTCGCCGGTTAACCCTTTTGCATCCAATTTGCATAAATTGGTGGGGGCGAATCGAACCTAAAGCTTAGTGTAAACACACGCTTTGGAATTATTTTGTGCAACTTTCATCGTACCGTCTTCATCATCTTCTTCTTGTTCATATTTTGCAGCAGACCCCCAACATAAGATCTAACAGTTTGGATCAAGTTGGATGTCGGATTGATTTAGGTGATTAATTTAGATAGTATAGAGGTGATTCAATCGAGCTCACATAATTATTTTAGATCCGACGAAAATCGAACCAGATCGAACTCAATTAATATTTAGGGTTAAATATACAATATGCCCAACAATGTAAACGAGATATAGTTTACATTCCTGTAAAAGAAATTTTTTTATTCCCCCTTATAATGTGAAGATTCTCTCTATCTATGGCCCCAATGTGCACTATAAGCCGACGTGACTTATTTATGTGTCATTTAATTTAATTTTTTTTATTTCTCGTAGGTTGTTTTTAAATTTTTTAAAAGGGTTAATGAAGTTTTTGGTCCTCATAAATATCTCAATTTCACTTTTAGTCCCTCCAAAAATTTCCTTCAAAGAATGATCCTCATAAAATTTTTAATTTTAACTTTTGGTCCCTCCTGCCAATTAACGACGATTTTTACAACTTAGAGACAGAATTAGCGACGGTTTTAGCAACGGTTTTTTATTTAGCGACGGAAATGACGACGGTTTTAGCGACGATTTTGGCAGGAGGGACCAAAAGTTAAAATAAAAAATTTTATGAGGATCATTCTTTGAAGAAAATTTTTGGAGGGACTAAAAGTGAAATATGAGAAATTTAGGAGGACCAAAAACTTTATTAACCCTTTTTTAAATTTTTTTCTTCGTATTTTATTTAATTTTAATTTTAAATTTTTTAAAGTTTTATTTATTTATTTAGTATTTTTTTTATTTTTAATTCTATTTTTTCAAATTAATTTCTCAAAATTTTAAAGAAATATATTAGGCGCAGCCTTTTTGGTCAAGGTTGTAACATCCCAATTTATTTAATTTATTTTTCGTAATTAAATTATGTGTTATTTGATGTTGTTGATATTTTGGTGTGTTAGAGGACACTTTGGTGTAGGGGTGGTAACCTTAGAAATTAGAATTTAAGGGTTGGGGTGTGGTGAGTAAAATGGTAGAGATTGGAGGTGGTGAGAGTAAAGCTAATTAATTGATTTTGTTAATATTTATTTAATTAAATAATAGGTGGATATTATTTAAAATAAATATTTGGTGAAAATTATTAATATTATTGTTATTTCAATTAGTGGAAATAAGTTATAATAATACTAAGATTATATTAAAATAAGGAAAAATGGGGGATTAGAGTGGAAAAACTGTCAGATACATGTTTTGGAGAAAATGGGAGAAAGAGAAGAACGAGAGTTAGGGCAAGGAAGATCACCATTGCTAGAGGTAAAAGATAACTCATTGCTAGGAATGCCAAGGTAAGGGTGAGAATTTCGTTCATATAGGGTTTGGCATGATAATATGTGGGTGGGGTTTGTCTCTATATGCTTTAATTATCTCTTCTCTCTGTGTTGTGATCCTTTGATGTAAATTGATGCATTGTGTGTGTATTGGATGATGAATTGATTGATGAATTATGAACTTGCATGATGATGTTGTGTTGGTGATTGTTTGTTTAATTTCGTATTGATGCTAGTAGAATTATTTAATTGGTGGAATTGTGTGATGATGGATGTTGCGTTGTTGAAATTGTTGCGAGCCAGAGTCGGAACTTGAGTATGTGAATTTTTACAAAAATCTGGGGTTTTGGGACCTTTTAAAAAGTGATTTTCGTGTAGAAAATGTTGTATTTGATTGGTATGAGAAGTGAGGTTTTGGGATGAGTTAAAAATCTATTTTTGTATCGATAAGTTGCAGAAAAGTGCTTCTACTACAGGTGTAACCGGTTATCAGAATTTGTGTAACCGGTTACACGGTTGAAAAATGCGCTTTCTGGGTAAATTAAGAGGGTGTAACCAGTTATCAGAAATGGTGTAATCGGTTACACTGTGAAATAGTGGCGTGGTTACAGGGTGTAATCGGTTACTGCATTTGGTGTAACCGGTTACACTGGGAAGAAAATGTGAAAAACTTTGAAAAATCATATCTTGAGTTTCGGGTGTCCGATTTGAGTGTCATTCAAAGCATTAGGAAGCTGACGCGACGAACATTAATTTAAAAATAACTGCAGTACTTAGATTTGATTTAACTTCTGCGTGATGGTGCTAAATGATATGTGGTATTGATGTTGTGGTGTGGAATATGCGTGAATGCATTGTTGTTGCTTGATATTTTATTCCGTTGGTGTTGTTGGAATGTTATAACATGTGTTTGGTGTGTTGGTGGCCAGTATTTCGGAGTATATTGATTAAGGTACTTGTCATTGTTGTTGTATGTATATTATGTATCATGCATTATGGTGTTAGATGGTGGTCCATTTTGGTGAGCCTCAATCCTATGGTGATGGATTAGGTGTGAGTAGCTAATTCCTATAGTGATGGAATTAGTGAAGCGTTACCTATGGTGATGGTAACGATATTGGCGTGCTCTGATCCTAGGTGGGGATTGGAGCGAGTGAACCAAAGAGTTCACAATTTGGTACCACATGCATTGAGTCGTCATGAGGTCTCATCGCGTTTGCATATATGTTGCATTGTTGTATGTGTGGATTTGTGTGAAGTGTGAACTGTGGATAGGGTGACTTTGTATGTATTATTGGTGTGTTTCTTTTTCCTTGTTGAGTCGGCGTCTGCTCTGATGTATAACATCGGGAGAAGGATAAAACGTGTTGTTATTACTATTGTTATTAATAATTTCTTTTTAAAGTGGCATGTGTTACATATTGTATATATGAGTAGGTGTATGTTGAATTGTAGCATCCTAATCGCCTAAATGTTTTAATATATTTTTTTTTTTAATTTGCATGGGGATAATTAGGGTGTTACACTGGTATCCTTTCATTTGCAAATCCAATGCATAAGTAACAATATAAACACTAAACTTTTTTCTAAATCAAACAATGTGAGACAACATTACAGACTTGCAGCATAGCATGAAAAAATGTCCTAAGGGTAAAAGAATCATGAACAAAAACAAGATTTAATAAATTACAGACTTGTCTTCTACTTCACTCATTCGCAGTGCTTTTCTCATCCCTATGGCAACATGATAACTAACCTTCATCAAATCCTTTCTCTCATCATCCAAAAACGGTTTCTACAATTAACACTTGTTTCACACCATGATCATAAACCTATTGCCAAGATGATAACTAACCTTCTTCCTCCTGTGAATAGTTACTAGTGCTACTACCACTGTCCTCTTGTGAATCAAAACCAACAAATCATTTCAAGATGGCCATGAAAGTGAAACATTGCAGCTCGGCCTCTAAAAATAACATGATGCAGTTTTAATTATTTCTTCTTAATATTCTTATTCATTTTACCATTTTGTTTTAAGAAATAATATGATGATCATTTGATAATGTGCTTCATATATATAATCTCAGATAGTTGAGATTAAGGTGAGAATGGATTGCAATGGTTATGAAATAAGAGTTAGAAATACAGTCACTTCATTAAAAAGTTATATGCATCAATCAGGTGTGAAATATGTGGAGGTGAATAGAATACAAAGCATGGTGATAGTAAATGGCTATGTTGATCCAAACAAGGTGTTAAAAAGGATAAAAAGTACTGGGAAAATAAGAGCTCAAATTTGGCCTTATGTTAAACAACATCTTGTGCACTATCCTTATGCCTATGGAGCCTATGACAGAAGGGCACCCTCTGGATTTGTTAGAAACGTTGTGCATGTTGCCCCTTCTAATCATCATGAAGTGATACTTGTCTCCCTTTTTAACGATGGTAATGTAAATGTATTTTCCATCATGTAATCCATCCATCTCAACATTTTCATTCATGATTTCTCCAATACAATCAACCTACTGCAATTTCTTCCTTCAGTAGTGTCGAATCTGGAAAAAGGGATTGTAATTTCAGAATAGCGGTGCTGCTGCGAATTTGAGGCTTTGAATACAGTTCTACATTTCTTCTTCATATTGTTCTAGGAATAATTTCTTGAAATTAAGTAGTTGCTGAGCTTTTGTATGATGTGTGGTTTGTTCTTCATATAATGTTGTCAAGCTTCAATTATCACCGGCAGATAGAAGGCTCCCTATTATTCTTGTTAACTGGTGCACCAATAAATCTTTAAGCAGCATGTGGATGCGTCGTTATTGTGTTCTGTTGAGTTTTCTTTTAAAGTTGAAGAAGTTGAAGATGTTGAGTTTTCTTTCAAAGTTGAAGAAGTTGAAGAAGATGCTGCACAATTAATCTTTGCCTTGTGATGTTATTGTTTCTATTGTCCCACATCGGATGGGTAAGAATTACATTTGGTGTTTATAAAGCTCAAACACAATATAATTCATGTTTTGAGAAAAATTTGCGTAGGAACGAACTTAAATTCTGTTTGTTATAAATAACTAATAAGAAAGAGAGAAAATATTAAATTTATTTAAAATTTGATGGTGAATTCTTATCTATCCACTTCAAAAAGTTGGGTAGAGTTATCCATAGAGAAAATTAGGCTACATTGTATTGAAAATCTACAAAATTTAAATCATTAAATAAATAATTAAGTATAATAAAATGATATGGCATTACTGGATTGGTTGAAGGTAGACGTAACGAAGTTGTCCCCAATTTAATTTATTTTTAATTTGGATTCATGGGTGGTTGTGATTATGGAGGAGAGAAAATATTATTTTTTTATTTTTTAATTAATTAAAAAAATATGATTGGTTGTTTCTAAAACCAAGTGTTAGAATTGTGTTTACCTAAGTTTTTTCCTTCATGTTTTGTGTGTTGGGCAGACAATAGGCTTTGGTGTGTTTGGAATGGACCCAATTAAAATAATTTAAAATAAAAAAATAAATATAGAAAAACTAAAAAACTAAAAATATAATATATAAAAAAAGTAAAATATATATATATATATATATATATATATATATATATATATATATATATATAAAGTTTAAAAATATCCACGTGGATTTTAATTAATAAATAATGCCAAGTCACTAATAAATGGAATATGGGCTGATTAATAAATAATGCCAAGTCACTAATAAATGGAATATGGGCTGAAATAGTACGCACGAGGACCGTATAGAGGAAATCTTGGTATTACGAGAGGGAATAACAAAATCTTTTACAGGAGACTAAAGCGAATCTCTCTTACACTGCACAGGGTGTTGCATATTTAACCCTAATATTTATTATTTTTATTTTTATTACAATAGCTTGATTTATTATAAAAATGGAGTTCATAATGTTATTATGTTATTATTATGATTTTGTAATTTAATAGTGACATTTTTATTCACAAGAATACAACAACATGCACTATCAAATTTTGAGTGTTATTTACTTGTGGTTTAAAATATAATAATGATCAAATTAATGTTCAGTGATATTGAAAATTTTATTACGTAATAATAATTTTTTTCTACGATAAAAAATTAATTCTTCTGTGTGGTTTTATAAAATTTTGATAGCTTTTTTTTAATTAAAAAATAAATGTTTGTGAATTTTATAAAAAATAATTTTGATGGATTTAACCTAATAAATATTGAACTGATCAAATCCACCCGATTTATCCGATAAACCGATCTAACCGAATCCGTCAAAAAAATTTGATATAAACTAGGCCTTTAAAATAAAACTGTGATTTGCGTCAAATTTAAATTTTGAATCTGATATTGATCCAAACCGACCTATTGTCCCGCCCTAATTTCACACACCCATTACAATAAACCAGAACAACACTAGCAGGAAAAAAAACATAGATGGATCCCCAAATTAACTAAAAGGTCCCACCTGCTCCCCACCAACATCAACTATAAACAAATTACATAAAGATCAACAAAGAACACCTAAATATATGAAAATAGATAAATTATCTATCCATCGCTCATCAATTTTTATTACATAAAGCTCAATAGAGAACACCTAAAAATATGAAATTAGATAAATTATCTATCCATTTCCCACCAATTTTTGAATTGTAATTCCTTGTGTCGAAGCAGGTTGCTCGCCAGGGACAAGGAAGTTGTCGAATAGCCTAGTGTGTGCATCGAAACACCTAGTTGTCGAAGTGTTAAGGAGTTAGCCTTGACATAAATTTTGTCTTAAACCTAATTTTGTAGTGTTAGCAAAATTAGGTATTTTTGGGCCTTTTGTTTTTGGGTTTTGCTTAGGGAGCAAAGAAGTTAAATCTATAAATAGGGAGTAACCATGTTATTGTAAAGCGTGATTCACTTGGATAAAATTGCAGTTTTGATAGCAGAGAGTCACTCTGCACAAATTCCTCTTCTTCCCTAATTTTGTGAAAACCTTAAACTTCTTCTTCCTTAATTCAATTTTCTTTTACTGTTTGCATCACCATTATGTAATGATACAATCTTGTAACCAAGATTGGTTGATTCACTCGAGTGAAGAGTGAAAAACAAGAGGGAATTTGATCGGTTGATTGAATCTTGTTCATCAAGATTAATTCGGAATTACTCAAAGTCTTGAGTTTAATTCCAACATCTGGTATCTAGAGCACTGGTTAAGCGATTCGTGGGAAGAAAAAAACACTATGACAATGTCGATTAATCATCCGAATGCACATTTTTCGTTGAGTCTCCCAATTCTAAAGGGTCGGAATTATGAGAATTGGTGTAAATAGATGAAGGTTGTTTTCTGTTGTCAAGATCTTTGGGATCTTGTGAATGAAGGAGTAACACCACTTGCAGAAAACGCATCGGATCAAGAAAAAACTTCATGCAAAGAATTGAAGAAGAAAGATTATAATGCTCTCTTTATAATTCATCAATGTTTTGATCTAGACAATTTTGAAAAGATCAGTAATGTAGAATCAACAAAAGAAGCATGGGATATCTTGGAGAAATCATTTGGAGGCGCAGAGAATGTGAAAGAGGTGAGGTTACAAACTCACAAAAAGACGTATGAATTGCTACAGATGGAAGAAAAGTGAAAGCATAACAGATTTTTTTCACTAGGGTTATAAAACTGGTTAATCAAATCAAGGTATGTGGAGAAGTGTTGACATTATGATCAGTTGTTACAAAGATCTTGAGGTAATTAGCTCGAAAGATCGACTACGTGGTAGTAGAGTTAGAAGATTCAAAAGATATGTCAACATTTACAAAGGAAGAGCTTCAAGGGATGCTTGAATCTTATTAACGAAGAATGGCTGAAAGAGCTACAAGCAAGTCGAAGAGTGGCGTGGCTTTGCCGGCACAATCAACAAAAGAAAAGAAAGGCAAAGGGAAGTTGTTCAACAACAAAAGTAGAAGAGGCTAGAACAATTCGAGTGGTCGAAGTCATCAAGAAGAAGGCCGGTCGAATTAGAGAAAGTCCTCATACCAAAGCAACTAAAGAGGTGGTGCAGCAGGTAGAGGAAGAGGTGGTGGTCGAAAACCTGACAAAAGTCAGATTCTGTGTTTCAATTGTCAGAAATATGGTCACTACTCTAGTGATTATCCTGAAAAACAAAAGAACCAAGACAATGATGCAAAGTTTACAAAGCACGAAGAAGAAGAGATGTTGTTGATGGTCACAACAAGAGATGAAGAAAGATTCCAAGACCAATGGTACTTAGACCCATGATGCTCATCACACATGACTGGTAGGAAAGATTGGTTTTTCAACATAAAAACTTAATTGAAGAACATGGTGAAATTTGCAAATGATAATACTTTAGCAGTTGAAGGTATTAGTGATATTCTGATTATGAGGAAATATGGCAAGAGGTCAGTAATTTGCAATGTATTGTACATACCAGACATGAAGAGCAATTTGCTCAGCATAGCACAGTTGGTCGAAAAAAACTACAAGGTATCAATCAAAGATAAAATGATGAAAGTTCTCGACTCAGAGGAAGGTTAATCTTGAAGGCTCATATGTCTCAAAATAGAACCTTCAGGATTGAACTCAACATGATGGAGTACAAGTGCATTGCAACTGCAGCTAGCAGGGATAAATGGATATGGCACTACAGACTTGGCTGTCTCAACTTCAAAGACATCAGAGACCTAAAGAGAAGAAATATGGTTTTAGGGTTACCAGAAATTGACATTCCAAACAAAGTGTGTGAAGAACAGCTTCAGCAAGGATGCAGGAGGTAGGTCGAAGGCAGTTCTTGAAGTCATATACTCTGATGTGTGTGAACCTATCCAGGTGGATTCAATTGGAGGTAACAAATACTTTGTCACATTCATATATGATTTCAGTAAAAAATTGTTGACTTACCTGATCAAGAAGAAAAGTGAAGTGATCGAGGTATTTGCCAAGTTTAAATCTATGGTTGAAAGACAAAGTGGTCGAAAGCTCAAGATTCTAAGGACTGATGGTGGTGGAGAGTATGTGTCAAAATACTTCAACAGATTATGTGAGAAAGAAGGGATTGTGCATGAGGTGGTACCACTCTACACTCCACAGCAGAATGAGACTGCAGAAAGGAAGAATATAACCATCATGAATATGGTGAGAATTATGTTGAAAGGCAAGCATCTACCCAAAGAATTATGGGGAGAAGCTATGCTGAATGTAACATACATCTTGAACAGATGTCCGACAAAAAGGCTAGAAGGAATTTCTCCAGAAGAATGTTGGTGTGGTGTCAAGTGTAGCTTGAGTCATCTAAAGGTATTTGGATCTATAACACATAGACATGTGCCAGATCATTTGAGAAGAAAACTTGATGACAAGTCGAGTCAAATGATCATAATAGGATATCATTCGACTGGAGGATATAAGTTGTTCAACCCAGTGAATAAGCAAGTAGTGATCAGCAGGGATATGATCATAGATTAGCTTAAGGAATGGGATAGGACTGAAAATGTAAAGAAGGATTCAATGAGAATCTTATGTGAATAACCAGCAAGTGAATTCGAAAGAGAAGTTCGACAAGAAGAAGTCCGAGGTCAAGCAAGCATAAGCAGACCTCAAAGAACAAGACACATTCCTACAAGGTTGCGAGAATGTGTGATTACATAAGATGATGTGGTCGATGATAAAGGTGAGCTGGTGTACTATGATTTTTATGCATATGTCGAGCCAGTCAATGGAACCGAAGCATTGAAGGATTCAAAGTGTATGAAAGCAATGAATGAGTAACTGAAGTCCATCGAAGTCAGCAACACTTGGTCACTTGTCGAATTACCTCAAGACAAGAAGGCAAGCGATGTGAATTGGGTCTACAAGATGAAGTTGAATCTCAAAGGAGAAGTAACTCGACACAAGTCGAGATTTGTGGAGAAAGGATCTCTTCAGAAAGAAGGAATCGACTTCGAAGAGGTTTTTGTGCATGTCCTTAGGATCGAAACAATTAGGTTGGTTGTTGGTATAGTAAATATGAACAATTGGCACATATGTCAGATGGATGTGAAATTTGCATTCCTAAATGGCCCCTTAGATGAAGAAGTTTCTGTTGCATAACCACCTTGGTTTATGAAGCAAGGCAAAGAAAGCAAGGTATATATGCTGCATAAAGCCCTGTATGGACTTAAGCAAGCTCCAAGAGCTTAGAATAAGAAGATAGATAGCTTTCTAAGGGAGAAAGAATTTGTAAAGTGCACAACTGAGCATGGAGTATATGTAAGGAGAAGCAATAGTGAATTTCTTATACTATGTCTCTATGTCGAAGACCTGTTGATAATAAGAAGTTGTAAGAAGGAGATCAAAAATTTCAAACATGACCTAAGTGAGGAGTTTGAAATGTCAAACTTGGGAAATATCTCATATTTCCTTGGCATCGAATTCTACAAGAGTGGTAGAGGTTTGATGATGCACCATAGAAGATATTCAGGAGAAATACTCAAGAGATTTGAGATGCAAGATTGCGACCCAACTTCGACTCCAACTAAGCCCAGAATGCAACTGTCGAAAGACATTGATGAAGATGATGTCAATCCAATGCAATACACAAGACTCATTGGATCACTTTAATACCTTTGTCATACAAGGCTTGATCAAGCATACAACGTGGGTATGGTGAGTAGATTCACGCAGAAGCCAAAGGTATCACACCTAGCAGCGACGAAGAGGAAACTAAGGTATCTGAAAGGAACTCTCGACTATGGAATTTTGTTTCCTGCAGCTAATGAAGGAAAATAATGCAAGTTATTGGGATACACCGACTCAAGTTGGTGTAGTTATGTTGGGGATAGAAAATCCACAACTGGATATGTGTTTATGCTAGGTGGTGCACTAGTTTCTTGGAGTTCAATAAAGGATCCAGTAGTGGCACTGTCTTCATGTGAAGAAGAGTACATAGCTATTTCTCCCTGTGCATGTCAAGCAACACGGATGGTGAATTTGGTCGAAGATATTATAGGGAAGGATCATGGAGCAATTACCATGAAGATCGACAACATGTCTGCAATCTGGCGAAGAATTCGATAACACGTGGAGGAAGCAAGCATATCGAAATGAGGTTCCATTATCTTTAGGAGCAGGTAGTAGATGGGAAGATGAACTTGGAACACTGCAGAACTAAGATCAGATTGCAGATATCATGACGAAGGGAGTGCAGGTCGTAGTGTTCAAGAAGTTAAGGTCTATGATGAATATAGATAGCTTAGACACAATGAATTAGGTGGTATGTTGAATTGTAATTCCTTGTGTCGAAGTAGGTTGCTGACAGGGACAAGGAAGTTCTTGAATAACGTAGTGTGTGTGTGTGTGTGTCAAAACACCTAGTTGTCAAAGTGTTGAGGAGTTAGCCTCGACATGGATTTTGTCTTAAACCTAATTTTGTAGTGTTATCAGAATTAGGTATTTTTGATCCTTTTGTTTTTGGGGTTTGCTTAGGGAACAAGCAAGATAAACCTAGAAATAGGGAGTAACCATATTATTGTAAAGCATGATTCACATGAATAAAATTGCAATTTTAAGAGCAGAGAGTTACTCTCCAGAAATTCCTCTTCTTTCCTAATTTTGTGAAAACCTTAAACTTCTTCTTCCCCAATTCAATTTTCTTTTCCTGTTTTCATCACCATTGTGTAGTGATACAATCTTGTAACCAAGGTTGATTGATTCACTCGAGTGAAGAGTGAAAAACAAGAGGGAATTTTATCGGTTGATTGAATCTTATTCATCAAGATTGATTCGGAATTACTCAAAGTCTTGGGTTTAATTCCAACACCAATCCTTGTTGCACAGATAGATCATAGGTTCAACAATGGAAGCAAAATCAACTAAACCCTGAAACAAGCAGGTTTAATAGCTCCACACAAGTGAAACCTGCTACATCACACATTCTTAGACCCACATTACAGTACAAAATGACATATTCAAACACAATAAAATCTCCTGCAACACACTCATAGGAAGACCAAACCAATAGCAATATTGAATTAGATATCTATGACACCAAGGCATGCTCTAGGATTCAACCACCACAATGTTGTATTGTATTCCATTCTATTTGATTTAATTTTCAGCCAACTCCATGCATACATTTTCACATTCTTTGTCAAAATTTCAATCTTAATATCTATGTTTTGAAATAATTTTTCGTTCCTTACTTTTCAGATACGCGACACACACGCAAACCAAATTATTTCAACATGTTTTGAGACATTCCTGCCTCCACCTAGCAGTTCTCCAAATTGGTCCAATTGCAAGATACTATCATTGTGAAGAGCAAAAGAGATATTTAGCCAGCTACAAATGGCATACCATACCTCTGCAAAAACTAAACACTCAAAAAATAAATGAGATATCAACTCTTCATTTCAACAATCTCTGACATTCAGTAGATCCTTGTCCTATAACTCCTTTCCTAAATAGATTATCTCTTGTAGCTATTATGTTCTGAAAGAGCCTACAATCTAAGCAAGAGACTTTTGATAGAATTGTTATGTGTCCCTTCTATGACCATATTGGGTTGGAGGGGTTATTAATATGAGACAAAAGAACCATATACATTTCTCTAACAGAATATGTGTTCGAATCATACCACTCTTTGATATTAAGATGACAAATGGTGTTCCACCAACTAGAGCTACCTCTACCACCGATTTTAAATGAATCAATTCTCATCCTGTATCCATTAACTAATGATATAAAAAACCATTCCTTTCACAACCTAATATCCACTCCCATTTTCCCAAAAGTACGAAGTTAAAGACCTTCAAGTTTCGAATTCTGAAGCCTTCCCTTTTGAGAGGCCTACACACTTTATCCCAATGAACCCAATTTATTTTTCTCTAATTCTCACTCCTTCCCCAAAGAAATTGTTTAAACATGTATTCAAGTTTTGATATAAGACATGTCGGAGCTAGGAAGTAAACTGGAAGAGCTTGCATGACTCATTTTACTATTACCATCGAAGCCCTGTGTGGGGATTTTGAGGCTGTTTAAATGACCAGCTCACGTGAAGTGAGAGACCATGTTGGTGATCGGCATTGTTAGGTTGTAGGTGGGTGGTTAGGTTAGTTGTGTGAGTTACGATGGTAATGAGTGTGGTGCTCTTTGAGTACTATAGATCATGTATGACTTAAATTATATCTTTCCTGTTGAGGGATAATGTATTTATAGGGGTCTTTAGAACCTTGGGTTTCCTCGGAAAAAGGCCACTACCCACTTAGTCAAATGGTGGATAGTTGAATCCTTATTTCTAAGGGTGACGTTAGTTAGTATCGACTCTAACTTTCTCTTTATCTGAGACACATCTTGTCCCACATTTTTTCCTCTATGGGTGAGGAAAACTTAAGGCGAGACGATACCTCCCTTCGGGTGACCTTATTGTTAGAACAAAGTTTGGTTCTACAACTATCCTTGAGTTTTGATGATAAAAAATCTTAATATGTATAGAGAAAAATTTTGTACTCTAATTATCTTGTTAAGTGCACATATCATATAAAACAAATTGTGACTCTGAAGAAGTCAACTCTGAAAGACCACACTCTAAACTATAGACGCACTATGAACCAAAAGAACAATCAAGGCATGTTTATATGAAAGTCAAGTATCTGGATTAACAAGTCAGGACTTCAGCAAAGAATCTATCTCGGATGAATCTGATAAAGACTCTAATAATTCTAGCATCTATAGTCCCTGGACTTTAAAATCTATAGACATTGAAGTTTCATTTTCACCAGGTTTTGAAGGCAGGCTCTGAACTCTATTCAATCTTCATCAAATTTAATACGAAGCGTATGACTAGAAGTTAATGACCTAAAGTAAACAACTGAAAGAAGAACGCGTGGCAAGTATAATCAGTACAAAAGTAAATATCCTATCCACTCCCTTGAAGATTAGGAAAAGGACTTTACTATTGTACCAACTTCGTTCCTCACGTCCCATCCTCGCCCACTATATGTTGCAACTGCCACTCCACTGTTGTAGAAATAAGTGACCTTCTTATAGTTGTGATATTTAAGATATTCCAATTCCACCCTCCAACAGATATATTCTCCATCTATATAAAAAGGTCTTGGAAGATTAGAAAACCATTGATTGAATGTATCTGAACAGTACGACTCTGGAAGAACTTGTTAGTTCTTTGAGAATTCATGAGATAGAGAAGGAAGAGGATAAACCTCAAAGAAAAGGAAAATATGTGACTTTTAAATTCAAAGGAAAGACAAAAAAGGAGAAGGCCTTTTAAGCTGAAGAAGAAGAAAACTCTAAAGAAGATTATGATGAAGAAGATGAGCTTTCACTTCTTTCTAGAAGAGTTAATCAACTCTGAAAAAAGAGAAAACATAAGCCCAGGGGAATCACAAGAATAAGTGGATGATTTGAGTCAACATCTAGATAAAATAAGTCTAGTGTTAACAAAGATATCATCTTCTTCGAGTGCTAGGAGTCAGGCCACTACAGGAATGAATGTCCCAACCTAAAGAAAGAAAATCTTAAGAAGAAGTTCTTCAAAGATAAGAAGAAGGTTCTGGTGGCTACATGGGACGACTCTGAGTCTTCAGAAGGTGATTCTAAAGAAGAGGAAACCAACGTGGCGCTGATGGTAAGCACATAAACATCTGACTCTGAATCAAAATTAGAATCAGAATCTAACGAAGTATTTTCTAACCTAACTCACTATGAAGTAGAGTCTTGTCTTACAGAAGTTATTGAAATATATCAGAGTCTTTAGAACAGATAAAAGGATTTGAAACAAATTCATGTAGCTGTCTCTGAAGCCCATAGTGAGCTGAAGAAAGAAAACTCTACTCTGAAAGAAAAGATTTGCAATATTGAAAAATATAACCCTGCTCTCAAAAGCAAGAGTACACAACTTGAAAAAGAGATTCTTTCAGAAGCTCGTATGGACTCTGAATATGTCATTAAGAAATATGACATATCTTTTCAATAATTTCTTGCACGAAACATAGACATAAGCAATATGGCTTATATGATCTATGGAGTAAGTAGAAATGGAAATAGAGGTCTTAGTAATGTGCTCCTAAAAATTCTAGGGTCAAACTTAATTCAAAACAAAAGGCAATTAAACCAAAAGCTATATACTCCGATTTCAATTATGTAGACACGTGTGATAATTTTGCACAAAAACCTTGAGTTAAGAAAAACTCAGGGAGAACTAACAAGAAAAGACCCAAAACGATATAGGTACCTAAAGACAAAATAGTCTATGTTGCAGACATCCTTAGCAGCTAAGTTAAAATATCAATCTTGGTACCTGGACTCTAAATTCTCACGACACATGACGAGAAGAAGGCATATGTTCCAAAGTCTGGAACTTAAGCCTGGAGGCACCGTTGGTTCCTGAGGTGATTAGAAGGGTGTGATAATTGGCTCTGGAACTATTGGCAATGACTCTCTCATTTTTATTAATAATGTCTTATTAGTTAAAGAATTAATGCACAACCTTTTATCCATAAGTCAATTAAGAAACAATGGTTATGATATTATCTTTAATCAATAGTCATGCAAGGTTGTTAGTCAAAAGTATGGCTCTGTACTCTTCAATGGCAAGGGGAAAACAACATTTACAAAATTAGACATTCTGATTTAGAAAATCAAAATGTTAAGTGTCTCACGTCTGTGAACGAAGAGAAATGGACTTGGCATACACGGTTAGGCTATGTTAGCTTGAGAAGAATCTAAAAGCTAAACAAGATGAAATTAGGCAGAGACCTTCCAAATTCAAAGTTTTCTTTAGATGCTCTTTGTGAGGCATGCCAAAAATGCAAGTTTTCAAAAACTACTTTAAGAGCTAAAAATGTTGTTTCACCCTCTAGGCCTCTGGAGCTTTTGCACATTAACTTATTTGGGCCAATGAAAACAACCTCTATTAATGGAAAAAAGTATGGATTAGTCATTGTTGATGAATAAAACAAATGAACCTGGGTAAAGTTCCTAAAACACAAGGATGAGTCACGTTCTGTGTTTGCTACCTTTTTCTCCCAAGTGCAAAATGAGAAAGACTTTAAAATTGTTAAAGTTAGAAGTGATCATGGAGGAGAATTTGAAAATAAAGACTTTGAAAAACTATTTGATGAAAATGGAATTTTCCATGATTTCTCTTTCCTTAGAACTCCTCAACAGAATGGAGTTATAGAGAGGAAAATCACACTTTGCAAGAAATGGTCAGAACCATGATCAATGAAACAAATGTTGCAAAGCACTTATGGGAAGAAGTGGTCAACACAACATGTTACATTCAGAACATGATCTCAATAAGACCTATTCTAGGCAAGACTCCTTATATATTGTGGAAGAATAGAAAACTTAACATTTCATATTTTCATCATTTTGGTTGTTCTTGTTTTATTTTGAATAATAAAGAGAACTTGAACAAGTTTGATTCCAAAGCACAAAAATGTATCATTTTAGGATACACTGAACGCTCAAAAGGCTACAGAGTGTACAACACTTAAACAAGAATGATTGAGAATTAAATTCATGTTAAGTTTGATGATAAGCTTGGCCATGACAAGTCAAAGCTAGTTGAAAAGCTTGCAGGTCTAGAGATTAGCTACTCATACTCTGAAAGCAAGGAATCTGAAGTGAAAGACTCTGAAATCATCCAATATAAAATTGCTCAATCATAATCAGAAGTTGCTGACACACCAGCGCCTTTGAGGAGACATAGGCAAAGATTTTCACATTATGATGAATTAATTATGGGAGATAAGACAAAACCCATTAGAACCAAATCCTCATTCAAACCATATGAAGAAATGCTAATGAGAAAGGTGAATTAAATCAATTCTCTAGAAATAATGTATGGGATCTAGTGCAAAGACCCAAAGGAACTCATGTTATTGGAACTAAATGGGTCTTTAGAAATAAGCTGAATGAGCAAGGAGAAGTGGTAAGGAACAAAGTCAGACTGGTTGCACAAGGCTATAGTTAACAAGAAGGAATCGACTATACTGAAACCTTTTCACAAGTGGCCAGGTTAGAATCTATTTGTCTCCTAATCTATTTTGCAGTAAATCATAATATCATATTATATCATATGGATGTTAAGAGTGAATTTCTAAATGGTTACATTACTGAAGAAGTTTATGTACACCAACCTCCTGGTTTGAAAATCATAAAACCCAGATTTTGCTTACAAACTCAAAAAATATTTGTATGGTCTGAAATAAGTTCATAGTGATGGTATGAAAGTCTTAGCAATTTTCTTTTGAAAAATGATTTTACAAGATGGAAGGTTGATACAATTTTGTTTTGTAAGTCATTCAAAAATGATATTTTTATTGTGAAAATTAATATTAATGATATTATTTTTTGTTCTGCTAATGCTACTCTTTGCAAGGAATTTTCTAAGTCTATGTAGGCAGAATATGAGACGAGTTAGATGAGAGAATTAAAGTTCTTTTTGGGGATTCAAATTAACCAAAGCTTAGAAGGAACATACATCCATCAGAGCAAGTACACAAGGGAACTTCTAAAGAAGTTTGACTTATTAGAGTGTAAACGAGTAAAGACTCCAATGCATCCAACTTGCATTTTGGAGAAAGATTAAAGCAAATAGGTATAAAAAAAAAGATATATACAGGTATGATTGGCTCTCTCTTATACTTGAGTGCTTCTAGGCATGACATTTTATTCAGTGTATGATTATGTGCTACATTCCACTAAGATCTTAGAGAATCTCACTTAACAGTTGTTAAGAGAATCTTTAGATATTTAAAAGGTACTACTAACTTTAGTTTGATTTATAGGAAATCCAAAGAGTACGAGTTATTAGGTTATTGAGATGCTAACTATGCTGGAGACAAACTAGAAAGGAAGAGTACCAGTGGAAGTTGTTAGTTTCTTGATGATAATATTATTTCTTGGTCCAATAAGATACAATCAATAATAGCATTGTCTACAGCAGAAGCTGAATACATTGCAACATTAGGATGCATCACTCAAATACTCTGGATGAAAATTCAGCTAGAAGGTTATCGATTTTATGAGAGTAACCTTCCTATTATTTGTGATAATACTTCTCCAATTTGTTTATCTAAGAATACTATTTTGCACTCTAGAGTGAACCATTAAAATAAAACACCATTTTATAAGGGATTATGTTTATAAGGGTGTTATCAATTTGAATTTTAAAGATACAGTCCATCAATGGGCTGATATCTTAACAAAACCCCTTACTAAAGATAGATTTATTTTTAATCTGAAAATTTTGAAAATGGAACTTTTTATAGAATAAAACAAAAATCTAGATGTGTGTAGACTCTGAAGAGTCAAAATAAGACTCTGAGATAAATTGACATTAAACTAGTTATCCATCTAAAGTTAGAAGGTTCTATGGGTTATAAGGTCCAAAGTCAGAATCCTTCTAGAAAATTCTGTCTTCTGGACTCTGAGTTTTGAAATTAATGGTGGAAATCAATCGTTATTTATGTGGCTTTAAAGTAAGACAAGTGTCCTACGTTAAGCCATAGGAACGTTTGAAGCGACCCATTAGGATACTCTATTTTTGGGTAAATAGAAAATCATTTCATTCGTCTCCCTTGTCAGTTTACGTGTGTTTTCAAAATTTACTAATTATTACTTTCTCAATTTAAACCCACGATGCACTCACTTCTCACACATAACACAACTATTCTTCACTACCCACACTTGAAATATTTCATCTTCAAAACTCTCTCTCTCTCTCTCTCTCTCTCTCTCTCTCTCTTTCTCTGTCTCTCTCTCTCTCTCTCTCTCTCTCTCTCTCTCTCTTCAACCTAAAACCCTAACCATTGCTGAACATCAACAATAATCTCAACAACAACAAGAAAAACCTCAACAGGCCATCCCTGTGGTTGAAGGCATTCTAAATATCTATCTATCTACTTTGGTGATTGAGTTGGAAGTTCTCTATGAATCCATTGTGGAATTTGAAAACTTAAAGCTAAATGTGTTTGACCTAACCGAAGATGTCGGTGCCCAGGGATGGGATGTTTTCTTCAACATGTTGAAAGGTCTGATGTATCCTACACGGGTAAAAGATTTTTGGGAACATACAAAGGCTATAGAAGTTCAGGCATCCTCTTGCTTATTGGGTAAGGAATTTAAATCTACGAAAAATCCATAGCCAAGCTACTGAACTATGATGGTTCTGGGAAGAGATGTTATCAAATGTTCACAAAAGGGGTAAAAATGAATGAAATGGTTACTACCATCTTCCAAGAAGGAAAAAGTTCAGGTGTCAAGAATCTCCAACATAGGCTGAGGATTTGGACTAAGATTCTTTTGGGGTTTATTCATCATCTTCCTTCTGGAAACTATGTTGGCTATATCAACTCAGACCAAAAATACATGTTGTATTATCTGGCCAAAGGAGTCAAATGAGTATTTCTTATATATTTTTCAAATATTTGAGGGAGATGGTTAAGGAAACAAGAAACATAGGTCGAAAACCCAAAAAGTGGATTCTCTTGGGTAGATTAATTTCTGACATTTTAGTTAAGAATAAGCTGATGTAAAAGCTGGAAGCGATGAATTATTACAAAGATCTCCACGCCTGTTCTAAGAGTAATAGAAATTTTTTGGATCTCTAATCGGAGGAATGAGGTCTTTGACTAACGTCATCGATTTGACGTCACATCATGACGTTGTCCTTGATTAGGGACCTTTAATCTTCGTAAAATAGTATAAGAAAGTATATGTTGACAAGTGGAATTGGAAGCATTGAAAGAAGATCTAAACTGAATAAAATTGAATATATTTTTCATTGATTCAAAATTACAGCAGAAGATCCTATTTATAGCAAAATAAAACTAACAGACAAAAAAACTGAAAGGCCTAGAAAAAAGGAGTGGGACAAGCCCAATATAAGAGAGACGTTATGTGCTAACACCCCCACACAAAATGGAACGGATGTTAAGCATTCCCAGTTTGGAAACAAGGTTGTTGAAGGGACCAAGGTGAAGGCGTTTCGTTAAGAGATCGACGACTTGGTTTTCTGAATTGATGGGCATTAGATGAATGGTTTTGTTCTTGATTTTGCATGGACTACATGGCAGTCCATTTCAATGTGTTTTGTTTGCTCGTGAAAAATGGGATTGGTGGCTATATGAATGGCACTTCGGTTATCGCAATATATTATGACAGGTTGTTGGTGTGGAATTCCCAAGTCTTAAAGTAAAAACAGTAGTCATTGGGCTTCACAAGAGGTATTGGTTAATGCCCTATATTTTGCTTCGGATGAGGAACGAGAGACGACGAGTTGCTTCTTGGATTTCCATGAAGTGAGACTGTCACCAAGGAAGAAGTTAAAGTCGGTTATTGAGCGTCTTGTAAGGGGACAAGCACCCCAATCTGAATCTTCGAATCTTGTTAAGTTGAGCTTGGAATTAGAGGGGAAAAAGAGACCCAATGATGGAGCATTCTTTAAGTATCTGAGGATCCTGGTGACAACTTATAAGTGTGTCTGTCTAGGAGCTGCCATATGTTGGCTCAACCTGCAAACAGAAAAAATAATGTCAGGGCGGGAATGTGTGATATAGAGCAGCCTACCTATTAATTGGCGAAACTGCATAGGATCAGTAAGGGGGTTTCATTCTCAGGATGCAGATTGTGTGAAGGATCCATGGGAGTGGATGTGCGCTTAGCACCAAGTAAACCTGTAGATTCAAGAAGGTCTAAACAATATTTACGTTGGCACAGGGTAATACCTTTTGACGATCGTGTTATTTCAAAGCCAAGGAAATAGCAGAGGTAACCCAAGTCCTTTATGTTGAAAGTAATATCGAGGACTTGTTTACTGTGAGTAATGTGATCTATATCAGTAACTGTTAGAATAAGATCGTTTATGTATACAAGTATAATAATAAAAAGAGAATCATGTTTGTAAGTAAATAAAGAATAACCGGACTTAGATCGAGAGAAGCCAATGTGAAGTAATGTGTTTGTTAATTTTTGGTTCCATTGGCGGCTGGCCTGCTTTAGCCCATAGATAGATTTGTTTAATTTACAGACCAAGTTTTTGGGGGCAAGAAGTCCAGGAGGACACTTCATGTAGACCTCTTCCTCAAGGTCACCATGAAGAAAAGCCATATTTATGTCAAGTTGGTGAATATACCATTTCAAGTCAGAAGCAACATCTAATAAAATGTGTATAGTAGTCATTTTAATGACAGGGCTAAATGTTTCTAAATAATCAAGGCCTTTAGTTTGATTGAACCTTTTTGTGACTAAACAGGGTTTATATCTCTCAATGTTACCGTTGGGAAAAAGTTTAATTCTAAAAATCCACTTACACCCAATGGCCCTCTTGTTGGGGGGAGAGTGGTGATCTCCCAAGTGTTGGTATTATTGAGAGATTGAAGCTCTTTAGAAATGGTAATTTGTCAATTGGGATCAAGGATAGCTTTAGAGTAAGAAGATGGTTCTTTAATACTAGAGATATTTAATGTAAACAATTTATGAGAGTGAGATAAGTTATCATAGGAAATAAAATTAGAAAGAGGGTAAGGAGTAGTGCCTTCAGAGTTGAGGGCAGTTATATTACCTTGGAGCAATGAGCAGTGGTAGTCCTTGATGTAGGATGGAGGAATAATGTTTCTACTGGATTTTCTAGTGATAAGTTGACTGATGTGTGTAGGTGGTGGGTGAATGAAGGGACTAAGGAAGGAAATATCTGGGGTGGGAGTGGGGGAAGTAAGAGGGGAAGGAAGGTGAGAAGGTGTGGTGTGGTTGTTGGAATCTTGTTCAGGAGTAGGGTTAATAATAGGGGACTGTGTGCTCGTGATATATTCAATAGGATCATCATCCAGAGTTTGATAAATGGGTTGAGGAGTGGGAGAATTAGGTTGATAGGATTTAGCAAAAGGAAAAACAGTTTCAAAACAAACAACATCACGAGAAATAAAAATATTCCTATTTTGTAAGTCATATAAAACAGAGCCTTTTGTGCCAGATTTGAATCCTAAAAAACACATTTCCTATATCTAGAATCAAGTTTAGTTCTGTTAACACTTTTAGTGCAAGTGTATACCAGGCAGCCAAAAGTTTTAATGTTATCATAAACAGGCAAAGTGTTATACAACATAGTAAAAGGACATTTGAAAGCAAGTAATTTGGAGGGTAATCTATTAATTAAATGAACAACATAGGCAAGAGCATGGCTCCAGAATTTTTTTGGTGTTTTAGAATGAAAAAGAATGGCCCTAGTAGCACCTAGGAGATGTTGATGTTTAAGTTCAACAAGACCATTTTGGTGGGGTGTGTAAACACATGAGGTCTGATGATGGGTGCCTTGAGAAGTATAAAAAGTTAAAAAAACTCAGGCCCATTATCAGTCCTGATGGTTTTTATGGTAATGTTGAATTTAGTTTGTATATATTTAACAAAGGAAACAACTAAAGTACTAGTTTCAGACTTGGATTTCATAAGAAAAATCCAACAATAACAGTTATAATCATAAAAAATAATGGGAAAATATTTATGACCTAGATTGGAAGGGGTAGAGATGGGACCCTAGACATCCATATGAATTAGATTAAAACAATTATTTGTGTTAGTAGTACTGTCAGGGAAAAGGAGGTGTTTTTATTTAGCATTAAAACAAGCATCACAAGGAAAATTAGACTTATTGAAACTAGTTAAAGGGAATACTTTATTAATATGAAGAAGAGTATCATGATTGGGTTGGCCTAACCTATTATGCCACAAAGTACATGTATTCAAAGTGTGAGGTTGGGGAGGGGGGCATTTTTAAAGGGAATATTGTTGTGTGAAATAGGTAATATCAAGGAGTATAAGCCATGTTGAACCTTAGTTGCATTAATCCTCATCAGAGTATGGTTCCCCTGTATGAGACATTGAGTAAGGGTAAAGGTAAGAGTACAATTCAGAGAAGCAAATAAGCGAGAAACAGAGATAATATTGGTAAAAAAAAGTAGGTATGTACACAACATCATGAATGTATAAATTGTCAGAAAAGTAAATGGACCCCAAAAGATTGGTGGTGATGGTGGCTCCATTAGGAAACCGAATGTTAAGGGGTTCAATGGTTTTAAGACAGGAAAAATAAGCTTTGGAATGGCACACGTGATCTGTGGCCCTAGTGTCAAGTAACCAATCATGTGAAGCAAAGTTGTTGATGTTTCTAAAAGGAGTAGAATTACCTGTTTTGGAGTCTTGAGGAGAAGGGGTGTGCTAAAGTGTGTTAGCCGAGGGCGTGGTACTTTGTTGTAGATAAGCAAGTAAGTCAAAAAGAGGATTGGAATTTTCAGGCTCTTCAGAAATATCTTGAGGCTGGTCATCCGTGGAGACTTGAGCAATTTGAGGTTTCTTCAGATAAGGCGGAAATCCATGCTTTTTGAAGCAAACTTCAATAGTGTGGCCGGGTTTATTGCAATATGTACAAATTTTGAGGCCCTTGGATTTGTTGTAGGGAGTAGGTTTGGAAGGAGAGTCCGAAGGGCGAGGGCGCGAGAAGGGTTTGGAGACTTGAGCCACTAGTTTATCGCCATCAAGAGGTTGAATGAGTTGACATTCCTATTGGATTAGCAACGAGAATGCCTTGTTCATAGGAGGTAAGGGAGTCATCAACATGATTTGGGCAAGAACTGGAGCGTAGCATTCATTGAGGCCTTTGAGAAATTGGATGATGTAGTCGTTGTCACGGTAGGCCTTGATAGTTGAAAGCAACTGACAGGTGCACACAGGATCACAAGTTCAACTAGGAATGGGGCGAAAGTTGTCAAATTCTTGCCATAGTTTCTTCAAGGTAGTGAAGTACTGAGTGGTGGTTTGTTCGCCTTGTTTCTGTGCATAAATTTCTTCCTGGAGATCTGAGATACGGAAAATGTCACCTTGATGATATCTCTCATGAAGTTCATCCCAGATGGCCTTCGCAGAATCCATCCACAAGACACTTTCAGAGATACCTTTCTCAACAGAATTTTTCAGCCACACCATCACCATGTTCTTACATCTATACCACGCAAGATGCTTAGAATCTGAAGCAATTGGGCGAATTAGGGTTCCATCAATGAACCCTAATTTGTTCTTGGATCTGAGAGCAAACTTAATTGCACGTGACCAAGAATGAAAATTGGAATTATTCAGGGAGGGTGAAACGATTGAAAGTCCAGGGTTATCACTAGGGTGCATGTAGTAGGGATCGAGCATGTCAGTTTGATAGTTTCAAGTGGGTTGATTGTTGGTAGGTTGTGCATCGTTGTTAATGGAAGAATTAGAGGAATTGTCGTTTTCATCAGCCATGGGGAATGAGAAAAACCAGAAAAACGCGAAGAAGATGAATAGAAGAACAAAGGAAAGGGTTGCAGAATAATGATTTCTGCAAGAATCAGGACGCAAGAGCAAGAAAACGACAAAAGAGAAACCAAGAACGGACGGTGGCAAGAACTAAGGATGCAGAAAATTCCAAATGAAGAAGAACGAAAGATGCAAAAGATGAAAGAATTGCGTTGTTGGAAAAAAAATGAACGTGACGAATACACGTTAAGGAATAAAACGAAGAAAAAAGGAAATCAGAGTAATCTTTTTACACCCGATACCATGTTAACAAGTGGAATTGGAAGCATTGAAAGAAGATCTAAATTGAATAAAATGGAATATATTTTTCATTGATTCAAAATTAGAGCATAAGATCCTATTTATAACAAAATAAATCTAACGGACAAAAAAACTGAAAGGCCTAGAAAGAAGGAGTGGGCCAAGCCCAATACAAGAGAGATGTTATGTGCTAATAGTATAACGTCCTTGATACTCTTAGGCACCTAGAGAAATTCCTTTTATGCCCCCTGCTTTCGGAGATACACATCCGGACGCACCATTTTCTTCTTTACGTTGGATGCTTCCGGAGACACATTTATGAAAAAGTTCCGTAGATGCATCTCCGAAATCTTATCAGAACATGTTTTTAAAAAAAAATCAAGTTTTGTTTGTCGCAGATGGAAATTAGCTATTGTAGATGAATATAAAATAACATACATCCGTAAATAAAATAATATGATATATATATATATATATATATATATATATATATATATATATATATATATATATATAAGAGAAGTAATATGTCATAATTATAAAAAAATAGTACATAAATGTCATCAAAATGTAGTACATCAAAAAACACATCACAGTCACTACTGTGTGTGCCTGACAACATCTGCATCCCCTCCTCTGCCTATGCCTCTGCCGCCCTTTCTGTCTCTACCGCCTCCTCAACCGCCCGGTCTGCGTCCTCGACCATCGATCCCAATCGTCCTGGTGTGATGCCTACGGTACATAAGTACCCCCTTGGCCACCTCAATCATCTTATCCAATACATGCCTGTGGTCATACCCCTCAGGGAAGAAACCAGCGGCAGTGCCTACCCGCCCCATCTCCACTATCTGACGACAGCGAGGTAGGACATCTTGAGTGTGGTCCAACTGAGACTGCTTCTCCTCTAAGATCTCTTGATAAGCTGGTCTGGGCGGTGATTCTTCTGCAGTGGGCACCATGTATGGGTGTGAGACGATGAAGAACCAAATGATATAGCCATCAACTTAGCTCCAAACTCTCGGTGCTCTGGTTACCCGAGCCTCGTCTGGTACCATGTGCATCTGGTAGTCAGCAAAGAACTCGTTTATCTTCCTACGGGTCAAGCCGAGAGGAGCGCAGACAACTGAGTGTCTGGGTATCATCTGTGTGTACCCGAACTGCCGCATGACGCGCTCGGGAAAATATGGAACAATGATGGTCGAACTGCATGCCAACCATCCTGAGAATAGTGATATGTCGTCAAACGGGAGCGTCTCACAGTGATCGGCATAGACGTCGTAGCGGATGTCCTCAGCAGCCAGATGATCGAGATAGACTCTGTAAGGGTCGACCGCCTGGTTGCCCCTGAGCGGGATAAAGGCACGGGCACGCGGCATCTGCTCTGTGTAATCAGGCACACTCCCCCACCTGGCGATCATAGGAAAGTGCTGGAATATCCAAGCCTAAAATGAAAATAAAAAACATCAGGATCAAGCATTTTCACGAATATAGAATGAAAAGAAATGAAAAAAATTCGAAGGATATAAGATTGTTACCACAAGTAGTGCCACAGTCCTGGTATTCCATAGACATCCCTCTCCCAGCCTCAAATACGTGTAAGCCAGGGTAGTCGCCCCCCAGTTGTACTCATGAATCTGTGTGGAATCCAAAAAGTACCTTAGGTAAGCGACATTGGTATATGTGGAGGAAGTGTCCACAAACAGCTGTGTGCCGACTAAAAATAGAAAATAACACCTCAGCACACGTTGTTTGTGTATCTCAACCTCAGCTGGATCACCATCTGCCTGGCGTGCAGTAGTGAGCGCCTCACGAAATCTACGCGAGAGAAAGGAGAACCTCACATGATCCCCTCTGGTCTTATCCACCTCCTCAAGCGCATGCAGTGGATCAGCCCCAAGCTCCTCGATCAACATCTCTATCGCATCCTCCTTCGTCATCCTACTGTGACGGAGGAGGGTACCCCTGATCGGTATATGTAATAGACATAAGATATCGTCCAGTGTAATAGTCAGCTCGTCGTGCGGTAGATGGAAGGAGGACGTCTCAGGGTGCCATCTCTCCGCAAAGCCCATCAGCATCCCGTTGTGGATCAGGCTGTAACCGATCTCACAAAAGTCCTTCAAACCAGAGGCGGCAAGGACATCCTAGAACCAAGCCTCCTGTGACTGCTCCAAAGATAATACCTTCCGCCCATGGTTATAGAACTTCTGTGGCTGACGAGTCTGAAAAATTTCCATAAATAAGAAACAATGGTACAAATTATAAATTTCCAATGAAAAAAAGAAACAATCTGAGTAATGTTACCTCTCCATCCCAGACATGTCTGGCAGTACGGTCAGTGTACCTTGTCCTGGACATGTGATGAAGAAGGTTGTCCAGTGTCATACCCTAAATTTTGACCAGGCGTTTTTATTTTTTCTCATTTCATCTGTCTATATTTTCATACCGTGTCATCTGCATACAATATCATATATTTTCTTCATGAATATTTTTTGAATTATCAGCCGGATTTAACGTATAAAATTTTCATGTATTTTTGGTCAAATTTGTGAGGGAAGTCTCTCTTTATGTACTTGATTTTAATGATGTCAAAACTATCATGCTTTGCACATATATATTTCACATGAATGCACATTAGGTGTTCTAAGGATGTTTGATCATGTTGGCAATGTTCTAGGTGCATTAGATATGGTTAAATACCTTTAGGAAAGTCAAAAGTATGATTTTTACATGTTTGAATGGTGTGAGTCGACTCATGACCTTGTTCAGGTCGACTCATACATGCTGAATTTGTGTCAGTTAAAACTGTGTGCTGCGGGTATGCTCAGGTCGACTCTTCAGGTCGACGCATACATCCTGCATTTGTGTATATCAAAAACTGGGTGTTATGAGTCGACGCATAGACCTGTTTAGGTCGACCGGTCGCTGTTTTGCACAAATTTTCTGCTGTGTTATTCACTCTAAAATTCTGTTTCTCTCATGTATTTCTTTTAGGATATTATATATATCATTTTTAGCTCTTTTTTAACTGCAACAAGAAACGTGAAAGATTTTATGCCATTTTCTCTCATCAATTTCATCTTCTTCCTTGAGCATTCAAACAACTACACATAACTAATTTTTGTTTGTTGTGTTCATTGATTTGAAGTGATAAGGTTCAGATTTCTGGAAGTGTTATCTTCATTTCTGAGTTGAGATTTGTGGTAGGTGTTTCTTGAATAAAACCTTAGGGTTTTCTCCTCCAAGAATCTAAGAGATTTTGGGGGTTTTTGCACAAGCCAATTCGTTCTACAAGGATTCAGCTGGGCGAAGGTAACCGAAGAGATCGGTTTAGTAGCTGTAATCAGAGGATCGTAGAAGAGTGGTTTGGGTTCGAATCTTTGGTAGATTGCAATTGATCGAGTGAAGGTAATCGAAGAAGAGTGTGTTCCTTCGGTTTAGTAGCGCGGGACGATAATTGGATCAACCATATTCGAAGCACTTGATTCATCTTGAATCAAGGGAAGAGAAGGCTCTACATCAACAATTCGAAGACGTTCGAAGATTTGATTGTTCATAGTTTTCTCTTGTATAAACGTACAATTGCAACGATAATATATATATCTCAATTCCATGTTAGGAATTGGGGGCAGAGGTACCCATAGCGAGGACGATTGGGGAACTGCCTAATCAAATTGCGTTTGTTCTCTTTCTCCTTCAACTCTTTATATTTTCTGCATTGTTTGAATTTGTCAAGTTTTCAATTTGTCTGAATTTCTGAGGTGTTGTAATCTAGAGCTGAAAAATTGTTTTTGTTAAAGTGATACAATTCTTTGAATTGTATCTAGGAGCAGCTTGAACTTACTAACCATAGAAATTCTGCACTTAGTGTGTTTGTACACACCAAGTGTTTGATAATTTGTCACAAAGCAAACTCAAACATTGTTTGTGTCTCATTGCTTATAGTTTGCCTCATTGTTTTGGTTTATACATAAACACGTTATAATTTGTTGATTGCGTTTGAATAGATTAACACAACTGAATTTTTCTCTTTCATACTCTTTCACAATATATTCGTGCATATCCGATCCTTTTTGGTAGAAGGTTCGTTGTAGACTTTTAATCCAGTGGTAGCTTCCGTTTAAACAATTTTAAAACAGAATTTTTGTAGTCCATTTGCGTGTAAAACTCGAAGGATCTATTCAACCCCCCTTCTAGATCCATAGCCATAGTCTAACAAGTGGTATCACGAGCTCCGGTTTATTCTGGTGCTTCGGTAAAACTTCTTGGATCATGGCGAACGAACCTAAGGGGGCTTATAATAGAGCTCCAGTTTTTACAGGTGAAAACTACAGCTACTGGAAGGATTGTATGCGCGTTCATATTAATTCCTTAGATCGGAAGGTTTGGAACGTCATTTTAAACGGTCCCATGGCAATTACTATGACTAACGCGGAAGGCGTTGTCGTTCCTAAACCCGAAGCTCAATGGAATGAGGAGGATGAGAAAAAGTACAGTTATGATTGGAAGGCTCGCAATATGATCATCTCCTCCTTGGGAGTTGATGAGTATTATCGAGTCTCTCATTGTGAAACAGCCAAAGCCATGTGGGATGCTTTACAAGTAGCCCACGAAGGCACGAATGATGTTAAGTTGGCTCGAATTAATACACTAACGCAAGAGTTCGATCTATTTTACATGAAGCAAGGGGAAACCATTGCGGATATGCAAAAACGATTCACTCACATTATCAACAAATTGCATGTCCTTGGTAAACCAATTCCAAATGAGGTTTCTACTAATAAAATTCTGAGGTGTCTTAGCAGGGAATGGCAACCGAAGGTTACCGCTATCAAGGAGGCCAATGATCTTGCTACATTAGACCTCACAACACTCTTTGGTAAACTTGATGAGCATGAGCAAGTGCTCATTAGCTTGGATAAATATGAGAAGAGTATAAAGAAAGAGAAAGCAAAAGATACGGAGAAGAAGTCGATAGCTCTTAAGGCTTCTTGTTTAAAGTCCACACATCAAGAGCAAAGTGAAGATGAAGCCAAAGATGACAAGGATGAAGAATCCGGTGATGATATGAGCTTATTTGTGAAGAGATACAATAGATACGTTCGCAAGAATGATATTCAGCACTCGGACAGAAATCTTGTCAAGTTCCGGAAGCAATCTAGAAGTGAAGGACATAAAAATGGCAAAGTAAAGGGGACGTGCTACAATTGTGGAAAATCCGGGCACTACAAGCCGGATTGTCCATCCCTAAAGAAAGACAAAGATAAGAGTCGCTCAAACAAAAAGTCCAACAAGCCTCGACGAGCATACATCGCTTGGGAAAGCGATAGCGAGTCGGAGAAAGATGACTCATCAAGTGACGAAAGTGAATCCGTCAACCTTTGTCTCATGGCACGTCACAACAAAGGAAAAGAGGTAAAACACTCTAAATATGAAAACTGTCAAAATATGTCTCATGCTGAATTGAAAAAAGCTTTTGACACATTACACCACGAAGCTAAGGAAGCATTTCAACGCTTAGCTTCGAATAAAAAGATTTTTTCCTATTTGGAGAAAAAGGTTTCCGATTCCCAAAAGGAATTGGAAGATCTTAAAAACTCTATGGTGAATGTATCAAAAACTAATATCGATAAGGATGAATATACATGGTTTGACCTTGGGGGCTGTGGTACTTGTCACATTTGGCAAAGAGAGGTGAGAACCCTCAAAGCCAAGTTGGACAAGGCTCTCAAGCCTAAGATTACGTTTGCTATTGATCGATCACATTATCGTGAAACAATGAATAATCCGTATAAAAAATACACGTATGTGATTCGAGATAGTGATAGCAAAGGTAAACTCCAAACAAATCGTGATTGCTTATATTGTTGTAAGCCAGGTCATACTATTGCTAAGTGCCGCTTTCGGAGATATCTTGTTCCAAAGGGCATTTATCAATGGTTGCCCAAAGGCAATCTTGGTTTCACTCACCCTAAAGGACCCAACGAGAATTGGGTACCTATTTTCCTTGATTGATTATGTAGGTACAAAGTCTTGAGAACACGAAAAGAATATGGGTTCTTGATAGTGGCTTCTCGAGACATATGACAGGAGACATATCTCTTTTCATCGACTTTGTGGCAAAGAAAAAGAGGTTTGTTACCTACGAAGACAACAACAGGGACAAATACTTGGCAAAGGTAGTGTAGGTAACCCCTCATATACTACTATCTCTATTATGCCTCTTGTGAAAGGTCTTAAACATATCCTTTTAAGCATTAGTCAACTATGTGACAAGAACTATAAAGTATCTTTTTCTAAGGATTGTTGCATAATTGAAAATAGTGATAAAAAGGATGTGCTTAAAGGCTTGAGGGTTTACGATAAGAGGTTACGTGTAGTTGAAGAGTCAGTTCATGTTTCTTTTGACGAGTCTTATCCGAGAAATGTCGGAGAAGGTAGTTCTTTTCATGGTGCAGGTGTACCTACTGAAGACATACTCAAGGACACTGATAAGGGAATTGATCAGCCTGAAGCAGTGCGTATTGAGGAGGAAAAGGATCACCAACCAGTGAAAAGTGAGGATGATCATCATGCTAAGAAAGATGAACTTCCTCCAGCTTGGAAGTCTTCAAAAGACCATCCAATTGACAACATTCTCGGTGATATCTCTAAGGGAGTAACTACTCGCTCTAAACTTTGTAACTTTTTTTATTACTCTGATTTTGTTTCCCAAGTTGAACCTAAAAGCTCTAAGGAAGCGTTACTCAATGAGCATTGGTTTCTATCAATGCAAGATGAACTAAATCAATTCAGGAGAAATGAGGTTTGGGACCTTGTCCCCCCTCCGCGAGATCATCGAGTAATCGGCACCCGATGGGTGTTTAGGAATAAACTTGATGAAAATGGAGTAATAACGCGTAACAAAGCGCGGCTGGTAGCGCAAGGCTATAACCAAGAGGAAGGAATCGACTATAAGGAAACTTATGCGCCGGTTTCCCGACTCGAGGCTATACGCCTTCTACTTGCCTATGCTTGCACAAAGAACTTTAAACTATTCCAAATGGATGTTAAAAGTGCGTTCCTTAACGGATACATAAATGAAGAGGTTTATATAGCCCAACCTCCAGGTTTTGAATCACACGACTATCCTGATCATGTTTATAAACTTAAGCGAGCTTTGTACGGACTTAAACAGACCCCTAGGGCTTGGTATGAACGTCTAAGCAAATTTCTACTTGATCAAGGGTATTCAAGAGGGGAGGTTGACACAACTCTCTTCATTAAACGTCAAGGAAAACACTTAATTTAGGTACAAATTTATGTTGACGATATCATATTTGGGTCTACTAACATGACTTTGGTCAAGGAGTTTTCTAGGTTGATGCAGGGGGAGTTTGAAATGAGCATGATGGGGGAGCTCAACTATTTCCTCGGATTGCAAATCAAACAACTTGAAGAGGGCACATTCGTGAGTCAAACGAAATATTGTCTTGAGGTACTAAAACGTTTTGATATGCTGAACTGCAAAGCAATAGATACTCTTATGCCTACAAGTGCTAATCTTGATCGCGACGAAAAGGGTAAGGATGTTGAGGTAAAGAAGTATCGAGGGAACTTGACATTCTCGATATCTCGGATCGTGTTTAATATTCCTTTAAGATAGTGATCTTCACATATATATACATGCTTGTTTATTCTTTCAAGTAACAATGCAAAGAAACATTTAGCTATATGTGAGGGCTCTCAACGTCAATAGTGATCAAGGTAATATCGTTCCTTTTCAAAAACCCTCTCTAATAAAATGTACCATGTTAAGTGATTACATTGATGTTTATTGCACATATTAAGCCCACTTTATCCATTTAGATGTTTGATGTTTGTGTTGGCTTTCTATTTATTTAATATCATGGCTTAAATAACACAAAAATATAATTTTTCAAAAATTTCACTGTTTGAGTCGACTCATAAATGCTTCAGGTCGACTCACTTTGGCTGCATTGTTTACGTGTTTGGTCGGGAATGGTCAGGTCGACTATTAGGTCGACTCATAGCTTTTTTTTTCAAGATTATAGAAAAAGTTACAGTGTGCGTCGACGCACACAGACCTAGCGGTCGACCGCTCGCTGAAAAATTGTGAAATATTCCTTGAGTCTTGTGCGGTTTTGACCCATTTGATCTCTTTTTATGCTTTTTCTGATTTTCTATGTGGCATTAACATAACATATCAAGTCATTCTCTCATTTCCTCCTCTTCCCTAATTTCATCTCCACCGAAACCCTAACTCCATCAATCTCACCCAAAATTCTTGGGGTCTATAACTAGTTGGGAAATTCGTCACTATTCATCATCCTTAAACACCAATCATCAATGGCTTCACGGAGAATCACCCGTCAAAGAGTCACAAGGGAATCATCTGTTCAAGCGGGTCCTTCTCAACCACTTCTAGATCAACCGGTAACTCTTTCTTCTCTACTTTCTCCTGAGAATGCTGATTTATTTGAGAAAACAATGAAGAAAAGGTCTGTGGTTAAGCAATTTGTGTATTATCGTCGTACGGTAGAACGCATGCACTTGGAAGAAGTCATGGATTTATTGGACTTTCAAAATTTAAATGGGTTTTTAGAATGTGATGTCAGATACAATGAGGATCTGGTAAGACTGTTCTATACTGGTCTAGTTGGAAAGTTTGATGATTTTATGTTCAATTGCAAACTAGGGAATAAGACCCTTACTATCCAAAACACCACTTGGCGAGATTTATTCCGTTTGTCTGTGACCAATGAGAGTCCTATCCAGCACATAACTGATACCAAGCATGTTAATGATTATGAGTATAAGACAGCCTTAAATTCTATGCTCAGAAGACCATATCCTGATGCAGTTGTGGCGAGCAATCTTTTCCCTAGGGCAGTAACAACGGGAAAACTGTCTCCTATTCCTAGGATTTTGCAGTGGATCGTTGCCCATATTCTTAGACCCAAGCTTGGAGGTTATTCTAGGGTGGATCAGCCTGAGGTTCAGTTAATGTACATTTTGATGAACAAGATACCAATCAGTTGGCCTTATTACTTTGCAAGCAGAATGTATGCTCTTCGTGAATCCGGTAGAGGAACTGCACTTGGGTATGCATCCGTTATTCAAAAGTTTTTCAATAATGCTACAATAGTTGTTTCTGGTATTCCTTATAAGTCCATTACTATAAATCAAGAGTTCTGCCAGAAAACTATGACTATGATGGGCCATATGTGGGATGTTGTAGAGAAAAGGTATAAGTACATTTTGAAAGCCAACACGGCTGTTCTGGAAGAGTCTAGTGAAGAAGATGACGAAGAAGAAGAAGAAGAAAGGGAAAATGAAGAAGGCGAGAATGAACAGGATGATGCTAACGAGAACCAAAATGACAATGCTCAATGGCACCAAATGGATACGGGGGCTGAAGACAATACTGCATGGATGTATCAAGGTTCTGAAGAAAATCAAGGTTGGAATTCATGGAAATCTCCAATGGAAACTGAAGTTGACCAAGGATGGGGTCAATGGCAATATAATAGTTGGACCAATCTTGGTTCCAACTATAGGCCATCAACTCACGGGATGAACTACCAAGAGTCATATTACACTCCTCCTTCACCTCCGCGTCCTCAACAAAACAATGAAGATATTCTTGAACTTATGAGGACGATGCAACTTGATCAACAGCGGTTTGCCACAGCTCAAGAAGAACGGCTCAAGTCTTTACAAGAAGAAATTCAAACTCACGCCAACAACTTTGACTCTTTTGCCACAAATTTGACTGGAAGATTCAACACAATGGCCGAAACTTCTGCTAATCAGCATCGTGCTCTTACAAACAGCTTCAACATTCTAAATCGCACCGTGTTGGAGATGACCGAGCAGTTGGATGTGCAACCTCCACCACCTCATCATCCTCAACAGTTTCGCGGAAGAGGCCATTCATTTAGGGGGAGGAGGCCATAAGAATCTACATTGCATCTTGCATCATGTCTCTTCATGCTTTATTCTTGCTTTGTTTATGTTTATGACTCTTCTATGTTTCCGTTTGCTATATGCACTTTCTTTTAGTGACTTTGTATTGCTACTATTTTGGCTTCTCTATGTAGTGACAATCTTTATGTTCCTTAAGCATTATAGTTTGGTTTAAATAGTTTGTTTGTATTTATCATTATTATGTTCGTTAACTTGCATTATATGTGAATGTATGTTAATGATTATTCGTTGCAATTCGTTAAAAAAAAAAATGCAGCTATTCTTGATACTTTCTCTTTCTCTCTTTTTGATGTTGTCAAAGGGGGAGAAGAAATGGGAAATAACAGGTATTAACAGGTATTAACAGGTATTGAGATGATCAAACAATAGTGGATGCATAAAGTCAGGGGGAGGATACTACCTCAGTTTGACCGTTTTGCCATCATCAAAAAGGGGGAGTATGTGAGGGAAGTCTCTCTCTATGTACTTGATTTTAATGATGTCAAAACTATCATGCTTTGCACATATATATTTCACATGAATGCACATTAGGTGTTCTAAGGATGTTTGATCATGTTGGCAATGTTCTAGGTGCATTAGATATGGTTAAATACCTTTAGGAAAGTCAAAAGTATGATTTTTACATGTTTGAATGGTGTGAGTCGACTCATGACCTTGTTCAGGTCGACTCATACATGCTGAATTTGTGTCAGTTAAAACTGTGTGCTGCGGGTATGCTCAGGTCGACTCTTCAGGTCGACGCATACATCCTGCATTTGTGTATATCAAAAACTGGGTGTTATGAGTCGACGCATAGACCTGTTTAGGTCGACCGGTCGCTGTTTTGCACAAATTTTCTGCTGTGTTATTCACTCTAAAATTCTGTTTCTCTCATGTATTTCTTTTAGGATATTATATATATCATTTTTAGCTCTTTTTTAACTGCAACAAGAAACGTGAAAGATTTTATGCCATTTTCTCTCATCAATTTCATCTTCTTCCTTGAGCATTCAAACAACTACACATAACTAATTTTTGTTTGTTGTGTTCATTGATTTGAAGTGATAAGGTTCAGATTTCTGGAAGTGTTATCTTCATTTCTGAGTTGAGATTTGTGGTAGGTGTTTCTTGAATAAAACCTTAGGGTTTTCTCCTCCAAGAATCTAAGAGATTTTGGGGGTTTTTGCACAAGCCAATTTGTTCTACAAGGATTCAGCTGGGCGAAGGTAACCGAAGAGATCGGTTTAGTAGCTGTAATCAGAGGATCGTAGAAGAGTGGTTTGGGTTCGAATCTTTGGTAGATTGCAATTGATCGAGTGAAGGTAATCGAAGAAGAGTGTGTTCCTTCGGTTTAGTAGCGCGGGACGATAATTGGATCAACCATATTCGAAGCACTTGATTCATCTTGAATCAAGGGAAGAGAAGGCTCTACATCAACAATTCGAAGACGTTCGAAGATTTGATTGTTCATAGTTTTCTCTTGTATAAACGTACAATTGCAACGATAATATATATATCTCAATTCCATGTTAGGAATTGGGGGCAGAGGTACCCATAGCGAGGACGATTGGGGAACTGCCTAATCAAATTGCGTTTGTTCTCTTTCTCCTTCAACTCTTTATATTTTCTGCATTGTTTGAATTTGTCAAGTTTTTAATTTGTCTGAATTTCTGAGGTGTTGTAATCTAGAGCTGAAAAATTGTTTTTGTTAAAGTGATACAATTCTTTGAATTGTATCTAGGAGCAGCTTGAACTTATTAACCATAGAAATTCTGCACTTAGTGTGTTTGTACACACCAAGTGTTTGATAATTTGTCACAAAGCAAACTCAAACATTGTTTGTGTCTCATTGCTTATAGTTTGCCTCATTGTTTTGGTTTATACATAAACACGTTATAATTTGTTGATTGCGTTTGAATAGATTAACACAACTGAATTTTTCTCTTTCATACTCTTTCACAATATATTCGTGCATATCCGATCCTTTTTGGTAGAAGGTTCGTTGTAGACTTTTAATCCAGTGGTAGCTTCCGTTTAAACAATTTTAAAACAGAATTTTTGTAGTCCATTTGCGTGTAAAACTCGAAGGATCTATTCAACCCCCCTTCTAGATCCATAGCCATAGTCTAACAAAATTAAAAGTCAATTGTGCTTAAAATCAGTGTCCGGGCAATTTTTAAATCAAGTTCGCAGACGCCAGTGTTTTTTTTTCCTTTGTTTCACGTAATTTAACCCGGTGTGCGCAATTTTGACTTTTTCAAGTTCCGATCGCCTTTTTTTTACTCATCTGAGCCTTTTTACCAGGTTTTTTCTCTAACTTGTCTGAGCCTTTTTACCGGGTAAAATTTCACAATTTGATCGCGCAGTGTATTTTTTCAATACTTAATATTTTGTACTGATCATTTTGGTGTGTCCATTTTTATTTTTTTGGGACGCGTCGATACCGGACGATTTTATCATTTTTAACCGGTTTCAATATTAATTTTAATTAATAGTTATTTTTATTAATTAATTTTATTATTTTAGACTTATTTTATATTTTGCCTTTTTCTAAATATATAATAATGTTTATTTTTCTTACTAACTTATTTATTTTTTCTAATAACCTATTTATTAAAATCAAATATGAATATATAATTTCACAAAATGACATCATCAAGATTACATCACATGGCCTACATCACTAATTCAAAATAAATGACTAAATACATATTATATCATTTTTCACTAACTTAGTCTTATTTCTAAACTTGATCACCAAGTTTCTTTTTCCTATAAATACCACCATTTCATTCATTCATTCTTACACCAAAACAAACATAGCCTTTGTTTTCTCTCTTCTTTCCTCTCTTCAAATTTCGATTTTCATAAGGAGTGCAAGGGTGGAATTTCAAACTCCAACCAACTTCCACTCCAATCAATCATCATTTGGAAGGTAAGTATTCTCACTTTGAAATTTCATGAAATATGCATCATTTACATCCATTTAAATTCATGATATGCTTGTTATAATTACATATTTGAATTCCTCATGAAATTCCCTTCAAAATGGTATATTGGAACATGTGATTTGGTTAAAATAGGAGAGAGTTGTGTTTGGAAGAAGTTGTTGATCATGTAAAAATTTTGCTACTGTCGCTGCAATAGACAGCGCTGCTGTGCAACAAGCGCTGTTAAAACCTGTTGTTTTTGTTCCTCTACGCTGTGATACACACCGGTGCTGCCTAGGAGCGCTGTTAAACATCTGTTGCTTATTTTCCTGTGCCACAATTTATAGCTACCTTGCCAGGAGCGCTGTTAAAACTCTTTTCTTTATATATTATTTATTTTTTTAGTATCTTATTTATTTATTTATTTATTTTCTTATTTAATTTTAACCAAATATTTATTTTAACTTCTTCTTTTTAATAATATTTTCTTTTATCTTAGTTATTTTAATTTCTTATTTATTTTCCTTTAAATCATTTATTTTATCTTTTTATTTTCCTAAAAATCCTTTTAATCACTTTATTAAACTTTCTTTTGGTTACTTAAACTTTTGTCATTTAAAATATGATTATACTTTAGTTCAATCTTTCATTTATTATCTTTAATGGAAAAAAAACCTTAAACATATTTATTACCTTTTAATTTATTAATTCCAAAGATTTTCTTCATTTCAAACACACTTTGTTTATTCTCTAAATATTGTACTTCTTTTGTGAATTTTAGTTTGACATAATCTTTGTACACAATGGGCATCCCTTAAGGTGTAAGCCCCAACCCTTTTGAGTATAAATAATTTTTTTGGGCCACTATTAGAGTGTAAGTCCCTCCATTTTTTTTATTATTCAATCATGTTTAAATATATTTGGGCCTCCACTTGAGTATAAGTCCCTTTACTTTTGTTTCAACACACGATGCTTTCTCGTGTATGTTTATTTATCAACACGATGTTCTTCCGTGTATGTTTTATTTCACATGACGTTCTTTCATGTATAATTGACTCTGATTTTATGGGCATCTCTTAAGGTGTAAGCCCCAACCCTTTTGTAAAAAACCCATTGGGCCTCTCCTTGAGCTGTAAGCCCCAATTTACTTTCAAAATAATTTCTCTTTTGATTTTGAGATATACTGTTGTTTTCAATTTTTCTTTGTTGAATAACTAACCAAACAGCATAGAAGCTTTACAACCGAGTAAGTGTTTATATGCTTTTTTTACCCGCTTTCATATACATATCGGTATTGTGGGGCTGCTTCATTGTAAGTCTTCTTTCACATACTTTATATACTGTGTAATACTAGTATAGTTATTTAGAGTTTCCCTGGCAACTACGTCTAGAACTAGACAAAATCCCCTCTCGCCGCCGTGCGATTTAAACTTTATTCTCTGTAGTTTGTGCCCTATAAGGGCGAACTACGACCGCTCTGATTTCTCAAGATCCCGTTTGAGAATACGTAGGCATAAGACTGCAAAGTCTTAGCGAGCGACCTTTTTATTTTTTATCTCTTTTAATCCGACGTTTTCCCGAATATCTACAACCTTTTCTTTTTTCCATCCGACGTTCTCCCGGATATTTCACCCTCCTTTAACATAGCTTAAACAATTAGGATTTTCTTTTACAACAATTTTAGACAACTAGATCTAGGAAATTTCCCCCCTTGAACAATTCATATACAGAAGGCCATTGTTCCAAGTGAATCCCCTTCTGGAACTGTTCATCAACCTCCTCTTGGGCTTAGTGCAAGGACCCACAAGCTTCCTAAAAGCATCCCCGCCTCCTCTTGGGCGTTGTGCAAGGACCCTTCGACTTCTTAGAAGTTTTCACAGCCTCCTCTTAGGCTTCGTATAATGATTCTTCCTCAGCGAAGATAGCCTCCTCTTGGGCTTCGTACAAATTGTCCCTTCGGCTTCTTAAAATTTGTTTCCCGCCTTCTCTTGGGCTTTGTACAAATTGTCCCGACGACCTCTTAAAGGTATAGGAACAAAAACTAGTCATCTTAATAGAGTAGTCTTTCAAAGGAGTCTAGATCTTCATCCCGTAAACGTGCATTCTCTTGGGCATCACACAAAGATAAACCTCTTCATACCAGTAGACTTGGACAGTCTCACCTCCTTTTGGATCTCAAGAAACCCTCAAGTTTCCTAAAAACACAGGAAAGACCCTTTCCTCTTTTTTTCATCCGATGTTTTCCCGGATATTCCTTTTATTTTCATCCGATGCTTTCCCGGATATTCCTTTTATTTTCATCCGATGCTTTTCCAGATATTCCTTCTATTTTCATCCGACGCTTTCCCGGATATTCCTTTTCTTTACATCCGATGCGTTTCTGGATATTCCTTCTATTTTCATCCGATGTTTTTCCCGGATATTCATATCTCAATCTTTAATCTTTTCACTCTTTCAATCAATTCCCACAAACACCCTTTTAGCTTCAATCTTGGTCTTTAAACAAGACACAAAATACTCAACCCTTTAGCTTCATATCTTGGGCTTTGAACAAGATACAAATCACCTTTAGCTTCATATCTTGGGCTTTGAACAAGATACCCAAATATCTCTTTTCCTCCCATAGAATAGGAGGAACTACGATTGCTCTGATTTCCCTGTTTTCTTTAACGGGAATACGTAGGCATAAGATTGCAAAATCTTAGCGAGCACACTAAACAAAAAACCTTAGGTCCAGTATCTTGCCAAAAACATCGAAAAACCCGAAAACAACAAAAATATCTTTTCAACGTCTCTCAACCCTCCCAAAGGAGAAACTTTCCCAATCCATGACAGATAAACACCAGAAAGTAGAAAGATGTAAGGAAAATTACTAACAACCCATGGATAACCATGTATAGGATGGGTAGCTGACAACTCCCCATTGTATAACCTGACCCCGAACTCCCCAATCTCTTAGCATTTGTTAAAGAAAACATTTGCATGCAAGGTTAGTTTGAGATAGCTTCCCTTCCCTTTCCAGCTTCATAGGATAAATAAGAAATCAGAAAGTAGCACCCAATCTCATCCGCAGGTGGATATGGGCGGTCACGAAAACCGCGCTACATCCAATAGGCTGCGCCTCAGCTGTATCGGCCTCGGTAATGGTGGCCTAGCTTCGCTCGCGTCTCACAGATGCATGCTGCGAAACCCGTCCAAGTCGCAATCTATCGTCTTTGTCTGCCATAATGTCTGCAAGGTATGACCAAGAAAAAACAATTAGACAGAAATAAATTAAAAAACAAAAAAGAAAAAAATTTAACATTTTCTACTTCCGGATATACACACACGGAAAAAGTTCTGTAGATGTATCTACGGAAAAACCCATAATTTACAACATTTGGGTTGTTCCGGAGCTGCATCTATGGAAGTGCCATAACGTTAATTTGTTCCGTAGATGTAGCTCTGGAACAACCTGCAACTCCAAAGATTACGGCAATGGCGTCCCCTACCCATGGAAATATGATTTTTGAAGCCTTGATCGTCCGTTTCAGCCAACAAACAATACCTTCATTGTCTCTAAACTATGTTTCTAAAACTATCTAAGGATTTCTACCTCTAAAACTATATTCTAACTCGTTTACGGGAAATACTCAAAAATACCTCGGAAACTCAAAAACTTACCGATTATATCGAGCTTTGAATGTGTTGGTGTTTCTTGATCGTTGAAATGAACGCTCCTTGTCGAACTTGATTGAAAATAATGAAGTTTGGTGGAAAATTTTTTTTTGAAGATTGAGAGAGTTTGGAGAGTGAGAAGATGAAAAATGACGAATGAGGAAGGAGAAGAGACTCTGGCGCGAATGTATTGCAAAATGTTCCAAAGCTATATAAATGGAAACATTTCGTAGATGTAACTCTGAAAAAAAACCAATGTTGAGTAAAAAAAAGATACGTTTGAAGATACATCTCCAAAAATAGTGAGTATTTTTAAAAGCGCATTTAGACTTTATTCACTGTGAGTTGTTGTTATTAAACCGTAAAACAATATAATTAAAATTTAAGTGAATTGACATCGGATAAGGAAATACTTCAAAATTCAAAAAGTAATTCTATAGGTATTTATAAATCATTTACTAAAAAAATCTTCAAAACTTTCTCCCTTTGTCTTTAGAATTTTTTTTAAAATAACACATTTTTTCAAAAAAATTTCCAAAAAAACTAATTTTTCAGATTAATTACAGAAGTGACGGGGTTTGGAAACCCAGTACAAGGGTGGCGCCATATGAAATGGCGCCTCAATTGGAGGCCACAAGCCATTTCATATGGCGCCTCAGGCCAAATGAATTTCAGAAAAAAAAAAGGCCTGAGGTCAAGCCATATGAAATGGCGCCTCAGGCCATTTCCTTTTTTTTTTAAATTTTTTTTTTATGTTTAATGTTTGTTTTTAATTTTGTGCAGAGGTATGGGTAGGAACAGTAGGAAAAGAGTGTAGGCATGCATTGCAGAGTGTGATCTTGTCAATAGTATAGTCATGCAGAGTTGTGTGGTCTTGTCAAGCTTAGTGTAGGCATGCAGTCTTGTGTGGTCATGTCAAGGATAGTGTGTAGGCATGCAGAGCAGCACATGGCTCTTTGGCAATACTTTTCTGAAGCAATTGACAATCAAATATTTTTCTGCCTATTAATACTGATGAATTATACATCCTATCATCACTTACATTCAAACCAGTTACAATCAGCAAACTATTTTTCTTCCAAATTTTCAAATATGGCTCAAAGACCACAATACTTGATAACTGCACATATCCTTGGTGAGATATTTGATTGTCCAATGAGTGGTTTCAATTTTAGGGATACAGAAGTGACTAGGTTTTTAATTGATAGAAGAACAAATTTCTATCATTTGAAAGCCCGGTTAGAGAAGAAATTGCAGTGCGGTCCAGTTGGGCAAATTATATACAAAAATCCTATCTTTTTTGAGGGGCATGATGTGTGCAAATTTTTTCAGATGAAAATACGGGATGATGAAGATGTCCGTAATATGTTTCTCAGCCATTAGCATTCCTGTTTCAATGAGGTTGAGTTATATGTTACGTTACAAAATCAACCATTGTCTCAACAACTTGAGGTATCGCAGGTTTTCAACGATTCAGACAACGAACAAGCTGAGGTGGATGCAGTTGACGAGGAGGAAGAAGAAGCGGAGGACGTTGTTGACGAAATGATAAAAGGCGACTAGGCAAACCAATTGCCAGACAGTCATGTTTATCGCCCACCCCAACACATGACAACACTAAGCCTAGGCGACGATCAACCATCAACAGATATTTTTTACGACCCATACAAACAGACGGATGGAGTATTAAAAGTTGGAGACAATTTTTGTACAAAAGAAGATTGTGTTCGAGCAATTAAACAATACCATATGACCTTGGCTGCAGATTATAGAGTCGATCGAACAAATCCGACTCTATACAAGATCTACTGCCGCAACGAGGCCTGCCCTTTTAGACTAATGGCATCTTTCAGGAAGCGAAGCGATTCCTGGAAGATAGGGTCAATGGGTCCGAAGCACACTTGCATACTAACCAATCCAAGTCAGGATCATCGCAAGCTCGGCTCTCAGCTGATCTACAACGAAATTCTATCAATCGTGAGCGACAACCCTTCTGTGAAAGTCAGTACCATCATAACTCATATGGTGCAAAGATACAACTATACTCCCTCGTACAGGAAGGCGTGGATTGCTAGGACGAAGGCAGTTGAAAGGATTTTTGGAAATTGGGAGGACTCTTACAAAGAACTCCCAAGATACCTTGTGGCCCTAAAACAATATGCTCCAGGTACTGTTGTCTTGTTAGAGACGTTGCCGGCATACACGCCTGACCGGAATTGTGTAAGTGGAAATGGTATTTTCCACAGACTCTTCTGGGCTTTTGAACCATGCATCAAAGGATTTACATTTTGTAAACCTATAATTCAAATTGATGGAACATGGTTGTACGAAAAATATAAGGGCACGCTACTCCATCGACCCACGTGTATTGCATTAGACACATTGGGCAAAATGTCTTGCGGGCGTTCAAAGACAAGGGCCTAAAGCAGCTGGTTACTAACGCGGGATATGCATTAACAGAGCCTACGTTCAGATACTACCGGGACGAGATCAGACAAACAAACCCAGAAGCATTGAGTTGGATTGATAACATACCACGGGAGAAGTGGACAAGGGCGTATGACAATGGGTGGCGATGGGGCCACATGACAACAAACCTCGTTGAGTCTATGAACTCAGTATTCAAAGGCATCCGGAACCTGCCGATAACCGCTCTTGTGAGATCAACTTATTTTAGGCTCGCTGTGCTCTTTGATACCAGACATACTAAGTGGGTTTCGGTGATACAATCTGGGCAGCTGTTTAGTGACTATTCCATGGCATTCATGAAGGACGAGGCTGCAAAGGCTAACACACACGTCGTCACGGTCTTCGACCGTTTTGCAGGACACTTCAGTATTGCAGAGTCTATTGATCATAACGAAGGATTGCCTAGGGGATCTTACCGAGTGGAACTAGATAGGAGTTGGTGTGACTGTGGAAAGTTTCAGGCATTTCGTATGCCTTGCTCCCATGTCATAGCAGCCTGTTCCAAGGTCCGACTGGACCCAACCAACTATCTCCATGTTCTTCACCAAGTCAGTACTCTATGTAATGTGTACCGTAAAAGCTTTCAAGTAGTCGTAAAGGAGGACTACTGGCCTACATACGAAGGCGAAATTGTGTGGCATAACGACTTGATGCGAAGAAATAAAAAGGGTCGCCCTATCAGCAGCCGGATTCAAACGGAGATGGATACTGGTGAAAAAATGGTGAGGTTGTGTAGTTTGTGCCGCCAGCCAGGCCACAATCGTACTAAGTGTCCAAATGTATTAGGTCCTAGCACAACGGCATAATTACTTATGTAATCTTGTCTATTTATAATAAGAACAAATTTCATTTCATTGATGGCCTACATAACTCAATACAACAACATAACAAACCTAAACGAAGCATAACTTAACGAAACCTATTACCAAATCATAAAATAACAATAACAATAATAATAACAATAACAATAACAATAACAACACATAAAAGCAACTTATCTAGGCAATTACAACCATCAACTTAATTTCATCTTGTAACATCATCATCATGAGGACACCAACATCATTTTCCACTTTCCTCCAAGTCCGGGTGACTCCGTCTGGACCAGACTTCTCAACCTGCCTCTCTATCTTCCTGATCTTTTCACCTGCCTGAAATTATTCTGGTAGCCATCGGCGAAGTTCCCTGTGCAAATGCTCCAACGTCTGGGTGTTCCAGAGTAGCATCTCCAACGGAGGCTTAACAGCTGAATATATAACTAGGGCATTCCGTTTCATCAGTGGAAACTCTGGCCACTTTTCCTCCGTTGATGCTGACGACGAGGGCCGGCTATTTGAGGATGAAGACATCATGTTGAGTAAGGGAGAGTTTGGGATATTGGTGAGGGAAGGGAGGCAATTAGGGTTTGGATGACAATTGCTGTGCAAAAACAAGTGAGGGAGAGCCCTTATTTATAGGCACATCATAACATATAAAATAATATAATTTTTATTATATTAAAAAAATATAAATTAAACATAAAAAAAAATTAAAAAAATAAAAATAAAAAAAGGAAATGGCCTGAGGCGCCATTTCATATGGCTTGACCTCAGGCACATTTCTAGGGCAAAGCTAAATGGCCTGAGGCGTCATTTGGAATGACTTGTGGCCTCCAACTGAGGCGCCATTCCAAATGGCGCCACCCTTATAATTGCTTTTTAAACCCATCTATTTCTGTAATTAATCTGAAAAATGGGTTTTTTTTGGAATTTTTTTTGAAAATCTATGTTATTTTAAAAAAAAATTCTTGTCTTTACTCAACTTTGCTTGGTTGGTAAATATAATAAAATAACAATTTTGGCTTTGTTGTAGAATGTCAATTTTAATTAAAGAACTCCTAAATTAATTAATATCGCAATGTCATGTCATCTCAATGACCGTTTTTGCCAAAGATTTTGCATACACGCACATAAATCCAATATTGTATAATATTATCCAAAACTCGGAAATTTCACTTTGATTTCTTCCCATTGACTCGGTGTAATATACCCAATAAAAAAACTAATTGGTTGAGCTTTAACAAGCCATTTTCATCTTATCAAGTTCAAATAAAGTTCAACCAAAAACTATTCTACTCAAAATTTAGAATTCAAATTCTCTTAAATATTTTGTCTCTAAATACAGCTCATTAACCATTTAAGTTTAATTAATTGATTATTGCCATTTACAGGTGAGATGATTCAATCTTTGTAATTGTGAATTAAAGCCATAAGTTGATAGCAAGTGGTAATGATCTCAAGTTCCATTTTTCTTCTTTATTTTAATTAAATTGTGGTTCACGTTGGAATAAACTTTCTATCACAACAAAATGATTCTAAAAGAGACAAGCTCCACTAGAGTGAAATAATAATGAGTGGGTCTACTTGTCACTTTCTCTTGAGCCCAACACCCAACCATTCTTGTTATTCACTAAACTACATTATTTATGTAATTTGAGTGATATCTAACCTCGTGTCAACCACATCTATAATAGTAGTAGTAGTAGTATTCTACCTAAAATTTTCTATTGTATGTTCAATTATTGAGAATAGAAGTGGCTAATTACAACAAGCTAAGTGGCCTCATGCTATTGTAGTTTCTTAAAAGGCGCTTAAAATAAACTAATCAAGATTTTGCAAAAATTGACCAATACTAGAAGTCGCACACTAAATATTTCTTCTTCCGTATTTTCTATTATAATTCGTTTTGAGTTTTTCATTATTATATGTAAAAGAGAAATTACAAAAAATTTTACAAATTAATTATGAAAGATTTTATAATATTATTTTTTATTAATGATATTAAAAAGATAATTTGAAATAATTTAAAAAATATATGATAATAAATATTTAAGAGTATAATAAAAAAATAAAATTAATGATTCATTAATATTGTAAAATCAAATATATTTTTGGTACAAAATCTTTTTTCAAAAAAACTTATCAAGAAAACAGAGGGAGTAATATCATAGTTTTGAATTACATTAGAGGATTTTAGTGTATGTTTGGTTTTGTCGTTTGAACACTTAAAATTGATTTTAGATATGTAAAATTAATTTTAATATATATGGTTGTTTTCGAGTAGAATTAGTTTCGTTTTTTTAATTGATTTAACTTGTAGTTAGGATTTATACTTTTTGAGTCTAAACATTATTTTTATACTATAATTTACTGTTTAATTTATTATTGCAAGAGTTTATCAAATCATGAATCAAAGCAGCCCCTAAATTATTATGTTTAGGTTGGAAAGTTCTGTGGGGGAGATTAGCAGTTAAATATGAATTTATTAAGAGGGGAATTGTTGTGAATCCTACTTGTGTGTTTTGTAATGTCGAAGACGAGGAGTTCCTTCATGTTTGCTTCACCTGCGAACCGATTTTGGCTACCTGGGAAAGAATCGGTGATTGGTGTGGTTTTGGGAGTTTCTTTGAAAGCAATACTGTCAATTTTTTCTTGGACTGGTGCGGATTAGGTCAATTGAGGGAAGGTAACTTGAAGCTGGGTATTATTTGGCTCATAACGATTTGGAGTATTTGGCGCTGTAGAAATTCTATAGTTTTTGAGAACAAAACTTTTAATTTGGATGATCTTTGCTGGAACATCAAGATCTTTGCTTGGAAGTGGCTTAGGGAGGGTGATATTTGTTATCCCAACTCAGATTTTTTAGCTTTTTGTATGGATCCTTTAAAAGGTTAGCTAGAACTGAGTTGGTTGGAAATTGCACGGTTTTTCTTTTTGCTCTATTATTGTAGTTCTGTTTTGTATTTGGTTAGACCACTGTTTGTGTTCTTCTATTAATGATATTGGCTTTTAGAAAAAAAAATGAATCAATTTACATTCGACTAAATTTTAATTAAAATCAATTTACTAAGAAACACTTAGAGTGTGTTTGGATGAAGGATTTTAACGAGGGAAAGTAATTTTTTGAGGGAATTTGAAATGCCTTTATCAAAATTTATTGTTTGGATAAAAAATATGGAGAATTGTTAAAATGATGTAAATTTATGGAGTATTTTATTCATGTTAAATTTAAGGAATTTAAAATGACACTAAAAAGTAAAGAATTTCAAATTGCTTCTTAACTCTATATAATATGAATGTTAAATTGTTTATTATTAACTTTTCAAATTTTGCAAGGTGGTCCTCATATTTTATGAAAATTTTAAATTCACTTTCAAAATTTTCAAAAAAATTGCAAATTAATCCCTAATAATTTTTAAATTTTACAAATTGGTCCCTTTAAATTTTCAAAAATTACAAATTGATCCATATTTTTCATATTTTAAATTTGACCTTAAAGTTTTAAAAATTATGAAAATGACCCCAAATTTTTTACATTAAATCATTTTAATACTCCATCCAAACAAAAGAATTCAAAAATAAATGAATTTCAATTGAATCATTTGAATTACTTAAAATTTTAAATTTTCTAAAAATTTTCAAATTCCTCATCTAAACACACTCTTAACTTCTCTACAATGATACCGTGTAATTTTGAATCTATCTGTCTAATTATTTTGGATTGGCCCTAAAACACTAGACCTTAAATTCTATTCAAAGGCAAAAAGAAGGAGTTTATTAGCTCGGTAAAATGACAGAATCCATAAATCTTAAAATTCACTGTTTTGATAGAGAAAATGTGACAGAATGGAATGATTTTGAATATCAATTCCTTCGGAAAAAAACCGTCTCCTACTTTTAAATTGCACAAACAAAAACTTTATGCGAGAGTTAAGACCTCCAAAGAAGAATTAAGAATTTTAGAAAATAAAAGTGTTTAAGAAAAACTTTAAAAATATGTACATTGATTATTCCAGTTAAAATCTAAAATTACATGAAAAAACTTTCCACTAAGAACTTCCACAAGAAAATCACAACTTTTTATGGTCATTGTTATCTAACCAACAATGGATGCAACAGTATGAGCCCAGAATTTCAGATTATGTTTCATATCAATCTCACTACCCTTATCTGGTACCCTCCAATTCACCAATGGATTTCTTCTCCACCTTAGGTCTACAAGATCCCAAGCCTCAGATAAATAAGGCTTCTCATCAGACACACCACTTTCATCAATCTTCTTCCTTTCTTCGTCGTCTTTATCTTCTTCTTTTCCTAGTCTTTGTAAACCAGGTATCAATGAAGCCAGTGTTGAATCTTTGTCTTCTTCAGAAAACACAAAACCCAAATCCATAAACCCTTTAAGCTCTTCAAACTCAAGCTCCGATAAACTCCTACTTTTCCTTCTCCTTCTTCTCTGACTCTGACTGTGATTGTTACTGTTACTCTGTTTTTTCTTGTTGTTTATATCTTTCTTTTCGGTGCTTGCCCCGTTTGAGAATTCTATGATTTCTCTCTCGGAAGGGATTGTTCGAAGCTTAGATGAAGTCAGGACAGAATTTGGCGATGGAGAATCAGAGAAAACTGAGCCAGTGAAACTCAAGTTTTGTTCACTATAGAACCTAACATCTAGATTTGGAGTTGGAGCTAAAAGGTTTGTTTCTTCTTGAGGAAGAGTTTGTTCTAGTTTTGTGTGAGAATTTAAAGGGTTTTTGTTGGTGAGAATTGTGGTTTCAAACCAGAAGGAATCTAACAACGTTAGAACTTGTTCAGCAGACATTGCTTTTGCTTTGTTGTGTGTTACAAGTGAATGAGTTGGATATTGGATATATTAGAAAGATATGAGAAGGTTGGAGAGAGTTATTATAAGTTTTGAGATAAGAAGAGAAATTGTCAATGTATTTTTATTTTATATATAGAAGGTTACATTTCTTTTTTAATTGCCTAAGATTTTCTACTTTTGTTTTATTCCCATTTTATTCGAATATGCACTTTGAGAAGTTTCAGGCAGCTTTCTTGTTAATTTGTAGAATTTTATGAAAATCATAAAACTCATATAATTGTTTTATTTTTGGTAAGGTAAGGATATGTTTGGTATGCATATGATAGAAAGTAATATGACATGGTAATGATAAGAAATTGAGTAAAAACAATATAATATTGACATAATAAATTATAGGGTTAATACCCCTTTTGCCCCCTGCCATATAGGCGAAATCTCAAAAACATCCCTGTAAAAAAAAAAACACAGATTCCATCCCTGCCATTTGTAGATTCCCTCGTTTTGCCCCCTGAGTAGATTTGGTCAACAAAATTGATGATGTGGCGCTGCTTTGTTGGTTTTTTTTTATTTTTTTATTTATTTAATTACACGCGTGGTATTTTTATTAATATTTTATTGATTGCATGTTATTAGTTCAAAATATCAAAAGTTCAAAATTTAAACCACTACATGGATTGAACCTATGACAAGTTGGGTGCAAGAGACATCTCTTTCCACTAGGCAACAATACATCAGTTGTTATTAGTTTGTGTAAATTATATATTATACAAACTAAACTAAACTAAATTTAATATAAACTTAACTAAACTAAATTTAGTGTAAATAAAAAAAAAACTGTTATTTTAAAAAACTGTTATTTAAAAAAAACTGTTATTTTAAAAAAATTGTTATTTTAAAAAACTGTTATTTAAAATAAAAAAACTGTTATTTTTAAAAACCCTCTTAATAAAAAACTAAACTAAATAAATAAATATAATAGTAGTTTTAATATTAGTAATTACTAATAAACTGAAAATAAAAATATTTTTAATTAAAATAATAGTTTTGGATATTAATAATTAATAATAAACTGAAAATAATATTTTTTTAATCAAAATAGTAGTTTTAATATTATTAATTAATAGTAAACAGAAAATTAAAATATTTTTAATTAAAATAACAGTTTTTAATATTAATAATTAATATTAAATAAAAATTGTTTAACGCTAATAATTTCATTAGTTAAAAAATTATTAAATAAAAATTATTCATTTATTTAATGCTAATAATTTTGTATTAATTAACGTTTTAATATTAAATAATTCAGTATTAAATTTTTAGCGTTAAATAATTTTAACTGAACTAATGAATAATTTTTTTTAAAATTATTTAACGCTATTATTTAAAAATTATTTACTTATTTATTTTATTTCAAATCTATATCATAAAAACTAAATTATTTATTTTTATTTAACGTTATAATTAATTTAAAAAAAATATTTTTCAGTTTGTTATTAATTATTAATATTAAAAACTGTTATTTTAATTAAAAATATTTTAATTTTCAGTTTACTATTAATTACTAAATTAAAACTACTATTTTGATTAAAAAAAATATTATTTTCAGTTTATTATTAATTATTAATATCCAAAACTATTATTTTAATTAAAAATATTTTTATTTTCAGTTTATTAGTAATTACTAATATTAAAACTACTATTATATTTATTTATTTAGTTTAGTTTTTTATTAAGAGTTTTTTAAAATAACAGTTTTTTTATTTTAAATAACAGTTTTTTAAAATAACAATTTTTTTAAAATAACAGTTTTTTTTAAATAACAGTTTTTAAAAATAACAGTTTTTTTAAAATAGCAGTTTTTTAAAATAACAGTTTTTTTTTGTTTTAAACTAAATTTAGTTTAGTTAAGTTTATATTAAATTTAGTTTAGTTTAGTTTGTATAATATATAATTTACACAAACTAATAACAATTGATATATTGTAGCCTAGTGGAAAGAGATGTCTCTTGCATCCAACATGTCATGGGTTCGATCCATGTATTGGGTTAAATTTTAAACTTTTGATATTTTGAACTAATAACATGCAATCAATAAAATATTAATAAAAATGTCACGCGTGTAATTAAATAAATAAAAAAATAAAAAAAAGCCAACAAAGCAGCGCCACATCATCAATTTTGTTGACCAAATCTACTCAGGGGGCAAAACGAAGGAATCTACAAATGGCAGGGATGTAATCTGTGTTTTTTTTTACAGGGTGGTTTTTGGGATTTCGCCTATATGGCAGGGGGCAAAAGGGATATTAACCCTAAATTATATATATATATATATAGGGACATTTCAAGTTAGAGGACTTTTTTAATGAGAGATGAGAGGGTCTGTTAATAGCCATTGGATTAAATGAATACTTTTGATCTCATCTCATCTATAATGATATATCTATAATAATTAACTATTCAAAAGCAAATTCGCGATATCTGATTCTCTATTTATGGTTCAGATAAATAAAACAAGATCTAAGTAGATAGAAAGTTGTATTGCACTAAACAGAGTTGTTATTTGCAAAGAGAGTCAGTGAAACAACGAAGAAACAACGAAGAAGAGAGAGGAGTTAGCAGAGTTATATGTAAGGTCGGTGTTGAATCATAACATAATAGATTAGAAAAACGTTTTGATTTTTTTGATTTTGCACCATGCTTCTCACAAAAAATCTAAACTAAAAATCTAAACAACAATAAACATACAACCAACAAATCAAGATTACTGGGATTGATCCATCTATTGTTTTCGGCTTAAACTCCTAGCCTTAGGGCTAGGGGCCTTGGCAATAGCTTGGTTGATTTTGGTTTTCTTGTGATATTTACACATGGACTGGAAGATAGTGAGGAGAAGGAGATATGGAGGAAATGGCTTGAAGGTATTAATCTGGAAGGACAGAAATGGTAAATGGATTTAAAATCAAGAAGAAATTACTTCTTTCTTCTTTACAGAATTTCCTGATCATTACAGTGCAAATGATATGGAAAAGATTTTTATGGAATATGGAACACTATTTGAGATTTTTATGCCTGCAAAGAGAGACAAAAGGGGTAACAGATATGGTTTTGTGAGGTTTACGAATACAGAGGATGCAAGGTTATTGGCGACAAAGCTAGATAATATCCAGATCAAGGGGAGGAAAATTTTTGTTAACACACCAATGTTTAACAGAGGCAAGAAGGAACTTGGAAGAGAAAACACAAAAAAAAACAATATGAAGATCACAAAGCAACACGAGTAAGACCAAAACAGGTCTGGACAAAGGTTGGACAGAGTAAAACATATTCAGACATTGTATCAGGTGGAGTTGGAAATAAAACAATACACAAAACCTCAAATTTTAGAAGGAAGATGGAAGCAAAATCCCCCTGGTCTGGCCTTATGTTCAAAATGGAAGAAGGGGACCTCAAACGATTTGAAGAAGCTTATGTGGGTAATGTTAAGCTCCCAGGAAATTCATACAATATACAAGAAATCTTTAATAGAGAGGGGTTTTTCCACATTAAAGTAACATCCATGGGGGCAAATCTTTGTTTATTGGAAGATTTATAGGAAAGTATGGTTAGAAATTTGATCAAAGAAGAGGAAGAATGGTTGTTGAAATGGTTCGATGATATAAGACCGTGGTCTCCAGCGGAAGTAGACAAAGAAAGATTAACATGGGTAAAATGTTTTGGAGTTCCATGTCACGCTTGGAGGCAAGATTTTTTCAGATACATTTCAAGTAGAATTGGAGAATATATCCATAGTGATGAGGAAACTGAAGCACACTCTACATTCGATGTGGCAAGAATATTGATCAAAACAAAGTATACTAGTAATCTAAATGAAGTGATCAATATTGAGATTAATGATGTACTCTTTAGTATAAAACTAGTAGAAGATCTCCATGGTCCAAAACGAATTGTTTTTTCTGGTAGCAAAGAGGACCGTGATGATTCAGAAGAAATTTATGTAGAAGACACGGAGGAAGAGTCTGACAGACAAGATGAAGACATGGAAGATGACGGTAATGGTGGTTTGTCAGGGGAAGAAGACGAACCAAACACCAAAGATGGAGGGGATGGTGGTGGCAAGGTAGATAGCCACATGGAAGATCTTGGGAAGACCATTAACATGGGTATCGAGGAAAAGCAGGGAGCCGCCCATACTTTTTCTGCAGACACGCATAAAAAGCAAGAGCAGGCTATAAAGTTATTTCTTGGAAGTAGCAGAGGGCCAGGTCAGTACATAGAGAAGACAAAACATAGGGAGGCTATCATGGGAGGTGATTACCTAGGAAGCCAGATGGGACATGATGAGGAGACTAAATCAACTTCAAGTCAAAATCCTATAGAAGGTGACAGTAGAAGTGGGACAAAGAACAAAAACGAGGTAGAAGTAAATGGTACTACACTCGATAGTAGTTTGGGTAAGGGCCAAGAATTTGGTCCAGATAACTTAATTGGAATGAGGCCCAATCCCAACTTGGAGTCGGTGGAAAAACCTAGTGGGCCTCACACTTTCATTTCAGCCAGAAAAAAGAAATCCTTGACAGAAATCTAAGAAAATGTTCAAATTCCATATGCACCCTCTTATTATTCTGCTTTGATTCACTCGGCTCTTTCACCTAAACAGACCAATTCCTTGATTGTGCACAAAGGTGACCATATACCTATTGGTTCTCAAAATGAAGATAGTGGATCAAGATACTCGGGGGGATCTATTTTATGTTGTGATTCTATATCAGACAAAGATGTAGGAATTGGAAATGAAAGATTGAAAAGAAAGTTGAAGGATTTTCCTGTCAAGGTTTGGGAGATATTGAAGAGTTTGGGTCTTGAAGGGGAAGAAGATGATGAAGTTCTAGAAGGAATTATCAGAAGCTTGGAGAAGAGAGTCAAAACCAAATTTGAAAATTTGAAGGAGGCAAGACCAAGAGTGTTATGAATATTATATCATACAACGTTCGTGGATGTAACTCTTCTATAAAAATTTGAAGAGTTCAAAATTTAATTAAGAAGGAGAGAATAGAGTTTTGTTTGATCCAAGAAACGAAGAGAAAGACATCAAATGACAGTTTTGTTAGAAGTTTATGGGGAGGAGAAGAATTTGAATAGTCAGCTACTGCATCTGCAGGACAATCTGGACATATGCTAATGATCTGGAATAAGAATTCTTTTAATTCTGTTTTTAGTTTTTCTGGTCCTGGATTCCTTGATGTTTTTGGTCATTGTAGAGAGAGGGACATATACATAGTCAATGCTTATTCTTCATGTTCTTTGAGCGAAAATAGAAAACTGTGGGAAGATTCGTTAAAATTAAAATTTAAAGGTCAACTTCTGCAAAAGTAGTTTAATTGGGATGGGTTTAGACAAGTACAGAATTGAAGCAACTTCAGTTTTTCTGGTCTGTAAAGTAGAAACATTCCTTTTCAAATTCTTAGGTATGGCTGTAGGAGGAAGGCACAATTTTATTGCTTTTTGGAAACCTGTGATAACAACAATCAAAGCCAGCCTATCATCATGGAGAGGAAGCCTTTTGTCAATTAGTGGTCGTGTAACGTTGATTAATTTAGTCATAGCCAATATGCTAATACATTATCTCTCATTCTATATAGCCCCAGTCAAAATCCTGAAGGAAATCAAATCAATCCAGAGGAAGTTCTTATGGGCAGGAGAGTGTGAGAAGGATTGCATATCATGGGTGAAATGGTCTCATGTATGTAAAGATAGGAATTTGGGTGGTTTAGGCATTAAAGATGTCTCGATTTTCAATAGGGCTTTAATCACTAAATGGGTGTGGAGAGTATCTACTGAATCTGAAGTTTTATGGAGTGGCATTTTAAAGGCTAAATATGGTGATGATCTTCAAAGATGCTTCCTAAAATTACCAGTTAAGAAACCAAGATACTGGTCCAGGTGGTGGTATGACTTAAATTGTTTGGCAGCCCCTTCAAATGTCCAAGGCATATTTAAGATGCTAACATGGAAGGTAGGAAATGGTGGAAAGACACTCTTTGGCATTCTCGTTGGTTAGGCGAGACTCCTTTAAAAATTCTATTCCCTGGGATGTTTGAAGCATCTCCATCTCAAGACATACTTATCAAAGATTATGAAACATGGACTGAAAATAACTGGCAGTGGGATTTATATGGCAAAAATGTAATTCAGGTGGAAGAAGGTGGCGATCCTGTAGCAGAATTGTACCAGTTGTTAAATGAGGTGGTCCTCAATGCTTATGAGGAAGATTTGATCATTTGGCCCAAAGGAAATGATAACAAATATTGTGTGAAACAAGGATATCTAATCTTGTCTAAAAATATAGAAGAAGTTAAGCTAGACTGCAAAACAAAGGAGGCCTTGGACAAGTTATGGAAAGCTGGAATTCCCTTAAAGATTAAGATATTTGGCTGGAGATTATTTTTAAACAGGTTACCAACACACGACAATCTTGTTAACAGAGATATCATCATTGATCCTCACCAAATGGTTTGTGTGTTTTGCTTTCAGGACATAGAAGATACAACTCATATCTTTCTAAATTGTCCTAAATCAAAACAAATTTGGAGGGAGATTGAGATTTGGTTGGGAGTGCATTACACTCACTACTACAAAACGCGCATACAACAACGTCAGGCTTACAACGGCTTACCTATACATCGTTGTAATAGATGCGCACATTTTTTTAGTCTCATTAAAAGGCTTTTAATGACGGTTAATATTCCAACCGTGGTGAAATGTGAGGCCTTTCACCACGGGTATTTAAAAAACTGTCATTATAGGTAGCGTCTGGTCATGGGTCCAATTCCCAGCACCAACATTTATGGTTTTTTACATATTTTTTTAAAATGCCACAACATTTCACCATGGGTATTTGCAAAACCGTCATTATGGCCTATAGTTTTGTTTTAGGCCTTGCTCTTCAAAAAATCGGTTTTAGGGAAAATCATCTCCTTTTTTAGATTTGTTTCATGCATCTGAAGCAGAAAAATCATGCGGTCATTAGTCCCCTACTCTAGAAGAGTTATGGGACTTCACCCTCAAAACCCCAAATTCATATTTTTTTTCTATTTTTAATGATTTTTTTACTGTTTTCATAGTCTCAAAAAATTCCAAAAAAATTCTCAAAAGTCTTATTTTACCTAATTAGATTAAATTTCGTGTTTTTAGATTTTTCTGAATTTATTTTAATCATATTACTTCTTTCCTATTTTTTCAAAATGCTGACATGACTTTAATTACGGGCAATTAAACCAACCGTCATTATAGGTAGCGTTTTTTACTTATTTTTTCAAAATGCTTACAGACCTTTCACCACGGGTAATTTAAACTAACCGTCATTATAGGTAGCGTCTTGTCATGGGTTCAAGTCCCATCACTAACATTTTTCAAGTCTCATTACCAACATTATAGGTGGCGTGCATATTGAGTTTATTTCACTATCCTTAAACAAATCTTGGCCGTCCATTTAGTGATTATCAACGACCAAGACACTACTATTAGTGATCCGCGTGAAACCTAAAACTTAGACATCTTCTACCTCCAAACATCATCTTTCATTTACGATACTCTATTTCTCCACTAAACCAAATTTCAGAACAAATTTCAGAACTCGAGTTAGCAATGTTAGTTGTTGGTGTTCTTTTTTAATTATTGTTGTTCTTTTTTATTATTGTTGTTCTTGTTATTCTTTTTTATTAATGTTGTTCTTGTTGTTATTATTGTTATTATTATTGTTGTTGTTCTTGTTCTTGTTCTTATTCTTGTTCTTTTTGTTATTATTGTTATTGTTGTTGTTGTTGTTATTGATGTTGTTGTTATTGATGTTGTTATTATTGTTGTTATTGTTGTTGTTGTTGTTGTTGTTGTTGTTGTTGTTCTTATTGTTGTTTTTTATGTTCTTGTTGTTATTGTTGTTGTTCTTGTTCTTGCTGTTGTTCTTGTTCTAATGCTGCAATTTTTTTTTATTAAAAGACATATAACAACGGTTATTTAAAATAACCGTCATTATAGGTAGTGTATTTTCCAATTTATTACAACACTTTCTGGACCGTGATTGTAGGTATCATATATATAACGACACTTTACATAACAACGCATGTGCCCGCGTTATTATATCTCTTTCGCAACCGTTGTTAAATGGGTTTTCCGTAGTAGTGACTGAAGGTACAAACTGTATCGAATCATTCTTGCATTGGCAAAATTACACTGGACTGAGCAAGTCGTCGTGTTTCTTCTGGCTTGTATCTTGTTGGAGTATTTGGAGGTATATGAATCAAGTGATTTTCAATGATTATGTCGCGGTGCCTAAGGAAATGTTTCAGGGGATCGTACAAACATCTTGGAGGTGGAGGTCTTTGAACATTAACAAAAAACCTTACGACAATTTCTATGATTGGTTTAAGATGCCACTTGATTTTTATAGCTAAAATTTTCCCTTCTTCATTTTCTGCTTTTGCTTTTGTTCATGACTGTTAGCAATAGAAGGCTTTGACTGTTATGGAGCATGCATTCTTCTGATATGGAACACATTATCCTCTGTTAATTGGTGGCGTAAACATAAGTCAGGTTAGAGGGGGGAGTTTTTTTGTTTGTTATATCCAGACATTTCATGATGTTAGAATTGATCTGGTTTATTATTGTTTGTATCCCTGCATTCTGCAGGTCTTGTAATATGTTTCTTGGATTTTGGCCTCAATTTGGCCTTTTACATAATATTCAGATTATTAAAAAAAACTATATATCTATAACTATATATAAAGGGAATACAAGTTTTTTGGAGTGGCTTATTTTTGTTCCAAAATTGCCCTTTATTTTTTTTATAAATAACTTGAGTGGTTCGTAGCTTTTGTTGGTTACCAATTGAATAACCAACTTTTATCTCTCACAAAAAAACTTACATCTATAACTTCCATTAACCGCTGATTGTGACACAAGTTAAGAAACCTCTTCTATTGTTTTTTTTTTCTAAATTCCATCTCTTTCTCAATCAACATACTATGTTTTTGAACTTTTTTCCATTCTATAATTTTTTTCATTTATTGAATTTTGATCAATGATCTTTTTATTCTTGAAGAGGAGATGAAGCTTATTTCCAATCAAGATCACACCCATCCTAGACGAAGAAAACATTCTCATTATGGCTGAAATTCACAAACATGTGAAAAAGATACTCCGTGGAAGAAATCATACGTGCTACCATTAATTTTAACACACCATGACATGACTATGGTAAGTTATGTTCTTTGATTTTGACAGCCTAATGTATTATTTCATCATATATCTTGAAAACTCAAGACAGTTCCTTATATATTATGTTCCTGTATCATTATGCAATATTTTATTTAAAATTATGTTTGTGTGTGAGAGAATGGTATTTAAATTTTTTTTATATGTATCTCACGTTTATATTAAATACTTCTTGCAAAAGTAAAATCAAAGTGCATATTTAAAAAGAGAGAGAAAATAAAGATACATTGTGCACTATCGATTAACATTAATTGACAAGAGAATACAAGAAGAGATAAGAATAAGAGATAAGGGTGTTACATTTCAATTATTCATATTAAATTTTGTTTGTTTTGTTGAATATTTTATTTGATAGTTTAAAATCAATTTTGGACTCAATAAATGAAGATTCATAACTTTTCTAGTGGTAGTTTCTATTTCAATTTATAATCACACATATAAAAATGCAACTAAAGAAAAATATTTTTGTTACAATATTTTAATTATTTTTGCTTCTAAAAGTTATATAATTCTTTTAATTAACGCATTTATTATTAGGCATTCTTGCACAGTTAATTTTTATTTTTTTATAATTTTAATAATTTTTTGGGGTTTTTTTAGGTTTTGTCCTTACATCTTTTTAAAATTTTCTCGCTTTTATTTTTCAAATCTATACACAAATTAATTGTTATTTTCTTAAATTTTTTTAAAACAAAATTGATTTATTAAACACTGTTGTTTTTGTGATATTGTCACCCTTTATAATTTTCCCATTGCTTTATCCTCATTATAATGCTAATTTGATACTATTTTTTTTAGTGTATTCAACTTTATTGCACTATTGAATACTTTATTTATTTTTGAAAAAACAATATTTTTTTTAGTAATGAGTTGCAAACTTTAATTCAGTTTCTTTTGCATAGAAATGAAACATATTTGTAATTCAAATTTAATGTTGTTCCTTTCTATTAAGTAGCTAAGTAGCGTTCCAGAAAGAAAAAGTTAGTATTCACATTTTTTAATTAATTGTGAAAAATCATTTTTATTTTATTTTATTTATATTAAATTGTTGTTTAAATAAAGTATTTTATTCACATCTTTAGGACTAATATATTTATTTTTATTTTTAAACATTGCATAATTTTAAGAGTGTGTATTATTTGTAGAGTTTGATAGTGATATAGGTGTATTTTAGGAACCATAGCACAAGTTATAACAATCATCACCATCATCCAATATATTTTGATGTTTACGGATGAGTAGAAACTTAGTTTTTATTTATGAGGCTTTCTGTGTTAAGAAAGTTATTTCATCTATCATAATTATAATACTATCGAAAAAGCCAATGGATCACAACTTAAAAGAATTGAACTTTTTGTTATACTATCAAGTGACAAGCTCTTATTGATATTTCTATTATTCCTTTAAGTTCTTTTTGCATTTTTTTAATAAGCAAAGATAGTAAGTTCTTTTTGTATATTTTCTATTCGGTTACAAAATTATCCTTCCATTGTTAGAGTTATATTAAATTGCAAGTTGAGGTTTCAAATGGTTTGGTTTAATCTTCTTTACAACGAGGAGATTAAGTTTCGTTGACTTTGGTCAAGGATGACAAAGACTTATGTGTTTCTAGATCTTATTTATTGTACCCATACCATCTAAACAAATAATTTTTATTATGTATTAAATTTTTTAATTATCAATAACTAAGAAGAGGGAAGAGATGTTTATTTCATATGATTATTTGTTAATTGTAATGTTTATTTCAATCCTACTTTGTTTCATTGATGTTTATTTTATATGATAATTTGTTAATTGTGTCTGATTTACCACGTATTTAATTGAAAAATTAAATTATTATACACAAATACATATCACAAAATTTATTACATAAATAATTTAAATTAAGACTAAATTAAAGTAAAAAAATGTTTATGTTTCAACGCATGTGTATATATTAGAAAAGCGGACAAACGGGCACGGGAGTGCCCGTTTGGACGCTAGTACTATATAATGCACGTGAAAGATCTTTATAAATAAGAAAGCATAATTGTCTCACTTCCCTAGCTAACTTTTCTTCTTCCGACAACAATTTATTACATATATCAATTTGCCTTGACGTTAAACTTATTAATATCCATTAAATTAAATTAACGTTTTTATTTTAACTCACATTAAAAAAATTGATTGACGTGAGTAATGAATTGAGTGGTCTAGAAAATTATGAGTGATCTAAAAAATGATTTATAGTGGCATATTTTGAGTTTTTAAATAATACAAATTAAATGAATTTCTAACAATTTGTATCAGAATAAAATTAAATAACTACTAATCATAATTTAAATCATATTTTTTGTTAGAATAAAAAAACCTACTATTAATCATTATTTAAATCAATTTTTTTGTATTAAAATAAAAAACTACAAAATCATTTCCCTAGCTATTTTTAGAATATCAGAATCAACACTGAATTATTAGAATAAAAAAATTGCTATTTTTTTAATGAGAGATGAGAGAGCTTTTTTAATATCTGAATCACTTCCCTAGCTAACTTTCCTTCTTCCAACAAACTATTTATTACCTATATCATTTGTTCCTCAATTCTTGTTTCTAAAAGCCAATAAAATATTATATATCTTCTTAGTTTATATTGTTCACTGTGTGCTTCTTGCTTTCCATTTCTATGGACAACGGAAATTTAATTAGTACTCAAATATTCAAAGGTAACATTCATTTTCTTTTTGCTTCAAATCAAAATTTCATTAATTTAACAACTTTAATTTATTCAATATCTTTAGTATCCTTATGTACAGGAAATGCTTTTATTAATTTTTAGGTAATAAGTACAGAGAGACAAAGAGTATAATTTAATTTAAATACATTTTGATATCATGCAATATTTTGTTAATTTTAGGAAAATGAATGGGTGCCGGATTGTGATGATTAATTAAAGCCTAAGATTGGACAAGTATTTGATATATTAGAAGAAGGTGGAGAATTTTACAAAAGATATGCACACAGTGTTGGATTTAGTGTGCGTTCATCATCAGAGACTAAAGATAAAAACGGCGTGAAGCGTTGGAAGTACTTTGTTTGCTCAAAAGAAGGTTATTTGCCAAAGAAGACAAATGAGATGGAGCAGATTGAATCTAGTATTAAAACTAGAAGAAGGAGTCTTACAAGAGAAGGATGCAACGCAAATGTTGTTTTCAAACGATTGGAAGAAGGTAAATATGAGTTAGTTCAATTTCATGAAAGTCATACACATGCACTTGTCTCACCTATGAAGAGACCGTTTCTAAAATCCGCAAGAAAAGTGAGTCCAATTCACAAGAATTTATTACATGCATATAGTAAGGCAAATATTGGAACTTCAAAAATTTTTCACTTATTAAAAGAACAGTTTGGGGGTTATCAAAATGTTGGTTGCACAGATAGAGATCTTCAAAATTATTCGAGAGATTTAAAGACTTTGATTAAAGATTCTGATGCACATGTTTTTATTGATAACTTTAGAAGGAAGAAGGAAGTAAGAAGTTAATCCATCATTTTACTATGCGTATGAGGTAGATGAAGAAGGTCGGCTAAAACATGTTTTTGGGCAGATGGTATTTATAGAAAAAATTATTCTGTGTTTGGGGATGTGATTTCATTTGATACAACATATCAAACAAATAAATATTCTATGATTTTTGCACCTTTTACTGGGATAAACCATCATAGACAATCTATAACTTTTGGAAATGGGTTTTTAGCAAATGAGAAAACTGGTTCATTCATATGATTGTTCCAAACATTTTTGGAAGCAATGGGAGGAAAAAAACCAACTCTTCTAATAACTGATCAAGATCCTGCCATGAAGTTAGCTATAGAAAATGTTTTTACTACCTCTATTCATAGATTTTGTATGTGGCACATAATGAAAAAAGTTTCTGAAAGAATAGGCGGTTCTATGAATGCTAATGAAGAGTTCAATACAAGTCTCAAATCATGTGTTTGAGGTTCAGAGACACCAAATGAGTTTGAAGCTACATGGAAGTATATAATGACCAAATTTGAGTTAGCAAATAATGATTGGTGTCACATATGTTTGATATTTGAAACATGTTGATTCCAACATACTTTAAAGATATTTTTTGGCTGGGATATTGAGAACTACATCAAGATCAGAAAGTGAGAATTCTTTTTATGGTCATTTCTTGAATCCTAATGTTAGTTTGGTTGAATTTTGGATGAGGTTTGATTCGGCAATAGAAGCACAACAACATAAGGAGTTACTTGTCGATAATAACTCAATCCATTCTATACCAAAGCTTATTATGGATCGTGGCATGGAGAGACATGCGAGAGATGTGTATACTCATGAGAATTTTTACATATTTCAGAATGAATTATGGCTTGCATGTGTAGATTGTGGAATTAAAAATAAGAAAGAGCAAGATGGAATGGAAATATTTCATATATATGATAATGGTAAGGTCAACAGTAAACTTAGAGAAGTTGTGTATATTTTGTCTAACCACAATGCAAACTGCTCATGCAAAATGTTCCAGGCTGAAGGAATACCTTGTAGACACATATTTTGTGTTTTAAAGGGAAATGTTTTAAAGGAAATACCAAACAACTACATTTTGAATAGGTGGACTAAGTTTGCAAATAGAAAACCTATTTTTGACGTAGCTGATAATGTCTTGGAAAAGTTCTCTAGTTCAGAAAAGGATAACAATCTCATTTTAGATGTATGAGATCACTTACTTAGGTGTTTGGACAAGGCTAGACAAGATAAGGAAAAATTGCTTCTTGTGTTAAATGGGATTGTTAACATGGAAAAGAAATTGGATGAGTTTGAAGAGAGTTCTAAGCAAACTAAGATAGGTGAATTGCAAACCATTATCGGATCCAATATGTCTGAAGAAGTAACGATCCTTCCTCCATAATTTTCAAAGACTAAAGGTAGTGGTAAAAGAATGAAAGGTGGAAAAGAAAAGTCTCTTGAACAAAAAAAAAAGACTTTGCAAGGCATGTGGTGAATATGTGTAATACCCCGTATTATTTAAATGCTCAATTGGATATCAGATGAGATCAGATGAGCACCTATGTACTCTATCTTTGGATAATTGGATTAATGGGATCCTCTAAGTACTTTAAGTATTGTCAATTAGGAGCAATATAGCAACTAATGAACTCTGTAGAGATCAATAATTATTAGTTTAAGAGATGATTTAATGGTAACTCTAATAATTGATCACTTGGTTGAAACGACAAAATATCAATTGGAGATATTTTTCTCTATTGGATTATATTATATAATATTGTATTATATATATATATATGGAAAGAAAAAGAAAATGGAGAAAAGAAGAAGAAGATAGTAAGAGGAAGAAGAGAAGGGAAGAGAAGAGGAAAAAGAGAGAAAAGCTTGGATCATCTTATTCAAACTCCTCTTCGATTACCAGGTGGGTTCTAGTTAGACACTCTAAGTTCTAGAAATAGATGTTTGGAACTTAGGTTAGATTTGAGAGAAAATGGAATCTAACGGATAAAACGTGAAATAAACCGAGTAATATAATCGGGTATACTTGTTATTATGATTGGAACACGTTTTGATTGTTATGGGGTGACTTGGAAGTGATTTTGGTTGAAGAATGTTGTTGTTGGACCCATAACAGCGCTGCTGAATTTATGGGTTTCGCAGGGTTTGCCTAGCGAACCTGGGGCGAAGTGCAGCGAATGGTTTCGAGGGTTCGCCTAGCGAACCCGGCAGTGAAGGTCAGCGAATGTTCGCCAACGTCGTTCTCCTAGCGAACATTGTGTTTTTCAGTTCTGTTTGGTTCTGCCTTGGTTCGCCCAGAGGTTCGCGAAGCGAACGGCAAGGCGAAGGTTCGCCAAGGGGTTCACCTAGCGAACTTTGTGTCTGTTCTGGTCTGTTCGTTGATTCGCCTGAAGCTTCGCTCAGCGAAGGCAAAAGCGAATGCTCGCTGGGGATTCGTCTAGTCAACATGACAGTTTGTACAGTTTTGTTTCCTTCATAACTTTCGATCCGTAACTCGGATTGGGACGTTCTTGGTGTCATTAGAAAGCTATGACAACAATGTTATGTGACATGTGTGAATCCATATCTTTTGGATCATAAGTCCGATTACGGCATAGCGATAGCCGTTACAAAGCTGTGAAAGTATCCTACGGGATAAAAGAGAAAAGTAAGGATTTTGATACTCGATTAAATGAATCGGAGGGAACCGAGAGTGACGGTTTGTGTGTGAACTAGTATGTGGGTTATATTTGACTTGTTATGTTATCTTGTGTGTTTTACGATTGATGTTGTGATATGCTTGTCTAATATTATTGCTGAACATATTTGAGAGAATAAAATGCATGTTAAAATGAATTAGGGAGAGTGAGAAAACTTACCCCGAACCTAATGATATGATTCTAGGTTGTGATTAGAATTGATAGAAACTCTGGATGACGACACTCGTGCATTCATTGGCGAGTTCTGGCCTGGAGTAGATAACCTCGATGGCAAGGCTCGGGCACCTGATGTTGGAAGGTACATCCGTGACGAGATTGGTCTAGAGGAGAGTGAGACACTAGTATGGAATATGTGTGTGAACCTTTGTAATACCCCGTAAATTTATTTTACTCTGGATAATATTAGTTGTGATGAACTGAGTCCCAGTGTACTCTGAGAAATTATCTGCAGAGATAATTAGAGTAACTGTTGAACTTAGAGTAAATCCAATTAATAATATCTGACTCTGGGATATTTAAATATTTAGACTTTAGAGACTTTTTGGACAATTAGTAGTGTTGATTTTTGATGATGTTTTACTTTATCATTTCCTTTTCCTCTCATTTTCCTCTTTAGAAGCAAAGGGAGAAAAAGATAGAAAGAAGTGGAGAGAAAGAAAAGAGAAGGAAAGGAAGAGAAAAAGAGGAAAGCTCAAGATCAAGAACATCATCAAATCTTCATCCAATCATCTTCAAATCTTCACCATCTTCATCTATTCAAGGTGGGTTCTAGATAGATGCCTTTGTTTTAGATTTTTATTGGATTCTAAGACTTAGGTTAGAGTTGTAAGAGAATTGGTTAAATTGCAAAATCTTGAAAATTAACGGTTGAAATGTGTTATAAACTGAGTAGTATGAGTTATATGAGTGTAGAATCATTTATGTTTGATTGTGGGAGGTTTGGATATGTGTTGGTGGGGTTTTGGAACCATGGGAGATCAGCTGTTACGCTGATGAACTTTCTGCATTTCCCAGATTCGCATTGCGAATCCCCCAGCGAAGGGGGAAATCGTGCACTCGCTGGAAGCTCGCACTGCGAATGCGAAGACGAGCATTCGCCAGTGGTTCGTACTACGAACCTTACGTTGTTTTTGCTACTGCCTTGGTTCGCTTGTGTTCGCACTGCGAATGGGGCAGCGAACAAGTGTTGGCTAGGCGTTCGCTGGACGCTTCGCACTGCGAATGAAGTAGCGAGCATTCGCTGGCTTCTTCGCAATGCGAACATAGCAGAACATCCATATTGTTTCTTGCATAACTTTTGACTCGTTTATCCGTTTTGCGTATTCTTGGTGTCGTTGTGAAGCTAAGAACATATTCTAGCTGATGGTAGTGAGAAATGTGTGTTTATTGCCCGATTAAATGAATCGGAGGGAACCGTAAATTGGTATGAATTGTGGTATGTTGAATTTTGGTGTTCCATTATGTGATTGATGATTTCGTGCCTATGTTAGTATTGTTAAACATGTTGGAATATGTATGCATGTTAAAATATGAATAGGTAGAGTGAGGAATATTACCGCAAATGATATCGAAAGTGTGTAAATGTCATGGTGACAACGCTCGTGCAAAAGAGGCCGAGACGTGTATCTAGTAATCATAACCGATTGATCTTGCGGTGTAGTTTCATGAGACTCGAGCACCTCCTCTGAAACGTATGCACAATTACTTGGCAGGTTTGATTCCCGCGTATAGTATGATTGGAGCCTACGGGTAAAGAGACTTGTGATGGTTAACAGGCCATGAGAAGTGACGGTTCACGGTTAACAGGCCGATGATCCTGAATCCAATTCGTATGCCAAGTAAATACGAGGATCCATGACTCGGGTCGTCTTCTAGACGTAGAAGCGGACGGGAACAGGGGATTGCTTGGTACAGTTATTGATTAGCGAGAATCTTGAGTTAACAGACTCAGGATTTACCTTGGTACTATTGTGAGTTAACAGGCTCACAAGTATGTATGCTTATGGCGTGTGCATACTCAAAGTCTTTTCCTTTCCCTTTTGTCTTGAGTTAGGATGTTAGAACCTTGTAAAGCCGAGAGGACTATAAGATAGCGAACTCACTGAGATTTGATGTATCTCACCCCACTGTTGTTGTTTACATCACAGGTTCTGCAGGTTCGGCGAAGGGTAAGGACAAAGTGGTTTGACTTTTCCTTACGGATCGTAGCTTTTGAGATGGCATGGCTTCCGCTATGGCGTTTATTTTTTGAGATCATTGTATTGATCTAGTTCTTAGTGCCTTTTGGACATCTTGTATATGTTGTTCCGTAGACTTTAGAACTTTGTATTTAGGGCATTTAATGTATACAATGTGTTAACTAGGAACTTGTACATATATATTTCAGTACCAAACGTATTATTCATGTATGATATATGCTTTGATGTATGTATGTATATGTGGGCGTTACAGTTGGTATCAGAGCAGGTCGTATCCTCGACCTACCCATGAAATAGTATAAGTGTTTCTTTCCGTTTCACATGTGTTGTGTCGCCATTGGTCTTACGTGTTATATTTATGGTATTGAGCCTGATCAACTTAATCCTATCTGTATGACATTTAGGAACATGGCCGACCGGCGCAGAAATAACCGTGGTAGACTGAGAACTACTCCAGCAGGGACAAATCCGCCAGGGGACGAAGGAAATGCCCCTCTGTATCAATTCATGCAGCAGATGCAGCAACAGCAGAATCAATTTGTGCAACAAATGGTACAGCAAATGGCTGGTGGTATGCATCCTCCAGTGGTTGTTCCGGAAGCTGCAGGGGGAACCTTTAGGGATTTCATTCGTATGAATCCTCCGGAGTTTCTGGGAGGGTTAGATCCAGTAAAGGCTCATGAATGGATATCCGGTATGGAGCGGATTTTTTTGATCGTCCAGTGTAGTAAAGAAAATAAGGTTGTCTTCGCTTCTCACTTGTTAAAGGGTTCTTCTATGAGATGGTGGGAAAGCGCTTCAGCCTTGATGACAATTCAAGAGGTACCGAAAGTGTGGGAGCAGTTTAAGATAAATTTTATGGAGAAGTATTTTCCAAGTTCCTTAAGGTCTCAAAAAGAATTCGAATTTGAGCAGCTAAGACAAGGTAACTTGACGGTGGCTTCTTATGCGGAAAAGTTTGAGGTTATGGCTGCTTATTCTAGACAGGCTATGTATGCTCCTGATGAAAGGTGGAAGATTGATCAGTTTCTGTTTGGTTTAAGGGCTGAAATAGCACATAGTGTGTCTCAGAGAGAATTTACTAGCTATGCGGAATTGTTACGACAGTGTTATGTGGCGGAGCATAGTTTAAAGAAGGTGCAAGCAGAAGGAGAGTTAAGTAGGGGGAATCAAAGTGATCGTGGGCGATCGAATCAACAATTTAGACCGAGATAACAATCTTTTAAAGGGAAACAAGTTCAGAGTTACAGGACTAGTGTGCCTCCGGTATGCCGTACTTGTGGTAAGAATCACTTTGGTAGGTGCAGTTTGGACGGAATAAGATGTTATCAGTGTAATAAGGTGGGCCATTTATCGAGGGATTATCCTCAGAGGAAGAATCAGATGCAAGAAAAGAATACCGGGGGAGTGTATACCTTGGATGCAAGGAAAACAAAGGGTGACAACTCTTTGATTGCTGGTACGTGTTTTGTGAATGGAAATCCTTGCTTTGTTTTATTTGATTGTGGAGCTACACACTTTTTTGTATCGATGCAATGTGTAAAGCGGCTTGGGTTACAAGCGGTTCCGTTGTATCCACCCATGGTGGTTACTACTGCCATGGATGAGATTGTTGAAACACCGTTGATGTGTGAAAATTGCGTTTTATCTGTGGATGGAAGAGTTTTCCAGATTGATTTGATCTGCTTACCGCTTAAGAAAGTGGATGTTGTTCTGGGAATGGATTGGCTTTCAGCTAATTCGGTATTTATCGGGTGTGAAGAAAAACTAATCATTATTCCATCTACTGAAGCTACTCCGAAGGATGTGTTAACTACTATTTTAGAAGGTACGGTTGGAATGATTAATTTCTTGTTTGAGGAGGAAAAATCTGTTCTTTTGATTCTTACTAAGGAGGAGGGTAGTAACCGTTAAGTTGTGAGTATTCCGGTAGTTTGTGACTTTCCTGAAGTCTTCCCCGAGGATATCACTTCTCTTCCCCCGGAACGGGAAGTGGAATTCTCTATTGACCTGATACCGGGAACGGCTCCAATATCCGTTTCTCCGTATCGGATGGCACCACTTGAATTAAGAGAATTAAAGGATCAATTGGAAGAGTTGTTGGCTAAGCATTTTGTTCGACCAAGTGTTTTGCCCTGGGGAGCTCCAGTGTTGTTGGTAAAGAAGAAGGATGGTGGAATGCGGTTGTGTATTGATTACCGTCAATTGAATAAGGTCACCATCAAGAATAAATACCCATTGCCAAGGATAGACGATCTGTTAGATCAATTAAAAGGAGACTGTGTGTTCTCGAAGATTGATTTACGGTCGGGTTATCATCAGATTCGGGTGAAGAATTCAGATGTACCGAAAACTGCGTTTAGAACCCGTTATGGCCATTATGAATTCCTAGTAATGCCTTTCGGTGTGACTAATGCTCCGGCAGTTTTCATGGATTATATGAATCGGATATTTCAACCTTTTTTGGACCAATTTGTGGTGATTTTCATCGATGACATTCTTATTTATTCTCGTGATCCTCAAGAGCACAGAGAACACCTAAGAATCGTTTTATCCATCTTACAAGAGAAACAACTTTTTGCTAAGTTAAGTAAGTGTGAGTTCTGGATGTCGGAGGTTAATTTTCTTGGACATGTCATATCTCAGGGAGGTGTAGCGGTTGACCCATCAAAAGTGGAAGCAGTGATAAATTGGGAGAGACCGAAGAATGTGTCTGAAGTTAGAAGCTTCTTGGGACTAGCAGATTATTATAGAAGGTTTATTAAAGGCTTTTCCCAACTGGCTTTGCCGATGACGAGACTTACTCGGAAGGATTGTTCTTATGAATGGGATTCGGCTTGTGAGCAAAGTTTTATGAGCTTGAAAGAGAGATTGACGGCCGCTCCTGTTTTGGTTATTTTTGATCCTAGCAAGTCGTATGAGGTATATTGTGATGCCTCGAAGATGGGATTATGGGGTGTGTTAATGCAAGATGGACATGTAGTGGCTTATGCTTCTAGACAGTTGAAAGTCCATGAAGAGAATTATCCAACGCATGACTTAGAATTGGCGGCGGGTTTATTTACCTTGAAGGTGTGGCGTCACTATTTGTATGGTGTACGTTTTGAGATGTTTAGTGACCACAAGAGCTTACAGTACCTCTTCAATCAAAAGGAGTTGAACATGCGTCAATGGAGGTGGATGGAATATTTGAAAGATTATGACTTGGAACTAAGATACCATCCTGCTAAAGTGAATAAGGTGGCGGACACTTTAAGCAGGAAAGTGTTGCACAGTGCCGACTTGATGATGTTAGAGTATGACCTAATGGAAAAGTTTAGAGATCTAAATCTTCAATTCAATTGGACTCCTAATTGTGTGATTATGGGAAATTTGAATATCACTTCTACTCTTCGGGAAGAAATTCAACAAGAGCAAGGGTTAGATGAGAAGTTACAAGAGGTGTTATTGCAATCGGGTTTTGTGCGAGCTACCGGCGGAGTTATTGTATTTAACCAAAGGATTTGTATTTCGGACAACACGGAGTTAAAAAGGAGGATTTTGGATGAAGCGTATAAGAGTGCTTTTACTATACATCCGGGAGCTTCAAAGATGTACCAAGATCTAAGGAGGGACTATTGGTGGTCCGGGATGAAAAGAGATATTGCGGTGTATGTGTCGGAATATGCGGTGTGTCAACAAGTGAAGATCGAGCACCAAAGACCGGGTGGCTTGTTGCAACCTTTAGAAATTCCGGTGTGGAAATGGGATAGTATTTCGATGGACTTCGCTGTGGGTGTACCCCGTGCGCAAGGCGGTTATGATTTGATTTGGGTAATAGTAGATCGGTTAACGAAGTCTGCTCATTTCTTGGCCGTAAAGACTACTTATAAGGTGAGTCATCTCGTAAGGTTGTTCATTTCGGAGATAGTGAGGTTGCATGGTATTCCTACTACTATCGTTTCGGATAGAGATCCAAAGTTCACTTTGAGATTTTGGAGAGCTTTTCAACAAGCGATGGGGACGAAGTTGTGTTTGAGTACTTCGAATCACCCATAAACGGATGGTCATACGGAACGAACAATACAAACCATGGAAGACATGTTGAGAGCTTGTGTCCTTGGAAGTGGAGGAAATTGGATAGAACTTTTGCCATTGATTGAGTTCTCTTATAATAACAGTTATCATGCAAGTATTGGTATGGCACCTTATGAGGCGTTGTATGGAAGGAAGTGTAGGACACCGTTGTGTTGGGCAGAGGTTGGTGAAGATAGGATGTTGGGACCCGAGATTATTCACGAAACTACGGAGAAGATTAGGATGATCCGTGATAAGGTTAAGCAAGCACAGGATCGTCAGAAGAGTTATGCGGATAACCGAAGAAGACCTTTAGAATTTGAAGAAGGTGATCACGTATTTCTAAAGGTTACTCCGAGATTGAGATTGAAAGGACCATTTAAATCGCGGAAGTTAAGTCCGAGATATGTGGGACCATATCAGATTTTGGAAAGAATTGGTGAAGTAGCTTACAGATTAGCCTTACCGCTTTCTCTGTCCGAGATGCACGATGTTTTTCATGTATCTCAGCTTCGGAAATTTGTTCCAGATCCTCTTCAGCCAATTTTACCAGATACAATTGAGATAGAAGCAGATTTGACATTTGAGCCTCAACCGAGTCGTATCACTGGAAGAGAAACTAAAGTGTTAAGGAATAAAGAGATTCCTCTTGTTAAGGTCCAGTGGGATGAGACGCATCTGGGTGATGCAACTTGGGAGTTGGAATCGGAGATGCAGGAGGTCTATCCTCATCTTTTCAGGTAATTGTTTTAAATTCGTGGGCGAATTTCTTTTTAAGGGGGGGGGAGGATGTAATACCCCGTAAATTTATTTTACTCTGGATAATATTAGTTGTGATGAACTGAGTCCCAGTGTACTCTGAGAAATTATCTGCAGAGATAATTAGAGTAACTGTTGAACTTAGAGTAAATCCAATTAATAATATCTGACTCTGGGATATTTAAATATTTGGACTTTAGAGACTTTTTGGACAATTAGTAGTGTTGATTTTTGATGATGTTTTACTTTATCATTTCCTTTTCCTCTCATTTTCCTCTTTAGAAGCAAAGGGAGAAAAAGATAGAAAGAAGTGGAGAGAAAGAAAAGAGAAGGAAAGGAAGAGAAAAAGAGGAAAGCTCAAGATCAAGAACATCATCAAATCTTCATCCAATCATCTTCAAATCTTCACCATCTTCATCTATTCAAGGTGGGTTCTAGATAGATGCCTTTGTTTTAGATTTTTATTGGATTCTAAGACTTAGGTTAGAGTTGTAAGAGAATTGGTTAAATTGCAAAATCTTGAAAATTAACGGTTGAAATGTGTTATAAACTGAGTAGTATGAGTTATATGAGTGTAGAATCATTTATGTTTGATTGTGGGAGGTTTGGATATGTGTTGGTGGGGTTTTGGAACCATGGGAGATCAGCTGTTACGCTGATGAACTTTCTGCATTTCCCAGATTCGCATTGCGAATCCCCCAGCGAAGGGGGAAATCGTGCACTCGCTGGAAGCTCGCACTGCGAATGCGAAGGCGAGCATTCGCCAGTGGTTCGTACTACGAACCTTACGTTGTTTTTGCTACTGCCTTGGTTCGCTTATGTTCGCACTGCGAATGGGGCAGCGAACAAGTGTTGGCTAGGCGTTCGCTGGACGCTTCGCACTGCGAATGAAGTAGCGAGCATTCGCTGGCTTCTTCGCAATGCGAACATAGCAGAACATCCATATTGTTTCTTGCATAACTTTTGACTCGTTTATCCGTTTTGCGTATTCTTGGTGTCGTTGTGAAGCTAAGAACATATTCTAGCTGATGGTAGTGAGAAATGTGTGTTTATTGCCCGATTAAATGAATCGGAGGGAACCGTAAATTGGTATGAATTGTGGTATGTTGAATTTTGGTGTTCCATTATGTGATTGATGATTTCGTGCCTATGTTAGTATTGTTAAACATGTTGGAATATGTATGCATGTTAAAATATGAATAGGTAGAGTGAGGAATATTACCGCAAATGATATCGAAAGTGTGTAAATGTCATGGTGACAACGCTCGTGCAAAAGAGGCCGAGACGTGTGTCTAGTAATCATAACCGATTGATCTTGCGGTGTAGTTTCATGAGACTCGAGCACCTCCTCTGAAACGTATGCACAATTACTTGGCAGGTTTGATTCCCGCGTATAGTACGATTGGAGCCTACGGGTAAAGAGACTTGTGATGGTTAACAGGCCATGAGAAGTGACGGTTCACGGTTAACAGGCCGATGATCCTGAATCCAATTCGTATGCCAAGTAAATACGAGGATCCATGACTCGGGTCGTCTTCTAGACGTAGAAGCGGACGGGAACAGGGGATTGCTTGGTACAGTTATTGATTAGCGAGAATCTTGAGTTAACAGGCTCAGGATTTACCTTGGTACTATTGTGAGTTAACAGGGTCACAAGTATGTATGCTTATGGCGTGTGCGTACTCAAAGTCTTTTCCTTTCCCTTTTGTCTTGAGTTAGGATGTTAGAACCTTGTAAAGCCGAGAGGACTATAAGATAGCGAACTCACTGAGATTTGATGTATCTCACCCCACTGTTGTTGTTTACATCACAGGTTCTGCAGGTTCGGCGAAGGGTAAGGACAAAGTGGTTTGACTTTTCCTTACGGATCGTAGCTTTTGAGATGGCATGGCTTCCGCTATGGCGTTTATTTTTTGAGATCATTGTATTGATCTAGTTCTTAGTGCCTTTTGGACATCTTGTATATGTTGTTCCGTAGACTTTAGAACTTTGTATTTAGGGCATTTAATGTATACAATGTGTTAACTAGGAACTTGTACATATATATTTCAGTACCAAACGTATTATTCATGTATGATATATGCTTTGATGTATGTATGTATATGTGGGCGTTACAGTTGGTATCAGAGCAGGTCGTATCCTCGACCTACCCATGAAATAGTATAAGTGTTTCTTTCCGTTTCACATGTGTTGTGTCGCCATTGGTCTTACGTGTTATATTTATGGTATTGAGCCTGATCAACTTAATCCTATCTGTATGACATTTAGGAACATGGCCGACCGGCACAGAAATAACCGTGGTAGACTGAGAACTACTCCAGCAGGGACAAATCCGCCAGGGGACGAAGGGAATGCCCCTCTGTATCAATTCATGCAGCAGATGCAGCAACAGCAGAATCAATTTGTGCAACAAATGGTACAGCAAATGGCTGGTGGTGTGCATCCTCCAGTGGTTGTTCCGGAAGCTGCAGGGGGAACCTTTAGGGATTTCATTCGTATGAATCCTCCAGAGTTTCTGGGAGGGTTAGATCCAGTAAAGGCTCATGAATGGATATCCGGTATGGAGCGGATTTTTTTGATCGTCCAGTGTAGTAAAGAAAATAAGGTTGTCTTCGCTTCTCACTTGTTAAAGGGTTCTTCTATGAGATGGTGGGAAAGCGCTTCAGCCTTGATGACAATTCAAGAGGTACCGAAAGTGTGGGAGCAGTTTAAGATAAATTTTATGGAGAAGTATTTTCCAAGTTCCTTAAGGTCTCAAAAAGAATTCGAATTTCAGCAGCTAAGACAAGGTAACTTGACGGTGGCTTCTTATGCGGAAAAGTTTGAGGTTATGGCTGCTTATTCTAGACAGGCTATGTATGCTCCTGATGAAAGGTGGAAGATTGATCAGTTTCTGTTTGGTTTAAGGGCTGAAATAGCACATAGTGTGTCTCAGAGAGAATTTACTAGCTATGCGGAATTGTTACGACAGTGTTATGTGGCGGAGCATAGTTTAAAGAAGGTGCAAGCAGAAGGAGAGTTAAGTAGGGGGAATCAAAGTGATCGTGGGCGATCGAATCAACAATTTAGACCGAGACAACAATCTTTTAAAGGGAAACAAGTTCAGAGTTACAGGACTAGTGTGCCTCCGGTATGCCGTACTTGTGGTAAGAATCACTTTGGTAGGTGCAGTTTGGACGGAATAAGATGTTATCAGTGTAATAAGGTGGGCCATTTATCGAGGGATTATCCTCAGAGGAAGAATCAGATGCAAGAAAAGAATACCGGGGGAGTGTATACCTTGGATGCAAGGAAAACAAAGGGTGACAACTCTTTGATTGCTGGTACGTGTTTTGTGAATGGAAATCCTTGCTTTGTTTTATTTGATTGTGGAGCTACACACTTTTTTGTATCGATGCAATGTGTAAAGCGGCTTGGGTTACAAGAGGTTCCGTTGTATCCACCCATGGTGGTTACTACTGCCATGGATGAGATTGTTGAAACACCGTTGATGTGTGAAAATTGCGTTTTATCTGTGGATGGAAGAGTTTTCCAGATTGATTTGATCTGCTTACCGCTTAAGAAAGTGGATGTTGTTCTGGGAATGGATTGGCTTTCAGCTAATTCGGTATTTATCGGGTGTGAAGAAAAACTAATCATTATTCCATCTACTGAAGCTACTCCGAAGAATGTGTTAACTACTATTTTAGAAGGTACGGTTGGAATGATTAATTTCTTGTTTGAGGAGGAAAAATCTGTTCTTTTGATTCTTACTAAGGAGGAGGGTAGTAACCGTTAAGTTGTGAGTATTCCGGTAGTTTGTGACTTTCCTGAAGTCTTCCCCGAGGATATCACTTCTCTTCCCCCGAAACGGGAAGTGGAATTCTCTATTGACCTGATACCGGGAACGGCTCCAATATCCGTTTCTCCGTATCGGATGGCACCACTTGAATTAAGAGAATTAAAGGATCAATTGGAAGAGTTGTTGGCTAAGCATTTTGTTCGACCAAGTGTTTTGCCCTGGGGAGCTCCAGTGTTGTTGGTAAAGAAGAAGGATGGTGGAATGCGGTTGTGTATTGATTACCGTCAATTGAATAAGGTCACCATCAAGAATAAATACCCATTGCCAAGGATAGACGATCTGTTAGATCAATTAAAAGGAGACTGTGTGTTCTCGAAGATTGATTTACGGTCGGGTTATCATCAGATTCGGGTGAAGAATTCAGATGTACCGAAAACTGCGTTTAGAACCCGTTATGGCCATTATGAATTCCTAGTAATGCCTTTCGGTGTGACTAATGCTCCGGCAGTTTTCATGGATTATATGAATCGGATATTTCAACCTTTTTTGGACCAATTTGTGGTGATTTTCATCGATGACATTCTTATCTATTCTCGTGATCCTCAAGAGCACGGAGAACACCTAAGAATCGTTTTATCCATCTTACAAGAGAAACAACTTTTTGCTAAGTTAAGTAAGTGTGAGTTCTGGATGTCGAAGGTTAATTTTCTTGGACATGTCATATCTCAGGGAGGTGTAGCGGTTGACCCATCAAAAGTGGAAGCAGTGATAAATTGGGAGAGACCGAAGAATGTGTCTGAAGTTAGAAGCTTCTTGGGACTAGCAGATTATTATAGAAGGTTTATTAAAGGCTTTTCCCAACTGGCTTTGCCGATGACGAGACTTACTCGGAAGGATTGTTCTTATGAATGGGATTCGGCTTGTGAGCAAAGTTTTATGAGCTTGAAAGAGAGATTGACGGCCGCTCCTGTTTTGGTTATTTTTGATCCTAGCAAGTCGTATGAGGTATATTGTGATGCCTCGAAGATGGGATTATGGGGTGTGTTAATGCAAGATGGACATGTAGTGGCTTATGCTTCTAGACAGTTGAAAGTCCATGAAGAGAATTATCCAACGCATGACTTAGAATTGGCGGAGGGTTTATTTACCTTGAAGGTGTGGCGTCACTATTTGTATGGTGTACGTTTTGAGATGTTTAGTGACCACAAGAGCTTACAGTACCTCTTCAATCAAAAGGAGTTGAACATGCGTCAATGGAGGTGGATGGAATATTTGAAAGATTATGACTTGGAACTAAGATACCATCCTGCTAAAGTGAATAAGGTGGCGGACACTTTAAGCAGGAAAGTGTTGCACAGTGCCGACTTGATGATGTTAGAGTATGACCTAATGGAAAAGTTTAGAGATCTAAATCTTCAATTCAATTGGACTCCTAATTGTGTGATTATGGGAAATTTGAATATCACTTCTACTCTTCGGGAAGAAATTCAACAAGAGCAAGGGTTAGATGAGAAGTTACAAGAGGTGTTATTGCAATCGGGTTTTGTGCGAGCTACCGGCGGAGTTATTGTATTTAACCAAAGGATTTGTATTCCGGACAACACGGAGTTAAAAAGGAGGATTTTGGATGAAGCGTATAAGAGTGCTTTTACTATACATCCGGGAGCTTCAAAGATGTACCAAGATCTAAGGAGGGACTATTGGTGGTCCGGGATGAAAAGAGATATTGCGGTGTATGTGTCGGAATATGCGGTGTGTCAACAAGTGAAGATCGAGCACCAAAGACCGGGTGGCTTGTTGCAACCTTTAGAAATTCCGGTGTGGAAATGGGATAGTATTTCGATGGACTTCGCTGTGGGTGTACCCCGTGCGCAAGGCGGTTATGATTCGATTTGGGTAATAGTAGATCGGTTAACGAAGTCTGCTCATTTCTTGGCCGTAAAGACTACTTATAAGGTAAGTCATCTCGTAAGGTTGTTCATTTCGGAGATAGTGAGGTTGCATGGTATTCCTACTACTATCGTTTTGGATAGAGATCCAAAGTTCACTTTGAGATTTTGGAGAGCTTTTCAACAAGCGATGGGGACGAAGTTGTGTTTGAGTACTTCGAATCACCCATAAACGGATGGTCAGACGGAACGAACAATACAAACCATGGAAGACATGTTGAGAGCTTGTGTCCTTGGAAGTGGAGGAAATTGGATAGAACTTTTGCCATTGATTGAGTTCTCTTATAATAACAGTTATCATGCAAGTATTGGTATGGCACCTTATGAGGCGTTGTATGGAAGGAAGTGTAGGACACCGTTGTGTTGGGCAGAGGTTGGTGAAGATAGGATGTTGGGACCCGAGATTATTCACGAAACTACGGAGAAGATTAGGATGATCCGTGATAAGGTTAAGCAAGCACAGGATCGTCAGAAGAGTTATGCGGATAACCGAAGAAGACCTTTAGAATTTGAAGAAGGTGATCACGTATTTCTAAAGGTTACTCTGAGATTGAGATTGAAAGGACCATTTAAATCGCGGAAGTTAAGTCCGAGATATGTGGGACCATATCAGATTTTGGAAAGAATTGGTGAAGTAGCTTACAGATTAGCCTTACCGCTTTCTCTGTCCGAGATGCACGATGTTTTTCATGTATCTCAGCTTCGGAAATTTGTTCCAGATCCTCTTCAGCCAATTTTACCAGATACAATTGAGATAGAAGCAGATTTGACATTTGAGCCTCAACCGAGTCGTATCACTGGAAGAGAAACTAAAGTGTTAAGGAATAAAGAGATTCCTCTTGTTAAGGTCCAGTGGGATGAGACGCATCTGGGTGATGCAACTTGGGAGTTGGAATCGGAGATGCAGGAGGTCTATCCTCATCTTTTCAGGTAATTGTTTTAAATTTGTGGGCGAATTTCTTTTTAAGGGGGGGGGGGGGAGGATGTAATACCCCGTAAATTTATTTTACTCTGGATAATATTAGTTGTGATGAACTGAGTCCCAGTGTACTCTGAGAAATTATCTGCAGAGATAATTAGAGTAACTGTTGAACTTAGAGTAAATCCAATTAATAATATCTGACTCTGGGATATTTAAATATTTGGACTTTAGAGACTTTTTGGACAATTAGTAGTGTTGATATTTGATGATGTTTTACTTTATCATTTCCTTTTCCTCTCATTTTCCTCTTTAGAAGCAAAGGGAGAAAAAGATAGAAAGAAGTGGAGAGAAAGAAAAGAGAAGGAAAGGAAGAGAAAAAGAGGAAAGCTCAAGATCAAGAACATCATCAAATCTTCATCCAATCATCTTCAAATCTTCACCATCTTCATCTATTCAAGGTGGGTTCTAGATAGATGCCTTTGTTTTAGATTTTTATTGGATTCTAAGACTTAGGTTAGAGTTGTAAGAGAATTGGTTAAATTGCAAAATCTTGAAAATTAACGGTTGAAATGTGTTATAAACTGAGTAGTATGAGTTATATGAGTGTAGAATCATTTATGTTTGATTGTGGGAGGTTTGGATATGTGTTGGTGGGGTTTTGGAACCATGGGAGATCAACTGTTACGCTGATGAACTTTCTGCATTTCCCAGATTCGCATTGCGAATCCCCCAGCGAAGGGGGAAATCGTGCACTCGCTGGAAGCTCGCACTGCGAATGCGAAGGCGAGCATTCGCCAGTGGTTCGTACTACGAACCTTACGTTGTTTTTGCTACTGCCTTGGTTCGCTTATGTTCGCACTGCGAATGGGGCAGCGAACAAGTGTTGGCTAGGCGTTCGCTGGACGCTTCGCACTGCGAATGAAGTAGCGAGCATTCGCTGGCTTCTTCGCAATGCGAACATAGCAGAACATCCATATTGTTTCTTGCATAACTTTTGACTCGTTTATCCGTTTTGCGTATTCTTGGTGTCGTTGTGAAGCTAAGAACATATTCTAGCTGATGGTAGTGAGAAATGTGTGTTTATTGCCCGATTAAATGAATCGGAGGGAACCGTAAATTGGTATGAATTGTGGTATGTTGAATTTTGGTGTTCCATTATGTGATTGATGATTTCGTGCCTATGTTAGTATTGTTAAACATGTTGGAATATGTATGCATGTCAAAATATGAATAGGTAGAGTGAGGAATATTACCGCAAATGATATCGAAAGTGTGTAAATGTCATGGTGACAACGCTCGTGCAAAAGAGGCCGAGACGTGTGTCTAGTAATCATAACCGATTGATCTTGCGGTGTAGTTTCATGAGACTCGAGCACCTCCTCTGAAACGTATGCACAATTACTTGGCAGGTTTGATTCCCGCGTATAGTACGATTGGAGCCTACGGGTAAAGAGACTTGTGATGGTTAACAGGCCATGAGAAGTGACGATTCACGGTTAACAGGCCGATGATCCTGAATCCAATTCGTATGCCAAGTAAATACGAGGATCCATGACTCGGGTCGTCTTCTAAATGTAGAAGCGGACGGGAACAGGGGATTGCTTGGTACAGTTATTGATTAGCGAGAATCTTGAGTTAACAGGCTCAGGATTTACCTTGGTACTATTGTGAGTTAACAGGCTCACAAGTATGTATGCTTATGGCGTGTGCGTACTCAAAGTCTTTTCCTTTCCCTTTTGTCTTGAGTTAGGATGTTAGAACCTTGTAAAGCCGAGAGGACTATAAGATAGCGAACTCACTGAGATTTGATGTATCTCACCCCACTGTTGTTGTTTACATCACAGGTTCTGCAGGTTCGGCGAAGGGTAAGGACAAAGTGGTTTGACTTTTCCTTACGGATCGTAGCTTTTGAGATGGCATGGCTTCCGCTATGGCGTTTATTTTTTGAGATCATTGTATTGATCTAGTTCTTAGTGCCTTTTGGACATCTTGTATATGTTGTGCCGTAGACTTTAGAACTTTGTATTTAGGGCATTTAATGTATACAATGTGTTAACTAGGAACTTGTACATATATATTTCAGTACCAAACGTATTATTCATGTATGATATATGCTTTGATGTATGTATGTATATGTGGGCGTTACAGTTGGTATCAGAGCAGGTCGTATCCTCGACCTACCCATGAAATAGTATAAGTGTTTCTTTCCGTTTCACATGTGTTGTGTCGCCATTGGTCTTACGTGTTATATTTATGGTATTGAGCCTGATCAACTTAATCCTATCTGTATGACATTTAGGAACATGGCCGACCGGCGCAGAAATAACCGTGGTAGACTGAGAACTACTCCAGCAGGGACAAATCCGCCAGGGGACGAAGGGAATGCCCCTCTGTATCAATTCATGCAGCAGATGTAGCAACAGCAGAATCAATTTGTGCAACAAATGGTACAGCAAATGGCTGGTGGTGTGCATCCTCCAGTGGTTGTTCCGGAAGCTGCAGGGGGAACCTTTAGGGATTTCATTCGTATGAATCCTCTGGAGTTTCTGGGAGGGTTAGATCCAGTAAAGGCTCATGAATGGATATCCGGTATGGAGCGAATTTTTTTGATCGTCCAGTGTAGTGAAGAAAATAAGGTTGTCTTCGCTTCTCACTTGTTAAAGGGTTCTTCTATGAGATGGTGGGAAAGCGCTTCAGCCTTGATGACAATTCAAGAGGTACCGAAAGTGTGGGAGCAGTTTAAGATAAATTTTATGGAGAAGTATTTTCCAAGTTCCTTAAGGTCTCAAAAAGAATTCGAATTTCAGCAGCTAAGACAAGGTAACTTGACGGTGGCTTCTTATGCGGAAAAGTTTGAGGTTATGGCTGCTTATTCTAGACAGGCTATGTATGCTCCTGATGAAAGGTGGAAGATTGATCAGTTTCTGTTTGGTTTAAGGGCTGAAATAGCACATAGTGTGTCTCAGAGAGAATTTACTAGCTATGCGGAATTGTTACGACAGTGTTATGTGGCGGAGCATAGTTTAAAGAAGGTGCAAGCAGAAGGAGAGTTAAGTAGGGGGAATCAAAGTGATCGTGGGCGATCGAATCAACAATTTAGACCGAGACAACAATCTTTTAAAGGGAAACAAGTTCAGAGTTACAGGACTAGTGTGCCTCCGGTATGCCGTACTTGTGGTAAGAATCACTTTGGTAGGTGCAGTTTGGACGGAATAAGATGTTATCAGTGTAATAAGGTGGGCCATTTATCGAGGGATTATCCTCAGAGGAAGAATCAGATGCAAGAAAAGAATACCGGGGGAGTGTATACCTTGGATGCAAGGAAAACAAAGGGTGACAACTCTTTGATTGCTGGTACGTGTTTTGTGAATGGAAATCCTTGCTTTGTTTTATTTGATTGTGGAGCTACACACTTTTTTGTATCGATGCAATGTGTAAAGCGGCTTGGGTTACAAGCGGTTCCGTTGTATCCACCCATGGTGGTTACTACTGCCATGGATGAGATTATTGAAACACCGTTGATGTGTGAAAATTGCGATTTATCTGTGGATGGAAGAGTTTTCCAGATTGATTTGATCTGCTTACCGCTTAAGAAAGTGGATGTTGTTCTGGGAATGGATTGGCTTTCAGCTAATTCGGTATTTATCGGGTGTGAAGAAAAACTAATCATTATTCCATCTACTGAAGCTACTCCGAAGGATGTGTTAACTACTATTTTAGAAGGTACGGTTGGAATGATTAATTTCTTGTTTGAGGAGGAAAAATCTGTTCTTTTGATTCTTACTAAGGAGGAGGGTAGTAACCGTTAAGTTGTGAGTATTCCGGTAGTTTGTGACTTTCCTGAAGTCTTCCCCGAGGATATCACTTCTCTTCCCCCGGAACGGGAAGTGGAATTCTCTATTGACCTGATACCGGGAACGGCTCCAATATCCGTTTCTCCGTATCGGATGGCACCACTTGAATTAAGAGAATTAAAGGATCAATTGGAAGAGTTGTTGGCTAAGCATTTTGTTCGACCAAGTGTTTTGCCCTGGGGAGCTCCAGTGTTGTTGGTAAAGAAGAAGGATGGTGGAATGCGGTTGTGTATTGATTACCGTCAATTGAATAAGGTCACCATCAAGAATAAATACCCATTGCCAAGGATAGACGATCTGTTAGATCAATTAAAAGGAGACTGTGTGTTCTCGAAGATTGATTTACGGTCGGGTTATCATCAGATTCGGGTGAAGAATTCAGATGTACCGAAAACTGCGTTTAGAACCCGTTATGGCCATTATGAATTCCTAGTAATGCCTTTCGGTGTGACTAATGCTCCGGCAGTTTTCATGGATTATATGAATCGGATATTTCAACCTTTTTTGGACCAATTTGTGGTGATTTTCATCGATGACATTCTTATTTATTCTCGTGATCCTCAAGAGCACGGAGAACACCTAAGAATCGTTTTATCCATCTTACAAGAGAAACAACTTTTTGCTAAGTTAAGTAAGTGTGAGTTCTGGATGTCGGAGGTTAATTTTCTTGGACATGTCATATCTCAGGGAGGTGTAGCGGTTGACCCATCAAAAGTGGAAGCAGTGATAAATTGGGAGAGACCGAAGAATGTGTCTGAAGTTAGAAGCTTCTTGGGACTAGCAGATTATTATAGAAGGTTTATTAAAGGCTTTTCCCAACTGGCTTTGCCGATGACGAGACTTACTCGGAAGGATTGTTCTTATGAATGGGATTCGGCTTGTGAGCAAAGTTTTATGAGCTTGAAAGAGAGATTGACGGCCGCTCCTGTTTTGGTTATTTTTTATCCTAGCAAGTCGTATGAGGTATATTGTGATGCCTCGAAGATGGGATTATGGGGTGTGTTAATGCAAGATGGACATGTAGTGGCTTATGCTTCTAGACAGTTGAAAGTCCATGAAGAGAATTATCCAACGCATGACTTAGAATTGGCGGCGGGTTTATTTACCTTGAAGGTGTGGCGTCACTATTTGTATGGTGTACGTTTTGAGATGTTTAGTGACCACAAGAGCTTACAGTACCTCTTCAATCAAAAGGAGTTGAACATGCGTCAATGGAGGTGGATGGAATATTTGAAAGATTATGACTTGGAACTAAGATACCATCCTGCTAAAGTGAATAAGGTGGCGGACACTTTAAGCAGGAAAGTGTTGCACAGTGCCGACTTGATGATGTTAGAGTATGACCTAATGGAAAAGTTTAGAGATCTAAATCTTCAATTCAATTGGACTCCTAATTGTGTGATTATGGGAAATTTGAATATCACTTCTACTCTTCGGGAAGAAATTCAACAAGAGCAAGGGTTAGATGAGAAGTTACAAGAGGTGTTATTGCAATCGGGTTTTGTGCGAGCTACCGGCGGAGTTATTGTATTTAACCAAAGGATTTGTATTCCGGACAACACGGAGTTAAAAAGGAGGATTTTGGATGAAGCGTATAAGAGTGCTTTTACTATACATCCGGGAGCTTCAAAGATGTACCAAGATCTAAGGAGGGACTATTGGTGGTCCGGGATGAAAAGAGATATTGCGGTGTATGTGTCGGAATATGCGGTGTGTCAACAAGTGAAGATCGAGCACCAAAGACCGGGTAGCTTGTTGCAACCTTTAGAAATTCCGGTGTGGAAATGGGATAGTATTTCGATGGACTTCGCTGTGGGTGTACCCCGTGCGCAAGGCGGTTATGATTCGATTTGGGTAATAGTAGATCGGTTAACGAAGTCTGCTCATTTCTTGGCCGTAAAGACTACTTATAAGGTGAGTCATCTCGTAAGGTTGTTCATTTCGGAGATAGTGAGGTTGCATGGTATTCCTACTACTATCGTTTCGGATAGAGATCCAAAGTTCACTTTGAGATTTTGGAGAGCTTTTCAACAAGCGATGGGGACGAAGTTGTGTTTGAGTACTTCGAATCACCCATAAACGGATGGTCAGACGGAACGAACAATACAAACCATGGAAGACATGTTGAGAGCTTGTGTCCTTGGAAGTGGAGGAAATTGGATAGAACTTTGGCCATTGATTGAGTTCTCTTATAATAACAGTTATCATGCAAGTATTGGTATGGCACCTTATGAGGCGTTGTATGGAAGGAAGTGTAGGACACCGTTGTGTTGGGCAGAGGTTGGTGAAGATAGGATGTTGGGACCCGAGATTATTCACGAAACTACGGAGAAGATTAGGATGATCCGTGATAAGGTTAAGCAAGCACAGGATCGTCAGAAGAGTTATGCGGATAACCGAAGAAGACCTTTAGAATTTGAAGAAGGTGATCACGTATTTCTAAAGGTTACTCCGAGATTGAGATTGAAAGGACCATTTAAATCGCGGAAGTTAAGTCCGAGATATGTGGGACCATATCAGATTTTGGAAAGAATTGGTGAAGTAGCTTACAGATTAGCCTTACCGCTTTCTCTGTCCGAGATGCACGATGTTTTTCATGTATCTCAGCTTCGGAAATTTGTTCCAGATCCTCTTCAGCCAATTTTACCAGATACAATTGAGATAGAAGCAGATTTGACATTTGAGCCTCAACCGAGTCGTATCACTGGAAGAGAAACTAAAGTGTTAAGGAATAAAGAGATTCCTCTTGTTAAGGTCCAGTGGGATGAGACGCATCTGGGTGATGCAACTTGGGAGTTGGAATCGGAGATGCAGGAGGTCTATCCTCATCTTTTCAGGTAATTGTTTTAAATTCGTGGGCGAATTTCTTTTTAAGGGGGGGGGGGAGGATGTAATACCCCGTAAATTTATTTTACTCTGGATAATATTAGTTGTGATGAACTGAGTCCCAGTGTACTCTGAGAAATTATCTGCAGAGATAATTAGAGTAACTGTTGAACTTAGAGTAAATCCAATTAATAATATCTGACTCTGGGATATTTAAATATTTGGACTTTAGAGACTTTTTGGACAATTAGTAGTGTTGATATTTGATGATGTTTTACTTTATCATTTCCTTTTCCTCTCATTTTCCTCTTTAGAAGCAAAGGGAGAAAAAGATAGAAAGAAGTGGAGAGAAAGAAAAGAGAAGGAAAGGAAGAGAAAAAGAGGAAAGCTCAAGATCAAGAACATCATCAAATCTTCATCCAATCATCTTCAAATCTTCACCATCTTCATCTATTCAAGGTGGGTTCTAGATAGATGCCTTTGTTTTAGATTTTTATTGGATTCTAAGAATTAGGTTAGAGTTGTAAGAGAATTGGTTAAATTGCAAAATCTTGAAAATTAACGGTTGAAATGTGTTATAAACTGAGTAGTATGAGTTATATGAGTGTAGAATCATTTATGTTTGATTGTGGGAGGTTTGGATATGTGTTGGTGGGGTTTTGGAACCATGGGAGATCAGCTGTTACGTTGATGAACTTTCTGCATTTCCCAGATTCGCATTGCGAATCCCCCAGCGAAGGGGGAAATCGTGCACTCGCTGGAAGCTCACACTGCGAATTCGAAGGCGAGCATTCGCCAGTGGTTCGTACTACGAACCTTACGTTGTTTTTGCTACTGCCTTGGTCCGCTTGTGTTCGCACTGCGAATGGGGCAGCGAACAAGTGTTGGCTAGGCGTTCGCTGGACGCTTCGCACTGCGAATGAAGTAGCGAGCATTCGCTGGCTTCTTCGCAATGCGAACATAGCAGAACATCCATATTGTTTCTTGCCTAAATTTTGACTCGTTTATCCGTTTTGCGTATTCTTGGTGTCGTTGTGAAGCTAAGAACATATTCTAGCTGATGGTAGTGAGAAATGTGTGTTTATTGCCCGATTAAATGAATCGGAGGGAACCGTAAATTGGTATGAATTGTGGTATGTTGAATTTTGGTGTTCCATTATGTGATTGATGATTTCGTGCCTATGTTAGTATTGTTAAACATGTTGGAATATGTATGCATGTTAAAATATGAATAGGTAGAGTGAGGAATATTACCGCAAATGATATCGAAAGTGTGTAAATGTCATGGTGACAACGCTCGTGCAAAAGAGGCCGAGGCGTGTGTCTAGTAATCATAACCGATTGATCTTGCGGTGTAGTTTCATGAGACTCGAGCACCTCCTCTGAAACGTATGCACAATTACTTGGCAGGTTTGATTCCCGCGTATAGTACGATTGGAGCCTACGGGTAAAGAGACTTGTGATGGTTAACAGGCCATGAGAAGTGACGGTTCACGGTTAACAGGCCGATGATCCCGAATCCAATTCGTATGCCAAGTAAATACGAGGATCCATGACTCGGGTCATCTTCTAGACGTAGAAGCGGACGGGAACAGGGGATGCCTTGGTACAGTTATTGATTAGCGAGAATCTTGAGTTAACAGGCTCAGGATTTACCTTGGTACTATTGTGAGTTAACAGGCTCACAAGTATGTATGCTTATGACGTGTGCGTACTCAAAGTCTTTTCCTTTCCCTTTTGACTTGAGTTAGGATGTTAGAACCTTGTAAAGCCAAGAGGACTATAAGATAGCGAACTCACTGAGATTTGATGTATCTCACCCCACTGTTGTTGTTTACATCACAGGTTCTGCAGGTTCGGCGAAGGGTATGGACAAAGTGGTTTGACTTTTCCTTACGGATCGTAGCTTTTGAGATGGCATGGCTTTCGCTATGGCGTTTATTTTTTGAGATCATTGTATTGATCTAGTTCTTAGTTCCTTTTGGACATCTTGTATATATTGTGCCGTAGACTTTAGAACTTTGTATTTAGGGCATTTAATGTATACAATGTGTTAACTAGGAACTTGTACATATATATTTCAGTACCAAACGTATTATTCATGTATGATATATGCTTTGATGTATGTATGTATATGTGGACGTTACAACCTTTGTGTTCTTTGAAAGGCGAATGTGGCCTTAAGGCATTGTGGCCTTGTGATTGTCGAATACAATCACGTTTGTGTGTGATCACGTAATCGTAACCGGTGATCTTGTGAGTGTGTTTCATGGGTCTCGAGCTCCTCTGAAACATGTGCACGACTACTTGGCAGGTTTGATTCCCGCGTGCAGTATGAATGGCGCTCTGGGAGCGTATGCTTGTGACGGTTAATGGCCCGTGTGAAGTGACGGTTCATAACAGTTAATGGCCCGTAGAACCCGAATCCATTCGTATGTCAAGTAGGTTTCGAGGATCCATGACTCGGGTCGACTTCTAGACGTAGAAGCGGACGGGAAAAGGGGATGCCTTGGTGTGGTTATCATTTAGTGATATTGTGAGTTAATGAACTCATGACATGTTTCCATATAGTGTGAGATTGTGAGATTGTGTACTCAAGGTCATTTCCCTTCCCCTTGACTTGAGTTAGGATTTGATAGAACCTAGTAAAGCCGAGAGGACCTATAGGATAGGGAACTCACTGAGATTTGATGTATCTCACCCCACTATAGTTTCTATATTTCAGGTGCAGGTTTGGTTACAAGTGGAGCGATGCAAGGATGTTTCAAGAGAAGCTTAGTTAAGCTTATTCCGCTGTGTATTATTTTATTGTATACAATTGAAGATATTGTATATTATTCTTAGTTTTTATTATTTTTAGCTAGTTTCCATGACTTGTGCCATGTGTTGTATTTAGGTTTTAGAAATGGACAAGTATGTGAACTATGCCATTAGGCACTTTTGTGTCAGTACCAAATAAAATGCTTGTATGGTACTATTCTAGATATATATTATACAGGGCGTTACAATATGCTTATCATGATAGTCGCAATTGTCCAGAAAAATCATCTTCGTCCTTACTAGAAGAATAGTCAATACCAGAAGAATATTGCAGAAGAAATATCATATCAGAAGAATATAATAGCAGTTTCTTTTTATTCTAATAATTCAGTGTTGATTCTGATATTAAAACTGGTTTAAATTATCATTAATATCAGATTTATTTTAGTTTAAATTATCATTAATATTAGTTTGATTTTATTCTGAAATATCAGTTTTGATTATGATATCAAATTTGGTTTAAATTATGATTAATAACATTTTGTTTTTCTTATAATAGTATATTATTTATAGCATATTGTTTTGATTATGATACAAATACAAAAAAATTGTATAAATATTATTAATAACAATTTTTTAATTCTGATATATTGATAGAAAATTAGCTTAATTGGTACAAATCATGTTTAATAGCATATTGTTTTTATTCTCATAAAGTAGTTTTATTTTAATACAAAAAAATAATTTAAATAATGATTAAACGTGGTTTGTTTTTATTCTAACAAAAAAATATGAATAATAGTTGTTTAATTTTATTCTGATACAAATTGTTAGAATTTCCTTTAATTTGTATTATTTAGAAATTCTAAATATGCCACTATAACTTATTTTTTAGACCACTCCTAATTTTCTAGACCACTCAATTTATTACTCACGTCAATCAATTTTTCTTAATGTGAGATAAAATAAAAATGTTAATTTAATTTAATGATATTAATAAGTTTATTGTCAAGGCAAATTGATATATGTATATAGTTGTTGGAAGAAGAAAAATTAGCTAGGGAAGTGAGACAATTATGTTTTCTTATTTATAAAGATCTTTCACGTGCCTTTTATAGTATGAGATGAGATAAAAAAATATTCATTTAATCCAATGGCTATTAATAGACCCTCTCATCTCTCATTAAAAAAGTCCTCTCACTTGAAATGCTCCCATATACCCCTATATATATATATATATATATTAGAAAATCATTTACAAAAACTTCATACATCTTTTAGTTAATTTTTAATATATTAAATTTAATAAACAAATAAATAAACCAACAATATTTAAAAGTATTTGATCGTACCTGGATCGGACAATTTCTAGTGGCCAACGACGTCGTCTGGGCTTCAGCTCCAGTGAGGTTGAAAGACGGCCGGGGGGGGGGGGGGGGGTGTACCTGCAAGGTACTCCGACGCTCAAGTAAGATAACTGTCAGAGATAACAAGTACAGAAGTGAGAGTAGAAGTGAACATCACCTGACCCTCTCAAGTGAGAGGGTATTTATAGAGAGCCCCCAGCGCGGGGCCAACAGTTACTTGCATTGGGCTGGATTGTCAGGCCTAATCCAAGTAACTGCCAGGGCTTACGTGGCGTAGTGAAGACCAGCACATGGTCTTCGCCCTGGGGTAACCGTTCCTAAATCTCCGGAATTAGGGCAGACTGATTCCATCGGGAGTGGGGCGGTTACATGAGAACGTGTCCTCGCGGGGAGGACTCTTGCATGTCGGGGAGAGATGTGTCCTCGCGGGGAGGACTTGCTGCGTGGACGGAGATGACTCCTCGCGGGGAGCAACGTCCTCGTGTCGAGGAGGGGGAACTCCGGGGAAGGCTCAATGCTTCTGCCTGAAACTCTACACCATTTGTGCCCGACACTGTGGTGTGACACTTGCCCGACACTGGCTTAACTAAGTCCTTCGTATGGGCCGCCCCAGAGCGTGTGGGTTGGGCCTGCTTGGATGTGGAGCAGGTCCCCGGCCCAGTCCGGAACAGGAGCCCCCCAAGTCGTTGCTCTGAGGCGCCAGAGTGATGACTTAAGGGTCAAGGTTATGTCGAGGGTGTGCCCGGTCGGGAAAGGGACTTCGAGAGGGGACGGTTGGTGAACCGGGCAGAAACAAGTAGGCATGCTCGTGCGAGACTGGCCGCAGAGGGCAACATCGCGGGGATACGGGGGGTCAAGGCCGAGGTGAACGAAGAGACGCGTGTTGGGGAATGAACAGACGTGCCTAGGGAAGCGTGTGTCACGCGTCACACCTCATTATTGCATAGGGCGGCTACCCTAGGGTAGCATAATCGATTGCCTAGCGACTCCTCGAAGCTCGTGAGGGGCTTATAAAAGGGGCGAGTTCGTGCCATTCGCACGTTCCCACCTTTTTCGCTCTGCATCTTATCTAGTCACCGTTGTTGCTCCGCCGCCGTACACCGTCGTGCACCGCCGTCTCTGCTGTTCTAGTCCGCTCTCCATTGCTCAAGTAAGTTCTTAATCCCTTATGGTTCATTTATTTTTTCTCTCTTTTAGTAGTTTTCCGGCGAGTTGAGGGCGTTCCCGGCGCTCCGTTAGGGTTCCGGCCGGGAACGGCGGGACGTTCCTAGGGTTCCGGTGGGTTTTGAGGGTGGTTTGGGATGAACATCCCGAGGACAAGATGAATGTCCCGAGGACTCTTATGAATACACCGAGGACACACGATGAATGTCACGGGGAAGTGAGATGGGGAGATCGGTGAGCGAAGAGAGAAAGGACGGGGTGACGGCCTCGGGCAGTTCGCAGTGTCCCAGAATATTTTCATGCTCGCTGCCCTTTCACTTGATCGACGGTGGAAGGGTGGACTTGGTCGTGACCGACTGTCGCTCCCAGGGATTTTCATCCAGGTACAAACGCGAGAGTGGCGCAGAAAAACAGAGTCGCCAGCCGTGTAAATTTATCCCAAGAGAGGGAAAGGGAACACCGCATAAACCTTAGGAAGAGGGAGAGGAATGGTCATCGCAACCATAACCTGGGTTCGGGAGTCGGTTACGCGAGGGGAAGGTGCTAGCACCCCACGCGTCCATCGTACTCGATGGGATCCACGTTTGTTGTCTATTCTAAGGGTAAGTCATACTATCATCTAGGGCTGTACTAAACGGGAAGGGAAAGACAAAGACCGACTCGGTAGGACGTCGACGTCCTAGGCCTACGTACCCCCTTTGTGCAATGGGGAATTCAGAGTCAACGTAGTTCAGACCAAGTTCTTTTGTGTTTTTTATGAGCGACGTTAAGCTCGCGTCCGACAGTTAGGGTCGATGCCTGTTTACGTCTCAGACGGAGGGTAACGTGCCCTTTTTGAAAATATCCTTTAAGTTTGAAGGTCTCGAAGGACAAAAAAGTTTGAGGTTGGTTTGTGTTTTTTAGGACAGAAGTGGCTTAAGTTAGTTCCTAAGATGCATTGCACCAAAGTCTAGGGCACAGGGGCGAATACTTAACGCATCGTCCCAAGACAGGACGCTCGCTAAGCACTCTAGAAAGATGAGAGGAAGCCCCTCATTTCTCATTCCCCATACTTAAGGCTCGTGCGCAATACACCTTATTCTTATTACGTGTTTTAAAGAAATTTGAGGTGAGAAGAGAGAAGACACAAGGGTAACTCTAAAGGGAACTATGAGTCCTAATGTTATCATGCATGAGTGACCTACGGTTAGTGAGGTTTGAAGGCAACCTAAATCCTAGAGAATAAAGATGAAAGAGGAAAAGGTAAGGGTGACCATGGATATTTATCCATACCCTTAAGGAACTTACTTTAATCCTGCATAAAAGGTTAGTGGGAAACGGACGTGAATAAGAGCAATGAGGTGAATAACAAATCAAGCAATGGCAAATAACAATGATAATGATCCAAACATGAATCAAATAAACAAAGAACAGCCCCAAAGCAAATGGCACAAGTGCCTTTCAAACAAGGTAATCATATAAAGTCAAAGGTGCGCCTGCAAGAAAAATCTCAATTGAAAACAAACCCAATAATTAGAAAAATGATTCCTAAAATTCTCAAATTAATCCTAAGGGATCCTCAACCAGAGGCAAACAACATAAAAAAAAATCCCTGCAAAAATTCAAAAGGTTAGCCACTTAAATAATCATGCAAAACTCGAGTAAGGGATATGGTCCAATGTGCCAAAGAGAAGGACCTAAATGCAATATGAAAAATATTTAAAAATGCAAGAAAAATATTTTTAGGCATTTTAGAATGTTCATGAATGAATGCAAAAAGAACGGATGAAAAATGCTTTAGGATTGCAGAGAATTAAAATGGAGAAGTTCAAATATGCATGAGATGTGCAATTAAAAAGAAGTTGACTTAAACAATTAATTTAAATGATGAAAATAAAATAAAAATAAAAAAAATAAAATTTTTGAAAATTTTATAAGTGAATAAATATGATGCATGAAATTTTTTAGGATTTTTTAAATGCACTTAGGTATTTTTTTAAAATTAAAAATGAAATTATAATGATTTAATAAAATAAAATGAAATAAAGGCGCTGGGGGTGTGATTAGCAAGGAAATGAAAAGGAAATTGTGGTTGGGCCAAAGCGTGGGGGGTGCGCATAGCAACCCAGCCCACCAAACCATCAGACCAAACAAAAAACTGGGGAGTTCACCGTGTGCCCCCCCATGTGCCATGCGCGTGGGTTTTTTAATGTGTTGGCACATTCCTGTCCGTCTGATGCATCGTGCGCACATAATTGAGTCAACCAGTCAAAAGTCAATGAAAAGTAAGCGAAATGGAGCAATCTCATTGGAAGCACACGGTAGCTGGCATGGGTGAATAAACATCAGATCATTAGTTTTAATTCAGAAAAAATAAAAAAAACAACACATGGCGTGCTGATGACCGCACGATGAAGAGATCGGACGGCTGGGAGGTCGTCTTCTCCACTTGGACCCCTCACCGGCCGGAAACTTCCCAGGTCGCCGGAGCCCTAGCTCCGACCGCCTGCCACCACCACCTGCAAATTAAAAATGCCCAGAAAACCCCAAACCATATACCGTTCGAACCGAAATTCCAAGAGGATTCCAAATATGGCCTCCAAATTCACAAATAATTAACACATAACAAAAAACGAAGGGATTAGTGTAAGGATTCAAAACTTTAAACTCACATAACAGGCCATACACGCATCCATAATTAAAAGTAATTATATCAGGATGATCAGTGGGAGTCACACAATCTTATGCATATCAAAAAAGAAAGTTTCGTGATCATGCAAAAAGTGGATAACCTGAGATGGCACGGTCTGAATTCTTGCTCTTTGATGCAAATGGAGGTTGATATGCACTCTATAGATTATCAAGAGAAGCTTTGTGGAAGAGGTTTGAAGAATCTCCTTGTGGATCGTGAGTTTTGGTGAGGAATCCTCTTTTAGGGTTTTGTGAGAATTCTTCCAATTGCACGTGTATCTCCCTCAACCCTAACATGAATTGGCTTATAAAGACTAGGGTTTTCTTCTGATCATGAGTTGGGCTTGGGTAATTCCAAGTTTAATTATTTTTTGAATTATTTCATTTATTATTGAATTTTAACTAAATAACTCCAATAAAAATAAAATAAAATGAGGAAAATCCAAATTTATGCTCTTTGGGTCGTGCATGGCTTTATGTTTATGTTTGGTTTAAGAAACTTATGGCCCATTTGTCAAAATTTGGATTTTAGGCATAGTTTGCTTTGTGCACCTCCTCAAAATTGCCCAACTTTGACTAAGCATAACTCCTTCAATTTTTAGCTCCTCAATGCAAATTAATACTTTTTAGAAACCTCAAGATCTCCTCTAACCAAACCTTTTGGTCCCATGTCAATTTGATCTTCCCTGTTCAAGTTATGAGCTTTTGAAGAAGGTTGACTTTTGTTGACTTTCAAAATGACCTATAATGTCTTAGCTCATATCTCCCAAATGAAGCATTTATGGCCTTGGCTTGTGAGACACAAAGTTGTAGGGAATTAAATTTCCTTCAAGATGGGCTTTGGTTGAGGAATTTTTGATGAAGTATGTGGAAGTTAGGCCTGGTCAAAGTATAGTTGACTTTTCCTACAAAAACCCTAATTTAGTAACTCCTGATTCTTGATGATTCTGAGGTTTCCCTGATGAATTGTGATCAACCCTTGATCAAATGATGAATTTCACCCCATAATCTTGATGTTGACCAAAAATCTTGAGGTTTGACTTTGTGTTGACCACAGTTGACTTTTTGACCAAGTTAACTGATTCTCAATCCATTGGCCAATTGAACTTCTCCTGAATCAAACTGATGGCCAATCTTCCACTCCTAGGTACTCAGGGACCCAAGGAAAACCATGGAATCAAGTCTTGCCCAAAAAATCAGAAATAAACTGACTTTATGGCAAACCCTAGTTTTGGTACCCTCAGTCTAGGAGGAAATAACACAATCTCCAAATCAAAATTCCTCTGAATATGATGTGTATCCTCTCCAACAAAGATAAGATATGCCATTTGGTGATGATAAAAACCCAAAGAGCTTGCCCATTGGAGCAATAAACCCAAGAATTTCAAAACCCTAATTCATGCACTGGTTAAGAGAGAGTGATCCACTTGAAATCTCTTGCCACTTGTGAACTCTTGATGATGTAGTGGACCAGATATGACCTTCTTGGACTGCCTCAGGCACCTTGACCTCATGCTAATGATATGCATACATGATAATAAAATGAAACATAAGCCAGTTAGTAAAAAGTAAGGAGGGCAAATTTTGGGGTGCAACACCGACGAATTCACCTGTTTCCTCTGGTTTTCAGGTAAAAATGGCCGCGAGGATTCCGGGGATTCTCTACGTAGACACCGAACCCGACGTGGATGGACTCGCTCAGATCCCCGGGGAGGCGACCGTGCGTCCGGCGGCCGAATGGGCCGGGGAAGAGCCTCTGCGTATAGGGTCGTGTTTCTCCGTCGACGACACAGACGCGTTCGCCTTTGTCGAGAACGTCCCCGAAGGAGAGGAGGCCACATGGACGGTTTACCAGTCCCGGGTACACCATCGCATCTGCTCGAACTATCGCGGGTTGCGGTTTCCCATGTACGAGTTCGCCTTTAAAGAGGCTGGTATCCGCCTCCCCTTCAATAGCTTTCAACTAGGGGTTTTCAACCGTCTGCACTTGGCGCCGTCGCAGCTTCATCTCAACGCGCTCGCTTTCATGCGACCGTTTGAAATCGTCTGCGACTATCTCCAGATTGGGAACACCCTCGAGCTCTTCTTCCGCATCTTCCATTTGCAACGCTCAACGGACAATGGGCGACATTGTTGGGTTTCTTTCAAACAACCCCAGAAGTTGTTCAAGGCGTACGCGGATTCAATAAGGGGCTTCAAGAGAAGGTTCTACTATGTCATGCCCGCGACGCACTCGGTCGTGGGTACACTTTATGACATTGTGCCCGACGGATCCGGGGGAGAGAGGTTCGTGTCCAAGTGTCCCCTGGAGTGGGAGGACGCCCACTTCGCGCTCGGCACGGAGGATTACGTCGTGAAGCATATCGCGATGTCGGAGGACGACAGGGGGGCGTATGCCACGTTGGTCGCATTTGTCAATGGTTTCAACCGGGCAGAATGCGTTGGTAGGGATGGAAACTTCCTCCTCGACTCCCAAGGGAGGGTTGTGAGAGAGGTTCGCTATATAAACACCCGGGGGCTCCTCGAATGCAAGTCTCCCGACGAAGCCAAGAGGTTCTTAGGTGGGATCACCTCGTCCTGTTCGGTCCTTCATTTAGCTTTGTCTATGTGCTAACTTTTTCCATGTTTCCTCTTGCAGCTCAAATGTCTAACGCCACCGAGCGTATCATAAAGTTGGCCTCCGAGCGGGCACCCAAGCGTACCAAGAGCCGTGTCCGAGAGATTATTCAGACTGCGGCGCCGGTTGGAACGACGAGTGGCTCCTCCTCGCCACAGTGCAGCCAGTCCCCTCCCCCAGAGAGCAGCCCTGCCAAGAAAGCAAGGACCGAGGGGCATGTCCTCGTGGATCTCGTGGACCCTGTCTCGCCGGAGAAGTTTCAGATGCCCGCTTGCCATCTCCAGCGGAATTTCTTCGGGGGAAGCCCCCCTGTCATTGCTGATGCCGAGGTGAAGGCGGTTCTGGGTATGGACGAGGTGGCCAGGAGAGAGGCGCTTGTCGAGGACCTTGCGACCATGATGCGGGTCTTCGAGACTGCCTTGATATTGAATGATGAGGCCCCCTCTTCCTTCGAGCAACAGAAGCTGAAAGACGACTATACTGCCCTCGAGAAGGAGAAGGATAAGGTTGCGGCTGATCTGCTGAAGGCCCAGGCCGAGTACGAGGGCCACACCAACGCCCTCCGCGAGTTGAACGAGGTCAAATCTGCCCTGAGGGCGATTAAAGAGGAGCTTGATCGCTCTCGGGAAAGGGTCGAGGAGTTGGAGGCTGCTGTCCGTCCCGTGGAGAATGAATCTCCCGTGGAGAAAAACCTTGCTGACCGCGCCGCTCTGATTGGCAAAATTCGGGAGCTTCAGGCAGATAGTATGGAAGCTCTGGAGATAGGCTTTAAGAATGTCGTGGAGCAGATCGGCGCTGAGAATCTAGGAGTTTCGCTGGTGCTCGACAGAATCGACCCGTTCCTTTGTGTGGTCGACGGCAAGCTCAATCTTCCAGAGGAGGGGGAGGAGGAAGATGGAAGGCGGGTCGAGGATGAGATCGCCGTGTAGTTCTTTTGATTGTTTGGCCTGCGCGCCATTTTCTTTGTAATGATTTGTGTCCGGCATGTGTGCCAGGGGCTTTTTGACATTTTTGTAATATTCGTACACTGGGCTTCTGCCCGTTTTAATGTACCCTCGTTTACTTGCTAGTATTGTTTGCATGGTTTGAATTGTGTGTTTGAATTGTGTGTGATGTATTATTTGTTATACTTTATTTTTGCCTAAATAATAAGGCTTTGGGATTTGCTCGACCTTTATAGTCCCTGACCGCGTGGAGAGCTGGTCGGGCGGCCGAAGGCGTATTCCGACCTTTAACGAGGCTAAGAGCTCGGTCGAGGTCTTAGCTTCGTGGCATGAACCTCCCATCGCGAGCTGGGTGTTCTGCCCGATTGGTACAACGACGGTGGGCCTCGATCGAGGTATCCCCGTCGGATCAAAGGTCCTCACGCACACACAACGCGGTCTCTGACCATCGTGTTTTGTATAGGGGTGTCGCGCTCGTACCTAAGCGGGTCCTCGTGATCGCGGTGCTAGTGAGCCGCGGGCAGTGTTTAACTGTAGTACTGTTTGAGCTTCTCAGAATTCGAAGGTCGAGCAAGTTCTTCCCCGTGCAGATTTTTGAGGAAGTAGGCTTCTGTCCCCGTTTTCCCGCGGACGCGATACGGGCCCTCCCAGTTCGCGGCGAGTTTGCCTTCTCGCGAGTCCTTCTGGTTCCTGCGTAGGACGAGGGTGCCTACCTGAAAATCACCTTTGATAACTTTGTCGTTATAACGTAGTGTTATTTTTTGTTTAAGTGACGCTTCTCGGAGAGAAGCGCCCGAGCATGTTTCTTCGACGAAGTCGAGCTCTTCCCTCAAGGCTTCATCGTTCGCGTCCCCGTCGAGGGGGGCTTCTGTCCTCCTCAAGGGTTCCCTGATCTCCACGGGGATCACTGCCTCCGTTCCGTAGGTCAAACGGAAAGGGGTCTCCCCGGTCATGGAGTGTGGGGTCGTTCGGTAGGCCCAGAGGACGCTGTGTAGCTCCTCGACCCACCGTTGTTTGGCGTCGCCTAATCGGCGTCTCAATCCTCGGAGGATTACTCTGTTCGCTGCCTCAGCCTGCCCGTTCGTTTGGGGGTGCTCGACCGACGTGAAGTGCTGCTTCGTGCCTAGTTTGGTGACGAAGTCTTGGAAGTTCTTGTCGGTGAACTGTGTCCCGTTGTCGGTGACAATGGCTCGAGGCACGTCGAATCGGGCGAGGATGTTTCTTTTATAAAAATGCAGTATGTTAAAGGCCGTGATTTTGCCTAATGCTTCCGCCTCGATCCACTTCGTGAAGTAATCCACCCCGACGATGAGGTATTTGTTTTGATATGATCATATGATGAAGGGTCCAAGGATGTCCATTCCCCACCATGCGAACGGCCACGGGGAGGATAGCGTTTTGAGCTCGCTAGGAGGAGCGAGGTGCATGTCCCCGTGTCGTTGGCATCTGTCGTACTTCTTGACGTGTTCCTTGGCGTCTTGTTGCATGGTGGACCAGTAGTACCCTGCTCGCAGCGCCTTACGGGCTAACGAGCGGCCACCAAGGTGTTGTGCGTTGATTCCCTCGTGGATTTCCTGGAGGATGTCGGGGACCTTCGTCTCCTCGATGCACCTGAGGAGGGGGATAGAGAACCCTCGCCGGTATAGCTTATCCTCGACTACGGTGTACGAGCACGCCCGCTTTTTAACCATTCCTGCTTCTTTGGGATCTTCGGGCAGTTTGCCAGTCATGAGGTATTCGCATACCGGGGTCATCCAGCAGTTGTTGTTCCCGATGGCGTTAATGTTAGAAACCACGGCCGACTTGTCGATGCTCGGGTGGGAAAGCACTTCTTGTATGACGGATTTGTTCCCACCTTTCTTCTTTGTGCTCGCCAATTTGGACAAGACATCTGTTCGGGCATTGTGCTCGCGGGGGATGTGAGTTACTTCCGCGGAGGTGAACTTTTTCATCTTTTCTTTTACCAAGGCCAAGTATTCTATGAGGCTGTCGTTCTTGGCTTGGTACTCTCCTCAGACTTGCGAGGCCACGAGCTGGGAATCGGTGAAGAGTTTGACCTCCTTGGCGCCGAGGTCTTTCGCCAGCCGAAGTCCTGCGAGGAAGGCCTCGTATTCGGCTTGGTTGTTGGATGTCAGGAAGGACAGTTCGAGGGATACCTCGATCAAGATGCCTTCCTCATTTTCGAGGATGATGGCCGCCCCGCTTCCCTTTGGGCTGGACACCCCGTCGACATAGATCATCCATTTCTGTGATCCGTTGGTCGAAGGTTCCAGGACGGTCATCTCTGCTACGAAGTCGGCCAGTACCTGTGCCTTCAGGGCTTTCCTCCCTTCGTATTGGATGTCAAACTCGGCAAGCTCGAGTGACCACCTGAGCATCCTCCCCGCCATGTCCGGTCGCCCGAGGAGCTGCCTTATAGGCTGTTCGGTCCTTACGACGACGGTGTGGGCGAGGAAGTAGTGGCGTAGCCTTCTAGCTGCGGTGACGAGGCCCAGGGCGACTTTCTCAATCTGCTGATATCTGAGCTCGGGGCCCTGGAGGGCTTTGCTCGTGAAGTAAACTGGCTTCTGTCCGTCCGGGGTTTCCCGAATGAGGACGACGTTGACTGCTTCACTCGTGATCGCAAGATACAATAAGAGTGTCTCCCCGTTCTCAGGCCGTGAGAGGACCGGGGGTTGTGATAGGACCTGTTTTAAGTGGACGAGTGCCTGCTCGCATTCCTCGCTCCAATCAAACTCCGCTTTTTGTCGAAGAAGTTTGAAAAATGGGAGTGCGTACTGTGCGGATTTGGCGACAAAACGGGAAAGGGCAGTGAGCATCCCGTTCAATGATTGTATCGACTTCTTTGAGTCCGGGGTAGGGAGTTCGGAGAAAGCCCTACACTTGTCGGGGTTGGCCTCGATTCCTCGCTCTGTGAGGTAGAATCCGAGGAACTTCCCTGCCCGGACGCCGAAGGTGCACTTTTCGGGGTTAAACCTCATGCGGCACCTCCTCGCCGTGTCGAACACCATCTTGAGGTGCGCGGCGTGGTCGACTTCTTCTGCAGACTTGACGATCATATCGTCCATATAGACTTCGAGCATGTCGTCGATTTTAGCTCGAAAAACCTTATTCATCATCCGTTGGTAGGTCGCATCGGCATTCTTCAGACCGAAAGGCATTACGTTGTAATAGCAGTTGCCCGACGCGGTCATGAAGGCCGTGTGTTGTTTGTCGACCTTGTCCATGGGAATTTGGTTGTATCCCGAGTAAGCGTCCATGAAGGATAGTAGTTTGTAACCTGCAGAGTTGTCGACCAGTTGGTCGATGTTAGGCAAGGGATAACAGTCTTTCGGGCAAGCCCGGTTAAGATCAGTATAATCAACGCACATTCTCCATTTTCCATTATTCTTTTTGACAAGTACAACGTTGGACAGCCATGTCGTGTATTTGGCTTCCGAAATAAAATTTGCCTCTAGGAGGTCTTTTACAGCTTTTTCAGCAGCCTCCGCTTTCTCGGGAGACTACTTACGCCTACGTTGTGCTATGGCCCTAGCGGCCGGATCTACTGCGAGCTGATGACAAGCCACCTCGGGGTCAAGGCTAGGCATCTCGGACGCGCTCCACGCGAAGTGGTCAGCGTTCTCTCTCAGACATGCCTTCAGCTGCTCCTTTGCCAGGTCGGGGATCCCGGTGCCAATCTTCATGTTGCGGTCTGGATCGTCCCCGAGTACCACGAGCTCGAAGTCTCCATCTGGGATGGGGCGCGTTGGATGGAGAGGCCGCCCGTTATTCTCCGCCTGGTGGTCGAGATCTTCGACTCTGTCTTCGTCGGGTTCGCCGGAGAACCTGCTGTCGAGGTCGACCGCGTTGACGCGTGGGAGAGGTACCTGTTCGGCATCCTGGGGTGGCTTGGCCACGGTCTTGGGTTTGGGGTCGATGGAACTTAGGCCTTTGATGGTGGCGTCAAAGCATCTTCTGGCCGCGTCGATGTCCCCGTGCATCGTCACTACTCGTCCCCTGGTCGTGTAGTACTTCATTTTGAGGTGGACCGTTGATGGTACCGCCGTAAGCTCGGCCAGGGTGGTCCTCCCGAGGATGCAGTTGTAAAGGGACGGGCAGTCGACCACCAGGAAACGGATCTTCACCTGTCGGGCTGTGTCTTCGGCCCCAAATGTAACCATTAGCTCCACGTAACCCCATGGCCTGGTGGTGGTTCCATTGAACCCCTGTAGATCTGAACCGACATACGGGGTTAGATGCCTCTCGTCGAGCTGGAGGGTCCCGAACAGATGAGCATACATGATGTCGACCGAACTCCCCTGGTCGACTAGGATCCTTGAACTTCAAAGTTCGCCATCTGCGCCCTGATCAGGAGGGGAATAGTGGCATTTGGTGCTCCTCCGGGGAGTTCCTCGAGGTAGAAGGTGATGGGGTTGGAGTTTCCCCGCACTTTCTCGAGGGTGGTCGCCTTCGCCGATGTCGCGGATTCCAGCTCATCAAATTTCTGCTTGATTGATCCGACAGACAGCTTCTCTGGTCCTCCCCCGGAGATGACCATCGCCCTGGGGAAGCCTTCCCAGGTGCTCCGGGAAGCAACGGGGTCCTCGTGGGGAAATGTCGCCCACATATTGCAAATTGCTTCTTGTCCTTCAATGATTGGGGGGACAAAGAAGTCTTCGGGTCAGGTTACACTGAGGGCGACCTGAAGGTGACTCTCGTCGGGCGGAGGCGTCGTCTCCTCGACGTTCTGGGCTTCCCGGGAGCTGGGGCGAGGAGTATCGCTCTTCTGGGCGTATTTCTTCAAGTGCCCTTCCTTGATCAAAATTTTGATCGCATCCTTGAGATGGATGCAGTCTTCGGTAACATGCTTGTGGCTCCGGTGGAACCTGCAGTACTTTGATTTGTCAACGTTTGACTTGGGAGCAGCGGCCTTCGGGAAGCGAACTCCTTCTTTCACAAACTCGGAATTCTGGCATTCGGAGAGGATTCGAGCCTGGGGAGCATTGAGCGGGGTGTACTCCGTGAATCGGCCAGCCGGTCCGTGCGGTTCCCGAATATCACGGTTGCGGTTCTCTTTCTTCTTTTCTCCTCCTCGTCAGGGAAAAGAGTCTTCATCCTTGTGGCCGCGGGGGCCCTCTCTGCGCCTCGTCTCAAGGGCGATCTGAGCTGCTTCCGTCTCCTCGAGTTCGATATACTTTTGAGCCCGAGCGAGAAGGTCCTCGAGACGCCGGGGTCTGCGGAGGCCTATGGATTTGGCAAAGTCAGATCCGGCACGCAGTCCATGGAGGATTAAATATTTCTTCATGTCGTCGGTCGTATGGACCTCGACAGCTTCCTTGTTGAATCTCTCGATGTAGTTTCGGAGAGATTCGTTCTTCCCTTGGAAGATGCTTTCCAGGGCAGCCTCCGTCTTCGGGTGTCGCCGAGACGCGGTGAAGTGTTTGATGAAGCGTTGCCTAAGTTGCTTCCAGGATGTGATCGACCCATATGCTAGACCCTTATACCAAGTCATGGCTCCCTTCCGCAAGGTGGTGGGGAACAGCCTGCACCTGATGGCTCCCCTGACATTTCAGAAGTCGAGCATTGCTTCGAAACTCTCGACGTGATCGTCGGGGTCGGTCAGACCGTCGTAGGTCCCCAATGGTGGGGGTTTCTCCATGCCTGCAGGGATTGGGGCGTTCATGATTTCCCACGACAAAGGGGTCCTCTGGTCATCGTCGTCGCTACCAGCCGGGGATCTCGAAGGAGATCGATGATGCCGTGGAGGGGAGTTCCTCGAACAGTTCTTTGGTCTTTCTTGGAAGTGGTGGAGGCCCTGGGTTCCTTCCGAGGCAGGGAACGAGGGCGTTTCTAGGAGATCGTCGGCTGGGGGCACTCAAGACGCGGTCGGCGACCCTGGCGTACCGGCGACGGGGTTCGAGATTCTTCGGAGGGGGCCCTTCGCGGGGAAGGAGAACGGCGAGGTGACGGGGGGCGACGATGTCTTCGCGGGGAAGATCGTTGTGCCCGTCCTTGCTCTAAGGCTTCAATTCTGGTGTTCTACTGTGCGATCAGCTGATTGGTCTGATTGATCAAGGAGAATAGGGCCACGGTGCTCGGGTCCGCATTGGGCGGAGGAGCAACTGGTTGGAAAATGGCTTGCTGGTCGTCCTGGCGGGCGGCGTTGTAAGCCATATCTTGGGAGTCCGGGGAGGCGGTCTGCCCGTCTCTTATGTCGCCTTCGCCGCCGTTGAGGATGACGGCGTCCTCACGGTGGTTCCCGTTCTCGAGTTGTGCGAGCACGGTGTCCAGAGCCTGGTTAACTGTCGGATTGGCCATGTTGGTGATGAATGAGAGTTGCTTTGGTTTAACGGGGGAAAAATGGGGAAGCAAAGGATTCCCACAGACAGCGCCACTGATCGTACCTGGATCAGACAATTTCTAGTGGCCAACGACGTCGTCTGGGCTTCATCTCCGGTGAGATTGAAAGACGGCGGGGGGGGGGGGGGGGGGTGTACCTGCAAGGTACTCTGACGCTCAAGTAAGATAACTGTCAGAGATAGCAAGTACAGAAGTGAGAGTAGAAGTGAACATCACCTGACCCTCTCAAGTGAGAGGGTATTTATAGAGAGCCTTCAGCGCGGGGCCAACGGTTACTTGCATTGGGCTGGATTGTCAGGCCCAATCCAAGTAACTGCCAGGGCTTACGTGGCGTAGTGAAGACCAGCACGTGGTCTTCGCCCTGGGGTAACCGTTCCTAAATCTCCAGAATTAGGGCAGACCGATTCCATCGGGAGTGGGGCGGTTACATGAGAACGTGTCCTCGCGGGGAGGACTCTTGCATGTCGGGGAGAGATGTGTCCTCGCGGGGAGGACTTGCTGCGTGGACGGAGATGACTCCTCGCGGGGAGCAACGTCCTCGTGTCGAGGAGGGAGAACTCCGGGGAAGGCTCAATGCTTCTGCCCGAAACTCTACGCCATTTGTGCCCGACACTGTGGTGTGACACTTGCCCGACACTGGCTTGACTAAGTCCTTCGTATGGGCCGCCCCAGAGCGTGTGGGCTGGGCCTGCTTGGATGTGGAGCAGGTCCCAGTCCAGAACGGTATTTAAATAAATTTAGATAACTTAAAATAACTATTAACCTTACTAAATAATCAATTATAACATTTATTAAGAAATTATGAGCAAATTTTTTTTAAATGAAAGTTAGATAATCTAAGTAAAGATAAGATATTTATTAGTATATTAAAAAAACAACTATTAAAGAAAAAATTAATTTTTTTAAATAAACTAATATTCATATTCATATTTATGAAAATATTAATATTAATTATCCTGTAGATATTTTAATCCCAATAAACTATTTTAATATAATGTTAAATTTGTTTCATATTCATATTAAAATAAATTTTAATATTTTATTTTATGAACTATATATTTTTTAAGGTTTAATCCCTAATTTTTTTCTTATATCTTAACATTCTAATTTTTAACTCAAATATTATTCAAAATTATTTTAATATAACGTCAAATTTTGTTCATATTTATATTATAATAAATTTTTAATATTTTATTTTATAAACAATATATTTTTTAAGATGTAATCTCTAATTTGTATTTTTATATCATAATATTCTAATTTTTAACTCAAATATTATTCAAAATTATTATTCAAGATCTTTAAGAGAGAAATTGTATTATCATATCTTATACATTTAGTTGAGACAGAATATGTTAGAACTATTATCAAATGATCATAATTATATTGTTTTTTTACTAAAAAAATGTATTATTCCCTTTATAACAAACTAGCGTCCGCTTTTATAATATATACACATGTGTTGAAACATAAACATTTTTTTTTACTTTAATTTAGTCTTAATTTAAATTATTTATGTAATAAATTTTGTGATATATATTTATATATAATAATTTAATTTTTCAATTAAACACGTGGTAAATCAGACACAATTAATAAATTATCATATAAAATAAACATCAATGAAACAAAGTAGGTGTTATGAATAATAGTAAATAGATATGGATGTTCATTTACCCAACTTTCTATATTTTTTAACTCCTATGAGTTAATTTCCTAAATTTTGTGTATTCCTTAAGTTAATGGTTATTTATTGGACATGTATTAAAAATATGGTTCATGTTGCAATGTTAAGTGAATTTAAGGTGAATAATATAATATCACTTTTCTTCTTCTCTTTGTCTACTTCATCTCTATATCATTTTGGTTAATTTCATAACGCGTTATCAGCACGAAACTCTATCATATGAATGTTAACTAATTGTCTAAGAAGTGATACAAATAATTTGATAATGAAGGTCTGCCTATATGAAGCTCCAAGATTTAGAAGGTAACATTATTATTATTTGTTTCGTAATATATATATTTAATTCTACCTATTATGTATTGATATATTGATTAGAAGAAAAAAAATCAACAATGATTTTCATGAATCCCAAAAGGATTGGATGAGTAATGTTAAAATATCTCTGAAAGACTATAAAATAATGTGTTTGTTATACAGTTCCTGAAGAACTTAACAAATATCCTTGAAGGATAGAAAAATAATAATTTATTATATAGTTCCTAAAGAACTTATCAAGCATCCCTGAAGGAGAGCAACATAATAATTTATTATATAGTTTCTGAAGAACTTATCAAGCATCGCTGAAGGATAACAAAATAATAATTTATTATAGAGTTCTTGAAGAACTAATCAAGATCCCTGAATGATAGAAAAATAATAATTTATATAGTTCTTGAAGAAATTATATTGCATCCTCGGAGGATTGCACGAAAAGTGTTTATCTTTATCATTGTTTGAAGATCTATGATTTACCTCTTGAATTATAATGGATCCCTAAAAGATTGTTCAAACAATGAATTACTTTTATTCATTCATCAAAGAATGGTTATCCATTGATGATGGATAAAAAAATGATTATTCTGTCTCCATTGATTAGAAAAGTATCAATAACGATTTTCATGGATCTTAGAAAAATTGACAATCACAGAATGATTGCATGAATAATATTAATAATTGTAAATTTATTAAGATTGAATAAATTTTATATAAATTATTTTATATTTACTAGAGATTGAAACAAATTAGAGGAATAAAATCATATGTATTATGGTAAATCAGATGTTTACAAATCACACTTAAGTGTTGTTGCGGTGAAAATCGGATAACAAGCTATTAATTAACTTGCATCATATTTCTTTTACAACCGACTTTGATTTATCCAAAGGAAAGGTTCAAGATCGTTAGAAAAACCTAAAGGGGGGAGATCTAAGGTTCGGGAGTTGGTTATACAAAGGGAAGGTATTAGCACCCTAAGTATCTGTAGTACTCTACAGGAACCTCTTGTTTAAGTTTGTGTTATACTATGTTTGCTTGCTAAGGAATATCTATGCTAAGGTAAAGACCTAAAGATATGTACACTAAGTTTGCTCGCCAAGACGTCGCATCTTGTGCCTACGTATCTGACTAAAGAATCAGAGCAACCGTAGTTCACCTAACTAAGGGTGAAAGAAAAGGAAACATTGACTATGGCCAACGTTCCAAAGGGAATGAGCATAAGCTCACGTAGAGTCCACGATAACTTTCTAAGTCTATGTTATGAAAGGAGGAAGTGAATTCTCATGATAGTGAGAACCACACAGAGTTCATGATAACTCTGTAAGTTCGAGTAAAAGGTAAAGTGAGTTCTCATGATAGTGAGAATCACATGGAGTTCATGATAACTCCATCCTATTACTAAACTATGAGGGAAACGGCTCTTAGGAGGCCAAAGATGAAATGGGAATGGATTGTGACTTAGGAGTCAAAGTGAAAAAAACATTCCTTTGGAAGGAGGGTCAAATGAGTCAAGTATGAATATACAGTGAACAATATGAATATGAACAAGTATAATAATCAAGATAAAATGAGCGAGATATGAACATGGTAATAATCAAGATATCAAAGTCAAGTGATAATAAATCAAAGAATGACAGTAAATGCATAGTATCATGCTTAACATGCTAAAATGCTAAAAAACAATGTCAAGCAAACATATATATATATATATATATATATATATATATATATATATATATATATATATATATATATAAGTATCAAAAAAAGCAGACATCAAGCAAAAGTAAATGAGTGCTTCAATGTAAATAGCAAGAGATAGAAAGATCTAACCAGAATAGTGCATAAACACTTCCCACTGATGGGCCACTGGCAAGCCAAGATCAAGAGTCAAAACCTCCACTCCAAGAGCATAGGGCAAAGGGTCCTAAATCTAAGTCCTCAGTCCCAAAACATAATAGTAACCACAGTCCGGTCAATTGAGTTTTTTAGGGTTTCGATATTTATTAGTGTATTTTAAATGAACAAATAAAATGGACAATATACACAAGATATAAATATGAACAATGATAATATTAACAAGGATAATAATCGACATAAAAAATAAATCAAGATATATATATTGACTGAAAGTAAATTTAGTGATTGTTAATTATTTTATTGGATCGATGAATCGGGTCCAACCACTACAAGAAATGTTGGAGATAGCCACGTGATTTTGTGACGTGATTCTAACGTGGCAAATAAAAGCTTGTTGCGGCATGGAAATCACGTCGCTGCCTTATTTAATAATAAAATAAATAAAGTTAGATTAGCACATGGGTGGTCAGATGTGATCAGACTTTAAAATTTGAAAAAAATATTTGCGACGTGGAAAACACGCCGCAACAAATTAACTAATTATTTTATGCTTAAAGCCTGTGCGTGCAGAAAGTTTTAATGTTCAAAATTTGGAAAAAAAAATTTGCGGCGTGGAATGTACGACGCAAAGTTTTGAGTGGGAAATTCAAAATTTTCATTCTTGAAAGGAACAGCCTTTTGCAGGGTGTGGGGCCAAAATTATTACCGTTGGTGTTTTGCGGCGTGAATATCACGTGGCAAAGTTGCGGCGTGATATTCACGTCGCTAATAGGTCTATATAACAACGCCTTTAACTCTTCTCCGTAACCCTTCCTCTTTCATTTTCCTTTTCGTTTTTCCTCTCCTCCACCAGAAACCCATATTTCCTCTGCATCTTCTTCCTTTCTTCTTCTTCAAAGCAGAAGCAAAAAATTTTCTCTTATCCATTCCAAAATTTTATAGGTATGTCTTTCATTTAATTTTATGTAACTTATTTTAAAATTTTAATTCGTTTTTTTATATTTGTTTTGGGTATTATTAATATTATTTTGTGTGATGTTATATAGAAGAAGATCGATTGAAGATTGAAGATTGAAGATTAAGAGAGAAAAAAAGAGTGGATTGAAAGCTTCAAGAGGTATTTTTTAGCAATTTATTTTATAGATTTATTTTATTATTTGTTTTATAATTTTTGAATATGGTATGAAAATATATATATATATGGTTATGTATAATTTTTGATTGTGTTATTATTTCTGAAAATGGTTATGAATAATTTCTGAAAATGATTATGTATAATTTATGAAAATGATTATTATTTGTTTTATATATAAATGTTATTTAAATAAAAACAGAATTATATATATATATATATATATATATATATATATATATATATATATATATATATATATATATAATTCTGTTTATATATATATATATATATATATATATATATATATATATATATATATATATGTGTGTGTGTGTGAATTTATAAAACAAAATTATTTTATATATTTATATATATAAAAAACGAAAATTTAAATATATTATATATATATATATATATATATATATATATATATATATATATATATATATATATATATATATATATATATATATATATTGTGTTTTAATATTTTTAAATTCTGTTTTATAAATATTATTTTAAAACAGAATTATATAATATTTTTAAATTCTGTTTTATAAATATTATTTTAAAACAGAATTATATAGGGTAATATATAAATATATAAAACAGAAATAAGAATAATATATAAATATTATTTTAAATAAGAATTATATATATAAATATTTTTAAATTCTGTTTTATAAATATATAAATGTTATTTTATAGAAAAACAGAATTATATAATAAGAATAATATATAATATATAAAAAACTATATTATAAATATAAAAAATTATTTTATATATTTATTTATATAAAAAACAGAAATGTAAACATATTATATATATTTATTTTTTATATTTATATATAATTATATATATTTAAATTCTATTTTAACTATATAAATTATATATAATAGATAAATGTTATAAATTTTTATATATGTTATAAAATAAGAATAATATATAATATATAAATGTTATTTTATATAAAAACAGAATTATATAATAAGAATAATATATAATATATAAATGTTATTTAAATAAGAATAATATATTTAAATTCTGTTTTATATATGTTATAAAATAAGAATAATATATTATATATAAATGTTATTTTAAATAAAAAATTATTTTATATATTTATTTATATAAAAAACAGAAATGTAAACATATTATATATATTTATTTTTTATATTTATATATAATTATATATATTTAAATTCTATTTTAACTATATAAATTATATATAATAGATAAATGTTATAAATTTTTATATATGTTATAAAATAAGAATAATATATAATATATAAATGTTATTTTATATAAAAACAGAATTATATAATAAGAATAATATATAATATATAAATGTTATTTAAATAAGAATAATATATTTAAATTCTGTTTTATATATGTTATAAAATAAGAATAATATATGTTATTTAAGACAATTGGCTAGACGCGAGTCAGAGGAACGTGAGGCGGCATTGAAGGCCCAAATGGAGGCGACATTGAAGGCCCAAACAGACGCAATAATGGAGACAATGGCGAAGAGGCAGGCTGATATGGAGGAGCAAATGCGGCAATTTATGCAAGCATTTGGTGGAAATCGCAACGATGGTGGTCAATCGAGAAATAATGACAACCAAGATGATGATGCCTACTATTCCGACCCGGATGAACCAAATATTTAGTCTTGTTTTTATTTTCTTTTTAGTTTTTAATTTGTGTACTGAATTTATACTTATATATTATATTTAGACATATTTAATTTAAATTTTAGTTTATTAATTTCATTATATTAAGTTTATTAATTTATATATTTAGTAATATTGAATTATTAATTTTATAAATTTGATTTATAATATTGAATTTACTAAATTTTATTAATATTAAATTTAAATTTAATTTATATATTTATTAATATTGAATTATATATAATAATCAGAAATTTTAAACAATTAAAACACCAACTTTAGCGACGTGAAATTCCTGTCACAAATTAGTGACGTGAAAATCACGCCGCAAAATACAACGTAAATATTAAAAATAATATAAGTTAGCCACGTGAAATGCATGTCACAATTTTAGCGACGTGAAAAACATGTCACTAATTAGTGACGTGAATATCACGTCGTAAATAATTTACTGCAATTTCTGCACACCTGCTCTGACTTTGTCTACAATGTTTTCCATCAAACTATTTGCGACGTGAAAATCACGTGGCAAATTAGTGACATGAAAATAACGTCACAACAATTTGCCACGCGCTCTCCTGCGACGTAAATGGACACGTCGCAAAAAACATGTAGTGACATGATTTTAGCTGTTGCGGCGTGGAAAACACGTCACTAATAGCAACATATTTTGTAGTGAACGTAGTGCTGATCCGTCGTAGTACGATCTATGAAGAAGACCACACTATAGGAGGAGGCACAATTCAATCTTTGTGTTAAGACACGATGGAGAAATGATATTGATGATCATTCTCCGATACAATCGTGCCACACAAAAAGAAAAGGTAAAGACCTCGTCTTAAATTACAAACTCTCGTTGATTAGTCGAAGGTAACCTATCACGATCTCAAAGTATAGAAAGAGATCTCGATGATCACTCACTACAGATTTGAAATAATGAAGGTTGGTCGCTTCGATAACAACGTTCGTGAATAGAAAGACTTCATCGGTCAAAAATGAAAATGAAGATATAAGAAAATACAGAATGAAGTAGAAATAAAGTTGGTCTCGTCTTAATCATGATTTAATCGAGAAACCGATAATCTATGATATTCGACCTTCATCGACCGATAAAATAATGAAGGTGGCCTCATACATATCACGACTTTTAGTAATTTGATAAATCGACTAAGTCGTGATTTCTGTAATATCATCGGCCCAAAAATAAAGAAACGGCTCGAAAAATAAAATCGATCTCATCTAAATAAGGATTTAGATCGATAAATCGAATACCTTCTATTAGATTTTCATTGACCAATAAAAATAAATTGAAAAATGGCCTCATATGAATCATGATACTTGTGACTTGAATAAATCAACAAAATCAAGAAGGTTTTTTATGTCATAGGCCCAAAATGAATAAAATGATAATGAAGGAAGATAAAAAGAAATAAAAATAAATAAATGGTGAATGCCAATAAATAGAGATAAGAACTAAAATAAAAAGGGGTAGGCCTCAAGTAAATTAGGATTTGGATTTTTTAGAGAAAAATCGCCAAATCAAAAGTGTTATCTTATCATTGGCCCAAAAATAAAGAAACAAACTCGAAATATAAATGAAATCGGTCTCATCTAACTAAGGATTTAGATCGATAAATCGAATACATTTCTATTAGATTTTCATTGACCAAAAAAATAAAATAAAATGAGATTGAAATGAAACATAAAGTCGGTCTAGTCTAAATCAAGATTTTAAATCGGTAAAACCGATAATCTTTTAATTAAACTCTCATGGACCAACAAAAAGAAATGAAATGGGCCTCATATTTATCAAGACTTTTAGTGATAATTTCCAAAACAAAATTCTACTAGACACTCTACAACCTCAATGACCATACTCTTGATTCAATAATTAAAATTTCTAACAATAATACAAAATATAGAAACAAAATTAAAAGAGAGTTTAAGCAACATAAAATATAAACAAACAATAATATATAACTCAAAAATTCTAAAGTATATATATATAACTATAAAACTTAAAAGCATATATGTTCAATGAAAAAGATGCACAGCAAACAAGTATACCCACTTGAAAATGCAACACACGAGTGACTGTATAAAAAAAACCTCTATGTACCAAATAGCATATTTAAATTATACAATGCCAATTACAAAACGCGAACCGCCATCAGCTTTTTAGTTTGCAGAGAATTTCTACTACACATACAAATATTCTAACATTTCAATATAAAAAGTAACTATATTTTTCATGATAATATTTTAAAAGTATTATTTTACTAACTTATTCAATAAATCACCAATCTAATCCAAGCAAAAGAAACAGCCACTCATCACAAATTGAATCATGAAATAGAATGCACACACAACATAACAAACTTAAAGTAGCAACATCAGTCCAAAAACACAATTTCAATGTTCAGTAATATGAAGACGAAAACTCGTAATGGAAACCGTACCAAACAATGTTGACGTTGGCTCTGTTAAATGTCGATGCCGCTGCTTTGTTTCGTCCCTCCCATAAAATCGTCACTGCTTCAAGTTCGTTGTTGTTGAATAGCAAGCTGGTAAGTTATTGTCATCGTTGTCATCACGGCTTGGTGGAAGAAGATGCGTGAGTGGTCGTGAATGTTGCGTGTGAGCAGCATTCGCAACTGTGTTGGCTGCTATGATACCGGCAATGTAGGGAATAAAAATGGCTGTAACTTTGAAGAATCCGGCCGGGAGACAGAAGAATACTCTAACACCTGTTGCTGCTACCGTGATGAGTTTCGGGAAAGTTCCGTCGAGGTGGAAGGAAAGGAAACCAAGAATTGGTGCAGCTATGGCTAGACCTATAGCCCAAGCAATTGATGTCCATTCCAATGGTGAAAATTTTGAACTTATAGTGTGTCCAGTGAGTTTGCTATACAAATGAAATTCCTTCTGTGAGCAGTGAGTACCAGGATGAAGCTTGTTCCATTCTTGAAGTGAAACAGTGGCTGTTTCTGTAGCTGACTGATAATGAGAGGGAAAACAACAGGGACAAGAATAGTTTGAACAAAGTAGAAGCAAAACTCATAAAGGTACCAACCAAAGACTTCAAATCTAGAAGGCTTTTCACCAACTTCATCATTGTAGCCACCATTATAAGCTTCTCTAGCTCTTAAGATTTTGACAGCCCTGTTGTGTAAGTCAGGTCTGGTAGTGGAGTTACCTTTACCAATCTCTGATGGTGCAACACCTTGAGCATGGCCATGGCCATGGCCATGGATGGGCTCAGGTTCAATGGTTAGCTCTTTCATTGGGATGGAGGAAGAGAAAATGAGAAAAGAAAAGGGGTGTCAGAAGGAGGAGTAATGGTGAGTGAGGGAAAGGCTTGGAAAGGAATTGTATGGAGAAAATGTTTTCGTTTCAGATTTTTCTCTCTAATAGAGGCGCGGGTATGCTGTCCATTGGCCTCTCCTTCATCAGCCACTTAGAATATACTACCTCCGTTCCTTTTTATAAGAGACAACTTACTTTTTAGGTTCATTGAATACTCAATGTATCTAGTCTATAAACTGACCAAATACATTGATTATTCAATGAACCTAAAAAGTGAATTGTCTCTTATAAAAAGGAACAGAGATAGTATATGGAAGGAATTAGGGTTGCAAATTTTGTAAATACCAACATTACCCTCTTGACAAACTTAATGAACAAGAATGCTTAAAAATATAATAAAAAGAAATAAGAACAAATATCTAAATAAATTAAAATAAATCAAAAAATAAAGTTAAGAAATATAAACTTAACTAAAATATAAACTATATTAAAAATTATATTAGAATTAAAATTGAACTAAAATTGAAAAATTAAACTCAATTAATTCTAAATAAATTTTAAAATAAAACAAATTGTAAAAAAAAAGAACAATAAAATGACTAAAATACGTGATTAATGATTAATGAGATATTTAATTAAAAACGCAAAAAAACTGATTAAAAATGCTATGATAAATTATCGGAGGATCTGAGGGTAAAATTTGGGGTGCAACAAGTGTGTTGTTAGAAAAATCGGTTGGGTCAGTTCAGATGTATTATGATGTGAGAACTAGTTTTGAAGAACCAGAAGTTTCTTCAATCCAATAAAATTTGTGTGTTACTAAAAGAAAATTTGAGAAATTGAGTTTTTATGACATTAATTGTTGCATCGACTAAAAGATCGTACATATGTCTATTCACAGCCAGAAGTTTGTGAAATTATTTTCTCAACTAATTAAACTAAGATCTTGTTTTCTAAATTTTCAGAAATTCCTTGATAAGTATCACATATATTACTAAAATTAATATTGAACATCTTGAAAGACATGCTCATAAAAAAATGGACTTGAAGATCCATTCTTTGGACGTCTAAAGTTAGTTATATAGTTGATACTTGTGAGATCATCAATTCTAAATTGGATATTTGAAACACACAAAGTAGGGTATTAAGATAATTATTCGCATTAGGCCAACAAGATAGTACATGATAATTCTCCCCTTAACTTACAAATTATTTTAGGTTCATAATCTAATACTTCTCATCTAAGTAGACTTTTGGATGTGTTGTGATTATTCAATTGCTCCAATATAGTACGCTAAGATGTGTTTTGAGTTTTTTTAGAAAAAGGTATTTTATATGAATCCCGTACTTGAGGATATATCTTGATCCAATAATTGGATACTTGTTTGAAGCCCAGTAGGCTGATTATCAATTGATAAATTAATTTTCTCAATATTTGGGGGGAGAATAAGCAGCTGAAAGTGTGAATCAGAAGTTCAAATTAACAATTTGAAATAAAATATTATTAAATCATTTTGATCCTCGAAGTTCAAAATACAATTCATTTGCAAAGTTTATGAAACAAATTATTAGCTGCTAATATTTCACTCAAAGTGGATTCTCATATTGGACAATATAATATTGCAAATGAGTTATAGTCGCGCCTGAAGTGTGGTAGAAAAGTCGGTTCCGATGTTAAAAGTCCTCTACCAATAAAATAAACTAAAGTTAAAAATGACCCAAGTGAGGATATGAAAAATCTAAGAGCACTTTGACATTATTTAATTTTGAGTTCCAGAAGAACTAACCAGGTACCTGAAATTTATGAAAATTAAGAGATCTCCATAAATTATGTCATGAATGAAATATGATGGAACCAAAATAAAGTCAATATTGACAATCTCTTTGTGTATAATATAGCGCTAAAGATGATAAATGATAACGAGGATCATGAGTCAAAGTCTATCAAAGATTGTAGACAAAGTGAGAATTGGCCAATATGAACATATTCAATTGAAGAAAAATTAAACTCACTTTACAAATGACTCGATTTTGGACTTGTAGTTCAAACACCTCAAGATGTGAAACCAATTGAATATAATGAGTTTTTGTGAAAAAGCAAAATAAGAATGGTATAAAGCTTGATTTGTTGCTCAAGAATTTTCACAAAGACCTAAAATTTATTTTGATGAAATATATCCACCTGTAGTGGATGTAATTCAATTTTTTATATTTAATTAGGTTTGTAGCACATGAAGGGCTTAATTTGCACATGATGGATGTTGTAATGTAATGACCCATATAATCTTACATGCATCAAATCATATATTATACATGAGTTTCACTTTTTGGTACTGAAACATAATAAGTTCCTAGTTAACACATTATATATATAAATGCCTCTAATACAAAAGAACTAAAAGTCTAAGGCATTACATATACAAGATGTTCCAAAATGATAAAAACTAAGAACTAGATCAAAACAATGATCTCAAAACATAACGCCATAGCGGAAGCCATGCCATCACAAAACCACGATCCGTAAGGAAAGTCAAATAACCTTGTCCTTACCCTTCGCGAAACCTGCAGAACCTGTGATGTAAACAACAACAGTGGGGTGAGATACATCAAATCTCAGTGAGTTCCCTATCTTAAAGTCCTCTCGGCTCTACAAGGTTCTAACAAACCTAACTCAAGTCAAAAGGGGAAAAGGGGAGTGACCTTGAGTACACACACACTATATGGAAACATGTTATGAGTTCATCAACTCACAATATCACTAATCGATAACCATGCCAAGGTATCCCCTATTCCCGTCCTCTTCTACGTCTAGAAGTCGACCCGGGTCATGGATCCTTGCAACCTACTTGACATACGAATGGATTCGGGTTCTACGGGCCATTAACCGTTATGAACCGTCACTTCTCACGGGCCTTATACCGTCACAAGCCTACGCTCCATGGGCGCCATTCGTACTAAAATGAAATGCGGGAATCAAACCTGCCAAGTAGTGGTGCACATGTTTCAGAGGAGCTCGAGACCCATGAAACGCACTCGCAAAAATAACCGGTTACGATTACGTGATCACACACAGTCGTGATTGTATTCAACAATCACAAGGCCATTACGCCTTATCACAACCAAACGGTTAACACACATGTTCCATACTAGTGTTTAATCATTTATATTTTTCCGACACTGCTTAGGGTAATTGTCCTCACTCTACTTATTCCATATTTTAATCATGCTTACATTTTCAACAACCAATACACACCAAAATCAACAAAACGACACAATTCCAACAATTCCGATATAATTAAATCGGCCGTCAATCTTAAAACCAATGTAATAAGAAAGTACATTTTATTACCTTTCCAACGATACCAAAATTGTTCCATTCCGAGTTACGGATAAAAAGTTACGGCATTGGAAACAAACGATCGAAAATAAAATATCACAACAGCAGAATTCTGCAAGTCCCCTGGCCATACGCGTATTGGCACTCCCCGTACGCGTATTGCCTAAGATTCTCGCCCAGCCATACGCGTATTGCCCCAATCGATACGCGTATTGCTCAAAATTCTCGGCCATCCATACGCGTATTGCCTTGTCCATACGCGTATCATCCCATTTCCTTCACACCCATACGCGTATTGCCCTACTCAATACGCGTATGGCCCTGCGTGATACGCGTATGGGCAGTTTGAACCCAGAAATTTTCCTGCAGAATTTGTCTGCTACGGGTTGATTCAATTCAACCCCAAAATCCCATTTTTCCAATCTAAAATTCATCAAAACATGTTATAACATAACAATCGGTATAAACATACAATCACACATTGCATTTAGCAGCTAGATTCATGAATTTCATGCAAAATTAATCAATTTCCATAATACCAATCTAACTCTAACTCAATAAAACTCTACCCTAAAGAGTCTAACTAGAACCCACCTGGATTACTAGACGAGGAGGTTGAAATTGAGACGAATTGATGAAGAACAGATGATTGATGATGATCTTGAGCTTTTGGGAAATTTTCCTCTCTTGTTCCTCCTCCTTCCTTTCCTTTCTTCCCTTTTTCCTTTCTTTTCTTTCTTTTCTTTTTCCCTAAGTTTCTATCTTTGACCAAATAAGTAAAATGAAAAGAAAATATCCAAAGTGATATTAATTGATCATACTACTAATTATCCAAATTAGCTCAAATGCGCGAAAGAATAAAACTCAACGTTAAATACTATTAATTTAATCAACTCTGAGTTCGTCAGTTTACTCTAATTATTTTATCAAATAATTGTTCAGAGTACTCCGGAACCCAGTTGATCATAATAATATTATCCAGAGCGTTTATAAATTTACGGGGTATTACATCCTCCCCCCCTTAAATAGAAATTCGTCCTCGAATTTAGAATATTACCTGAACAGATGTGGATAAGAATCTCGCATTTCCGATTCTAGTTCCCAAGTAGCATCGCCCGGATGCGTCATATCCCATTGCACCTTAACAAGTGGAATATCTTTGTTCCTTAACACTTTTGTTTCCCTTCCCACAATACAACTCGGTTGTGGTTCAAAAGTCAAATCCGCTTCAATTTCCACTGATTCGGGTAGAATTGGCTGAAGAGGATCAGGAATAAACTTACGGAGCTGAGATACGTGAAAAACGTCATGCATCTCGAATAGAGAGGGTGGTAAGGCTAATCTATAAGCAACTTCACCAATCCTTTCTAAAATCTGATACGGTCCCACGTATCTCGGACTTAACTTACGTGACTTAAACGGTCCTTTCAATCTCAATCTCGGAGTAACTTTCAGAAATACATGGTCACCTTCCTCAAATTCCAAAGGTCTCCTACGATTATCCGCATAACTCTTCTGACGATCTTGTGCTTGTTTAACCTTCTCGCGGATCATTCGAATCTTTTCCGTAGTCTCTTGAATAATCTCGGGTCCCAAAATTCTATCTTCGCCAGTTTCAGCCCAACACAAAGGTGTCCTACACTTTCTCCCATACAACGCTTCATAAGGAGCCATACCGATGCTCGCATGATAACTATTGTTATAGGAAAACTCAATTAACGGCAAAAGTTCTTTCCAATTCCCTCTACTCTCTAACACACAAGCTCTTAACATATCCTCCATCGTTTGTATTGTTCGTTCAGTCTGACCATCCGTTTGAGGATGATTCGACGTGCTCAAACACAAACTCGTACCCATCGCTTGTTGGAACACTTTCCAAAATCTCGAAGTAAACTTCGGATCTCGATCGGACACAATACTAGAAGGAATACCATGCAATCTCACAATCTCAGCAATAAACAACCTTGCAAGATGACTTGCCTTATAAGTAGTCTTTACGGCTAAGAAATGTGCAGATTTCGTTAGTCGATCCACAATTACTCAATTAGAATCATAACCTCCTAGTGCACGAGGTAAACCTACTGCAAAATCCATAGAGATACTACTCCACTTCCAAACTGGAATATCCAAAGGTCGTAACAGACCGCCCCGTCTTTGGTGTTCAATCTTCACCTGTTGACATACTGCACATTCTGACGCATATTCCGCTATATCCTTTTTCATCCCAGGCCACCAATAATCCTTCTTTAAATCCTGATACATCTTTGAAGAACCAGGATGTATCGTAAAAGTACCTTTATGGGCTTCATCTAAAATCTTCCTTTTCAATGCCTCATCTTTCGGAACACAAATCCGTTGATTAAACAAAACTATCCCATCAGTTGCTCGTGTAAGACCTGGTTGAAGTAACAATTCTTGTAACTCTTCTTCGAACAATTGTGCCTGTTGAATCTCAACTCTCAAAGTAGAATTGACATTCAAATTTCCCAGGATCACACCATTCGGAGTCCACACAAATTGGAGATTAAGATCTCTAAACTTCTCCAACAATGAATACTCCAAAATTATCAATTCCGCACTATGAACCATTTTTCGACTTAAGGCATCCGCTACTTTATTCGCCTTTCCTGGATGATACTTCAATTCTAAGTCATAATCTTTTAAGTACTCCATCCACCTTCTTTGTCGCATGTTCAACTCCTCCTGGTCAAACAAATACTTCAAACTTTTGTGGTCACTGAACATTTCGAAACGTACACCATATAAATAATGACTCCACACCTTCAGTGCAAACACCACGGCAGCTAGTTCTAAGTCATGAGTTGGATAATTCTTCTCATGAACTTTTTAACTGTCGAGAAACATAAGCTACCACTTGACCACCTTGCATCATAACACCCCCTAATCCCCTCTTAGAAGCATCACAAAATACTTCATAAGAGTTATTAGGATTAGGAATAATTAATACTGGAGCACTCGTCAAACTTTCCTTCAAATGCATAAAACTTTGTTCGCAACCTGAATCCCATTCAAAAGTAACATCCTTCCGAGTAAGTTTCGTCATTGGTAAGGCCAATTGAGAAAAGCCCTTGATAAACCTTCTATAGTAACCGGCCAATCCCAAGAAACTTCTGACTTCTGAAACATTTCTCGGTCTCTCCCAATTAATTACTGCTTCTACTTTTGATGGATCTACCACCACACCACCCTGAGATATAACATGTCCAAGAAAATTAACTTCCGACATCCAAAACTCACACTTGCTCAACTTAGCAAACAATTGCTTCTCTTGCAAGACCGATAAGACAATCCTCAGATGTTCTCCGTGCTCTTGTGGAGTACGAGAATAAATAAGAATATCGTCAATAAAGATTACCACAAATTGGTCCAAGTAAGCCTGAAATATACGATTCATGTAATCCATAAAAACAGCTGGAGCATTAGTCACACCGAAAGGCATCACTAAGAATTCGTAATGACCGTAACGGGTTCTAAATGCAGTTTTTGGCACATCGGAACTCTTCACTCGAATCTGATGATAACCCGACCGGAAATCAATCTTTGAGAACACACAGGCTCCCTTTAATTGATCTAACAAGTCGTCTATCCTTGGTAAGGGATACTTGTTCTTAATGGTGACTTTATTCAACTTACGATAATCAATGCACAAACGCATTCCCCCATCTTTCTTCTTTACCAGTAACACTGGAGCTCCCCACGGTGAAACACTAGGCCTAACGAAATGCTTAGACATCAAGTCCTCCAATTGGTCCTTTAATTCTCTTAATTCAAGCGGTGACATCCGATACGGAGAAACGGATATAGGAGCCGTTCCCGGTATCAGGTCAATAGAGAACTCAACTTCTCTCTCCGGAGGAAGAGAAGAAACATCCTCTGGAAATACTTCAGAAAATTCACACACAACTGGAATACTCAGAACTTGCTGTTCCCTACTTCCTTCCTTAGTAAGAACCAATAAAACAGATTTCTCTTTCTCAAACAAGAAATTTACCATTCCCACCGTACCTTCTAAAATCGTTGATAATACATCTTTCGGAGTAGCCTCAGCAGATGGAATAATGATTAACTTTTCTTCACACCCAATAAACACCGAATTAGCAGAAAGCCAATCCATTCCCAGAACAACATCCACTTTCTTGAGCGGCAAACAAATAAGATCAATCTGGAAAACTCTTCCGTTCACCGACAACACACAATTTTCACACATCAGGGGTGTTTCAACCATTTCATCCATGGCAGTAGTAACCACCATAGGAGGAAACAAAGGAATAGTTTGCAACCCTAGTCGCTTCACACATCTCAAAGACACAAAAGAATGTGTAGCCCCCACAGTCAAATAAAACATAACAAAGTTGACCATTAACAAAACACGTACCCGCAATCAAGGAATTATCACCCTTTGCTTTCCTTGCATCCAAGGTATACACTCGGCCAGTAGTCTTCCCTTGTGTCTGATTTCTACCCTGAGGACAATCCCTCGCCAAATGGCCCACCTTCTGACATTGATAACACTTCACACCTTCGATACCGCACTTTCCCCAATGATTTCTACCACAGTGTCGACATGCACTAGTCCTAGAGCTCTGAACTTGTTTCCTTTTAAAAACTCGTTGCCTAGGATTAGACTGTTGGCTTGCCCTACGCGAACCCCCTTCTGTCCGAACTTCCTTCAAACTGTTCTCTGCCACACAGTATTGCTGCAACTGCTGGAATTCAAACTCTCTTCGGATCCTCAAGGAACTAGGAAGGTACTTTTCAATAAAAATAGACCTGAACTGCTCCCACACCTTAGGTACACCTTGCATAGTCATAAAAGCTGAAGCAACATCCCACCATCTCTCAGCCGGACCTCTCAGTGAGTGAGAAGCAAACACTACCTTGTTCTCCTCACTACAGTAAGTCATCAGAAATATTCTCTCCATGCCAGCAATCCAGTCATGAGCTTTCACAGGATCCAATCCGCCATGAAATTCTGGAGGATTCATGCGGAGGAAATCCCGAAAACTCCCACCTACAACATCTGGAACAACTACTTGAGGATGAAGACCTACATTCATCCGTTGCACCATATGTTGCATGAACTGGTTCTGCTGCTGCTGCATCCGTTGCACAAACTGATACAAAGGAGCATTCTCATCGCCACCTGGCGGATTCGTCCCAGCTGGAGGATTTGTGGGTCTACCACTATTGTTTCTGCGTCCGCCAACCATGTTCCTAAATGTCATATAGATAGAATTAAGTTGATCAGGCTCAATACCATAAATATAACACCTAAGACCCAAGGCGACAACACGCATCTGAAACAGAAAGAAACACTTATTCTATTTCATGGCTAGGTCGAGGATACGACCTGCTTTGATACCAACTGTAATGACCCATATAATCTTACATGCATCAAATCATATATTATACATGAGTTTCACTTTTTGGTACTGAAACATAATAAGTTCCTAGTTAACACATTATATATATAAATGCCTCTAATACAAAAGAACTAAAAGTCTAAGGCATTACATATACAAGATGTTCCAAAATGATAAAAACTAAGAACTAGATCAAAACAATGATCTCAAAACATAACGCCATAGCGGAAGCCATGCCATCACAAAACCACGATCCGTAAGGAAAGTCAAATAACCTTGTCCTTACCCTTCGCGAAACCTGCAGAACCTGTGATGTAAACAACAACAGTGGGGTGAGATACATCAAATCTCAGTGAGTTCCCTATCTTAAAGTCCTCTCGGCTCTACAAGGTTCTAACAAACCTAACTCAAGTCAAAAGGGGAAAAGGGGAGTGACCTTGAGTACACACACACTATATGGAAACATGTTATGAGTTCATCAACTCACAATATCACTAATCGATAACCATGCCAAGGTATCCCCTATTCCCGTCCTCTTCTACGTCTAGAAGTCGACCCGGGTCATGGATCCTTGCAACCTACTTGACATACGAATGGATTCGGGTTCTACGGGCCATTAACCGTTATGAACCGTCACTTCTCACGGGCCTTATACCGTCACAAGCCTACGCTCCATGGGCGCCATTCGTACTAAAATGAAATGCGGGAATCAAACCTGCCAAGTAGTGGTGCACATGCTTCAGAGGAGCTCGAGACCCATGAAACGCACTCGCAAAAATAACTGGTTACGATTACGTGATCACACACAGTCGTGATTGTATTCAACAATCACAAGGCCATTACGCCTTATCACAACCAAACGGTTAACACACATGTTCCATACTAGTGTTTAATCATTTATATTTTTCCGACACTGCTTAGGGTAATTGTCCTCACTCTACTTATTCCATATTTTAATCATGCTTACATTTTCAACAACCAATACACACCAAAATCAACAAAACGACACAATTCCAACAATTCCGATATAATTAAATCGGCCGTCAATCTTAAAACCAATGTAATAAGAAAGTACATTTTATTACCTTTCCAACGATACCAAAATTGTTCCATTCCGAGTTACGGATAAAAAGTTACGGCATTGGAAACAAACGATCGAAAATAAAATATCACAACAGCAGAATTCTGCAAGTCCCCTGGCCATACGCGTATTGGCACTCCCCGTACGCGTATTGCCTAAGATTCTCGCCCAGCCATACGCGTATTGCCCCAATCGATACGCGTATTGCTCAAAATTCTCGGCCATCCATACGCGTATTGCCTTGTCCATACGCGTATCATCCCATTTCCTTCACACCCATACGCGTATTGCCCTACTCAATACGCGTATGGCCCTGCGTGATACGCGTATGGGCAGTTTGAACCCAGAAATTTTCCTGCAGAATTTGTCTGCTACGGGTTGATTCAATTCAACCCCAAAATCCCATTTTTCCAATCTAAAATTCATCAAAACATGTTATAACATAACAATCGGTATAAACATACAATCACACATTGCATTTAGCAGCTAGATTCATGAATTTCATGCAAAATTAATCAATTTCCATAATACCAATCTAACTCTAACTCAATAAAACTCTACCCTAAAGAGTCTAACTAGAACCCACCTGGATTACTAGACGAGGAGGTTGAAATTGAGACGAATTGATGAAGAACAGATGATTGATGATGATCTTGAGCTTTTGGGAAATTTTCCTCTCTTGTTCCTCCTCCTTCCTTTCCTTTCTTCCCTTTTTCCTTTCTTTTCTTTCTTTTCTTTTTCCCTAAGTTTCTATCTTTGACCAAATAAGTAAAATGAAAAGAAAATATCCAAAGTGATATTAATTGATCATACTACTAATTATCCAAATTAGCTCAAATGCGCGAAAGAATAAAACTCAACGTTAAATACTATTAATTTAATCAACTCTGAGTTCGTCAGTTTACTCTAATTATTTTATCAAATAATTGTTCAGAGTACTCCGGAACCCAGTTGATCATAATAATATTATCCAGAGCGTTTATAAATTTACGGGGTATTACATGTAACATCTTATCTGTATGGTTCACTTCATAGTGAAATTTACATGAAACTCCCTAAAGGGTTCAATATACCAGATGCACATAATTCTGGATCTCAAGAAAGGTACTCCATAAGATTGAACAAGTCTCTCTATGGGCTGAAACAATCCGGACGAATGTGATATAATCGTCTCAGAGAATATTTGCTTAGAGAGAGATATACAAATAACTTTATTTGTCCTTGTACTTTTATAAAAAGATTAGGAAAGGAATTTGCAATAATAGTTGTCTATGTGGATGACATAAATATTATTGGAACTCTTGAAGAACTTCCAAAAGCTATGAATTGTTTAAAGAAAAAGTTTGAGATGAAGGACCTAGGAAAGACAAAATTATGTCTAGGTTTGCAAATTGAACATTTGGACAAAAAAAATATTTGTACATCAAGAAAACTATATAGAAAAGGTGTTAAAACGCTTCTATATGGACAAATGTCACCCGTTGTTTACTCCAATAGTTGTTAGATCATTAGATGTGGAGAAAGATCCTTTCAGGCCACGAGAAAAGGATGAAGAATTGTTTGGTCCTGAAGTACCATATCTCAGTGCAATTGGAACACTAATGTACCTTGCTAATTATACACGTCCTGATACATAATTTGTTGTCAATCTATTAGCAAGATATTGTTCTTTATCTACACGAAGACATTGGAACGGAGTCAAACATATACTTCGTTACCTTAGAGGTACAATAGACATGGGTTTGTTTTATAGCAAAGTATCCAGATTCGAATTAACTTATGTAGATGCAGGTTACTTGTCAGATCCTCATAATGGTAGATCACAAACAGGTTATTTATTTACATGTGGGGGTATATCTATTTCATGGAGATCAGTGAAACAAACCATAGAAGAAACATCATCAAATCATGCAGAACTTTTAGCATTACAGGAGGCAAGTCGAGAATGGGTTTGGTTGAGATCCTTAATTCAGCACTTCCAAAATACCTGTGGTTTATCTTCCGGGACATTAAATACAATGACCATATATGAAGACAATACTACATGTATTTTGCTCAATTGAAAGATGGTTACATTAAAGGAGACCAGACAAAACACATTTCTCCAAAGTTCTTTTTTACTCGTGATTTTCAAAAGAGTGGTGATATAAGCATCCAACAAATATGTTCATGTGATAATCTTGTAGACCTTTTCACAAAGTCACTCCCAAGTAGAATTTTTATCATTGAAGAAATGATCGTTCAGCTGAGGGGGAGAAATGAATTTACTTTAAAAGAATATTGTACTCTTTTTCCTTCACTAGATTTTTTCCCACTGGGTTTTTTCTAGTAAGGTTTTAACGAGGCATATCCTCAATGAATATCCAAGGGGGAGTGTTATGAATAATAGTAAATAGATGTGGATGTTCATTTACCCAACTTTCTATATTCCTTAAATCCTATGAGTTAATTTCCTAAGTTTTGTGTATTCCTTAAGTTAATGGTTATTTATTGGACATGTACTATAAATATGGTTCATGTTGCAATGTTAAGTGAACTTAAGGTGAATAATATAATATCACTTTTCTTCTTGTCTTTGTCTACTTCATCTCTATATCATTTTGGTTAATTTCATAACAGTAGGATTGAAATAAACATTACAATTAACACATAATCATATGAAATTAACATCTCTCCCCTCTTCTTAGTTATTGATAATTAAAAAATTTAATACATAATAAAAATTATTTGTTTATATGGTATGGGTACAATAAATAAGATCTAGAAACACATAAGTCTCTGTCATCCTTGACCAAAGTCAATGAAACTTAATCTCCTCGTTGTAAAGAAGATTAAACCAAACTATTTGAAACCTTAACTGGCAATATAATATAACTCTAACAATGGAAGGATAATTTTGTAACCAAATAGAAAATATGCAAAAAGAACTTACTATCTTTGCTTATTAAAAAAATGCAAAAATAACTTAAAGGAATAATAGAAATATCAATAAGAGCTTGTCACTTCATAGTATAACAAAAACTTCAATTCTTTCAAGTTGTGATCCATTGGCTTTTTCGATAGTATTATAAGTATGATGGATGAAATAACTCTCTTAACACAGAAAGCCTCATAAATAAAAACTAAGTTTCTACTCATCCGTAAACATCAAAATATATTGGATGATGGTGATGATTGTTATAACTTGTACTACGGTTCCTAAAATACACCTATATCACCATCAAACTTTACAAATAATACACACTCTTAAGATTATGCAATGTTTAAAAATAAAAATAAATATATTAGTCCTAAAGATGTGAATAAAAATACTTTATTTAAACTACAATTTAATATAAATAAAATAAAATAAAAATGATATCTCACAATTAATTAAAAAATGTGAATACTAACTTTTTCTTTCTGGAACGCTGCTTAATAGAAAGGAACAACATTAAATTTGAATTACAAATATGTTTCATTCCTATGCAAAAGAAACTGAAATAAATTTTGCAACTCATTACTAACACTACGCCAAAAATAGGAATAGACAGCACCAAAAAGACAGTGCTTTTATAAAAAAGCGCTGCTAAAAAGAATAAAAAAATTTCGCTAAAAAAAAGCGCAGTAAAAGATAGGCTTTAGAAAGCGCTTTTAAAAAGCGCTGTTAAATGCAATAAATGGATTCCACATTAGAAAGCGCTTTTTTGGAAAGCGCTGTTATAGGTATTACTTTAAACAACGCTTTTTAAAAGCGCTGTTTAAAGTTAACCTTAGAAAGCGCTTTCTGAAAAGCGCTCTTATAGGTGTTAAATTCTTTTCACTTTAGAAAGCGCTCTTATAGGTTGGCACATAAGAAAGCTCTTTCTTAAAAGCGCCCTCTAAGGTCATTTACGAATTAAAATATAAAACAATTTCTAAACATTTTCAGACACTTCTATTCATTTTATTCTCTTGACCGTTTCTTCTAAACATTTTCTGAAACCCTTGTCGTCGTTCTTACATTGCCATTGTCGTCGTTCTTGCATTCCCATTGCCGTCACCGTTGTCGTCACTGTTGCCGTCATTTCGTGAAAACATTGTTGTTGTTGTTGTTCTTATTCTCTTATCCTCTGAAAACGAATAAGGTACGTTGTTGCTGAACTGAGTGATCTCTTTTATTATTCATTTCTCTATTTTTAATTTTTGTTTTTGATTTGATTTTTATGGGGAAAAAGTTTTCACGATGAGATTTAAAGCTAAGGAGTGTAGTACTCCATTTTCTGGAAATACTCGCATGTCATTGGATGAGATCAAGCATTGGCTTCTTGATTCCAATTAATGTAGATGTTGCTTTAGTTTCTGAATAGAATATATATCATGACCTGATTTCAGCTCTAGTGGCTAACTATCAGTGATTTTTGTCTTTTTGATTTCACTCCTGTAATTTGAGGAAAAGATGAGGGATTATAATCATTGAATAGAAAATCATTAGTAAAAATTGTTTCAGTTTTTTTCTTTATTATTTTTTCTTGACTTTCATAAGAGCATGAATATCGGCAGTTTTTTTTGTTATAAGTTAATTGTCTACTTTATACTTATTGAGGAGAAAATTTTTTTGATACTTTAAATTATAATTTTTCGTGGTTTTTAAAGTTATATTATAAGTCAATGAGCCTATATTAATGGTTGTCTCTCACCTTTCTTCTTGTATTTTGATCTGTTCTCTAATTGTTGCTTGTTTGTGATTACATGTTGCCACTTATCAAGTTATGACTCATAATTGGTCAATTAATGATATTTCATTTTATGATACGTGTATAGGGGTTACTTGTGTTCAAAGTGTGAAAGTCGGATCATTTCCCTACAGGTATAACATTTTTTCTTTTTGTTTTTGTTTAGTTTAATTAGTATAACTATGGATAAGAAATGGATGTCTTCAAGTCGATTGTCGAAAGAGTACGATAATGGGGTATCGGAATTCGTTAAGTTTGCTGTTGCGCACGCCAAAGACCCTAGTCGAATGATATGTCCTTGCTTGGGTTGCTGTTTTGGGAGTCGGGTTGACGCGGTTCAGTTGGCATCGCATTTATTGAGGAGTGGAATTGATAGAAGTTATACATGTTGGAATTTGCATGGTGAGAAAATTAATGGGAATGTTGAATCGGGGGATAATACGACCTACACTTCATACAACAATGGCACAGATACATACGATTCTGATCGAGTCGAAGAGATTGCAGAAGCACTTGAAGAAGATCTTAAGTATTGTCCCAAAATGTTTGAGAGGTTGGTAAGCGATGCAGAGAATGGTTGCACCAAATTCACAAGATTGTCTGCGGTATTAAAGTTGTACAACTTAAAGGCGGGCAATGGATGGTCGGATAAAAGTTTCACAGAGTTATTGGCCCTTATGAAAGATATGCTTCCAGAGGATAATGCTCTTCCCAATCGAACATATGAGGCCAAAAAGATGTTGTGCTCTATTGGCATGAGCTATGATAAGATACATGCCTGTCCAAACGATTGCGTATTGTTTCGAAATGAGTATGCATCGTTAAATGAGTGTCCTAAATGCGGTGTCTCTCGATATAAGAAAAAGTTGTCTCCAGCAAAAGTCTTATGGTATTTTCCTATAATTCCGAGATTTAGACGCATGTTTCGTAGTGAGACCGATTCAAGACACTTGACTTGGCATGCAGATGAAAGAATTATTGATGGAAAGTTTCGACATCCGACAGATTCACCACAGTGGATGAAAATTGATGATGATTATCCTGAATTTGGAAAAGAAGCAAGAAACCTTCGCTTGGCATTATCTACTGATGGAATGAACCCATACGGTATTCAAAGTATCTCAAATAGCACTTGGCCTGTGATCATAATGATTTATAACCTACCTCCATGGCTATGTATGAAGCGTAAGTACATGATGTTATCTATGTTAATTTCTGGGCCTAGACAACCAGGGAATGACATAGACGTATACTTGGCACCTTTAATCGAAGATTTAAAATTTTTGTGGGAGAACGGTGTGGAGGTTTATGATGGGTATAGGAAAGAAAGTTTCAACTTGAGGGCGATGTTGTTTGGTACAATTAATGATTTTCCAGCATACGGAAATCTATCAGGGTACAGTATAAAAGGTCAATGTGCGTGTCCTATTTGTGAAGATAAAACAGATTGGACGCGATTGGAGTTTGGTCAGAAGAATGTCTTTCTCAGTCATCGTAGATTCTTAAATTCTAATCATCACTATCGTGGGTGGAGAAAAGCATTCAATGGAGAGCCAGAACATGGTAGAGCTCCAACTATATTGACAGGTGATCAAATTTTTGAAAAGGTGAAAGATGTGAGAACTCAGTTTGGAAAGCCTTTTGCACATACACTTGTCAAGAGTGGGTGGAAGAAGAGGTCAATTTTTTTTGAACTTCCATATTGGAAGTCATTGTATGTAAGACATTTTCTCGATGTTATGCATATTGAAAAAAATGTATTTGACAGTGTTATTGGTACGTTACTCAATATACCAGGAAAGTCTAAGGATGGCCTTAAAGCAAGAAAGGACTTGGTACATATGGGGATAAGAACTGAATTAGGACCCTTGAAGAAAGGAAAACGAACATATCTACCACCTGCTGCGTATACTTTATCTAGAAAGGAGAAAAAAGTATTGTGTAAGTTTCTAAGTGAAGTTAAAGTTCCAGAAGGATACTCTTCAGATATTAGAAGACTTGTGTCTATGAAAGACCTCAAGTTAAAGAGTTTAAAGACGCATGACTGCCATGTTATAATGGAACATTTTCTACCAATAGGTATACGTTCTATTCTGCCAGAAAAAGTAAGAAGCGCAATAACTAAATTGTGTTTTTTCTTCAAGTCAATTTGCAGTAAGGTGATCGATCCTGCGATCTTACCAACATTGCAAAAAGAAATAGTTATTACTTTGTGTGATCTTGAAATGTATTTTCCTCCCTCATTTTTTGACATAATGGTTCATCTAGTTGTTCATCTGGTGAAAGAGACACAATTATGTGGATCGGCTTATATGAGATGGATGTACCCTTCTGAACGTTATATGAAAATATTAAAAGGGTATGTGAAAAACCAAATTCGACCAGAGGGTTGTATTGCCGAACGATACATTGTTGAAGAAGCGGTTGAGTTTTGTACTGAATATCTGTCCAATGTACAATCAATTGGACTCCCCAAATCTCATATTGTCGAAAAAAAAGAAGGAAAAAAGTTACTTGAAAATGAAGTTGTGACAATATCAAGGGTCGAACGGGATCAAGTGCATTTGTATGTTCTGCACAATGAGAATGAGGTTGAGCCGTATGTTGAAATGCACAAGGATGTTCTCCGAGGTTTAAATCCGAATAGAAATGAGAATTGGATAGTACGAGAGCACAATCGAAGTTTCATACCTTGGTTTAAGGATCATATTTATTCAAAGTATTATTCAGACCGCGCTTCAATAACAGAAAGGTTGAGATGTTTAGCATATGGTCCAAGTATGGTCGTGTTTTCTTATAGCGCATACGCAATTAATGGATACACATTTTATACCAAAGAATAAGATGATAAAAGTACTCTGCAAAATAGTGGTGTCACCGTGGTAGCTGAAGCAATGCACATTTCAAGTGTGAAAGACTTAAACCCCAAATTTGCAAATCTGTCATATTTTGGGGTTATCGAGCGTATTTGGGTGTTTGATTATGAGAAGTTTCAGATTCCTATATTTCGTTGCAAGTGGGTTGAAAATAATAATGGCGTACGAATGGATAAGTCAGGATTTTTGCAAGTGGATCTTAATAGGGTGGGGTACAAAGATGAGCCTTTTATTCTAGCCTCTCAAGCTAAACAAGTGTTCTATCTCACTGATCCGACAAGTACAAAATGGTCTATAGTGCTTTTATCTAACAAAGTAATTGATGAAAACGTTGGAGATCAAGGTGATATTGATGTTGATATTGAATCATTTACTAGAAATGATCAAGATGAAAATATTATAGTGAATGAATCATATACTAGAAATGATCATAATGAGGGTATTTGGATCAATCCAACCGTCCGTGTTGTTAAGAGACGGGTAGAACATACTCCAAACAAGAAAAGAAAGAGACGTTAGTGAAAAAGGTACTAGTTGTAAAATTATAGCTTATATAATTCAATATAGCTTATATCATTCAATGGATTAGGATTATGGATTTTTATATTTGTCATTTAATTTCTGTTTTTTTCTTTCTTACAGGTCAAATGTCTAGTAACCAGGAAGATACGCACGAGTAGCACGGGCTAGAGCAACCAATATTACATGGGTCAAAGTGGAGGTATATTAATTTTCACAATATTGCTTATTAGTGATGCTACTTGATAACACAAAACATCTATATATTATTTCTTATTTGTTTGTCTATGTGTAGTGTCCTCGTCAGCGTAATGGCATAGACCGCGGGTACTTCGTTTTGAGGTTCATGAGAGAAATCCTTCAAATGGGACAATTGGAGATTCCTATTACGGTATGCATGGTTTTATAACTTAGGATTTATTTTAATATTTATCGGATATGTCATATAATTTATTATTTTTAACTAAATAATGCGTATTTTGTTTTGTTATGTAGTATTTCGATGATATGGCGTGTCCTTATTACACGAGGAAACAATTGCAAGATACTAAGGAGGAATTGTGCGAATTTTTTATTGCAAGAAGAATTCTTTCTTGAATGTATAATTTTGTGAATGTAAATTCTAGTTTATTGAAATGTAAATTCTATACTGGTTTGAAACCATACAATAGAATTTGTGCAAATTCTGCATGTAAATTCTAGTTTATTGAAATGTACAAATTCTAGTTTATAGAATTTGTACGAATTCTGTATTAATGTAAATTCTAGTTTTGAAATAGAATTTGTTGATGGAAATGCGTATCCATACTGGTTTATTGAAATGTGAATTATACAGGTTAATGGAAATGTGAATTATACAGGTTTTTGCATAAAAAAATGGTTAAAATGGGACTTTTAAAAAAAATCTTCAAAATTATACGTAGACAAAAGACCGCGCTTTTGAGAAAAAAGCGTTGTCTAAAGTTATATATTAGACAGCGCTTTTAAAAGCGCTGTCTAAAGTCCACCTTTAGAGAGCGCTTTTAAGGAAAAAGCGCTCTCTAAAGGTATATAAAAAAGTCATTATACGTATACATTAGACAGCGCTTTCAAAAGCACTGTCTAAAGTCCCCCTTTATAGAGCGCTTTTGAAGAAAAAAGCGCTCTCTAAAGTATATAAAAATTATTCTTTAAAATTTTAAACGTATACATTAGATAGCGCTTTTAAAAGCGTTGTCTAAAGTCCCCTTTTAGAGAGCGCTTTTTCATAAATAAAAAAGCGTTGTCTTTACCTACGACAGCGCTTTTAAGCACTGTGATAGGCCAAAAAAAGCGTCCTCTTTTCCCTTGTTTGGCGTAGTGTAAAAAAAATATTGTTTTTTCAAAAATAAATAAAGTATTCAATAGTGCAATGAAGTTGAATACACTAAAAAAATAGTATCAAATTAGCATTATAATGAGGATAAAGCAATGGAAAAATTATAAAGGGTGACAATATCACAAAAACAACCGTGTTTAGCAAATCAATTTTGCTTTAAAAAAATTTAAGAAAATAACAATTAATTTGTGTATAGATTTGAAAAATAAAAGCGAGAAAATTTTAAAAAGATGTAAGGACAAAACCTAAAAAAAACCCAAAAAATTATTAAAATTATAAAAAAAAATTAACTGTGCAAAAATGCCTAATAATATATGCGTTAATTAAAAGAAGGGTTAATAGTCATTTACCCCCTGCAATATAGACAAGTTTTGATTTACCCCCCTTTAAAAAAATAATTTTGGATTACCCCCTGAAATTTTGGGGTACCCCCTAAGCGTGTAAAAACCAGGGGGTAAAGAAATTTTTTTTTTACAGGGGGTAATTTTTCTACCTGGGGGGCAAAAGAGTTAGAATTTTAAAATTTCAGGGGGTAATCCAAATTTTTTTTTTTAAAGGGGATAAATCAAAACTCGTCTATATTGCAGGGGATAAATGACTATTAATACTTAAAAGAATTATATAACTTTTAGAGCAAAAATAATTAAAATATTGTAACAAAAATATTTTTCTTTAGTTGCATTTTTATATGTGTGATTATAAATTGAAATAGAAACTACCACTAGAAAAGTTATGAATCTTCATTTATAGAGTTCAAAGTTGATTTTAGACTATCAAATAAAATATTCAACAAAACAAAAAAAAATTAATATGAATAATTGATATGTAACACCTTTATCGCCTATTCTTATCTTTTCTTTTATTCCCTTGTCAATTAATGTTAATCGATAGTGCACAATGTATCTTTATTTTATCTCTCTTTTTAAATCTGCACTTTGATTTTACTTTTGCAAGAAGTATTTAATATAAACGTGAGATACATATAAAAAAATTTAAATACCATTCTCTCACACACAAACATAATTTTAAATAAAATATTGCATAATGATACAGGAACATAATATATAAGGGACTATCTTGAGTTTTCAAGATATATGATGAAATAATACATTAGGCTGTCAAAATCAAAGAACTTAACTTACCATAGTCATGTCATGGTGTGTTAAAATTAATGAAGATTCTTTTTTATTGGAAATAACCTTCATCTCCTCTTCAAGAATAAAACGATCATTGATCAAAACTGAATAAATGAAAAAATTATAGAATGGAAAAAAGTTCAAAAACATAGTATGTTGATTGAGAAAGAGATGGAATTTAGAAAAAAATAAGAAGAGGTTTCTTAACTTGTGTCACAATCAGCGGTTAATGGAAGTTATAGATATAAGTTTTTTTGTAAGAGATAAAAGTTGGTTATTCAATTGGTAACCAACAAAAGTTACCAACCACTCAAGTTATTTATAAAAAAGATAAAGGGCAATTTTGGAACAAAAATAAGCCACTCCAAAAACTTGTATTCCCTTTATATATAGTTATAGATATATTGTTCCCTTTCTATTATAGAATATATATTATCTTCATCTTTTATGATAAGATTCTTTTTTTTAAAAAGTTATTCCCTTAATATAAAATTGTTTTAAAAACTTTATATGTAGTAATAATTTTTTTTAAATAATTATATATATATATATATATATATATATATATATATATATATATATATATATATATATTATTCTTGACTGGGTTGGCGCCTGCCCATCCGTCGGGCAGGCCCAACCCAATACTACATTGCGGCCCAATAAGGCCCAAGTCTACTTGTTGTCGAGAACACCTAGACCTCGTCCTGTTCGAGCACGTAACGGTCAGGCAATGTCGAGCAGTGGTTACATAGCCCGGGGAGGGGTTACGTCTCTTCCCCCTCGTTCTCCACGCGCTCCTCCTGCAGGGACACGTCTTCAGGTAATTACCCACCTCCGAAAGAGTCGATCTGCCCACTCTCCGGAGATCTCAGGACAGTTATTCTAGGGCGAAGACCACATGCTGGTCTTCACTACGCCACGTAAGCTCTGGCAGTTATCTGCATTGGGCTGGGTCGCAAGGCCCAATGCAGATGACCTTGGCCCTGCGCTGGGGGCAGCCTATAAATACCCTCTCTCATGAGAGGGCTAGGTTACATTACATTTTAACTCTCACTCTTTTTTCTGTACTTGCTTGCTCCAGTCCTAACTTTGGCATCGGAGTACCTTGCAGGTACACCACCCCCCCCCACCATCTCATCACCACCGGAGTAGCGGAGCTCACCACGTTTTTTGCCACTAATCTCCTTTCTGATTAGGTACGATCAGCGGTGCCGTCTGTGGGAACGCTTGCTTCCCCGTTTTCCTCTTCGTAAAACCAAAGCAATATCCATTCTCTGATAAGGATGGCCAGCACTCAGCCTGAGACTAAGACTCCGGACACCTCCTTCGCACAGTTCAACAACGGAGACGACCACGAGGATAATGTGGTCGTCAACGTCGAGGAAGACGACGAAAGGGACGGGTGTACTGCCTCCCCTTCCTCTGATGACATGGTATACAACGCCGTCTAACAAGACAACACCCCAGCTGTCTTCCAGTCGATCCCCGCACCGCCGAATGCAGATCCGAACACGGTGGCCCTGTTCGCGCTGATGAATTAAACCAACCAACTGATCACTCAGCAGAGCGTGAGGATCGAAGTGCTCGAAAAGGGGCGACAGCGACGCTCTCCCCCGCGGAGACATTGCCTCCCTCTTTCTCCCAGTCGTTCTCCTTCCCCGCGAAGGACATAACTGGTCGACTCTCGGAGCCCTTACCCCCCAACCCGTGGGATGCCGCCCGCGCCTGGAATGACCCCAACCTGTGGTCGCCCAGAAGTTCCATCGCTCCCTTCTGAAGAAGTAACAGCGAGGCTCCCCTGTCTAGAAGATGAGCCAAGTTGATGGCAAAAAGCCGAAGAGCTGTCCAAGGAGTTCCCCCCGATGACACGGGCGTGGTCGGGGCCACCACTCCCTATCACGATCACCAATCAGGAGTGACGAGGATGACCAGCAGACTCCGCTATCCAGGGAGATCATGGAGACTCCTATTCCTGTGGGGATGGAAAAACCTCCATCCTTGGGGACATACGGCGGTACCGCCGACCCAGACGATCACGTAGAAAGCTTCGAGGCTATGCTCGACTACCGGAATGTCTAGGGAGCCATCAAATGCAAAATCTTCCCGACTATCCTCCGGAAAGGGGCCATGGCGTGGTACAAAAGCCTCAAGCCGGAGTCCATCACTACTTTGAAAGAACTGAAGAGTAAGTTCTCCAAGCATTTCACTGCGTCACGTCGCCACCCGAAGATGGTGGCCTCCCTGGAAGCCATCCTCCAAGGGAGAGACGAATCTCTCAGAGGCTACATCGAGAGATTCAACCGTGAAGTTGTCAAGGTACCCGCTACCGACGACATGAAGAATTTCCTGATCGAGCGGGGACTGCGTCACGGGACCGAGTTCGCCAAAGCTGTGGGCATCCATAGACCCTGCAACTTGGAAGACCTCCTCCACTGGGAACAATTGTACATCTAGTTTGAAGAGTCAGAGGACGCCCACGTCGCCCATGACTCACGACACCGGGATGGACACCGGGATGCCCCCCGGGGCTCTAGGGATGAAGGCTCTCCTGCCCCCTGGCGTGGAGGAGAGAGAAGACGCTTAGGACGTCCCAGGGACTCTCGTGAACGAGGGGTCCAGCTGGATGGTTTACGGAGTATACTCCACTCACTGCTCCCCACGAGCAAATTCTCGCCGAGTGCGCCAACTTGGAATTTCAAAAAGGGGGTGTCCACTTTCTGAAGTCGACGCCCCCCAAATCAAACACAGACAGGTCCAAGTACTCAGGTTCCACCGGAGCCATGGACATGTCACAGAAGATTGCATCCACCTCATGGATGCAATAGAGATCCTGATCAAGGAATGGCATCTGAAGCAGTACGCCAAGAGGAATGACACCCCTCGTCTAGATGCTCGGGACACACAAAGCGTCGAGGAGATGACACCTCTATCTTGGGAGAACAGACTGCAAGTCGCCCTGAGTATCACTCGACCAGAGGGCTTTTGCGTTCCAGAAGGGATGGAGGATGTCGCGGCAGTTCGCAGCTTGTGGGAGAACTTTACCCCCGAGGACCTGTCACAGCCCGTAGCACATGGGAAAATTTTCCCACGGCAATGGTTATATCAGGCAGGGGCTTCAACAAAGTCTTCGTCAGGTCAATCAAGTGGAAGTTCGACGAGCTGGAGTCCACGACTTCGGCACAGAATGCCATTTTTTAGAAGGTGCAAGGGAAGTCGAACCCCATCACCTTCTACCTCGAGGAACTACCAGGCGGTGCACCCAACTCCACCATACCTCTCCTGATTAGGCACAGATGGAAAACTTCGATGTCCGTCGGATCCTGGTCGACCAGGGGAGCTCGGTGGACATCATGTACACCCACCTCTTTGAGACCCTCCAGCTTGACGAAAAACATCTGACCCCTTATGTGGGCTCAGATCTACAGGGCTTCAACGGCACCACCACCAGACCGCGGGGCTATGTTGAACTGATGGTCACTTTCGAGAGCAAAAACATGGCCCGACAAGTCAAGACCCACTTCCTAGTGGTGGATTGCCCCTCCCTCTACCAGTGCATCATGGGGAGGACAACTCTGGCCGAGCTCACGACGGTACCATATATAGTATATTTGAAGATGAAGTACTATACCGCACGAGGTCGGGTAGTCACCATCCACGGGGACATTGAAGATACAAGGAGATGCTTTGAAACTGCGACCAAGGGCCTAAGCTTGATCAATTTCAAGCCCAAAGCCGGAGAGAAGTCAACCCCAGATGCAGTGCAGAAACCACTCCCTCGTATCAACGCGGTAGACCTCGACAGTCGTTTCCCCGATGAGCAGGAAGAAGAGGGAGCAGCAGATAACAACCTCTCAGTTGAAGGCAACGGGCAGCCTCTCCACCCAACGCGCCCCATTCCCGATGGAGACTTAGAGCTCGTCGCCCTCGGAGACGATCCAGACAGGAGCGTGAAGATTGGCACCGGGTTCCCCGACCTGGCGAAGAAGCAGCTGAAGGCATGCCTCAGTGAGAATGCTGATTTGTTTGCATGGAGCGCTTCAGAGATGCCCGAGCTCGACCCAGAGGTGGCTTGTCATCAGCTCACTGTAGATCCGGCCGCTAGGGCCATAGTGCAACGTAGGCGTAGGCAGTCTTTGGAAAAATCGGAGGCTGCTGAAAAAGCTGTAAAAGACCTCTTAGAGGCAAATTTCATTTCGGAGGCCAGGTACACAACCTGGCTGTCCAACATTGTACTTATCAAGAAAAATAATGGAAAGTGGAGAATGTGCGTTGACTATATCGATCTTAATCGGACATGCTCGAAAGATTCTTATCCATTGCCTAATACAGACCAGCTGGTCGACAATTCGGTAGGTTTCAAACTTTTGTCCTTCATGGACGCATACTCGGGGTACAATCAAATCCCCATGGCCAAAGCCAACAAGCAGCACACTGCCTTCATGACCGAGTCGAGCAAGTACTACTACAATGTAATCCCATTCGGTTTGAAGAACGTCGGCGCGACCTACCAGCGGATGATGAACAAAGTCTTCCGAGGAGAGATCGGAGACATGCTCGAGGTCTACATGGATGACATGATCATCAAATCCGCAAAAGAAGTCGACCACACTGCCCATCTCACGAAGGTCTTTGATACAGCGAGGAAGTGCAGGATGAGGTTCAACCCCGACAAATGCACCTTCGGGGTTCGGTCGAGCAATTTTCTCGGTTTCTACCTCACGGAGCGAGGAATCGAGGCAAACCGTGACAAGTGCAGGGCATTCTCTGAGATCCCGACCCCGAACTCGAAGAAGTCGATACAATCGATGAACGGGATGCTGACCTCACTCTCCCACTTCGTGGTCAAGTCCGCACAATACGCGCTCCAATTTTTCAAGCTTTTACGCCAAAAAGCCACATTCAAATGGACTGAGGAATGTGAGCAAGAACTCTTCCACCTCAAGCAAGTCCTTTCACAACCCCTGGTTCTCTCGCGACCAAAGAACGGGGAGACGTTATTCCTATACCTCGCCATCATGAGCGAAGCAGTCAGTGCGGTCCTAATCCGGGAAACCCCTGATGGGCAGAAGCCAATTTATTTCACCAGTAAAGCCCTCCAAGGTCCGGAACTCAGGTACCAACAAATCGAAAAGGTCGCCTTGGCTCTCGTCGCTGCGGCCAGGCGATTACGACATTACTTCTTGGCCCACACGATTGTGGTGAGGACCGACGAACCCGTACGACAACTCCTTGGCCGGCCAGACATGGCAGGGAGGATGCTCAGATGGTCACTCGTACTCGCGGAGTTCGACATCCAATATGAGGGGAGAAAAGCTCTGAAGGCTCAGGTTCTGGCCGACTTCATAGCGGAAATGACCCTCCCAGAGCCTTCGACCAACGGATCCCAAAAATGGACGATCCACGTCGACGGGGCATCCAGTACGACAGGCAGCGGAGCAGGCATCATCCTCGAAAACAAGGAAGGCATCCTGATCGAAGTCTCCCTCACATTGTCTTTTCCGACATCGACCAATCAGGCTGAGGACGAGGCTTTCCTCGCCCAGGTTATGTTTAGCTGAGGACCTCGGGGCCAAAGAGGTCAAAATATTCACCGACTCACAACTCGTGGCCTCCCAGGTACGGGGAGAATACCAGGCCAAGAACAGAAGCCTAATCGAATACTTGGCCCGGGTAAAGGAAACAATGAAAAAGTTATCCTCAACGGAAGTGAATCATGTCCCGCGCGAGCACAACACTCGAGCAGACGTTCTATCGAAACTCGCAAGCACAAAGAAGAAACGAGGGAACAAGTCCGTCATTCAGGAGGTGCTATCGCGTCCGAGCATCGAGAAAACCATCCCCGCAATTAACGTGAACGCCATTGGAGATGGACATAGCTGGATGACCCCGATGTACGAGTACCTCAACACGGGTAAACTGCCCGACGACCCCAAAGCCGCCAGAGTTGTTAGGCGATGTGTCTGCTCATATACTATCGTCGAAGACAAATTATATCAGCGCAGTTTCTCGATCCCCCTTCTCAGGTGCATAGAGGAGACCAAGGTCCCCAGCATACTCCAGGAGATTCATGAGGGGATCAATGCGCAACACCTCGGAGGACGATCATTAGCCCGTAAAGCGCTACGAGTAGGGTACTACTGGCCCACCATGCAGCAGGACGCCAAGGAGCACGTCTGGAAGTGCGACAGATGCCAACGCCATGGGGACATGCACCTGGCCCCTCCTAGCGAGCTCAAAATGCTCTCGTCCCCGTGGCTGTTTTCCTGGTGGGGGATGGATATCCTCAGGCCCTTCGTGTTGGGGTCGTACCAAAACAAGTACCTGATCGTCGGCGTTGATTATTTCACGAAGTAGATCGAGGCTGAAGCCCTGGCCAAAATCACGACCCACAATATACTACGTTTCTACAAGAGAAACATACTTGCCTGGTTTGGCGTGCCCCAGGAAATTGTCACCAACAACCGGACACAATTTACTGACAAGAACTTCCAGGACTTCGTCACGAAGCTGGGTACGAAGCAACACATCACCTCAGTCGAGCACCCACAAACAAACGCTCAGGATGAGGCCGTGAACAGGGTGATCCTACGATGTCTGAAACGAAGACTGGGAGACGCCAAGAAAAGATGGGTCGAGGAGATACACACATCCTCTGGGCATACAGAACGACCCTGCGCTCCACTACCGGGGAGACCCCCTTCCGATTGACATACGGGACCGAGGCAGTGATCCCTTTGGAAATAAGGGAACCCTCAACAAGAACGGAGTCTCCCCTCAACGAGGAGACAAACGATGAGGCCCTTCGGGAGGAGCTCGACTTCGTTGAAGAGATAAGGTCAGGCGCATTCCTCCGTGCGGCCTCACTTAAACAGAAGATAACTTTACGCTATAACAACAAAGTTATTAAGCGCGATTTTCAAGTAGGCACCCTCGTTCTACGAAGGAACCAGAAAGATTCGCGAGAAGGCAAGCTAGCCGCGAACTGGGAGCGCCCCTACCGCGTCCGTACAAAAACGGGGACGAGAGCCTACTACCTCGAAAATCTACACGGGGAGGAACTTGCTCGACCATGGAATGATGAGAAACTCAAACAGTACTACGGTTAAACACTGCCCGTGACATAGCTACGTCGTGACCACGGGGGTGCACTAAGGTACAAGTGCGACTCTCCTCCACTAAACAAGAAGACAAGGGTCTGCGTTGTGTGTGCGCGAGGACCCTTGATCCGACGAGGATACCTCGACCGTGCTCCATCATCGCCATACCAATTAGGAAGGACACCCAGCTCGCGATGGGAAGTTCATGCCACGAAGCTAAGACCTCGATCGAGCTCTTAGCCTCGTTAAAGGTCGGAATACAGCTCCGACCACTCGACCAGTTCCCTACACTCTCGAGGATCAACAAAGTCGAGCAAAACCCCCAAAGTACTTAGACAAAAATGAAACAGATATATTATCAAACATACAAACATCACACACACAGATAAAGAACGATAGTACGATAAAGTCGGCCAGAAGCCCATTGTTCAAATATACAAAATGTTATAAGCCCCTGGCTCGCAGGTCGGGCAAAAGTCATTACAAAATTGATGCGCAGACCAGACAAAATAGACAAGAAAAGCTAAGCATATACATCCCCTCGGGCTGCCCTTCCGCTATGTTCTCGTCGTCATCATCCTCCTCGGACGCCGGTGGGATAATCTGACCTTTAGCCACATCATGGTAAGGGCCAGTCACTTCAGTGATGAGGTCGGGGTTCACGATCCAGAGTTGCTTCACAGCGTTAGCAAAGCTCGCCTCTACAGTATGAAAGACATCCTGTTCGGTTTGCCCGAGCTTCGCGATCAATTCGGTCCAGGAGGTCAGCAGCTTGTCGTCCTCAATTTCCTCCTTAGTAGGTCGGACAACCGCCTCCAGCTCGGGGATCCTCGACAAGAGATCCTTCCTTTCCTCAGCAACGCTCTTCAGCTTCCCCTCAAACTGTCCCTGGAGCTCGACCTGGGCTTCATTCTGCTTCTTGCACTCTGCGAGGTCCTTGCTCAGCTTCTTCATCTCGGCCTTGACTGACGCAAAACTATCATGCCGTTTAATCAACTCCGCTGATTGACAGGTTTCATCGTTCAGGACCAGGGCCGTAACAACAACCTGCATCATCGCGGCCATGTCCTCCACCAAGGATTTTCTCCTCGAAACCAGGTCAGCCCCTAGGATGACCTGGGCTTCAGGAACACTAACGGCCAGTGAGTTGGCCCCCGAGAAGAAATTTGGCCTCGAATGACAAGGCGGGAGCACGAACTTCTTGGTGGAAGGGCTCTCAGTAAGATCAACGTGCACCTGCTCGCTTATTTACTGTCTTTTTGGGGACCCCTGCGAATTGGCAGATTGGCTACACTGAGGGGAGCTGGAGGAGTCCCCAGTTGCCGGGATGGGACCTGGCTGCTACTGTCGGATCTGATCGACTCGTCCCTTGCCGCTCTTCTTCGAACCGCGAGTGGCTGCCAACTTCTAAATACGCTCCTCCGCGCTTGACATTGTGCCTGCAAAGGGAAAATAGAAACACGTAAGTAAACTGAAGACAAAAATGTACAAAAGGCCCAGCCATGGAGTTGTTCACCACCTAACAGCTCGAGGGCGTCCTTGTCGGAAAATGTCTCGAGGATGGCCCTCGTAGTAATCAACCGGGCCTCCTCTAAGATCTTTCCGTCATCGTCACAGATAAATTTCCCATCCGGGGTCACGAGTTGCGCAGGTTTAAAACCGCCGATGAACTTAACTATCTCCTCGTGAGCCAGACGGTCCTCTTCGTCTAGTGCGCTCGGGCTAAATATATAGTTGTATGTGCCTCTCTTGAAGTGCTCCTCCGTCTAGTGTAGTGGTAACCTCGCCTCGAGGACTTCCACCTACTGCCCGCATATCTCTTTGAACACCCGTTTATACATTGTCTCCGCGGCCTTGAACGAGATAGGCTTCACGACATAATATCGCGACTTGAAATGGCGGACAGAGTCCATATAGGTCCGGAACAACATGCTCACTTGTTTGAAAGATACCCAACCGTGCCTTCTGGCGATCATCTGCCTATGCAGGTGGAATATACGGAAGAACAGAGGTATGGTCGCCCCGAGGCAGAGGTGTCGGCAGACAAGCTCGAAGGCGCGAATGAAGGCGAGAGCCAAGTGAACACCTTTTGCTGGAAATCGCTGAAGGGCAGTCGCCAGCCCACCTCGTTGAAAGTAAACTCGTACAGAGGGAATCTTATCCCCTTGAATCTCGAGCAAATGCGATGATGTGCTAAGGGTTTATACACCAGCCAGTTCTTCGAAGATCCCTCGCGGTGATTCTCGACACTGGCGAAGGCATCACGGGAGTTCGTGGAAAACAGGGAAGGGACGCCCAGAGGCTCCTCACTAGCCCAGTCTTCTGGTGGCCGCTCCTCAACAACGGTGATCGTCGCCAAGGGGGAGTCGGGCTCGTCGTCGGTCTCTATGATCCCCATGGCCATGGTCGCCATTTTTACCTAAAAAGCAGAGGGAATTGGTGAATTTGATAGTCCAGGTCAAATTCACCCTTCCACGGCAAATCAAGTGAAAGGGCAAAGACGGGATACGAGGAACTGCTCGGAAAACGCCCCCGGCCAGGGCCTTCTCGAGGACGTCCCGTGCTGGGGAGGCATCCCTCCGACCATGATTACCAAGGACGCTGAAGAAGGGAGACATGAAGCTCGAGGACACCCGCAGATACGCTTGGGATGCCCGTCGAACGTCCCCGAGGCCTTCATCAGGTCCTCGGGACATTCGTCCCACGTCCTCGGGGAATGTATGTCGCGTCCTCGGGACCTTCATCAGGTCCTTGGGAGATTCATCCCGGTTCCCCGGGGCATTCATCGGAAACCTAAAGAAGCTTCGCCGCTTTCGCCGGAAACTCCACAGTTTCCCCGGAAACTTCATCAGTTCACCGGAGAAACCACCGTAGGAAACATTAAATAGAAAAAAAAAGGAACCAGGAATTTACTTGTGACGGTGGTTGAGAGTTTCTGATGCGGCGGCGTACGGTGGAATGACGGAGACGAAAGTTGGAGAAGGGGAGAGAGAACTCGAAGTGAAAAAAGTGGAAACATGCAAATGGCACGAACTCCACTCCTATTTATAGAGCCGTTGCGTAACTCGAGGCATACCTAGGCACTTGAGTGCCCTGGCCCTAGCCGCCCTAGTCATTAATTATGGGTGACACGTGGCACGCGGATTTCCACGTACGCCTTTTCGCTTACCTCGATGCCCGGATGGTGGACACGTCCAACCCTCCTCGCCTCCCCGCTGTGTCGCCCACAAATGACATTGGAAACTCGGGAAGACTTCGATCCTCAAAATCCCTGCCCGTCGAGCATCCCATGTTCCTAACCACCTACTTTTCCTCCAACTCGGCGTTATGGGCACGCTGCCCCATTTGACGGATATCCTCTCCGAAGGGGCTGATCTTTAAGTCATTACTCCGACACTTCGGAGCAACGACTTGGGGGGCTCCTGTTCTGGACTGGGCCAGCGCCTGCCCATCCGTTGGGCAGGCCCAACCCAATACTACATTGCGGCCCAATAAGGCCCAAGTTTATCTGTTGTCGAGCACACCTAGACCTCGTCCTGTTCGAGCACGTAACGGTCAGGCAATGTCGAGCAGAGGTTACATAGCTCGGGGAGGGGTTACTCCTCTTCCCCTTCGTTCTCCACGTGCTCCTCCCGCAGGGACACATCATCAGGTAACTACCCACCTCTGAAAGAGTCAATCTGTCCACTCTCTGGAGAGCTCGGGACAATTATTCCAGAGCGAAGACCACGTGCTGGTCTTCACTACGCTACGTAAGCCCTGGCAATTATCTGCGCTGGGATGGGTCACAAGGCCCAATGCAGATGACCGTTGGCCCTACGCTAGGGGCAACCTATAAATACCCTATCTCATGAAAGGGCCGGGTTACATTACATTCTAACTCTCACTCTTTTTTCTGTACTTGCTTGCTCCAGTTCTAACTTTGGCATCGGAGTACCTTGCATGTACACCCCCTAGCGTCTCATCACCACCGGAGTAGCGGAGCTCACGACGTTGTTTTGGTTAGTTTTCCCCGAATTTTTGAAGAATACATGAGAATTTATCAGATTTCTTAAAAAAAAACAATCGTGTTTAGGCAATTGTTTTGAAAAACCGGGATGTTTAAGGACCAAACATTTAAAAAATTCGATAAGTAACATAATTTACCAAATATATTAAAAATATGGTATTCATATGTTATTTTCAGAGTTTTCGAAAAATCCAGTAAACATTTAGGATTTTAATTTTTGTTTGGATGTTTTAAATATGTTTTTGACATAATTAACATAATAATACAATAAACATGAATTAATATGAATCTTGATACAACTTATCAAACTCAACTATCCTATCATGAACTAACATTCAAAAGTGTTAGTACAACCAAAACCCAACCCAAAAAAATATACAATTAATCATAAAGATTGAGCAATATTAAAACAAAACAAACTATGTTAATTTCCTTACTTCTTATTGCCTTAGTTTTCCTGCATATGTTGTTTCTCATGCTTTTGCACCTTCACTACAGTTCTGTTTCCAACGGTCACTAACGGGAGGCAATTAACAATCAGATTTTCACATTACCTAAACCTAATGACTGTTGTTAACAAAACCAACTGCAATAAACTTATGTTTACTCGCAAACATAGATGGAAATGTAACAAGTGGGAAAAAGTCATGTTAAGATTACTGAACAACAAGACCAATATCAAATTGTATCTAGAAGTAATAGGATAACCTATATCAGAAATCGTAATCCACTTCTCATGATATTTAACACCCAAGCTAGATACTCGCAAGAAATTCGCAACTTCAAAGACTGTGTCATAAAACACCTTAGAATACATTAGATTGTTTAGGTAAAATTCACTATCTAACTGCATCCTAACCAAGGACCATGACTCTTCACCCCATCTTAGTAAATCTGAAATTACACAGAAACCTCAATTTCCACCAGGCTCCATATCTATAATATCTTTATGTACTCATGCAAGAAAATATGAAACTGAGACATGCAAAGATATTTTCAAGCCTTTCTAGACGATTAACTTGATGGAGCTTTACTAGATCATCTCTTTGTTTCTTGAATTCCTTGTGAGGCCTCAGCATACTGCCATTGTGAAGGCTCGCAATGCACATCACTCTCTTGTCCCTACTTACTTTTCCTAAATCCTCTTTTTTGCTTGTACTTCACTAGTGGTGGACACATGGAAGATATGCATGGATGTGTTAGTTCTCCATATTTTTTCTTCATTGATCTTTGGCCAATGAAGTCCAAGGTACTTAAATATGTATTTAACTCTTCACATTCTTCTTCTAATTCCAAATGTATTCCCTTATCTTCTTCAGCGAGTTCATGCTCATCAATGTGTAATTTCATCCAAAACAAATGAATGAAATCTATTGGAATATGGTAAACATGTATTTGAAGACTTGAAAGTTCACACACACATGGTAACCCATGTGGTATCCTTAATGAAGCAACCACATGCAACTTTGTCATAACCAACGAATTTTACCCTTTCTAACTACGTTACAATGTGTTATATACACTGTTTTCATACAAAGGCGTGCAATCTATAGTAAAATAAAGTGTTATACAGATGCTAAATGCTAGCAGCACTTTTTTGAAACGATGTTCTGATTGCACCTAATTGCAGATTCAACATGGTGTTTACGACATCCCAACTGGCACACAAACCTCCACGACTAGTAGTCAACATGTTTTTGAGTCTCCAATGAACAAACTCAACCCTATAAAAATAATAGAGAAGATGTAATAAATAAATTAATGAGTTTTTCTGTAGTAAAATCAAACTCACAATAATGTACCTGTTTGTTGACGTGTTTCCTAAAGGGATATAACACATACTACCTGAAAATGTTTCAATTATTGCTCAAACTCATACTCACTATTTGAATACATGACTTTGTTCCATAGATCCATAACATATGCTATTGAATATTAGATTCGAAATAATCAATGCACTCCATGCTAACATTTTTTGAAATATGGAACACACACAATAAATGAATTGAGGATGGGAATATAACTTCCATGGCATTTATCAAGGCAAGTTCCTAGTCATTCACCACGACCTTGTGAAATAACTTCTCGGATGTGCGCAACTCCTTCAGCTTCTCCAATGTCCATGTGATGTTTTCCTCCATTTCATGTTCCAAATAAGCAAATCCAATCGAAAACGTCAACTTCATTGAAGAAACACCAACCATCTCAAGAAATGGGATATGGTACCTGTTTGATTTGTACAAACAGTCAACAATCAACAGAATATGTTCATCAGCTTCATAGAGAAATAAAAATAGTAAACATAAAGGAAAAGTTACATATTTGAAGAATCCAAAACCCTTTTTTTTTGTATGAACAATAAAAAATTAACACCAAATGAAACATGTTTATGAGCTTCACTGAATCAAAATGTGTTCATTTGGTTACTCTCTATTTCTAGTCTAGTATACGTATTTCCCATCTTGAGTTAGTTTCAGCCGATGTTGCATTTTTTTCAATGAACCTCTCTTACTCCTATGTTATGTAGATCTTTCTTTATAGATCTGCACAACGCTCATCAGATTATTGGGATCTCTATCTTTCAAAGCGGCCACTATGTACCTCGGCGCCATGTAGTATTTTGTCATATCATTCAGAAACAATTATTTTTTAAAAATATCCGGGTAATTTGAGCTTTATCGGACTTCCCAAAAAAAGGGGAAAAATTCAAACCAGTTTTCAAAAAATTCGATAAAACCTTATACTATTTTTTTTTTTAATTCGGTAAAATGCAATGTTTTTTTTTGGGTTAAATATACAAACCCCCCTACAATGTTAGCGAGTTTTCAATTTAACCCCTGGTAAAGTTTTTTTTGTAAAACAACCCTCGCAATTTCTAGATTCCCTCGGATACCCCCCTGTGCAGAAAAGATTCCAATTTTTAGTGACTTGGCTGTCCAACTGGATTTTTATTTTATTTTTAAATGCCACGTAGACTTTTTTTATTTTTTTATTTATTTTATTTTTTAAATATTAAATTTTTTTATGTTATTTTTTTACGTTTTCTTTTCTTAAATTATTTTAATTAATTAATATTTTTTATGAATTAATTTTTTTAAAGTATAAAAATTTTATAATTGGGCCTTCTCAAACCTTCACAAGCCCATTATTAACTTAACAGATTTTACATTTGAACTATTGGGTTTGAGTTATATAAACCCCTAAAATATTTGTTTCCCAACCGATGTGGGACTTCTTCACTAAAAACCCTTTTGAAACTGCAACTACTTCTGCTTTGGAACTGCAACTCACCACAAACACCACCACCACACGGATCCTTCAGACCTGATTTCCTTTTTCTCATTTCCATTAATTAATGAATTCACAGCCTTCAATATTAATTAAACAAGGACAAGTGGTGAAGAAATAAGGCGACAACATACTCCTTCCATGATTATTAAATACATTACAAAACTTTTACCTTCTTTGGAACACACCCACCATGAAAGAACGGTGGAGCCCAGCATTGACCATTTCCAAGGTTTGAGTTTACTTGTTGTTCTTGGTAATTTATGATTATGTATGAAGTATTAGCCAAGTGTGACACCTGGATTGTGTTGTGTTGCCTTTTAGAATGATTTGCAAACTCCTTGTGAAAAATATTGGACAAATGTGTTGTCTGTTTTGAGCTAATTTACTTGCATTAGCCAATTTTGGACAAATACAAATTCTGGCTCTGAAATGCGTTTGCCTAGTGAAATTTAGAATCACAAACTTTGCTAATTGTTTGGAAATTCAATTGAAACATAAACTTTAATCCAAGAATTATGCTTATTTTCACATGTAAAATTTGTCTATCCATGTCTTTTTGCACTCGTATAATTTCTTTTGTTACTTACTGCAGTAATCTCATCGACAGTTTTATATGTTTCATGTACTACTTTCTATTTTTCTTTCTTCTTGGACTAGTTTGCATCTATGTTCATCCTCAGAGATCACAACACTACTCAGAATCACTGTGAGTTTTCCCTTTCCTTTATTTATGTTATGCATGATAAGATAATGAGAATGTTTTGAACTAATCATTGGTTTTCATTTGTTGTTTTGATGAATTGTGTTTTCAGGTTTGTTTGTGAGTTGGGAAGTTGTTATGCTGGAGAATGATGACGTTGTTTGTGAGTTGGGAACTAATCATTGGTTTTCATATGTTATGCTGGAGAATGATGACGTTGCAGGCTCTTTATGCAAGATGATGATGGAGTTGGGAAGAAGATGATGATGATGGAGTTGCGGAACAAATATCAACAACACAATAACAGTCCCAAATCACAGTGAAGAAGGAAAATATTGAGTATTTAACAATGGCGGAGGCATTGAGATTCTACTTGGAAGGAAGAGGATTACGAGAAGGTGAAAAGAGGAAGAAGAGAAATGATGAAATGCTAGAAGAATGGTTAGTCCCACATCGATTGAGAAACAAATATTTTAGGGGTTTATATAACTCAACTCAATAGTCCAAATATAAAACATGTTAAGTTAATAATGGGCTTGTGAATGTTTGAGAAGGCCCAATTATAATATTTTGATACTTTAAAAAAATAATTCATAAAAAATATTAATTAATTAAAATAATTTAAGAAAAGAAAACGTAAAAAAAAAACATAAAAAAATTTAATATTTAAAAAATAAAATAAATTAAATTAAAAAATAAAGAAAGTCTATGTGGCATTTAAAAAAAATAAAAATCCAGTTGGACAGCCAAGTCACTAAAAATTGGAATCTTTTCTGCACAGGGGGGTATCCGAGGGATTCTGGAAATTGCAAGGTGGGTTTAAAAAAAAAAACTTTACCAGGGGTTAAAATGAGAATTCGCTAACATTGTAGGGGGGTGTTGTATATTTAACCTTTTTTTTTGGAATATTTAGTAGAGTAAGATATCAAAGTTTTTAAACAAACTACCAAAATTTTCTTTTATTTTTACTACAACTTTGAGAGTGAATTTTTTCCCCAAATGTCAAAATGAGAGAGCATAAATAATGAGAGAAACATTTTAGACAATATAAAAAATTGAGGGTATTAGGTTTAATTGGAAGGATGCAAAGCATAAATCCCTCATATTTGGAGTCATGTTGTCTGATCAGTGGTCCATTGGTCTGACCAATAATCTAATGACCTAATTGTTTGACTGGGTCGATAATCTGTCTAAACATTAAAACGTACTATGAAATATAAATCAAGTTTTCTCTATTACTTATATTAATTTTTTTTATTTATTATGAAAAAAACAAACTATTTATTTTTGACAAATTTACTACAACAATTAACTTTTTTTTGTTACTTAGTAATTTTTTGGAACTTTCAATTCAGGTATTTAAACGAGTTATGCATTTCCATATCATTTATTTTATAACTAATAGTTACTCTCTCTTTTTTGAAATAAATGTCTCTTTAGCCTAAAAAATTTGTTCCAAAATAAGTGTCTTTTTTACTTTTTCAATACAACATTAATTAATTTTTATCAATTTTACTCATAATAAATATTGTCCGCACTATTTTCAAGATATCAAACATAATATGCATTTATGACAATGTATAACAACCCATAACAATTAAGGGTAATTTTGTAAAATTGTTATATTTATCCATTCAATCATTATTTTTTTAATCTATGTGTAACAATCTTAAAAGACTATTATTTTGAAATAGATGTAGTAATACCTATTCAATTTTTCTCAACACCTAAACAAAATTATCAAATGACTCGATAGAATAACCAATGTCATTAAATTTCAACCACAATATATTTATTAAGACAATGTCTACACACAAACATATTTCAATCTAAGCAAGTGCTTAAACAATGCCTGATCAATTAGAAAGGTAAATTATACTGACTAATTGAATAGTCGTTACTCTAATTAATTAAAACACAATGTAAAACCTTGTAATTAACTATGAAGGCTTGTAATCGACCAAGTAATGTTAAAATTCAAGGTTTCCTTTTCGGCTTGGTCTAATTTATTAAAGGGTTAATAGTCATTTTGCCTCCTGCCATATAGACGCTTTTTGAAAAACCCCCTATAAAAAAAAATTACAAAAAATATCATAACATTTGAAGATTCTCTCAATTTTGACCTTCATCATGCCCGGTCAGCAAAAATGCTGACGTGTCAGATTTTTTTTTTAGTGATGTGGAAGGCCAAGTGGCTTTTTAATTTTATTTTTGAATTATTTTAACGTCACCTTGGCATTTCGTTTTTTATTTATTTTTGGTTTATTTTTAAAAATATGTCACATGTTCAAAATTTGTTGGAGGTAGGAAATGAACCCATCCCCTTTATATCATAGGTCCCTCTCCTTACCACTAAGCCAATCAACTTTTTTTGTTAATTTATGCTTTTAAAATGTATATATTATATGTTTAATATTTTTTTCTATTAATATAAACTAAATTATTTTAACATTAGAATTTAGTATTTAGTTTAATAGTTTCTATTGCTATTCAATTTAATATTGCTACAGTTTAATATTTAGTTTAATAATTTATATTTCTATTGCTATAGGCGTTTAATATAATGTATATAATACTAATAGTTTAATATTGCTACAGTAATTAAATTAAATTAGTTTATTAGTTCATCATTTGTTTTTCAATTAAAAACTATATTAGATTATTAGTTCATTAGTATTAAACTAAATTAGCTTATTAGTTTATTAGTTTATGCTACAGTAATTAAATTAAATTAGTTTATTAGTTTATGCTACAGTAATTAAATTAAATTAGTTTGTTAGTTTATTAGTTCATTAGTATTAATTTTTGCTACAGTAATTAAACTAAATTAGTTTATTAGTTCATCATTTGCTACAGTAATTTATTAGTTTATGCTACAGTAATTAAATTAAATTAGTTCATTAGTATTAATTTTTGCTACAGTAATTAAACTAAATTAGTTTATTAGTTCATCATTTGCTACAGTAATTTATTAGTTTATGCTACAGTAATTAAATTAAATTAGTTTATTAGTATTAATTTTTGCTACAGTAATTAAACTAAATTAGTTTATTAGTTCATCATTTGCTACAGTAATTTATTAGTTTATGCTACAGTAATTAAATTAAATTAGTTTATTAGTATTAATTTTTGCTACAGTAATTAAACTAAATTAGTTTATTAGTTCATCATTTGCTACAGTAATTAAATTAGTTCATCATTTGTTATTCAATTAAATTACTGTACCAAAAATTAAATTAGTTTATTAGTATTATTATAAACTATTAAACTATCAGTATTAAACTAAATTGAATAAATAAATTCTAATATATTAGTAAATAAAAACTAAATTGAATAGTAATATTAAACTATTAATATTATTAGAAACTATTAAACTAAATACTAAATTCTAATGTAGCAAAAAAAATACTAAATACTATTAAACTATTAAACTATTAAACTAAATACTAAATTCTAATATTAAAATAATTTAGTTTATATTAATAGAAAAAAAATATATTAAACATATAATATATACATTTTAGTGTTAATACCCATTTTGCCCCCCTGCCATATAGGCGCTTTTTGAAAAACCCCCCTATAAAAAAAAAACTTGTAAAAAAAACCCTAACATTTGAAGATTCTCTCAATTTTGACCTTCATCACATTCAGTCACCAAAAACCTGCCATTTTGACCCCTGCCATTTTGGCAGAGTTTTTATTTTGACCCCTGCCATTTTGGCAGCGTTTTCATTTTGACCCCTGCCATTTTGGCAGCGTTTTCATTTTGACCCCTGCCATTTTGGCAACGCTTTTATTTTGACCACTGCCATTTTGGCATTTTTAGTTACTGGATGTGATGAATGTCAAAACTGAGAGAATCTTCAAATGTTAGGGTTTTTTTTGCAAGTTTTTTTTTACGGGGGGGTTTTTCGGAAATCGCCTATATGACAGGGGACAAAATGAGTATTAACCCTACATTTTAAAAACATAAATTAACAAAAGAAGTTGATTGGCTTAGTGGTAAGGAGGGGACTTATGATATAAAGGGGATGGGTTCAATTCCCACCTCCAACAAATTTTGAACATGTGACATATTTTTAAAAATAAACCAAAAATAAATAAAAAACGAAATGCCAAGGTGGCATTAAAATAATTCAAAAATAAAATTAAAAAGCCACTTGGCCTGCCACATCACTAAAAAAAAAAAATCTGACACGTCAGCATTTTTGCTGACCGGGCGTGATGAATGTCAAAATTGAGAGAATCTTCAAATGTTAGGGTATTTTTTGCAAGTTTTTTTATATGGGGGTTTTTCAAAAAGCGCATATATGGCAGGGGGCAAAATGACTATTAACCCTTTATTAAATTATGTTTTTAATCTATTAAAAGTTTAAAAGCTTATGTTTATTTCATTTTTTGAACCAGGTTCATTCATATATATATATATATATATATATATATATATATATATATATATATATATATGAGTATTTTTCTCATTTCAAAACACACTAGTTTTCTAAATAAACTCCACTTATATCTTTCAATTACTCATTCTTTTACAAATTTCATTTTCACTAGAGTTTCCTTAGTGGTGAGGGAGTGAAAAATTTTATCTGAGAGTTTGTGTTGGTGTTTTGATATAATTGTTTATTTAAGAAATTAATTTTCTTGTCATATTTTGTATTAAATTTGAAGGTTGCAATCTAAACCTGTAAAAAAATTTGGTGTAAGGTTATTGAGCTGAACCTATGTACAAATTTTAATTAAGTGTTTTGTTTTAAGGTTGTTGAGATGAACCTGTGTAAGAAATTAAGGTTGTTTGTTTAAGGTTGTTGAATTGAACCCATGGAAAAGCTTAGGTTGTTTATGCAAGGTTGTTGAGATGAACATATAATAAAGCTCAAGTTTGCTAAAGTGAAAATCTCAAGAGAAAATTCTTAGAGACCTAAGTAGGCCTTATAATTTAGACCGAACTAGGATAATATATATTGTGATCTTTCCATATCTATCTCTTTATAATTATGTTAATTATTTATTTTGTTACTTTATCGTTATTTATTTATCTGTTCTAATATAAATTATTTTCAAATCAAACGTTTTTCTCAAAGTTGTTTGACATTCGAATGTCGCAATTCACCACTCAATCTCTTGTGTTTGGTGTCACTTGGTCAATATGTGGCATCGGAGTCTAACTTTTGTTATAAGACTAATCGTCTCAAGAGGTAGTATGATGACTTCAAACACTTCTTTTAACAAGAGGCTTTTAATTAAAACACCCTCATTGTTTGATGGTGAAAGATATATCATATGAAAAACGAGAATGAAAATGTTTATTGAAGTTATTGATGTTGATTTATGAGATTATATTTTAGATGATCCTTTTGTTTCTACTGAGATCAAAATATAAAGGATGAATACACTATAACATGAATTTGAGATACCAAATGAAAATGAAGAAAAACTTCAAAGATGGTTCTTAGGTGTTAAAATTCTTGGTAACACTTTCAAAAATTATTTCTCTAGCGTGTATCTAAGATTTAAGAATTGATGTTGAAATCTAACCCAGTACTAGAATCTAAAGATACAAATGTTGTTGATTTTATGAAAAGAGAAAAGACATGGATTATGTGTGGGAGTGTTATAATAGAAATAGAAAGAGAAAATGGAAAAGAACGAACACGCTAAAATTTATATTGTTTCACTTTTAAACACTACTACAAATTATATATTATATGACAAAGATTTCACCTCGGCCAACGAATAACCAAGATATAATTCCTGGATGGTATAATTCTATCAGGATTCACGCTTCGATTCTTTATTACCGTATTTTCTATTTTTTGTTTATTTTTCAGTCAGGTTAGAGGCCAAGCATTACATTATTTCAGTTGGTGCATTTTCCATTTTTTTTAATTTCTTTTAAATTACAAAACTAATCTTTGTTGGATAAAAAATAAATACTTGATACAAAAAAATTAAACAAATATTTTACAAACAAAAATATTGATCATTCAATTAATTACTTAAATCTCTCATTGTTTCAATTGACCCTTATTTTTCTATTTATTTTTTAAAATTTTAAATTTGTCTATTCCCTCAATTAAATTTCCAAACCAAAGGTAAATATCATTTTCATGAATTTCCCAAACTATGACGTTTTTCTAATTTATTTAATTTCAAATTTATCTATTCCCTCGATTGGCACTAATATTCTATGTGAATGATCTTTTGGGTGTTTAGTTTATAGAACTAGTCTCTAACTTTTCATATACATTTTAACACTCATTTCATTTTCATTATCCTATGAAATAGAACACCCTAACATACTTCTCTTACAAAAACTAACTCTTGGCGATTTTCATTTTCATCAAAATGTCCTAACATATTTCTAAACTCATATTCCATCATCATTTTCGAAATATCATCTCTTCCAACAAATCTACATGTTCAAACATCAAATTTTCCAACACACACATGTTTCCTCCCTTCAAACTTCATTAACACCATTGAATGAAGCTTGAACGGAGAAAGACAACCAAACTCAAACAAAACTTCCTCAACCATTGTCGTACCTTCTTCATCATGTTTTAATACATAACTAACTTTATCCATGCACGTATCTCACATTTTCTGATTATGTTGATAAAAATGGAAATAAGGTTTTCCTTTTTAGTGTTGTTATTGACAAAAGTCCATTTGTACCATGAGTAGTATAACTCATATGCATGAGTTAAGTAAAATATATTTTATTGGTGTTGTGTCAATTTAAATGTTATGAAGTTGTTCTTATGAAGTGCTCTTAGGAAGTGTTGATGTTGTATTAAATAAAATGTACCAAATGTACCATAATTCTCATATTTGGTTCCATTATGGTACAAAAATTAAGAAAATAGAGCTAGAGAGATCACACCAGAAACTATCTTGGTTCGACCGTAAACCACCTAACTTACTCCAATCTCCAAGATTTTTCTCCTGAGATTTCCACTATGAACATCTTGAGATTTCCATTATGAACATATTGAGATTTAACACAAGTGCATCCCAACAAACTTCCTTATACCAAGATTTTTAGACATTTAGCTTGCAACCTTCATGTCAATTACAAATTCAGAAAATAACTAACCTCTTGAATAAACAAATTAATCACAACAACATAATTACACAATTGTCACATGAAGTTTTTCACTCTCTCAACACTAAGGAAATTTATAGTGAATAAAATTGATTTTAGAATAAGAATGAGTGAGATAAAAGAGTAGATAGCTAAGAAAATTTGTGTGTTAAAAGTGAGCAAAGCCCTTCTTTATATAGCCAAAAATTTAGCTCAAAAGACAATAGTCTATGGGTCTGGTTGTTCTGTAATCAATTAAAAATGGTAGACTTATCAATTTGACTAAGTTAGAAAAGGAAACCCTAATCAGGTTTACTCCTTAATCGATTAAATGGTTCCCTAATCAATTTGAAGGAAAAATCACTCCTTAATCGATAAAAAGAAAGCTCTAATAGATTAGACATCGAGTTTAGCTTTTCTAATTGGTAAAAATTGCTTCTTGATTGATTAAGCACTTGCTAAAATTGGTTTTTAAAAGAAATGACAAAAAAGTTGAATTGATTTAAACGATTTTAGTGTGTGTATGCATTTCCTTAGTACTTCAAAACTTACTCTTGCTTAAATGACATATAACTTAACCAAATTAATAAAACACTAAGCACAAGATCATGCGAGCTTTCACGTCTTCAGTTGCTTTCACATCCTTGACTTGTTTTTATTCATAAAATTGGAACTTGACCGACCTTGCTTTTGGATATTTTCTTGTTCGATGATGCTTTATGATTTTCCTTGTTCAATTGTCATCATCAAATCCTCAGAAAAATTTAACATATATAGTACATAGAACTACATTCTCCTCCTTTTTTATGATGAACATGCATCTCTTAATCCATGGAATGATGCATAGTATGGAATTTATGTATATGCATAGCATGCTGAATTTTTATTACTTAATATTGAATTTGACTTGTTTTTGAATGGTTTTGCATATGATGTGAATGTATGTGCATGTGTTGAATTTTGAAATGAATGGTATGAATTTAAGATGACTTTTCATGTGTATTTGCAAATGCTATGCTGAATTTTATCATGTAAGTGCTGAATTTTACAATTGAATGTAATTTCTAACTTGTTTTCCTTGTTTTCTTTGCAACATGGTACATGGTAATGGAGTATGAACAAGCATGGTCAAGAAATACTTGTAATAAGATAAAGTGATGTAAAGTGAAGTCATGTAAATGTAAAGACATTATTTAGTGATTTTGAACTTTATGGATTGAAAAACCATGAATAAAAAAGGGAACTATGACTCAAAGTGTATGTATGAAAATGAATTCTAATGAATGCTTAGGGAACTTACTCATGAAGTGAAAAGTGACTTAGTGAATCACTTAAAAATTGAAAATGTATCGAAAGATCGAAAATTGCAAGTTAGATTGAATGACTTATAATACAAGTTATGTAAAAATGCAAGATGTGTGCTTGATGGACATGCCATGCACATGGTATATCCTCTTTGTACATGATGTAATGACTTAAAGAGAGAGAATGGATAGGTTTAGGAATGTCTAGGATAGTGGCCAAACGTCTGGTCATCAGTGTCAATCCTGTTGACCAAAAGTCAACTACTTCTTTACATTCCATTTTCCAAATTTAAAGTACTTTCTGATTTAAGCAAAATACCATCATTAAAGAGCCTTTGATTTAATTGTTGCAAATGAAGATGTAATGATGAAATATACGATGTATGCAGATGAAATGAATGAAACCTACATATGCATGATGAATCATATGAATGCTTCCTAAATGCATAAAGTCGTAAGCAAGATAAAAAATGAAAAAAAAAGGCAAATTTTGGGGTATGACAAGTACCCATAGAAAAACTACTTAGGAAATGCCATAACCACTTCATTTTGTGTAACCATGGAAGCACCACTCACCATGTTAGCACGAAACCATCCATCATTGCTAGATGGTACAACAAGGATTAATCACGGTATTCCCTTCACGTAGCCAAACTAGAGGATACATTTCTCAGGATGATAAATAGTCACCGTACTATCCCAACATAGATAACCTAAAAATCACATAGTCTCATCATACTCCTGATGCACCTAATGGTATGTGTATAGTGTCCACATGACATCATCAATGATGAAAACAAAAATATTTTGATCTTACTCTTGAAGAATTCTTAGGTGAGCATGCTTGGAGACCTATCTTGTCACGTGTGGAGAACCTCTATGATAGAACCCCCATCACGCATGTCACAAAGGGAGGCGATGTGCTTGTAGATCTACCACTTCTGTAAAACATACAATTTAAATCCACATAACGTTACATAAATACTTGCAAAAAATACAAGATATTTTTCTACCCGAAAAAGTTTCATATAACCTGAAAGATCTCTCGTCTCAAATGTAGTAGCCTCTTCAATGACATGATAGAGAATCGTCACAACAACACAATCTCATGTCCATTTATGAAATCCAAGGTCGATGAACAAGGTATGTACCTTCCATCAATGTAGACATGCGACTTATCCACCAAAATAATGCATTAAACCAGATTCATCATGTATACTTTAGTTGTCTCCTAGTACATAGGATGCTCCACCAATGATGCATAAGTGTCACAGAGCCAAAAGAGATAAAAATGAGCACCCATGTTTAACTTAAACTCCTCCAAAATGTTTCCCTGTGTAATGCCCAAGTATGTCTCCACACACATAGTATCCCGCTCAACACTCATCAATGGAGAGGTGAAAAACAACCAACGAGAAGGAGTTGAAATAGGCTAGAGACATTATTCATGGTGATCATTGTCTCCTCAAATGGAAGATGGAATAAAGATGTATCCTTAACTCATTGCTCCATTAAAGCATATGATAAAGGGAAACTAAGTATGGTGAGTGAACATCACACCAAAGGAAACAAATCATCATCATCCACTAAACTAATGACCTTATCCGCTAATCATTTCTTCTTCTTCAATCCATGAGTAGGGACCTTCAATGAAATGCGATCATGTTGTTGGAAATTCAGCCACAACCTATGGAGAATTCCTATTCAATCTTGATCTCAAGATTGTTAACCATCACATAATGGCAATGAAAAGAAAATTTTTGAAAGAAAGAAAGAAAAACAATAGCGTTGGAGAAGAAGATGAAAAATTCTGCAGAGTTCTCTCTGCCCACAACTGTGGAATTTTACCACCACTTTGCAACTGCAAAACCTTGATTATCAAATTTGATTATTACAATGATAAGAGTTCCTCCATATTTATAGATTTAGGTTAACTTGCATATCAAGCTAAAGTCTAAACTATAAAAGCCCAAAAATATCAAATCTAATATTTCTAAAACAATGAATTACATATTTAAAACACCACCTAATTCATTGTATCTAAATTATCTACATTCATCATAGACCTTAGCTTCTTGAACACTTCGACCGACGCTCCATTCATCATGATGTCTGTAATCTGATTCTTAATTCTGTAGTGTTCCAAGTTCATCTTCCCTTCTTCTACCTGCTCACAAAGATAATGGAACATCATTTCGATGTGCTTACTTCGACCATGTGCTACCAAAATCTTCGCCAGGTTGATAGCTGACATGCTGTCGATCTTCATGGTAATTGCGCTATGACTCTTCCCTATAATCTCTTCGACTAGGTTCACCATCTAGGTTGCTTGACATGCAAAAAGAGAAGCATTTATATATTCTGCTTTGCATGATGACAATGCCACTATTGGCTCCTTTCTTGAACTCCAAGCAACTAGTGCACCACCTAACATAAACACATAGCCAACTATGGATTTTCTATCCTCAGCATCACTACACCAACTTGAGTCAGTGTATCCCACTAACTTGCATTATTTTCCTTCAACACTTGCAGGAAACGAAATGCCATAGTCGAGATTTCCTTTCAGATACCTCAATATCCTCTTCGTCACTGCTAGGTGTGATACCTTTAGCTTTTACATGAATCTAATTACTATACCCACACTGTATGCTAAGTCATGCCTTATGTGACAAAGGTATCTAAGTGGCCCAATAAGTCTTATGTATTGGGTTGGGTCGACATCATCTTCATCTGACTGCTTCGACAGTTGCAATTTGGTTTCAGCTGGAGTCAAAGTTGGGTTGCAATCTTGCATCTCAAATCTCTTGAGTATTTCGCCTGCATATCTTCTTTGGTGCATCATCAAACCTCTACTACTCTTATAGAATTTGATGCCAAAGAAATATAAAAGATTCCCCACGTCTGACATTTTAAACTCCTCACTTAGGTCATGTTTGAAATCTTCGATCTCCTTCTTGCAACTTCCTGTTATCAGCAAGTCATCGACATAGAGACATAGTATAAGCAATTCACTATTACTTCTCCTTACATATACTCCATGCTCATTCGTGCACTTCACAAATTCCTTCTCCCTTAGAAAGTTGTCGATCTTATTATTCCAAGCTCTTGGAGCTTGCTTAAGTCCATACAGGGCTTTATGCAGCATGTACGCCTTTCTTTCTTTGCCTTGTTTCACAAACCCAGCTGGTTGCGCAACATAAACTTCTTCGTCTAAGGGGCCATTCAGGAATGCATATTTCACATCCATCTGACATGTGTGCCAATTATTCATGTTTACTAGACCAACAACCAATCTGATTGTTTCAATCCTAGCAAAGGGTGCATAAATTTCGTTGAAGTCGATTCCTTCCTTCTGTAGAAATCCTTTCGCTACAAGTCTCGCCTTGTGTCAAGTTACCTTTCCTTTAGGATTCACCATCACTTTGTAAACCCACTTCACATCAATTGCCTTCTTTCCTTAAGGAAATTCGACAAGTGATCAGGTGTTGTTGAATTTGATGTACTCTAACTCCTCATTCATTGCTTTCACCCACTTCAAATCTTTCAATGCCTCAGATGCATTGAATGGTTCTACATCTGCATAGAAAGTATAGTGTACCAGCTCACCTTCTTCATCGACCACATCATCTGATGTAATCACACATTCTTGCTACCATGCAAGCATGTATCTTGTTCGCTAAGGTCTGCTTGGGCCAGCTTCACCTCGAACTTATTGTTGTCGAAATTCTCTTTCGACTTCACTAGCTGGTTCTTCACACAAGATTCTCACTGATTCATTTTTCACATTCTGAGTCAAATTGTATTATTTAAGCTCATCATGATCACGTCCCTACTGATCACTACCTGCTTATTCACTAGGTCAAACAGCTTGTAACCTCCAGTCGAATGATATTCTATCAAGATCATCTGATTTGACTTATCATCAATCTTCCTTCTCAACTTATCTGACACATGTCTATATGCTATAAATCCAAACACCTTCAAGTGACTGAGGCTAGGCTTGACACCAGACCAACATTATTCTGGTGTGATTCCTTCAAGCTTCTTCGTCGGGCATCTATTTAATATGTATGTTGCTGTCAAAACCGCTTCTCCCCATAATTCTTTGGCTAGGTGCTTTCCATTCAACATACTTCTCACCATGTTCATGATGGTTCTGTTCTTTCTTTATGCAATTCCATTTTGCTGTGGAGTGTAGGGTGTCACCACCTCATGTACAATCCCTTCTTTTTTACATAATGCATCGAACTCTTTCGACACATACTCTCCACCACCATCAGTCCTCAGAATTTTTAGCTTTCAACCACTCTGTTTTTCAACCATAGATTTGAATATGGCAAATACCTCGATCACATCACTTTTCTTCTTGATGAGGTAAGTCCACAACTTTCGACTGTAATCATCTATGAACGTGACAAAGTATCTATTTCCTGTAATCGAATCCACTTGGATTGGACCACATACATCAGAGTATATAACTTCAAGAATTGCCTTTGACTTGTTTCCTGCATCCTTGCTGAAGTTATTCTTGAGCTCTTTCACCTGAACACATTCTTCACACACTTCACTTGGAATGTCGATTTATGGTAACCCTGAAACCATATTTCTTCTCTTCAACTCTCTGATGTCTTTGAAATTAAGGTGACCAAGTCGATAATGCCACATCCATTCATCTCTACTGGCTGCAGTTGCAAGGCACTTATGCTCTATCACATTAAGTTCAATCTTAAAGGTCCTATTCTAAGACATTGGAGCCTTCAAGATCAACCTACCACCTGAGTCAAGAAATCTCATCAACTTGTCTTCGATCGACACTTTGTAGTTCATTTCGACTAGTTGCCCTATACTGAGCAAATTACTCTTTATGCATGGTATGTACAACACATTGGAAATTGTTGACCTCTTGCCATCTTTTCTCATAATCAGAACATCACCAATACCTTCAGCTGCTAGAGTATTGTCATTTGCAAATTTCACCATGTTCTTTGGCGAGGGCTTCATGTTGGTAAACCAATCTTTCCTTCCAGTCATGGGTGATGAGCATCCTGAGTCCAAGTACCACTGATCTTGGAATCTCTCTTCATCTCTTGTTGTGACCATTAGCAACATCTCTTCTTCTTCATGTTTTGCCAGCTTTTCATCAGTTTTTTTATTCTTCCTTTTTTCTGGACAATCACTAAAATAGTGACCATACTTCTGACAATTGAAACACTGGATGTTACTTTTGTTAGTGATGCGTCCGCAAGTTCACAGATTTATCGAAGTAATGTAAAAGATTGTCGAACCCACAGAGACCAATGTCAACCTACCGTAATCTATCGTTACTTTGTAAAGATAAGGCTAATGATAATTGATAAAAGGGAAACTAAGACTAGAACTAAAAATGAACTTTAGACAATATGAAAGAAAGGAGAGAGACCGAAATGTGGATTCTGTGTACCTCAGGCACTCTGTAATTGGTTGGCGTTAATTTACGTATGTTCCGTAGAAAATATTGGTTTAAAGACTCCGCCTCACACTCTCGTGTTATTGACTAAAGCCACATCTCCTAACCACAGGATTTTTCTCTCGCTCGCCCGCTTTAATTAGAAAACGTATTTTGAAAATAAATTTGATCCTAATCGATACCTAAAGCGCTCTCGCTGTTTTTAGGATCAATGCCCCGTTCCCACTATCTGGTTCGACCCCCACGCTCTCGCAGTGTCGGCTCTAACCTTTACTTGCTTCTCACTCTCATGACGAAACAGTGTTAAATAACTTCTCACTCACGTGACGAAGTTATTTAAATTAAACTTGGAAACAAAGACCAAAACAGAATTTATTATAAGTTAACGCTAATTTAATTACAGAGTCCCGTCGGAACGACGGTCCTCACAAACCGGACTCTAAACATTTAGCCGGACATACAATTAAATGAAAACAACACAGACATGATAAGTAAATTTGAAAGCATTACGATAACTAGTGTAGGAAAATGATAAACAATAATAATAAGCAATGCAATAAAGAACCTGTAAAGACTCGAAGCAGAATGTGGAAAATAAAGAACTTGAATTAACTTAAATAATGACGGCAAGCTTTGATCCAAGCGTTACAACTTAAAGGCCTAAATACTAATGGTGTGGTAGTTCCTCAATGTGAGATAACTACCACTTTTACAATGGTAATTTACTGCCTAAAACTATGAACAGCGCTTTCGCGCACAGAAACTTGGATGCCCCAAAATAACAAGGGAAATCCTATATATAGAGGGAGATTCTGTTATGTAACTTCCATAGAGCATAAGTGAGTGGTGGAGAAAGTGGGAGGTTGGAGAAGTCTTCGGAGAAAATGTAAACGTGTGAAAGTTGATCCTCTAAACCTTCATGACCGCGTTTCTGCTCAACGTATTAAACCTGTTTTGGACGCATGACGATCGTGAAGCTTCTGTTACACTCGTGATGAATTTTTGTGTCTGCCACGGTCGTGGTGGACCTGCCACGGTCGTCACACCAGCAGAATTTGGATTCTGCTCTTTTCTGCATCTTTTCTTCCTTGTTTTGCTTCTTTTCTCCACTTTGCATACTTTTAACTTGGAAATAGAAATACCTGCAAAAACACTTAAATATTCTTGAGAAAATCGGATATTAGACGGAAAAGATATAATAATTGAATGTAAATCAAGGCCAAAATACGATACATTTTCGTGTTATCAAACACCCCCACACTTAAACCTTTGCTTGTCCTCAAGCAAACCATGACTCGTAAGAAAAATAGTGCATATGGATACTCATCCTAGGCTACCAACTCTACTTCGGTTGAGTTTGTGTCATAGGTACTAGCTTACACACTAAGGATATCGTAACAACACAATTCCGCTTTTGCGGTCATCAACCTCCTTCCTATACAAACCAATCCGAATCATGTCATTATACCTGAACCTAACTAACTCATCCTTCTTTCATCCCTTTTCATTCTGGCGCAATCACATTAAGCCCGTTATCCTTTCACACTCATGGTAGGATAACCTGTTAGTGACTATGATCTCAAAAAAAAAATTTCTTTTGCACATTGGCTTAAATATCAATAAAATAAAGAAGTTTGCACCATTGGGCTAAATGATCGGGTGAGGATCACCTAACTAAGAAGGAGCATTTCTTTTCATTCATTTTTTTTTTCTTTTCAATTTACCATTTAAACATGAGATCATACACTTATTTGCATCGGCTTCCTACTTAGTGCGTGCTTAGGATGATGCTGACTGCTAAATAAATTAATTAGGGACTACTAAAGGGGTGAGAACTTAAGGCTACGGCATAACAAGTACTCAAATCGATTTCCATAATAGGGAGGCTCACGGTGTTAAGACGATATCGATTTTGCAGAATTTTTCCCACGACTCACAATCTAACCTTAATTTCGTCTGTAACCTAAGATTTTCAAAAGAAACCCTATTTTTAACGCAAAAATTTTCAAAATATTTGGTGTGGCTCAAGGGAGTGGGAAATCGATAAACACAAAATTGCATATAAAGACTTGACAGCACATGCAAAGACGCAACGAAAATAGAAAATTTTTTTAAAATCATGCTAGAAAGCAATAAATCTAACTAAAATGCGTTAAAATGAAAGCGGTAGAGTTCCTCCCCCACACTTAAACCAAACATTGTCCTCAATGTTTTGATAAAAGGTGGTAAAGGAAAGATAAAACCTGTATGACTGCCAATGCGTGCTACCATAGCCAAATTCACTCTGATTCTTCCCTTGTTGTCCTTGTCTTTGCTGACCACTTCTACTTCGGCGTCTTGTACTACGAGATATCTGAATTTGCTGAAACTTCACTTTCTTGAAGCCGCTCATTATATGGCCTGTTTTCGAGGAAGTACCTTCTCCTATCATACTCATCATCGGTGTCACCACCAGCAGTGACATTCGTTCGTGGGCACCAACTCATCTTAAGGGATTGTCATCAAGAGATCGTTCGCCTAAATGTAGCTGAGACGTGACAAGCGATACAATTATTCATTTTCTGCAAACACAAACAATGAAAGGAAAACATTTAAATTAAAAACTTGTGGGTTTCCTCCCACACAGAGCTTTGTTTAACGTCGATAGCTCGACGGATGGAAGTGTTAATTTTCGGTTTCCATGGCCATTTATCAAGCCATCTCACATATCCCTCACCTTTTCTTTTCTTCCTTTTGTGGGGTGGTTCATTCTTTTGAACTTGTGGTGGTGGTTCTGGATCTATGCTAAGTATCAGCTTTTCAAGTTTTGGCTTAGTTATGTCATCCACCACCTCAAAGTTTAACCTTACCCTCTTAACACTAATGATTTCCCTATTTTCAAGGTCCTCTAAGTTTCCTTTTTTATACATGACCTCAGACAAAGGTGTGTTAGTGTTGATATTTTCCAATATCTCCACATACGTTTTGGATTGGGAGTCTACCTTAGTCTCTATGAACCTTTGCGGGAAAAGAATTGGCGGGGTATAGGGATGAGGACCAGTCTTAGGGGATACTTTCTCTACCTCTTTGACGACCTCCCTTTCAGGTGGCCCTAGTGAATTTTTCTCAATCTCTACTTCTTCCTCACCAGAACTCTTCTCAACCTCAATATCACTCTCCTCGACCTCATTATCACTCTCCTCGGGATTCTCGATTTGTTCTTCATTAATAATTGTTACAACATCCACATGCTCCTTAAGGGAGGGTCCTATAGGTGTCAGTGCAAGTAGTAAGATTTGGGTCTCCAATGCCTCAGTGTGAGTCACGAGGGACTCGACCATAGTGTTCATCCGCCTAAGGGTTTCATAAGTATCGAGATGTTTTTTCTAAGTTCTTCATTCTGGAGAGTTTGTGTCTCCACAAAGTGCTCCATCATAGATTCTAACCTCGAATTAGTTGTTGTTTCAATGAAATCCTCCATTAATGCTTCAAGGTTGGAATTGACGGATTCTTGTGGTTCCTCAAAATATTGGGAGTGGTAATTTGGGTGGAAATGAGTTAGTGTCGCGTTTAAATCCTCCATTAGTATTTCGAGATTGGAATTATGTGATTCTTGCGGTTCCTCAAAATTTTGGGAATGGTAATCATAGGAAAATTTTGGTTGCGGTTCCTCAAAATATTGGGAGTATTGCAGTTGATAATTGTAGAGAAAATTTGGGTGCGGCTCCTCAAGATATTGTGAGTGGTTATCATAGAGAAAATTTGGGTGATAGATAGTTTTTAATTTTTTAAATTTTTTATTATTATATATTTTTTATAGGAGTGCCTTAGTCTATACGGTGCAACAACGGAATAAAAATATTGACTGTTGGTCCCCGGCAACGGCGCCAAAAACTTGATGCGTCCGCAAGCGCACGGATTTATCGAAGTAATATAAAAGATTGTCGAACCCACAGAGACCAATGTCAACCTACCGTAATCTATCGTTACTTTGTAAAGCTAAGGCTAATGATAATTGATAAAAGGGAAACTAAGACTAGAACTAAAAATGAACTTTAGAAAATATGAAAGAAAGGAGAGAGACCGGAATGTGGATTCCGTGTACCTCAGGCACTCTGTAATTGGTTGGCGTTAATTTACGTATGTTCCGTAGAAAATATTGGTTTAAAGACTCCGCCTCACACTCTCGCGTTATTGACTAAAGCCACATCTCCTAACCACAGGATTTTGCTCTCGCTCGCCCGCTTTAATTAGAAAACGTATTTTGAAAATAAATTAGATCCTAATCGTTACCTAAAGCGCTCTCGCTGTTTTTAGGATCAATGCCCCGTTCCCACTATCTGGTTCGACCCCCACGCTTTCGCAGTGCCGGCTCTAACCTTTACTTGCTTCTCACTCTCGTGACGAAACAGTGTTAAATAACTTCTCACTCTCGTGACGAAGTTATTTAAATTAAACTTGGAAACAAAGACCAAAACAGAATTTATTATAAGTTAACGCTAATTTAATTACCGAGTCCCGTCGGAACGACGGTCCTCACAAACCGGACTCTAAACATTTAGCCGAACATACAATTAAATGAAAACAACACAGACATGATAAGTAAATTTGAAAGCATTACGATAACTAGTGTAGGAAAACGATAAACAATAATAATAAGCAATGCAATAAAGAACCTGTAAAGACTCGAAGCAGAATATGGAAAATAAAGAACTTGAATTAACTTAAATAATGACGGAAAGCTTTGATCCAAGCGTTACAACTTAAAGGCCTAAATACTAATGGTGTGGTAGTTCCTCAATGTGAGATAACTACCACTTTTACAATGGTAATTTACTGCCTAAAACTATGAACAGCGCTTTCGCGCACAGAAACTTGGATGCCCCAAAATAACAAGGGAAATCCTATATATAGAGGGTGATTCTGTTCTGTAACTTTCATAGAGCATAAGTGAGTGGTGGAGAAAGCGGGAGGTTGGAGAAGTCTTCGGAGAAAATGTAAACGTGTGAAAGTTGATCCTCTAAAACTTCGTGACCGCGTTTCTGCTCAACGTATTAAACCTGTTTTGGACGCATGACGATCGTGAAGCTTCTGTTACGCTCGTGATGAATTTTTGTGTCTTCCACGATCGTCACACCAGCAGAATTTGGATTCTGCTATTTTCTGCTCTTTTCTGCATCTTTTCTTCCTTGTTTTGCTTCTTTTCTCCACTTTGCATACTTTTAACTTGGAAATAGAAATACCTGCAAAAACACTTAAATATTCTCGAGAAAATCGGATATTAGACGAAAACTATATAATAATTGAATGTTAATCAAGGCCAAAATATGATACATTTTCATGTTATCAGTTAGGCTTTTGACCACCACCTCTTCCTCTACCTGCAACACCACCTCTTTGGTTGCCTTGATTTCAGGGCTTTCTCTGATTCGACCAGTTTCCTTACTGCTGATTTCGACCAGTAGAATTGCTGTAGCCTCCTATACCTTTGTTTCCATTCTAGCTTCCTTTGCCTTTCTTTTCTTTTTCTGACTGCGCCTGCAAAGTCATATCACTCTTCGACTTTCCTGCAGCTCTTTCAGCCATTTTTTGTTCATGAGACTCAAGCGTCCCTTGAAGCTCTTCCTTCGTCAATACTGATAAGTCTTTCGACTCTTCTATGGCTACTACGACGTGGTCGGATTTTGGAACCAATGACCTCAAGATCTTTGACACAACTAATCTTGATGTCAACACTTCTCCACATACCTTGATTTGGTTCACCAACTTTGTAACTCTGGTGAAGAAATCTGTTATACTCTCATTGTCTTCCATCTGAAGCAATTCATAAGTCCTTTTGTGAGTTTGTAACCTCACATCTTTCACCTTCTCTGCACCTCCAAACGATTTTTCAAGAATCTCCCAAGCTTCTTTTACTGATTCTACATCACTAACTTTTTCAAAATTATCTGGATCAACACATTGATGGATTATAAAGAGAACTTTATAATCTTTCGTCTTCAATTCTTTATATGTTGCTTTCTCCTGATTTGTCGTAGTTTCTGCAAGAGGTGATAATCCCTCCTTCACAAGATCCCAAAGATCTTGGTAACAGAAAACCACCTTAATTTGCTTGCACCAATTCTCATAATTATCTTTCTTAAGAATTGGAAGGTTCGCCGGAAAGTGCCCGTTTGGATGAATCATCGCCATCAGAGTTTTCTTCCCTTGAATCAAAATCGGAGCTCTAGATACCAAATGTTGGAAATTCTGCCATAACCTATGGAGAATTCCTATTCAATATTAATCTCAAGATTGTTAACAATCACACAATGGCAATGAAAAGAAAAAGTTTGAAAGAAAGAAAGAAAAACAATAACGTTGGAGAAGAAGATGAAAAATTCTGCAGAGTTCTCTCTACCCACAACTGTAGAATTTTATTATCACTTTGCAACTGCAAAACCGTGATTATCATACTTGATTATTACAATGATAAGGGTTCCTCCCTATTTATAGATTTAGGTTAACTTGCATCTCAAGCTAAAACTCAAACTATAAAAGCTCAAAAATATCTAATTTAATCTTTCTAAATCAAATCCGATCTTTTTAAATCAAATCAAATCTTTCTAAATCAAATCTAATCTTACTAAAACAATGAATTACATATTTAACACATGTAATAGTTATTTTATAAAATATCAACTATTTTAAATTAACCAATAATACATCAAATTAAATTAAATTTAAATGATCATACTTTTGGAACCAATGACCTCAAGATCTTTGACACAACTAATCTTGATGTCAACACTTCTCCACATACCTTGATTTGGTTCACCAACTTTGTAACTCTGGTGAAGAAATCTGTTATACTCTCATTGTCTTCCATCTGAAGCAATTCATAAGTCCTTTTGTGAGTTTGTAACCTCACATCTTTCACCTTCTCTGCACCTCCAAACGATTTTTCAAGAATCTCCCAAGCTTCTTTTACTGATTCTACATCACTAACTTTTTCAAAATTATCTGGATCAACACATTGATGGATTATAAAGAGAGCTTTATAATCTTTCGTCTTCAATTCTTTATATGTTGCTTTCTCCTGATTTGTCGTAGTTTCTGCAAGAGGTGATAATCCCTCCTTCACAAGATCCCAAAGATCTTGGTAACAGAAAACCACCTTAATCTGCTTGCACCAATTCTCATAATTATCTTTCTTGAGAATTGGAAGGTTCGCCGGAAAGTGCCCGTTTGGATGAATCATCGCCATCAGAGTTTTCTTCCCTTGAATCAAAATCGGAGCTCTAGATACCAAATGTTGGAAATTCTGCCATAACCTATGGAGAATTCCTATTCAATATTAATCTCAATATTGTTAACAATCACACAATGGCAATGAAAAGAAAAAGTTTGAAAGAAAGAAAGAAAAACAATAACGTTGGAGAAGAAGATGAAAAATTCTGCAGAGTTCTCTCTACCCACAACTGTAGAATTTTATTATCACTTTGCAACTGCAAAACCGTGATTATCATACTTGATTATTACAATGATAAGGGTTCCTCCCTATTTATAGATTTAGGTTAACTTGCATCTCAAGCTAAAACTCAAACTATAAAAGCTCAAAAATATCTAATTTAATCTTTCTAAATCAAATCCGATCTTTTTAAATCAAATCAAATATTTCTAAATCAAATCTAATCTTACTAAAACAATGAATTACATATTTAACACATGTAATAGTTATTTTATAAAATATCAACTATTTTAAATTAACCAATAATACATCAAATTAAATTAAATTTAAATAATCATACTTCTCCCTACGATAATCGAAAGATAACATGATTAAATTGTAGCGGCTAAGTATATAACTTTGGAACAAGAGGTGGTGGGTTCGATCCATACGAAAACCACCTTTTATAATTAAATTGTATTATTTGACAAAAAGTGTCAAAATCGTGTATAAAGGATTTAGACTCACGTTCAGTGAATTGCTTCAATAATGTAATACCACTGGACTAACCGCGAACATTGTTCTTTTTTTTTTTCAATTATATATTATTTATTAAAATTTATACTTCTATCAACCCATAATAAATATTTTAATTTTTTAAAACAAATTTTAAAATGTAATTGAATAGTTAAAGGTTCACAACTAATATATTAAAAAAATATATGTAAATAATTTTTTCTTTAAATTTTAATGTTATTTATAACTTTAATAAAATATGACATTTTTTTATTAGGGTTTTAAAAATTAGAACATGACCTCTAAATTTTGATGTTATTTATAACTTTAATAAAATATGACATTTTTTTATTAGGGTTTTAAAAATTAGAACATAACCTCTAAATTTTTTGAAACCTGGTCATCGCCATATGCGTTGTCAGTAGATCTCTCAACAACAACACTAACATACATGTCACTCAACCTATAAATGATGTTACCGTCTCTTCCTCTTTGTCTCACTAAAAAATAAAAAATAAAAAATAGAATTTTATAAAAGGTGTCATCCCACCCTTACAAGTTATTTGGTAAAATCTGATGCCTAGTCTAACACTATATCAAGTTTTTGTATGTTTCCGGAAACTACCTTACATTTATATGAGACATTATATAAAATTTTGTACCATTCCATACATTTTTATCGTATTTTAAAAAATTTGGTGTAACCCTAGATACTCCATTAGATTTTTCTAAAAATTCAGTGAAGACCTAAACTATTTATATCGTTATATTACAATTTTAGTATAAATACATATAATTCGTGCATATTTATCAAATTTGTCACACATCTTACAAATATATCCAAGTCTAGAGAAGTTTGAAACTTTACTAATGATTTTGGAAAGTCCAAAAATATAATTAAGTTTGACAATCTTAGTTTTCTAGTTAAAGGGCAATAAGGTCAGTTCATCCAAGGTGTGATAGGGGTGTGGGTATAATCTCGAAACAAATGGGAGGAGAGAAATTGTGAGGCCCAAAGACATTAATTGTGCAGTGTTTTAAATGTATGCTTTACTTTTAACCAGCTTGTCTCAGCAGGTATCTTGGAAGCCATATCACAATATTGGAAATTCAGTGCATTCCCTCTTAGGTAGTGTTATTATTCAATTTGAGAAAACGAGAATCACAAGTGATAAATTGAACCAAATGTCTAAAGTAGAGGTGTCAAAAAAGCTCAAATGATAAAGCCTTAATAATTAGACCCCTTGTTGGCCCCATTTTTTTGACCGCTTACTAAATAAATATTTTTTTGGGCCCTTATTTTAAGTCCCTTCATATTTTTGTCTTTAATGAGACTTAAATGAAGAGCTCAAAATCTAATTTATTTGAAAAAAATATTTTATATTATAAAACCGATATTTTTCTAAAACCGAATTTTTCTTAAAACTGTTTTTTATTCCAAAAAATAAAAAACTGATTTTTTCCGAAATTTTTTTTTTCTGAAAATAAAAAAAAATTATTTTTTTCCGAAAATAAAAAAACCGGTTTTTTCAGAAGAAAAAAAAAGCCGATTTTTCCCGAAAAAATAACCCGATTTTTTCCGAAAATTTAGGAAAAACGATTTTTTTCAGAAAATAAAAAAAAAACGATTTTTTCCGAAAATACAAAAAAAAACTGATTTTTTCTGCAAATGAAAAAAATCGATTTTTTCCGATAATGAAAAAAAACCGATTTTTTCCGAAAAAAAAATCGATTTTTTCCGAAAATAAAGAAAAACCGATTTTTTCCGAAAATGAAAAAAACCTATTTTTTCGTAAATAATAAAAATCGATCCAAAAATAAAAAACCCGATTTTTTTCCAAAAATAAATAAATCCGATTTTTTTCCGAAAAAATAAAAAACTGATTTGTTCCGAAAATTGAAAAAAATGCGATTTTTTCCGAAAGTAAAAAAAAAAACCGATTTTTTTCGAAAATAATAAAATACTGATTTTTTACGAAAATAAAAAAAAACGATTTTTTCCGAAAAAAAACTCGATTTTTTCTCAAAAAATTAAAAAAAAAACTATTTTTTTTTCGAAAATTAAAAAAAACTCGATTTTTTCTGAAGACAGAAAAACCGATTTTTTCCGAGAATGAAAAAAACTGATTTTTTCCGAATATAAAAAAATCGATTTTTTTCGAAAATGAAAAAACCGATTTTTTTCGAAAATTAAAAAAAAAACCGATTTTTTCAGAAAATGAAAAAAACCAATTTTTTTCGAATATAAAAAAACCATTTTTTTCTGAAAATGAAAAAACTGATTTTTTTCGAATATAAAAAAATTGATTTTTTCAAAAATGAAAAAAACTGATATTTTTCGAATATAAAAAAACTGATTTTTTTTCTGAAAATGAAAAAACCAGATTTTTTTCGAATATAAAAAAAAACCGATTTTTTCCGAAAATGAAAAAAACCAATTTTTTCAAAAATAAAAAAAATTGATTTTTATCGAAAATAAAAAAAAATGGTTTTTTCCGAAAATTAAAAAAAAACGATTTTTTCCAAAAAGAAAAACCAATTTTAAAAAAAATTGATTGAAAAAATTTATTTTTTAAAGAAAAAGTCAAATTTTGAAAATGTTGGGGCTTTGAGGCCCTATTTGAATTTTAGAGACCCTTAATTTAGGAGTCTACATATTTTAGGGTTTATTTATTTTTAAAATTTTGGATTTTTCTATTTTTTTGCCTTGACATTTAGGCCCCAACCCTCTAAATTCACACCTCTAGTCCCAAGCACAGTTATGTAATGTGCTTCATCTACAATACTATGTCGATTCACGTTATGATGCATTTTCTCTAGTACTATATGTACTTTCCTAATTGTTGATGAAATTTCTGATTCTTCTCTATTTTTTAATTATTTTTTGCAACTACACAGAACAATAAGGTTTGCATTTGGAAATCAAGAATGCAGTAAGAGTAAATTCCAGGTTAGAGCAAGTTATCATAATCATAAATCTAGCAATTTTATTGATGGAATAGCTATTGATAAGGTTATCCTAAATCTGTCTCTTTGGTAAATTTCTTTATAATAGTATGTTGACACCATAAAATATAAACATGTTAATTGTTCTTGATGCATACATTATTGAAGCTTCAACACAGATGTAAAAGATTGGAGATTAGCACAGGTCCAATTCCAGTTAGATAACAGAAACACAGAAATGGAACACCATGACAGAGTCAACTACTATGAATTGGGTCTGGGATTTCAAGAAAAAGGGGGCTAGCTCATGTGTTATTGGTTTGGTTAAATTGGACGTGTAAAAAGAATTACAAAATTAGTACATAGGAATTAATCTCTTTAATATTACAATTTTAAATTGCAGAAAATGATCAATCAACAACCAAAAAAAAAACCATTAAGTATGTTGAGAAGTCTTCTTGTCTGGCTTGCAATTTGTGTTTGTGAACATAATCTATTTTGGCATTGGGTGAATAAAGTGGGGTATATCAACCTTTTTTTATAAGAAAAAACCAGCTAAAATGTTATTGCTAAGAAGCTTGGAAGAAGCAGACTTGAAGTTGCAAGAAAGTTATTAATATTAGATAAAAAGTTGTTCACATTACAGCTCATTACTCCCTCTTCCTTCTTTCCTTCCTTCCACTGCGGTAACACTAATATATATACTCTCTCTTCTTTCCTTCCTTCCACTGCGGTAACACTAATATATATACTCTCTCTTCTTTCCTTCCTTCCACTGCAGTAGCAATAATCTATCTATCCTCTAACAATTTTGCTTATTCAGATGGCCAGCACCAACAGTAATAATAGTATCATCAGAAGCGGCAGCAGCACCTCTTCATCTCCAAGGAGAAATTACTATGACGTGTTTGTAAGCTTTAGAGGTAGAGATACTCGCCTCAATTTCACTGATCATCTTTTTGGAGCCCTCCAAAGAAAATATATTTATGCATTCAGGGATGACACTAAGCTCAATAAAGGTGAATCCATAGCACCTGAGCTTCTTCAAGCAATCGAAGACTCTCGGATTTTCATCGTGGTTTTCTCTAAGAACTATGCTTCCTCAACTTGGTGCTTGAGAGAATTGGAACACATCCTTCTTCACTGCGGTCAACCACTGGAAAAACGTGTTTTGCCTGTTTTCTATGATGTTGATCCTTCTGAGGTGAGACATCAAAAAGGAACATACGGGAAAGCCTTAGCTAAACACGAACAAACATTCCAACAAGATTCTGATAAGGTGCGAAAATGGAGGGCAGCTCTAGCGCAAGTCGCAGATCTCTCTGGCTGGGATGTACGTCATAAGTAAGTAATCTTCCTTATCGATACTATATAAAAGTGATGCTCTTATTTTGGCAAATTTTAAAGCTATGACACGTTAATTTAGTCATGAATCGAAAAGCCCCTTACAAACCTTTTAATATAAACAAAAGAGTTTTTTCTAAAAGGAAAAAAAAAAGAAGAAAAAATACTCTATTATGCAAATAGGCCATTTTTGTTTGAGTTATGGTATTTGATGATTTGGGGCTGTTGGTGAACTGTCTCAAACTTGCAGGCCACAATATGCAGAGATTGAAAAGATTGTTGAAGAGATTATAAATATATCAACAAGGAGAAATTATTTTGATGTGTTTGTGAGCTTTAGAGGTGAAGATACTCGCTTCAATTTCACCGATCATCTTTTTGCAGCCCTCCAAAGAAAAAGTATTTCTGCATTCAGGGATGACACTAAACTCAACAAAGGTGAATCCATAGCACCTGAGATTCTTCGAGCAATCAAAGACTCTCAGATTTTCGTTGTGGTTTTCTCTAAGAACTATGCTTCCTCAACTTGGTGCTTGAGAGAATTGGAATGCATTCTTGAATGCGTTCAACTATCTGGAAAACGAGTTCTGCCTGTTTTCTATGATGTTGATCCTTCTGAGGTGAGACATCAAAGAGGAAATTATGGCGAAGCCTTAGCTTACCATGAAGAAAGATTCCAACAAGACTCTGAGAAGGTGATAAGATGGAGGGAAGCTCTAGCACAAGTAGCAAATTTCTCTGGCTGGGATGTACGTCATAAGTAAGTAATCTTCCTTATTGATACCTTCATTTAGTAATCAATCAAAATTCCCCTTGCAAACCTTTTAATTTAAAGAGAAGAGTTTTTTTCTAAAAGGAAAAAAAAAAGAAAAACAAAACTCTATTATGAAAATGGGCCATTTTTGTTTTGGTTATGGTATGTGATGATTTCGTTTTGTTGGTGAACTGTCTTAAACTTGCAGGCCACAATATGCAGAGATTGAAAACATTGTTGAAGGGGTTTATAAATATATTAGGTTGCAAATGCAGCGAGACCTAAAATAGGAATAAGTATTTTAAATATGGTAATTACCTTTTGGTGGGTAGCATCATTCCAATAATTCTTGAAAGAGATCTTATTGAGATCAGATGTGCCTAATCTACTTCTCTATGGAATCATTCTTCTATATTCTGACGTCTATAGACAAAAATCTGAGCCATGTTTATCATTTTAAGTTGTATTTAAGAATTGAGAATGGCAAAGGTAGGAATTTGAATTGTATGGATTGGGAGGTTCAGAAGTGCGGGTATCATTGGGTATGTAAACAAGATCATGCGTCGCTGCCGAAACTCCTAAGCTAGGAAGTGCAAGTTTTTGGCAATGGAAGGTGAGACAACCACAATTGTGTATTTGATTATATTAAAACTAATAGCATGTGTAATTTAATGGAAAACTTGATATTAGTTTTTGTGGTCTAAGCCAACTCCCTGATGCAATTGGAAGTTTACATTGGCTAGAAAGACTGAATTTAGGGGGAAACAATTTTGTAATGTTGCCTAGTTTGAAGGAGCTTTACAGACTGTCATATTTAAACTTGGAGCATTGCAAGCTCTTGGAATCTTTGCCTCAACTTCCATTTTCTGCTGCTATCGATCGGGAACTTCGAAAGAACAAACATACGATCAGAAAAGGATTGATCATTTTCAATTGTCCTAAATTGAATGAGAGGGAAGTTGGCAGTACTATCAATTTTTCATGGATGCCACAGTTTATTCAGGCAAACCAAGTATTCACTTCAAGGTTTGATCAGATGAATTTTGTAGTTCCAGGAAATGAAATACCAAGTTGGTGCAATAATCAGAGTGAGGGTCATTCAATGAGAATAGATCTATCTCCCGTTATGCCTGACAATGACAATAATATTTGTGGCATTGCTTGTTGTGCAGTATTTTCTGTTGCACCTGTCGAACCATCTATGACAGCGTATGCACAAAGACCTGAAATAAAAATATTTATTTGTAATAATTGGTGTTGGATCATTCCAGTTATTCTTGAAAGAGATCTTATTGAGATTAAATCAGATCACATGTGCCTAATCTATTTCTCTATGGAATTAGTCTTTTATATTCAGAAGTGTATAGACGAAACTTTCAGCCATCTTGATCAATTTAAGTTGGATTTTAGAATTGAGAATGACAAAGGTAGGAATTTGAAGTGTATAGATTGGAAGGTTCGGAAGTGCGGGTATCATTGGGTATGTAAACAAGATCATGCGTCGCTGCCGAAACTCCTAAGCTAGGAAGTGCAAGTTTTTGGCAATTGAACCATTTGTCCATCTGATTATATAAAACCATAATGGACCAAACTACTAATAGATGTGGGCATCCGGTGGGTTTTTTTTTTTTTTTTTTTTTTTGTGGTTTTTGTTTTTGATATTTTTGCTTGAATAGCTTAGTAACTCTGGTGCCTATTATTTGATTTTTTTTTAGTATATCTATATATCTAGAGATATTTTGATGTCACATATGAAAAAAAATAATGTGGAGTGATGAAAAAAATAAGTTGTGAAATTAGGAAGAGGAAATTTTTTAAGTATAAATATTAAAGAATAGAAATTTTGATATATCACTACTACGGAAAATTCATTTAATAATGATTGAGAAAAATATATAATCACGTGGGCCTGGACTATGTTATGTAGAGTGTCGTTGTATATATGATACTTACAATCACGACCCAGTAACCGTTGTAATAAACTGGAAAGCGCACACCCTATCACAACGGGTTTTCCAAAAGACCGTTGTGATAAAAATAATAGTCCTAGGTTCGATTCTCAGCTACGTCGTTTTGATATTTATTTTTTGCTAGACAGCGCGCGAGATATTATAACGGTTATGATATATAACCGTTGTTATATTTTCTGCAGAATTAACAAATATTATCCTGCTTTTATAATTAATCTCATTTTTAACCTGTATTATTGTTCACCATATCACAGCAGAAAATACAACTCACATTTGTAATAAAGTTATAATAATAATATTAATTGTATCATATTCATAATATCACATAATTGTATCATATTCAATTGTATCAGAACAAACATCCTACAATTTATCAGAACAAACAACCTACTCTTTACACATTACATAACATCACATAATTATAACTTGGTGTTTTGGTTTCTTGTCTCTTGGTGTCTTGACTCTAAATACCTATGATTTCAAATAATTATACTTGTTAGTAAAAATACTTATAAACTATAACATACAATTAATATATTATGAATAAAGAATAAATTACGTACTTGTTAATTTTTCCATATGCCTTCTTCATGATCGATTCGAATAACATGCACGACATCTCCATCAACTTCATCATGTGAGGTAGGAAATTGTGTTGTGTAAGAAGGTGTGGACGGAATATCAAGACTTTCATCACTAAGAGGAATGTGTTTTCCTTGGAGAACGATTGAAATCTTGTTTTGCTTGAGAAGTCATGATGAATGGTTCGGCCATAAAAGATGCCTTGCCAAGGTCGACCCGGGTGAATCCTAAGTCATTAATGTGTACACCATTACTATTATTGGGAACCCACTTGCATTTAAATAAAGCCACTTTGAAAATAACATAATCAATCTCTCAAATCTCATCAATGACACCATAAAACGCGATAGTTGCCAATACAGGATTCTTATCTTTCAAACTAGAGAAATACATCGATTCAACTTCAACCATAACCCCACTATTTTGCATTGTACTACGATCATTTTTTTATTTTGTAAAAAAGGTATAATGACCAATGTCGTATGCAGTCCAAGTAATGACACGAAATTTTGGCTCGTACGACAACCATTTAAGTATCTCGGATGCACTACGATCATTAGACACACTTTTATTAAACCACTCTATGAATCTTTTGTTATACTCTATCAACAACAACTTGTCACACATTCGGGGATTTTTTTTTTCAAAAGTCTTTTGAGAGTATCTATGAAAGTATGAACTTCATCTATATTATTTAATATATAGAAATGTGCTTGAATAACTATATCCTGAGCCATTGACTTAACATTTAGACCTTGAATACCTCTTCCGTTTGTGTCAGCATGACAAGACTTTTGAATTCCTATAGAATCTGCGTTCGACAAATAGTTTGTACAAAACTCAACAACTTCTTCTATGATGTACCTTTCAACAATCGAAGCTTTCGGTCGGTGATGATTCTTCGTATATCCTTTAAAGATCTTCATATATCGCTCTATTGGATACATCCATCTTAAATAAACTGGACCACAAATTTTGATTTCTCTGACTAGATGAACAAATAAGTGAACCATAATGTCAAAAAATGATGGAGGAAAATACATCTCCAATTGACACAAGATTATGGCAACCTCATCTTCTAATTCATCTACTATTTTGAAATCAAGAACTTTATTACATATGGCATTGAAGAATAAGCACGATCTCGTTATAGTTACTCTCACAATTTTTAGTAGGATCTCACGGATAGCCACTGGTAGAAGTTGTTGCATCAATACATGACAATCATGAGATTTTAAACCAATTAACTTGAGATCTTTATACCTTTTTTGATATTCGGGCAAACAACACAAGGACAATAAAAGATACCATTATTGTCGGAAAGATGTTTATCAGCGTATTCAAGGAATTCAAGAACTCTGTTCTCATAAATCGGACCTAATCTATCGGCTTTCATCCAACTACGATCCATAACAACTTCTGAAATTTATACACGCATAATATTGTGAATGACACACCAAAGTCTAATCCAAAAACTTAAGCATATGCATATGCAAATCTAAACCTAAAGCATATTAAACATGTACTCTCATAGTGACTTGAGCATATACAACATAAACAAAGAAAAAAGGAATGAAGATGTTGAAGAATACCATACTTCGAAGCTGAAGAATCTTATGCACATAAGGAATGAAGATGTTGAAGTGTACCGTACTTCGAAGCTGAAGAATCAAATAAATGAAGAGGGTGAATATTTGAGCATATACAACATAAATCAAGAAAAAAGGAATGAAGATGTTGAAGAGTACCGTACTTCGAAGCTGAAGAATCAAATGAACGAAGGGGGTGAAGATTTGAGCTCCAAATGAATGGATACGAAGAGGGTAAAGATTATGCCACCGTTGTCGTCTCTGGATCGCTTGTTCGCCTAGGCTTCTTATGAAATAAATACATAATAAGTTTTGTTTTAATTTATCAGTAAACCCTTTAATCGCGGTTGGACAACCCAACCGTAGTGGAATTGTAAGTCCTCTAACAATGGTTGGTTTACTTCACCGTTGTAAAATCATTTACAATTTATTTTTTTAATAATGGACTTAAGTGGCACAAACTTAATGCACTCTAAAAAATGGAAAAAAAATGTAGTTGCTGGGAATCGAAGCTTGCTACACATCATTTATTACTACGGTGTTTTAAGAGAACCGTCATTAAATTACTAATTATAAATCTAGCTACTCACTGGGCGTAAAATTTTTACCCTATTATAATGGTGTATATGAATCCGTTGTAAACCTGACGTTGTTGTTTGAGCGTTTTGTAGTAGTGTATACACTATAACGGAAAACACATATCACAACAGTTGAAAAAGGGATACCACCACGTTGGTCCAACCGTTGTGAGGTAAGGTGTGATTGTATGTATGATAATTTCCACCACGAACGTACGACCGTGATTGCATCCATGTAGTGTGCTACCTACCACAACAGTTAATTTAAACAACCATTGTGGCATTCTTTAATGCAAGATATTTAACAACAGTTGTGCTAAACAACCGTTGTGATATATAAACATGAGTTTATTATAAATCATGTGGAATACTTATTTCTCCAATGCCCATTAAACATATAACCTTCCAATCTGCACTAGAACATTATAATATGACAAATTAAGTTATATTAGAAGAATAAGTTCACGTTTAATGCTAGACAAGAGTTCTTTAACTCCTTATCTGTATTTTGTTCTTTGACAGTAAGAACTTGGTTTAATGATCCTAGTTCTTCAATTGCCCCTGCCTTCACCTCTAACTCTTTTTACAAAATATTACTTACTTTGCAAACAAAGTTAGAGATGGAGAGAGGGGTGGTTGAAGATCTACAATCATTAAACCAAGTTCTAACTGTCAAGGAACAACATGTAGTTAACAGTGTGAAGAATTCTTGTCAATAATCGAACGTGTACTTGTTTTCTAATACAATTTTATCTATCATATCATAATTTTCTAATACAGTTTAGAATTAAATATTCGGTAAGGGATGGTAAAAACACTCAAACCACATAATATATAATAAACTCATCTTTTAAACAAACATTAACAATAACATTCATCAAAAACATTCATCAACAACAAACCATAAACAACAAACACATTACAACCAATATATCAAGTCATAAAATGCTTCAGAAACATACCATACATGTCCCATTATGGCGTCTCAAAAATAAAATAAGGATGAAGATAAATTCAGACCTACAAACTTATGTATATTTTGAATGGATGTCATTCTGGATCTTTGACACAAGTTTGGAAGGCTAAATTTAGCCTCATCCTCTTTATTGAAAGAAGCATCCATACCTACAGGTCAAAACAAGAAGGAAGTTCAAACATCATGAAAAAGCTATTGAAACAGATTTTGAAAAAAAAAACTATAGAGAAAACGAACCTGTAAATACCCATTAGCTAATATTTGTTGTTATGGTTTCGTTTTGGGGTTTCCATGTGTGAAGAGAGACGAGTGCCAAAGTTATTAGGGTTTCATTTTGAGAGAGACGAGTGAAAGAGTTGTTACGGTTTTGTTTTGAGAGAGACGACTGTTATGTACTGAAGTGATAAATAATTTCGCTTATATTTAAATAAAGTATCACATGTCACGATGACTCATTGTTGGTGTTGGGATTCGAACCATTTCACTCCGTGTACATTTTCACCACGATTGCTTCATTTGACCGTTGTGACATGTTCTCTAGTAAATACAAAAAAAAAATGCGCCCAGAAATAAACTATTACTACGGTTAACACTACGGTCGTTGTAAAATTGGTGTTACGAAAGATATATTTTATAGCAGTGATATTTTCAATATGTTTTCTATTCTATATACTTCATATCATGTCGGTCAAATAAATTAAAGACAACTAACAATATTCTTGATTTCTAACATATAAGGATATAGAGTTTGTCAAAATTGATTTATAGTTTGCTCTTTTTTTTTCTTATAGTGGTCATAGGGAGTATAACAAAAAAATATAGATGTAGTAATGTCTAAAATAAAAACTATAATATTTCAACTAATATCAACAATAAAGTTACATAAAATTTTTATAATATCATTAATAACAAACTAAGATAATTATTTTTTTTTAAAATTAACATAATAAATATTTATTATTCATATAATTTATTTTCATAAAATTTATAAAACAATATTTATATTTTCATGCATTTATTTTTAAATTATAAAAAATGAAGGAAAAGAAATTTTGATGTATCATGTAAATAAAATCTCGCTAAAGTATTTTTAGATTCTTTTTATTCTACATTCATCATACTATGTCAAGCAAATAAACTAAAGACAAGCGTGAGTCAATCTTCATGCCATTGAAGAAAGTCTGCTTAGAAGATATGAGTTAATCTTGGGGTGTTTGGTTTAAAGTCCTAATTTTAGGATGAGGGACCTTCCTCCCCCTGGGGTTGATTCCTTCTTCGTTTTTAGCTACTTTCTTCTTCTTTTGTTTTCAGTAGATTTAGTTTGTTTTTTTTCTCATCCATGTTGGTTAATGGGAACAAATGGGAAGAAATGAGGAAGAAAAGGAATAAGGCTGGTTTAGTAGAGGTTCTGTTTGGACGGAAAGAAGGGTTAAAGAGACGGGAGATGAGGAAATCGTCCACTCTTTTTTCTTTACTGAGTTCCCAGAAGCTTTAATGGCCAAGGACATGTTTAACGTGTTCATGGAGTTTGGCTTGGTAGTGGAGGTTTACATTCCAGCTAGAAGAGACAAAAGAGGCAAAAAGTTCGAGTTTGTTATATTCAGGAAGGTTACGGATGTTAGGGTCTTGGCTACTAAACTGGATAGTATTTTTATACAGGGTAAAAAATTCATACTAACTTACCAAGGTTTATTCGCGGAGAGGATAAAGGTATGCCTGCGCCGGAGAAGTTAGGAAAGGGGAGAAGACACGTGGATGCAAATAAACAACATGTAAAGTGGAAAGTAAGAGTTAATAACGGATCTTTTGCGCAAGTTGTTGGGGATGGTCAAGGTTATAATGGTTCTACTCATGCCCAGATGAAGGAGTTTTGTGAGCCAAAACCTAGTTTTGATCACCTTCAGTTTTATGTAGGAATTGAGGAATTGACTAGGTTTAACAAAGCTTATGTGGGGGTAGTGAAGAAATCTGGTTCTACTTTTATTATCCAATATGCTCTGAATACGGAGGGTTTATTCATGATCAAAGCCACGCCCTTAGGAGAGAACTTGTGCTTTCTAGAAGAATCACATGATGGGGCGGTAAACTTGCTGATCACGGAAGAGGAAGAGTGGGCGCGTCTTTGGTTTTCTGATGTTCATCAGTGGACACTTGAAGATGTGAATAATGAAAAGCTTACTTGGTTGAAATGCTATGGGATTCCCTGCCACTCTTGGAATCCCCATTTCTTCAAGATTATAGCAGGATGTATGGGGGAATATGTGGAATGTGATGCAGATACTAAAAATAATACATACTTGGACGTGGCTAGATTCCTTATTAAAACAAAGTTTTCTTCGAATCTCAATGAAACCTTTAATGTGGATATTAACAACAACATTTACAGGCTAAAATTGGTGGAAGATTATCATGGTCCTAAATATTTTTATGGTACGAAAAAGGATGAAGTTGATAGTTCTTTGGATGATTCATGCTCGGAAGATGAAGATTCAGAAGGTGGGGAGCTGTTTCAGAAACATCTGATGATGAAGATGACAAGGGTAAGGAAGAAACAAAATCTAGAAAGAGTAGGGATCATAATGAAAGGAATAGAGCTAATTCTAGCTTATCAGAAGAAGCGTCTAATAATGATGATCTTTTTGTTGGAAACAAGGTTGTGCATAAAGGTGAGTACAAAATGGGATAGGAGGAGGTTACGTCTAAAGTTGGTAAAAAGAGCAATTTTGGATTATCTGATGTGCATAATAGTGATGAGAATTTGATGTTGACTAATCAAGTGGATCAGATCTCTAAAAGCTTTGTGGTCCCAACTAGATTGGATAGTCCCCCCAAGCTTGAGAACAAGTTGGGCATGGACCTTGATGTTTGTAAATTTATTTCCAACTTGCATATTGGGGCAGAGATTAGTGGATGAGGGAGTAGAAAGAAAATACCAAATTGTTGAAGGACATTTATGAGAATATCAAAATTCCTTTCTCACCTGCGTTTTACTCTGCTTTTCTTCTATCAGCAAATAGGGAAAGTAGACATGTGGAGAAGTTGTTGCCTTCTGATAAAGGTGAGTTGGTGAATGGGATCTCTCAGGAATCTTTGTCTGCTCATTTTTTTGGAGGGTCAGTTATATGTTGTGATTCTTTAAGTGACGACAATGTCATTCAAGGTAAAGTGCGTATCCAAAATTCCTTTGAAGTTGTTCCAGTCAAAGTGTGGAAGTTGTTAAAAGAATTGGGGGTGGAAGGAGAATAATATGATGAATTATTTGAAGGCTTGATTAGAGAGATGGAAAATAGAGACTTAATTATTTATGATGGAAAGAGGGAGGTCGTTACATATGTTCCATGAATATAATGTCCTTTAATGCTAGAGGGTGTGGATCCTCAACCAAAAGAATAAATATTCGTCACTTATTGTAAGAGAATAAGGAAGATGTAGTATTTATTCAAGAATCTAAGATCCAGGTTATGGATGAGTTCTATATCAGAAGCATTTGGGGCGAATTACCTTGTTTTTGGTCAGATAAAGGTGCTATTGGAAGATCAGGAGGCTTACTTACAATATGGAAAAAGGAGATTTGTAGTCCAATTTCTGGTTTTAGAGATGAGGGTTTCTTGGGAGTTAACTACAATTGAAGAGGGGTTAACTGTTATTTTATGAATTTGTATTCCCCTTGTGATCTAGCCTCAAAAAGAAGACTTTGGAAGAAGTTAATTGAGTGGAAGGGTAAGTTGCCTCTTGGAGAATGGATTGTTTGTGGCGATTTCAATGCTGTTAAATCTTCAGAGGAAAGGAAAGGTAAAGGAAAAGCTTGTCAAGTTAAAGAGGAAGAGTTTCTTCTTTTATTCTGGAAATGAATCTTGTTGATTTACCTGTTATTGGCAACAGATTCACTTGGTTTAGTTCTAATGGAAAATGCAATAGTATATTAGATAGGTTTCTTATCTCGGATAGTTTAATCAGTGAAATTTGTCGGTGATCGAGATATATCTGATCATAGACCCATTTGGATTACGAATTCCTATAGGGATTGGGGGCCTAAACCTTTCAAGGTTTTTCGTTGTTGGTTTAATCACCCGGAGTTTAAGGATTTTATTAGAGGCGAATGAAATTCTTTTCAAGATATAAATCGTCATGGTTTGAGCATTGCAATCAAATGTTGTCGTTTGAGAGAAAGGCTTAGATGGTGGAATCGTTTTGTGTTTGGTTGGCAGGACTTAAAGATTGATAAAGGGGTGCAAGATTTGAATGACATTGAAGACAATATGGCTTCTTTAGTAGGAGAAGTTTCTGAGGAAGTTCTCATTGCTAGGAGTAAAGCTCAAAATGTTATTTGGCAGGGTGTATTGCATAAGGAGAGTATGATGCTTCAAAAATCCATATCTAAATGGTTATTGGAAGGTGATTTAAACTTAGGTTATTTCCATTCTTTGATGAAGAACATAATCAGGAGTAATACTATCATGCCCTCTATGGTTGGATTGGAGTTGGAAGCTAATGTTGTTTGTGTTAAGGAGGCTGTTAAAGGTTCCTTCAAAGCCAAATTTCAGAAGATTGGTTTATCTGCTGTCCAGTTAAAACTCAGTGACATTTCTAAGTTGTCTAATGAGGAAGCTGAGATGCTGCAGAGCCCTTTTCATGTGGAGGATATTTTGGAAGCTGTTAGAGATGGAGATAGCAATAAGAGTCCAGGTCCTGATGGATTCAATCTCGAGTTTCTGAATCGTTATTGGGATGTCGTTGGCGAAGACGTTTCGAAGTGCATTCAAGATATCTTTCACAGGGCTTCCCTCCCTAAAGCTTTCAGTTCTTCCTTCATTGCTTTGATTCCTAAAAGGTCTAAACCGCAATGCATGAAGGAGTTTAGGCTTATCAGTCTTGTTAGTAGCATTTACAAAATCATTGCGAAGATTATTGCGGGTAGGTTTAGGAAGGTTATTGGAAGGCTTATTTCTTATTCCCAAGCAACGTTCGTGCCTGGCCGGCAGATTCTGGATGGTGTGCTTGTTGTTAATGAGCTGATTGACAAAGCTAGAAAAAGCAAACGAGGGTGTGTCATGTTCAAAGTAGATTTTTCCCAGGCTTACGATTGCGTTGACTGGGGTTTCTTGGTGAAGATGTTAAAGGCAATGAACTTTAGAGACAAATCGATTATGTGGATTAAGGGAGGTATTATGGATGTTCACGTGTCTGTTCTTGTGAATGGTAGTGCATCTAAAGATTTCAAGGCGGTATCGAATCATTTGTTCAACGGGTTTAAGTTACACGGGAATGAGCAAATTAACCTATTCCAATTCGCCGATGATACCATTTTGATTTGCGAAGACAATTGGAGTAATATTTGGGGGATCAAGGCAATCTTATGAGGTTTTGAGTTGGTCTCTGGATTGAGAATTAATTTAGTTAAAATTCGATTATTTAGTATTAATATGGATGATTCTTTTATTAATGCAGCTTCTACTTTCTTGGCTTGTAATGTGGGTACTTTCCCATTTAAATTTTTGGGAATTGGTGTTGGTGGAAGTCATAGACGTTTTGCATTTTGGAAACTGGTGATTGACATTTTCAAAGCAAGACTTTCTTCTTGGAATGGCAAGTTAATCTCGATTGGAGGGAGAGTTACTCTTATTAACTCAGTTTTGACGAATTTTCCGGTTCACTATCTTGGCTTTTATAAAGCTCCGCGTAAAGTTGTGAAACATTTGGTGGCTATTCAACGTAGATTCCTTTGGGCTAGAAATTCTGAGTCGAACACAGTGGCGTGGGTGAGGTGGTCATAGGTTTGAAATTCTTTGGATAAAGGTGGCTCAGGTATCAAAAGCATTTATGAGTTCAATGTTGCTTTGTTATCAAAATGGCTTATGAGAATTATCTGCGAACCGGGTGCTATATGGCATAACGTGCTTCAGTTCAGGTACATTGATATTATTAAATGCATTTTGTTGAATGTTGTTTCTTCTCTTGCTTGTGCAAATTCTTTATGGTGAAAATATATATACTCTTTAGCTGTTATTCATGATAATGTGGGGTTATTGGGAAAGTTGTCGTGTAAATTGGGTAACAGTAATCTTATTTCTTTCTGGCATGCTAAGTGGGTTACTGATAGGCCCTTGAGAAGTGTCTTTACTGCTTTTTTTTTCTGCTGCTGAAGCCAAGTATGGGGTTGTTAGTGATATTGGGTGTTGGTTTGAGGGTGTTTGGTAGTGGAATGTGGCGGGTGGTTTGGTTGCTCAAGAATTTGATGTGCAGGCTGAATTGTTAGATCTGCTGGATATTCTAGCTGACATTTCTCCATCTCCTAATTCGCTCGATAGATTTATTTGGCCGGGAGCAACTTTTCCTTATTTTTCAGTTAAGTCTTGCTATGATGGTTTAATGAGGGTTCGTGGGTTGGGCGACTTCGACATTACACTACTACAAAACATGCAAACAACAACGTCAGGTCTACAACAGATTTATTTACACCGTTGTAATAAGTTATAATGTCCGCGCATCAGTGAGTAGCTGGATTTATTACTATGGTTGTCTTATAACACCGTAGTAATATATAATTTGTAGCAAGCTTCGATCCCCAACAAATGCACTTTTTTAATTTTTTAGACTACATTAAGCGTGTGTCACTTAAGTCCATTATTTAAAAATTAAATTGTAAATGATTTTACAACGGTTAATAAACCAACCGTTGTTATAGGACTTTTAAAAAAATAGAAAATTGAAAATTATTTAACCAAGATATTTAACCATGGTGTTACTAAATACCCGTTGTAAATTTTGAAAATTGCATGACGATTTTAATTTCTAACTGTGATGAAAAGTGATATTTTTTAGTATATAAGCAAAAGTATCTATCGTTCAATACATAACATCCGTTTCTTTCTAAAGAAAACCCTAACATATTTCACTCTTCCCTCTCATAACATAACTCTAAACATACTTCAACCTTCAGATACGTCTTCAGATTCGTCTTCACTCATCACTAACTTGAGGTCCGTTCATTACACTTATGCTTCGATTTTGTTTACTTGTCTTGTTAAAAATGGGTTCTAATTTTTCGTGAATGTTCTCATTTTTTTAGATTCGTCATCACCACCTTAACAAAGCGTATACTTTCACTATGTTACATATGGCTTGTGTAACTATGAAGAAAAATACAAGAAGTATGAAGTCATTGTGTTAACTTCATTCACCTTATACTTTTTCTTCATAGCTTCATGAACTAGATGAAATAGGAAATTAACAAGAGAACAGATTAAAGTTTCCATCAAATCCTTTTGAATTATTTTTTGTCTTCTTTTCCATAAAATTTCCATCAAATCCTTCCATAAAAATCTCTTAGCAGTCTGGTAGTAGCCATGGAAGCAGGTTCTCAAATCGTTCAAAGTACGTATGCAAGTGTGGTCTCAACGCTCCGTTGATAACGACATGGACCGAACCCATACCTCTGTTTCTATGGTTGTGGGATGTATAAGATTAAAGGATACAAACAATGCTCTCACTTTGCTTCGTTGGATGACGAGATGGATACTAGAGCAAAACAAATAATTTCTTCACTAGTAAAGAACTTGAATTAGGAGAAGGAAATGATTAACACCTAAAAGCTAAGGAGGATGAATTGAAGTTGAAGGTGAAGATCCTGAAGAAAAAGTTGAAGATTACCTGGATTTTTTTATTTTTGTTGTTCATTGCATTTGTTGTAATGACGAAATAGGTTATAGTTGATTAGGTTTGTATGTTTACTGATGGTGTAATGGTTGATGTATTGGTTACATAAGATTCATGTGATGATGTTATGGTGTATCATGAATATGATACAATTAATATTATTATAACTTTATCACAAATCTGTGTTGTATTTTCTGCTCTGATATGGTGAATAATAATATAGGTTAAAAATTGGTATAAATTATAAAATCAGGATATAATTGTAAATTCTGCAGAGAATTTAACAACGCTTATTTATCATAATCGTTCTAATAACTCGCGCGCTGTTCAGAAAAAAATTAAAAAGAAAATTGCGCAGCTGGGAATCGAACTTAGGACCATCACTTTATCACAACGGTTTTTTGGATAAACCGTTGTGATAGGGCGCGCGCTTTCCACTTTATTACAACGGTTACAGAGCCGTAATTGTAAGTATCATATATATAACCACACTCTACATAACAACGTCTGGTCCTGCGTGGTTATTATCTTTCTCAACCGTTGTTAAATGTCTTTTCTGCAGTAGTGTTAATCTCAAGATTGCCTTAGACTTGGTTTGGAATACTAATATGCCTAAGAATGTTAAGGTGTTTAGTTGGAGACTTTGCTTGGCTAAATTTGCCACTCGTTCGAATCTGGCAGCCAGAGGAATAATATCGAACCCGCACTAATTTAGTTGTATTTTTTGCTTTAACTCTCTTGAATCTTCTTATCATCTTTTTCTTCATTGTCCGCGTGTTTAGTTTATTTGGAAAGTGGTTTTTGGTTGGATATGCATTAAGGATTTTGTTGCTCCTAATTGTTGTGACCACCTTCTTCTTTAGTTTATGAGGATGGTAGGGAAGACTTCGCGAAAGTGGGCGACAATAATTTGGTTCTGTACCTGCTGGTATTTGTGGAAGGCGCGTAACCAAATTTTGTTTAATGATGCTTTCTTCGTTGTAGAAGACATTTTTATAGCATAGTGCATTGTTCGTGGCTGTAACGCCCATATATATATATATATATATATATATATATATATACATCAAAGCATATATTATACATGAATAATACGTTTGGTACTGAAATATACAAGTTCCTAGTAACACATTATACATATAAATGCCCAAAACCACCTAATATAACAACATTGGCATAATATATATATACAAGATGTTCCAATAGATAAAACTAAGAACTAGATCAACTAATGATCTCAAAAATAAATGCCATAGCGGAAGCCATGCCATCCCAAAAGATACGATCCGTAAGGAAAAGTCAAACCACTTTATCCTTACCCTTCGCCGCACCTGCAGTACCTGTGATGTAAACAACAACGTGGGGTGAGATACATCAAATCTCAGTGAGTTCGCTATCTTATAGTCCTCTCGGCTTTACAAGGTTCTAATAAGCCTAACTCAAGTCAAAGGGAAGGGGAGTGACTTTGAGTACACACTCACTATATGGAAACATGTCATGAGTTCATCAACTCACACTAACACTTATCGATAACCATGCCAAGGCATCCCCTATTCCCGTCCTCTTCTACGTCTAGAAGTCGACCCGGGTCATGGATCCTTGCAACCTACTTGACATACGAATGGATTCGGGTTCTACGGGCCTTATACCGTTATGAACCGTTACTTTACACGGGCCTTATACCGTCAGAAGCATTCACCCCTCGGGCGCCATTCGTACAACACGGGGAATCAAACCTGCCAAGTAGTCATGCATATGTTTCAGAGGAGCTCGAGACCCATGAAACGCAACTCAAAGAACCGGTTACGATTACGTGATCACACACACAAACGTGATCGTATTCGACGATCACAAGGCCATAACGCCTTATCACAACCACAAGGTTAACACACATGTTCCATACTAGTGTTTATTCATTCTATGACATTAGTGTCTGACACACGCCTCGGCACCGCACACACGATCTTTGTCATTATGTCATTTAACACTTTCCGACATTGTTTACGGTAATAATCCTCACTCTACCTATTTCATATTTTAACATGCATACATTCTCAAACATGCTTAACAATAGGAGCATAGTCAAAATAGTCATCAAATACATAATGGAAACACATAATTCAACATATCACATATTACACAAATTCACGGTTCTCTCCAATTTATTTAATCGGGCATCAAAGTTAGCATCTTTTACTGTCCTCATAAAGATTATTTCCACGGCTTTCTATTGATATCAAAAATACTCAAATAGGATAAGCGGATCAAAAGTTAGGAAAGAAACAAAACTGCATAACCTAACATGTTCGCTAGGCGAACGACCCAGCGAGCATTCGCTCCAGCCTGCGCTAGGCAAAGCCCCTGGCGAATGAACAAACAGAACAAAAACAGACATAAAGTTCGCTTCGCGAACTCCCTGGCCAACCTTCGCCTCGCCCTTCGCTTCGCGAACAACTCAGCGAAGCAAGGCAGAACCAAACAGCACTGAAAAGGCACAAAGTTCGCTAGGCGAACATTCGCTGACGGGTTCGCTAGGCGAACCCTCGAAAGTTTGTTCGCTGGGACTCGCCCCAGGTTCGCTAGGCGAAGCCTGGAAAACCCAACTTCCCAGCAGCGCTGTTCTTCATCCAATCCATGGTTTTTCCATCCAAAACACATCCAACTCTTATCAAAACAATCAAAACACAACATAAATATAGCAACAATCATTTATATTGCATTTCATCCATTAGATTCATGATTTTAGCATTTTTACTCATTTCCTCCTAATCTCCAACCTAACTCTAAACCCATAGAAATTCTACAACTAAAGCATCTATTTAGAACCCACCTTGAATAGAGGATGATGATGAAGAAGATGAGATGATTTGATGAAGAATGGGTGAAGTTCTTGATCTTTCCACTTCTTGGTTTCCACTTCTCTTTTTCCTTCCTTTCTCCTTCTTTCTCTCCAACTTCTTTCTATCTTTTTTCTTTCTTTGGTTCCAATGAGGAAAATGAAGGAAAAGAAATGATAAAGTATAATATCATCAATCAGTAACACTACTAGTTATCCAAATAGTCTCTTAAAGTTCCAATAATTAAATACCTCTGAGTCAGATGATATTAATTGGATTACTCTAAGTTCAACAGTTACTCTAATTATCTTTGCAGATAATTTCTCAGAGTACACTGGGACTCAGTTGATCACCACTAATATTATCTAGAGTAAATAAAAATACGGGGTATTACATCCTCCCCCCTTAAATAGAAATTCGCCCACGAATTTAAAATAATTACCTGAAAAGATGAGGATATGCGTCTCGCATCTCCGATTCTAGTTCCCATGTTGCATCTCCCGGATGCGTCTCGTCCCACTGAACTTTGACCAGAGGAATCTCCTTATTCCTTAACACCTTAGTTTCTCTTCCCGTGATACGACTCGGTTGAGGCTCAAACGTCAAATCTGCTTCTATCTCAATTGCATCTGGTAAAATTGGCTGAAGAGGATCTCGGACAAATTTTCGAAGCTGAGATACATGAAAAACGTCATGCATCTCCGACAGAGAAGGCGGTAAGGCCAATCTGTAAGCTACTTCCCCAACTCTTTCCAAAATCTGATATGGTCCCACATATCGAGGACTTAACTTCCACGATCGAAACGGTCCTTTCAACCGCAATCTCGGAGTAACTTTCAAAAACACGTGATCACCTTCTTCAAATTCTAAAGGTCTCCTTCGGTTATCCGCATGACTCTTTTGACGATCCTGTGCTTGTTTGACCTTTTCACGGATCATCCTAATCTTCTCCGTAGTTTCGTGAATAGTCTCGGGTCCCAACATCCTATCCTGACCAACTTCTGCCCAACACAAAGGTGTCCTACACTTCCTTCCATATAATGCCTCATAAGGTGCCATACCAATACTCGCATGATAACTGTTATTATAAGAGAACTCGATCAACGACAAAAGTTCTATCCAATTTCCTCCACTTTCAAGTACACAAGCTCTCAACATATCCTCCATATTTTGTATTGTCCATTCCGTCTGACCCTCTCGGCCCACCAATAATCCCTCTTTAAATCTTGATACATCTTTGGAGACCCCGGATGTATAGTAAAAGCACCCTTATGCGCTTCTTCCAAAATCCTCCTTTTTAACTCCGTGTTATCCAGAACACAAATCCCTTGGTTAAATAAATAATTCCGTCGGTAGCTCGCACAAATCCCGGTTGTACTAGCATTTCTTGTAACTTCTCATCTAACCCTTGTCCTTGTTGGATTTCTTCCCTAAGAGTAGAATTGATATCCAAATTTTCCATAATCACGCTATTTGGAGTCCAAACAAATTGAAGACTTAGATCCCGAAATTTTCCATTAAAGTATACTCCAACATCATCAATTCGGCATTACGCAACATCTTCCCGCTCAAAGCATCCGCCACTTTATTTGCTTTACCCCGGATGGTATTTTAACTCCAAATCATAATCCTTCAAATACTCCATCCACCTCCTTTGACGCATGTTCAACTCTTTCTGATCAAAGAGGTACTTTAAACTCTTGTGATCACTGAACATCTCAAAACGTACACCATACAAATAGTGACGCCGCACTTTCAAGGTAAACACAACTGCCGCCAATTCTAAATCATGCGTTGGGTAATTCTCTTCATGGACTTTCAACTGTCAAGAAGCATAAGCCACTACATGTCCATCTTGCATTAACACACCTTCCTAATCCCATCTTCGATGCATCACCATATACCTCACACGACTTGCTAGGATCAGGAATAACCAAAACAGGAGCGGTCGTCAATCTTTCTTTCAAGCTCATGAAACTTTTCTCACAAGCCGAATCCCATTCATACGAATAATCCTTCCGAGTAAGTCTCGTCATCGGTAAAGCCAGTTGGGAAAAACCTTTCATAAACCTTCTATAATAACTTGCTAATCCCAAAAAGCTTCTAACTTCAGACACATTCTTCGGTCTCTCCCAATTAATCACTGTTTTAACTTTTGATGGATCAACCGCTACACCTCTCTGAGATATGACATGTCCAAGAAAATTAACCTCCGACATCCAAAATTCACACTTACTTAGCTTGACAAAAAGTTGTCTCTCTTGTAAGATGGATAAAATGATTCTTAGATATTCTCCGTGCTCTTGAGAATCACGAGAATAGATAAGAATATCATCAATAAAATCACCACAAATTGGTCCAAGTAAGGTTGAAATATCCGATTCATATAATCCATGAAAACTGTCGGGGCATTCGTTACACCGAAAGACATCACCAAAAATTCATAATGACCGTAACGGGTTCTAAACGCAGTCTTTGGTATATCTGAACTCTCCACACGAATCTGATGATAACCCGACCGTAAATCAATCTTCGAGAACACACAGGCTCCTTTCAATTGATCTAACAGATCGTCTATCCTTAGTAATGGGTATTTATTCTTGATGGTGACCTTATTCAACTGACGGTAATCAATACACAATCGCATCCCACCATCCTTTTTCCTTACTAATAACACTGGATCTCCCCAGGGCGAAACACCTGGTAGAACAAAATGCTTAGCCATCAGTTCCTCCAATTTATTCTTTAATTCTCTCAATTCAAGTGGTGCCATTCGATACAGAGAAATGGATATTGGAGCCGTTCCCGGTATCAGGTCAAAAGAGAATTCCACTTCCCTCACCGGAGGAAGAGAAGTGATATCCTCGGGGAACACTTGGGGAAATTCACGGACTACCGGAATACTCAACACCTGAAGGTTGTTACTCTCCTCTTTAGTAAGAACCAAAAGAACCGACTTTTCCTTTTTAAACAAGAAATTAATCATTCCTACCGTACCTTCTAATATAGTTGTCAAAACATCCTTAGGAGTAGCCTCATCGGATGAAATAATGATTAGCTTTTCTTCACACCCAATAAATACCGAATTAGCTGAAAGTCAATCCATTCCCAAAACAACATCCACTTTCTTAAGCGGTAAGCAAATCAGATCAATCTGGAAAACTCTTCCATCCACCGATATGACACAATTTTCACACATTAACGGTGTTTCAACATTCTCCTCCATGGTAGTAGTAACCACCATGGGTGGAGACAATGGAATAGCTTGCAACCCCAGTCGCTTCATACATTGCATCGATATAAAGGAGTGCGTTGCTCCACCATCAAATTAAACAAAGCAAGGATTTCTATTAGCAAAATACGTACCAGTAATCATAGAATTATCGCCCTTTGCTTTCTTCCCTTGCGTCTGATTCCTATCCTGGGGACAATCCATCGCCATATGTCCCACCTTCTGACATTGGTAACACTTCACCCCTTTGAAGCGACATCCGCCAAAATGCATCTTGCCACACGTACGACACACAAGAGGTGCACTCGTCTTAGCATTCTGGACTTGTTTCCCTTTGAAAGCTTGTTTCCTTGGTCTAAATTGTTGGCTTGACCTCCCACAATCATTATCAACCACGTAACCTTGCCTTAACTGTTGGAATTCAAACTCTCTTCGAATCCTCAAAGAACTAGGAAGGTACTTTTCCATAAAAATAGCCCTGAACTGCTCCCACGCTTTAGGTACACCTTGCATAGTCATAAAAGCTGAAGCAATATCCCACCATCTCTTAGCAGGACCTCTCAGTAAGTGAGAAGTAAACACTACCTTGTTCTCCTCCCTACAGTAAATTATCAGAAAGATTCTCTCCATGCCAGCAATCCAGTCATGAGCTTTCACAGGATCCAATCCGCCATGAAATTCTGGAGGATTCATGCGGATGAAATCCCGAAAATTTCCACCTACAACATCTGGAACAACCACCTGAGGATGGAGACCTCCATTCATCCGTTGCACCATCTGTTGCATGAATTGGTTCTGCTGCTGTTGCATCTGTTGCACAAACTGATACAAAGGAGCATTCTCATCGCCGCCTGGCGGATTCGTCCCAGCTGGAGGATTTGTGGGTCTACCACGATTGCTTCTGCGTCCGTCAACCATGTTCCTAAACGTCATATAGATAGGATTAAGTTGATCAGGCTCAATACCATACATATAACACTTAAGACCAATGGCGACACAACGCATATAAAACAGAAAAAAATTACTTATACTATTTCATGGCTAGGTCGAGGATACGACCTGCTCTGATACCAACTGTAACGCCCATATATATACATACATCAAAGCATATATTATACATGAATAATACGTTTAGTACTGAAATATACAAGTTCCTAGTAACACATTATACATATAAATGCCCAAAACCACCTAATATAACAACATTGGCATAATATATATACAAGATGTTCCAATAGATAAAACTAAGAACTAGATCAACTAATGATCTCAAAAATAAATGCCATAGCGGAAGCCATGCCATCCCAAAAGATACGATCCGTAAGGAAAAGTCAAACCACTTTATCCTTACCCTTCGCCGCACCTGCAGTACCTGTGATGTAAACAACAACGTGGGGTGAGATACATCAAATCTCAGTGAGTTCGCTATCTTATAGTCCTCTCGGCTTTACAAGGTTCTAATAAGCCTAACTCAAGTCAAAGGGAAGGGGAGTGACTTTGAGTACACACTCACTATATGGAAACATGTCATGAGTTCATCAACTCACACTATCACTTATCGATAACCATGCCAAGGCATCCCCTATTCCCGTCCTCTTCTACGTCTAGAAGTCGACCCGGGTCATGGATCCTTGCAACCTACTTGACATACGAATGGATTCGGGTTCTACGGGCCTTATACCGTTATGAACCGTTACTTTACACGGGCCTTATACCGTCAGAAGCATTCACCCCTCGGGCGCCATTCGTACAGCACGGGGAATCAAACCTGCCAAGTAGTCATGCATATGTTTCAGAGGAGCTCGAGACCCATGAAACGCAACTCAAAGAACCGGTTACGATTACGTGATCACACACACAAACGTGATCGTATTCGACGATCACAAGGCCATAACGCCTTATCACAACCACAAGGTTAACACACATGTTCCATACTAGTGTTTATACATTCTATGACATTAGTGTCTGACACACGCCTCGGCACCGCACGCACGATCGTTGTCATTATGTCATTTAACACTTTCCGACATTGTTTACGGTAATAATCCTCACTCTACCTATTTCATATTTTAACATGCATACATTCTCAAACATGCTTAACAATAGGAGCATAGTCAAAATAGTCATCAAATACATAATGGAAACACATAATTCAACATATCATATATTACACAAATTCACGGTTCTCTCCAATTTATTTAATCGGGCATCAAAGTTAGCATCTTTTACTGTCCTCATAAAGATTATTTCCACGGCTTTCTATTGATATCAAAAATACTCAAATAGGATAAGCGGATCAAAAGTTAGGAAAGAAACAAAACTGCATAACCTAACATGTTCGCTAGGCGAACGACCCAGCGAGCATTCGCTCCAGCCTGCGCTAGGCAAAGCCCCTGGCGAATGAACAAACAGAACAAAAACAGACATAAAGTTCGCTTCGCGAACTCCCTGGCCAACCTTCGCCTCGCCCTTCGCTTCGCGAACAACTCAGCAAAGCAAGGCAGAACCAAACCGCACTGAAAAGGCACAAAGTTCGCTAGGCGAACATTCGCTGACGGGTTCGCTAGGCGAACCCTCGAAAGTTTGTTCGCTGGGACTCGCCCCAGGTTCGCTAGGCGAAGCCTGGAAAACCCAACTTCCCAGCAGCGCTGTTCTTCATCCAATCCATGGTTTTTCCATCCAAAACACATCCAACTCTTATCAAAACAATCAAAACACAGCATAAATATAGCAACAATCATTTATATTGCATTTCATCCATTAGATTCATGATTTTAGCATTTTTACTCATTTCCTCCTAATCTCCAACCTAACTCTAAACCCATAGAAATTCTACAACTAAAGCATCTATTTAGAACCCACCTTGAATAGAGGATGATGATGAAGAAGATGAGATGATTTGATGAAGAATGGGTGAAGTTCTTGATCTTTCCACTTCTTGGTTTCCACTTCTCTTTTTCCTTCCTTTCTCATTCTTTCTCTCCAACTTCTTTCTATCTTTTTTCTTTCTTTGGTTCCAATGAGGAAAATGAAGGAAAAGAAATGATAAAGTATAATATCATCAATCAGTAACACTACTAGTTATCCAAATAGTCTCTTAAAGTTCCAATAATTAAATACCTCAGAGTCAGATGATATTAATTGGATTACTCTAAGTTCAATAGTTACTCTAATTATCTTTGCAGATAATTTCTCAGAGTACACTGGGACTCAGTTGATCACCACTAATATTATCTAGAGTAAATAAAAATACGGGGTATTACATCCTCCCCCCTTAAATAGAAATTCGCCCACAAATTTAAAATAATTACCTGAAAAGATGAGGATACGCGTCTCGCATCTCCGATTCTAGTTCCCATGTTGCATCTCCCGGATGCGTCTCGTCCCACTGAACTTTGACCAGAGGAATCTCCTTATTCCTTAACACCTTAGTTTCTCTTCCCGCGATACGACTCGGTTGAGGCTCAAACATCAAATCTGCTTCTATCTCAATTGCATCTGGTAAAATTGGCTGAAGAGGATCTCGGAAAAATTTTCGAAGCTGAGATACATGAAAAACGTCGTGCATCTCCGACAGAGAAGGCGGTAAGGCCAATCTGTAAGCTACTTCCCCAACTCTTTCCAAAATCTGATATGGTCCCACATATCGCGGACTTAACTTCCACGATCGAAACGGTCCTTTCAACCGCAATCTCGGAGTAACTTTCAAAAACACGTGATCACCTTCTTCAAATTCTAAAGGTCTCCTTCGGTTATCCGCATGACTCTTTTGACGATCCTGTGCTTGTTTGACCTTTTCACGGATCATCCTAATCTTCTCCGTAGTTTCTTGAATAGTCTCGGGTCCCAACATCCTATCCTGACCAACTTCTGCCCAACACAAAGGTGTCCTACACTTCCTTCCATATAATGCCTCATAAGGTGCCATACCAATACTCGCATGATAACTGTTATTATAAGAGAACTCGATCAACGACAAAAGTTCTATCCAATTTCCTCCACTTTCAAGTACACAAGCTCTCAACATATCCTCCATAGTTTGTATTGTCCATTCCGTCTGACCCTCTCGGCCCACCAATAATCCCTCTTTAAATCTTGATACATCTTTGAAGACCCCGGATGTATAGTAAAAGCACCCTTATGCGCTTCTTCCAAAATCCTCCTTTTTAACTCCGTGTTATCCAGAACACAAATCCCTTGGTTAAATAAATAATTCCGTCGGTAGCTCGCACAAATCCCGGTTGTACTAGCATTTCTTGTAACTTCTCATCTAACCCTTGTCCTTGTTGGATTTCTTCCCTAAGAGTAGAATTGATATCCAAATTTTCCATAATCACGCTATTTGGAGTCCAAACAAATTGAAGACTTAGATCCCGAAATTTTCCATTAAAGTATACTCCAACATCATCAATTCGGCATTACGCAACACCTTCCCGCTCAAAGCATCCGCCACTTTATTTGCTTTACCCCGGATGGTATTTTAAGTCCAAATCATAATCCTTCAAATACTCCATCCACCTCCTTTGACGCATGTTCAACTCTTTCTGATCAAAGAGGTACTTTAAACTCTTGTGATCACTGAACATCTCAAAACGTACACCATACAAATAGTGACGCCGCACTTTCAAGGTAAACACAACTGCCGCCAATTCTAAATCATGCGTTGGGTAATTCTCTTCATGGACTTTCAACTGTCGAGAAGCATAAGCCACTACATGTCCATCTTGCATTAACACACCTTCCTAATCCCATCTTCGATGCATCACCATATACCTCATACGACTTGCTAGGATCAGGAATAACCAAAACAGGAGCAGTCGTCAATCTTTCTTTCAAGCTCATGAAACTTTGCTCACAAGCCGAATCCCATTCATACGAATAATCCTTCCGAGTAAGTCTCGTCATCGGTAAAGCCAGTTGGGAAAAACCTTTCATAAACCTTCTATAATAACTTGCTAATCCCAAGAAGCTTCTAACTTCAGACACATTCTTCGGTCTCTCCCAATTAATCACTGTTTTAACTTTTGATGGATCAACCGCTACACCTCTCTGAGATATGACATGTCCAAGAAAATTAACCTCCGACATCTAAAATTCACACTTACTTAGCTTGACAAAAAGTTGTCTCTCTTGTAAGATGGATAAAACGATTCTTAGGTGTTCTCCGTGCTCTTGAGAATCACGAGAATAGATAAGAATATCATCAATAAAATCACCACAAATTGGTCCAAGTAAGGTTGAAATATCCGATTCATATAATCCATGAAAACTGTCGGGGCATTCGTTACACCGAAAGACATCACCAAAAATTCATAATGACCGTAACGGGTTCTAAACGCAGTCTTTGGTATATCTGAACTCTCCACACGAATCTGATGATAACCCGACCGTAAATCAATCTTCGAGAACACACAGGCTCCTTTCAATTGATCTAACAGATCGTCTATCCTTAGTAATGGGTATTTATTCTTGATGGTGACCTTATTCAACTGACGGTAATCAATACACAATCGTATCCCACCATCCTTTTTCCTTACTAATAACACTGGATCTCCCCAGGGCGAAACACCTGGTAGAACAAAATGCTTAGCCATCAGTTCCTCCAATTGATTCTTTAATTCTCTCAATTCAAGTGGTGCCATTCGATACAGAGAAATGGATATTGGAGCCGTTCCCGGTATCAGGTCAAAAGAGAATTCCACTTCCCTCACCGGAGGAAGAGAAGTGATATCCTCGGGGAACACTTGGGGAAATTCACGGACTAGCGGAATACTCAACACCTGAAGGTTGTTACTCTCCTCTTTAGTAAGAACCAAAAGAACCGACTTTTCCTTTTTAAACAAGAAATTAATCATTCCTACCGTACCTTCTAAAATAGTTGTCAAAACATCCTTAGGAGTAGCCTCATCGGATGGAATAATGATTAGCTTTTCTTCACACCCAATAAATACCGAATTAGCTGAAAGTCAATCCATTCCCAAAACAACATCCACTTTCTTAAGCGGTAAGCAAATCAGATCAATCTGGAAAACTCTCCCATCCACTGATATGACACAATTTTCACACATTAACGGTGTTTCAACACTCTCCTCCATGGCAGTAGTAACCACCATGGGTGGAGACAATGGAATAGCTTGCAACCCCAGTCGCTTCATACATTGCATCGATATAAAGGAGTGCGTTGCTCCACCATCAAATTAAACAAAGCAAGGATTTCTATTAGCAAAATACGTACCAGTAATCATAGAATTATCGCCCTTTGCTTTCTTCCCTTGCGTCTGATTCCTATCCTGGGGACAATCCATCGCCATATGTCCCACCTTCTGACATTGGTAACACTTCACCCCTTTGAAGCGACATCCGCCAAAATGCATCTTGCCACACGTACGACACACAAGAGGTGCACTCGTCTTAGCATTCTGGACTTGTTTCCCTTTGAAAGCTTGTTTCCTTGGTCTAAATTGTTGGCTTGACCTCCCACAATCATTATCAACCACGTAACCTTGCCTCAACTGTTGGAATTCAAACTCTCTTCGAATCCTCAAAGAACTAGGAAGGTACTTTTCCATAAAAATAGCCCTGAACTGCTCCCACGCTTTAGATACACCTTGCATAGTCATAAAAGCTGAAGCAATATCCCACCATCTCTTAGCAGGACCTCTCAGTAAGTGAGAAGCAAACACTACCTTGTTCTCCTCCCTATAGTAAATTATCAGAAAGATTCTCTCCATGCCAGCAATCCAGTCATGAGCTTTCACAGGATCCAATCCGCCATGAAATTCTGGAGGATTCATGCGGATGAAATCCCGAAAACTTCCACCTATAACATCTGGAACAACCACCTGAGGATGGAGACCTCCATTCATCCGTTGCACCATCTGTTGCATGAATTGGTTCTGCTGCTGTTGCATCTGTTGCACAAACTGATACAAAGGAGCATTCTCATCGCCGCCTGGCGGATTCGTCCCAGCTGGAGGATTTGTGGGTCTACCACGATTGCTTCTGCGTCCGTCAACCATGTTCCTAAACGTCATATAGATAGGATTAAGTTGATCAGGCTCAATACCATACATATAACACTTAAGACCAATGGCGACACAACGCATATAAAACGGAAAAAAATTACTTATACTATTTCATGGCTAGGTCGAGGATACGACCTGCTCTGATACCAACTGTAACGCCCATATATATACATACATCAAAGCATATATTATACATGAATAATACGTTTGGTACTGAAATATACAAGTTCCTAGTAACACATTATACATATAAATGCCCAAAACCACCTAATATAACAACATTGGCATAATATATATACAAGATGTTCCAATAGATAAAACTAAGAACTAGATCAACTAATGATCTCAAAAATAAATGCCATAGCGGAAGCCATGCCATCCCAAAAGATACGATCCGTAAGGAAAAGTCAAACCACTTTATCCTTACCCTTCGCCGCACCTGCAGTACCTGTGATGTAAACAACAACGTGGGGTGAGATACATCAAATCTCAGTGAGTTCGCTATCTTATAGTCCTCTCGGCTTTACAAGGTTCTAATAAGCCTAACTCAAGTCAAAGGGAAGGGGAGTGACTTTGAGTACACACTCACTATATGGAAACATGTCATGAGTTCATCAACTCACATTATCACTTATCGATAACCATGACAAGGCATCCCCTATTCCCGTCATCTTCTACGTCTAGAAGTCGACCCGGGTCATGGATCCTTGCAACCTACTTGACATACGAATGGATTCGGGTTCTACGGGCCTTATACCGTTATGAACTGTTACTTTACACGGGCCTTATACCGTCAGAAGCATTCACCCCTCGGGCGCCATTCGTACAGCACGGGGAATCAAACCGGCCAAGTAGTCATGCATATGTTTCAGAGGAGCTCGAGACCCATGAAACGCAACTCAAAGAACCGGTTACGATTACGTGATCACACACACAAACGTGATCGTATTCGACGATCACAAGGCCATAACGCCTTATCACAACCACAAGGTTAACACACATGTTCCATACTAGTGTTTATTCATTCTATGACATTAGTGTCTGACACACGCCTCGGCACCGCACGCACGATCGTTGTCATTATGTCATTTCACACTTTCCGACATTGTTTACGGTAATAATCCTCACTCTACCTATTTCATATTTTAACATGCATACATTCTCAAACATGCTTAACAATAGGAGCATAGTCAAAATAGTCATCAAATACATAATGGAAACACATAATTCAACATATCACATATTACACAAATTCACGGTTCTCTCCGATTTATTTAATCGGGCATCAAAGTTAGTATCTTTTACTGTCCTCATAAAGATTATTTCCACGGCTTTCTATTGATATCAAAAATACTCAAATAGGATAAGCGGATCAAAAGTTAGGAAAGAAACAAAACTGCACAACCTAACATGTTCGCTAGGAGAACGACCCAGCGAGCATTCGCTCCAGCCTGCGCTAGGCGAAGCTCCTGGCGAATGAACAAACAGAACAAAAACAGACATAAAGTTCGCTTCGCGAACTCCCTGGCCAACCTTCGCCTCGCCCTTCGCTTCGCGAACAACTCAGCGAAGCAAGGCAGAACCAAACAACAATGAAAAGGCACAAAGTTCGCTAGGCGAATGTCGTTGGCGAACATTCGTTGACTTTCGCTGACGGGTTCGCTAGGTGAACCCTCGAAAGTTTGTTCGCTGGGACTCGCCACAGGTTCGCTAGGCGAAGCCTGGAAAACCCAACTTCCCAGCAGCGCTGTTCTTCATCCAATCCATGGTTTTTCCATCCAAAACACATCCAACTCTTATCAAAACAATCAAAACACAACATAAACATAAAAACAATCATTTATATTGCATTTCATCCGTTAGATTCATGATTTTAGCATTTTTACTCATTTCCTCCTAATCTCCAACCTAACTCTAAACCCATAGAAATTGTACAACTAAAGCATCTATCTAGAACCCACCTTGAATAGAGGATGATGATGAAGAAGATGAGATGATTTGATGAAGAATGGGTGAAGTTCTTGATCTTTCCACTTCTTGGTTTCCACTTCTCTTTTTCCTTCCTTTCTCCTTCTTTCTCTCCAACTTCTTTCTATCTTTTTTCTTTCTTTGGTTCCAATAAGGAAAATGAAGGAAAATAAATGATAAAGTATAATATCATCAATCAGTAACACTACTAGTTATCCAAATAGTCTCTTAAAGTTCCAATAATTAAATACCTCAGAGTCAGATGATATTAATTGGATTACTCTAAGTTCAACAGTTACTCTAATTATCTTTGTAGATAATTTCTCAGAGTACACGGGGACTCAGTTGATCACCACTAATATTATCTAGAGTAAATAAAAATACGGGGTATTACATCCTCCCCCCTTAAATAGAAATTCGCCCACGAATTTAAAATAATTACCTGAAAAGATGAGGATACGCGTCTCGCATCTCCGATTCTAGTTCCCATGTTGCATCTCCCGGATGCGTCTCGTCCCACTGAACTTTGACCAGAGGAATCTCCTTATTCCTTAACACCTTAGTTTCTCTTCCCATGATACGACTCGGTTGAGGCTCAAACGTCAAATCTGCTTCTATCTCAATTGCATCTGGTAAAATTGGCTGAAGAGGATCTCGGACAAATTTTCGAAGCTGAGATACATGAAAAACGTCGTGCATCTCCGACAGAGAAGGCGGTAAGGCCAATCTGTAAGCTACTTCCCCAACTCTTTCCAAAATCTGATATGGTCCCACATATCGCGGACTTAACTTCCACGATCGAAACGGTCCTTTCAACCGCAATCTCGGAGTAACTTTCAAAAACACGTGATCACTTTCTTCAAATTCTAAAGGTCTCCTTCGGTTATCCGCATGACTCTTTTGACGATCCTGTGCTTGTTTGACCTTTTCACGGATCATCCTAATCTTCTCCGTAGTTTCGTGAATAGTCTCGGGTCCCAACATCCTATCCTGACCAACTTCTGCCCAACACAAAGGTGTCCTACACTTCCTTCCATATAATGCCTCATAAGGTGCCATACCAATACTCGCATGATAACTGTTATTATAAGAGAACTCGATCAACGACAAAAGTTCTATCCAATTTCCTCCACTTTCAAGTACACAAGCTCTCAACATATCCTCCATAGTTTGTATTGTCCATTCCGTCTGACCCTCTCGGCCCACCAATAATCCCTCTTTAAATCTTGATACATCTTTGAAGACCCCGGATGTATAGTAAAAGCACCCTTATGCGCTTCTTCCAAAATCCTCCTTTTTAACTCCGTGTTATCCAGAACACAAATCCCTTGGTTAAATAAATAATTCCGTCGGTAGCTCGTACAAATCCCGGTTGTACTAGCATTTCTTGTAACTTCTCATCTAACCCTTGACCTTGTTGGATTTCTTCCCTAAGAGTAGAATTGATATCCAAATTTTCCATAATCACGCTATTTGGAGTCCAAACAAATTGAAGACTTAGATCCCGAAATTTTCCATTAAAGTATACTCCAACATCATCAATTCGGCATTACGCAACACCTTCCCGCTCAAAGCATCCGCCACTTTATTTGCTTTACGCCGGATGGTATTTTAACTCCAAATCATAATCCTTCAAATACTCCATCCACCTCCTTTGACGCATGTTCAACTCTTTCTGATCAAAGAAGTACTTTAAACTCTTGTGATCACTGAACATCTCAAAACGTACACCATACAAATAGTGACGCCGCACTTTCAAGGTAAACACAACTGCCGCAAATTCTAAATCATGCGTTGGGTAATTCTCTTCATGGACTTTCAACTGCCGAGAAGCATAAGCCACTACATGTCCATCTTGCATTAACACACCTTCCTAATCCCATCTTCGATGCATCACCATATACCTCATACGACTTGCTAGGATCAGGAATAACCAAAACAGGAGCGGTCGTCAATCTTTCTTTCAAGCTCATGAAACTTTGCTCACAAGCCGAATCCCATTCATGCGAATAATCCTTCCGAGTAAGTCTCGTCATCGGTAAAGCCAGTTGGGAAAAACCTTTCATAAACCTTCTATAATAACTTGCTAATCCCAAGAAGCTTCTAACTTCAGACACATTCTTCGGTCTCTCCCAATTAATCACTGTTTTAACTTTTGATGGATCAACCGCTACACCTCTCTGAGATATGACATGTCCAAGAAAATTAACCTCCGACATCCAAAATTCACACGTACTTAGCTTGACAAAAAGTTGTCTCTCTTGTAAGATGGATAAAACGATTCTTAGGTGTTCTCCGTGCTCTTGAGAATCACGAGAATAGATAAGAATATCATCAATAAAATCACCACAAATTGGTCCAAGTAAGGTTGAAATATTCGATTCATATAATCCATGAAAACTGTCGGGGCATTCGTTACACCGAAAGACATCACCAAAAATTCATAATGACCATAACGGGTTCTAAACGCAGTCTTTGGTATATCTGAACTCTCCACACGAATCTGATGATAACCCGACCGTAAATCAATCTTCGAGAACACACAGGCTCCTTTCAATTGATCTAACAGATCGTCTATCCTTAGTAATGGGTATTTATTCTTGATGGTGACCTTATTCAACTGACGGTAATCAATACACAATCGCATCCCACCATCCTTTTTCCTTACTAATAACACTTGATCTCCCTAGGGCGAAACATCTGGTAGAACAAAATGCTTAGCCATCAGTTCCTCCAATTGATTCTTTAATTCTCTCAATTCAAGTGGTGCCATTCGATACAGAGAAATGGATATTGGAGCCGTTCCCGGTATCAGGTCAAAAGAGAATTCCACTTCCCTCACCGGAGGAAGAGAAGTGATATCCTCGGGGAACACTTGGGGAAATTCACGGACTACCGGAATACTCAACACCTGAAGGTTGTTACTCTCCTCTTTAGTAAGAACCAAAAGAACCGACTTTTCCTTTTTAAACAAGAAATTAATCATTCCTACCGTACCTTCTAAAATAGTTGTCAAAACATCCTTAGGAGTAGCCTCATCGGATGGAATAATGATTAGCTTTTCTTCACACCCAATAAATACCGAATTAGCTGAAAGTCAATCCATTCCCAAAACAACATCCACTTTCTTAAGCGGTAAGCAAATCAGATCAATCTGGAAAACTCTTCCATCCACCGATATGACACAATTTTCACACATTAACGGTGTTTCAACACTCTCCTCCATGGCAGTAGTAACCACCATGGGTGGAGACAATGGAATAGCTTCCAACCCCAGTCGCTTCATACATTGCATCGATATAAAGGAGTGTGTTGCTCCACCATCAAATAAAACAAAGCAAGGATTTCTATTAGCAAAACACGTACCAGTAATCATAGAATTATCGCCCTTTGCTTTCTTCCCTTGCGTCTGATTCCTATCCTAGGGACAATCCATCGCCATATGTCCCACCTTCTGACATTGGTAACACTTCACCCCTTTGAAGCGACATCCGCCAAAATGCATCTTGCCACACGTACGACACACAAGAGGTGCACTCGTCTTAGCATTCTGGACTTGTTTCCCTTTGAAAGCTTGTTGCCTTGGTCTAAATTATTGGCTTGACCTCCCACAATCATTATCAACCACGTAACCTTGCCTCAACTGTTGGAATTCAAACTCTCTTCGAATCCTCAAAGAACTAGGAAGGTACTTTTCCATAAAAATAGCCCTGAACTGCTCCCACGCTTTAGGTACACCTTGCATAGTCATAAAAGCTGAAGAAATATCCCACCATCTCTTAGCAGGACCTCTCAGTAAGTGAGAAGCAAACACTACCTTGTTCTCCTCCCTACAGTAAATTATCAGAAAGATTCTCTCCATGCCAGCAATCCAGTCATGAGCTTTCACAGGATCCAATCCGCCATGAAATTCTGGAGGATTCATGCGGATGAAATCCCGAAAACTTCCACCTACAACATCTGGAACAACTACCTGAGGATGGAGACCTCCATTCATCCGTTGCACCATCTGTTGCATGAATTGGTTCTGCTGCTGTTGCATCTGTTGCACAAACTGATACAAAGGAGCATTCTCATCGCCGCCTGGCGGATTCGTCCCAGCTGGAGGATTTGTGGGTCTACCACGATTGCTTCTGCGTCCGTCAACCATGTTCCTAAATGTCATATAGATAGGATTAAGTTGATCAGGCTCAATACCATACATATAACACTTAAGACCAATGGCGACACAACGCATATAAAACGGAAAAAAATTACTTATACTATTTCATGGCTAGGTCGAGGATACGACCTGCTCTGATACCAACTGTAACGCCCATATATATACATACATCAAAGCATATATTATACATGAATAATACGTTTGGTACAGAAATATACAAGTTCCTAGTAACACATTATACATATAAATGCCCAAAACCACCTAATATAACAACATTGGCATAATATATATACAAGATGTTCCAATAGATAAAACTAAGAACTAGATCAACTAATGATCTCAAAAATAAATGCCATAGCGGAAGCCATGCCATCCCAAAAGATACGATCCGTAAGGAAAAGTCAAACCACTTTATCCTTACCCTTCGCCGCACCTGCAGTACCTGTGATGTAAACAACAACGTGGGGTGAGATACATCAAATCTCAATGAGTTCGCTATCTTATAGTCCTCTCGGCTTTACAAGGTTCTAATAAGCCTAACTCAAGTCAAAGGGAAGGGGAGTGACTTTGAGTACACACTCACTATATGGAAACATGTCATGAGTTCATCAACTCACATTATCACTTATCGATAACCATGACAAGGCATCCCCTATTCCCGTCATCTTCTACGTCTAGAAGTCGACCCGGGTCATGGATCCTTGCAACCTACTTGACATACGAATGGATTCGGGTTCTACGGGCCTTATACCGTTATGAACTGTTACTTTACACGGGCCTTATACCGTCAGAAGCATTCACCCCTCGGGCGCCATTCGTACAGCACGGGGAATCAAACCGGCCAAGTAGTCATGCATATGTTTCAGAGGAGCTCGAGACCCATGAAACGCAACTCAAAGAACCGGTTACGATTACGTGATCACACACACAAACGTGATCGTATTCGACGATCACAAGGCCATAACGCCTTATCACAACCACAAGGTTAACACACATGTTCCATACTAGTGTTTATTCATTCTATGACATTAGTGTCTGACACACGCCTCGGCACCGCACGCACGATCGTTGTCATTATGTCATTTCACACTTTCCGACATTGTTTACGGTAATAATCCTCACTCTACCTATTTCATATTTTAACATGCATACATTCTCAAACATGCTTAACAATAGGAGCATAGTCAAAATAGTCATCAAATACATAATGGAAACACATAATTCAACATATCACATATTACACAAATTCACGGTTCTCTCCGATTTATTTAATCGGGCATCAAAGTTAGCATCTTTTACTGTCCTCATAAAGATTATTTCCACGGCTTTCTATTGATATCAAAAATACTCAAATAGGATAAGCGGATCAAAAGTTAGGAAAGAAACAAAACTGCACAACCTAACATGTTCGCTAGGAGAACGACCCAGCGAGCATTCGCTCCAGCCTGCGCTAGGCGAAGCTCCTGGCGAATGAACAAACAGAACAAAAACAGACATAAAGTTCGCTTCGCGAACTCCCTGGCCAACCTTCGCCTCGCCCTTCGCTTCGTGAACAACTCAGCGAAGCAAGGCAGAACCAAACAACACTGAAAAGGCACAAAGTTCGCTAGGCGAATGTCGTTGGCGAACATTCGTTGACTTTCGCTAGCGAACCCTCGAAACTTTGTTCGCTGGGACTCGCCCCAGGTTCGCTAGGCGAAGCCTGGAAAACCCAACTTCCCAGCAGCGCTGTTCTTCATCCAATCCATGGTTTTTCCATCCAAAACACATCCAACTCTTATCAAAACAATCAAAACACGACATAAACATAACAACAATCATTTATATTGCATTTCATCCGTTAGATTCATGATTTTAGCATTTTTACTCATTTCCTCCTAATCTCCAACCTAACTCTAAACCCATAGAAATTCTACAACTAAAGCATCTATCTAGAACCCACCTTGAATAGAGGATGATGATGAAGAAGATGAGATGATTTGATGAAGAATGGGTGAAGTTCTTGATCTTTCCACTTCTTGGTTTCCACTTCTCTTTTTCCTTCCTTTCTCCTTCTTTCTCTCCAACTTCTTTCTATCTTTTTTCTTTCTTTGGTTCCAATGAGGAAAATGAAGAAAAAGAAATGATAAAGTATAATATCATCAATCAGTAACACTACTAGTTATCCAAATAGTCTCTTAATGTTCCAATAATTAAATACCTCAGAGTCAGATGATATTAATTGGATTACTCTAAGTTCAACAGTTACTCTAATTATCTTTGCAGATAATTTCTCAGAGTACACTGGGACTCAGTTGATCACCACTAATATTATCTAGAGTAAATAAAAATACGGGGTATTACAGTGGCGGTGGCTTGGTATTTCGTCTAATCATAGATATTCTTGTACTTTGTATGAATGGCTCAAATGCCCCATCGATTTTTTGTAGGTTCGATTTCTTTTTATGTTTGGTCCTTGTTTGTCAAGGCTTGTTGTGTTTGTAGTTTGTTGGGTTTGGAATACCCCTAATATTTCCTTAATTTTCATTTGATTATAAAAATAAAATAAGTATTTTGATTTTTTATATAAAAGAAAGAAGAGTTTATAGTTTGCTCAATTTTTTTTATTTATAATAATGACTATATCGAATATATTAAATGTAAAGGTAGTATTTTCTAAATAACTCTCCTATTTCAACTAATGTCAACAACAAAATCACAAACATTTTACAATACCATTCAAACAATTTAAAATAATTTTTTTCTTAAAAAAATTACGTTAATCAATTAACTAGCATTTCAAACATTTTTGTTCATCATTTAATTAATATTTGACAATGTAGATATAAATTTGAAAACTTTTGAATGTTTTTTTATAATAATTTCAAATAAAATTTAAACTTTATTTCTAGAAAAAAACATTATGATATCTTATTGAATTATTTAATTTTTCAAAATTAAATAATTTAATTAGTCTCAATTATAATTTCATAATAAATCATTAACACTATTAGAAAATTCGCTTTTAGTGATCGAGTTAGTGACTGAAAAATTTCGGTCACTCTATTGACCGAATTAGCCACCAAAATTTGACATCTTGTTTGTAAAATTTTAAAGTCACTAAATCGATCACAAAATAAGATTAGCCAACAAATTAGCGACTACCATTTAGTGACCATTATTCTCAGTCTCAAATAATCATTTTTTATATAAATTAATTCATTAAAAAATTGTGACCGAAATTTCGGTCACTAATAATTTTTTTATTATTAAGTTACTTCCCTCCCAATTTTCTCTTTTATTTATATTTTTTATTTTTTAGTCAAAATTTCACAATTATATTTTAACAAATAAAACATATATTTATAGAAATAATTAACTCATTAAAATTATTAATTTAAATAAAATATAGTTCTAATGATAATTAGTGTAAAAAATTTAAATAATATTTGAAATTACTATTTCATTAATATTATATACATTTTAAATGTAAATTTAAAAATTAAAATGAAGTGGTTTAGTGGTCACGCAGAAACCTCTCGAAGGAAAGTGCATTGGTTCAATTCCCACTTGAGCCAAACAAATATAGGCTTTTTCGTCACATAATTTATTATATTTAAAAATGATTTATCTCATATTATATGTGTATCATAATATGAAAATATTATTTCTTGTTCATCTTGATATTAAAAGTAATTTTGGTATATTTTAGATTATTGTAATTTGACAAATATTTATGGAGAAACGTTATAGAAAATATTATTGATGTGAATTCATTGTTTACTTTGTTTTGTGATTTTTATTTAGATATACCATAGAACATTATTAAATGTGAAACATGAATTTTTCACATAGATTTTGTTATGCATATGTTAGTTATGCAAGAAAATTGTTTATTTTAAAAGAATATAAATAAGTTCAATGGTGTTGTATTCAGGGCCAGCCCTAGGGGTAAGCCACCAAGGCTACCGCCTAGGGCCTCAACTTTTTATATTATATTTATATAATTTTAATTAATTAGTTCTTAAAAAAAATAAGTTTTAAAATTATTTTATGCCAATAAAATAATTAAACTTATTTAAAATATATAATTATAAATATATATGATTGTTAATTTAAAAACCACACTTATAGAACAAACTTCTAAATTCTTTTTACATAATTGAAATCTTAATATTTAAGTATTCTTTTTAGGAATTTTGATAATGTATTTTCTATTATAATTTTTTTAATGATGAGATGACTGTTTAGATGAGTTAATTTTATTCTCAATTAAAAATAAAATGTTAAATAAAATTAATTTTAGTAATATAATGATTTTACATTCTAAAAAAAACAAAAAAAAACATTAATTTTAGAAAAATATTTTTACTATATAAAAAATGTCTAATTTTAAGTTTCGCCTTAGGCCTCAAAATGTATTGGGCAGGCCCTGGTTGTATTTATATGAAGTTTGTGAATTACATGTTTGAACTCACTTCATAAAATAAAAATTAGTCATGACAAATTTGTATGATCATGGTTGTTGATTGCTATAAATTTTTAATACATTAAATTCTCACAAGAGCAACATGGGTATTATTAAAATATAGGGAGTAACTGGTATAAGTGGGGTGGCAGGAAGAAACCTCTTGTTCTATCTTGTGCTAACACTTGACAAAGTTAATTCCATTCCAATCCAGGTTGTACATGATAAGGTGAGAAAAATTATATTAACTACAAAATAATGGTGTATGTATGTCATTTGATATGTGTGGAAATTTTATAACTATCACAACAGGTTTCTTTGAACACATATTATATATATCACAATATAGGAAATCTCTCAAGTATAATCAACAGAACAACTAACTTTAAAATTAGTTAGAAGGAAATTTCAAGTCAACCAAGTTAGTGAATATATTAGACTAGTGTCTTGTTGGTGCATTCTCTTTCCTGTCAGAGTAAATTGATCACATTCTAACTGTTAGAATCACACCAAACCTATGGAAAATTTTGAATCAATCTTGATGAACAAGAATAAATTCTTTTGATTAATTTAGCCTCTTGTTCTTCACTCTTCACTCAAGTGAATCAACCAACCTTGGTTGCAAGATGATTATGTTGCACAATCGATAATGAAAGAAGAAAGGAAAGGATGAAATGGGGGAAGAAAGAGAAATTAGGGTTTTGGAGAAAAGGGGAAGAAAGAGAATATTTCTGCAGAGTTTGTCTTTGCCTTCAAATTGAAGTTTTTAATCTTTTCTCTATGCATCTGCTTTTTTACAATGATAGGGTACCTCCCTATTTATAAGCTCAGATTGCTTGCACACCAAGCAATCTCCAAATAACCTAACTAACTCAACTAAAACAAACAAATAAAGCTAAGTTTAAAATTTTGAGAGATACACTTCTACGACATTTCGACAGCTATACTAATTTCTACGCAGAGCATTTTGACAACAACAGACTCTCTCAAAATGATGCTTTGACACAAAGAATTATATTCTCAACACACAACCTAATTCGTTGTGCCCGAGCTATCTACATTCATCATAGATCTTAATTTCTTGAACACTTTGACATGCACTCATTTCGTCATGATGTCTGCTATCTGATTCTCAGTTCTGCAATGTTCCAAGTTCAACTTCCTATTTTCTAATTGTTTTCGAAGTTAATGGAACCTTATTTCGATATGTTTGCTTCTTTCATGTGCTATCGGATTCTTCGCTAGATTATATCAGGCATTTTGTCGATTTTCATGGTAATTGCTCCATTATTTTTCACTGTAATTTCTTTGACAAAATTGACCATCCACATTGCTTGACATGCATAGAGAGGTGAAACTATGTACTCTTCTTCACACAACGACAATGCCACTATTGGTTCTTTTCTTGAGCTCCAAGCAACTGGTGCATCACCTAGCACAAACACATAGCAAACTGTGGATTTTCTATCATCACGATCACTACACAAACTAGAGTCGGTGTAACCCACTAATTTTCATTTATTTTCCTTCATCAGCTGCAGAAAATAAAATTCCATAGTCGAGAGTTCCTTTCAAATACCTTAGTATCCTCTTAGTCGCTGCTAGGTGTGATACATTTGGCTTCTGCATGAATCTACTCACCATACCTACACTATATGGTAGATCAGACCTTGTGTGACAAAGGTATCTTAACAACCCAATAAGTCTTCAGTACTGTGTTCGGTCGACATCATCTTCCTCCGAGTCTTTCGACAATTATAGTCTTGCTTTAGCAGGTGTCAAAGTTGAATTGTAGTCTTCCATTTCAAATCTCTTGAGTATCTCGCTTGCATATCTTCTTTGATGCATCATCAAGCCTTTACCACTATTGTAGAATTAGATTCCAAGGAAGTATGAAATGTCTCCCAAATCAGATATTTCGAATTCCTTGCTAATATCCCCTTTGAAGTCTTCGATCTATTTCTTGCAGGTACATATTATCATCAAGTCATCGACATAGAGACATAGTATAAGCAATTCACTCATGCTTCTTCTTAAATATACTCCATACTCAGTTGCGCACTTCATAAATCCTTCTTCCTTAAAAATTTATCTATCTTCTTATTCCAAGCTCTTGGATCTTGCTTAAGACCATATAAGGCTTTATGAAGCCTGTATACCTTGCTTTCTTCGCCTTCTTTCACAAACCCAACTAGTTATGAAACATAACTTCTTCATCCAAGGGGCTATTAAGGAATGCACATTCACATCCATCCGACACATGTGTCAGTTATTCATGTTTAATAGAAAAACAACCAACCTAATTGTTTTGATCCTAGAAACAAGTGCAAATTTTTCGTTGAAGTTGATTCCTTCTTTCTGAAGAAATCCTTTCGCCACAAGTATTTTCTTGTGTCAAGTTACTTCTCATTTAGGATTCAACTTCACCTTACATACCCATTTCACATCCATTTCCTTCTTGTCTTGAGGTAATTCGACAAGTGACCAAGTGTTGTTAACTTCGATGGACTTCAGTTTTTCATTTACTACTTTCATCCACTTTGAATCCTTTAATGCCTCAGCTGCATTGTAGACATGAGTCACCTTCATAGTGTACCATCTCACCTTCATCATCAATCACATCATTTGATGTAATCAACATTCTCGCAACCTTGTAGACATGAGTCTTGTGCTTGCTTGACCTCTGACTTCTTCCTGTCGAACTTCTCTTTCGACTTCACTTGCTGATTCTTCGCATAAGATTCTAACAAAATCCTTATTTACATTTTCAGTCTCATCCCATTCCTTAAGCTCATGTGTGATCCGTCCCTGTTGATCACTACTTGCTTATTAACTGGGTTAAACAACTTGTATCCTCCAGTCGAATGATATCCTATTAGGATCATTTAACTCGACTTATCATCAAGTTTTCTTTTCAACTGATCAGACACATGTCTATGTGCTATAGATCCAAATACCTTCAGATGACTCAAGCTAGGCTTGACACCAGACCAACATTCTTTTGGCGTGATTCCTTCTAGCTTCTTCGTCGGACATCTGTCCAAAATGTATGTTGTAATCGACATAATTTTTCCCTATAATTCTTTGGGTAAATGCTTCTCTTTCAACGTACTTCTAACCATATTCATGATGATTTTGTTATTCCTTTATGCAGTCCCATTCTATTGTGGAGTGTAGGGTGGCACCCCCTCATGCATAATCCCTTCTTTCTCACATAATATGCCGAAGTATTTCAACACAAATTCTCCAACACCATCAATCCTCATAATCTTGTGCTTTCGACCACTTTGTCTTTCAACCATAGAATTAAACTTTGCAAATACCTTAATCACTTTACTTTTCTTCTTGATTAGGTAAGTCCACAGTTTTCAACTGAAATCATTTATGAATGTGACAAAGTATTTGTTTCCTCCAATCAAATCCACCTGGATAGGACCACACACATCAGAGTATATGATTTCAAGTATTGTCTTCGACTTGTTTCCTGCATCCTTGTTGAAGTTGTTCTTGTGTTGCTTTGCATGCACACATTCAGTCAATTGGTTGCAAGATGATTCTGCTGCACAAACGATAATGAAAGAAGAAAGGAAAAGATGAATTGGGGAAGAAAGGGAAATTAGGGTTTTGGAGAAAAGTGGAAGAAAGAGAATATTTCTACAGAGTTCCTCTCTACCTTCAAAATGAATTTTTTTAATCTTTTCTCTATGCAATTGCTTTTTTACAATGATAGGGTACTTCTCTATTTATAGTCTGAGATTGCTTGCACACCAAGTAATCTTCAACTATCATAACTAACTTAGCTAAAACAAACAAATAAATTTATGTCTAAATTTCTGTCGAGATACACTTTTCGACATTTCGACAACTATACTAATTTTGTGCAGAACATTTCGACAACAACAGACTCTGTCGAAATGATGTTTTGACACATAATTATATTCTCAACAGTAACCACTTACATGATAATGTGCACCATCTACTACAATATGTGGAATCACAGCCACTCTGATTGTTGCCACTTGTGCTAATCTAGCAACAATAAGGTTTTGATAAGGTGAGAACAAATTGTCATTAATTTAGCAATTTCATCCATGGGATAGCTATACATAAAGTTTGCATTTATCTCTGTGGTAAAATTTTAAAACTATGTCGATTGACATAAACCATAATAATGGCATTTTCATGTTCATCGAGACCGCAAGAAAGTGTTGGGGATCACGAATTGGTGAAGTTGAAGAAACCATTTTTTCTGCAGATTACAGTGTCAAGAAGAAAGGACAAATCATACAAAAGTAGTTTAACATTTGGATTGGGGACAACTTTCAGTTCTTTGAAGGGCTGCTGATACTTTTTATTCATGTCTTCTACACTTTGATTAGAGTAGAAGGAGGGAGGGGAGAAAGAAGCTATTTTAATCTATTTGTAAAAAACTTTTATGCAAAATTGGCATTATATAATTCATTTCATGACAAAGATGAAATGAAAAATATTTTACAAATATAGCTCAGTTACCATGATAAACATGAAGTAGAAAAACATTTGAAAAACAAGTAGAGAAACGGATGGATTCATCTTTAATTATGGTATGCATAGAACTGCCTCATTAATGAAATAAAATTTCAATTATTTCTGCAATAAAATATCAATTAAGAATCATGATTATTATATTTCAAGTACTTTTACCATTATCCCCTCGAAAGAATGCATCGCCATACATGTGCTTCAATTATCCATTAGCATACTCTGTTCCTTCATGCTCTGTTCCTTCGCCATATTCATATAGCCACCTTGACAAGCCAGGATACCTACAAGATAAACAAGGAGGATTGAGCTTAGTTATGTGTACTTAGAAGCACGTAGAACGCAATATGAACCAACTTACACAGATATGTGATAGATATATAGAATCAAACTAGTAACAGATAACTTTGAACTATCAAGAAACAATAATGCATTATTCTAGAGTTACTACTCTGGCCTTGGAGATCCAGTGGTAGAATTAGCAGTTGAAGTGATATTATGCATTTCTGCACTTTTTTTTTTTTTCTGTTTCGGTCTTGTTCAAGCAACTCAAGGACACGATGAATATTGATGAAATATTAGTGGAAGTTCTATTCAATACAGTGAGTTTATAGGATGAGAGGGACGGCCGAAGCCTGTAGGCATTGCTTATTCTACTAAATGAATTGAGTGACCTGGCAAGACTATTGGGTTGATGATTGCTTTAAGTGTATTGTATTTAGAACAATCATTTAATATTTGGTTTTGCTTTTCCTTCTGTATTAAATTTGTTTGTACTGAAATGGTATTAGTTCTGTTATTATTTTGTTCTAGTAAATTCCACCTTCTTTGTAATAAGGTTAGAATTTGAATACTCTCCTTTATCTTCATTTTTTATTGTCCATGTATTTTTATAATCGAAGTTTATTTACCATGTTATTGGCGATGACCCAAGTTAATTAAAATGGAGAAGTTGATCAACAATGCTGTCACAGTAAATTCCACCTTCTTTGTAATAAGGTTAGAATTTGAATACTCTCGCATATCTTTATTTTTTATTGTCCCTGTATATTTAGAATTGAAGTTTATCTAGCAAGTTATTGGCGATAACCCAACTTAATTAAAAATGGCATAAATAATTGGTTAGCTGTCCATTCTGTTACATCATCCACTCTCTTTTATAACTTAATGAAGTAAACTATCAAATTGTATAGTCAACCTAACATATACATGTGATCCGATCACATCTCTCCATGTTTATATTATAAAATATGTCGGAGAAGATGCTGTTCAGATTTGCAAACTAAATGCTGTTCAGATTTGCAAACTAAATGCTGTCCTTGCTTTATAAGTTCTACATTTCATACCATGTTATGGCCTATCTACTACTCCTTCTTTCTTCCTTCCTTCCACTGTAATAATCATTAGCCAAGTTTCTATTCTTTGCATTCCTTCTACTGCAGTAGCAATAATCTGTTCTAAACATCAATTAACCATTTACCTTATTCAGATGGCCACCACAAGCAGTAATAATAGTATCATTCAAAGTAGCACCAACACCACTTCATCTCTTGTGAAATCTCCAAAGAGAAATTACTATGACGTGTTTGTGAGCTTTAGAGGTAAAGACACTTGCTTCAGTTTCACCGACCATCTTTTTGCAGCCCTCCAAAGAAAAGGTATTTATGCATTCAGGGATGACACTAAGCTCAATAAAGGTGAATCCATAGCACCTGAGCTCCTTCGAGCAATCCAACACTCTCAGATTTTCATTGTGATTTTCTCTAAGAACTATGCTTCCTCAACTTGGTGTTTGAGAGAATTGGAACACATCCTTCACTGTGGTCAACCACCGGAAAAACGTGTTCTTCCTGTTTTCTATGATGTTGATCCCTCTGAGGTGAGACATCAAAATGGAACTTACGGGGAAGCCTTAGCTAAACATGAACAAAGATTCCAAAAAGACTCTGAGAAGGTGATAAGGTGGAGGGAAGCTCTAGCACAAGTCGCAGATCTCTCTGGCTGGGATGTGTGTCATAAGTAAGTAATCTTCCTTATGGATAACATTGATGCTCTTGTGCAAATTTTAAAGCTTTGACACCTTAATGTAGTTAAAAATCAAAAGCCCCTGACAAACTTTTTTTTTTAAATCAAAAGTGTTTTTTTCTAAAACGGGAAAAAGAAAAAAGAAACTATTATTTGTCATGTACCTGTGCTTTTTGTTTTAGTTTTGGCATGTGATAATTTGGTGTTGTTGGTTAACTGTTTTAAACTTGCAGGCCACAACATGCAGAGATTGAAAAGATTGTTGAAGAGATTATAAAGATATTAGGTTACAAGTTTTCAAGTCTTCCAAAAGATTTAGTAGGGATACACTCTCCTATACAAGAATTAGAAAACCATTTACTTTTGGACTCGCTTGATGTCCGTGTTGTAGGAATTTGTGGGATGGGTGGGATAGGGAAGACAACTCTTGCTAATGCTTTATACAACAAAATCTCTCCTCAATTTGATGTGTGCTGCCTTATTGACGATTTAAGCAAAAGTTATAGGCAAGATCTGATCAGTGCACAAAAGCAAATTCTACTTCAAACACTAGGCGATCAACAGCTTCAAACATTCAACTCTTGGAACGCATCTAACCAAATAGGAAGTAGACTACGTCGTGTAAAGGCCCTTATAACTATTGACAATGTTGATCAAGTTAAGCAACTCGAGAAATTAGATCGTGAATGGTTTGGTCCGGGGAGTAGAATAATTATAATTTCTAGAGATGAGCATATATTGAAAGAGTATGGAGTGGATGTTGTTTACAAAGTTCCACTCTTGAATGATAAATACTCTCTTCAATTACTAAGTCGAAAAGCTTTTAAACTTGATCATATCGTGAGTAGATATTATGAGTTGGCATTCCAGATACTACATTATACAAATGGCTTGCCACTTGCAATTAAAGTACTCGGTTCATTTTTGTTTGGTCGTAATATCTCTGAATGGGAAAGTGCATTGGCAAGATTGAGAGAAAGTCCAAACAAAGATATCATGGATGTGTTACAATTAAGTTTTGATGGCTGGGAGGAAACCGAAAAAGAAATATTTCTTCATATTGCTTGTTTTTTCAACTGGGAAATAGTGGAATATGTTACGAATGTTCTTAATTGTTGTGGATTTCAAGGTGATATTGGATTAAGAGTTCTATTTGATAAATCCCTTATAATGTCAACAGGATATTGTATTCAAATACATGGTATGTTGATTGAGTTGGGCAAAAACATTGTTCAAGAAAAATCAAGAAAGTGGGGCAGAGTTTGGCTCCCGGAACAGTTCTACAATGTTATGTCGGAGAATATGGTAAATCAACAATTTGAAAATATATAACTTATTTTCATTTTTATAAAGTTTATTTTGAAAGTTTTTAAAGCTTTTCTTTCTTTTGTAATGTTTTAGGAAAAGAAGGTTGAAGCCATTTATCATAATAGAGGAAAAGATTCAATGATTATGGCTGAAACTTTGTCGAAAATGAGCCATCTAAGATTGCTCATAATGGAGGAGGTCAATATTTTAGGAAACCTCAGTTGCCTTTCTAACGAGTTAAGGTACATGGAGTGGGATAAATATCCTTTCAATAATTTTCCATCAAGCTTTCATCCCAATCAACTTGTTGAATTGGTCTTGAGGTATAGCAGCATCAAACAACTATGGAAAGACAAGAAGGTACTGTATATTCCCTTTTTGTTTATTTTTTCATGTTAAGAATGTTAAATCAGATAAAAATTCCCCCTCCCCCTCTTTATGTTAAATTTATGCGCAAAATGACAGTTTATTTTTTTTATTTTTGTTGGTATGTGACAGTATTTTCCCCATTTGAGATGTTTGGATCTGAGCCACTCGAAAAATCTAAAAAAGATGCCGGATTTTAGAGGTATCCCAAATCTTGAGCGATTAAGTTTTAAAGGATGTGTAAAGTTGGTGCAGATGGATCCTTCTATTGGGATTCTAAAAAAGCTTGTTTTCTTGAATTTGAAAGATTGTAAAAATCTAGCAAGCATACCAAACAACATATTAAATCTCAGCTCTCTTGAATGTGTAAATCTTTCTGGGTGTCCCAATATGTTTAAGAATCAAAGAGTTTTCAATATAAGTGAAAATGCATCACATTTCCAATCCACAATGTCCTCCATCTTGAAATGGACAACATTTAGTTACCATTCCTTGTTTTCCAGTGCTCACAAAGATTTAGCTAGTTGTTCGTTGCCTTTCTTTGTTAGCTTCTCTAGCTTAGTTGAACTTGATATTAGTTTTTGTGGTCTTAGCCAACTCCCTGATGCAATTGGAAGTTTAGGTTGGCTAGAAGAATTAAATTTTGGGGGAAACAATTTTATAAGATTGCCTAGTCTGGAGGAGCTTTACAGACTTGCATTTTTAAACTTGGAACATTGTAAGCTCTTGGAATCTTTGCCTCAGCTTCCTTTTTTTACTTCTATGGATCGGGTCCTTCTAAAGGACAGAAAAGGATTGGTGATTTTCAATTGTCCTAAATTGAGTGACAGGGAAGTTGGCAGTACTATCAATTTTCAATGGATGACACAGATTATTCAGGCAAACCAAGTATTCACTTCAATCTATGATAAGATGTATTTTGTAGTTCCAGGAAGTGAAATACCAAGTTGGTGCAACAATCAGAGTGAGGGTCATACAATAAGAATAGATCTATCTCCCATTATGCCTGACAATGACAATAATATTTGTGGCATTGCTTGTTGTGCAGTATTTTCAACTGAACCTCTTCAACCAAATGCTTTCCATGACAACATACACAACAAAAGGTCTCGACGAAAATCTGGAATACAACTACTTATTTGTAAGAATAAAATTAGAACTCGGCCATGTGGGGCCATCCCAGTATTTCTTCAAACTGATCTTATTGAGATCAAATCAGATCACATGTGCCTAATCTATTTCCCTCTGAAATCAATCCTTAATTTCTGGATTCTAAATACGAAACTCTCAGTCATCTTGATCATTGTAAGTTGGATTTTGAAATTCTTTGTAACGAAGATACACGTTCAATTTATATGAATTGTACGGTTCAGAAGTGCGGGTATCATTGGGTATATAAACAAGATCATGAGTCGCTGCCAAAACTCCTTAGCTCGGAAGTGAAAGTTTTTGGCAATCGAAGGTGAGGCTCAACAACAATTGTATATCTGATTATATAAAACCATATTGAACCAAACTAGTAGCATGTGTAACTTAATGAATAATCAACAAATAGTGAATGCATTATTCTAAAGCTACTAATCTGGTCAAGGAGATCCAATAGTAGAATTAGTCATTCATCAAGGTTTTTGATCATTCCATCATTTTCTTGTTAGATACACATAATATGATTATGATTGTTTATGGTGTCGGTCTTATAACTTACTAAAACACATTATTCAATTATATAACCATTCATTTGTCGGAGAAATTTCTAAAATATTAAATTGATAAATAATAATAATTAAATTGATTTTATGAATCTTTATAATCATAAATGGCTATAGGTTGTTGTGGTTGTGGTTTGGTCATGGGTTTGAATCCTTGATTTGAACATATTTTAGATTTATTTGTTGAAATAACAAAATAAATGGCCAAAAATTAGACTTGAGACCTCTTAGTTAGAAGGTGTCACGGGTTACATCTATTACCGCCAGACCATCACAATGTTTCATGAAGCAGTATATTGTTATTGATAGATAACTGTTCATGAATGACCATGTTGAAACCATTTAAACATTGTTTCTCTCCATCAATTGGTACAAGTTATTTTATAAATAGAGATATTTGTTAGGCATAAAAAGACATACGAAAATTACATGTTTCAAGTGAAAAAAAAAAAATAGCTAACTCATTCTTTTATTTTTCTAGTGTATGAGAATAAATGAGAGAATTTTATTCTGTAAAATATATTTGATCGATATGTTTAATATGAATGTGCGAATCATTTAAGGTTTCCAAAGTATCCGAAGGAGATTCGTCTGTTATCCATTTGCATCAAATTTGCCTGAATTGGTGGGGCGAATCAAACTTAAAAGTGAGTGTAAACAACTATTTGGAATTTATTTTATGGAATTTTCATCATACAATTTTCATCTTCTTCTTATTCATATTTTTCAACAGACCCCAACACAAGATCTAACAATCTTCAAGTTTGATTTTTTTATTTTGATTCATACTTTATTTATAATTAATATTAAAGTATGAAACTTTAAAGAAGATAATAACAAATTTTAATAATGGTGAAAGAAATGAACACTCATGATTCCTTATTCCTTAGTACGGTGAAAGGTAAATAGTTATATTAAATAAATGTCATTTATATGATGTTTTAACATGTTGCCATAAGTTTATGTATGTATGAGTTATAAATTATTCATGTATGTGAATTTGGATAATTAAAAAATACTTGATTATGTAAATAGAATATTAAAATAGCAAGGACATGTTTAAATTTTATTTTAGTTTGTGCAAGAATTTATTAAATTTAAAATCATTTATCTCATAAATATGAAAATATTATTTATTCTTCATTTTGATATTAGAAGTAATTTGAAAAAAATTTATATTATTGTAAGTTGACAAATATTCATAGAGAAAAGTTATAGAAAATATTAATGATGTGAGTTAATTGTTTATTTTGTATTATAATTTTTGTTAAATATGAAATGAATTTATCACATGATGTTGTATTTATATGGAGTTTATGAATTATGTGTTTGAACCCACTTCATGAAATGAAAGTTTGTCATGACAAATTTGTATAATCATGGTTGTTGATTGCTATAAATGTTTAATGCATTAAATATATTTTGGATATATTTAAGTGGTTGTAAGGCTTCAAATTAAAAATGTTAGCAAATGAAAAATGTCATAAAATTTGTGTATATGACAAAATGAATGACAAAATTGTCATAATAATAGTTTATCAAAACTATCAAGAATATAGAATATATTTTGTATATGATAATTATACTAATATGACAAAAGTGTCATGGTTTGATGATAGATGGTAAATACTATCAAGAGTACATAAAGTAATCATATGCATGATTAGTTGAAAAATTGAATATTTGAAATTTATCAAAGTTTGAAAAATCTTGCAATTCTTTGACGGAAGGATTGAAAATGATATGATGTCTTTGGACATAATTAAAGACAATGAAGACATCATTAGGGATGTGGAACATGCTCATATCTAATTAATCATCAATAGTGGAAACTCAACTCACACTTGATTAACGTTAAGTATTGAGTTAAATGATGAAAGTACATTATTAGAGTGATTGAATTACTTAATGATAGATATATCCCAAGGGGTAAAAGTACTTGGATCATAAGAATAAGTGTGGTAGGATGAGATTTTTCTCTTAATAGACATATAGCATATGTTTGCTGGAATGCATAATTATGGGCACATTTCTGATATAGTCTACCTATATGAGAATGAAGTGGTCGGTGCCGCTTCATAGAGTTCAAGGGCTTAACTCTTAAATTCTCATGAAAAGGATATGAGACACAAGATCTTATTAAATGTGTAATATTAATAATTCAATTAATGGTACTGAGATTTCATGTGTGAGTTATGCACGCTTGTTCTAATGAATAGTTGGTTCAAAGCTTGTCTACCAATCTATTAGGGGATGAATGAAAACATAACTTACTAAGTAACGGTTCAAATCGTAAGATGCCTTTTATGTGAAACCATGAAACTTCATGAATAATGGATTTAGATATATTTTGAAAACTGTGGTGAATTGTTTTGGAGAAATTTCCAAAATATTAAATTGATAAATAATAATGATTAAATTGATTTTATGAATCTTTATAATCATAAATGACTATGTGTTGTAGTGGTTGTGGCTTTTTCTATAAAGTAAATGGTCATGGGTTCAAATCCTTGATTTGAACATTATTTTTAGTTGCACTTGCTAGGAATTGAACTTGAGACCTCTTGGTTACAAGGTGTTGTGGTTTGCATCTATTACCACCAGCCCATCACAACTTTTTGTGAAGCAATATACTGTTATTGATAGTTAACTGATCATGAATGGCCATGTCGAAACCATTCATACATTGTTTCTCTCCATCAGTTGGTACAAGTTTTTCTATAAATAGAGATACGTGTTAGGCATAAAAATCATACAAAAATTACATGTTTCTAGTGCCAAAAAATTAGATCTAAGTCATTATTTTATTTTTATAGTGCACGAGAATATATGAGAGAACTTTATTCTGTAAAATGTTGATGATCGATATGCTTAATGTGAATGTCCGATTCATGTGAAGGTTTTCAAAGTATCCCGAAAGAGATTCGCTGGATTACCCATTTTCATCCAATTTTCCTAAATTAATGGGGTGAATCAAACCTAAAGCTTAGTGTAAATCACTGAATAATATCTCCAAAATAATTTGATAAAACACTGATCTGCATGATCACACAGCCATAATTATTTTCTACTTCAAACCCTCACTAAAAACCCTTTCATTCTCAATCCACATTCTCACTCCAAATCTTCAATCTTGTGTTTCATCAAATCAAAGGGAATAAAAGAAGTTGGAATTCTAGGTAAAGATCATTTATTTCAAGTCTCATTGCTCACATTAATCTTGTTTTCAGACTGAAAAACATGCGATTATTCTAGAGATGTATCTCTGGGGTCTGTATGAACTCATTCGGAAATGCATTTTCGGTATTTATCTGCTTTCATTTTTTCAGCTCTGTTTACAGTATTTGCATTTATTGAGTGTTTTGTTGTAATTGTTTTCATTAGATATTGTGCACCCCGATGTTTTCCCCGAACATGTTGTGTCTCAGAATTCCAAAGATGTTGTTATGAAGCCGTAAGTTGTTGGCAACCAATTTAAAAATAAGCAAGAGTTTAAATTTCATGATCATATGCTTCAACGCATTCATACGGAGGCCTCGAAACTGGGATTTGGTGGGGTAATCGGAAGGTTCGATAATGGTTCGGATAGAAGATGTGCATTTGTGACAATTGCGTGAAAAAGAAGTGGGAAATATAGACCTCCTCTCCGGAATTTTAAACGAGATGACACTAGTTCAAGAAAATGTGAGTGTCCCTTTAAGTTGCGTAGTTATATGTTGGCAAATAAGAAATGGATATTTAATTTCATGTGTGTTTTACATAACCATGACTTATGTGAAAAGTTAGTCGGTCATCTAATTGTGTGTCACCTCGTGCCAGAAGAGAAGGAATGTGTTTCAGATATGACATTGAATTTGGTTCAACCAAAAATATAGTCGCAACTTTGAAACTTAAAGGACCCCAAAATATCTCAAATATCAAGCAAATGTATAATATTCGGTACCAAACTAACAAGGTGTTGAGGGATAAAACTAAAATGCAATAACTCTTGAAAATGTTGGATGATAATAATTTTATGGCTAGGTACCGAACCTGCGAGGATGGAGCAACCGTTAGAGATATATTTTGGACTCATCCTGATTCCATCAAGTTGTTCAACATGTTTCCTACAGTGCTCATCATTGATTTAACATACAAGACCAACAAGTACAGACTTCCATTATTGTAGATGGTTGGTGTTACCTTTACTGAGAAGACCTATTATGTCGGGTTTGCATTTATAGAGACAGAAAAAGAGGAGAATGTTACTTAGGCCTTAGAGGTGTGTCAGACAATGTTGAAGGACCAAGAAGAGATGCCTAAAGTGAATGTTACCGACCGTGATACCGCTTTTATGAATTCGGTTACAAAGGTATTTCCTACTTTTTATGCATTACTTTGTAGGTATCACATAATAGAGAATGTGATAAGTTGGGTTAAACACGTGGTAGGACGAAACAGATAAAGTCCGAAGACTGGAAAATGGTGAAGGTGGGCGTGGTAGTGGAAAAAATAATGGATACATGGAATGATATACTAAATTCTTCAACTAAAAAGTTATATGTCGGTTGTAACACCCCACTTTCCCATTTTCAAAATATACAAAGTATTAAAGATAAATCAGAGTTTTCACCAAGTGGAATGTCACATTAAGAGCCAACAAAACAAATCTCCTTTATTTTAATAAAATCAAACAGCGGAAAATTTATTCAATTATTCGATTTACGGCCATCTGCCAATAACACCAACACTCCACATAAAATCGTGGTTCACCATAATGTTCATAAAAAATAAAGATGCGTAACAAAAGAATAACAAATAACAAAATGAATGAAATCCCCAAAATCCCGTGTTACGTATCAGAGCACTCCTATGGATTCGATCAGCAACACCAATTTCCAAGCTATCTAAGTACCTGGATTATCTGTACTTCCGAAGAAGCACAGACACAACAACAACAACAAAGGGGTGAGAAATCACATTCAATATTATCGGTGAATAAATACATGATAACAAGGTAGCATTCACGTATATAAATCAACAACACACCAACACGACCTACTTTCCAATGTCATCAACAACGTCAAATAATAATGTAATGCAACACGACACCATGCATGCGGGTACCGACTCATTGGTTCATTCAATCGAACCCCGGATAGATCACATACACCTCTACTTGGAAATGATCTATCCCCCACCATTCTCCATATAGGAGTACAGATGAATCAAATACACTTCTCCTGAGCAATGATTCATCCCACCAATCACCATGAATATGCAAGACTCAACTATGCACAACAAAACATGTATACAAGTGTAAATACATGCACACGATCCTCCTGATCACATCATACATATCATCAACACCAACGTCAAGTAATTTGCTTCATACACACCAAACACCTAATTAATTAATTAATCCATTAAAATTATTAAAATTAATATTTTCATCACCAACGTTTTATTTCTCATCACCTGGCACCTATTCCCAACCTCTCAAACTGAAAGAAACCGAATCGGACGCGAAAACAGGAAAGAAATCGCGAAACGATAAAATTCTGTAACTTCGCTGGCCATACGCGTATTGCCCCATGCCATACGCGTATTGCCAGCTCGCTCGCCCAACCCATACGCGTATTGACTCCCTTCGTACGTGTATCTCCTCACAATGCCCAAGTCCTTACGCGTATTGCCTTATGCCGTACGCGTACGGACAGAGACCTCTTCACACTGAATTTTCCAAATCCCAATACAATACGCGTACGACCCTCCTATTACGCGTATTGCCGCGTATCAGCTTTCCCATACGCGTATCGCCTTACCTGATACGCGTATGGCCAGATCTATTACGCAAATCACCAGAGACCTCACCATTCTGCACTCTGCTACGATTTCCACACTTCTTCACTTCCAACCAGTCCTATAATCGTTTCTACATTGATTTTAGGTCCAATTTTCATCTTTTCTCTTGTACTTAGAATTACTACATGTTTCATAGGTCTATAATCTCAAATCGTTCTCCCAATTGAATCCAATCAACAGATTATCAGTACAAGTTCATACACAGCAACATCATCAACAGAAAATCACGAAAACACACATCGATTCGTGCACGATTTCAGATTCATAACAGGCATATACAACAAATCAACAATACAACGATTCTGCATATGAAATCCTACGGGGTTAAGGACTCCCCACTACTCTATCATGAATAAAACACCAATATTGAACCCTTTTCTCCCCCCTTACCTCGAACCTTGAAGAATTCCTGCGAAAATCCTGATCAAATGCAAGCTCTAGCACACCCTTGATCTTCCTTTCTCCTAAGCCTTTCTCTTTCTCTCCAAAATTCCGATTAACTCTAAAACCCTTAATTTTCACTAATCACCACTTAATTACCAAACTGCCCCTAATCAGCCCAATAATGAATTATCTTATTTTATTTTAATTCAACAAAATTGTCACACTAATATTAATATTACTACTAATAATAATAATAATAATAATAATAACAATAATAATACTATAATAATAATATTACTATTATTAATTAAATTATCATTATTATTAACTATACCACTATTAATATTAATTTAAAGGCTTTATCTCACCAACTCACCTTCCTAACTAAGGGCAACCCTTAAACGCACTCAAAACACTCCCCCAAACAAGGTCACACAAATAAAATAACACAAGACGTCTAAATAATTAAAAATGGGGTGTTACAACTCTCCCCCACTTAAATTATTTTCGTCCTCGAAAATTACCTGATGGAAACAAATCTGGATACGACTCTCGCATCCTGCTTTCCAATTCCCACGTCACACTGCCTCCTGCAGCACCTCCCCAAGCTACTTTCACCAAGCGTATCTCCTTCCCCCTGAGTTACTTCATCTTACGATCTTCGATCCTCAACGACATCGTCTCTACTATAAGATTCTCCCTGATCTGAACTTCGTCTCTCTGAATCACATGAGACGGATCTGAAACATACTTCCGAAGTTGCGACACATGAAACACGTCATGCAAGTTCGAAAGTTCCGGTGGCAACGTCACTCTGTAGGCAACTGTACCAACTCTCTGGAAGATCTGATACGGTCCAATAAACTTAGGATCCAACTTCTTAAATTTCAAAGCACGACCCACACCGGTCACTGGGTTAACTCTCAGGAACACGTGATCGTCCTCACTGAATTCCAACTCCTTCCTCCGATTATCATGATAACTTTTCTGCCTACTCTGAGACGCTTTCATCTTTTCACGGATCATTTGAATTATCTCAGTAGTCTGTTGTACAATCTCTGGTCCAAGCACCACATTCTCACCTGTTTCATACCAACACAGAGGCGTTCTACATCTCCTACCATACAAAGCTTCAAAAGGCGCCATTCCGATGCTAGAATGGTGACTGTTATTATACGTGAACTCAATCAATGGCAAATAAGTATCCCACACACCACCTTTCTCTAATACACAGGCCCTCAGCAAATCCTCCAACGACTGAATGGTCCTCTCTGACTGACCATCGGTCTGTGGATGATAAGCCGAGCTCAACTTCAACTTAGAACCCAAGGCTTCCTGCAGACTCTTCCAAAATTCTGAAGTAAACCTCGGATCTCTATCCTATACTATGCTCGACGGAACACCATGCAACTTCACAATTATCCTGATATAAATTTCCGCCAGCTTCGACAACGGAAAACTGATGTTAATTGGTATAAAATGGGCGGACTTCGTAAGTAGATCCACCACTACCCAAATAGCATCAAAGCCTCTTGCCGTATTTGGCAAACCAGTCACAAAATCCAAAGCAATACTGTCCCATTTCCATTCAGGAATCTCTAACGGTTGCATCAATCCCGAAGGCTTCTGGTGCTCTACTTTTGACTTCTGACATGTCAAACAAGCGTAGACAAACTGAGCTATGTCCCTCTTCATACCGGACCACCAAAACAACTTCTTCAAATCATGGTACATCTTCGTAGCTCCCGGATGAATACTCAATCTACTCCGATTACTTTCCTCCAAGATTACCTTTTTCAATTCCTCATTATCCGGTACACAAATTCTGCCCCAGAATCTCAACACACCAACACTATCCACTTTAAAGTCACTATCAAGATCATCTCCTCCTGCGGGCATCAAGTCCACTAATTTCACATCCAGCTTCTGATTTTCCTTAATTACATCCAAAAAGTCATTATTCACTTTCAGCATACACAATCTAATACTTCCCGGTGTAGTTTCACAAACCATACTCAAATCTCTGAACTATTCAATCAGTTCCATTTCCTTCACCATTAACGCAGACATATGGATTGTCTTCCGACTCAGAGCATCTTCCACAACATTAGCTTTTCCCGGATGGTAACTCAAATTGAAATCGTAATCCTTTAAGAACTCTAACCACCTTCTCTGCCTCATATTCAATTTTTTTTGGTCGAACAAATATTTCAAACTTTTGTGATCACTAAATACTTCAAATCTTGATCCATACAAATAATATCTCCAGATTTTTAACACGAACACCACTGCAGCTAATTCCAGATCATGAGTAGGATACTTTCTCTCATGCACCCTCAACTGTCTTGAAGCATAAGCCACTACCTTGCCACCTTGCATTAACACATTGCCTAATCCCATCTTAGACTCGTCGCAATACACTACAAAACAATCATTTGGACTTGGTAAAACTAACACTAGTGTTGTAGTCAACTTCTTCTTCAGTTCTTCAAAACTTTCCTCACAGGCAGCATCCCAGACAAAAGCTTGATTCTTCCTGGTCAACTGAGTCAATGGCAACGCCAATTTAGAAAACCCTTCAATGAATCTTCTATAGTAACCTACCAAACCCAAAAAGCTTCTAATCTCCATTGCGGTCTTCGGAGCTTCCCACTGAAGGACTGCACTTACTTTAGAGGGATCCACCGCTATACCATCACCAGAAATCACATGACCCAAGAAACTCATGGTCTTCAACCAAAATTCGCACTTCGAGAACTTTGCAAACAATTTATTATCTTTCAACACCTGCAATGCAATTCTCAAGTGACCTGCATGCTCTTCGTCAGACTTAGAGTAAATCAGTATATCATCAATAAATACCACAATAAACTGATCTAGATAAGAATGGAAAATACGATTCATATATTCCATAAATACACCTGGTGCGTTAGACACTCTGAAAGGCATCACTGCATATTCGTAATGTCCGTAGCGAGTTCTGAAAGCAGTCTTCTGAATGTCACCTTCCTTTACTCTAATCTGATGGTAACCCGACCTCAGATCAATTTTGCTGAAAACACGAGCTCCTACCAGCTGATCCATTAAGTCATCAATCCTCGGAAGTGGATACTTATTCTTAATGGTTACTTTATTCAACTGACGGTAATCAATGCACAGACGCATACTACTATCCTTCTTTTTCACCAACAACACTAGAGCTCCCCACAGCGACACACTTGGTCTGATAAACTTCTTATCGAGCAATTCCCCGACCTGAGATTTCAACTCTGCCAATTCTAATGCAGACATCCTGTACGGTGCCATAGAGATAGGTCTGGTACCCGGCACAAGATCAATGGCGAATTCAACTTCCCTTGTCGGAGGCAATTTTGTGATGTCATCTGGAAACACTTCAGGAAATTCATTCACTATTGGTAATTCATTAGCTGAAGTCTTTCTTTCAACAGATAACGAGGCAAACACTGCAAACAGCTTCGCTTCATCCTCCAACAACTCCCTCAACTCCTTGCTAGATAGCGAATCTGCTAATGCTTCTTCTTCAGGAGTAAGAAACAGTAACGTCTTCCTAAAGCAATCAATATACACCCAGTTGAACTCCAACCAGTTCATTCCCAAAATAACATCAAGATTACCGAGTGGCAAACAAATCAAGTCCACTCTGAAATCTCTACCAAACATGGTCAGCAGACACTTCAAACACACCAAAGAAGTAACCACGGAACCAATAGATGGAGTTTCAATCGTCATCCTCTGCTCTAGAGTAGATGGCACAATCCCTAATCTCTTCACACAGTCAACAGAAATAAACGAGTGTGTTGCACCAGTGTCAATGATAGCAATCAAAGGAACATCATTAATAAAGCAAGTACGTTTAACGGAACGCTCTTCCTCAATGGATTGGGCTCCCACCAAGGCAAACATTTTCCCACCAGTTTGAGACGCCTGAGACTTCTTCGGCTTCTCATAGTGGGTGCTGATGTGACCCTTCTCTCCACAATTATAACAAGTAGGCATAGTGGCTCTGCAGTCAGCTATAACATGCCCTGCTTTGCCACACTTGAAACACTTCTTCACCTCATTCTGACAGTTGTTCGCACGGTGACCCGCTCCACCACATCTGAAGCACTTGAGAGTATCAGCACCTGCTCCCTTCTCTTTAGGTTTCTTTCCCACATCAGTTTTCTGTTTCCCCTTATCAGCTAGAGCACTGTAAGGAGTACCTCTAAATCTCTGTTTACCCTTCTTCTCATTCACAGCTTTGTAATGAGCAATTTTGGCTCTGTTGTCATTATCATAAATTTTGCTTCTGCTTACCAGCACTGGATAGTTTCTTATCTTCTGACAAGCAATACCCAATTTGATCTCGGGACGCAGCCCGTTCTCAAACTTCAAACACTTCAAAGTCATCGCTTCTTCAGTATTGTAATGAGCACAATACTGAACCAACTCCTCAAACTTAGCGACATACTCAGCAACAGTCTTATCACCCTACTTTAGCTCTAGAAATTCAACCTTTTTTGCACTAAGAATGTCTTCCGGAAAATACTTTTCCAGAAACTCAGCTTGAAACACAGCCCAAGTAATCTCAGTACCTGCAGCTTCCAATCTCTGACGACTATTATCCCACCAAGCCTCAGCCTCTCCTTCTAGCATATGCGTACCAAACCGTACCTTCTGAGCATCACTGCATCCCATGGCCCTGAAGATCTTCTCCACAGCCTTCAGCCATTTCTGTGCAGCTTCTGGATCTAAGATACCTCCCTCATAAGTAGGTGGCTTGTTGCTCTGGAACTGTGCTAAGTCACGAAACTGAGCACCTCCAGCCTGATTGGCATTCTCTATAGCCTGTGCCATGGCTTGCATAGCAGCAGGAAGAGCAGCATCATTCCTTCCTGCCATACTATTCAACAATAACATGAGGTCAGAACACCAAATCAACTCTTATTCTAAGGACAGACTCAACGCTAACACCTGGCCGGACGGACCGACCTGCTCTGATACCAATTTTAACACCCCACTTTCCTATTTTCAAAATAAACAAAGTATTAAAGATAAATTAGAGTTTTCACCAAGTGGAATGTCACATTAAGAGCCAACAAAACAAATCTCCTTTATTTTAATAAAATCAAACAGTGGAAAATTTATTCAATTATTCGATTTACGGCCATCTGCCAATAACACCAAAACTCCACATAAAATCGTGGTTCACCATAATGTTCATAAAAAATAAAGATACGTAACAAAAGAATAACAAATAACAAAATGAATGAAATCCCAAAAATCCCGTGTTACGTATCAGAGCACTCCTATGGACTCGATCAGCAACACCAATATCCAAGCTATCTAAGTACCTGGATTATCTGTACTTCCGAAGAAGCATAGACACAACAACAACAAAGGGGTGAGAAATCACATTCAATATTATCGGTGAATAAATAAATGATAACAAGGTAGCATTCACGTATATAAATCAACAACACACCAACACGGCCTACTGTACAATATCATCAATAACGTCAAATAATAATGTAATGCAACACGACACCATGCATGCGGTACCGACTCATTGGTTCATTCAATCGAACCCCGAATAGATCACATACACCTCTACTTGGTAATGATCTATCCCCCACCATTCTCCATATAGGAGTACGGATGAATCACATACACTCCTCCTGAGCAATGATTCATCCCACCAATCACCATGAATATGCAAGACTCAACTATGCACAACAAAACATGTATACAAGTGTAAATACATGCACACGATCCTCCTGATCACATCATACATATCATCAACACCAACGTCAAGTAATTTGCTTCATACACACCAAACACCTAATTAATTAATTAATCCATTAAAATTATTAAAATTAATATTTTCATCACCAACGTTTTATTTCTCATCACCTGGCACCTATTCCCAACCTCTCAAACTGAAAGAAACCGAATCGGACGCGAAAACAGGAAAGAAATCGCGAAACGATAAAATTCTGTAACTTCGCTGGCCATACCCGTATTGCCCCATGCCATACGCGTATTGCCAGCTCGCTCGCCCAACCCATACGCGTATTGACTCCCTTCGTACGCGTATCTCCTCACAATGCCTAAGTCCTTACGCGTATTGCCTGATGCCGTACGCGTACGGACAGAGACCTCTTCACACTGAATTTTCTAAATCCCAATACAATACGCGTACGACCCTCCTATTACGCGTATTGCCTCACTATCATACGCGTATTACCGCGTATCAGCTTTCCCATACGCGTATCGCCTTACCTGATACACGTATGGCCAGATCTATTACGCAAATCACCAGAGACCTCATCATTCTGCACTCTGCTACGATTTCCACACTTCTTCACTTCCAACCAGTCCTATAATCGTTTCTACATTGATTTTAGGTCCAATTTTCATCTTTTCTCTTGTACTTAGAATTACTACATGTTTCATAGGTCTATAATCTCAAATCATTCTCCTAATTAAATCCAATCAACAGATTATCAGTACAAGTTCATACACAGCAGCATCATCAACAGAAAATCACGAAAACACACATCGATTCGTGCACGATTTCAGATTCATAACAGACATATACAACAAATCAACAACACAATGATTCTGCATATGAAATCCTATGGGGTTAAGGACTCCCCACTACCCTATCATGAATAAAATACCAATATTGAACCCTTTTCTCCCCCCTTACCTCGAATCTTGAAGAATTCCTGCGAAAATCCTGATCAAATGCAAGCTCTAGCGCACCCTTGATCTTCCTTTCTCCTAAGCCTTTCTCTTTCTCTCCAAAATTTTGATTAACTCTAAAACCCTTAATTTTCACTAATCACCACTTAATTACCAAACTGCCCCTCATCAGCCCAATAATGAATTATCTTATTTTATTTTAATTCAACAAAATTGTCACACTAATATTAATATTACTAACAATAATAATAATAATAATAATAATAATAATAATAACAATAATAATACTAAAATAATTATATTACTATTATTAATTAAATTATCATTATTATTAACTATACCACTATTAATATTAATCTAAAGGCTTTATCTCACCAACTCACCTTCCTAACTAAGGGCAACCCTTAAACGCACTAAAAACACTCCCCCAAACAAGGTCACACAAATAAAATAACACAAGACATCTAAATAATTAAAAATGGGGTGTTACATCAGTTCCGTTATACATATCAGGAAGGTGTGTGAGAAATATCTTGATTTGTTGAAATACGTTGAAAGCACAATCTTAGACCAAGTGAAGGAGAAAATTATTTGTGCATGGACCGATTAGTTTAGAAACCTTGACAATACAATAACAAACCGAGTTTAGTCTCCCCGTGATTGAACAATTGGTTGGGAAATAGTAAGGGTGATTTGTGTAGAGATTGGAACTCCGTGAACCAAATGATCCATAACCAACATAATGAGATACATACATCATTTCTTCAGAGAATCACAGTTTTGGAACACAGAGTTAAAGACGACAATCTTTATTCTCAATTGGTCGGTAACATATCTCGAGCAGGTTTGAATTATATTTTTCACAAAGCTAAACGAGTTGATAATGTAAGCTCTGATAGTGCAAAGTGTAGATGCACAATTGTTAAAGCATATGGTCTCCTATGTGCTTGTGTCATTGCAAAGAATGTGAAACTTGGTAGCTTGATAAGAATGGATGAAGTTTACACTCACTGGAAGAAACTTAGGTTTGATGATGATGGTGTCATGAAAGATGGTAAATTGAATATCTCTATATTGACCGAATAGGAAATGATACAAGAGAGATTTTTAAAAGTCGATGACAATATGAAACTCCACATCAAATAACAATTGAGGAAGATTGCTTATCCGGAAATCGCTGACTTGAAACCACCATCTCGACCGGTAAAAAATTATGCTTCGAAGAAGCTCAAGCCTACACCAAGTGACAATTCAACGGTGCGGTCTCCTTTGTATTTTGAACATGTTGACAAAGTTTTTCCGAGCTCACCAACTCCAAAATCTCAAAAAAGTGTTTTTAAAGGAGATCGTATTAGAAAAACACCTCCTTCGATGCCTCCACCAAAGATTCCATTCATTGAAGAAATGTCATTTTTTATGCACAAATACATCGAGCGAATCGTCAATGTTGACGGTGACGGTAATTGCGGTTATCGAGCTGTTTCGTCTTTACTCGATAATGGAAAAGATAATCATACACTTTTCCGCAATAAACTTATCCATGAGTTGAGGAATCATTAAGAATCATACACAAAACTTTACGAATAGAAAGAAAACTTTGATGAAATTTATGAGTCTCTTATTCCTTGCCTTAGTGAACCGACACCAGAAGAAAAATGGATGTCCTTCCCTGAAATGGGTCACTTCAGAGCATGTGCGTATGATAGATTGTATTGATCTTACACGATACAGGTTTTCGGAAACATTTTTCCCACTGTGCATTTGTAGCACCTCAAAATTTGTCCATTGGTTCCTAACTCTAACTGGTTTATGTTTCTTTTCATTTGCATCGTCATTTTGCATTTGCATGGTATTTTTGGGCATGGGATCAAGGTTTTTCTTGCACATCAGCGTTTCATCTAATTCATAGGACATTTCAGCAGTATACAGAGCTATGCATATGGCTTTCAAAAGTCTTTTCGAGCATTTATTTTGCTCCCTAGATGATTTGATTATTAGAAGTTCCGACAGTTATTTTTGTTCAGCGATTTGGTACCAGACATTATTACTTCAGCAGGATATCTTGAGGTGTCAGGAAGAATTTGTGTTTAATTTTAGGTGTTACTCAGTAGCAATATCAATTATTGAGTTTCAGAGGCTCAATAGGGTTCAGAACAGCTGTCAAAGGCCACTTCTCCAGGATTCCCTTAAAAAGGCGCCAAAATTCAAAATTGGGATTGAGTAACCGGTTACTGCATATAAGGTAACTGGTTACTCTGAGCGTATTTTGAAAAAAATTTAGTTTTCAGCAATGCCAAATTTTTGAGCTAATTGTGATCATGTGATTTCCATGTGCATTGTGAGAAGGATATAGAATTGATGCACTTTTGATTCATTTTCACCATTTCCCTCCAAAATTCAAACACTCAACTCCTAATTTCCATTCCTCTTACTAACCCACACTCCGAACCATAATTAGATTCCAAACCTAAGCCGTATTCAAATCAAATTGCTCCAAACCTCACTCATTCACTCTCATTTTCACCCTCAATTTTCAGAATTTTCTCTCAATTCTCTCTCACATTTTCATTCTCCATCTTCATCTTCAACCTCTCACTAAAGCTCCATGTTCATAGATTCACAAATTCTTCATTGGAATTTGTGAATTCTTGAGATAAACCTCCATCACATCATCATTCTAGGTTCAATTCTGCAGTAGCAACTTGTTTCGATCTAGATTCAAAGTTTTAGAATCACTTCTTGGAGAGTTTTTGCTTATTTGGAGATTATTGCTTGGATCTTCAAGTGTTCTTGATAAAGGTTCATAGATCTCTGGATTTCTTGATTTGATTCATCAATTTTTGTTTGCAACACTTACCAAAGCAATTCTCCGCTTTGTAGGTTGGTTAATTTCAGATCCATGCTTGATTTAGCTTAATTTCAGCTTATGCAATGTAGGTCCTTGGTTTTCAATGTGATTTGATCCATTTGCTTGATTTGATTCATGATCTTGTTGTTTGCTTGATGAAATTTGTGTTTGATTACTGATATTTGATGTGAATTTCGTGCATAATTGATTACATGATCATTTGGATGTTTGGATAAGCCATTTGCTGTTGAAAAGTGCTTTTGGAGCTTGTTTTTTCTGCCACTGTCCCAGAGTAACCGATTACTGCATATAGGGTAACTGGTTACCCTGTTGTTTTTCTGCGTGTTTAGCAGATTTTGAACTGAGTAACCGGTTACTGCATATAGAGTAATCGGTTACCACTATTGTTGGATGACTTTTTCTTGCATTTTCTTGTTTGTTTGGATTCCTTTGCATCTCTAATCATCATGCATTGATATGGCATGATTGTGTGGATTATTTTGGGACTATTTGTCATCACTTTGCAGGGAATTCGAGTTTTCTCGACACGTGACTTGTGTTTTGTCGAAATATGACATAATTGTTAATGTGCTTTCATGATGCATTACTCATGCTTGGTTATGCATTCTTGATGCCTAATTGTTGTTGTGATTACCTGATCATGTCATATGCATGCTGTTGTATGCTCATACACTTGAATCGTGAATCTCTGTGTAGCACATTTGCACATTTGCCTAAGTGTGATAGCATGTTCGTATAATTTTATTGGGGTATGTTCATTGCATTAGGACATGATCATTGATGCTAATTGAATGTGTACACATGTGCTTGCTCATCTATACGCCTACATGATGCATACCTTGCTATCACACATTGCTGATTTTTGCATTCAAGCCATGAAATGTATGTGTGTTGTCCTGCTGCCTTTTACACCTGCTATTTTTGCTGAATGTGAGCTGTTATAAGCTATTTTGGGTGCTGGCTGGATTTTACTGTTGTACAGGTACATGAGCGTTGTTGTAGCTGCTGTTTTTAGCTTGTTTTTCTTAGTTTTGGTTTGCATTTGTATGTTCCCTTAAGATTCCCTAGTCCAACTTAATTTTGGATTAATCTTGGAGTAGGATAGACATTAGGAGCTAATCCATGCATGATAACAATTAGGATAGTCCCTTTTAACCTTCCCTTAGGTTCAATCTTTGCATGATAACGTTAGGTAGGATGTTCCCTTTCGTATCCTCAACCTTAGGGACATATTGCATGACAACATTAGGACCTAGTCTCCCTTAGTTATTTTTCTTTGCAACTTTGAGTCTTCTCTTCTCATCTCAAAAACAAGTACAAAACACTTAATAAATACATATGAGCATTGTACGCCACAAGCCTTAAGTACATGGGAAATAAAGAATAAGGGGTCTCCCTTCACTTTTCTAGAGTGTTTAGCATACGTCCCATTGGGGGAGACCATGCGACGAATTCGCTCTTATGTCATAGACTTTAGTGCAATGTGAGTTTCAAACTAACTTCAATTCACTTCTATCTAAAAAACACAAACCAAGTTCAAATCATTTTCATTCTTCAGGATTGTTGGGTTTCAAATCATTTTCAGAAAATAACATGTTATTTTCGTTCAGTCGCAAACAGGCTTCGACCCTAACTGTCGGACGCGAACTTAACGTCGCTCATAAAAAACACTTAATGACCTTGTAGGTCGAACTACGACTGCTCTGATTTCTTCTCTCTGGTTAGATTGAGGATACGTAGGCACAAGACGGCGATGTCTTGGCGAGCACCGTTCTCCCTTTTCCGTGGTCGTTACCATGAACTACAGACGCTCTGATTTCCTCTCTCTAGTTAGATTGAGGATACGTAGGCATGAGACAGCGATGTCTTAGCTAGCAACCTTCCCACATCCACCCATAGTCCTCTGAACTACGTTGACTCTGACTTTCCCATTGCGCAAGGGAATACGTAGGCCTAGGACGGCGATGTCCTATCAAGTCACTTTTTTTTCTTTTCTTTTCTCGTTTCTCCGTTTCTAGTTAGAAGTTGAGCCTCAAATAACCTACACCCTTTGATCATTAACAACAAGCGTGGATCCCATTGAGTACGATGGACGCGAGGGGGTTGCAATGAACATTCTTTTCCCTTTGTTGAGGTTTTCTTCGCTCGTTTCCTTTCCCTGCGTTGGGATAAATAACGTTCGGTGGGGACTCTTCTGTCTTTTTTGCCGGTTGTTTTTCGCAGTTGCGACAGCTGGCGACTCTGCTGGGGACTCTGGTTACCTAAGCGAGTCAATCCTAGCGCCTATGTGCTTTCGATTATAGGGTGTTTATCTGTATGCTTTACCTATTTTATTTATGGCATTGTTGCATGTTTATGGCTTTCATTGCATTTACTTGCTTTATATTCACTATTGCCGTATCTTCTGGATTGTGATGGACTGTTGTTTTTGGTGGGATGGATGATCTGAGAGATAAGCCCAATACCCAGGCTTGAGTATACACCTAGTATTAGAGTGGAAAGTAGTGTGACTTGTGTGGCATCTGGCCATACTTAGTATACACAAAAATTCCACACCTAGACGAGGTTTTCTTTGGTAATGTTCTATCCTGCTTATTGGGGCAGACGATAGAATGTAACCTAGAGAGCTGTCGACTCTGGTGACCATTCCTGAGGACTTAGTTAAGGCACTCCTCCTAGGGAACGATAATGGCAGACCAGAAATGGAAAACCCATTACGCTTCTTGAACCGAGGACCCGAAGCTGAGAACTTGCCAAAGGATAATCTTTTTAGGGGAATCAGTTGAGGCCTCCTCGATTGATGATGATGCCAAACTAGAAATGGTGATCGTATCATCATTTCTCGACCTGAGAGTCTGTGACGCTGAGGATCCTTAGTTTTAGAACCCACATGTGAGAAGGGTTGAATGTTTACAGGTTTGCAGGTAACCTTGACCTTCAACCTACCCGGTATTCTGGTTTTCTTATCAATGTGGACTTATCAGCTTGGTATTATGGCATCCTGGTTATTCCTGTATTCTGGGTATTCCAATTTTCTTATTAGAGCAGACCTTTGAACTTAGTCCATCAGCAGCACAAATGCCACTATGCCAAAAAAGACCTTTAGCAACGCTTTTTTTAGCCTTTAGCAGCGCTTAAAAGCGCTGCCAAAGGTGGCGCTGCTGCAGGTAAAGGCAGCGCTTTTTTTTCCTTTGAAAAGCGTTGTCTTAGGACCCCCTTTAGCAGCGCTTTTAAAAGCGCTTTTGCAAGACCCCCATATAGCAGCACTTTTTCAAAGAAAAGCGTTTTCGTAGGACCCCCTTTAGCAGTGCTTTTTTAAGGAAAAGCGCTTTCGTAGGCCTCCTTTAGCAGCGCTTTTAAAAGCGCTGTCTTATGTATACGTTATGACCCCTTTAGTCAGCGCTTTTTTTAAAAAGCGCTGTCTTTTATAAAAGTGCTTTTTAAAAGCATTTTTTAAAATCAATTATTTTGGAGCGTTTTATTTGCTAAAGCGTTGTCTACTGTGTATTTTTTCCATAAGTCCATTTTTTATACCCAAACTTGTATAATAAACCTGTATAATTCAACACAAGCCTTTATTTCAACATATGGCCTTTTATACCATTATAATTCAACACATAGGCCTTGTATACCATTATAATTCAACAATAGGCCTTGTATACGATTAAAATTCAACACATAAACCGTAATAACCATTATATATATATATATATATATATATATATATATATATATATATATTTCAACACAAACCTCATTCACCAAAATAACAATTATATATATAACTCAATACAAACTATACAACACCAATTCCATGCACCAATTCTAAACCTTATACACCATTTCCATCACCTATACATCAACTTCCAAAACTATTCAACAATTTCTAAAAGTATACAACACCTCCCATAAACCTAACACAAAAAAAGAAAACAATAATATACCTCATATAATTCTTATTTCAACCATGTATTGACATTATTCCTCCTTTATTTCTTCCAATTTATCTTTCGTGTAGGTGACACATTTGAATTCATCAAAGTACTACATAATATAACATAATATGCATGATTTAGTTAAAAGTAATTACTTAGATGAAATATCCGATAATAAGTCTTAAAATAAATCATAACTTATAAATCCATACCATGATTGGAATCTCTATTTAGTCCAAATGAATAATCTCTTTCATGAATCTCAATACAAAATAACCACAATCTATACCATTACGCTGCCGAGGACGCTACACATAGAAAAAAAGTATGCATATGTATCAGGATATATGGTTTAACTTGTGTTATCAAGTAGCATCACTATTATAATAACAAATGTGAAAATATACCTGCACTCTTATCCATGTAATGTTGTTTGCTTTGCTCTTTGGTACTCGAGCTTGTCGTTGTGATCGGAATACTTGTATGGCTCTATCATAATGTAAACGAATATTTAGAACAATCTCACATAAATAAATAAATAGACACGTGAATATTTAAAACACTCACATCACTTACGTATCAATCATCTTCTTCATCTCTGAGTATTTTGTTTGATCACCATCTAGCGAATCCAGATAATAGACTATTTCTTTTATCGGATTAATCACAAGCAACAACCAGTGTGCATTGTAAAATAAAACAAAAGTTTAGATGGAAATGTTATACACAACGTAAAAATGCGAAAGATTATAATAAAGGAAGTTAGAGTGAAAATCTAACCCATGGCCAGTATTATATGGTAAAAGATACAACTTCTTTGTATCTTTGTTGGGCATAAATGCATCTACTAAGTGATCTCTGACCGAATTTGCAGTTCGATCGATTAGATTTCGATTGGCACAACTGGGAGACAAGAAAGAGAATCTTTCTATCAATTAACGCGAGAGCATCAATTTTTCATACAAGAACCTGAAATAAAAACATAATCAACATTCGAATATTCAGTGAAATGTATGAATTCATAACACCGATGCCTAATTCAGAATGCTTAAATATCTGATCCAAGTCTTCTTTAGCAATTGTTTCTGAATAGGCAAACCCAAAAATACCTTTTTCCATAGGTATTTCACGGATACCACCTTCCATCAAATTCGTTGTGCCTACAATTGTTTCAAGGCACAACCGAAATCGAGGAATAAAAGCTTTTTTTTTCCTTGGCTAATTCTGGCTTCTTGTTCTTGCTCCCTTGTTGCACATCTTGTGTAGGAATCTGAAAATCATATAAGTCATAAAGTATAAAATCATGAAGCTTTTGAATTCGGATCATAGAATCAACATTTTCAATGCATATATATCAATGCACCTCTTTTTTTGATGCAACTGATTCGGTTTGCCGCACAATCCCTGTCTCTTTTGATTTGGATTTTGTAGGAGTCTAACAATACCATGTAAATAAAATGTACGTAAAAGTAAGCATAACATAACTTATATGCAAGTAAAACATTTGAAAACAAAAAGGTTAATAATGTTTTTCAACATACCGAGTCATCTATGACAATGAGGTTTAACGTACGTGCAACGACCCTATTGCGTCCCCCCGCCAATGTTGCATCTGAAACGTCGTCAGGTATAGGTAGTAACACTTCCTGCTCTAAAGCAATATCAATCAAAACCTCAAAAAACCAGCAGGGAGCGGTCTATGGTGAAGTACGTCTCCCGAAGTGTTATGCACTTTTCTCTTGCCAACCATGCGATATGTCGGTGCCGATAAATATAGCTGACAAGGTGAAATGCCCTAAACCAAAAAAAAAATTAATATGAAATTGTTGTTGTGCATATATGTCAAAATAAAAAAATTTTGCTAATTTAATAAATATAATTACCTCCGGAATTTTTTGTTGAAAATTGATACTGTCCTTGTCACTAGTATCTTTAAATTCTGAACCGCGCCTTTCCGACATATATCTTTCTTTATCCTCTTGCAGTTCACGAACTTGAGCTCTCAATTCTTCCAACGTTTCCATCACCTCTCTATTGCTAGGATTTTTGGTCTTTGGACGCTTATACAAGGCAGATGGAGTGACTCCAAATCCCTTACCCCTCGCGCGATCAGAATACTCAAGAACATTTAATACTCGACTCAGTATGCTCATGCAATCCTGGTCTTCCGTGAGAGTTAAGGACTGAGATAGAGTCTCCTGATATTCAATATTAGAGTTAAGCATAAATATTTTAGATAAACAAGAACTTTTTATTTAATTAAACAAATAAGTTTATACTTACACATTATTCAAAAACTTGTTGAACACCTTCAGTAACAACTCCATCCTTTCCCACACGGGCAGCCTTCCACAAAACATGCTCCGGAAGAGATGTTTCTTCACTTTTCTCCTCTTCAAGCTACACATTAAGTCAAGTATTAAGATGAATAATAACACAAAAATATCATAGAAATTATATATACTTACTATTTTTTGTTCCAAGCGTGCATATCCCAAACGCCCTTTCTTGTATGGATATGCGGGCTTTGGGGCTCTTTGACGATTTGCGTCACTCACAACCTCCATAAAAAATTTTAAGTCATATCAGAACACGTGTAATAACTACATGTAAATACTACAATGTTCATGATAAATGAAATTAAGATTACGTGGAATTCTTGAGTTCTTCGTTTGGCGACAAAAGTGTCCCATTCTTCAGGTGCAATCAAGTCCGCATACTTCTTCGGACATTCCGCTTCAACAAAGTTTCCTTGGTCATCCTTAAGAAACTTGTTGGTTAAAAATGCTCGAAACCCTATAAGTCTTTTTCCGTCTAATTGAAGACAATATTTTTGCCGGTCCTCACCAATGTTAAAAGATCTCTACAAAAAAATATACATAAAGTGTGTTAGTATAATTAATGTAAAGATATAATCGTCAAAAATAACAAATAACATCACATATAGTACCTGTATCTCACTCTATATTTTATCTTGGGCGGGTTTCAACTGTGGATATCTCCAATTGTCACAAGTAATAGGAACTTGTGAGCGGACAAGTGCACTAATGTAACTTGTCAACATTGCGCCATTAGGCTCAATTAGTTTACCTGTTTCATTCCAATGAACGTCGTATTTTATTCCCTTGTCTCTAGCACGAATTATTCCTTTCATAATTGTTATTCCTCTTGAAATATCTCCTTTCGCATCATGAATTGATTATTTTGCTTCATTCTTGGAAGTATCGTGCGAGTTCTCCTCATTAATAGCCATTTGACATGTAATAAAGAAAAACACATATAAATCCATAATCCATATAAATATATAATATATAATCCATAATCCATAATCCATATAAATCTATAATCCATAATACATGAAATGACAAACACATGACAAACATATAAATCTATAATCCATATAAATCCATAATCCATAATCCATATAAACACATATAAATGACAAACACATATAATCCATATAAACACATATAAATGACAAACACATATAACTCCAGAATCCATATAAACACATATAAATCCATAATCCATATAAATCTATAATCCATAATCCATAATCCATTAAATGACAAACACATGACAAACATATAAATCTATAATCCATAATCCATAATCCATAATCATTCTCAAATATGAAAAATATATGACAGAATATATAATTTTACTATTACCTCTTTATTAACATCTCTTTATTTTCCGGGTAGGAAGATGATCTACTTGTCTCTTAACAACACAGATGGATGGATTGATCCAAATTCCCTCATTATGATCATTTCTAATATATGATTCATTCGCTCCAACATTCTCATCTTGATCACTTATAATATACGATTCATTATCAATATCAATATCATCTTGATCTCCAATGTTATCATCAATTACTTTGTTAGATAAAAGCACTATAGATCATTTGTTACTTGTCGGATCAGTGACATAGAACACTTGTCTAGCTCGAGAGGCTAGAATAAAAGGCACATCTTTGTACCCCACCCTATTAAGATCCACTTGCAAAAATCCTGACTTATCCATTCGTATGCCACTATTATTTTCAACCCACTTGCAACCAAAGATAGGAATCTGAAACTTCTCATAATCAAACACCGAAATGCGCTCGATAACCCCAAAATATGACATATTTGCATATTTGGGGTTTAAGTCTTTCACACTTGAAATGTGCATTGATTCAGTAACCATGGTGACACCACTATTTTGCATTGTACTTTTATCATCTTATTCTTTGGTATAAGATGTGTATCCATTAATTGCGTATGCGCTATAAGAAAACACATGCAAACTTAGACCATATGCTAAACATCTCAACCTTTTTGTTATTTAAACGGGATCTACACAAAACTTTGAATAAATATGATCCTTAAACCATGGTATGAAACTTCGATTGTGCTCTTGTACTACCCAATTTTCATTTCTATTTAGATTTAAACCTCGAAGAAAATCCTTGTACATTTCAACATATGGCTCAACTTTATTGTCATTGTGCAGAACATACAAATGCACTTGCTCCTGTTCAGCCCTTGATACGGTCACAATTTTATTTCCAATTAACATTTTTCCTTCTTTTTTTTCAACAATGTGAGATTTAGGGAGTCCAATGGATTGAACATTGGACAAATATTCAGTACAAAACTCAATCGCTTCTTCAACAATGTATCGTTCAACAATACAACCCTCTCGTCGACTTCGATTTTTCACATACCCTTTTAATATTTTCATATACCGTTCAGCAAGGTACATCCATCTCATATAAGATGTTCCACGCAATTGTGTCTCTTTCACAAGATGAACAACTAGATGTACCATTATGTCAAAAAATGAGGGAGGAAAAAACTTTTCAAGCTCACACAATGTAATGACTATTTCTTTTTGCAATGTCTGTAAGATCGCAGGATCGATCACCTTACTACAAATTGACCTGAAGAAGAAACACAATTTAGTTATTGTGTGTCTTACTTTTTCTGGCAAAATAGAACGTATACCTATTGGTAGAAAATGTTCCATTATAACATGACAATCATGTGTCTTCAAACTCTTAAACTTAAGGTCTTTCATAGACACAAGTCTTCTAATATCTGAAGAGTGTCCTTCTGGAACTTTAACATCACTTAGAAACTTACACAATATCTTTTTCTCCTTTCTAGATAGAGTATAAGCAGCAGGTGGTAGATATGTTCATTTTCCTTTCTTCATGGGTCCTAATTCATTTCTTATTCCCATCTCTACCAAGTCCTTTCTTGCTTTAAGGCCATCCTTGTAAATTGAGTAAAGTACCAATAACACTTTCAAATACATTTTTTTCAATATGCATAACATCAAGAAAATGTCTTACATACAACGACTTCCAATATGGCAATTCAAAAAAAATTGACCTCTTCTTCCACCCACGTTTGACAAGCGTATGTGCAAAAGGTTTTCTAAACTGAGTAGTCACATCCTTCACCTTTTCAAAAATTTGGTCACCTGTCAATGTAGGTGGAGCTCTACCTTGTTCTGGATTTCCATTGAATGCTTTTCTCCATCCACGGTACTGATGATTAGAATTTAAAAATCTCTGATGACCGAGAAAGACATTCTTCTAACAAATTGTGTTTTCTTCATAAATAGGACACACACATTGACCTTTAATGCTATACCCTGATAGGTTTCCATATGTTGGAAAATCATTAATTATGCCAAACAACAGCGCCCTCAAATTGAAACTTTCTTTCTTATATCCATCATAAACCTCCACATCGTTCTCCCATAAAATCTTTAAGTCTTCGATTAAAGGTGTCGAGTATACGTCTATGTCATTCACTGGTTGTTTAGGCCCAGAGATTCACATAGATAACATCATGTACTTACGCTTCATACATAGCCATGGAGGTAGGCTATAAATCATAAAAATCACAGGCCATGTGGTATGTGAGATACTTTGAAGACCATGTGGGTTCATTCCATCAGTAGATAATGCCAAGCGAAGACTTCTTGCTTCTTCTCCAAAATCAGGATAATCATTATCAATTTTCATCCACTGTGGTGAATCTGTCGGGTGCCAAAACTTTCTGTTAGTTCTTGGATTGACTAGAATTTTGGTAAAACAAAGTTATTCAATGTTGATGTCACATGGGTGATGTCGTAACATTGAGTATTAATATTGTTTAATGTTATATTTTTAAGTTGCTGAAGTTTTGAATTCTGATGTCACATGCGATGTCATGACATCAGATATGCAAATCAGTAAAACATCAGGTTTGAGATGTTTTTAGGGTTAAGCGTATTAGTTGGAATTTGGGAGAGCTGTTGGAGTTATTGGATGCGAATATCTTGGAGGAGATATTTTCTGTTGCAAACAGATTTGACGCAGATTTGTAGGAGTGTTTAAAGGCTGAAGATTTAAGAAGATTTTGAGAGAAAATCTGTTTTGAAGATTCAGTTTTAAATAACAAATCAGGTCAGATATTGTAGCAGGTCCAAGCCCAAATCAAATAGCTATATAAAGCGCATCAATCCTGAAGGAAAAACAACGAAGAAAGATAGCTAAAGACTGAGAGTCGTTTTGTGTCTTCGTGTATGTGTTGTAAACTGTTCTAGTGTGAATTGATGTTGTTGTTTTGAGTTGTTCTTGATCAAAGTTGTGAAGCAGAATCAAGTTGTGTTTTTCAAAGTGTGTGATCTTTGAATTATATCACTGAAGTGATTTAGGGATTGAGTAGTGTTCTCATACCTAAGTGGTCTCTTAGGTAGAAGGTTCATTAAGTAGTGATTAAGTTTAGGAGATGTCAATTGGGTTGTTGAGTCTGTAAATTAATTCTACTGATAGTGAAATTCATCCCTGACTTGGTAGCCCCCAGAGTAAGTTGTTTAACTGAACTGGGTGAAAAATTCTTTGTGTACTCTTCTGTTATTTTATATTGTCCATTGCAGAGTGTGTTGTTGTGACATCACATGTAACATCACATATCTGGTACTAGAATTTCAATTGGTATCAGAGCAGGCATCCTGCTCTACATCTGGGTGAGATCTAGGGCTGATACTTTCTGGTAAAGATGGACAAAGAAGTTGGTGGATTTGTGAATAGACCCCCTATTTTGGATGGCTCTAATTATGATTATTGGAAGCCAAGGATGACTACCTTTTTAAAATCCTTGGACAGCAGAGCTTGGAAGGCTATCATAAAAGAATGGAAAACACCTATTGTTGTTGAGAAAGGTGATGCTGGGAAAGAAAGAGAAGGCAACTCAAAACTGAAACCTGAAGAAGAATGGACCAAGGAAGAAGATGAGCTTGCCATTGGTAATTCCAAAGCTTTAAATGCTATTTTCAATGGAGTTGATAAGAATATATTCAGGTTGATCAATACTTGTGAAGTTGCTAAGGAAGCTTGGGACATCTTGAAGACTACTCATGAAGGAACTTCAAAGGTTAAGATGTCAAGACTTCAACTTCTGACATCAAAGTTTGAAAGTCTAAAGATGAAGGAAGATGAAACTATTCATGACTTTCATATGAGTATTCTTGAGTTGTCTAATGCCTCTAGTGCTCTTGGAGAAAAGATGACTGAAGAAAAACTGGTGAGGAAAATCCTTAGATCCCTTCCCAAGAGGTATAAGATGAAGGTGACTGCAATTGAAGAAGCTCAAGACATCAGGAAAATGAGGGTTGATGAGCTTATTAGGTCTCTTTAAACATTTGAGCTAGGGTTAAGTGAAGAGGAACCTGAAAAGAAGTCCAAGAGTATAGCTTTGGTTTCCAGTTCTGAAGAAGCCAAGAAAGGGAAAGAGGATGATTCTCAGGAGGAGCTGTCTCTGGCTATTGCTTTGCTGGGAAAACAGTTCAACAAAGTTATGAAGAGGATAAATAGGAGTTATAATCCCAATTTCAAGAACATTACTTATGACATCAACAGATCAGGAGAACAAGGGAAGAAGTCTAAAGATGAAGAAAAATCCAGTAATGACAAAGGGATACAATGCTTTGAGTGTGAAGGGTATGGCCATGTCAAGAAGGAATGTCCTACTTTTCTAAAGAAGCAGAAAGGGTTATCAGCTTCTTGGTCTGACAGTGAGAGTGAATTTGAAGAAAATTCAGCTAAACTTGTTAAAGCTATGGTTGGGGTTTATGAGTCAGATGATGATCCTTGTGATGATGAGGTTACTTATGATGAACTTGCTGTCACTTATAAAGATATTTTCATAAGAAGTGAACAAGTGTGTCTTGAAGGAGAAAAGCTGAAGAAAACCATAGTACAGTTAAAAGCTGAAAAGACTAAACTTGAATCTGAAGTCAGTATGCTTAACTATAAACTGGACTCTGTGACTAAAACTATCAGAATGTTGAACAATGGTACTGATGCTCTAGACAACATTCTTAGTATTGGGAAGATGGCTGTAGACAAATGTGGTTTGGGATTCACAAATGATGCAGGTTCTAATGATGTTATCACCTTTAAACCAGTGATGTTAAAAACAGATGTTAAAACATCATGACAGAACTCCATCTAAGAAGAAATACATGCATTGGAGATGTCACCATTGTGGATGTTTTGGACACATTAAGGCTTATTGTTATAAGCTACATGGATATCCACAAAAGGCTCATCAGGATGTTCCCAGACAGAACTGTCACAGAGGAAGGCAGGTTACCAAGCCTAAGAAGCAATGGGTCCCTAAAGCTAAGGTTACCAGCTTGATAGCTCACACTTTTTTAAGGGTTTCTACCAAAGAAGATTGGTACTTTGACAGTGGGTGTTCAAGGCACATGACTGGAGTTAAGAATCTGTTGGTAGATGTGAAGCTTCATTCTTCAGGACATGTTACATTTGGTGATGGGGTCAAAGGAGAGATCAAGGGGAGTGGTAAACTAAACTGTGTGGGTGCTCTCAGACTGGATGATGTTCTTCTTGTTAAAGGTCTGACATCAAATTTGATTAGCATTAGTCAACTTTGTGATCAAGGATTCAAAGTAGACTTTACAAAGTCTGAATGCATTGTCAAAGATGATAAAGAAGAAGTCATTATAAAGGGAGTCAGGTCTAAGGACAATTGTTATCTTTGGGTGCCACAAGACTCAAATGCTTCCACTTGTGTTTTTGCTAAAGAAGATGATGTCAAAATCTGGCATCAGAAGTTGGGACATCTTCACCTAAAGGGAATGAAGAGAATCATCTCCTCAAAAGCAGTCAGAGGAATTCCAAAACTTAATATTGAGGAAGGAAAGGTTTGTGGAGACTGTCAAAAAGGGAAGCAGACAAAGATGTCCCATCCGAAGCTTCAACATGACACCACCTCCAAGGTCTTGGACTACTTCATATGGACTTGATGGGACCTATGCAGGTTGAAAGTCTGGGTGGAAAGAAATATGCGTATGTAGTTGTGGATGACTATTCAAGGTACACCTGGGTGAGCTTCATCAAAGACAAATCAGAGGTGTTTGATGTTTTTAAAGATCTCTGTCAAATACTCCAAAGAGAAAAGGAGAGTAATGTTATCAGGATAAGGAGTGACCATGGAAGAGAGTTTGAGAATAGCAAGTTTGAAGAATTTTGCTCTGCTGAAGGTATAAGTCATGAGTTTTCATCTCCTATTACTCCTCAGTAAAATGGAGTAGTTGAGAGGAATAACATAACTATCCAAGAGTCTGCTAGAGCTATGATCCATGCCAAGAAACTTCCCTATCATTTTTGGGCTGAAGCCATGAATACTGCCTGCTACATTCACAACAGGGTTACCCTGAGAAGAGGTACTTCATCCACTCTGTATAAACTATGGAAGGGAAGAAAGCATAATGTTAAATACTTTCATGTTTTTGGAAGTAGATGTTATATTCTGGCTGATAGAGAACAAAGAAGAAAATTGGATTCCAAGAGTGATGAAGGAATATTTTTGGGATACTCTACCAACAGTAGAGCATATAGGGTTTTCAACTCTAGAACCAAGGTGATGATGAAGTCCATCAATGTGGTGATTGATGACAATGATAAGCAGGAAGATGATGATGTCCTAGATGATGTTGGAACATCAGTTGGTGAAGTTGCACCAGAAGCTGAAGACAGAAGTCCAACTCCTAGTGTTGCTGCTGCTGAGCCTGAATCTGAGAAACCTCATAAAGATCCTTCTATCAGAGTGCAGAAGGACCACCCAAAGGAGCTTATTATAGGTGATCCAAATTCTGGAGTGAGGGCTAGGTCAAGAGAAGTTGTAGCAAGGCCTGATGGAGTTAATGTGATTGGCACCAAGTGGATTTACAAGAATAAATCTGATGAACAAGGAGTGGTCACCAGAAACAAGGCCAGATTAATTGCTCAGGGATACACTCAGGTTGAAGGAATTGATTATGATGAAACCTTTGCTCCTGTGGCAAGACTGGAATCTATCAGATTGCTCTTAGGGGTGGCTTGTAATTTCAAATTCAAGCTCTTTCAGACGGATGTTAAGAGTGCCTTCTTGAATGGTTACTTAAATGAAGAGGTGTATGTTGATCAACCAAAAGGATTTATTGATCCAACATTTACTGACCATGTGTACAAACTAAGGAAAGCTCTATATGGTTTGAAGCAAGCACCAAGAGCTTGGTATGAAAGGCTCACTGAATTCCTGGTTGTGAATGGCTACAGAAAAGAAGGGATTGACAAGACTTTGTTTGTTAAAGAGGAAGGAGGAAAACTGATGATAGCTCAAATCTATGTTGATGACATAGTATTTGGTGGGATGTCAGATGCAATGGTGAAACATTTTTTGGAACAGATGCCGTCTGAGTTTGAAATGAGTCTTGTTAGTGAGCTAAACTATTTTCTTAGTCTACAAGTTAGACAAATGGAGGACTCCATATTCATTTCTCAGAGCAAGTATGCAAAGAACATAGTGAAGAAGTTTTGTCTAGAGAATGTTAATCATAAGAGGACTCCTGCTCCTACTCATTTAAAATTATCCAAGGATGAACATGGAGTGAGTGTGGATCAAAGTTTATATAAAAGCATGATTAGGAGTCTATTGCATCTCACAGCTGGCAGACCTGACATTTCTTTTGCTATTGGAGTTTGTGCCAGATATCAATCTGAGCCTAAGGTTAGTCACTTGAATCAAGTGAAGAGGATCCTTGTAACACCCCAATTCCCATCGCGAATAAATAATACATAAATAAATCAGAGTAACTAAAAATTTATTTTTCCGACAGAAACAAGGATGCCACATTTAAAGAAAGAAAATACACAATCCCTGCTCATATATTTGATACATAACACAAACAATTGAATACCCTCAAGGGGAAACTTTTTCCATATTAAAGGAAATGTCAATTATGGAATAAAGCGAAAGATCCATAACCGACTTGTTTTACAAAATAAATGGTTTATAACGTCAACGTACACATACACAAGTAATACAAAAATATATTCAACAATTATATACATATATAACATAATCGTTCCCCGACTCCCGTGCTACGTATCAGAGCAGACAGACGACAAAGTACGGAGGACTAATCTCCACAAAAGCCTCCAAGACACTAATCTGCAATTGCCTCATAGAGCAATAAACCATAGCAGAAGGGTGAGAAATAACAATTAAATCAAGATTGCATAATAATATGCAAAAACATATAAATTCACATACACAGTTATTCTCACCACAAGCATTACAACTCACTCATATACATCACAATGTATATATATATATATATATACAAAACCAAGCATATTCATCATGCATACTTTCACAATTCTTATCATTCCACATAAACATACATATTCATGTTTATTCATCAATGCACAATTATAAAGATGATAAATGCAAATCACAGAGACCGACTTACGACTCTATGCAAATGCAATGCGGTACCGACTCAATCATCTCAAGTTCACTCAGGAACTTATTGGAACCATCGCTCGTTACCAATGTAACTCCCCGTCGGGCCTACGATGTTCACCCATTGCTCACACCTCACATAGGCACACAATGTTTATGGATTGCTCACACCTCACATAGGCACACAATCCGATCGCTCACACCCCACATGGGCACACCATCGTCTATAATCATTGCTCACACCCCACATGGGCACACGACGTTATAGCGGATTCCCTCTGGAACCAATCCGTCGCTCACACCCCACATGGGCACACGACATTACAAGATGCATATCATGATGCTTGACACCCAAGAACTCATGACAATCAAATGCATCTTCACACATATATGCAACCATAATCATGCATATATTTTAACTCATCATCATTATTCATGCATTGAAAACAATTCAAACAATGCATTTCAACCATAAAGGCTACCCACAACACATCATAACAACATACATTGATATTCAATAAAACAATGTATTTTACCACACAACAACATCATTTATGGATCGCTCACACCCCACACGGGCACACGACCCGATTACTCACACCTCACCTAGGCACACAATCGTTTGTAATCATCGCTCACACCTCACATAGGCACACGACGTTACAACGGATTCTCATTAGAATCACTCAACACAAGAATGTACATCATTATGCTTCACATACAAAATGACTCAAGACATTCTTGAAATGCATACATATTCACAATATATTCATGCATTCATCTCATACAATCACATACAATCTATATACATTCACATCAATGCACTATTGTATGATTCACATCCAAAACAATGCACATATTTGCCATAAAGCCATAAACCATCATCACAACATTCCATCATGTATATTCACATCATATAACGGCACACCAGCTACACGTTACATATTAAAAGCATATAGCATGATAACACATCAATCGCACACATTGTACGCGATAAAAACCCGACAACCCGAATATTTTCCAAAAACACGAATTAATTAAATCATCTTTTACCCTCCAAACCATTTTTAATAGAAAGAATATTTTATTAGTTTTCCAACGCTTCAAACGGGGGTCCAAATGGACTTACGGTTCAAAAGTTACGATCGAAACAATTTTGAAAGAAAACCCTACAGCAGGGCTGACACGGCCACCCGTGTTGTGGGACACGGCCCGTGTCACTCAAAATCCCAAATTTCACCTTTTTTCACGTTTCCACCCTCCATAGTCAGTGGGCTGACACGGCCACCCGTGTTGTGTGACACGGGCCGTGTCAGGGCCCAGAAATTGCATTTTTCATCGTCGGAAGCCTTCCGGACCTCCGATTTCGATTCCGTAAAAAACCCCGGTCTCAGAATTCAGCGTACTACAATATTTCCATCATTAAAAATCTATCTAACAAATTTTACATTTTTGAAATATTTTAAAACATAATTTTATCATTGAATTCTAAATTCGAACTCGATCGAAACCGGAAAAAAACACGTAAACCCATTCCCGATTAAACCCAAACCTTACCCGACTACACTACACAACTTATTCCAAATTCCAATCGTGAAAACATCGATTTCTCACTATTTCATCATTATTGCCCTAATTCCCACAAAACCATATAACTCAGTCCAAAACTCCCTAAATCATACCAACGAGTATTCCCGACTAAAACCCATCATTTCCCGACTATTCTACGCGAACTATTCCGCATTCTAACCGTTAAAACATTGATTCTACACATTTGTTCTTCAATCCAACCAATAAGAAAAAGTATATATTTCAACCAAACAAAACACAAACAACACATACATATACATATACAATCGAAATATAATCGAAACTTCTCACCCTTACCCGATTATTCGCGATTGAAACGGAGTAATCTTTGATTTTCCTCTTTTCCACTTTTTCTCCTCTTCTTTCTTCCCTTCTCTTTTCTTTCTCTTCTTTTTCTTTTTCTTTCTATCTCTCTCTCTTCTTCTCTCCACTTTCTATTTATAAAATATCTACTACCCAAATGACCAAAATACCCCTCAGTTCAAATATCTCCCAAACGCTCTCAAAATGCGATAAAACATAAACATACAGATGAAATATATTTCGGGAAATAAAAGTTGAAAAAAAATTATAATTTAATACAATTATTTTATCTATCAGAGAAATTAACCAATTAACTCAATTAGCAGGTAAAATACAATAAATTCACACATTTCACCAAATTCACATAAATGAAATAAATAAATAGAATTAAACAAATCGGGGCGTTACAATCCTAAAATATGTTAATGGCACTAGTGACTATGGGATGCTGTATAGTCATGGATCTGGGACTGAGTTAAGGGGATATTGTGATGCTGACTGGGCTGGGAGTGCTGATGATAGAAAAAGTACTTCAGGAGGGTACTTCTTCTTAGGGAATAATCTGATATCACGGTTTAGTAAAAAGCAAAACTGTGTGTCTCTTTCTACTACTGAAGTTGAGTACATAGCAACAGGGAGTAGTTGTTCTCAACTTGTTTGGATGAAGCAGATGTTAACAGAATACAATGTCAAGCAAGATGTCATGACATTGTACTGTGATAATTTGAGTGCTATCAATATCTCTAAGAATCCTGTTCAACATAGTAGAACTAAGCATATTGATATAAGGCATCATTTTATAAGAGATTTGGTTGAAGACAAAGTAGTTGCTTTGGAACATATTGCTACAGATAAACAATTAGCTGACATTTTTACTAAAGCCTTAGATGCAAACCAATTTGAAAGTTTAAGAAGTAAATTGGGGATTTGCATTTATGAAGATTAAGTGTGCTGGAGAGTGTATTGTGCAGTTGTGTACTTTATTGAAAATTGATTTTTATTCAACTGCTGAAGGCATACAAGATTGAAGTACATCAAAAGCTACAAACATAGAGTCTACAGATTATCCCAACCCCCTGAATCTAGAAAAGTTTTCCAGTCCTCATCCATTCATCATCAGAAGCATGTTGTTGCACTGGAGGTTTCCTGCTGGTTTTCATTCTTGTCTCTGAGGTCCTGCCTACTTTTGTTGCTCCTGAAGATGTTCCAGCTGTTGTCTGTGTTTTGCTCTTCTTTTTCAGTGGGTCTGGTTTCTTGTCCTCCTGCTTGAGGTTCTTTGCTGCATCTTTGGAGTTTGACTGGCTCATTCTTGGTTGTTGTGTGGTGCTGCTAAAAAGGAGAAGGCTTGTTTTTATAATGCAAATAAGGAGCATTGTTTGTATCGCCTAACCAGTCAAGGTGTTGGAACTTGTGTTTTTGTTGGGAAAAGCTTGGTGTTTGACCATGTCTTTATGTCAGGACATTGTGTTTTGTGATTGTCCAACTATGGCTAAAAAGGGGGAGAGGTAGCCTAGGTGTGTAGTGTGTATCCTATCTGGTGGTGCAGATGTTGAGGGGGGAGAATGAATGTTGAATGTTGAACAGCTATTTATGTTGGTTCTGGGTTTGAGGGGGAGGTTGCCCTTTGTTGAAGTGGTACTTGAGTTTGTCCAGCTTGTTGAAGAGGTGCTGCTAGGTGTTTTGAAAAATTTATCAATTTTTTATCCGCTGCTGAAGTCTCTGATATTGCAGAGATTGTTTTAGCCAAAATTAGCCAAAGGGGGAGATTGTTAGTTCTTGGATTGGCTAGAATTTTGGTAAAACAAAGTTATTCAATGTTGATGTCACATGGGTGATGTCGTAACATTGAGTCTTAACATTGGTTAATGTTATATTTTTAAGTTACTGAAGTTTTGAAGTCTGATGTCACATGTGATGTCATGACATCAGATATGCAGATCAGTAAAACATCAGGTTTGAGATGTTTTTAGGGTTAAGCGTATTAGCTGGAATTTGAGAGAGCTGTTGGAGTTATTGGATGCTAATATCTTGGAGGAGATATTTTCTGTTGCAAACAGATTTGTTGCAGATTTGTAGGAGTGTTTAAAGGCTGAAGATTTAAGAAGATTTTGAGAGAAAATCTGTTCTGAAGATTCAGTTTTAAATAACAAATCAGGTCATATATTGTAGCAGGTCCAAGCCCAAATCAAATAGCTATATAATGCGCATCAATCCTGAAGGAAAAACAACGAAGAAAGAGAGCTAAAGACTGAGAGTCATTTTGTGTCTTCATGTATGTGTTGTAAACTGTTCTAGTGTGAATTGATGTTGTTGTTTTGAGTTGTTCATGATTAAAGCTGTGAAGCAGAATCAAGTTGTGTTTTTCAAAGTGTGTGATCTTTGAATTATATCACTGAAGTGATTTAGGGATTGAGTAGTGTTCTCATACCTAAGTGGTCTCTTAGGTAGAAGGTTCATTAAGTAGTGATTAAGTTTAGGAGATGTCAACTGGGTTGTTGATTCTGTAAATTAATTCTACTGATAGTGAAATTCATCCCTGGCTTGGTAGCCCCCAGAGTAAGTTGTTTAACTGAACTGGGTGAACAATTCTTTGTGTACTCTTCTGTTGTTTTATATTGTCCATTACAGAGTGTGTTGTTGTGACATCACACGTAACATCACATATCTGGTACCAGAATTTCACTTTCCATCTATAATTCTTTCATCTGCATGCTAAGTCAAGTGTTTTGCATCGGTTTCACTACGAGACATGCGTCTAAATCTCAGAATTATAGTAAAATACCATAAGACTTTTGCTGGAGACATTTTTTTCTTATATCGAGAGACTCCGCATTTAGGGCACTCATTTAATGATGCATATTCATTGCGAAACAAAATGCAATCATTTGGACAAGCATGTATCTTATCATAGCTTATGTCAATGGAGCACAACATTTATTTGGCCTCATTGGTTTGATTGGGAAGAACATTATCCTCCGGAAGCATATCTTTCATAAGGGCTAATAACTCTGTGAAACTTTTATCCGACCATCCATTGCCCGCCTTTAAGTTGTACAACTTTAATACCACAGACAATCTTGTGAATTTAGTGCAACCTTTATACAATGGTTTCTCTGCATCGCTTACCAACCTCTCAAACATTTTGGGACAATCCTGAAGATCTTCTTCAAGTGCTTCTGCAATATCTTTGACTCGATCACAATCATGTGTATCTGTGCCATTGTCGTTTAAAGCATAGGTCGTATTATCCCCTGGTTCAACATTCTCGTTACTCTCACCATGTAATATCCAACATGTATAACTTTGATCAATTCCATGCCTCATTAAATGCGATTCCAACTAAAATGCGTCAATCCGACAACCATAACAACAACCTAAGCAAGGACACGTGATTTGACTGGGGTCTTTGGCATGTTCAACTGCAAACTTAATGAATTCTGATACCCCAGTCTCGTATTCTTTTAACAATCGATTGGAAGACATTCATTTTCGATCCATGGTTTTACCAAGTAAGCTAAACAAACACAAAAGAACAACTAATTATAAGTACTTGTATAGACGTCAACAACTTCTGGACTTAACCACAAAGTGTAAGATTCTTGAAAACAATCACTCTTCTCGGGTAACCCCTATAGCAAATTCACTAAGTTAGTAACTGATGATGTATACCAAATATAACAAGAAAAATTTTGTAGGTCGCAACAATTAACAAAGTAATCATCTTTAATCTCAACAAAGAATCATCAATTCGAGCATAAATCAATCTTAACAAAGAATCATCAATTAGCAGCATCTCAACAAGTTCAAAAACAATTAAAATAACCAACAGAGTTCCAATTATCTAACTAACAGCTTGTAACCAACCTTAACAGAATTTTTCACAAAACAATGTCTAACCAAATTGCCTAACTCTAATTCTAACTTTTACTAACCAAACTCCAAACTGTTAACCAATCACCAAAGGATTAAACTCATTGCATTAACTCACTGCATGGTATAAATAACTTGGATGCCAACATACTAACCAAAGTCATTCTAACACTTAACAGACTCCTAACTATACTAATTTCGACCCTAACCTTTAACTTAAATTCTAATGAGCTTGTTTATATACAGTTAACAGTAAACTATTAATAAGTTTAGAATCTTATTGCATTTTTTAATAAGTTTTGTTTGGGTACAGCAACATACAACGACATAATAAGCAACTTAACAAATTTCTAATTGATTTGTTTCAACATCAACCTAAAGCAAATGCTAAAACAGAAATGGAAATGAAAAATGAAATGGAATGGGAAACAAGAAAAGGAAATGAAAAATACCTTCTCAAACGGCGGCGGCGGCAGAACAGTGACAGAGGAAAGGGACGCAAACAGTGACGGAGGATGATGACCGGAACAGTGACGGAGGAAAGGGACGCAAACAATGGAGATCAGTGACGGAGGAAAGGGAAGGTCGCGAACGGTTGCCAAGAATGGAAAGAGTATCGTGAGAGTGAAAACAGTACAAATGATAGGGTTAAACAGTGCAAAAGATTTGTTACTGGTTTCATGCGTTTTAATTTTTACTAACTAAAGCACCTTTAGCAGCACTTTTAGAAAGCGCTTTCGTAGGCTGGGCTTTAGCATCGCTTTCTGGGAAAAGCGCTTTTTAAGGTGTGTAATGAATTGGGCCTTTAGCAGCATTTTTATAAAGCGATGCCTAAAGTATGGTATACCTTGGGCCTTTAGCACCGCTTTCCAAAATTGTTGTCTAAGGTATGGCTTATGTAGGACCTTTAGCAGCGCTTTCCTAAAAGCGCTTTCTTAAGGGTAGACTTAGTTTGGCTTTTAGCACCGCTTTTTGAAAGCGCTTTCTGAAGTCCACCTTTAGCAGCGCTTTTTTAAGCGTTTTTTTTTGTTTTTTTATAAAACGTATTGCAGCACTTTCTTTGAAAAGCGTTGTCTTTGTAGAGCTGCCAAAAATCATTTTTGGCGTAGTGCGCGTCCAGTTATATGCGGAAGCTTTGATCCCATGCCGCTGCATCCATATCATCATTCGGGCATACATGTTTTATTATTTCCAAGGATCTTAGATTTGGGTTTCGTAATCAAGATGTCTATCTTTTCCTCGTGGCGTTCTTGTGAAAACTTGAATCACTGCAGAAAAATTTCTTGGAAATAATCGAACATGGCATATGCAGGCATCCATACATCTCATTTTGCATAACAAGTGGTTACAGCTGGATTTCCTAACCTTATTTTATTTTTAGGCAGGATTGCTGATTCTCACATCCACCGCTATTCAACGCGTCAAAACCAACAACGAGTCATGGAACAACTACAGGCAGAAATGGCTAAAATGAGGGTTCGGATGAACCAGTTTATGAACCTTATGCAAGGAGTGGCTCAGGGCCAACAAGAGCTAAGGGCAATGGTGCAAAGACCCGAGGTTGTGGTTCCAAATGATGACAATCTAGTTGACCCTCCGGTGGGAGATGGTATTCCTGTCGGTGGAGCTAATGTTGGTATTCCTGTTGGTGGAGTTCATTGTGGTATTCCTATTGGTCAGGCTGCTGGGGGTTCTATCCCCATTCCTATTCATGTTCCTCATTTGGAGGATAATCTCTATGATCAGTTTTCTCTGATGAATACAGATATGGGTAGCAATTATGGTGAAGGAGACCGAAGGTACCAACTGCTTACTGAAAAAATCAGGGCCATAGAATGTCAGAATACTATGGGCATTGACATAGAAGACATGGGGCTGGTTCAAGGGGTAAGAATCCCTCCCAAGTTCAAGGCTCCATCTTTCGACAAGTACAACAGCAGTTTTTTCCCAAAAACTCATTTGCAAGCTTACTTCAGGAAGATCTCTGCTTATCCTAATGATGAAAATCTATGGAAGTACTTTTTCCAAGATAGCTTGTCGAGTGCGTCTCTGGAGTGGTATATGAAATTGGAAATAGCCAGTGTGAGGAATTGGAAAGATTTGGGTGAAGCATTTCTTAAGGAATATCAGTACAATATAGATATGGCTCCTAACCGGACTCAATTGTAGAATATGGCGCAAAAGAGCAAGGAAAGCTTCAAGGAATACTCCCAGCGGAGGCGTGAGCTGGCTGCACGGGTATAACCACCGATGCAGGAAAGAGAAATGGCCGACATATTCATGGGGACACTGCAAGGTCCATTCTTGGAACGCCTGGCAGGGTGTCCTTCATCTGGTTTTTCTGATATTGTTGTTGCTGGGGAAAGGATTGAGAATTTGCTTAAGCTGGGTAAGATCCAAGACACTGTTGGGTCATCTTCAGGTGCGCAAAAATCTTTTGCTGGTGCGGGTTAAAAACGGGAAAGAGACTAATGCTGCGTCTTCTCAGAGGGGGTAGAAACAGAGGATATCAGGCCTCATACCATCAGACTGCTGCTGTAATAATTCCGGCTGTGCCACAACAACAAAATGGTGCTCCTCGTCGGTATCCCGCAAGACCAAAAACGGCAGACAGGCATTTTGACGCTCTGCCTATGCCTTACTCTCAGCTATTACAACATCTGCTTCAGTTATAGTTGGTTCAAAAGAGAATGTTGGCTCCTCTAACTGTCAATCCTCCACCCGGATATGATGCCAATGTCCATTGCGATTTCCACTCCGGAGCGCCGGGGCACCACATCGAAAATTGCAAGGCATTCAAGTACAAATTCCAAGACCTGCTCGATTCTAAGGCAATCAATTTTTCTAACGATGGCCCAAACGTTATCCAGAACCCTATGCCTAATCGTGGTGGGGCATATGGGGCATTTAACTGAATATCGCAGAGCTCCAACACAAGGTGTAGAGTTGGGTTGATGTTGGGGTTATTACTTTCATGACAGACTGTCTGCTCACCAATTGAAGCTTTCCAAGGGAATCACTCATGCTACAAATAAGTCCAGATGGAGACGGACCTCCTCGACAATGGCATTTCTTAGCTTCTTTACTGTATTTTCGGTTGTAATTTTTCATGTTGGTTAATACGTTGTATACGTGTAAAACTTGTTTATACTGAACAGTCATTTTAATGCAATGAATATGTTTTCCTTGAAGTAATTCATTCTTATTCATTCATATGATATTTATGTGCATTGCAATACCAATTTACTTGCTTAAACTCTTTGAGGGAGGATGACGATTTGAAAACGCAAACTTTTTGGTCATACGCTTTTGGGAACAAAATCTTGCTGATGATGTACAAGCATTATTTCAACTCCCCAAAGACTAGAGATATAAGGGAGATAAACCCTCGTTAACCCTGTTGAGCCTAGAAGTAGAAGTTTCTTTCGGAAAAAAACCCTAACAGTTAACCCAGGGGCAGGGTAGTTGTTAGTTGATTTGACCAAGCGTTCAAATTTCAAAAGGATTACGCATCTAAGGATCCATTACTTTTTTTTTCTCTTCAGGAGACTACGGAGCATGAAACCATAATGGTTATCCCTCATTGCAAGGAGTGAAGCAGTCACAATCCTTTCCACGAAGTCAAGACAAGCCAGTGTCACATGATTTGTTCAAAAGAAAAAGAAAGCCTGCTAAGTCGAAAGTGTTAGTTCTTGGATTGGCTGGAATTTTGGTAAAACAAAGTATATTCAATGTTGCTGTCAAGGTGCTGATGTTGCAACATTGAGATTTAACACTGGGCTGTGTTAAGTAAGTAATTGCTGAAGTTGGATGTCTGATGTCACATGGTGATGTTGTAACATCAGATCTACAGAATTAACAACAGTAGGCTGTGATGTTGTTAGGGTTTGCGTGTTAGCTGGAATTGAGGAGAGCAAGCTGTCTCATTGGATGTGAATATCTTGGGATAGATATTTTCTGCTGCATAGGAGATCTGGTGCAGATTTATAGGAGATTTAAAAGGTTGAAGATTTAAAAAGATTTTAGGAGAAAATCTATTTTAAATATTCAGTTTTAAATAACAAATCTGGTCAAATATTGTAGGAAATCCAAGACCAATTCAAGGAGCTATATAAAGCGCACAAGGCCAAAGGAAAAGGTACAGAAAACATTCAGAAGATCAGGAGCTGGAGGCTTAGTATCTAGAGTTTGTTTAGAGTGCTTGTATTTACACTATTCTAGGGTTTGAATAGGTGTTATGTTTCTGTCCTCTCTAGAAGCTGTGAAGTAATAGAGAGTGGTTGCTTGATCGAAGCTAGGAAGCAAGATCAAGGGTACTCAAAGTGGTTTCTTTGAGTGTTTGTAAGGGATTGAGTGGTGTTCTCATACCTAGGTGGTTTCTTAGGTAGGAAGTCATTAGTAGAGTATAAGTTTAGGAGATTGTCAACGGGTTGTTGAGTCTGTAAATTATATCTACAAGTAGTGAATTCCATCCCTGGCTTGGTAGCCCCTAGAGTAGGTTGGTTGTAACCGAACTGGGTCAATAATTCCTTGTGTTGCCTTGTTACTGTTATTGTTGTCCATTGTGCAGAGTGTGTTGTTGTGACATCGCACCTTAACATCACACGTCTGATACCAGAATTTCAATTGGTATCAGAGCAGGCATCCTATCTTTCTCTGGGTGAGATCTAGGGAAGTTACTTTCTGGCGTAAAGATGGACAAAGAAGTTGGAGGATTCGTCAACAGACCCCCTATTTTGGATGGATCCAATTATGACTATTGGAAGCCAAGGATGACCACTTTCTTAAAATCCTTGGACAACAGGGCTTGGAAGACTGTTATTAAAGAGTGGAAAGCACCTGTTGTGTGTGAAAAAGATGATGCTGGCAAAGATAAAGAAGGCACCTCAAAGCCAAAGCCTAAAGAAGAATGGACCAAGGAAGAAGATAAGCTTGCCCTTGGAAATTCCAAAGCTCTAAATGCAATCTTCAATGGAGTGGATAAGAATATCTTCAAGTTAATCAATACCTGTGAAGTTGTTAAGGAAGTGTGGGATATTTTGCAGGCTACACATGAAGGAACATCTAGAGTTAAGATGTCAAGACTTCAGATTTTAACATCAAAATTTGAAAGCCTGAAGATGAAGAAAGATGAGACTATTCATGACTTCCACATGAATGTTCTGGAGCTGGCCAATGCATCTAGTGCACTTGGAGAGAAAATGTCTGAAGAAAAGCTTGTAAGGAAGATTCTTAGGTCCCTTCCTAAGAGGTACAAGATGAAGGTGACTGCTATTGAAGAAGCTCAAGACATCAGCAAGATGAGAATAGATGAGCTCATTGGATCTCTTCAAACTTTTGAGCTTGGGTTGAATGAGGAAGAACCAGAAAGGAAGCCAAAGAGTATAGCCTTGGTGTCAAAGGGTGAAGAAGAAAAAGGAAAGAGTTCTGAATCCCAGGAGGATATATCTCAGGCCATAGTTATGTTGGGAAGACAGTTCACCAAAGTATTAAAGAGAATGAATAATAACTCCAGGCCTAATGTCTAGAACACATCTTCTGACATCAGCAAGTCTAAAGAGAAGGATGAAGAGAAAACTGCCCAAGATAAAGGAGTTTAGTGCTTTGAATGTGAAGGGTATGGACATGTCAAGAAAGAATGTCCCACATTCTTGAAGAAGCAGAAGAAGGGCATGTCAGTTTCCTGGTCTGATTCTGATAGTGAAAGTGAAGGTGACTCAGCAAAGCATGTTAGAGCTTTAACAGGAGCTGTTGTTTCTGATGATGATTCTAGTGATGGAGAAATAACTTATGAGGAGTTAACATCCACTTATCAAGAGTTATGTTTAAAAAGTGCTGAGATCTGTCAAGAAAGTGAAAAATAGAAGAAGCAGATTGTTAAGCTTGAGACTAATAAAGCTGATTTGGAAAATGAAGTCTTATTAGCCAAAGCTCATCTTGATCATATGACCAAAACTGTTAGGATGCTGAACAGTGGTACAGACACACTTGACAAGATCCTTCAGACAGAAAAGGTTGTAGGTGATAAGTCTGGCATAGGATATGTGGCAAGCACCTCAGGAGTAAAGGAGGAGGTGTCTCAACCTATGTCTCAAACAAAGAGACGGGATTCTACCCCTAAGAAGGCTGTTCAGCCTCAGAATGTTGAGAAAAAGATTGGTCCCCATCAGAGAAAGATGCAGCTTCAAGGAGCTAGTCAGTATATGCCTCCCCAATATCACAAGAGCATGCAAGCTGCAAGGTTCAAACAAGACATGTTTCATCAGGTGTCTCAACATCAGGGGTATGGTTACACCAATGTTGTTCCCCATACCTATGGAAGAAGAAAGCCACACCATCATGGGAGACAATCCAGGAAACAGCATTCTCAGCCTTCTTATGGAAGATGATACCAGCATAATAGAAGGCATGTCAGTTATGGTAGGAGGAGACCACATTATGGATGGCAGCCTGAGCAATCTCATCATGGCAGAAGATTCAGAGATGAAAGGGTGAGATGCTTTTATTGTGGAAGGTTTGGACATATGCAGTACTCTTGCTACAAGCTGCATGGATACCCTCAGCCTCAAAACAGATGGAGAGAGTACAGGCCCAAAGTTGTTAAACAATGGGTACCTAAGGAGAAGGTGAAGTGCTTATTGGCTCACATGGCTGACAAAGAGTTTAAAGAAGGAACATGGTATTTTGACAGTGGGTGTTCCAAACACATGTCTGGATGTAGATCCATGTTTGCTGAAGTCAGTCATTGTCCCTCTCATGAGGTTATGTTTGGCAATGGAGAAAAAGGTGTTGTTGCAGGAGTTGGGAAAGTGAAAGGTGATGGTAGACCTGAACTTGACAATGTTCTATTTGTCAGTGGTTTAAATGCAAATTTGATCAGCATAAGCCAGTTATGTGATGAAGGTCACAAGGTAAACTACACTAAGGATGAGTGTGTGGTATCTGATGAACATAATCAGGTTGTTATGAAGGGTGCCAGAACCAGAGATAACTGCTACCAGTGGATTTCTCTTGAAGGGAGTTCAACTAATGATGTTCAGGTCGATGTTATAACATCAGACTATGATGTCAGGATGCTGAAAGGTCACTCAGAGTTAATAAGATCTGATCCTTTTAAATTTTTAAAAGGAAAGTCTTTAAGGAGGGAGAAAATTAGTAATTGGTCTTTAAAGAGTACACAAAATCTGGCACCTTTCCTCAGACCCTCATTTCCTATTATAGCAAAATCACAGTTCACCAAAACTCATATCTCTCTTCTGTTCGCCTCCTTCAACAAGAAGAATCATCTCAATCTATACTCCCTCAAAGGAACCATGTCAAAGCAGACATTTTCTCCTTCAAAAAGTTCATCACGGAATAACGCTAGGGTTTCTATAGATGAGTACTCTGAAGACGAAGCTCTGAATATACAACCCATCTCCGTAATGTTACCAGAGTCAGGTAAACCTAGACCATCTAAACTTGCTTCTAAAAGGGCCGCAACTACTTTTAAAAATACTGAAACAAAGAAGCTGGTCACCAGTATCCTATTTAGTGATAAATCAACACCTAGGTCATCCACGTCTCAAACTGTGGTAGAAAAGTTTGATGTTGACAAGAGTATGGGTAATCTGGCAACCAAAATACTGGACAAAGGAATACCTGTGAAAGGAATTTCTATACCGTTGAATTAGATGCCAGCAAAAAAGGTAGACATGCAAGGAGAAGAGTCTGATCTTCATAGACTTGTTGTGTCTGTCATTGAGGATTCTGAAAGAGGAGAGGAAGAAGAAGATGTGCATGAGGAAATTAATGATAGAACTACTCCTGAAGAAGAAAAGAATGAGGACGTGATCAATGTGGTTGACTTATCTGATAATGAAGTCATTGGAAATGTTGTTCCAAGTATTGCCAAGAGACTAAAGACAAGGAAAGGAAAGACTAATGAATCCTCTCCTAAGAAGCCTACTGAAGGAAAGAAGAAAACTGTTGTTGGTCCCACAAAACCTTGGAGCAAGGTTGTTACACCCTCCAAAAAGAGAAAGATTAGAGAAGAATCTGAGTCTGAGGATGAAGTTGAGGAAGATGTCCATGACATCACACCAGTCAGAAAGACCATTCTAAAGAGAATTTCTGATAAGGTCCCTGAAGTGCCAGTGGACAACATATCCTTTCATTATGCGAGCAGTGCTTCCTTGTGGAAGTTTGTGTGCCAAAGGAGGTTAGCTCTGGAAAGGGAGCTTGGAAAGGATGTCTTGGAGATGAAAGAAATTATGGACCTCATTCATGGTGCTGGACTACTAAAGACTGTGACTAGATTCTCTAAGTGCTATAGTGGACTTGTTAAGGAATTTGTTGTCAATATTCCCATAGACATTTCTAACAATAGAAGTGTGAACTACATGAAGGTGTTTGTTAGGGGACAGTGTATTGACTTCTCTCCTAGTACTGTCAATAAATATCTGGGAAAAGATGAGCAAGAGGAGTGTGAGCTGAAGGTGACTGATAATGAGGTGTGTAGAGAGATCACTGCCACTCAAGTTAAGGTGTGGCCGCTGAAAAATAAATTGACAGCTAGCAAACTCAGTATCAAGTATGCTATTTTGCACAGAATTGGTGCTGCTAACTGGGTACCTACTAATCACAAAACCACCATAACTGTGGGATTAGGAAGGTTTATCTATGCTGTGGGTAAAGAGGTCAAGTTCAACTATGAAAGCTATATATTTGATCAAGTGGTGAAGCATGGTGCCACCAATGCTATCAAAATGCCTATATCCTTCCCTTCCCTTATCTGTGGAATGATCTTAGATCAACATCCTGGAATCTTAACCAGTACAGAGGTAGCATGTAAGAGGGAGTCAGCTTTATCTTTGCATCCCAAACTGTTTGCTGGGAGTCATGTTCCAGACATTGTTACAACATCAAGTTCTGGGGTTAAGAAGGCCAGTACAAACTCTGAGCTGGTTGAAGAATTAAAGGCAACCTGCAAGGATCTTGATATGGTTATCAAAACCAACACTGTCAGGAAAATGAAGATTGAGCAAATGATCAAAGACTTGGAACAGAGGAAAGATGATGGGAATGGCGACACTGAGGATTCCAGGTCAGATGAAGGTGATGAAGATGCTGATGGTACCAGCTCGGATGAAGACTAACCCCCATCTGCTGTCATTAGATAATAGCTTAGTTTGTTTTTTTTTGTTTTTGCTCTTGCTATGCTGGTTATGTAATTTGAATATTGTGCTGTTATATGCACTTTTTATGTTTTTTTCCTTCTATGATTTGTTGTGCCTGGTTGCTAACTGTGAGGCAAACAATGAGAGCTAGGGTGTACTGACTGTAGTTCATAGGGCTTCTGATTGAAGCTTGTATAATTATGGCTAAAAAGGGGGAGAGTTAAAAATTGCCATGAAGAGAAATTGATGCTGCTAAAAGTAAAAGGTGTTTAGTTGAAAAGTGCTGATGCAGTTATTGAGGGGGAGTTTAGACCGAGCTGGTGAAGATATCATAGCATTTGAAGAGTGCAGCCAAGCAGACATCAAGGGGGAGAGAAGTGCTACACATTGTGAGCTACTGAACAGCTGTGATGCTGGTTCATGTTTTTGAGGGGGAGCGCCAATTGGCTGTTGTCAATAATGAAGATGGTGCTGCAGCAGATCAAGTGATGAAGACTATGAAAATTGTCAAACTGCTGCTGATGGAGTTTCAAATTATTGATTGAAGTTTTTTTCCACTGCTAAAGTCTCTGAAGGTGCAGAGTGCAGAGTTTGTTTGTAGAGTGCAGAGTTTGTTTTAGCCAAAATTAGCCAAAGTGGGAGATTGTTAGTTCTTGGATTGGCTGGAATTTTGGTAAAACAAAGTATATTCAATGTTGATGTCAAGGTGCTGATGTTGCAACATTGAGATTTAACACTGGGCAGTGTTAAGTTAGTAATTGCTGAAGTTGGATGTCTGATGTCACATGGTGATGTTGTAACATCAGATCTGTAGAATTAACAACAGCAGGTTGTAATGTTGTTAGGGTTTGCGTGTTAGCTGGAATTGAGGAGAGCAAGCTGTCTCATTGGATGCGAATATCTTGGGATAGATATTTTCTGCTGCATAGGAGATCTGGTGCAGATTTGTAGGAGATTTAAAAAGTTGAAGATTTAAAAAGATTTTAGGAGAAAATCTGTTTTAAATATTCAGTTTTAAATAACAAATCTGGTCAGATATTGTAGGAAATCCAAGACCAATTCAAGGAGCTATATAAAGCGCACAAGACCAAAGGAAAAGGTACAGAAAACATTCAGAAGATCAGGAGCTGGAGGCTTAGTATCTAGAGTTTGTTTAGAGTGCTTGTATTTACACTATTCTAGGGTTTGAATAGGTGTTGTGTTTCTGTCCTCTCTAGAAGCTGTGAAGCAATAGAGAGTGCTTGCTTGATCGAAGCTAGGAAGCAAGATCAAGGGTACTCAAAGTGGTTTCTTTGAGTGTTTGTAAGGTATTGAGTGGTGTTCTCATACCTAGGTGGTTTCTTAGGTAGGAAGTCATTAGTAGAGTATAAGTTTAAGAGATTGTCAAAGGGTTGTTGAGTCTGTAAATTATATCTACAAGTAGTGAATTCCATCCCTGGCTTAGTAGCCCCCAGAGTAGGTTGGTTGTAACCGAACTGGGTCAACAATTCCTTGTGTTGCCTTGTTACTGTTATTGTTATCCATTGTGCAGAGTGTGTTGTTGTGACATCGCACCTTAACATCACACGTCTGATACCAGAATTTCAGAAAGTTTGAAAATAAATGACTTAGGCAAAATTTAGGGCATCCCGCTGGACATCAAAGTAAAAAAGGATTCAAAAGAATCAGTCCAGGAAAAATCAGGGAAACAAATGAAAAAAGAAGCACATAGAAAAAGCGAAAAGGATTACAAAAGAAAAATCCTCGAGCAAAAACGAGTCGTGTGACTGCAGGCACCAAAGACGAAAGAAGCGACTGCCGCTCTAAAAACAACGTGGGCTCCTTAACCATCGCTAATGACATGCAATAACCTCTTGGAAGGTAAGCGCTTGTGTCAAATGAATTGAACATAGGACTAAAGGACATCAAGGAGAATGGGTGGGTACAAACAAAATTTTGAGCCATAAATCCTTTTTTCTCAAACTGTGAACCAGGGCACGTTATAACCCTCAAAAGTCCTAATTGAGGCAAGGTTATTTCGAAGGCGTACTTTTGATAAGACATCGTTCCTGACTCCCATGAGTAGGGCTAAAATGTTTTTGTTGGTATTGCATGTGCATAATGTCTTTTATTCAAAAATCAGTGACGCATTTTAACTAGTGATTCGTTCACGGGGTTTGGAGATATCTTTTCAAGGAAAACTTCAAGGTAACATGTATGTTGCATTAGAATTATCATTCTCAGAATAAACGTTTTCTGCTTGAATACATTGTACTTGACACCAACGAAGCTTGCATAATGAGCATCAGTTGAGAAGTCTAACCTTGCCAAGAGGAAATTCCTGGACAACCATATTGAGGAGCATGTAGCCAAAAGACTCTGTCAGGTACCGGTTTTCTCAGCAAGTTGTGCTCAGTTCAGCCGGGCTGGGGCAATCATGTCGAGACTCGGTAAATCTCTCATAGACAGGGATAGAATTACTACAAGACTTGTACTAAGGCAGGTCACCTCAAGAGCGAGAAGTTGTCCTCTCCAGATGACAGTTAATCAAAACCACCTTTTCTAGATTCAGCATATTGGGGCAGAGTATTTCAAGTCGTCACGAATTCTCTCGAGGCGAAATCCTTCATAGTTTGGTCAATCTGGGGCAGTTACGTCGAGATCCGATGGATCTCTCCAAGAGTTTGAAGACCCTAGGGAATTTTGAATGCCGGGTTTTCTGTAAAATCCTCTTGAGACGATTTCTCTTAGTAGACCATGTGGTATGAGAACAAGTAGAGAGTTCGCTTATGATAAGCGGCATGCAGTTAATCAGCGGAAGCGTGAAGCGCCAAAGTAGTTCCCCGTATGGGGTTTCTCTTCCTCAGCAAGGCGCCAGAGAGTATCCCTCCCCTGCGAGAGTCCTAAGGTTTGGTTTCCCCGGCCAGAGTTAGATTTACATTTTCTATAGCGAGAGTTTAAGTCCTCCGGTGAGGTAATGGTGATTTGTTGGCTCCCCAAGCAGGCTGGCATCCCCAGCAAGAGGCTCTGTTCACATCCTGTCCCCAGTAGAGTCCTTCTTATAGCATTGAATATCTAGCATCCTCGGCAGAGCATTGAGAATTTCTCGCTCCCTAGCAATAGTGCAGAGAAGTGTTTCCCTGGTCAGAATTGTTTGTTGTTTCCCAGGAAGCATCCAGAAGTTAACTGTTCTAGACAGGATAAAGGTGCATCTCCATCCAGAGACTTATTTGATGTCTCTCCTTGATAGAAATTTGTGTTCCCCACCGAGTCTCGGTGCCTACTTTCCTCGCCGAATCAGGAAGTGTAATCTCGCCAATAGTAGTGTGCTCTTATTCCCCAGCAGATTAAGGAAGGTCGTTTCCCTAGCAGCAGGTTAAGTTCAATGATATTACCCGGCAGGTTTGGTATTATTGAATGCTCACCCCAAGTAGAGTTTGGTGTTCACCCTCTCAACAGTTTGACCAGCGGTGGCTGACGTCCCCGGCAGACTCCAAGTCCAAAGGTTATTGGCACTTTTTCTGTATCAGATCTTTGGGTTCCATCTTCAGCAGTTGTCATTCGTGATCCCCGGTGTAGGGGAAGTATTTTTGGGGTTTTATCTTCAACGAGGGTTACTCGTGATCCCCAGCAGATGATTCTCTTTGGATCTTGCATATAGCAATCATCATTGCATTGCATCCTCAGAATGCGTAGCATTTCCATTTGATATGGAGCATTACGCCATGAAAAAATTCAAACATATGAATTCGAAGCATAATCCAGGTTTGACATTATCTTTACCAGATGTTTCTTAGTAGAGAATGGCATATTTCAGGAAATTCAATCTTACTTTATCCCCGGTGAATTTGCCAATAAGTTCGCTCATCATGCTTGTACTCCCCTACATAATTGTTTGGTTAAACTTCTCTTTGCCCCAGCGGAGTCATCTTCCCTTCAGGTTGTATGTCTGAGAATTCTACTTCCTGTGTATCTTCTATCCCAACTATTGGTTAGTATCCTTTGTGTGAGTTCACCTTTGGTCGGCGTTCTCGTGTATCCTAACTTTTGGTTAGTATTCTCTATCCCAACTATTGGTTGGTATCCTTTGTGTGAGTTTGCCTTTGGTCTGCGTTCTCGTGTATCCTAACTATTGGTTAGTATCTTATATCCCAACTATTAGTTGGTATCCTTTGTGTGAGTTCGCCTTTGGTCGGCGTTCTCGCATATCCTAACTATTGGTTAGTATCCTTCATCCCAACTCTAGGTTGGTAGTCCTCGGTTTCATCTCGACTTTTGGTTGGTACCTTTCATTGTGAGTATGACTTTGGTCGGCGCCCTCGTTATCCTAACTCTTGGTTAATGTCTTCTTTCGTAACTCTTGGTTGGTAATCTTTGTCTTGGTATCCCTCATCCCAACTCTTGGTTGGTAATCCTCGGTTTTATCCCGACTTTTAGGTTGGTACCTTTCATTGTGAGTACGACTTTGGTCCGCGCCCTCGTTATCCTAACTCTTGGTTAGTGTCTTCTTTCCCAACTCTTGGTTGGTAATCTTTGTTCGATGTCTTTCATCCTAACTCTTGGTTAGTATCCTATATTTCATTCTGACTCTTGGTTGGTATCTTTCATTGTGAGTACGCCTTTGGTCGGCGTCCTCGTGTATCCTAACTTTTGATTAGTGTCCTTTATCCCAACTCTTGGTTGGTATCTTTCATTGTGAGTACGCCTTTGGTCGGCGCCCTCGTGTATCCTAACTTTTGGTTAGTGTCCTTTATCCCAACTCTTGGTTGGTATCTTTCATTGTGAGTACGCCTTTGGTCGGCGTCCTCGTTATCCTAACTCTTGGTTAGTATCTTTCATCCCGACTCTTGGTTGGTATCTTTCGTTGGTCAGTATCCTTCTCATTATCCTAACTCTTGGTTAGTATCTCTTCGTCATCCTAACTTTTGGTTAGTGTCTTTCGTTTCTTCCTAACTTTTGGTTAGTATCCTCTATTTCATCCTAACATTTTGTTAGTGTCTTTCGTTTCATCCTAACTTTTGGTTAGTATCCTCTATTTTATCCTAACTTTTGGTTAATACCTTCTTATCCTAACTCTTGGTTAGTATCCGTTATCCAGTCTCTTAGTCAATTTCCTCCATCCCAACTCTTGGTTGGTAATCTCTTGGTCAATAGCTTGTGTCTTAATATCTTAGTTGGTTACCCATATTCCTACTCTAGGTTGGTGTATTGTCTCTTCCTCAATCATTGGTGGACGAACTCCAGTTTATCTCAACTTTTGGTTGATACCATTTGTGAGCTCGCCTTCGGCCAGCGGCCCCGTTATACTAATTGTTGATTAGTGTCCCGTATCCTGACTATAGGTTGGTACTTTGTCTTTTACCCGGGATCATGGTAGATGTCGCATCCTTTATTCCAACTCTTGGTTAACATCCATTGTTGATTTGTCTGTCACCCTTTCGCTATCTCAACTTTTGGTTGGTATCCGCTATCTTTGAGTCCACCTTCGGTTGGCAAACACTTTGTTGTATATATCCCCACAGAGCACAAATTTCTGGGTTCTTTTGTATTCAATCACCTTCTACCTTGAACGTCTGAAAGGCGTTGCTATCATCTCTTCAGGTCTAAGTTGATTGAATAGGGCAGCTGTAGCACCCCAAAATTTGCCCTTTTGTTCCTAACTCTAACTAGCTTATGTTTCTTTTCATTTGCATTGTCATTTTGCATTTGCATGGTCCTTTTGGGCATGGGATCAAGGTTTTTCTTGTATCTCAATATTTCATCCAATTCAGAGGACATTTCAGCAGTATACAGAGCTAAACATATGGCTTTCAAAGGTCTTTTCAAGCATTTATTTTGCTCCCTGGATGATTTGATTATCAGAAGTTTCGACAGTCATTTTTGCTCAGCGATTCGGTACCGGACAATATTACTTCAGCAGGATATATTGAGGTGTCAGGAAGAATTTGTGTTTTATTTTAGGTGTTACTCAGTAGCAATATCAACTATTGAGTTTCAGAGGCTCAACAGGGTTCAGAACAGCTGTCAAAGGCTACTTCTCCAGGATTCCCTCCAAAAGGCACCAAAATTGAAAATTGGGACTGAGTAATTGGTTACTACATATAGGGTAACCAGTTACTCTGAGCGTATTTTGAAAAAAATTTAGTGTTCAGCACTGCATAATTTTTGAGCTAATTGTGATCATGTGATTTCCATGTGCATTGTGAGAAGGATCTAGAGTTGATGCACTATTGATTCATTTTCACCATTTCCCTCCAAAATTCAAACACTCAACTCCTAATTCGACTCCTAATTTTCATTCCTCTTACTAACCCACACTTTAAACCATAATTGGATTCCCAACCTAAGCCATATTTAAATCAAATTGCTCTAAACCTCACTCATTCACTCTCATTTTCACCCTCACTTTTCAGAATTTTCTCTCAATTATCTCACATTTTCATTATCCATCTTCATCTTCAACCTCTCACTAAAGCTCCATATTCATAGATTTATAAATTCTTCATTGGAATTTGTGAATTCTTGAGCTAAAACTCCATCACATCATCATTCTAGGTTCAATTCTGCAGTAGCAACTTGTTTGGATCTAGATTCAAAGTTTTGGAATCACTTCTTCGAGAGTTTTTGCTTATTTGGAGATTATTGCATGGATCTTCAAGTGTTCTTGATAAAGCTTCATAGATCTCTGGATTTCTTGATTTGATTCATCAATTTTCGTTTGCAACACTTATCAAAGCAATTCTCCGCTTTGTAGGTTGGTTAATTTCATATCCATGCTTGATTTAGCTTAATTTCAGCTTATGCAATGTAGATCCTTGGTTTTTAATGTGATTTGATCCATTTGCATGATTTGATTCATGATCTTGTTGTTTACTTGATGAAATTTGTGTTTGATTACTGATATGTGAATTTCGTGCATAGTTGATTACATGATCATTTGGATGTTTGGGTAAGCCATTTGCTATTGAAAAGTGCTTTTGGAGTTTATTTTTTCTGCCACTGTCCCAGAGTAACCGATTACTGCATATAGGGTAACCGATTACCCTTTTGTTTTTCTACGTGTTTGGCTGATTTTGAATTGAGTAACCGGTTACTTCATATAGAGTAACCGGTTACCAATGTTACTGGATGACTTTTTCTTGCATTTTCTTGTTTGTTTGCATTCCTTTGCATCTCTAATCATCATGCATTGATATGGCATGATTGTGTGGATTATTTTGGGACTGTTTGTCATCACTTTGCAGGGAATTTGAGTTTTCTCGACACGTGACTTTTGTTTTATCGAAATATGACATAATTGTTAATGTGCTTTCATGATGCATTACTCATGCATGCTTATGCATTCTTGATGCCTAATTGCTATTGTGATTACCTGATCATGTCATATTTATGTTGTTTTATGCTCATGCACTTGAATCGTGAATCTCCGTGTAGCACATTTGCACATTTGCCTAAGTGTGATAGCATGTTCATATAATTCTATTGGGGTATGTTCATTGCATTAGGACACGATCATTGATGCTAATTGAATGTGTACACATGTGCTTGCTCATCTATATGCCTACATGATGCATACCTTGCTACCACACATTGCTGACTTTTGCATTCAAGCCGTGAAATGTATGTGTGTTGTCCTACTGCCTTTTACATTCGTTGTTTTTGCTAAATCTAAGCTGTTATAAGCTGTTTTGGGTGCTGGCTGGATTTTACTGTTGTACATGTGCTGGAGCGCCGTTGTAGCTGCTGTTTTTTAGCTTGTTTTTCTTAGTTTTGGTTTGCTTTTGCATGTTCCTTTAGGATTCCCTAGTCCAACTTAAATTTGGATTAAGCTTGGAGTAGGATAGACATTAGGAGCTAATCCATGCATGATAACAATTAGGATAGTCCCTTTTAACCTTCCCTTAGGTTCAATCTTTGCATGATAACGTGAGGTAGGATGTTCCCTTTCGTATCCCCGACCTTAGGGCCACATTGCATGACAACATTAGGAGCTAGTCTTCCTTAGTTGTTTTTCTTTGCAACTTTGAGTCTTGTCTTCTCATCTCAAAAACAAGTACAAAACACTTAATAAATACAATGAGCATTGTACACCACGAGCCTTAAGTACAAGAGAAATGAAGAATGAGGGGTCTCCCTTCACTTTTCTAGAGTGTTTAGCATACATCCCATTAAGGGCGACCATGCGACGCATACGCTCCTATGTCATAGACTTTAGTTCAATGTGAGTTTCAAACAAAATTCAATCCACTTCTGTCTTAAAAACACAAACCAAGTTCAAATCATATTCATCCTTCGGGATTGTTGATTTTCAAATCATTTTCATAAAAGAGCAAGTTATTTCAGTTCAGTCGCAAACAAGCATCGACCCCAACTGCCGGACGCGAACTTAACGTCGCTCATAAAGAACACTTAATGACCTTGTAGGTCGAACTACGACTACTCTAATTTCCTCTCTCTGGTTAGATTGAGGATACGTAGGCACAAGACGGCGATGTCTTGGCGAGCACCCTTCTCCCTTTTCCGTGGTCATTACCACAAACTACGGACGCTCTGATTTCCTCTCTCTGGTTAGATTGAGGATACGTAGGCATGAGACGACGATGTCTTGGCGAGCAACCTTCCCCCCATCCAGCCGTAGTCCTCCGAACTACGTTGACTCTGACTTTCCCATTGCACAAAGGAATATGTAGGTCTACAACGGCGATGTCCTATCGAGTCACTTTTTTTCGTTTTCTTTTCCCGTTTCTCCATTTCTAGTTAGCAGTTGAGCCTCAGATAACCTACACCCTTTGATCGATAACAACAAGCGTGGATCCCATCGAGTACGATGGACGCGAGGGGGTGCTAATACCTTCCCCTCGTATAATTAATTCCCGAACCCAGGCTATGGTTGCGATGACCATTCCTTTCCCTTTGTTGAGGTTTTCTTTGATCATTTCCTTTCCCTGCGTCGGGATAAATAACGTTCGATGGCGACTCTTCAGTCTTTTCCGCCGGTTGTTTTTCGTAGTTGTGACATCATCGCCCAACCTCAAGATCCAAATGATCGTATTATGTGTATACCACTTACATAACCAGCACTTTGTTTAAGTTTACTTTAAATCAGGATGCCCTATACCACTTACATCACGGAGTGGGCAGCTCATTCAATAACAAAAGTCGAGACTTAAAGCATGCAATAGTTCGAGAAATTGAGCAACATTGAAAGAGAATCAAATGTACAAAAGTCAAAGGAGGTGCCAATTTTTCGATTCCTTTTGATTTTCTGTTTAGCCGGACAAATGAGTGTATGTAATTGTGTCTTAATATTAATGAAGTGTAATATATACAATTTCTAAATAAATAATACATTTTTTTTTTAACTTTGCCAAAACATGTTTTCATTTGACAAACAAAATCATCAATTAGGTTCTGTTTTCTGCCAGGTTCATTATGTCTGGTTCAGGATAAGTTCCAGAGATGTATCTCCAAAATAAGATAATAGAGTGTGTTACCGGAGATATATCTCTAAAACCAACACTGATACATGATAGAATTTTTTATGTCCACAATTGTCTATAACTTCTATAAATTAAGGGACTCTTGTATTTTTTATTTCACACTAACAGAAAATGTCTCAAATCTCACAAATAAGCATAATTGGGTATGTCGAAAATGTCTCCTTCTACAACGCGACTCCTTGGAGAAAATTTAAGCTCAATGAGTACACCTCTTTTGCAGATCTGAAATACGAAGTCCATAATCTCCTACCTTACGGAGACAATCGAAAAATTGTCAAGCTCGAGTACCGTTCATTGTAGATTGACAATGAAAGGAAGATTTGTAAGAATTGAATTCCCTGCTTTCTCATTGATATCCTTTGTCATAATACACAAGTGTGACAATATCTATATTTGAAATCTAAGAATATACAGTTATTATTATACTAATTATAGAGATATTTTAATAACATACAATTATGATTATACTAATTATTGAGATATTCTAATACTCCCCCGCAGTTGAAGCGGGAGGTGGACGGACGCTGAGATTGTCTCTGAAGTCTTGAAAAAGTATAAGGGGAAATCCTTTGGTGAAAATGTCTGGAATTTGATGTTTGAAGGGTACGTGGAGAACCCGGAGTTAGCCGTAAACGACCTTTTCACGAACAAAATGTATATCCATCTCAATATGTTTCGTTCGTTGATGCTGAACTGGGTTACCTGAGAGGTAGATGGCACTGACGTTGTCACAATATACCATGGTTGCCTTATGAATAGGACAATGTAGTTCAAGCAGAAGGTTTCATAACCAGCAGGATTTAGATACCACATTAGCTACTCCACGGTATTCTGCCTCGACGCTGGATCGTGAGAGAGTAGGTTGTCATTTAGACGGCCACGAAAGTAGATTGTCCCCAAGGAACACGCGGTAGCCGGAAGTAGAACATCGAGTGTCAGGACAGCCGCCCCAATCTGCATCTGTATAAGATATTAATGAAGTTGGAGATGATGGATATATATATGTAAGCCGTAATGTTTTGTGCCCTGAATGTAGTGTAATATCCGGCGGAGAGCATGCATATGGGTGTCCATCGGCTTATGCATAAAGAGACAAATTTTTTGTGTCGCATAGGAGATATCAGGTCGTGTGAAGGTACGATACTGAAGGGCGCCTTCAAGACTACGGTAGAGGGATAGATCCTCGTATGAGACACTATGTGTGGCACTCATCTTGGGTTTTGTATCAACTGGAGTTGGACAAGTTTTACAGAGCTGAGGAGAGATATGATGGACTTCCGCAAAGTATCAGATGAGGTGGCGAGGATGATGTCATCTACATAAAGTAAGAGATAGGCTAGATGAGAGTCTTTCTTGTAGATGAATAGAGATTGGTCGCTTTTTCTTTGATAGAAACCAATTGATGAAGCATAGTCGACAAACCTCTTGTACCAAGCTCTAGGGGCTTGTTTAAGCCCATATAGTGATTTGTGAAGACGACATACATGATCAGGATGTTTGGAGTATTAGAATCCTAATGGTTGGTACATATACATTGTTTCTTTGAGTTTACCATGGATAAATGCATTATTGACATCCAATAGATGAATATGCCAAGATTTTGAAATAGCAAGGCTGAGAACAATGTGAATGGTAGCTGGTTTAACAACTGGGCAGAAGGTTTCTCCATAATCAATGACAACCTGTTGACCTGCACCATCACCTTCAAGCCGGGCTTTATGCCTCTTGAAATTCTGGCATGTAGATCACAAATTTCCTAACACATGTCACGACATTGTTCTCTGCATAACTTTGAAACAAGGGCAGAATAATCAAGTTGATACTCTAAATATCAACAACAGAATCACGACAGATGTTTCAACATCTATTACAACATGTTAATCAATAAGCAAATACTAAACTGTAAAATTTGCAGAATGATAAATAACACAAGATATGTTAACCCGGTTCGGTGCAAATCACATACATTTGGGGGCTACCAAGCCAGGAAGAAGAATCCACTATCAGTAGTATAATTTTATGTAAACAACCTCTGGTTTACAGTAAACAACCTTTGGTTTACCTATCACTACCCAATGAAAACTTTATCATTAGAAGTCACATCTAATTGATAACAGAAACCCATCTCACTCCCTTAAACACGCCCTGTGATATCTAATAGTTATAGTCACAATAACTGTATCATCCTATTTGAAAGACTCATCTTTAAATACAAAGTTATACCAAGCTACCTTGACTAACAATCCTCCTCGTATTTGCTTCAAAGCTTCATCCAAGAACAATACATAATTCATTACCAAAAGGTTTTTGAATCTGTAAAACTATCTGTATCACAGTGTATCAAATGATACAAAGGGTGACTTAAAACTCAAGAAAGTACACGACTTTCAAAACCCTAAATCCTTATTTTCTACTTTACAAGTTATACACAAGGTTTCCTAATTCTCTATTCGATCCTAGGTCTTGGTCTTCTTTTATAGTCTTCTGCTGTCCATGAGCTTCAAATCTTTTGTCAGTTGATTCCTTGATCCACTGCTAAACGCGCCTTGAATCTTGGAACATAATTAAAACACCCTGCTGTATCAGTCCAGATGTCGAGTCTTCATGTTGGGACATTTCATTCGACATCTTTGTTTTCTGGCAGAATTCTTCAGGTTTGATCATCTTGTTCTTCATTAAGTTTTAACAAAAATTTAGTAAAACCATAGGAGCTTTCAATCTCCCCCTTTTGACAAATTTTGGCTAAAACTCCTTCTGCACAATAAACCCAGGGTCAGTGAAGTTGAAAAAAGGTCCAGAAAGGAAGTTGAGACTCCTAAAGAAGCTAGAAGGAAGTCTAAAAGGGTTGATCAAAGAACACTCCCTTCAAACACACTCCCCCTCTAGAAAGCTCCCCCTTACCAAGAAACCTATACTCCCTCACCTGAGTAACTCAAAACACAGGGCACGACTGTGTTCATAACTCAGATCACAAGACACGAAGGAAGGACTCAGAATAGAAAATAAATTTGAGATTCAGATAGAATGTCAGAACATCCTATCCAACATCCTTGCAAACCAACTGCAAGGACAGACTCAACCCCTGTACTTTTCTCCCCCTTTTTAGCCAAAAATTGACAAAGGTGTTGTTCGCCAGCGCGAACAACCGCTGGCCTTCCGTCGCAGGTTTACTCGCGGGATCGGTCACACAAATCTCAGAACAAGTAATTAGAAGCGTACGCCTGTGTTGTCTTTTGGTTTCTTTGCTTTTATGGTAAAAATTGTAGAGTTTTAGTGATCAACCAAGTTTTGAACAAAGTGAAAACTTAAAAGGAAGGAAAGGCAAAACAAAAAAAACAACAAAAGGGCAATAACTTAAAATCTGAAAGTAAATTGCATTAAGTAAAGTTGGACGCAATTGTACATTTTCGCGGGATTGAACTCGTTTCTCTCTAAGCTTGGTACTTTGAGTGTTTTCCCTTTACAATGTGAAAAAATGCGACCCCTAAAAATGGAAAATACAGTGCTTTATATAGGCCTAGAAAATAACTGTTTGTCTGCCCAGACGTCCTTTGAAGCTGACACGTGGCACCCCACTTTCTTTTCAACTTCCCATATTCTTGGAACTTTCAAACTTTTCCCGCCCATACACTTATCTTTTGAATCCGAGACATGTTCTTCGCCACACTTCCCTCCGACGTCATGGCTTATTGCCACCTCTCCGACGCATCTTGCTATCTCGTGTCGGATCGACACCTTGGATTCCTTTGGCGACGACGTGCCATTGCATTCCTTCATGTTTTCATCTTCGGTCGAAATCACCTGTCAACAAATTGCCCCCCCAAAGGGCCAGTTTCAACTGAGTACTACATCGACTGGGAAATCTAGCTTTTTGGTTTACGCATGGGATTTTGACGAATTTCCCTCGACACAGTCGCCAGCGCTTTGTCTCCTAGAACACGTGTCAAGCACCGTCTGACATGATTATGGCAATCCCATACCACGATTTCTAAGAAAAACGCCATGATGGCTAGACTCGTCTGAGTTATGGGCCTCGAAACCAACTCCCACTTACCTCTCAGAAGTTAAAAAGCCTTGGTGATCTTCCATCTTTTGCGTGTGTCCTATAAATAGCCTTTCTCAAAGCCGTTCCATCATTTTTTTTAATACCTTCTTCTTCAAACCTGCTGTTTGCTCTGAGAATCATACTTTGGTCTCTTCTTCCTAAAGCGTTCGTTGCCCCATAACACCTTTGCATCTCTTTCTACTTAATGGCTTCATCCAGCATTGCAACCACTTCCATTCCCCAAACCACTGGTAATAATCCAGTGGCGTATGTGCTTTCTGAAGCAGAAACACTCCGTCCTCTTCCTCAACCGTCATCCGCTGACGAGACGGTGGTAACCAACTGGCGCCGCCAGATGGCTATCCCTTTCGCGGTGGAAAACAAACGTTGTGGTTTCCATGGCCCCCTTCCGGACAACAAACCTAATCCACAAGAACTCCATAAGTTTTTTCCTTGCTTCGACCAAATGATACCACCTGCATTCGAGAAAGGCGATACTTTAGATCTCAAGTTTATGGCGCCTAAGTCTCGAGTCTTTCGATCCATGCCTACCCCAGGAAACAAAGATTACATTGCCTGGCTCGACAGAGTCGAAAGTAAGCGCAACAAGCAATGGAAGGCATATGGCATTTTCGACGTCATAAAACTCTCCAGAACTGCCCACAGAGTCAACCCTTGCTTGCTGCTTGCGTCAATGTACTTCTGGGAAGGGTCGACCAACACATTCCACCTCCCCTGTGGCATGTTCACACCAACCCTGTTCGACGTGGCTGCCATTACTGGCCTTTCGCCACAAGGTGAGACGTTTGACCCAACCTTGGAGACCGATCATGCTTTTGACTTTGAGCGGGCCAACTTTCAGAACTATATTGAAGATCATCATGACAAGCATTCTGCAGAAGTTTCTGATGAGGAGCACATTGCTTTCCTGACCTTAGGGTTGTCGTACTACATGTTTTATCCTAGCTCCTTACAAATAGCCAAAAGTTTTATTATTCTGGCCATTTCATATCCTTGAGGGTCGACAGATATATCTGGCTAAGCTTCTGCTAGCCTCTCTCTACCATTCTCTTGGCCTGTCGGCCATGAGGCTGAAACTCCTCCATAAAAGCACCAAAGCTCTAAACATCCCAGGGCCTATGTGGTTGTTGCAGCATTGGCTCAATGCCACTTTTGAACACAAGGTAGGATCTCTAGCTTCCGCAACAATGGAATGTATGAACAATGAACGCTCTATCGAAGGCCCGCACCTTGCTCGGATGACTACCTAAGAAGCTTCGAAGCAATCCCTTCTTATGAGGTACCTTACTATGTTTGTCGAAACCACCTCTTTTGTCCCCGATATGGCGCCATTTGTGGAGCGTAGGTTTGGCCCTGAATGGTTTAGAAATCCATTTCCTGGGGTTTTCCCCAAAGCTGCTGCTCAGTCAAATGCCATATGGCGGCCGTTTCTCACTCCCACCATGATATCCTTTCGGATCGACCCGGGCAGCACTGGCTATAGTTTTATGAACTATCAGCCAAACTTGGTAGCCCGACAATTTGGCCTGAGCCAAATGCTGCCGAAGTCGCTAGTGAGACACCCTGATGATATAGTACGATTCGGCCGACGCTTGTCCCACGAGGGTCATGGATCTTGCATGAGGTTCGTCAGAGCCAGTCAAAATCTTGAATTGCCAGTATTTGTATTTCAACCTTCATTTTTTACCACTCTCGAGTTTGTATTAGTATTAGTATTTTCTTATCCTGCTTCTTCTATCTTTTCTTCGTCTGATGGTATTTCTGCACAGGTTTCTGAGAAAGCCCCTTCTCCTGAAAGAACCGAATCGAATGAGAGCACTCACTCCCGAGTTTTCACCACAGCGGCTCCAGTATCCCCTCCCTCCACACCTTTGGTGAGGAAGAAAAAAGCATTGACACGGAGGACGCCTTCAAAAATCGGCACTCCAGCAGTGGCTCCAGTGGTCCCCAGAAATCTCGAAGACGTTTTTGAGCCAATTCCTACCGTCGACCCTCCCAAGAAAATACCTCCTCAGCTTGCGCAGGTATTTTTCCTTCGCCATTTTAGTACCTCATATGACTTTTGGGAAAAACTAATTTGCCTTTTTCTTTGCAGGAAAATATGGTCACTTCGACTACTGTCGGTATTGGCGACACTGAACAGGCCGCCGACGCCACTACTGCTGGCATTGCCATCATGCCAAGTCCTCAGAAAATTGATGAATTCCAGATACCCGTGTCAGAAGACAACTTGGTGGCGAAGACGCCTCCTACCCAAACGGATAACCTTGAGCATGATGGTGCAACTCCTGGGAGGAATATCCACCCTTCGCCAGTTGTCACCACTACTAAAGTCGGGGAGACCTTTCACGCCCCTGAACATGGCCCAGAGAGAAACTCATCTATTGTCGACAAAACCCCTACTCCAGAGGAACTCTTGGCGGCCAAGCAAACAGATCCGGTAGCGACTCTGAAGGCGCTACACAAACTTCGCCAAGAGACTGAAGAAATCCAGCCTACCAGTTCGACAACCATCCCAACTCCTGAAGTAGATGCCTCCTTCAACCTCAAACTTCAATAGTTGCGGTCTTATCTATTCGAAGAACAGTTCTTGGCAGCTGTCGTCGAAGAAGCTGCCATAGCTAATGACGTCTTTAAGCTTTTGGATGAACTTTCTGAATTCCAGCTTCCTGCCCCCATGGCCACGTATCTGATCGAGTTTGAAGCCTTCTTCACTCAATTGGCCAAAGACCTTTTTATGAATCATCAGGCCGACGCTCAAATTTGGTTCCGTCACAATGATATGAAACGTGAGTGGTACCTTAGCTCAGTTTGTGAACAAAAACTTGGAGACTTTGAAACTAAAAAACAGGAGTGCTCCGACAAACGTCAGGCTTTCGACCAACAGATATCTAAATACCAAGCCCAGATAACAGAGTTGATAAAAAAGATTACTGATGTCAAACAACAGAAAGCCTCCTTGGACTCAGCTGGGTCTCTGCCCTCTCAAGAGGCTATCGACCATGAGGTAGCTCAAGGAATTTCTCACGTCAAAGCGGCTATGAAGCTCAAGGACGCTATTACCTGTATGCAGTGACGAAAATTTCTCCTCGAGAGCAAGATTATTCATGAGAAGACTCTCTTTGAAGACTTTAAGTCTAGATTCCCTGAGTTTTCTTAGCTTGTATGTTGAACTGATGTAACAAACAACATTTTGTAAGCCATCTTTGGCCCCCCTTAGCCTATTTTGGCCTTTAATCAATGAGAACTATATTTTGATGTGAATCTCTTGTCGCTTAGGTCTATATTTCTTTAAATATTTCTCATTTACTCTTAAGATTCGTTGGTCTGCTCCCAACTCTTGTACTTCATAAGCGTTGTTACTAAACACTCGAGTCACCTGAAATGGTCCCTCCCAGTTAGGTGACCATTTTCCCATCGTTCGATCTCGTCGATCCATGGGCAACACCGCTTTCCAAACATAGTCATTGGCAGCAAAGGTTTTCTCTTGGACCCTTTTGTTGTACTCCCTGGCGACTCGGGCCTTCTGGCATAACAAGACATTTAAAGCTACCATTCTTTCCTCGTCTAAGTCCACGAGGTCGTCTAGCATCATTTCCCAATACTGTTCCGACGGAATCTCGTATTGTCGTTGTACTCTAACTGATTGCAAGCATACTTCTGCTGGTAGCACGGCGTCATGCCCGAAAGTTAAACAGAACGGGGTCGAATTGGTTGACTCCTTGGGTGACGTTCGACAAGCCCGCAAAACTTGGCTTAATGTCTTGTGCCAGTTCTTTGGCTTTTTCGCAATGTGCTTCTTGATTAGCCCAATTATTACCTTATTAGCTGCTTCGACCTGACCGTTCGCCTGTACATAGTACGGCGTCGACGTAACCAACTTAAAACCCATTTCTGCCGCAAACTCTTGCATTTTTTCCCCACAAACATGGAGCCTTGATATGTCGTTATCATCTCAGGTATCCCGAATCTATACAAGATATGATCCTGAATGAAATCTATCACGGCTTCTTAATCCACCTTTATTAACGGCACAACCTCTATCCACTTCGTGAAATAGTCTATTCCCACGAGGATGAATTTTTGCTTCTTCGACGAGGTTGGCCAAATCTCTCCTATTACGTCCAAAGCCCAACCTCGAAATGGCCATGGCTTGACTATAGCGTGTAGGTCGCTGGCTGGTATGTGTTGAATATTTGCATGCCTCTACCACTCCAGGCATCCTTTCGCGAACTCTATGCAATCCTTGAGCATGCTGGGCCAGTAGACACCTTGTTGAAACAAAAGCCATTTCATTTTATGGCCAACTTGGTGGGCTTCGCAAGTCCCACTATGAACCTCAGAAATTGCCAAGTAGGCATCAGTATCTCCTAAGCATTTGAGCAACACTCCCTCTAGAGTTTTCTTCAATAACTCATTGCCCATAAGGACGTAACTCATTACTCTGTACTTAGTATTTCTATCAGTACTACATGATGGATTCTCCAAATATTCCATTATTGGCCTTCACCAATCCTTTGGAGACACATTGTTGACAAATATCTCATAACTTCCTAGCTCTTTGACCAAACTCTTCGAATCCTTGCACACTAACCCACTCAATGGTGAATGTAAGTTCGACACCATCTTCACTCTAGTTTCGATAAAATCCCTCAGCATACCTTCTGACACTTTATAACCAGAGGCAATTTGTGTTTATTCATTAGCTTTATGGTTTTCTACCCTTGGCACATGCGAGATGTTGACGACTTCGAAATGCTCTAAAAAACATTTTGCCAATGAGAAGTAACTCAAAAGATGCTCTTTCACGCACTTGTACTCCCCTGTGATTTGTTTAATCACCAATTCTGAGTCGCCTCTTATCTCGACCTCTTTGGCTCCCAAATCTTTGAGTATTTTTAGACCGGTGATTAAAGCTTCGTACTCCGCCTCATTATTTGTGCATTTGCCATCAACTTTGCATTTAAATGTGGTTGGAATACCTTGTGGGGATATTATCAAGATTCCAACACCGGCCCCATTTTTATGGCTTGACCCATCAAAGTACAATTTCCACGGGGCGACGTCGATACTGTGTATCGATGTTTCAACTAACGCGTGGTCGACAATAAAGTCTGCTACTATTTGACCCTTCATCGCCCTCAAATGGACGTATGTCAGGGAGAACTCAGTCAACGCTAGTGCCCATTTCCCAATTCGACTATGCAAAATAGGCTTGGACAACACATGCTTAATAACATCAAAATGCGACGAAACGTAAACATCAACTGGTTTAATATATTGCTTTAATTTTATACATGAGAAGTACAAGCATAGGCACAACTTTTCAATCATAGTGTACCTAGTTTCAGCATCTATCAATATCCTACTAAGGTAATAAATGGGTCTTTCAACACCACTACTATCCTCTTGTGCTAACATACTGCCTATGGTCGTATCCGACGTGGCAATGTACAACTTCATGCTTTTATTTATACTAGGTGGTAATAGGATCAGAGGCTTTGTAAGGTATTCCTTAATTGCGTCGAAAACCTCATGTTGCTCCTGTCCCCAACGGAACTCACTTTCCTTCTTGGTCTTGAGCAGTGGTGAAAACACTTTCGTCTTGCCATTTAGGTTCGAGATGAACCTCCTCAAGAAATTTATCTTCCCCAACAAAGACTGGAGATGTTTCTTTGTCGTCGGTGGCTTGAAATCCAAGATCACCTTCGTTTTGTTCTGGTTGATCTCAATGCCTCTCTTGTGGACTACGAATCCCAGAAAGTCCCCTGCATGAACACCAAAAGCATATTTTAGTGGATTCATTTTTAATCCATATTTTCTCATTCTCTCAAACGAGCGTCGAAGGTGGTCGAGATGACCATCCCCTGATGATGATTTTATGACTATGTCATCAATGTATACCTGCATAAAATTCTCAATAAAGTCATGGAAAATCGCATTCATAGCCCTTTGATAGGTTTCCCCAGCATTTTTCAACCCAAAAGGCATCACAACTCATTCGTATGTCCCCAGAGCTCCAGGGCATCAAAACGCAGTTTTGGGGACATCCTCTTCGGCTATGAGGATTTGATTGTAACCGGAGTAGCCGTCGAGCATGATTAAATATTCGAATCCTGCGGCTGAGTCGACCAGCATATGTGCCACAGGCATCAAATATTCGTCTTTAGGGGTAGTGTTGTTCAAATCCCTAAAGTCGATGCAAACTCGAAGGGTTCCATTCTTCTTAATCACGGGTACTATATTTGCTATCCATTCGACATACCTTGCAGTCTTGATGAACCGGCTTTTGAGCAGTCTTTCAATTTCCTGCTTAATCTTTGAGGTGACTTCTAGGGGGAAGCGTCGAGGTTGCTGCTTTACTGGTCTCTTACCTGGCTGGATTGGAAGTCGATGCTCCACTACGTTCTGACTCAAGCCAGGCATTTTGCCATAATCCCAGGAAAAACAATCCTTATATTCTCTTAGTACTTTCACCAGCTAGGCCTTCATTTCTAGCCCCACTTTGGCACTCACATATGTGGGCCTTTTGGTTGCCCCATCCCCTAAGTCAACCTCCTCAAACGGGTCATGCGCCTGCATTTTCTGCAGCTCATGATTTGGGTTTTTCTCAAACCCTAAAGGCTCATAGTCATAAATACAATCAAGCCTCCGATTTTCTAAAGCTTCTTCTTGGCCTCGTTGGCCACTTGCTTGTGTATCACAGTCGGCTCCCTTACCTATTTGTGGAGATTCGTCTTTTTTGAGTGCCAAATAGGCCAAAATTTAAGTCATACTTTCTAACTCAGCAGTCATTTTCACCAACTGTGGGCCACCTTGTTGGTGTCACTTCCATTTGCTCCATGGCTTCGTCGGAAGCATCCCAGATGAACGCATAGTCTGGGTCTAAGTTAAGGACGCGACCCGTGTCGACAGAGGTGTAGGAACCTGACCCGTCATCACAAGGAGCCACATTTGCTAAGTGTTGGTCAAAAGACTTCTTGTTACCCTTGGCTTCGTCGACTTTGTAGTAGCTTTGATATACCTCAATGTTTTCGACGACGCCATCCTTTCTCCAAATGGTCAATCTCTGGTGCATTGTCGACGGCACTGCCCCAATTCCATGGATCCACTCCCGTCCCAGCAACAGATTAAAATTTGCTTTTGACTTGATAACCATGAAGAGTGTCAGCCTGTTGGTTGTACCCACTGCCAAGTCCACTTGGACAACCCCCAGGATGTTACTGGTCTTGCCTTCATAGTTGAACAAAACCATGTTATGCTGTCGGAGATCAGCCTCTATTTTTCCAATTTTCTGAAATAAGTTGTGAGGCATCAAATTCACAGTTGCTCCACCATCCACAAACACCTTATTGACAGCCACTCCGTCAACTTTCACCTTTATGAATAACTGCTTCAAGTGGTACATCATCCCAGGGCTAGGACGTTCAAACATAGTCATTTTCTCTTCGACCACACCGTTATTCATCACATAATAACATAGAGGCTTGTCATCCGCACTTTCACTAGGAACGAAATCTTCTTCTGCTTTAGAGATCTCAGACACCACATCATACTCAGCTGGTAGGATCGACACGATGCCACAATTCAGCACGAAGTCTTTGCCATAGGTGCCATCGTTGGTGTCGTCGTACATATCCTCATCAAAATCTCCCTCAGGTGATGGATCATACTCGTCATCCGACTGAGGAGAATATTTCGGTCCTCTTCATCCGACTGAGGAGTATACTCCGGTTCTTTTTTGCTTTCCACCAGCGAAGTACATTGTGAGCTCTGGGTTGGCACCACCCCTTTCTCTCCTGATGTGTCTACGATTACAGCCATTATCTGGTTTGTCACCAATCTGTCTTTTTCTACCCATTTTCCTCTTGGGTGTTGGCACTTTTGTCCAGACGTTCCGACAGGTTTCACTCTTGAAGTTGCAGCTTCTCTCTCAGCCTTCTTACTGCGCTGATAGCGCCTCCACTGGGTCCTAGTCATGGGGTTTTTTCCCTTGTAATTGGGGAACACCCTATATCCTGCTGGTTTAACTCTTTTGTTGGCGACATTCGCCTCTTTTTCCAAATCTAGAGCCTTCTATTTTGCTCTTTTACTACCTTTCTGGATGACTTGTGCCATCCATCTTTCCTGCAGAGTGTTTGATGGAGGCACACAAGTTTTGGGTCTTGCCTCTTGGAACAACCTCTTGTATTCCTCGTTTCGATGAGGAGCCCTACCTTTGTTGAACACAAACCTTGGGACAGGTGGCTTGTTTTCTGACAGCACTTCCTTCTTGCTTGCCTCATATCTCACAGCAGCCTTTTCGTCGAACACAACGTTGCACCTCAGGCATAGTGCGGCCTGGAACCCGCTTATCTTACACTTCTCCTGGAAATCTTCCAAACTTTTGCCAGCCTGGGGATACACTGCTTCGAGTTTGTCCTCAGCTTTCTTGTCGGAACCTTCAGTGGTTTTGACCATCATGCACTCCACCACCTCAGCCATTGGTTATTTGTCAAGACCTTCAGTTGCCTCAACCATCATGCATTCATACACTTCTGAGTACAAAGCTTCTTTGACCTTCATAGGATCGGTGTCAACCTACATCTTCGGCTTCTCGCCAAATTGGATTCGACCCTTCTTCAAAGCTTTCTGCACCAAATCCCTGAAAAAACACATTGAGCAGTTTTATGATCAAGGAAATTATGAAATTTACAAAACCCCCTCTTTTTCTTTTGTTATAGAGGGGGGTCTTTTAAACCAGGCAGAATAACTATTTGACCATCTTTAACCAGTAAATCAAATATTTCATCACATTTGGAGACATCAAAAGTATAAGTTTTAGTGACGTATTTATCCGTTTTTTCGGTTTCGACGGGATTCTTCCCGTTTGATGGCTTCAACAATTTGCATGTGTAGGGAGGCCCTGGCTTAAGTTCAGCCACGTGGATCTCACTTTCATCGACGAATTCTTCGTCATCGGACGAATACTCGTCAGCAGCCACATAAGACACTTTTTCTTTTTTACGATATCTGTTAGACTGGGCTTTCTCAGCTTTTAATCGTTCGACCTGGCGAACCCGGTCAGCAAGCTGCGCCATATCTCTAAGATATTGTGTGTCTAACTTATTTCTGATTAAATAATCTAGACCACCGACAGCCATTTTGACAAACTCGTGCTCAAGGACTTGAGTAAAGCACCGTGCTTTCAAAAGTCTAAACCTGTTCAAGTACTGGTCTACTGACTCGGTGGCCTTGCGTTTAACGCTTGCCAACTCTTTCAGACTTATTTTCGACTGTCCCATATAAAATTGTTCGTGAAACAGTCTTTCCAATTGCGCCCACGTATGGATGGACTGAGGGAGTAACGTGGTGAACCACATAAATGCATTTTTTGTGAGGGAACTTGGGAAATATTTCATTTTTAAATCCTCATTGTTTGCTATGTCGCCTGCTTCGGTTTGATACCTAGCGACGTGCTCGACAGTGGACTCCTCAGTCTCACCGACGAACTTGGTGAACTTTGGCACCTTCCAACCCTTGGGTAACTTTGTTTGTAATACAAAATCTGGTAATGGGGACATATACGTTGGTCGTCTAAGGCCTGGGTTTGCCCCATTATGAACCATGATACGTTCGACCACAGCCTCTAGGTTGTGTTCCCCAGCCAGGGCGTCCTGTCGAACCCGTTGGACGACAAAGCCTGGATCTTGGTTCCTATATACGATCACGGGAGGCCATTGGACCCTCCTAGGAATCTCTTCGAACTCACGGGGTTGTTCAATAGTCTCGTCGAAGGCCTCATCCTGACGAATGGGCATCTCCGGTCGAGGCGGTGGGGTCTGTCGACCCTGAGCCCTAGGGGCACCTAAAAAGTCACCTATACGTGTCATTTGAGTTGCTAGTTATTGGTAACTCTGCGTTGATTCTTGTATCAGTGGCCTCAATATCGTACCCATCTGCTGAGTCAACATATGGACCATCTCATGATTACTCTCATCCATCTGTTGCCTCATGACCGCGACGGAAGTAGAGGTAAATGTTGGTATGGATTGAGAGAAAAAACCAGGGGATCCGACCATCGGGTTCGACAGAGGTCCTACCCCCTGATAAGGCAAAAACACTAGGGACGAACTTTCCCCAAACAAAGGGCCGGCAGAATGTAAGCTCGACATGAACTCAGTCGGCATCCCATAGGGTCGAGGTATATGCATGGTGATACTAGGCATATACTGTCCCGTAGTCCCTGCCATTGTTGGCTTTGGGTCCTTTGAAGCTGACACGTGGCACCCCACTTTCTTTTCAACTTCCCATATTCTTGGACTTTCAAATTTTTCTCGCCCATACACTTATCTTTTGAATCCGGGACTTGTTCTTCGCCTCACTTCCCTCCGACGTCATGGCTTATTGCCACCTCTCTGACGCATCTTGCTATCTCGTGTCAGATCGACACCTTGGAGTCCTTTGGCGACGACGTGCCATTGCATTCCTTCATGTTTTCATCTTCGGCCGAAATCACCTGTCAATAGATGTCCAAGACAGACCCATACCCTAACTGAACATACCCAAAGGCGGGTAAATCCCATTAGAGCACAGCACAACAGAAAAGACAACCTGAGATAAGTCGAAGCCAAGAACCCCCTTTATATACCTGACCGGTTTCCTTAGGATGTAACGAACTATCAAAAATAACGAAGGTCAATTCAATGAGATCATTAAATGAGGAATGTAACTTCACAAAAAATGTGCACCGGCCAAAACACTTTTGACTGTTTCTTCTTAAAGAGGAACCGTCTAAAGAAAGCGCATTTATCAAGACACGTGTTTAACACGCCTTCTCTAAGACACACTCTCCACCGTCCAAGACAATCAACTAGGAAACAACCGCACATCCTAAACAATGTCCTGACACCTTGTCAGACTTTGTTCACTCCATCTTGTAGACTTTGAAGCATAGTCACAATGCCTTTCAATGAGCCCCAAGAATACTCCTTTCATCCAGAAGTAAAAAAAACTGACCAAGATGTTAAGACATTCCTTCAAACATCACCCATTTAGCAACCAAGTCTCCCAAGAGCCTTATCTAATTCTGCAGAGACAAATAAATTCTCCCAGACATAAGCAATAACTCTCAAGACACTCCCAAGAAGCTTGAACAACTCTGACTCAATCCATTAACAGCCAATGACAGAACCAAAATCAACATGTCAAGTCCACCCAGAACTATAATAGTAATATAATGTCACGACGTCTTGTCTGACATTACACCCTCACCAGAGGTATTTTATCAAAAACTGTTTGAAACCATAAACAATCCTGATAAACAGCTGCACTACTACAACAACAGATCCTAGACAAAAGTCCAACTCCCCCTGTCAGAGATAACCATGCTCCTTTGCAAGAAGAACACCTTAAAGTGAATGGAAAACATAAGACTCATCTTCATGTCTTCAAGAGCTCACTCCTTGTTCAACACATCTGCTGAATGCATTCACTCACTGCTTGATCCACAAGCAATCTATGTACCACAATAGTATACCCAGCTGACAGAAGTTCTCCCCCTATCTTTTATAAATGATGCTCCTTCCAACAAGAACGCCTAAAAACACCACATGATATCGCATGACCAACTTCATGCTCACATAGTGAGAATGTACCAGGATCACATCCTAGTACCATAACCAACAAACTCTTGGATTGAGGCCAAAATCTCCATTGATCCCTCTCATCCTGAACTCATCCATATTCTGTACAAATCCACCTTGAATTTTACAGCCATAGATGTCCTCATTCCTTGAGAATAAATCCAATTGAACCTGGAATGCTCACATTCCTCAATGGGACATGCATAATCTCTTAGTTTGTTAGCTAGCCCAGATGTCCTTCACACTTGAAAGGCATCAAATACATGCTCTAGAAATCCTCAGCTTACTTGCTTCACAAGCACTAAACTGATCCACTTCTTTCTAGAGTGACTTGTAGTAGAAGAAACTACCTCTCCACAAGCATTCTGACCTCAACAAGAGTCAGACTACCAGATAGACACCCCATAATCCAAGACAGTGTTCACCTTATCATTCTCGCGTATGATAAGTTAGAACACTTCTGATTCAACTGGTGACTATTAGCTTCCATAATCTGAATTCCAAGTTCAGAAAATATGATGATGTTCTAACATCATTTAGGATATCCAGATCATATCACAGACACCACACACTATGGTTCTTGATATAATTACCACTGGACTTACTATCTGCATAGTAATCCAACTGAAGATCTTCAGAGAACACAGCTCTTGCCAGTTTGATCATTAAGAACTTCAAACAATTGTAGAGAGAAATAAACTCTCAAACTCCCACAAAAGCAAGCTCATTAATCAGCAAGCCAAGTGCAAAACCAGCTCCTCCTTTGGTCTTCAAACAAACTCTCTTCTCCACAAAGGTAATTTGTTCCAAGGACAAGATGAAACACCCATCTTGAATTCAATTAACCATGGTTAAACACAGCCAAGTGTCATAGCTTCCTCCAGATCTACAACCATGAATCTGGGTCTTCAGCAAGATATCTTAGATACACTAAGACTGTGAAATATAGCATCTACTAGCTTCTACAATTCCCATACATTGCATAGGCTTTTTGGAGCATCCATTCCAATCATATTTGAGAAGATCGGCTTCTCTCAAGATGATATACCTCTATTGTAACCAGATCCCACTGAGTGAATAATCTGATGATAGCCCTGATGTTAGAACATCTGACATCAATGTCATGACTTCTAACTGATTAGCTCAAGTCTGTCTGATACAATTTTGATCAACTCTCCCTCAGATATGTCATCTTGAGAAACTTCTCCACTTCTACAGAACAAGAGTTTCATGCTCTCATAGACTTGATGAACATATCAAGTTTGAGTAGACAACCTCCATTCTGTGTTAATGGTCCACAACCGATCTTAAGACCAGATACATTGAAGAGCATCAGCTTCAAGAACTCATCCTCAGAAGAACCAAACATGCCAAAGCCTGATTCTTTAGGAAAGAGTAGTCAACAGCTATAAGAAATCTATCTTCCTTCAAGATGTCAGAGATATTGTCTTGGACACTCATCCAGAATCTCCATGTTGAAATGGATCACATGCTCTCAGCATCTACACTCCAATTCACCTAGCTCAAAAATAAACTGATCCAAGCAATCTTCATCAAGATTAAGATATCTTCTTCTTCACCTCCACCAGCATCATATTCTAGATAAGCTTCCTGCCACGAAGCTTCCTAGTCAGATTATGTTCCTCTGTAGATCTAACCAAAATAAGGTTCCCAACACTTTATGTCAACACAAATAGCATAAGCTACTCCCCTTCATTGTCCTAGAGATTCACTCCTTGAATCAACAAGATTATGCACAATCTCTGTTGATGAAATGTTTCAACATCTGATTGAAAATCAGATCCTTATCTAATGAAATCTTCACTGATGACCTTGATTGTATCCACTTGAACACCACACACATGGATAATCAATTAAATACTTATGGATTCCACAACTAGCAATTGATCTTAAATCCTTGTTCAGAAAACATACTCTCAAAAGATATCAACACTTTAGGAATACCAATCAAGTATTCTTTAGTGTAGGTACCTTCCTTGCCAAGCAGAATGTTGAAACATCAAGACTTACACCCTTGACTCATGTTGACTTGTCTGGCACAATCCTCTGCAACCACTTCAACTGATCTAAAGAAGCACTACCTTGCACGACATGGAAGGTGAAAATAAATCACCCCCAAATTCTTCAGATTGATGATCCTCAAGACCAACCTTGATCCAGAAAAGCAGCCATAAGCCTCCATAACACAATAGTCCTCATGACAAGAGATGCCTTTATGAGTGGACTTGAGAGAATTCTCAAGTGTCTTTGGCAACTTTATCATGACAAGGGTATTTACCGGTTTCATATCCAAAGAAATTGATAACCTAGACCTATCCTCTTCTAACTTCAAAATAACTGATGAAACCCATCTTTCAAGTACCAAGACATTAAAGGCAAAACATCAACAATCAACTCTCTTCATTCCATTACTCCCTGCTGGAATGGCTAGAACTTCAATAGATGCTGACACCTTCATGGACAGAGTCTTCAATCTAGCTTTACCAAAGTCCTTTTATCAGAAACACATGCAGCAGAACACCTCTTCAACAGGCTCTAGTTAAGATGTCAAGACATCTAAGAGGACACCTTATAGAAAAGAACCTCTTCACAGAAGCAAGAGACAACCAACCAGTAGTTGTCATCCTTGATCCAATACCAATCATTCCAGGTATCCAATGAATGGTCTGATCGCACAAATACACACCTTGTTTAATGAGCCAGAAAGTATCTCCCAAGATCTCATCCAGAAACAGACAAGATGCCTGCTCTGATACCAATTAAAATTTTGGCATGCAGATCACAGATGTCCTAACACATGTCACGAAATTATTCTCTGCATAACTTTGAAACAAGGGCAGAATAATCAAGCTAATACTCTGAATATCGGCAACAGAATCGCGACAGATGTTTTAACATCTGGTATAACATGTTAATCAACAAGCAAATACTAAACTGTAAAATTTGCAAAATGATAAATAACACAAGATATGTTAACCCAGTTCGGTGCAAATCACCTACATTTGGGGGCTACCAAGCCAGGAAGAAGAATCCACTATCAATAGTATAGTTTTATGTAAACAACCTCTGGTTTACCTATCACTACCCAATGAAAACTTTATCATTAGAAGTCACTTCTAATTGATAAGAGAAACCCATCTCACTCCCTTAATCACACAATGTGATATCTAACAGTTATAGTCACAATAATTGCATCATCCTACTTGAAAGACTCCTCTTTCAATACAAAATTCAGCCAAGCTACCATGACTAACAATCCTCCTTTGATTTGCTTCAAAGCTTCATCCAAGAACAATACATAATTCATTACCTAAAGGTTTGTGAATCTGTAAAACTATGTCTACCACAGTTTATCAAACGATACAAAGGGTGACTTACAACTCAAGAAAGTACACGACTTTCAAAACCCTAAATCCTTATTTTCTACTTTACAAGTATTACACAAGTATTCCTAATTCTCTATTCTATCCTAGGTCTTGGTCTTCTTTTATAGTCTTCTGTTGTCCATGGGCTTTAAATCTTCTGTCAGCTGATTCCTTGATCCACTACTAAACGTGCCTTGAATCTTAGAACAGAATTAAAACACCATGATATATCTGTCAAATGTCGATTCTTCATGTTGGGACGTTTTATTCGATATCTTTGTTTTCTGTCAGAATTCTTCATGTTTGATCATCTTATTCTTCATCAAGTTTTAACCAAAATTTTGTCAAACCGCAGGAGCTTTCGCCTCTCAAATGAACCGTCAGATTTTCCTTTATGTCTAAAAATCCACATAGATCGAATAACATTAATATCAGGTAGTTGTGGCACTAAATCCAACGTCTCATTTTTAATTAAAGCATTATATTCATCATGCATGGCCATTTTCCAATTAGGGTCCTTGAGTGTAGACACATGATTTTTAGGGAGAGGGGATTTTGTGACATGAGTGTGTAGGTCGTAGTATTTTTGGTTTGGCTTAAAGATGTTGTGTTGACTTCTAGTGATGGGTTTCGTGTTGGCTTGGGAGGTAAGTTGGTAGATTGGAGGAAGATTATTTGGCAGAGTATGATTTGATTGTGATGGGAGAGGTGATGAGTGGAAGGTTGGGGTTGGGTTTGATTGGGGTGTATTTGGCAAGTTGGGTGTGGGCCGAAGTATGGGAAGTGGTTGGCGTGGGAGAAGAGATCGATGGATTGGATGGAGAGTTATTTTGGTTTTAGGTTATAATATGGTTGATGAGGTAAGGGGATAAGTCATTGTCTAGGAAGGTGTAGGTGGTTGATTGAGGGGTGTGCAGCTTTGCATATGGGAAGGTAGACTCATCAAATAATACATGACGACAAATGATAATTTTGTTTGTTGTCATATCTAGACACTTATAACCTCGATGGTTGGACGGATACACAAGAAAGATACATGGTGTGGAGCGTGGTTGAAGTTTCTAGATGGTACATGAGGGAAAGAGGGAAAAACATAGACAACAAAAGACACGTAGATGAGAGTAGGACGGGTTCTTGTTGTATAACATGTGGAAAGGTGACAAAAAATTAATTGGTTTACTAGGAAAAATGTTGGAAATATATGTGGCCATTTTTAGAGCATAGTGCCAAAATGAAGGTGGTAGGGATGCATGAATTAATAAAGTTTGAATAATGTTATTAATGGACCGTATTTTTCGCTCGGCTTTACCATTTTGAGAGGAAGTGTAAGGACAAGAGAGACGAAAAGATATTCCATTAAGTTTACACATTTGTCGAAAATTGTTAGAAATGTATTCGCCACCAATATCACATTGAATAGTTTTGATTTCTCATTGAAATTGAGTTTTGATGTAAGCTCTTAATTTTTGAAAGATGGGATAAACTTGAGATTTATGTGAAATCGGGAATGTCCATAAAAAATTTGAATAATTATCCAGGAATAAAACATAATATTTGTGACCCGTTTAGCTTAAAATGGGAGATGTCCATACATCACTATGTAGAATATCAAATGGCAACGAATTATTGTTAAGAGAATTTGTGAAAGGAAATTTGATGTGATTACTAAGAGGACATGAATTACAAAAATGAGAATGTAATTTACTAGATGTATTACATTCAATCAACTTATTTTTGCTAACAAAGTGTCATACCCCAAATTTCGACCACCCAGATTTCCCATCATTGAGGGCCTCCAATACACTACATTGATCCATTTGCAACAATGGATTGACCCAAGAAGCTTGGTTCACAAGTTTCAATTTCACCAGGATCACAATTAGGGTTTCGAGGAAAAAGTCAATTGTATCTTTGACTTTTGACTAATACATGCTCCCAAACCTTGGGACATGATTCAATACACCCTCTAACACCTATGGAATCTATCCATTAGGTTTAATTTAGGCCAATGACTTGATTTCATAAAGGATCACACAGTTTGGATTTCATCCGATAAAAAGTCAATTGTGCACAAAATCAAGTTTGACTTTTTGGAATTTTTCACAAATATGGTTCCCCTAAGTCAAAAATAATATTAATGTATGGTATTGATCATCATTCATCAAGAAAAATCAAGAAAAGTTAGGTTTCTTCCAAAAGGGGCAACCATGAGAAACCAAAATTTTTCTAAGTTATGGAACAAAATGGCTTTGATACCAACTTTGCAAGGTCATAACTCCTAAACCACAAGGCCTTTTCTCCCATTCAAAGCTCAAATGAAAGTCCATCTAACATACTTTAAAAGTGTCAACTACAAGAGATTCCAAATCCTCATGGATTTTGAGTTATGAATTGATCAAAATTACAAATAGTGAAAATGGCCACTTTTTCCAACACTTAGTGAAATTTTCAAAAAATCAAAATCTGCCTTACTTTTTGCAAAATGTAGGGGCATTTTTCACCTTGATCCAAGCTAAACCAGGTACAAGGGTGAACATCAAAGTTGAAGTATGCCATGAGAATTTTCCAACAAGTACCAGATCATCTCCAAATTCAATTTGAGTAGGGAGATACAACCTTTGGAACATGGCATCATGAACTGATTTTTACAAGGCAGATTTTGTGCATTTGCTCGATTTGGCCAAATCAGATAACTCCAAGCCTTGTCATCTATTTGGACACATCAGAGGATAAAATCCAAGGGGAATGATCTGATTCCCAAGCCTCCCAAGTCCAAGAATCTACACATAGCCATAATAAACCTAAAAAAGGCTAAAAAGTGCAAAAGACTCCAATTTTGTTTCCAAGCATTTAATGGATGCATCAAGGTGGCATGGACTGACACATTCCTAGCTGAATGAGTCAAGAATCAACACTGAATCAAAAAACCATAGGCTTGTGCCCTAACCTCAAGTCAATGGCTAGAGGAGACTAAAGATTCCCTTGGATCAACATTAGCCAAAGGCCTGTACTAGCTTTCATTCACTATTTCTTGCAAAATAAACTTGTTGCACTATAAATAGAGCTCATTTATGCTCAGTTTGAGTACACCAAAGAACTACAACTGATGCATTCCTCAAAACCTATTTCTTTAGGCCAAAATGCCTTCTTTTGCAAGTCATCTCTGAGTTTTTGAGTTAGAGAGCAATTCCACCACAACTCATGATCCAAACACATTCAATATGTCATATCTAAGCTGTCTAAACACTCACCTTTGATCTGAAACACCAAAATCAGAAAGTCAACCTCCAAAACCTCAAAAATTAACTTTTCTGTATTTTTCAAGCCATGTATTGATTCAGTCACTTCCAAAACCAAATAAGGCCTCAAACATACTCCAAATATCATCCTCAAATTGGCCTAATTGGTTCCGCTCATCTGGAACACCATTTGAGAGGGTTGCCATATTGGTCACTTTTGCCCCTTTTGTAAGAAAGAGCTCAAACTTGTTCCTGAGGATTCCAGCTGGTTTTGATCATCCTAAAATCTTCTAAGGGATCAATCAAGAGTGTCCAAAACATTGGATTACTTCTGGCACAAGGATCTTGACAGTTAGCACAAGAAGCTCTAAGAGGTAAGTGCATCACAACTTGAACTCTTTGAATTATGCATTGCTTTGAAGTCCACTGATCATAAATATCTCATACATATCATATATGTTGTGTTTGAACCAATTCACCATGCTATTAGTGTGTATATGATGTGTTAGCATAGGAAATGTAAATCTTGGCATTTTTTGAAACCACTATCGTATTTTTAGATAGAGACATCTTCTGAAAAATATAAAGGCACCATTGGATTCTTCATGAAATTCTAGGTCAAATGCACCTAAATTTTGTTCCAATCCATGGAGAAATGAGCAAGTTACAGCCTTCATGCAAATCCACCATAACTTGGTTTCTTGCCTTAGCCAGGCCTAGAAACCAGGCCACCCATATATGTTAATGGGGTGGTTTTGATACACGGATGTATCACCACCTCAGTGGTAGCGTGCACATGTGTTTGTCTTGGAGGTCATGGGTTAAAACCCCACCCAGACCTTTTTTGCTACCCTTCCACATTTTTGCTATTTTTAATATTTTTATGGTTTTTGTTAATTAATTCGAAAATTAATTTCTCTCTCAATTTTAATTATTTTTTATTGATTCTTTTTTTTGAAAATTCCCAAAAATGTTAGAATATTTTATTCCATAAAAATTTCACAAAAATATTATTTATTTCATATATTTAGTATTTTTGCAAAGAATTATATTTTTATTTGTTTTTAGACATTAAAAATATTTCTTTCTCTTGGTTTTACAAAATTCAAATGATTTTTCAATCATCCCATGAATGAAACATGATTTTTCAAATAGAAATCCAAGATCATAAACTTTTCTCGCATGTTTAGTTATTTTATTTGAATTTTTATTCAATTAAAATATATTTTAAATCAAAAATTAGGGTTTTGATCATTATCACCCTAACAAATCCTTTTCAAAACACTCATGGGCCTCTAATAGAGTGTAAGACCCATCCCTTGTAAATATAAACCTTTTTGGGCCTCAGTCATTGTATAAGTCCCAATACGATTTTAAAAATCTCAGCACGATTGTCGCATTTTAAGCAAAATCATCTGGGCCTACCCTTGTGTTGTAAGTCCCATTTCTTTTCTTTTTCAAACATTTAGGCCTCTCCTTGAGTTGTAAGACCCATCCCTTTGTACAGAAAACATTTTTTGGGCCTCGGTCGTTGTATAAGTCCCGATACAATTTTCAGATCAACGGTACGATTACTGTTATATCTGGGCATCCCCTTGTATTATAAGTCTCATCTTTATTTTTAAAATACACTTCGGGCCTCTAATAGAGTGTAAGACCCAACCCTCTTTTGTACATAAATAATTTTGGGCCTCAGTCATTGTATAAGTCCAAGTACAATTTTTAAAACAACAGTGCGATCACTGTTATATCTGGGCCTCTCTTTGAGTGTAAGCCCCAATCTTCTTTTCAAAAACAACTTCCCTTTTGATTTAGGTTCAAACTCATGGTTGTTATCAAAACTTTCTTTAATTTCTTGAACAACTAACCATACAGCTGTTACAATGGAAGCTTGCTTGCCTGTAAGTTTTTATCCGCTTTCATTTACATGCTTACATATATATATATATATATATATATATATATATATATATATATAACTGTATTGCTGGAAGCTTGCTCACCTGTAAGTCCTTCTTTCATTCTTTTAAATACTTGTCATATATATATATATATATATATATAACTGTATTGCTGGAAGCTTGCTCACCTGTAAGTCCTTCTTTCATATCCTTTAAATACTTGTCATATATATATATCAACTGTATCTATACTTGTATATCTGCTTAGAGTTTTCCCCGGCAACTAAGTCTAGAATTAGGTAAAGCCAGTTGGTCACTCTTTCAACAGTCAAAACTAGTTCCCCATAGGAATTCCAGATACAATCTTGCCTCCTCTTAGGCTTATACAATATGGAACAAAGAGAAAGACATTATTCCCGATGAAACTTTTCTCAGACTGTCACTATTAGAAATTTCCAAAGAAATTCATTTTCCCCAGAGAGAATTAATTCCCAGTGAAACCTCTCTTGAATTTCTTCAAACCCTAGAACTGTTCACCAAAGAAAAGATTATTCCCGGTGAAACTTTTCTTGAATTCTTCTTAAGTTTGGATCCACAGGCTTCCTAAAAGCATCCTCGCCTCCTCTTGGGCCTTGTACAAGGACCCTCCGGCTTCATAGAAGTTCACATGCCTTCTCTTAGGCTTAATACAAGGACCTTGAAGACCTCTTAAAGGATAGGACAGAACTTAGTCGTCCTTTGCTAGAGCAGTCTTTCCAGAGTCAAAACCTCAAACCAATTTAGGGTTGATTCTCATCCCTTAAAATACCAGCCTCCTCTTGGGAATCATACAAAGATAAACTCTTCCATACCAGTAGACTTGGACTGTCTAATCTCCTCTTGGATCTCAAAGACATTTTCAAGTTCCCTACAAACACAGGAAAAACCCTGGTCATTTTAACCAATCTCCAGTAGAGTTAAAACCCTCACAGGATCTAAAACTCAATCTTTATCCTAAATTCCCCCAGCTAGGGTAAGCTTATCATCAGGGTAACACTATCCCTAATCAGAACCTCAAGGAATCTGATATCTCAACTCTTCTGTAACCCTCAGCAAGAGTTGATTCCCCATTTTGGACCTGCCTCTGGATCTCAATAATCCTCAGCAGAAGCCAGCCTCCTCTTAGGCTTTGTATAATGATTTCCCTCAGCAGAATTAGTCTCAACAACACCCTTTTGTTGAGTCAATCTTCTTTCTTAAAACACTCTCTTGTTGAGTTAACCCCTTTTAGCCTCAATCTTAGACTTTGTACAAGGCAAACAAAGTACTCTCTTGTTAAGTCAATCACCTTTCCACACTCTCTTGTTGAGTCAGTGGTACAAAACATAAACACTCTCTTGTTGAGTCATTCTTTTTTAGCCTCAATCTTAGGCTTTGTATAAGACATATATAAACTTTCTCCAACAAAGTCAAAATATTCATAACCTTCTCTTAAGCTCTGGATAAATATCTTCCTCAGCAAAGTCAATTCCTCCCAGCCTTCTTTTAGGCTTTGAGAATTAATATCTCTAAGTGGAGTTGATCCTTATTCCATCCGCAATCTTGGGCTTTGTACAAGACACCTAAAATATCCTCAGCTGAGTCAGTCTCTTTTCAGCCTCAATCTTGGGCTTTGTACAAGACACCCAAATAAAACACTTTCTTGTTGAGTCAGTCTCATTTCAGCTTCAATCTCGGGCTTTATACAAGACACCAAATAAAACACTCTCTTGTTGAGTCAGTCTCATTTCAGCCTCAATCTTGGGCTTTGTACAAGACAAACATAAATCTCCCTAAGCAGAATCGATATTCTTTTCAGCCTCCTCTTAGGCTTTGTATAATGATTTTCCCCAGTAAAGTCCGCCTTAATCTTGGGCTCTGTACAAAACAAATCATACTCTCCAGCATAGTCATTCTTCTTTTAGCCACAATCTTGGGCTTTGTACAAGACAGATAAAACCTCTCACCCATAGAGTCAGTTTCCCCTTTTAACCTCAATCTTGGGCTTTGTACAAGACAGACAAAATATTTCCCCGAAAATTCAACCTTTAGCCTCCCCTTAGGCTTTGTATAATGATATCCCTCAAGGAGTTAGTCTCTTTTTAGCCTCAATCTTGGGCTTTGTACAAGACAGATAAACACTCTCTTGTTGAGTCAGTCTTTTCCAGTCTCCTCTTAGGCTTTGTATAATGACTTCCCCAGTGGAGTCAATCAATCTCTTAGCTTCAACCTTGGGCTTTAATCAAGGAACACAAAAATAAACATCCCCTCAGAGGAAATCAAAAAACTCTCTGCAGGAAGACATTTCTCTGTATATCCCACATCAAAACAGACATTAAAAAAAACCTTAATTCCAGATAACTGTTGTAAGTAGCACACTTGTTAATTCAAATATCCAAGCTGTAGTCCATCTTTTATCCTGGTAAATCCCTTTCTTTCATCTAATTGCTAAAGTTGTAAGCCTCTGGATTATTTACATCCATGCCACTGTCTCTCTCTTAGCATGAAAGACTCCTAGGGAAAAATGGCATTGCTCTACACTGAGTTAAATTTTTCTCCTTCAGGACAAATCCCCTATAAAGGAAATTATGGCATTACTGGATTCTCATATCTCGGTTAAAGTAACCCTCCTTTATAATCAGTCACCCAACAGTTGAGATAAACAGACGAGATGTCTCCCTTTAGAGATGACAAGTTCTCTCTCAGTCAAACCTTTTAGCTTTAATTTTGGGCTTTGAACAAGACACAAATAAACCTTTTAGCTTCAATCTTGGGCTTTAAACAAGACACCAAAACATCATCTTTTTCCTCCCGTAGAATAGGAGGAACTACGATTGCTCTGATTTCCCTATTTCTTTAAACAGGAATACATAGGCATAATATTGCGAAATCTTAGCAAGCATGTCAATCAAAAACTTTAGGTCTCGTACCTTCACACCAATCAAAACTGAGGTCCCGTACCTCACCAAAATCATCAAAAACTCTCTCTCTCTCTCGAAAACCTCCCAAAGGAGAAACTTTCCAACCCACAATAGATAAACACCATCAAGTACAAAGCAGAACCTATTGCTAACAACCTGTGGATAACCACATATAGGATGGGTAACTGACAACTCCCCATTGTATAACCTGACCCCGAACTCCCCGAATCTCTCTTAGCGTTTGTTTAGTTAAACATTCAAGTGCAAGGTTAGTTTTAGATAGCTTCCCTTTCCCTTCCTGCTTCACGGGATAAATAAGAAATCAGAAAGTAGCATCCCACTCCTACCATTGCGGTGAGGAACCCAACGGCGATAAGGTGGTCGCGTCACCGACAAAAATCGCACGCTACAGAAAGGTTAAAACTTGTTCGCCCGGGTGTCCCAGACGATTATGCAAGACAGATGATGACAAAGCAACAAAGGTGGATGGGTGATTAGTTGTATTTGTGGTCTTGTGGTTGGTGATGGGATAAAGGTCACCTTGGCTTTCACATATCATGATAGGAATCCCCGTCTGAAAATCTTTCACAAAAAAACCAAACGGGTCAAATTCAATTGAAACTTTATTAACTATAGTGAATTTTTGAACAGACACTAAATTTTTAATTAAATTTAGAGAGTGAAGAACATTTTTTAGTATAAGAGGTGGGTGGGGGTTATCTAAATGTGTACTGTCAAGGCCATAAATTGGAACATAATGACCATTTCCTACAATGATGTTATTGTTTTTGCTTAATTTAAAATAGGACCAGAGATTACCTTGCGAGGAACTCATGTGAGAGGTGGCTCCAGTGTCCATGTACCATGACGGGTCGGGCTGAGCAAGGTTGAGGGTGCTAAAAGCATTTTCAATATCTATTGGACTGGTAGTGTTGGCATTGAAAGCAGCTTGTTGAGGTTTGGGCCCAAGAATTCCATCTTGTTGGGGCTTAGGACCATTAGTGGGTCTATTCCAATTGGATGTTAGGTAAGGGAAAGGTGGGTAATTCCAAGGTCCCCATTGTTTCCAAGGAGGGTAATTCCAAGATTACCACTACAGTTGTTGTTGTCCACGGTTTCCTCTCCCAGAATTTCGGCCTCCATGGTATGGTTTCTTTCCTCTTTGACTGCGATTGGTGGACATATGTGGTTGTGAGTTCGGAGCTAAAGATTGTTGTTTGATTGCAGGTTCGGTCGAATGACCTTTAGCCAAGAGGCTGCCGAAATAGAGGATGAGTATGCTTCGCAGGCTGCGCGCTGCATCATGCTCGTTTCCTCGAGTTCCACTCGTGAGCGAGCGGCGGAAAAAGTGGGTAGAGGGTCGTGTTGCTGGATAAAGGTGACAAACCCAGCATATGAATTCGTGAGTCCAAATATCATCTTAAGACTAGACGTGTAATGGTGACTGGAGAGTCCACGTTTGTGAGTTGATCCTAGAGAGTTTTAAGGCGGGTGCAGTAAGCTTTTGTTGATGGAAAACCTTACAGGTTTGTGTTACTGAATTAATTTTCCAATTGCACGGCACGGGAATGCTTGTTGTCATGAAACATAGCGGTTATGCGCTTCCAACATTCTTCTACAGTGTCGTCGACGATGAGGATGGATTGTAGAATATCCTGCGATACTGTTGCGTACATCCATTGTAACACTACTGCATCAAGACGATTCCAAAGTTTAGAATCAGCAGCCTTATGCTCGGCTGATGCTTGTATGGTCTGGGCTTCCGAAGGCGGAATAATGTGATCAAGCACGTTGTGAACGCGTGCCTGCACTTTGAATAAGGCAGACCAGGAGAGGTAGAGATTAAAATCATTTTCCAACGTCACCGGGATGATGGCTTTGACGTTGTTGATGGCGAAAGCCGAGTGGAATTTGGATGTTGCCGCTTGAGAGGGGTTGGATTGTAGGGTTGATGAAGTGTCATCAGATGTTCGAGAGTGGGAGGATTCTTCTGCCATGGTAGAACAGAAGGTGTGCGGCGGCTGGAATAGTTTGTAGGTTTAGGAACGTGATAGAACTGATACCATGTAAGAATTGAATTCCCTGTTTTCTCATTGATATCCTTTGTCATAATATACAAGTGTGACAATATCTATATTTGGAAGCTAAGAATATACATTTATTATTATACTAATTATAGAGATATTATAATAACATACCATTATGATTATACTAATTATAGATATATTCTAATAAGATTGAGCTCAATAACTTTGAGCTCAAGACGGATGTAGATGTAAGAGCTATGTGTAATACAGTTTTTTATTTTGAAACAAAATTTTCGCTCGAGTTGGAAGCGACGTTTTCAAGATCGGTCAAAAATATTGTGAAGATGATAAAACGTCCACCAGGATATTGAAATGTATCACCATAGACGTGCTTCAATTGCCCATTAGCATACTTTGTCCCTTCATGCTCTGCTCCTTCGCCATATTCATATAGCCATCTTGACAAGCTAGGATACCTACAAGATAAACCAAGAAGATTGAGCCTAGTTATGTGTACTTATAAGCATGTAGAACGCAATATGAACCAACCTACACCAATATGTGATAGAAATATACAATCAAAACTAGTAACAGATAACATTGAACCATCAAGAAACAATAATGCATTATTCTAGAGCTATTACCCTGGTCTTGGAGATCCACTTGTAGAATTAGCAGATGAAGTGATATTATGCATTTCTGCACTTTTTTGTTACCGCATTGTTCAAGCAACTCAAGGATACGATGAATTTTGATGAAATATTAGTGGAATTTCTATTCAATACAGTGAGTTTTTAGGATGAGTTGAATATTTTAAATGAAGAGTTGTAGGCATTTCTTATTCTACTAAATGAATCGAGTGACCTAACAAGACTATTTAGAACAATCATTTAATGTTAGTTGATTTGCATTCCATTAAAAATTGCATAAATAATTGGTTACTTGTCTATTCTGTTGGGAAACGTTTCTTACTCACCACTCTTGTGGCGCCGATGATTTTCGATACAAGTAATTCGGTCTCTTTATTGTGTGACTCCTTTTCTTGAGCAACATCTTTGTGAGCGACACAGCACATATTAATCTAAAACTTTAAGGTAATAGGTGGGTGTGTTCTCTCATTTATAAATGCTCAAGTCTCTTCATTTTCAACCAATGTGGGACTATTACCCACACTATTCACACTTGCCACATTCTCAACACTCCCCCTCAAGTGTGAGTCCATAGTACTCTCCCTCAAGTGGAATCTCTTCTTCCACAAACTTTTGTACCGCACGAAACGTTTCTTACTCAACACCTTTGTGGCATCATTGACACTCTTCAACGGAACGTTTCTTATTCACCACCCTTGTGGCGCCGTTGACTTTTCATACAAGTAAGTCGGTCTCTTTCTCGAATCAAAGGTCCATGATACCAGTTTTTCATTAGGGAGCATTGAACATTGTGGAACTCCATTTCTTAAGCAACACTTTTGTGAGAGACACATCATATATTCACCCAAAATTTTAAGGTAATAGGTGTGTGAGTTCTCTCACTTATGAATGCTCTAAGTCTCCACATTTTTAATTTAATATAGGACTATTATCCACAATACTCACACTTAACACATTCTCAACACATTCTGTTACATCACCCTCTCTCTTTTATAACTTAATGAAGTAAACTATCAAATTGTATAATCAACCTAACATATACATCCGATCACATCTCACCATGTTGATATTATAAATATTAATTATAAACTAGGCCGACAAGATGCTGTTTAGATTTGCAAACATGTTGATATTACAAATATTAATTATAAAATATGTCGAGAAGATGCTGTTCGGATTTGCAAACTAAATGTTTTTATAGGCAATTTGTGTCTATAAAAATGATGTATTTTGGTTTTTAATTGGGACATTGGGTGAGTGAAGTGGGGTATAAGTTAACTAACATGCTATTGCTAAGAAGCTAGGAAGAAACAGCATCGAAGTTGAAGTGGTAAACCACAGGAAAGTTATTATTAATTAAAAAATTGTTGTCAGGTCATTACTCCCATTGCTTGCTTTATTTAATTATAAACTCTACTTCTTTCCTTCCATTGAACAATTAACTATTTATATATCAAACTCTAAGAATTTAGCTTATTCAGATGGCCAGCATGAGCGACACCTTTTCCTCTCTGGTGATATCTCCAAAGAGAAATTACTATGATGTATTTGTAAGCTTTAGAGGTAAAGATACTCGTTTCAATTTCACCGATCATCTTTTTGCAGCCCTCCAAAGAAAAGGTATTTATGCATTCAGGGATGACACTAAACTCAACAAAGGTGAATCCATAGCACCTGAGCTTCTTCGAGCAATCGAAGACTCTCAGATTTTCATTGTGGTTTTCTCTAAGAACTATGCTTCCTCAACTTGGTGCTTGAGAGAATTGGAACACATCCTTCTTCACTGCGGTCAACCCCCGGCAAAACGTGTTCTTCCTGTTTTCTATGATGTTGATCCTTCTGAGGTAAGACATCAAAAAGGAATTTACCTAGAAGCCTTAGCTAAACATGAACAAAGATTCCAACAAGACTCTGAGAAGGTGATAAGATGGAGGGCAGCTCTAGCACAAGTTGCAGATCTGTCTGGCTGGAACCTTCGTGACAGGTAAATAATCTTCCTTATGGATAACATTGATGCTCTTGTGCAAATTTTAAAGCTTTGACACACTAATGTAGTTAAAAAACAAAAAGCCCCTGACAAACTTTTTTTTTAATGGAAAGAGTTTGTTTTTATTCTAAAACGGGAAAAAGAAAAAAAGAAACTATTATTTCTCATGTATTTGTGCTTTTTGTTTTAGTTTTGGCAAGTGATAATTTGGTGTTGTTGGTTAACTGTTTTAAACTTGCAGGCCACAACATGCAGAGATTGAAAAGATTGTTGAAGAGATTATTAAGATATTAGGTTGCAAGTTTTCAAGTCTTCCAAAAGATTTAGTAGGGATACACTCTCCTATACAAGACTTAGAAAAGCGTTTACTTTTGGACTCGCTTGATGATGTCCGTGTTGTAGGAATTTGTGGGATGGGTGGAATAGGGAAGACAACTCTTGCTAATGCTTTATACAATAAAATCTCTCCTCAATTTGATATGTGCTGTCTTATTGACGATTTAAGCAAAAGTTATAGGCAAGATGGTCCGATTAGTGCACAAAAGCAAATTCTACTTCAAACTGTAGGCAATCAATAGCTTCAAACATACAACTCTTGCAACCTATCTAATCAGATAGGAAGAAGGCTACATCGTGTAAAGGCTCTTATAACTATTGACAATGTTGATCAAGTTGAGCAACTCGAGAAATTAGATCGTGAATGGTTTGGTCCGGGGAGTAGAATAATTATAATTTCTAGAGATGAGCATATATTGAAAGAGTATAGAGTGGATGTTGTTTACAAAGTTCCACTCTTGAATGATAAAAACTCTCTTCAATTACTAAGTCGAAAAGCTTTCAAACTTGATCATATTGTGAGTAGTTATGATAAGTTGGCATTTCAGATATTAAATTATGCAAATGGCTTGCCACTGGCAATTAAAGTACTGGGTTCATTTTTGTTTGGTCGTAATATCTCTGAATGGGAAAGTGCATTGGCAAGTTTGAGAGAAAGTCCAAACAAAACTATCATGGATGTGTTAGAATTAAGTTTTGATGGCTTGGAGGAAACAGAAAAGGAAATATTTCTCCATATTGCTTGTTTTTTCAACTGGGAAAATCTGACACGTGTTATGAATATTCTCAATTGTTGTGGATTTCATGCTGAAATTGGATTGAGTGTTCTAGTTGATAAATCACTTATAAGTCTTCCGGAAAAGACTGGTAGGGTAATAATGCATGGTTTGTTAGAAGAGTTGGGCAAAAAATTGTTCAAGAAAAATCAAGAAAGTGGAGCAGAGTTTGGCTCCTGGAACAGTTCTACAATGCTAAGTTGGAGAATATGGTAAATTAGTAGTTTGAAAATTCAAAACTTATTTTCACTTTTTATAAATTTTACTTTGAAAGCTTTTAAAGTTTTCTTTCTTTTTTGCAATGTTTTAGGAAAAGAAGGTTGAAGCCATTTGTTTTCGCACAATACATTGGGATACAATGACGGGAGAAACATTGTCAAAAATGAATCATTTAAAACTGCTCATAACGTCGGGAGCTGATATTTTAGGAAACCTGAGTTGCCTTTCTAACGAGTTAAGATACATGGAGTGGACTGAATATCCTTTCAAGTATTTGCCATCAAGTTTTCAGCCTAATCATCTTGTTGAATTGATCTTGAAGTACAGCAACATCAAACAACTATGGAAAGACAAGAAGGTACTGTATATTCCCTTTTTGTTTATTTTTTCCTTTTAAGAATGTAACATGAACAAATCAGAAAAAAATGCCCCCTCCCCCTCTTTATGTTAAATTTATGCCCAAAATTAGAGTTTCACTTTTCTATTTTTGTTGGTTTGTGACAGTATCTTCCCCATTTGAGATGTTTGGATCTGAGCCACTCAAAAAATCTAAAAAAGATGCCAGATTTTAGAGATATCCCAAATCTTGAGAGATTAAAATTTAAAGGATGTGTAAATTTGGTGCAGATGGATCCTTCTATTGGGGTTCTAAAAAAGCTTGCTTTCTTGAATTTGAAAGATTGCAAAAATCTAACAAGCATACCAAACAACATATTTGGTCTCAGCTCTCTTGAATGTGTAAAACTTTCGGGGTGTCCCAATATACTTTTCAAAATAAGTGAAAAATTGCCTTTCTTCATCAGTTTCTCTAGCTTGGTTGAACTCAATATTAGTTTTTGTGGTCTAACTCAACTCCCTGATGTAATTGGATGTTTAAGTTGGCTAGAAGAATTAAATTTAGGCGGAAACAATTTTGTAACGTTGCCTAGTCTGAAGGAGCTTTCCAGACTTGTATTTTTAAACTTGGAGCATTGCAAGCTCTTGGAATCTTTGCCTCAACTTCCTTTTCCTACTGCTATCAATTGCATCCTTCGAAAGAAGAAACATATGATCACGAAGGGATTGGTGATTTTCAATTGTCCTAAATTGAGTGAGAGGGAACTTGACAGTACTATCAACTTTTCATTGATGACACATTTTATAAAGGCAAACAAAATATTCACTTCAATCTATGATCAGATTCGTTTCGTAGTTCCAGGAAGTGAAATACCAAGTTGGTGCAATAATCAAAGTGAGGGTGATTCAATAAGAATAGATCTATCTACCATTATGCCTGGCAATGACAATAATTTCAGTGGCATCGCTTGTTGTGCAGTATTTTCTATTACACCTGTTGGCAAGCACATATCGTTTGGACAAAGATGTGGAATAGAACTACGTTTTGGTAATAGTAAAATTTTCCCTCTCCCGTGTTGGTTCATTCCATTAACTCTTGAAATAGATCTTATTGATATCAAATTAGATCACGTGCCTAATCTATTTCCCTCTGGAATCAATCTTATATATTTTGAAGTCTATGAACATAACTCTCAGCCATTTTGAACATTTTGCGTTGTATTTTAACATTTGGGGTGACATAGGCAGAGATGTGGGCGTGGAGGTTAAAAAGTGTGGGTATTGGATATGGAAACAAGATCAAGGGCCGCTGCCGAAACTCCTTAGCTCAGAAGTGCAAATTTTTGACAATTGAAGCTGAGACACAACCACAATTGTGTATCTAGTTATATAAAACCATAATGAATCAAACTAATAGCATGTGTAAGTTAATGATCAATTAATAAAGAACTACTAATTTGGTCAAGGAGATCCAATGGTATAATTAAAGATCAATATTTTAGAACTCGTCCCATTACTTTGTTGTTAGATACACATAGTATGATTATGCTTTTGTTTATGGTGTTGGTCTCATGATTCACTAAAATACATGATTCAATTATATAACCACATATGAAAGAGTAAGATGTGTCGGTGAGATTTCCGAAATATTTATTTGAGGAATAATAATCATTAATTTTATTTAATGAAATTTATGTATAACAATTTGTTATAATGCTATAGTGGTTCAAAATTAAATACTACCTCTATTTTGTATTATAAGTTGTTTTAGAAAAAAATTTGTACTAAAATATAAGTCATTTTATAATACAAATGAATTATTAATGTTATTTTTTTATTATACTCTTAAATATTTATTATTCTCTTTCCTTTCAATTATTTAAATTTATTTTTCTAATACCACTAATAAAGGACAATTTTGTAAAATCTTTTAGAATTTTTCTATTCCATATTACAATTATTACATTTCTTAATACGTGTGAAAAATTACAAATAATTTATAATAAAAAACCGAGGGAGTAATAAATAAGAGATCTAAAGTGTTATGGGTTCAATACTTGCTCTGTGTACTTTTTGGAATTTTTATGTTATTATGGAATGTAGTGGTTCTGATTTAAAAAAAGAGATCTAAAGTGTTATCAACACTTCAACATAATTTGTGGATAGTGTTAGAGGTCACAAGTTCAAATTCCAACAAATACAACAAAATATATTAACAGTGGCATATTAATTTTGATACATATTATTTTTATAAATTATAAAATATCATTTTTATTTTTCTTGCAATTATTTCTTAATTTTAAAAATTAAAGAAAAGAAATTTTAATATGTATTTTTAATGTTTTTTATTCTATATGCTTCATATTATGTCAGACAAATAAATTAAAGACAACTAACAATATTCTTGATTTCTAATATAAAAAAATATAGAGTTTGGCAAAATTGATTTATAGTTTGCTCTTTTTTTTCTTATAATGGCCATAGTATAACCAAAAAAATATAGATGTAGTAATGTCTAAAATAAAAACTATAATATTTCAACTAATATCAACGATAAAATTCCATAAAACTTTTATTATAATATCATTAATAACAAACTAAGATAATCATTTTTTTAAAAAAATTAACATAAAAAGTATTTATTATTCATATAATTTATTTTCATAAAATTTATAAAATAATATTTATATTTTCCCACAATTTTTTTTAAATTTAAAAAAATGAAGGAAAAGAAATTTTGATGTATCATGTAAATAAAATGTCTCTAAAATATTTTTAAATTCATTTTATTCTACATTCTTCATATTATGTAAAGCAAATAAATTAAAGAAAAACAATAAGTATTTTGATTTTTCACATAAAAGAAAGTAGAGTTTATAGTTTGCTCGATATTTTATTTATAATAATGATCATAGCGAGTATAATAAATGTAAAGATAGTATTTTCTAAAAAAAAAAAAAAAAAACTCTCCTATTTTAACTAATGTCAACAACAAAATAACAAACATTTTATAATACCATTCATAACAAATTTAAATAATTTTATTCTTAAAATAAATTACGTTAATAAATTAACTAGCATTTGAAACATTTTTATTCATCATATAATTAATATTTGACAATGTAGATATAAATTTGAAAATCTTTTGAATGTTTTTTATAATAATTTCAAATAAAATTTAAACTTTATTTCAAGACAAAAAAAAACATTGTGATATCTTATTAAATTATTTAACTTTTCAAAATTAAATAATTTAATTAGTCTCAATTATAATTTCATAATAAATCATTAATGATATAATGTTATTGATCATGCTTATTAAAAAAAATCTTCACATAATAAAAATTAAATTACAATCGCGGGTCTTAATCTAGTTTATATGTTATTTTGGAAGATAAACAGTAAAAGTAAATCCAAAAGTTGCACCAACAGAAATCAAACTGGCAACGTTTGGTCCAAAACACGCATGGACTCTTGTTGGAACCACTCTACCATTGTGACGTTTGGATTAAATTCTAAACTTAATTATATACAACTGATCGTGAAGGCTGGATCAGATCCTGTAGAATCAGACCGCCAAGTGCGTCAGGGATGCTAGTCGTATGGAGAGGAGGGGGTGTACCTGCAAGGCACTCCGACGCTCAAGTGAGAAAGGGTCGGAGAAAAGGGACAAGTACAAAGTATGAATTCTTAGGGTGAATATTGGATACCTGACCCTCTCAAACGAGAGGGTTTATATAGAGCCCCCAGCGCGTGGTCAACGGTCCTATTATCGGGGCGAAATAACCGTTTTCCCCAAAGAATAGGTAACTACCCAAACTAGCCGTTATGTCGGGCAGGGTGCCCGAAACTAGCTGTTATGTCGGGCATAGGGGTAATTCCGGGCACCTGCTCATGGCTATTCGGGGAGCAGTGAAGTCGTGCGTGACGGGCAGAAGATCCGGGGAGGAACGTTGTATTCCTTGCCCGGTAGGAGGGGCAGAAAGGTAACTTTTTCCCCTCTATGGATTGGACTTAGGCAATGTGGGCAGCTCTGGAGCAGAGGCGGATTGGGCCAATTCTAGCTATTGGTCCAGTCCAGAACAGGAGCCCCCCAAGTCGTTGCTCCCGAGCATGGGAGTGATGACTTAAGGACTGCTCGTTGCTCCGGGGAGCTAGCATAAAGTCGTCGTTTGAGGACGAAGAGGGTTGTCTCAGAGTGCTCGTGACCCCAGGTGTTCGCGAGATTCTTGGTCGTGACCTTATTGCCCGATATTCGGGGAGACTAATGGTCAGACGGAATTGGAAACGTTGAGACGCCACGTGTTCCTAGAGCCCTGTGTAGCAGTTAATAGGCAATGATGGCTAGTGGGTAGTCATGATGGCCTACGAACGCGTGTTTGCACGTGCCCCTCTGTATAAAAGGGGGAAGATTGTCCCATTTTACACTTTTTCTTTCTGATTTCTCTTCGTCTCTTCTAAGCTCTTGCCCGTCACCGTCTCCAGTGCTTCCGACCACCGCGTCAAGCTTCGGGCAACCTCTTTCTTCTACTCAAATCAAGTAAGTTTTCTGATCTGTGACTTGTTTTACGCTTTTTCGTTGTTAGTGGTAGATTTGCATGCGGTTAGGGCTAGTTTAGAGGACGAAACGTGTGATTTTTCGACGATTGTTGGTGGTGCACGGTGGTTGTGCCATTTTCACGCTTCCAACATGTCGCCGGACCTGTTAGTGCGTTTGGTGAGGAGGGTGGTTCACGGCGAGGTTGCATGTGTAACCACCTCGTTTGTTCATCTTCTGGTAGAGCGATGAGCTTTTCGGTAGAGCGTTCCCAGATTCTGGTGAAGTTTTGCGATTTTCGGCGAAGGTTCAAATGGAAACTGGGTGTGAGCGCGGGGAAGCTCCTCGTTCTGGGATGATAGTTTCGAGCATCTTCTCGCGGGGAGGTTTTACCTTTTCCTTTGATGTTAGGGCTTAGGCCGGGGACGTTGTCCTTAGCCCTTGCGCGCCCTTTCACTTGACTTAGCAGTGGAAGGGTGGATTTGATTCGCTGTCGAATTCACTGTCTTCTCTGCTTTTCAGGTGATCGTAATGGCGACGGGGCCAGACAGAGAAGTTATTCTGGATACGTCTGAAGAGGAAAGCGGCTCCGAGGAAAGTAGAAGCTCGACGGCTTCGAGCTCGGCAACATCGAGTTCCTCGAGCAATGTCGGGGAGGAGGAAGAACTGGACGCCATGGAGGAAGATGTCGAAGGGTTCTGCGAGGAAGAGTGGGAGGTGGCCGAACCTTCTGAACATGTGTCGACGTTTGCAAAGTCCTTGGTGGACGTCTTTACGGAGGTAGGACCGGAAGGGGAGTGGAGGGTGCACTTCCCTTCTGTGGATAATCGTGTCTGTACACACTTCGGGGATCGTTTCACCATGTACGAATACGCCTTCAAAGAGCTGGAATTGAGGCTTCCTTTTACTGACTTCCAGCGGTCAGTGTTCGAGCATCTGAAGTTGGCCCCTAGGCAACTACATCCTAATTCGTTGGCCTTCATCCAGGCCTTCGAGTTGGTATGCACGCATCTCTCCTTGGGGGCTACTCTCCCTCTGTTCTTCACCGTTTTCCATCTCCAAAGGCAGCTGACGGGGAAGAAGTATGGCTGGGTTTCTCTGAAGCAGCCTCGCAAGTTATTCAAGTCATTTTCGGAGTCTATCCGAACATTCAAGGAACGGTACTTCATTGTTGAGTCCGTGTCCGAGGTAGCCCAGGATAGTATGTATGTCTAGGAGATAGAGGTCGACGAGGATGGGAGCGAGCTGCATAACGCGGAGGGAAAGTACATTGGGCGGAGACTTTATAGGTTCCCCATCCACTGGGCACCCGACCACTTTGCCAAGATGCCCAGCAAATACGTCTTCCAGCCGAGCGAGCTGCGCAGGCAGGACGCCGTGGCTTACGAGGTGTTGTTGAAATGGGTCAATGCTTTCAGGCTTGCTGAGTGCTGGACGAGCAAGGGCCACCCAATTTTCGAGGAGGATGGGAGTCAGAGGGTCGAGCGTCGATTCATCAACGTTAAGGCACTGCTGGAGTGCAAGACTCCTGCAGAAGCTGAGACGCTGCTCGGTAGTCTTAGTTACTTAGATTTTGTTCATGTTGTTTCCTTTTCCTCGTTTCTAACATGTTCGTGTTTTGCTTGTGTAGGTGAGATGCCTCAGGCTCATGATCGGGTCGTGGGGAACGCTTTGGCGAGGAACAAAGTCAGAACGACTCCTCCAAAATCTCGGTTCGCTGGTACTCGTGCTCCTCCTCCTTTTCAAACTACTGCGGCGACCTCCACTTCTCCGACTCCTGCTCCCCGGGGATCTCCCCTGACGTTGGCCGGGCGACCAAAGCGGCCAACGACCGTTGATGCTGTAGACCTTACTCGGGTAGCGGCGAAAGGGAAGTTCGAGCTTCCTCCTTGCATCCTCGACAAGAGATTCTTCAAAGGCAACTCTATGGTCGTTCCTCGGGCGGAATCTCTTCGCTTAGAAAGCATGGATCGCCCGAGCAAGAGGGCGCTGGTGGCCCAAGATGCTTCAGCCTTGGTCCAAATGCTAGAGATGGCGGCTATCTATGCTGAAGGGGACTCTACTACTAAGTCTGAACTTAACGCTGCCCGTGCTTCTGTGGCGTCCCTTAAGGAGGAGGTCAAAAGTGCCGGTGAGGCCTGGAAGAAGGCGGAAGAGGAGGCGGCCAGGCTGAAGGAAGAGAACTCCAAGCTGGCAGCGGAGAAGAGTGTCGCCGAGGAGCTGATCTTGGAGCTGAGGACGGCCAATGCCCCAGGTGCCGACGAGCCGGACGACGTGAAAAAGCTGAAGACTAGGTCCGAGTTGGTTGCTCGTCTACTGCTGGCCGAAGATGATGGCATTGTCGTTGCGGACGAGTCCTTTAGGAACGTCGTGGCTCAGTTGCGCGTGGTGAACCTTGGGCTTGCAATTTCTGCCGAGGGCACCCACTACCTGGCGCACGTTGAGGATGGATGCATCGTCGTGCCTGACGGTCTCCTCGTCGAAACCCCCGAGGATCAGCCCGAGGACCAGTCCGCGGAGGACCAAAGACCAGAGTCTACAGAGCATGCTGACGAATGAGGACTTTGTTATTTTGATGTTGTTGTAATATGCCCGACCTACATGCCGTGGAGTTATTTGTAATTTATTTTCTTTGGGGGGGCATGTCCCCCGTTTTATGTAACAACGTACAATCGTGGCCCTTGTGGCCACTATGTTAACTTGTATATTTCTGGCTTTGCATGACTTTACTTGCGTTTATTTTTGCTAAGTGTTGTATGCATGCTCGTTGTGAATGTATGTCTGCCCGTGATAGGGGGTTTTTTACTTGTGTGAATATTTTAGGGGGATTGCTCGTAATAGATGTGTTCGACAGTGTGGGGAACTGGTCGAACGGCCGGGGAATGTCCTGGTCGGGGAGCGGAGCTCAGGTCGCGTTTGAGGCCTGAGTTCGCGGCGTGAACATCCCATCGCGAGTTGGGGTTCTGCCATTCATGGTACTTTGACGACGACGATGCTCGATCGAGGACCGCTGTCGAGCATATACACGGCTCGTTCCTGAGTGGGGTTATACTTTATTCGTATGCGACGCTTATACCTAGACGCGCATAGTGGTCGGTAGCTGACGTTCGTCGTTGCGACGAGTCGAACCGAGGATTTAGCTGTAGTATTATTTTAGCTTTTCCGCGTTCCATGGTCGAGCGAGTTCTTCCCCAGTGAGATGTTCTAGGTAATAGGCCCCATTTTCCGTTTTTGCTCGGACGCGATAGGGTCCTTCCCAGTTGGCTGCTAGTTTTCCTTCGCGAGAGTCTTTGTGGTTTCTTCTTAGGACAAGGCTTCCCACGTCAAACTCTCGCCGTACCACCTTGGCGTTGTGCCTGATGGTAATTTTTTGTTTTAGTGAGGCTTCGCGGAGGGCTGCCCCGGTTCTGATTTCCTCGACGAGGTCGAGTTCTTCTCTTAAAGATTCATCGTTCATCTCCTCGTCTAGGGGCGATTCTGTCTGCCTAGATGGCAAGTGAACTTCGACGGGAATTACGGCCTCGGTAGGTGTTTCCCCGGTCGTTGAGTGTGGAGTTGTACGGTATGCCCAGAGTACGCTGTGCAGTTCCTCGACCCATGCCTTCTTTGTTTCGTCTATCCTTCGCTTGAGGCCTCGAAGGATGACTCGGTTAGCTGCCTCAGCCTGCCCATTTGTCTGGGGGTGCTCGACGGATGCGAAGTGTTGCTTCGTGCCCAGCTGGGCGACGAAGTCCTGGAACTTCCTGTCTGTGAATTGCGTCCCTTTGTCCATTACTATCGCTTAGGGAACACCAAAACAAGCAAGGATGTTTCGTTTGTAGAAACGTAGGATGTTGAGGGCAGTTATTTTGGCTAGGGCTTCTGCCTCTATCCATTTCGTGAAATAGTCCATGCCCACTATGAGATACTTGTTCTGATTCGATCCTACCACGAAGGGTCCTAGGATGTCTAGCCCCCACCAAGCAAATGGCCACGGGGAAGACATAGCCTTGAGTTCGTTAGGTGGAGCCAGGTGCATGTCCCCGTGCCGTTGGCATTTGTCGCATTTCTTCACGTGTTCTTTCGCGTCATTTTGCATGGTCGGCCAGTAGTACCCTGCTCGGAGAGCCTTGCGGGCAAGGGACCTTCCTCTGAGATGCTGGGCGTTGATTCCCTTGTGGATTTCGCGCAGGATGTGTGCGACCATTTCCTCCTCGACACATTTGAGCAGCGGAATGGAGAATCCCCGCCTGTAAATTTTACCTTCGGCCAAGACATACGAGCAGGCTCTTCGCCTGATCGTGATGGCCTCCTTTGGGTCGGACGGGAGTTCGTCTTTGGCGAGATAGTTGTAGACTGGGGTTATCCAGTAGTTGTTGTCGCTGATCACTTGCACGTCGAGTGTCGAGGAGGCCTTCTCGATGCTGGGTCGAGGAAGTACTTCCTGTATGACGGATTTGTTTTTTCCTTTCTTCTTCGTGCTGGCTAATTTGTACAGCACGTCTGCTCGTACGTTATGTTCGCGAGGAATGTGTTTCACTTCTACTGTTGTGAATTTCACCATTTCCTTTTTCACCAGGGCCAAGTATTCAGTCAGGTTGTCGTTTTTGGCTTGGTATTCTCCCCGGACCTGGAGGGCCACGAGTTGTGAATCCGTGCAAATGATGACTTCTTCTGCGCCCAGGTCCTCGGCAAGGCGTAGCCCAGCGAGGAAGGCTTCGTATTCAGCCTGGTTATTGGAGGTTGGGAAAGATAGTGTGAGTGATACCTCGACGATAATTCCTTCATCGCTTTCTAGTATAATGCCTGCGCCGCTTCCTGCCGAGCTTGAGGCACCGTCGACGAAGATGGTCCATTTGCGTGCTTTGCTTGCGGGGGAGTCTGCGAACGTCATCTCCGCGACGAAGTTGGCCAGAGCTTGAGCCTTGAGGGATTTTCTGCCTTCGTATTGAATGTCAAATTCAGATAGTTCTAGCGACCATTTGAGCATTCGGTCAGCCATATCTGGACGACCGAGCAGCTGCTTTATGGGCTGATCTGTTCGAACCACGATCGTGTAAGCCAGGAAGTAGTGTCTTAATCTTATGGTCGCGTTGATGAGGGCCAATGCCACTTTCTCTATCTGCTGGTACCGTAACTCCGGCCCTTACAATGCTTTGCTCGTGAAATAAATGGGCTTCTGCCCGTCAGGTGTCTCGCGGATGAGAGCGGCACTCACGGCTTCGGATGCCACGGCCAGGTATAGGTACAACATTTCGCCATTGTCCGGGCGAGAGAAAACCGGTGGCTCTGAGAGTGCTCGTTTCAGGTGGAGAAGGGCCCTATCGCACTCCTCGGTCCATTCGAAAGCCGCCTCTTTTCGGAGGAGTTTGAAGAATGGTAGGGCGTGCTGGGCGGACTAGGCCACGAAACGAGGTAGTGAAGCGAGCATCCCGTTGAGGGACTGGATGGATTTCTTGGACTTGGGCGTCGGAAACTTGAAGAATGCCCTGCACTTGTCGGGATTGGTTTCGATTCCTCGTTCTGTTAAATAGAAGCCGAGGAATTTGCCTGCTCGGACACCGAACTTGCATTTCTCCAGATTGAAAAGCATTTTGTATTTTCTGGCATGTTCGAAGACATTTCGTAAATGGGCAGTATGATCGGTTTCCTCGTGGGACTTTACGATCATGTCATCCATGTATACTTCGAGCATGTCGTCTATTTCTCCCCGGAACACTTTGTTCATCATTCGTTGGTACGTTGCTCCGGCGTTCTTCAGGCCGAAGGGCATTACGTTGTAGTAATAGTTGCCCGATTCGGTCATGAAGGTCGTGTATTTTTTGTCGGACATTGCCATTGGGATTTGATTGTAGCCCGAGTAGGCATCCATGAACGATAAAAGTTTAAAGCCAGTGGAATTATCAACAAGTTTATCAATATTGGGGAGGGGGTAGGCATCCTTCGGGCATGCCTTATTGAGATCGGTATAATCAATGCACATGCGCCACTTTCCATTAGACTTTTTAACCAATACAACGTTGGACAGCCAAGTGGTGTACTTGGCTTCCGTAATAAATTTGGCCTCGAGGAGGTCCTTTATAGCTTTTTCAGCAGCCTCCGTTTTCTCCGGAGACTGGTTTCTCCTACGTTGTGCTACGGCCTTGATGGTCGGGTCAATGGTCAGCTGGTGACAGGCGGTGGACGGATTCGAACCGAACATTTCTGCGGCGCTCCATACGAAGAGGTCGGCGTTCTCCCGGAGGCATGCTTTGAGCGGCTTCCTCGCGATGTCGGGTAGGTCTGCTCCGATCTTCACTCCCCGTTGGGGGTCTTCGCCGAACAGAACTATCTCGAAGTTGCCATCTGGGATTGGGCGCATCGGATGAGAGCTGTTGTTGGATGTTATAGATGGGTCGCCTGAAGCTGCTCATTCCTCCTGTTGGTCGTCAGGGAAACGACTGCCGAGGTCGATAGATTCGACCTGGGGCAGAGGCTTGGCCTCCTCAGAGCTGCTTGGCAGTGCTGGCTTGCTCGACACCTTTGGCTTGGGTGCAATGGTGTTGAGCCCCTTTGTAGCAGCTTTGAAACATCGTCGGGCAGCTTCTATATCACCGTGGAGGGTGGCGACCATCCCTTTTGAAGTGTAATACTTCATCTTCAGGTGGACGGTTGAGGGTACTGCTACCAACTCGGCAAGAGTTGGCCTTCCGAAAATGCATTGGTAAAGCAACGGGCAGTCGATTACCAGAAATTGTACCATGATGGATCTGGCCGTCTCAGCTGCGCCGAAGGTCACGATCAGCTTGACATATCCCCATGGCTTGGTGACGGATCCGTTGAATCCCTGCAAATCGGACCCTACGTAGGGGGTAAGGTGCGATTCGTCCAACTGAAGTGTTGAAAATAGCTGGGAGTACATGATGTCGACCGAGCTGCCCTGGTCGACGAGTATTCTGCGAACGTCAAAGTTCGCCATCTGTGATCGGACGAGCAGAGGTATGCTAGAGTTAGGGGAGCCGCCGAGGAGTTCCTCCTGGTAGAAGGAGATGGGGACGGAGCCCTTATGTGCCCGATCAAGCATGGTCACTTTGCTGGAGCTGGTGCTGATCAGGTGTTCGAACTTCCGTTTCACGGAACCCATAGTGACTTTGTTGAATCCCCCGCCAGAAATGACCATGGCGGAGGGAAAGGTCTCCCCCGGGCTATGGGTCGCGAAATAAGCAAGGGCGTTGAGCCCGTCTGGGACGTAGAAGTCCTCTGGTCTCGATATGGACATTGCGACCTGTACGTTGGCGTCATCCGAGGAGGGTGCCTCTTCCTCGACCTTCTTGGACTCCTGGGCGTCCTGCCGAGGAGCGTCCTTCTTCTTTACGAACTGTTTCAGGTGCCCATCCCTGATCAGTATCTCTATGGCATCCTTTAGATGGATGCAGTCCTCCGTAGTATGGTCGTGACTTTTGTGGAAGCGACAGTATTTCGACTTGTCCACGTTTGGTCTGTTCGGAAACTGTTTGGGGAAACGGACCCCGGCTTGTTTGAACTCCGAATTGGCACATTCGGATAGAATCTTTTCCCTGGAAACGGTCAGGGGAGTGTAGTCGTGGAAGCACCCGGAGGGTCCCTTGCTGTTGCGGGAGTCCCTTGGACGGTCCTCGTGTCTTCGTTCACCCCGACGAGATGTCGAGTCTTCTTCTCCTTTGGCAGCCCGGGCGTTCTCCTGGTGGCGAGATGCTCAGACGTTGCAGGTCGCGATCTTATCCTCGTACTGGATATGAGATTGGGCTTTGAGAAGGAGAGCGTCTAAGTTCCTCAGTGGGGCGAGGCCGACAGCTTTAGCGAAATCGGAGTCCGGGAGGACCCCTTGTTCGAGCAGGAACTTCTTCATTTTATCTGTCGTCGGGACCTACACAGCTTCCTTGTTGAACCTCTCGATGTATGCTCAAAGACGTTCGTCTTTCCTCTGGATTATGGCTCCGAGGGAAGCCTCAGTTTTGGGGGTGGCGGCGAGATGCTATGAAGTGCCGCGAGAACATCCTGCCGAGCTGTTTCGACGAGGTAATGGACTCCTCGGGCAGTTGCTTATACCAGGTCATTGCTCCTTTTCGGAGCATGGTCGGGAACAGTCTGTACTTGATGGCGCCCCGTACGCCGCGGTAGTCTAGTAGCGCATCGATATTCTCGATGTACTCGTCTGGGTTAGTGGTCCCGTCGTACGTGCCAAGGGATGGGGTTTCTCCAAGCCTTTTGGGAGAAGTGTAGCCAAGATCTCCTGTGACGATAGGCCGCGAGGCTCGTCGTCGCTGCTAGAACTGGTGTATGATGGTGACCGGACGGGATGCTCGCGTCGGCGGTTCCTTTGCAGAGAAGGTGAGCGGTTCCTTCGAGGAGAAGGTGAGTGCTTCCTTCGAGGAGAAGGCGAGCGGTTCCTTCGAGGAGAAGGTGAGCATGTCCGTCTATTGGAATTGATCGGAGAAGATTCCTCATTCCTTCGAGTCCTTTTGTGGTCATGAGCGTGCTGGTCGCACGGGGAGATCTGGTCGCGCTTTAAGGCTACGCGAGGATCAAATTCTGGATGCAGTCTTCGGTCGATTTCTCTCCGTGGTTGCGTGCTTCTTGATCGTCGCGAGTTCCTCCGCGTAGAAGGGGATCTTGGACGGAGAGACTCTTCCAGTGCCCCGATCCTCTCGTTCTGCTGCAGGATCAGGGTGTTAGTTTTGTTGAGCGCCTCTAGGAGAGCTGCCACGGCCGGGTCGGCGTTGGGCGGAACGGGAACGGACTGGAGGTCAAGAGAAGGTTGATCGTTGTTGCGATCAGCAGGGGTAGGGGAAAGAGAAATGGTGGCTCCATCCCTAAGGAAACGGGCATCTCGGAGGAGAGATGGCTGACCATCAATGTCAGATTTGTTGACGGGGAGGATGATGGTTTGGAGAGCATCCTGGGTGCGATCTTGGGAGGCCATGATCGTGATGATGTTCGAGAATTGTTTTGATCTTTGGTTAAAGAAAGAAGGGGAGAACAAAGATTCCCACAGACGGAGCCACTGATCGTGAAGGCTAGATCAGATCCTGTAGAATTAGGCCACCAAGTGCGTCAGGGATGTTGGTCGTATGGAGAGGAGGGGGGTGTACCTGCAAGGCACTCCGACGCTCAAGTGAGAAAGGGTCAGAGAAAATGGGCAAGTACAAAGTATGAATTCTTAGGGTGAATATTAGATACCTGGCCCTATCAAGCGATAGGGTTTATATAGAACCCCCAGCGCGTGGCCAACGGTCCTATTTTCGGGGCGAAATAACCGTTTTCCCCAAAGAATAGGTAACTACCCAAACTAGCCGTTATGTCAGGCAGGGTGCCCGAAACTAGCCGTTATGTCGAGCATAGGCGTAATTTTGGGCACCTGCTCATGGCTATTCGGGGAGCAGTGAAGCCGTGTGTGACGGGCAGAAGATCCGGGGAGGAACGTTGTATTCCTTTCCCGGTAGGAGGGGCAGAAAGGTAACTTTTGCCCCTCTGTGGATTGGACTTAGGCAATGTGGGCCGCTTTGGAGCAGAGGCGGATTGAGCCAATTCTAGCCATTGGTCCAGTCCAGAACAACAACAGTCCCAAATATCCAATGATTACAAAGATTATTCCCTTCATCAGGTGACACCAATTTTGTTTATAAATAGAGATATTATGCAAACTAAAAATGGGCACGAAAATAACATGTCTCATGAGCCAAAAAAAATTATATCTAAGTCATTCATTTATTTTTCTAGTGCACAAGAATAAATTAGGGAACTTTATTTTGTAAAATATCGTTGATCAATATATTTAATATGAATTTACGATTCATGTTAAGGTTTCCAACATATCTTGAAGGGGATTTGCTGAATTACCCATTTGTATCCAATTTTCCTAAATTGGTGGGGGCGAATCAAACCTAAAATTGAGTTAAAACACACGCTTTGAAATTTATTTTGTGAAACTTTCATCATACCATCTTCATTTTCTTCTTATTCAAGTTTTGCAGCTGACCCCTAACACAAGATCTAACAACATGCGATATGAACTTAACCTGCAAAAAATAAACTGTGAAACGTTGGAACTAAAATTTGACCCTTTTACTTTTTTGAAACAACAATTAAAATCGAGAAACACGATTAACAAATTGTTTTATCTATAAAAATCAACCAAAACACGGTTATAGCTAAATAATACTGTTGAAAATGTTGGAACTTGTAACCATAAGATTGGTGAATAATTGAGAAAATTTGAGTGTGGAGAGTGAGAGAGGAATTGAGAGAGAAATGATTGAGGGTGAGAAGTAAATTTGCATTAACAATGATGAGGATGCCTCCAAGGAATTTATATAAATAATACAAAATGATTGTGACACAAGTCACACTATTACATAACTGAAAAAACAGAAAACTCGGACTTGAGCTTGTGACTGCTTTTCCTCTCAACCATGAAACTGAACTTCTTAAGCACTTTAAATACCTCATCATTTCTCTTGATTAGGTATGTCCATAGCTTTCTACTATGATCGTCGATGAATGTGACAAAATATCTATTGCACAAATGGAATCTGCTTGCATCGGTACACACACATTCGAATACACTGCCTTAAGGTGATTCTTGGTTCTACAACTTGCATACTTGACAAATTTACCCTTATGTTGCTTTGCTTGCATATATTCTTCATAAATTTACAAGTATTTGAGATCTCGGAAATTGATATGTCTAAGACAATAATGCCATATCCACTCTTCTCGACTTGTCGTTGTAGAAAGACATCTATGCTCCATAACCTTCAGCTCAACTTTGAAGGTTCTATTATGAGCCATAAGAGCTTTAAGGATCAAAACCCTGTTTGTATCCATAACGTGCAACCATTTTTTTCATGTGAAACTTCTAACTCTTCTCAAGCAATTGGCCAATACTTAGAAGCTTACATTTGATTCATAGAATGTAAAATAAATCTTTTGATCAAGGAATGTCCACCATCCCTTCTCACGATCAAAACATCACTGGTCCCATCGACCACTAGAGTGTGTCATCCGCGAACTTCACTTTGTTCTTCATGGTACGATTTATTTTAACAAACTAATCCTTCCTCCCTGTCATATGAGTATAACATCCCGAGTCCAAATACCATTATTTACTACATTGTCTCTCACAGTTACCATAACATTTTATTCTGCATGTAACCGGTTACGGCTTTCACGTAATCGATTACAGCCTATTTTTGCACTATTCCCAGAATTGCTGATGTTGCTATCCCACAGCCTATTGATATTGCATTTGTCTTCTGTGATCATGACCAAGAGTGTATTATCTTCATCAAACCCTTGTCTTACAACTTTGGCTTCATCTCCTTGAGGTTCCTTCTTGTTCACATTGTACTCTCTTGCAAAATACTGAACCTTTGATGTGACGCCCCGGTCAGTTTTGTCAGTTATGTCGTTTTAATTAATTGAGTCGTTTTGAGTATTTTATTATTATATTATTTTATTTCTAACTTTTATGTGAAAGTATGTTATTTTTCGTCGTGAATATATTTTATCGCGTTTTGGGAACATTTGCGAGATATTTGAGTGTAGGGGTAATTTGGGCATTTTGATTTATTTTGTTAAGTTAGAATAAATAGAATAGAAAGAGAGAGAAATAGTAAAGAAAAAGAAAAAGAGGAGAAGAAGAAAAGAAAAGGAGAAGAGAAGAAAAAGAGAGAATTTGGGAAAAACTTGGAAATCAATCAACCGACTTTCTAGAACACAATTAAATCGGGTAAGGGTGTGAAACTCGATTATACTATGTTTGTGTATGATTATGTATGTGTTTGCTTGGATGTTTCTTGTCTTTCCATGGCTTTTAAGTTCTAGGTCGAAAATGATAAAATGATTAGGAATCGATGTTTTCGCGGTCGGAAATCGATATAATTTGCGTTGTATGATCACCATGTGTTTATGAGTCATTGCTGATAATTGTTTTGTTGTTGGAATTGATTTGGAATGGAAAATGAGGTTTTTGGGAGTTTTGGAATAGTGTAACCCGTAACAGAACTTTTCTGGTTCTGGTGTGATTCGTCAGGCGAATTTGGGATACGCCAGGCGAATTGAGTCTCGCCACTAGCTTGCTAGGCGAAGTGCTGGCGAAGGGAGATTCGCCAGGCAAATTCGTAAGTCGCCAGGAGAAATCGGAATTACAGAAAGGGGTAGCTTCTGTAACTCTTGGGATTTTTCTAAATTGGTGACTCGCCACTAGTTCGCCAGGTGAAGGGCTGGCGAATGGGATTCGCCAGGCGAAATCCATGGCGAAGGGCTGGCGAATGGGGATCCGCCAGGCGAATTCTTAAGTCGCCGGGCGAATTTGGCTGTATCTCAATAAATTGTTTTCTTTGAAAATTCATAACTTTTGATCTGTGGTTCGGTTTGAGGCGTGGTTTGATGCGTTAGAAAGCTTATAAAATGTACTTTATTATGGTGATGGTTTTGAGATTTGTTGGCCAATTAAATTATGTCGGGAATTAGAAAATGTGTTATTTTGTTGTCGACTTTTGCCGTTTGATTGTGTGAACTTGTGTACTGTTGAGTGATGAAATTCCATGAAATACATATTGTGATGATGATTGGTGGCCTTATGGTAAGAAAATGCGATATATGATAATTGTTGATATATGCATGATTATGGATGTGTATATGTGTGCATATTAAATGTCATGAGTCATTGTATGCCAAGCATCATGATATGCATTGTTGTGACGTCCTGAGTGACAGATTGATTCCAGAGGGAATCTGCTATAACATCGTGCGCCTTAAAAATAAGAGGACCTAAAGCGATTTGATATATCGTGCTCCTTAAAAATAAGAGGACCTAAAGCGATGGTTATAGACGATCGTGTGCCCATGTGGGGTGTGAGCGATCGGATTGTGCGCCTTATACCGAGACGACCTAAAGCAATCCATAAATGTCGTGCGCCTTATACCAAGAGGACCTAAAGCGACGGGGAACATCGTAGGCCTGACGGGGAGTTACTTGAGTGATCCTCAGTAACGAGCGATGATTCCAGCAGAGTTCCTGAGTGAACTAGTGATGAGAAATATTGGAAGTCGGTACCGCATGACATGTGCATAGAGTCGTTGTGTCGGTCTCTCTGCATTTGCATAAATCATGGATTAATTGTGCATAGAATTGTGAATGTGATTGATGAGATGGAATATGTGAAATTGTATTGATGATGAGTGTATTGTGTATGATTGAGGTGTATGGGTATTTGATACTTGTGAATTGTACTGTGTTGTGTTGTATTTGATTGTGGTGCATTTGTGGTGAGAATATTTTACTTGTGCATTTCTGTGTTAATATATAATTATATGCAACCGTAATATGATTGTTTTTCTCACCCTTCTGCTGTTTTATAATGCTCTATGAGGCATTGCAGATTAGAGTTGCTGGAAGTCTTTTTGTGAAGCTTAGGTCTTCATTCTTTTGTCGGTCGGCTCTGATATGTGACACCGGGTAGTTAGGGATGCCGTTTGTGATTATTTTGTATTATGTACATGTATCTTTTGGATTGTACATGTATGACTTGATGTATGACAAACTTTCATGATATATATATATATATATATGTTGATATTCAGTTACCGATTTTCCGCTTATATTCTGTAATTGGATTGTGGGTGTCTTACTACCTAAGATTGTTGCATGTCTGTATGAGCAGGTGTTGTATGTTTGTTTCAAATTGATGTGACCCCTCGGTCTATGCCGTGATATTTTAAATATACTCTGATGAAATTTTGTATTTTATTTATCGCTTTAATAGCTTGGGGGGTATAGATTGGGGGTGTCACATTAAGTGGTATCAGAGCCAGTCCGTGTCAGTCCGTGCCAGTTCGTGTCAGCTCGTGTCTGGTTGTGTTAGTCTGTGTCGGTGTTGGCGTTTGGAGGGAGCTGTTTGTTTAACCATAGTTTCTATTATTGGAAATGAACAGAATATGGCTGGTAGGAATGATGTTGCTTTGGCTGCTGCGATGCAAGTTATGGCTCGTGTGTGCAGGGTGCACCTAATGCTGCTGGTAATGATGAGTTCAGGAAGAACAGGCCGCCTGTCTTTAAAGGGAGACATGATCCTGATGGTGCACAGATTTGGTTGAAAGAGATTGAAAGGATTTTCCGAGTTATGGATTGTGCGGAGGATAGTAAGGTGAGACTGGGAACTCACATGTTACAGGAAGAAGCTGATGACTGGTGGGTTAGTACTCGTCAGGTGTTGGAAGCTGGGGATGAAGAAGTTACTTGGGAATTGTTTAGCCAAGAGTTTCTGAGGAAGTATTTTCCTGAGGATGTTAGAGGAAAGAAGGAGGTTGAGTTCTTGGAACTGAAACAAGGTAGTATGTCTGTTGTTGATTATACTGCTAAGTTTGTGGAGCTTGTGCAGTTTTATCCTCATTATGCTGAAGCGACTGCAGAGTTTTCTAAGTGTGTGAAGTTTAAGAGTGGATTGCATCCTGAGATTAAGCAAGCAATCGGTTATCAAAGGATAAGAAGGTTTTCGGATTTGGTGGAATATTGTAGGATTTATGAAGAGGATAGTAGGGCTCGTTCTACTCACTACAAGAGTGTGAGTGACAGAAAAGGGAAGCAACAGTTTCGTAGTGGTCCTTATGTAACACCAGCTGATAAAGGTAAACAAATGGGTACTTTTGATCGAAGGTCAGGTGCAGGAGGTATGTCTAATTCTCCGAGATGTTTTAAATGTGGTGAGTTGGGGCATCGTCAGTTTGAGTGTAGGAAAGATGTGAGAAAGTGTTCTAATTGTGGAGGTGTCGGACATGTCGTAGCTAATTGTAAACGGAAGAATGTGGTGAAGTGTTTCAACTGTGGTGAACCTGGTCATATTAGCACGAAGTGTCAGAAACCGAAGCAAGCTCCAACTAGTGGGAAGGTATTTTCATTGGCGGGGACTCAAACTTCAAGTGCAGATCGTCTGATCAGAGGTACTTGTTTTATTAATAGTACGCCTTTAGTTGCTATTATTGATACTGGAGCGACTCATTCGTTTATTTCGTCTGAGTGCACGAAGCGTTTGAATCTTGTGTTGTCTTTGATGGATGGTGAGATGGTTATTGATACTCCAGCAATGGGGTCAGTAACTACTTCTTTGGTTTGTTTGAGTTGTCCTTTGACCATTTATGGTAAAGACTTTGAAATGGATTTAGTGTGTTTGTCGTTGGAAGGGTTAGATGTGGTTCTGGGAATGAATTAGTTGCAATTCAACCGGGTTCATATTGATTGTTATCATAAGCTGGTAAGGTTTCCTTCTCTTGAAGAAGATGAAGACTCGAGTTTCTTATCTACCAAAGAGTTGAAGAGACTTTTGGCGGATGAAGCTCAGTTGTTTGGGTTGTTTGCGTCGCTGACTGAGGATAGTCAAGTTTCACTTGATGTGTTTCTGGTTGTGTGTGATTTTCCTAAAGTGTTTCTTGAGGATATTTCAGATGTGCCGCCAGAGAGAGAGGTGGAGTTTTCTATAGATCTAGTTCCTGGTACTAGACCTGTTTCTATGGCACCTTATCGTATGTCAGCATCTGAGTTGGTTGAGTTGAAGAAGCAATTGAATGAGTTGTTGGAGAAGAGGTTTGTAAGACCAAGCGTTTCTCCTTGGGGTGCTCCAGTTTTGTTGGTGAAAAAGAAAGACGGAAGTATGCGATTGTGTATTGATTATCGCCAGTTGAATAAGGTGACGATTAAGAATAAGTATCCTCTTCCGAGAATTGATGATTTGATGGATCAATTGGTTGGTGCTTGTGTGTTCAGTAAGATTGACTTGAGGTCGGGGTATCATCAGATTAGGGTGAAAGAGGAAGATATTCATAAGACGGCTTTTAGGACATGTTACGGTCCTTATGAATATTCTGTGATGCCGTTCGGGGTTTCTAATGCGCCAGGTGTGTTTATGGAATACATGAATCGTATTTTTCATGAGCATTTGGATCGATTTGTTGTTGTGTTTATTGACGACATTTTGATTTATTCTAAGTCTCGGGAGGAGCACGCGGAGCATTTGCGTATTGTTTTGCAGGTTTTGAAGGAAAATAAGTTTTTTGCCAAATTGTCCAAGTGTGAATTTTGGTTGTCGGAAGTGAGTTTTCTTGGACACGTAATTTCAGGTAATGGTATTTCTGTGGATCCATCTAAAGTAGAAGCAGTTCTACAATGGGAGGCTCCGAGATCTGTTACTGAAATTCGAAGCTTTTTGGGTTTGGCCGGTTATTATCGGAGGTTTATTGAAGGGTTTTCTAAACTAGCACTTCCTTTGACCCATTTGACTTGTAAAGGGCAAGCGTTCATTTGGGATATTCGGTGTGAGGAAAGTTTTAATGAGCTGAAGAGAAGATTGACGACAGCTCCGATTTTGATTTTGCCAAATCCTAATGAACTGTTTGTGGTGTATTGTGATACATCTTTGATTGGTCTAGGTGGTGTACTAATGCAAGACGGTAAGGTCGTGGCGTATGCTTCGAGGCAGTTGAGAGTGCATGAGAAGAATTACCCTACGCATGACTTGGAGTTAGCGGCTGTGGTTTTTGTGTTGAAGATTTGGAGGCATTATCTTTTTGGTGCAAGGTTTGAAGTCTTTAGTGATCACAAGAGTTTGAAATATCTGTTTGATCAGAAGGAATTGAATATGAGGCAACGAAGATGGTTGGAATTTTTGAAGGACTACGACTTTGGCTTGAATTACCATCCTGGTAAAGCTAATGTGGTAGCCGATGCATTGAGCCAGAAATCTTTGCATATGTCCGCTTTAATGGTTAAGGAGTGGGAGCTTTTGGAATCATTTAGAGATTTGAGTTTGGTATGTGAAGTGTCGTCGGATAGCGTGAGGCTGGGTATGTTGAAGGTTACTAATGATTTTCTGAGAACGGTAAGCGAGAAACAGAAGTTGGATGTGAAATTAGTGGATTTGATGTTGGTTGACGGAAAAGATGCGAGTGGTGATTTTTAAGTGGATGTTAATGGTGTGATTCTGATGGATGAGGTTGAGGTAAGGGAGAACCTTACGATTGAGGCTTTGCCGGTGAGTATTTTAGATCGAGAGTTGAAGAGGTTGCGGGGCAAGGATATTGCACTTGTGAATGTGGCGTGGGGAGGCGCTGCTGAGGGAAATTTAACTTGGGAGTTGGAGAGTCGGATGCGGGAGTCGTATCCAGAGTTGTTCATCTCAGGTAAGATTTTCGAGGACGAAAATTTCTAAGTGGGGGAGAGTTGTGACGCCCCGGTCAGTTTTATCAGTTATGTCGTTTTAATTAATTGAGTCGTTTTGAGTATTTTATTATTATATTATTTTATTTCTGACTTTTATGTGAAAGTATGTTATTTTTCGTCGTGAATATATTTTATCGCATTTTGGGAACATTTGCGAGATATTTGAGTGTAGGGGTAATTCGGGCATTTTGATTTATTTTGTTAAGTTAGAATAAATAGAATAGAAAGAGAGAAAAATAGTAAAGAAAAAGAAAAAGAGGAGAAGAAGAAAAGAAAAGGAGAAGAGAAGAAAAATAGAGAATTTGGGAAAAACTTGGAAATCAATCAACCGACTTTCTAGAACACAATTAAACCGGGTAAGGGTGCGAAACTCGATTATACTATGTTTGTGTATGATTATGTATGTGTTTGCTTGGATGTTTCTTGTCCTTCCATGGCTTTTGAGTTCTAGGTCGAAAATGATAAAATGATTAGGAATCGATGTTTTTGCGGTCGGAAATCGATATAATTTGCGTTGTATGATCACCATATGTTTATGAGTCATTGCTGATAATTGTTTTGTTGTTGGAATTGATTTGGAATGGAAAATGAGGTTTTTGGGAGTTTTGGAATAGTGTAACCCGTAACAGAATTTTTCTGGTTCTGGTGTGATTCGCCAGGCGAATTTGGGATACGCCAGGCGAATTGAGTCTCGCCACTAGCTCGCCAGGTGAAGTGCTGGCGAAGGGAGATTCGCCAGGAGAATTCGTAAGTCGCCAGACGAAATCGGAATTACAGAAAGGGGTAGCTTCTGTAACTCTTGGGATTTTTCTAAATTGGTGACTCGCCACTAGTTCTCCAGGAGAAGGGCTGGCGAATGGGATTCGCCAGGCGAAATCCATGGCGAAGGGCTGGCGAATGGGGATCCGCCAGGCGAATTCTTAAGTCGCCAGGCGAATTTGGCTGTATCTTAATAAATTCTTTTCTTTGAAAATTCATAACTTTTGATCTGTGGTTCAGTTTGAGGCGTGGTTTGATGCGTTAGAAAGCTTATAAAATGTACTTTATTATGGTGATGGTTTTGAGAATTGTTGGCCGATTAAATTATGTCGGGAATTAGAAAATGTGTTGTTTTGTTGTCGACTTTTGCCGTTTGATTGTGTGAACTTGATGTGTATGTGCAATATGCTGTTGGTGTGGATATTGTATGACTTGTGTACTGTTGAGTGATGAAATTGCATGAAATACATATTGTGATGATGATTGGTGGCCTTATGGCAAGAAAATGCGATATATGATAATTGTTGATATATGCATGATTATGGATGTGTATATGTGTGCATATTAAATGTCATGTGTCATTGTATGCCAAGCATCATGATATGCATTGTTGTGATGTCCTGAGTGACGGATTGATTCCAGAGGGAATCTACTATAACATCGTGCGCCTTAAAAATAAGAGGACCTAAAGCGATTTGATATATCGTGCGCCTTAAAAATAAGAGGACCTAAAGCGATGGTTATAGACAATCGTGTGCCCATGTGGGGTGTGAGTGATCAGATTGTACACCTTATACCGAGAGGACCTAAAGCAATCCATAAACGTCGTGCGCCTTATACCAAGAGGACCTAAAGCGACGGGGAACATCGTAGGCCCGACGAGGTGTTACTTGAGTGATCCTCAGTAACGAGCGATGATTCCAGCAGAGTTCCTGAGTGAACTAGTGATGAGAAATATTGGAAGTCGGTACCGCATGGCATGTGCATAGAGTCGTTGTGTCGGTCTCTGTGCATTTGCATAAATCATGGATTAATTGTGCATAGAATTGTGAATGTGATTGATGAGATGGAATATGTGAAATTGTATTGATGATGAGTGTATTGTGTATGATTGAGGTGTATGGGTATTTGATACTTGTGAATTGTACTGTGTTGTGTTGTATTTGATTGTGGTGCATTTGTGGTGAGAATATTTTACTTGTGCATTTCTGTGTTAATATATAATTATATGCAACCGTAATATGATTGTTTTTCTCACCCTTCTGCTGTTTTATAATGCTCTATGAGGCATTGCAGATTAGAGTTGCTGGAAGTCTTTTTGTGAAGCTTAGGTCTTCATTCTTTTGTCGGTCGGCTCTGATATGTGACACCGGGTAGTTAGGGATGCCGTTTGTGATTATTTTGTATTATGTACATGTATCTTTTGGATTGTACATGTACGACTTGATGTATGACAAACTTTCATGATATATATATATATATATATATATATATATATATATATATATATATATATGTTGATATTCAGTTACCGATTTTCCGCTTATATTCTGTAATTGGATTGTGGGTGTCTTACTACCTAAGATTGTTGCATGTCTGTATGAGCAGGTGTTGTATGTTTGTTTCAAATTGATGTGACCCCTCGGTCTATGCCGTGATATTTTAAATATACTCTGATGAAATTTTGTATTTTATTTATCGCTTTAATAGCTTGGGGGGTATAGATTGGGGGTGTCACATTTGACACTTAAAGCAATGCTCCTTACTTTTGTCAAACCTCTTCTTTTCACCTCTAAAGTTTCCTTGACCACCATCTTTGTTACAGCTGCTCTCACCCCTTTGACAAGTCGAATTCTTGAAATTTAAGGACTCTCTTTCACCAAAATTTTGAAAATTCCCTTTACTATTTATGGGGCATTTTCCTTTCGATCTCATGTCCTTCTTGTTGAAGCGAACTTGCAAAGCGATCTCCGCCTTTGCCTTATCATAATTTCTCTCCTCCATACTTTGCTCATGAGCCTCAAAAGAGCTTTGCAGCTCCTTTTTGCTCATTGTTGCAAGATCCTTTGATTCCTCAATCACTACAACCATGTTGTCAAATCTTGGGGTTAAAGAGCGCAAGATTTTGGCAACAACATATTGTTCTGTGACTTTTTCTCCACATGTCTTCACTTGATTCACCAACCAAGTGATTCTCATTGTGAAATCGTTGATCGTCTCCTTTTCTTCCATTTGAATCAATTCAAGTTGATGCTTGTGAGTTTGTAACCTCACCACCTTCGCCTTGTCATCCCCTGTGTATGTCTTCTTTAAGATTTCCCACGCTTGCTTTGATGATTCGCGATCACCAACTTTCTCAAAGTTGTCACCATCCACACATTGATGGATCAAAAACATCGCTTGAAACCTTTCTTCGTATCTTCCTTATGTGTTGCTCGTTGTGCATCCGTTGCACCTGCTTCGACAAGAGGACTCACCCCATTCTTGATCACTTCAAGAACATCTTAGTAGCCAAAAAACACTTTCATTTGTTTGCACCATTTGTCGTAGTTCTTTGCATCAAGGATTGGTAGGTTTTCAAGGATTTTTTCATTGGAGACAGAATTCATGTTGCACACTAGGTGTTTTTGGATCAGAACCGGGCTCTTGATGTCAAATGTTGGAACTTTGAACCACAAGATTGGTAAATAATGGAGAAAATTAGAGTGTGGAGAGGGAGAGAGGAATTGAGAGAGAGAGATAATTGAGGGTGAGAGGTAAATTTGCATTAATAATGATGAGGATACCTCCAAGGCATTTTACAAACATACAAAATAATTAGGACACAAGTCACACAATTACGTAACTGAAAAAACAGAAAACTCGGACTTATAACCGATTACAACTGCTACAAAAAATAATTATCTTTTAGTGGTAACCGATTACATGGTTACGTTAACCGATTACAGCCATGATGCATGTCCAGTTTCTTCAACTCATAAGTGATATCTCTCTTGTTATAACCGGTTACACTCCGTGTTAATCGATTACAACAATTATCAAAATTTCATTTAATAGAAAATAGGTGAAATCAGGGAGAGCCTACCACGACTAATATGCTTTTGATGAGTTATTTTCACCTCAATATATATATATATATTACATAGTTAATATAATTTCAATTTATTACATAGTTTATACATAGTTAATATTACATAATTTACATAGTTAATATATTTATATTAAAATAAATATTTACTAACATTATATTTAATATTTAAATATATAATAAATATTGAAAGTATATAATAAACTGAAATTATATATTTAAATATATTATTTATATTAAAATATAATATAATAAATGCCACGTAAATAATATATTTACTATATATTTAAAATTGAAATTATTTTAATATTTATTTTATATTTAAATATATTTATGTAATAAACTGAAATTAAGTTTAATAAATATTAAAATATAATTAAACTTAATTGGGTCATTTTTTAATATAATTAATATATCAAATACTAATATATTAATATATTAATATATTAATATATTTACTATGTAATAAACTGAAATTATTTTAAATTTTTACATGTGAAATATTACATATATAATTGGGTCATTTTAAAATATAATTAACGTTAAAATATTACATATATTTATTATTTCATTAAGATGTGAAGTTAATATATTTAATATTACATATAATTACATATATTTTAATATTACACTATCCGTTTATCAATATCAAACTGAAATAACATTTTAATATTAAAATATATAAAATAATTATTTTAATTTAAATATATTCAATTTAACAAAATAATTGTATATTAAACTGAAATCAAACAATTTAAGTTATCAATTTTAATATATATATATATATATATATATATATATATATATATATATATATATATATATATATATATATATATATATATTGAAAATAAAATAAAAGAATTAAAGTGGTCTAATAGTGGACGCCTTCTTATGCATGTTGAAAGTCATGGATTCAACACCATTGACAATAAAATATAAGACATTTAATTAAAACATAAAATTATTATTAAAAGTTTTGTTCTTATATTCTCATTTGATACGTCCCTAGAGAGTTATTATTAATAAATAATCTTGTCAAAAATAAATATTTGTTAAGACAAAAAAAATACAAAATTGCTTATAATAACAAAATCTATGTGAAATGACTTTAAAAAATTGAAATTGTTTTATTTAAAATACCTTCCCTCCCCTCCCCTTTTTTTCCCTCCCCTCTATTAAATTCCCTCCCCTCCCCCTCCCTCCCTTAAATCAAACGGAGCCTTATAGAATTGACAAATATATGTTAAATTATAATTAAACAAAGTATATTTAATTTAAATATTTATAATATAATTAAAAGTGGACTATTAATATTAATTAAAATCATAAATTTATAATCGAAAAATAAGAATTACTATAAATTTATATTATGAAATTAAACAATGGAATGAATGTAACATACTTTTTAGTTATTATTTACACTCACGTCTTATTTTTGTAAGTAAAATATAAATATGTATTAAATTATAATTAAAAATTAAATTACATTTTAATTTGACAAAATAAAGATGATTTTTTTACTTTTTATAAAGATTTTACTAAAAAGTGTATGGGTGTGTGTGCGTGCATAAGTGTACGTGTGTGTGTGTGTGCGCGCACGCGTGCATGTGTGTGCGTCTGTGAGCGCGCGTGCGCTTGTGTGTTTGTGTGTTCGTGTGTGTGTGTGTGTCTGTGTGTGTGCACGCGCGCTAAAAGACAAAAGAAAGTACAAAAGTACGTCCACTTAGGAGCGTGTGTCATACTCCAAATTTTGACCACAAGATTTCCCATCATTGTGAAGATCATTATCACAATATGGATGTATCATCATACCTCATCAATCTCTTCAAAGATTGTTGAGCATTCACTACAACCAAGAATTAAGGTTTTGAGCCCTCTCAGAGCACTTAGACAAAAGATCAATCAAGAATTGACATGATATTCAACTTGTCTAACCTCTCAAACACCCATGAAGGATCAAAAGGTGTCCCATATCAAGAATCAAGCACAAGAGTGCAACATCTCAAGCTGATCAAGCCTCAAGATCGACAGTGTCACCAAATTAGGGTTTTGGTCGACCAAGGCCTCCAGATGAAAATTTTCATCTGGGCATGAGCCAATACTCCAAAGCATGATTCAAGAAGCTTAAAGGGACCTCAAGGATCCAATCATCAAGTTAAAACAACCTCAGGGGGAGCATCCATCAAAAATCAGGAATTAAGGGTTTCTTGACCTAATTCACCCCTAAGTTGAGATTTGAGACAAGATATGAACCAAGACCTCAAGACATTATTTGAGGGTCTCAAATACACCACATTGATCCATTTACTACCATGGATTGATCCAAGAAGTTTGATTCATAAGTTTCAATTTCATCTAGACCCCAATTAGGATTTTGAAGAAAAAGTCAACTGTATCTTTGACTTTTGACCAAGACATCTTCCCAAACCTTGGGACATGATTCAAGACACCCTAAAACACCTATCGAATCCATCCATTGGGTTTGAATTAGGTCAAGAACTTGATTGCATAGAGGATCACACAGTTTGAAATTCATCTGACAAAAAGTCAATTGTGCATAAAACCAAGTTTGACTTTTTGGATTTTTTCACAAATGTGGCTCCCATAAGTCAAAAACAATGTTAATGTATGGTTTTGATCATCATTCATCAAGAAAAATCAAGAAAAGTGAGGTTTCTTGCAAAAGGGGCAACCATAGAAAACTTAAATTTTTCCAAGTTATGGAACAAAATGGATTTGATACCAACTTTGCAAGGTCATAACTCCCAAACCCTAAGGCCTTTTTCTTCCATCCAAAGTTCAAATGAAAGTTCACATGACATACTTCAAAAGTGTCAACTACAAAAGATTCCAAATCCTCATGGATTTTGAGTTATGGATTGATCAAAATCACAAAAAATGAAAATGACCACTTTTTCCAACACTTGGTGAAATTTTCAAGTCAGAATCTGTTTCACTTTTTCCAAACTTTGAGGCCATTTTCCACCTTGATCCAAGCTAAACCAAGACCAATCTTGGACATCAAAGTTAAAGTATGTCATGAGGGCTTTCCAAAATGTACAAGAACTCATCCTAATTCAACTTGAGTAGGAAGTTACAAGCTTTAAAACATGGCATGAAAACCTGATTTTTCAAGACAACATGAGGACCAAACTTGTGCCACATGATTTTTCCCTTCAATTCTTGTCACTTTGCCAACTTTGTCATCTTCCAAAAACATAAAGAATATGATGACTCACTTGGTTCATGATCAAAGAGGCAAGGAATTCAACTTGGCATGTGAAAATCATCATGACATGAAACTTGGAATTCAAATTTGGCAAGTTAACATCAATGCAATGCATTGAGGTGTCATGAACCAGATCACTACACTCTAAATCAGTCAAGATTGCAGTCCAAAACTCCGAGCATTCAAACCTGCAAGGATTAATGGAGTCAAGATAAGAGAGTTGACTTGGCACTTTTGAATTATCCAAGTCAATGGCTACAAGCTACTTCCATGATCAGACTCCAAACACTATTGCTTCCAAAACAAAACTCCTCTACTATAAATAGAGGTCATGTGTAACTGATCAAACCACCCCAAAACCTCTGAATTCATGTTTCCTCCAAATCACCTTTCAAAAACTAGATTTTGCTTCTTCTTGAAGTCACTATCGAATTTTCAAATTAAGAGCAAATCTATCAAAACCAATCATGCACACACCTCACATATATCATATATGAGTGATCCATGACCTGAAAACTCATCTGGAACATCAGAACCACAAAGTCACCATTCATTTGCTCAAGCTTTTTGACAAGGTTGCAGCTGAGGTACCAAAATAAGTTCTGAGCTGATTCAATCAAGTCCAAGCTTCCATACACACTCCATAAGGTATAGTGAAGTTGTTCAAGTCATCACAACACATCTGGAACACCTCAAACTCCAAATTTGAAAGTCTCTTGCACAAGCAAGTTCAAGTAAGCCTGAACCTATCAAACTCTCTATTGCATGCATCATAAATTCATTTGAAAGTTACCAACATGTTTCTGGTAGTCTATAGAGTGATAACGCTCAGTCAATTGCCATGTTTCATTCGTGTTTAAGATTTCATGATAGTTTTTGCAAATTCTAGGGTTTCTGTGTTCATCCATGATAACTCTCTCGACACTTAAAAGAAATGAAATTAAATGGTACCATCTTGTTCCTTGTTCAAAAATGAGTGAGATTGGTGTTTGAATCATGCAAAATCATTGAGTAATCAGAGAGATATGATGGATTTTGCAAATCTGGGGAGGAAGAACGCGCGCGACCAAGAACATGTGTTCTTGGCGCCATTTTTTGAAAATTTGAAATTTTGAATTTTTCATGTTTTAATTAATTGATTCAAATATTAATTTCTCTCTGAATTTTAATATTTTTGAATAGATTATTTTTTTCAAAATTCACAAAGATGTTAAAATATTTTATTTTACAAGAATTTCACAAAAATATTATTTATTTTATCTATTTGATATTTTTGTATAGAATTTATTTTTATTTGTTTTTAAACATTTAAAAATATGTATTTCTCTTGATTTTTCCACTTCAAATGATTTTTAAATCATTCTATGGATAAAACATGATTTTTCAAACATTTATCCAAGATCACAACTTGTTTTTCACACATGTTTGATAATTTTGGCATTTTAAATGATTTTTATTCAAATTAAAATACATTTTTCAATCAAATTAGGGTTTTGATTATTTTCACCCTCACAAACATTTTTCAAAACACTTTTGGGCCTCTAATAGAGTGTAAGACCCATCCCTTGTCACACACAAACTTTTTGGGCCTCAATCATTATTTAAGACCCGATGCGATTTTCAAAACGACGGTACGATCACTGTTTTTTCATCTGGGCCTACCCTTGTGTTGTAAGTCCCATATTTTTTCTTTTCAAACACTTTTGGGCCTATTGATAGAGTGTAAGTATCATCCCTTTGTAGATAAACCATTTTGGGCCTCAGTCATTGTATAAGTCCTTATACATTTAAAAAAAAATCTCGCGCGATCGTCGTTTTCAAAACAATTTTCATATGGGCCTCTCCTTGAGTTGTAAGCCCCATTTCTTGTATAAAAATAAACTTTGGACCTCTAATAGAGTGTAAGACCCATCCTTTTTGTAAACACGGTAATTTGGGCCTCAGACATTGTATAAGTCCCTCTGTAATTTTCAAAACTACGACGCGATCGTCGCTTTTTCAAAAGAGTTCATCTGGGCCTCCCCTTGAGTATAAGCCTCAAACTTCTTTTTAAAAATAAATTTCCTTTTGATTTAGATTCAAATTCATAGTTTTAATAAAACTTTCTTCAATTTCTTGAATAACTAACCATACAACTGTGGTTACAATGCTGGAGCTTGCACAACTGTAAGTTCTACCATTTTCTTCTACATACTTGCTTATATATTTCATTTGTATATGTATGCCTGTATATACTTTCTTAGAGTTTTCCCCAGCAATTAGGTATAGATTTAGATCAAACCAGTGGTTACTCTTTCAACACAGTCAAAACTAGTTCCCCATCGAAAATTCCAGATACTGTCTTGCCTCTTCTTGGGCTTATACAATATGGAACAAAGAAAGGCATTATTCTCGGTGAAAATTTTCTCAAGACTATCACAACTTAGAAATTTATGTACAAGAAATTAATTTCCCCAGAGAGGATTAATTCCCGGTGAAACCTATCTTGAATTTCTTCAAACCCTAGAACTGTTCACTAAAGAAAGGATTTTTCCCGGTGAAACCTTTCTTGAACTTTTCTCAGGTTTGGACCCACAGGCTTCCTAAAAGCATCCCCAGCCTCCTCTTGGGCTTTATACAAGGACCCTCAGGCTTCTTAGAAGTTCTCAGCCTCCTCTTGGGCTTAGTACAAGGACCCGAAGACCTCCTACAGGTATAGGACAGAACTTAGTCATCTCTACTAATTCAATCCTCTAGAGAGTCAGAATTCCAAAGCATCAGACCATGCTAGGGTTGAGCTTCATCCCTTAAATCCCCAGCCTCCTCTTGGGCATCATACAAAGATCATCCTTTAACTAAGAGTTAACCTCTCTATACCCGTAGACCTGGAAAGTCTCATCTCCTCTTGGATCTCTAAGAAACCCTCAAGTTTCCTAAAAGCAACAGGAAAAACCCTGATCACTTCATCAATCTCCAGCAGAGTTAAAACCTCCATAGGTTTTAAAACTTAATATTTAAGCCTTCAGTTTAAATTCCCCAGCTAGGGTCAAATTACCACCAATAAATCCTCAAAAAAATCAGAACCTCAAGGCATCTGATATTTTAAACTCTTCTTTAATCCTCATTAAGAGTTGATTCCCCAACCTGGACCTGTCTCTGGATCTCAATAATCCTCAGTAGAAGCTAGCCTCCTCTTAGGCTTCATATAAGAATTTCCCCAACCAGCCTCCTCTTAGGTTTTGTATAATGATTTTCCCTCAGCAGGTTTAGCGTCAATCTTGGGCTTTGTACAAGACAGATAAAACCTCTCCAGCTGATTCAATCAACCTTTTAGCCTCAATCTTGGGCTTTGTACAAGAGAGATAAAACCTCTCCCCAGTGGAGTCAATTATTTTAGCCTCAATCTTGGGCTTTGTACAAGACATACCAAACATTTCCCCGAAAGAGTCAATTCTTTTCAGCCTCAATCTTGGGCTTTGTACAAGACAGATATAAAACTCCCTAAGTAGATTCAACCTTTTAACTTCAACCTTGGGCTTTGATCAAGGCACACAAAAATCAACACCCCTCAAAGGAAATCAAGATTTCTCTATAGGAAGACATTTCTCTGTACATCACACATCAAAACAGACAATCAAACAAACCCCTAATTCCAGATAATTGTTGTAAGTGGCACACTTGTTGATTCAAAAATCCAAGTTGTAGTCCCTCTTTTATCCTGGTAAACTTCCTCTTTCATCTAATCGCTGTAAATGGCAAGCCTCTGGATTATTTACATCCAAGCCAATGTCCCTCTCTTAGCATGAAAGACTCCTAAGGAAAAATGGCATTGCTCTACACTGAGTTAAAGTTTCCTCCTTCAGGACTATTCCCTTATAAAGGAAATTATGGCATTTCTAGATTCCATACATTCCAGTTAAAGTAATTCCCCTTTATAACCAATCCCTCAACAACTGTGATGAATAGGTGAGATATCTCCCTTTAGAGATGACAAACTCTCTCTCTCAGTCAAAACTTTTAGCTTCAATCTTGGGCTTCGAACAAGACACAAATAAATTTTAGCTTCAATCTTGGGCTTCGAACAAGACACAAATAACTTTTAGCTTCAATCTTGGGCTTTAAACAAGACACCAAACATCTTTCCTCCCATAGAATAGGAGGAACTAAGATTGCTCTGATTTCCCTGTTATCATTACGGGAATACGTAGGCATAAGATTTTGAAATCTTAGCGAACACACAAATCAAAAACTTTAGGTTCAGTACCTTACCAAAAACATCGAAAAAGCCCCGAAAACAACAAAAACATTCTCTCAACACTCCCAAAGGAGAAACTTTCCCAACCTATAACAGATAAACACCAGAAAGTATAGAAAAACATGCCAAAGAAGATCTATGGATAACCATATATACACTAGGTAATTGACAACTCCCTTTTGTATAATCTGACCCCAGACCCCCCAATCTCTTAGCATTTGTTAAAGAAAACATTTGCGTGCAAGGTTAGTTTTAGATATCTTCCCTTTCCTTTCCAGCTTCATAGGATAAATAAGAAATCAGAAAGTAGCACCCAATTCCAACCATTGCGGTAAGATGGTTGCGTCACCGACAAAAATCGCACGCTACAGAAAAATGGCGACTCTGCTAGGGAGTCTTTAGGATTAGAGTTCCTAAGAGGTCTGGGTTTTGTTTATATATATATATATATATATATATATATATATATATATATATATATATATATATATATATATATATATATATATATATATATATATATATATCATTTACTGTTATACTACTTGATACCCGTGTTTAATTTTTTGTCAACTGGGAATGCGATTAATACGCATGTGGAAAGTTTGAGAGAACATTAAGATAAGTGGTGGCATCTCCAAGAAATGCTTATAGGAAGTGAATCCCAACCAAGCTAACTTGGCAGTCCACCGAATCAGTCGAGGTACCCGTGCGGAAGTATCGATGTTGAACGGCCGATTGTCGTGAAAGCACTGTCTTTCCCAGTGCGGTACTCATGACCCTGAGGATTTAGTAGACATTAACCATATGACCATTTGGTAGTGCGGTGACTATCGGGAATAGTTGATACGCGATACTACACTCAAATGAGATTCATCCTAGGATATTGCAGCTCGCTCGAGTGAATCAGCTTGTTGTTGATATCCCTAGGAGGGGTCAATGAGTTTAGGAACCTTAGAACCCGTTCTACAGGTACAAAATTGACCAAAATAATACAACCTTTGGGGATGGGTAGAGCCATGACTCCATGCTCGTGACGTTGAACCCTTGAACCCATGTTTTCAAATGTTTTTGTGTGCTGCATTCATGCATTCATCTAAAAAACTCTTTTCAAACAAGAAAAACATCTTTTTTTCAAAAGAACTAAAACAATTATTACAAATATCAGAGGTTGCGTTATGGATTTCGGTAGAAGAAAGACGCACAAGTACACCTTCAAGGCTCCGAAACTAGAAGACTTAAGGAAATTGGGAAGGATGATTACCAATCCCGAGGCTTTTATAGCTAAGCACGGGGGACTATTGCCTCTGTTAAGGGTCAACGTAGTTGAAGGGATCCTGTCTACGCTGGTACAGTTCTACGATCCGGTTTACCATTGCTTCATTTTCCCGGATTACCAACTTGAACCAACACTAGAAGTGTACTCCCACCTGATTGATTTACCTAACACTGATAGAGCTCCATTTTTTGGACTGGAAGAAATTCCAAAGCAACAAGACATTGCAAGAGCAATCTCTTTGGATGAGTCAGAAGTTAGGGCTCACATAACCATTAAAGGAGGAATCTAGGGTTTTCCGGCTAAATTCCTGATGGAGAAAGCTCTATACTTTCCTAGTATAGGAAACATAACTGCCTTCGAAGAGGTCTTTATTTTGCTCATATATATGGGTTATTCCTCTTTCCAAACATCGACAACTTCGTCGATACCAATGCCGTTAAGATATTCTTGCTAGGAAACCCCGTACCAACCTTGCTCGTAGATGCTTATCATTCTGTACACTTAAGGAATTTGTACAGTGGAGGAATGATCACATGCTCCGTACCCTTACTCTACAAATGGTTCATTTCCCATTTACCCAAGTCTACTACTTTTTGGGATCACAAGAGTACTCTACGTTGGTCACAAAGGATTATGTCTCTTACCAACTCTGACATAGACTGGTACAATCGGATTTACAAAGGGATAGAGATCATCGAGAGATGTGGAAATTTTCCTAACGTACCCCTTATTGTAACTAAAGGAGGAATTAACTACCATCCAATTTTAGCTTGCCGTCAACTCGGATACCCGATGAAGAATATCCCACATAATGTTCATCTGGAAGGTCTTTTCTTCAAGGAAGGGGAAAATGACAGGGCACTAAAGAAGGAAATAGTGCATGCCTGGCAACACATTCACAGGAAAGGGAGAGAGTCTCTAGGAAGACCAAATTGTACCTCCATGGAACCTTATCTCCACTAGGTACAAACTAGAGCCCTCAAGCTGAGGATGCCTTACCCTCGCCAAGAAGTTTTTCCATTAAAGGAATTCGTCCTTTATTTCATGTCTGATGCGTAAAAACTCCAGATCACTCTCAACAAAGTTCAACGTGAAAGGAGCTCTTGGAAGAACAAATACCAGATCCTTAATTTGGAATGTATCAACTTTCAGGAATTGTCAAAGGAGAAGGATGCTCTGATTGAGATATTAGAGCAGCATGCTATAGAGGGTCAGGAAGACCGAAGAAATTTGTTCGCTCCTTTCACTTGGCAAAGGACTGACAACCTAACAACGGCTGAAGAACCCCGATCAAATAAAAGGAAGATACAAGAACCGGCATCTGAGCTCTCCTCAGAGAGGACTCAGGATCCATGAGTTTAGACATTTTCCTTACAGCACTTTGTAAAATGCTGTACTTTTCCTTGTGAAATTCTGGTATCAGATATGTGATGTCAAGTGAGATATCACAACATCAATATTTGTTGTATGAACAAGGCTATAATAGCAACAATATTTAAAAACAGTAAACAACACAGAGAATTGTTCACCCAGTTCGGTCTAACAACCTAAGTCTGGGGGCTACCAAGCCAGGGAGGAAATTCACTATTAGTATTATCAATTCATAGACTCCACAATCAACACACAAGTTGATAATCTACTCACTTAATCACTACTCAATGACACTTCTACCTAAGACACTCTTAGATATGAGACACCTCTCACTCCCCCTCAATCACACCAGTGATAATAACTTACAATAGAAGACACACTTCAAGGACAATACTTGATCTTGCTTAAAAGCTTCAATCAAGAACAAACACTCGTGCTTAAAAGCTTTGAGTGGACAAAATACAACTCAACTAAATCAGTCTAATTCACACATCCAAATAGATGAATGAATGGCTCATAATACATAGACGAAAACACAACCCTAATACTTGACACTCAGTACACAATCTCTTGTCTTCGTACTCTTCAAGTAGGGTTGAGACTCTTTTAAATAGAAACAAATTTCTTGGGCTTGGGCTCTGTGAAAAACTCATATTTGATGCACAATTAAAACTGATTTTATCTTCAAATCTTTTCGCCCTAAATAGAGAAACAAACGATTGTATCTGAATAAATCTTCTACACGAATTTCGCCTGCAATCTCTAAAACAGAAACTCTCAAAACACACCAATTAACACGCAGCCCTAAACCACATAACTGATGTTCTGTCAACAGATGTTAAGACATCAGTCTTGACATCATGCACAGAAACTGCAAACCCAAATAACACACCATATGCAGAATGTTAGAAGCACATGTTAAGACATCAGACATGACATCTTGAACCACCACATTGTTTTACCAAAATTGCAGCTAATAACAGAACTAACAATCTCCCCCTTTGGCTAATTTTGCCTAAAACCATATCAGCACACATCAGAGATACCAACAGCAGAAACACACCTCACAAACAACTCTAACATTCTAAAAAACAAAACAACCAAGAAAACCAGTTGCACAGCAATCAAAACTCAAACTCCCCCTCGAGCCAAGGGACCAACAGCAACCAGCATTAGAACCTCACAGTACATCAAAACATCCACTCTAGAACTCCAGCAACAGCAAAGCCAACTACTCTACTCTACTCTCCCCCCTTTTAGCCATAATTGGACAAACTCTGAACATAGCAACAAGCACAATGGTCTGACACTTTGTCAAACATGGTCAAACTCCAAGTTTCAAAAAAATGCCAAGAAGGAATATTGAACCACAGCTGGGAAAAAGTGACACATTACTCCACAGATAGAAGTGCATACACACCAAACAACTTTGACCAGGCGATACAAACAATGAATTTTATTTGAATTATAAAACCCACACCAAAAAGCTAGTGTAGACATCCAAACAAGGAAGGAAACATGAGCCAGTCCTCCAGAACAGTTGAAACACACAAGGGTCAGTTGAAGCAAGACTAGAAAAACAAGACCACCAAACCAAATGAGATGAAGTACAAAGAATTCACAACAGCGGGATCCTCTACAGGAGCAACAAGAGCAGGAAGAAAGACAGAAACAAGAATGAAGACCATCAAGAATCCTCCAGTGCTACTACATACTTCTGATGAAGAAGCAGATGAAGACTAGGTTAATTTCATTAACTCAGGAGGTTGTAATGAGTAGCTGAATCCAAACAATAAACCTCTTTGCTTGTAGTTTCTGTTTAAAAAATGTAATGTTGAGTACTTCCAGCAATAAAAAAAGTTCTTGTTTGTTTCCAAACATTCTTAATTTGTCAATTTCACCAACTAGATAAGCTCACACACATAAGACAACTGCACCAAAAACACCATCCTCCTGCACTCCGACAACCGAACCACTAATCCTCATATATGCAAATCCCTAATTTGCTTCTTAAATTTTCAAATTGATTTGCATCTAAGGCCTTAGTAAAAATATCTGCTAATTGCATTTCAGTAGCAACATGTTCCAAAGCAACCACTTTATCTTCAACCAGATCTCTTATAAAGTGATGACGTATGTCAATATGCTTAGTCCTGCTATGTTGAATTGGGTTCTTGGAGATATTGATAGCACTCAGATTATCACAGTACAATGTCATGACATCTTGCTTGACATTGTATTCAGTTAACATTTGCTTCATCCAAACCAGTTGAGAACAACTACTTCCTGCTGCTATGTACTCAGCCTCAGCAGTAGAGAGAGACACACAGTTCTGCTTCTTGCTAAACCACGAGATAAGATTGTTCCCTAAGAAGAAGCATCCTCTTGAAGTACTTTTTCTATCATTTGCACTTCCTGCCCAATCAACATCACAATATCCACTCAGTTCAGTGCCTGTTCCATGACTGTATAGTATGTCATAGTCACTAGTACCATTCACTTGATTCATGTGGCTCACTTTAGGTTCAGATTGATATATGGCACAAACTCCTACAGTAAATAAGATATCAGGTCTGCTAGCTGTGAGATACAGTAAGCTTCCAATCATGCTTCTGTATAAGCTTTGATCCACACTCACTCCATGTTCATCCTTGGACAGCTTCAGATGAGTAGGAGCAGGTGTCCTCTTGTGATTAGCATTCTCCAGACCAAACTTCTTGACTATGTTCTTTGCATACTTGCTCTGAGAGATAAATATGGAGTCTTCTATTTGTCTAATTTGCAGACTGAGAAAATAGTTGAGCTCACCAACAAGACTCATCTCAAACTCAGACTGCATCTGTTTCACAAAATGTTGAACCATTGCTTCTGACATCCCACCAAACACTATGTCATCAAGATATATTTGAGCTATAAGCAGTTTTCCTCCTTCCTCTTTGACAAACAATGTCTTGTCAATTCCTCCTTTTCTGTAACCATTCAGAGACAGGAATCCAGTAAGCCTGTCATACCAAGCTCTAGGTGCTTGCTTTAATCCATAAAGAGCTTTCCTTAATTTGTAGACATGGTTAGGAAATGTTGGATCAATAAACCCCTTGGGTTGATCTACATAAACTTTTTCATTTAAGTACTTATTCAAGAAAGCACTCTTTACATCCATCTGGAATAACTTGAATTTTAGATTACAAGCCACACCTAAGAGTAACCTTATAGATTCCAATCTGGCCACAGGAGCAAAAGTCTCATCAAAATCAATCCCTTCTACCTGAGTGTAACCTTGGGCAACCAGTCTAGCCTTATTTCTGGTGACCACTCCTTGTTCATCAAATTTATTCTTGTAAACCCACTTGGTGCCAATCACATTTATTCCATGAGGCCTTGGTACAAGATCCCACACTTCATTCCTTTTGAATTGTCCCAGCTCTTCTTGCATGGCATTAATCCAAAATTCATCAGTCAAGGCTTCTTTGACATTTTTGGGCTCAATCTTGGATACAAACCAATAGTTTGACACAACTTCTCTTGACCTAGTGGTAACTCCTGAGTTTGGATCACCTATGATAAGCTCTTTTGGATGGTACTTATGCACTCTGATAGATGGTTCCTTGTTAGGTTGTTCAGGATCAGATTCAGCAGCAACAGGACTGGGATTTACACTTCTGTCTTCAGCTTCTGTTGATACATCATCAAAAAATGTTCCAACATCATCTAGGACATCAGCATCTTCCTTCCTTTCGTTGTCATCAACAACCACATTTATAGATTCCATCATGACTTTGGTTATGGAATTGAATACCCTATAAGCTCTGCAGTTTGTAGAGTATCCTGGAAAGATTCCCTCATCACTTTTTGGGTCCATTTTTCTCCTTTGTTCACGATCTGTCAGGATATAACACTTACTACCAAATACATGAAAGTGCTTCACACTTGGTTTTCTTCCTTCCATAGTTCATACAAGGTAGCTGAAGTACCTCTTCTCAAAGTCACTATGTTGTGAATGTAACAGGCAGTATTCATAGCTTCAGCCCAGAAATGGTAAGGAAGCTTTTTGGCATGAATCATTGCCCTAGCAGGTTCTTGAATAGTTATGTTCTTCCTTTTAACTACTCCATTTTGCTGAGGGGTAATGGGAGAAGAAAACTCATGACTGATGCCTTCAGCAGAACAAAACTCAGTAAACTTGCTATTTTCAAACTCTCACCCATGATCACTCCTTATTCTGATGACATTGCTCTCCTTTTCTCTTTGGAGTTTTTGACATAGATCTTTAAACACATCAAACACTTTTGTTTTGTCTTTGATGAAGTTTACCCAAGTGTACCTGGAATAGTCATCTACAACAACATAAGCATATTTCTTCCCATCTAGACTTTCCACCTGCATAGGCCTCATTAAGTCCATATGAATAAGTTCCAAAACTTTAGAAGTAGTGAATTGTTGAAGCTTTGGATGTGACATCTTGGTCTGTTTCCCTATCTGACAATCTCCACAGACTCTTCCCTCTTCAATTCTGAGCTTAGGGATTCCTCTTACTGCTTCTGTGGATATGATTCTCTTCATTCCCTTCAGATGTAGATGTCCCAACTTTGGATGCCATACTCTGACTTCATCTTCTTTTCCAAGAACACATATGGAGGAACTTGAGTCTGGTGACATCCATAGGTAACAGTTGTCCTTAGACCTAGCACCCTTCATGATAACTTCACCTTTCTCATTTGTGACAATGCACTCAGTTTTAGTAAAATTAACTATGAGTCCTTGATCACATAGTTGACTAATACTAATCAAATTTCCTATCAACCCCTTGACTAGCAGAACATCATCAAGTCTAGGAGCACCTTCATAATTCAGCTTTCCCACACCCTTGATTTCTCCTTTGACACCATCACCAAAGGTCACACGGCCAGAGGAATGAAGTTTAACATCCACCAGCAAGTTCTTCACTCCTGTCATGTGTCTTGAACATCCACTATCAAAGTACCAGTCTTCCTTAGTGGAGACTCTAAGAGAAGTATGAGCTATCAAGATAACAACTTTAGTTTTGGAGACCCATTACTTCTTTTGCTTGATGACTTGATTACCTTTATGAATGTCCTGTCTGGGTGCACAATTAGGTGTACTCTTAGGATACCCATGTAACTTATAACAGAATGCCTTTATATGTCCAAAGCTCCCACAATGATGGCATCTCCAGCGCCTGAATTTCTTCCTAGAGGGGGTCCTGTCAGGATGTTTCAACATCTGTTTCAACATCACTGGCTTGGAACTAGGAATAACCTTATTTAAAGCAGATCCACTGTTGAACCCTAATCCACTTTTGTCTCCTGCAGTTCTTCCAACATCAAGAATCTTGTCTAGAACATCAGTTCCACTATTCAGTATTCTGATAGACTTGGACATAGATTCAAGTTTAGAGTTCAGCACAGATACTTCATCTTTCAGCTTGGCAATGGTTTCCAAATTTTCTGTCTTTTCACCCTGGAGTTGGGCAATAATCTTCTTCTGCCTTTCCCCTTCTTGATAAGCTTCTTCACTTTTAATGCATAGCTCTCTATAACAATCAGTAGGCTCATCATATGTGCTCTCTTCATCCCTAGAATCATCATCAGATATATACCTTCCAGTCAATACCCTAACATGCTGTGCAGTATCTTCATCTTCCTCACTTTCAATATCAGACCAGGACACAGATAAGCCCTTTTTCTGCTTCTTAAGATATGTAGGGCATTCAGCTCGGATATGACCATAACCCTCACAGCCATGGCATTGGATTCCTTTGTCATAAGTATACTTCTCCTCAGTTCTTGTTTTCCTCATCTAATCACCTGGCCTCATCGTAGTTCCTCCTATTCTATGGGAGGAAATGGTTGTTTTTGGTGTCTTGTTCAAAGCCCAAGACGTGAAGCGAAAGGTGGTTTGTATCTTGTTCAAAGCCCAAGATATGAAGCTGAAAGTCTCAACTTTAGAGAGAATTTGTCATCTCTAAAGAAGGGTTTGTCTGTCACAACTGTTTATGAAGGGGAATTACTTTAACCGGGATACGCGGATCCTAGCAATGCCATAATTTCCTTTATAGGGGAGTTCCAACCTGAAGGAGAAGACTTTAACTCAGTGTAGAGCAATGTTATCTTTCCTTAGGAATTTCTCATGCTAAAAGATGGAAAGTGGCATGGATATAGATGATCCAGAGGCTTGCCGCTTACAACGATTAGATGAAGAGGAAGGAGTTGTTGATGTTTGTGTACTGTGAACGAGGCACAGCTTTGATGCTAAAAGGTTAATTTGGATTAACCAGTGGTTTTCTTATACAAAGCCTAAGAGGAGGCTATTGGCCCAACAAGAGTGAGTTTTTATGTGTCTCGTACGAAGCCCGAGAGAGAGGCTAAAAGGGTTGACTCAACAGGAGAATCTTTTATACTCAACAAGAGAGTGTTTTTGTATCTCGTACGAAGCCCGAGAGAGAGGCTAAAAGTGTTTGACTCAACAAGAGAGTCTTTGTATCTCGTGCGAAGCCCGAGATGGAGGCGAAAAGGGTGATTGACTCAACGAGGGAGTCTCTTATGTGTCTCGTACAAAGCCCGAGAGAGAGGCTAAACGTTGTTTGACTCCGCTGGGGAGAATCATTGTATAAAGCCCAAGAGAAGGCTAGGGTAACGGTTTCAGTTAAGTGACAGGTCCAGTATACTGATTTTAAAAGAGAAAATCAGTTCTTATATGAGCAACACTGTACTCAAGGATTTGATTCGAGGATCCGGGCTATTCCTGTTCTTTAAGGAAGTGGGAAATCCGAAGGGTATTGAGACTGTCCGAGTCTACGGGTTTCCTTCCTATTTAACGAAGGGGTCACTTGAGAATGTCTTTGAGACTCAAGGAAGTTAGACCGTCCAAGTCTAGAGTTTCATCTTTTGTACTATGCTTTGAGAAACAGTAGTAGACTCTACGAAAGGACCGTTCTATGAGGATGACTAGGTTCTGTTCCTATACCTCTAGGAGGTCGTCGGGACAATTTGTACGAAGCCCAAGAGGAGGCTGAAATCTTTTAAGAAGCCGACGGGTCCTTGTACTAAGCCCAAGAGGAGGCTATCATTCCCGGAGGAAGAGATCATTATACGAAGCCTAAGAGGAGGTTGTGAATACTTCTAAGAAGTCGTAGGATCCTTGTACTAAGCCCAAGAGGAGGCGAGGTTGCTTTTAGGAAGCCTGTGGGTCCTTGTACGATGCCCAAGAGGAGGCCGATGCTTTTAAGAAGCCCGTGGGTCCCCAAACCCCGAGAAATTCAAGGCAATGCTATTCACCGAGAATAGATCAAAGTCAGGAAAATTTGAGAATTTGGAAGAAACTCAAAGATGCCATTCACGGAGAATACATTCATCTCTGGGAGTAGAGTTTCTTGACAATTCCTAATGAGGACAGCCGAAGAGAAGACTGTATCTGGTGATCCTATTGGGGATCTAGTTGTCTATTTCTATGAATAAACGAAATGACGTTACCTAGTTCTAGACGTAGTTGCCGGGGAAACTCGAAATATCTATACTATTATTACACAGTTGATATGAGTTTATGAAAGAAGACTTACAATGAAACAGCCCCACAATACAGTTATATGTATATGAAAGCGGTAAATGAAAGCAATAACCACTTACTCGGTTGTAGAGCTTCCATGCTGTTTGGTTAGTTGTTCAACAAAGAAAGATTAAAAACAACAGTATATTCAAAATCAAAGGAGAAAGTGCTTTGAAAAAGAAAGATTTGGGGCTTACAGCTCAAGGAGAGGCCCAGGGTTTTATCAGTGAGCGCACTGTTTGAATTTGTACAGAGGGACTTATACAAGTGACTGAGGCCAAAAAGGTTTTCTGTACAAAGTGATGGGTCTTACACTCTCTCAAGAGGCCCAAAAGGTTTTAAAGAAAAAGAGTGGGGCTTATAACACGAGGGTAGGCCCAGATGATTTTTCCGTTTAAAAAATGGCGATCGCGCCGAGGTTTTCTTTTAACGCAGAGGGACTTATATAATAAGTGAGGCCCAAAAAAAGATTTTGGTTAAAAGGGGATTGGGTCTTACACTCTCTCAAGAGGCCCAAAAGTTTTGGAATGGGTCTTATAGATCGAGGAGAGGCCCAAGGTTATTTTTCAAAAGGCGATGATCGTGCCGTTTATTTGAAAATGTACAGAGGGACTTATACAACGAATGAGGCCCAAAATATTTCTGTACAAGTGGGTTGGGTCTTACACTCTCTCAAGAGGCCCAAAAGTTTTGAAAATGATTTATGAGGGTTGAATTAATCCAAAAACCCTAATTTGTTTTCAAAAATGTATTTAATTGAATAAAAATTCAATTAAAATGATCAAAATTGTTTAACATGTGAAAAACAAATTGTGATTTTGGATTAATGCTTCAAAAATTAAGTATTGACCTACAAAATAATTAGAAAGCATTAAAAGTTGCAAAATCAATGTAGAAAAAATATTTAAAATGTCAAAAACAATTAAAACATTAATTCTTTGCAAAAATATCAATTATATGAAATAAATAATATTTTTGGGATTTTTTTGGGAAAATAAAATAATTTAACATTTTTGTGAATTATTAAAAAAAGAATCAACTCAAAATTATTAAAACTCAGAGAGAAATTAATTTTTGAATCAATTAAACAAAATCACAAAATTCAAATATTTGAATTTGTGAAAAAGGCGCCAAGAACACAAGCAAGAACACGCGCGTTTTTCTGCCTTGCCCAGATTTGCATTTTCTATCCAATCTCACTGAATACTTGATTATATCATGCAATCCACATATCAGTATGCTCGTCTCAACCTCACGATCATGTTTATAACACTTAATTTCATTTAAATTAAACATAAAACATGAAATCACGAAGAAACCTCAAGAACCCTAATTTCTGCATGAAGGCTAGGATTTTTGATACACGATTCAAACAATGCAATTAATTGAGGGAAAACATTCCATGCATGATTATGAACATATGGCCAAATTATTGTGCGAGAAAATATGCATGGATTGAGAGATGGCCAAGTATATGCTTACCTCTAAGCCGTGACAGCAAGTGCAATGTGATTTTTGATTTGGAGGTGTTATAGATGAGTGGTGATGATCTGAACAGCTTCCCTACACCCTATGGAGTGTGTTTGAATGGTTGGACTTGATTGAAATTGGCTGGATCAATTTGTGGAACCTCAACTGCACTTTGGTTAAAACCTTGAGCAACCAGCTGGTGATTTTGTAAAATTGGTGTTTCAGAAGTGATCTAAGTGTTTGATCAGCTCATATGTGATGTATGTGAGGTGTGTGAGTGATTGGTTTGATTGGAATTGCTCTCAAACTCAAAACCCGATAGTGACTTGCCTTAGAAGGCAAAATTGGAGTAAAAGAAGAGATTTTGAGGAAAGCATATGTTTGATGGCTTTGGTGTACTCAAACTGATCACAATTGAGCTCTATTTATAGTAGAGCAAGTTTGTTTTGGGATCCACAGTGAATGGCAACTGCAGCAGGTGTTTGTTCAATGTTGACCAATGGAAATGCTAGTCTCCTCTAGCCATTGACTAGAGGTTAGGGCACAGAGCTTTGGTTCCCTTGGTCTTGGATAAGTCTTGACTGATTTCAGATGAGAATGGCTCAGTCCAAGCCACCTTGATGCCTCCATTGAATGCTTCAATCCAAATTTGGAGTCTTGTCCCTATTTTGGCCATTCTAGGTTCAACATGCTATTTCTTGTTCCATGGACTTTGGAGACTTGGCTCGGTGATTGTCCCCTTTAGATTCAATCCTCATATGTGTCCAAGTGGATAGGAGCATTTGAATTTGGCTGATTCTGGCAAATCAAGTCAAAATGCAAAATCTGGCTTGCCTTTGACAGATTTCAGCAAGGCAACTTGACAATGTCATATCTCATGGTGTAAGTTGAATTTGGCAATGTTCTTGGCCATTTTGGAAAGCCTTTACATGATACAACAACTGTTTAAACATGTTTGATTTTGATCTCTTCTGATTCCAAGTGAAAAATCCCTCTACATTTGGCAAAAAGTGAAGCAAAATCTGACTTAGTGAAATTTTCACTAAGTGTTGGAACAAAGTGTGATTTCTTGATTTTGATCACTCCATAACTCAAAATCCTTAATGAATTGGACTTAGGTCTAGTTGAAGTTTTTGTAGAGGGTAATGAGGGCTACAAATCCATCTTTGGATGAAAACAATTGGCCTTGTGGTTTAGGAGTCATGGTCCTCCAAAGTTGGTGCATTAGTGGTACTTTTTCCATAACTTAGAAAAATTTCTAAGTTTTATGGTTACCCCTTTTACAAGTTATCCCACTTTTCTTGATTTTTCTTGATGAATGATGATTCAAATCATACATTAACATCATTTTAGGGTTAAAAATCCATTTTGGTGAAAAATCTCAAAAAGTCAAAGTTGACTTTTGTGCACAGTTGACTTTTTATCATATGAATTCCAAACTGTGCAATTCTTCATGAAATCATGTCCTTGACCTAAATCAAACTTGATGGACATGTTCCAAGGGTGTCATAGGGTATGTTGGGGCATGTCCTAGGGCTTGGGAGCATGTCCTGGTCAAAATTCAAAGTTACAGTTGACTTTCCTCGCGAAACCCTAATTGTGGTGCAGATGAAAATGAGACTTGTTGCTCAAGCTTATTGGATTAATCCATTGTTCCAAATGGATAAATATAGTTCATTAGAGACCCTAAAATCATGTCTTGAGGTCTTGGCTCTTGATTTGTCCCAAAAGTCAACTGAGGGGTGAATTAGGTCAAGAAACCCTAATTCCTGATTTTTTATGTATGCATCCCCTGAGGTCAAATTGACTTGATGCTTGGGTTCATGAGGTTCCATGGAGTACATTAGGTTGTGTTTTGGATCTTTGGCTTGTGCCCAGATGAAAATTTTCCATCTGGAGGCCCTGGTGGACCAAAACCCTAATTTGGTGACACTGTCGATCTTGAGGCTTGATCCACCTAGAAGGGAGCAGCTTCGTGCTTAATCCTTGGAGTGGGAGTCCTTCTGATCCATTGTGGATGTTTGAGAGGTTATACAAGTTGAAGATCATGTCATTCCCTGATTGATCCTTTGTCTAAGGCTCTGAGAGGGCTTGAAACCCTAATTTTGATAGTAGTGAATGCTCACCTATCTTTGGGGAGACTGATGAAGTATGATGGTTCATCCATATTGTGATGATGATTTGCACAATGATGGGAAATCTTAGTGGTCAAAATTTGGGGTATGACAGATGCCCCTATTTAATCTTCTTGGACCCGAAGGTGTGAATGACGAAGGTATTCGGGCATTCGGGGTGCAAGAGGATTAAATATCGGAATCCCCGAAATTTTGATGGTGGTTATGAATGGTAGCTTGCGCATTCATCTTCTTTTGCTAAGCAATAATGCTTAGAAAAGGTAAACTTCCCCTCGATCCTGGTCTTCAGCCAAGGAACTGGTCTCAGTTTCTGAAATAAACCTCCCCTCGTTCTTGGTTTCCTACCAAGGAACTGGTCTCAGTTTCTGATTTAAACTTCCCCTAGATCCTGGTTTCCTACCAAGGAACTGGTCTCAGTTTCTTTTGTCAATAAACTTTATTGACAAGGAACGCTATTTGTAACAGATTTCCTTCAAACTTCTCGCCGAATTTTCCTGGGGAGATGCCATTTGAGTGGAAAAAGTTTTGATGTCAGACTTGCTGGGGAACCCAGTCGTCTGAGTTGTAGAGGTGCACAAACTTCTCTATTTTGGAGACGCCATTTGTCGATTCTACTGGGGAAAGCGAGTCTCTTGAGGGACTGTTTTCACTTGGGGATCTTACATCATACTTTTCTCGGGATCTTCCCAGAGAAATGCCATATGATGGGGTCCAATTTTGAGGTGCCGATGACCTTTTCATCAGCGGATTTTCAGAGAAATACTGATGCACTGTCGAACCATTGCTTAAGAGGCTCTCTCTGGGGATTTTCTTTAATCCGGGAAAGCAAGGATATCATCTTCGATGGCGAAGAGTGACATCTGTTGAAGGTTCTCTGGCCTTTCAGAGGTTCAAGTTATCAAAGTGGTCGAGTGTCGACTCTGATCTAAAGATAAACTGGTGGCGAGATTGTTCAGACACAATGTTTCCTGATGAGGAAAGAACTGACAACTCAATTGAGAGAACTCCTATCACTAAGGGACAAGACCGGCTAGAGTGATAGTGATGCAATATGAAATGTGAATTCAAATCAATAATGCATGATGTATGTATGTATATGCGGATAAAACTGATGCGACATACAAACTGACAGGTGAACACGACTGGATACTCGGCCATCGCGGGGCGAAGAAGCACCGTTGGTTCAGAATAGCAATTCCACCTTGCTTAGGAGAGATAGTCCCTGTTGGGAGCTATGTTGATCGGGCTTAGGAGATAAGAACTCGGCCGAGGGGTGTCAGACGAAACAAGGTCTCTGACACAGTTGATCCCTTCATTCAGGCGTACTGGTCTAGAAGGAGTACTTTGATTCTGCACTTTGAGGTTCGAACACCTTTGGAGACGCGATTGATGTTCTTCTGATGTTCAACAGTCAAAAGAAATTGCCATCTTTATTTTAAAAGCAGAAAAAGTTTTAACAAGCAAATTCATTTTTGTTTTATTTCAAGAATCGTTAATCATGTTAACAACGTCGTTCTGTAAAGCTAAAACAAGCAAGAATTACAAACAAAAGCACAAGGCTCAAATTTTATTGATAAGATGGAGATCAGCCAAATGCGTGATTCCATTGAGTATTTACAAAGTTTAAAAATGGTAATTCACAGGGAAAAGGGCTACGTTGAAACATAACGACCACTATCCTTCTACCAACTTTGAATTCAGGGCATCCTGAGCTTCTGTCGAAGATGACCTTAACTAGAGTTTTCTTCCGAGGATGTAACTGCTGCTGCTGAGGGACTTACCTCTGTTGAACATAGTTACTTGCCATTATCCCTAATTTTTGCCTGGATTGTACTATGATGTTTCCAATCCACCGGGATGATTTTTTTTTAGTTTAGGCGGAGTATTTCTTGACTACATCAACATTCGTTGGGTAGGCAAATCCCTCTCCGTCCATGGTTGCAAGTCTCAAGGCGCCACATGAGAAAGCTTTCGTGACCACATAGGGGCCATCATAATTTGGAGTCCACTTGCCCCGAGAGTCAGTGAGAAATGATTGTATCTTCTTGAGCACGAGGGCTCCTTTCCTGAAGATGCGAGGTCGGACCTTTTTGTCGAACGCCCTCTTCATTCTCTGTTGATATAACTGACCGTGGCATAGTGCCGTTATTCTCTTCTCTTCGATTAGGTTCAGTTCGTCGTGTCGGCTTTGACACCATTCAGCTTCGGTGAGCTTAGCTTCCATCAATACCCTGATTGACGGGATCTCTACTTCTATGGGGAGCACTGCCTCCATGCCATATACTAGAGAGAAAGGGGTAGCCCCTGTTGAAGTGCGAACAGATGTGCGATAACCGTGAAGAGCAAAGGGTAGCATCTCGTGCCAATCTTTGTAAGTTACAACCATCTTCTGAACGATCTTCTTGATGTTCTTGTTAGCCGCTTCTACCGCTCCGTTCATCTTTGGTCGGTAGGGAGATGAGTTATGGTGTTCAATCTTGAACTCTGCGCACAACTCTTTCATCATCTTATTGTTCAAGTTAGATCCATTATCAGTAATGATCTCGCTTGGAACACCATAACGGCAGATGATATTGTTTTTGATAAATCGGACCACCACTTGTCAGGTTACATTGGCGTATGACGCTGCTTCGACCCACTTGGTGAAATAGTCAATGGCTACCAGGATGAACCGATGTCCGTTTGAAGCCTTGGGCTCAATCATGCCAATCATGTCGATTCCCCATATGGAAAAAGGCCATGGGGAAGAGAGAACTTTGAGATGTGATGGCGGTACATGAATTTTGTCGGAGTATATCTGACACTTGTGACACCTCCTCGTGTACTTGTAGCAGTCGGATTTCATGGTCAACCAATAGTACCCTGCTCTTAGAATTTTTCTCACCATTGTGTGTCCGTTGGCATGAGTGCCAAAGGATCCTTCGTGAATTTCTTTCATAAGCATGTCTGCTTCTGGTCTGTCTACGCATCGGAGCAAGACCATGTCAAAATTTCTCTTATAGAGAGTGTCACCGCTCAGGAAGAAGTTTCTAGCCAATCTTCTGAGGGTTTTTCTGTCTTTTCTGAGTGCCCCAGATGGGTACTCTTGTTTCTGAAGGAAGCATTTGATATCGTGATACCAAGGTCTGTCATCTATGACTACTTCAATCGTGAAGACGTAAGCGGGCCGTTCAAGGCGCATTATGTCGATCTTAGGTATGTCATTCCATTGACCTACACTAATCATAGAAGAGATAGTGGCTAAAGCGTCAGCCATGTGATTCTCATCACGAGGGATGTGATGAAACTCAATTCTGTTGAAGAAAGGTAACAACCTTCTTGCATAGTCTTTGTAAGGAATTAGTCCTGATTGGTATGTGTTCCAATCTCCTTTTATCTGATTGATAACCAGGGCTGAGTCACTGTATACGTCCAAGTTTTTTATCCTTAAATCAATCGCTTCTTCGAGACCCATAATACAAGCTTCGTATTCGGCCTCGTTGTTCGTACACTTGAACGTAAGTCGAGCGGTGAAAGGAATGTGGGTACCCTGAGGGGTAACAATGATTGCCCCAATCCCGTTTCCATAATGATTAACTTCTCCGTCAAAGATAAGTCCCCATTGGGAACCTGGTTCTGGCCCTTCACTGGGTAGTGGTTCATCGCAGTCTTTCATTTTTAAATACATGACATCTTCGTCTGGGAAGTCAAACCCGATTGATTCTTGATCATCAATCGGTTGATGAGCCAAATGATCGGCTAAAATACTTTCCTTAACGGCTTTCTGAGCGTGGTACTCTATGTCATATTCTGATAACAGCATCTGCCAACGGGCAATTCTTCCCGTAAGAGCAGGTTTTTCAAATACGTACTTGATTGGATCCATTTCTGAGATCAACCAAGTAGTATGACGAATCATGTATTGACGAAGATGTTTGGCTGCCCAAGCCAAAGCGCAACAAGTTTTCTCAAGCATCGTGTACCGAGTTTCACAGTCGGTGAACTTCTTGCTTAGATAGTAGATGGCAAACTCTTTTCTTTTTGTTTCGTCTTGTTGGCCAAGTACACACCCCATTGAGTCTTCCAAGACTGTGAGGTAAATGATCAGTGGTCTTTCTTCCACTGGAGGTGATAGAATCGTCGGATTCAACAGGTATTCCTTAATACTGTCGAAGGCAGTTTGACAATCTTCTGTCCAAACGCAGTCCTGGTTCTTTTTCAGTAATTTGAAAATCGGCGCACATGTGGCGGTCATAAGGAATATGAATCTGGAGATGTAGTTCAAACGTCCCAGGAATCCCCTGACTTATTTTTCAGTTTTTTGAGAAGGCATTTCTTGAATGGCCTTGACCTTGTCAGGATCAACCTCAATTCCTTTCTGGCTGACGATGAACCCTAGTAGTTTCCCTGAACGGACACCGAAGGTGCACTTGTTAGGATTCAAGCGGAGCTTGAATTTTCTTAGACGTTCGAACAATTTTGACAGGTGGGTCACATGCTCCTCTTCTGTTCTAGATTTAGCAATCATATCATCGACATATGCCTCGATTTCTTTGTGTATCATGTCATGAAACAGAGTAGTCATGGCCCTTTGATAGGTTGCCCTGGCATTCTTCAAACCGAACGGCATTACCTTGTAACAAAAGGTACCCCATGGGGTAATGAACGAAGTTTTCTCCATGTCCTTCGGCGCCATTTTGATTTGATTATAGCCCGAGAATCCATCCATGAAGGAGAAAGCTTTGAACTTTGTTGTACTGTCAACCAGCATGTCAATGTGTGGTAAAGGAAAGTCGTCCTTTGGACTTGCCTTGTTCAGATCTCTATAATCAACACACATTCTGACCTTTCCGTCCTTTTTGGGAATGGGTGTGAGCAAGCCTTTAAGTTTTTGTATGATTGCAAATTGTGTGATATGCATGATATAAGATTTGTATGCATGATTAGTTTGTACATACATATGATTTCATACCTACTATGATTTAAAAGACAATGCAAATTGATTCATATCATCATTGTAATCATAAAAACGTTTTTCCCTATGTATGCATCGATTCATACGTGGCTTGTATCGACACATACCTTTGATAAACTCACAAAAAAAACCGTTTTGCTTCAGTATGTATCGATTCATACGACACTTATATCGATACATGATCCTTTGTAACTAGGGTATGTATCGACGCATACGCATCATGTATCGATGCATGATTTACTTCACATTCTGAAATAATTTTGCTTCAGTATGTATCAATTCATACGATACTTGTATCGACACATGTTTCTTTGTAATTGAGCTATGTATCGACGCATGTGCATCATGTATCGATGCATGATTTATTTTACATTCTGAAAATTAACAGGTACAGTATGCATCGATGCATACAACCATGTGTCGACTCATGCATGTGTTATACTCACTATGTATCGACGCATACGACTCTTGTATCGATACATAGAGCTGTTTGTTGCTTTTAACCGTTTCTGTTTTCATATATAAGTGTCATGACAGTTCAGTTTGGATGTAGAATTCTGGTTAGAGTGAAAAAGTGCAATCAAAGCAAAAGACAAGTTTGGTGTGCATGATTTTTCAAGAGCAGTGTTAGAAACCTGAAAGAGACTTTGTCTTCATCATCTTCTCAATCTCGTTAATTCAAGAACATCAACACATAATCATTTTTGTTCTTCGGATTAAGGGATCTTTGAGATAACGTTCAGTGGTACGATCATTGATCTAGCTGAGTTGAAGATACAAAGGGGGTTTCGAGGAAAAACCATTTGGTTTGTCCTTCAAGAACGGGTGTGTTCTTGAGGGTTTGTTAGTCACGATTGCAGAACAGATTCAGTCGCAGCGTAGGGTTTGGAAATCTGGAGATTTCGCAAACAGGTCGTGGAACCGGTGAATTGTCTGTATTTCTTGCAGGAAAATTCTTGATCAAGCTCAGATCAAGTGGAGGTTCATACAATAGGAAGATCTTGGGGTTTAGATTTCTGGATTTGTATTGTAACCTTGTAAAGAACGAATTCAGCATTATTGATATAACAGGTCTCAATTTCATTTTGAAATTGAGAGGGAGACGTACCCACACGCGAGGACGGAAGTGGGGAACTTCCTTACCAAATCTCTGCGTATCGTATTCTATCTTTATCTCTTTACGCCTTCAACAATTTTGTGATTCGTTTGGTGTGTTGCGTATTAAAGTTTCAAGATACAATAGTGGTACGAAAATCTTTGTCAAAATCACCATTATTGTTAATCGTTGAATGCATACACGCCAAGTGTTTGACAAAATTGTTTGCTGTGTTTTTGTTCATTGGAAACAGTCTTTGTATGATAAGTGCATTTGGGTCGATTCATATCTGGTGTTAATATATCTTTGTCATCCTAATAAATCCAGCATAAACTCGTGTGTCCGGTTTTCTAGTAGCTGGTTCAGAATAGACGGAAGTCGATTCGGGATCATAATTTTTCCGCTAACTTGAAAGACTCTGATAAACTTTTTTAAATCCTTGAGTTTCAAGGAGGTGATCTATTCACCCCCCTCTCGATCACTAGCCACACCGTCTAACAATGGGTACGATGTTGGCTAACCATTGAGGATATTCTGATGTGGCGAGGAAACCCGCGTTAATCTGTTTCTGTACCTCCTCTTTGATTTTGATGGCCATGTCCGGGTGAGTCCGTCTCAACCTTTGCTTTACTGGCGGACATTCCGATCTTAACGGTAAGTGATGTTCCACAATGCTGGTATCCAACCCTGGCATATCCTGATAAGACCAAGCGAATACATCGGGGAATTCTTTGAGAAGCTTTATCAAACCCTCTCTGGCAGTTGGACTGAGCAGTGCCCCAATCCTGATTTCTTTTCTCTCTTTTTCTGAACCCAAGTTTACCGTTTCCAACGGTTCTTTGTGAGGTTCAATGGACCTTTCCTCTTGTCTGAGTAATCGGGAGATCTCTTCTGGAATTTCGTTGTCATTTTCTTCTTCAGCCTCGAATACCTGGAACTCAAAGTTGGGAGAAGGCATCGGATCGTATGTTTCAACTGGGTTTAAAACAAGCAATATGCATGACGTGATGATTCGTGTTTAGAAGAGATAGAGAAAATGCAAGTGTGTGCAGTGTTTTATTTTACTGCTTGTTTTTATTATTGAATGTTTTTTAGGATTACCATTTTCTGAAAAAGCAAAAAGAGAAAACAGCAATTAATGCAGAAATTACAGAACGGCGTTATTTTATTAATGAACAAGTCGAATCTTGAAACTACAGCCCTATAAAACAAAACTCTGTCGCTTTGGGCAAAGTGAAGAGGGAAATTTACAGAAAGCGAGCCCTATCAAAACATCTGTTTCACCTGGGCAGGGTGAAAGGTTAAAGATGGCAATTACTTTGACTGATGAACGACCTTCGGAACCTCGACGGCAACCCATTGGCGGTGAACTCCTCGGTGAATCACAAAGTCTGGCACCTTCCTTGATTTGTCTCCAGAAATAACGCTGATTTCTGGTGGAGCGGGATCATTGGAATTTGTCTCCCAGGCAGAATTGTCGTAGGAGAATTCCTCTGTTGCATTTTGCATAGCATTTGTGCTCTCAGCTGTATCTCTCCATCCAGTTGGCTGGATGTCTTCGAGCCTGATACGAGAGCTTTCGAGAGTGGTGTACTTAACCATGAAGTCGTATTTTCCACTCGGTTGTCCCAAGGTGTCCCAAACTTCTTTTGAACTGGAGGAGTCATTTCTCTCAATGACGTTGACCTCGGGAAAAGCATAGTTGATGAACTCAAGTCCTGCAAATGTTACGAATTCATCTTCATGTTGAGTAGTTTCTGAATGACCCGAGTGTCGATCCTATGGCATTGTGGGGACACAGGTATTCCGTTCAATGGCGGTCAGCTGATTTTCATTATTCGGCTGACTTTCTTGCCCCAAGTTTCCTGGGTAAGGTTGCCACATTGGCAGACCATCCATTGGGCCATAGTAGGTGTAGTCAAGATTATCTTTCATCGGAGTGTCTTCCTCTAATGAATTTGGCGGAGCGCGGCATCCTTCCGGATCACAATCCCCGTACATCATCTCGACATCTGACCTTGGTATAAATCTCAGACTCTGTGCGGGATAGCAAAATGGTGTAGGCACCTCTTCCTGAGACATATAACCGTCCTCATTCAGATAGGATTTCCATTCTTCACCTGTGTCAGAGGGATCTTCCTCATTGATAGCATGAACTGTCTGAGACACTGGGTGGAGAAAACCTCCACTGTGGAAGAAGTTTTAAAGGGGATGAAGACTTTCATCGTTGGCAGCTGTCCGGGTACAGGTTGCAAAAAACCAAGACCCTTCTTTGTTTTATTGTCAACGGGAATGACAAGCTGTCCCCATCCTGTCGTATCGGTACTCTCGACCGCTTTAATAGCATCTTTGTATGAGGAAATTGAGGTTCCTCCTCTGAACTGATTGTTCTCGCTCACCGACAGTGCTTGGAACTGCGTCCCAATAACCTCCTCGGGTTCTATACCAGTAGATGATGACAAGTTGCTTACAAGCAAGGCTTGTTCCCCACAAACTGTGACAAGTTGATCGTTCTTGATGAACTTTAGCTTTTGGTGGAGGGTCAAAGTGACCGCTCCAGCCTGATGTATCCAAGGTCTTCCTAATAAACAACTGTATGTTGCTCGGATGTCCATGACCTGGAAAGTGACTTGGAAAGTGTGAGGACCAATAGTTATGGGAAGATCAACTTCGCCGATAACTGTTTTTCTGGATCCGTCGAATGCTTTGACGACGACCTCGCTGACTTTCATTGGAGGGCCCTTGAATGATAATTGCATCAAAGTGGATTTCGGCATAACATTCAGGGCTGACCTTGTGTCTACCAGTACGCTGGCTAAAGCATCGTCCTGGCAGTTAACTGTGATATTGAGTGCCATGTTATGACGGCGACCCTCTTCGGGTAATTCCTCATCGCTAAATCCCAAATTATTGCAGGAAGTGATTTTAGAGATAATACTATCGAACTGTCTGATTGTTACATCCTGTTCCACAAAGGCTTGCTCCAAGACTTTCTGTAGAGCCTCCCTGTGGGCTTTTGAACTGAGTAACAGTGATAATACCGAGATCTTTGAAGGAGTTTGTAACAGTTGATCAACAATGTTGTATTCACTCCTTTAGATGAGCTTCAGCATCTCATCATTATTTTTCAAAAGGTCGGGATTACTGGGATTGACCGACTGGGGGATCAGGAGCTTCCGTCTGAAGTTCCTTTTCCTTGTTAACTTCCCCAACCCCTCGGTTGAAGATTCTACCACTCCGTGTTACTCGACTGATGTCTGCAATGTTCACGACGGAGGGTAATGGAATTTCCTTTCCATTTTCAATTATCGTTGCACCGTATTTGTAAGGGATTGCCTTAGCTGATTCATACGGTAATGGTCCCGGCAAATAGATGACTATGGGAACCTTCTGGTTTTTCTGACCATCGTAAGTAATCTCGATCCGTTCCCGATTGGGAACTTTAGATTCGTCAAGTAAAGGGATAATGGCAAAAACATCCCTGGTATGGTGACGACCAGAGATGGGTCCAGAACCCGAATAGGGACGAATTTCTCCACGATCGACCTGACCCTGAAGAGCTGCTCTCACAAGGTAACACCCTTGGTTACTTTCCGAACAGATGCCACAACTATCATAGTTGTGTGGTGGCACCTGGCCACACCCACTTTGAATACAATGTAACCTCACTAGGTTAGCTTCCACTGATCGGACATCCTGACTCTGACGCCGAGTGGGGTTTCTATTACTGATACTAATCTGCTGAGTATCTTCATCCATGTAGATTGGCATCCACCAATGATTTAACAAGTGTTGAAGTGTCTCCTGGACAAGGGTACAACCTCGATCATTTTCGCAGCCCGCTTTACAGCTTTGATAGTCATGTGATATTAAGAATCCGAGTCGGACCTGCTCAGCATGTAACTCTACCAGGTTGGTATTCATCACGCAAATATCGAAGATCTGAACCATGTTGATTTGATAGGAGTTCCTATCATGGTAGTCTTGGATCCATCCAAGATCCATCTGACGCTGGAGGGCCTCTTGTATGAAAGAGCATCCCTGTTTGTTTACCGAGCAAATTAGATAAGAACTGTAATCGTGTCGTGGCAGATTATGATACTAGCTTTGCCTTCAGTGCATTGCCACCAAGTTGACATTCATTGCACGGATATCGTGGTTCTGAATGACGTTAGAATTCGTGTAGACCACGTTAACTCCACAAACTCGGTGCTCTTGGATCCATCCAAGATCCATTTGTTCCTGTAGAGCTGCTTGCACTACAGAACATCCTTGATTGTCTTTAGAGCAGATATCACACTGGTGATAGTTATGAGGTGGTACATAGCCATATTCACTCTGTCTACAATGAATCTTAACCAAATTGGTTTTCAACAAGAGTACATCGTGAATTTGATAGACATTATTCGTCTCTCCTTCTATCAAATTGACTGCAGCCTTCTCGTGTTGAGGCAGCGAATTCGTGAGAACATTAGGATTTGTATCCTTGAATGATAAGATCCCGCTCCTAACAAGTTTTTGCACGTCGGACTTGAAATTGAGGCAAGTCTCTATGTTATGCCCTGATCCTCCTTGATGATAAGGGCATGTTTGATCCACCTTAAACCAAAAAAGCGGATTTTCCAGTACTGTAAGAGGAGATTTAGTCTGAATGTGCCCCTTAGCCAGTAGTAATGGAAACAGTTCTGCGTACGTTACTGTTGCACCCCAAAATTTGCCCTCCTTACTTTATTACTAATTGGCTTATGTTGCATTGCATTTTGCATTATCATGTGTGCATATTGTTGGTTCTTAGCATGGGGTCAAGGTACCTGAGGCAGTGCTTCAGAGGGTCAAGCAAGAGTCTTGGTATTGTCCAAGAGAGCTCAGGTGGATCATCCTCTCCTAACCAGTGCATAGATTAGGGTTTTGAGATTCTTGGGTTTATTGCTCCAATGGGCAAGCTCCTTGGGTTTTTATCATCATCAAATGGCATATCTTAACTTTGTTGGAGAGGATACACATCATATTCAGAGGAATTTGGATTTGGAGACTGTGTTATTTCCTCCTAGAGTGAGAGTACCACAACTAGGGTTTGCTATAAAGTCAGTTTATTTCTGATTTTTTGGGAAAGACTTGATTCCATGGTATTCCCTGGGTCTCTAAGTATCTAGAAATGGAAGATTGTCCATCAGTTTGGTTCAGGAGAAGTTCAATTGGCCAATGGATTGAAAATCAGTTGAATTGGGTAAAAGTCAACAGTGAGAGGAGAAGTCAACTGTGGAATTTTGAGGTTCTCTCCAAGGTTTTCAAAGTCTCACATCCTCATATGGTCTTCAAGGGTCAAGTTTCATACATATTTGTCAGGAATCAGGAGTTGGTGCAAAGTTTCTAAATTTGGAAAGTGACCTATAATGAAAAGTTTCCTTTTTGGGCAAGTTCCTGCACTGCATTCAACTTGACTTTTCATCATCAAGAAAGCTTCAAATGAATTTTTCTCTAACATGAAAGTTGAAGATCTTTTTCTCCTCTTTCCAACAAATACTAGTGGGTATCCATATCATTTGTGAAACTCCAGTTATGATCAAAAGAAGGCAAAGTGGTTTTTAAGGTTTCTCATGATCCCATTTTCACAACTTTGGGCATAATGACCTATAATCAATTCCATTGCTTCATGCCACATTCCAATATTAAAAGACATTCCTTGAGGATTATTTTGGGCCCAAGAATGAAGCAATTCCATGGTTTGTTCTTCACTTATTCTCCATTGTTCAAAAATGCCAAATTATTCAAAAGTCATGAATCAAGAAAGTTTCAAGGCCCAATTTAAATGTGGTGTGATTAACAACTCAAATGCAAGTGATCCATCATGAAACTTTCAAATATCCATGCATGGAGGAGGTGTGCTTAACATTATGCTATTTTCCAAAATAATTCAAAAAATCATTAAACATGGAATTACCCAAGCCCAATTCATATTCAGTAGAAAACCCTAGTCTATATAAACCTATCCATGCACTGGTTAGGGTTCATTCACGTGCATTTGAAGGAGAACAACAACTTGTGCCCTAATTCTTGAATTCAACAAATCTCACAATCTACAAGGTCTTTCTTCAAAGTTCTTCCACAAATCTCTTCCTGGTGATTTCTAGAACACAACCCAACCACCGTTCGCAGCCAAAAGCCAGGATTAGAGGTGTGCCATCTCAGGTGGGTGGTTTTTTTCGTGCTCTTAAAACTCCCCTCTTTTATGTCTATATTGAAGTGTGATGAATGGTGATTATCCTGGTATAATTATTTTTAATTATGGACGTGTGAATTGCTTGTAATATGGATTTAATGTTTTGTGCCCTAATGGTTTTTTATTCGTTTTTTATTATACACTAACAATTTGGGATTTTTGATGCCATATTTGGATTCCTGACGAAATTCTAGGTCGGATAGTGTACCCATACGCATTTTCTGGGCAGTTTGGTGGTTGCAGGTGGTGGCCGGCGGTAGGGCTCCGGCGAGGGACGGTGGTCCGGCGAGGCAAGGGTTTGGACGGAGAAGACGCAATTCCAGCCGTCCATTCTCTCCATCCAACGGCTTGGATCGCGCCACCTATTATTTCTTTTATTTTTTTTTCTGTTTTATAATTAATAATCACATGGACATTACCCCATGCCGTTACCATGTACACCCAACCAAACTATTTCCTTTTAATTACTTTTTTATTCTATTGACTTAATCTCACGCGTCTGATAAATCACACGGGTGAGATCATGACAGCACATTAAAAGCGCATGTGCCAGGCACATGGGGGGAGCATGGTAAGCTCCCAGGTTTTTGTTTTTTTTTTCTCTGATTAATTAATATGGGCGGGCTGCTATTCGCACCACCACCCCTTGCCAGCCCAATTTATTTCTACTGCATTTCCTTACTATCTGCACCCCCAGGCCATTTATTTTGTTTTATTTTCATTTTGATTATTATTTTCATTCTTAATTATTTAAAAATAGTAAATTGCATCTAAAAATTTCCATAAAATTCATATATCATCTTTATTATTTTATAAAATTTTTACAAATTTTATTTTTTATTTTTATTTTATTTTTTATCATTTAAATTAATTATTTAATTCAACTTCTTTTTGAATTATCCATATAATGCATACTTAATTTCTTTATTTTATTTCTCTGCATCCGTAAAATATTTTTGATCCGTTCTTTTTGCATTTGTTCACTAACATCCTAAATTGCATAAAAATATTTTTCTTTCATTTTTAAAATCATCCCATATCACATTTTTGTCCTTCCCTTTGGCACACTGAGCCCTAATTCCCACCTGAACTCTGCCTAATTATTTGAATGACTAATATCTTGATTTTTTGCAGGGACTTTTGATATGTTGTTTGCCTCTGGTTGAGATTTTCTAATTATCCGATTTGTTTTCACTTGAGATTTTCTTGCAGGCGCATCTTTGACCTTGTATGATTATCTGTTTGAAAAGGCACTTGTGCCATTTGCTTTGGGGCTGTTTCTTTATTTCTTTGATTCATGTTTGGATGATAATTACTTTTGTTCGCCATTGTTTAAGTTTCACTGGCCTTGATAGTATTTACGTCCGTTTCGTACTAACCTTTTATGCAGGGACTAAGGTAATTTCTTTAAGGGTATGGATAAATATCCATGGTCACCCTTACTCTTTTCTTCTCTCATCTTCTTCCTTTAGGATTTAGGTTGTCGTCAAACCTCATTAACCGTAGGTCACCCATGCATGATAACTTTAGGATTCATAGTCCCCCTTTAGAGTTACCTTTGTGTCTTCTCTCTTCTCATCTCAAATTTCTTTAAAACACTTAATAGGAATAAGGTGTATTGCGCACGAGCCTTAGGTATGGGGAATGAGAAATGAGGGGCTTCCACACATCTTTCTAGAGTGCTTAGCGAGCGTCCTGTCTTGGGACGATGCGTTAAGTATTCGCCCCTGTGCCCTAGACTTTGGTGCAATGCAACTTAGGAACTAACTTAAGCCACTTCTGTCCTAAAAAACACAAACCAACTTCAAACCTTTTTGTCCTTCGGGATTTATAAACTTAAAGGCTATTTTCAAAAAGGGCACGTTACTTTCCGCCTGAGACGCAAACAGGCATCGACCCTAACTGCCGGACGCAAACTTAACGTCGCTCATAAAAAACACAAAAAGAACTTGGTCCGAACTACGTTGACTCTGAATTCCCCATTGCACAAAGGGGGTACGTAGGCCTAGGACGTCGACGTCCTACCGAGTCTGTCTTTGTCTTTCCCTCTCCGTGTTAGTACAGCCCTAGATGATAGTATGACTCACCCTTAGAATAGACAACAAGTGTTGATCCCATTGAGTACGATGGACGCGTGGGGTGCTAGCGCCTTCCCCTCGGGTAACCGACTCCCGAACCCAGGCTATGGTTGCGATGACCATTCCTTTCCCTCTTCCTCAGGTTTATGCGGTGTTCCCTTTCCCTCTCTTGGGATAAATTTACACGGCTGGCGACTCTGTTTTTCCGCGCCACTCTCGCGTTTGTACCTGGATGAAAATCCTGGAAGCGACAGCTGGCGACTCTGCTGGGGACGTGGTTGACCTATGCTGGTCCATCCCTAAGCGAGTCAATCCTAGCGCTTGCTTGTCTTTGTTTTCTTTGGGTGTTTTGTGTTTGTTTTGCTTTATGTGTTGTATTTTATGTTATTTTTACCGCATTTTTCGCATTTCATTTTTTATTACTGTCATGCTGTTGTGCTGTGCTGGCTGTCTTTGTTTTGTAGGTTGGGTGGGTCTGAGAAATAAGCCCAATACCAAGGCTTGAGAATACCCTAGGACTAGAGTGGAAAGTAGTGGGACCTACGTGCCTGCTTGGTACGTTTGTGTGTTCATGAAATTCACAACCAGACGAGGCTATCTTGGGATGCATTCTAACGTGTGTGTCTTGCGCATGTTGGGGTGTTGATCTAGAGAACTGTCGACTCTGGTGACCGATCATCGAGGACCTTAGTGGAAACATCCCTCTTTAGTTGTGACAGTGGCAGGCCACATCCTGTGGCAAACCCATTCGCACCCGAGGGCCCGCTTTGGAACTCGCATAGGATGGCCCCTACGTTTTGAAGAGAATCAGTGGAGGCACTCCTCGATTGACTTTAGTACTGTACCCCGAGGGATGAATGTACTATTGTTTCTCGACCTCAGTGCCAAAGCTGAGGACCTTCCGCTTTGGAGAATCAGTTGAGGCCTCCTCGATAGATGATGATGCCAAACCAGAAATGGTGAACGTATCATCATTTCTCGACCTGAGAGCCCGGGATACTGAACATCCTAGTACCCACATGTGAGAGGGGATGGGCGCTTGCAAGTTTGCAGGTAACCGAAACCTTCAACCTACCCTATTTTTCTGGATTTCTCATCAATGTCTGATTATTTGAGTATCTCAGTGGTTCAGAGTTCTGGTTTTTTGGGTTCTCGTTCAGCTAACAGCACAGCACATCCAGCAGTGTGCCTTGACCCCATGTTTGCATGAGCATATCATTTTTCTTGCATTCTGACATGTTTGACATTTTTCAAGGCTTGCATCTTACTCTTGATTCCGGTTTTCTGAGGTTACTTCAGCATGGATGTTCAGAGAAAGAAGATTGTCGCTTATTCATTCCCAGAACTGACTTTGACACTGATTCACAAACTGATTAATATGGCTGGTTCCGGAGTTCGTACAGAGTTCAGTGGAAGGTATGGAAGACTTCTGAAATTTGTATATAATATCTCCCAGTATGAGAAGGATGTCATTCACACACTCCTTCAGTTTTACGATCCGTCTCTGCGTTGCTTCACTTTCCCGGACTACATCCTGGCCCCAACGTTGGAGGAGTTCTCATTTATTTTGGGAATTCCTATCAGTCATGATATAGTTTTCTTTTCTGAAGAACACCCCGGGGTGAAAGATATGGTTGTTGCTCTTCATATTGATGAATCCGTTCTTAACAGTAATATTGCAGAAAAACAAGGAGTTAAGGGTTTCTTGTTGAAGTTCTTGTTTGATCAGGCTTGCATACATGTCAAAGAGAAGAACTGGACTGCTTTCCAAGCTATTCTGGCTATGTGTATCTATGGGATTGTTCTGTTTCCGAATATTCCTGATCTGGTGGATATGCACGCCGTCAGGATCTTTATTTCGAAGAATCCTATACCTACCTTGCTAGGTGATATGTATCACTCGGTTCACTACAAGAATGAGAATAGGCGTGGGAAAACTGTGAGTTATTGTGCCCCAATTTTAGCTACTTGGTTTCTGAGTCGTCTCCCCGAATCTGGCGCTTTCGTTGATACGAAAGATTCTCTGAAGTGGTCAAAAAGGGTTATGGGCTTGACTACTGACAACATTGTTTGGATCAATCATGATTTGCTAGGAATGGAGATCACTTACAAGTGCGGAGAATTCCCTAACGTACCCTTGATAGGGAGAAAAGGGGGAATTAACTATAATCCTTCCCGTGTTATCAGACAGTTTGGTTATCCTTTGAGAGGTCCACCTGACGAGAGAGATATCAGAGAGTCCTTATTCTTCAATGGTATTAAGGATCAGGAGATGATGAGGAAAATTGTGAATGCTTGGAAACAGGTGACCAAGAAGGGTAAAACTTCATTCGGAAAATGTAATAACCGGGCTTTTCCTCCCTATAAAGAGTGGATCAAGAAGAGAGCAGAAGATGAGCTTCTTCCCTTCCTGGTGGAACCACCTTTGTATCCTTTGGTGATCGAGCCTCCTACCACGGTTGAGATAGAGAAGTATGACAAATTATGGGCTGAAAAGGAAAGGTTGCGGGAAGAGAATAGTGAGCTAAAGAGAGAGATTTATCAGTGGAAGCATGAGCGGGGTGAAGCTGTTCATACCGCCAAGTTGAAGACAGAGCTCCTTGCTAAAGCAGAAAAAGAGCTTGCTGACATGGTCGCATCCAGAGAAAGAATGAAACAAGCTTTGGATGGTATCAGTAACGTTCTCAGGACCAAGGAGGAGGAATTAGGCAAGGCTTTGTTGAAGATTCACAGGTTCAATGATCACCAAGAAACTGCCATGGCTGAGAATAAGAGAAAGGAAGACGACTACATAGCTAAGATTGATCAGTTGAAGTCGACGCTCAAGAAGAAAGACGCCGAGATCTTATCAGGGATATTCAAGAGACAAGTAGTCGAGGGTCGACTCAATGAAGCCATAGCCTCCATGGAAGAACTGAAAGTCCAAGCTGAGGTGAAGAAACCTAGACATGAGGGTCCTAGCATGGATGATGTTTCTAGAGAAGACGCTTGGGAGTTACATTGCCGATACTTGGATGGGATCATACACAGGAGAGACCTTCTCATTCAAGGGCTAATTCAGAGGCCGAAGCATCCCGATACCAGAAAGTTGTTCAAGGAGATTCAAGACTGGTGCAGAAAGCATAGTGGATGGGGGGGACTGACGCTTGTAAACTTTGATGATATGCCGTAGTTTCCTTTCTCTTTTATTGTATTGGGATCACCGCCAGGCTTGTTGGTTGGGACCTATGGTTTTTATATTCAGACTTGTTATCCCGGATTTATGACATTTGGCTTTTCTCTGGTTTTCTTAATATATGAGCAGAAGTTTCGTTCTATCTTGTTATTAAACTAGAATCAAGGGGTGGATCGCCCTGTAAATTTTCAAACATGTCCATTTGCATTTGCACATTCATAATCATTTTGCATAATCGTTTTGCATAACAGGTGTTTGTCTCCGGTATTCTCATCTTGTTCCAACATCTCAGGCCGTTCGAGAGTTGATCATGGAGCAAGTTCAAGTTGAGTTGAGGGAAATGCGAAGCCAGATGGGGAAATTTGGGGAAGACATGCTCCAGGAGCAGAGGATGCTAAGGGAGGAGATCAATCAGTTGAAGACTCAGATGGGTTTAATCATGGAGATTCTGACAATAGTGTTGAAGAAGGAAGACAGTCCCAGGCCCACTTCCACAACAGAGGTCCTTACTCTTCCCATCTCTTTGGGGACTCCTCTAGACCATGGATTGCCTCTTGGATCCTCTCCACCGTCAGAGCTTTTTCATCAACAACCGTTTCTTGAGGGTCTTAATTCAGAAAAGCTTGAAAAGAAGTTTGACCAGATTCCGATGCCATACGCTCAGTTGCTTCAGTACTTGCTCAAGTTTCAGCTAATTGAATTGATTGCTGCGGGACCTCCACACACCAAGTTTCGTATGGGTTCCAATGTCCATGATAGGTGGAGTTCCATTCAGGGGTACCTGGTCATAATGTTGAAGACTGTAAGATGCTCAAGTACAAAGTCCAAGAGCTCATTGATTCAGGGGCAATCAAGTTTACATCAGTTGGCACTGGTAAACAAAGTGATGTTACTCCCAGTATTGCGAAGGGACTGAGGACTCCCTCTATTACCAAAGGATTCACCTCGCGCCAGGGATCTCTTCCACAACCCTTGTTGGTACCTCAGCCGAATGCAGAAAGGAAAGTGCAGGGCCAGACTGGGCGCCCAAATCAGCACCGACAGCAGAACTATCAGCAACAGGGGCAACCGAGACCAAGAAGGCCCAAAAGGATATTTGATCCTATTCCTATCCCTTATAGTCAGTTGTTTGCTCGTCTGCTCAAGAACTCTCTGATTCAAATGAGGGGTACCGCGCCAGTACCGTACCCTATTCCTCCGGATTATGACATGACTGCTAGATGCGAGTTCCACTCGGGAACGTTTGGGCACACAATTGATGAGTGTAATGTATTCAAGCACAAGGTACAAGACCTGGTAGACTCAGAGATCATTGTATTCACTGAAGATGACATGTACATCAATGGAGGCCTCCTTTCTCAAATGAACACTCAGTCTACAAGTACGTCCAGACAGAATTAAGCTTCCTCAGCAATGGCAATCTTCAGCTTCTTTACTGCATTTTCATTTGTAGTTTTTTATTTCTTGTTAAAGCATCGTATGTATGCAAGACTTGTTTGTTTTTTTTATGATGATATTAATGCAATGAGTATGTTTTCCTTGAAGTAATCCTTTCGTGTTCACTCTTAAATGTTTATATGCACTGCAATACCGATTTTCTTTGTTTAGAACTCTTGAGGGAGGATGACGAAATAAGAACGCAGGTTGCTAATGGTACGCTTTTGGATAGAACCCTGTTGAGGATGTACAGGCATGGTTTCAAACCCCTAAACACTGGAGAGATAAGGAGATAAACCCTCGTTAACCCCTTTGAGCCTTGAAGTAGGAGCTTCTTTCATACGAAAAAACCCCTCATACTTAACCCAGGGGCAAGGTAGGCGTCAGTTAGTTTGACCAAGCGTTCATATTTCAAGGAGAGTGTGCATCCGAGGAACCATTACCTTCTATCCCACCATCAAGAGGTCAAGAGATGTGAAACCACAGTGGTTATCCTTCAACAATCCAGGAGTGAGGCAGTCACAACCCTTTCAAGCAAGTAAGACAATCAGTGTCACATGCTTTGTTCAAAAGGGGAATAAAAAAAAAAGTAGAAGGTCCGCTAAGTCGAAACTTGAAAACAAGTGACTTAGGCAAAAGTTAGGGCATCCCGCTGGACTTAAAAATCGAAAAACTCAGAAGAGCCAGTCCAGGCAAAAATTAGGGATCGAAAAAGCAAAAGAAAGAGCGGTAAGCATTACAAAAGAAAATCCTTGATAAGAACAAATTCGTGTGATTACAGACACAAAAGATAAAAAGGGGTGACTGTCATTAGTGGCATAGGTTCCTTAAAGATCATAAACCTTTTGAAGAGATGAGCGTTTGGGTCAGATTAACTGAACATAGGACTGGAGAACATCACGGAGAGTGGGTAGGCACCGATAAATTTTGAGCCATAAATCCTTTTTTCTGAAACCGTGAACCAGACCGCGTTACAACCCTTAAAAGTCCTAATTGAAACAAGGTTTATTCCGAAAGCGTACTTCAACAGGATAGCGTTCCTGACTCCTATAAGTTGTGTTAATAAGACTTGTTGGTATTGCACGTGCGCATTATTTTGCCCAACTAGTGATTCGTTCACAGGATTTTGCGATGTATTTTCATAAAAAACTTCAAGGTTAACATGAATGTTGCATTAGGATTATCATTCTTATAAATAACTTGTTCTGTTTGCATACATGTGCCTAAACATCAATGGCAGCTTACACAGTGAACGTCAGTCAAGAAGCTTGATCCTGCCAAGTTGGGATACTTGAAAATTCTAAAGGACAAATCATATCAAGGGGCATGCTGCCAAGAGACTCAGTATAGAGTGGGCTCCCCAGTAAGTCGTGTTAAGATGTAACCAATCTGGGGCAGTCACGTCGAGAAAACTCTCCAAAATTCAGTTATTCTGGGGCATTCATTCTAGGATCAGGGGCAAGGTCACTTCAAAGCCCATAGTGGGGCAGGCCACCTCTAGAGCATGGGAGATCGTCCACTCCTGAAAATGTTAATTGAAAACACCTCCTCAAGGTTCAAGATGCTAAAGCAGAGTATTGTCAAGTCATTACGATCCCCTTCGAGGTAATGTACGTCATGGATTATGAAGGCTGGGGAAGTTATGTCGAGATATGATAAATCTCTCCAAGAGTTTGAAGACCCTGGGGCAGTGCGAACGCCCGATCTTCTATAAAATCCTCTTGGGATGAAAAGTTCAAAGAGCCGCTTATGACCATAAAGACAAGTCCGGTTGCAGGGCAACAGATTATATATCCCCAGCAGTTGGCTTTCCCCAGCATTGAGATTACTCCTCTCCTCAGCAGAACAAACTTTCCTCAGCAGAGCAGGCTTCTCCCAGGAGGAGATTTGGAAAGTATTTTCTCCAGATCAAGACGTTATTTCCCCACAGAATCATGGTGTTCATCTTCCCCATCCAGTCAGGAAGCGTGCTTTCACCGACGATGTCGTATTCTAGTCCCCAGCAAGGTGAGAGTAAGGTCATTCCCCCTATCAGCAGGCTAAGTACCCCCAAGCAGGCTGGTATCATGGACTGTCTTCCCCAGCAAGTTCTGAGCCAATCGGATATTAGCGATTTTTAGTAACAGACTTCTGGTTCCGTTATTGGCGTTCATTCTCAACTCCCCCAACAGAGGAGAAATCTCAGGTTTTGGATGTTACCTTCAGTGAAAGACAGGTGGGGTCCCCGGTAGTTCTTTTGGGATTTCATCCCCAGCAGAAGTTGTTGATCCGAAGAGTCGATCAGTATGACCTTTCTCAGCAGAGTTCCTAGATTCAGAGGACAATTTATTTTTGTCATCCCCAGATGAATTGGTCTTTTCTCTCCGGCATTTATTTTGCTGGAGAGACCCTTTTCGCATATCATAAGCATTCGCATTGCATCCTCAACGCGTAGCATTTCCATCTCGTATGGAGCATCACACCATTATTCAAACATTTGCGTTCGAAGCATAAGCCAGGTTTGATACTTACTTGCCAGTTCTCTTTCTCAGCAGAGATGGCATAGCTCCGGAGATTTTGGAGAGATGCGTTCCTCATACTTGTGCTCCTCGGCAGAGTCTTTTATTTAGACTTCTCCTTTCCCCAGCGGAGTCATCTTATCTGTGGATCATGGGCCCGTTAGAAGTTTATCTGGCCTCTCTTTTGTGAAATCCCGTTCTTACCAGAAGTTTTGTTTCACGTTATCCCCAGTGAAGTCGCCATTGGTATTGCTAGTTTCTCTTTATCAGCAGAGATAGCAATCTTTTGAAGATTTTCGTCCGTCAGTTTCCCTTTATCAGCAGGGATGCCATTGGTATTGCTAGTTTCTCTTTATCAGCAGAGATGGCAATCTTTGGAGGATTTTCGTCCGTCAGTTTCCCTTTATCAGCAGGGATGGCATTTATTTTGCTAGTTTCTCTTTATCAGCAGAGATGACAATCTTTGGAGGATTTTCTTTCGTCAGTTTCCCTTTATCAGCAGGGATGGCATTTATTTTGCTAGTTTCCCTTTATCAGCAGGGATGGCATCAGTTTGCTAGTTTCTCTTTATCAGCAGAGATAGCGATCTTTTGGATAATTCTTCGTCAGTTTCCCTTTATCAGCAGAGATGGCATTTATTTTGCTAGTTTCCCTTTATCAGCAGGGATGGCATCAGTTTGCTAGTTTCTCTTTATCAGCAGAGATGGCAATCTTTTGAAGATTTTCTTTCGTCAGTTTCCCTTTATCAGCAGGAATGGCATTTATTTTGCTAGTTTCCCTTTATCAGCAGGGATGGCATCAATTTGCTAGTTTCTCTTTATCAGCAAAGATAGCGATCTTTTGGATAGTTCTTCGTCAGTTTCTCTTTATCAGCAGAGATAGCGATCTTTTGGATAGTTCTTCGTCAGTTTCCCTTTATCAGCAGGGATGGCATCCGTTTGCTAGTTTCTCTTTATCAGCAGAGATAGCGATCTTTTGGATAGTTCTTCGTCAGTTTCCCTTTATCAGCAGGGATGGCATATTTCGAGATTCCTTTGTCAATTCTCTTTATCAGCAGAGATGACTTTATACCCGGCATAGCTAGCACTTGTCTGCGTTGTGACAGTACAGCATTTAGGGCTAATTCTCCAGCAGAGGATTGCAAATTTTCGGGTTCTTTGGTATTCAATCTCCGTGCATCCTGATTGTCTGAAAGTCGTCGCTATCATACCTTCAGGACCAAGTTGATTGAATAGGGGCAGCTGTTGCACCCCAAAATTTGCCCTCCTTACTTTATTACTAATTGGCTTATGTTGCATTGCATTTTGCATTATCATGTGTGCATATCATTGGTTCTTAGCATGGGGTCAAGGTGCCTGAGGCAGTGCTTCAGAGGGTCAAGCAAGAGTCTTGGTATTGTCCAAGAGAGCTCAGGTGGATCATCTTCTCCTAACCAGTGCATAGATTAGGGTTTTGAGATTCTTGGGTTTATTGCTCCAATGGGCAAGCTCCTTGGGTTTTTATCATCATCAAATGGCATATATTATCTTTGTTAGAGAGGATACACATCATATTCAGAGGAATTTGGATTTGGAGACTGTGTTATTTCCTCCTAAATGAGAGTACCACAACTAGGGTTTGCTATAAAGTCAGTTTATTTCTGATTTTTTGGGCAAGACTTGATTCCATGGTATTCCCTGGGTCCCTAAGTATCTAGGAATGGAAGATTGTCCATCAGTTTGGTTCAGGAGAAATTCAATTGGCCAATGGATTGAAAATCAGTTGAATTGGGTAAAAGTCAACAGTGAGAGGAGAAGTCAACTGTGGAATTTTGAGGTTCTCTCCAAGGTTTTCAAAGTCTCACATCCTCATATGGTCTTCAAGGGTCAAGTTTCATACATATTTGTCAGGAATCAGGAGTTGGTGCAAAATTTCTAAATTTGGAAAGTGACCTATAATGAAAAGTTTCCTTTTTGGGCAAGTTCCTGCACTGCATTCAACTTGACTTTTCCTTATCAAGAAAGCTTCAAATGAATTTTTCTCTAACATGAAAGTTGAAGATATTTTTCTCCTCTTTCCAACAAATACTAGTGGGTATCCATATCATTTGTGAAACTCCAGTTATGATCAAAAGAAGGCAAAGTGGTTTTTAGGGTTTCTCATGATCCCATTTTCACAACTTTGGGCATAATGACCTATAATCAATTCCATTGCTTCATGCCACATTCCAATATTAAAAGACATTCCTTGAGGATTATTTTGGGCCCAAGAATGAAGCAATTCCATGGTTTGTTCTTCACTTATTCTCCATTGTTCAAAAATGCCAAATTATTCAAAAGTCATGAATCAAGAAAGTTTCAAGGCCCAATTTAAATGTGGTGTGATTAGCAACTCAAATGCAAGTGATCCATCATGAAACTTTCAAATATCCATGCATGGAGGAGGTGTGCTTAACATTATGCTATTTTCCAAAATAATTCAAAAAATCATTAAACATGGAATTACCCAAGCCCAATTCATATTCAGTAGAAAACCCTAGTCTATATAAACCTATCCATGCACTAGTTAGGGTTCATTCACGTGCATTTGAAGGAGAACAACAACTTGTACCCTAATTCTTGAATTCAACAAATCTCACAATCTACAAGGTCTTTCTTCAAAGTTCTTCCACAAATCTCTTCATGGTGATTTCTAGAACACAACCCAACCACCGTTCGCAGCCAAAAGCCAGGATTAGAGGTGTGCCATCTCAGGTGGGTGATTTTTTTCGTGCTCCTAAAACTCCCCTTTTTTATGTCTATATTGAAGTGTGATGAATGGTGATTATCCTGGTATAATTATTTTTAATTATGGACGTGTGAATTGCTTGTAATATGGATTTAAAGTTTTGTGCCCTAATGGTTTTTTATTCGTTTTTTATTATACACTAACAATTTGGGGTTTTTGATGCCATATTTGGATTCCTGACGAAATTTGGGGTCGGATAGTGTACCCATACGCATTTTCTGGGCAGTTTGGTGGTTGCAGGTGGTGGCCGGTGGTAGGGCTCCGGCGAGGGACGGTGGTCCGACGAGGCAAGGGTTTGGACGGAGAAGACGCAATCCCAGCCGTCCATTCTCTCCATCCAACGGCTTGGATCGCGCCACCTATTATTTCTTTTATTTTTTTTTTCTGTTTTATAATTAATAATCACATGGACATTACCCCATGTCGTTACCATGTACACCCAACCAAACTATTTCCTTTTAATTACTTTTTTATTCTATTGATTTAATCTCGCGCGTCTGATAAATCACACGGGTGAGATCATGACAGCACATTAAAAGCGCATATGCCAGGCACATGGGGGGAGCATGGTAAGCTCCCAGGTTTTTGTTTTTTTTTCTCTGATTAATTAATATGGGCGGGCTGCTATTCGCACGACCCCCCCCCTTGCCCGCCCAATTTATTTCTACTGCATTTCCTTACTATCTGCACCCCCAGGCCATTTATTTTGTTTTATTTTCATTTTGATTATTATTTTCATTCTTAATTATTTAAAAATAGTAAATTGCATTTAAAAATTCCCATAAAATTCATATATCATCTTTATTATTTTATAAAATTTTTACAAATTTTATTTTTTATTTTTATTTTATTTTTTATCATTTAAATTAATTATTTAATTCAACTTCTTTTTGAATTATCCATATAATGCATACTTAATTTCTTTATTTTATTTCTCTGCATCCGTAAAATATTTTTGATCCGTTCTTTTTGCATTTGTTCACTAACATCCTAAATTACATAAAAATATTTTTCTTTCATTTTTAAAATCATTCCATATCACATTTTTGTCCTTCCCTTTGGCACACTGAGCCCTAATTCCCACCTGAACTCTGCCTAATTATTTGAATGACTAATATCTTGATTTTTTGCAGGGACTTTTGATATGTTGTTTACCTCTGGTTGAGGAACCTTAATGTTTAATTTGGGAATTTTAGGAGTTATTTTTCTAATTATCCGATTTGTTTTCACTTGAGATTTTCTTGCAGGCGCATCTTTGACCTTGTATGATTATCTGTTTGAAAAGGCACTTGTGCCATTTGCTTTGGGGATGTTTCTTTGTTTCTTTGATTCATGTTTGGATGATAATCACTTTTGTTCGCCATTGTTTAAGTTTCACTGGCCTTGATAGTATTTACGTCCGTTCCGTACTAACCTTTTATGCATGGACTAAGGTAATTTCTTTAAGGGTATGGATAAATATCCATGGTCACCCTTACTCTTTTCTTCTCTCATCTTCTTCCTTTAGGATTTAGGTTGTCGTCAAAACTCATTAACCGTAGGTCACCCATGCATGATAACTTTAGGATTCATAGTCCCCCTTTAGAGTTACCTTTGTGTCTTCTCTCTTCTCATCTCAAATTTCTTTAAAACACTTAATAGGAATAAGGTGTATTGCGCACGAGCCTTAGGTATGGGGAATGAGAAATGAGGGGCTTCCACACATCTTTCTAGAGTGTTCTCTCTTCTCTCTTCTCTTCTTATCTTTTGGCTCCGACGTTGGAAGAGTATGCTCTCATTTTGGATGTTTCAGTCAAAGAAGAAGCTCCCTTCTATCCTTCTAAGGAATTTCCTGATCTGGAAAGGGTTGTTGCTGCTTTACGTTTGGATCATTCTTTGTTGAAGAAAAATATTTCTAGTAAAGGGGGTTATCAAGGCTTTCACATGAAGTTTTTGATCGAGCAAGCTGCTACTTGTGCTAAGGCTAAGTGTTGGTCGGTGTTCAATGCAATTCTGGCTATGTGTGTTTATGGAACGGCGTTGTTCCCTAATGTGAAGGATTTTGTAGACGTGCATGCCGTTCGGATATTCACCACGAAGAATCTGGTACCTACCTTGCTTGGGGATCTGTATTATTTAATGCACTATAAGAATGAGAAGAGGAGAGGCGGACCTCTTTAATTTTGTGCTCCAATTTTCTATAAGTGGTTTGCTGATCGCCTTCCCAAATCTGGGGCATTCGAAGACACTAAAGAAACTTTGGATTGGTCAAAGAGATTAATGGGATTAAGGGCTGACAACTTGATTTGGATCAATCGTGATTTGCTGGGCCAAGAGATCCTAATTAGTTGCGGAGGTTACCAAAATGTACCTTTAATAGGAAGAAAGGGGGGAATTAATTACAACCTCATTCTTGCTATTAGGCAATTTGGGTATGCTTTGAATGAGTCGCCAAAGGGCCAAGATGTTCAAGAGTCTCTATTTGTGAGTGAGGAAGCCAATCTGGAGGTGTTGAAAGAAGCTGCGAATGCTTGGAGAGATCGCCATAAGAAAGGAAATACTTTTTTTGGAAGGTGTAACAACAAAGCCTTCCCTGCGTACGAAGTCCGGATTCAGAGGAGAGTAGAAAGTGTACTGTTACCATTCTGCAGAGAACCTCCATCTTACCCCTTGCTTATTGAATCTCCGACCACAATTGAGATAGAGAAGTATAACAAACTGTGGGCTGAAAAGGAGAAACTTCGAGAGGAGAACGGTGAGTTGCAAAAGGAAATTTACCAGTTGAAACATGAGCAAGGTGAAGCTGTTCATATTGCCAAGTTGAAGACGGAGCTTCTCGCTAAGAAAGAAAATGAGCTAGCTGAAGAGGTCGCAGCTAAGCAAAGGGTAGGGCAAGCTCTAAGAGGTGTTAGTAAGATTCTCAAATCCAAGAAGGAATACCTAGCCAAGGCTTGGTTGAAGATTCACAAGTTCAATGCTTACCGAGATACTGCAATCATAGCCAACAAGTAGAAGGAGGATAAGTATTTGGAGTAGATTGAGAGTCTGAAGTTGAAGCTCAGGAAGAAAGACGAGGAGATCTTGTCAGGGATGTTCCAAAGACACGCAGTCGAGGAACGACTCAATGAAGCCATAGCAACCATGGAAGAGCTAAAGATACAAGCAGAGGTGAAGAGGTCTAAGTGGGAAAAGCTCTAGCTCAGGCAGTGGTCCTCAAAGGGTGCAAGATCTTGATGATTGAAGAGAACTCTACTCTGTAGTTTGTAGTGTGTTCTTTCTTTGTATTTTGGGTCACCACCAGAATTGTTGGCTGGGACCTTCGCTTATTTTGTTTCAGCCTCTTTATGGTACCTTGGGTTGTAATTTCTGACTGTGATTTTCTCTGATTTATATATGAGCAGCAGTTTCATCCTATCTTATCTTTAAACTGGAATCAAGGGGTGGATCGCCCTGCGAATATACAAACATGTTTGCATTGGCATTTGCATAATCATAATCATTTTTGCATAGCAGGTTATCTCAGATTCTCTGGTTTTCTTATGCTCTCTTTTTTTTACAGTCAAGATTGATCAACCAACTCATCGGTATTCTACCAGGCTTAATCAAAGCAGAGTGATGGACAAAGTTCAAGCAGACATGGCAGCTATGCAAGCTCGCATCGATCAATTTATGGAGATGATGCAGGGTGTGGTACAAAGTCAGAATGAATTCAGAACTCTAGTTCAGCCTTTGGTGTCGCAGGTTGATGAAAATGGTATCTTACACAGTGGTTTTCTTAATCGTGTTATTCCTCCGGGCGGAGGTGGTGCTGGTATCAACATTCCTATCACTGGTGCTGGTGGACAGGGTGGTATTCCTTCTGTGGTTGGAGAGGGAAGTACTGTTCGAGCTATCCATGGCCATCGTATTGATGATCAACAGGATGATGTTTTTTCAGTCAGAAGCTTAGACGCTGGTCTTCCTGCGGTTAGTGGTGAGAGGATCCGTTTAATCGAGGCGCAATTGAAAGGGGTTGTGAAACAGGATGATATGGGAATAGATTTAGACGACCTAGGGTTGGTCCCTGATATTGTCATTTCGCACAAGATTCAGATTCCTACACTGGAGAATTATAATGGTTCTACTTGCTCGAGAACTCATGTAAAGGCTTATACCAGGAAGATGGCCGCCCATGCCAAGGATGAAAAGCTAATGATGCACTTTTTCCAAGACAGCCTGTCTGGCGCGTCTTTGGAATGGTATATGGCGCTGGAGAGTAGAGATGTTCGTACTTGGAGAGAGCTAGTTGTAGCTTTTATCAAGCATTACCAATACAACACGGACATGGCTCCCAACAGAACTCAGCTGTTGAGCATGTCCCAGAAAAATGATGAAAGTTTCAAAGAATACGCGCAAAGGTGGCGTGAATTGGCGGCTAGGGTACAGCCACCAATGCTGGAAAAAGAGATGTTGGATATGTTTATGGACACACTGCCTAAGCACTATATGAGAAGTTATTGCCTTGTTCTCTAGGCAAGTTTGTAGATGTGATTGCTATCGGACAGAAGGTAGAGGTTGGAATTAAGGCTGGAAAAGTTTCTAGTGGTGACGGATCGTCCTCCGAACATGGAAAGAAGCCATTTGATAATTATAAGAAGAAAGGAGAGGCTAACGCTGTATCATCTCACAGGGGAAAAGGGAAACAGCGTCAGGGCAATAATCAACAAGTAGCATCGGTAACTATCCCAGCAACGTTACCTCCACCACAACAACAGAGGAATAATGCTAATCAGAATAGGCAGCAGGGCCAGTATCAGAACAGATAAAGGAATGCAGAGAGGCACTTTGATCAACCACCAATGTCATATGCACAGTTGTTGCAACATTTGCTGCAGTTACGTTTAGTTGAGCTCCGTACCCTGGCTCCACCAACAGGGGAACTCCCACGAGGCTACGATGCTAACGCACACTGCGATTTTCACTCTGGTGCTCCGGGGCACACTATGGAGAAGTGTAGGGCATTTCATCACAAGGTGCAAGACCTTGTAGACTCCAAGGCTATCAATTTCTCGAATGTTGGGCCCAATGTTATTCAAAACCCGATGCCTGACCACAATGGGCCAAGGGTGAATGCGATAATTGAGGAATGTGAAGCTGTGAATTTGGTCATGGATGTTGAGGAGCTGAAGACTCCACTGGCTGTGGTTAAAAACAGGCTATTGAAGGGTGGCGTCTATCCGGGTTGTGATGAGAACTGCTCAGATTGTTTGACGAAGGATAATGGTTGTGATTCGTTGAAGATAGGTATCCAAAATCTGATTGATGAGGGTTATTTATAGTTTGATCTGTGTAATCAACAAGAAGAGGTTATTAGTGAGAAGGTTGCTACTATCACCATTCCGTTCAAAACAATAACTATTTCTGGTCCGGCAAGGCCACCTCCAGTTATTATCATGAGGGCTGGACCCATTCCGTATGAAAGCACTAAGGCTATTCCTTGGAATTATGGGGCAGAGGTGTTTGTCAATGGACAAAGGCAGGAATTATTGGCTACTTCGTCAGTGAGTTCTAGTTCAGAGGTTAAGGTTGAAGCTGATGCTATAACCAGAAGTGGTAGAGTGCTTACTCCTGTTAATGATCAACCCAGTACTTCTAGGCAAGATAGGGGAAAACAGGCAATGAATGGTTCTGTTCAGACTCCAGTGATTACTGATTCTACTGTAAAGCCGGTTGATGATGCTTTTTCTGAAAATGTAGAGGAGTTTATGAGACTCATCTGGAAAAGTGATTACAAGATCGTGGACCAGTTACATCAGACCCCATCCAAGATCTCTATTCTGTCTTTGCTATTGTGTTCTGATGCTCACAGGAATGCTCTTCTGAAGGTTTTGAATGCAGCCTATGTTCCTCAAGAGATTTCTGTTAACCAGCTGGAAGGGGTTGTAGCACACGTGAATGCAGGTAATGGCTTAGGCTTTATAGATCTTGATTTGACTCCCGCTGGGAGGAATCATAACAACGCCCTGCATATTTCGATTGAGTGTCGTGGTTCACTGATGTCACATGTATTGGTTGATACTGGATCATCGTTGAATGTATTGCCAAAGAAAGCATTAATGAAGTTAGATACCAGGGGACTTATTTGTACACCAAGTGACTTGGTGGTGCGAGCTTTTGATGGCTCGAAGAGATCTGTCTTTGGTGAGTTTGTGCTTCCGATCAAGGTTGGACCGGAAATCTTTGATGCAACATTTTATATAATGGATATCCAGCTAGCATATAGCTGTTTATTGGGTCGTCCTTGGATCTATGGTGCGGGCACTGTAACCTCCACTTTGCATCAAAAGCTAAAATACATGGTTGATGGTCACGTAGTGACAGTGTGCGGAGAAGAAGACATAATGATTAGTCAGCTGTCAACCTTCAAATACGTGGAAGTGGATGGTGAAATCCATGAGATGTTGTGTCATGGATTTGAGAAGGTGAAGGTTTCTGAAGAGGTTGTCCGGTCTGAAGTTATAGAGCAGTCTGCAGGGGCAAACCAGCCTGAAGTTTCTATGTCTTCGTTTAAAGACGCCAAAGTTGTGGTTGAGGCTGGTAGCTCACAGAGGTGGGGCCAAATGGTTGAAGTTCAGGAGAAGATGGATACTTATGGATAGGGATACAAGCCATCCAGGAGAGATGGGGATCCTCCCAAATTCTATGGCCCAGTCCGTTTCACTAGTGCCGGTGTTTTCTTCGACAGGGTTAATGCCATTGAGGAAGAAGGGGACAGTGATTGTGACATGGATAGCTGGATCCGCCCTTGCGTCCCAGGAGAAAGTCTGTGCAACTGGTCTTCCGAGAAAGTCATTCAAGTGACTGGTTTCGATTAATTGCTTTGTTTTCCTATTATGTTAATCCTGCGTTCTGCCCTAGACGTAGTGATTTTATTTGTAGGGCTTTTAACTGTTGCATGTTTTGCTTTATCATCAATAAAGGACTTTTCACACTCAAACATTTTGATCTCTGTCTTTCTGTTTTTATTTTTATGCATTAAAAACCCACATCAAAATGGCAATGTGTTTCTTTTGTTGCATACATAATAAAACATACCTCGTCAATCATGCAGGTCTTTTTGTTCAGATGGCACCGATCATGACTCAGCTATAGCTCGGTATGACTTTGACAATCCAATCTATCAGGCTGAAGAAGAGACTGACGAAGATTGTGAACTGCCCGAAGAGTTGGCCAGATTGTTGAAGCAAGAGGAGAGAGTCATCCTACCTCATCAGGAGGAAATTGAGATTGTGAATTTGGGAACCGAGGATGCCAGAAAGGAAGTAAGGATAGGGGCTGCATTAGAAGACAGTGTCAAGGGAAGATTGATTGAAATGCTCCGTGAGTATGTGGATATCTTCGCCTAGTCTTACCAAGACATGCTTGGGCTCGATACTGATATTGTTGTACACCGGCTACCACTTAAAGAAGGTTGTGCTCCGGTCAAGCAAAAGTTGAGAAGAACTAAACCAGAGATGTCTGTCAAAATCAAGGAAGAGGTTCAGAAACAGCTAGATGCCGGTTTTCTTGCCGTGACAAATCATCCTCCATGGGTTGCTAACATCGTGCCTGTACCTAAGAAGGATGGGAAGGTCAGGATGTGTGTTGATTACAGGGATTTGAATAGATCAAGCCCAAAGGATGATTTCCCGCTCCCTCACATTGACGTGTTAGTTGACAATACTGCTCAGTATTCTGTGTTTTCCTTCATGGATGGCTTCTCTGGGTATAACCAAATCAAGATGGCCCCAGAGGACATGGAGAAAACAACATTCATAACATCGTGGGGAACTTTCTGCTACAAAGTGATGCCCTTTGGCTTGAAAAATGCAGGGGCAACTTACTAGTGGGCGATGGTGACTCTCTTTCATGATATGATTCACAAAGAGATTGAGGTCTATGTTGATGACATGATTGCGAAGTCACAGACGGAGGAAGAACATCTGGTGAATCTTCAGAAGTTATTTGAAAGATTAAGAAAATTCAGACTGAGGTTGAATCCAAACAAATGCACCTTCGGGGTGAGATCAGGAAAATTGCTGGGGTTCATTGTTAGTGAAAAGGGTATCGAGGTTGATCCTGCGAAGGTAAAAGCCATACAAGAAATGCCTGTGCCGAAAACAGAAAAAGAGGTTTGTGGTTTCTTGGGGATATTAAACTACATTGCTAGGTTCATCTCGCATCTCACAGCCACGTGTGAACCAATCTTTAAGTTACTAAGAAAAGATCAAGCGGTCAGGTGGAATGAAAATTGTCAAAAGGCGTTTGAAAAGATTAAAGAATACTTGCAGGAACCTCCGGTCCTTATGCCACCAGTGCCAGGAAGGCCTTTGATTATGTATCTCACGGTTCTTGAGAATTCAATGGGTTGTGTGCTCGGTCAACAAGACGAGTCAGGTAGAAAAGAGCACGCCATCTACTACTTGAGTAAAAAGTTTACTGATTGCGAGTCAAGGTACTCGATGCTGGAGAAAACATGTTGTGCACTCGCTTGGGCCGCTAAGCGTTTGAGGCAGTATATGTTAAACCACACAACCCTTTTGATTTTGAAGATGGATCCGATCAAGTATGTGTTTGAGAAGCAAGCACTTTCTGGTAGAATAGCCCGTTGGCATATGGTTCTAACAGAATACGATATTCAGTATGTTTCCCAAAAGGCCATTAAGGGAAGTGTTTTGTTAGAATATCTTGCCGAACAGCCAATTGAGAATTATCAACCGATGAAGTTTGAATTTCCAGATGAGCATAACATGTATCTGAAGATGAAGGATTGTGAAGAACCTTTGCCTGATGAAGGACCTGAGATTGGATCTCAGTGGAAATTGGTTTTTGATGGAGCTGTTAATTCATATGGTAACGGAAACGGGGCAATCATTACGACTCCACAGGGTTCTCATATACCCTTTACTACCCGATTAGCGTTCTTATGCACCAACAATGAGGCAGAGTATGAAGCATGCATATGGGGTTAGAAGAAGCGATTGATTTGAGAATCAAGAACCTCGATGTTTATGGTGATTATGCGTTGGTGGTTAACCAGATTATAGGTGAATGGGAGACTCGTCAAGCAAATCTTGTTCCGTATAAAAACTATGCCAGAAGGTTGTTACCTTTCTTTGACAGAGTGGACTTCCATCACATTCCCCGGATAGAGAATCAGATGGCTAATGCGTTGGTAACGTTGTCATCAATGTATCAAGTGAATCGTTGGAATGAAACTCCTTCAATCAGAATCATGCGTTTGGACAGACCTGCGTTTGTATTTGCAGTTGAAGGGGTATCAGATGGCAAGCCTTGGTATCATGACATCAAAGTCTTTTTGAAGAGTCAGGAATACCCAGCTGGGGCATCTTCCAAGGATAAAAAAACATTGAGGAGGTTATCAGGAAACTTCTTTTTAAACAAAGACGATGTGTTATACAAGAGAAACTTTGACATGGCTTTGCTACGTTGTGTTGATGAACACGAGGCAGGCCTGTTAATGGAAGAAGTTCACGAAGGTTCCTTTGGTACTCATGCCAATGGGTATGCTATGGCCAGAAAATTGTTGAGAACGGGGTATTATTGGATGACTATGAAGTCTGATTGTTTTAAATACGCCCGAAAATGTCATAAATGCCAGATTTATGCTGATAAGGTGCACGTACCGCCTAATCCTCTGAATGTTTTGTCGTCACCTTGGCCTTTTACCATGTGGGGCATTGACATGATTGGGAAGATCGAGTCGACTGCTTCAAATGGACATCGTTTTATCCTGGTAGCTATTGATTACTTCACGAAGTGGGTAGAAGCCGCATCATATGCCAACGTCACCAGGAAAGTGGTAGCCCAGTTTATTAAGAAGGACATCATCTGCCGGTATGGAGTCCCGAAGAGAATCATTACTGATAATGGTTCGAATTTGAACAATAAGATGATGAAGGAGCTATGCCAGAGCTTTAAAATCGAACATCACAATTCTTTTCCCTATCGTCCGAAGATGAATGGGGTTGTCGAAGCGGCAAATAAGAACATTAAGAAGATTGTACAGAAGATGGTAGTGACATACAAAGACTAGCATGAGATGTTGCCTTACGCTTTGCATGGATATCGTACTTCGGCATGCACATCAATTGGGGCAACTCCTTTCTCACTGGTGTATGGTATGGAAGCAGTTCTGCCATTAGAAGTTGAGATTCCTTCTTTGAGAATTCTGACAGACGTGAAGCTTGATGAAGCTGAGTGGGTGCATTCCCGGCTAAATGAACTGAACCTCATTGAAGAGAAGAGATTGAAAGCCATTGCGCATGGTCGGTTGTATCAGAGTAGGATGAAGAAAGCCTTTGATTAGAAAGTGCGTCCTCGGTGTTTTCAAGCTGGTGAATTAGTTCTGAAAAGGATCACTCCTCCTCAAACATATCACAGGGGCAAGTGGACTCCGAATTACGAAGGGCCATATGTAGTAAGATAGGTCTTCTCTGGTGGAGCCTTATTACTGTTTACTATGGATGGCGAAGATTTTATGTCCCCTATGAACGCGGATGTAGTCAAATAATACTTTGCATAAAAGAGACCCGCAGAACATAAAAAGAAGGTTCAGGCGAAAATGGGGCATCCTGGCGAACCATAAAAACAAAAGGTTCGGGCAAAAATTAGGGATAAAAAGAAAAAGAAATAAACTCGCAAGGTTAAAAACCTGAAAAGGCAACTTTGGCAAAAATGGGTATCCCGGTGGATTGAAAACCCGAAAAGGGCGATCCAGGAAAAAGTTAGGGATTTAAAAGCAAAGACTACGATCCGCGTTCGATCTGTGATCACTATTCACACTTGGAAAATTCGAAGGAAAGGAATCAGTCCAGTCAGTCATCTTCAAAGGCCAAAATATCTGCGGATAAATAAGTCATATGGGTTATAGCTGAGTCGAGTCATGGTGGATGTCTTTTCCCCACATTGCCGACATTTGTTTTTTCTTTTGCTTTTTGCGCAATTACCTCTTTTCAGGAATTGCTTCCAGATGTAAATGCCTATTTACAGGATAATCATTCAATAAAGTTTGCATTTCAATCAAAGAGCTTTTGTTTTTGCTTTACCTGTTTTGTTTGTGAAAATGTTCGATATTTTTGATAAACATTACATGCTAAATGTTGAGCTTCATGAAACAAGTCAGAAAACAGTGGCAATTGCTTAGGTGACAGTCACTATGATGATAATCAAAGTAATCATTTTTGCACGTAGACCTTTCTATTGGTTTTGCAGGATGACAGGTGTACCTCCCCAGTAGAGTTTTGCTCTCCCCAACTTTGAAGTCTGATCGTCCTCAGCAGTTTATTACTCTTCCCCATCAGAGTGTCAAGGATCGTCTTCCTCAACAAAGTATAAGGAAGTAATTCCCAAGCGGAGTCGTTGAGGATTGTCTTCCTCAGTAGAGTATAAGAGGTTTTCACCCCAGCCAGAGTTGTGATTTGGCTCACTTTTCCTCAGCAGGTAGCCAGAAGTTGCTATTTTTACAGCCTCTCCTGCAAGAGATTGATGAAGCACCTTCTTTGATCAAAGATGGTGTTTCCCCACAGAATGTGTCGACGAGGATCGTCCCCCTCAGCATGACATAAGAGGATCGTCCCCCTCAACAGGAGTACAGAGGAATGTATACACAGCCGAAGTTATGTTTGGATTACTATTCCCCAGCAAGCATTCAGAAGTTGATTGCTCTAAGGTGGATGTTGTTGTATCTCCAGTAGGAGATTCGTGGACAAAGATATTATTATCCCCACAGAGTCCTGGTGTCTACTTTCCTCAGTTGGTCATAAGGTATAGTCTCACTGACAACGGCTTGATCTAATCCCCAGCAGGGTGAGGGTAAAGTTATTTCCCTAACAGCAGATTAAGCTCACTGACATCCCCAAGCAGAGTCTGGTGGTGATTGGTACCCCCAGCAGGTTTTAAGTCCAATCGTTTTTTTGGCAGGCGTTAAATCCAAGTTCTGAAGTATTCGGTGATTCCCGGCGGAGGAGTTTCCATCTTTAGTATTCGTCTCCCTCCCTGGCTGAGTGGGTATTCTCTCGGAGTTTCGTCCATCTTCAGCAGAGTTGTTGATCTTGATATTCCCCAAATAAGTGGGTATTCTCTCGGAGTTTCGTCCATCTCTAGCAGAGTTGTTGACCTTGATATTCCCCAACAGAGTGGGATTTCTCTCAGAGTTTCGTCCATCTCCAGTAGAATTGGTGTTTGTAATCTTCCCTAGCAGGGTGAAGTTTTCTTCAGCATTGTTCTTTGGTTTGATGACAATGTAGTTTGTCGTCCTCGGTGGAGCTGCTTCTGTTCTCAGCATTTATTTCGCTGAGACGGCCTTTTTGCATTGCATAAGCATTTTTCGCATGGCATCCTCCCAAAAGCGTAGCATTTCCACTTCATGTGGAGCATTACGGCAAAATTCAAACATATGCATCCGAAGCATAAGCCGGGTTTGAGTTTTCCTTCGTCAGGAAAACCGGATTTCAGGAAGATATCTTTTGATTTTACTCCACAGGTGTTGGGTTTGGTCATTCAAAGCAATATTTGACATTCCCTTGCAGAGTTGTTTGCCAGGATCGTTAATCCATGACCTCCTTTTACCCCTTCGACCAGGTGGTCCTTGGGTTTATCCCCTCAAGGTTTTTACCGTCTGACACTCGTCCGAGTTTCCTTCAGCACCCGTCCGTGTTTGAACCTTTTTATTTCAATACCCATCCGTATTGACCTTTTGATGACACCCGTCCGTGTTGCTTTCCATTCCCCAGTGAGATTAATCCCCGATAAGAGATCGCTTTACAACCTTTTCGATACCCGTCCGTATTGAATCCTTTTACACCAGTCCGTGTACCTTTTCGATACCCGTCCGTATTGAATCCTCTTTACACCCGTCCGTGTGCCTTTTCGGTACCCGTCCGTATTGAACCTTTTTACACCCATCCGTGTACCTTTTCGATACCCGTCCGTATTGAATCCTCTTTACACCCATCCGTGTACCTTTTTGGTACCCGTCCGTATTGAACCTTTTTACACCCGTCCGTGTACCTTTTCGATACCCGTCTGTATTGAACTTTTTACACCCGTCCGTGTACCTTTTCGATACCCGTCCGTATTGAACCTCTTTACACCCGTCCGTGTACCTTTTCGATACTCGTCCGTATTGAACCTCTTTACACCCGTTCGTGTACCTTTTCGATACCCGTCCGTATTGAACCTTTTTTACACCCGTCCGTGTACCTTTTCAGTACCCGTCCGTATTGAACCTTTTTTACACCCGTCCGTGTACCTTTTCAGTACCCGTCCGTATTGAACCTTTTTACACCCATCCGTGTACCTTTTCGATACCCGTCCGTATTGAACTTTTTACACCTGTCCGTGTACCTTTTTGATACCCGTCTGTGTTGAACCTTTTTACACCCGTCTGTGTATCTTCTCAGTACCCATCTGTATCAGATATCTTTGATTCCTTGACACCCGTCCGTGTTTATCCCCAGCATAGTTAACACTCGTTTGTGTTCATTTCATGACATTTCAATACATTGTTTGTATTGGTTTCCAACACTCGTACGTGTTGTGACAGTGCAGCATTTATTGTTTGCTCCCCAGTGGAGTCGTCCCTCCTTTGAGGATTGCAAATTTCAGGTTTCTTTTGGTATTCAATCTCCGTGAATCCTTTGAACGCATGACAGCCGTTGTTATCATACCTTCAGGACCAAGTTGATTGAATAGGGGCAGCTGTAACACCCCAAAACTTGCCCTAGTGTTTCTAACCCTTGTGGTTTATGCTTCATTTCATTTGCATCGTCATTTCTGCATTGGCATAGTTCTTTTGAGCATGGGATTGAGGTATCTTCCAGCAGCTCATGGCGTCATCAGTGCTAGTATTATTTCCAACAATGTTCAGAGCCAAGCAGATAATTTTCAAAGTCTCTTTGAGCATTTATTTTGCTCGTCAGTCATTTTGATAAACAGAAGCTTCAGCATTCATTTTTTATCCAAGCAATCCGATATCAGGCATTATTAATCCAGCAGGATATTCCAAGATATCAGCAAGAATTTGTGTTTCATTTCAGGTGTTACTCAGTGGAAATATCAAATTTTGAGTTTCAGAGGTTTAACAAGTTCAGAACAACTGTCAGAAGTCACTTTTCCAAGTTTCCCTCCAAAAGGCGGTAAAATTCAAAATTTGCACTGTGTAACCAGTTACAGCGTATCTGATAACCGGTTACCCTTTGGTTTTTCTGCGCATTTTTTTCAGTTTTTGAACTGAGTAACCGGTTAGCAGATATGCTGTAACCGGTTACTCTGGGCAAAATTTGAAAATTTCAGATTGCTTCATTGGTGATCATGTGCTTGGCATGTGCACGTGGGGGAAGGGTCTAGAATTGATATTTTCATCATTTTCCACCCAAAATTCAAATTCCTTCCAACATTTTCCACTCTAATTCCTCATTTCCTTTCCTAATCCACTTTTCACCCCAATTTCCACCCACTAAACCTCACTCCAAACCACATTTGAATTCCTTACCTAGCATCTATTTAAGTGAATTCATTCCAAACCTCACATAACTTTGATTCATTTTCTAAATTTTCTACACATCTCTCTCCAATTCTCTCAAACTTTTCTCTCATTTCCCAAAACCCTCACTCAAAGTTTCATCATCAAATTTCACCTTGGAATTTGTTGATCTTGAAACTAAACCACCATCCATTCATCAATTCTTAAAAGAATCTTGGATTTGCTACTGTTTTGGAGTGTGGAATCACTTTTGGAGCAGCTTTTGATTATTTGGAGTGTTCTAGCTTGGATCTTGATTGTTCTTGCTTGGATCTTGAAGTTCATTGCATAGATCTTTGGTTTTCTTGCTTGGATCCACCAATTTTCGTTCTCAACATTCACCAAGGCAAATCTCAGCCTTGTAGGTTGGTTTTCCTTAGATCTATACCTAATTTTGCTTAATCACAATGTGTGCAATGTAGATCTTTGGTTATTGGTGTTTTTGATCCATTTTGCTTGAATTTGATTCTTGTTGATGATAATTGTTGGATTTAATTGGTGTTTGTTGACTGTGAATCAATGTAATTTCGTGCTTAATTGATTACATGTTTATTTGGATGATTGAAGAAGCGATTTGCTGCTGAAAAGTGCTTCTGGGATTAATTTTTTTTTCACTTCTGTTCCATTGTAACCGGTTAGCAGTTACGCTGTAACCGGTTACACTGTGTATTTTTCAGCGTGTTTGTGTATTTTTGAACTGTGTAACCGGTTATCAGTTATGCTGTAACCGGTTACCACTGAAGCAGAATAGTATTTTTGTGCATTTTCTTGCTTGTTTGACTTCCATAACATCTTTAGACTTCATGGATTATTACATTGATGATTGGTGGATTGTTCTTGAGCTATTTCAACACACACCACTGTATGAACATGATTTTTTCGACACGCGTTGTTTTGTTTTTTCATTGAACGTTAATGCTTACGTTGTTGATTAATTGTTGTGATGATCATGTAATGCACACACTTTGAACTTGTTGATTGCTAATTGATGATGATGATTGTTGGATAACTATGTGCATTTTCATTTGCTTTCGATTTCATGAGGTGCATACTTGACTAAACTTGATCATATGCTTAATATTATGCATTCTTTCATAATGTGATGCATTCTTCCACGATGCTTTCAAGTCTATTCCATGTGAGTTCTAATGTGTTTGTGGTCATGATCAATTGTTTGATACGCATGATGTTTGATGCATGATCGTTTTGCCATGTTGAATCAAGTTGTGATGCATGTTGCCCTTCCCTTTCCATGGTTGTTTATGTGCATACATGTTGTCATATGTGTTGCCTCGCATACACATGCTATTTGTGGTTTTTTTTTACACCTGTTTTCATGGTGAGTTTCATGCTGTTGAATGCTGTTTGGTGTATGTGCATGATTTCATTGCTGTTCTGAAGCAAATGTGCTGTTGTAGGTGTTGTACCTTCTCTTTTCACTCTTTCTCTTCCCATGAATCTCAAGACTTGTTTAAGTCTTGGATTCCTTTCCCCTTAGAGCTACCTAGTCCAACTTAATTTTCAATTAAGCTTAGAGTAGGATTAGCATTAGGTTTTAGGTAGTCGTCCCTCCTAAGCCTCACTAACCATAGGCCATCCGTACATGATAACATTAGGACTCTTAGTTTCCCTTTAGAGTTTCCTTTTGGGTCTTCTCTCTTCTCATCTCAAAACTTCTTGAAAACACTTAATAAAATATAACGTATATCGCGCTCGAGCCTTAAGTGTAGGAAATGAAGAACGAGGGGTCTCCCCTCCTCTTCTAGGGTGTTTAGCATACGTCTCATTTGGGGGCGACCATGCGATTCACTCGTTCCCGCATGGTATACTTTGGTTCAATGTAAGTTACGAACTAACTTAAAACACTTATGTCTTAAAAAACACCAAAAAAATTCAAATCTTTTTATCCTTCGGGATTGTTGGGTTTCAAACTTCTTTTTTTCAGAAAAGAGCTCGTCGCTCACGTAAAAAAACACTTACCCATTTGTGGTCGTACCCGCGAACTACATTAGCTCTGATTCCTCTCTCTCGTCCGATTGAGGATATGTAGGCACAAGACAGCGATTGTCTTGGCGAGCAACCTTCCCCCACAGTTCCCATCCGAACTACGTTGACTCTGACTTTCCCATTGCACTGAGGGAGTACGTAGGCATAGGACAGCGATAACGTCCTATCGAGTCACTTCTTTTTCTTTTCTTCTTCGTTTCTCCGTTCTTTTCGTTCTCGTTCCTTCTCCGGTCCCGTAGCAGTGGAGTTCCAGACGATGACACCTCTTTGATGCAGACAACAAGCGTGGATCCCATCGAGTACGATGGACGTGTTGGGTGATAACACCTTTCCTTCGCGTAACCGACTCCCGTACCCTTTTCTCTTGGTCGTGAGACCATGTTCTTTCCCTTCCCTCAGGTTTATGCAGTGTTTCCTTTTCCTCTCTCAGGATAAATACACATTGCTGGCGACTCTGTGTTTTGTGCGCCACTCTCGCGTTTGTACCGTTGGATGCGAATCTTTCGGGAGCGACAGTCTATACCACAATCAGTCGTACACACTATCCCGGAAGGACAGAATTCGCAAGTAAATTCTAGTGGAAACGAAGACATGTACGAAAGGATGAATGAGTTCCAGGACCAATTCTTGGAAATGCAGAAGGAACTACATGCCATTCGCGGTCAAGACTTATTCGGAAAAGATGCCGCCGACCTCTGTTTGGTCCCTAATGTAAACATACCGCACAAATTTAAGGTGCCTGACTTTGAAAAATACAAAGGCAACTCTTACCCTCAAAGTCATCTGGTGATGTACGCTCGAAAAATGTCAACTCAGACAGAAAATCAACAGCTACTGATCCATTACTTCTAAGACAATTTAACTGGTCCCGCACTTAAATGGTACATGGGTTTAAACCGCAACAATATCAGTACTTTCAGAGATCTCGAGGCAGCTTTTGTTCAGCAGTATAAATACAATTTGGACATGGCACCTGATAGGGATCAGCTCAGAGCAATGTCACAAAAGGACAAAGAAACTTTTAAAGAATATGCTCAGAGATAGCATGAAATTACTGCCCAGATCTGTCCTCCTCTTGAGGAAAAGAGATTACCAAGATATTTTTGAAAACCTTAAGCTCGTTCTATTACGACTGAATGGTCGCCAGCGCGCCTAGTGACTTCACTGAAATGGTGAACATGGGAGTACGCCTTGAAGAAGCAGTCCGAGAAAGACGATTGGTCAAAGATGCAGAGCCATCTAGCAGTAACAAGAGATACGGTAGTGCTTTCCAAAAGAAGAAAGAGTAAGATATCAATAATATCTCTCTGGGAAAGCAAAGCCGAAGGTATCAACCAGTAGCGGCGGTAACTCCCGCTATCAACCCAACGCCAGCTCCGACTTATCAAGGTCTGCAACAGTATCAGCAAAGGCAGCAACAACCTTTTCAGTAGTTTCATCCACAGTACAACAACAACAATCATACGACACGACCATCAGGGTTTGACCCTATACCAATGTTGTACGCAGAACTATTTCCACTTCTACTGGCCAAGGGGCACGTCCAAACCTGGACTCCTCTTACAGTACCAAAAAATCTGCCTTTTTTGTTCAAAGCATATCAAACTTGCCCTTACCATCAAGGAGGAACAGGACACAACATTGAGAATTGTCTCAGCTTTAAGTCTGATGTACAGAAGCTTGTCAGGAATGGGATCGTATATTTCAAAGATATTAATCTGAATGTTCAGACAAACTCGTTGCCACCACATGAGAAGACTGCATTGAATTTAATAGAGGAAGAATCTAGCCACAGTATCAAATTTACGATGTACTCCTATTAGGAACCAATCTGGTGAAGATGCATTGCAAACAGAGCGGGTACGGTCATGTGCCATCTCACAACTATCATCAGTGTAATATCTTATCCAAGGATAATCAAGGGTGTACCATAATACAAACAGCTCCGCAAGAACAAATGGATCTGGGCTGGATTCAGGATCACCGGATTGGTGAAGTAAACATGGCCCATGCACATCCCAACATTGTTCATAACCACGACATCTGTACAATGAACATCAACTTAGTGGCGATGCATTCAAGACAAAGTCAGTATTATAATCTACCACGGCACGATTACAGTGCTTATCCAATCTGTTCAACAGATAATCAGGGATGCTCTTTTATATAAGAGGCCCTCCAACGTCAGATGGATCTCGGATGGATGCAAGACTACCGTGAAAGAAATGACCATCAAGTCAATATGGTTCAAATCTTTGACATACGCCTAATGAATACCAGTCTAGTGGAATTACATGCTAAGCATATCAGACTCGGTTTTCTGGCTTCACATGATTATCAAGACTGTGAGAATGTTGTAAAGACGCCCAAGGGTGTGCGCTTGTGCAAAGAACACTTCAACATCGGTTGGACCACTGGTGGCTTCCAATCTACTTGGATGAAGACACACAACAGATTAACATGACTGATGGGGATCCTGATAGACATCAAAGTCGTGATACCCGCTCAATAGAAACAGATCTAGTAAAGATGCACTGCATACAAAGCGGGTGTGGTCGGGTACTACCGCACAATTATGAGCATTGTAGAGTATGCTCGGAAAATAACCAAGGATGATATCTCGTACGAGCAGCCCTCCAAAATCAGTTAGATCAAAAAGAGATTCGACCATGTTAGAGTTCTGGGTCGATTAACATGATACAAGACCACCTCCCTGGTCAAAGCAAAAGCTCTGTCATAATCTCCAATCATGGAATAACCAAAGACGTTTGCGCCATAATCCCTTTACTCAATGAATCGAGAATCCCTCTTGATGGTAGAAAAGTTCCCAACCAGGAACTGGTTGAGGTTGCCTATAACGGTCAAAGAAATCAAAAAGCTCCTGTGGTTATCTACCTGCCAGGACCAATACCGTACAAATCAGAAAAGGCTATCCCTTACAAGTACGGTGCAACGACCATCAAAAATGGAAAGGAAACTCCATTACCCTCTGTCATGAACATTGCCGACATCAGTCGAGTTACCCGGAGCGGTCGGATCTTCAACAGAGGAGTTGGAGAACCTGCCAAAGAAAAGGAACCTCAAACGGAAGTTCCAAATCAACAAGTTAGTCAATCCAGTAATCCATAACTTATAAATAACAATGATGATATGCTAAAGCTCATCCAGAAAAGCGAGTACAACATTGTGGACCAATTGTTGCAAACTCCATCTCGAATCTCTGTACTATCTCTCTTGCTTAGTTCAGAAGCTCACAGGGAAGCTATACAGAACGTCTTAGAGCAAGCCTTCGTGGAACAAGATGTGACAGTAGGACAATTTAACAACATCATCTCCAACATCACTTCCTGCAACAACTTAGGATTCAAAGATGAAGAACTGCCGGAAGAAGGCAAGAATCATAATATGGCGCTTAACATTACAGTCAATTACCAAGACGATGCTTTAGCCAGCGTACTGGTGGACACAAGATCATCTTTGAATGTTATGCCAAAATTAACTCTGATACGATTATCATTTCAAGGAGCCCCGATGAGAGGTAGTGAGATCATTGTCAAAGCCTTTGACGGGTCTAGAAAAACACTTATCAGCAAAGTCGATCTTCCCATAGCCATCGGTCCTCACACTTTCCAAGTCACTTTCCAGGTCATGGACATCCGGGTAGCATACAACTATTTATTAGGAAGGCCTTGGATACACGAGGCTGATGCAGTCACTTCGACACTTCACCAGAAGCTGAAGTTCATCAAGAATGACAAGTTAGTCACAGTGTGTGGAGAGCAAGCCTTAATCGTGAGCAACTTATCGTCATTCTCCTGTGTATAACCAGAAGAGGTTGTTGGAACTCAGTTCCAAGCACTCTCGGTGAGCAATGAGAATCAACCAGAAAGAGGGACATCGATTTCCTCATACAAGGACGCACTCGAAGTAATCAAGAGTAATGACACAAAGGGATGGGGACAGATTACAATTCCTATTGATAACAAGACAAAGAAAGGTCATGGCTTCTCTTCAACCTGTACCCAGACTACTAAGAAAGGCGAAAGTTTTCGTCCCATTCAGGATTTCTTCCACGGCGGAGGCTTCCTCCACCCAGTGTCCTAAGAAGTACACACCATCAATGAGAGCGACTCATCTGACACGGATAAGGAGTGGAAGTCTTATCTCAATAATAACGGTTATATGTCTCAGGGAGAGGCGCTCAAACCATTTTGTTTTCCCAAATAGAACCCAAGATATATACCGAGGTCAGACATCAGGATGATCTATGGAGATTGTGATCCTGAAGGATGTCGTGCTCCACCCAATTCATTAGAGGAAGTCAATCTAATGAAAGACAGATTTGACTATGACTATTATGATCCCCTGGATGACTTGCCTATCTGGAACCCATACACAGAAGACTTGGGGAAAAAGAGTCAGTCGGACGATGCCTATCAATTGAGTAATATTGAAAAGAATACCCATGTCCCCACCGAGTCATGGAATCATTACTCAGGACATTCCGAAGATATCCAGCACCACGATGATGAATCTGCAAAGATTGCAGGACAAGAATTCATTAACTATACTTTTCCTGAGGTCAACGTTATTGAGGAATATGACTCCTCTATTCCCACAGAAATATGGGACACCTTAGGACAGCCGAGTGGCAAGTATGACTTCCTTGTTAAATACACTGCTCCTGAAAGCTCTCACATCTGATACGAGGACATCCAGCCAACTGGATGAGGAGATCCCCTTGAGAGTAAAAACACTATGGAAGATACAACAGAAGAATTCATTTATGACAACTCTGCATGGGAGAAAGACTCCAATGATCCTACTCTGCCAGAAATCAGCGTTGTTTCTGAAGACAAACCAAGAAGAAAGATACTAGACTTTGTGATTCACAGAGGAGTTCGTCACCAATGGGTTGTTGTCGATGTCCCGAAAGTCGTCCATAAGTCTAAGTAATTACCATCTTTGTTTTAACTTTTCACCTTGCCCAGGTGAAACGGATGTTTTTATAGGGCTCACCTTTCTGTAAATATCCCTCTTCGCTTCGCACAAAGCGACAGAGTTTTGTTTTATAGGGCTGTATTTCAAGAATCGACAAATCATGAATAAATAATGTCATTATGAATTCCCGCATTTATTGTTGTTTTCACTTTTCGTTTTTTCAGAAAATGGTAACCTTAAAAAACAGCCCAAAATAAAAACAAGCATTTTTCAGAAAATACACTGCACACACTCTTGCACTCTCTCTATCTCTTCTAAAAATGAATCATCATGTCATGCAGATTGTTTGTTTTAAACCCCATTGAAACATACGATCCAATGCCTTCTCCCAACTTTGAATTCCCAGTATTTGAAGCTGAAGAAGAAGAGAACGAAGAAATTCCTGAAGAGATCTTCCGATTACTCAGACAAGAGGAAAGGTCTATTGAGCCTCACAAAGAGCCGTTGGAAACGGTCAATTTGGGTTCAGAAGAAGAGAGGAAAGAAGTTAAGATTGGAGCACTTCTCAGTCCAATTGTTATAGAATACTTGATAAAACTTCTCAAAGAGTTTCCATATGTATTTTCTTGGTCCTATCAGGACATGCCAGGGTTGGATACCAGCATAGTGGAACATCATTTACCGTTAAAGATAGAATGTCCTCCGGTGAAACAAAGACTGAGAAGGACTCGTCCAGATATGGCTATCAAGATTAAGGAGGAAGTGAAAAAATAGATCGATGCAGGTTTCCTTGCCACCTCAGAATATCCTCAATGGCTAGCTAACATAGTGCCAGTTCCGAAAAAGGACGAAAAAGTCAGAATGTGTGTAGACTACAGGGATTTGAACAAAGCAAGTCCAAAGGATGACTTCCCCTGCCACACATTGATATACTGGTAAATAGTACATCAAAATTCAAAGTCTTCCCCTTCATGGATGGATTCTCGGGCTATAATAAAATCAAAATGGCGCCGGAAGATATGGAGAAAACTTCATTCATCACCCCAAGGGGCACCTTTTATTACAAGGTAATTTCGTTCGGTCTAAAAAACGCAGGGACAGCCTATCAAAGGGCCATGACAACTCTGTTTCACTACATGATGCACAAAGAGATTAAAGTGTACGTCGATGACATGATCGCCAAATCTAGAATAGAAGAAGAGCATGTGACACACCTGTCAAAGCTATTCGAGCGTCGGAGAAAATACAAAACTCTGCTTGAATCCCAATAAGTGCACATTCGGTGTTTGCTCAGGAAAGTTCTTGGGATTTATCGTCAGCCAGAAAGGAATTGAGGTTGATCCTGACAAGGTCAAGGCCATTCGAGAAATTCCTTCACCAAAGACTGAAAAAAAGGTCAGAGGATTTTTGGGACGTCTGAATTACATCTCAAGGTTCATATCCCTTATGACCGCGACATGCACGCCAATCTTTAAACTACTCAGAAAGAATCAAAGCTGCGTATGGATAGAAGATTGCCAAAAAGCTTTCGACAGTATCAAAGAATATCTGTTGAATCCACCAATTCTGTCTCCTTCAGTGGAGCGAAGACCATTAATCATCTACCTAACAGTCTTGGAAGACTCCATGGGTTGTGTACTTGGCCAACAAGACGAGACAAAAAGAAAAGAGTCTGTCATCTACTACTTAAGGAAGAAGTTCATGGACTGTGAAACTCGGTGCACTATGCTCGAGAAAACTTGTTGCGCTCTGGCTTGGTCAGCCAAACGTCTTGGCCAGTACATGATTTTCCACACTACTTGGTTAATCTCTGAAATGGATCCGATCAAGTACGTCTTTGAAAAGCCTGCTCTCATGGGAAGGATTGCCCGTTGACAGATGTTGTTATCGAAATACGACATTGAGTACCATGCTCAGAAAGCTGTCAAAGGGAGTATTTTAGCCAATCATTTAGCTCATTAACCAATTGACGAACGGGAATTAGTCGAATTTGACTTCCCAGACGAAGATGTCATGTACTTAAAAATGAAAAATTGCGATGAACCGCTACCCAGTGAAGGGCCAGAACCAGGTTCCCAATGGGGACTGATATTCGACAGAGCCATCAACACTTATGGAAATGGAATTGGGGCAATTATCGTAACACCTCAGGGTACCCATATTCCTTTCACTGCCAGACTCACATTCAAATGCACAAACAACAAGGCCGAATACGAAGCTTGTATCATGGGTATCGAGAAGCAATTGACTTAAGGATTAAGAACTTGGATGTATATGGAGAATCATCCTTGGTTATCAATCAGATCAAAGGAGAATGGAACACATATCAATCAGGATTGATTCCTTACAAAGATTACGAGAGAAGGTTGTTACCATTCTTTAACAGAATCGAGTTTCACCATATCCCTCGTGAAGGAAATCACATGGCTGATGCACTAGCCACTCTCTCTTCCATGATTAGTGTAGGTCAATGGAACGACGTACCTAAGATTGACATAATGCGCCTGGAAATGCCCGCTTACATCTTCATAATTGAAGCAGTCATAGACGACAAACCTTGGTATTACGATATCAAATGCTTCCTTCAAAGACAAGAGTACCCGCCTGGGGCATCAAGAAAAGATATGAAGACTCTCAGAAGACTGGCTGGCAACTTTTTCCTGAACGGTGATACACTCTATAAGAGAAACTTTGACATGGTTTTGCTCAGATGCGTAGACAGAGCAGAGGTAAACATGCTGATAAGAGAAATTCACGAAGGATCTTTTGGCACTCATACCAATGGACACACAATGGCGAGAAAAATTATGAGAGCAGGATATTATTGGTTGACAATGGAATCCAATTTCTATAAGTACATGAGAAGGTGTCACAAGTGTCAGATATACGTTGACAAAATCCATGTACCGCCAACGCATCTCAAAGTTCTTTCTTCTCCATGGCATTTTTCTATAACTCATCTGCCGTTATGGTGTTCCAAGCCAGATCATCCTTGTAGCCATGATCATTATGGATATCGGTTCATCCTTATAGCCATTAATTACTTCACCAAGTAGGTCGAAGCAGTGTCATACACCAATGTAACCCGATAAGTGGTGGTCCAATTTATCAAGAACAATCTCATCTGTCGTTATGGAGTTCCAAACCAGATCATTACGGATAATGGATCTAACTTGAAAATAAGATGATGAAAGAGTTGTGTGCTCAGTTCAAGATCGAACACCATAACTCATCTCCCTACCGACCTAAGATGAACGGAGAGGTAGAAGCGGCTAACAAGAACATTAAGAAAATTGTTCAAAAGATGGTTGTAACCTACAAAGACTGGCATGAAATGCTGCCCTTTGCTCTTCATGGTTATCGCACATCTGTCCGCACTTCTACAGGGGCAACCCCTTTCTCTCTGGTATACGGCATGGAGGTAGTGTTCCCCATAGAAGTAGAGATCCCATCAATCCAGGTATTGATGGAAGCTAAGCTAACAGAAGTTGAATGGTGTTAGAGCCGATATGTTGAACTGAACCTAATCGAAGAAAAAAGAATGACCACTTTATGCCATGGTTAGTTGTATTGGCAAAGAATAAAGAAGGCGTTCGACAAAAAGGTCAGACCCCGTGTCTTCAGGAAAGGAGACCTTGTGCTCAAAAATATACAATCATTTCTCACTGATTCCCGGGGCAAATGGACTTTGAATTATGACGGCCCCTATGTGGTCAAGAAAGCTTTCTCAGGTGGTGCCTTGAGACTTGCAACCATGGATGGAGAAGAGTTTACCTACCCCACGAATGTTGATGTAGTCAAGAAATACTTCGCCTAACTAATAAAACAAACGTCTCGGTGGATTAAAAACCAGAAAGGGAGATCCAGGCAAAAATTAGAGACATAAGAGAAAATCATCCCGCTAGATTGAAGACCTCAAAAGGCAATCTAGGTAAAAGTTAGGGATTCATGGCAAGTAACTACGTCCGACAAGGTTAAATCCCAGCGATAACACCATCCGTCGAGAGACTTCACTCAAGGTCACCTTCGATAGAAGCTTAGAATGTCCAGAATTCAAAGTTGGTAGAAGGATAGCGGTTGTTATGTTTCAATGTAGCCCTTTTCCGTTAAATTACCATTTTCTAAACTTTGTAATGCTCTATGGTATCACGCACTTGGCTGATTACCATTCTATCAATAAAATTTGAGCCCTAGTGCTTTTGTTTGCAATTCTCATTTATCTTGCTTAACAGAATGACATTTTTAACATCATCAATGATTCTTAAAAAAAAAATGAATTTAATTTTCAAATTTTGCTTCTACTTTTAAAATAAAGATGGCGATTCCTTTTGACTTTGAACATCAAAAAGAACATCGATAGCTTCTCCAGAAGTGATTTAACCTCAAAATGCAGAATCAAAGTACTCCTTCTAAACCAGTACACCTGAATGAAGGATCAACCGTTCAGATATAATATCCTGTCTAACATCCCCAACGGAGTTCTTACCTCTGAAGACCAATTGATGGTTCTTTCTCCCCCAGCAGGGTCTACCTCTCCTTAGCAAGACAGGATTGCTATCTTGAACTGAGGGTATTTTTCATCCCCCTGCAGTGGTCGAGTATCCAGTCGTATTTATTCACTAGTTTGTACATCGCGTATGTTTTGTCAGCATAAACATACATGCATCATGCATGATTGATTCATATACATATTCACATTGCATTACTATCGCTTTGGTCATACTCATCCCCAAGTGATAACGTCCTCTCACCAAAAGTTGTCACTTCTTTCCTCGTCCGGAAATGTATCGTCTAAACAATCTCTCCCAGTTTATTTCTGGATTAGAGCCTGTCCCCGACCACATTGATAACTTGAACCTTTGAAAGGCAAGAAGACATTCAACAGACACCTTTGGAACATCACTCTTCACCATTGGAGATGATTTTTTCGCTTTCCCAGATTAAGGAAAATCCCCAGAGAAAGCCTCTTAACTAAATACTCTCGGCAATGCATCAGTTTTTCTCCCAAGAAATTCGATGTTAATGAAGTCATCAGCACCTCAAAATTGGATCACATCACATGGCATTTCTCCGAAAAGATCTCGAAGAAAAGTATGATGTAATATCCCCATGCAAAAATCAGTCTCTCAAGAGGCTCATTTTCCCTAGTAGAGTCAACAAATGGCATCTCCAACAGAGAAGTTTGCACACCTCTACAGCTCAGATGAATGGGTTTCCCCAGCAAGTCTCACATCAAATTTTTCCATCAAATGGCGTCTCCCTAGTATAGATAGGCGAGAAGTTTGATGAAGACCACTACATATAGCATTCCTTGTCAAGAAAAGAAACTCGACAAGAAGAATATGAGACCAGTTCCATGGCTGAAGACCAGGATCGAGGGGAATTTTAGTTCAGAAGAAATTGAAACCAGTTCCATGGATGAAGACCAGGATCGAGGGGAAGTTTATTTCAAATGAAACTGAGACCAGTTCCATGGCTGAAGACCAGGATCAAGGGGAAGTTTATTTCAAAAGAAACTGAGACCAGATCCATGGCTGAAGACCAGGATCGAGGGGAAGTTTAGTTCAAAAGAAACTGAGACCAGTTCCGTGGCTGAAGACCAGGATCGAGGGAAGTTTTACCTCTTTCTTAAGTAACATTGCTTAGCAAAAGAAAATGGATGAGCAAACTGCCATTCATAACCACAGTCAAAATTTAGGGTATTCCGATATTTAATCCTCTTGCACCCTAAATGTCCGAATATCTCCTCCATTCACATCTTCGGGTCGAAGTAGATTAAATAGGGGCATCTGTCATACCCCAAATTTTGACCACAAGATTTCCCATCATTGTGAATATCATTATCACAATATGGATGTACCATCATACCTCATCAATCTCTTCAAGGATTGTTGAGCATTCACTACAACCAAGAATTAGGGTTTTGAGCCCTCTCAGAGCACTTAGACAAAAGATCAATCAAGAATTGACATGATCTTCAACTTGTCTAACCTCTCAAACACCCATGAAGGATCAAAAGGTCTCCCATATCAAGAATCAAGCACAAGAGTGCAACATCTCAAGCTGATCAAGCCTCAAGATCGACAGTGTGACCAAATTAGGGTTTTGGTCGACCAAGGCCTCCAGATGAAAATTTTCATGTGGGAATGAGCCAATACTCCAAAGCATGATTCAAGAAGCTTAAAGGGACCTCAAGGATCCAATCATTAAGTCAAAACAATCTCACGGGAAGCATCCATCAAAAATCAGGAATTAAGGGTTTCTTGACCTAATTCACCCCTAAGTTGACTTTTGAGACAAGACATGAACCAAGACCTCAAGACATTATTTGAGGGCCTCAAATACACCACATTGATCCATTTACAACCATGGATTAATCCAAGAAGCTTGATTCACAAGTTTCAATTTCATCTAGACCACAATTAGGGTTTTGAAGAAAAAGTCAACTGTATCTTTGACTTTTGATCAAGACATGTTCCCAAACCTTGGGACATGATTCAAGACACCCTAAAACACCTATGGAATCCATCCATTAGGTTTAAATTAGGTCAAGAACTTGATTTCATAGAGGATCACACAGTTTGAAATTCATCTGTCAAAAAGTCAACTGTGCCTAAAACCAAGTTTGGCTTTTTGGATTTTTTCACAAATGTGGCTCCCCTAAGTCAAAAACAATGTTAATGTATGGTTTTGATCATCATCCATCAAGAAAAATCAAGAAAGGTGAGGTTTCTTGCAAAAGGGGCAACCATATAAAACTTAAAATTTTTTAAGTTATGGAACAAAATGGATTTGGTACCAACTTTGCAAGGTCATAACTCCCAAACCCTAAGGCCTTTTTCTTCCATCCAAAGCTCAAATGAAAGTTCACATGACATACTTCAAAAGTGACAACTACAAAAGATTCCAAATACTCATGGATTTTGAGTTATGGATTGATCAAAATCACAAAAAAATGAAAATGACCACTTTTTCCAACACTTAGTGAAATTTTCAAGTCAGAATCTGTTTCACTTTTTCCAAACTTTGAGGCCATTTTCCACCTTGATCCAAGCTAAACCAAGACCAATCTTGGGCATCAAAGTTAAAGTATGTCATGAGGGCTTTCCAAAATGTACAAGAACTCATCCTAATTCAACTTGAGTAGGAAGTTACAAGCTTTGAAACATGGCATGAAAACCTGATTTTTCAAGACAGCATGAGGACCAAACTTGTGCCTCACGATTGTTCCCTTCAATTATTGTCACTTTGCCAACTTTGTCATCTTCCAAAAACACAAAGAATCTGATGACTCACTTGGTTCATGATCAAAGAGGCAAGGAATTCAACTTGGCATGTGAAAATCATCATGACATGAAACTTGGAATTTAAATTTGGCAAGGTAACATCAATGCAATGCTTTGAGGTGTCATGAACCAGATCACTACACTCCAAATCAGTCCAGGTTGCAGTCCAAAACTCTGAGCATTCAAACCTGCAAGGATTAATGGAGTCAAGCTAAGAGAGTTGACTTGGCACTTTTGAATTATCTAAGTCAATGGCTACAAGCTACTGCCATAATCAGCCTCCAAACACTATTGCTTCCAAAACAAAACTCCTCTATCAAACCCAATCATGCACACACCTCACGTATATCATATATGAGTGATCCATGACCTGAAAACTCATCTGGAACATCAGAATCACAAAGTCACCATTCATTTGCTCAAGCTTTTTGATAAGGTTGCAGCTGAGGTACCAAAACAAGTTCTGAGCTGATTCAATCAAGTCCAAGCTTCCAAACACACTCCATAAGGTATAGTGAAGTTGTTCAAGTCATCATAACACATCTGGAACACCTCCAACTCCAAATTCGAAAGTCTCTTGCACAAGCAAGTTCAAGTAAGCCTGAACCTTTCAAACTCTCTATTGCATGCATCATAAATTCATTTGCAAGTTACCAACATGTTTCTGGTAGTCTATAGAGTGATAACCCTCAGTCAATTACCATGTTTCATTTGTGTTTAGGATTTCATGATAGTTTTTGCAAATTCTAGGGTTTTTGTGTTCATCCATGATAACTCTCTCCACACTTAAAAAAATGAAATTAAATGGTACCATCTTAATCCTTGTTCAAAAACGAGTGAGATTGGTGTTTGAATCGTGCAGAATCATCGATTAATCAGAGATATATGATGGATTTCGCAAATCAGGGGAGGAAGAACACGCGCGACCAAGAACATGTGTTATTGGCGCCATTTTTTGAAAATTTGAATATTTGAATTTTTCATGTTTTAATTAATTGATTCAAAAATTAATTTCCCTCTGAATTTTAATGTTTTTGAATTGATTCTTTTTTTCAAAATTCACAAAAATGTTAAAAGATTTTATTTTATAAGAATTTCACAAAAAATATTATTTATTTTATATATTTGATATTTAGTATAGAATTTATTTTTATTTGTTTGTAAACATTTAAAAATATTTCTTTCTCTTGATTTTTCCACTTCAAATGATTTTTAAATCATTATATGGATAAAACATGATTTTTCAAACATTTATCCAAGATCACAACTTGTTTTTCACACATGTTTGATAAGTTTGATCATTTTAAATGATTTTTATTCAAATTAAAATATATTTTTCAATCAAATTAGGGTTTTGATTATTTTCACCCTCACAAACATTTTTTAAAACACTTTTGGGCCTCTAATAGAGTGTAAGACCCATCCCTTGTCACACATAAACTTTTTGGGCCTTAATCATTGTTTAAGACCCGATGCGATTTTCAAAATGACGGTACGATCACTGTTTTTTCATCTGGGCCTACCCTTGTGTTATAAGTTCCATCTTTTTTCTTTTCAAACATTTTTGGGCCTCTTGATAGAGTGTAAGTCCCATCCCTTTGTAGATAAACCATTTTGGGCCTCAGTCATTATATAAGCCTCGATACATTTTAAAAAAATCTCGGCGTGATCGTCGTTTTCAAAACAATTTTCATCTGGGCCTCTCCTTGAGTTGTAAGCCTTATTTCTTGTATAAAAATAAACTTTGGGCCTCTAATAGAGTGTAAGACCCATCATTTTTGTAAACACAGTAATTTGGGCCTCAGATATTGTATAAGTCCCTCTGTAATTTTCAAAACTACGACGCGATCGTCGCTTTTTCAAAAGAGTTCATCTGGGCATCCCCTTGAGTATAAGCCCCAAACTTCTTTTTAAAAATAACTTTCCTTTTGATTTAGATTCAAATTCATAGTTTTATCAAAACTTTCTTCAATTTCTTGAATAACTAACCATACAGTTGTGGTTACAATGTTGGAGCTTGCACAACTGTAAATTCTACCATTTTCTTCTACATACTTGCTTATATATTTCATCTGTATATGTATGCCTGTATATACTTGCTTAGAGATTTCCCCAACAATTAGGTCTAGATTTAGATCAAACCAGTGGTTACTCTTTCAACACAGTCAAAACTAGTTCCCCATAGGAAATTACAGATACAGTCTTGCTTCCTCTTAGGCTTATACAATATGGAACAGAGAAAGACATTATTCCTGGTGAAACTTTTCTCAAGACTGTCACAAATTAGAAATGTATGTACAAGAAATTCATTTTCCTAGAGAGGATTAATTCCCGGTGAAACCTCTCTTGAATTTCTTCAAACCCTAGAACTGTTCACTAAAGAAAGGATTATTCCCGATGAAACCTTTCTTGAACTTTTCTCAGGTTTGGACCCACAGGCTTCCTAAAAGCATACCCAGCCTCCTCTTGGGCTTTGTACAAGGACCCTCAGGCTTCTTAGAAGTTCTCATCCTCCTCTTGGGCTTCGTACAAGGACCCGAAGACCTCCTACAGGTATAGGACATAACTTAGTCATCTCTACTAGTTCAATCCTCCAGAGAGTCAGAATTCCAAAGCATCAGACCATGTTAGGGTTGATCTTTATCCCTTAAATCCCTAGCCTCCTCTTGGGCATCATACAAAGATCATCCTCTAACTAAGAGTTAACCTCTCTATACCCGTAGACCTGGAAAGTCTCATCTCCTCTTGGATCTCTAAGAAACTGTAGCACCCCAAAATTTTCCTTATGTTTCTAACCTTAACTGGCTTGTGTTTCACATTCATCTGCATATCACATTAGGTCATAACTCATAACTCATTCATTGCATTGGTCTTCTAAGATATGGGATTGAAGATTTTCGTGTCGTCGGGATTGCCCTAGGCAGAGGTGGTTCCTACTTCAGGCAATTTTGAGGCAGAGGTTGAATTCTCACCGGCAAGCATCAAGTAGATCTTCTTCAAGCCTTCTCAAGAGTATCAGATGCTTAAAGTTTCGTCGTTGATTCAATTGAGAATGCTTTTGAGCTAGAATTTGAGACTTCTGGTCACTTCTCCAATATTGTACACCCAATGAGAGTGACTTAGGGTTTATTTCCCTAATCATGTAGACTTCCAAGAAAGGTTCCATATAGTGTTGTTTATCAGACAAATCTCAAGGCTTCGACCATGGTTTATGGATCCAGATATCTTTTCTTATGTTGTATTCATCAGTTGAGACAAAGTTTTGGTCAAGATATAGCGCGTGGTGCATCATTCACTGAGATCCCATCTTTTATCTATTCAATTATGTGTTGCTCTTGAGTTAGTGGAGGGATTCATTCAAGTTCAGAATTCAATATCCCTTCATTAATCGTTTTATCCACTTTTCAAAATCCACATCCATTTTCTCGACACATATCCATTTGGATGGCCACTTCCAATTTTTTTACTAATATCCATTCCATGCCCATTTCAATTTTATCTAATTCCAAATAATCATTTTGGTATCCATTTTTAGTTTTAGTCCAATTAAACCACTTTTGAATCATATCCCATTTCCATAAATCCAATCATATTACAAAAAAAACAACTGATAACAAAAGCATTCCCACTTGTAGACCATACTAAGCCTTCAACACCGGCCGAAATTCAGCTTTTTAAAGAAGAAACACCGCATCTGTTTGGTGGCAATTCTACGGCATCCTTGAATAAGTATAAAAGGGATTCTTCTGCCACCAAGTCATGGAGTATTCAGGATAAGATAAGAAGAGTTAGATCCAAGGCAACAGAGGAGATGCTTAGAACACTTCCTTCCTCAAAAAATGATTGGTCTGCATATACTGTAGAGAATAAAAAATTTGCAGAGTAAACTGGATAGGCACCAACCGGAATCTGTATTGTACAATCCATCTAATAATATTCCTGAATAGAATCAGGGAATTGTAGTTGTTCAGAAAACCAAATACACAACAGGATCCCAATTCACTCTAACAGAATTGTATTTTTTCACTCCAAAACCAAAAACTAACAGCTCCACATAAAAAAGCGAGAGAAAAATTACATACTGATGAGATGAAGGGAGTCATAACAGAAAGTTAGCCAAAACTCTAACAGAAGTTAATCACAAGGAAAATTGGAAAAAATACCATAACAAGAAAATAGCAGCCGAAAAAAAAAAAGGACATGATAGAAAAAATAAAAACTCAGTTTCACAGCAACTACAGGAAGTTACATAGCAGGAAACAGTTCATAACGAGTGCAGAAAATTACAACAGGTTTTTCTTGAATACAATACAAAAACTTCATTCCCTCTAACATTTTCCAACAGAGTTCACAAACCAACTCTAACAGAAAAAACCTCTAACAGCTTCACAAAATCCTCATAACCACAAATAAGAGATAACAAAAATTTTCAAAACCATTTTTCCTCTAACAGATCCTCTCCTCTCTCCCTTGCATAACTCCATAACACAAATTCACAACACCAACTCCTCTAACATTTTTCCAATAGAGCTCTAACTTCATAACAGTTAACATATCCCAACTAACCTAACTCTAACAGAACCATAACCGATTTTCCTTCTTGGCTTCAACTCTTCTTCTTCTTCAACCAACCTTCATCATCTCCTCCTTTCATCTTCATCAACATCGCGCCTATAACCTGCAGAAACTCCACTCTCCCTGCTACTCTAAATTCAACCTTCATCACAACTCAACATCACCTTCTGCAATCTTCTACAATTCATCCATCTTTAGTCATCATCGTCATCAGCATTCTACTCCTTCAATCATACTTCAACATCATCAATACACCAAGATTCACAATCTGCAATCAAACAAGATGAAGAATTCAACAATAACAACCGCAACAAACGTACGCGGAAAAACGTGAATCACACAACAATACACGCGCAGGATAAAGGAGAAAAAAAAGCAAGTTAGATCGTGTGTAAGAAGCAAGGAGAAGAATGAAAGGAGATCAAAGCGATTACCAATGAACTTTCTTGAGAATCCTTCGTCGATTTGCAGCAGGTTAGTGTCGCGTCCTTCATTTTCACTTTGAGTTATCTTAGTACCGTGTGTTTGATGTGGAGAGTTTGATCTTCACCACCGGCGTGAAGAAGTGATCTGTTCGCGGCGAGTTTTCTTGAGGTGGTAAACGTTGAACGCATTGAGGGAGAGAGTGAGAGGAGAGCAAATGAGGTTAAAACATTTTCCGACGACGCGATGTGGACAGGGAGAAGAACATTGAGGTAGGTGAGTATCTTGGAGAGGAGTGAAGGTGCGAGAAAGACACAAGAAAGGGGGGTTTGAATTGTGTTTTTACTCTTAAAAAAACTTTTTGCCTCTTATCATTAAAGCGCTAAGAGAATATCAGAGTTCGTTGAGAGACTCTGACTCGAGATGCATTATTCAGATCTTGTACTGTCTAAGGCATAAGTAACAAGAAGAGTCTGAATAAAATGTGTTTGATTCAAAACTTACAGTGCGGAAGCTTATCAGAGTTAAGTTGCAAGGTTCTGACTTGCTTATGTAAGGTTCTGATAACCAATACAGAAACATAAACAATGACTTAAAGCATAACATGAGTAAAGAACACACGATATATCTTGGTTCACCTGATCAACTCTCAAGCTAATCCAATCCACCCTTCCAAGGTGATTTTGCCTTGAACACAAGGACTTAATCCACTATAATCCAATCTGATTACAGATGCACGGGCAATAGCTGGTGACTAACATTCTGCACAACTGCAGCTGTGACTAACCCACAATGAACTGTTCAGGGATTCAACTTAATGAATATAACGAACATTGACCTAATAGGTTCTAATCTCGCAAGATCTACTATCAGGATTTCACAGCTAAACGTTCCGGGATTCGACCTAACGAATATAATGTTTACTGACCATTCTTCCAGGATTTTCAATGAGTTCCATCAGTGATCTCACAAGAGTCTGATCCACAATTGATCCTCTTTGAGATATGACTATCATTGACCATATTTCAGGATTTCCCACAATGACACCAAGCCATTGTCTTCTTAAGTCTCCGATCATACTGATCACTTGAGGAATCCTAATTCACATAGAATTAGTTATTTTGGAGATTACATTGATGCTTCTTAACAAGCTGATAACTCCTAATTTAAGTACAAAATAACACACAAGTGTTCGTGCAAGATATGAGCAACAGCTTCTTGCTTTCTTCAGATACTACCAAGATGTATATTGATTTGACAGTTGATGACATCTTATAGATCTTCTTCTTCTTCGTCTTCTTGGTTGAGCAAGCTTCGAGCAACAACTCCTTGCTTCAGCTCTTTAATGTAGCTCAGACGAAGATGGTTGATGACTTGACTCATTTGCAATGTTGTCTTCTTTATCAACAGCTTCTGTTCCAATTGATTGTTGTTGTGTTGAATGATGATCTTTGAGCTTCAACAACAATGGTCATGTGTTAATGGTGATAGCTTTGAATGTTTTTGGTTTAACAGCGATAACTGATCGTTGTGACTATCATCATATCGACACCTTCAGAAGCGCATACTCCTTTCCTTTAAATAGCCAAGTAAAATATAGCCATTGGAGAGCTTTTTGGCCATTTGAAAAGATTCGTTATGCAATGATTAAAGTTGCACGGCCATATCTTTTTTTTATTGTAGAAGTGATGGGATTGGTCTTTTAGAATGGTGTACAGTCATTGCTAACGGTAATATTTGTCTTCAAATATTCAGAGGCTTCTGATGGTAATTAATTGAAGCATAAGTAGAGACTTTATAACTGGGTCTTCAGATCTTTCAAGTCTTCCATCTTCAGAGCTTGTCCATTAGGAATCTGTCTTCAGAACTTCAGCATTTATCTTGAAACCCGTTATCTTCACTGCTTCAAGTCTTCAGAATCTTCAGAACTTGTCCATTAGGAATCTGTCTTCAGAGTCTTCAGCACTTGACCTTTATAACCATAACCTTCAGAACACATAAGTCTTCAGAGCCTTTCTGCACTTGGTCTTCAGAGCCTTCAGCGTTCAGAACTTCAAGTCATTGGAATCTTCAGCACTTCGGTTCTCTAGAAGATTATCTCTTCAGAAGCTTTGCTATCTTCAGAATCATAACCACTCTCAGAGAGTATCCACAAGAGCATTGTAATAGCAATATCGGCATCCTTGGATCTGACTGATTATGATCAGATACAGAAGCATACTTTCTTCTTGCGACTTGTGTCACACATAGTAACTTCGCATATAATCAATTACGCACGTCTGGCTGGTGCTTGTTGGATCTGATGTTTTCTATGATTATGATCTGCACACAACACACATTAGAACATAAAATGGTTCTTTCACAAATATTCATTGTTATCATCAAAACATAAGAGACGACTTACAGAGACAACTCTTGCTCTAACAATCTCCCCCTTTTTGATGATGACAAAACCATGTATTTTGATTGAGCATTTTATACAAGGTAATCACCACAACTAAACATATTCAGAGTCCGGAACAACCACTCCCCCTGAATATGTTATCCCTAAAATTTTATTTGTGATCATCTAGAATCTCATATGATCCAAAGATTCACAAAATAACGGTTTGAGTTGCCAGAACAAAGAATAGAAAAGGAATACTTCTCTATCTCATCTTTAAAAAGTCTTCAGCATCTGGACTAGTTCATCAAAACTTTTGTCTTCAGATCTTTTAGAACTTTGTTCCTTTGAACGTTGTATCAGAGCTCATAATCTTTAGATACGTCTGAAGCATTTTCTACTTTTCAGTAGATTCATTTTAGCACTGAGAAAGAACAATTCTCTTCTAATAACTTAGCCATGCTATTTAACAGAATTGAACTTGTCTTTTGACTTAAGAAACTCCCCCTGAGTTTCAGACTTGATGATCTTCAGATTGTTGATTTGGTCATACCGGTTCTGATCATCATCTAAGATCTTGACATTTCAGAGTTTGACTTAAACACAGGCCTTCATCTCAGAACCTTGTTACTATCAGAACTCGTTGGTTCATCAAAGCTTGATTCTTGATCTGATACCAATAGAAGGATAATTTAGTGATCAATCAATGCTGGATTCTGAATTTGATACCAATGTGATCTTGATTCTTAGTTAGATACCAAAGTAGGTTGAGTTTAATACCAACTGAAAGGTATTCTCTTAGTGTGCTGACATTAATACCAAGGAAGGTATTTGAAAATATTTCACAGCTTAGCTCTAATTGATATCACTACAGACTGAGTCTGATACCAATCTTTATATACTGAGTCTGATTACCAAGTGTAGATTTAGCCTGATACCAAATCATTTTCTTCTCAATTGAACCAAAAATCAGAACTTCTTGTTCTTGGATCTTCAATCCAGTTCTTCAGAGAGTCTTCGACTTCTGATTTGCTTAGTTCTTCTGAAGAGCATCTTGAGATGTAGACTTTATCTTGACTTCTTTCAGAGCTTTCCTTCTTCTGATTCTTATGTTTTGAATATCATATTCTTAGAAAGCTTACAGCTTCTGAACAAAATGAAACAAGAATCACGATAACTTTGACTTTCAGAAAGTTCTCAACTTCTGAACAGTACTGGGTAAATCTGATTCTGAACACATGTTCACGAAGTGTACAACTTTGATAATATGAATAAGCGTTTCATAAGAACTTTAACAGATTTCTTTCTATTTGACCTGTTCTAAGAATGCCTAGTGAACTTGTTCAGTGTTCCTTGGTTTAACATTAAATAACAATCGTTAGTGGTAAATGCATTATCATTGAGTTTTGCATTCTATCTATCAAAATCATATTTCTATTTCTCTCCCCCTTTTTGACATCATAAAAAAGTTTAGAATGTTTGAGCATAAATATGATAATGAACAATTTTAGTGATAATAACATCTTTAGAAATCAAACTTAAGCATTTTCATTGATTAATTGATTTGGAACCATACAGAGAATGAGATAGAACCATCAACACAAAACAACACAAAATGATAATTTTATCTAAACATGACAACAACTGGAAGGACATCAAGGTTTAAAAACTTAATCATCAAATTCTTCAACATTGTTCACTCTTTCACATCTTGTTTCGGCCGGTGAAGGTCCTGGTCCAAGCCTGCTTATCAATTCCCGGACCTTTTCTTTTAGCATTATTTTAGATAATATCCTTCCATAAGGAATGTAAGAATGCATCTGATGTCTTGAGACTTTGATAGAGTGTCTCAAATGGTTAAAAATGGTTTTGGGATGGTCTATCGTAACATGATCCGTTATGAGGAAGATAAAGATTATGTCATCATGCGTTAGAGTGCCTCTAGCAGTTGCACGAGGATGAAGGTTGGTTAAGGAGAATTTGAACCAGGTTTTGGGAGAAGGAAGAAGCTTCTCAAGGTTGTTCAGTTCATAAGGAATAGAATATTGAACCTCCCCACCATGCTTAAATCAGATTGATAGTCATCAATCGTGACTCTGAAGGAGACACATTTAGTGATTTTCTCAATTGAGGAGACAGAGATAGCGATGGGGTGAAAATAGACTTCAGACCAGATAGTATTCCCGTCATTACTGATCCTTGAAAAATTCCAGAATTCCTTGACAAGGTCTGGAAAGATGGGACCATTTAGTAGAGAATAGTAGCTATGCCAAGACTGAGCTTGCATGCTCCTTATTATTTCCAAACCATCATCTTTGAGACGAGATAGGTTAGGTATTTTCTCATAAATAACTTCTAAATTTTCTTTTCTTCCTAAAAAGGTTGGGCCAGTCCTCTGAGAAGCCATCATCTTTGTTGTAGTTCAAATAAGGGTTTTAGGAGGATGATAATTTAGGTTTGAGGATGGAATAAGGTGAAGGAAAATTCCTACTATTTATAAGTGAGTGAGAGTGAAGAGTGATGACTGAATCGGTACCAAAGATTTGTGTTTACTATTTCCTAGGTAAGTCATGATTGCCTAGGGTATACTAAAGGGTGTAGATGTATGGGAAAGAAAAACGGAGCAGATACCTAATTTAATGGGGAAATATTAATCGGTTAGGGGTAATAACTACTCTTCTGTGAGTGGCAAATGTAGCTGATGTATTTTAATGATGGCAGTTTCTTGAGCCACTCAAAGTCTTTCATATGTCTTTCAAAAGATATATGTATATGAGATTTAAATAAAATCTATTTACTTTTAATGCATGTCAGATTTTGATTTGTTTAATTTTAATTTTGAGTAGTGATGCGCGTAAGAAAAACATGTTATTAAGATTATGAACCATCTAATGGAAGAGGAAGATACTTCATTAGTTAAGATGGTTTACAGACACGATTTTAGCAATTTTTAAGACTTAGATCATTTAGGGATAAACTGACACGAGTACAACAACTTAGACCAGAAACGATTTAAACTACCACATAACATGCACATAGCAGACACAGTTTAAACATGGATAAGTCTAGTTTTTCTAGTTATTAAAAATTTCACATTTAGTCTTCAACAAGCAGTTTACTGGAAGGCTTTCAGGACCATCTTCTGCAATTTTTTCTTTGATCATATCCACAATTCCTTCTTTGAAGAAAATCTCAGACAAAACTCTTCCATAAGGAATGTAAGACTTAGTGCTATTTCTTGACTCAGAGATGGATTTCCAGAGACAGTTGAAGATTGTGTGTGGTAGGTTTATCTGAGTATCATTCATTAGAAAATGAATGAATTGATGGTCATGAAATCTTAGTATGTCATGGTATTCTCCTCTGGGAAGGAAATTTGACAAAACGAGTTTGTACCATGCTTTGGGAATGGGTAGTAGATTTTCAAGATTGGAAGGTTCATATCTGAATGAAAGATTATGAAGAAAAGCAAATCTTTTAGCAACAAAGAATTTATTTAAGTCAGAGTCAACAAAGATTCCCACATTTTCATATCCAGTTGCTAGAGTGACTGAGAAGGGAGTGATAGTGATGGGGACTTCAAGAACAAAGGAGGTGATATGTCTAGTTTCATGATCAAGGAAAGCATGCTTCCAAAAGTCTTTCACTAGATTTACGTAAATGGGTTTTTCTAACATAGTGGAGTATCTAGTCCATTGTTGAGTATAAAACACATCAGCTAAACTTCTAGCAATGTTACTCGAAAGAGGAGGAACATTTATTATAAATTGTTTTTCAGGAATGATCTCAAGAAGGTCCTGGTTCCCAAGAAAGGTTAGTGGAGGCATGATGGTAGATGAACAACATAATTTTTAACACTTAAGGTTTTATGATAGAAGGACTTGAGTATGAAATTGTTTGATAGGGAGAAGTGATTTATATACATATAACTGGGTAAGATGAGTTGTGCCTAGCCTAGGGATGACGTAGATCAAGTACATATTACTTGACTGGAGCTTTAATGACGTGAACAATCTTTAGAGAGGGAGAGATATTATTTAGATTATGGATAAGATCTTGCAAGTGTTATCAAGGCAAAAGTTGTCATAAGAATGGAGTTACTTATGTCATACGGAAGATCTTTAGTATGTTTTCAATAAGACTTATGTTCTTAGGGATATATCATAATTACTCAAGATATGCAATTATGACAGATGTTATAATGAGCGAACACATTGTCCGGAGATCTGATCAAAAGATTTTTCTTGGAAGGAGAGAATATCATTAATGTTTTCAATTTTTAGTTTGAATTTGCAGTAACATTTAATTAATTATTCATAAGAAGATTCGTACCTTAGAGAGTCTGAAATCTTTACCGCTATACTTCATGTGAGTACTTTCCATTTTGACTCTGAGCTTCTGATCATCATCTTTTAGCTTCTGCTCCCTTCAGAGGGATTTAACGTTGAAAAATATCAATGTCTTCTGTACTCGAATCTCTAGTCTGAGACTAGAATCAATTTTCTCCTCAGATGACCAGTTCGTTTACTTGTTCAGAAATATCCATCTGATTTCTGAAGGTAATCCTCAGAGTGCGAAAATTCTGATCATCGAACATCTGTCTTTCATCAGGCTTCTTTTGAACAGATGCATAGCTTGTTCAGAGGCAAGTATCATCAAACATGTGTGTAACACGTGACATGGTTTGTATGACAATCTTGTTCTTGCAATGCTGATCTAACTCGTTTAGACTTAGTCTTATCAAAGGATTTACAACATATTTGCTTCTGAAAAGAATGTCAGCTGATTTCTTCATTCTGAACAACATCAGTGACTTAGATCCTTTTTGGCTTCGAGTAGATGACTTTTGTTTCTTCATCTAGTCAAGCATTTTCTCGATTGTCTATGTTATTTCAAGGCATAGACATTGTTCTTAATCAAATTCCTAATGAATCTCTAGATTTCCTCTTTCTGGAAATTCTTCTGTTTTCTGCAACGTTCCTTCTACAGACTTAATTCTGAAGTTCAGAATCATAGAACAATAATATTTTCTTCCTTGCATGAAGAAATTCTTGATGTGCTCTAAATGAGAAAGTCAAGGGTGGACCTAATCCGTTTCTTGAAAACATCTCAAAAACTCATAAAGAATTAATCTTCAGCAAACAAGATTTCTTGTTTTCTGATGATTCAATCTTGAGCAAATACGTTGTTTATCCAATCGTATCTTCTAAGATAGGCATTCAACAGATATTACTACTTCTCTGATGAATCTATCTTATTAGTTGATTCTTCAATCTTCTTCAAAGCTTTAGTGAGGAAGATTCAGTTGTTGACAACTGGAAAACTTCCAGAATCCGTGACTTGCTCAAGTAATCCAAATGATTACAATTTTGTATATAGTCATCTTCTGAACTATTACAGAAATTGTAAGTGGATTGAAATCTCACCCAGAGTATTTCTACACACCGCATCTGGATCTTTTTCTAACACTGTTAAGTGTTTGATATCCATCAATACCAGAACCAGAGCTCTGATACCAATTGAAGGTGCGAGAAAGACACAAGAAAGGGGGGGTTTGAATTGTGTTTTCACTCTTTAAAAAACTTTTTGCCTCTTATCGTTAAAGCGCTAAGAGAATATTAGAGTTCGTTGAGAGACTCTGACTCGAGATGCATTATTTAGATCTTGTACTGCCTAAGGCATAAGTAACAAGAAGAGTCTGAATAAAATATCTTTGATTCAGAACTTGCAGTGTGGAAGCTTATCAGAGTTAAGTTGCAAGGTTCTGACTTACTTATGTAAGGTTCTGATAACGAATACAGAAACATAAACAATGACTTAAAGCATAACACGAGTAAAGAACACATGATATATCCTGGTTCACCTGAGCAACTCTCAAGCTAATCCAGTCCACCCTTCCAAGGTGATTTCGTCTTGAACACAAGGACTTAATCCACTATAATCCAATCTGATTACAGATGCACGGGCAACAGTCGGTGACTAACATTCTACATAACTGCATCTGTGACTAACCCACAACGAACCATTCAGGGATTTAACTTAATGAATATAATGAACATTGACCTAATAGGTTCCAATCTCGCAAGATCTACTATCAGGATTTCACAGCTAAACATTCAGGGATTCGACCTAACGAATATAACATTTACTGACCATTCTTTCAGGATTTTCAATGAGTTCCATCAGTGATCTCACAAGAGTCTGATCCACAATTAATCCTCTTTAAGATATGACTATATTGACCATATTTCAGGATTTCCCACAATGACACCAAGCCATTGTCTTCTCAAGTCTCCGATCACACTGATCACTTGAGGAATCCTAATTCACATAGAATTAGTTATTGTGGAGATTACATTGATGCTTCTTAACAAGTTGATAACTCCTAAATTTAAGTACAAAAGAACACACAAGTGTTCGAGCAAGATATGAGCAACAGCTCCTTACTTTCTTCAGATATTACCAAGATGTATGTTGATTTGACAATTGATGACATCTTGTAGATCTTCTTCTTCTTCGTCTTCTTGTTTGAGTAAGCTTCGAGCAACAACTCCTTGCTTCAGATCTTCAATGTAGCTCAGACGAAGATGGTTGATGACTTGACTGATTTGCAATGTTGTCTTCTTCATCAATAGCTTTTGTTCCAATTGATTGTTGTTGTGGTGAATGATGATCTTTGAGCTTCAACAACAATGGTCGTGTATTAATGGTGATAGCTTTGGATCTTTTTGGTTTAACAACGATAACTGATCGTTGTGACTATCATCATATCGACACCTTCAGAAGCGCATACTCCTTTCCTTTAAATAGCCAAGTAAAATATAGCTGTTGGAGAGCTTTTTGACCATTTGAAAAGAGTCGTTATGCAATGATTAAAGTTGTACTGCCATATCTTCTTTTAACTATAGAAGTGATGGGATTGGTCTTTTAGAATGGTGTACAGCCATTGCTAACGGTAACATTTGTCTTCAAATCTTTAGAGGCTTTTAATGGTAATTAATTGAAGCATGAGTAGAGACTTTATAACTGGGTCTTCAGATCTTTCAAGTCTTCCATCTTCAGAGCTTGTCCATTAGGAATCTGTCTTCAGAACTTCAACACTTGTCTTGAAACCCGTTATCTTCACTGCTTCAAGTCTTCAGAATCTTCAGAACTTGTCCATTAGGAATCTGTCTTCAGAGTCTTTAGCACTTGACCTTTACAACCATAATCTTCAGAACACATAAGTCTTCAGAGTCTTTCTGCACTTGGTCTTCAAAGCCTTCAGCCTTCAGAACTTCAAGTCATTGGAATCTTCAGCACTTCGGTTCTCTAGAAGAATATCTCTTCAGAAGCTTTGCTATCTTCATAATCATAACCAATCTCAGAGAGCATCCATAAGAGCATTGCAACAGCAATATCGGCATCCTTGGATCTGACTGATTATGATCAGATACATAAGCATACTTGCTTCTCGCAACTTGTGTCACACATAGTAACTTCACATATAATCAATTACGCACGTCTGGCTGGTGCTTGTTGGATCTGATGTTTTCTATGATTATGATCTGCACATAACACACATTAGAACATAAAATGGTTCTTTCATAAATACTCATTGTTATCATCAAAACATAGAGACGACTTGCAGAGACAACTCTTTCTCTAACAAGGAGAAGAAGAAAGAAATGTCGGCATTGAGATGGAGGGGAAAGGTGTGTGTGGTATAGGGTAAGACTGATGCGCCTTCTATTTTAACCCTAGAAGTGTATATCATGGGCTTTGAGGCCGTTACTATTTGGCACCCTAATCTTCTGCACCACCCACCTCTTTAGCTAGGTTGTTTAGCATAAGTGATTTTGCTTAAGATTTACTCTTAATTTTTTCGGTTTTGCTCTTAATTTTTGGTTTTGTTCTTAATTTTAGTTTTAGAAATTAATCTCGACTTAATTTGTTAATTAGAAATTAACCTAGATTTTTAACATTGAATAGCTATTGACTAATTATAAATTAATTTCGATTAACTTTTGTTTAGGAACCAATTTCAATTTGATTTAGATATTGACTTTAGACCTTAATTTTGATAATTAGATTTTGATAATGGTTTTTGACTAATTATTTTTTTGTTTAATTGCTCATTAATTGTTTTTCGCTTAATCGCTCACTAATTGTTTTGGCGTAATTATAGCTAGATTAACCTTAGTTAATCCATTTTAGAATTAATTAGAATTAGCTTTTTTAGAATTAATCCACAACTTCAGAAGTTGATTTTCGAATTAGAGATTAGCCTTGACTTTAATTGACTTGTAACATGGTTTAGTAGTTGATTAATGGTAGACTAATATTGGTATAGTTTTAACTAATTAGAGTAGGTTTCGATAATGGTTTTTGAATTATTTTTTTTGTTTACTAGTTCACTAATTGTTTTTAGCTTAATTGCTAAATCATTGTATTTGGCGTAATTGCTCACTAAGTGTTTTTTGGCATAATTGTTCTATTAAGTGAGTAGTTGACTAATTGTTTTTAACTTAGATTTTAATGCTAACATCGACTAATATTTGTAGTGGTTTCATTTGTTAACTCTATTGATTGTTTTTTAAATGTTAGCTTTGTGATTTTTCCTAGTTAAAATTCGATATATTGGATTAGTCTTTGATTAATTGTTTGCGAATTTTACTAGAGTCCTTAATATGTGTTGCATAGATTTTTGATTAATTGTTGCTTGCATTTTGGTATCAATTTCACTTAATTCTTGTTGATAGTTTCCATTTGAATTTTGGTGGCTAACCTTGGTTATTTATTTTGGATTACCTAGAATAATTTTTTAGTTGTCTTTGTAGTGATTCACACTTGATTTGCTAAGTTGTTTAAAGGTAGGAAGTGATGCTACATACATAGCTGTTGTGCACAAGGTGAGCTGTTAAATGTTGCAATTTTGTCCAGATTTTCTTACACCTATAAAGTTCTGAAAACAGGTGTTGTTGAAAGCTGTTTTGGCTTGTGGTTGGATCTTATAGCTGTACAGGTGCAGGAGCGCTATTGTTGCTACTGTTTTTGGTTTATTGTCTTGTTTTCTGTTTCTCTTTGCGATGGACGAAGAGTCACTTAACTTCCTTATAGTTGAGATCACGACATTATTTTCATCTTATGGCTGACGAAGAGTTACTCAACTTCCTTATAGTTGAGATCATGACATCGTCATTTGTTGTTTATTTTCTATTGCATTTCTCTTTTGGTTGAGGATGAGGAATCACTCAGTTTTGTTGCTTGGTTGAGATCACGACATCGTTCATTTTATGATTGATTTGTTCTATGTTTACTTGTGGTTGTTCACATGATCCCGTAGGATTCTTAGCTCCACTTAATTTCTGATTAAGTTGGAGGTAGGAGAGACATTAAACTTTCAATCCATGCATGACAGCATTAGGTAGAATCCCCTCCTGATCCCGACTTTAGGGCCATTTTGCATGCTGACTTGTAGGATTCAGTTTCCCTTTAGCCTTCCGTGAGTCTCACCTTTCTCTCGCACCCGTGTGATCGAGACCGTTCCTGTTTTCCCATAGTCGATGAGGATACGTAGGCACGAGATGTGATATCTCGGCGAGCACACTAACAACTAACTTCCCCTTTTCTCTCGCACCCATGCGATCGAGACGTTAACCAATAAGTCAATCATTTTCTCTTGCCCTACTGCAATCGAGACTCTTTCACAAAACAAACTAACCCGTAGGTCAAACCACGACTACTCTGACTTCCACTTTCTTGTTAGATTGAGCATACGTAGGCACAAGACTGTGATGTCTTGGCGAGCAAACTTCCCCCCACAAACCCGTAGTCCGTCGAACTACGTCGACTCTAATTCTTCATTCGTCCATGAAGATACGTAGGCATAGGATTGCGATGATCCTTGTGAGTACTCTTTTGGTTTTCACCTCCCCTTCTCTCCAGTTCCGTTCCCAGTTAGCAGTTGAGCTTCAGGTACCCTACACCCTTTGACCGTAATAACAAGCGTGGATCACATCGAGTACGATGGACGCGAGGGGGTGCAACCTACTCCCGAACCCAGGTTATGGTTGTGATGACCATTCCTTTCCATTTGTTGAGGTTTTCTTCGATCGTTTCCTTTCCCCGCGTCGGGATAAATAACGTTCGGTGGCGACTCCTCTGTTCTTTTTTGCCGGTTAATTTTCGCAGATGCGACAGAAACCCTCAAGTTTCATAAAAGCAACAGGGGAAACCCTGATCACTTTATTAATCTCCAGCAGAGTTAAAACCTCCATAGGTTTTAAAACTCAATCTTTAAGCCTTCAGTTTAAATTCCCCAGCTAGGGTCAAATTACCACCAATAAATCCTCAGAAAAATCAGAACCTCAAGGCATCTGATATTTTAAACTCTTCTTTAATCCTCATGAAGAGTTGATTCCCCAACATGGACCTGTCTCTGGATCTCAATAATCCTCAGCAGAAGCTAGCCACCTCTTAGGATTCATATAAGAATTTCCCCAACTAGCCTCCTCTTAGGCTTTGTATAACGATTTTCCCTCAGCAGGTTTAGCCTCAATCTTGGACTTCGTACAAGACAGATAAAACCTCTCCAGTTGAGTCAATCAACCTTTTACCCTCAATCTTGGGCTTTGTACAAGACAGATAAAACCTCTCCCCAGTGGAGTCAACTATTTTAGCCTCAATCTTTGGCTTTGTACAAGACAGACCAAACTTTTCCCCGGAAGAGTCTTTCTTTCCAGACTCAATCTTGGGCTTTGTACAAGACAGATATAAAACTCCCTAAGTATAGTCAACCTTTTAGGTTCAACCTTGGGCTTTGATCAAGGCACACAAAAATCAACACCCCTCAGAGGAAATCAAGATTTCTCTGTAGAAAGACATTTCTCTGTACATCACACATCAAAACAGGCAATAAAACAAACCCCTAATTCTAGATAATTGTTGTAAGTGGCACACTTGTTGATTCAAAAATCCAAGTTGTAATCCCTCTTTTATTCTGGTAAACTTCCTCTTTCATCTAATCGTTGTAAGTGGCAAGCCTCTGGATTATTTACATCCAAGCCAATGTCCCTCTCTTAGCATGAAAGACTCCTAAGGAAAAATGGCATTGCTCTACACTGAGTTAAAGTTTCCTCCTTCAGGACAATTCCCTTATAAAGAAAATTACGGCATTGTTGGATTCCATACATTCCAGTTAAAGTAATTCCCCTTTATAACCAATCCCTCAACAACTGTGATGAATAGGTGAGATATCTCCCTTTAGAGATGACAAATTCTCTCTCTCAGTCAAAACTTTTAGCTTCAGTCTTGGGCTTCGAACAAGACACAAATAACTTTTAGCTTCAATCTTGGGCTTTAAACAGGACACCAAACATCTTTCCTCCCATAGAATAAGAGGAACTATGATTGCTATGATTTCCCTGTTATCATTACGGGAATACGTAGGCATAAGATTGTGAAATCTTAGCGAGCACACAAATCAAAAACTTTAGGTCCAGTACCTTACCAAAAACATCGAAAAAAACCTGAAAACAACAAAAACATTCTCTCAACACTCCCAAAGGAGAAACTTTCCCAACCTATAACAGATAAACACCAAAAAGTATAGAAAAACATGCCAAAGAAGATCTATGGATAACCATATATACACTGGGTAATTGACAACTCCTCTTTGTATAATCTAACCCCGGACCCCCCAATCTCTTAGCATTTGTTAAAGAAAACATTTGTGTGCAAGGTTAGTTTTAGATATCTTCCCTTTCCTTTCCAGCTTCATAGGATAAATAAGAAATCACAAAGTAGCACCAAATTCCAACCACTGCGGTAAGGTGGTCGCGTCACTGACAAAAATCGTAGGTTACAGCGTGCTATGCAGAAAGGACAGCGTTGTCGCACCCCTGCCACTGCAGACTGTCACACTACACCTTGTCCCCCACTTTTGTTCTTGTGTCTGATTTCTGGTAAACTAAGTTGAAGGAAAGAAGAGAATATGTTTATTTGATATTGGGCTTAGTAGTGATTCATTCTTCGCTTTAAGAGTTATGTTGCATTCCTTGGACGTAGCAAAGTCAACATATTGTTAGATGATTGGAAGGATGTAACAGATAAGGTGAAAAAGAGCATATGGACAGACGTTCAGGTATTAATTTTAATTTTCATCGATTCAATATTACTTTACATAAACACTAATATATGCTTATTGATGTAATTGTGTAGTTGAAGTTTGAGTTTAGTGATGATTCGAAGTTGAAAAAAGTGAATCACTTATGCTGGTACGACTTGGAGAAGTTTTAAGTCACGACTCACGCGAGTGACTACATTACGAAACCTAAGCCTAATATTGAGCGTACGTGGATGAAATATCATTTTCTTGACAAGAAGGTTTTGAAAATTTTTGTGAAGTTTTGGAGTTCTGAGGAGTTCATGGTTAGTACCAGTTGTATTTTATGATAATTTTATGGATAAAACTATGGACGTTAATAATTTCCTATGTTTAAAACAGGTTAAAAAAGGAGCAGGAAAGCTGAACAAGTCTAAAAATAAATACCCCCGAAGATTGTCTCGTGGGGGATACAGGAAACGTGAGAAAATAATGATTGCTGAAAAAAGACAACAACTAGGATATGGGGACTCCATGAGTCGTGATCGGGAACCATCTCCACCATCACGACAAGAGAAGTGGAACAGGGCTCGACAAAGACCAAATGAATACTACACTTCAGATGCCTCAAGATTAGTAGCTGAGAAAATTGTAAGTAGGACTTGTTGTGCATATGTTAAGTGTTATTTAAATCCCTTTGGTAATTAACAATGTATTTCTTATCATGTTGTGTAGGATTCATTGGTTAACTCAGCTCGTGAAGGTTTCTTTGTTCCAGAACCACGGCATGATATATTAGTAGAAGCAATCGGAACAAAGGAGTGTGGTAGGCGCTGATGGTTTCTCCGCAAGTGCACAGAAATATCAATTATAGTATAAAAAATGCCAAATCCACATAGACCAATGTCAATCTACCATTATCTATCGTCGCTTTGTAACTCTAAGGTTATAGGTAAGAGTTTTGCTTAAAGTGGATTAAAATAAACTTGTTTTTTTAATTAATGGAAACGGAGATCAGAATGAAATTTCCGGGTATCTTCGGGACTCATATAAAATTCAAAACCTCAATTTATTTTAAAAATTAATTTTGGAAGAATCATTAATTTAAAAATACTACTCACTTTCGCGCAACCCATATTGCACATCGGAATAGTAATCACCTGCTTTCGCACGTTACAAGTTATGATTTCAAAATACTTTTTAAAAACTAAAAGTTCTTAGTTAAATTATAAAGTGATGTCTCTATTTTTGCAAATTAAAAATCTAAATTTTAACGGTAGGACACCATTTTCACACTTTTGCGTTGAAACCGGTATCTATGTATTTTTCACTTTCGTGACTGTGAGATATTGGATCGAACTCTAGTGCTGTCGACTGGGATGTGTCGACTGGGATAGTTTTCATGATTCAACAGGAGACAAGCATGAAGCCAAAGATGGTTTGCATGCTAATGTCGAAGGGTTACTTATTGTAGTCAAAGTTAGTTATAATATGTATTGTCGAAATGTTATGTCGAATTGGACCTTGTGTTATGGATCTAATTGTTTAGTTAGCTTGTAATGTAAGTTAGCTAGTTAGTCTATAAATAGGCTAGATCTCTCAGGTTATTGAGAGAGGCTAATTGTGTTATTCACTTGTAATCATTTGTAACATTGAGTAAGTGAATAGAAAATAGTTTGCCCAAGAATCTTATTCTCCTTCTTTCTTCTTTATTCATTCTTCTCTCTTTCTCTCTCTCTCTATCTCTCTCTCTCTCTCTCTCTCTCTCTCTCTCTCTCTCTCTCTCTCTCTCTCTCTATTTGTTCTAACCGCTTCATTGTTCACCCGAGAAACTTCGTTTCTCATTCAAGAAAGTGTTGAAAGGTATCATTTGTGATCACAATAAACTGGTGTGGTGAGCATGGAGAAAGATGTCATCAACAAAGTTTGAAATTGAGAAGTTCACCGAAGTTAATAATTTTGGTTTATGGCGCTTGAAGATGCATGCCCTTCTTTTTCAACAGGGTTTGCTAGAAGCGTTAAAGGGAGGAGATGCCATGGATGGTGCATTGATGGAGAAGGATAAGACAACAATGATCGAGAAATCCCACAGTGCAATTGTTCTGAGTCTTGGTGATAAGGTTCTCAAGCAGATCTCGAAGGAGACAACGGTAGCTGGTGTTTGGCTGAAACTCGAAGGATTGTATATGACAAAGTCCTTGGTGAATCGTTTGTACTTGAAGCAAGCTTTGTATTCATTCAAGAGGAATATAGATAAAGCATTGACGAAGCAGCTGGATACGTTCAGCAAGTTGATTCTTGATCTTGAAAATATTGAGGCGTGAAGAAACAAGGCTTGTATACCCTTGAGGCTGAGGTTGTAAGTGGTTCGACAGATTTTGCATCCACGAAACCTGTGTCGAAGACAGAATTATGGCACATGAGATTGGTCCATGTCAGTGAAAGAGGTCTGGTCAAACTAGGGAAATAGAACCTGCTAGGTGGTGACAAATTCGAGAAGTTGGAGTTTTGTGAACCTTATGTATTTGGAAAATCCTGTAGGGTGAAGTTCAACAAAGGTAAACAAAGAACGCATGGATCCCTTGACTACATTCATGCTGATCTTTGGGGGCCTGCATGGAATTCTTCACATTCAAGAGCAAGGTATTTTCTATCCATGGTTGATGATTATTACAGAAAATTATGGGTATTTGTTCAAAAGACTAAGGATGAAACTTTAGAGAATTTCAAAAGTTGGAAGGTTCTGGTCGAAACTCAAACTGGCAGAAAGCTTAAGAGGTTGAGAACCGACAATGGCCTTGAGTTCTACAATGAAGCCTTCAAAAGTTAATGTGTCGAGTCTGGGATTGCAAGGCATAAGACTATAGCAGGTACTCCTCAACAAAATGGCTTAGCAGAGAGATTCAATCGAAAAATCCTTGAAAGGGTTAGATGCATATTGGTTAGTGCTGGATTGAAGAAGGTTTTTTGGGCAGAGGCTGTTTTGACAGCAGCTTATGTGATAAATAGATGTCCCTTGACTGCCTTGGGAATGAAGACACCTGAAAAAGTTTGGTCGGGTCAAACACCAGATCTCGACAAACTGGGAGTATTTGGTTGTTTAGCCTATGCTCACATTAGGCAAGACAAGGTCGAACCTAGAGCTCTGAGATGATGTTCTTTGGATATCCTGAGGGAGTCAAAGGTTATAGGTTGTGGTGCCTAGAACCAGATCACATAAGATGTATCACAAGTCGTGATGCAATTTTCAATGAAGTCGAGATGGCGTTCAAGAAAACTGGTGATGTTGGTCGAAGTGCAGAAATCTCTGAAGAAGAGCTAGAACAAGTAGAGATTCCTGTTGAGGTGGAGCATAGTGATGTTGAAGTCCGTAACCCAGATGAAGTCAAAGAAGAAGAGCAAGATGCTGAAGAGACTGAGGAAACTGTCGATGACTATCTACTGGCAAAGGATAGGACGAGAAGAGTCATCAAGCCACCTCAGAGACTTGGTTATGCAGATCTTATAGCTTGTTCCTTAATCTCTGCAAGTGAGGTACTTGAGGAAGAACCTAGAGACTAAAAGGAAGCTATGAGGAGTCGAAATAAGACTGAATGGCGAAAAGCCATGGATGACGAGATGAAATCAATTCATGATAATAACACTTGGGAGATGATTGAGAAACCTGCAGGAGCAAGGTTAGTCAGTTGTAAGTGGATTTTCAAGGTCAAGGAAGGAATCGAATGAGTGATGTCGAAGCGCTTTAAGGCAAGGTTGGTTGCTAGGGGGTTCATTCAGAAAGAATGTGTCGACTTCAATAATGTGTTCTCACCTTTTGTAAAGCATAGATCCATTAGAATGTTGTTAGCCATGGTGGCGAAGTTTGACCTGGAACTTGAACAAATGGATGTAAAGACGGTCTTCCTGTATGGTGATCTAGATGAAACGATCTTGATGCGACAACCTGGAGGGTATGCAGAAAAGGATAAGGAAGATTATGTGTGCAAGCTGAATAGGTCTTTGTATGGCCTGAAACAATCTCCTCGACGGTGGAACGAGAGATTCAACAAGTTCATGGCACACATTAGTTTCACTAGGAGCCAGTTCGATCACTTTGTTTACTTCAGACTTCGACCTAGAAACTCACTTGTTATTTTGTTGCTTTATGTGTATGATATCCTCATAGCTAGCAACAGTGTCGATGATGTAATAGAGGTGAAGGCTGAACTCAATAAGGAGTTCGAAATGAAGGATCTGGGAGCTGCCACCAGAATTCTTGGAATTGACATCCAGAGAGATAGAAAGCAGTCAAAGTTATGCTTATCTCAAGAGACATACCTATGGAAGGTTCTCGACAAGTTTGGTATGTCGAATTCAAAGCCTGTTATGACCCTGACAAATCCTCAGTTTAAGCTTAGTACTACTCAAAGTCTGAGTACTAAAGATGAAAGAATATTTATGAGTAGCATTCCATATGCTAGTATAATGGGTTCTTTGATGTATGATATGGTCTGTACGAGGTCAGACATAGCGTATGAAGTGAGCCTTGTAAGCAGGTATATGGCCAATCCTGGAAAGGCACACTGGAAAGCTTTAAAGTGGATTCTCAGGTACATAAATGGGTCTCTGAGTCGAGTCCTGATTTATGGTGGAGCTTGTGGTGATGATAGCTAAGTCGAAATTGAAGGATATTTTGACTCTGATTATGCAGGTCGTATGGATTCTAGAAAATCTATTTCTGGATATGTGTTCATTATGTTCGACACGGCGATCAATTGGAAAATGACACTTCAAAAGGTTGTTGCCTTATCAACCACTGAAGCAGAATATATTGTCCTCACTGAAGCTGTGAAAAAAGCATTGTGGCTTGAAGGTTTTGTGAAAGAGGTGAAACTTCATGGTCGAGTTATCACTGTTAAATGTGATAGTCAAAGTGCAATACACATGTCGAAGAATTCAGCCTATCATGAGCGAACCAAGCATATTGATGTAAGGCTAAACTTCGTCAGGGAGATAATCGAGCGTGGTAAAGTCCAGGTGCTAAAGGTTTCAACTGATGATAATGTTACTGATATGATCACCAAGACATTACCGAGTTGCAAGTTTTTTCGCTGTATGCAGTTGATAAAGATGCATGATGAAAGCTAGTTTATTCCCTGTTGTTTGTAGAGTTTGATCCAAGGTGGAGATTCGTGAGATATTGGATCAAACTCTAGTGATGTCGACTAGGATGTGTCGACTGGGATAACATTCAGGATTCGACAAGAGACAAGCACGAAGTTGAAGATGGTTCGCATGTTGATGTCAAAGGGTTACATATTGTAGTCGAAGTCAGTTCTAATATGTATTGTCCAAATGTTATGTTGAATTGGGCCTTGTGTTATGGATCCAATTGTTTAGTTATCTTGTAATGTAAGTTAGCTAGTTAGCCTATAAATAGGCTAGATCCCTCAGATTGTTGAGAGAAAACAGTTGTGTTATTCACTTGTAATCATTTGTAACATTGAGTAAGTGAATAGAAAACAGTTTGCCAAAGAATCATATTCTCCTTCTTTCTTCTTTATTCATTCTTATCTCTTTCTTCATTCTAACCGTTTCATTACTCACCCAAGAAACCTCGTTTCTCATTCAAGAAAGTGTTGAAAGGTATCGTTTGTGATCAACACAGTGACAAAAAATTTAACTTTTTGACACAAATTCGGAATCACAAAATTATTTTATTATAATAATTCAGTGCAAATAATTTTATCGAATCTCGTCGGAATGAAGGTCCTCACATCCCAAGCACTACTAATTTAGCTGGACATATTAAGCAAAATTATCATACTGTTATTAAATTTGAATATTGAAACGCTAAACACAATAGTTAATTGAAAACAGTAACTAATTATATATAAAATCAATAAGTTTTATATATAAGTTTAGTTTATATATATATATATATATATACACACACACACACACACACACACACACACGTGTGAATTTTCAATAGAGACAAATATATTTGTCAATCAACTGCATCAAATCAACATATAAATATGAGTACGGGGAAAAGTAACAGCAGCAATAAATATATAATAAGACTTAAACAAAAATAGAAGCTGTAAACGGTAAATAAATTAAACCTATAATTAAAATTGGAAGAGTAAAAATGCTGGAATTTTATTCTGGAAAAATTATTCTGGCAAGATTGTCTCAAGATCGATCCAAGTACGTACAGAACTTCTTAAAACCAGACTGATATGGTGCACTTATTCTTCGATGTAAGCAAATAAGTGTTTTTAAATTAAGTGTTTTTTCTCTGCCTAAACAATACTAAAACTTGGATACCTAGAACTGTAATTGAAATTCTAATTTATAGGCTAAAATTCGTGGAAACAACTGCTAAAAAGTGAGAAAAGTGGTGGAGAAAACAAGCATAGTGGGAAAGACTATATTTGAGAAAATGGGCAAAAAATCAGATTTCACCGTCATGACAGGCGTCAGCAGGGGCTGACGGGCGTCATGCCTTTAGATTTCATATTTCTTCTGGATAACGAGCATCAGTTGGGGTTGACGAGCGTCTTGCTGTCAAATTTTGTATTTTGTCCCGTTTTTCGTTGTTTTCCACTGTTTTTTCTTTCACAAGTATTTTATTAAAATGTACCTGAAATACATATGTAATATCAGCGTAACACTACAGAAACATATAAAATTGACACTAAAATGCATGTGAATCTGGTCAAAATACATTATGTATTTTCGTGTTATCAAACTCCCATACACTTGAACCATTGCTTGTCCTCAAGCAAGTTAGCTAGCATATAATCAATAAATGTAACAACATAATTATAAAGACATATGGAATAGTAAAGCATCGAAACTACTCATACGTAACTAATGAGAATTAGTTTGGCTAGGATCAACTTAAAAGGTACTAATGCAACAATAAGGGTATTGTAACAACACAAACCACTCTCGTGGACACAAGTCTGCCTCTTATGTACACTAGTTCCAATCATACCATTGAATAAAAGTCTAATTTACCTATTTGTTTTAATCCTCTTTCATTCATGATAGTCATATTATGATCAAAACATCTTCTTCAAATTTTAACAATTTTGTTTCTTTTCCAAAGATTCATTTTTATTTCTTTTAAAGGATTCAGCCACTTCTTTTAGATTAAATGACCGGGTGAGATTCACCTAACTTAGTAAAATACGGCTTTTCCTTTTTATTCATTTTTTCTACACAAAAGATCATTCACTTATTATTTGTCGACCATCCCACTTAGTGACTACAGATGGTGCCTGATTGGATAAAGAAACTACTTTGAGGATGTTTTCAACAAAGAGAAGCTTAAGACTAAAATTCAATGAGAAATTAAACTAATGTGCATAATTGGGATTCTTGAGGTGTTAGGGCAATACCGATCTTGTCGAATTTTTCCAAGTAGAAAAAATCAACGAAACTTCTTTCAAATCTAAAAACATTGTCTCTACCTCTAGACCTTTAAAACTACTTCACATTGATTTGTTTGGTCCTGTTAGTATTACATCAATCAATGGGAAGAAATATGGTTTATTCATTGTTGATGACTATAACAGATGGACTTGGGTTAAATTATTAAGAGCCAAGGATGAATCATGTGATGTGTTCAGCACCTTCTACATACAAGTACAAACTGAAAAATAGTCTAAAATTTTAAAGGTAAGAAGTTATCATGGTGGTGAATTTAAAAATGATTCATTTGAACTATTTTGTGAAAATACAAGGAATTCTCCATGAGTTCTCTTCTGCTAGAACTCCACAACAAAATGGAATTGTAGAGAGAAAGAACAAATATTTACAACGAATAGCCAGAACCATGATTCATGAAAATAACTTACCTAAGTACTTATAGGCAGAAGCTGTAAACACAATATGTTATGTTCAGAATAGAATCTATATTAGACATATTCTAAACAAGACATCATATGAGTTATTCATTGGAGGAAAACCAAGCAACTCTTATTTCCATCAGTTTGGATATACCTATTATATCCTAAACAACAAAGCTTATTTGAAGAAATTTGATGCTAAAGCTCATAAGGGTATCTTTTTGGGATACTCTAAACGCTCTAAAGCATACACAGTGTATAACACTGAAACCAATATGGTTGAAGAGTCAATACACAGTAACTTTGATGACAAGGAGCCTGGAAGTAAAATGTATGAGCTAATTTATAATTTTTCAGAAATTTGTGTATCTAATGACACATTAGGAGCTAGAGGTCAAGAATCAGGTAGTTCAATACCAATCAATCCATCTGAAGCTGAATGCTCAGAAGTCGCCAGAACTTCAGAAGCTAATAATTTAAAAGTTGATCCTACCTCAGAAGCTCATACTAAAAATGAAGAATCTAAAGAAGCGCGAGATAACTCTTCAGATGCATCACAATCCAAGGAGACCTTTAAGTACAAGTATTCTCATTCAAAAGAGTTAATTCTTGGAAATAAAGATAGCCCTAGAAAGACAATGTCAGTCTTCAGATAAGACTATTGTTGGTTGCAGAATAGGGCAAGCAAGCAAAAATATTTATTTTCGGAAAGAATTCCCTCCGGGATTTATGTCGTGTCCACAGAGATCTGTTCGAGGGAAAGAAAGTTGTTCGACAGTCTCTCGCGTTAATGAGTTTGGATTAAAATAGTTTACAAGTAAAAACAAACAGAAAAGTAAACATTAAAACAAAAAGAACTCATTCTTCAGAGATAACAACACAGGTTATGTCTAACGCAAAGTTGAGATAATAACCGTGTCACTCTCTTCGTCACTCTCGCGAGCGAAGCCTCGAAACACGGAAGGCATTAAGCTTCGACGCCTATTGAAGATTGTTAGCTCCTAAATCTATCTCTAGAGTCCAGAAACTAACAGACAATCATCCCTAATCGAAGTTCGCGAAGGTTATGTCTAACGCAACCCAAACCCCGCGCGTAAAGCAAAAATCAGAGACAATCACCAATAAAGATTTGTAAAGCAAATTTCATATAACGCCATGGGCGACAAATATACATGAGTTCAGAATAAATACATATACACAACCCAACATAGAAGAAAAACACAAAGAAGAAAAGAAATGAACCAAACATCTCGCAGTTTGTCAACGCCGATCGACGATCAATCCACCCCGGTTCATCCGTATGCATGCTTCCACGTTTTTTTCTAAGCTAATCTATCAAAGAATGAGGTTTGATGAAGTTTGGAGACAAAAATCACCCCCAAAACAACATCCCTTAACAAAAATGAAGTCAAATGAATTAAATACAAAATTTTGGTTCAGAAAAATTCGCCAGGCGGATTGAAAATTTGCCTAGCGGATTCCTCTTTTTCTCTCACACAGCTGTACAATCAAACCAACTGGCAGAAAATATCTAGATTCGCCAGGCGGATTGAAAATTCGCCCGGCGGATTGCCCAAAATTCGCCCGGCGAACATGACGCGAGCACAAGACAGAAACTTTTTGAATTTCCAACTTTTCTCTCGCCAGGGCCTCGCCACAGACTCGCCTGGTGAAATTCTCAAATTCGCCCGGCGGATTCAAAATTTGCCTGGCGAATTTGACAGAACACCATTTTTCCAGCACTATTTTATTCGTAACTTTTGAACCGCAACTCCGTTTTTCGCCCGGTTTGAAGCGCTGGAAAGCTTATTCAATGCTCTATACAACAATGGCAAGACATCCTTGATTGGATACCTACAAAAATTGATAAAAAATCAATTAAACTCAATGATATTTACACTATACGCAATATATACACTAAAACGTAAACTAAACGTATTTATAAACAAAGTGGGTTTTATTCGTACGATATTTACCACAAAGCATTGATAAGTGCAACAAAACATATATACAAAAATAGGTACAATTTTCACTTATCAAACTCTCCCCAACTTACCTAATTGCTTGTCCGCAAACAAGAATCAAACAAACTTGAAAATGCAAAAGCGATATCCAAAGAAAGAGGAATCAACAGGTTTTGAAAAACGGAAACAAATGAATGGTTCAAATGCAAACGGTACACACAAAAAGTAAATACTTACCACTAAACTACAACGATAACATAATCACGAAACAAATGCAAAATACAAAAATCATACCAAAAATTCTAAAACAACACAAGTTCCAAAGTGAATCACACCTAGCAAAAATAATCATCGGTAGATGAAAAACACACAATAAGGTACTTTAAACTCACACAACACTCATGCAAACAAAAGACTAAATTATGCATACATCCACAAATTCATATTGAACATACAAAGGCAAGAATCACAAGGACTTTCAAGGTTGTAACGTGGTCGGGTAAACAAACAAGGGGCAATTTCTAAAGGTAATTGAAACAAAAACTTTCCTAAACCTAAGGGAGTGAAAACTCACAAAGATTCACACACAAAATTTCAACCAACTTCTTCCAATATCCCAAGTGATACACAACACACAACACTTATTTAGCACAATTATTGAAACTCTTTTTGTTTCCTTTTTCAAGGATTTTTCTTTTTTCTTCCTTTTCTTTTCTTTTTCATTGTCATATTTTTCTCTTTTTTCTGTTCTTTTTCAATCCGCATAGAATCCAACCAATGAGTATACAATCATTCTCTCCCCAACTTGAATTCAACCACACCATCATGTGAATACTCCCTACTTTCTAAGGCAAGGAAAAAATCCATACAACAACACAAAATTGAGGTCCAAGAAAAAACAAAATCCATTCAAAAATAAGTGAACTAAATACTCATAGACAAACATTAAGTTCAAATAGAAACATGGATCAAAAAGCTCAAAGGGGTTACGAATTCTCACACACTCACAAGGTGAATTGACTATTTGGCTAAGGTGGTTGTGCTCAAAATGAAACAATTGCCTTGATCCTTTTCATGCATTCATATAATCAACACAAATAAAAGATTCAACATAATAAAATCCAGTTAGAACAAGAATGTTGGTTCTCCGCGCATATATGAACAATAGAAGGCTACCTCACAAAAAGGTTGGGAACTAAAGTGATTCACAATAGAACAAGTATACAAAAGAATGGATGGCATGGAAGTTTGTAAAATGCCTAAGTATCATGAATATGCTAAAGTATAGAAAGTGATAAATACATACCTCAGACGTGTACAAAACTTAACAAAATCATTACCATACATCCGCAAGTTGAAACGCACCAACTTGGAAAATCACAAAAGCATCCTCAAATAAGTCAATCAAAATTTGTGAGCAAACAATAACCAAAAACATTCGAAAAGAAAAACTAAAAAACATGCTTGTTTTACGTCGTAAGCTCGACGCCTTTACGGTGCTTAATTAGAAACTTCTTTCATTCATGCCATGGTGATGTCTCACCGTGCAACCAAAAGCAAGCGTCCTAACCAAACACTTAAGCAAACGTCAAAATGTACAAGTATCAATATAAACAAGTGAAAATATACAACATGTACGATATCTACAAAACTCAAAAACAAAGAAACTATCGCAATGCGATTCAATATCAAAACCGATCCCCGGCAACGGCGCCATTTTGTTGGTTGCAGAATAGGGCAAGCAAGCAAAAATATTTATTTTCGGAAAGAATTCCCTCCGGGATTTCTGTCGTGTCCACAGAGATCGGTTCGAGGGAAAGAATGTCGTTCGACAGTCTCTCGCGTTAATGAGTTTGGATTAAAATAGTTTACAAGTAAAAACAAACAGAAAAGTAAACATTAAAACAAAAAGAACTCATTTTTCAGAGAGAAAAACTCGTCCGACAATGCATATAAATCACTCCTCACAAACTTAAACTTACCGACCAGTTATACTCGACCTACAATACTCCTCAATATCACCCAGCATCGCTCACAACACAGGTTATGTCTAACGCAAAGTTGAGATAACAACCGTGTCACTCTCGCGAGCGAAGCCTCGAAACACGGAAGGCATTAAGCTTCGACGCCTATTGAAGATTGTTAGCTCCTAAATCTATCTCTAGAGTCCAGAAACTAACAGACAATCATCCCTAATCGAAGTTCGCGAAGGTTATGTCTAACGCAACCCAAACCCCGCTCATAAAGCAAAAATCAGAGACAATCACCAATAAAGATTTGTAAAGCAAATTTCATATAACGCCATGGGCGACAAATATACATGAGTTCAGAATAAATACATATACACAACCCAACATAGAAAAAAAACACAAAGAAGAAAAGAAATGAACCAAATATCTCGCAGTTTGTCAACGCCGATCGACGATCAATCCACCCCGGTTCATCCGTATGCATGCTTCCATGTTTTTTTCTAAGCTAATCTATCAAAGAATGAGGTTTGATGAAGTTTGGAGACAAAAATCACCCCCAAAACAACATCCCTTAACAAAAATGAAGTCAAATGAATTAAAAACAAAATTTTGGTTCAGAAAAATTCGCCAGGCGGATTGAAAATTTGCCTAGCGGATTCCCCTTTTTCTCTCACACAGCTGCACAATCAAACCGACTGGCAGAAAATATCTAGATTCGCCAGGCGGATTGAAAATTCGCCCGGCGGATTGCCCAAAATTCTCCCGGCGAACATGACGCGAGCACAAGACAGAAACTTTTTGAATTTCCAACTTTTCTCTCGCCAGGGCCTCGCCTGGCGAAATTCTCAAATTCGCCCGGCGGATTCAAAATTTGCCTGGCGAATTTGACAGAACACCATTTTTCCAGCACTGTTTTATTCATAACTTTTGAACCGCAACTCCGTTTTTCGCCCGGTTTGAAGCGCTGGAAAGCTTATTCAATGCTCTATACAAAAATGGCAAGACATCCTTGATTGGATACCTACAAAAATTGATAAAAAATCAATTAAACTCAATGATATTTACACTATACTCAATATATACACTAAAACGTAAACTAAACGTATTTATAAACAAAGTGGGTTTTATTCGCACGATATTTACCACAAAGCATTGATAAGTGCAACAAAACATATATACAAAAATAGGTACAATTTTCACTTATCAACTATTCAATGCTAGGATTACTCTGTGAGTACAACTTTCCAATTAGGTGTATTTTGAATGATGTCAAAACTACCGTTAGCGTTTATGTACATTGGACCGCATCATCTGAGTCTAGTTGTGCATCCTATTATTTGGGAGCATGACAATATGTTAAAAAGGATTAGAAAAGATTTATGCATCAAGAAATGGTTTTATATGCATCAAAAATCTATTAAAATGGTTTTATATGCATCAAAAATTTGATTTTATGTGAAAAATTGTCTACAGATCGACACGAACGCGTTATAGGTCGACACATAGAAGAAAATTTCTTTTATAAGTTGACACATACGCTCTGAAGGTCGGCACATGTGTTGTATTATTGAAGCATGTAGGCTCTGTTAGATCTCTCGCCTTTACAGGTCAACACATGACCTGAATAGGTCGGTACATGACTTACATAGGTCGACCTATGCATCAAAAATTTTGAAAAAATCGAATTGTTTTCCATTCCTTTTGCATTCCTTTTGTTTCATACTTTCTCACATATATATACCTGCTACATGCATTATTTCTTTTCAATGATTTTGGTAAAATCATAAATAAAACCTGGAACATACTCAGAGTCATCATCATCTTCAACCTTGGAACATAATCATCCATTATTTGGGTGTCATCTAGAATCAAGTTGATAAGATCCAATTCAGCTTGTGGTATTGTAAATTGGGTTGAGATCTTAAGGGGGTTTCAAATAAGAAAACCAAGGTGGGGTTTTCCTTCAAGATCAAAGTGGGGATTTGAAGGTTTTTGACAAGATTACTCAAGTTGGATTTAATAGAGTGAAGGCTTTGAAGAGATGCAATTCTTGCAAAGGAGTAGCGTAAGACGGTGGATCATCTTGGTAAATCTTGAGTTACAACATTTCAAAATTTGGATTCGATCGAATGAAGGCTTTGAAGAGTTGCAGTTCTTGTAAAGAAGTAGTGTGAGATGGTGGATCATATTGGTACTATTGGGTGACAACAGTTCGAAATTTGGATTTGATCGAGTGAAAGCTTTCAACAACAGAATGTTCTTGCAAAGGAGTGTCATGAGAGATGAATCAAATTGGCATTGTTGGGTTACTTGATCAAGTTTGATTAAGGGAAGAGAAACTGTCAGAATCAACATCAAACTTAGGGTTTATAGGGATGGATTGCTACATTTATCTTGTATATGCATTTTGCAAAGTAAGGTTTATTTCACTATCTCAATTCGAGTTCTAATTGAGGGCAGACGCATCCAGAGCGAGGTCGATTGGGGAATAACCTAAACAAATCCATGTGTATTCTCATTTTCATATTGTTGAGTTCATCGATTGTGCGATCAATACGTTTAGTTAATTATTTTGAAAAACATTTTGTTGAGTTAATCACAATCCTTTATATTGTGGTTGGATTTTAAGACCAACAAAATCATATCAACTTCCAACCAAAATTGATTGCACACAAGGTGTTCGATAATTTGTCTCAATAGTATTTTTATGGGCTTTATCATTAGAAACAGTCTCTACTTTTAGCATATCATTTAATTGGTTGTGGTTGATGGATTATTTATCTAATTTGTGTTCATTATTATTAATTGGTTTTCATATATGCATATCTGAGCTTTTCGATAGTGGTTCGGTTTAGACGAATAGTTCTAAGCCACTTCCACTAATCATTGTTTTTTAAAACAGTTTTTGTAAAGAAATTTTTTATTGGGGGTCTATTCACCCCCCCCCCCCTCTAGATAAGTCATCTTCGTCTAACTAGTGGTATCAGAGCTCCGGTTAATTTCGTACTTCAATATTGGCTTATCAAAAAATGGCTACCGAACCTAAAGGGACGTATAATAGAGCACCAATATTCACCAGTGAAAACTATGGCTATTGGAAAACTTGTATGCGTATCCATATCAACTCGATTAATAAGGGTGTTTGGGACGCCATCATCAATGGTCCTAATGAAATTACAATGACCATTGGTGAAGGTGTTATCGTACCAAAACCAGAAGCACAATGGAATGATAATGGTAAGAAATTATGGCCACGTGATTGGAAGACACAAAATATTCTCATATCTGCATTCCGTATTGATGAATATTATTGTGTCTCTCATTGTAAGACCTCCAAAGCTGTCTAGGATTAATACCTTAAATCAAGAGTTTGAAATATTTTGAATGAAGCATGGTGAAATCATTGCCGACATGTAAAAAAGGTTCACACATCTTATCAATAGTTTGAATGCTCTAGGTAAGTCTATTTCCAATGATATTTCTATTAATAAAGTTTTGAGGTGTCTTAATAGGGAATGGCAACCCAAGGTCACCGCAATCAAAGAGGCGAATGATCTTAAAACACTTGATCTCACAACTTTATTCGGAAAGCTAGAAGAACTCGAGCAAGAACTCACTTGCTTGAAAAATATGAGAAAAAGCTTGAAAAGAAGATGAAGAAGGAGAAAGGTAAAGACAGTGAGGTAGAGAAGAAGTCTATTGCTCTGAATACTTTAAGCTCAAACCATTGAGCAAAGTGATTGTGAAACAAGTGATGACGAGAAATCTGATGATGAGGACATGGGGAACAACTTATCGTGTCATTATTGTTGCATGAAAGGTCAGACTATTTAAAAATTCAAGTTTAGGAGATTCTTTATTGCTAAAGGTGTTTTGTTTTCAATGGTTTCCTAAATGCAACCAAAGTTTCACTAATCCTCGAGGACCCAATGAAAATTGAGTACTTGGCACTTCTTGTTGATTTTGAGGGATAAATGTCTTGGCTCTATGAAAATAGTATGGGATCTCATTTGTGGATGTTCAAAACATGATACAAGTGACATCTCCTTGGTTCTTTGACTTTGTGGAAAGAATGAAGGGTTGTGTTACCAAAAGGCATCAACAACTAGTGTTCCTTAATTGGTAAAAGTGTGTAGACTACTTGTAATGCTTCCATCCAAAGAAATGTAGAAAATGTATTTCATTTCATGCAAAGGGTTTGTCTTCAAGATATATACTCAAGAACATTGAATAATGGATTGATCATCCTAAGACGATGAAGCTTGAGGAGGAGTAAGATAGATATCATGAAAGAGACAATATTGAAAGTCCAACCAAAAAGGATGATCATCAAATCAATAATTTTTTATTTTGTTGGATTTATTACAAATTACACTTTCGGGTACTTTGTCAAAGTGAAAGGTGGTAAGATCGTTGTTGTTATTGGTTTGTGGCACGTTTTGCATTTATTCCAACTTTCGTTCCAGAGTTCCTTGTGGAATGCATGTGCATCCTCCGTCCTTCATACAGTGAGGTAATATCATTTCAATTTTCACTTTGTAAGTAAGTTTCCTCTTTTATTTGTTTATTGTTCAAAGGTAGATGAAATGTGGTGTATATGATACATGTTATGAGTGTTCATTTCCAAAAATTTCAAGTGTAACCATTGTTTGTTTCATTTATTATGCTTATAGTGATCTCATTCATAATATATTCACATGTGATCTATTTATTTTATTATAGCATGCTTACTTTTGTGAGTTTGCATATTATTGGCTAACAAATCATGAAAAACTATCATATGAACGTGTCTCTCATCAATTAGTTATGCATAAGTCAAGTTGAGTCCTCTAAGGTCACTATAAACTTATATGAGTCAAATTTTTCAAGTTTTGGGCTTTATAGGTCAACTCATATGTCGTATAGGTCGACACATGAAAATAAATGTTTGAATTTTTTAGATTTGATTCAGTATGTGTCGATTCATGCATGTGCAGGTCGGCACATAGGATTAATTTTTTGAAATCTTTTAAATTTGCTTCAGTATGTGTTGACCTGTAACCTCTTTAGGTCGGCACATGCGTTCAAAGGTCGGGTCATAAGTATAATTTGAGCCAAACTCACTTCATTTCTCTTCTTCTCTCATACATGCACAAAAGTTCAAAATTCACTCATCTCCTATTGATTCTTGAAAACATTCAAAATCAGAATTAACCTTTGTTAGAGTCATCCTTCATATATTGTGCACATTCATCTTTCCACCAAATCATTATCATTCTCATCAATTATCCTCATTTCATCTTCAAAATCCCTCATTCACTGAAATTCTCCAAAACCTCTAAATTTCTTCATATCTTTGGTTGTTCTTCACTTCTTTATGTGTGTTTGTGGTTGTTGGTCTAAGTTGAGTTTGTGGGTAATAAATTCTCTCTCAAACTCTTTTAGTTCTCGTTCACACACTTCATCGAACAGTTGGTGTGTAGACTTTGTTAGCTCAATTCTCCATGGCACCTAAGCTTTCTAAGTCTAAGGGTGATGCTAAAGGAAAGGGTAAGGCAACTACATCTTCTGCAATATCAAAATATCCATTCTCATTGGTTTCAAGAAAGTGTATTGAGGAATTTGAGGAGAAACATTAACATCGGCTTGTTGTGAAACAATTCGTTTGGAAACCAATTGTGGTTGGTTGTTTAGATATTCCAGAAGTTACAAGTCTTGTTACATATCAACAGATTGATTACTTTATGTAGTTAGCTTAAGATTATAATGAAGACCTCATTCGTGTATTCTAATATGGTTTACATGATAGGTGAGGCTCATACTTCAAATTTACCATAGGTAACACTGTGAGTTCACTAATGATCTTTAGAAGTCTTTGCTTGGTATTACTGTTGTTGATGTTTGAAATTCTGGCCTATATATCAGATGTCCTATCGAGATGTCGAGACACTGATATACGACAACAATGAACAAATTCAAAACAATAGTGTGCAGAAAATGTAAAGAACACCAGAAATTGTTAACCCAGTTCGGATCTAACTATCCTACATCTGGGGGCTACCAAGCCAGGGATGAAATCAATATTCAATAGTATCAATTCACTAATAACCACACCCGGTTCAATCAGCTCACTTAATCACTACCCTTCCTATGACTTCTACCTAAGACTCCCCTAGGTATGAGGCCTTCCTCAAATCCCTCTTCAATCACAAACCGTGACTGGTTCCTTACAAGACAAGTAACAATGGTCGAAACACAAATTCTCAATACTTCACAGCTTATGAGAATTAACACACAGCTACTCAATGCGTAAAAGCTTATGAGCAACCTTACACAACTTACACTACAGTCCTTATACTGTTATCATAAGATACCAGTTAGGCTCACAAAACACAAACACACAACCCTAAAAATACATGTAAGTTCGACACCTAAAACTAGGTTTACATCAGCCTATTTATAGCTTGTAATCTAGACTGAATTGGGCTTCAAAAACGCAGCAAATAGACTGCTCACAATTCTGCAAAATTAACTCCAATAAAATAGGTCTTCAATCCAAAGTTTCCTATTATGTCTCCATAATTAGAAACAGCTGCAAATCCGAAAACCAACAAATAACCCTAATCCAAAAATGCTTTGGATGCCACATAGGATAACCAAATATTCACAGAATATTTAGTTACAAATCATAGTAACAGAATCTGCAATAAAACTGACTTCACAGTGCGATGTCCTATGAGCTGCCATGGAACATCTTCATTCGACATGTTGAAAGCAGCCACTTAAAACATTAAGATTCAACATCTTGCTGCTATAATAGTTTTAGCAAAATAAATGCCAACCACAAAAGCACTGAAATAACAATCTCCCCCTTTGGCTTATTTTGGCTAAAACTACACACACTCAAATGAACTTGCAACGAAGCACAAACAGCCCAAAAAAATATCCATATATCAGACAGCAGCGAAAACACAAAAAAAAATCCAGCAGCAACATTCCACATTCTCCCCCCTCAGCAACTGCAGCAGCACAAGCACACATAATCTACCTGCAGTACAAATAATCTACCTGCAACACACACACTCCCCCTCAATAGCACAAGCACATAACAAAGCTGCTACCCCTCAATAACACAGCTCCCCCTCACACTTACTACTCCCCCTTTTTAGCCACAAATATGACAAAGAGAGGTCATAGATAAATGTAACCAAATTACATAGCAGTATATTGTTCAAAACCAAACCAGAATTAAGTTGTCCTAAAAGAAAGAAAAAAACAAAAACAGACAAAAACAGAAAATAAACTTGCAGATAGCCTAGCTAATCAGCATTGTCCTCTTCATCAGCAACCTCATCACTTTCACCTTCAGATTTAGAAGCACCATTCTCAGAACCAGAATCATCAGACTGCTGGACACTCCTTCTATCAGACTCAGTAGATTCGCCTTGTCCATCATCTTCAGTCAGCTCTTGATCTTTAGCAGTATTTCTCTTTTCAATCATGGCTTTAATCAACTGCTCGAGCTTTGCCTTCCTTGCTGTATCTCTCCTGATAGATTCTTCCAGCTCTTTGCAAATTTCTTGCATCTGTGTAATGGCTTCATCATCAAGAGTGGCATGACTTGAAGTTGAGGAGGATGTCCCAACAACATCAGACACATGTACTCCACCTAACAGCCTATAATTCAAAGTCATTGGAGGTTTTCTCTTGCTGACTTTGTTACTTCTTACTAAGCATTCAGGAAATTGGTCCAGGATCATTCCACAGATTAAGGATGGAAAACATATAGGTAGCTTAACAGCAGATGAGCTAGCTTGCTTCAAAATTTGTTCAAAGATATATGCTCCAAAGTTGAAAGGGACCTTTTTTCCAATAACATAGATGAATTTTCCAAGCATGGATGAGATGGTGGAAGTATGGTTGGTAGAAACCCAGTTTACCACTGCAATTCTGTGAAGGATAGCATATTTGACACTTAGCTTCCCAGAAGAGAGCTTTCCTTCATTTGGCCAAACTTTGATGCACCCACCTGTTATCTCCTTACAGATTTCATCCTCTGTTGCTTCTAACTCAGCCTGATGGTCCGTAGGTCTCCCTAGAAAGTTATTAATCACTTTGGGAGAAAATTTCACAGCTTTGCCTCTTACATAGACTTTTCTGAGTTTGCTATTACAGTCTTCATGGATACTCACAACAAACTTCTTAAGCAACTTCTCATAACATGGTCCTATGTCAGACACAGTCTTCATCAACCCAGCAGATTCAATAAGATTAACCACTTCCTTATACTTGTTGAAGTCTTTTCCCAGTTCTCTCTCTAAAGCTACTCTTCTTTGGCTGACAATTTTCCACCTATCAGTTTGCCTCTGAGACCTGACAGTTTGATCCTCCCTTCTCCCACTGATGTCCTGGGCACCAGTTCCAGCATTTGACTCATTCAGTCCTGTAACCCTCCTTTTCTTGATTGGAACCACAACTTTACTCCATTGCTTAGAGGGACCTGCTCCAGCCTTTCTTTTGTTACTCCCCACATTAGCAGATTTCCTAATCATTTCTGCATCCTTTGGAGTCTCAGCCACAATGGTATTTTCTTTTCTACTCTTGATTCTTTGAAGAATGACAGCTATTGGTTCCTCATCAGAGTTTTTCTCAGCAATATTACTACACATCTCAGCCCTCTTCTTGCTTCTTCTTTCCCTAGCCACCTGAACTGGTATACAACTCTCAGTCCTATCAGTAGGACTATTATTTTTATTTCCAGCCATGGATATTGGGACATCAGACCTGACATCTTTATCAGCTTCACTAACAGCAATGGTGGCAAATCTTCTAAGACTCTGATCTCTACTGGAAACATTATCATCAAGAGTCCTACTATCATTCTTAGTTTCATCCACCCTCCTGTTTGAATTCTTGTCAGTAACAATTTTTTTAGGGCTTATCTTATCAGAATAAAATCTAGTAATCATTTTGTCTTTCTTCCTATATGAAAGGGGTTTAGACTTCATACTTTCATTCACAGAGTGGGAAGCTGGTTGCTCACCTCTAGTGTCAGCAGGAACAACATTCAACGGGGCGATGTCAAGAACAAGGTCTGTGAGTTTGATCATTCGGTGAGGATCATAGTCTTCATCATTGACTTGAGAAGTTCTTGAATCAGCAGGAGAATCATGATGTTGAGACATTTTTTGTTGCTCACAAAATGCAGTATTGAAGAAAGTAAGAGCAAACCCTAGCGGAGAAGAGTTTTGAAAGAATAGGTCAGATGAAGTTTTTGCACTGTAGGATTGAAGTTGGAATGTGTCAGCTGGGCTATTTATAAGTTTTGAAAATGGGTCCTTATACACGTGCCATTCACAAGTTCTTTGGTTCAACACTTCCACAATAGTGCTTTCATCTTTCCATAAATAGCAATTCTCTGAGGTTCTTTCACCTCTCATAACGACAGAATTCTTTTCATCCACTATTAAACATTCGTAGTTTGTAAAGATGACCCTAAGACCTTGATCACACAACTAGCTTATGCTTATTAGGTTAGTATCTAACCCTTCAACAAGCAATACTTCTTCCAGAATTGGCTGTCCTGGACAATCCACTCTTCCAACACCAAGCACTTTTCCTTTTGATCCATTACCAAAAATCACCTCATTAGGAGCATGATACTTAACATGTGACATATATCTACTAACACCAGTCATATGTCGAGAACATCCACTATCAAAGAACCATTTTTCATCTGTAGAGACTCTGAAGGACTTGTAGTCCCTATGTTCTTTTACCCTATCCTTTGAAGTCTATATCCTTTTTGTTTCAACCCTGCTCTTTTTCCTACTATACTGTTGCATGGGTTTGGGATAACCATGTAGCTTGTAGCAAAAAGCTTTTATATGACCAAACTTCCCACAATGGTAGCATGTCCATCTTTGATTCTTTTTCTTTATGAACTTCTTCTGATGTCTGGGAGGATGTTGCAACATGTTATTCAACATCTTCAAACTTCTCTTATCTTGAGCGGGTACTTCCTCAGATTTCTTTCCTTCATCTAATTCATTTGTACCTTCAAATCCAATACCACTGACATTTCTAGCATCTCTTCCTGACTTCAAAATTTCATCAAGTATATCAGAACTCCCATTTAACATTCTGACATTTTTTATCATGTTATCCAATTTTGAATTCAAAACACTTACTTCACTTTGTAGATCAGCTATAGTAGACACATGCTCAGTATTCTCAGCTTTTAAATGAACAATAACACATGCTTATTCTTCTTTCTGCTGACATACTTCTTCATGTTCAATGCACAACTTCTTATAAGAGATAGCCAGCTCTTCAAAAGTAAGCTCTTCAGATTCTTCATCTGATTCACATACTCCTGTTAATGTTGTCACCAACTTTGCAAATTTCTCATCAGCTTCAGTTTCAGAATCATCTTCTGACCATGTCACAAATAATCCCTTCTTCTGTCTTTTGAGATAAGTGGGACACTCAGTTTTTACGTGCCCAAATCCTTCACATTCATAGCATTGAACTTTCTTCCCTTGATTAGAGTCTTCTTCAGTTCTGGTTCTTCTGCCTCCATCCTGGTCTTTGTTGATGTCGAGAGACTTGTTTCGAACATTTTCTCTTGACTTCCAGTCCATCCTTTTCAACACTTTATTAAATTGTCTTCCAAGCAACACTAGCTCTTTGGACACATCTTCTTCATCATCTAAGTCATCAGCATTCGACACAAATGTTATACTCTTCTTCTTTTCAGCTTTTTCACTGAATCCTAACTCAAAAGTTTGGAGTGATCCCATAAGCTCATCCACCTTCATATTGTCAATGTCCTGAGCTTCCTCTATAGCAGTGACCTTCATATCAAATCTCTTAGGTAGAGACCTGAGAATCTTCCTGACCAGCTTGCTGTTAGACACCTTTTCTCCTAAGGCACTAGAGGCATTATCTATCTCAATAATGTTCATATGAAAATCATGAATGCTCTCATCCTCTTTCATCTTCAAACTCTCAAACTTGCTAGTGAGAAGTTGAAGCTTTGACATTTTCACCTTTGAAGTCCCTTCATGAGCAACTTTCAAGACCTGCCAAGCCTCTTTGGCAATAGTACAATGCTCAATCAGCCTGAAGATATTTCTGTTGACACCATTGAACAATGCATTCATGGCTTTAGAATTTCCAACAGACCCTTTGTAGTCAGCATCATCCCAGTCTTCCTCTTCCTTCACTACATCAGTAGGGTTACCTTTATCATCTTTAACCTTAGGGGGCTCTCATCCTTTGATGACAGCTTTCCATGCTTGATCATCCATGGATTTGATGAAAGCTATCATCCTAGGTTTCCAATACTCATAGTTTGAACCATCCAGCAGAGGTGGTTTATTCAGAGCTCCTCCATCCTTGTCCATTGTACCAGAAAGTACCTTCCCTGAATCTCACCCAGAAACAACTAATGGTGCAAGCTCTTGATGCCAATTGAAATTCTGGCCTATATATCAGATGTCCTATCGAGATGTCGAGACACTGATATACGACAACAATGAACAAATTCAAAACAATAGTGTGCAGAAAATGTAAAGAACACCAGAAATTGTTAACCCAGTTTGGATCTAACTATCCTACATCTAGGGGCTACCAAGCCAGGGATGAAATTAATATTCGATAGTATTAATTCACTGATAACCACACCCGGTTCAATCATCTCACTTAATCACTACCCTTCCTATGACTTCTACCTAAGACTCCCCTAGGTATGAGGCCCTCCTCAAATCCCTCTTCAATCACAACCCGTGACTGGTTCCTTACAAGACAAGTAACAATGGTCGAAACACAAATTCTCAATACTTCACAGCTTATGAGAATTAACACACAGCTACTCAATGCTTAAAAGCTTATGAGCAACCTTACACAACTTACACTACAGTCCTTATACTGTTATCATAAGATACCAGTTAGGCTCACAAAACACAAGCACACAACCCTAAAATTACATGTAAGTTCGACACCTAAAACTAGGTTTACATCAGCCTATTTATAGCTTGTAATCTGGACTGAATTGGGCTTCAAAAACACAGCAAATAGACTCCTCACAATTCTGCAAAATTAACTCCAATAAAATAGGTCTTCAATCCAAAGTTTCCTATTATGTCTCCATAATTAGAAACAGGAGCAAATCCGAAAACCAACAAATAACCCTAATCCAAAAATGCTTTGGATGCCACATAGGATAACCAAATATTCACAGAATATTTAGTTACAAATCATAGTAACAGAATCTGCAATAAAACTGACTTCACAGCGCGATGTCCTATGAGCTGTCATGGAACATCTTCATTCGACATGTTGAAAGCAGCCACTTAAAACATTAAGATTCAACATCTTGCTGCTATAATAGTTTTAGCAAAATAAATGCCAACCACAAAAGCACTGAAATAACAATGTTGATGACGATGATGAAGTTGACCCGTTGTTGGTGACAGATACCAATACTCATATGCACTTTAAATGGAATGTTCGTGTGAATGAGCTACTTAGAGCTCCTTGTCTCGATGACTGTTATGACCCTATGACTACTAGTCAACTGAAGATGGTTCCTATAATTATGTTATGGCTAGTGTCTCATGTCTTGCGCCCAAAGAATGGCAGGTTCTCAAGAGTAGACTTTGTTGAACTTCGTCTTGCCTATATTCTTATGAATAAGGTCAAATTAACTAGGCAAATTACTTTGCATCTCGCATGTTCTTCATCAAGGAATGCAACAAAGGGACCTCTTTTTGCTATGTCTCTATGACTGCCAAGATTCTTAACTACTTTGATATCGGTATGCCGAATCTTATTTACAAATCTCCAGCTCCAATTCAATAGTTCTCTCAACATACACTAACCAATATGGGTTATTTTTGGGATATAAAATGTCGAGTGTACTACTTCCGTATGGGTAGGCACAGTAGAAAGATTTATAATTTTGATGATCCTGCAGAGTTTTAGGATAATTCTGCTGAGACACATATGGTTGATGATCAACCAATTGGTGCTTCTCATGATGTTATTGATGGTGATGCTTTTATGCAAGATGTCACTCATGTGGATGCTCCTGGTAATACTTCTGGTGTTGGTTTTGGTGATTCGTCTGCCATCATGATTATGCTTCAAAACATGCATCCGAGGTAAGATGAGCATTATACGGAAGATTGTAGGAGGCGAGATGTCTTTCAGACCACTCAAATGGAGAGATTTTGTTTGATGCAAGAACACATGGTTACATAAGATGCTAATTTTGAAGCCTTTACTTCCTATGCAACAGAAAGTCTTGTGTCTATGTGCAATGATGTGAATGCAAATCATGTAGTTGCTCTTGATAGGATTAATCATAAGATCTCGGCCCATGAAAAGGTTTCGAGTCATTATGATCGATTTTACTGAGAAATGTGTGATTTCTTGGATTCTCACTACCGTGATGATGTACAATGATGGTATAAGAGAGAAAGACCAATGCCCAAGGGTCGTGGACGACGATGAAGTGTTGTATTGTTACATATTTGTGTCTTATGTCTCGAGGGCATTTCTTTGAGTCTTGTATGAGTCCTTATGCATTGTTTGTTTATTGGTTTGTTTTTGTTGCCAATTATGTATTGACAATGTTACTAACTTGTTTGCATATGAGACAATGGTTGTACTATGTGCATTGCCTTGGATTAATATTTTGTAATGTTTATGTTGTTGTTATTTATGTTGAGTTGATTTCTATTATGTATTTTCATATATCTTGCGTATATGTGAGTGCACTATCTTTACTTTAAAATCACCTTTGTTTTGGTATATTGTATCTATGTGATACTGCTAATGTGCTTGCTTTGACTCTTTTTAATTTTGTCAAATGGGAAGAAGTATTTGCAGCTATGAAGCTATGATGAGCTATGATGCATACATTCAGAGGGAGCCTTCATGGACACAAAAATGCATCGACTCAAGTTTTTCCATCATCAAAAAGGGAGATTGTGTGAGTGCAACTTTCCAATTAGGTGTATTTTGAATGATGTCAAAACTACTGTTAGCATTTATGTACATTGGACTGCATCATCTGAGTCTAGCTATGCATCCTAGTATTGGGAGCATGACAATATGTTAAAAAGGATTAGAAAAGATTCATGCATCAAGAAATGGGTTAATATGCATCAAAACTCTATTGAAATGGTTTTATATGCATCAAAAATCTACTTTTATATGAAAAATTGTCTACGTGTCGACACATACGTGTTATAGGTCAACACATAGAAGAAAATTTCTTCTATAGGTCGACACATACACTCTACAGGTCGGCAAATGTGTTGCAGTATTAAAGCCTAAAGGCTCTGTTAGATGTGCCACCTCTACAAGTCGACACATGACTTGTATAAGTCGGCACATGACTTGCATAGGTCGACCTACGCATCAAAAATCTTGAAAAATTGCATTGTGTCCATTCTTTTTGCTTCATACTTGCTCACATATGTATATGCTTGTTACATGCATCATTTCTTTTCAATGATTTTTGTAAAATCTTAAACGAAACCTAGAACATACTAAGAGTCGACATCATCTTGAGCCTTGGTTTTATGCATACACACACAAAAAAAGTACACATAATCATTCATTATTTGGATGCCATCTAGAATCATGTTGATAAGTTCCAATTTAGCTTGTGGTATTATAAATTGGGTTGAGATTTTAAGGGGGTTTCAAATAAGAAAACCAAGGTGGGGTTTTCCTTCAAGATCAAAGTGGGGATTTGAAGGTTTTGGACAAGATTACTCAAGTTGAATTTGATCGAGTGAACGCTTTGAAGAGTTGCGGTTCTTGCAAAGGAGTAGCGTGATACGGTGGATCATCTTGGTAAATCTTGGGTTACAACTGTTCGTAGTTTAGATTTGATCGAGTGAAGGCTTTGAAGAGCTGCGGTTCTTGAAAATGAGTAGTGTGAGATTGTGGATCATATTGGTACTATAAGGTGATAAAAATTTGCAATTTGGATTTGATCAAGTGAAAGCTTTGAAGAACGTGAGGTTCTTGCAAAGGAGTGGCGTGAGGCAGTGAATCAAATTGGCATTGTTGGGTTACTTGGTCAAGTTTGATCAAGGGAAGAGAATGTGTCAACAACAAACTTAGGGTTTGTAGGGTTGGATTGCTACATTTATCTTGTATATGCATTTCGCAAAGTAAGGCTTATTTCACTATCTCAATTTGAGTTTGAATTGAGGGCAGACATACCCATAGCAAGGCCGATTGGGGAACTGTCTAAACAAATCCTTGTGTAGTCTCTCTCTCTATCTCTTTTACATTTCATTTGCAAATTATTGAGTTCATCGATTGTGTGATCAATACGTTTGGTTAATTCTTTTGAAAACCATTTCAAAAACATTTTGTTGAGTTGATTGTAATCCTTTAGATTGTGGTTGGATTTTAAGATCAATTAAACCATATAAACTTCCAAATAAAATCGATTGCATAAAAGGTGTTCGATAATTTATCTCAATGTATTTTTGTGTGATTTATCATTGGAAATAGTTTGTACTTTTAGCATAGCATTCAATTGGTTGTGGTTGATAGATTGTTGATCTAATTTGTGTTCATTAACATTGATTGGTTTTCATATACGCATATCTGAGTTTTTCGATAACAGTTCGGTTTAGACGAATCGATCCAAGTCACTTCCACAAGCCATTATTTTTGAAAACATATTTTGTGAAGAAATTTTTTATTGGCCATCTATTCACCCCCTCCTCTAGATAAGTCGCCTTCGTCTAACATACTCTCCATGACTGAACTTACTTCGGTTGATGAATCACTTTTTGACGATGGCTGGATTGTGGCTATGTGATCAGTGTATTTTAATATACCACATTTAACTTTATGCAAAGGTATTTTTTATGACTTGTTGCTGTTAATTTACTATTTTGAGTGTGTTTCCTAATTTAGCTTATTTCTTCTTTTATTTTAATTCGATTATTTATTTTCTGAGTAAGTGGTAATTTGGCACATTCTCGCTCAGCAGGCCATAACTTAAGCTATGGGAATCAGTTTGACACGTTGTAATATGCGTTGAAAAGCTGAGAGGATAAGTTATAAGCTTCATGTTGAAGTGAAAAGGTATTTCGGAGTGCAGAAGGGTCGAATAATTCATATTAGTTCCAGACTTAAGAAAATAATTAGTTTGGGACGATTTTTATACTTTTTCTGGTCGGGTTCCATTATGGCCTGAATTCCCTTGTAATACTTAAACTAAAAACACAGCTTATGTTATTCATTCTATTTTCTTTTCACGAAATAACAATTAGACGCACAAATTCCATGGAAGGCTAAGCCTCTGGTAGATCTACTGTTTCAAGATTTTGTAAAACTTTGAGGTTATATATTTTCCAATTCAATTTATTTTCCTTTCAATTCCATTTTGTGATTTTCGTTTGCTTAATTCGTAATTCATAGAGTATGGTTCATTAATTTCGATTGATGCATGTTCCCAACTTTAATCGCAATTAAACTTAATTTTTTTTGTTTATTCGCTTTATCGGTAATTGTCTGCTTAATACGGTAAATAGGAACATAATTAATATAGTATCAATTGCGCTTATTTGATTGATACTGTAATCGAAAAGGAATTGAATCCGCTTAGGGAATTGGTAAAATAATAATCGATGTTAAATAGGAAACTGAACCGGTAGATTAACTCGTTAATCGTATTCATTTCTTTTAATCATAAACTTAATCGAAAACCTAAACCCCCTTCTTTTCATTCAGTTGGTTAATTTAACAAAGAGTCATTGCGATACGACTCGAGTGTCGCTTCCGTATACTAGATTTTTATTAACTCGTTTTTTACAAGTGTGCGACATTGAATCAAATTGGCACTGTTGTCGGAGATTCTTGTCAATTTTAACCAATATTAAAGTCATAGGTGTTGCGATTCTGCGTCCTAGACCCTTTATTCTTGCTGGTTTGGCCTTTAGGCGACCTAGGTCATAAAATCCAGTTTTTCTGAAAGAAACCAGATCTGAATCGGAACTTTTACGTGCCACTTTAGAGGGAAAAATTCAAGAATAAAAGTCTCACATATTAGGACAAAATACGGGACACCCCCCCCCCCCCCCCCCCCCCTTAAAAACCCCAAATTCCTTGTTTTTCTATTTATTTTGATTTATTTTCCGTTTTCATATTTTCGAAAAAAAATCCGGAAAAAATGGTGTCTTGTTTTTATTTTATTTTATTTTTAGTGACATTTCCATATTTTATTTTGTTTCATTTTAATCATTTTTTCAATTGTTTTTGTCAATAAGGACATTGTCGGTATTTTCATAGTTGTTGCATGTTGAATTAGTTATAGCTGCTAGGTCTGCTTGTTCTGACTTGTTTGATTTTGATCTTGAAGTTGAAAGAACCTTACACGTACGTCGTAGAGTAAATCGGGCTAACACTAGATCATCACCTATTAGGGATAATGATTCTGATTCTGTGTTCTTCCATACTTTGTTTAATTCTGATTGTGAGATTAATTTTCATAACATGGCTGCTGAACAAAGAACTTTGAGAGAATTTGTTGCACCTGATATTAATTATAATGCTTTATGTGTTGAATATCCTGTTGTTGTTGTACCTTTCAAATTGAAATCTGGTTTAATACACTTGTTGTCAAGGTTTAGTTGTCTTGCAGGTGAGGATCCGCATAAGCATTTGAAGGAATTTCAGGTTGTGTGTTCTACACCTTTGAAACCTAAGGGAGTCACAGAGAATCATATCAAACTCAAAGCATTTTCATTCTCACTACAGGGTGCTGCAAAAGAGTCGTTATATTATCTTGAGCCGGATTTTGTTACAAGCTGAAATGATCTGAAAAGAGCTGTTTCGATCAGAAAAATATATGTTGTATTAGACAGGTTGACATGGAATCATTATCTGAATATTGGGGGTGATTCAAGCAGTTAGTGTCGAGTTGTCCTCAACACCGGATTTTTGAACAATTGCTAATTCAATAACTTTATGAAAAGTTGTTACCTATGGACAAAAATATCGTGGATGCTGCTAGTTGAGGAGCACTTGTTGATAAGGCCTCAGCACCAGCTAAAACCTTAATTGAAAACATGTCACTCAACTCAAAATAATTCACAGCTAGAAATAACTCTGTGATTCTAACAAAAGGAGCGCATGAAATTTACGCTTCTTCTTCCATCAATGTTTTAGAAACCATAATTAATGAGCTTACTTCATTGGTGAGACAGTTGGCAGTAGGAAAAACTCAAACTGAAAGGTTATGTGGCATTTGCACCTCTCCTGAACACCTAACAGATACTTGTTCTACCTTCAAGAGGGTGTAAATTTTGATTTGCCTCAAGCATATGCAGCAAACATTTACAATCCCAACTGGAGAAACCATACAAACCTTCGGTATGAGAATCCATCCACACAGCAACCTAGTTAACAACAGTTGATGCTACTGCTGCCACCACCATAGAACACTCCACAAGTAACCACATCTGCACCTTCCGGACCTTCATTAGAGAACCTTGACAAGCGATTGGTTGTGCAAAATCTCCAATTTCAGTAACGAAGAGATTCTAGTATTTAAAATTTGCAAACACCGACTGGACAAATTGCCACTTCAATAAATACCATGAAGCAAGCTCAAGGATCAAACCAACCTGCCCAAACAGTAGTGAATCCAAAAGGCCCTAATGCGAAAGCAATTTCTTTTAGATTCATAAAGAGTTTTGAATCAGGCCCAGCACCAGAAAAAATAACAAAGTTGTTGAGCACGTACTGAGCTCATACCTAAGCCTGATTCTGGTGTTGTGGTTGAAATTGAAAAAGAATAAGAGAAAAAGTATGTACCACCTCTTCCTTTTCGACAAAGAGAAGTGAAAGCTAAAAATATGGATGAGAATGATAAAGATAAGGAAATATTAGACATATTCAGAAAGGTAGCGGTAAACATAATACTTCTTGATGTGATTAAACAAATTCTCAAATATGCCAAATTTATGAAAGACTTATGCACTCATAAAAGGAGATTGAATGGGGGTGAGAGAGTTAATATGGGACGGAATGCTTCTACCTTTATTCAACCTAAAGCACCTGAAAAAGTTACAACTGAGCAAAATGTTTTAGCTCTCACTCAGGTCATGCCCCAAAAATGCAAAGATTCAAGAACTTTTGCTATTCCATGTACCATTGGCAATAGTGAATTCGAAAATGACATGTTAGATTTAAAAGCTTTTATTAATGTTATGCCTACTTCTGTTTATAACAATCTTGATCTTGGTTATTTATTTAGTCAAGACATATGTCAATGGAAAAGTGCATCAGTTAGATTAGATGAAATTCCAAACAAAGATATCATGAATGTGTTTCGATTAGTATTTGATGGTCTCAGAGAAAATGGAAAAGGAAGTATTTATCTTTATTGCTTGTTTTTTCGAAGTGCATCAGGAGACATATGTTACAAATGTTTTAAATTGTTGTGGATTTCATTTTTTGGATTAAGAGTTCTAATTCATCAAACATTTATTAGAATTTAAGAAGTACGTTAGTATTGAAATGCATAGTTTGTTGGTAGAATTGGTTAGAATAATTGTTCAGGAAAAGTCAATTCAAGAAAAATTAAACAAGAGGCAAGAAAGTGGAGTAGGTTGTGGCAGCAAGAACAATTTTACAATGCTATGTTGAAGAATATGATAAAGTAGTTGTTTGAAAAAGAAAACTGACTTATATATTTATAGAAGTTTTATAGATTGAAAGTTATTCAATTTTTTTTTCCTTTTTTTTGCAATATTTTAGGAAAATAAACTTGGAGCATTGCAAGTTGTTAGAATCTTTGTCTGAACTTCCTTTTCATAATACTATGGAGCGCAATCCTCATATAAACTATATTGATATGACCAATTTTCGGAGGAGAATGGGATTGATCCTTTTCAACTGTCCTAAATTGGATGAGAGTGAATGTTGCAATAGCTCGGTATTTTCGTGGATGACACAGTTGATTCAGGCAAGACAACAATCCTCCACTTCTTCCTCTCATGAGATCATTGATATTGTTTTCCCTGGAAGTGAAATACCAATTTGGTCGACAATATGAGCCAGGGTGATTCAACAAGACTGGACTTATCTCCGATTACGAAAGTTGAAATTAAGAACAACAAAAGGTACGGATATGAAGGTTCAGAAATGCAAGTTTTTGGCAATTGAAGATGAGAGGCACGGCCACAATCGTGTATCTGATTATATGATGCCATAATTTGCATAGCAATTGTACTCTAAGATGATATATTAGTATGTTTTATTCTAAAAAAAATTCTTCCATTCTTAGACTATATTTCAGAAATTGACATAGTACAACTACTGTAGTTTTGCATTTCGTCAAAAGACTATTCCATAATGAAAGAAATTATGAAACCCATGCATAGTTTCTGATTAATGCATTTCACCATCAATTACACATTAAATTCAATGAGATATGTTGTCGAATGAGATCAGATGACGAGAAAATTTCAGATTATTGTCTTCTCCTTCTTCATCATGATATATGTTCCCAATGGCAAGTGCATTATTGATACCAACTCTGTTAATATTGTGTGAAATTTGGTCTCAAATTTCAATGAAGAGCAGGGTTTCTGTCAAATAGTCTATCGGCAACAATCACACTCTAAACACACAAAAAATATGAAAATGCAGGTTATATCAAATATCTCTACCACCTCGTATTAAACATCTCTACATCTTCCAACTGAATTGTACTCTTAGGATACAAAAGTGGGTTAGTTCAAGTGTTATTAGTTTGTCACAGTTTCCCAAATTTGAATTATTGCCACTTAAGAGAACCGTTCTGTACAAAAGAACCGGCTGATTTGAAGTTTAATACATCTCAGTATAGTTCGACTTATGAAAGTTCATTAAGCAGCATGGATAGCACGTTCTCATTGCAGTGAATATATATTTTGAATATATGTTCCTAGTAAAAGGGAATTAATCATGATCATACCATCTATCATAAAAGGACATAAAGCCTCAAAAACAAACAAAATGACAATCAAGCTAATATCATAATGTGCTCGTATGGTTAAAATTAGATTATACCTTTTATATAATGTGCCCCGTTTATATCTATATTGCAACCAGATCATGAACTATATACCTCAGCAGCATCCACTATTGACAACAAAAGATCAAGTTTGAAGTTGTAAAGTTAGCCATGATAGAGTTAGGACAGGTTACAATCAGATAACAGCCAAACATTTGTGAAAGATATCATTATAAACATTAAAAAAATACTACATTGAATGGATAACATTTAATATTACTATTTTAAAATTCCAAATAAAGCTAAAATATTCTGCCAAGAGATACCAAAAAGTATTTTACAAACTGTCTCTGCTGTTTTGCCTTAATATATAACCATAGCAACTCAATTACTATGAAAAACATGAAATAAAAAAAGCTTCAGATAAATAGGTAACAGCTGCTACTATGTCCAGGCAGTCCCCGCATAATACAAAAAGTTACAAGAGTCTTTCAAAGTTCAAACCAACATGTATTTGGATTCCTGTATTTCTAAGCCCCGTCTGCTAGAGTCCTCTTTGAGGTACTGATGTACAAAACTGCATAAAAAAAAGAATTTCCAAATGCTTATTTCTGCAGTCAAATAACAATAAAGAATCACAAACATTTTATTCCAAATGCTAGTACCATTATTCCCTCGAATGAATGCATCGCCATACTTGTTCTTGAGTTGTCCATTAACATACTCCTCTGTTTGTTCCATTGCAATATTCATATAGCCATCTAGACAAGCTAAGATACCTGCAGCATTAACCAAAAGGATTCAACCTAGTTTAAGTGTACCTAGAAGAATACAGATCAACATATGCACCAATCTACACCAATAAGTAACAGAACCAAACTAGTAACAGGTGTAACTTAATGAACAATCAAGAAACAGTACATGCATTACATAAGTTAGAGGTAATAAAAAAACACATTACACTGTGCCATACTTATTTCTCCTAGTGTTCCCTGTTTTACTATTCTATCAACTGTTTTTCTTTGTTTTCTCACTTCGATACTCAATTCTTTTCAACTTCTCTTACATAGGGAGTTTTGAAAACATATTATCATAATGATTATCTTCAGCCATTTCTAGATGGTTTTGTACTTTTGGAAGAAGAAAAGAAATGTCGCACACGGGTCAAAAACGAGTTAATAAAAATGTAGTTTAAGGAAGCGACACTCGTATCATGAGGATTCCTAATTCAATTAGCAAAATTCAGAATAAATAAAGTTATAAAGGGGTTTTTTGAGTTTGGACAGTTTGATAAAAATGCATACGAGTAAAAATCAATGAATCAGCTGAATCAACAACTCTGGCCTATCAGTTCTACAGTTCAATTTCTAATTTCAATTCTATTCATGTTTGACTATAGAGTACATTATGCAAGCGTCAATCGACCCTATGCGAATTTGAGTTCATATCACCGTCAACCGAGTTCATTTTATAACTCCAAATTAGACGAAAAATAATACTATCACGATATATCCATTTCATTGAATCAAATTTGAAACAATTTCAAATAAGAGAACTTAAAATCATTCAATTTCATTGAATCAAATTTGAAACAATTCAAATAAAAGAACTTAAAATATCTGAATATGGTGTATAAATGAAAAGAATAAACCAAATAAATGTAACCTAGGAACAGTATTTAAGCTCAAAATCCATAAAATCAAAACCGACAAAACGAAAATGATAGAAATCTGACCTCGATAGTCGACACCAGAGTTGAGCTTAACAACAACCGGCCTACCACGAATGGATTTGAGAAAATCAGCCGGTGTTTTCGTAGTTCCCGAACCTTTCTCTGTTCCACTCATCTTTTTTGTTCACAATCTAAACCCTAAAACCTTCAACAAACAATAAAAACAAAATAAACACGACTAAGTTATTATACATTATACATACAAAATAAATTATAGAATTTGATTAAAGATGAAAATGAAATAACAATTAGAGAACGTTTACGGTGATCGATTTGTTGAAATCCCTAACTCTTATACTGAAAATTAATTACACATTAGAAGCGAGGAAATAAGAAAAATGAAAGTGAATGAATAAAAGAGAAACGGTAATGACCAAAATCAAAAGAGGATGAAGGTATACCTGGAAGAAAGGTTGTAGCAAAATCGAAAGGGGGGAGAGGAGGCGCGATAGGAGGGAAATAGAAGGGAAGGGTTTTGGTTTTGCGTATGAGGGTTTCGATTGGAGCAGGAACGGGAACAGTGAGTAGTGTGATGTGAGTAAGTAGCGCCTAAAATGTAAAGGTTAGTGGAAAATAAATTGAGATATTTTATTTCTATCTTAACTTTTAATTTTAACTTATTCAAAAAGATTTTTTCTAAAATTTATTTATTATAGAGAAAAAGAAATATAATATCATGTCATTTTAGATTTTTAACAACGTTTAAAAAAATTTAAAGATGTTGTTGTTCAATTAAGAAATAAACAAATATTTATATTAAAATACATATAAGTTTAGTAATAGTGTATTTAATAAAATTGATAAATATAATAATAATAATAATAATAATAATAATAATATAAGTATATAAATATATGGTGTGGGTATGGGGCGCTAATGGTACTAAGGTATGTGTATCATCACTCATACTCGCTTATTTTAACGGGAAATTGTTTGTGCTCATATCCGTACCCATTTTGGGAGTTTTTACCACATCTGTTATGGTAATTTTGTGGGTACCCACTAGGAATGACAATTGTACCTATCTTCAGTGGGTACCCCAAAATTTATCCATAATTGATAGGATAAAAACCCGCAAAATAGGTACTGGCACAGGGACGGACATTTGCCCATTAAAATAAGTGGGTATAGATGCAGGTCCGGGTATCTTAGTACCCAACCAGCCTCATACCCGCACGATATATATTTATATATTTTTATTTTCATTATTATGTACATATGTTAATGATAAGTGCAAATTGTACCTATTTTTGTATATATGTTTTGTTGCACTTATCGATACTTTTTGTTGATATCGTTTGAATAACACCCGATTTGTTTATAAATACGTTTACTTTACGTTTTAGTGTATATATTGCGTAACGTGTAAATATTACTTAGTTTAATTGATTTTTATCTCATTTTTTTAGGTAACTAATAAAGGCCATTATGCCATTGTTTTGAAGAGCATTGAATAAGCTTTCCAGCGCTTCCGACCGTGCGTAAATCGGAGCTACGGTGCAGAAGTTGTGGTCAAATAAGGGACTGGTTTTCTGTCATGTTCGCTTAGCGAGTGTGACAGCGAATGTTCACCTAGCAAAGGCTGGCGAAGGTCCTAGCGAAGGAGGCCAGAAAGAGTCAGAGGAGAAAGAGACCAATGTTCGCTTCGCGAACGTCCTAGCGAGCATTCGTTAGGCGAATAATTCGTTCGCTTAGCGAACCTATGAAGAAAGCAAGAGGCGGTTTAACTTTTTGTAGGCACTTAAGTTCCATTTTCGTGCATTCGCCTAGCGAATGATCTGTTCGCCTAGCGAACGGTGCTGAATTTGAAATGTATATAATTCATTTTAGTTTCTTTTTTATGTTATGGTTTTGGGGATTCTTGTTCCTAATTCCATCAAACTTCATTTTTCATTAGGTGGCTTAGAAAACAACTGTGGAGCATGCATACGGATGAACTGGGGTAGATTGATCGTCAACCGGCTCTGACAATCCGCGAGATGTTTGGTTCATTTCTCTTTTTCTTTGTGTTTTCTTCATTTGTTGGGTTGTGTATATGTATTTGTTCTGAACTCATGTATATTTGTCGCCCATGGCGTTGTATAAAACTTGCTTTACAAATCTTTATTGGTGATCGTCTCTGATTTTTGCTTTATGCGCGGGGTTTGGGTTGCGTTAGACATAACCTTCACGAACTTCGATTAGGGATGGTTATCTGTTAGTTTCTGGACTCTAGAGATAGATTTAGGAGCTAACAATCTTCAATAGGCGTCGAAGCTTAATGCCTTCCGTGTTTCGAGGCTTCGCTCGCGAGAGTGACGAAGAGAGTGACACGGTTGTTATCTCAACTGTGCGTTAGACATAACCTTTGTTGTGAGCGATGCTGGGTGATATTGAGGAGTATTGTAGGTGGAGTATAACTAGTCGGTAAGTTTAAGTTTGTGAGGAGTGATTTATATGCATTACCGGACGAGTTTTTCTCTCTGAAGAATGATTTCTTTTTGTTTTAATATTTACATTTATGTTTTCTTGTTTGAAACCATTTTAATCCAAACTCATTAACACGAGAGACTGTCGAACGACATTCTTTCCCTCGAACCGATCTCTGTGGACACGATATAAATCCCGGAGAGAATTCTTCCAAAAATAAATATTTTTGCTTGCTTGCCCTATTCTGCAACCAACAAAATGGCGTCGTTGTCGGGGATTGGTTTTGATATTGAATCGCATTGCGATAGTTTCTTTGTTTTTGAGTTTTGTATATATCGTATATATTGTCTATTTCCATTATGTTTGTTCACGTGTTATATACGTTTTGTTCCCGTAATGTTTGTTCATGTGTTTGGTTAGGGCACTTACTTTTGGTTTGCGCGATGAGGCATCACTATGGCATGAAGGAAGGAAGTTACTAGCTAAGCATTGTAAAGGCGTCGAGCTTACGACGTAAAACAAGCATGGTGTATTCTTTTCTTTTGTTGTTGTTTAGTTTAGGTAGTGTGGTGAGTATTCATTAAACAAGTTGTACTCGGATTTTTCGTAAAATTCTCAAATCTTCACTTTACAACTTGTTTAATGAATTTTTGCCGGTTTTTCAGTTTGTGTATATTAATAGTTTTTGGTGTTTGCCTTTGAGCTTGTTTTGAGTAGCTTGAGGAAATTTGGTGATGTTCCAAGTTGGTTCGTTTCAACTTGCGGATGTACGGTAATGATTTTATTAAGTTTTGTACACGTTCAAGGTATGTGTTTATCGCTTTCTTGACTTTGGCATATTCATGATACTTAGGCTTTTTACAAACTTTCATGTCGTTCATTCTTTTGTATACTTGTTCTATTGTGAATCACTTTAGTTCCCAACCTTTTTTGTGAGGTGACTTTCCATTGTTCATATATGCTCGGAGTACCGACATTCTTGTTTTACTGGATTTTATTATGTTGAATCTGTTGTTTTTGTTGTTTATATGAATGCATGAAAAGGATCAAGGCAATTGTTTCATTTTGAGCACAACCACCTTAGCCATATAGTCAATTCACCTTGTGAGTGTGTGAGAATTCGTAACCCCTTTGAGCTTTTTGATCCATGTTTCTATTTGAACTTAATGCTTGTCTATGAGTATTTAGTTCACTTATTTTTGAATGGATTTTGTTTTTTCTTGGACCTCAATTTTGTGTTGTTGTATGGATTTTTTCCTTGCCTTAGAAAGTAGGGAGTATTCACATGATGGTGCAGTTGAATTCAAGTTGGGGAGAGGATGATTGTATACTCATTGGTTGGATTCTATGAGGATTGAAAAAGAAAAGAAAAAAAGAGAAAAATATGACAAAGAAAAGAAAAGAAAAAAGTGAAAAAGAAAAAAAAAGTAAGAAAAAAAAACAAAAAGAGTTTCAATAATTGTGCTAAATAAGTATTGTGTGTTGTGTAGCACTTGGGATTTTGGAAGAAGTTGGTTGAAATTTTGTGTTTGGATCTTTGTGAGTTTTCACTCCCTTAGTTTTAGGCGAGTTTTTGTTTCAATTACCTTTAGAAATTGCCCCTTGTTTGTTTACCCAGCCACGTTACAACCTTGAAAAGTCCTGTGATTCTTGCTTTTGTATTTGCAATGTGAATTTTTGGATGTATGCATAATTTAGTCTTTTGTTTGCATGAGTGTTGTGTGAGTGTAAAGTACCTTATTGTGTGTTTTTCATCTACCGATGATTGTTTTTGTTAGCTGTGATTCACTTTGGAACTTGTGTTGTTTTAGAATTTTTGGCATGATTTTTGTATTTTGCGTTTGTTTCGTGACTATGTTGTCGTCGTAGTTTAGTGGTAAGTATTTACTTTTTGTGTGTACCGTTTTTCATTTGAACCATACATTTGTTTTCCGTTTTTCAAAACCTGTTGATTCGTCTTTCTTTGGATATTGCTTGTGCTTTTTCAAGTTTGTTTGATTCTTGTTTGTGGACAAACAATTAGGTAAGTTGGGGAGAGTTTGATAAGTGCAAATTGTACCTATTTTTGTATATATGTTTTGTTGCACTTATCGATACTTTTTGTTTATATCGTTTGAATAACACCCAATTTGTTTATAAATACGTTTACTTTACGTTTTAGTGTATACATTGCGTAACGTGTAAATATTACTTAGTTTAATTGATTTTTATCTCATTTTTGTAGGTAACTAATAAAGGCCATTATGTCATTGTTTTAAAGAGCGTTGAATAAGCTTTCCAGCGCTTCCGACCGTGCGTAAATCGGAGCTACGGTGCAGAAGTTGTGGTCAAATAAGGGACTGGTTTTCTGTCATGTTCGCTTAGCGAGTGTGACAGCGAATGTTCACCTAGCGAAGGCTGGCGAAGGTCCAAGCGAAGGAGGCCAGAAAGAGTCAGAGGAGAAAGAGACCAATGTTCACTTCGCGAACGTCCTAGCGAGCATTCGCTAGGCGAATAATTCGTTCGCTTAGCGAACCTATGAAGAAAGCAAGAGGCGGTTTAACTTTTTGTAGGCACTTAAGTTTCATTTTCGTGCATTCGCCTAGCGAATGATCTGCTCGCCTAGCGAACGGTGCTGAATTTGAAATGTATATAATTCATTTTAGTTTCTTTTTTATGTTATGGTTTTGGGGATTCTTGTTCCTAATTCCATCAAACTTTATTTTTCATTGGGTAGCTTAGAAAACAACTGTGGAGCATGCATACGGATAAACCGGGGTGGATTGATCGTCAACCGGCTCTGACAATCCGCGAGATGTTTGGTTCATTTCTCTTTTTCTTTGTGTTTTCTTCATTTGTTAGGTTGTGTATATGTATTTGTTTTGAACTCATGTATATTTGTCGCCCATGGCGTTGTATAAAACTTGCTTTACAAATCTTTATTGGTGATTGTCTCTGATTTTTGCTTTATGCGCGGGGTTTGGGTTGCGTTAGACATAACCTTCACGAACTTCGATTAGGGATGGTTATCTGTTAGTTTCTGGACTCTAGAGATAGATTTAGGAGCTATCAATCTTCAATAGGCGTCGAAGCTTAATGCCTTCCGTGTTTCGAGGCTTCGCTCGCGAGAGTGACGAAGAGAGTGACACGGTTGTTATCTCAACTGTGCGTTAGACATAACCTTTGTTGTAAGCGATGCTGGGTGATATTGAGGAGTATTGTAGGTGGAGTATAATTGGTCGGTAAGTTTAAGTTTGTGAGGAGTGATTTATATGCATTACCGGACGAGTTTTTCTCTCTGAAGAATGATTTCTTTTTGTTTTAATATTTACTTTTATGTTTTCTTGTTTGAAACCATTTTAATCCAAACTCATTAACACGAGAGACTGTCGAACGACATTCTTTCCCTCGAACCGATCTCTGTGGACACAATATAAATCCTGGAGGGAATTCTTCCGAAAATAAATATTTTTGCTTGCTTGCCCTATTCTGCAACCAACAGTTAATCTAATAATATTATTAAATATATCACTATTAAATTTCTACATATTCTAATATAAATGTTTGTTTATTTCATAACTCAACAATAACATTCTCAAAAAAATTTTATTGTTGTTAAAAAGTTAAAAATGACATGATAAATTATAATTGATCGGTCATTTTTTATTAAAAATGCGGGTAAATGGGTATGGGTACTTATGTGCCTATAGGGTACGGGTATGGGTACAAACGTTGGTGCCCACGCGGGTATGTGCTCGGGTACGGGGATTTTTTTTAACCTGCCGGTTTGGGGATGGGTACTATAGTACCCTGCCCAAACTCTTCCATTGTCATCCCTAGTACCTACTAAAGGGGTTAATAGACTAATCCCTGATTTAAAACAATTTTAAAACTTTTTGAAACAAAATCGGAGTTTTAGTGGCGGAAGCAAAATCGAATAATGGAAGTTTAGAAACTCATCAAGAGGATTTCTAACCAAGATATTACAATTATATCACTAAAGATCCCTTCAAAGATGTAATCAAACAAGATAGCCAAAGTTGCATAATTCAATCAATTTAAACACTCAACATATAAGTAGTTTTATCATAATTGAATTAATGATAATTCAATAGGTTTGGTACGTCACAGACCTATGCTTACACAATAAACCGCTATAAGCAAGATTTATACTATATGACATACAAACGATGTTAGGATGCAAGAATTACATATCAAATGCAGAAAATTAAAGAGAGATAGAAAGAGAAAGGGGTACACAGAGATATATAGTGATTCGGCAATTCGTCCTCGATATGCCTACCCCACTCTTCAATGTATTTAAAACCATCGGGAAAATAATCATGTATTCCACTATTTTAACAGTTAATATACAACTATTTTGATATAACGAATTGTCATCAATTTGAACACTAATAGGTACATTGCATTAGTCCACGGAAATCTCAAATGATAATTCCTTTTGTTGATGTTAATACTCTACTGCTAACACTCAAGATCCTCAATGATCTTGATCCAATAATCTTGTTATCCACCATAACCTGCTTCAAGCTTCAATTATGCAGCATCCTTTCCTCGGACCTGACGAAGACTTATTTGAGAGATTGCCATTAGCAAGGAATGATTGGGCAACTTCCAACTTTGTTCTGCGACAACCTTTACTTGGTTTCACCAAAATATTCAATGGAGTATAGAGAAGCTCTTCTCCTTTTACAAATAACACACAACCATTGTATATGCCCAAGAAAAGATTATTCCATCTGATACATACAACAAAACTTCAAAGAAAAACATTAGACTCCCTAATGTACCTTTAATCTACCTCTCACATTCAATCTTTAGAATTAGAGATCCATAAAAATGGTTTCTTAACAAAGGTTGAAGATGATGAATAATATGTGAAGAATCTCACACCCACAACTAATTTTTCACAGGGTCCACATTCTAGGAGGTTAATCACAAGGTATAAACAAGGAGATAGGTGTTGGTGAATGAGGAATACATGCATGAGTTCTCTCAAGGTTCTTGGCAAAAATAAGTTTATTGGTTCTTGGTTATTGACTAACTCTCTTCTCTTAACTTTTGTTCTATTACAAATATACACAATTGTGTAACAAAAGATTGTGTTACCACTCATTCATTGTGTGTTTGGTTTTTGGTCACACACTTTATATATCATAAACAAGAAAAAAGAGGTAGGATATTTGGTACTAGAGGGTAGACACACTAGAAAAACAAGAAGACTGTTAGATTTTATCAAATCATAAGGTAATGATTTGAATCAAAGAAACAATGACTTGAATCAAAGGTTAGAAAGTAGAAAAAGTATTCCATGATTCAAATAATGCACTACTCATGAATCGAGTCAAAGAGTGTCGTGATTCGAATCACACACTCTCATGATTAGAATCAAATGAGGCATAGGCAAATTCTTACTTTCAAGGAAGGTTATGATTCGAGTCACACTGTACATGATTTGAATCAAGCTTCACAACAGCCTTGATTCATATATTCTAACTTGTGAACCACGCTACATTCAATCAATTGACTTAAATTAAATTGGTATGCTGATAAGTGCAAATTGTAGCTATTTGTGTATATATGTTTTGTTGCACTTATCGTTGCTTTTTTTTTAATATCATACGAATAAACCCTGTTTTGTTTATAAATGCGTATAGTTACATTTTAGTGTATATATTGCGTTCCGTGTAAATATCATTGAGTTTAATTGATTTTATCTCATTTTTGTAGGTATTCAAGCAGTGGGATTTTGCCATTGTTGCATAGAGCATTGAATAAGCTTTCCAACGCTTCGAACCGGGCGAAAAACGGAATTACGGTTCAAAAGTTATGAAGAAAACAAGTTTGGATTTTCAAGCATGAGCGCGCTCCAAGCCCCAGGAAGCATGCTTGGAGCGCACTCCCGGATGAAGCAGATTCCAGAGAGTTGCGCGCTGAGCGCGCTTTTAAGTCGGTTTAACTTTAAAAAGATCGCACTGAGCGCCCATAGCGCGCTGAGCGCGCTCTGCGACTTTAACAACAATAAATATAGTGAAAAAACACATTTTTTGGGATGGTTTTGGGTATTTTTTGCTCCCAACTCCATCAAACTTCATTTCTTCATAGAATTAGCTTGAAAACAACAAATGGAGCTTGCATCTTGTCGAATCGGAGGTGGATTCTCATCGATCGGCTTGACAACTCGAGAAGTGTTGGTTTATCTCTTTTTCCTCTTTTTGTAAACTCTATCTTGTTGGGTTTGTATATGTTTGTACTTTGATCTCATGTATATTTGTCGCCCATGGCGTTATATTTAATTTGCTTTACAAATCTCTATTGGTGTTTGTTCTTGATTTTTGCTTAAATGCGCGGGGTTTGGGTCGTGTTAGAGATAAACTTCACAAACTTCGATTAAGGATAATTATCTGTTAGTTTCTGGATGCTAGAGATAGATTTAGGGCTAACAATCCGTATGGGTGTCGGAACTTAAATGCCTTCCGTATTTCGAGGCTTCGTGCGCGAGAGTGACGAAGAGAGTGATACGGTTGTTTCTCAGCTCGGTGTGTCAGAGATGAACACTATTGTGAGCGATACCGGGTGATATTGAGGAGTATTGTAAGTTGAGTGTAACTGGTCGATTGGTTTAAGTTTGTGACGAGTGGAATATATACATGCTTGATATGTCTTTTCTCTTTGAAGAATGAATTATTTTTATGTTTTTATTTACTTTTTCGTATTTACACTTTAAACCATTTTAAAACCAAACTCATTAACATTGATATTGTCGAACGGCAGTTCAGTAGCACCGATCTCTGTGGACACGATAAATTCCCGAAAAAATACTTCCAAATCTTTTTGCTTGCTTGCCCTATTCTGCAATCAACAAAATGGCGCCGTTGCCGGGGATCGAAGTTTTTATTGGATCGCATTGTGATAGTTTCTTTGTTTTTGAGTTTTGTAGATATAGTATATATTGTCTATTTTCACTTGTTTATATTGATACTTGTATATGTTTACCATATTTGTGAATTTTACATGTTTTGCATAATTGTAATTATAGTGTGTATATTTGTTTCTCTTCACGTTTGCTAAGTGTTTGGTTAGGTTTCGTCGTCGGTGAGCGCTAACCGTGTAAAGAGGCAACTTGGAGAAGTGTGTATAAATAATAGGCGTCGAGCTTACGACGGAAAACAAGCATGTTTTATCGTTTTTTGTTCCGTTATTATTTTTTCATTGTATATGAGATTGTGTAGGTGTTAAGTGGAGGCCTACACCAGAACCTTGTTGTTGTACTAATTTTTCTAGTTTTGGTGTAGCGCGCTGAGCGCGGGCCTGCACGCTCAGCGCGCTCTGCTGTGCTGAACCAGTGAATTCTTTTAATTGTTCACTTGGTTTCCCCTTCTTCCCACTTCCACCAAGGCCTTATATATTAGTAATTATTAGTAATTTTTCTAATTCTTTTGTTATTGTTTGGACTCAAATTTTGGCTCGATTGCTTGAAGTCGCATTCGGTGATTTTCCGATTTTGAGTGTTTCAACTTGCGAATGCGTGGTAATGATAGTGTTTAAAGTTTTGTACACGTTCAAGGTATGTATTTATCGCTTTCTATACTTTAGCATATTCATGATACTTAGGCTTTTTACAACTTTCATGTCATTCATTCTTTTGTATTCTTGTTTATTTTGTGAATCACTTTAGTTCCCAACCTTTTTGTGAGGAAGCCTTCCATTGTTATATGCTCGGAGTACCGACAATTTTGTTTTACTGGATTTTATTATGTTGAATCTTTTGTTTGTATTGCTTATATGAATGCATGAAAAGGATCAAGGCATTTGTTTCATTTTGAGCACAACCACCCTAGCCAAATAGTCAATTCACCTTGTGAGTGTGTGAGAATTTGTAACCCCTTTGAGCTTTTTGATCCATGTTTTTATTTGAACTTAATGCTTGTCTATGAGTATTTAGTTCACTTATTTTTGAATGGATTTTGTTTTTTCTTGGACCTCAATTTTGTGTTGTTGTATGGATTTTTTTCCTTGCCTTAGAAAGTAGGGAGTATTCACATGATGGTGCGGTTGAATTCAAGTTGGGGAGAGGATGATTGTATACTCATTGGTTGGATTCTATGAGGATTGAAAAAGAAAAGAAAAAAGAGAAAAATTTGTGAAAGAGAAAAAGAAAGAAAAAAGGGAGAAAAAGAAAATCCTTGAAAAAGGAAACAAAAAGAGTTCCAATAACTGTGCTAGATAAGTTGTGTGTTTTGTGTAACACTTGGGATGAAAGAAGAAGTTTCATTGAAATTTTGTGTTTGAACTTTTGTGAGTTGATCACTCCCTTAGGTTTAGGCAAGTTATTGTTTCAATTACCTTTAGAAATTGTCTGTTGTTTGTTTACCCGACCACATTACAACCTTGAAAAGTCCTTGTGATTCTTGCCTTTGTATGTTCAATATGATTTTTGGATGATTGCATAATTTAGTCTGTTGTTTGCAGGATTGTTGTGTGAGTGAAAAATCCCTTATTTTATGTTTTTCACTACCGATGATTGTTTTTGCTAGGTGTGATTCATGTTTGAACTTGTGTTGTTTTAGAATGTTTGGCATGATTTTTGTATTTATCATTTGTTTCGTGATTATGTTATCGTTGAAGTTTAGTGGTAAGTATTTACTTTGTGTGTACCATTTTCGATTGAACCATTGCATTTGTTTTTGTTTGTAAAAACTTGTTGTTGCGTGATTTCTTGGATTTCGCTTTTGTTCCGTTAGTTGTTGGCTTTGTTTGAGGACAAACAATTATGTAAGTTGGGGAGAGTTGATAAGTGCAAATTGTAGCTATTTGTGTATATATGTTTTGTTGCACTTATCGTTGCTTTTTGTTTAATATCATACGAATAAACCCTGTTTTGTTTATAAATGCGTATAGTTACATTTTAGTGTATATATTGCGTTCCGTGTAAATATCATTGAGTTTAATTGATTTTATCTCATTTTTGTAGGTATTCAAGCAGTGGGATTTTGCCATTGTTGCATAGAGCATTGAATAAGCTTTCCAACGCTTCGAACCGGGCGAAAAACGGAATTACGGTTCAAAAGTTATGAAGAAAACAAGTTCGGATTTTCAAGCATGCTGAGCGCGCTCCAAGCCCCAGGAAGCATGATTGGAGCGCGCTCCCGGATGAAGCAGATTCCAGAGAGTTGCGCGCTGAGCGCGCTTTTAAGTCGGTTTAACTTTAAAAAGATCGCGCTGAGCGCCCATAGCGCGCTCTGCGACTTTGACAGCAATAAATATAGTGAAAAAACACATTTTTTGGGATGGTTTTGGGTATTTTTTGCTCCCAACTCCATCAAACTTCATTTCTTCATAGGATTAGCTTGAAAACAACAAATGGAGCTTGCATCTTGTCGAATCGGAGGTGGATTCTCATCGATCGGCTTGACAACTCGAGAAGTGTTGGTTTATCTCTTTTTCCTCTTTTTGTAAACTCTATCTTGTTGGGTTTGTATATGTTTGTACTTTGATCTCATGTATATTTGTCGCCCATGGCGTTATATTTAATTTGCTTTACAAATCTCTATTGGTGTTTGTTCTTGATTTTTGCTTAAATGCGCGGGGTTTGGGTCGTGTTAGAGATAAACTTCACAAACTTCGATTAAGGATAATTATCTGTTAGTTTCTGGATGCTAGAGATAGATTTAGGGCTAACAATCCGTATGGGTGTCGGAACTTAAATGCCTTCCGTATTTCGAGGCTTCGTACGCGAGAGTGACGAAGAGAGTGATACGGTTGTTTCTCAGCTCGGTGTGTCAGAGATGAACACTATTGTGAGCGATACCGGGTGATATTGAGGAGTATTGTAAGTTGAGTGTAACTGGTCGATTGGTTTAAGTTTGTGACGAGTGGAATATATACATGCTTGATACGTCTTTTCTCTTTGAAGAATGAATTGTTTTTATGTTTTTATTTACTTTTCCGTATTTACACTTTAAACCATTTTAAAACCAAACTCATTAACATTGATATTGTCGAACGGCAGTTCAGTAGCACCGATCTCTGTGGACACGATAAATTCCCGGAAAAATACTTCCAAATCTTTTTGCTTGCTTGCCCTATTCTGCAATCAACAAAATGGCACCGTTGTCGGGGATCGAAGTTTTTATTGGATCGCATTGCGATAGTTTCTTTGTTTTTGAGTTTTGTAGATATCGTATATATTGTCTATTTTCACTTGTTTATATTGATACTTGTATATGTTTACCATATTTGTGAATTTTACATGTTTTGCATAATTGTAATTATAGTGTGTATATTTGTTTCTCTTCACGTTTACTAAGTGTTTGGTTAGGTTTCGTCGTCGGTGAGCGCTAACCGTGTAAAGAGGCAACTTGGAGAAGTGTGTATAAATAATAGGCGTCGAGCTTACGACGGAAAATAAGCATGTTTTATCGTTTTTTGTTCCGTTATTACTTTTTCATTGTATATGAGATTGTGTAGGTGTTAAGTGGAGGCCTACACCAGAACCTTGTTGTTGTACTAATTTTTCTGGTTCTGGTGTAGCGCGCTGAGCACGGGCCTGCACGCTCAGCGCGCTCTGCTGTGCTGAACCAGTGAATTCTTTTAATTGTTCACTTGGTTTCCCCTTCTTCCCACTTCCACCAAGGCCTTATATATTAGTAATTATTAGTAATTTTTCTAATTCTTTTGTTATTGTTTGGACTCAAATTTTGGCTTGATTGCTTGAAGTCGCATTCGGTGATTTTCCGATTTTGAGTGTTTCAACTTGCGAATGCGTGGTAATGATAGTGTTTAAAGTTTTGTACACGTTCAAGGTATGTATTTATCGCTTTCTATACTTTAGCATATTCATGATACTTAGGCTTTTTACAACTTTCATGTCATTCATTCTTTTGTATTTTTGTTCATTTTGTGAATCACTTTAGTTCCCAACCTTTTTGTGAGGAAGCCTTCCATTGTTATATGCTCGGAGTACCGACAATTTTGTTTTACTGGATTTTATTATGTTGAATCTTTTGTTTGTATTGCTTATATGAATGCATGAAAAGGATCAAGGCATTTGTTTCATTTTGAGCACAACCACCCTAGCCAAATAGTCAATTCACCTTGTGAGTGTGTGAGAATTTGTAACCCCTTTGAGCTTTTTGATCCATGTTTTTATTTGAACTTAATGCTTGTCTATGAGTATTTAGTTCACTTATTTTTGAATGGATTTTGTTTTTTCTTGGACCTCAATTTTGTGTTGTTGTATGGATTTTTTTCCTTGCCTTAGAAAGTAGGGACTATTCACATGATGGTGCGGTTGAATTCAAGTTGGGGAGAGGATGATTGTATACTCATTGGTTGGATTCTATGAGGATTGAAAAAGAAAAGAAAAAAGAGAAAAATTTGTGAAAGAGAAAAATAAAGAAAAAAGGGAGAAAAAGAAAATCCTTGAAAAAGGAAACAAAAAGAGTTCCAATAACTGTGCTAGATAAGTTGTGTGTATTGTGTAACACTTGGGATGAAAGAAGAAGTTTCATTGAAATTTTGTGTTTGAACTTTTGTGAGTTGATCACTCCCTTAGGTTTAGGCAAGTTATTGTTTCAATTACCTTTAGAAATTGTATGTTGTTTGTTTACCCGACCACATTACAACCTTGAAAAGTCCTTGTGATTCTTGCCTTTGTATGTTCAATATGATTTTTGGATGATTGCATAATTTAGTCTGTTGTTTGCAGGATTGTTGTGTGAGTGAAAAATCCCTTATTTTATGTTTTTCATCTACCGATGATTGTTTTTGCTAGGTGTGATTCACGTTTGAACTTGTGTTGTTTTAGAATGTTTGGCATGATTTTTGTATTTATCATTTGTTTCGTGATTATGTTATCGTTGAAGTTTAGTGGTAAGTATTTACTTTGTGTGTACCATTTTCGATTGAACCATTGCATTTGTTTTTGTTTGTAAAAACTTGTTGTTGCGTGATTTCTTGGATTTCGCTTTTGTTCCTTTAGTTGTTGGCTTTGTTTGAGGACAAACAATTATGTAAGTTGGGGAGAGTTGATAAGTGCAAATTGTAGCTATTTGTGCATATATGTTTTGTTGCACTTATCGTTGCTTTTTGTTTAATATCATACGAATAAACCCTGTTTTGTTTATAAATGCGTATAGTTACATTTTAGTGTATATATTGCGTTCTATGTAAATATCATTGAGTTTAATTGATTTTATCTCATTTTTGTAGGTATTCAAGCAGTGGGATTTTGCCATTGTTGCATAGAGCATTGAATAAGCTTTCCAACGCTTCGAACCGGGCGAAAAACGGAATTACGGTTCAAAAGTTATGAAGAAAACAAGTTTGGATTTTCAAGCATGCTTGGAGCGCGCTCAGCGCGCTCCAAGCCCCAGGAAGCATGCTTGGAGCGCGCTCCCGGATGAAGCAGATTCCAGAGAGTTGCGCGCTGAGCGTGCTTTTAAGTCGATTTAACTTTAAAAAGATCGCGGTGAGCTCCCATAGCGCGCTCTGCGACTTTGACAGCAATAAATATAGTGAAAAAACACATTTTTTGGGATGGTTTTGGGTATTTTTTGCTCCCAACTCCATCAAACTTCATTTCTTCATAGGATTAGCTTGAAAACAACAAATGGAGCTTGCATCTTGTCGAATCGAAGGTGGATTCTCATCGATCGGCTTGACAACTCGAGAAGTGTTGGTTTATCTCTTTTTCCTCTTTTTGTAAACTCTATCTTGTTGGGTTTGTATATGTTTGTACTTTGATCTCATGTATATTTGTCGCCCATGGCGTTATATTTAATTTGCTTTACAAATCTCTATTGGTGATTGTTCTTGATTTTTGCTTAAATGCGCAGGGTTTGGGTCGTGTTAGAGATAAACTTCACAAACTTCGATTAAGGATAATTATCTGTTAGTTTCTGGATGCTAGAGATAGATTTAGGGCTAATAATCCGTATGGGTGTCGGAACTTAAATGCCTTCCGTATTTTGAGGCTTCGTGCGCGAGAGTGACGAAGAGAGTGATACGGTTGTTTCTCAGCTCGGTGTGTCAGAGATGAACACTATTGTGAGCGATACCGGGTGATATTGAGGAGTATTGTAAGTTGAGTGTAACTGGTCGATTGGTTTAAGTTTGTGACGAGTGGAATATATACATGCTTGATACGTCTTTTCTCTTTGAAGAATGAATTGTTTTTATGTTTTTATTTACTTTTTCGTATTTACACTTTAAACCATTTTAAAACCAAACTCGTTAACATTGATATTGTCGAACGGCAGTTCAGTAGCACCGATCTCTGTGGACACGATAAATTCCCGGAAAAATACTTCCAAATCTTTTTGCTTGCTTGCCCTATTCTGCAATCAACATATGCTAAAAAGGAAAGCATTATCATGGATTAAACTATTAATTTATTGAATAAAGATGGTCTCAAAGTTACAATACTAAGCATAGCCAAAGCAATATGGATACAAATGAACGAATAACGAATTACAGACATGTTAAATCAAATAATGCACATACACACAAATTGACGAATTACAAACACACGACAAATCAAACAATGCATATACACATAAATTGATAAATCATCAAAGCATAAATAATTCAGATGACGACTGCAATTTCAGTCTCCCCCTTTTTGATGTTTGGCAAATTGGGAGATATTTTTCGATGACGATTTGATTTGAGAGTTATTGTTTGAATTTGAATGAGAAATGAAAATCCGTGAATCCAGTTTTATTATTTGTTATAAATGCATAACAGATGATATTACAACGCTTTAAGACTTAAGCATCCATGCTACCCATGTATTAAACACTTAATGCGTGTAAATATCGATAATATCTCGACAACTTCTCCCCCCTTTGACGTTAGAGAGAGAGAGACAGAGAGAGAGAGAGAGACGCAAACCAATAACCATGATAAACTAAAGGTTAAAACTCAATGACATACACACAAAGTAATCAAGCACCATAAAATTGCATACAAGCATGAAAGCAACAAACACAATTTTAGAAAATATAAGAGATAAGACACAGCAATAAAGAATAACAATAGCATATCAAAGATACTCAAAAGATGGCCAAATAATACGCCACAAAATGTATATTAACAACGGCAATAATCCACGGGAAATATTCAAAACATCATAAGATAATATCAGCGGTCTATAGATAAAGTCAAGTAAAATGCAAATGATGATATAATATGATGCATGAATAACTATGGTAAATCAGCTGAGAGAGGGTCGGGAGCAACAACTTCATCTTCAAGGTTAAACATATGAGTTGAACCCTGAAAGTGACCTATGGCACCTTTAACAATAGTGATCTCAACCAAAATATTTGTTTCACTTGCCTTCGCTTCCTCTCTGATCTTCTATGATCTCGTGCCTTGGCTTCCTCTGCTACCAAATCAAAGTGAGCATGAATTTGGATCTCAATGGCCTCTGAATCAACTAGAATCTTGAATAACCAGTTATCAACGTGGGCTTTAGCAGCAGGTGACTACACACCATCAAATGAAAGAGACAAGTTAAATGAAGGACCAACATGATCATGAGCCGAAGAAGAAATACCTCTATTCTTTCTTGCCAAAACTTTGTCTAGTTCTTTAATCATATCGTCATACACAAATCTTCTAACAGTATCAAAGTAATAATATATGTCATCATTATCATGAAAATACCTCATCAGCTTGATCGCATACTTGCGAAAAGCTTTTTGGAGCTTCATGCAAGTCATCTTTATAAAAAAAAACAACACCATTGAGTTCCAAAATAAAATAAATAAAAAATGGAAAAAAAATAAAGATTGCTTTAGGTTACCTCTACAGTGGTAAATTCTATCAATGATGAATTTAATGCAGTTGACTTGCTCATTTCCTAACAAAGTACACATAAGATATAAATCAAAGTCATCGGCTCCCGCCTAATTCTGAGGCTTCTTGTGCATAATTTTCACAATTATCTAGTGTAGAACTTTCATTTCAAATTTAACCTTACTTATTTAAAAATTATCCGTATCTAGACAATCTCTATTAATGGACTTAGAAATTGAATTTACAAAATCTTGCCTGACAAAATTAGTAGCATTTAAGATACAAACTCCATTTCCTTTAGATTCAAGTCCAAAATGATACTCAAAATAATCAAAAGTGAACCCAATATCCTTATCAAAGAATTTTCATTTGATACCGGTGTTAGACAACTTAAGATTGCAATAAAAAGTTTTAGCGTGAATGGGGTTTAACTTTTTATTCAGCCCAATGAATTTCAACATCTTACGGTTCTCAAATGGTTTAAGGAAATCCACTTTCAGTTTCAATTTAGCTTCAAAAAAATACTCAGCTTCAACATGTTTATTCATAAGTTCATCAACATACATCTAAAGCTTGCATTCAGATAACAAATAACTGACCTTGTGACAAACTGCAAATAGCTTTTAGTTGTGAGAATATGACGCATTGTCTTGATCATCAGACTTCTTACTCTAAATATGGGGTACATGAGCATAATATGTTTCTTTGCTAGCTTGAACCTTTGAACACTGCCTTTTGGAATTGGTGGTAGAGGAACAGATGACGATGCTTGCCTCTTTCCTTTTTGCTTCTCTGACAAATTGGACTGATGATTGGAACTCATGTTGATAAAGGTTAAGGGAAATTGGTTTAGGAGAGATGAAATGAAGACGAATGATATAGATGAATGATTTTTGAAAATGATATGAAATGAGATGATTTTCAAAATAAAGAAGTTTTAATGAGATGCAATAAATTGAAATGAAACATTGAACAGTCACTTGATGGAAAACATGTTTGAATACTATGATTCAGATCAAGTGCATACTTGTGATTCGAATCAAGTGAAAAAATGAATGAAAATACTAGTGTTAATTCAAATCGGGTGATGGGTGACTCGAATCAAACGGGCCAGTGGCTTTTCACACAAGCATTTTGTCCTTGAGATTCGAATCATGAGTTGCCTTAAGTCAAATCATGAAGATAAAATTTTAGAAAAAAATTTAATGAATGAAAAACATTTTGTATTAAATGCAAAAAGGTTAACTAAGGTTTCTAAAAGCTAAAATGGTTAATGTAATGAAAAAGAACTTGATTTTTGAATGCAAAACAATTTTTAAAAAATTTAAATGATGCGTGGATGGATGAAGAATGTTATGCCCAGATGAATTTCAATAACTAAATGCTTGATACATTCATATGAATGATATATGCAATACACACAAAGCACATACACATATTTCAAGCAAACAACACACTTAACATGCAAGAATAATCATAAATAAGCACATTACAAGAAGAATAAAGGAGGTTAGAACGACCATACCAATTTTAATGATCTAGGCTTAACTTGTTGCATGTATAAATGAATAGTAAGCAGCAACAAAGATATTATTAAGAAAAATACAATTTATCATAAAAAAGGGATATGATTCCTTTGCAAGCCTGAAAAACACTATCAGACACTCCTTCATAAGACATCAGTTGAACTCGTAAGACATATGTTCTGATTTTCCTTTATTGACATGGAGATAATAAGCAGATGATTAGATACTTCATTACTAAACAAAATTTTGACAATCTTAGATAACTAATTCAACACTTTGACGGTGATACGACTCTTTAAAAACTTGATGCTTTTAATCCTTTGATGATTGGTCAAGAGATCAGTGAACATTGCCAATTTTTGTAAATTGTCTTCATCTTCTTTTACTACGACCGTGAAAGAATAGATCAATAAGGAGATGTTTCTTCTTTCTTTCTCTAACAATCAATAATTTCTACCATGTTGCTACATATGAATACATTGTTAGCCTTACGAATGGTTATCAACAATAAACTTTAAGATATAATGCTTGGTTTCGGGTTACTCCTACACATAACTTAAAACTTTTTTAATTCAAACCTAGATGAATCAACCATAGAGAATTTCTTAATTACAATTAAGGCTCAATTAACATTATAGTTGAGGATAACTTTGTATCATTCTATTTTGATCAGACAATGATGAATCAACAATTAGGAAATAAATGAAACTTATTTGATATCCACATAGATGAAAAAACTTCGGTGAAAAAACAAAAACTTTTAGGATCGAAAAGAATCCATATATTCAACTTTTAAAGTTGCTTAGACTTGATCAACAGACTAGCTATGAGGCCACATGTTGCGTGAGAATATGGATTAGTAACAATCTAGAAGGGGGTGAATAGACCAATCCCCAATTAAAAACAATTTCAAAACATTTTGAAACAAAATCATAGTTTTACGAGAGAAAGCAAAATCAAAATAAGATGGAAGCTTAGAAACTCGTCAAGAGGATTTCTAACCAAGATATTACAATCAAATCACTAGAGAAAAGATCCCTTCAAAGACATAAACAAATAAGATAACCAAAGTTTCTTAATTCAAGCAATTTAAACACTCAACAAAGAAGTACTTTTGATCATAATTAAATTAACAATAATTCAATAGGTTTGGTGCATAATAGACTTATGCTTACACAATAAACCATTATAAGAAAGATCTAAATATAACATACAAATGATGTTAGGATGCAACAATTATATAACAAATGTAGAAAATTAAAGAGAGGTAGAGAAATGGAAATAGAAATGGGTTCACAGAGATGTATAGTGGTTCGATAATTCATCCTCGTTGTGCCTGCTCCACTCTTCAATGGTTTTAAAACCATCGGGAAAATAATCATGTCTTCCACTATTTTAAGAGTTAATATAAAAGTATTTTGATACAACGAACTATCATCAATCTGAACACTAATAGTCACACTACATTAGCCCATAAAGATCTCAAATGACATGATAAATTATAATTGATCAATTATTTTATTATAAATACGGGTAAATGGGTATGGGTACTTAGGTACCCATAGGATACGAGTACAAAGGTTTGTTCCCAGGCAGGTATGGGCTCGAGTATGACGATTTTTTTAAACCGCAAGTATGGGAACGAGTACTATAGTACCATGTGTCGCTCCCGGGATTTTCATCCAGGTACAAACGCGAGAGTGGTGCGGAAAACAGAGTCGCCAGCCGTGTAAATTTATCCCAAGAGAGGGAAAGGGAACACCGCATAAACCTGAGGGAGAGGGAAAGGAATGGTCATCGCAACCATAACCTGGGTTCGGGAGTCTGTTAAGCGGGGGGAAGGTGCTAGCACCCCACGCGTCCATCGTACTCGATGGAATCCACGCTTGTTGTCTATTCTAAGGGTGAGTTATCCTATCATCTATGGCTGCACTAAAACGGGAAAGGGGAAAACAAAGACAGACTCGGTAGGACGTCGACGTCCTAGGCCTACATACCCCCTTTGTGCAATGGGGAATTCAGAGTCAACGTAGTTCGGACCAAGTTCTTTTTGTGTTTTTTATGAGCGACGTTAAGTTCACGTCCGGCAGTTAGGGTCGATGCCTGTTTGCGACTCAAACGGAAAGTAACGTGCCCTTTTTGAAAATAACCTTTAGTTTGACAATCCCGAAGGACAAAAAAAGTTTGAAGTTTGTTTGTATTTTTTAGGATAGAAGTGACTTGAGTTAGTTAATAACTCGACTTGAACCAAAGTCTATGACACGGGAACGAATGCGTCGCATGGTCGCCCCCAATGGAACGTATGCTCAACACCCTAGAAGAGAGAAGGGGGACCCCTCAATCTTCATTTCCTATGTTTAAGGCTCGTGTGCAAGGCAAGTTGACCTTATTAAGTATCTTAAAGATGTTTTGAGATAAGAAAAGAAGACGCAAGGGAAACTCTAGGGGGAAACTAATAGTCCTAATGTTATCATGCATGGGTGACCTAAGGTTAGTGAGGTTTGACGACAACCTAAGCCTAAAGAAAGGAAAAGATGAGAGAAGGAAAGAGTAAGGGTGAGTATGGATGATTATCCACACCCTTAAAGAACTTACCTCAGCACCTGCACAAAAGGTTAGTAAGAAACAGACATAAGCAAAGGAAATGAGATAAATGAAAACCAACAAGGGCATATAATAGTGATAACAATCCAAACATGAATTAGGAAGTCAAATAAACAGCCCCAAAACAAATGGCACAAGTGCCTTTCCAAACAAGGTAACCAGACGTGATCAAGAATACACATACAAGCAGATCTCAAGTGAAAGTAATTAAATAATTAGAGAAATAGCTTCCAAAATTCCCAAATTAAACACCAATATTATTCAACCAGAGGCAAACAAAATATCAAAAACTCCTGCAAAAATCCAAGGTGTTAGTCACTCAAATAATTATGCAAGGCTCAGATGAGAAGTAGGGTTCAATGTGCAAAAAAGGAGGACCAAAATGCAATATGAAATAATTTTAAAAATGAAAGGAAAATATTTTAATGCACTTCAGAATGTTGGTGAATGAATGCAAAAGGAATGGATTGAAAATGTTTTATGGATGCAGAGAAATAAAATAAACAATTTTAAGTATGCATGATATGAGTAATTCAAAAAGAAAATGAATAAAATAAATTAATTTAGATGATAAAAATAAAATAAAAATAAAAAATAAATTTTTTATCTTTTTATAAAATGATAAAAAGTATGCATGAATTTTCTGGGATTTTTTAAATGCAATTATGTATTTTTAAAAATAAAAAAATGATAATGATAATTAAAATAAAAATAAAATGAAATAAAAAGCCAGGGGGTGCGTTTAGTAAGAAAATGTATTGGATATTGAAGTGGGCTAGGAGTGGGGGGTGTCAATAGCGAGCCCAGTCCAATAATTAATCAGAAAAAATAAAACAAAGAAAAGGGTGTACGCGTGTGACCTAGTCAACTGGGTTGACTGCGCACTTACCTTTGGATCCATCTGACGGTTATCATCCAGTCAACAAAACCTGCAGGTAAGCAAGATCTATGGTTGTGATGAAAAGGAACACGTTAGTTATCATGCACGCGCCACAACTAAACCGTCAGTACACTATACTCCTCCCATGTGCACGGCACATGTCCTTTTAATGTGCTGGCACATGTATGGCCACTAGATTCATCCAACGTCCCTGACTTGGTCAACTTAAAATAAAAGTAAATACAATGAAATAAAATGATTGGGGGAATACAATAGGAACGGTGGGGTAATAAACACAGGATTATCAGAATAAAAAAACAAAAAAATAAAACGTGGCGTGATCTAAGCCGTTGGATGAAGAGAATGAAGGGTGAGGATTGTGTCTTCAACCTTGGAACCCTTGGCCGACCGGAAGCTCCCCAGGTCGCCGGAGCCCTAGCTCCGGCCGCCGCCCACGGTGCCTGCAATTCAAAAAGTGCCCAGAAAACACCAAGGCCTATACCATTTTGACCAGATTTTTGCAAGGGTTAATAATATCCAATCCAAATTTGCAAACAATGCATGAATAATGAGATTCGAATGAAATAAGTATAGGGCTCAAAACTTGAAATACACGTAGCAAGCAATATACACGTCCAAACACCAAACAAATTACATCAGATTCATCAGTGACAATCACACAACAATATACACGTAAAAAAGAGAGTTTTAGGATCCTTAAAAAACCTTCCAACCTGAGATGGTGCAACCTGAATCTTTACTTTTAGCTCCAAAGGGTGAGCGATTTGTACTCTAGAGATCACAAGGGTTCTGTTGGTGAAAGAATTTCTTCAAAACTCCTTGTGGATTGAGAGATTCAGTCAATTCAAGAATTAGGGTTGAACTTTTTTTCTCCAAAATATCATGTGTCAAGCCGCCTAACCAGTGCATGGATAGGTTTAAATAGACTAGGGTTTTTCACTGACAATGAATTGGGCTTGGGCAATTCTTTACTTAATGAGTTTTTTGAATAATTTTGGAAAATCACATAATGTTGGATACACCTCTTCCATGCATGGATATTCCAATATTCTATGATGGATCACCTATGCTTGAATTGCTAATCACACCCACATTGAGATTGGGCCTTGAAACTTTTTGATTCATGACTTTTAAATAATTTGGGAATTTTGAATAATGGAAAATATGTGAAGAATAAACCATGGAATTTCTTAATTATTGGGCCCAAAATAATCCTCAAGGAATGTTCTTTGATATTAGAATGTGGCATGAAGCAATGGAATTGATTATAGGTCATTATGCCCAAAGTTGTGAAAATGGAACCATGAGAAACCCTAAAAACCACTTTACCTTCTTTTGATCATAACTGGAGTTTCACACATGATATGGAGACCCACTAGTACTTGTTGGAAAGAGGAGAAAAAGATATTCAACTTTCATGTTGGAGAAAAATTCATTTGAAGCTTTCTTGATGATGAAAAGTCAAGTTGAATGCAGTGCAGGAACTTGCCCAAAAAGGAAACTTTCAAATTATAGGTCATTTCCAAATTTAGCAACTTTTGCACCAACTCCTGATTTTTGATAAATGGCATGGAACTTGACTTTTGAGGACCATATGAGGATGTGAGACCTTGAAAACCTTGGAGAGAACCTCAAAATTCCACAGTTGACTTCTCCTCTCACTGTTGACTTTTACCCAATTCACCTGATTCTCAATCTTCTGATCAATTAAGTCTCTCCTGAACCAAACTGATGGACAACCTCCCACCCCTAGACACTTAAAGACCCAAGGAATACCATGGAATCAAGTCTTGCCCAAAAAATCAGAAATAAACTGACTTTATGGCAAACCCTAGTTTTGGTACCCTCAGTCTAGGAGGAAATAGCACAGTCTCCAAATCCAAATTCCTCTAAATATGATGTATATCCTCTCCAACAAAGATAAGATATGCCATTTGGTGATGATAAAAACCCCAGGAGCTTGCCCATTGGAGCAATAAACCCAAGAATCTCAAAACCCTAATTCCTGCACTGGTTAGGAGAGAGTGATCCACTTGAGATCCCTTGCCACTTATGAACTCTTGACGATGTGATAGACCAGATAGGACCTTCTTGAACTGCCTTAAGCACCTTGATCCCATGCTAATGATATGCATACATGATAATGCAAAAAATGAAATGAAACATAAGCCAATTAGTAATAAAGTAAGGAGGGCAAATTTTGGGGTGCAACAACTGCCCCTATTCAATCGACTTGGTCCTGAGGGTATGATAGCGACGGCTTTCATAAAATTAGGATGCACGGAGATTGAATACCAAGAACCCAGAAATTTGCAATCCTCCACTGGAGAATTAGCCATGAATGTTGTACTGTCACAATACGGACGAGTGTCAGATATGCTGGGTATAAAGTGAAAAAACTCTCCCAAGTTACGTCATCTCTGCTGATAAAGAGAACTGACAAAGGAACCTCGAAATATGCCATCCCTACTGATAAAGGGAACCGACGAAGGAAGTCTTCCCAAGATTGCTATCTCTGCTGATAAAGAGAAACTAGCGAAACAAAAGCCATCCCTGCTGATAAAGGGAAACTGACGAAAGGAAATATCCAAAAGCTTGTTATCTCTGCTGATAAAGAGAAACTAGCAAAATAAATGCCATCCCTGCTGATAAAGGGAAACTGACCAAAGTAAATATCCCAAAAGCTTGCTATCTCTGCTGATAAAGAGAAACTAGCAAAACAAAAGCCATCCCTGCTGATAAAGGGAAACTGACAAAAGGAAATATCCAAAAGCTTGCTATCTCTGCTGATAAAGAGAAACTAGCAAAATAAATGTCATCCCTGCTGATAAAGGGAAACTGACGAAACAAATGCCATCCCTGCTGATAAAGGGAAACTGACGGACGAAAATCTTCAAAAGATTGCCATCTCTGCTGATAAAGAGAAACTGGCAAAATAAGTGTCATCCCTGCTGATAAAGGGAAACTGACGGACGAAAATCTTCAAAAGATTGCCATCTCTGCTGATAAAGAGAAACTGGCAAAATAAGTGTCATCCCTGCTGATAAAGGGAAACTGACAGACGAAAATATCCAAAAGCTTGCTATCTCTGCTGATAAAGAGAAACTAGCAAAATAAATGCCATCCCTGCTGATAAAGGGAAACTGACGGAAGGAAATATCCAAAAGCTTGCTATCTCTGCTGATAAAGAGAAACTAGCAAAATAAATGTCATCCCTGCTGATAAAGGGAAACTGACGAAAGGAAGTATCCAAAAACTTGCTATCTCTGCTGACAAAGAGAAACTAGCAAAACAAAAGCCATCCCTGCTGATAAAGGGAAACTGACGAAAGGAAATATCCAAAAGCTTGCTATCTCTGCTGATAAAGAGAAACTAGCAAAATAAATGTCATCCCTGCTGATAAAGGGAAAATGACGAAAGAAAATCTGTCAAGCAAGAACTGACTAACAGGTGAGAACGGGATTTCACAAAAGAGAAGGGCCAAACAAAGGCAAACTCCCAACCAACTCAAAATCCCTAAGCAAGATGACTCCGCTGGGGAATGAGAAGTCTAAATAAAAAGACTCTGTCGGGGAGCACAAGTATGAGGAACACATCCCTCTAAAATCTCTTGAGTTGTGTCATCTCTGCTGAGAAAGAGAACTGGCAAAGAAGGTATCACACCCGGCTTATGCTTCAAATGCAAATGGAAATGCTATGTGTTTGAGGATGCAATGCAAATGCTTATGATATGCAAAAGAGCCCCTCCAGCAAAATAAATGCTGGAGAGAAAGGACCCATTCAGCTGGGGATGAGAAAAAATAAATTGTCCAAGAACTCTGCTGAAAAGGATCATGTTGACCGACCCTTTGGATCAACAACTTCTGCTGGGGATGAAGTCCCAAAAGAACATTCGCTCTACTGGGGATTATACATAACTCTTTGAAAAGGGAGGCCACGACCTGAATCAGCAGAGTGCCAAATATCACTTGAATTTAAAACCTGCTGGGGATGTCAACCACCGTTGAACAAACTGCTGCGAGGATTAACACCAAACTCTGCTTGGGAGGAACGGTAGATGCTGACATCCACCCTGCTAGCGGATAACATCAGGCTTACTCATCTGTTGGGGATCAGATCGCACCATTGCTGCTGAGAAAAACATTTCCTGACTGGCTGAGGAAAATAAGTGTTCAGACTCTGTGGGGAAATAATGTCTTGCTCCAGAGAAAATACTTCCCAAGTCTCCTGCTGGGGGGAGGTCTGCTCTGCTGAGGAAAGTGCAATCTCTATGCTGGGAGAGCACGCTGTTGGGGAAGTACGATCCTGTTGCCCTGCAAGTCAAATAACAGCAAATAGAATATGCCACAACACGACTATCTCCAATAATGCCTAAGTATTTTCTATTGATTTCCGTTATGCTCCGCAAAGCTCAAAGTTTTATATGCAATGTTTATCAAAAATATCGGACGTTTTTGCAAACAAAACAGTAAAAGCAAAACAAAAAATAGAAAGCTCTTTGAGTGAAATGAATATTTTATTGAGAAAAGTGGCCTGTAGATAGGCATTTACAATTGGAAGCAATTCCTAGAAAGAGGTAATTGCACAAAAAGTAAAAGAAAAATACAAATGTCGGCAATGCGGGAACAGATATCCACCATGATTCGACTCAGCTATGACCCATATTTCCTGCTTATCCACAAATATCTTGACTTCTGAATAGACTGACTGTACTGATCCCTCCCTTTCAGAATTTCCAAGTATCGAGAGTGTTCACAGATCGAACGCAGACCATAGCCTTTCGCTCATAAATCCCTAACTTTTGCCTGGATCGCCCTTTTCGGGTTTTCAATCCATCAGGATACCCATTTTTACCAAAGTTGCCTTTTCAGGTTTTCAACTTTGCGGGTTTACACATTTCTTTTTACATTTTATCCCTAATTTTTGCCCGAACCTTTTCCTTTTTATGGTTCGCCGGGATGCCCCTTTTTTGCCTGGACTTTCTTTTTATGTCCAGCGGGTCTCTTTTATGCGAAGTATTTTTTGACTACGTCTGCGTTCACAGGGGATGTAAAATCTTCGCCATCCATAGTTGAAAGTAGTAAGGCTCCTCCAGAGAAAACCTTTCTTACCACATATGGCCCTTCGTAGTTTGGAGTCCATTTGCCCCTGTGATCTGTCTGAGGAGGAAGGATCATTTTCAAAACTAATTCACCTGTCTGAAAACTCTGAGGACCCACTTTCTGATCAAAGGCGCTCTTCATCCTGCTCTGATACAACCGACCATGTGCAATGGCTGCCAATCTCTTCTCTTCAATAAGGTTCAACTGATCCAATCTGGAACGCACCCACTCAGCTTCATCAAGCTTCACATCAGTCAGAACTCTCAAAGACGGAATCTCGACCTCTAAGGGCAAAACTGCTTCCATACCGTATACCAATGAGAAAGGGGTTGCCCCGGTTGACGTACGCACCGAAGTGCGGTAACCATGTAGGGTATAGGGTAGCATCTCATGCCAGTCCTTATACGTCACCACCATCTTCTGCACAATCTTCTTGATATTCTTATTCGCCACCTCAACAGGCTCGTTCATCTTCGGACGATACGGAGAAGAATTATGATGCTCAATCTTAAAGCTCTAACATAGTTCCTTCATCATCTTGTTGTTCAAATTCGAGCCATTATCAGTAATGATTCTCTCCGGGACCCCATAACGACAGATGATGTCCTTCTTTATTAACCGGGCTACCACTTGCTTGGTGACGTTGGCGTACGAGGCTGCTTCCACCCACTTTGTGAAATAGTCGATGGCAACCAAAATGAAATGATGCCCGTTGGAAGCAGTGGGCTCAATCTTTCCAATCATATCTATGCCCCACATTGCAAAAGGCCAAGGAGATGACAACACATTTAGAGGCGTAGGCGGTACGTGCATCTTATCTGCATAAATCTGACATTTATGGCACTTTCGGGCGTACTTGAAACAATCAGACTCCATAGTCATCCAATAATATCCTGCCCTCAACAACTTTCTAGCCATGGTGTGTCCACCGGGATGAGTACCAAAAGAACCCTCGTGAACTTCCTCCATCAACAAACCTGCCTCGTGTTCATCAACACAACGTAGCAAGACCATATCGAAGTTCCTCTTATACAACACATCATCCTTGTTCAGAAAGAAGTTTCCTGCCAACCTTCTTAGAGTCTTCTTATCCTTGGTGGAGGCACCCTTTGGATACTTCTGTCTCTTCAGGAAAACCTTAATATCATGATACCATGGTTTGCTATCTGACACATCTTCAATTGCAAACACAAAAGCTGGTCTATCCAGACGCATGATTCTAATCGAAGGAGTTTTATTCCAAAGATTCACCTTATACATGGATGCCAATGTCGCTAACGCATCAGCCATCTGATTCTCAGCTCGGGGCACATGATGAAAATCCACCCTATCAAAGAACGGTAACAACCTTCTGGCATAGTTGTTATAAGGTTCCAAATTTACCTGACGAGTCTCCCATTCTCCTGTAATCTGATTAACTACCAACACAGAATCACCATAGACATCTAGGTTCTTAATTCTCAAATCAATTGCTTCTTCTAACCCCATGATGCATGCTTCATACTCCGCCTCGTTGCTGGTACACACGAACGCTAACCGGGCAGTGAAAGGTATATGAGAACCCTTCGGGGTCATAATGATTGCCCCAATTCTGTTACCATACGAGTTGACAGCCCCATCAAAAATCAGCTTCCATTGAGACCCAATCTCAGGTCCTTCGTCAGGCAGAGGCTCTTCACAGTCTTTCATTTTCAGAAACATAACATGTTCGTCTGAAAATTCAAACTTCATTGGCTGATAATCCTCTACCGGCTGCTCAGCAAGATATTCTGACAGAACACTTCCCTTAATGGCTTTCGGGGAAACATATTGAATATCGTATTCTGTCAAAACCATCTGCCAACGGGCTATCCTTCCAGAAAGTGCTTGCTTCTCAAACACGTACTTAATCGGATCCATCTTCGAAATCAACAAGGTTGTGTGGTTTAACATATACTGCCTTAGACGCTTGGCTGCCCAAGCGAGTGTACAACATGTCTTTTCCAACATAGAGTATCTTGATTTGCAATCAGTGAACTTCTTACTCAGGTAGTAAATGGCGTGCTCTTTCCTGCCTGTCTCGTCGTGCTGACCGAGCACACAATCCATCGAATTCTCAAGAACCATAAGGTACATAATCAACGGTCTTCCGGACACCGGTGGCATAAGGACTGGAGGTTCCTGCAAATACATCTTTATCCTTTCAAACGCTTCTCGACAATTTTCATTCCACCTGACCTCTTGATCCTTTCTTAACAACTTGAAAATTGGTTCACACGTGGCTGTAAGGTGAGAGATGAACCTAGCAATGTAATTCAACCTCCCCAAGAAACCACAAACCTCTTTCTCCGTTCTCGGCTCAGGCATCTCTTGTATGGCTCTTATCTTGGCTGGATCAACCTCGATACCTCTTTCGCTAACAATGAAACCCAACAATTTACCAGACCTCACCCCGAAAGTACACTTGTTCAGATTCAATCTCAATCTGAACTTCCTCAACCTTTCAAACAGCTTCTGAAGGTTCACCAGGTGTTCTTCCTCTGTCTGTGACTTCGCAATCATGTCATCAACATAGACTTCAATCTCCTTGTGAATCATATCATGAAAGAGAGTCACCATTGCCCGCTGATAGGTTGCCCCAGCATTCTTCAATCCGAAGGGCATTACCTTGTAGCAAAATGTTCCCCACAGTGTTATGAAAGTAGTCTTCTCCATGTCCTCTGGGGCCATTTTGATTTGGTTATACCCAGAGAAGCCATCCATGAAGGAAAACACGGAATATTGAGCCGTGTTGTCCACTAACACATCAATGTGGGGGAGCGGGAAATCATCCTTCGGGCTTGCCCTATTCAAATCTCGGTAATCAACACACATCCTGACCTTCCCATCCTTGTTAGGTACAGGTACAATATTAGCAACCCACGGAGGGTAATTTGTCACAGCAAGAAATCCGGCGTCCAACTGTTTCTGAACCTCTTCCTTGATTTTAACAGACATTTCTGGTTTAGTTTTTCTCAGTTTCTGCTTGACCGGAGTACAACCATCTTTAAGCGGCAACCGGTTTGCAACAATGTCAGTGTCAAGCCCAGGCATGTCTTGGTAAGACCAGGCGAAGATATCCACATACTCTCGAAGCAACTCAACCAATCTCCTCTTAACAGTGTCCTCCAAAGTAGCCACAACCTTTACTTCTCGTTTGACGTCCTCGGTTCCCAAATTAACAGTCTCCACTTCCTCCTGATGAGGTAGAATAACCCTTTCCTCCTGTTTCAGTAACCTGACTAATTCTTCTGGTAGGCCACAATCTTCGTCAATCTCTTCTTCGGCTTGATAGATAGGATTGTCAAAGTCATATCGAGCCATAGCTGAGTCATGATGGGTGGAATCCGAACAAAGAAACCTGCATGGTGGATGTTTTATGTTTATTATGAGTGCAACAAACAAAAAAACATTGCCATTTTGATGTGGGTTAATGCAAAAAAGTAAAAATAGAAAGACAGGGATCAAAATATTTGAATGAAAAACGTCATTTATTGATGATAAAAATAGCAAATAAACATCCTAGCCCTACAAATAGATATCACTACGTCTTGGGCAGAACGTAGGACTCAACATAACAGAAAACAAAAGTAAATTACTCTGGGCGCATCACTTGGATGACTTTCTCGGAAGACCAGTTGCCTAGACTCTGACCAGGGGCGCAGGGACGGATCCATGTATCCATGTCACAGTCACTATCTCCTTTATCCTCGACAGCATTAACCTGATTAAAGAAAACTCCAACACTTGTGAACCGAATAGGGCCAGCATACTTGGGAGGCTCTTGAGCTTGTCGGGGTGGCTTGTACACTAGTCCATAGGTATCCTGCTTCTTTTGAACATTAATGACACTGCCCCACTTCTGAGAACCACCAGCTTCAACTATAGCACGCGCCTCTTTGAAAGAGGACATTGGAACCTTTGGTTGTCTGATAACTTCAGGTCGGGCAACCACCTCAGGCTGAATGACTGCCTTTGGGGGTTTCTCAGGAATCTTCACAGCTTTAAAGGCTTGGCACAAAGTCTCCTGTATTTCACCATCTACCTCTATATACTTGAAGGTTGATATGTGACTTACCATGATCTCTTCCTCACCACAAACAGTCACAACGTGGCCATCCACCATGTACTTCAACTTCTGGTGCAGCGTAGAAGTTACTGCCCCAGCCCCATGGATCCAAGGGCGACCCAACAAACAACTGTAGGCAGGCTGAATATCCATTATATAAAAGGTGGTGTTGAAAATCTCAGGACCCACCTTGATTGGCAGAACTAACTCTCCAAAAACCGACCTCTTAGAGCCATCAAAAGCACGCACCACCAAGTCACTTGGTGTACAAATCAACCCACGAGTATCCAATTTCATTAAAGCCTTCTTCGGTAACACATTCAAAGATGACCCAGTATCAACTAACACATGCGACATCAAGGAGCCACGATATTCCACTGAAATATGCAGAGCGTTGTTGTGATTCCTTCCAGCCGGAGTCAGATCTAAATCGGTGAAACCCAAACCATTACCAGTATTCATATGCGACATAACCCCTTTTAGCTGATTGACAGATATCTCCTGCGGTACATAAGCCATATTCAGAACCTTCAGTAATGCATTTCGGCGTGCCTCAGAGCACAACAGTAAGGATAGAATGGAAATCTTTGATGGAGTTTGGTGAAGTTGATCAACAATTTTGTAATCACTTTTTCTGATCAATCCCATGAACTCCTCTACATCTTCTGAGAAAGTATCCCCACCTGGCTTTGTCATAGAATTATTTGCTTCCTGCCTCTGTACAGACTCATCCATCATCTGTTTACCTCTGTCTTGTCTTGAACTACCAGCTTGATCCCCAGACGGAATAAAGACTCTACCACTCCTAGTGATAACCCCTGCTTCAACAAGATTTTCAACCCCTGCGCTCGGAGCTGATGTTCCTACCAACTCCTGCTTCTCACCATTAACAAATACCTCGGCCCCATAGTTCCATGGGATGGCCTTGGTACTCTCATACGGGACTGGTCCAGGAACAGTGATAGTGACCGGCGCTGGTCTCACCGGCGCTGATATAGTTATTGTCTTTAACGGAATTGTTATTGTGGCAACATCAATTTCCCTGTCAGTAACTTTGCTCTGCCTGCAACCCCTGTCAAACTGTAATATCCCTTCGCTGATCATTTTCTGAATACCTGCCTTCAATAAATCACAACCGTCTGGCTGCGTCACACACCCTACACAGCCTTCATCATAACCAGGAAATACCCCTCCCTTTAACAATCTATCCTTCACCACACCCAAGGGAGTTTGGACTTCGTTCACATCTGAAATCAAACTCAAGACTTTATAGTCCTCAATAATAGCATTGACCCTCGGCTCACCGTGATTCGGTATCGGGTTCTGATTCACATTTGGGACGTCATTGGAGAAATTGATGGCTTTGGAATCCACCAAATCTTGAACCTTATGCTTAAAAGCTTTACAGTTCTCAATATGGTGTCCGGGTGCCCCAGAATGAAACTCACAGTGGGCGTTGGCGTCATAGCCGGGAGGTAAATTGCCAGTAGGTGGAGCCAATGTTCTTGTCTGAATTAATTGTAGCTTTAACAAGTGCTGAAATAATTGAGAGTAGGGAAGAGGTGGAGTGTCAAAGTGCCTATCCTGCTTATTCAGAGGTTGGGATCGGCGAGGAGCCTAATTTTGTTGTTGAGACACTGCTGGCTGCTGAGGTGCTGCTGGGATGGTTACATAAGCCACCTGCTGATTGTAATTCTGACGAGGACCTTCTCTACCATGATATGATGATGCAGAGTTTGTATCTCCCTCCTTGTTCTTATAACCACTGGCATAAGGCTTCTTACTTCCTCCAGATGAGGATCTATCACCGCCTGATATTTTCCCCGCCTTAATTCCGCTTTCTACCATCTCTCCTACTAAGATCAAGTCAGCAAACTTTCCAGTCATACACGGTACCAGCTTTTCATAGTAATGACCATGTAAGGTGGCCATAAACATAGTTATCATTTCTCGTTCCAACATGGGAGGCTGAACCCTTGCTGCCAGTTCACGCCACCTCTGGGCGTACTCCTTGAAACTCTCATTGTTCTTTTGTGACAAATTCTGCAGCTGAGCTCTGTTCGGGGCCATGTCAGTGTTATATTGGTAGTGTCTGATAAATGCCCCTGCCAGATCTCTCCAACTCCGCACATCCTTCCTCTCTAGTTGCATGTACCACTCCAGGGATGCCCCAGATAGGCTATCCTGGAAGCAGTGCATCATCAGCTTTTTATTCTTCGCATGCGCAGCCATCTTACTTGCGTATGCCCTCACATGAGTCCTTGGGAAAGTCATACCATTATACTTCTCGAAAGTGGGAGTTTGAAACTTGTGCGGGATAACCACGCCTGGAACCAGCCCCAAATCCTCTAGATCCATACCCACAGAATCCTGATTCATAACACCCCTCAACTGTTCCTCAATCAACCGAAACCTCTGATCATTGTCAATCTGGGGACCAGCATCCCCACCTGGCAGAGAAAATGCATCATCTTGAACATCATCATACTGACGGCCATGAACTGCGCCAGCACCGTTACCACCTCCCCCAGCATTTTCAGCCCCGCCCGGAGGAATCACAACGCTAGAAACAGGAATACCTCCGCCTGGAGGACCATTCTGATTATTATTATCATTGACACCAGTATGAAGTCCTCTATGAAGGACACTGTCATCATCAACCCTCGCAATCAGTGGCTGAACGAGAGTCCTCAACTGCTCTTGTCCCTGAGCAACCCCCTGCATTAATTCCATGAATTGATTCATGCGAGTCCGCATCTCAATGATCTCATTCTGCAGCTGATCCATGAGTCTCTTCTGATTTTGTCTGGTAGGATACCGGTGAATATGCTGATCTGCAATTCTGAGATTAGAACAAGATAAGAATACCGGAGATAAACACCTGTCATGCAAAATGGTTATGCAAAATGATTATGAATATGCAAATGCAAATGAACATGTTTAAAAATTCGCAGGGCGATCCACCTCTTGATTCCAGTTTAACAACAGTATAGAACGAAACTTCTGCTCATACATTAAGAAAACCAGAGGAAAACCAAATGTCAACAATCACAACCCAAAATAAATGAGTCTGAACACCATAATCATAGATCCCAACCAACAAGTCTGGCGGTGATCCAAATACAATGAAAGAGAAAAAAGAAACTACGGCATGTCATCAAAGTCTACAAGTGCCAATCCCCCCCATCCATTATGTTTCTTGCACCAGTCCTGAATCTCCTTGAACAACTTTTTGGTGTCGGGATGCTTTGGTCTCTGAATTAACTCTTGAATGAGAAGGTCTCTCCTATGCATGATCCCTTCCAAGTATCGGCAACTTAACTCCCAAGCATCTTCTCCAGAAACACCATCCATACTAGGTCCCTCACGTCTAGATCTCTTCACTTCAGCTTGGACCTTCAGTTCCTCTATGGAGGCTATAGCTTCATTTATTCGATCTTGGACTGCTTGTTTCTGGAATACCCCTGATAGAATCTCCGCATCCTTCTTCTTGAGCTTCGACTTTAACAAATCAATCTGAGCTAGATAACCGTCTTCTTTTTTCTTATTCTCAGCCATTGCAGTTTCGCGGTGAGCATTGAACCTGTGAATTTTTAACAAAGCCTCGTCCAAGTCCTCCTTCTTAGACTCGAGAACCTTACTGATACCATATAGAGCTTGCTTCATCCTTTGTCTGGCTGTGATCTTGTCAGCTAGCTCCTGTTCTGCCTTAGCAAAAAGTTATGTCTTCAACTTGGCGATATGAATAGCTTCACCCCGCTCATGTTTCAACTGGTAAATCTCCCTTTTTAGGTCACTGTTTTCTTCTCGCAGCCTTTCTTTTTCAGCCCACAACTTGGTAAATTTCTCTATCTCAACTGTGGTAGGAGGCTCAATCAGTAAAGGGTAAGATGGTGGTACGCAGGAAATGTTCTGTTGTTGCTCTTCCCAAAATAAGTCTTCCCCTTCTTATGACGATCTCCCCAAGTATTTGCAGCTTCTTTTAACAGTTCTGGATTGGTTTCCCCACTCAGATACAAAGATTCTCGGACCTCCTCGTCTCTTGGCGGCTCTTTCAAAGCATACCCGAATTGTCTAATAGCAAGAATAGGGTTGTAATTAATTCCCCCTTTCCTTCCTATTAGAGGCACATTTGAGAGACCTCCACAACTAATCATGATATCTTGGCCCAACAAGTCACGGTTAACCCAAAGTAGATTATCTGCTCTCAAGCCCATCAATCTTTTGGACCAATCCAATGTTCCTTGAGTATCCACAAATGCCCCAGATTTAGGAAGACGATCAGCAATCCATTTGTAGAGGACTGGTGCACAAAAATAAAGGGGTTCTCCCCTCCTCTTCTCATTCTTATAATGCACTGAATAATATAGATCTCCGAGCAAAGTAGGTACCGGATTCTTCATAGTAAATATCCGGACAGCGTGCATGTCCACAAAATCCTTCATACTCGGAAACAACACGTTCCATAGACACACATAGCCAGGATGGCGTTGAAAACCGACCAACATCTAGCCTTAGCATACACAGCAGCTTGTTCTATCAGAAATTTCATATGGAAGCCTTTACACCCTCCCTTACTAGCCACATTATTTTTCAACAAAGATGGATCCAAATGCAAAGCCTCGGAAACCTTTTCCAAGTCAGGAAGTTCTTTGGAAGGATAAAAAGGAGCCTTTTCTTTAATAGAAATATCCAGAATGAGAGAAAATTCCTCCAACGTCGGAGCCAAAAGATAATCAGTGAATAGGAAACAACGCAGATGAGGGTCATAGAATTGCACCAGAGTGTACAAAGCCCTATACTCGTATTCAGTGATGTTGCGAGCAAAATCCAGAATTCTACCATACTCTCCTCTAAAGTCTGCCAATACCCCATGCTCTGCCATAGACACAATCTGGTGAACAGGCTCCAGAATAAGTGATGGGAACCTGTACATTATGATGTTCTTTTTATTCTCAGTACTCATCCTTAGTAGTCTTCAAAAACCGGAATCAAAGTTAGGATGCAACCCTGCAAATGAATAAACATGTTAGGATGCAGAAACGATGATGCAAATGCACACATGGGGTCAAGGATGCTGGACAACTGCTGCACTGTATAATCTCAAAGATCTTCCCAAATACCCAGAAAACCAGAATAACCATAGTACCACACTGATGAATCTGCTGATCAGAAAACCAGGTATGTTGAAGGTCAAGGTTACCTGCAAACCTGTAAACACCCTGCCCTCTCACATGTGGGTTCTAGAAAGCTGAGGATCCTCAATATCACGGGCTCTCAGGTCGAGAAATGATGATACGTTCACCATTTCTGGTTTAGCATCATCACCAATCGAGGAGGCCTCAACTGATTCCCCTCAAAAAAGAAACATCCCATGGCAAGTTCTCAGCTTCGGCACTGAGGTCGAGAAGCAATAGTACATTCATTCCTCGGAGTACAGTACTATCGCCAAACGAGGAGTGCTTCCACCGATTCCTTACCAAAGGACACCCTATAGCAAGTTCCCAGTATTGGGTCCTCGGATCGACATGTGCAATGGGTTTGCCATTTCTGGTCTGCCATTATCACGTCTCGGGAGGAGTGTCGTTACTGAGTTCTCGGGGATGGTCGCCAGAGTCGACAACTTTCCAGGTTACATTCAATCATCTGTACCAAAGCACAAGATAGAACATTACCAAAGAAAACCTCGTCTGGATGTGGAGTTTTCGTGTATACTATGTCTGGCCAAATGCCACACGAGTCACACTACTTGCCACACTAGTCCTACGCGCACGCTCAAGCCTAGGTATTGGGCTTTTCTCTCAGAACCCAACCCGCTAAACAGAAAAACAGTGCAGCAGCTGATAATAATATGCAATGCAGAAAAAATGCGGTAAAAATAAAATACAACAAATAAAACAAAACAAAAAACAAAAAAACACCCGAAGACAAACAAAGACAAGCAAGCGCTAGGATTGACTCGCTTAGGGATGGACCAGCATAGGTCAACCAGAGTCCCCAGCAGAGTCGCCAGCTGTCGCTCCCGAGATTTTCATCCAGGTACAAACGCGAGAGTGGCGCGGAAAACAGAGTCGTCAGCCGTGTAAATTTATCCCAAGAGAGGGAAAGGGAACACCGCATAAACCTGAGGGAGAGGGAAAGGAATGGTCATCGCAACCATAATCTGGGTTCGGGAGTCGGTTAAGCGAGGGGAAGGTGATAGCACCCCACGCGTCCATCGTACTCGATGGGATCCACGCTTGTTGTCTATTCTAAGGGTGAGTTATCCTATCATCTATGGCTGCACTAAAACGGGAAAGGGGAAAATAAAGACAGACTCGGTAGGACGTCGACGTCCTAGGCCTACATACCCCCTTTGTGCAATGGGGAATTCAGAGTCAACGTAGTTCGGACCAAGTTCTTTTTGTGTTTTTTATGAGCGACGTTAAGTTCGCGTCCGGCAGTTAGGGTCGATGCCTGTTTGCGACTCAGACGGAAAGTAACGTGCCCTTTTTGAAAATAACCTTTAGTTTGACAATCCTGAAGGACAAAAAAAGTTTAAAGTTTGTTTGTATTTTTTAGGACAGAAGTGACTTGAGTTAGTTAATAACTCGACTTGAACCAAAGTCTATGACACGGGAACGAATGCGTCGCATGGTCGCCCCCAATGGAACGTATGCTCAACACCCTAGAAGAGAGAAGGGGGACCCCTCAATCTTCATTTCCTATGTTTAAGGCTCGTGTGCAAGGCAAGTTGACCTTATTAAGTATCTTAAAGATGTTTTGAGATAAGAAAAGAAGACGCAAGGGAAACTCTAGGGGGAAACTAATAGTCCTAATGTTATCATGCATGGGTGACCTAAGGTTAGTGAGGTTTGATGACAACCTAAGCCTAAAGAAAGGAAAAGATGAGAGAAGGAAAGAGTAAGGGTGAGTATGGATGATTATCCACACCCTTAAAGAACTTACCTCAGCACCTGCACAAAAGGTTAGTAAGAAACAGACATAAGCAAAGGAAATGAGATAAATGAAAACCAACAAGGGCATATAATAGTGATAACAATCCAAACATGAATTAGGAAGTCAAATAAACAGCCCCAAAACAAATGGCACAAGTGCCTTTCCAAACAAGGTAACCAGACGTGATCAAGAATACACATACAAGCAGATCTCAAGTGAAAGTAATTAAATAATTAGAGAAATAGCTTCCAAAATTCCCAAATTAAACACCAATATTATTCAACCAGAGGCAAACAAAATATCAAAAACTCCTGCAAAAATCCAAGGTGTTAGTCACTCAAATAATTATGCAAGGCTCAGATGAGAAGTAGGGTTCAATGTGCAAAAAGGAGGACCAAAATGCAATATGAAATAATTTTAAAAATGAAAGGAAAATATTTTAATGCACTTCAGAATGTTGGTGAATGAATGCAAAAGGAATGGATTGAAAATGTTTTATGGATGCAGAGAAATAAAATAAACAATTTTAAGTATGCATGATATGAGTAATTCAAAAAGAAAATGAATAAAATAAATTAATTTAGATGATAAAAATAAAATAAAAATAAAAAATAAATTTTTTATCTTTTTATAAAATGATAAAAAGTATGCATGAATTTTCTAGGATTTTTTAAATGCAATTATGTATTTTTAAAAATAAAAAAATGATAATGATAATTAAAATAAAAATAAAATGAAATAAAAAGCCAGGGGGTGCGTTTAGTAAGAAAATGTATTGGATATTGAAGTGGGCTAGGAGTGGGGGGTGTCAATAGCGAGCCCAGTCCAATAATTAATCAGAAAAAATAAAACAAAGAAAAGGGTGTACGCGTGTGACATAGTCAACTGGGTTGACTGCGCACTTACCTTTGGATCCATCTGACGGTTATCATCCAGTCAACAAAACCTGCAGGTAAGCAAGATCTATGGTTGTGATGAAAAGGAACACGTTAGTTATCATGCACGCGCCACAACTAAACCGTCAGTACACTATACTCCTCCCATGTGCACGACACATGTCCTTTTAATGTGCTGGCACATGTATGGCCACTAGATTCATCCAACGTCCCTGACTTGGTCAACTTAAAATAAAAGTAAATACAATGAAATAAAATGATTGGGGGAATACAATAGGAACGGTGGGGTAATAAACACAGGATTATCAGAATAAAAAAACAAAAAAATAAAACGTGGCGTGATCTAAGCCGTTGGATGAAGAGAATGAAGGGTGAGGATTGTGTCTTCAACCTTGGAACCCTTGGCCGGCCGGAAGCTCCCCAGGTCGCCGGAGCCCTAGCTCCGGCCGCCGCCCACGGTGCCTGCAATTCAAAAAGTGCCCAAAAAACACCAAGGCCTATACCATTTTGACCAGATTTTCGCAAGGGTTAATAATATCCAATCCAAATTTGCAAACAATGCATGAATAATGAGATTCGAATGAAATAAGTATAGGGCTCAAAACTTGAAATACACGTAGCAAGCAATATACACGTCCAAACACCAAACAAATTACATCAGATTCATCAGTGACAATCACACAACAATATACACGTAAAAAAAAGAGTTTTAGGATCCTTAAAAAACCTTCCAACCTGAGATGGTGCAACCTGAATCTTTGCTTTTAGCTCCAAAGGGTGAGCGATTTGTACTCTAGAGATCACAAGGGTTCTGTTGGTGAAATATTTTCTTCAAAACTCCTTGTGGATTGAGAGATTCAGTCAATTCAAGAATTAGGGTTGAACTTTTTTTCTCCAAAATATCATGTGTCAAGCCGCCTAACCAATGCATGGATAGGTTTAAATAGACTAGGGTTTTTCACTGACAATGAATTGGGCTTGGGCAATTCTTTACTTAATGAGTTTTTTGAATAATTTTGGAAAATCACATAATGTTGGATACACCTCTTCCATGCATGGATAGTCAAATATTCTATGATGGATCATCTATGCTTGAATTGCTAATCACACCCACATTGAGATTGGGCCTTGAAACTTTTTGATTCATGACTTTTAAATAATTTGGGAATTTTGAATAATGGAAAATATGTGAAGAATAAACCATGGAATTTCTTAATTCTTGGGCCCAAAATAATCCTCAAGGAATGTTCTTTGATATTAGAATGTGGCATGAAGCAATGGAATTGATTATAGGTCATTATGCCCAAAGTTGTGAAAATGGAACCATGAGAAACCCTAAAAACCACTTTGCCTTCTTTTGATCATAACTGGAGTTTCACACATGATATGGAGACCCACTAGTACTTTTTGGAAAGAGGAGAAAAAGATATTCAACTTTAATGTTGGAGAAAAATTCATTTGAAGCTTTCTTGATGATGAGAAGTCAAGTTGAATGCAGTGCAGTAACTTGCCCAAAAAGGAAACTTTCAAATTATAGGTCATTTCCAAATTTAGCAACTTTTGCACCAACTCCTGATTTTTGATAAATGGAATGGAACTTGACTTTTGAGGACCATATGAGGATGTGAGACCTTGAAAACCTTGGAGAGAACCTCAAAATTCCACAGTTGACTTCTCCTCTCACTGTTGACTTTTACCCAATTCACCTGATTCTCAATCTTCTGATCAATTAAGTCTCTCCTTAACCAAACTGATGGACAACCTCCCACCCATAGACACTTAGAGACCCAAGGAATACCATGGAATCAAGTCTTGCCCAAAAAATCAGAAATAAACTGACTTTATGGCAAACCCTAGTTTTGGTACCCTCAGTTTATGAGGAAATATCACAGTCTCCAAATCCAAATTCCTCTGAATATGATGTATATCCTCTCCAACAAAGATAAGATATGCCATTTGGTGATGATAAAAACCCAAGGAGCTTGCCTATTGGAGCAATAAACCCAAGAATCTCAAAACCCTAATTCCTGCACTGGTTAGGAGAGAGTGATCCACTTGAGATCCCTTGCCACTTATGAACTCTTGACGATGTGATAGACCAGATAGGACCTTCTTGAATTGCCTCAAGCACCTTGATCCCATGCTAATGATATGCATACATGATAATGCAAAAAATGAAATGAAACATAAGCCAGTTAGTAATAAAGTAAGGAGGGCAAATTTTGGGGTGCAACACCATGCCCAAACTCTCCCAATTGTCATCCTTACTAGCGAGGAAGATGATCAAGGAAACCAATTTTCCTAAGTATTTCTAGGTTGATTCAACAAGCGCTGCTTGCTATGTCATGAATTGTGCCTTGATAAGACCAATTCAAAAGCTGATGCTTGCAAATTACACAAAGGAAGGAAACCTGATACTTCTTTCCTCCATGTTTTCAGATTTAGGTGCTTTGTGCTTAATAATGGGAACGGTAACCTTGTCAAATTCTATGCTAAAGCTTATGAAGTTCTATTTTTTGGACATTCCACTTCAAGCAAAGGGGTAAACACTCGACACTCCCTTAACCATGTATGTAATTTTGTGGATTTTATTTATTAAATTGAGCCAACTAACTTCAATGAATCTCTTATTAATGAACATTGATCTCTTGTTATGCAAGAAGATTTAAATCAATTTGAGAAAAGCAATGTAATGAAACTTGTTCCCAGACCTAAGACTAAACTAGAGATTAGAACTAGGTGAATTTTTTGAACAAACTTGATGAAAATGACATTATTTTAAGAAATAAAGCAAAGCTAATTTTGAAAGGATACAATCAACAAGAAGGTATAGATTTTGATGAAACCTATGTTGTTATAGCCATAGGATGCTTTTAGCTTTTTCATGCATTTTAAATTTTAAACTCTTCTAAATGAATGTAAAGAGTGTGTTCTTGAAGGATTATATTTAAGAGTAAGTGTGTGTTAATCAGACTCTTAGATTTCAACACTTAAATTATCCTAATAATATTTTCATGCTTAAAAAGGCTCTATGTGGTTTAAACAAGCCCTCAAACTTGGTATGAGTGTTTGAGCGAATTTCGACTTGAAAAAATTATTCAAAGAGGAAAGGTTGATACAACACTTTTCATTAATAAATATGAGCATGAAATTTTACTTAAGAAAATATATGTTAATAATACTATATTCAAAGTTACTAACAAGTCTCTGTGCAAGGCTTTTTCTAGTATGATGAAAAATGAATTTAAAATGTCTATGATGGGGGGTCATTGGTAATTTCTTAGTGTGCAAATTTATGAATTAAACGAAGGTACCTTTATCAATCAATATAAGTATTTTAAATAGCTATTAAAAAAATTTGGTATGGAAAAAGTAAAATTTATCTCAACTCCCATAAGCACCTTATGTATTATAGATAAAGACCAGTGATGAAAATCTTTGAAGAAAGAAAATATCAAGATATGATTGGTTTCTTTCTTTATCTTAATCCATATCATATTGATATTATGTTATCTATCTATAGGGATGTAAATGGATATCCATGGGGACGGATACTATGATATCAGTATCTGCCCCGTTAGATAAATAAGATATCCATATCCACCCCATATCCGTATGGGTATCCGCTAAGTGGGTAATCCGCAGTTTTAAGATACCCGCGAATATTTACAGATATTCATAGATAACATTATTTTCTAAAATTATTTTTTGTAAAAACATATTTTTAACTTTTTTTAAAGATACAATCAGACATCCATACAATTCGCTTTCAACTTAACAACAAAATTTATCACATTAATTTCCTTTGTTTTAACCAAAACATAATATCTGTACATTTCATTTGAACTAAAACAAATAAAAGATATTGTTATTGTGAGTTATGATGGAAGAGCGGACGAATGAGGAGTAGGATGAGAGACACTGGTTGGACAAAGGAAGAACGATACTAGTTAGTTAAACGGTGAAATTGTTGAAGTCACGTATGAAGTATTAAAAAAGCTTAAATATGAAATGGCCAAATAGAATTTGTATGGAATGCGAAAGATTTTTTTCAAATGAAATTTTAAATATATATATATATATATATATATATATATATATATATATATATATATATATATATATATATATATATATATATATATATATATATATATATATATATATATATTAAGAAGATGGAAATACATTGTATAATAAATAAATTATATTTAAATCATTTTTATAATTTATTAACGGATACAGATATCCGCAGGCACATGTATCATTAAATCGCATATGTATCCATTAACAAACGGGTATTTAAATATCCATATATTTTATCCGTATATACGCTGTCAAGAAAATCTCAAATAATCATGCCTCACTACAATTAAATGCATTATGAGATATCTCACTAGTCCATCACTTATGGGCTTATGGTTTCCTAAAGGAACTAATTATGCTTTAGTTTGTTACTCTGGTTCTAATTTCACTAGTTGTAAATTGGATAAAAAAAGTATCAACATCACAAGTCATTTTCTTGGCAACTCGCTTGTCTTCTAGCATAGCAAGAAACAATCAAGTGTTGTGTTGTCCACATCTGAAGCATAATATGTTATTACAAGTATTTAGTTTCCATAAGTAATGTGGATGAAACAACAGCTAAGTGATTACGGAATTAATCTCAGAGTTGCCCTGATTAAATATGACAACACTAGAGCCATAAATCTCACTAAGAATATGGTACTTTACTCTTAGACAAACATGTGGAGACTAGGTGTCATTTCATTAGGATTAATGTTAAAAAATGGGATTGCATTATTGGGTTTGTGTCTCCATCTAATAAACTAGTAGACATTTTTACTAAACATCTTTCTAAAGAAAGCTTCCTTTTCAGAAGAACTATTACGAGTTCTAAATTAGTCATGCAGAAATAACTTGTTATGTGCTTTTTTTCTTTTTTCTTCCTTCCTTTATCAATGTGAAATACTTCTTTTATATGTTGTTTAATTGTTTCTTTGTCTTTTCTTATTATTTCCCCACTTTTTGATCATTCTAAAAGGGAAAGTATATCTCATGCAGAGTAAAATATATTCTTTTTATCTATGAGGGGGAATTAATCAGTCCAATATTTTCATCTTAACTTTCCAGGTTTACCATATCCCTAAGAGATGCGTTGTCAGCATCAAAATGGGGAGAATACGGTCCTATATGGTGTGAATGTTACAAAGTTATATGTGGTTTTGATAATGAAAAAATAAAAATAAAAAGCTAAAATAGTCATTAGCATCATTAAGAATTGAAGTTGTAAAAAAATGAAGCTAAAAAAGTTTTGGTGTTGAAAAGAAAATAAGGTCAAACTCAAAGATTAACATCAGAAGGAGTTAAGTTTGTCAAAGTTCTCCTGATCACGTGCTTTATTTTTATTTATCTATCTTAGATCATTAGCATGTAAATTTAGCAAGAGTGGCTCTCAAATTAATAATGCAATTCACACACACATACACACACATTTTACAAAACTTAATCTATTTAAAATCCTCTCAAAAATTTATTCTAGCTTCTATCTAATTGATTAGGAAGTGTCCTAACCAATTTGGAAATCAAAGTCTTGATGTATAATCGATTAGAAGTTATATATAATCGATTAATGATCGAACTCGCCACATAACAATTAGAGACCCTTTTAATTAATTAGGATGTGATCCTGGCTAATTTTCTGCCTGATTGGCTACATCTAATCGATTCGCACCACATGACGATGGATTAGAGAGCGTTTAGAGCCTACATATTATTTCCTTTTGAGCCATTTTGTATCCTATATAAAAGAGTCTTATGCATTCTTCCAAAGTACGACAACCTGATTTACTATTATTCTTTATCACTCACTATCTTCATATATACATTGTTTTTATACACTTTCCATTATCTTAGCCTTTGACTCTTCATCACTCGTTCACTTGAGCAATACTCCTTTTGGCACATATTTTCAACCAATTTCTTTAACTCTTCATCAGTCTTTAATCTCAATGTACCTCCAGCTGAGGCATCAAGAAACATTATTGTTTGTGATCTCAACTTGTCGATAAAGTGTGTCATATGTTCTATAACACTCATATTATGATTCAGACACTTACGGAATAAGAACTTGAATCTTTTCCATGCATCAGATAATGAGTCAGACTCTATTTGAGCAAATTGGAAATTGCGGCTTTTCTCTCCATAAATTGAGCATTTTAGTTATATCTCTCGAAACCTTTGTCTTTCAACTTTTTCTAGGTCTGAATAATACCATTTGGAATGCATTGCAACCAATCCTTAGCGCGACCAATCAAAGAAAAGCCAAACAAATGTAATTTTACTTGATCGTTAGTGATGTCACCATTTGGCTTTCACATAAAGCATGTCTCATAGAATTTATCGAGATGCTCCCAAGGATCTTTGATTGTTAGTGATGTATCATAGAATATATATATATATATATATATATATATATATATATATATATATATATATATATATATATATATAATACTAGGGTTGAATTTCCCTTAACCCTAATCCCCAGTTTTCCTCGAAAAATGATTATCTCTATCCATAATTATCTCAATAATATGAGTTATATTCAACAATCCATAATTATATTAACAATATAAGTTATACTTAATACCCATAATTATCTCAATAATATAAGTCATACTAAAAAATCTCCATCTTAGCGAATATCAAACCCCTATGAAGACTTCCTACATGAAGAATCATCCTAGAAATTAGGAATGTACATCTCTTGTTTAAAACTGAGAAACATGTAACAAGTCCAACCAATGTCTAAACTTGTCACTGATGACTAACTTAGTCAATATATTAGCTGAATTCTATGAAGTATGAAACTTTTTAAGTAATATATGTCCAGATGCAAGTAACTCTAAGATCTTGTGAAACCTTACATCAATATGCTTGGTTCTGACATGATATACCTGATTGTTGGCCAAATAAATGGCACTCTGACTTTCGCAATGCCACCGAACTCCACCTTTCTCAACAACTAATTCTCTCACTGATCTTGTAAGCCATAAGGCTCTTTTAGCAGCTTCGCTTGACATCGTGTACTATGCTTCAGTTGTTGACACGTCCACTATGGATTGAACAAACGATTTCCAACAGGTCCTCCTACTAAATCAAAGTCATACCCTATTATATGCCTCTTATCATCCATATCAGCAGCATAGTATGAATCAGCATATCATACAATTGTAGGATCGCCGTGTTCACTTCTTAACATGATATCATAACTCATAGTACCCTTCAAGTACTTGAAAATCTATTTAGTTGCTTTCTAATGGTATTTTCCTAGTTTTGACATAAACTTACAAATTTGACTTACAACTTGTGCCAAATCTGGTCTAGTATAGACCATAACATACATTAAAGGGTTAATAGTTATTTTGCCCCCTGTCATATGGGCGAGTTTTGAAAAAAACCCCGGTAAAAAAAATTAGATTTCCACCCTAACATTTCAAGATTCCTTTGTTTTGCCCCCTCTTGAAATCTAGTCAATATAATACTCCTATGTGACACGACAACATTTTTATAAATTTTTATTATTACTTTTAATTATGTGGATGACTTAGTTGGCATTTTTGATTATTATTTATTTTTTAAATTTCATTTGGCATCTTTTATTATTATTTTATTATTTTGGTGTTAAATGTCAAAAGTCAAAAATATGGCCCTTGAAAGTGTTGAACCTCTGACAATTTGCATCAAGCAACAACACCTTACCACCAAGCTATGCGTTTCTTTTGATTATACATTTACATCAAAATTATATATTGTTAACTAATTATTAATGTTATATTAATTGAATTATTATTAATTAATTAATATTAATGTTATATATTGTTAGTTAACACTAATTATTAATGTCATATTATTTGAATTATTAATGTTAGTTAACGTTAATAATTAATATTATATAATAAAATATATTTATTTAATGAATATCACGAATCCAAGACAACATTATAAAGTTTCTGACACCATAAGTTATTTACAACTATTTCAAACTATTGTATTTGAATGAAGCACGACACTCAATACTTAGAAATAGTACTGTAGCATTCTTATGACTTCCAATTAGGAGTGACAAAACGGGTCGTGGCCCACCGGACCGGCTCGTGCACCCGTCACAAAATGACGGATGGGTTGGGATTTTGAGTCCGCCGTCCACCAAAACCCGTCCCGCTAAAGACTGTCACCCGCCAAAGTCCGCCTCGCCAAAATCCGCCGCCCGCGAAAGCCCGTCGCACTTATTCGTTCAGCTTGTCTCACCTTAAACCCCCCATTTTTTAGTTAATTCTAGTAATTCCAATTCTTGATGATTTTATTTTATACATTTATTTGAGAATATATGCAATATTTTTTGAAGTAAAATTTGGTAAAAATATACTTCACAAAAATTGTTCTAAAAAATAAATAAAAAATCTAATTGAAATGTAAAAACAAACCTATTACTTTATTTAAAAAAAAAGTAGGCGGACAAGTCTGCCGTTTGCCAACCCGCCACATTGACAGGACAAGCTAAGTTTTTATGCACATTTCCACTTGGTAGGCATGCCCGCCCCGCTTTATTTTTGCGGGCTTAAGGCGGGTGAAACTAGACGGGGCGGGCGACCCGTTTTACCACCCCTACTTCCGACGCTTAAAAGTGTATTTTATCACTTCCAGTATTCTGTTTGATAGCCTGAATTGAATTGTTTAAATTACATTAGTTTCAGTTAGATTAAAAAACACTGAATTTTGTATATTTTATTTTTGAATTTAAATGCTAAATAATTTATTATTTCAGTTTATTACTTTAATACTTTATATTAATTAATTAATTAAATGATTAATAATTTATATTAATTAATTAATTTAAGTTTAATAATTAATATTTTCAGTTTAATACTTTAATAATTTATAATTTCAATTTAATAGTTTAAAATAGTTAAGAAACTTAAAACTATTATGTAGAAATAGTTTAAAATAGTTTCAGTTTAATAATTTATAATTTTATAATTTAATAACTAAAAATTAAAAACTAAAATAGTTTAATATTTATTTTAGACAATTTTAGTTTAGTTTAGTTTATAAATTATAAATAATTTTAGACTATTTTAAACTATTTTAGTTTAGTTTATAAATTATAAATTATACATTATCAAACTATTAATTAATATAAATTATTAAATTATTAAACGTTAATAAATTTTAGTTTAGTTAAAACATTAAAAAAAAATTAGTTTAGTTTAAAACATTAAAAAAATATTAATTTAGTTAAAACGTTAAAAAAAATTAGTTTATTAAATATATTGTAACTAATTAATGTGCATAGCCTAACGTACGTAACAATATATGATTCCTGAACAATATATTGTAACTAAAATATTTAAATATACAACTAACAATATAATATGTTGTAACTAAAACATTTAAATATAATATACTGTAACTAATAATCTATAAATTTGATGCAAACTCCTAAATAAAAGAAGTATATGGCCTAGTTGTAAGTTGTGGTTCCTAGACCCAAAATGTCATGGGTTCAACACCATCAAGGGCCATATTTTTGAATTTTAACATATAACATCAAAATAATAAAATAATAATAAAAGATTTCACATGTAATTTAAAAAATAAATAATAAAAAAATGTCAACTAAGCCATCCACATACTTAAAAATAATACACATTTTCTATTGACTAGATTTCAAGAGGAGACAAAATAGAGGAATCTAGAAATGTTAGGGTGAGAATCGAAATTTTTTTTACAGGGGGATTTTTCAAAATTCGCCCATATGACAGAGTGCAAAAATAGCTATTAACCCTACATTAAACAACCAATAACACTGCCATAAGGGACCTTTGACACCTGCTTAACTTCTGCTTCTATCTCTGGACACTGATACAATGAGAGCTTAAAGTAATTTGTCAATGGAGTACTCATAACCTTCAAATTACTCATGTCAAGCTTGTCTAGCACCTTTTCAACATAGCTTTTCTTAGATAACCATTATTTTCTAACACTCATATCCATATGAATTTCCACACCAATAATATTTTTAGCAACACCTAAGTATTTCATGTCAAACCCTTTTCTTAACATGATTTTCAATTCATTTATATCATGTAAATGTTTAGCAGCAATCAACATGTCATTAACATATAATAATAGAAAAATAAAAGAACTATCATCAAGGCTCTTAACATAAACACAACATTAATATTCACACCTTTTGTAGCCAATCTTAAGCATGTATGGAGTATCTAGTGACACTGAACCCCTCTAGATACTCCATGTAAATTTGCTCATGTAGATTACTGTGAAGAAATGTTGTCCTCACACATTTTCTTAACACGATTTTCAATTCATTTATATCATGTAAATGTTTAGCAGCAATCAACATGTCATTAACATATAATAATAGAAAAATAAAAGAACCATCATCAAGGCTCTTAACATAGACACAACAGTCATATTCACACCTTTTGGAGCCAATCTTAAGCATGTATGGAGTATTTAGTGACACTGAACCCCTCTAGATGCTCCATGTAAATTTGCTCATGTAGATTACTGTGAAGAAATGTTGTCCTCACATCCATTTGCTCTGAATGCACGTCTCCTCTTATTTTTCTATTACTCATTGTTTTCTCTTGAACATCCACTTACAATCAATCGATGACCCTTTATCCCTAAGAAAGTTGAAAAAGGTCCCATGTTTGATTTTTCTTCAAGGAGTCCATCTCATCCACCATCGCATTCATCCACTTATCTTTCTCCTCACTAGAAATAGCCTCTCAAAAAGTAGAAGGGTCTCGATAACTAGTAAGAAGTGCATAAGTTGTCAATTCTTCATACCCATATCTTTCTGAAGGCTTAGTTGAACGATGATCTCTGTAACGTACAAGAATATAATCCTGTACTCCACTTGAAACTTCATGTTCATGGTCAATTTTAATATCAGAGTTTAGTTCCTCCTGTTTTTCAGACACAACCTTCAAATTGTTCAATAGTGGCATATCAACATTCACATGAACATTTGTTTGCTAGAAGTTTCTACTTCAACATTAACTGCTCATAAAAAACAATATCTCTTATGATTAACATCTTCTTTTTAATCAGATCTCATAACTTGAACCCTTTCACGTCTTTTGTGTAACCGTCAAAGACACGATTCGTTGACTTTGGATAAAGTTTGAACTGATCTTCATTGGATATATGCACATAAGCAGGACACCCAAAAATCCTTAAATTGTTAAGATCAATATGATTACTTGTCCATACCTCCTCTACAACTATCCCCTCCAATGAAGCATGTCGTCACTTGTTGATAAGATAACACGCCATGTTAACCGCCTCTGCCCAAAAACCTTTTGATAGTTGAAATTCTGGCAATGCAGACAACAGATGTCCTAACACATGTCAAGACATTGTTCTGCATGAACATTTAAATGCAAAGGCACAACAGCAGACTGATACCTTGAATATCAGAACTGCAGAATCACAAATGTCACGGCATCTTTTCCAACATGTTAATCAAGACTGAACTGAAAATAGCAAAATGATAAACAACACAGAATATGATGACTCAGTTCGGTGCAACTCACCTACATTTGGGGGATACCAATCCAGGAAGAAGAAATCACTATCAGTAGTATAGTTTTATGTAAACAACCTCAGGTTTACAGAAAGCACCCACGCTAACCTATCGCCACCCAATGAAGTCTTTATCATTAGAAGTCACATCTAATTGATAAGAAAAACCCATCTCACTCCCTAAATCACAACCTGTGATTATCTAACAGTTACTGCACCATAACCGTATCTACCCTATTGAAACACACCCATTCCAATACAAAGTTCAGTCAAACAGCCTTGACTAACAAGTTAACTTGGATTTGCTTCAAAGCTTCATCTAAGAACACTACACGATTCATTGCCTATGGGTTTTTGAATCTGTACAAGTATCTATGTCTACCACACTACATCAAATCGATACAGAGGGAGACTTACAAGAGAAACCTACGACTCTCAAAACCTAAAACCTACTTTACAGAATAGGATTCTTAAGTCTATGTCGTCCTCTCTCACTTTTCTGCCTAGGTCTTGATCTTCTTTTATAGTCTTCTACTTTGTTGAGCTCCATATCTTTGATCCTTGATCCACTGCCAATCGCGCCTTGAATTTTGAAACAGATTTGAAACCAGCCTGCTGTGATAGTCATGATGTCGAATCTTCATGCTGTAACATTTCACTCGACATCTTTAGTCTGGGTCTGAAACCTTCATGTTGGAACATCTTTCCCAACATTATGTTTTACCAAAATTTAGTTAAACTCTTAGAGCTTTCAATCTCCCCCTTTTCACAAATTTTGGCTAAAACATATGTCAGCTTGATGGTGCATGCAGTGGAAAAATACTTGAAACAAGTGCTAAGGAAAAGGGAGAAGATAATTTGGAGTTACCCTCTTCATTTCCTTGTGACACCGAGTACATAGAGAATGTAACTCAGGTCACAAAACATAACTTGCTTTCTAACTCTGATCACAAAACATAATTTCAGGATGTTAGAACAAACGTTAGAACATCCTTTGAGACAATTATGCAGGTCAGCAACTCAAATACACACAACCAGTCCATAGCAACAACACAGTCATTCTCCCCCTTTTTAGCCAAAAGATGGCAAAAGTGACCCATGCAGACCCAAACCCAAATAATGCTTACCCACACCCGAACAAAACTCATTTGATTTCAACCTAAGAAAGATGTTCCAGCTCGATCTCCCTTAAATATTAAGAGGTTATGCGGGTAGAGTAAATCCAAACAAAAGACTAGTTAAAGAGTGCAGTTAGTTTCGAAAGATTCCATCTTTTCTGACTTGTCCTTGAAACCGCTTCTGAACAGTGTCCTGATACCTAACCTGATACTTTCAGATTTATGGTCCCCACAGGAAAGACTATAATTACACCCATCTTTTGTTTATTCTGAATCACTTCCTTAATCCAGAATTAGCAAACCTATTTACTACAGAATTCTTCCATAGACCTTTCCATCAGCAGAAATTTCCAAGATACTTGTACCACTTCTAATTCAATCCATTGATACCCAATGATAGAATCAGAACGTCCTGATAAGTTCACCCATAACTCATATCAGTAGGGCAATGTCATGACATCTCGCCGGACATATCAACCTCACCTGAGGCAATCTATCACAAACTGCTTGAAACCACAAACAATCTTGATAGCCAGTCTGCACCATTGCAACTATATATCTGAAACACAGATCTAACTCCCTCTATCATAGACAACCATATCTCCTTTTCCAGAATAACACCCTAAATGAATGGAAAACATAAGACGCATCTTCATGTCTTCAAGAGTGCACCCTCAGTTCAACACACTTGCTGAACATATTCACCTACTGCTTGACCCTCAAGTAAACCATGTACCACACCAGTACAAAAATCAGATAGGAGTTCTCCCCCTATCTTTCTCAACAGATGCTTCTTCATCAAGAACCACCCAAAGCCACTACATGATATCCCATGACAACTTCATGATCATATAGTGTGTGAATACCCAGAATGCATCCGTGTACCACAACCAACAAACTCTTGGATTGAGATCAAAGCTCTATTGGTCCCTCTCGTCCAGAAACCATCCATACACCACACGAACTCCTCATGAATTCCCATGTATGAATCCCCTTGTTCCCTGAGATGCAACCCAATTGAATCATAATTCTTCACATTCTTCAAAGAGATGCATAGGGCCCCTTAGTTTGCTAGCTTACCCAGATATTCTTCGCACTTGAAGAACATCAAACACATGCTCCAGAAATCTTCAGCCCAATTGCTTCACAAGCAGTCAAGCACCAAACTGATCCACTTCTAGCATGTCCCATTCACATCAGACTTCCAAGACAATCCTTTACCTATCATTCTCCCGTATGATAAGATAAATACTTATTAGACAAGATGTGAGTGTCAAGTTCCACACTCAGAACTTAGTATCCTACTCCAAGGATAACCAGCCCAAAAATGTTCTAACATCAGTTAGGACATCCTTTACACATCATAGACACCACACACCATGGTTCTTGATATGCTCCACCACTGGACTTACTATCTGCATAGTAATCCAACTGAAGATCTTCACACAACACTGCGCCACCAGCTTGAACAAAGAGAACTTCAGAAACCCAAAATGAAATAAACTCTCATCCACCAAAAGAATGCATACTTCCATCCTTAACCTATAACTTCTATCCTAAGCTCCAAGAGAACCAGACCCTCCTTACGTTTTCAACCAACTACCCTTCTGCCCAAGAGTAATCAGTTTCAAGCATCTTGCTTGAATGCACAGTAAAGATCAACCAAATTTCACTGTCTGACTGATCTCATTCTTCTTTAGAACTCCCACAAGATACACTGATTCACCAATGAAATCTGATCTTCAAGTCACATGAACTACTTGCTCCATAGCAAGACATCTTGGATTCACCAAGCCTCTAGACATGTACCATCTTCTCAAACCACAGCTCCCGCAAACTGTATGAGATAGACCTTTTTGAAACATCCATACTTCCATTCTCCTGTAGATCACCTTATCTTAAGCTGATGTGCCACATCACCGGCTAAGATTCTGATGTTGAGCTAAATGTCAGAACATTCTGATATGACATCCAACTGCTGAATTCAACTCCTCCTTCTGCCACTTAGAAGAACCTACTTCCTTTAACAGAACAAGAGTTTCGTGCTCTCATAGACTTGATTCAACAATCAAGTTTGAGTAGACAACCTCTATCCTGTTTAAACATATCACGGATATTCCCTTCAAGCTCACACCTTGATAAAAAACTATCTGCTTTGAAACTCCAAAGACTTCACACCTGCCACCTCTGAATCTTCAGAGGATAAAGTAGCCCTAGACTACACCATTGCCATACCAAAGAATGCCACTTTTTTTAATGGAGCAGTCTGTAGAAAGTCAGAGATAACTGCCACTTAACCTTTACCTTCAAACAGAGCAAGATCCCAAGCTCCTAAGTACCTAGATCAGAAATAAAATGATCCAAGTTGTGCTACCACCAGATGCTTCTAGTAACCACTTGAACACACGTGCTGCACTCCAATACTCTTAGATCAGAAATAAAATGATCCAAGTACTAACCATCAAGATTATGATGTCTTCATCTTCATCTTCAACAACATCAAAGTCCAAACCAGTTTCTTGCCAGGAAACTCTCCTGAGATCACATACTTCTATCATACCAGACTGAAACCCATTCTTAGGTCAACACCCAAGACTAAAATAGATGCTAGAGTGTATGAAGTACCTCTGCCATGATTCTGCACAAACTCTGATGATGAGATGTTCCAACATCTTGTTGAACATCAGCAATCTTGACTTTCAAGGATAATCAATTAAATACTTGTGAATTCCACAAATAGCAATTGATCTTAAATCCTTGTCCAATAACCCTTCTTCACTATTGTAGCTAAGCTCCACCAGATCACTTCATGAACACTTATCAAGTATTTAATCTTTTGCAAGTATCTTCTTTGACAAACAGTGTTGAGATACCAAAGCTGCCACCCTTGACTCAAGTAACTAAGATTCTCTCTGAACGAATCCTATTTACCTCAACAATCCTGAGAACTCCAATCAGATTGGATCCACCCTTAGGGTTAAGAGAGATGAATCTTTCCTTGCTGTTTTGGATGGTGAAAATAAATCACCTCCACTTTCTTCAGGTTGTGTTTCATAGAAACACCTTTTAGTCAAAAGAATAACTGGAAGACTTCAGATGCACGACTGAGACGCCTTTATGAGTGGACTTGAGAGAATTCTCAAGTATCTTTGACAACCTAGCCGATCAATAATTTATCAAACTCCTAGAGCAAGAACTTGATAAACCTAAACTCAACTCCTCTCCTCTTCAACTGACTTCAAACTGTACCATGGAACCAAGCTTCCAAGTACCAAGTCACCATAATAGACATCTTCCAACAACTCCCTTCATTCCATCGCTCCCAACTTTGTAATAAAAGAATGCAAATATCTTCACATATAGAGGCTGACGATTGAGACCTTCCACCATTTTTCTTCAGTAACAACTCCAGAATCCCATAATTCTAGAGCTCTTCCGTCAGAAACATATGCAGCGGAACCACCAAGGAACAAATTAAACTTGCCATAATAAGATGTCAAAACATCTTATAAGACACCCCAACAAGAGAACTAGCCATTTCTCCTGCAGTTGTTGTAGAACCTCCTCGGCAACATGAACAACCTCTGGGTTGTTACCTTCGATCCAGAACATCCATCCTATCCATTAATACCCTTGAGTATGTCTGAATTGATTGATCTGATCTTTAAAACTCCTCCTTATTTAAATGCCAGAAAGTATCTCCCAAAGATCTCATCCAGAAACAGACAGGATGCCTGCTCTGATACCAATTGAGATTCTGGCAATGCAGACAACAAATGTCCGAACACAGGCACAACAGCAGACGGATACCTTGAATATCAGAACTGCAGAATCACAGATGTCACGACATCTGTTCTAACATGTTAATCAAGACTGAACTGAAAATAGCAGAATGATAAACAACACATAATATGATGACCCAGTTCGGTGCAACTCACCTACATCTGGGGGATACCAATCCAGAAAGAAGAAATCACTATCAGTAGTATAGTTTTATGTAAACAACCTCAGGTTTACAGAAAGCATCCACGCTAACCTATCACTACCCAATGAAGTCTTTATCATTAGAAGTCACATCTAATTGATAAGAGAAACCCATCTCACTCCCTAAATCACAACTTGTGATCATCTAACAGTTACTACACCATAACTGTATCTACCCTATTGAAAGACACCCCTTCCAATACAAAGTTCAGTCAAACAACCTTGACTAACAAGTTAACTTGGATTTGCTTCAAAGCTTCATCCAAGAACACTACACGATTCATTGCCTACGGGCTTCTGAATCTGTACAAGTATTTATGTCTACCATACTGCATCAAATCGATACAGAGGGATACTTACAAGAGAAACCTACGACTCTCAAAACTTAAACCCTATTTTACAAAATAGGATTCCTAAGTCTATGTCGTCCTCTCTCACTTTTCTGCCTAGGTCTTGGTCTTCTTTTATAGTCTTCTGCTTTGTTGGGCTTCATATCTTTGATCCTTGATCCACTGCCAATCGCGCCTTGAATCTTGGAATAGATTTGAAACCAGCCTGCTGTGATAGTCATGATGTCGAATCTTCATGCTGTGACATTTCACTCGACATCTTTAGTCTGGGTCTGAAACCTTCATGTTGGAACATCTTTCCCAACATTATGTTTTACCAAAATTTGTCAAACTCTTAGATCTTTCAATAGTCCAACATTTAACAAGAGACATCCTGCCCTTTCAGTTTAAGATCTATTCTTCTACACCATTTTGTTGTGGTGTCTTGCGAACTGAGAAATTTCTTTGAATTTTGTGTTCTTCACAGAACCTCTTGAATTTCAAATAAGTGTACTTTGTACCATTATCTGATTGCAAATACTTAATTTTTATGTATGTTTGATTCTCTACCTCTGCCTTCCACAACTTGAATTTGGTAAAGACTTAAGATTTCTGCTTCAAACAATACTCCCAAACATTGTGATAAAACTCATTAGTGAAAGTCACAAAATACCTAGAACTATCCATGAAAAACTCTTTGGTAGCCCCCACAAAATTGAATTCACATAGTATAAAATTCCATTTGTTTTGTGTTTTCCAGTCGTGAACGGAACACAAAATTGTTTCTGAAGTATACAATACTTGCAAAATTCCAACTTGCAACTACGAAAAATGTTCAATATATTTCTCTTATGAATTTCCATCATCCCATTCTCACTGAGATGACCTAGACGTATATGCCAGAGTTTGGTTGCATCATTATCAGACTCGACTAATGCAACATAACCTACAATAGTGTTCCTAAACACTTTATAGTTGTTACTTAAAGTCCTCCTTGCACTCATCATATTCAATTCACCCTTTTATCCTTCATAATGTTCATATTTCCATCAAACCTGTAGAAGAAACCATTTGCTTGTAGAATACCTAGGGAAATCAAGTTCTTCCTTAATTGTGGAATATACCTGACTTCGTTCAATGTTCACATGCCACAATTGTCCATGGAAAGTAATTTGTCTAATTCTAGTGATAGTGCATGTTTTATCATCACTTAGATAAACCAATCCAAAATTAACTAACCTGGATGTAATGAATAATTCCCGATATATCTGCTTCACAGTCACAATCATCGATTTGAATCACATTTTAGTATATCTGCTTCATAGTCACAATCAACTATTTGAATCACATTTGCAGAACTGGATGAACCATGGTTTCTATTTGGATAGTCCCTCTTCCAATGCCCAATCTGTTTGCAACTATAACAGTCAGTTGTTTAACAATTTTTGTATTTAGACCTCTTTCTTCAAGAACCTCAATTACCCTTGTTTCTCCCACGATCTTGACTTACTTTCACTTATAAATTGTCACCCCGAGTTCATTCCTCTATACTTTATCTCCTTTAAGAATATATAAAGTTTACCATTAATCACATCAAGACTGATAATATCTTTCCCGTAGGTAAGAATAGTCACTAAGTGGTCATAAGAACCGGGTAACGTGTAGCGCAAGATAGTTTCCTTATCTTTTTCATCAATCTTCACTTCAGGGCCTTACTAGATTGGTGATTATGTTATTCAAGACATTATCATGTTGTTGTAAATCAAATTAGTTCTGGGTCGACCAAAGGCCTAAAGCCAAGACTCTACTTGATGCAAGTCTAATCCAAATGACCAAATGTTTAAAGTTAGAACACGTGATATTCAAGGTACATTGTTTTGATCTCTAATTTTATTACACTCATCAAGAATTCTAAACTGACTTGGGCGTTGGAGTACTAATTTTTTAGGTCCTCCCAGTGCGACCATATCGGAGATTAGCAACACCAGTTCAGGACCCCTTACTCTTGAAACACACCAATTCTGGTTCCACAATGGAACAATATCCATTCTGCATCTTTAGACTATATATTTGGCGTTTTGCGAACAATTTGTTCATCAATGTCTTTGACATATATTGACTCTGCAATATGTTTCAAACCTCCTTCAAAGTCGTTAGGTCCAAGATATGATACATCACCAAGTATGAAACACACAGATGAATCAATCTTGCAACCTTCTCCTTCATATATGTCTAATTGGTATCCTCCATGTCATTTAGTTTCGTCTCACACAACTCGTTCTGTAAACTTTGCTGAGCCAACAAATCATTAACCCTCTTTTCCCATAATCCAAAATTACTTGTCGCATCAAACCTTCTTACTTCGAATTTTGCATCTGGGTTAATCACCATATGATACCAATCGTTAGAACAACAACCAATATATAAGATAAAAGATGAACGAAAGTAAAAGACAATGAACATGATCGATCTTCATTAATGTAATTCGACAGTTGGTGTCTACCTCTACGACTATAAAGCAATCATCGTTCCCCTTATTTGTATCTTATGAACAATTAGAATTTCATTGGTACATGCCATATATATAATATTAGGGTTCAATTTTCCTAAATCTTAATCCTCGATCTACCATATAAGAAAATAAAAGAATCTGGAAAAGAATCTTTTACCTTTTTCTCTACTTATGCCACCACGTCATTTTTGGGGCAAATTGAGTCATTTTTCACAAAAAAAAGTAACTATTGAACCAATGAAATTGGTTCCAGATGATGCACTTTGTTTCTCTCTCAATGTCCCAATATAATCAGAATTTGGTGTCTCTCATTGTCCCAAATTTGATCTAACTAATGCACCGTTTGAAATTCTGAACACACATGCTTATTTTCCCCAAACCCATAATAAAACAGAATTCCATTTAATCTCTTGCTTCTATACATGTTTCCTTCATTCTCACTTTTCTTTCTCTTTCATCACTCTTTTCTCTCTCTTATTATTTTTCTCTTATTTCTTTTGAACATTCTCCATGCTCTTTTCTCTTCCCATCTCCTCTCTTCTCACTTTCTTGTATCATTCTATGTTCTCTATTACCTATTTTACTTTATTTTTTGTTCTGATTTTTGCAGAATTTTCACAAGAGACTAATTTTTTACCTTCAGATATACCTAGGGCTGAATGTGTGGATGATGTTTCTCCACTCCCCGCCCCGCCCCTCAATGTTTTCCCCATTCCCGTCCCCGTTGAAGGTGTGAGAAAAACACAAGAAAGGGGGGGGGGGGTTTGAATTGGGTTTTCCAAAATGAAAGCTTTTTATGAAACTCAAACAAAGATCATAAATAAACTAACAATAGAGAAAGACACACGATATATCCTGGTTCACTTGAAAATTATCAAGTTAATCCAGTACACCCGCCAAGGTGATTTTTCCTCTCTCAAGCGAGGTCTTAATCCACTATAACCAAACTGATTACAATTGCACTAGCAACTGCTGGTGACTAACAATACACAGACTAACCGTCTCTTCTTAAGGCTTCTGACCAAACTGGTCCCTTAAGGAATTAACCTCTAAGACACACTAGTCCTAGACTTCTCAAGAATTCTAACCTAACCGGCCTCTCATGGAAATCAAACCACTGTTTGATAATACAATGCACAAGCAAACTGCAAGTGACTAACAACACTAAAACTCACTGTCTTAGTCTTCCTAAAGCTTCGGACCTACCCGGTCCTTTAGAGAACACAAACAACTGTTTGTTACAAAGGTTTATTTACAATAATGATGCTTCTACATAAGCAGAGTAAACACATTTTTAGCTCAATCTATCTTAGAGTGAATCTACACAGTAAAAACAATCTTCTTCTTTGTATTGTGGTGCTTTACTGTTCACTCATAAATTTCTTCATTTCTTGAGTTCGTTCTTCATATGAATCAATGTTTTTAATATTTCTCTTTTTCACACTGAGTGTTACATTTTCTCGCGCACGCTGATTCGTTGAATGATCAAGTCTATATATAGCCAGAAAAAGATCCGTTGAAGGGCACATCAGTAATATCAGAAGAGTACTGGCGACTTGAAATAATGTCGTTATGCTGGGGTGAAAATCGTACACTGAAATTGTCCTTTGTACCACTAAATTAGGGTAGTGGAAAAGAACGTGTTTTATCTGTACTATGTACTATTTTCCCTTGCAACCGTTTCAGCTTCTTCTATCCATCAGAGGCTTCTGAATTGATATGATTGAAGCATGACCAGAAGAATGAATCATTGGGTCTTTAGAGTCTTGAGTCTTCAGAACTTGTTCAGCAGAACCTTGTCATCAGAGTCTTCAGCACTTCTTCTTCAGAACCCATAGTCTTCAGAATCCTTAAGTCTTCAGAGTCTTCAGAACTTCGTTCAGTAGAACCTTGTCTTTAGAATCTTCAGCACTTAGTCTTCAGAAGTTAACTACCTCAGAAGCTAAACAGGCTTCAGAAGTATAACATTAGAGTCACGCTCAGAAGTTAGAATCCAAGAGACGTTACAACAACAACATAATGTCTTCTTAGAATCTTTCTGACGCACAGTAGATTAGAAACAATCTTTCTTCTTCACACAGAAGCGACCATAGAGAATATCAGAGTGACGTAGCACATGGTCTTTATCAGAGTCAGAACCTGTTTGACAAACCATCAGAATAACAAACGTTAGAGTACCAAAATTGTTCTCACACAAATACTCCATTGTTATCATCAAAACATAGAGATAAGATGCAGAACCAAATCTTGTTCTTACACCCGTTCCCCGTCACGGGGGAATATTATTCCCCATCCCCACAGATCTCCACGGATAATCGGGGATCCACGAAGATCGAGTCTTAAAAAAATTTCTATATTTTTCAATCAAAACTATGACACTATTATTTGTTTGTTTTCTCCTTTTTAAAAGAAGATTTATTTTGCATCTTTCCTTTTTTTAAATTAAAACACATCTTGTATCAATAACAAAAAAAAGCAAAAATACTTGCAGTTACGAAAACATAACCACTAATTTACTAATTGAATGAAAAACAAGTTACTAATTGAAGTATATTGAAGTTGAAGAGTAATTACCATAAGCACAATGAACAAAGGATAGTGGTTGTTGTGATGATGATGATGAGAACAAAGAAGATGAGGAATGAAGGAGACAAAGAGAATTGAGAAAAGAAGAAGAGGAGACAATGTGTACATTGTATGTATTGAATGCACCTTTTTAGGGTTGGGTAATTGGGTAGTGAAACAATATGCTATACAATTAAACAAACAAATGATCCATTGATAACTCTTCATTTTCTAATATATTAATTATTATTTTTATGAAAAAGCATGCAACATTATATAATTATATATAAGTTTAAATAATATGGTCGGGGTCGGGGAATCTGCGGGGCGGAGGGTATTGCCCTGATCCCCGCCCCAAAGTGTCATCGGGGGAACTTTTCCCTCCATACCCATCTCCACGGAAAAAAAATCTCCAACTTCAGAGCTTCGCACAGATAATCCCCACAGGGATCCCCATTAACAGATGCAAGTTGACATCCCTAGATCTACCAGTTTTTTAAGAGATCTACCCATTTTTTATCTTCAGATCTATCAATCTTAAGGTGAAAGGAAACAGAGAAATATATAGATCTTAAGGTGAATTATATTTTTTTTGCATGTCTGAACATTATATGGTTTTACACTTTTCATCTCATTGTATGAAAAATATTGAGTTTTTACTGATTTTGTTCCATCAACCATGTAAAAATGCAACCTTTAAGCCTTTTGTTCCATTTCATTAATATTTTTTTGCTGATTTTTGCAAATCTAGACTAATAGACAATAAATCTTAAGGTGAGTTTTATTTTTTTTTCATATCTAAATATTCTATGATTTTACACTTTTCATCTCATTGTATGAAAAATGTTGAGTTTTTACTGTTTTTGTTCCATCAACCATGTAAAAATGCAACCTTTAAGCCTTTTGTTCCATTTCATCAATATTATTTTGATGATTTTGGCAGATCTGGACTAATAGACAATAGATCTTAAGGTGAATTTTTTTTCATGTTTGAATATTTTACGATTTTACACTTTTCATCTCATTATATGAAAAAGGTTGGGTTTTTACTATTTTTGTTCCATCAACCATGTAGAAATGCAACCTTTAAGCCTTTTGTTCAATTTCATCAATGAAATTCTGGCACGCAAATACCAGATGTCGAGATAGATGTCACAACACTGGGATCAAGACAGTGTGATCACACAAGTAAATATGCAGAAACTTAAATGGCAGAAAGATAAAATAACACCAGTAGTTGTTAACTCAGTTCGGTACAACTCACCTACATATAGGGGCTACCAAGCCATGAAGGAAATTCACTATGACAATATTAGTTCAAAGCTAAACTCCCCCGTTTACAACTTATCACCTAATCACTACCTTGTGCAACTTCTACCTAGAACCCTTCTAGATATGAGATCCCCCTTTCACTTCCTACCAGTAACAAACCATTGACAATTCAACAACACTAAAATAGAAGTGACACACTTCCAAGACAATACTTAGTTTTGCTTAAAAGCTTTAACTAAGAACAATACACTCTTGCTTAAAAACTTTAAAGTTAATAATTAACAATGAACAATTAGTCAACTCAATGCATCAAACCTGATACAAGAGTGACATACAAACAAAACACACTAAACCCTAAAGAACCACCAAGACACGGCTAATCCTAATTCTTCAAATCCACACAATGTCCAAGTTGCAATATGTTTAACTCCTTTCTTTAAATAGCATTCAGACCTTGTGGGCTTGGGATTCTTGAAGCGCAAATCACCAGGAATCATCTTTAAATCAATTGCATAATATCCTGCACAATAATAGGAACAAAATACAAAATTTCCTAAAAAGGTTCAAAGATCCTTTTTTAAGAAAACCAACATAATCTGTCAAGACAGAAGTTCCCAAAATATCACTCCTTGGAGAACGCAAACGTGTGAATTAAAACACACTCAAAACTCACATTAAAATACCAAAACAGTCATGTCATAACTTTCTGCTATAACATGTCCTGGCACATGTCACAACATCATGCTGAACATGATGTCTGACTCTCATTGCAGAATATCTGGCTTAACATCTTGCTGACAACATGTTTTACCAAAATGTTGTCAATCCAAAAACCACAGAACATACAATCAATATTTTTTTTCCTGATTTTTGCAAATCTTGACTAATAGACAATGGATCTTAAGGTGATTTTTTTTCATGTCTGAATATTCTATGATTTTACACTTTTCATCTCATTGTATGAAAAAGATTGAGTTTTAAATATTTTTGTTCCATCAACCATGTAGAAATGCAACCTTTAAGCCTTTTGTTCCATTTCATCGCTTTTTTTTTTTTTTTGCTGATTTTTGTAGATATAGACTAATAGACAACATTTGGTGTCTCTTCCTTTAACAACCTCAACTGATCTATTTCTTTCACTCAACAAAAACTCTTTTGCTCTTGTTTTGATTTTCCTTCTATCTACTTCACAAATCTATTTTGCCATATATATACTTTTCAAAAATATATTAAAAGTATTAATTTTCAGTTATACACTTTTCCATATATATATATATATATATATATATATATATATATATATATATATATATATATATATATATATATATATATATATATATATATATAGGGGAATGCTACAACACACCCATTCATTTTTATGAATGTGTGTTTTAGCAACATGCACCTTAAGGTGTATTTAATGAATTTTTTTGTTATTAATTGCTAACAAACTCATTCTAAAAAATTAATAGGTGTATTATAGTTAATGCCTAAAGGAGATGCTAACTTACACCCACTTACTTTTTAGAAGGAGTGTTTTAGTAACATGCACCTTAGGGTGCATTTAACCATTTTTTAGTTAAAGCTTGCTAAAACACACATTCATAAAAATGAATGGGTGTGTTGTAGCATTCCCCATATATATATATATATATTATTCTGGATTGGACCAATGGCTAGAATTGGCCCAATCCGCTTCTGCTCCAGAGCGGCCCAAATTGCCTAAGTCCAATCCACAGAGGGGCAAAAGTTACCTTTCTGCCCCTCCAACCGGGCAAGGAATGCAATGTTCCTCCCCAGAATTACTGCCCGTCACGCACAACTTCATTGCTCCCCGAACAGCTATGGGCAGGTGCCCGGAACTATGCCTATGCCCGACATAACGACTAGTTTTGGGCACCCTGCCCGACATAACGGCTAGTTTGGGTAGTTACCTATTCTTTGGGGAAAACAGTTATTTCGCCCCGAAAATAGGACCGTTGGCCACGCGCTGGGGGCTCTATATAAACCCTCTCGCTTAAGAGGGTCATGTATCCAATATTCACCCTACGAACTAATACTTTGTACTTGCCCCTTTTCTCTGACCCTTTCTTACTTGAGCGTCGGAGTGCCTTGCAGGTACACCCCTCCTCCTCTCCATACGACCAGCATCCCTGACGCACTTGGCGGCCTGATTCTAAAGGATCTGATCCAGCCTTCACGATCAGTGGCGTCGTCTGTGGGAACCTTTGTTCTCCCCATCTTTCTTTCCTCAGAAACCAAAGATCAAAACAATTCTCAAACATCATCACGATCATGGTCTTCCAAGATCGCACCAAGGATGCTCTCCAAACCACCATCCTCCCCGTCAACAAATCTGACGTTGACGGCCAGCCATCTCTCCTCCGAGATGCCTGTTTCCTCAGGGACGGAGCCACTGCTTCTCCTTCCCCTAGCCCTGCTGATCGCAACAAAGATCAACCTTCACTTGACGTCCATCCCGTTCCTGTTCCGTCCAATGCCAACCCGGGTCGTGGCAGTCCTCTTGGAGGCGATCAACAAAACCAACACCCTGATCCTGCACCAGAACAAGAGGATCGGGGCGTTAGAAGAGTCCCACCGTCCAAGATCCCCTCCTACACGGAGGAACCAACGACGATCAAGAAGCCCGTAACCCCGGAGAGAAATCGACCGAAGACTGCGCCAAGAGTCTGATCCTCGTGTAGCCCGGAAGCGCGACCAGATCTCCCCGCGTGACCAGCACGTTCACTACCACAAAAGGACTCGGAGGAACGAGCAATCTCCACTGATCAAGTCTAAAGGACGGGCCCGCTCACCTTCTCCTCGAAGGAACCGCTCACCTTCTCCCCGAAGGAACCGCTCACCTTCTCCTCGAAGGAACCGCTCACCTTCTCCGCAAAGGAACCGGCGTCACGAGCATCCCATTCGGTCCCCATCATACACCAGTTCTAGCAGCAACGATGAGGCTCGCGGCTCGTTGTCCCAGGAGATCTTGGCTACCCGTCTCCCAAAAGGCTTGGAGAAACCCCCGTCACTTGGCACGTACGACGAGACCACTGACCCCGACGAGCATATCGAGAACATCGATGTACTGTTAGACTACCGCTGCGTACGGGGCGCCATCAAATGTAGATTGTTCCCGACCACGCTCCGGAAGGGAGCAATGACATGGTATAAGCAACTGCCCGAGGAGTCCATTACCTCGTGGAGACAGCTGGGTATGATGTTCTCACGACACTTCACAGCGTCTCGCCACCATCCCAAAACTGAGGCCTCTCTTGGAGCCATAATCCAGGGGAAAGACGAACCTCCCCGCGCATATATCGAGAGGTTTAACAAGGAAGCTGTGCAGGTCCCGACGATAGATAAAATGAAGAAGTTTTTGCTCGAACAAGGGGTCCGCCCAGACTCTGAGTTCTCTAAAGCCATTGGCCTCGCGTCACCGAGGAACTTAGATGCCCTCCTCCTCAAAGCCCAATCTCATATTCAGTACGAAGAGAAGATTGCGGCCTGCAACGTCCGAGCATCATGCCGCCAGGAGAACGCTCGGGCCTCTAAAGGAGAAGAAGCCTCGACATCTCTTCGGGGTGAACAGAGACACGAGGACCGTCTGAGGGACTCCCGCGACAGCAAGGAACCCTCCGGGCGCTTCCATGACTACACTCCCCTGACCGTTTCCAGGGAAAAGATTTTGTCCGAATATGCCAATTTGGAGTTCAAACAGGCTGGGGTCCGCTTCCCCAAACAACTTCCGAACAGACCAAATGTGGACAAATCAAAATAATGCTGTTTCCACAAAATTCACGGCCATACTACGGAGGACTACATCCATCTGAAGGATGCCATTGAGATACTGATCAGGGACGGCCACCTGAAATAGTTTGCGAAGAAGAAGGACACTCCTCGGCAGGACGCCCAGGAGTCCAAGAAGGTCGAGGAGGAGGTACCCTCCTCGGAAGACGCCAATATACAGGTCACTATGTCCATATCGCGACCAGAGGACTTCAACGTCCCGGACGGGCTCAACGCCCTTGCGTACTTCGCGGCCCACAGCCCATGGGAGACATTTCCCTCCGCCATGGTCATCTCTGACAGGGGTTTCAACAAAGTCACAGTGGGCTCCGTGAAATGGAAGTTCAAACACCTGATCAACACAAGCTCCAACAAAGTGACCACACTTGATCAGGCCCAAAAGTGCTCCGTCCCCATCTCCTTTTACCGGGAGAAACTCCTCGGTGGCTCCCCAAACTCAAGCATACCGTTGCTCGTTAGAGCCCAAATGGCGAACTTCGACGTTCGCCGAATCCTAGTCGACTAGGGCAGCTCGGTTGACATCATGTACTCCCAGCTGTTCTCAACGCTTCAGCTGGACGAGTCGCACCTTACCCCCTATGTAGGGTCCGATCTACAGGGGTTCAACAGATCAGTGACCAAGCCTTGGGGCTACGGCGAGCTAATTGTGACCTTCGGATCAGCTGAGACGTCCAGATCCATCAAGGTGCAATTTCTGGTAATCGACTGCCCGTCACTTTACCAATGCATTTTCGGAAGGCCAACTCTGGCCGAGTTGGTAGCAGTGCCCTCAACCGTCCACCTGAAGATGAAGTATTACACTTCGAAAGGGATGGTCGCCACCCTCCACGGTGATATAGAAGTTGCCTGACGGTGTTTCGAAGCAGCTACAAAGGGGCTCAATGCCATTGTGCCCAAGCCAAAGGCGTCGAGCAAGCCAGCACTGCCAAGCAGCTCCGAGGAGGCCAAGCCTCTGCCCCAGGTCGACTCTACTGACCTCGACAGTCGCTTCCCCGAGGACCAACAGGAGGAACGAGCAGCTTCAGCCAGCCCATCCACGTCATCCAGCAGAAGCTCTCATCCGATGCGCCCAATCACGGATGGCAACTTCGAGATAGTTCTGTTCGGCGAAGACCCCCAACGGGGAGTGAAGATCGGAGCTGACCTGCCTGACATCGCGAGGAAGTAGCTCAAAGCATGCCTCTGAGAGAATGCCGACCTCTTCGCGTGGAGCACCGCGGAAATGCCCGGTTTGGATCCGTCCACCGCCTATCACCAGCTAACAATTGACCCAGCCATCAAGGTCGTAGCACAACGTAGGAGGAAGCAGTCTCCGGAGAAAACAGAGGCTACTGAAAAAGCTGTAAAGGACCTTCTCGAGGCCAAATTTATTTCGGAAGCCAAGTACACCACTTGGTTGTCCAACGTTGTATTAGTTAAAAAATCTAATGGAAAATGGCGCATGTGCATTGATTATACTGATCTCAATAAGGCATGCCCAAAGGATGCCTACCCCCTCCCCAATATTGATAAACTTGTTGATAATTCTGCTGGTTTTAAACTTTTATCATTCATGGACGCCTACTCGGGCTACAATCAAATCCCAATGGCAATGTCCGACAAAAAATATACGGCCTTCATGACCGAATCGGACAACTATTACTACAACGTAATGCCCTTCGGCCTGAAGAACGCCGGAGCAACGTACCAACGAATGATGAATAAAGTGTTTCGAGGAGAAATAGGTGACATGCTCGAAGTCTACATGGACGACATGATCGTAAAATCCCACGAGGAAAACGATCATACTGCCCATTTACGAAAGGTCTTCGAACAGGCCAGGAAATACAAAATGCGTTTTAATCTGGAGAAGTGCACGTTCGGTGTCCGAGCAGGCAAATTCCTCGGCTTTTACTTAACGGAACGAGGAATCGAAGCCAATCCCGACAAATGCCGGGCATTCTCCGAGTTCCCTACGCCAAAAATCCAAAAAATCCATCCAGTCCCTCAACGGGATGCTCGCGTCACTATCTCGTTTCGTGGCCAAGTCCGCCCAGCACGCCCTACCATTCTTCAAACTCCTCCGCAAAGAGGCAGCATTCGAATGGACCGAGGAGTGCGACAAGTCCCTTCTTCATCTGAAACGAGCACTCTCAGAGCCACCGGTCCTCTCTCGCCCAGACAATGGCAAGACGTTGTACCTATACCTGGCCGTAGCAACCGAAGCAGTGAGTGCCACTCTCATCCGCGAGACACCTGACGGGTAGAAGCCCATTTATTTCACGAGCAAAGCGCTGCAAGGACCGGAGTTAAGATACCAACAGATAGAGAAGGTGGCACTGGCCCTCATCAACGCAGCCAGAAGATTAAGACACTACTTCCTGGCTCACACAATCGTGGTTCGAACAGATCTGCCCATAAAGCAGCTGCTCGGACGACCAGATATGGTCGGTCGAATGCTCAAATGGTCGCTGCAATTGTCTGAATTTGACATCCAATACGAAGGCAGAAAAACCCTTAAGGCCCAAGCTCTGGCCGACTTCGTCGCGGAGATGACATTCGTAGACTCCCCCGCAAGCGAAGCGCGCAAGTGAACCATCTTCGTCGACGGTGCCTCAAGCTCGGCAGGAAGCGGCGCAGGCATCATTCTGGAGAGCGACGAGGGAATTATCGTCGAGGTATCACTCACGCTGTCTTTCCCAACCTCCAACAACCAGGCTGAATATGAAGCCTTCCTCGCTGGGTTACGCCTAGCCGAGGATTTGGGCGCAGAGGAAGTCGTCATTTGCACGGATTCCCAACTCGTGGCCCTCCAGGTCCGGGGAGAGTATCAAGCCAAAAATGACAACCTGACCGAATACTTGGCCCTGGTCAAAAAAGAGATGGCAAAGTTCACAACAGTGGAAGTGAAACACGTTCCCCGCGAACATAACGTACGGGCAGACGTGCTGTCTAAACTAGCCAGCACGAAGAAGAAAGGCGGAAACAAATCCTTCATACAGGAGGTACTTCCTCGACCCAGTATCGAGAAGGCCTCCTCGACACTCGACGTACAGGTGATCGGTGACAACAACTGCTGGATGACCCCAGTCTACAACTATCTCGCCAAAGACGAACTCCCGTCCGACCCAAAGGAGCCCAGCATAGTCAGGCTAAGAGCCTGCTCTTATGTCTTGGTCGAAGATAAACTCTACATACGGGGATTCTCCATTCCGCTGCTCAAATGGGTCGAGGAGGAAATGGTCGCACACATTCTGCGCAAAATCCACGAAGGAATCAACGTCCAACATCTCGGCGGAAGGTCCCTTGCTCGAAAGGCTCTCCGAGCAGGATACTACTAGCCGACCATGCAAAACGACGCGAAAGAACACGTGAAGAGATTCGACAAATGCCAACGGCACGGGGACATGCACCTGGCTCCGCCTAACGAGCTCAAGGCTATGTCCTCCCCGTGGCCATTCGCCTTGTGAGGCCTAGACATCCTAGGACCCTTCGTGGTAGGATTAAGTCAGAATAAATATCTCATAGTGGGCGTGGACTATTTCACAAAATGGATAGAGGCAGAAGCTCTAGCCAAAATAATTGCCCTCAACATCCTGCGTTTCTACAAACGAAACATCCTTGCACGTTTCAATATTCCCCAAGCGATAGTAACGGACAACGGGACGCAATTCACGGACAGGAAGTTCCAAGACTTCGTCGCCCAACTGGGCACGAAGCAACACTTCGCATCCGTGGAGCACCATCAAACAAAAGGGCAGTCTGAAGCGGCCAATCGAGTCATCCTTCGAGGCCTCAAGCGAAGGCTGGACGAAACAAAGAAGGCATGGGTCGAGGAACTGCACAACGTATTGTGGGCATACCGCACAACTCCACACTCAACGACCGGGGAAACACCTTTCCGTCTAGCATACGGGACCGAGGCTGTAATTCCCGTCGAGGTTCACGTGCCCTCTAGGCGGACAGAGTCGCCCCTAGACGAGGAGATTAATGATGAATCGTTGAGAGAAGGGCTAGACCTCTTCGAGGAAATCCGAACCGGGGCATCCCTCCGCTAAGCCTCACTGAAACAAAAAATTACCATTAGGCACAACGCCAAGGTGATACAGCGAGAGTTCAACATCAGAAGCCTTGTTCTAAGAAGAAACCACAAAGACTCTCGCGAAGGCAAACTAGCAGCCAACTGGGAAGGACCCTATCGTGTCCGAGCAAAAACAAAAAATGGGACCTACTACCTAGAACATCTCACCAGGGAAGAACTTGCTCGACCATGAAACGCTGAAAAGCTAAAACAATATTACAGCTAAATTCTCGGTTCGACCCGTCGCAACGACGAACGTCAGCTACCGACCACTATGTACGTCTAGGTACAAGCGTCGCATACGATTAAAGCATAACCCCGCTCAGTAACAAGCCGAGTAACTACTCGACAGCGGTCCTCGATCGAGCATCGCCGTCGTCAAAGTACCATGATTGGTAGAACCCCAGCTCGCGATGGGACGTTCACGCTGTAACGCCCCAGTTTTAGTATTTTTATTTAATCGAGTCGTTTTTTATTATTTTATTATTATATTATTTTATTTCTGACTTTTATCTGAAAATATGCTATTTTTCAATATTGTGATATTTTATCTGGTTTTGGGAACGTTTGCGAGATATTTGAGTGTGGGGGTATTTTGGTCATTTCATATTATTTTTCTTAAGTTAAAAAAAGATAGAAAAGTAGTAAGAAAAGAGAGAAAAGTAGAAAGAAAAGAAAATAGAGAGAAAAGTAGAAAGAAAAGAAAATAGAGAGAAGAAGAAAAGGGAGAAGAGGAAAAAGAAGAAAAAGAGGAAAAACTTGTAGATTTAGGAACCGATTCAACCGACTTTTCAAATGCGAATTAATCGGGTAAGGGTGCGAAACTCGATTATACTATGTTTGTGTATGATTATGTATGTTTGTGTGGAAATTTTGTTGTTTTTTTCAAATATAGGTCGAAATGAGATAAACGAGTAGAAATCGATGTTTTTACGGACGAAAGTCGGAATAAATCGCGTAGTAGAGTCGAGTGATGTTGGGTCGTGATTTAGTGTGATCGTTTGATTGAATCGAGTTGAATTTGTAACTTTTGAGTTTTTGATATATATTGATGTTTTTGTACAAATTGATGTTGTGATCGAGTAAAGTGTTTGGATATGTCTAGTAACATTGGTATATGTTGATATTTAATCGGGTAAGGATAAGAGTTAATCGGGAATGGTTGTTTTTGTGTTTTCGGGTGGTTTTGAGCGAGTTTGGAGTTGAGTAAATTGATAAAATTATGTTTCAAAATATTTCAAAAATGGAAAATGTGTTGGATGGCTTTCTAATAGTGAAAATATTGTAGTATGTTGAATTCTGAGATCGCAGCTTTTTACAGAATCGAAATCGGAGGTCCGGAAGTCATTTAACGATCAAAAACTGAGTTTTTATCAAATTCTGCGCAGTATGCGTCGACCTGTAGGACTTTTGCGTCGACCTAAAGTGCCTTGCGTCGACCTATGGACTCAACCTGAGCATACTCGCAAGTGACGAAAATTTTCCAAAATGTCCGATTTTGTTTTCTTCATAACTTTTGAACCATAAGTCCGTTTTGACCCCCGTTCGAAGCGTTGGAAAGCTAATGAAAAGTTCTTTCTATTAAAAATGGTTTGGAGAGTAAAAGATGATTTAATTAATTCGTGTATTTGGAAAAATAGTCGGGTTGTCGGGTTTTTATCGCGTTAATTGTGGGCGATTGGTGTGTTATCATGCTATAAGCTTTTGTTATGTAAAGTGTAGCTTGTGTGCTGTTGTATGATGTGAATATGCATGATTATGAATGTATTTATGTGTGTGCATATTAAATGTCATGAGTCATTGTATGCCAAGCATCATGATATGCATTGTTGTGACGTCCTGAGTGACGGTTTGGTTCCAGAGGGAATCTGCTATAACATCGTGTGCCCATGTGGGGACCGAAAGCGATGGTTATAGACGATCGTGTGCCCATGTGGGGACCTAAAGCGATCGGATTTTGTTATGTGGGGACCGAAAGCAATCCATAAACGTCGTGTGCCCATGTGAGGACCGAAAGCGACGGGTGAACTTCGTAGGCCCGACGGGGAGTTACACTAAGTAACGAGCGATGGTTCCAATAGTTCCTGAGTGAACTGGTGATGAGACATGAGAAACATTGGAAGTCGGTACCGCATGGCATGTGCATAGAGTCGTTGTGTCGGTCTCTGTGCATTTGCATAAATCATGGATTAATTGTGTATGTTAATTATGAATGTGATTAATGAGATGGTATGTGTATAAATGTGTCGATGATTGATGTGCATTGGTGATGAATACCTGATACTTGTACTGTGTTGCATTATATTTGATTGTGGTGCATTGTGGTGAGAATATTATACTTGTGCATTTCTGTGTTAATATATAATTTTATGCAACTGTATTATGATTGTTTTTCTCACCCTTCTGCTGTTTTATAATGCTCTATGAGGCATTGCAGATTAGAGTTGCTGGAGGTCTTTTTGTGAAGCTTTGCGTCTTCATTCTTTTGTCGGTCGGCTCTGATATGTGACACCGGGTAGTTAGGGAGGCCGTTTGTGATTATTGTGTATTACGTATATATATATATATATATATCTTTTGGCTTGTGCCTGTATGACTGGATGTATGACAGATACACTTTTTATGATATATATATATATATATATATATATATATGATATTCAGTTTTAGATTTTCCGCTTTTATTCTAAAATCTGAAATGTGGGTGTAAGGAACTGAGTTCCTCTGTTGATTACTACCCCACTGTTGCATATCTTTATGAGCAGGTATTGTATGTTTGTTTGTTATTGATGTGATGCTCCCTGTCTATGCCGTGTTTTTAATTATACTCTGATGAAATTTTGAATTTTGAATTACCTAATTGTTTATTTGGGGGTATAGATTAGGGGTGTTACATTAAGTGGTATCAGAGCCAGTCTGTGTCAGTCTCTGCCAGTCTGTGTCAGTCTGTGCCAGTCTGTGTCAGTTGTGTCAGTCCTTGTTGGTCTTTGTGGTTCGGCGAGCTGTTTGTTTAACCATAGCTTCTGTTATTGGAAATGAACAGAATATGGCTGGAAGGAACGATGCTGCTTTAGCTGCTGCTATGCAGGCTATGGCTCGTGCTGTGCAGGGTGCACCGAATGCTGGAGTGAATGATGAGTTTAGAAAGAATAGACCGCCTGTCTTCAAAGGGAGACATAATCCTGATGGAGCATAGATTTGGCTGAAAGAGATTGAAAGGATTTTCAGAGTGATGGATTGTGATGAGGACAGTAAGGTGAGACTGGGAACTCACATGTTACAGGAAGAAGCAGATGACTGGTGGGTTAGTACACGTCCTGTGTTAGAAGCTGGTGATGAAGAAGTAACTTGGGAATTGTTTATCCAGGAGTTTCTGAGGAAGTATTTTCCCGAGGATGTTAGGGGAAAGAAAGAAATTGAGTTTTTGGAGCTAAAGCAAGGTAATATGTCTGTAATTGATTATACAGCTAAGTTTGTGGAACTTGTGCAGTTTTATCCTCATTATGCTGAAGCGACCGCGAAATTCTCTAAGTGTGTGAAGTATGAAAGTGGATTGCGTCCTGAGATTAAACAGGCAATCGGTTACTAGAGGATAAGGAGGTTTGCTGATTTGGTGAAATGTTGTAGAATTTATGAAGAGGATAGTAAGGCTCGATCTACTCATTACAAAAGTGTAAGTGACAGGAAAGGGAAGCAGCAGTTTCGTAGTGGTTCGTATGTAACGCCGGCTGATAAAGGTAAACAAAGGGGTACTTTTGATCGAAGGTCAGGTGGAGGGGGTATGCCTAATTCTTTGAGATGTTATAGATGTGGTGGATTGGGACACCGTCAGTCCGAGTGTAGGAAGAATTTGGATAAGTGTTCTAATTGTGGAGGTGAAGGATATGTTGTAGCTGATTGTAAAAGGAAGAATGTGGTGAAATGTTATAATTGTGGGAACCTGGTCACATTAGCACGAAGTGTCCGAATCTGAAGAAAGCTCAAACTAGTGGGAAGGTATTTTCTTTGGCAGGGACTCAGACTTCAAGTGCAGATCGTCTGATTAGAGGTACTTGCTTTATTAATAGTACGCCTTTAATTGCTATTATTGATACTGGAGCGACTCATTCGTTTATTTCGTCTGAGTGCACGAAGCATTTGAATCTTGTGTTGTCTTTGATGGATGGTAAGATGGTTATTGATACTCCAGCAATGGGGTCAGTAACTACTTCTTTGGTTTGTTTGAGTTGTCCTTTGACCATTTATGGTAAAGACTTTGAGATGGATTTGGTATGTTTGCCGTTGGAGGGGTTAGATGTAGTTTTGGGAATGAATTGGTTGCAATTTAATAGGGTTTATATTGATTGTTATCATAAGTTGGTAAGGTTTCCTTCTTTGGAGGAAGACGAAGACTCGAGTTTCTTATCTACCAAAGAGTTGAAGAGACTTTTGGCGGACGAAGCTCAGTTGTTTGGGTTGTTTGCGTCGTTGGCTGTGGATAGTCAAGTGTCACTTGATGTGTTTCCTGTTGTGTGTGAATTTCCTGAAGTGTTTCCTAAGGATATTTCAGACTTGCCGCTAGAGAGAGATGTGGAGTTTTCTATAGATCTAGTTCCTGGTACTAGACCTGTTTCTATGGCACCTTATAGAATGTCGGCATCTGAGTTGGTAGAGTTGAAGAAACAGCTGAATGAGTTGTTGGAAAAGAGGTTTGTGAGGCCAAGTGTTTCTCCTTGGGGTGCTCCAGTTTTATTGGTGAAAAAGAAAGATGGAAGTATGCGATTGTGTATTGATTATCGCCAGTTGAATAAGGTGACGATTAAGAATAAGTATCCTCTTCCAAGGATTGATGATCTGATGGATCAGTTGGTTGGTGCTTGTGTGTTTAGTAAGATTGATTTGAGATCAGGGTATCATCAGATAAGGGTGAAGGAGGAAGATATTCAGAAGACGACCTTTAGGACACGTTACGGTCATTATGAATATTCTGTGATGCCGTTCGGGGTTTCTAACGTGCCAGGTGTGTTTATGGAATATATGAATCGTATTTTCCACGAGCATTTGGATCGATTTGTTGTTGTGTTTATTGATGACATATTGATTTATTCTAAGTCTCGTGAGGAGCACGCGGAACATTTGCGTATTGTTTTGCAGGTTTTGAAAGAAAGGAAGCTTTTTGCAAAATTGTCCAAGTGTAAATTTTGGTTGTCGGAAGTGAGTTTTCTTGGACACGTGATTTCAGGTAATGGTATTTCTGTGGATCCATCTAAAGTAGAAGCAGTTCTACAATGGGAGGCTCTGAGATCTGTTACTGAAATTCGAAGCTTTTTGGGTTTGGCCGGTTATTATCGACGGTTCATTGAAGGGTTTTCTAAGCTAGCATTACCTTTGACCCAGTTGACTTGTAAAGGGCAAGCGTTCATTTTGGATATTCGGTGTGAGGAGAGTTTTAATGAGCTGAAGAGAAGATTGACGACAGCTCCGATTTTGATTTTACCGGATCCTAATGAACCGTTTGTGGTTTATTGTGATGCGTCTTTGATTGGTCTAGGTGGTGTTCTGATGCAAGAAGGTAAGGTTGTGGCTTATGCTTAAAGGCAGTTGAGAGTGCATGAGAAAAATTATCCTACTCATGATCTTGAATTAGCGGCTGTGGTTTTTGTGTTGAAGATTTGGAGGCATTATCTCTACGGTGCAAGGTTTGAAGTCTTTAGTGATCATAACAGCTTAAAATATTTGTTTGATCAGAAGGAATTGAATATGAGGCAACGTAGATGGTTGGAATTCTTGAAAGACTACGACTTTGGCTTGAATTACCATCCTGGTAAAGCTAACGTGGTAGCCGATGCGTTGAGCCGAAAATCTTTGCATATGTCCGCTTTAATGGTTAAGGAGTGGGAACTTTTGGAATCGTTTAGAGATTTGAGTTTGGTATGTGAAGTGTCGTCGGATAGCGTAAGACTTGGAATGTTGAAGGTTACTAATGATTTTCTGATGACGGTTAGTGAGAAACAGAAGTTGGATGTGAAATTGGTGGATTTGATGTTGGTTGGCGGAAAAGATGCGAGTGGTGATTTTCAAGTGGATGTTAATGGTGTTTTGAGGTTCCGAGGTAGAATTTGTATTCCTGATGATGCGGAGTTGAAAAGGATGATTTTGGAAGAAGGGCACTGGAGTAATTTGAGTATACATCCGGGAGCGAATAAGATGTACCAATATTTGAAGAAGATTTTCTGGTGGTCTGGATTGAAAAGAGATGTGGCTCAGTTTGTTTATGCATGTTTGACTTGTCAGAAGTCGAAAGTGGAACATCTGAGGCCTAGTGGTTTGTTGCAACCGTTGGATATTCCTGAATGGAAGTGGGATAGCATTTCGATGGATTTTGTAACGGGGTTACCGAACACTCAGCGAGGGCATAATGCTATTTGGGTGGTCATTGATAGGCTGACTAAATCGACTCATTTTATTCCGATTGACATCAGTTTTTCTTTGGAGCGGTTAGCTGAGATTTATATCAGTGTGATTGTGAAGTTGCATGGGGTTCCATTGAGTATTATTTCTAATCGAGATCTAAGGTTTACATCGAGATTTTGGGAGAGTTTACAGAAGGCTTTGGGTTCTAAATTGAGATTGAGTTCGACTTATCATCCGCAGACGGATGGTCAGACAGAGAGGACGATTCAGTCATTGGAAGATTTGTTAAGGGCTTGTGTTTTGGAACAAGGTGGTACGTGGGATAGTTATCTTGCGTTGATTGAATTCACGTATAATAACAGCTTTCATTCTAGTATTGGTATGGCGCCGTTTGAAGCATTGTATGGACGAAGGTGTCGAACACCGTTATGTTGGCACGAATCTGGTGAGAGAACGGTGGTAGGGCCAGAATTGGTACAGCAGACTACGGAAAAAGTGAAGCTTATTCGAGAGAAAATGAAGGCTTCTCAGAGTAGGCAAAAGAGTTATCATGATCGGAGACGGAAAGATCTTGAGTTTCAAGAGGGTGATCATGTATTTTTGAGAGTTACGCCGGTAACGGGTGTTGGTCGTGCATTAAAATCGAAGAAACTTACTTCTCGGTTTATTGGTCCTTACCAGATATCCGCGAGAGTGGGTGCTGTGGCTTATAGGGTGGCGTTGCCGCCGAATCTGTCGAATTTGCACGATGTGTTCCATGTTTCGCAGTTGCGGAAGTATGTTCCGGATCCGTCACATGTGATTCCGATGGATGAGGTTGAGGTAAGGGAGAACCTTACGGTTGAGGCTTTACCTGTTAGGATTTTGGATCGCGAGGTGAAGCAGTTGAGGGGCAAGGATATTGCACTTGTGAAAGTGGCGTGGGGAGGCGCTGCTGAGGGCAATTTGACTTGGGAGTTGGAGAGTCGGATGCGGGAGTCGTATCCAGAGTTGTTTGTTTCAGGTAAGATTTTCGAGGACGAAAATTTCTAAGTGGGGGAGAGTTGTAACGCCCCAGTTTTAGTATTTTCATTTAATCGAGTCATTTTTTATTATTTTATTATTATATTATTTTATTTCTGACTTTTATCTGAAAATATGCTATTTTTCAATATTGTGATATTTTATCTGGTTTTGGGAACGTTTGCGAGATATTTGAGTGTGGGGGTATTTTGGTCATTTCGTATTATTTTTCTTAAGTTAAAAAAAAATAGAAAAGTAGTAAGAAAAGAGAGAAAAGTAGAAAGAAAAGAAAATAGAGAGAAAAGTAGAAAGAAAAGAAAATAGAGAGAAGAATAGGCATGGCAAAAAAACCCAGACCCGCCGGGGCCCGCCCGGACCCGCCCCGAAATTAGCGGGGAAAACCCGATTTAACTGGGTGCGGGTAAAACCCGATTTTTTATTGCGGGTGCGGGTGCGGGGGCGGGGGATGCTACTACCCGCCCCGCACCCGCCCCCGCCCCCGCCCCGGTCTAGCTTAATTTACTTTTATATCTTATTTTAATTATTTTATTATATATTTATTAAAATTATTTTAATTTTTAAAAATAGTTTTACTAGAAAAACATGTTTATTAATTATTTTACTCTTTAAAAACATGTTTATTATTAAAATAATTAATTATTTAATTAAATTATTAATTTTTATTATTATGAAAAATATTTATTAAAAAAAAAATAGTTTTGCGGGTGGGGGCGGGGGCGGGGGCGGGGAACCCGTTCCCTATTGGGGGCGGGTCTGGGTGGTAGTTTTTTACCCCCGACTGGGTGCGGGTGCGGGGGCGGGTCTGTCTCTGGGTGGCGGGTGCGGGTGCGGGGCTGCTCAAACCCGCCCCCGACCCGCCCCGTTGCCATGTCTAGAGAAGAAGAAAAAGGAGAAGAGAAAGAGAAGAGGAAAAAGAAGAAAAAGAGGAAAAACTTGTGGATTTAGGAACCGATTCAACCGACTTTTCAAACGCGAATTAATCGGGTAAGGGTGCGAAACTCGATTATACTATGTTTGTGTATGATTATGTATGTTTGTGTGGAAATTTTGTTGTTTTTTTCAAATATAGGTCGAAATGAGATAAACGAGTAGAAATTGATGTTTTTACGGACGAAAGTCGGAATAAATCGCGTAGTAGAGTCGAGTGATGTTGGGTCGTGATTTAGTGTGATCGTTTGATTGAATCGAGTTGAATTTGTAACTTTTGAGTTTTTGATATATATTGATGTTTTTGTACAAATTGATGTTGTGATCGAGTAAAGTGTTTGGATATGTCTGGTAACATTGGTATAGGTTGATATTTAATCGGGTAAGGATAGGAGTTAATCGGGAATGGTTGTTTTTGTGTTTTCGAGTGGTTTTGAGCGAGTTTGGAGTTGAGTAAATTGATAAAATTATGTTTCAAAATATTTCAAAAATGGAAAATGTGTTGGATGGCTTTCTAATAGTGAAAATATTGTAGTATGTTGAATTATGAGATCGCAGCTTTTTACGGAATCGAAATCGGAGGTCTGGAAGTCATTTAACGATCGAAAACTGAGTTTTTATCAAATTCTGCGCAGTATGCGTCGACCTGTAGGACTTTTGTGTCGACCTAAAGTGCCTTGCATCGACCTATGGACTCGACCTGAGCATACTCGCAAGTGACGAAAATTTTCCAAAATGTCCGATTTTGTTTTCTTCATAACTTTTGAACCGTAAGTCCGTTTTGACCCCTGTTCGAAGCATTGGAAAGCTAATGAAAAGTTCTTTCTATTAAAAATGGTTTGGAGAGTAAAAGATGATTTAATTAATTCGTGTATTTGGAAAAATAGTCGGGTTATCGGGTTTTTATCGCGTTAATTGTGGGCGATTGGTGTGTTATCATGCTATAAGCTTTTGTTATGTAAAGTGTAGCTTGTGTGCTGTTGTATGATGTGAATATGCATGATTATGAATGTATTTATGTGTGTGCATATTAAATGTCATGAGTCATTGTATGCCAAGCATCATGATATGCATTGTTGTGACGTCCTGAGTGACGGTTTGGTTCAAGAGGGAATCTGCTATAACATCGTGTGCCCATGTGGGGACCGAAAGCGATGGTTATAGACGATCGTGTGCCCATGCGGGGACCTAAAGCGATCGGATTTTGTGCCCATGTGGGGACCGAAAACAATCCATAAACGTCGTGTGCCCATGTGGGGACCGAAAGCGACGGGTGAACATCGTAGGCCCGACGGGGAGTTACACTAAGTAACGAGCGATGGTTCCAATAGTTCCTGAGTGAACTGGTGATGAGACATGAGAAACATTGGAAGTCGGTACTGCATGGCATGTGCATAGAGTCGTTGTGTCGGTCTCTGTGCATTTGCATAAATCATGGATTAATTGTGTATGTTAATTATGAATGTGATTAATGAGATGGTATGTGTATAAATGTGTCGATGATTGATGGGCATTGGTGATGAATACCTGATACTTGTACTGTGTTGCGTTATATTTGATTGTGGTGCATTGTGGTGAGAATATTATACTTGTGCATTTCTGTGTTAATATATAATTTTATGCAACTGTATTATGATTGTTTTTCTCACTCTTCTGCTGTTTTATAATGCTCTATGAGGCATTGCAGATTAGAGTTTCTGGAGGTCTTTTTGTGAAGCTTTGCGTCTTCATCTTTTGTCGGTCGACTCTGATATGTGACACCGGGTAGTTTGGGAGGTCGTTTGTGATTATTGTGTATTACGTATATATATATATATCTTTTGGCTTGTGCCTGTATGACTGGATGTATGATAGATACACTTTTTATGATATATATATATATATATATATATATATATATATATATATATGATATTCAGTTTTAGATTTTCTGCTTTTATTCTAAAATCTGAAATGTGGGTGTAAGGAACTGAGTTCCTCTGTTGATTACTACCCCACTGTTGCATATCTTTATGAGCAGGTGTTGTATGTTTGTTTGTTATTGATGTGATGCTCCATGCCTATGCCGTGTTTTTAATTATACTCTGATGAAATTTTGAATTTTGAATTACCTAATTGTTTGTTTGGGGGTATAGATTGGGGGTGTTACACACGCCGCGAACTCAGGTCTCAAACGCGACCTGAGCTCCGCTCCCCGGCCAGGGTATTCCCCGGTTGTTCGACCAGTTCCCCACACTGCCGAACACATCTATTACGAGCAATTCCCCCAAAATATTCGCACAAGTCAAATACCCCCTATCAAGGGCGGACATACATTCACAGCGAGCATGCATGCAACACTTAGCAAAAATAAACGCAAGTAAAATCATGCAGATGACAAAGCCAGAAATATAATAAGTTAACATAATGGGTGACCACAAGGGCCACAATTGTACTTAGTTACATCAAACGGGGGTCATGCCCCCCCGAAAAGAAAATAAATTACAATGATTCCACGGCACACAGGCCGGACAGATTACAACAATATAAAAAATACAAACTCCTCACTCGTCCGCATGCTCGGCAGGATTTGGCTGGGGTCCCTGGTCCTCTGCGGACTGATCCTCGGGGGTACCTTCAAGGAGACCGTCGGGCATGACAATATGGCTGCCCTCGACATGCGCCAGGTAGTGAGTACCCTCGACAGAAAAATCGAGCTCAGGGTTCACCACCCGCAATTGAGCCACGACATTTTTGAAAGACTCCTCCGCGACGACAATGCCATCGTCTTCGCCCAGCAGCATGCGAGCAACCAACTCGGATCTAGTCTTCAATTCTTTCACTTCGTCCGGCTCGTCGACACCCGGGGCATTGACCGCTCTCAGCTCCCTGATCAGCTCCTAGACAGCTTTTTTCTCCGCTGCCAGCGTGGAGTTCTCCTCCTTCAGCCTGGCCGCCTCCTCTTCATCCTTCTTCTGAGCCTCGCCGGAACTCTTGACCTCTTCCTTGAGGGATGCCACAGAAGCACGGGCAGCATTGAGTTCGGACTCAGTTGCAGAGTCCCCTTCAGCGTAAACAGCCGCCATCTCCAGCATCCTGACCAAGGCAGAGGCGTCTTGGGCCACCAGCGCCCTCTTGCTCGGGCGATCCATACCTTCCAAGCGAAGAGATTCCGTCCAGGGAACGACCAGAGAGTTGCCTTAAAAAAACCTCTTATCAAGGATACAGGGAGGAAGCTCGAACTTCCCTTTCTCCGGCACCCGGGTAAGGTCCACAACATCATTAAACCTTGGCCGCTTGGGTCGACCGGTCAAAGAAAGAGGAGACCCCCGGGGAGCAGAAGTAGGAGAAGAAGAGGTCCCCGCAACAGTTTGAACAGGAGGAGGAACACGAGCCCCAGCAAACCGGGATTTCGGAGGGGCCGCCCCGACCTTATTCCTCGCAAGAGTATTCCTTACAACTCTGTCATGGGCTTGAGTCATCTCACCTGCATAAACAAAACACGAACATGTTAGATACGGGGAAAAGAAATAACGCAAACAAAATCTAAATAACTAAGACTACCAAGCAGCTTCTCGGCATCCACAGGAGTCTTGCACTCCAGCAGTGCCTTAACGTTGATGAATCGATGCTCGACCCTCTGACTCCCATCTTCCTCGAAGATCGGGTTGCCCTTGCTCGTCCAGCACTCAGCAAGCCCGAAGGAGTTGACTCACCTCACCAGCGCCTCGTACGCCACGGTGTCCTGCCCTCGTAGATCGCTCGGTTGGAAGACGTAGTCACTAGGCTTCTTGGCAAAATGGTCGGGCGCCCAGTGGAGGGGGAACTTGTAGAGTCTCCGCCCAATATACCTTCCCTCCTCGTCGTGCAGCTCGTTACCATGCTCGTCAACTTCGATCTCCCAGACATACGTACTGTCCTGGGCAGCCCCGGACACGGGATCAACGATGTAGTACCGTTCCTTGAATGTCCGGATTGACTCCGAAAATGACTTGAACAGCTTGCGGGGCTGCATCAAAGAAACCCAGCCGTACTTCCTCCCCGTCAGCTGCCTTTGGAGATGGAAAACAGTGAAGAACAGAGGGAGAGTAGCCCCCAAGGAGAGATGCTCACACACCAACTCGAAGGCCCGGATGAAGGCCAATGAATTAGGATGCAGTTGTGTAAGGGCTAACTTCAAATGCTCTTACACTGACCGCTGAAAATCAGTAAACGGAAACCTCAAGCCCAACTCCTTAAAAGCATATTCGTACATGGTAAAATGGTCCCCGAAGTGCGTACAGACACGATCGTCTTCGGTAGGGAAGTGCACCTTCCACTCCCCCTCTGGTTCTACCTCCGTGAAAACGTCCACCAAAGACTTTGCGAACGTGGACACATGCTCGGAAGGTTCGGCCACCTCCCACTCCTCCGCGGAGAACCCGTCGACATCCTCCTCCATGTCGTCCAACTCTTCATCCCCCCGACATTGCTGGAAGAACTCGAGGTCGCCGAGCTCGAAGCCGTCGAGCTGCTATTTTCTTCGAAGCCCGTTTCCTCCTCGGACGTATCTATAATAACTTCTCTTTCTGGCCCCGTCGCCATTACGATCATCTGAAAAGCAGAGAAGAAAGTGAATTCGACAACAAATCAAATCCACCCTTCCACTGCTAAGTCAAGTGAAAGGGCGCGCAAAGGGCTAAGGACAACGTCCCCAGCCTAAGCCCTAACATCAAAGGAAAAGCGGAAACCTCCCCGCGAGGAGACGCTCGAAACTAATCATCCTGGAGCGAGGAGCTTCCCCGCACTCACACCTAGTTTCCGTTTGGAACCTCGTCGAAAATCGCAAAGCTTCACCGGAATCTGGGAATGTTCTACCGAAAAACTCATCACTCTCTCAGAAGATGAACGAACGCAGCGGTCACGCATACATAGATGCCACAACCTCGCCGCGAACCACCCTCTTCGCTGAACGTGCTAACAAGTCCGGCGACATGTCAGAAGTGGAAAAATGCCACAACCACCGTCCACCACCAACAATCGCCGGAGATTCACCCATTTCGTCCTCTAAAACTAGCCCTAGCCGCATGCAATCTACCATTAACAACGAAAAGGAGTAAAACAAGTTCCAGATCAGAAAACTTACTTGATTTAAGTAGAAGAAAGAAGCTGCTTGATGCTTGACGCGGTGGTCGGAAAGGCAGAAGACGGTGACAAGCAAGAACTTGAAGGAGGCGAAGAGAAATCAGAAAGAAAAAGTGCCAAATGGAACAATTTTCCCCCTTTTATACAAAGGGGCACGTGCGAACACGCGCCCGTAGGCCATTATGACTATCCACAAGCCATCATTGCCTATTAACTGCTACACGGAGCTCTAGGCACACGTGGTGTCCCAACGTTTCCAATTCCGTCTGACCATTAGTCTCCCCGAACACCGGCAATAATGTCACGACCACGAATCTCACGAACATCTGGGGTCACGAGCACTTTGAGACAATCCTCCTCGTCTTCAGACAACGACTCTATACTGGCCCCCCGGTGCAACGAGCAGTCCTTAAGTCATCACTCCCATGCTCGGGAGCAACGACTTGGGGGGCTCCTGTTCTGGACTGGACCAATGGCTAGAATTGGCCCAATCCGCTTCTGGTCCAGAGCAGCCCAAATTGCCTAAGTCCAATCCACAGAGGGGCAAAAGTTACCTTTCTGCCCCTCCAACCGGGCAAGGAATGCAACGTTCCTCCTCAGAATTACTGCCCGTCACGCACGGCTTCATTGTTCCCCGAACAGCTATGGGCAGGTGCCCGGAACTATGCATATGCCCGACATAACAGCTAGTTTTGGGAACCCTGACCGACATAACAGCTAGTTTGGGTAGTTACCTATTCTTTGGGGAAAAACGGTTATTTCGCCCCGAAAATATGACCGTTGGCCACGCGTTGGGGGCTCTATATAAACCCTCTCGCTTGAGAGGGTCAGGTATCCAATATTCACCCTACGAACTAACACTTTGTACTTGTCCATTTTCTCTGACCCTTTCTTACTTGAACGTCGGAGTGCCTTGCAGGTACACCCCCTCCTCCTCTCCATACGACCAGCATCCCTGACGCACTTGGCGGCCTGATTCTAAAGGATCTGATCCAGCCTTCACGATCATATATATATATATATATATATATATATATATATATATATATATATATATATATATATAGAGAGAGAGAGAGAGAGAGAGAGAGAGAGAGAGAGAGAGAGAGAGAGATAATGCACTTATGGCAAGTTTTTGTCGTCATATTTAGCTTTTAAGTTCAAGCAAGAGAATCAATTTATGAAAAGTATATAAAATTATAATAATTGTAAAAAATCATAATTGATTTCGATTTTAACAGTAAAGACCGCCTAAAAAAGACATTAGCTACATTTTTAAATATGTGTGAAATTAATAAATAAATTTATAATTTAAAAAATAAATAAATATTCATCTTCGTCTTTAAAACTATTAAATATTCTATTTAATTACTTATAAAAATGAAATAATTAATTTAATTATTAATTGTTATTAATAAAATATATATAATTAATAACAAAAATTACTAAAGATATACTCCATTTAATAATATACTCTCTCGTGTCCCAATTTAATAAAATCAATTATAAGTCACAATTAAAATGTGATATTAATAAAATTGATTAAAATAATTTATTGATTAATAAAATTTATTTTTTCTATTACAGAAATTATATGAAACCATTGATTCCAATATTAAAAAAATAAGAATTTATTTTTCTATTATGGAAATTATATGAAACCATTGATTCAAATATTAAAAATATAAGAATTATCAACTTTTTTTTAAAATTAGGTGAACAAATGCGTGAACCAAATCAATGCCCATATGGAGGCAATGATGTAACTACGGAGAAAAAATATAATATTGAAATAAATATAATTAAAATATAAGTCACTTATTGAAATTATTATAATTAAAATAATGATTGAAAAAATGTGTCTAAGTGATGTAAATTTGGTAAAAAAATAACAAATAAAATTTGTGACCCAAATACAACGAAAATATGTGTCATTTATTGAAATTTATGCAATTTATGTAATAATTGAATAAATATCTCTTTATGTATATAAAAAATAATATTTACATACGAATAAATATGTCTTTATTGAAAAAACTATATTTATGCTCTAAATATAAATAAAAAAATATTTTTCATTTTAAAAATAATAAACTTTCTTTGTTGAAAAATTGTTTCTTTCTGTTTTTCCATTCTTATTACAATTTTGAAATAAATAAATGTAACACGCCAATACCCGAACCAACACACGAGTATCCAGACCAAAATTCGTGCGACGTACAAATTAATATATTTTTCGTATAATTAAAGAAAATAAAAGTAAATATATTTAAAATTTATGTATGAACCCAAACACAGACAAATTGTGTTTATTTATGTTACTAATATTTATTTATACAGCTAGAATAATATTTATAAATATTATGTTATTAGTTGATATTTATAAAACTAAATGATTGCATAGATACTTTTGAAAATAATGTCAAACAAAATTAATATTTACATCTGGTAAAATATACGGCTGATCCAAATATTTGTATATATGGAAAAATTATATTTTTCTACATATATAAATAAAAATATATTTTTCTTTTAAAAATAATAAACTTTACTTGATTAAATAATTTTGTCTTTATGTTTTTAATTTTTTTTTATAATGTTGATCAACTCTAAAAAACAAATTTTGAACGAATCATAACTCTCGTTTTTATAAAACACCAAATTAAAATAATTATAATGGGAACATGAAGTTTCTGATCAAAACATTAAATAAAAATATGAACAAATTTACTATTGATTTAATTTTTAAATTACAATTAAATTATAGAATTAAATGTATTAAAAAAAATGTAGTTTTATTGTCATTAATGTTTTTGATAATATTGATCAACTATAAAAATCAAATTTTGAACAAATCATAATTTATCATTGTCTTAAATGACCAAATTAAAATAAAAATAACGAGAACATGAAGATCAAAATATTGAATAATAATAGAAACAAATTTACTATTGATTTTGTTTTTAAATATATTTAAATTATATAATTAAATGTATTCAAAACTATGTATTTTTATTGTCATTAATATTTTTGATGATATTGGTCAACTATAGAAAACAAATTTTGAACAAATCATAACTTATCATTTTGTTAAAATACCAAATTAAAATAATTATAACGAAAACACAAAATTACTGACCAAAATATTGAATAATAATAGGAACAAATTTACTATTAATTCAAATTTAAAAAATTATTTAATATATACTTTCAATAATTTTTTTAACCATGATATAATTATATATTTTTTTTCCTTTACTCGTACTTTCATTATTTGTTTTTTTACAAAGTTCATACTACGTCTAGTGACAAATACACGTACCGCAGTACTCGTGCGTCCACCCGGATATCTCACTAGTTTTTCTCAACAAACAATTATCTCTTTTCATAATTATTTCAATAATATGAATTATACTCAACTACTCATAATTTTCTCAACAACTATATTCAACAATCCATAATTATATCATCAAATATGAGTCATGTTCAACTATTTATTTTTATTTACTTGATTTCAAAATTAAATTTACTTTTTAATTGAAAAACCCATTTGTTTAAAATAATATTTTTAGTAAACGGAAACATATTTTTAACAAGACAGTTTTTTATTTATTTATCAATATTTAAGGATAACAATCAGTTTAGTTGATAAAATTAAAACTACTTATTTCGTTGATAGCTAAAAAAACTACATAATTGTCGGACAAAAAAAAAACCTTTAAACAATTCTATTTTGATTTTTTTTTGTTACAAAATCTATTTTGATTTACATATAATTTTTGTAACAAAATCTTTTTTTTTTGTCACACTTCTATTTTTATTCTTTTTTATTTTAGGGGCGATCTTTTTACCAAGATTTAAGGATATCTGTCAACTAAATTTCTCTAAATTAGTGTTCTATTTAAACCCGATTCTACTTCTTTCTTTGGTCATGATCTAAAGGCATTCAATTCAAAATAAGAAGAAAACAAAAAAGAATGTGTAGCAAAGATAATATCAATCTTGGAGAAGACTTGGAGATAGAGATATTGTGGCAACTACCTGCAAAATCCTTGATGAGGTTCAGATGTGTTAAAAAATCATGGAACATTCTCATCACAAGCCACTTCTTTGTTACTGGAAGAAGCAAATTACAGATTCATGAGAACACTAGTCTTCTAGTCCTTCACAAAACACCCAACATCAAGTTTCACATATGTGACATAAACAGTGAAAACCCAATGCTCACTAAATCAGTGTTTTCAAACAACATAGCAACAATCAAATTCTATGGCAGTTGCAACGGTGTTTTCTGTCTCAAAGGTATTTATCCTTACACTACTTATCATAATGAATTGATAATGTGGAATCCAACCACTAATGAGGTTCACTTTATTCCTCCCGCTCCTTCGCTCGGGAACTGTTACATCGACGAATCTTTGTACGGTTTTGGCTCGGTTAATGACGATTTCAAAGTTGTTAAACTCAATATCTCTACCAACGAAGGGAGGACGAGAATGCTTTATCTTTTATCAGCAGAAGTTTATAACATAAACACTAAATCTTGGACACCTATCATCAACCATCCTCCTGTTATTACAGTCACACGTCAAGATCCTCCGAGATACAACACTCTTGTTAATGGTGTTTATCATTGGATTACCGCGTCTCATCCATATAATGCTTCAAACATTCTCTGCTTTAACTTTCACAATAACCGGTTTCAGCAACTTCAAGCTCCATATTCAAGATATCTTGAATCATTTTTCTGCGATGACGTTGCTGCGATAAAGGATTCTCTTGGATATGTGGTGCAACGTAGATTTTCTAATTGGATTTTGTTGGAAATTTGGATTATGGAACAAAACGGGTGGTCCAAGAAGTATAACATTGATCCATTTAGTTCAATGTTTACTATTTTTGGTCCTTGGAATAATGGTGATGAAATTCTTGTAGGAAAGGTTGGACAAGTGCTGAGGTCCTATGATCATCATGGAATCGCTCTTCGCCAATTTCAAATTGATATTTTAGAGAATGAATATTTTTGGGTTTATGAGTTTGTACCAAGTATAGCTCTCTTGTTAAAGTAATTCATTAGGGTTGGCTCAAAGCTGATCTAAGACAAGTGAGAGCAAAGCTTTATACTTCAAGTTTTTAGATATTTTAAAATAGATCTCCAAATTATTTATATTTTATACTAGTACTAATATTATCGTTTTCAAACAATACTTCCAAATCAGCATTTTCATTTGGCGAATCATGGGAGCAATCTCCACCTTATGCATTTCATGTTAATTTTTTTATAAATAAATTATTAGAATATAATAACAAAAGTTGTATGACCTCTTTTGGAAAGACACCTGCATTGGTGCATTCCCTTTTGCATTAGATTTTCTAGGCACTTTAGTATCTTGGACTAGCAGGATTTGTTTGATGGCCGGGTGGAAGTTCTAGTTAATGGTTTGCTCTATTTGATTATCGATAAGAGATGGTTTCTAACTTGAGGCTTTTATTCAGGGATGTCTGCTTTTATCTCTAGAGCATGATAGGCGGTCTTGGTGTCTTTTGAAGGATGATGTGTTTTCACTCACTTCAACTTACCATGGGCTCCTTCATAGTGCTTTATCATGAAGTCTAGTGAACTCGACTCTTTCCTTTATGTAGAGTCATTAGACGCCTTTTAGAGTAATTATTTTCTCTAGGCAATTTCTGTGACACCCTAAAACCCCAATTTTTTTTTATAAAGTATAAATTGCAAAATATTTATTTCATACAATAAAACATCACATCCCATTAACTCAAATAACATAAATATTTTTAAATATGAGTACTTGATTAAAACATAAACCAAACATAATAATTTAAAAAAAACATGAATCTCGACTCTGATGTTACAATACCAGAGTCTTATTACAAACCAAACATACTAGGTGACTTAATAGTTCAACATATATAACACAAAAGCAAGCTAATGAATTGGTCTTATTCACCATCCTCAAAAAAAGTACCACATTGTGACTATTTCTCAGTCTCAACTTGAGGATATCCTACACATGATTCACATCGTAGAAACATAGAAATATATGGGTAAGAATGTTGGTGCACAAGAAGGAAGAAGATGAAGATGCTGGAAATGATTACAAACTTTTGATTGAAAAATGATTACAAAAATAATTCACACACAGTTCTGTTACAACTAAAGCTTATATACTATCAAAGCCTAAACTAAACTCAAATTAACTCCAAATGTAGCTTAAAGAAGAATACTAACTAACTGAATTTGGATTACACCATAATACCATCCCTTAATCCATATTCAGAATTATAATCAACAATATCAATTCCATCCCTCAATTTGATAAAATGTTCAGTCTTGATTGTTTTAGTCAATACATCTGCCAGTTGCTTCTGAGTGTTACAATGAACAACTTCAAGCACTTCATTATGAACCTGGTTTCTTAGAAAATGGAACTCCATGTCAATGTGTATGCTTCTTCCATGCAGCACAGTATTATTGGCAAGGCTTATAGCTGATATGTTGTCAATCATCAACTTCACAGACTTGTTCACCTTGATCTTCTGATTCTGCAACAAGTTCAGAATCCACACAACTTGACAAGCAGTCAAAGCACCTGCAATGTACTCAGCTTCATAGGTTGACAATGCAACAATTGGTTGCTTCTTGGAGCACCAAGAAATAAGACCTCCCATATACTTAAAGAAATATCCAGAAGTACTTCTTTAGTCAACTCTGTCTCCACACCAATTAGAGTCTGAATAGCACGTCAATTTTGAATCAAGTTCAGCATCAGAGGGGGACAAAACTCCATACCTCAAAGCCCCCTTAATGTACCTCAGTATCTTGACAGTAACTTGGTAATGTGACCACTTTGGTTTGTTCATGAACATACTCATCATTCCAACTGCATAACAAATATCAGGTATGGTATTACGGAGATATCTTAATGAGCCTACGAACTGTTTGAAAGTTGTAGCATCTACATCATCACCCTCAACATCAGAATCCAACTTGTGATTTGGTTTAGCAGGTGTGATTGCAGACTTGCAATTCGTTAGCTTAAATCTCTTCAGAAGCTCAAGTTCATACTTCGGATGATGCAAGATTATACCATTCTATTAGTACATAATCTCTATCCCTAAAAAATATGTCATATTTCATAGATCAGTTATCTCAAACTCCTTCATCAGCACCTTCTTCAACTTAGTTATCTCTTATGAATAACTTTCTGTTGGCAATATGTCATCAACATAGAGACACACCAGAATCATATTGTTATCAGATGTATGTTGAACATAAACACCATACTCCATCTCACATTTTTTGAATCCTTGAAGCTTGAAAAATGAATCAATTTTCAGATTCCAGCCTCTAAGAGCTTGTTTCAGTCCATACAAAGCTTTATGCAACTTGTACATCATCCCTTTCTGATTCTTTTTCATAAATCCAGGAGGTTGTGACACATAACATTCCTCTTGTAAAGGACCATTTAGAAATACATATTTCACATGTAAATGCACCAGAGGCCAATTTTTGCTAGTAGTTATAACAACCACCAGTCTAATTGTTTCATGTCTAGCTACATGTATAAACACTTCAAAGTAATCTGAACCAAATTTCTGAAGAAATCCTCTAGCTACTAACCTTGCTTTATGTTTTCCAATTGATTTATTTGCCTTTTGTTTCTCCTTGTAAACCTATCTCACGTTGATGGATTTCTTGTTCTTTGGAAGCTCAGTCAACTCCCACGTCTTGTTTCTTTCTATAGCCTTAAGTTTTTCTTTCATGGCCTTCAGCCCAACTTTATTCCTGAGAGCTTCTTCAGTACTAACTAGTTCAGAGTCTACCAACATGGAACACTGGATGACTTCTCCTTCAGAGTCTATCTCAATATCTCGCAACATGTTAAACTCTGCAAATCTTCTTGGTATTTGTTTGATTCTTTGTGGTCTTTAAAATTGTTCAAAATATTCTTCAAATGCTATAACAGTATCAGATGTTGTACTATCTTCAGAGTCTAGTCCATCTTCATAGGCATGACCACCTTTAGAGGCATGATTACCACCAGAGTCTGGATCATCATCAGAATCTGGATTAGAATCAGATTCACCTTCAGAGTCAGACTCGTCTTCAGCATCCGAGTCACCTTCAGACTCTAACTCATCTTCAGAAGCAGAATCTCCTTCAGAGGTAGATTCTCCTTCAGAATCTAAAATATCTTCAGAAGTTAACTCAGGTGTTAACATTGCACCAGAGTTGGATTGAGACTTGTTTCAATCACACACTTCTGATTCTTTCATAATAACTTCTCTGCTGAATTCAACTTTGTTAGTGACGGGACAGTAGAGCTTATAAGCATTTGTACTGTGATACTCTACAAGCAATATAACTCTGTTTCTATCATCCAACTTCCTTCTCTTAGCATCTAAAACATGTTTGTAACAAACATAACCAAACACCTTCAGATGGCTCACATTTTGCTTATCTCCAGTCCACTTCTCTAAAGGAACAATTTCCTTCAACTTCTTAGTTGGACACCTATTGAACACATATGTTGCAGTGGCAACAACTTCTCCCCACAAGGTGTGAGGAAGCTTTTTCTCCTTCAGCATGCTTCTTGTTATATCAAGCAAGGTTTTGTTTCTTCCTTCAGCAAAACCATTGTGTTTAGGAGTGTATGGAGCAGTAACCTCAAGCTCAATTCCATTCTCCTCACAGAACCTTCTGAACTCTATAGAGATGTACTGACCTCCACCGTCAGTTCTGGGAATTATCAACTTCTGACCACTTTGTTTTTCAGCCTTCACCTTGAACTTCTAAAACTCAACAAACACCTCATGCTTAAACTTGATGAGTGATACCCATGTCATTCTTGTGAACTCATCCACAAAAGACACAAAATACTTATTTCCTCCAAGTGAAAGCACTTCAAATTGTCCACATACATTAGAATGCACTACTCCCAAAGCATGTTTTGCTCTTGTGGCTACTTTGATGCAAATGGAAATCTCGGTTGCTTACCTTTCATGCATATCTCACATGACTTATTAGGCCTAATAATATTAGGAATGCCATGTATCAGCTTCTTAGAACTCAAATTCCCTAAGCTTTTGAAGTTCAAATGCCCCAATATCTTGTGCCACACAACTCATTGTTACCTTCAACACCTTCTGCACTATGACATTTAGTTTCAGTTGTTTCCACATTCACCTTCAATGTTTTGTTGCTTCCTTGTTTAGACTACATAATCAACTTTTGATTAAAATCATACAACTTGAAGAGATTGTACTTCATAGTAATTAAGAAACTTTTCTTAATTAAATGACTTTCACCCATCAGATTGCTCTTCATGCCAAGAACATACCAAACATCCTTAATCAGAACAATTTTTTCATTCTTCACTCTGACCTTGGCATTTCCCATTCCTTCAGCATTCAAATACTTATCATCAACACATCTGATTTTTGCCCTCTTTCTAGAGTCAAAATTGATGAGCCATTGTTTGTTTCCAGTTAAGTGATTTGAGCAGCCAGTGTCCATATACCACCAGTCTACCAAATATCCACCATTAGATTCAGAAGCCATCAATAACACAGGTTCATCATCAGACTCTCCTCTGGCTATGTTTGCTTCTTCTAATTTCCTTTCCTTGTTTGACCAACAGTTAGCAGGAAAGTGACTAAACTTCTTACAACAGTAACATTGAACCTTCTTCTTGCCATACTTCTTCTTTCCCTTCTAATGTTTCTTCTCATCAGAGTTAGAGACTTCTGATACCACTACCATGTTTCTTCTTGGCCTTTGACCAAGACTGCTTCTGATTCTTCTTACTATGAGATGCCTTTAGAGCCTGCTCCACCTCTCTTTCAGAGGTTCTTTTAGCCAGACGTAACTCTTGTGCCTCTAAACTGCCCTACAACTCTTCAATTCTCATGGTGCTCAGATCTTTAGAATGTTCAATTGCTACAACAATGTATCAAACTGAGGACTAAGAAATCTCAGTACTTCTCAATGGTTACTTGTTCGGAGAGAGTCTTTCCACAAGATTTCATCTTATTTGTGATCAGAATCCCTCTGGAGATGTAATTAGGTGCCTTTTCATTGTTCTTAATGTTGAGATTCTCATACTGCTTATGTAGAGACTGAAGTTTCACCTTCTTCACTAATGCATCGTTGCTGTAGCATCGTACCAGTGTGTCCCATGCAGTTTTCATAGTCGTTAAATCAACGATCTTCTCAAACACATTCACATCCACACATTGATGGATGTAGAACAGAGCTTTCTGATCCTTTTTGCTCATCTCTCTATATGTGTTTCTTTGTGATTTAGTTGCATCTGCTACAACCGTTGTGTAACTGTCATTGACAAGATCAAGAACATCTTGAGCGCCAAACAACACACGCATCTGAATCATCCATCAATTCTGATTATTTCCATCAAATATTGGAAGCTTCATGTTCAAGTTACCATTTCCGCCGTTCATCTTTTATCTTGTGCAAGAATTCACTCAAATCTCACCAAACACTCGTGTTTCCCAATCCCTCGGAATCAAGAAATGTGATTCTGTTACGATTTTAAACTTCAATTCACTATGAATTTTAGAACCTAAATCAATTGCACATGCCTCACGTTCACTCATGTTTCACGATGGTGTTTCCCGTGGATCTGAATTGGAGCTCTAGAAACCAATTATTGGTGCACAAGAAGATGAAGATGATGGAGATGGAAGAAAGAGAAAAGAAAGAAAGATGTAACTAACTTTTAACTAAAAAATGATTACAAAAATGATTCACACACAATTTTGTTACAACTAATGCTTATATATTATTAGAGCCTAAATTAAACTCAAATTAACTCCAAATGCAGCTTAAATAAGAATACAACTAACTGAATTTGGATTACACCCTAGTAAATAATACATTCTACAAAGTATAAGGTATAATAACAACAAGGGGTATCATGATTCATAACACACAATCAATATTATAATCATACGACATCATACTAAGTCATACAAAATTGAACAGTTATTGAGTGGGAATATGGATATGAAACAGTCTAGAAAGGAGAGGGTTGAATAGACTGACCCCCTTTAAAAATAAGTTCAAAAGTTTTTGAAACAAAATCAGAGATTTGCGGGCGGAAGTGAAAACAAAATAAATGAAAGCTTAGAAACTCATCAAAAAATATTTTAACCAAAATATTACACAAATAACACTAGAGAAATGATTCTTTCAGATCACCATACAAGATAACAAAGTTGCTTGATCCAAGCAATTTAAAATCTTAACCTAGAACATACTTTGATCATAATTGAACTAAAGATAATCCAACGTGTTTGATGCCACAAAGGCCTATACTTATACAATAAATTGTTATAAGCAAGATTTAATTTAGATGACATAGAAACGATGAAAGAATGCAACTATATAACAAATGTAGAAAATTAAAGAGAGATAAGGAAAGAGAAAATAGTACACATAGATATATAATGGTTTAGCAATTCGTCCTCGCTATGTCTATTATACTCTTCAATGGTTTTAAAACCATCAGAAAAATAATCATGCCTTTCACTATTTCAACAGTTAATATACAAGTATTTTAATACATCAAACTATCATTAATCTGATCGTTAATAACCACACTGTACTAGCCAACACATATCTCAAATGATAATTCCTAATGTTTATGCAAATATTGAACTACTAACATTCAAGAAACTCAATGATCTTGACGCCAAGCTTCATTTATGCAACATCCTTTACTCGGATCTAACGAAGACTTGTTTGAGCGATTGTCATTGGCTAAGAATGATTGGGCAACTCCCAACTTTGTTTTTCAACAACCTTTACTTGGTTTCACCATAGTCTTCAATGGATTATAAAGAATTTTGTTTCTCTTGCTGGATAACACACATCCAATATCCATGGTCAAAAAATGATTCTTTCACTTGATACATGCAACAAACACTTTAAAGAAAAATATTAGATTCCCTAATGTACCTTTAATCTATCTGTCACACTCAATCTTTAGAGTTGGAGATCCATAAAAATGGTTCTTGTTAAAAGGTTGAAGATGATGAATAATGACCGTTAGGAACTAGAATTGGATACAGTTAATGAACTAGGGATCTTGAACTAATGGTACTGATCTCTGATACGACGGAGTGGGGTAGATCTGCATGGTTAACACTACAACGCCCGAGTCAATTAAAGATCAAGACGAGTATAGTAAAAAGTGGAGATCAGAGAATGTGCCTTGCTTTCTGTGTGAACTGACATTTATACCTTGAGTCAAGTAGAGTGAATTTGATTAGAATTAGGCCTAAGATATCTAGGTCATTGGTTGGCCCATAATAGTTGCCCCCAAGGCTTTGTTGGGCATTGAGAGAACTGAGGAAACCTTCAGTGATTTTGGCGCATAATATGTTATTTGATATGAGCTAGACCTGAAATGTTTGGAGTCGGTTGAAAAAGTAGTGGGGAACAAACACATTAAATGCATTTTCATCATTGAAACATTTTACTGCCTTATTCTCATACGTGTGCTGACGCGGTAAGTTAGTGCATGAAACGACTCATAGTGCACTTGAGTTTACATGTATTCCCAAGGGGAAATCCATTTGTTAATCTCGTAGTTCATGTCCCTCACTAATCTGGGCCGTTCAATTGTCTTTGCCTATAAAAAGAAGGAATTGTTCATTGAGGAAACTTTTCCAATCCTTGGCATTCAAGTTCATTCATAATCACTTTCTTAGTAAATGCCTTCTATAACACCCTAAACCCCGACCAAGCACTTAATTTATAAAAACATTGGAAATAATTACTCAAAAAAAGGATGTCACATTTTATAAAAATTAAACAACTTTCTCAAACATCATATTATAGTAGTAGGATTAAACTTTGACACATTTTTCAATTTGCCTCATATAAAGATAATCGCTTTATTTAATCATAAAATGCTTAATCAGATAGACTCAACCACTCATAGAAAACCATAATTAAATAATCTCAACTCAGTGTTACACTATCAGAGCGGGACGCATAAACTAAACAACGAAAAATAATAAACCAGGAAGCTTGCCAACTATGTCATCCTTCAACACAAGCAACAATTAAGGTTCATCTAACTGAGTATCTGCATCACAGGCGTAAAGACATTACAAGAAACAAAACAGGGGGTGAGAATACATTCATAAATGTTAGCGGTGCATAAAACAGCAAAGATAGCTCACTCAATCATTAAACATATAGTCATCCACAACAATCATCATTCACTAGTGCAGTTATGTATGCAATGCAATCAACACCTATACTATAATTCATGTGGTACCAAGTTTTATATATTAGAGTTATGTTACTGATTTATCCACCCACTGATGGTTCCTCTCTGAACCTAGTTCCTCTCTGAACCAAAGGTCATCCTAGGTTCCTACTTTTGAACCTAGAACTCGTCAATGGACTGAAGTCTCAGACACTGGTCCTTACTTTTGAACTAGAAACTCGTCAATGGACCGAAGTTCGTACACATATCTCCAATATACATGATGTATGAATGCAATAGACAAATATAAATACAATTCCCATTTCAACCTCCAACTCCAAAACTCGTCTCAGGTTCCTATCTGAACCTAAGACTCGTCATTGGACCAAAGTCCCAAACTCGTCACTTATCCATTCTCTATACTAGTAATTTGTCACTAGACCGAAGTCTGTACATCGCCAATACAAAGCCACAATGAATGTTTCCTCTCTGAACTATGCACATCGACATAATTCAACATAATATATAAACATCGCTAATATAAGGCCACAACAGTGGTTCCTCTCTGAACCACCCATCTCAACATAACTCAATAATGATATATATATATATATATATATATATATCACAATACATATAATTATATAATTACTCATCAATACTCACCAACAGGGTAAAAATAACACTACACAACCCTAAGCATTCGACATAGTCAACTAGTAACTCAACAGAGTTCACAACTAACTCTTCAGCTTTTTATTCAAGGATTACAAGTCACAAGGCGTACTCTAACCTTAACTCAACTTGTTGTAACAAACGATACCAATTAACAAATAAATCTTTGAGAAACGGAGTTTCTTGATAAACAATGAAATAGTTAGGTTAACAAAGAGAGAGAGAGAGAGAGAAGAAAGAAGGAGAGTAGGATTAGGCAAACTGTTTTTCTATTCACTTACTCAATTAGGGTACAAATGATTACAAGTGAATAACAATAATTGGCCTCTCTCGACAACCTGAGAGAACTAGCATATTTATAGGCTACTGAGCTAACTTAAACAACAAGGCAACCTAAACAATTGGATCCAAAAAAAATAAGGCCCAATTCAACATTACATACTAGAACTAACTTCGAACGCAACATGTAACACTTCGACTTCATGCTTGTCTCCTGTCGAAACATGAAAACTTTCCCTGCTGGCAACATCCAGTCGACAACACTAGAGTTCGATCCAATATCTCGCAAATCTTCACCTTGGAACAAACTCTACAATAACAGGGAATAATCTAGCTTTCATCATGCAACTTTATCAACTGCATACACTGGAAAAACTTGCAGCTCGTCAATGTCTTGGTGATCATATCAGCAACATTGTAATCTGTCGAAACCTTCAACACTCGGACTTCTCCATGCTCAATTATCTCTCTGACAAAGTGCAACCTTACATCGATGTGCTTGGTTCGCTCATGATAGGTTGAATTCTTCGACAGGTATATTGCACTTTGACTATCACATTTAACAGTGATAACTCGACCTTGAAGTTTCAGCTCCTTTGCAAAACCTTCAAGCCACAATGCTTCTTTCACGGCTTTAGTGAGGGAAATATATTCTGCTTCAGTGGTTGATAAGGCAACAACCTTCTGAACTGTCGCTTTCTAACTGATTGTTGTGTCGAACATAATGAACACATGCCCAGAAATACATTTTCTAGAATCCATACAACCTGCATAATCAAAGTCGATATATCCTTCGATTTTTACTTTACTATCATCACCACAGGATTGCCAGTGAGCCTTTCCAGGATTGCCTGCTTACAAGGGTCACTCCATACGCTATGTCTGGCCTCGTACAGACCATAGCATACATCAAAGAACCTACTAAACTAGCATATGGAAAACTACTCATATAGATTCTTTCAGCTCCAGAACTCGGACTTTGAGTAGTATTAAGCTTAAACTGAGGATTTTTCGAAGTCACAACAGGCTTTGAATTCGACATACCAAACTTGTCGAGAATCTTCCGTAGTTATGTCTCTTAAGATAAGCATAATTTCGACTACTTTCTATCTCTCCGGATGTCAATCCCAAGAATCCTGGTGGCAACTCCCAGATCCTTCATTTTGAACTCCTTACTGAGTTCAGCCTTCACCTCCATTTCATCCTCGACACTGTTGCTAGCTATGAGGATATCATCCACATAAAGCAACAAAATAAAAAGTGAGTTTCCAGGTCGAAATCTGAAGTAAACACAATGATCGAGCTGGCTCCTAGTGAAACCAATGTGTGCCATGAACTTGTTGAATCTCCTATTCCACTATCGAGGAGATTATTTCAGTCCATACAAAGACATATTCAGCTTCCACACATAATCTTCCTTATCCTTTTCTGCATACCCTTCAGGTTACCGCATCAGGATCGTTTCGTCTAGATCACCATACATGAAGGTTGTATTCACATCCATTTGTTCAAGTTCCAGGTCGAACTTCACCACCATGGCTAACAACATTCTAATGGATCTATGCTTTACAACAGGTGAGAACACATAATTAAAGTCGGCACCTTCTTTCTAACTGAACCCCCTAGCAACCAACCTTGCCTTAAAGCGCTTCGACATCACTCATTCGATTCCTTCCTTGACCTTGAAAATCCACTTACAACTGACAAACCCTACTCCTCCGGGTTTCTTAATCAACTCCCAAGTGTTATTATCATGAAGAGATTTTATCTCGTCATCCATAGATTTTCACCATTCAGTCTTATTTCGACTCCTCATAACTTCCTTGTAGTCTCTAGGTTCTTCCTCGAGTACCTCACTTGCAAAGATTAAGGCAAAAGCTATAAGATCTGCATAACCAAGTCTTTGAGGTGGCTTGATGACTCTTCTCGACCTATCTTTTTCCAGTAGGTAGTTATCGACAGTTTCCTCAGTCTCTTCAGCATTTTTCTCTTCTTCTTCAACATAATTTGGGTTATGCACTTCAGCATCACTACGCTCCACATCAACAGGATTATCTACTTGTTCCAGCTCCTCTTCAGAGATTTCTGTACTTCAACCAACATCACCAGTTTTCTTGAATGCCATCTCGACTTCATTGAAAACAACATCACGACTTATGATACATCTTTTGTGACCTGGTTCTAGGCACCACAACCATTAGCCTTTGACTCCCTTAGGATATCCAAGGAATATGCATCTCATAGCTCTAGGTTCGACCTTGTCTTGCCTAATGTGAGCATAGGCTAAACAACCAAATACTCTCAGTTTATTGAGATATGGTGGTTGAACTGGCCAAACTTCTTCAGGTGTCTTCATTTCCAAAGCAGTGGAGAGACATCTATTTATCAGATAAGCTATTGTCGAAACAGCCTCCGCCCATAACACCTTCTTCAATCTAGAGTACTAACCAAAATGCATCTACCCCTTTCAAGGATTGTGCGATTGAATCTCTTAGCTAAGACATTTTTTTGAGGAGTACCTACTACAATCTTATGCCTTGCAATCCCAGACTCGACACAGTAGCTATCGAAAGCTTCATTACAAAATTCAAGGCCATTGTCGGTTCTCAACCTCTTGACCTTTCTGCCAGTATGAGTTTCGACCAAAACCTTCCAACTTTGAAATTCTCAAAAGTTTCATCCTTAGTCTTCTGAATGAATACCCATAATTTTCTGAAATAAACATCAACTATGGATAGAAAATACCTTGCACCTGAATGTGAAGGATTCCTTGCAGGACCCCAAAGATCAGCATGAATATAATCCAGGGATCCATGTGTTCTTTGTTTACCTTTGTTAAACTTCACCCTATATGATTTTCCAACTACACAGGGTTCACAAAACTCTAACTTCTCGACTTTGTCACCACCTAGCAGGTTCTGTTTCCCCAGTTCGACCAGGCCCCTTTCGCAGACATGACCCAATCTCTTGTGCCATAATTCTGTCTTCGACACCGGTTTCGTGGATGCAAAATCTACTGAACCACTTACAACCTCAACATCAAGGGTATACAAGCCTTGTTTCTTCACGTCTCTCAAGACTTCCTTCGACCCCTTCATGACTTTCAGGATACCTTGCTCTCCTTTAAAGACATATCCTTTCTTGTCGAATTTACCAAGAGAAATCAAATTCCTCTTAAGATCAGGTACATACCTAACACCAGTCAATAGCCTTATTGTCTCATCATGGAGCTTGAATCTCACAGATCCAATACCTGCAATTTTGCAAGCTTTATTGTTTCCCAACAGCACCGATTCACCATCTTGATCACATAATTCTTCAAACACATTATTGTTTAGAGTCATATGTCAAGTACATCCTGAATCCATAATCCACTCTTTGCAAGAGTTGTTGCTCGAAACCACAAGGACATCAGATGATTCATAATCATCTTGCACAATAGCTGCATTGCCATTGTCCTTACCTCTATGACTATTTAGGCGCTCAGGACACACCTTTCTTGTGTGACGCTCCTTCTTACAGTGATAACACCTAATACCCCCAAATATCACCACCCTAAGACTTCTGCTGAGTTTTACCTTTCTTCTTCTCAAACCTACCATATATTTTCAAGAATTTCCCTTTAATGGACAATCCTTCGCAAATTGATGATGGTTTATGCTCCTTTCTTTTGTTCAAATCCTTAGAATACAAGGCTATTTGAACTTCCTCAAATGTCAGGGTCTCTCTTCCATACAAGAGGGTTTCTTTGAAGTGATCATGCGACTTAGGTAGAGAACACAACAGTAACAACGCTTGATCTTCGTCACTGATGGTAACATCAATATTTTCAAGATCAAGAATCAGCTTGCTGAACGTATCCAGCTACTCCGTCAACACTTTATCTTCATTCATCTTAAATGAATACAAAGATTGTTTCAAGTACAAACGATTCACCAAGGATTTTTTTCATATACAATCCTTTGAGTTTTAGCTAAACACCAGCTGCCTTTGTCTCCTTCGAAACCTGCCTGAGAACCTTATCACCAAGACTCAGAATAATGGCACTGTGGGCTTTCTCGATCATCGTTGTCTTATCCTTCTTCGTCAATGCAGCATCCATGGCTTCTTCTCCCTTTAACGCTTCTAGCAAACCCTGTTGAACAAGAAGGGCTCGCATCTTCAAGCGCCATAAACCAAAATCATTAACTCCGGTGAACTTCTCAATTTCAAACTTTATTGACGGCATCTTCCTCCATGCTCACCGCACCAGTTTGTTGTAACAAAGGATACCAATTAACAAATAAATCTTTGAGAAACATAGTTTCTTGATGAACAAACAGTTAGGTTAACAAAGAGAGAGAGAGAGAGAGAGAGAGAGAGAGAGAAGAAATAATGAGAATAGGATTTGGCAAACTGTTTTTCTATTCACTTACTCAATTAGGGTACAAATGATTACAAGTGAATAACAACAATTGACCTCTCTCAAGAACCTGAGAGAACTAGTCTATTTATAGGCTACCAAGCAAACTTAAACAACAAGCTAACTTAAACAATTGGATAAAAAAAGGCCCAATTCTACATTACATACTAGAACTAACTTCGACTACAACATGTAACACTTCAACTTCATGCTTGTCCATTGTCGAAACATGAAAACTTTCCCTGCTGGCAACATCCCAGTCGACAACACTAGAGTTCGGTCCAATATCTCACACAACTACTCATCAAATCAACTCTGAACATGTCTGATAACTCAAAAACTCAACCCTCTTGACACACACAACACTTTAAACACATTAAAGTAACACAATAACTTACTCATAACTCTAAAAATATTAAGTGACTCAGAACTCAACCCCTTTTATGAACTTAACTCTAAAAATATCAAATACCCTAAACTCAACTCTAAGAATGTCAAATATTTCAAACTCGACTCTAAACATTTTAGGATCAACTCTAAAAATATAAAATACCTCAAACTCGACTCTAAGCATATCAAATAACTCAAATTTAACTCATTTGATTCTCAAATATAACTATAATATACCAGATAGCTTACAACTTAACTCTTTTAACTATACATAACTCAACCAACTTTAAAATATCAATTACCTTTAACTCTAAATCTAAACACGTCAATGGACTTTAAACATATCAATCTAACTCTAAATAGCTCAAACTCAAGTTATTTATAAATGTATTTAATTCCTTAAATTACTATAGGGTTTCCCAAAACTCTGAACTTAACTCTAAAATTGTCTCACTTCACAATAGTACCAAATGTTATAAAATCGTGATAAAATTATGAAACTCTAGTTTAAATTTCTTTAAACCATATTTCAAACGCAATTGATTGCATCTCAATCGGAGTTACGAAACTCCAATTCTATTCGTTTTAGTTCAGCCATGTCACAATATTTCCTCCGTAAACTCTAACACAGAATGTCTGACTTAAAAATATCACAAAAAATTATAGAATTATGACAAAATTAAGAAAATTTCTTGTTTAAAAAATTGTTAAACTCTCTTTATAACACAACTGATCGAACCTCAAATGGACTTATGAAACTCAAGTTATGCGTGAAACAAGATGACTAATGCATGACTGAGTTTTGACTACGCCTCTAGTATAAAAATCAAAGAAATGTTATTGTTGTCACACTCTTAAACCCAATTTACCCACTTCAAAATAAATATTATCGTGTTAGCTTTCTAATACAACTGACGACACCTCAAACGAACGTACGAAACTCAAGTTACCCATGAAACAAGGCGGACAACCCCCTTTTATGTCTACCTGCGATTTTCTGCGTTTTTCAGTCTATTGAACAAATTCCAAGTTCCTGTATTTGAGTCTCAACTACCGCTAAACGCTCAACAAATTCAACCATGAAAATCATCAACACATTTTATCAATTTATCAAGATATATCAATTACTCCAACAATAATCAACTCACCAATATTATTATGATACTCATCTCATTGCCATATGGTTTTATATCCAAAATACTATGTTATGAGATAAACTTTATACTATCGCCTTATCAAAAGGCGCCAACATAATTTATCAATCAAAACTCTCCTTAACATAAAGCATTGACATATTTTATTAATTTATAACTTGTATATTCTCGTCCTATCAAAAGGCATCAACAAAAATTATCATATTAACTCGCGCCATATCAAAAGGCTTCAACACATGAACACACCAACATATTTGGTCAAACAATAAATCAGAATTCAACAATGATGAAAAATAATATCATATCAACCACCTTAGAAGGTTTGACACAAACCTTCATTGGCCTCAAACATTATCATAGAGAAAAAGAAAGGGGAGAAGGAATGCGGTAAGGAACTCTCATTATCCATGTGGTTAAAACACCCAAATATGAACAATTCCCCCCTCCCCCTCCCCTACCTCGAATTCGAATAAACTTGAAGCTTTAACAATGGCGATTTCTCTATTCCCTTTCCAAAAGCTTTCTTATGGTTTCTCTTCCTTTGCCTATTTCTCAACTTATCACGTACTGACTAATTCTCTCCTAACATCTCTATTTAAATATTTAAATAAAACTTAATTTCTCTTTTATTTTATTAATTCTCACGATTTTCACTTCATTCACAAATAATTCTACCCACCTCCCTATTTTATTTAAAATGTCTATTTATCACCCCCAAAACTCATATTCTCATATTTCTATTATTTTTAATTAACTATAAATATTAATAATTATAAATAAAACCAATAATCTCAAAAATTCTAATTAAATTAAATTAATCATTCTAAATTCAAATAAAAATAGTAAACTAATAAAAGTTTAATTAATTCTAATCTACCATAACTCATCACTTCTACACTAAGTTTTAATACCATAAAACTCTACCAAAAATCCACCAACTTGAATAATTAACTTTAAAACACCAAAACTCGATTAAGATAAAATAATCAAAAATTGGGGTGTTACATCTTCATCTCTTCACCCCTGAAAGAAATTACTAGAGTGCTAGTTATTCCTTGATCAGAGTCTCTACCTTTCTTCATTTGCTCTACTTCATTAACCTCACATATCCAAGTACCCTCCTCATGTTCCAATAATTGTGAAATAGAATTTTACCTTGTCTTTGGATTCTTATTGATTGTAAGTATATCTTAATAGGCAAGATTATATCATGGCCAAACATCAGTCGAAAAGGCGTAGTATTAGTTGCTTCCTTAGGAGATGTTCGACGAGCCCAAAGTGCTTGGTCTAAATGCTTATGCCAATTATTTGTATTTTAACCCACATGTTTCTTAATTAGGCTAATTATGATTTTATTTGTAGCCTCTACTTGACCATTTGCTTGAGCGTAAGAAGGGGTAAAATTTAACAATTTAATTTTTTATTCTAAAGCAAATTCGACCATCTTTCGACTAGTGAATATTGAACCTTGGTCAGTGGTTAAGGTTTCAGGAATTCCAAACCTGCACATAATATGGCTCTGAATAAAGCTGATCAGAGCGTCTTGTCTACATTCGTCAAAGGCATTTGTCGTACCTCAAAAAAAAATATGACCTCGTGAAGCCCAATTGCACGCTCGTGGGATGGACTAACAGAGTTTTTACCGAACTTTATTTATTCCCAAAAGGGGAAAGAGAGAATATCGATAAAACCCCTAAAATAACGACTAAGATATGGTCGTCACAACCAAATCAGTGTACGGGAGTCGATTACACAAGGGGGAAGTATTAGCACCCCTCACGTCTGTTATACTTAACAGGAACCGTTTGGTTAGTTATGTGCATTAATATTAGCTTAAAAATGTTAGTCTTCTCGAGTTATTGAAAGGAAAGAATAAGACAAAAAGGTGGATTTTTTTATTAGGGTGTGGCTTAGGATATGTGGTGGAAGAAGGTGGTGGTGAGATGGCATCGGGTATTATTTGGTGGTGGTGAATCGTGTTCGCAAGGTGGTGGTTTCAGATGAAACTTAACTAGCAAAAGGGGACCGAAGGTTGGTTTTGGCAAATCTGGCAGAGGGATATTTTGCTGGGTGTTTGGAGGTTAAAGCGGCGGTGCAAGGTTGAGGGAATAAGTTAAATGGCAGAGGATGGAGGTGGTAAAGGGTGACGATGAGTTGTTGACAGAAAGCAGAGGTTGAGTGGGTTAATGGTGTATATCAGAAAGTGGTAGAAAGGTTGGTAAGGAAGAAGAAAATGTTCCTTCAGCGAGAAAAACAAAAGAAGAAAAACGTTTCATAAAAAAAGTATATTCCTTCTTTTTCCATCTTATTTTGAAATCTAACAAAGTACAAGTGTCGCATGGATTTTGGAATGGGTTTTGCTTTTCTCTTTCAGCAACAATAGTATATATATATATGAGGAGTAGTAGTGTTTCTAATAATTTTGAAAATCCACAAATGCACTTAATGAGCGTTATTAGTGTAAAATGAATTTTTAAAAATCTAAATCAAATAAAATTAAACTAATCTAAATAATAAAATTGAATTGAAACAAAAACATAGAAAATTCTATTTACTTATTTCAGACACTTTGGCATAGAAATAAAAACAAAAGGACTCCAAATGAATGAAATTCAGGCACGAGAATGCTCGTAAAATTAAAATGAATGCACTAAAATGATCAGTGCAAAATAAACCTCTAGAAAATAGACAAGTTTTCATCAAATTTTGAAGTAAAATAAGACCGGTTAAAAAGGATCAGGCTGATCAAAATGTGACCGAAAAAGGAGTCGAAAAAATAAAACGAGCACACCAAGTTAAACTATGAAACCGTAGATTAATAAAACTGATGTCTGCAAGCTCGATTTTGAAAATTTTCACCTGCTAATTTCACGTACATTTGAAAATTGATTTAATAGGTGTATCTGGAGATCCTAAAATTTATTCTGGTTTACATTTTAAGCATTATGCATGATAAAACGCATGTTATGTTATGCAGATAATGCGCATGTCATGATGAATGTATCAATTTCATGATTCAGGGTCAAAATTGGGGTGTGACTGTAACACCCTTTTCTACCCCACAAATAACGCAGCGGAATAAACATAAAATTATAGTAAAATCAGAATCACCTCAAAGGGTGCACATTTCTCAATAAAAATCAAATCAACAAAATTACTCCGTAAGCAACGTGTTTTCCTCAAAATAACTCAAAATGCCTTCAAAGGGCAGCAGAACCACCATAACCACAAAATCCCACAAAAGGGTTTTTAAAATAAAACCATAGTCATCAAATAACAACAAAATGACAGCCAAATAAAAACTCAACATGGTTCAACTCAACGACCCAACCCGATGTTACACTATCAGAGCAAGACCCTCTACATCGACCAAAATGCAAGTAAACTTCAAAAGTCCTCAAAAGCATCCACAGCTAATCCTGATCACCTGCACGTTATCCACATGGAGGCAACATTCAAACAGGCAGGGTGAGTAATACAATTCATTATAATCAATATAAAATAATATATGCATAAAAATGGCGCCATTATCATATACAACAATCATCAAAGTCATCACAAGGCAAACATCAAAACAACGTCATCATAAATCACAACAAATGCCACACAAATGTGATACACAATAGGACTCATGCATGTGGTACCAATCGCCATAATCGATGGACACATAGGCCATCACCCTCCAAAGATCCCCGTCAAATAGGATCAGTTCCACACAAGAACCAGAGCGCGTCATAATCCACTTCACATCCACACAATGGGATGGAAGCCACAATAGACCGAAGTCTAACATCATCATCACTTGACCGAAGTCCTAACATCATCACCAAAATATGCTATGAATGCATGATGCACAACGTCATAATCATCATCATCAACACAAGTCATCACGTGCATCATCATTCATCATAATCTCATCATATCGTCATTCATTCATCAAAACATCATGCTTCATCATTTTATAATCATCAATACAGCTCACGGAAAATCACATCAAAATAATCATGCATTATCATCTCCTAATCATCAATAATACTCATGGGCATTCACATCATCAAACATCACGTATCATCACCATAAAATCATCAATATAACTCATAGTAATTCACATCATCAATTATTCATCAAAACATCACATATACGCAGCTCATAACATCAATATACATCATGGTAATTCATATCATCAATTAAACTTCAAAATCATGTATAAACGGTTCAGAATTATCAATAACTCATAGTAGTTCAAATCATCAATTATTCATCAAAACATCACAAAATCGTCATCTCATAGTCATCAATAACATCATTGTAATTCATCAGAAACATCACAGCATCAAAACATCAGAACATCACAGCATCATAAACAAAATTTCGTAAACAGTAGACGCTCATTGCTGAGTCCCCCCAATCCCATACAGAAATCACAGAGTCCCCCAATTCTGCCTCTCCTCGCTCCTCTATTCGTTGTGCGAAGCCCCTTTGCTGGATCATTCGCTGTGCGAGCCCCACAAAATCAACCTCAAAATTCATCCCAAAATCCTCACAGTTATCATGCATTCGCTGCACTGCTCGCTTTGCAAGCCTGGGCGAATATTCGCCTTGCGAAGGAATGGTTCGCTTTGCGAACCTGCAATTTCTGCAATCGCTGCTACGCACCAGTAGCATCCCAGTCCCAAAAACCTTTACGATTTCAACCTCAATTCATCCCAAAATAGTCCTGAAACATCAAGGCAATCAAAAGCATAAAACCTATGACTATTAGGTCGGTTAATTTCACTATTCTAACTCAAAAATACCTAAACCTTCACAAATTCTCAAGATTCCCATCAACCCCATAAATCCCTTTCTCATACAAGATCCCACGTATCATCAAGGAAGGTTTTGCCTCTAAGGCTTATTTTTACCCGAATCAATTCAACCCTTAATAATCCATCATCGATCCTCAGAAATACCCCTAAATCGTCAATAACTCATAAACCCTTCAAAAACCCCCAAAAACCTCAAAATCCACTTTAAACACATCACTTCCTATATTGAAAACAATGAAAGGCAATACTCCTCATACCTTAGATTGTCGATTTAGAGCTTTCTCCGCTGAGTCTTTGGAAACCTTCACGAATCCTCGCCTTTTCCGTTCTTTCCTCAGAGCTCTGCACTTTCTCCTTATTTTCACGTTCTGACCAACAAATGAAACATAATCTCAAATTCCTTTTGTTAAACTCTTGGGCTTCCAACATGGTCTTTTCCAATAATACCCTCACTAATCCTCCTCAAAAGTCCATCTTACCCTTAATTTCTCTAATATTATTTAAATTAATAATAATACTAATATATTCATATTATATACTATTATTTAATTAAAATAACCAAAACTCCACCAAAATACCGACATCGACACCAACCACCAAAATTCACCGAAAATTCACAAATATTATATTTAAATAAATTAAATAAATATTCTAATAGGGTGTTACAGTGACAGTTGCTCATATTTAAGTATCTTCAACCAGAGAATATGAAGAAGAGCACTTTTCATATGATTGCGGTAGATGATAGTTAAATACTAAAAGATCCAAATTTTGTCCTTGAATGAAGATTACATGATATGATATACTGTGGATACATGAAGGACTCTCTTTTTTTCATTTTGGTTTGCTAGGGATTTGATGTGGTATGAGATGAGCCATAACATGATGTTTTAGATGAATGAAGAATGGAAATTGGACATGCGGGGAATGATGGAGATATATGGTAGCGGTGATCCACAAGAAATGAAAAGAACAATGTGGGTGGGGACTCATTGTGAATAACAAACTACTGGAGAAAAATCACCGAGGAGTATTAAAAGGTGAAGATTATCAACTGGTTAGAGATGACAATCAAACGCTTTAGAATAAATTGAGAATTTGGTAGATTTCTGAAAAGAAATTCATCCAACACAATGTTTTGGAGTTTTGGAGATTTCTAACAAGAAAAACATCCTATCAAAGATTTTGGAGATCCCTAACAAGGAATTAATCCAACACAAGGTTCTGGAGTTTTCTAACAAGAAAATCATTCAATCAAACTAATGGAATACCCTAATAAGGAATTCATCCAAGACAAACTCAGAAGATTTCTTATAAGAAAGTCATCCACACAAAAGAAACTTGGAGATTCTTTACAAAAAAATTATCCAAGACAAACCTCGGGAGTTTTTTGACAAGAAAATCATCCATGCAGAAGGCTATGATGATTCTTTACAAAGAATTCAATCAAGACAAAAACATTAGACCTTTCTAACAAGAACAACACCCAATCTTCTGGGAATTCCTTAAAATGAAGAGTCATACATGACTTTCTAGGAAACATCAGTACAAATAGGGTATAAAACTCTATGTGTGTGCCAACAAAGTTGGACTTTGACCGTAAGAATTGGTTAAAACCAGTTTCTAACGAATTGGTGCCAGTTACAACTAGACTTTCAAAGATGAGGTCAGTGACAATTGGACTTTAAAGGTGCCAATGACAATTGGATTTTTAAAAACAGGGTGCTAGTTACAATTGGACTTTAGAAGATGATGCCAATAATAATTGGACTTTGCAACTGATACTAGTGACAACTAGATTTTGGGTACCAATAACAATTGGATTTCGAAGGTGCCAATGATAATTGGACTTGCAAACAGTGCTAGTAACAACTGGTCTTTAAGTACCAATGACAAATGAATTTTGAGGATACCAATAATAATTGGATTTTGAAAAATGGATGATAGTGAAAACTGGACTCTATAGGGGATGCTAGTAACAACTAGACTTTAGAAAAGATGCCGGTGACAACCAGACTTTGAAAATGGTGCCAGTGACAACTGGACTTTAAACATGAATGCCGGTAACAACCAGACTTTGGTTACTAACAACAGTTGGATTTTGAAAATGATGCCAATAACAATTGGACTTTAAGAATAATGTCGGTAATAACCATATTTAGAAAATAACGCCAGTGACAAATGGACTTTGGATTCCAATGATAATTGGACTTTGCAAATAGATGTCAGTAATAACCAGACATAAAAAATGGCGTCAATGACAAATGGACTTTAAACATGAATGCTGGTAACAACCGAACTTTGATTACCCATAACAATTGGATTTTGACGATCGGTGCCAGTGACAACTGAACTTTAAACTATGCCAATAACAATTAGACTTTGAAAGGATGCCAATAACAATTGGACTTAAAAACGAATCCAATGAAAACTGAACTTTAAAGATGCCAATGACAATTGGACTTTTAATACCAATAATAATTTGATTTAAAAAAAAGTGTGTCATTGACAACTGGACTTTGGAATGATACCAGTGACGACTGGACTTTTGAAGATAATGCCAGTGACAACTGGATTTAGAGATAATTCTAGTGACAACTAGATTTTGGAGATGCCAATGATAATTGGGCTTTGAATCGATTCCAGTGAAAACTGGATCTTGAGGATACCAATAACAAATCGATTTTAAAACAAGGTGCCAATGATAACTTGACTTTAAATACCAATGAAAATTAGATTTTGAAAATAGATACCAGTAACAACCAGTCTTTGAAAATGATTCCAGTGACATTTGGACTTTGGAGATGCCTATGACAGTTGGACTTTGAAACGATGCTAGTGAGAACCGGATCTTAAAGGTACCAATAATAATTGGATTTTAAACAAGGGTTCTAGTGACAACTTGAATTTTAGAAACGCCAATGACAATTGGATTTTAGGTAACGCTAGTGACTACTGGACCTTAAAAGATGCCAATGACAATTGGACTTTGAATACCAATAACAATTGGATTAAAAAGAGTGCTAATGACAACTGGACTTTGGAAAGGGGCTCTAGTGACAAGTGGTCTTTAGACGATGCCGGTAACAAATGGTCTTCAATTGTGGTGTCAATGACAATTGGACTTTGCAAATAACGCCGGTAACAACTGGACTTTCAAAATAACAAAAACAAATAAAATTTGAAAGGATGCCAATAACAATTGGACTTTAGAATGATGCCAATAATCATTGGACTTTAATAATGATTCTAGTGACAATTGGACTTTAAAGAGTTCCAATGACAATTGGACTTTAAAAATGAACTGCCAAACGAGAACTGGACTTGAAGGATAGATTACCAGACGAGAACTAGTGTTTTGTTTTTTGTTTGTCAGACAGGAAGTGTTTTTCATATAATCTACCAGACGAGAACTAGTTTTGAAAAAAATGACTACCAGACGGAAACTGGAGTTAAAAATAGGCTACCAAACATGAATTGGTTTTACAATTGGCCACCAGATGGGAACTAGCTTTAAGAAAAGGCTACCAGACAGGAGTTGGTTTTAAAAACTAACTATCAGATGGGAACTGACTTTCAAATGGTCTACCAGATGAGAACTAGTCTTTGATGTTTGATCTTTCATGCTATGGGCATATGCTTGATGAATGAAATAATATGCATGGCTTAACACTAGAGTGAAGCAATATGATTAATGCATGAGAATGATTTATGCAATGATCTGAATGCTTCCAAAGATGCCCATGTGGTGGGTAATGAATGGAAAGGTTTCCATTGCAGTAAATATTCTTTGTCAAAAGGAAAGAGTTTATTTGATGAGGGTACTGGCATGATTCCCTGACACTCATCTTGAACTTAACCGTTGCTGGTGTACGGTAAAGTTTGCTTTGGCAGCTTGAAGGCATGGAGAGGACTTGCCCCTCTGTGGCTCATCTTCCCCATTCTGTGGGTCTTTGAAAAGGTTCACCTTGACAGGAGTTTGGAAACATCTTCCCATAAAATTGAGGTGGCTTTCCCCAATGTCTGAAACCTTTAAGAGGTCCTTGACCAACCAACTCTTGGGGTGGTTGGCTCAAATTAACCGATACTCAAAGTGATTTGCCCTTGGCTGGATTTCTTCCACCTGATTAAGTTCCTTAACTGACTGCGCATTGTTGTGATTCCTTTGATGCTGAGTGGTGACTTGCAAATAAATTTGTTCATTCAAAAATGGTAATTTTAATGCAATGCTTATGCAAAATTTTGAAATCAACATTTATTATTATCAATTTGGTGAAATACAATGAACGAGTCAATGATCAGAACACAATGCTGATCTAGCCATTCACGATATGCATGGTGGTGTAATCTGTAACGACCCAGTTTTTGTGTGTGTTTTATTTAATCGAGTCGTTTGATTATTTTATTATTATTTTATTTTATTTTCGACTTTTATCTGAAAATATGTTATTTTTCAATGTTGTGATATTTTATCGGGTTTTGGGAACGTTTGTGAGATATTTGAGTGTGGGGATATTTTGGACATTTCACAATATTTTGTTAAGTTAGAATAGAAAGGGAATTAGGAAGAGAGAAAAAGAGAAAGAAAGAAAAGGAAAAGAAAGAAAAAGAGGAGAAAAGAGAAGAAGAAGAGAAATAGTGAGGAAACTTGGGAAAAATCAAGAAAAATCAACTTCTAGAATCGATTTAATCGGGTAAGGGTGCGAAACTCAATTATTGTATACTTGTGTAGGATTATGTATGTGTATTTGTGATGTTGGATTGAAATGAAGAAATTTAGTAAAACCCATTTTTGGTAAAATTGATTAGAAATTGATTAAATGTGTTAGAAATCATGTTTTAAGTATCCATAATTGTTGGTATATGATAGATACATATTGCTATGCATTGTATTGGTACTTTTCTGAGTGTAGGTGAGGAATTGGATGAATTTTGGGTAAGAAAACGCAGAACCACGTTCTGCAAAATTTTTCTGGTTTTTCCAGGTCATACGCGTATGGGGCATGTTCATATGCGTATGGACCTTGGTAATACGCGTATGGTGGGCGAGCCATGGGCCAATACGCGTATGGGTCTTCAATTTTCTCGGCCATCTGCCCTTTTGCGTATGATACGTGTAGCATTTCAGGGCAATACGCGTATGGGTTTGGGCATTACGCGTACAGACTTTTACACGTGAACTTTGGGAAAAATGAGTCTCTGCTCATACGCGTATGGCACAGGGCAATACGCGTATGGACAGGACAATTGCAAAATGGGACTTTTCAAATTATCGTTTTTCGTTTTCCTTCGTAACTTGAGTTCCGTTTGTCCGATTTTTACATTCTTGGTACCGTTGCGTAGCTATTGAGCTGTACTTTCTTGTTATGGTGATTTTGGAATTGTCAGCCGATTTAATTATGTCAGAAAATCGGGAATAGTGTCAGTTGTCGACTTTTGTCATTATAACTGTGCGTAATTGATGTGTATTATGCAAGGTGCTATTGTATGAGGTAAATGTATGTGTTTAGATGAGGTTGTAATGATTTGTGGCCGTATGGAAATTAAATGCATTATTTTGGGCATAAGTGGAAAGTGTGATTTTGTCGATATAAATGTATGTATGTGTATGCATATTAAATGTCATGAGTCCTTGTATGCCAAGCATCATGATATGCATTGTTGAGACGTCCTGAGTGACGGTTTGGATTCCAGAGAGAATTCGCTATAACTTCGTGTGCCCATGTGGGGTGTGAGTGATGATTATAGACGATCGTGTGCCCATGTGGGGTGTGAACGATCGGGTCGTGTGCCCGTGTGGGGTGTGAGCGATCCATAAACACCGTGTGCCCGTGTGGGGTGTGAGCGGTGGGGAACATCGTAGGCCCGACGGGGAGTTACAGTGATGTAACGAGCGATGATTCCAGCAGAGTTCCTGAGTGAACTAGTGATGAGAAACAATGGAAGTCGGTACCGCATGTGCATATGCATAGAGTCGTTGTGTCGGTCTCTTGCATTTGCATAAATCATTTATGGTTGATTATGTGTGGATTTGTGGATAAATTGATATATGGATATGTGTTGGTGATGGAAATATGTATTGTGTCTTGTAATGCCTCGGGTTTGAATTATGGCGTGAGTTGTGGTGAGAACCGTATATATGTGTATTTTTGTGTTATATATAATTATATGCAACTCTATTATGATTGTTTTTCTCACCCTTCTGCTGTTTTATAATGCTCTATGAGGCATTGCAGATTAGAGTTGCTGGAGGTATTTTTGTGAAGCTTTGCGTCTTCATTCTTTTGTCGGTCGGCTCTGGTATGTGACACCGGGTAGTTAGGGAGGCCGTTTGTGATATTTGTATATTATGTATATGTATATCCTTTGGCTTATGCATGTATAACCTGATGTATGACAAACTTCTCATGACATATATATATATATATATATATATATATATATATATATATATATATATATATATATATATATATATATATATATATATATATATATATATATATATATATATATATGTTATTCAGTTTTAGATTTTCCGCTTTTATTCTAAATTCTGAAATGTGGGTGTAAGGAACTGAGTTCCTCTATTGATTGCTACCCCACTGTTGCATATCTTTATGAGCAGGTGTTGTATGAATTGTTTCAATTTGATGTGACCCATCGGTCTATGCCATGATAATTTAAATATGCTCTGACGAAATTTTGAATTTTCTTTTACTGCTTTTCATTAATTGGGGGTGTTACATTAAGTGGTATCAGAGCCAGTTTGTGTTAGTCCGTGTCAGTTTGTGTCAGTCTTTGTTGGTCGTTGTGGTTGGATGAGTTGTTTGTTTAACCATAGTTTCTGTTATTGGAAATGAACAGAATATGGCTGGTAGGAATAATGTTGCTTTGGCTGCGGCTATGCAAGCTATGGCTCGTGCTATGCAAGGTGCACCTAATGCTGCAGGTAATGATGAGTTCAGGAAGAACAAACCGCCTGTCTTCAAAGGAAGATATGATCCGGATGGTGTACAGATTTGGCTGAAAGAGATTGAAAGGATTTTCCGAGTGATGGATTGTGATGAAGACCAGAAGGTGAGACTGGGTACTCACATGTTATTGGAAGAAGCTGATGATTGGTGGGTTAGTACTCGACGTGTGTTGGAAGCTGCAGAAGAGGAAGAAATTACTTGGGAAGTTTTTAGCCGGGAGTTCTTGAGGAGGTATTTTCCTGAAGATGTGAGAGGGAAGAAGGAAATTGAGTTCTTGGAGCTAAAGCAAGGTAATATGTCTGTAGTTGATTATACTGCTAAGTTTGTGGAACTTGTGCAGTTTTATCCTCATTATGCTGAAGCGACCGCTGAATTTTCTAAGTGTGTTAAGTTTAAGAATGGATTGCGTCCTGAGATAAAGCAGGCAATTGGATATCAGAGGATTCGGAGGTTTTCTGATTTGGTAGATTGTTGTAGGATTTATGAAGAAGACAGTAAGGCTCGTTCTACTCATTACAAGAGTGTGAGCGAGAGGAAAAGGAAACAATAGTTCCGTGGTGGTCCGTATGTGACACCAGCTGATAAAGGTAAACAAAGAGGGAATTTTGAGAAAAGGTCAGGTGGAGGGGGTATGTCTGGTCCTTTGAGGTGTTATAAATGTGGTGAGTTGGGGCATCGTCAGTTTGAGTGCAGGAAAAATTTGAGGAAGTGTACTAATTGTGGAGGTGTAGGACATGTTGCAGCTGATTATGCAAGGAAGAATGTGGTGAAATGTTACAACTGTGGGGAACCTGGTCATATTAGTACCAAGTGTCCGAAACCGAAGCAGGCTCCTGCTGGTGGAAAAGTGTTTGCATTATCGGGGACTCAGACTTCAAGTGCAGATCGTCTGATTCGAGGTACTTGTTTTATTAATAGTACTCCTTTGATTGCTATTATTGATACTGGAGCGACTCATTCATTTATTTCGTCTGAGTGCGCGAAGTGTTTGAATCTTGTGTAGTCTGTGATGGGTGGTGAAATGGTTATTGATACTCCAGCAATGGGGTCAGTAACTACTTCCTTGGTTTGTCTAAGATGTCCTTTGACCATTTATGGTAAAGACTTTGAGATGGATTTGGTGTGTTTACCGTTGGAAGGATTAGATGTGGTTCTGGGTATGAATTGGTTGCAATTCAATCGAGTTCACATTGATTGTTATCATAAGCTGGTAAGGTTTCCTTCTCTTGAGGAAGACGAAGACTCGAGTTTCTTATCTACCAAAGAGTTGAAGAAACTTTTGGTGGAGGAAGCTCAGTTGTTTGGGTTGTTTGCATCTTTAACTGTGGATAGTCAAGTTTCACTTGATGTGTTTCCTATTGTGTGTGAATTTCCTGAAGTGTTTCCTGAGGATATTTCAGACTTGCCGCCAGAGAGAGAGATGGAGTTTTCTATAGATCTAGTTCCTGGTACTAGACCTGTTTCTATGGCACCTTATCGTATGTCGGCATCGGAGTTGGTGGAGTCAAAGAAACAGTTGAATGAGTTGTTGGAGAAGAGGTTCGTGAGACCAAGTGTTTCTCCTTGGGGTGCTTCAGTTTTATTGGTGAAAAAGAAGGATGGGAGTATGTGATTATGTATTGATTATCGCCAGTTGAATAAGGTGACGATCAAAAATAAATATCCTCTTCCAAGGATTGATGATCTGATGGATCAGTTGGTTGGTGCGTGTGTGTTTAGTAAGATTGAATTGAGGCCAGTGTATCATCAGATTAGGGTGAAGGAAGAAGACATTCAGAAGACGGCTTTTAGGACACGATACGGTCATTATGAATATTCTGTGATGCCGTTCGGGGTTTCTAATGCGCCAGGTGTGTTTATGGAATACATGAATCGTGTTTTTCACGAGCATCTGGATCGTTTTGTGGCGGTGTTTATTGATGATATCTTAATTTATTCTAAGTCTCGGGAGGAGTATGCAGAACATTTGCGTATTGTTTTGCAGGTTTTGAAGGAGAGGAAGCTTTTTGCTAAATTATCCAAGTGTGAATTCTGGTTGTCGGAGGTGAGTTTTCTTGGACATGTAATTTCAGGTAATGGTATTGCTGTGGATCCATCTAAAGTAGAAGCAGTTCTACAATGGGAGGCTCCGAGATCCGTTACTGAAATTCGAAGCTTTTTGGGTTTGGCTGGTTATTATCGCAGATTCATTGAAGGTTTTTCTAAGCTAGCACTTCCTTTGACCCAGTTGACTTGTAAAGGGCAAGCGTTCATTTGGGATATTCGGTGTGAGGAGAGTTTCACTGAGCTGAAGAGAAGATTGACGACAGCTCCAATCTTGATTTTGCCGAATCCTAATGAACCATTTGTGGTTTATTGTGATGCTTCTTTGATTGGTCTATGTGGTGTTCTGATGCAGGAAGGTAAGGTGGTGGCTTATGCTTCAAGGCAGTTAAGAGTTCATGAGAAAAATTATCCTACTCATGATCTTGAGTTAGCGGCTGTGGTGTTTGTGTTGAAGATCTGGAGGCATTATCTCTACGGTGCAAGGTTTGAAGTCTTTAGTGATCATAAAAGTTTGAAATATTTGTTTGATCAGAAAGAGCTAAATATGAGGCAACGTAGATGGTTAGAATTCTTGAAGGACTACGAGTTTGGCTTGAATTACCATCCTGGTAAAGCTAATGTGGTAGCCGATGCATTGAGTCGAAAATCGTTACACATGTCCGCTTTAATGGTTAAGGAGTGGGAACTTTTGGAATTGTTTAGAGACTTGAGTTTGGTTTGTGAAGTGACGTCGGATAGCGTTAGGCTTGGTATGCTAACAATTACTAATGATTTTCTGATGACGGTTAGTGAGAAGCAAAAGCTGGATGTGAAATTTGTGGATTTGATGTTGGTTGGAGGAAAAGATGCGAATAATGATTTTCAAGTGGATATTAATGGTGTTTTGAGATTCCGAGGTAGGATTTGTATTCCTGATGATGCGGAGTTGAAAAAGATGATTTTGGAGGAAGGACACCGGAGTAATTTGAATATACATCCGAGAGCGTATAAGATGTACCAAGATTTGAAGAAGATTTTCTGGTGGTCTGGATTAAAAAGAGATGTGGCTCAGTTTGTTTATGCATGTTTGACTTGTCAAAAATCGAAAGTGGAACATCTGAGGCCTAGTGGTTTGTTGCAGCCATTGGATATTCCTGAATGGAAATGGGATAGTATTTCCATGGATTTTGTAACAGGGTTACCGAATACTCAGCGAGGGCATAATGCTATTTGGGTGGTTGTTGATAGACTGACTAAATTGGCTCATTTTATTCCGATTGACATCAGTTTCTCTTTGGAGAGGTTGGCTGAGATTTACATCAGTGTGATTGTGAAATTGCATGGGGTTCCATTGAGTATTGTTTCTGATCGAGATCCTAGATTTACATCGAGATTTTGGGAAAGTTTACTGAAGGCGTTGGGTTCTAAATTGAGATTGAGTTCGGCTTATCATCCGCAGACGGATGGTCAGACGGAGAGGACGATTCAGTCTTTGGAGGATTTGTTGAGAGCTTGTGTTTTGGAACAAGGTGGTGTGTGGGATAGTTATCTTGCATTGATTGAGTTTACGTATAATAACAGTTTCTATTCTAGTATTGGGATGGCACCGTTTAAAGCATTGTATGGACGAAGGTGTCGGACGCTGTTGTGTTGGCACGAATCTGGTGAGAGAATGGTGGTTGGACCAGAATTGGTGCAACAGACGACGGAGAAAGTGAAGTTTATTCGTGAGAAGATGAAAGCTTCTCAGAGTAGACAAAAGAGTTATCATGATCGGAGACGGAAGGATCTTGAGTTTCAAGAGGGCGATCATGTATTTCTGAGGGTTACGCCGGTGACAGGTGTGGGTCGTGCATTGAAATCGAAGAAACTTACTTCTCGGTTTATTGGTCCTTACCAGATATCTGCGAGAGTGGGTGCTGTGGCTTATAGGATGGCGTTGCCGCCGAATATGTCGAATTTGCACGATGTGTTTCATGTTTCACAGCTTCGGAAGTATATTCTGGATCTGTCGCATGTGATTATGATGGATGAGGTAGAAGTAAGGGAGAACCTTACGGTCGAGGCACTACCAGTTAGGGTTTTGGATCGCGAGGTGAAGAGGTTGAGAGGCAAGGATATTGCACTTGTGAAGGTGGCATGGGGAGGCGCTGCTGAGGGCAATCTGACGTGGGAGTTGGAAAGTCGGATGCGGGAGTCGTATCCAGAGTTGTTCGTCTCAGGTAATATTTTCGAGGACGAAAATTTCTAAGTGGGGGAGAGTTGTAACGACCCAGTTTTTGTGTGCGTTTTATTTAATCGAGTCGTTTGATTATTTTATTATTATTTTATTTTATTTTCGACTTTTATCTGAAAATATGTTATTTTTCAATGTTGTGATATTTTATCGGGTTTTGGGAACGTTTGTGAGATATTTGAGTGTGGGGATATTTTGGACATTTCACAATATTTTGTTAAGTTAAAATAGAAAGGGAATTAGGAAGAGAGAAAAAGAGAAAGAAAGAAAAGGAAAAGAAAGAAAAATAGGAGAAAAGAGAAGAAGAAGAGAAATAGTGAGGAAACTTGGGAAAAATCAAGAAAAATCAACTTCTAGAATCGATTTAATCGGGTAAGGGTGCGAAACTCAATTATTGTATACTTGTGTAGGATTATGTATGTGTATTTGTGATGTTTGTTGGATTGAAATGAAGAAATTTAGTAAAACCCATTTTTGGTAAAATTGATTAGAAATTGATTAAATGTGTTAGAAATCATGTTTTAAGTATCCATAATTGTTGGTATATGATAGATACATATTGCTATGCATTGTATTGGTACTTTTCTGAGTGTAGGTGAGGAATTGGATGAATTTTGGGTAAGAAAACGCAGAACCACGTTCTGCAGAATCTTTCTGGTTTTTCCAGGTCATACGCGTATGGGGCATGTTCATATGCGTATGGACCTTGGCAATACGCGTATGGTGGGCGAGCCATGGGCCAATACGCGTATGGGTCTTCAATTTTCTCGGCTATCTGCCCTTTTGCGTATGATACGTGTAGCATTTCAGGGCAATACGCGTATGGGTTTGGGCATTACGCGTACGAATTTTTACACGTGAACTTTGGGAAAAATGAGTCTCTGCTCATACTCGTATGGCACAGGGCAATACGCGTATGGACAGGACAATTGCAAAATGGGACTTTTCAAAATATTGTTTTTCGTTTTCCTTCGTAACTTGAGTTCCGTTTGTCCGATTTTTACATTCTTGGTATCGTTACGTAGCTATTGAGTTGTACTTTCTTGTTATAGTGATTTTGGAATTGTCAGTCGATTTAATTATGTCAGAAAATCGGGAATAGTGTCGGTTGTCGACTTTTGTCATTATAACTGTGCGTAATTGATGTGTATTATGCAAGGTGCTGTTGTATGAGGTAAATGTATGTGTTTAGATGAGGTTGTAACGATTTGTGGTCGTATGGAAATTAAATGCATTGTTTTGGGCATAAGTGGAAAGTGTGATTTTGTCGATATAAATGTATGTATGTGTATGCATATTAAATGCCATGAGTCCTTGTATGCCAAGCATCATGATATGCATTGTTGAGACGTCCTGAGTGACGGTTTGGATTCCAGAGGGAATTCGCTATAACTTCGTGTGCCCGTGTAGGATGTGAGCGATGATTATAGACGATCGTGTGCCCATGTGGGGTGTGAGCGATCAGGTCGTGTACCCGTGTGGGGTGTGAGCGATCCATAAACACCGTGTGCCCGTGTGGGGTGTAAGCGGTGGGGAACATCGTAGGCTCGACGGGGAGTTACAGTGATGTAACGAGCGATGATTCCAGCAGAGTTCCTGAGTGAACTAGTGATGAGAAACAATGGAAGTCGGTACCGCATGTGCATATGCATAGAGTCGTTGTGTCGGTCTCTTGCATTTGAATAAATCATTTATGGTTGATTATGTGTGGATTTGTGGATAAATTGATATATGGATATGTGTTGGTGATGGAAATATGTATTGTGTCTTGTAATGCCTCGGGTTTGAATTATGGCGTGAGTTGTGGTGAGAACCGTATATATGTGTATTTTTGTGTTATATATAATTATATGCAACTGTATTATGATTGTTTTTCTCGCCCTTCTGCTGTTTTATAATGCTCTATGAGGCATTGCAGATTAGAGTTGCTGGAGGTATTTTTGTGAAGCTTTGCATCTTCATTCTTTTGTTGGTCGGCTCTGATATGTGACACCGGGTAGTTAGGGAGGCCGTTTGTGATATTTGTATATTATGTATATGTATATCCTTTGGCTTGTGCATGTATAACCTGATGTATGACAAACTTCTCATGATATATATATATATATATATATATATATATATGTGTGTGTATGTTATTCAGTTTTAGATTTTCCGCTTTTATTCTAAATTCTGAAATGTGGGTGTAAGGAACTGAGTTCCTCTGTTGATTGCTACCCCACTGTTGCATATCTTTATGAGCAGGTGTTGTATGAATTGTTTCAATTTGATGTGACCCCTCGGTATATGCCATGATAATTTAAATATACTCTGACAAAATTTTGAATTTTCTATTACTGCTTTTCATTAATTGGGGGTTTAGATTGAGGGTGTTACATAATCAATGCAAATGATCAACAAATATCTTTTGGAGTCAGATTAACGTAACCTTGATGTAGTATGCTTTCAAAGGAAACATATGCTCAATTAGGTCTTTTAAGGGTTGTGACGTGGCCTGGTTCACGGTTTTTGAAAAAAGGGATATAAGGCTAAAAAATTAATTTTAACTCACCCCTTCTTCTTGATGATCTACAGTCTTACGTTCAGTTGATTCGACACACGCATTCAGATCTAAGAGAGTTTGGTAGTGCAAGGTAAGGATTCAAGATGATATTTTCTTGAAAATGGCAGTCATCTTAATTTGTTTTCTTTTTTTTTTGTTGAGGATTTGATGACTTCTTTTGATTGATTTTTATCCCTAATTTTCCTGAACCGCTTCTTTGAAGTTCTCGGTCTATCGGGATGCCCTGATTTCGCCTAAGTCGTTTTTTGTGGTATTCGACTTAGCGGGCTTTTTTGATTTTTTTGCAAAGTTGCGACTACCATATTTTTAGTTGATGAGGAATAACCACTATAACTTCTCTTGGCTTTTTCATGACTTCTACAACACTTCAAGATATGTGTGAAGAATAACATGTGGTTGACCCTCTTTGGAGGGTGTGCAGATGGACTGATTCTCTTGAAGATTAAATGCATAGTCAAACTATCTGAACACAACTACCATGTCGTTGTTTAAGATTAAGGGTTTTAGTTCCGAAACAAACACCAATTTATAGGCTCAAAGTGGTTACCTATGGATTAACTCCTTATTTCTTCGGTGTTTGAGGATTTGAACAATGCCCTACATCATTAGCCAAGTTTTTCTTTGAAAACATACCACAATAATTTCAGATATTTTGTTTTCATCATCTTCCCTCCAATCTTTGCTTAAACAAAAGTTTGATAAAGATAAATGAATGGGAGAAGAGTTGATATTGTTTTTCTTGTTTTTTTTTTTTTTGCATAGATGAAGGAAAATTAGCAAGAGTGAATATGATTGGATTGATTCAGAAAATGCATGATCCCTTCATTAATATTACTATTAGAAGACAACAATCCCTTCATTAATATTACTATTAGAATACAACAATGTTTTAAAACAAGTAGCATTTAATGGAAAAAGAAAATACAATTGCAAATGATAACAACCCAATGATTACCGGTGTTGAGGATGACTTCTTGTTTGATTCACTGACTTCAAGAGATGCCCCTAGAGGCCTTCGTACTTATCAGGGCGAGAGGTTGACATTCACCATCAGATGTTCTTCTAGAAAGGCTATGTACTTGTATTCGATCAACTGTTGTACTTTAGCTTTAAAGGGTTTGCAGTCCTCGGTTGAGTGCCCTATTGATCTAGCATGATACCCACATTATACATAGGGATCGTACCCAGGTGGGAAAGGTTATGGAATCGACTTGAGAGACTTGGGAACCACCAACGAGTTTGAATTAGAGGCTACAGAAGTTGATTGTACGTTATAGGAATTGGATCAAGAGGAGCATTCCTTCTTTCCAGGTTATTGTGAAGACCGTGCTGGCTCTGATGCTGATTCTGATATCCTCTAGGAAAAATATCCTTTTTGGTCCCTTAATTATACCCTCAGGTTTACTTGGGTCCCTTAATTATTTTTTGTGTCACTTTGGTCCTTTAACTTTTGAAACCTTGCCACGTTTGTCCTTCTGTTAATGGATATTAGTTAAAGTCAAAAACAGATGCTAAGTGGCATGTTACTAGATGAGGTGGATACGTGACTCAAGTTAGTTTCTGAAACGATGTGTAGACGTGGCTATGTCGTGTATATGACAATATAGTATCAAGGAAACGTTAATGAAGGAACACAAGCAGCTGCAGATACAAGAAGACAAACTCTGAGGCGATTGAGGACAAACTCTATGCAGCTGGCGAAAGCAAGCAAACTCTGAGGCGATTGAAGACGAACTCTAAACAGCTGAAGAAATTTTGTTAACAGGTAAGTATTAGTTGTATGTTTTCGTTGATTTATGGTTTTCTGTAGATTTGTAGAATTAGGGTTTTTCTGTAGATTTGTAGATTTATGGTTTATTTGTAGATTTAGATATTTTCATGTTTTAGGGCTTTGATGTACTGTATTTGAAACTCAATATAGGGAAAAATGGACGAATTTCTGAAACTCAAAATTCATCACAGTGGTGAATTTATTGATCTTGAACTAAGTGTGTATGAAGGAGGACAAGTAGATGATTTGAAAATGGATGTTGATAAGTGGAGTTATTTCAAGTTAGTTGGTGTATTGAAAGAGTTAGCTTATGTGGAATTTGAGAGAATACATTACAAGGACCCTAAATTTGGGATGAATGCCCTTATTGATGACAAAGGTGCTTTATAAATTGTAGATCTTTATAGGGTGCACTAAAGTGTTGATATTTATATTCAACACACTTTGTCTTAACCTGATTATTGTGATGGTGTTATTGATGATGTTGAAGAGGGTCCTGATAACATTGTAGATGATGTGGAAGAGTGGCTTAAAAAACTGCATGATGACATTGTAGATGAGTTGAATGTTGGTAATGCTAGTGTGGAAGAAAGTAATGTTGCAGTGGACTTAACCAATGCTGTAGTGAATGATGTCAATGTTGGAGAGGGATCTGACAATGTTGGAGTGAATGATGTCAATGTTGAAGTGAATGATGTCAATGTTGGAGTGAATAATGTCAATTTTGGAGTGGAGGGTGTCAATGTTGGAGTAGATGATGTTTATGTTGATGAGGTGCATGATGAATACAATTTCGATGACAGTAAGGATGACAGCTACCATTATGATAGTGCTATGGAAGTATCGTTTGAGGATGACTCTGATGACAATGATGAGATGGAGGAAGATGAACTTGATAATCTGATTGGATATGAAAGTGATGGAAATGGAAAAGGGAAAAAAAGTGAGAAGAGGATAAAGAAGAATTGAAAAGGAGTGATAATGAAAGTGAAGATCTGCAAAGTGGTTGTCAGAGTGATGATAGTAGTGGAACATTGGTTATTACTGGTACTTATATCAATATTATGGCTTGTCAGGTATGAAGCATTGGTTATTACTGGTATTTATTGTAATGCCCCGGTTTTGTTAAATTTATTTAATCGAGTCGATTTAATTATTTTTGTCTTTATATTATTTTATTCTTGGTTTTTATTTGGTAAATGTGTTATGTTTATCGTTATTATGTTTTATCGCGTTTTGGGAACGTTTGCGAGAAAATTGAGTGTAGGGGTATTTTGGTCTTTTTGGCTTGGTTAGATATTGTTTTTCATTTAAAATAGAAAAAATAGAGGTTAGAAATAGATAAAAAGAAGTTAAGAGAAATAGAGAAGGAGAAGAAGAAAAAGAGGACCTAAAGCGACGTTATAGACGATCGTATGCCTTATACAAAGAGGACCTAAAACGATCGGATCGTGTGCCTTATACAAAGAGGACCTAAAGCGATCCATAAACATCGTGTGCCTTATACAAAGAGGACCTAAAGCGACGGGGAACATCGTTTGCCCGACGGGGAGTTACACTAAGTAACAAGCGATGATTCTAATAATTCGTGAGTGAATTAATGATGAGAATGATGGATGGAATGGTACCGCATTGCATTGCATAGAGTCGTTGTGTCGGTCTCTGTGCATTTGCATAAGTCATGAATGGATTGATTATGCGTGAGAATTGTGAATGGGATTAATGAGGTGATATATATATTGGTGATAAATGTATTGAGTATGATTGATATGCCTTAGCGATGGATGCATGAATTATGAATTGTGTTGTTTTGTGTTTGAATTATGGTATATGTTGTGGTGAGAATGTTGTTGTGTGCGTATTTCCTGTTATTGCATAATTGTATGCAACTATATTATAATGGTGTTTCTCACCCTTCTGCTGTTTTGAATGCTCTATGAGGCATTGCAGATTAGATGTTGGAGGTCTTTTGTGAAGATTATGTCTTCATTCTTTTGTCGGCCGACTCTGATATGTAGCACCGGGTAGTCGGGGAGATCGTTATGTGACATTATGTATATATATCTTTTTGGAATTTACATGTATGACTCGGTATATGACAGACAAACTTCTATGTTTATATATATATATATGAGATTTTAGTTGCAGATTTTCCGCTTTTATTCTGTATCTGAATTATGGGTGTTAGGAACTGAGTTCCTCTGTTTATGTTGCTACCTGATTGTTGCATATCTTTATGAGCAGGTTATTATATTTCATCATCGTGATATGACGCTCCGTCTATGCCATGAATGTTTTAATTCTATTTTGATTATTTGTTATCGCTTTAATTACTCGGGTTATAGATTGGGGGTGTTACATTAAGTGGTATTAGAGCCAGTTTGTGTCAGTCTGTGCCAGTCCGTGTTGGTCGTTTTGACCAAGTTGTTTGTAGTGCGTCAGTTGTGTTCTGTCGAGCTGATTGTTTAACCATAGTTACTGTTATTGGATATGAAAAAAATATGGCTGGAAGGAATGACGCTACTCTTGTTGCTATTATGCAAGCTATGGCTCAGGCTGTGCAGAGTGCACCTAATACTGGTGGGAATGATGAGTTCAGGAAGAACAAACCGCCTATCTTCAAAGGAAGACATGATCCTGATGGTGCTCAGATTTGGCTTAAGGAGATTGAAAGAATCTTTCGAGTGATGGACTATGCTGAGGAACATAAGGTGAGATTGGGTACTCACATGTTGTAGGAGGAGGCTGATGATTGGTGGGTTAGTGCGCGTCATGTGTGGGAAGTTACAGGTGAAGAGGTCACTTGGGCTTTGTTTAGCAGTGAGTTTTTGAGGGAGTATTTCCCTGAAGATATTAGAGGAAAGAAAGAGATAAAGTTCTTGGAGTTGAAACAGGGTAACATGTCTGTTATTGATTACACTGCTAAGTTTGTAGAGCTTGTTCAGTTTTATCCACATTATGCTGAAGCAACTGCAGAGTTTTCCAAATGTGTGAAGTTTGAGAACGGGCTGTGTCCCGAGATCAAACAGGCAATTGGTTATCAAAGAATTAGGGGGTTTTCAGATTTGGTGGATTGTTGTAGAATTTATGAGGAGGATAGCAAAGCTCCTTCTACTCATTATAAGAGTATGAACGAAAGGAAAGGAAAGCAACTGTTTTGTGGTGGTCCTTATGTGTCACCAGCTGACAAGGGAAAGCAAAAGGCTAATTTTGATAAAAGGCCAAGTGGGGGAGGTACGTATAATCCTCTGAGATGTTTTAGGTGTGGTGACTTAGGACATCGTCAGTTTGAATGTAGAAAGGATATGAGGAAGTGTTCCAATTGTGGAGGTATAGGACATGTAGCAGTTGATTGCAAGAGGAATGTGATGAAGTGTTTCAACTGTGGTGAACCTGGTCATATTAGTACGAAGTGTTCGAAACCAAAGCAAGCTCAAGCTGGAGGGAAAGTATTTGCATTGGCAGGAACTCAGACTACTAGTGCAGATCGTCTGATCAGAGGTACTTGTTTTATTAATAGTACGTGTCGTACCCCAAATTTTGACCACTCCCTATTTTCCTTAGAGCTTATATCACTTACATGCCCAGTACAATAAGAGGTTGATTTTATTTCTAACTTTTCGCATTATATTAATTAAGTATTACATTTTTCATTAATTTTCGTATTTTTAAATAATGCATTAAAAAATGGTTTTTACCGTCATGCATTTTTTTAACCCAGAAAGAATCTAAAAAAAATACTTATAAATAAAATTAACTCTTATTAACATATTAGCATTTCGGTTCCACTATGTTTCAAATAAATACATTAGCTTGTATGGTAAAGACTTGGGCTTAGAGATTTGTAAGTTCATGGTCTTGTATGGTAGTGATTTTAATTCCACTCTCCCATTTTTTTCTCTAGAATTTTTCTCTCTTCAATCACAAAATTTGTAGGCTCATTTTTATAAAATCAATTTTTTGTATTCATTCTTTTATTTTAATTTTTTAAAATTTTATTATCCAAAAAAATAAAAATCAAATTTTGTTATAAGTTGAGATCTGGGCTCAAAAATTTATTAGTACACAATTTTTAGGAATTTGTAAATAAAAATTTTGGAATTAATTTCCGTAATCAAATTTTATTTTTATCTATTAGGAATATGGGAAGTAATTAGTATTGTTTATTCAAATTAACAGCGGTTTATCATTAAATGATATTATTAAAAAGAAAATTAGAAAAAAGAGAGAAAAAAAATGAAAAAATGATTGATTCTTTCCAAAAATAAAGATCAGATCTTCCTCTTCTTCACGTATCAATCTGTACAAAATCCAAATATCAGTTTTTCCTGTATCCAATCTCAAATCAGGTGCAAAAGATCAGATCCAAATCATACATCAATACACAATCAAATCGAATCAAAATCTTTAAAATTTCACAATCAAATTAAAATATACACTCAATTTAATTAATTACAAAAAAAACCTAAACTTGGCTCTATATAAGAGGGATTCGAAATGTTCGATCGGGAGGGGTGACAAAAAAAACCTGGCGGAATCATCTATAAACCCTTCACGTAAAAGCTCTGCGAAAAGCTGATAAAAGTTTCACCTCGGAACGTTTATCGGTCGAGCATAAACCACCACCGCCGACCGATCGTCGATGTAACCCTTTCCGACAGCTGTCGGCACAATGGATGCGCGCCGTCGACACTGCAGCCACGTCGTGACCTCCCTCAGTTGCGCAATGTCCCCTCCGACTTCGGTTGACCTCCATCAGGTATCTCTTTGTTTCGTTTCTCTTAAAACATGTGTTGAATCTTGATGTTTGAAGATTGGTTGATATAGAGAGAATTTGTGAACTAAGAATATGAAATAGCAAGGTGAGACAGAGGTTTTGTGTTTCTAATACTTATGCCTATCCTTTTGTTTTATTGGACTTTTATTACCTTTGATCTCCACATGTTAAGCTTATGGACTAGTGGCATTTTGAATAAGTCAAAATTGAGGCTTTTTCTTACTGATGAGAACAATAGGGGCGCCCCATTTTACTGTTTCTTTTTTGTTTATTTATGGAAATAAGGGTTTCAATATGGGCCATTGTTTTTTAGTATCCACACTATCCCTAATAGGATCACTTAGCAAGATGAATTAGTATAGGTCCTCTATTTTAGTTAAAAAGAAAATACAATTGGATTAGTAGGTTTGTTATAATAAGGATGTGTATAATTAAGTGTTTTTAGGATAGGGTTAATGAGGATTAGTAAAATATATTCAGGACTAATAGATAGTTAAGGTTAATTTACATTTGAATTGACGGTTATAACTAAGGTTTAATATGAGATAATTATGGTAGGTTTAGGTCATTAGGGTTTAAATAGTTAATTTGTTTAATTTTAGGTTTTTATTTAAATTGTTTAGTTTAAATAATTAAAATATAATTGGGAGTTATTTTCCTTGGGATATCATAAGTTGTAAAAATAAATAATTGGAGGGTTATCTTATAAAAATGGGCTAATTGATAAGTTAAGGATTTTATATTGGAATATTGTTTAATTAAAATGAGGATTATCTTATATGTTCTATATTATAAAATTTATTAATTTAATAATTAAAGAGTTATTTTATAAAAATTGTTTAATAAATTAAGGATTACGTTACTTATTTTGGGATATTGTTTAATAATTAAGGATTTTATTATTTTGTGATATTATGAAGTAGTTCAATTAAATTAAGGATTATTTTATATTATAAAATCGTTTAATAATTAAGGGTTTTTATAAATTATTTAAGTGGTAGGATTCATTTTAAATAATTGGGATTTATTAGAAATTATTTTTTTAAAATTGGGATTTCATATTCTATAATTGGATTATTGATGTTTATTGAATACTAGAAGCTTTTATTTGAATATTTGGGTTTTATTGGGATTTAATTTTTTGGGATTTAATTTAAATTTTGATTTCTAAATGATCCAATTAAATAATTGGGATTTGTTTCATATGTCTAAATAATTGGGGGTAATTTTTCTATATTTTTGGGATAGGGGATAAAACTTGGGATTTTTATTATATTTTAATATACTATATAATTAATTTATTAAAAAGTGATTTTTTGCAAATAAAATGGGATATTAGGGATAGAAACTTTGGGATTGCACTCTTCGGTTCCAAGAGTATAAATATAGGCCAAGGGATAAGGGATTTGGATTTAGGAATAAAACTCTTAATATTCGAGAGTATAAATAAAAGGATTAAGGGATAAAGCATTTGGTCCGAGAGCCTAAATAAGGGGTGAGATATGGATTTTTGGGATAAAACTCTTCCTCCGAGAGTATAAACAATGGACAAAGGGATTTAAGGGATAGAACTCCTCATCTAGGAGTATAAACACTAGATTTAAGGGATAGAACTCTTTATCCAAGAGTATAAATAGTGGATGGGATTTAGGGATAGGATTTGGGATTTAGGAATAGGTTAGGGGGTAGGAATAAGGGAGGTGAACTACGGTTACTCCGATCCTTCATTTTGAGGGTACGTAGGCATAGGGTTGCAAACCAACCCTAGCGAGTATAATTAGCAAAAAACTTAGGTTTTCTTTTCATTTAGACAAACAAACATGCCCTAAACTCAAAGGTGGATCCCATTGAGTACAATGGAAGTAAGGGGTGCCTAACACCTTCCCCTCACTTAACCGACTCCCGAACCTTAGGAATCTCTTCCCTTAGGACTAGAATCTTAAGTTTATCATTATTTTCCTTAAAAAATATGGTGGCGACTCGATATTTTTAGCCGGCCGCTACAGTACGCCTTTAGTTGCTATTGTTGATACCGGAGCGACTCATTCGTTTATTTCGTCTGAGTGCGCGTAGCGTTTGAATCTTTTGTTGTTGCCGATGAGTGGAATGGTTATCGATACTCCAGCAATGGGGTCGGTAACTACTTCTTTGGTTTGTTTAAGTTGTCCTTTGACCATTTATGGTAAGGATTTTGCTATGGATTTGGTGTGTCTGCCGTTGGAGGGTTTAGACGTAGTTCTGGGAATGAATTGGTTGCAGTTCAATCGAGTTCATATCGATTGTTATCATAAGTTGGTAAGATTTCCTTCTCTTGAAGAAGACGAGGAATCGAGTTTCTTATCTACCAAAGAGTTGAAGAAACTTTTGGCGGATGAAGCTCAGTTGTTCGGGTTGTTTGCATCATTGACTGTGGATAGTCAAGTTGTAATTGATGTGTTTCCAGTCGTGTGTGATTTTCCAGAGGTGTTTCCGGAGGATATTTTTGATGTGCCGCCAGAAAGAGAGGTGGAGTTTTCTATATATCTAGTTCCTGGTACTAGACCTGTATCTATGGCACCATATCGTATGTCGGCATCTGAGTTGGTTGAGTTGAAGAAGCAGTTGAATGAATTGTTAGAAAAGAGGTTTGTGAGGCCGAGTGTATCGCCTTGGGGTGCTCCAGTTTTATTGGTGAAAAAGAAAGATGAAAGTATGCGATTGAGTATTGATTATCGCCAGCTGAATAAGGTGACGATTAAGAATAAGTATCCTCTTCCGAGAATTGATGATTTGATGGACTAGTTGGTAGGTGTTTGTGTGTTTAGTAAAATTGATTTGAGGTCAGGTTATCATCAGATTAGAGTGAAAGAGGAAGATATTCAGAAGACGGCTTTTAGGACACGATACGGACATAACGAATATTCCGTGATGCCGTTCGGGGTTTTTAATGCGCCGGGAGTGTTTATGGAGTATATGAATTGCATTTTCCATGAGCATTTGGATCAATTTGTTGTTGTGTTTATCGATGACATCTTGATTTATTCTAAGTCTCGGGAGGAACACGCGGAACATTTGCGTATTGTATTGCAAATCTTGAAGGAAAAGAGACTTTATGCCAAGTTGTCCAAGTGTGAGTTCTGGTTGTCAGAAGTGAGTTTTCTTGGGCATGTGATTTCAGGTAATGGTATTGTTGTGGATCCATCTAAAGTAGATGCAGTTCTACAATGGGAGGCTCCTAGATCTGTTACTAAAATTAGAAGCTTTTTGGGTTTAGCTGGATATTATCGAAGATTCATTGAAGGCTTTTCCAAGTTAGCACTTCCTTTGACCCAGCTGACTTGTAAAGGTAAAGCGTTTATTTGGGATATTCAGTGTGAGGAAAGTTTTAGTGAGCTGAAGAGAAGATTGACTACAGCTCCGATTTTGATCTTACTGAATCCTAGTGAACCGTTTGTGGTGTATTGCGATGCGTATTTGATTGGTTTAGGTGGAGTGTTGATGCAAGAAGGTAAGGTTGTGGCTGATGCTTCGAGGCAATTGAGGGTTCATGAGAAGAATTATCCTACGCATGATTTGGAATTAGCTGCGGTGGTTTTTGTATTGAAAATTTGGAGACATTATCTCTACGGTGCAAGATTTGAAGTCTTTAGTGATCATAAGAGTTTGAAATACTTGTTTGATCAGAAGGAGTTGAATATGATGCAACGGAGATGGTTGGAATTTTTGAAGGACTACGATTTTAGCTTGAATTACCATCCTGGTAAAGCTAATGTGGTAGCCGATGCGTTAAGCCGGAAATCTTTGCATATGTCCGCTTTGATGGTTAAAGAGTGGGAACTTTTGGAAGCATTTAGAGATTTGAGTTTGGTGTGTGAATTGACATCTGACATCGTGAGGCTTGGTATGTTAAGGGTCACTAATGATTTTCTGTTGACCGTTAGCGAGAAACAGAAGCTGGATGTGAAATTTGTTGATTTGATGACGGTTGGAGATAAAGGTGTGAATGGTGACTTTAAAGTGGATGATAAGGGTGTTTTGAGATTCCGTGGTAGAATTTGTATTCCTGACGATTCGGAATTGAAAAAGATGATTTTAGAGGAAGGACACCAGAGTAGTTTAAGTATACATCCGGGAGCTAATAAAATGTACCAAGATTTGAAGGAGATCTTTTGGTGGTCCGGATTGAAGAGGGATGTGGCTCAGTTTGTTTATGCGTGTTTGACGTGTCAGGAGTCAAAGGTAGAACATTAGAAGCCTAGTGGATTATTGCAACCGTTGGATATTCCCGAGTGGAAATGGGATAGCATTTCTATGGATTTTGTGACAGGGTTGCCGAATACTCAGAGGGGACATAATGCCATTTGGGTGATTATGGATAAGCTGACTAAATCGGCGCATTTCATTCCGATTGACATCAGTTTTTCTTTGGAGAGGTTGGCTGAGATTTATATTCGTGTGATTGTGAGATTTCATGGTGTTCCGTTGTGTATTGTTTCAGATCGAGATCCGAGGTTTACTTCTAGATTTTGGGAAAGTTTGCAAAAGGCGTTAGGTTCCAAGTTGAGATTGAGATCTGCTTATCATCCTCAGACGGATGGTCAGACCGAGAGAACTATTCAGTCATTGGAAGATTTGTTGCGGGCTTGTGTTCTTGAGCAAGGTGGTGCTTGGGATAGTTATCTTTCGTTGGTGGAGTTCACGTATAACAACAGATTCTATCCGAGTATTGGAATGACACCTTTTGAAGCGTTGTATGGCAGAAGATGTCGAACACCGTTGTGTTGGCATAAATCTGGTGAGAGTTTGGTGGTTGGACTGGAGTTAGTTCAACAAACTACGGAAACGGTGAAACTTATTCGTGAGAAAATGAAGTCTTCTCAGAGTAGGCAGAAGAGTTATCATGATCGAAGGAGGAAAGATCTTGAGTTTCGAGAAGGCGATCATGTATTTTTGAGAGTTACACCGGTGACGGGTGTTGGTCGTGCATTGAAGGCGAAGAAACTTACTTCTCGATTTATTGGTCCATATCAGATATCCGCGAGAGTGGGTGTTGTAGCTTATCGGGTGGTGTTTCCGCTGAATCTTTCGAATTTACATGATGTGTTCCATGTTTCACAGCTTCAGAAGTATGTTCCGGATCCGTCGCATGTGATTCCAATGGATGAGGTTGAGGTAAGGGAGAACCTTACGGTTGAGGCATTACCGGTGAGGGTTTTGGATCGCGAGTTGAAGCGGTTAAGAGGCAAGGATATTGCGCTTGTGAAAGGAGCATGGGGAGGCGCTGCTGAGGGCAATTTGACTTGGGAGTTGGAGAGTCGGATACGGGAATCGTATCCGGAGTTGTTCGTCTCAGGTAATATTTTTTAGGACGAAAATTTCTAAGTGGGGGAGAGTTGTAACGCCCCAGTTTTGTTAGATTTATTTAATCGAGTCGATTTAATTATTTTTGTCTTTATATTATTTTATTCTTGGTTTTTATTTGGTAAATGTGTTATGTTTATCGTTATTATGTTTTATCGCGTTTTGGGAACGTTTGCGAGAAAATTGAGTGTAGGGGTATTTTGGTCTTTTTGGCTTGGTTAGATATTGTTTTTCATTTAAAATAGAAAAAATAGAGGTTAGAAAGAGAGAAAAAGAAGTTAAGAGAAATAGAGAAAGAGAAGAAGAAAAAGAGGACCTAAAGCGACGTTATAGACGATCGTGTGCCTTATATAAAGAGGACCTAAAGCGATCGGATCGTGTGCCTTATACAAAGAGGACCTAAAGCGATTCATAAACATTGTGTGCCTTATACAAAGAGGACCTAAAGCGACGGGGAACATCATTTGCCCGACGGGGAGTTACACTAAGTAACAAGCGATGATTCCAATAATTCCTGAGTGAATTAATGATGAGAATGATGGATGGAATGGTACCGCATTGCATTGCATAGAGTCGTTGTGTCGGTCTCTGTGCATTTGCATAAGTCATGAATGGATTGATTATGCGTGGGAATTGTGAATGGGATTGATGAGGTGATATATATATATATATATATATATATATATTGGTGATAAATGTATGGAGTATGATTGATATGCCTTAGCGATGGATGCATGAATTATGAATTGTGTTGTTTTGTGTTTGAATTATGGTATATGTTGTGGTGAGAATGTTGTTGTGTGCGTATTTCCTGTTATTGCATAATTGTATGCAACTATATTATAATTGTGTTTCTCACCCTTCTGCTGTTTTGAATGCTCTATGAGGCATTGCAGATTAGATGTTGGAGGTCTTTTTGTGAAGATTATGTCTTCATTCTTTTGTCGGTCGGCTCTGATATGTAGCACCGGATAGTCGGGGAGATCGTTATGTGACATTATGTATATATATCTTTTTGGATTTTACATGTATGACTCGGTATATGACAGACAAACTTCTATGTTTATATATGAGATTTCAGTTGCAGATTTTCCGCTTTTATTCTGTATCTGAATTGTGGGTGTTAGGAACTGAGTTCCTCTGTTTATGTTGCTACCTGATTGTTGCATATCTTTATGAGCAGGTTATTATATTTCATCATCGTGATGTGACGCTCCGTCTATGCCATGAATGTTTTAATTCTACTCTGATTATTTGTTATCGCTTTAATTACTCGGGTTATAAATTGGGGGTGTTACATTTATAGCAGTGATTATTAGGGTTATTATGGTTATTACTTGTACTTATTGTATGATGTCTGATGAACACATGTTTGAAGTAAGGCATCTTGAAAACCCAGCAGAAACATTCACTATAAATTTGGAAGACTACACATGTTCTTGCAGAAGATGGGAGCTCACAGGACTTTCATGTATCCATGCATTTTTAGTTATGAAGAGTATGAATTTTAACATTGATGATTATGTCCCTGAGTATTACAGGAAATCTAGGTACATGGCAGTCTATAAGCATGTGATTTACCCTGTGAATGGATCTAATCTTTGGGTTAAGACACCATATCCAGATGTGCAGCCACCAAAGTATAAAAAGATGCCTGGTAGACCAAAGAAAATAAGGAACCTTGAACAAGAGGAGCTTGATGAGACTGACAGAAAAATGAGAAGAACAAGGTTCATAGTAAAGTGCAGTAGGTGCAAAAAAGAAGGACACAACAAATTGACTTGTATGGTTACACCAACAACCCAACCATCACAAGGAAGTGCAAGCCAACCATCTCAGGTCAATGTAACCCAAACATCTCAGGTCAATGCAAGCCAAGCATCTCATGTCAATGCAAGCCAACCAAATCAGTCAACTCAAGGGAAAAGGCCAACTAAGGCATCTCAGGGTAAGGCAAGTCAGTTATCTCAAGGGAAAAGGCCAGCTACTTAACCAGCTAAGTCATCTCATGGCAAGGTAAGTTAATCAACTCAAGGGAAAAGGCCAACTACCCAAGGCAGTGTAGCTCAAGGAACTTCAACCTAAGGCAGTGCAACTCAAGGAAATGACAAGACACAAAAGCTAGGTGTAAAAAGACCATGTATGCCCCCAGGACCAGCAATAAGATTATCTGCAACCAAAAATGTAGTTGGCCCAACAACCAGGAGGTATACTCAAACCAATAGAATCACACCTAAGAAGAACATCTAGTGTTATTTTGTCCTTGTCTAGTTAATACATTTTGAGTACTTTTGGTATTATGTAATGTGTAACACCCTAAACCCCTGAGACATTTAATAATAAAATTTCAGAGTAAAATAAAACATACAATCAGTTAGGATGCTACATTCAACAAACATCTGCTCATTCATACCATAGGTAACACAGAGATAACACTAATAAAACTATGCAAAATCAATCTTTTCATATGGCAGCGGAAAATCAACTGAAACATAACATCTTTAGTACCACATAATCATCATCAAGTAAATAAAGCGACATCAAATACTAAAATAAACAACGACAAGCGTTCCAAAAACCCAGTGTTACAATCAGAGCAGATGCCGACTCAACAAAATAAAAGAAAAGACGCCATCTTCACTAACTTCAACTCCGCGCTAATCCTGCTTATCTGCATGTTACCCACGTAGAGGTAACATTCAAACAGAAGGGGTGAGATTCTCAAATCAACAAAGGAATAGATGATATAAATATAAAGGCATAAAATCATCATACGATTCACCCTTCACTGCACACAAACAATCACACAATCCATAATGCAACACAATTATTATACAATGCAATGAGACCTACAACTCGACTCAATGCATGTGGTACCAATACGATCCCTTTTTCATGATCACAAATCCCGTCGGAATTTCCATTTAAGTCGCTCACACCCCACATGGGCACACGACAACCCTGACCGCTCACACCCCACATGGGCACACGATCACCTCAACAACAGCAACAACACAATTCCATTACAAGGAATCCGAATAGGCGCTCACACCCCACATAGGCACACGTCTTATCCCACAACTCATTCAACATGATATCACGCGACAAAAACATACCACAACGACATAATGCACATAACTAGCATACAACCAATACATTACACCACAACTATCCAACATGCAGTATATACCTGCCAACCCATGCAAACATTGCAATCCACAACAACAACACGTAGTCGTACGACCGAGTTACATATTTCACGGTTCTACATGTCGAAACATCCACGAAAACACATACAGCGCGTCGAATAGTTGGAATTCTGTCATTGAAAATAATTTTTAACAAAAGTACATAATTTCAGCTTTCCAACGATTCGAACGACGACCGAAATGGACTTACGAGTCAAAAGATATGAATTTTTGAAAATTTAGAAAACCTGTTCCGTCCAGTGGTAACCGGTTACTGCGAACAGGGTAACCAGTTACTTTGGCCTCTCACGCTCCTATTATGGAGATTTTGTATAGGGTAACCGGTAACCGGTTACTCTGCTGAAACAGAGTTAAAATTCCCTAATTTTACACTAGGTAATCGGTTACTCCAAATCCAGTAACCGGTTACTCTACTTGCAGAAATGATTTTCTGCTGTTCTTTCCTAATGGAAGAATCTAGACCCCTTCGGCCAGTTCGACTAATTCATGCCCAAACACTTGAGTGAAACACCTTGCTTCCTGAACCTTTTAAGGTAGTCATGTATTGATTCGTCCACCATGCGCCTCACATTAGCTAACTCTTTGAGGCTAATCTTGGATTGTCCCATGTAAATTTGTTCATGTAATACATTTCTAATTGGTTCCAACTGCATATGGAACGTGAAGGTAAAATGGTAAACCATGTGAAAGCATTTTTTGAGAGAATTTAGAAAGAATTTCATCTTCAAATTCTCATTATTGGCTATGTCTCCCACCTCTGAGTGATATCATGCCACATGTTTGACAATGGATTCATTAGTATCCTCTGCAAATTTAGTGAATTTGGGGATTTTCCAACCCCTTGGTAATTTAGTCTGCAATACACGATCAGATAGTGAAGAGACAAAATTTTGCCTATGCAAACCAACATTGAGGCCATTTTGGTCCAAAATTTGTTTGACCACATTAGTTATATTGTTTTGTCCCGCAAATTTGTTCTTTTCGGCATTTCTAACTACTTGGTCAACATCTTGGTTTCTATGCACCATTATTACCTCAGGGCCATTTTGGCCTGCATTTCCTTCTATTACCCTTGGTATAGGTGGTCCGACAATTATCGCCTACTGTGGTATATGGTTATCAGGCACCTGCTGAATAGGCGCTGCAGGAGCACCAAAGAAGTCAGTAACTCAACCCATTTGTTGTGCCAATTATTGGTAACTGTGGTTAGTGTTCTAAATCAAAGGATTGAACATTATGCCTATTTGTTGTATTAACATGATAACCATTCCGTGATTACTATCGTCCATCTGTTGTCTTAGAGACTAGAGAGAATTATTGGTTAAAGATGGCATACTTGGAGGAGTATATTGAAATTCTGGCATATGCAGACAACAGATGTCCTAACACATGTCAAGACATTGTGCTACATAATCATTTAAACACAGAGGCGCAACAACATACTGATACCTTGAATATCAGAACTACAGGATCATAGATGTTATGACATCTGATCCAACATGTTTATCATGAACCCTAACAGAAAATGTAAATCTGCAGAATGATAAAGAACACAACAATTGTTAACCCAGTTCGGTGCAATTTACCTACATCTGATGGATACCAATCCAGGAAGAAGACTCCATTATCTGTAGAACTATTACAAAGTTAAACTCCCCCGTTTACAACTTTATATCTAACATCTACCCAGTGAACATCTTTACCAAAGTTAAACTCCATCGTTTACAACTCTGATATGAGATACCTCACTCACTTCCCTTAATCACCAACTGTGATTTCTACATCATCCCTGTCAATACAGAAATCTGTCAAGCTTTCTTGACAAACAAGCTAACTCAGATTTGCTTAAAAGCTTCATCCAAGAACAATACATAATCCAATACCTCAAGGCTTATGGATCTGTGTGACACCTATATCTGCCACAATGCATTAACTGATACAAAGGGAGACTTACAACCTAGAGAGCCAATGACTCTCAAAACCCTAAACCCTTATTTCTTACGCAAGAGAACTTGGTTACAAAAAGGCATCCAAAAATACTAGGTCTAAGTCTTCTATTTATAGAGTCTTACGAAAACCCTTACATCAGACTTCCAAGACAGCTCTTCTACTCCATCATTCTCCCGTATGACAAGGTATATACTTCTTAGACACGATGCAAGTGACCAGTTCCTCACAGAACTTGAAATCTTCCTCCAAGGATAACCAACCCAGAAACTATTCTAACATCAGTTAGGTCATCCTTCACATATCACAGACACCACACACCATGGTTCTTGATATGCTCCACCACTGGACTTACTATCTACATAGTAATCTAAACTGAAGATCTTCAGACAACACTGCGCCACCAGCTTGATCAACAAGAACTCCAGATAACTAAGAGAGAAATAAACTCTCATCCACCAAAAGAATGTATATTTCATACTCAACCTAGAACTTCTATCACAAGCTCCAAGAGAACCAGAACCTCCTTACGTTTTCAACTAACTACCCTTCTGCACAAGAGCAATCAATTTCAAGCATCCTGCTTGAATGCACACTATAAAACCAACCAAATGCCACATTTTGATTGATCTCACTCTTCTTCAGAACTCCCACAAGATACATTGATCCACCAATGAAATCAGATCTTCAAGTCACATGAACTACTTGCTCCATAGCAAGACATCTTGGATCCACCAATCCTCTAGACATGTAACATCTTCCCATCCACAGCTCCCGCAAACTGCATGAGATAGACCTTTTTGAAGCATCCATAACTTCCATTCTCCTGTAGACCACCTTATCTTAAGCTGATGTGCCACATCACCAACTGAGATTCTGATGTTAAGCTAGATGTCAGAACATTCTGATACGACATCCAGCTGCTGAATTCAGCTCCTCCTTCTGCCACTTAGAAGAACCTCCTCCCTATTACAGAACAAGAGTTCAATGCTCTCATAGACTTGATTTAACAACCAAGTTTGAGTAGACAACCTCCATCCTGCTTTGAAACTCCAAAGACTTCACACCTGCCACGTCTGAATCTTCAGATGAAAAAGTAGTCCTAGACTACACCATAGCCATACCAAAGAATGCCACTTTCCTTAGTAGAGCAGTCTGTAGAAAGTCAGAGATAGCTGCCACTTAACTTTGACTTCCAATAAGAGCAAGATTCCATGCTCCAAAGTACCTAGATAAGAAATAAACTGATATAGGTTGTGCCTTCACCAGCACTCTAACCCTCATAGATCATAAATAAACTGATCCAAGAAGTAACCATCAAGATTATGATGTCTTCATCTTCATCTTCAACAGCATCAAAGTCCAGAGAACACATGCTTCTGTCACACCCGACTGAAGCAGATTCTTAGGTCACCACCTAAGATCAAAACAGATGCTAAAGATTATGCATTACCCCTCCCATGATTCTGCACAAACTCTGATGATGAGATGTTCCAACATCTTGTTGAACATCAGCAATCTTGACTTTCAAGGATAATCAATTAAATACTTATGAATTCCACAAATAACAATTGATCTTAAATCCTTGTCCAATAACCCTTCTTCACTGTTGTAGCTAAGCTCCACCAGATCACTTCATGAACAGTTATCAAGTATTCACTCTTTTGCAAGTATCTTCTTTGAAGAACAGTGTTGAGATACCAAGGCTTCCACCCTTGACTCAAGTAACTAAGATTCTCTCTGAACGAACCTTATTTACCTCAATAATTCTGAAAAATCCAATCAGATTAGATCCACTCTTAGGGTTAAGAGAGATGAATCCTTCCTTGATGTTTTGGATGGTGAAAATAAATCACCTTCACTTTCTTCAGGTTGTGTTTCATAGAAACACCTTCTAGTCAGAAGAATAACTAGAAGACTTCAGATGCACGACTGAGACGCCTTTATGAGTGGACTTGAGAGAATTCTCAAGCATCTTTGACAACCTAGCCGATCAATAATTTATAAAACTCCCAGAGCAAGAACTTGATAAACTTAAACTCAACTCCTCTCCTCTTCAACTAACTTCAACTGCACCAAGAAACCAAGCTTCCGAGTACCAAGTCACCATACAAGATATCTTCCAACAACTCCCTTCATTCCATCGCTCCCGACTTTGGAATAAAAGAATACAGATATCTTCACATATAGAGGCCGACGATTGAGATCTTCCACCAACTGTCTTCAGTAACAACTTTAGAATCCCATAATTTTAGCGCTCTTCCATCAGAAACACATGCAGCGGAACCACCAAGGAACAAATCCTGCTTGCCCTAATAAGATGTCAGAACATCTTATAAGACACCCCAACAAGAGAACTAGCCACTTCTCCTGCAGTTGTTGTAGAACCTCCTCAGCAACATGAACAACCTCAGGGTTGTTACCTTCGATCCAGAACATCCATCTCATCCATTAATACCCTTGAGTATGTCTGAGTTGATTGATCTGATCTTCAAAACTCCTTCTTGTTTAAACGCCAGAAAGTATCTCCCAAATATCTCATCCAGAACCAGACAGGATGACTGCTCTGATACCAATTGAAATTCTGGCATATGCAGACAACAGATGTCCTAACACATGTCAAGACATTGTGCTACATAATCATTTAAACACAGAGGCGCAGCAACAGACTGATACCTTGAATATCAGAACTGCAGGATCATAGATGTTACAACATCTGATCCAACATGTTTATCATGAACCCTAACAGAAAATGTAAATCTGCAGAATGATAAAGAACATAACAATTGTTAACCCAGTTCGGTGCAATTAACCTACATCTAGGAGATACCAATCCAGGAAGAAGATTCCACTATCTGTAGAACTCTTACAAAGCTAAACTCCCTCGTTTACAACTTTATACCTAACATTTACCCAATGAACATCTTTACCAAAGTTAAACTCCATCGTTTACAACTCTGATATGAGATACCCCACTCAATTCCCTTAATCACCAACTGTGATTTCTACATCATCCCTGTCAATACAGAAATCTGTCAAGCTTTCTTGACAAACAAGCTAACTCGGATTTGCTTAAAAGCTTCATCCAAGGACAATACACAATCCAATACCTCAAGGCTTATGGATCTGTGCGACACCTATATCTGCCACAATGCATCAACTGATACAAAGGGAGACTTACAACCTAGAGAGCCAACGACTCTCAAAATCCTAAACCCTTGTTTCTTACGCAAGTGAACTAGGTTACAAAAAGGCATAAAAAAATCCTAGGTCTAAGTCTTTTATTTATAGAGTCTTCTGCTGCCTTGGGCTTCAATCTCATGTTTGCTGATTCCTTGATCCACGTTCTGATTACTTCCTTAATTCTTGGACCAGACTTAAATACAGCTTGCTGTATCAGTTTAAGATGTCAGGACATTCGTTAAGCCATCATGTCTTCTACATGTTGGAACACTTCATTCAATACCTTGTTTTACCAAAAATTTGCTCAAATCTGCAGAGCCTTCATATATGTTAATCCTCCTGGTGGTTGTACCATTCGACCAAGGTTGTTAATAGCAAACCTTGATGCTAAGTATGGATTAACATGTGATGTAGTAGCCACTGCATTATCTACATACATAGATGCACTATGATGCAGGCTTGCCATAATCGCAGTTGGAATGTCGTAAGGTTATTCCCTACCACTTAAAGGTAACGTGAAACTCAAGGTAAAATGAGGCCTTTGGTATCCTATCATATTTTGTGTAGCCCTAGAGGTAGTGGGAACACTTGTTACTTGTGGCAACAATACCACCCTTTATGGTGATACATTAGACGCTGTTATCTGACTTAAAACAGTAGGCATTCCTCCAACAAAAATTAAAGTTCCTACATTACCAGTCGTTGATTTGACTGATTGTTCTTCTGAGTTCGGAGCATTGTTCTGTTGAAGGGAAATGTTTCTAGATGATGGACATGCCATTTTAGGAAAAGTCTTGCCACCTTCAGACGCATACACACTCGACAACTGAAGCTATTTCATAAACGAATAACAAAAATTCGAACAAAAGAACACAACTTTTATGTAAAAAATTAAACTCTTTACATAAAAGGGTCCTACTAGGCGTGCCAATTTGTTTACTGGCGTTTTAGTAAAGAATCATGAGTTTAGTTCACTTAAAAGATTAACACGAAAAATCTCAAAGACAATTTGTGCAAAGATAAATTATGGTTAAAAGTGTGTGTGATTTGGATTTAAATGTTTGGACAGTGACCAATTGAATGCAAAAGATAGACTTTGGATAAAGGAAATAAACGACAAACAAAGTAAATGAAGTAAATGACATTTAATGTAAATGTTTTGAATGCAAAAGATTTGTAGAAAGTTTAAATGGTGGACGCAGACTCATACGTCTTACAAACCGTTTCACTCTGTAACTTGGGGTACTTTGGTCCTATAAAGAATTGGTGAGAATTTACGACTTTAACTACAATGCATAAGCTTGCATTATATATTATTACAAAGAGAACCATTCACAACAGTTAAACCTATAAATCTGACATGTATCCCACCACTTAGGCCTTCATACTCCAACTCGCCTCCATGTGTCTTAAAGGATATAACTGCTGAAGAACCAAACAAACGTGGTGATAAATAACATTACCTGCCTCTGTCGAAGGCAAATACATCTCCAAATCACATAGTCTTACAATTAAATGTTGGGGAAAATGTGTGTTGTTGAGAATCAAGTATGAGTTCTAAGTTCCACATTGCTTAGAAAAGTGGAGGTTGAACACTTTATAAGTAATAAGACCCATACACCTATTATCTTAAGGTTTTGGGTGAATATGTGGCGTCTCTCTCACTTGTTTGAGTGAGTCTTTGACCTTTAGGTGAGTGTTTGACCCAATGTGTATGCTTCCCCCTCATGATGACCCATCATTAAAAATATCCTAAGTCCTTAACATTCAAAAGTGTCGACATCGACTTTGTGTCGAAAGGTTGTCATGTGATGTTTCAAAATTCTGAACATGTTTAGAATAAAGAGTGATCTTAATCTTTTGGATATGTTTTTGAGCCTCTTCTAAATCATTCTTGCCCTCAAGTTCACTTACAACTTAGTTAAACCAACAGGTCAATACAACCAATATGTTAAAACTTTTGGGTTAAGCTTTTAGACACTTAGTAATGTCAACATAACTTGACCATGTTGACTTTTCACTTAGCTAAAAACCTGAAGCTAACACTCTCGTATAAAAATGTACCCGAATATAATTCCTTTTACAATAACAATTCATTAATGTCATTTTTCCAAATATATCAATAAACATTCATTATTCTCTCTTCAATCAATTTTTCAAATTTATCTTCCTTATATCATTAATCAGAAATAATTTTATAAAATCCCTTATAAATTCTTCTTTTCATATTACAATAATTATATTTAGGCTAAAATACAATTTTGGTCCCCCTATTTGTCAAAATTCACGGTTTTGGTCCCCCCATTTTATTTTTTAACAGTTTTGATCCCCTACCCCTCACTGTTCATGTACTGTTCATGTACGGACGTACACTGTTCATGTACGGACATGTACTGTTCATGTACGGACCAATTACTGTTCATCATTTTTTGGGCAAAAATTGGGGTAGGGGACCAAAACTGTTAAAAAATAAAATGGGGGGACCAAAACCGTGAATTTTGACAAACAGGGGGACCAAAACTGTATTTTAGCCTTATATTTATTAAAATATAAAAATAAAAAACAACTTATAATAAAAAGGTAGTATTATTTTAGCAAATATATCATTTTGATAATATATATTATCTATTTTTTTTACACAAAACTATACAATTGTATCTATTTCATATTAATTTATTCTCCCTGTAAAACTTTCTTTTTTGGATACAACTGTTGCTTTTATTTTATTCACTCCAATGAAATGGATAATCTAGTGCAAGATCTTTTATTGTCATAGCTTTTTTTCACTTCTCAATAATTTCTACTACCCTTTTTGCCCTTATCCGCGTGGCGAGTACACCTCAGTGACGCACCAACGTACTATCCAGTACTCCGCGTTAGCTTCTCAGCACGTGAAAAGCGCGTGGTCAATGTTTTCGCCGGGTGTTGCCAGCTGGCTATTACCTCGGCTTCACTCGGCTGGCAAAACCTTATCCATTTTCACATTAAAAGTTTCGATAAACTCACCCATCCCACGTTAATCACCCCATCACCGTCACCCCTATTGGTCACCCGAAAACACGCCAATCATTATAATTACGTTATTGTCTCCCCTTGACCACCATATACGTGCGAAAACAACTTCTCATTGGTCCGTGACGTAAGCACTTCAACGCATTAGGTGTCACCGTACGATAACAGTAGGATAAGAGTTCACGATTAACTTGTGCTTAAAAATATAAAGAAAAGAGAGAGAATATTACTAAAATTTAAATCTTTTGAAATATTTTTCAAAGGACTTGAATTAATTAATTAATAATCAAGTTGTCAATATTTTATTAATTCCGTGAATCTTCACTTTTATATTTCAATAACGCTTTTCTAATTCGTAATTCAATTTCTTTTTGAAGAATAAGAGGAGGAGATAGAGATAGAGATAGAGAAAGAGAAAGAGGGGAGATCTTGTGTAAATAAGAAAACCCTAGTTTTTCCTTTTTGGGATTATTTTGCTATTTTTCATTTCAATTCAGCTCTAATCTGCTACTGTTATCTGCAAGGAATTTCATTTCATTGCTTCAATCGAACAAGGTTCGTTTTCAATTCTTCGTTTTCGTAATTTTATGTGTTTTAATTTGTATCGGGCTGGGAAAAAGGTGTGTTTTTTTGCTTAAGTTAATTTGTTTTTTAATCGAGTTTTATTGAAATCGATCGTAGTGTAGCGAGAATCGTTCGAGTTTTGATTGTATAATGCCATTTCTCTCCCTTTTTTTGTGAAAGGCTGTTTGTTAAAATACTCATTGTGATGTAACGCGATTTAGGGGTCTAGAATTTGGGGCTTTTTGTATAGTGTGTGAGATTGGAACCTTACTTAGAAAATTACCGCGTGTGTATGTGATGTATCTGCATTTTGGTAAACCGGTGATCGTTTGCCTTCACTAGTGTGTTTTGATTATCAATATATTGGTACTGTTCTTATGTGTTGATGTATGGGAATGTGTGTGTTTGTGCGTTTTTGTTCATTGTGAGTATGATTGCTTTTGTTCTGTTTATGATTAATGATTTTTTGTGGTTGCTGTTCTATTTGTCAATTTTGCAGACTAGAGATTGTGGAGAACTGTGTGTTTTTGGAAGGACGCAAAGATGATGTCCAGATCGTATACAAACCTTTTAGATTTGGCTTCTGGGAATTTCCCGGCAATGGGATCAGGGAGAGAGTTTAAAGAACGAAGGCGGATGCCGAGGGTTATGAGTGTCCCAGGGTTTGTCCCGGAGATGGATGATGATCAGGCAGTTAGTGTTTCATCTGATAATCCGTCAACTATTTCTACGGATCGAATTATCATTGTAGCGAATCAGCTACCTTTGAAGGCAAAGAGAAGAGAGGACAACAAAGGGTGGAGTTTTAGTTGGAATGAGGATTCCTTGCTCTTACAGCTTAAGGATGGATTTCCAGAAGATATGGAGGTTCTCTATGTTGGGTCTTTGCGTATTGACATTGATCCCGCTGAACAAGATGATGTATCACAGTATTTACTGGAAAAATTCAAATGTGTCCCTACTTTCCTACCTCCTGATGTTTTGGCTAAATTTTATGATGGCTTCTGCAAAAGACAGTTATGGCCACTTTTTCATTACAAGTTACCGTTTTCGACAGATAAAAGCCACCGATTTGATCGTGCTTTGTGGGAAGCCTATGTTCTGGCAAACAAGCTTTTCTTTCAAAAGGTAGTAGAAATAATAAACCCAGAGGATGATTATATTTGGGTTCATGATTACCATTTGATGGTGCTGCCGACTTTTCTTAGAAGGCGTTTTAACAGGGTTAAAATGGGTTTTTTCTTGCATAGCCCCTTTCCATCATCAGAGATATATAGGACTCTTCCTGTCAGGGAAGAGATACTGAAAGCTTTACTAAATTCTGATATCATTGGATTCCATACTTTTGACTATGCTCGTCATTTCCTTTCCTGTTGCAGTCGTATGTTGGGTCTAGAGTATCAGTCAAAGAGGGGCTATTTAGGATTGGAATATTACGGGAGGACTATCAGTATTAAGATCATGCCTGTTGGGATTCATATGGGTCGGATTGAATCTGTTATGAGAATGGCGGATGAGGAGTGTAAGGCAAGGGAGCTCAAACAGAAATTTGAAGGGAAGACCATTTTGCTTGGTATTGACGACATGGACATTTTTAAAGGCATAAATTTGAAAATTTTGGCTATGGAGCAGATGCTCAAACAACACCCCAAATGGCAAGGAAGAGCTGTTTTAGTCCAGATAGTTAATCCAGCTAGAGGTAAAGGGATACATGTAGAGGAAGTACTTGCCGAAATAGAAGAAAGCTGCACCAGGATCAACAGAGTGTTTGGCCGACCTGGTTATGAACCTATTGTTTTTATTGATAGGGCGGTTCCAATTACTGAAAAAGTTGCCTATCACAGCCTTGCCGAGTGTGTTATTGTCACAGCTGTAAGGGATGGGATGAACCTAACTCCTTATGAATATATAGTTTGTAGACAGGGAATATCTGGTTCTGAATCAAGTTCCAATGTGAATGACCCAAAGAAGAGCATGCTTGTTATATCAGAATTTATTGGGTGTTCTCCATCACTTAGTGGGGCTATCCGCGTCAATCCATGGAATGTTGAAGCAACTGCAGAGGCAATGAATGAAGCCATTTCAATGAGTGATGGAGAGAAGCAGCTTCGGCACGAAAAGCATTATCGGTATGTCAGCACTCATGATGTGGCTTACTGGTCGCGTAGTTTCTTGCAAGACATGGAAAGGGCTTGCACAGACCTTCTTAGGAAAAGATGTTGGGGAATAGGTCTTAGCTTTGGATTTCGAGTTGTGGCACTCGACCCTAACTTTAAAAAACTCTCAATCGATGCTATGGTTTCAGCTTACAAGAGGGCAAGGAGTAGGGCCATTTTGTTGGATTATGATGGTACCGTGATGCCACAAAACTCCATTAATAAGAGTCCAAGCAAGGAGGTCATCTCTCTTTTGGAAACTCTCTGTGCAGACCCCAAAAATGTAGTTTTCATTGTTAGTGGAAGGGGTAGGATTAGCTTAAGTGAATGGTTTGCTCCATGCGAAAAACTTGGAATTGCTGCAGAACATGGATACTTCTTGAGGTCCGATCTCTCTCTCCCTCTTTGACTTGATCTACTTTGCATTATTTTGATCCATTTTTAGGGTGTGAATACAGATAAATTACAATAACTTCCCTCTTCCCTAGGTTTGAACTAGGGCTATTAGGTGGGGATCAAAGTTTTTAGAAGTCCTATTTGTAGCGTACATTTTACTCTTGTTTGAAATTCGATTGTCTCTGGTTTTGCAAATGCTGTCAGTTAGTCATCTTGAAAACATCAGCATTTTCTTCTGGTGGTCATGCTAGGGAGCGGTTTTTGTTAAAAAAAATTCTCTTTTCAGAAAATGTTTCTCCTGGTATGGATTTGCATTGATCTAGAAGCTAGATTTACACTTAGCTTACATATAATTTCCCAGGTCTCCTCTTTATCTGTTTATTTCCGCCCTTCAATTTTATCACGTGTTTTCAGCTTTTTATAACTTGGCACTTGTTTTCAAAATTTGAATATTTTTCAGGTGGTCCCAGGATGGAGAATGGGAAACTTGTGGTAACTGCTCCGATTTTGGATGGATGCAGATTGCTGAACCTGTAATGAAACTATATACAGAGGCAACTGATGGTTCCAGCATTGAACGAAAGGAAAGTGCTGTAGTATGGCAGTACAGGGATGCAGATCTTGGGTTTGGATCATCTCAGGCGAAGGAAATGTTAGATCATCTAGAAAGCGTTTTGGCCAATGAGCCTGTTGCTGCAAAGAGTGGCCAGTTTATTGTTGAAGTGAAGCCCCAGGTATGTATATAATTTTCTCTAAATGACATGTTTGTAAAAATAATTGGACTTTTCATTTTGCAATGGATAATATGAAAATATCCTTTTGACAAAGTGCGTTGGTAGGGCATGTTTGGTTTCCATTTTCTGTTTTCAGTTTTCAGTTTTAATAACAAAAATGTTACTAATTTGTTTTCATTTTCTTTTTTTAATTTTCAAAGTTTTGTACATTCATTTTTCCCACTACTTAATATCCTAAACATTGAAAACAGAAAACAAGTGATAACAGAAAATGGAAACACAATACGAATAGGAACCCAAAAGGCCCCTGGGTCTTTGGAGTCAGAAAATGTTTTCTGCTTTTAATTTTAATAATAATTACAAAAATGGATGGAACTTTGTTTTGTTTTCTATTTTCAAGGTTTTGTAATCAAAACAACTAGTAAGCTCATTAGTACTTCTGCAATTTTATTGTTGGAGCATTATGTACTCTTGTTCAAAATATAGAGGTAATTAGTGGCAGGGAATGTTTTGTTGTTGAAAACAAAAAGACATTGAAGACATTTCAATGAATGCCGTGTTTGTATAATTCAATCTGGTTCCATCTATATTCTAAGAAAACCATTCCATCTACCGGACCAAGAACCTATTGAGAAGCCCCTTTGATATGCTGTTAACTGTGCCACACCCTTTGGGTAAAGGATGATTTATCTACCATTTGTGTTACAGGATGTGAGCAAAGGCTTAGTAGCAGAAAAAATATTTACGTCGATGACCGAAAGTGGCGAACAGGCTGACTTTGTGCTGTGTGTTGGTGATGATAGATCAGACGAGGACATGTTTGAAATAGTTAGTAGTGCAATTTCAAGAAAAATTCTTTCCTCCAATGCTTCTGTATTTGCTTGCACGGTTGGACAAAAGCCAAGCAAAGCAAAGTATTATCTTGATGATACATCTGAAGTAATAAACATGCTAGAATCTTTGGCTGAAGAATCAGATTCTTCACCCCGCAAAACAGAAGATTCTGGGGATTCCTCTTGAATCCAAATGTGACCGAGGTTTCTTCTTATTTAGGTGATGCTTTTTCTCTCTTATTTTTATAAATTTGAAATGTAATATTCTTTATGACAATTGGGGCGTTTGCAGAATATGTTTTCATAAAATTTTCCTTTTTCCTTTGTTTATCTTTTTTTAGTTACATTATTTTACATATATATTATTTGGGAAAGTCCGATTACTGTTTCCTGACGTTTCTTTTATATTATTCTAGTTTTGGAATAGCAGAAAGATTTTAATTTGTTTTCATCTTGTATTCAAAAGGAAGGAAAAATCCAGTTAGTGTAGGATAAGGTTTGGATGTGGTTGTGGACTTGTGGTATTCCAAAGGAAGGAAAAAGTGAAAGCTCATGCTTGGCAATGACTACCTTTTCAGAAAAATGACATTTGATAGGATATGGAAAATTACTTTATGGATAACAATTTATTAAGGAAGATAGATAAGAGAGGCATAAAAGGGCTTCTTTAGTTATTTTCTATCTGAAATTATCTGGTTAAATAAAATTATTTGAGAAAATCTTATATTGTCCATAAATTATATTTTTAGTTTAATTTCATAAGTTTTCTAAGATAATTTATCATAATAACTTATAGCCTATTTGAAAACAATAATTCCATTTTATTTTTTTCGTATAAAATAGATTACCAAATGCATGAGGAACAATGAAATGATTAATGATTTGACAGAAGGTATTAGTGGCCAAGGCAATTAATCTATAGAGGAATTTATGGTCACACACCTTATCCACTCTTTAAACACGCTCCAATTCTCTGAAGCCACATCATTCCATTGTTAAATTGAATGTATATTATGGGATTGTTTGTTTCTTGTAGGGGTGGACAAGAAACCGATAGCCGACCGAAACCGAAAAAACCGAATAGGAAAATGGCCAAACGGTTGGGTCTGTGCGGGTTGTCGGGTTGTCGGGTTTGCATTTTCGGTTCTTTATGAGTAGGCATGGTCGGGCTCGGATCTACAAAATGAATCCCTTTATAACCGACACCGACCGATTTAAAAATAATTAACTGAACATTGATGGGATATAACACTAACAATGCATATATTTTGTCTTAAAACTGACTTTTTGTCGGCATGTAATAATATGTAGCCATGTAATAATAGGTAGCATAAAAGTGAAAACAATTTTAACAACTGGCAAACACACATCTCGTTGGATTATGTACAAAGATTATTTAAATGAATGGTTATGATTTAGTGAACGTGTGTATCTTAAACTTGCACTCCTTAAATTTTAGTTGCTTTCTTTTCTAAACTAAATTATTTTTAATTCATCTCTCTCTTTGGAAAACTACCAGGACATTCATTCATTGAAATGGGTCATCTCTTTGTTGAAAAATTAAAACCAACATATACTGGGTTTCTTTGAAAAATAGGGAAGCTATGTTTTACTCTCCATCAAATACATGTTACTTCACTTTAGTATTTTGTTTTTTGAATTTGTATTTGTTATCTGAGTTTTAGTTGCTCTATATTTGTTGTTGAGTTTTTTTTTCTACTCACTACTTCCTTCTCAATTTTTTGCTCTGTTTTTGTTTTTGATGGATTTTGATTGTTGATGATGAAGATGATTAACACCCGAAACAAACCACCCGAGACAGGCCGTAACCCGTCCAAACCGTCATCCGAAAAAACCGAAAGTGTGAATGGTCGAAAATGGGTCTGGATTATGTAACCGCGGTTTCAAGCGGATCGGTGTTTTTGGTCCGTCACCGACCGTATCCGACCGTGTGTCCACCCCTAGTTTCTTGTATTTTTGACAATGTTTTTATAAAGGTAGTTTTTAAATATTACCAAGTTTTTTTAAATTTCTTTTTTTTTAAAGAATAATATTAACATCTTACTAACATAAGCATTGAGCATACGTTATTAAGATCAAAAATATAAAATCGTAATTTTTTTAAAATGATTATATTTTAAAAATAATATTTATAAAAAACTATTTGAAATAGTTTTAAAATTATGATTTTTAAAATTTTAAAATTTAATTAATTTTAATAAAATGATAAAGTATCTAAAATGATATTTTAAAAATAGTTATTCAAACTAAATTTTCATTTAAATAAAAAAAATTGTAAATTTTTTTAAACAAAATATGCAATATTAGAAACATTGTTTTAAAAAAAGGCTGAAACAAAATAGTCTTATATCCCTTATTTTTTAAAAGTATTTTTTGTATATACTCTTTTGCACGTAGTGTATTAAACAAAGATAAAATTGATTGAGAGGGAAGAATTTACCTTGTATCTTGTGTGAGTTAGTTTAAAGAAGATGTACTAAAAAGTTTCATCTACATAGTCACTTCATTACCCTTTTTTCATCAATTAAAAGTGGCAAATATTCATATTTATAAGGTAGTAATGTTTTTTAGAATAAACTTTATTATGTTTTTTGTTTATGTCATAGTATAAAAGAGAAAAAAAAAAACGTAATCGATTGTATCTTATCTTTTTAAAATAAATAAAATTCGTGAGCAAAATTAATTATTAAAAGGACTAAAGATTAAGGATATATAGAATATAGTTTATAGAGGAGTGATATTAGGATACAACTTACATCAATTTTGACAACAAATTATTAATATTTAAAAATTAACAAATTATGCAATTAACACAATACAAATATTTAGTTTCTGCAGTTCATTTCATGATTAATGAATATGAAATGTCTTTCAATTTATTAATTATAGTACTTAATAATATTAAGCACAATTTTAAGTAGAAAAATACTATATGGCACGACACAAAAATACACGATTAAATCTGCACCGCTATTTTTTCACATTATTCTGTTTTTTTCTTCAAGTGAAGCATTGACTTTGTAATGTTAGATTGTTAGCAACTTTTTGATTGGACCGACACACTATTAGTTGGTTTTCCATGAAATATACTAATCATAATATTATAAATCAATTTACTATCATTTTGATCTTCATAAATTAATTTATTGAGAGAAAGAACTATAGTACTAGTAATTATATGACCGAGTTTAAAGTCATCTTCTTCTTTCCATTTTGTTTTTTTAACCGTATCTCTTCCTCAAATTTAATATTTTCAAAAAACTTTGAAGATTCTCCCTCCAAAGTTTAATATTTAAATTTAAAAGATAAATTGAATAATAAAAATAAATAAAAAATAAAAAAGAATGATTCTTGTAATGATTCATTAAATTGTCTTTTAAATAAAAAAATATAAAATATGGGTGAAAAATCATTAAATATATAAGAGATTAAAGGTAGTGCACTGTCAGTGTAAACTTGTTTTACACCATCGTCCAATAGAATTATAACATTTTGCCATGTCATACAAGTATTTTAAAATTAAAAGTGTGACTTGGCGGAATACACGCCTGTGATTGATTGACAGTGTAAAAATATTTTACACTGTCAGTGTATATTCTTTTTTCTTAATATGAGATTAAAGGTAGTGCACTGTCAGTGTAAACTTATTTTACACCATCATCCAATAGAATTATAACATTTCGCCATGTCATACCAGTATTTTAAAATTAAACGTGTGACTTGACGGAATACACGCCCGTGATTGATTGACAGTGTAAAAATATTTTACACTGTCAGTGCATATTTTTTTTTTTCAATATGAAATTAAAAGTAGTGCACTGTCAGTGTATACTTGTTTTACATCATCATTCAATAGAATTATAATATTTCGCCATGTCATACCGTATTTTAAAAATTATAAAATCTATTAATATTTATTGAATTTGTTCATTCAACATTAACACGTATTGCGACATTATTGAACATTTTATAAAAAAAATATAATATTTTTATAATTTTTCTTGATTTTAAAAAATATTATTTTATTTTCTCTTGTTTTAGTTTTTTTTTATTGCAGACTATACTAAATAATTTTATTAAATAAATACTTTAGACTTTAACTTAATCGTACAAACAGAATATCAAATATTAAATTTTTGAGCAAATTAACTTATAATAAAAAATTACAACATTTTAACAAGAGTAAAATGTTATAAATAATCAGGGCCGTTTTGAGGACGTGCAAGATTGATTATCGGACATGACCTCAATTTTCAGTAGATTAAAATATAGATAAATAGGGTCTTATAAAATATTTGTCGGACTAAATTATCATTAAGTAGGAGCTCTATTTGTTTTTCCATGGTTAAATTGTGATTAATTTACACAAAATCTCAAAAAAAAACTTGAAACGGCTCTGTAAATAATACTACAGATATTTTATTTGTTTATTTAATCTTTATGAGATTCTATTTCTACAATAAAAGTTTGATTGTCTCGTTATCGCTTTAAAAACACCTTAGGTTAAACAAAGAAAATATGATAAAATTTGTGTCTTTCTTAAATAATACCTAAAAAAATCTGGATTGTCATATTGTATGCCTTTCAAATTTGAGCATACTCACTTTATGTAATTGATGCTTACTTTTGAGATATATAATTGTGAGATAGTTTCATCATTGTTATTAAAGGTAAAGAACTAAGAACAAGTTAATATTCTCCTTTCAAAACTAAAATTTAGAAATTTTAAGAGAGAAAAATAATAATCAAATTTGCTAATACATGAGTTAGATTTAACTTAAAAGAGAACAAAATGAGCAAATTTTACTCACCAAAATACTGAATGCACTACAGATATTAAATCTTTAGATAACAATATCAATTACTAGTAGTATTTATTTTCAATGATCAAATACCGACAATTAATATTTATAAACAATAGATTTTTACAATCGTCACATGCTTATCATTATATTTGTGAATGCAATCAAATAAACATTTGCAAGATTTACTCTCACACAACATTATTACAGATATGCCAATAAATTATTATATAGACATGCTTCTTTACTTGTAAATTAAAAGACTCAAATTAAGATACCAAACACACTATTAATTCTCAATCTTTGATTGCAATAATTAATTGTAAGCGGTACTCTCACACAATGATCAAACATTTACAATAAATACGATTAGATAATGAACGTATTTGACATCAATCATTAACCACATGTATAAATTTAATAATGACTACATATTTACTATCACAAGTATGCAATTGTTAGGCCAAACTATGTCTTCCTTTTGGCCTACTATAATATTTCATATGAACAATTACACACTACATCTTTTGTGATTTTGATTTAATCAAATTTACACAACATATGTTACTTTAACAACTTGATGTATCAACCAACCAAACCAAAGTTATTAGACATTTTAATAAATTAAATGGAGAGAGTCTTAAATTTACAAAGCACTACCTACAAATGTAGGTCATATTCATTTATGATGTCATATGCTAATAATAAGATTTTTTAGAATCCTTAGTGTGAAAACAAACTAACCGTAAAACATAAATATTGGTTTTGGTTGGACATATTCATCTTGCACCGACCACCTTGAAATAGCCCGTTCTGGGCATTGAAATCTCTACTCTGTTGTAACTTCCGCATATCTCTGTATTTTTTATTTCAAAATGGAACAGTGGTGTCGTATGTGAGAAACAACTTTTAATTTTTGCATTTCCTACAACTCTCTATCTTTGCGTTCAATTTTTTGTTGTAAATTTTTATGGAGAACTAGTTGTTTTGTGCCGACCTCGAATAGGCCAAAAAGATACATCATATACTCCAAAGAGGCAAAGGAGATGGCATAACTATGAAAATTAATGTGGTATCCCTCACTATATACTTTAAAACATGAACCGCTACACGCCCAAATGTGGCTAAACAAAAATGAGAGCCAAAAAAATCCGCTCAATTATACTTCATTATATATATATATATATATATATATATATATATATAAAATCATTCACACGCATGCATGTATGTATGTAAACGGCTACGTAGCATATACGAACAGTTATTCTTTATGAATGAAATTAAACAAAATCTAAAATGTTTGTTCCTTTGTGATTATGTACAATAATAATGAAATTGGGGTACAGTTGACGCAGTTGATGCCCTAGATAAAGATTTTAGGGGAACTGACAGAGACGCTTTGCACATCCGACTACAAAAATCAGTTCTCCTTCGCGCCAATCACACTTAAAGATTTTAGGGGAGATGTCAGAGACGCTTTGCATGTCCGACTACAACAATCAATTTCCCTTAGCGTCGTGCACACTTAAAGATTTCGGGGTAGTTGTCGGAGACACTTTGTACGTCTGACTACAATAATAAATTCCCACGGAGTGTTGTCGTAGACGTTTTTTGTAACACCCCAATTCCCATCGCGAATAAATAATACATAATTAAATCAGAGTAAATAAAAATTTATTTTTCCGACAGAAACAAGGATGCCACAATTATAGAAAGAAAACACAATCCCTGCTCATAAATTTTAATACATAACACCACTGGAATATTCTCAAGGGAAACTCTTTCCATATAAAATGAAGGGTCAATTATGGAATAAAGCGGAAAGATCCATAACTGCCTGGTTTTACAAAATAAATCATTTTATCATGTCAAGATATTCATACAAAAGTAATACAAAATATATTCAACAAATGTATACATATAACAAAAGCGTTCCCCGATTCCCGTGTTACGTATCAGAGCAGACACCAATACCGACAAACAAATGGAGAACTAATCTTCACAAAAGCCTCCAAGACACAAATCTGCAATTACCTCATAGAGCAACAAACCACAGCAGAAGGGTGAGAAATAATAACTAAATCAAGATTGCATAATAATATGCGAACACACATTCAAACACATGTATAAATCATCTCACCCATGTCATCACATACTAACGCATAAAGCATGCCACAAATACAAAACATACCACACATAATCCAACCACAATTATGACATATGGAACCACACCACCCCATCACCACAAAATATATCATATATCAATTATCTCCACATAACCACATGTTCACACATAATGCATATGTCTATACACAAAACACATCATTCATAACCAATGCATTTACCACGAATACATATCAATTCACCAATCCAATCACAAACTCAACACATAATTACTCCATTCACAAATGCATATAAATCATGCACAATCCATTTAACACAAATGCATATCATAATTTTTCACACATAATCAATCCATTCATGATTTTCCACACATAATCAATCCATTCATGATTCATGCAAATGCAAAGAGACCGACACAACGACTCTATGCAAATACGGTACCATCCATCCATCAATCTCACCACTAGTTCACTCAGGAACTATTGGAACCATCGCTTGTTACTGAGGACCACTCAAGTAACACCCCGTCGGGCAAACGATGTTCCCCGTCGCTTTCGGTCCTCTTGGTATAAGGTGCACGAAGTTTATGGATCGCTTTCAGTCCTCTTTGTATAAGGCGCACGATCCGATCGCTTTCAGTCCTCTTTGTATAAGGCGCACGATCGTCTATAATCATCGCTTTCAGTCCTCTTTGTATAAGGTGCACGATGTTATAGCGGATTCCCTCTGGAATCGATTTGTCGCTCACACCCCACAAGGGCACACGACATCATCAACATGCATATCATGATGCTTGGCATACAATGACTCATGACATTCAAATGCACACATATACACATCCATAATCATGCATATATCATCAAATACCACACATAGCATTTTCTTGCCCTTAGGCCACAAATCATCAACCCAACATGTATCACATGCATTCTCATCACACCACAGCACACAAGTCATGCAACATTCATATTAACAGCACATTGCATGATACACATCAAATTCACACAATTAAAATGACAAAAGTCGACAAAATGACATGGTTCCCAATTCCCGACATAATTAAATCGTCCAACAATCTCAAAACCATTTTTATAAGAAAGAACAACTCAATAGCTTTCTAACGCACCCAACCGCACCCCAATCCGACTTACGGATCAAAAGTTATGAAGAAAACAAAATTGCGCAAACTGCCATGTTCGCTAGGCGAACCCTCTAGCGAGTATTCGCTACCACCTTCGCTAGGCGAATGTTCAGCGAATCCACTATCAGATAAAAACAGGCACAAAGTTCGCTAGGCAAACCCCTTGGCGAACCCAGACAGCAACAACCAGAACCAAAAAGATACAAAGTTTGCTAGGCGAACAACGTTAGCGAACATTCGCTGACCTTCGCTAATTGGCTCGCTAGGCGAACCCGCGAAAAATCATTCGCTACTACTTCGCCCCAGGTTCGCTAGGCGAACCAAGGAAAACCCAGAAATTCTGCAGCGCTGTTTGAAGCCCAAAAACCATATTTTTCACCCAAAAACTCTTCCAAACCAAAACATAACATCAACGATTGTTCATACACATAGTGTGATCATACAATACAGTTTATATCGATTTCCGACCGTGAAAACATCGATTTCTACTCGTTTATCTCATTTCGACCTATATTTGAAAAACCAATAAAACTTCCACACAAACATACATAAACAACACATATACATACACAAGCAAAATATAATTGAAACTTCTCACCCTTACCCAATTAATCGCGCTTGAAACGGAGTTTTCTCGATTTTTCCTCTCTTTTCCTCTTCTCCCTTTTTCCTTCTCTTCTCTTTCTCTTCTTCCCCTTTTCTTTCTTTTCTTTTCCTTTCTCTCTCTTTTCTCTCTATTTTTCTTTTTATAACAAAATATCTAACTATCCAAAATGACCAATTTACCCCTCAGCTCAACTATCTCGCAAACGCTCTCAAAACACGATAGAACATAAACATACCGATGAAATATATTTCGGGAAATAAAAGTTGAAAAGAAATTATAATTTAATGCAAATATTTTACATATCAGAGAAATTAACCAATTATCTCAATTAGCAGGTAAAATACAATAAATTCACACATTTCACAAAATTCACATAAATGAAATAAATAAATACCATTAAACAAATCGGGGCGTTACAGTTCTCCCCCACTTAGAAATTTTCGTCCTCGAAAATATAACTGAGGCGAACAACTCCGGATACGACTCTCGCATCCGACTAACTAACTATCATGCCAACACTAGGCACACCACGAAGAACACAGCTGATAAGCCACCTTGCTAACAGCAGCTACAACAACGACACGACAACGACGACAACTACAATGACAAGGTGCAAAGCCCATACAATGCACTTGACGACCAACTCACAACTCAAAGAATACACAAGTTACGACCACACACAGGTTCACTCATGAACCGAACCACAACAAGATCGTTACCATCACCACAGGTAACACTCCCCTAATTCCCCGCACAGGAATTAGCCACACGCACTCGGACCATCACGATGGAAACGAGACCACAACACAAACAAGAACATAAAGTTCCACGACCCAACATCGTCTCAACAACCTCGACCAAACCAGGATACCAAACATTCTTGTCACATAACAATATCGCACAATGCTACGATTTCCCCAATCGAACATGTACCCAAAACATCCATCTACTTAGTAGCCCATGAATAGTATTTAAACCTTCCACCTAACACTTCCATTCTGAAACGTCCAATGGTTTCACCATTCCTACATGTTCCCAATGTTCAACTTATGAATTATTACCAGTTCCACACGCAAATACAAAATGTGCCACATCACGCTTCCGCTGCGCACTCTAATTACTCGAAACCAACAAGTCTACCAATCTCACGTCCAAAGTCTGACTCTTTCTCACCTCTGCCAAAAATCACTGTTCACTTAAATATTCTCAACCTCACACTCTCCTGCGTTATCTCACACACCAGACACAAGTCTCTGAACTGCTCAAATAATTTTAATTCTCTGATCATCAAAACAACCATGTATAAGAACTTCCAACTTAACTCATCACGCACGACATTAACTTTTCCCGAAGGATAATCCAAGCCAAATTCATAACTCGTCCTGAATTCTAACCATCCTTGTTGTCTCATACTCTATCCCTTCAGACCAAACAAGTACTCAATATTCTTGTGATTACCAAACACTTCGAATCTAGAACCACAAAGATAATACCTCCAAATATTCCAACACAATACAACCGCAACCAATTCCAAATCCAGAATAGTATAGATCCTTTTATGAATCCTCAATTGTCGTAAAGCATAAGCTACGACTTTACCCTCTTGCATTAACACACTGACTAAACTCAACAAGACACACCACCATACCTCATGAACGGTTTATTAGGATCACACAGAATCAAAACTGGAGCCATAGACAAATTCTACTTCAGCTCACCAAAACTTACTCACAACGAACATCCAAAACAAACGACTCACCCTTTGCAAGTTAACTGAGATAACAGAAGTACGAACTTAGCAAAGTCTTCCATAACCTGCAGTAACAACCAACTAAGCCCAAAAGTTTCTAATCTCCTTAACTAACTTCGGAGCCTCTCATTGTAGAACTGCATCTACTTCCGATGGATCCATTAACCATACTCTCAATCTGAAATAACATACCCAGGAAAACTAACCTTTTTCAACCCAAATTCTCACTTGAATAACTTAGCATAAAACTTCGTCTCTTTTCAACACTTGCAATTCAAATCTCAAACACTTTACCTGTTCTTCCTCTGAGTTATAACAGATCCGAATATCCTCAATCAAACCACTACGAACTTATCCAATTAAATATGGAAGATACGATTCCTCTACTCCATAAACGTTACAGACGCATTACTAACACCAAATACCATCACTGTACGTTGTAATTCCCAACCAAAATCCAAAAGATATAAATTCTTAAAGCTTTTGCAAAACTTTTCACTGGGTAACTGGTTACTCACACACCAACTTAACCAAGTAAATAACAACCTATCCCGTTGATAACAAACATAACCAGTCACATTACGTCGATCAAAGCCTCAACTCACACACTTCACCACTCTTATCAAACATTCCAACCAATTGTAATTCACTCAAACTCAACCAAACCATTCCAGTCATTTGTTCATGAAAGTGAACACTTATTCCCAATCGTTACCTTATTCAATTGTTAGTAATCCATACATAATATCTTCTCTTGACCGTCCAAATTCCATAAATCCTAACATGTAGTAACAACCAATCAAAAAGAACTCTCAAATATGACACCCACACCTAGGGTTTCCTCAAAATTTCCATTAATGCTCTAAAACTTCAAGGACTCCAAACTTCACCAGGACTCTAAGTTTACTTTCCATAGTCTCAATACCATTATGTACCTCATGCTCGTTATTCCGTTCAATCACCCCTTCTTTTGTTACTAACAATACTGGAGCTCTCTAAGACAACACCTTAATGTTCCATCCAAAAACACATCTGAAACCATACACCACTGACGACCCATCACTGTGACTTTCCTGCCAATTTCCAGAATACTATCATCATTAACAAGGCCAACATCTTAGTCCCATCTCCTAAGAGTTTCCTACTTACTTAGAATACATAAACCTCAATTATTCACCTTCGTCCAATTAAGTTCAATCTCTACTCTCTGAGAAGCAACCCTAAATAAAACCCAATCATTCTCTCTCAATGACTTCCCAACTTGACCAACATACAAAAACCTCGAATCCGCCCCACCTTCAGATAATAGAATCTTCATCAACTCAACAAAATAATCTGTAATCATCTGCTTAATTCCAAATAATTCGTTGCACATACTATCAAAGCCGGAAGGACACGTCTATTCCATCCAACATAATTCCGTCTACTATCAACAAGAGATTAAGGGTGATCAGTTCCTCAATTTTTCAATAGACAGCCGACAATCATGATGTGGCATAAACCGTCCTTACCAAACTATAATAGCATTCCTTACATCCTGTACACAAAACTACCCAAGGAACAAATCCTTAGTTGACATAAACTTTACCTCCGCATTCCTTCTAGAACCGAGAACCACAATGTCCAAATAACACTTACAATCTTGCAATTCACAACACACTGAGCCGTCGCTCCACACCTGAAGCAACATGGAGAAGTACCAGCTTCTCCCCCACTTATCTCATTATAACTCCTGCAGACAACGGAACAGAACAACCAGAAAGCACTGACTGTGTCTCACACACATATCACGTACTAAGGGACAAACAACATCGACAGTATTCAACTGTCACACCAACAGACTCAACAACTCGGCCGAACGGACCGACCTGCTCTGATACCACTATTGTAACACCCCAATTCCCATCGCGAATAAATAATACATAATTAAATCAGAGTAAATAAAAATTTATTTTTCCGACAGAAACAAGGATGCCACAATTATAGAAAGAAAACACAATCCCTGCTCATAAATTTTAATACATAACACCACTGGAATATTCTCAAGGGAAACTCTTTCCATATAAAATGAAGGGTCAATTATGGAATAAAGCGGAAAGATCCATAACTGTCTGGTTTTACAAAATAAATCATTTTATCACGTCAAGATATTCATACAAAAATAATACAAAATATATTCAACAAATGTATACGTATAACAAAAGCGTTCCCCGACTCCCGTGTTACGTATCAGAGCAGACACCAATACCGACAAACAAATGGAGAACTAATCTTCACAAAAGCCTCCAAGACACAAATCTGCAATTGCCTCATAGAGCAACAAACCACAGCAGAAGGGTGAGAAATAACAACTAAATCAAGATTGCATAATAATATGCGAACACACATTCAAACACATGTATAAATCATCTCACCCATGTCATCACATACTAACGCATAAAGCATGCCACAAATACAAAACATACCACACATAATCCAACCACAATTATGACATATGGAACCACACCACCCCATCACCACAAAATATAGCATATATAAATTATCTCCACATAACCACATGTTCACACATAATGCATATGTCTATACACAAAACACATCATTCATAACCAATGCATTTACCACGAATGCATATCAATTCACCAATCCAATCACAAACTCAACACATAATTACTCCATTCACAAATGCATATAAATCATGCACAATCCATTTAACACAAATGCATATCATAATTTTTCACACATAATCAATCCATTCATGATTTTCCACACATAATCAATCCATTCATGATTCATACAAATACAAAGAGACCGACACAACGACTCTATGCAAATGCGGGTACCATCCACCCATCAATCTCACCACCAGTTCACTCAGGAACTATTGGAACCATCGCTTGTTACTGAGGACCACTCAAGTAATACCCCGTCGGGCAAACGATGTTCCCCGTCGCTTTTAGTCCTCTTGGTATAAGGCGCACGAAGTTTATGGATCGCTTTCAGTCCTCTTTGTATAAGGCGCACGATCCGATCACTTTTGGTCCTCTTTGTATAAGGCGCACGATCGTCTATAATCATCGCTTTCAGTCCTCTTTGTATAAGGCGCACGATGTTATAGCGGATTCCCTCTAGAATCGATTCGTCGTTCACACCCCACAAGGGCACACGACATCATCAACATGCATATCATGATGCTTGGCATACAATGACTCATGACATTCAAATGCACACATATACACATCCATAATCATGCATATATCATCAAATACCACACATGGCATTTTCTTGCCCTTAGGCCACAAATTATCAACCCAACATGTATCACATGCATTCTCATCACACCACAACACACAAGTCATACAACATTCATATCAACAGCACATTGCATGATACACATCAAATTCACACAATTAAAATGACAAAAGTCGACAAAACGACACGGTTCCCAATTCCCGACATAATTAAATCGGCCAACAATCTCAAAACCATTTTTATAAGAAAGAACAACTCAATAGCTTTCTAACGCACCCAACCGCACCCAAATCCGACTTACGGATCAAAAGATATGAAGAAAACAAAATTGCACAAACTGCCATGTTCGCTAGGCGAACCCTCTAGCGAGTATTCGCTACCACCTTCGCTAGGCGAATGTCCAGCGAATCCACTATCAGATAAAAACAGACACAAAGTTCGCTAGGTGAACCCCTTGGCGAACCCAGGCAGCAACAACCAGAACCAAAAAGATACCAAGTTCGCTAGGCGAACAACGTTAGCGAACATTCGCTGACCTTCGCTAACTGGCTCGCTAGGCGAACCCGCGAAAAATCATTCGCTACTGCTTCGCCCCAGGTTCGCTAGGCGAACCAAGGAAAACCCAGAAATTCTGCAGCGCTGTTTGAAGCCTAAAAACCATATTTTTCACCCAAAAACTCATCCAAACCAAAAAATAACATCAACGATTGTTCATACACACAGTGTGATGATACAATATAGTTTATATCGATTTCCGACCGTGAAAACATCGATTTCTACTTGTTTATCTCATTTCGACCTATATTTGAAAAACCAATAAAACTTCCACACAAACATACATAAACAACACATATACATACACAAGCAAAATATAATTGAAACTTCTCACCCTTACCCGATTAATCGCGCTTGAAACAGAGTTTTCTCGATTTTTCCTCTTCTCCTTTTTTCCTTCTCTTCTCTTTCTCTTCTTCCCCTTTTCTTTCTTTTCTTTTCCTTTCTCTCTCTTTTCTCTCTATTTTTCTTTTTATAACGAAATATCTAACTACCCAAAATTACCATTTTACCCCTCAGCTCAACTATCTCGCAAACGCTCTCAAAACGCAATAAAACATAAACATACCGATGAAATATATTTCGGGAAATAAAATTTGAAAAGAAATTATAATTTAATGCAAATATTTTACCTATCAGAGAAATTAACCAATTATTTCAATTAGCAGGTAAAATACAATAAATTCACACATTTCACAAAATTCACATAAATGAAATAAATAAATACCATTAAACAAATCGGGGCGTTACAATTCTCCCCCACTTAGAAATTTTCGTCCTCGAAAATATAACTGAGACGATCAACTCCGAATACGACTCTCGCATCCGACTAACCAACTATCATGCCAACACTAGGCACACCACGAAGAACACAACTGATAAGCCACCTTGCTAACAGCAGCTACAACAACAACACGACAACGACGACAACTACAACGACAAGGTGCAAAGCCCATACAATGCACTTGACGACCAATTCACAACTTAAAGAATACACAAGTTACGAACACACACATGTTCCCTCATGAACCGAACCACAACAAGATTGTTACCATCACCACAGGTAACACTCCCCTAATTCCCCGCACAGGAATTAGCCACACGCACTCGGACCATCACGATGGAAACGAGACCACAACACAAACAAGAACATAAAGTTCCACGACCCAACATTGTCTCAACAACCTCGACCAAACCAGGATACCAAACATCCTTGTCACACAACAATATCGCACAAAGCTACGATTTCCCGAATCGAACATGTACCCAAAACATCCATCTACTTAGTAGCCCATAAATAGTATTTAAACCTTCCACCTAACACTTCCATTCTGAAACGTCCAATGGTTTCACCATTCCTACATGTTCCCAATGTTCAACTTATGAATTATTACCACTCCACACGCAAATACAAAATATGCCACATCACGCTTCCGCTGCGCACTCTGATTACTCGAAACCAACAAGTCTACCAATCTCACGTCCAAAGTCTGACTCTTTCTCACCTCTGCCAAAAATCACTGTTCACTTAAATATTCTCAACCTCACACTCTCCTGCGTTATCTCACACACCAGACACAAGTCTCTGAACTGCTCAAATAATTTTAATTCTCTGATCATCAAAACAACCATGTATAAGAACTTCCAACTTAACTCATCACGCACGACATTAAATTTTCCCGAAGGATAATCCAAGCCAAATTCATAACTCGTCCCGAATTCTAACCATCCTTGTTGTCTCATACTCTATCCCTTCAGACCAAACAAGTACTCAATATTCTTGTGATTACCAAACACTTCGTATCTAGAACCACAAAGATAATACCTCCAAATATTCCAACACAATACAACCGTAGCCAATTCCAAATCCAGAATAGTATAGATCCTTTTATGAATCCTCAATTGTCGTAAAGCATAAGCTACGACTTTACCCTCTTGCATTAACACACTGACTAAACTCAACAAGACACACCACCATACCTCATGAACGGTTTATTAGGATCAAACAAAATCAAAACTGGAGCCATAGACAAATTCTACTTCAGTTCACCAAAACTTACTCACAACGAACATCCAAAACAAACGACTCACCCTTTGCAAGTCAACTGAGATAACAGGAGTACGAACTTAGCAAAGTCTTCCATAACCTGCAGTAACGACCAACTAAGTCCAAAAAGTTTCTAATCTCCTTAACCAACTTCGGAGCCTCTCATTGTAGAACTGCATCTACTTCCGATGGATCCATTAACCATACTCTCAATCTGAAATAACATACCCAGGAAAACTAACCTTTTTCAACCCAAATTCTCACTTGAATAACTAAGCATAAAACTTCGTCTCTTTTCATCACTTGCAGTTCAAATCTCAAACACTTTACCTGTTCTTCCTCTGAGTTATAACATATCTGAATATCCTCAATCAAACCACTACGAACTTATCCAATTAAATATGGAAGATACGATTCCTCTACTCCATAAACATTACAAGCGCATTACTAACACCAAATACCATCACTGTACGTTGTAATTCCCAGCCAAAATCCAAAAGATATAATTTTTTAAAGCTTTTGCAAAACTTTTCACTGGGTAATTGGTTACTCACACACCAGCTTAACCGAGTAAATAACAACCTATCCCGTTGATAACAAACATAACCAGTCACATTACGCCGATCAAAGCCTCAACTCACACACTTCACCACTCTTATCAAACATTCCAACCAATTGTAATTCACTCAAACTCAACCAAACCATTCCAGTCATCTGTTCATGAAAGTGAACACTTATTCCCAATCGTTACCTTATTCAACTGTTAGTAATCCATACACAATTTCTTCTCTTGACCGTCCAAATTCCATAAATCCTAACATGTAGCAACAACCAATAAAAAAGAACTCTCAAATATGACACCCACACCTAGGGTTTCCTCAAAATTTCCCTTAATGCTCTAAAACTTCAAGGACTCCAAACTTCACCAGGACTTTAAGTCTACTTTCCATAGTCTCAATACCATTATACACCTCATGCTTGTTATTCCGTTCAATCATCCCTCCTTTCGTTACTAACAATACTGGAGCTCTCTAAGACAACACCTTAATGTTCCATCCAAAAACACATCTGAAACCATACACCACTGACGACCCATCACTGTGACTTTCCTGCCAATTTCCAGAATACTATCATCATAAACAAGGCCAACATCTTAGTCCCATCTCCTAAAAGTTTCCTACTTACTTTGAATATATAAACCTCAACTATTCACCTTCGTCCAATTAAGTTCAATCTCTACTCTCTGAGAAGCAGCCCTAAATAAAACCCAATCATTCTCTCTCAATGACTTCCCAACTTGACCAACATACAAAAACCTCGAATCCGCCCCACCTTCAGATAATAGAATCTTCATCAACTCAACAAAATAATCTGTAATCATCTGCTTAATTCCAAACAATTCGTTGCACATACTATCAAAGCCGAAAGAACACGTCTATTCCATCCAACATAATTTCGTCTACTATCAACAAGAGATTAAGGGTGATCAGTTCCTCAATTTGTCAATAGACAGCCGACAATCATGATGGGGCATAAACCGTCCTTACCAAACTATAATAGCATTCCTTACATCCTGTACACAAAACTACCCAAGGCACAAATCCTTAGTTGACATAAACTTTACCTCCTCATTCCTTCTAGAACCGAGAACCACAATGTCCAAATAACACTTACAATCTTGCAATTCACAACACACTGAGCCGACGCTCCACACCTGAAGCAACATGGAGAAGTACCAGCTTCTTCCCCACTTATCTCATTCTAACTCCTGCAGACAACAAAATAGAACAACCAGAAAGCACTGATAGTGTCTCACACACATATCACGTACTAAGGGACAAACAACATCGACAGTATTCAACTGTCACACCAACAGACTCAACAACTCGGCCGGACGGACTGACCTGCTCTGATACCACTATTGTAACACCCCAATTTCCATCGCGAATAAATAATACATAATTAAATCAGAGTAAATAAAAATTTATTTTTTCGACAGAAACAAGGATGCCACAATTATAGAAAGAAAGCACAATCCCTGCTCATAAATTTTAATACATAACACCACTGGAATATTCTCTAGGGAAACTCTTTCCATATAAAATGAAGGGTTAATTATGGAATAAAGCGGAAAGATCCATAACTGCCTGGTTTTACAAAATAAATCATTTTATCACGTCAAGATATTCATACAAAAGTAATACAAAATATATTCAACAAATGTATACATATAACAAAAGCGTTCCCCGACTCCCGTGTTACGTATCAGAGCAGACACCAATACTGACAAACAAATGGAGAACTAATCTTCACAAAAGCCTCCAAGACACAAATCTGCAATTGCCTCATAGAGCAACAAACCACAACAGAAGGGTGAGAAATAACAACTAAATCAAGATTGCATAATAATATGCGAACACACATTCAAACACATGTATAAATCATCTCACCCATGTCATCACATACTAACGCATAAAGCATGCCACAAATACAAAACATACCACACATAATCCAACCACAATTATGACATATGGAACCACACCACCCCATCACCACAAAATATAGCATATATCTATTATCTCCACATAACCACATGTTCACACATAATGCATATGTCTATACACAAAACACATAATTCATAACCAATGCATTTACCACGAATGCATATCAATTCACCAATCCAATCACAAACTCAACACATAATTACTCCATTCACAAATGCATATAAATCATGCACAATCCATTTAACACAAATGCATATCACAATTTTTCACACATAATCAATCCATTCATGATTTTCCACACATAATCAATCCATTCATGATTCATGCAAATGCAAAGAGACCGACACAATGACTCTATGCAAATGCGGTACCATTCATCCATCAATCTCACCACTAGTTCACTCAGGAACTATTGGAACCATTGCTTGTTACTGATGACCACTCAAGTAACACCCCGTCGGGCAAATGATGTTCCCCGTCGCTTTCGGTCCTCTTGGTATAAGGCGTACGAAGTTTATGGATCGCTTTCAGTCCTCTTTGTATAAGGTGCACGATCCGATCGCTTTCGGTCCTCTTTGTATAAGGCGCACGATCGTCTATAATCATCGCTTTTAGTCCTCTTTGTATAAGGCGCACGATGTTATAGCGGATTCCCTCTGGAATCGATTCGTCGCTCACACCCCACAAGGGTACACGACATCATCAACATGCATATCATGATGCTTGGTAAACAATGACTCATGACATTCAAATGCACACATATACACATCCATAATCATGCATATATCATCAAATACCACACATAGCATTTTCTTGCCCTTAGGCCACAAATGATCAACCCAACATGTATCACATGCATTCTCATCACACCACAACACACAAGTCATACAACATTCATATCAACAACACATTGCATGATACACATCAAATTCACACAATTAAACCGACAAAAGTCGACAAAACGACACGGTTCCCAATTCCCGACATAATTAAATTGGTCAACAATCTCAAAACCATTTTTATAAGAAAGAACAACTCAATAGCTTTCTAACACACCCAACCGCACCCCAATCCGACTTACGGATCAAAAGTTATGAAGAAAACAAAATTGCACAAACTACCATGTTCACTAGGCGAACCCTCTAGCGAGTATTCGCTACCACCTTCGCTAGGCGAATGTCCAGCGAATCCACTATCAGATAAAAACAGACACAAAGTTCGCTAGGCGAACTCCTTGGCGAACCCAGGCAGCAACAACCAGAACCAAAAAGATACAAAGTTCGCTAGGCGAACAACGTTAGCGAACATTCGCTGACCTTCGCTAACTGACTCGCTAGGCGAACCCACGAAAAATCATTCGCTACTGCTTCGCCCCAGGTTCGCTAGGCGAACCAAGGAAAACCCAGAAATTATGCAGCGCTGTTTGATGCCCAAAAACCATATTTTTCACCCAAAAACTCTTCTAAACCAAAACATAACAGCAACGATTGTTCATACACACAGTGTGATCATACAATACAGTTTATATCGATTTCCGACCGTGAAAACATCGATTTCTACTCGTTTATCTCATTTCGACCTATATTTGAAAAACCAATAAAACTTCCACACAAACATACATAAACAACATATATACATACACAAGCAAAATATAATTGAAACTTTTCACCCTTACCCGATTAATCGCGCTTGAAACAGAGTTTTCTCGATTTTTCCTCTCTTTTCCTCTTCTCCCTTTTTCCTTCTCTTCTCTTTCTCTTCTTCCCCTTTTCTTTCTTTCTTTCTTTTCTTTTCCTTTCTCTCTCTTTTCTCTCTATTTTTCTTTTTATAACAAAATATCTAACTACCCAAAATGACCATTTTACCCCTCAGCTCAACTATCTCGCAAACGCTCTCAAAACGCGATAAAACATAAACATACCGATGAAATATATTTCGGAAAATAAAAGTTGAAAAGAAATTATAATTTAATGCAAATATTTTACCTATCAGAGAAATTAACCAATTATCTCAATTAGCAGGTAAAATACAATAAATTTACACATTTCACAAAATTCACAGAAATGAAATAAATAAATACCATTAAACAAATCGGGGCGTTACATTTTTCACCTCCAACTACAACAATTAATTCCTCATAGTCAAAGATTATACACATTTATGTGTAGTTGGCGCACCCCATTCAAATCTAGCTCAACTATGAGACGTGAGAGGTGTAGCCCGGAGATGTCCACCTCGATTCGAGTTATACTTCGGGGACAGGGAAGAGGAATCTCTACCCTTGGTAGGAAAATGATCCTCTGTGACGCAGAGCTTAGTCCAAAGTATAGTTATATCTAGCCGGTCTCACGCCATATTATTATAAGCTCTACTCAAAGCATATCCACCTATAGCTGGTCTCATGCAATATTATTATAAGCACAACTCAAAGCATATATGCATCTAGGCGGTCTCATGCAATATTTGAAGGTTGAGAAACACAAAAAAATGGGGCTTGAATTGGATTTTAAAATTTGTCTCCTTTTTGCGGAATTAAACTAACGACGTTAACAAGTAAATAAAAATAAATGAACACAATTATTTTTATCCCGGTTCACTGTTAACGAAGCTACTCTAGTCTGTAACACCCCAATTTTAGTAATTTTTTATTTATATTAATTAATTGAGTGATTTTATGCATATTTGATTTAATTGATTTATTTGAATTAATTGATTTATTTGATTTATTTGAATTAATTGATTTATTTGAGTTAATTGATTTGTTTTATTTATTTTATTTGGTGGAATAATATAAAATTGGTAGAATTAGTAAATGGGCCTAGATTGAAAGTGTGAATAGAAAGTGAGAAAGTGGGTTAGTAAGCCTAATAGACTTATGAGGAAATTGTGGGATTGATAAAATGGGAGAAAAAGATAGAATAGGGTTAGAAGATAGAAATAGGCAAAGAGAGAAGTGGAGAAGAAGAGGAGAAACCAAGAACAAGAGCTCTAGAAATCCAAGAAAATCAAGGTAAGGGTGAGTTTTTATATGATTATTGGGATTGTATGATAGTGTATGATGGGTAGTATCATATTTAGGATAAAAATCCCTAATTTCCATGGTTTTGAAATTGATGATTATATGATGTATGATGGTAGGATCCTTAAATATGTGTTGTGGGTGGTTATGATTGTCATATAATGGTAGTATTTTGAATTCTGAAGCTGAGACTTTTTACGGAATTGAAATCGGAGGTCCGGAAGGCCTCTAACAGTGAAAAACGCAGAAAATTCTGCATACTGTACTGTTTGCGTCGACGCATCCGTCGCAGCGGTCGACGCATATTGAGTGCATTTTTATGGATTTGTTTCTGCCTTCATTGCGTCGACTTATCCCGTCGCTAGCGGTCGACGCATGCTGTGTATTGGTAAAATTTTCGTTTCGACGATTTTGGCCATAACTTTTGATCCGTAACTCCATTTTGGTCCTCGTTCGAAGCGTCAAAAAGCTAATGAATAGAACTATATCATAGTATAGATAAGAGAATTGGTTGCCCAATATTTTTATATCTAATATGTTTAGGAATCCAATTGTGTATATGATCTATTAATGGATTGTTATGCTGTTTGTTGCCGGTTATGAAATTATTTGTGGATAATTTATCGAATACTTGTGTATGTGCTTGTATAAGTTTATTTTGGGTGTGACAGCATGAAATGCATGATAGTTATTGCTTGTTGTAATGATAATACAATTATGATTGTATTGTAAAATGTGTTGTATACCATTTGAAAGTGAATTGTGTGTGGATGATTCATAAAAATGTGCAAGTATGTGTAATTGTGTGGTAATTCAAGTGTGATGAATTATTGAAGATATGCATGAATGTTAAGATTAGGGAATGATCTTAATTTCATATGGTTGTTTAACTTTCACATGCATAATTTGTTGTCAAGAGGCAATGCTTGTTAGTTCTGTGGGAACTAATGACTTGTCCCAAACCTAGAACGGGGTTTGAAAGCTTAGGGAATGAGCTTTTTGTGTGTTATTGGTCTAGGGAACAAACCTGGTTTAATTTAAAAACCAAAAAATAATAACAAGTGATTGGTACCACATGCATGAGTTGCATTAGAGTTTTGCATTTGGTCACATCATGCATATGTTTGCAATATGAGATTATGCGAAATGAGTAAAATTGATGAATTGACGAATTATGGAATTGTGAGTATGTACTTGTGAATAGTATAGTCACTTGAGTGATAATATGTTGATGAAGCTTTTGGAGTGTGAGAATAATTATGTTATGTTTGTACGCCGTAAATTATATATTATCTTATGATTTCGATAATTATGTGAATTCTCACCCTTCTGTTGGAATGATGTTTTGTACGACATCGCTCAGGTACCGAGGAGTAGAGTTGTTTCTAGCGCAAGGTAGATTTTGGAGTAACTTGTTTTAGTTTCTCTATTTATTTTGGGTTGAGTCGTGCTCTAATCATGTAACACTGGGAACGTTTCGATTCATGTTTTGAGAGATACTTTATGTACTCTGCTTCATTTTGTTATTGTTATTTGAATTATGTGGAGTATCGGCTTTTATGCCTAAGTGATGATTATGAATGAGTTGATCATGGGGCTTTCATTATGTTAAATTATGATAGAAGTAATTCCGCTGCTACATGCTATGTGAAAGTATATGAAAGCATGAATTTATTTTATGTGTTATTGAGCATGATAAGTATATGTGTGATGTTTTGAATTATATGTGACACCCTTATTTGAGATGCATGATAATTTACTTTGATTATTTATATATATTCCGCGGGGTTTAAAAGGGTGTTACATTAGTGGTATCAGAGCAGGTCGGTCTATCCGGCCAGGTTGTCTAATGTTGTTTGTTTCCTGGTATGCGACATGTGTGTGAAAACACTGTCGGTACATATTTGTTTTTCTAACCTTTGTCTGCAGGAATGGGATTGAAACAAGTGAGGGAGAAGCTTGTACTTCTCCAAGATGCTTAAAGTGTGGAGTGGTGGCTCAGTGTGTCATTGAACGCTATTATAGTTTGGTAAAGATGGTTTATGTCCCATCATGATTGTCGGCTGTCTATTGATAAATTGAGGAACTGATCACCCTTAATCTCTTGTTGATAGTAGATAGGATCATGTTGGATGGAAATATGTGTCTTGCGAGCTTAGATGGTGTGTGTAGTGAATTGTTTGGAGTTAAGCCAAGTGCTTACAGTGCAGGATGGTGCTGATATCTTTATGTTGATGGCAACTTTGTGTGTTAGTGAAAGTGGGGCAGTTGGTGTTTTGCCAATTGTTTATGATTTTCCGAAAGTTTTTCCTGATGAGATATGTGATTTACCCCCGGAACGGGAAGTGGAGTTTGTGATCGACTTAGTTCCTGGAACTAGTCCGGTATCGATGGCTCCATATCGTATGTCCGCATTGGAATTGAAAGAGTTAAAGAGTCAACTCGAAGATCTGCTTGAGAAGAGATTCATTTGTCTGAGTGTGTCATTGTGGGGTGCACCAGTTTTGTTGGTTAAGAAGAAAGAAGGTTCTATGAGGCTTTGTGAGGACTATAGACAATTGAACAAGGTGAATATTAAGAATAAGTACCCACTTCCAAGGATTGATGATCTGACAGATCAGTTAGTTGGTGCGAGTGTGTTCAGTAAGATAGATTTGAGATTTGGGTATCACCAAATTTTTGTGAAGGCTGAAGATATTCAGAAGACAGCTTTTAGAATGAGGTATGGTCATTATGAGTATTTTGTGATGCCGTTTGGTGTGACTAATGCACCGGGTGTATTTATGGAGTACATGAACAGGATTTTCCATCTGTATTTGGACAAGTTTGTGGTTGTGTTCATTGATGATATTTTGATCTATTCGAAGAGTGAAGAGGAACCTGTTGAGCATTTGAAAATTGTGTTATCAATGTTGAAAGAGAAGCAATTGTATGCTAAACTTTCTAAGTGCGAGTTTTGGTTGAAGGAAGTGAATTTCCTTGGCCATGTGATTTCGAGTAGAGGTATTGCAGTTGATCTGTCGAAGGTTGAAGCGGTATCGCAGTGGGAAGCTCCGAAATCAGTTTTTGAGATTAAAAGTTTTCTTGGGTTAGAAGGTTATTATCGGAAATTCATTGAAGGATTTGCCAAGTTATCCTTGTCGTTGACGCAGTTGACTAGGAAAGGTCAAGCTTTTGTTTAGGATGCAAAGTGTGAAGAAAGTTTTCAAGAGCTTAAGAGAAGGTCGACGACAACTCTCTTTTTTATTTTTTCTAATCTGGCAGAACCGTTTGTTGTATATTGTGATGCTTCGTTGACGGGTTTGGGAGGTCTATTGATGCAACATTGGCAAGTTGTAGCTTATGCTTCAAGGCAACTTAAAATGCATGAGAGGAATTATTTGACGCATGATTTAGAGTTGGCTGATGTTGGTTTGTGTTGAAGCTTTGGAGGCATTATTTGTTCGGATCGATATTTGATGTGTTTAGTGATCATAAGAGCTTGAAATGTCTCTTTGATCAGAAAGAGTTGAATGCGAGGCATATGAGATGGTTGGAACTTCTGAAGGACTATACTTTTGGTTTGAATTACCATCCGGGTAAAGCAAACGTGGTGGCTGATGCATTGAGTCGAAAATCTTTACATATGTCGATGATGATGGTAAGAGAGTTGGAAATGATTGAGCAATTTTGAGATATGAATTTGGTTTGTGAAGAGACTTCTTATGAATTTAAGCTTAGTATGTTGAATCTTACTAGTGGTATTCTTGATGAGATTCGAGATGGTCAGAAATCTGATTTGAGTTTGGTAGATCGATTGACTTTGATCAATCAAGGTCGAAGAGGTGATTTTTTAGATTAATGAAAATGGTATCATGAGATGTCGTGATAGATTTTTTGTTCCGGATATAGCTGAGCTGAAAAAGAGTATTCTTGAGGAAGGGCATCGTAGTAGATTGAGTATTCATCCGGGTCCTACTAAGATGTATCGGGATTTGAGGAAAATATTTTGGTGGCCTAGTATGAAGAAAGAAATTGCAGAGTCTGTGTATTCTTATTTGACTTGTCAGAAGTCGAAGATCGAACATCAGAAATCGTCGGGTTTGATGCAACCGTTATCTATTTCTGAGTGGAAATAGGATAACATATCGATGAATTTTGTGTTTGGTTTACCTAGAACGTAGAGTAATTATGAAGCTATTTGGGTTATTGTGGATAGATTGACGAAATCTGCTCACTTTATTCCAATGAGAATGGATTACTCGTTGGAGAAGTTAGCAAAGTTATACATTGAGAGGATTGTCAGTTTGTATGGTATTCCGTCTAGCATTGTCTCGGATAGAGATCTGAGGTTTACTTCGAGATTTTGGGAGAGTTTGCAAAGTGCTTTGGGTACGAAGTTGCGTTTGAGTTGTGCTTATCATCCGCAGATAGATGGTCAGATGGAGAGGACGATTCAGTCACTTGAGGATATTTTGAGAGCTTTTGTGTTGGAAAAAGGAGGTGCTTGGGATAGCTCCTTGCCTTTAATTGAGTTTACTTACAACAACAGTTTTCATTCGAGTATTGGAATGACACCGTTTGAGGCCTTGTATGGTAGAAGGCGTAGTACGCTATTGTGTTGGTATGAGTTGGGAGAGAGTGTTGTGGTTGGACCTGAGATAGTCTAGCTGACTAATGATAAGATTAAGATGATTCAAGAGAAGATGAAGATTTCTTAGAGTCTTCAGAAGAGTTATCGTGACAATAGGAGGAAATCACTTGAGTTTCATGAGAGAGAGATCATGTGTTTCTTTGAGTTATTCCTGTAACTGGTGTTGGTAGAGCGTTGAAGTCGCGTAAGTTAACACCGCATTTTATCGGTTCATACCAGATTTTGCAGAGGATAGGAGAAGTGGCCTATCAGATTGCTTTGCCACCATTTCTTTTCTTCATGATGTGTTCCATGTATCTCAGTTGAGGAATTATATTGCAGATCTGTCTCATGTAGTCCAAGTAGATGATGTGCAGGTGAAAGATAACCTGACTGTGGAGACATCACCTATGCGGATAGAGGATCGGGAGTTGAAGAAACTTTGAGGTAAAGAGATTAATTGCTTTGGTGAAGGCAGCTTGGGGAGGATCAGCTGGCGGAAATGTGACTTGGGAACTTGTGAGTCAGATGAGAGAGTCTTATCCTGAGTTGTTCGTTTGAGGTAATTTTCGAGGGAGAAAATCTTTTAAGTGGGGGAGGGTTGTAACACCCCAATTTTAGTAATTATTTATTTATATTAATTAATTGAGTGATTTTATGCATATTTGATTTAATTGATTTATTTAAATTAATTTATTTATTTGATTTATTTGAATTAGTTGATTTATTTGAATTAATTGATTTATTTGATTTATTTGAATTAATTGATTTATTTGGTTTAATTGATTTGTTTTATTTGGTGGAATAAATATAGAATTGGTAGAATTAGTAACTGGGCCTAGATTGAGAGTGTGAATAAAAAGTGAGAAAGTGGGTTAGTAAGTCCAATAGACTTCTGAGAAAATTGTGGGATTGATAAAATGAGAGAAAAAGATAGAATAAGGTTAGAAGATAGAAAGAGGCAAAGAGAGAAGTGGAGAAGAAGAGGAGAAACCAAGAACAATAGCTCTAGAAATCCAAGAAAATCAAGGTAAGGGTGGGTTCTTATATGTTTATTGTGATTGCATGATAGTGTATGATGGGTAGTATCATATTTAGGATAAAAATCCCTAATTTTCATGGTTTTGAAATTGATGATTATATGATGTATGATGGTAGGATCCTTAAATATGTGTTGTGGGTGGTTATAATTGTCATATAATGGTAGTATTTCGAATTCTGGAACTGGAACTTTTTACGGAATTGAAATCGGAACTCCGGAAGGCCTCCAACGGTGAAAAACACAGAAAATTCTGCATACAGTACTGTTTGCGTCGACGCAGCGGTCGACGCATATTGAGTGCATTATTCTGGATTATTTTTTGCTTTCAATGCGTCGATTTATCCATTCGCTAGCGGTCGACGCATGCTGTGTATTGGTAAAATTTTCGTTTCGACGATTTTGGCCATAACTTTTGATTCGTAAGTCTGTTTTGGTCCCCATTCGAAAAGTCAAAAAGCTAATGAATAGAGCTATATCATAGTATAGATAAGAGAATTGGTTTCCCAATATTTTTATATCTAATATGTTTAGGAATCCAATTGTGTATATGTTTTATTAATGGATTGGTGTGCTGTTTGCTGCCAGTTATGAAATTATTTGTGGATAATTTATCGAATACTTGTGTATATGCTTGTATAAGTCTATTTTGTGTGTGAAAACATGAAATGCATGATAGTTATTGCTTGCTGTAATGATAATAGAATTGTGACTGTATTGTAAAATGTGTTGTATACCATTTGAAAGTGAATTGTGTTTGGATGATTCATAAAAATGTGCAAGTATGTGTAATTGTGTGGTAATTCAAGTGTGATGAATTATTGAAGATATGCATGACTGTTAAGATTAGGGAATGGTCTTAATTGCATATGGTTGTTGAACTTGCACATGCATAATTTGTTGTCAAGAGGCAATGCTTGTTAGTTCCGTGGGAACTAGTGACTTGTCCCAAACCTAGAGTGGGATTTGAAAGCTTAGGGAATGAGCTTTTTGTGTGTTATTGGTCTAGAGAACATACCCGGTTTAATATAAAAAAAACTAAAAATAATAACAAGTGATTGGAACTACATGTGTGAGTTGCATTAGAGTTTTGCATGGAGTCATATCATGTATATGTTTGCAATATGAGATTATGCGAAATATGTGAAATTGATGAATTGACGAACTATGGAATTGTGAATATGTACTTGTGAATAGTATGGTCACTTGAGTGATAATATGTTGATGAAGCTTTTGGAGTGTGAGAATAATTATGTTATGTTTGTACGCCATAAATTATATATTATCTTATGATTTTGATAATTATGTGAATTCTCACCCTTCTGTTGGAATGATGTTTTGTACGACATCACTCAGGTACCGAGGAATAGAGTTGCTTCTAGCGTGAGGTAGCCGTTGGAGTAGCTTGTTTTTGTTTCTCTATTTATTTTGGGTTGAGTCGTGCTCTGATCATGTAACACTAGGAACGTTTCGATTCATGTTTTGAGAGATACTTTATGTACTCTACTTCATTTTGTTATTGTTATTTGAATTATGTGGAGTATCGTATTTCATTATGTTACATTATGATAGAAGTAATTCCGCTACTACATGCTATATAAAAGTATATGAAAAGCATGAATTTATTTTAAGTGTTATTGAGCATGACAAGTATATGTGTGATGTTTTGAATTATATGTGACACCCTTATTTGAGATACATGATAATTTACTCTGATTATATATATATTTTCCGCGGGGTTTAGAAGGGTGTTACACAGTCCACCCACCAAGGTGATTTTGCCTTATCACAAGGACTTAATCCACTAATCATCAAAATGATTACAACCTCTAAGTTGTTAAACAACATGCTTAGCCCTCTCAAGCTTCCTGGCTTTCACTTAGCTGCTCAAGGAACACCATCCACTAATTTGTTAGAAACACGTTTAGTCTTCTCAAGCATTCTGGTCTTCACTTGACCGCTCAAGGAACAACACCTTTTACAAGGATTTTCTTGTGCACTAATATACTTCTTACAAGCTGATTACACAAATGAAGTCCATGAACACCTAAGTTTTTCTTAGCAAGATATGAGCAACAACTCCTTGCTTTCTAATACAAAACTATCCAAAGAATGAATCTCTGAGAGATTATAAAACATTAGTTTTGTATTGCTTAAAAGCTTTCATGATGAGCACTACAACTTCTTTTCATGTGCTTTAAGCTTCTTTTGATGAACTCTTTTCTTGAGCATATAATGCTTCTTCCAGTTTAACCATCAAGATCAACTAAGTTATTATGCTTCACTTATTGATGTTTCACTTGACTAGTTTCACATGGTTTTAGCATATTCATCATTTGCACACACTTCAGCAGTTTGCTTTGGTTTCTTCTTCTTTGAGCATTCTTCATTTAAGCTTCAGCTTCTCCTTTTTGTACTCCTTTCTTGAGCTTTAATGATTCTTCCAATTTAACCATCAAGTTCAACTAAGCTACTATGCTTCACTTATTGATGTTTCACTTGACTAGTTTCACATGGTGTTAGCATGATGCATCGTTTGTACACACTTTATAGTAGCAGCTTCAACTTTGCTTACTACATCTTGATTGTTTGCTGCGTTGAATAATAACACTTTAGTATGAGCAGCAACCAACAATTCTTCAAGCTTATTGATCTTCAATTTATAGAGCTTCAGAGAATAAATCCGTTGAGGGGCATTCTTGGAAACATATTCCAACAGCATTACCCCAACGTTCACATGAAGGAATATCCAACATCACTGTACAAAAAGTTGCTCTTGCGTCACCTTATTGAGGTAGAGGTCACAAAGTTTTAGTATTATTATATTTAGCTCAAAACCATTCTGATATTTAGTCTTCTAGTATCTTCAGAGGCTTGAGATATTAACTTGATGAAGCGTATTATAGAAGAGTCATTCTTTGTGTAATCTTCAGAACCACAGTCTTCAGAATCTCAAGTCTTTGTTCAGTAGAACCTAGTCATAAGAATCTTCAGCACTTGGTTTCTTAGAAGTAATATCTTCTGATTCTTCAGAACCTATTCCTTCAGAACCTTGTCTTCAGAGTCTTCAAAATTCATAAAGCACATTCTTGTCTTCAGAGTCTTCAATACTTCGTTCACCTGAACCTTGTCTTCAGAAACTCATCATAACTTGACCTTCAGATATTGTGTCTTCAGAATCATCAGAACCATGTTCACCTGAACCACGTCTTCAGAATCTTCAGAACTTGTAACATTAGAAGCGCATCACATTAGAAAGCCTTATAGGCCTTTCTCATAAAGTCTCAATTAGAATGTCCAGAACTAACGTTCATTAGAACCGTTGTATTAGAAGCATTCATGAATATTGACTTTATCTTGTACACATATATGTTTTCTTCCAGAGTGTTGATAACATAGTCAGATGACGTCACATGCCTTCTTATCAGAGTCAGAATCATATTGACAACAACCACACACTAGACAGAAACCATATCATACAAAATTGTCCTCTTAGATAACATGTGCAGTTATCATCAAAACTCAAAGGCCAAATGTAAAACCAAATCTTCTTCTTATAATCTCCCCCTTTTTGATGATGACAAACAATGTATTTTGATAGAGCAATTCGTACAGGGTAATCACCATAATCCACAAAGTCAGAGATAAGCTTAATGGGTTCCCCCTAATTCCATTACTCTCAAAATTCATTTATGTTTGTTCAAAGTCTCCCCCTAATCCCAAGACTCACAAAATGATTTTGAAGTATAATCATATCAATAGAGAAGGATTACTTCTCAGTGACGTCTTATCAGAATTTAACTAGAATTGGTTGGTCTTCATCTCAGAACCTGACTTGCTATTAGAATACTGTAGACGTATCAGAACCTGATTTGTCTTATCAGACATGATGTCTTGCATTATATTTCAGAAACTGGTAGATACTTTCTTAGATGCCATGCTTCATGTATCAAAACTAAATCTTCAATATCTTAGCACAGATGTTGAGTGCAGAATAGGGCAAGCAGCAAAAATATTTATTTTCGGAAGAATTCCCTCCGGGATTTATGTCGTGTCCACAGAGATCGGTTTGAGGGAAAGAATGTCGTTCGACAGTCTCTCGCGTTTATGAGTTTGGTTTTGAATGGTTTAAAACATGAAAACAGAAAAGTAAACATTAAAATATAAAACAAATTCATTCTTCAGAGAGAAAAACTTGTCCGACAATGCATATAAATCACTCCTCACAAACTTAAACTTACCGACCAGTTATACTCCACCTACAATACTCCTAAATATCACCCAACATCGCTCACAACACAGGTTATGTCTAACGCAAAGTTGAGATAACAACCGTGTCACTCTCTTCGTCACTCTCGCGGGCGAAGCCTCGAAACACGGAAGGCATTAAGCTTCGACGCCTATTGAAGATTGTCAGCTCCTAAATCTATCTCTAGAGTCCAGAAACTAACAGATAATCGTCCCTAATTGAAGTTCGTGAGGGTTATGTCCAACGCAACCTAAACCCCGCGCATAAAGCAAAAATCAGAGACAATTACCAATAAAGATTTATAAAGCAAGTTTTATACAACGCCATGGGCGACAAATATACATGAGATCATAGTCAATACATATACAAAACCCAACATAGAAGAAAGACATAAAGAAAATCAGAAATGAACCAAACACTTCACGGATTGTCGGAGCCGGTCGACGATCAATCCACCCCGGTTCAATCGTATGCAAGCTTCCATGATGTTTTCTAAGCTAATCTACTGAAAAAATGAAGTTTGATGGAGTTGGAGCAAGAATCCCCAAAACCATCCTCTAAAAAATGCTGAAAAATGAAGTTTATAGGCGGTTTTTGCTGCCCAGGTTCGCACTGCGAACCCCCGTTCGCACTGCGAACATATGCTGCCTTAACTTCCTCCAGAATGGTGTTTTTCATGCTTCCAGGCACTTTTTATTCGCCCCGGGTTCGCAGTGCGAACTCGCTAGCGAGTGCTCGCCACGGGGGTTCGCAGTGCGAACATGACAGCAACCCAGAATTTGTTTTGATCATAACTCAAGAAACGTAACTCCGATTGACGCACGGTTTGAAGCGTTGGAAAGATTATTCAATGCTCTTTATGAATATGTAAAAATCCCATTGCTGGAACACCTGTAAAAATAAATGAAAATCAATTAAACTCAATGATATTTACACGGTACCGCACTATACACCGAAAACGTAAAGTAAACGTATTTACGAACAAAGCGGGGTTTATTCAACCAATTTTAACACAAAGTAATGATAAGTGCAACAAAACTTATATACAAAAATAGGTACATTTTGCACTTATCAAACTCTCCCCAACTTACATAATTGTTTGTCCACAAACAAGAATCAAACAAACTTGAACATGCACAAGCAATATCCAAAGAATGACGAATCAACAGGTTTTGAAAAACGGAAACTAATGAATGGTTCAAATAAAAACGGTACACACAAAAAGTAAATACTTACCACTAAACTACGACGACAACATAGTCACGAAACAAATGCAAAATACAAAAACCATGCCAAAAATTCTAAAACAACACAAGTTCCAACGTGAATCACACCTAGTAAAAACAATCATCGGTAGATGAAAAACACACAATAAGGTACTTTACAATCACACAACACTCATGCAAACGAAAGACTAAATTATGTATACATCCACAAATTCACATTGAAAATACAAAGGCAAGAATCACAAGGGCTTTTCAAGGTTGTAGTGTGGTCGGGTAAACAAATAAGGGGCAATTTCTAAAGGTAATTGAAACAAAAACTTGCCTAAACCTAAGGGAGTGAAAACTCACAAAGATTCACACACAAAATTTCAACCAACTTCTTCCACAATCCCAAGTGCTACACAACACACAATACTTATTTAACACAATCATTGAAACTCTTTTTGTTTCCTTTTTCAAGGATTTTTCTTTTTTTTCTTTTTTCTTTTTTTCTTTTCTTTTCTTTGTCATATTTTTCTCTTTTTTCTTTTCTTTTTCAATCCTCATAGAATTCAACCAATGAGTAAACAACCATTCTCTCCCAAACTTGAATTCAAGCACATCATCATGTGAATACTCCCTACTTTCTAAGGCAAGGAAAAAAATCCGTACAACAACACAAAATTGAGGTCCAAGAAAAAACAAAATCCATTTAAAAGTAAGTGAACTAAATACTCATAGACAAGCATTAAGTTCAAATAAAAACATGGATCAAAAAGCTCAAAGGGGTTACGAATTCTCACACACTTACAAGGTGAATTGACTATTTGGCTAAGGTGGTTGTGCTCAAAATGAAACAATTGCCTTGATCCTTTTCATGCATTCATAAAATCAACACAAACAAAAGATTCAACATAATAAAATCCAGTTAGAACAAGAATGTTGGTTCTCCGTGCATATATGAACAATGGAAAGCCACCTCACAAAAAGGTTGGGAACTTAAGTGATTCACAATAGAACAAGTATACAAAAGAATGAATGGCATGGAGGTTTGTAAAAAGCCTAAGTATCATGAATATGCCAAAGTATAGAAAGCGATAAACACATACCTCGGACGTGTACAAAACTTAACAAAATCATTACCAAACATCTGCAAGTTGAAACGAACCAACTTGGAAAATCACAAAAGCATCCTCAAATAAGTCAATCAAAATTTGTGAGCAAACAACAACCAAAAACATTTGAAAAGAAAAACTATAAAACATGCTTGTTTTATGTCGTAAGCTCGACGCCTTTATGGTGCTTAATTAGAAACTTCCTTCATTCATGTCATGGAAATGTCTCACCGCGCAACCAAAAGCAAGCGTCTTAACCAAACACTTAAACAAACGTTAAAAGAAACAAAAATGTACAAGTATCAGTATAGACAAGTGAAAATATACAAAATATATGATATCTCCAAACTCAAAAACAAAGAAACTATCGCAATGCGATTCAATATCAAAACCGATCCCCGGCAACGGCGCCATTTTGTTGAGTGCAGAATAGGGCAAGCAGCAAAAATATTTATTTTCAGAAGAATTCCCTCCGGGATTTATGTCGTGTCCACAGAGATCGGTTTGAGGGAAAGAATGCCGTTCGACAGTCTCTCGCGTTTATGAGTTTCGTTTTGAATGGTTTAAAACATGAAAACAAAAAAGTAAACATTAAAATATAAAACAAATTCATTCTTCAGAGAGAAAAACTCGTCCGGCAATGCATATAAATCACTCCTCACAAACTTAAACTTACCGACCAGTTATACTCCACCTACAATACTCCTCAATATCACCCAGCATCGCTCACAACACAGGTTATGTCTAACGCAAAGTTGAGATAACAACCGTGTCACTCTCTTCGTCACTCTCGCGAGCGAAGCCTCGAAACACGGAAGGCATTAAGCTTCGACGCCTATTGAAGATTGTCAGCTCCTAAATCTATCTCTAGAGTCCAGAAACTAACAAACAATCGTCCCTAATCGAAGTTCGTGAGGGTTATGTCTAATGCAACCCAAACCCCGCGCATAAAGCAAAAATCAGAGACAATTACCAATAAAGATTTGTAAAGCAAGTTTTATACAACGCCATGGGCGACAAATATACATGAGATCATAGTCAATACATATACAAAACCCAACATAGAAGAAAGACATAAAGAAAATCAGAAATGAACCAAACACTTCACGGATTATCGGAGCCGGTCGACAATCAATCCACCCCGGTTCAACCGTATGCAAGCTTCCATGATGTTTTCTAAGCTAATCTACTGAAAAAATGAAGTTTGATGGAGTTGGAGAAAGAATCCCCAAAACCATCCTCAAAAAAATGCTGAAAAATGAAGTTTATAGGTGGTTTTTGCTGCCCAGGTTCGCACTGCGAACCCCCGTTCGCACTACGAACATATGCCGCCTTAACTTCCTCCAGAATGGTTTTTTTCATGCTTCCAGGAACTTTTTATTCGCCCCGGGTTCGCAGTGCGAACTCGCTAGCGAGTGCTCGCCACTGGGGTTCGCAGTGCGAACATGACAGCAACCCAGAATTTGTTTTGATCATAACTCAAGAACCGTAACTCAGATTGATGCACGGTTTGAAGCGTTGGAAAGCTTATTCAATGCTATTTATGAATATGGAAAAATTCCATTGCTGGAACACCTGTAAAAATAAATGAAAATCAATTAAACTCAATGATATTTACACGATACCGCACTATACACCGAAAACGTAAAGTAAACGTATTTACGAACAAAGCGGGATTTATTCAACCAATTTTAACACAAAGTAATGATAAGTGCAACAAAACTTATATACAAAAATAGGTACATTTTGCACTTATCAACAGATCACCAACAGGAGTAAGAACTATAACAAGACTAAAAATAACTAAAGACTTAGAAGTTCTAAGATTCAACAACTTTTCAGTGCCTGAGGTTTGTAAGCTCTCCCAGTGTCAAATAGTCTCCGAGAGGAGGTTTGTAAGCTCTTCTTGAATCCTATTTGTAAAGTCTAAGAAGTGAGGTTTGTAAGCTCCCTTCCATTCAGAACAAAGAAACCAATCCCCTTAAGGAGAACCACCAATCGTATTCAGAAATATATTCTTAATCAATGATATTTGATTGATTATTGATGGTTTCAGAATAGTTCATAGGTAAGCACCAATTAGGAGCAAGTTTTTCAGTCATTCCAGTTTGCTTTATGTGAGTATCAACTCCTTGTAGATCAAGAATATGAGAAATGACTCTACTGAAAGGAATCTGAAACGATAACTCCTCTCTGGATAAAAGAATTTCTTCTTTCAGATAGTTGAACATGGATTGAGGCAGATTGATCTTAATCTTGGAGACTAAGAAAAAAATGAAAAGCCTATCCATTGCAGAGAGTCATCCTATTCCCTTTTCTCTAGGGCTAAGATTTGTTCTCATGATTTGGTATCAGACCTTTGCCATAGAGGTGAGAATAGAGGGACTGACTGTTGGTCCTTCGTGACCATAGATGATGTGAACATGTTTAGCAAAAACGTTGTTTCCTCTGTATTTTTCAACGGTTTCTCCATTTTCCTTACACTTAATAGCTTGAGAGATGATTTTGGAGTTAATCATAATGGGAAAACCATAGACAATAGATAGAATAATACAAGCACCAAACTCTTATTGAAGAACGCGAGCATTGGTCCAAAATTCGTTTACAAGTTCCGGATATATGGGTCTAGAGAGAATTTCAAAGTATTTATCCTAGTTCTGGTAGTAGATATCTGAGAGGATTTTAGAAAGGTCATTTCCAATAGAGCTTTGAAATCAATAGTATTTTCTTTCAAAAGATCTAAATCAGAAATCTCTCCCTTAATGGTTTTTGATGACATGATGGATGCGGAGGAAGAAAAAAAATTGGAGGGAAGAGGGAGATGAAAACTATGAAGGAAATGCACAGTTTAGAGAACAGGAGGGAGTGGCTAGAGCTGATGAGGAAGGATTATGAATAGAGGGGGAAGATTAAGAGTTAAGATAATAATGATGATCAAAGGAGATGGATAGACTCGAGACACGCAAAATAATTAATGATTTAGCTAAAAATAGTGGCTGCTGCTATTCCCCAAACAGTGGTGATAAAGGTGATAATTAGGAACGCCCCAAATAAGAGTTAGAGACGAAAGATTTATGTAAGCACTATCTTAAAAAAGAAACAGAGAAGATACTCTAAAGGGAATAAATATAGAAAGTCTAACACGGGGTAGGGCAAAATGATTTTAATTCCTATATCCAATATTTTTTCATCACCCGAGTTGTCCCGTCGAATATGAGGTATGGCACATATAAGACAAAAGTTTAGTTGAAGTAACAACTCTTTATATCATTGTGGTTAATAAATGCATCATGCTTTTTAGTTTCCAAAGGTTAAAAGCATTGAGCAGCAGACATGCGTTTTAACTTGGTTACTTATGAAATATGTGAACTTTACTAGTAAAAAGATTCACTTTTCAAAAAGCACGATTCCTACACATCATGTTTACGAATTATATTTTTATTCTCATGAAGCATAAATTCTGAGATGCTTATTTTATTATGAATAATGAAATATGTTCACATGTAAAATAAGAATAAGTTTAACTTCAGCAGGATTTTTGAAAAAAGATTCCTGTCATAAGAGAGACTAAATCGGCAAATTTTAGAAAACACTATCCTTCTGAATTCTAAAAAATTATAGTTATAGAATATAAGAATAGATTTCTAAATTGTTTAAATTAAACAGAAGAGTTAGAAATACATTACTCAATACTCTTGTAGAATCCCAGCTTCTGATGTAGAGGCTTCTTCAGAATCACCACGCGTTTAGCTTCTGCAGTCATTGATGAGTTCTTCTAGCTGGACCGCTAGAATCATTTCTTCTTTCATCATCAATCTTCTTTCTTCTGCAATCTTCATAGAAATCTTGAACTTTGTGCAGAGGCACGATCATCTTCATGACTTCTTAAGCTTCCATTCTGATGAATGAAAACAACTCTCCTGATGTTTGTTTCATCTTTGATCATTGGAGAAGAGCCAAGTTCTATCTCTAGTCTTCATCTTAGAATCATCCATCTTCTATCTTCAAGAGGGCTTGTCTCCACAAAGCCATTATTTTCTTAGCTTGAGCATATACTTCTGAACAGTTATGTGCTAAAGAAACTTGTTGAATTTCCTCTTGCATCATCAGAGTTCAATCTTTGAACATATGCTAATATTAACCAGATGCAGATATCATCATGATCATCAAACCAAGACATATTTCTTAGAGGGTTTGAATGATAATCTTGTTCTTATTGGCTGAGCCTTTTCATCAACAATCAGTTCATCAGAAAGTGACAACTCCTGTTCTTTCCTTTCTTAGGGAGTAAATGAACTATGATGGTTTCTGATTGAGTATGTTCTGATTTCTTCATTCTGATCTTCATCAATAACTTTATTAAGAGAAGATAGATTCTAGTTTTGTATTCTTCCACTAAGCCTTTGTTTCTGACTTCCAAGCTCATTATCAAATCTGACATTAATTTGGTTTCCAGCGAAAGTATTTCAGCCTTTGAACATTCAGAGCATTCTAACCAAGATGCATCAGAATATATTCAAATCATATTCTGTTATGAAAAATCATGCTAGCTGCTTCCTAGAAATGCTTTGTCATGGTGATTTTCCATATATCATGATTTAAGCCATTTCTTTTTCAAGCTTGTTCTATCTTCAATCATCTGTATCTGATAGTGAAGAATTAGAACATCAGAATCTTCTTTTCACCATATGGCTTATTAAGCTCATACTTTCACTCAGTCACATGAGTCTAGAAAGTAGTGAACACAGAAGGATACATTCATGTATTAGGAGCTCCTGAAAAGAAAATTTGGATAACATTCTGACAAACTTAAACTTGTTCAATTGAGATACCTTTCTCAAGCTAACATGACTTAATTTGTCTTATGCTTCAGCCAATTCTCTTCATAGACACACATACGACGATAATCGGAAAATCGTAAGTTGCTCTTTCTTGAATGCACTCTTGACAACTGAAGAACGTCCCTTCTGATCTCTTCAGAATCCTGCGAAGTTTCTAGAGCAGGTAGTCAGAATCCTGATAGCCATATCTAATGCTTATCTGTAGTAGGATTAGTTTCTGTTGAATAAGAAACTGTTTTATCTTCTGGGTAGATCTTCTGCAGTAAACTTTCTAACCATAACTATCTACGTTATGTTAGTTAGCTCTTATTCTCAGCCTTTTTCTCATAAGCACTTCATGCTTTCTTCTTAGGCTTTTCTTCCTTAAAAAGAGAGAGACCTTATTTGTCTTCTGACTAGAAGTAGCATTCTGTCTTTCTCTTTTGATTTTTTTAGCTTCTAACTGATTGAAGCATAACAGTTTTCTTCTTTTCTGAGTTATAATATTTAGCTCATATCTTTAGTTCTTCAAGAGAAGCATTACTCCAGATCTACTCCATGCTTGATTAGTTGTCATAAGCTTCTATTCAAATAACAAGCTTTTAATAATCTTCTTCAAGAATCTTGATGAAGAAATCATCATTCATAATCTTAAGTTCTGTAGCCATGGTTTAAAATCTTGATGACAATATTTCTAACATCTTCAGCATACTTCATCTTGAAGTTTCCATGCTTCAGAATCATGACACGAGCATTCTCTCTTCTTCACATGAAAGAGTTCCTAATGAGCAATACTGAGAAAGTCAACGGTAGATCAAGTCTGTTTGTTGAAAATATCCCATACTCAGAAAGATTTAACCTTCAGCAAACAAGATTTTATGCTTTTTGATGATTCTTGTTGATCTCTTCTAGATCATTCTTCTTAAGCCTTATATAGGCATCACCTTGAGGAGATATGTAGCTCTCAACTAACGTATTCAAAGAATAGCATTCATCATATTCTTCTAATTATCTGACGAGTCTATTATCCTTTTACCAACTAATTCTTCATCTTGCTTTCAATCTTCTTGCAAGTGCCATAAGAGAAGATTATGTTGTCAATAACAACCAACTCCAAGAATCAGTGACACAATCCAGAATGGACCTTTCTGGTTTGTCATTTCAGTACTTAATTTTTCATCATCGTATGAGACTGAAACTGTAGATGGTGGAGGAGATTAGCCGGAGCATTTCTCAAAGCTTGTCCGGATCTTTATCTAACACGGTTAAGTGTTTGATAGACATTAATAACAGAATCGGAGCTCTGATACCAATTGAAGGTTGAGAAACACAAGATTAGGGGGTTTGAATTGGGTTTCACAATTTGTCTCCTTTTTGCAGAATTAAACTAGTGACGTTAACAAGTAAATAAAAATAAATGAACACAATTATTTTTATCCTGATTCACTGTTAATAAAGCTACTCTAGTCCATCCACCAAGGTGATTTTGCCTTATCACAAGGACTTAATCCACTAATCATCAAAATTATTACAACCTCTAAGCTGTTAAACAACACGCTTAGCCCTCTCAAGCATCTTGGCTTTCACTTAGCCACTCAAGGAACACCATCCACTAAGCTGTTAAAAACACGCTTAGTCTTTTCAAGCATTCTGGTCTTCACTTGACTGCTCAAGGAACAACACCTTTTACAAGGATATTCTTGTGCACTAATATGCTTCTTACAAGCTGATTACACAAATGAAGTACACGAACACCTAAGTGTTTCTTAGCAAGATATGAGCACCAACTCCTTGCTTTCTAACACAAAACTATCTAAAGAATGAATCTCTGAGAGATTATAAAACATTAGTTATGTATTGCTTAAAAGCTTTCATGATGAACACTACAACATCTTTTCATGAGCTTTAAGCTTCTTTTGATGAACTCCTTTCTTGAGCATATAATGCTTCTTTCAGTTTAACCATCAAGATCAACTAAGTTACTATGCTTCACTTATTGATGTTTCACTTGACTAGTTTCACATGGCTTTAACATATTCATCCTTTGTACACACTTCAGCAATTTGCTTTGGTTTCTTCTTCTTTGCGCATTCTTCATTTAAGCTTCAACTTCTCCTTTTTGTACTCCATTATTGAGCTTTAATGCTTCTTCCAATTTAACCATAAAGTTCAACTAAGCTACTATGCTTCACTTATTGATGTTTCACTTGACTAGTTTCACATGGTGTAAGCATGATGCATCGTTTGTACACACTTTGTAGTAGCAGCTTCAACTTTACTTACTACATATTGATTGTTTGCTGCGTTGAATAATAACACTTTAATATGAGCAGCAACCAACAATTCTTCAAGTTTATTGATCTTCAATTTATAGAGCTTGAGAGAATAAATCTGTAGAGGGGCATTCTTGGAAACAAATTCTAACATCAATATCCCATCGTTCACATGAAGGAATGGTCAACATCACTGTAAAAAAAGATGCTCTTGCGCCACCTTATCGAGGTAGAGGTCACAGAGTTTTAGTATTATTATATTCAGCTCAAAACCATTCTGATCTTCATTCTTCTAGCATCTTCATAGGCTTGATATATTAACTTGATGAAGCATGTTGTAGAAGAGTCATTCTTTGTGTAATCTTCAGAACCATAGTCTTCAGAATATCAGATCTTCGTTCAGTAGAACTTAGTCATAAGAATCTTCAGCACTTGTTTTCTTAGAAGTAATATCTTCAGATTCTTCAGAACTTATTCCTTCAGAACCTTGTCTTCAGAGTCTTCAGAATTCCTTAAGCACATGCTTGTCTTCAGAGTCTTCAGTACTTCGTTCACCAGAACCATGTCTTCAGAAACTCTTTAGAACTTGACCTTAAGATATATTTTTCTTCAGAATCTTCAGAACCATGTTCACCTGAACCACGTCTTCAGAACTTGTAACATTAGAAGCGCATCACATTAGAAAGCCTTATAGGCCTTTCTCATAAAGTCTCAAGTAGAATGTCCAGAACTAACGTTCATTAGAACCGTTGTGTTAGTTCTTGTAATGGCTGGAATTTTGGTAAAACAAAGTTGAACAATGTTGATGTCATATGTCTGATGTCATAACATTGGTTCTTATCATTAGCTGTTGCAGGGTTGAAGTGTTATATACTGATGTTATAAGTGATGTCTTGACATCACTATATCAGAACATCAGAACATCAGAACATCAAATTGTGATGTTTTAGGGCTGCGCGTGTTAGGATGTTTTGAGGAGATCTGTTAGAGAGATTGGATACGAATTTCTTGGAGAAGAGATTTCCAATCAGATATATTTGCAGATTATGGAGCAGATTCTGTAACCAACATTAGGGCTGATTTGGAGAGATTTAAAAAGATTTGAAGATCAAATTTGTTTAATTTGTTTTAAAAATCAGATATTTTTGGAAGAGATCCAAGCCCAAGTCAGAAGGGTATAAAAGCAACATCAACCCTTATTGAAGAGTGGACGAAGAAAGAGAGCTAAAGACTGAGTGTCATTTGTGTCTTCGTGTGTAATTGGTGTTATTGTTTTTGAGTTGTATTTGATATCTCTAGAGCTGTTAAGCAAGAGAGTTTCTGTTCTTGATCAAAGCTGTGAAGCAGAATCAAGGTGTGTTTGAATTGTATCACAGAGGTGATTTAGGGAGTGAGTGGTTTCTCATATCTAAGTGGTTTCTTAGGTAGAAGGTTCATTGGGTAGTGATTAAGTTTAGTAGATGTCAACTGGGATTGTTGAGTCTGTAAATTAATACTACTAATAGTGAAATTCCTCCCTGGCTTGGTAGCCCCCAGACATAGGTAGTTAGACTGAACTGGGTGAACAATTCATTGTGTCCTTTACTGCTTGTTATTACATTGTCCATAGCAGATTGTGTTGTTGTGACATCACACTTAACATCACACATCTGATACTAGAATTTCAATTGGTATCAGAGTAGGCATCCTGCTCTGCATCTGGGTGAGATCTAGGGCTGATACTTTCTGGTAAGATGGACAAGGAAGTTGGTGGATTTGTGAATAGACCCTATATTCTGGATGGTTCTAATTATGATTATTGGAAACTAAGGATGGTTACCTTTTTGAAGTCCTTGGGAAGCAGGGCTTGGAAGGCTGTGTTAAAAGAGTGGAAGCACCCTGTTATTACTGATAAAGAAGGAAACACCAAGCTGAAACCTGAAGAAGAGTGGACCAAGGAAGAGGATGAGCTAGCACTTGGCAATTCTAAGGCCTTGAATGCCATCTTTAATGGGATTGATAAAAACATCTTCAGGTTGGTAAACACTTGTGAAGTGGCAAAGGATGCTTGGGACATGTTAAAGACTACTCATGAAGAAACTTCAAAGGTTAAGATGTCAAGACTTCAACTTCTGACATCAAAGTTTGAAAGTCTAAAGATGAAGGAAGATGAAACTATTCATGATTTTCACATGAATATTCTTGAGCTGTCCAATGCATCTAGTGCTCTTGGAGAGAAGATGACTGAAGAAAAGCTGGTGAGGAAAATTCTTAGATCCCTTCCCAAGAGATATAAGATGAAGGTGACTGCAATTGAAGAAGCTCAAGACATCAGCAAAATGAGGGTTGATGAGCTGATTGGATCTCTTTAAACTTTTGAGTTAGGGTTGAGTGAAGAGGAACCTGAAAAGAAGACCAAGAGTATAGCTTTGGTATCTAATACTCAAGAAGAGAAGAAAGGGAATGGTGCTGAGTCTCAGGAGGAGCTGTCTCAGGCTATTGTTCTGATGGGAAGACAGTTTAACAAGGTGTTTAAGAGGATGAATAGAAACTACAAACCTAATGTTAAGAACATCTCCTCTGATATCAACAAGTCAAAAGAGAAGGATGAAGAGAAGAATGTTCAAGACAAAGGAGTTCAATGCTTTGAGTGTGAAGGCTATGGTCATGTCAAGAAAGAATGTCCTACATTCCTTAAGAAGCAGAAAAAGGGCATGGCTGTTTCCTGGTCTGATATTGACAGTGAAAGTGAAGAAGAGTCTGCCAAGCATGTTAGGGCATTGACAGGAACATGTATTTCTGATGGAGAATCTAGTGATGAGGAATTGACTTTTGAGGAGTTAGCAACATCCTATCAAGAGTTATGTCTGAGGAGTGCAGAGGTTTGTCAAGAAAGTGAGAAACAAAAGAAAAAAATAGTCCAGCTTGAGACTGTTAAAGTTGATCTTGAAAATGAAGTCTTGTTAGTTAAATCTCAACTTGATCAAATGACCAAGTCTGTCAGAATGTTGAACAGTGGGTCTGATACTCTTGATAAGATTCTTCAGGCTGAAAAGGTTGCAGGAGACAAGTCTGGCTTAGGATTTGTTGTTGAGGAGAAGGTCTCTGGTGAAGCTAGTACTTTTGGAACCAAAAAGGACATGTCTCAACCAATGTCTTAACATAACAGAAGAAGACATAATCTTAAACCTAAGCAGGTTGTTCATCAACTTTCTCAAAATGTTGGGAAAGGGTATGCTCATGGTCCTCATCAGTCATCATGGGAAGGCACAGGCTTTTGGAGCTAGTCAGTATATGCCTCCACAATACCATAGGAGTATGCAGGCTTCTAAGTTTAACATGTTCCATCAGATGTCTCAACATCAAGGGAATATGTATGGCTTTGGACCTAATAAGGCAGTGCCTCATTATTATGGTAGAAGAAAGCCACATCATCATGGTAGAAGACAACCTAAGAGACAGAATCATCACTACAGAAGACAGGCTAACTATGGAAGAAGACAGTCCCAGTACTTTGGATGGCAACCACAACAGTTTCATCATCAAGATGACAGGAAGTTTAATCACTGTAGAGAAGAGGTTAAAAGAGTTAGGTGTTTCTATTGTGGAAGTTTTGGCCATATGTAATATTCTTGTTTTAAACTGCATGGCTATCCCAAATCTGTCCATCAACCTAGACAGAATCAAAACAGGTCTAAGGTTGTTAAAAAATGGGTTCCTAAAGCTGCTGTTACATGTCTATTGGCCCACACATCTGATAGATATTCTGTTAAGGAAGGTTGGTACTTTGACAGTGGCTGTTCAAAGCATATGCCAGGGTTCAAAAATTATTTGGTGGATATCATGATTGGCTCCACAAATGATGTTACTTTTGGTAATGGAGAGAAAGGGGAAGTAAAAGGAGTTGGAAAATTGAGGTGTCATGATGGACCAAATTTGGAAAATGTTCTTCTTGTCAAAGGATTGACTGCTAATTTGATTAGCATCAGTCAGCTATGTGATGAAGGATACAAGGTCAGCTACACTAAAGATGAGTGTTTAGTGACTAATGGGAAGAATGAGGGTGTTATGAAGGGAGTCAGATCCATAGATAACTGTTATCTATGGGTACCTCAAGAGTCCAGCTCATCAAGTGATGTTAGGGTTGATGTTGTGACATCAGACTGTAACATTAACTGTGAAGACTTAAGCAGAAAATTGAGCATATTGAAGTTAATGGCTTATGGAGTGAATTTATTAAAATTAAAAAATTTAAAAGGAAATGTGTTTTGGTGGGGAAAATACATTTATTGGCTTTTAAATGATCCACAAAATCAGGCTCCATACTTTAGGCTATCATTTCCTATTGTAGCTATCACACGCTTCATCAAACACCATACCCCTAGACTGTTCATCTCCTTCTCCATCAACAGAAGTAACAATCCTTCCCCGATCCTCAGTTGCTTCACTGGAACAATGTCAAAACAAGTATCATCCCCTTCAAAGAAGTCTGCTTCAAAAAGTTATTCTCTTGAAAAAGCTAGGGTTTTGACGAAAGAGGGTTTTGCTGAAGAAGCTTTGAATATAACACCCATCTCCATGATGGTTCATGAATCTGGTAAGTCAAGACCTTCCAAACTTCAACCCAAAAGGCCTACACCTAAAATTGATGATAGTGAAACTAGGAGGTTAGTCACTAGCATTATTTTTAAAGAAAAATATGCATCTGGGACTTCCACCCCTCAAGCTGTTGAAGAGAGGGTTGATGTTGATCGTAGTCTTTATCAGATTGCCACCAAAATTTTGGATAAGGGTTTATCTGTAAAAGGAATTTCTATTCCCCTTAGACAAATGTCAGCTGAAAAGGATGACATGCAGAATGCGGATACCAATCTTCACAGATTGGCTATTTCAGTCATTGAAGATGCGGAAGTGGAAGTTGAAGATGAAGGTGTTCATGTTGAAGAAGAAGTTGAAACCAATGTCAGAACATCGCCTGATAGGGATGTTGGAGCTAGCCCTAGTGAAAAGAAGAATACTGATAAGGTGGATGTGATTGATCTTTCTGATAATGAAGTGATTGGAAAAGCTGTCCCTGGTATTGCCAAAAGAATGAGGTCTAGAAGAGGGAAGTCAGCAGAGTACTCACCTAACGAGAGACCTGAGAACAAAAAGAAGAAGTCAACTATGGTGGGACCTGCTAAGACTTAGAGCAAAGTTGCTGTGAATTCCAAAAAGAGAAAGGTGAGGGAGGATTCAGAGTTTGAATTTGATGTTGAGGATGATGTTCAAGACATCACTCTTGTGAGAAGGTCTATATTGAAGAGAATTGCTGATAAGATTCCTGATATCCCTATTGACAATATTTCATTTCACTATGCTAGTAGTGCATCCATGTGGAAATTTGTCTATCAGAGAAGACTAGTGCTGGAAAGAGAACTTGGTGGAGATGCTTTGGATCTTAAGGAAGTCATTGAATTGATTAGATTTGCTGGGTTAATGAAGACCGTGTCTGGACTGTCCAAGTGCTATGATGGATTAGTCAAGGAATTTACTGTAAACATTCCTGTGGCTATTAATGACAGCAGAAATATGGATTTTAGGAAGGTTTATGTAAGAGGTCAATGTGTTAATTTTTCTCCTGAGATCATTAACACTTACCTAGGAAGGGATGAGAAGGAGTATAGAGAGTTAGAAGAAACAGACAATGCTGTGTGTAAGGAAATCACAGCAGGATAAGTGAAAGTCTGGCCTCTGAAAGGAAAATTATCTGCCAGTTTGTCAAGTGTCAAATATGCTATTCTGCACAGAATAGGAACAACTAATTGGGTCCCTACCAATCACAAGACAACTATCTCTGTTGGATTGGGAAAATTGATTTATGCTGTTAGGACAAAGAGGTTGTTTGATTATGGGGCTTATATATATGATCAGACTATTAAGCATACTGCTACAAATGCAGTGAAGATGCCTATTTCATTTCCCTCTCTCATTTGTGGGATCATCTTGTCACAACATCCTAGTATTCTTCATCAATCTGATGTGGTGTGTAAGAGGGAATCCGCCTTGTCAATCCATTTTAAGCTGTTTGAAGGGAAGCATGTTCCTGACATTGTCAAGACATCCGCTTCAACATCACAACAGTCACCTGCCAAAACTGGGTTGATTTCAGAACTGGAGGAGGCTTGCAAGGAGTTGGATGAAGTCATCAAAGTGAGTACTGAAAGAAAGCTAAAATTTGAAAAACTTCTCATGACTCTGAGATTGGCAGAAAAAGAAGTTGAAGCAGTCAATGCTAGCCAAAATGATGATGATTTCCAGGACAATGTTGAAGGTTCAGGTTCTGAAGAAGGTGACCCTAGCACTGAGGATGAAGATGTTGCAGCTAGTTCTGATGGCTCTGATGCTGATGAAGATTAAATTGTTGTTTCTTTAGATATTTTATATTTTTGTAGTTTATTTTTGCTTCTGCACTTTGTGTGCTTGCTATGTATTCTGAATATTGTTGCTTTTAAGTTCTTCTGGTTTATGTTCTGTGATTTGTCTTGTCACATAATGCTGACTTTTGACTGACAATGAGAGCTAGCTTAGGACTATCTGGTAGTTAGTAGGACTAACAGGTTGATGTTTGTCCAATTATGGCTAAAAAGGGGGAGAGAGTTGCCAAGGTGTGGTTGTGAAGCCTTTTTCTGATATAGTGCAGGAGTTGAGGGGGGTGCATGATTGAACAGCTGGTATGCTGGTTCTTGCTTTGAGGGGGAGTTTGGCTTTGTGCAGCTTGTTATATGTGATTGCTGCTGGGTTGAAGTTTTTTTTTTCGTTTGAAGTTTTTTCCGCTGCAGGTACTTATGATGATGGCAGAGGTTGTTTTAGCCAAAATTAGCCAAAGGGGGAGATTGTTAGTTCTTATATTGGCTGAAATTTTGGTAAAACAAAGTTGAACAATGTTGATGTCATATGTCTGATGTCATAACATTGGTTCTTATCATTAGCTGTTGCAGGGTTGAAGTGTTATATGCTGATGTTATAAGTGATGTCTTGACATCACTATATCAGAACATCAGAACATCAGATTGTGATGTTTTAGGGCTGCGCGTGTTAGGATGTTTTGAGGAGATCTGTTAGAGAGATTGGATGCGAATTTCTTGGAGAAGAGATTTCCAATCAGATATAGTTGCAGATTATGGAGCAGATTTTGTAACCAACATTAGGGCTGATTTGGAGAGATTTAAAAAGATTTGAAGATCAAATTTGTTTAATTTGTTTTAAAAATTAGATATTTTTGGAAGAGATCCAAGCCCAAGTCTGAAGGGTATAAAAGCAGGCTCAACCCTTATTGAAGAGTGGACGAAGAAAGAGAGCTAAAGACTGAGTGTCATTTGTGTCTTCGTGTGTAATTGGTGTTATTGTTTTTGAGTTATATTTGATATCTCTAGAGCTGTTGAGCAAGAGAGTTTCCATTCTTGATCAAAGCTATGAAGCAGAATCAAGGTGTGTTTGAATTGTATCACTGAGGTGATTTAGGGAGTGAGTGGTTCTCATATCTAAGTGGTTTCTTAGGTAGAAGGTTCATTGGGTAGTGATTAAGTTTAGTAGATGTCAACTGGGATTGTTGAGTCTGTAAATTAATACTACTAATAGTGAAATTCCTCCCTGGCTTGGTAGCCCCCAGATGTAGGTAGTTAGACCGAACTGGGTGAACAATTCATTGTGTCCTTTACTGCTTGTTATTGCATTGTCCATAGCAGATTGTGATGTTGTGACATCACACTTAACATCACACATCTGATACCAGAATTTCACGTTGTATTAGAAACATTCATGAATCTTGATTTTATCTTGTACACGCATATGTTTTCTTCCAGAGTGTTGATAACAGAGTCTGATGATGTCACACGCCTTCTTATCAGATTTAAAATCATATTGACAACAACCACATGCTAGACAGAAACCATATCATACAAAACTGTTCTCTTAGATAACATGTGCAGTTATCATATAAACTCAAAGGCCAGATATAGAACCAAATATTGTTCTTACAATATTATTATAAGCGCAACCTAAAGCGTAACAACTTCTAGCCGGTCTCATCTCATATGATAATAAACATGATCCAACACGTGACTCTATCAAGACGATAAAACATCTTACTAATAAAACACATACATATTAACATAAGGGATATATATAACTCACTGCATATTCTATCAACCTCAATAGTGTTTGTGGAACCCCAATGCGATGATTCTCCCACTTCAAGAAAATCTTTATCCAGGTTTTCCTCCTTGGGAAAAAACAGACACAATGGAAGAATATATATAACCTTGCCATGGAGATGTTAAATTCTTCTGGTTTCCTTTTACATTATTGTGTGATTTTTTAGTCATATTGCGTTAACTTTCTCGAATACAGGAAGAAAAAATGTCAAAAGAGAAAAATACAATCACTCAAGAAGAAGAAAAGATGAAAGATCCAAGTGAAAACGATTCTAGTTCTTTGTAGAATTATGTTCTGGCAATATTAAAAGAAACGTGTCTTATCAAATATCATATCTGTTGCACGTAACACTCAAGTGTTTCAGTTCCCGAGAATGTTAATAATGACACACCGAATAGACATTTAGCGTTGTAAATAGTGAAAGCACGGAGTAAGGGTGATTGATTGTAGAGGGTGAAATTCTCCAAACCCACACCTTGCTACTCAAGCATAAGGGCTTGGGGGCAACTGTTATGTGCCAACGATATTCATCTAGGCCAACCACCTTAAGATAGCTCGTTCTGAGCCAAACCCTTTTGATCAGCTACATGATTATGTTTCTAGAATCCTATATATAGCCTTGGACTCCCTTTTCCTTCACAAAACTAAGCGATGTTAGAATTCAAAGTACTTGTATCCTATATATAGTCTTGGACTCTCTCTTTATTCACAAAACTAAGCGATGTGGGACTTCTTCAACATGAATATTTTCAACCAACCCCAACAGTCTCCACCTTGATTGAAAATAATAAATAAGCTTTCATTGCCTTCACCGACAATCATACTCTGCCATAAAGAGTATAAACATGTATATTTTCAACAAACTCCAACAAAGAGTTATTCCAAATACAAGATTGATAAATCCATTACAAATATATCACCCCAACCTTCTAAGTGGTTCCATGATCACAATCTTTGAAAGATACCATCAACATCAACACATTGAACATGTATGTCAACACCTAGATCATATCCGTTTGAAAAACACCACCAACGTCTTGATGAAAAACATTAGGATTGACAAATGCCACCATGTAACCCCTTTTTGAAAAACATTCCTTTTTCATCTTTGTTGATGTAGAGCTTTAGATTATACATTCCTTAGGTGAATATGTTTAAGGAAACCTTCATACGATCGATCAATTTATAACCCAAGGTAGTACCAAAGCTCTCCTATATTTCAAATTTAATCTATATCATATCAAAAACGTTCTTGGACACGAACTCATTAGTAGCACCAAATTGACATGCACGAGAGAAAATTATGCTCGGTCTTAAAAGGGTTGTATCATCCTTCCTTCTTAGAAACTTGTTTTCAAGCATATAATTTCTCAGACTATCAAACCAGCTCTAAGAGCTTGTTTTAGATCGTATAGAACATTTTTTTTCATTTTGTAAACGAGTAAAGAAAATTTTATAAAATCAGAGAATGATCAACATGCATTTCCTTATGGATTTAATTGTTATAGGATGCACTATTTACATCTATTTGGAAGAGTTTAAGAAGACATGATGAATTAGAAATCTATAAGCATCGTTATGACTTGTAATCAAGCTACAAAGGCATAATTTTCTTCGAAATTTATGCCTTCTTGTTGATCGTAACCTTTCACGGCGAGTCTAGTTTTATTTCTTGAAACATTTCCAAAAACATGAAACTTGTTGCAAAAAGATCCACTGGTTATCAATCACTTGGTTAGATGAAGCTTTGGGAACAAGTTCCCAAACTTTGTTTCATTCAAATTGATTTAACTCTTTTTGCATAGCAGGAGAGCAATGTTCATTGATAATAGCTTCTTTAATTCCCTTTAGTTTAATTTGAGAAACAAAAGCAATAAAATTGAATATCTTATTAAGGTAGTGTTGAGTAATAATCCCCTTAGAGATATCACGAATTACATTTTGAATAAGATGGTTTTTGGTCATCCTTCATTATTTCGGTAGATCTTGATGATCTACATGATTTTATTCACTTATAGTCTTGTTGGGTGAGAATATGGACTAATAATAGTCTAGGGGTTGAAGGTGAGAGTATTGACTTTTTCTTTCTTTTAAAAACTCTTTGGTCAGCTTCTAAACACAAGGTATAAAATCTGATTCAATCAGAGATATGTAGCGGATATGAAGTGCAAGAAAGAAGAGAGACACACAGAGTTATCCTGGTTCCTCTGACAACTCGAGAGTAATTCAGTCCCCTTGTACTTACAAGATATTTTCACTATAATCACACAAGATTACAAGTTTTCTCAAGCCCACAAGAAAGATACTTCCAATGCTTAAACACTAAAGTAAGAGACTTTTATGCTCAAGCACACAGACAAGAGACTTCCAATACTCAAGCACTAAAGTTAGATACTTCTATGCTCAAGCACACAAGCAAGAGACTTCAATGCTCAAACACACTTAGTAAAAGACTTCTAATAATTTACCGAACAAATAAAAGATTGTTTGGGGTAATACACTTGATATACAATCAGAGGTGTAGAAAGAATTCAATGCAAATAGAACTCTTTGATACTTAGGGATTTCTAAGATATACAAGGATAAGAAATTCTAAGTTTCGCTCGTGCTTAAATAGAGAAGGAAAAGAGTCGTTGAAGAACTTGTACAAGAGAGTTTTTGAGAAGCTTCAAAAGAGACGCTGAGACGTTTATTCAAATAGTAAAGTTTGCTGAAAGCTAGTTTGAAATCCTTTTGCTACAAAAGGAATTATCAATTGCATCATGTGACAAAGTAGGCTTATAAGTGAACAATGACCTATCAGAGTCACCTTGATCCTTGCACTTTGACTGGCTCAGGTTCTGATATTCAGAAGCCGACTCTTTCAAAGTCTGGTCATCAGAGGTTGACTCCTTCAGACTCTGACCTTCACACATTAGCCTCTTCAGAAGTCGACTTCTTCAGTGTCTGGTCTTTAGCTTCTGATCCATCAAATTTTGGTTTTTAAGCTTCTCTTTAGATGTTCATAGTCAGAACCAATACTTGGATTCTTTATGAAATTTAGTTTATGGTCTTGCACACTTGAACAAATATTAGTATACCCAATTGTTCTTTAAATACTTTGTTATCATCAAAACCAGGGATATAGGACAAACCAATTTTGTTCCAATAATCTCTCATTTTTGATGATGACAAACATAAATATTTAAGAATAATGGCTGTTAATTTAATTAACAAATTGACTTCAGGGTCTGAGGGTTGTAAGCTCCCCCAGAGTCCAATCCAGGTTAATTAAATTTGAACAATTAAAGCACAATAAAAAAATCTTCTTAATTTAAGCAAGATTAATAACTGTCATATTTCAGGTGCTTAAGTATTTCTTTATCTACTCTCCCATTTGCCGTCAACAAAAAACAGATTAAGGAAATAGAAAAGACACTGAAGAAAAATTTCATTCAATCAAAGAAGATTTCTGAGGCACAAAAATCTGATAAGAAAATACACAGATATAAAATGTTTGGGATTTTATCATATTTGAATAAAAATAATTTAAAATCAAATTTGATCCCCCCTCGGGGGTTTTTTTTAAATAAAAAAAATTTGAGAGAGAGATTGAAAACTGGCTAGAATTGTTGGAAAACAACTCTTCAACTTACAAGATGGTCAAGGTTGGTTATGACAACTGAGAATTTGAGAGAAAAAATGCAGTTAAGGCTGGTGCACAGTAATCAACAATGATTCTTCTTCATTCTAAACTCTCTATAAAAGTTGTCTCCCATTACCAGCAAAGTCACATTCATTTCCATTTATCTCTTCTCATAACTGATAATATGAGTAAGTCATCCAAGAATTCCAAGGCAAGATCTTCCAACGAGATTGGAAAGGCAGTCAGAGATGCTTAAGGAAGGAGCCACAAGAATGATAAGCTCAAGGTTTCTGAAGATGCAAAGCCAAAAACTGGTTCATCTGTTGGAGTTTCTCTGCTTGTAAGGACTTCAATATCCACGATGAAGAAACTCAAGAAGAAGAAGGATTCAGTTGATGACTATGGATCATATGCTGACAAGGACTAGACTAACTACCTCAAAATGCATGATTTTCATCTGATGTAGTCTAAGATATGTAGTCTTTGTAGAGTATCTGTTTGCTTATGAGAACAATGCAAAATTGTACCATCTTCTTGATTAATAATAATAACAGACCCTTTAACTTTTAATTTAAGATTATGATTCTTTTGCCACTAACATCCATAGGTTAACCCATCAAAAAGAATGTTTCAGAAAATATTTCAACCAATTTTGTGTTTTGTGTGTAAAAAAATGAGTTTAAAAGGAATTTTAATTACACAACCATAAAATAAAAGACTAAGGAGAAATCAAAACAAGATTTAATTTTAACCATGAAAATAATTCCCAAAGGTAACACAAACATTTTTGTTATAGGAAGGAATATGTGTGACACATGTCACACTCCTTTTCTTAAACATAAATGATTGGTTAAGTCCATCAATATGACTCAGAGATTAGAAGGCAGAAAACTCCCAGAGGAATTGTGACTTATGACCTTCTGAACTAGAAAATTTTCTTATTCAGAGAACTAACTAGTTCAGGGTCTAATAACTCAGAAACACATAGTAAACAATAAGAGAACCAACAAAATTAGATGGTAATAAAATATATGGTAATCACAAATGGAGGTGAAATAATATTCAAAATACTTACATCATTAACCATCAGTTATTATCTAACAGTTCATAAACCCAATGTCAGAAAATATTTCAGATTCATGACACATAAGTGGTCAGGTGTTAAAGTAATTTTCCACTCATATGCTATAAGAGACAACTAATCAAAATCTGAGCATCAGAGGCTAAGTTGCATCAAATGCTACTATTCATCAAAAGCTAGTTCAGAGCTTCTGATCACACTAACTTATGATAATCACCAGACTCCGATCCTCCATTCATAAGCAATCACTAATCTCTAACAAAATGCATATTAAGATTTTTTTTTTATAAAATCAAATCTTTCAATAGTAATAGGTTTGGTAAATATTGACGATTAGTATCAATGAACTGTATATCTATCACACCCTTCTGAACACATTTTCTAATAAAATGATGTTTTATTTCTATGTACTTGGTTCTAGAATATTGAATAGGATTCTTTGTCAAACAGATAGCAACAATATTATCACAAAAGATTGGAATATTGCCTTCACTTATCTGATAGTCTTCCATCTGATATTTCATCAAGAGTAGTTGTGTGCAACTACTTGCACCTGAGATGTATTCTGCTTCTGCTGTAGATGGAGAAACAATTGCTTATTTTTTACTAGTCCAAGATATTAGGTTTTCACCTATGAATTGACAGCTTTCGTAACACCCTAAACCCTGACTCAAAATATAAAAGGGAAAATTGTATTATTTAGGAATGTTACTTCACACAAATCATGCATTTTTCACAATTACATCGATGTAAATCTCAGCCAACTTGTGCAACAGAAAACTGATCTTAATTTGAATAAAGCTTGTAGATTTAATCAGCCAGACCACCGGCCGACGCCGCTCGCTGGATCGCGGCCAGCAAACACCGCAAAATCACGACCACTCGTTGTTGTCATTGTTAGAGCGCGACACAACCCCAGTCGTGGCAACCGCCACTCTGCCCGAACATTAAACTCCGGCCGTTGCCGACTAGCATGGCCTGATCGCCTTTGCGACACCTAGCGCGGGCGATGCTCCCTAGCACCGCCGCCCCGCGGCCGTCAACTCCCTCTGAATATATTTATGATTTTTTTAAAAGTTCTGATTTTTACGTTTTTGTCAAAATCTAATTTTTCATGTAAAAGGTCTAATTTGAATAAAAGGTTTTACTGCATTTGAGAAGATTTTGGAAAATAGGTCGATTTTAGGAAATTTTGGAAAACATAACACAATCTAGCAACATCCCAAAATTGGGAAATCGTTCAAATCTCCGGGGCAAAATCCCAACTTTAAAGAAGAAATAAAACAACACTACACACAAATTCATACAATAATCATCATCAGCAGCAAAAAAGGTTTGTAAACCTACCAACAACAGCACTTTAGAGATCGTAGGAGATTTATCCCAAACACCCTTTTTGGGTCTTAGAGCAATCATACAGAAAAACAATTTCATCAATTGAACCAATAAGGTTTTGCACAAACCTTATTTTTCCAATTTACACATTTCATATAAATTAAGAAAATTAGGGAAAAACAACATAAATCACAAGGCACTGATAGAAAGGTAAGAAACCCTCATTATCCTGCATGTCTAAATCATCCATAAGAAGACAATTTCCCCCTTACCTTGAAATTGCAGAGTTCTTGGTGAAGTTTAGCTTCGTTCCTAACGCTTTTCCTTAGGATTCGTCGTAGCCGCTCTCCCGCTTTTCTCCATCATACATAATAAAAAATATTTATATTTCAATATATTTATTATTTTTATTGGTATAATAATTGCATAAATCTATCATTCGATTATAATCTAGTAATATTAACCTTAATATATTATATATTATAGTTTACATAAAATTTGTCAATTTTAATAATAAAATTACAATTTAAAATTTAATTCAAAATAAATTAAACTAAGTTTAATCAAAGAAGATCAAAAAAATTTAAATTAATCATTCAAACATAGGACTCGTTAAAATTTAAAAATATTATTGTCAAAATTAGATAAAAATTTATATTATAATGAATGAGATAGCTTAAATATATATTACTTAAATTAAATAAATGCAAGCTATTAGTTTAGACTTCAATCGAGTTGTGAATAAGTAGTTACTAATAATTATAAATCTACTACTTAAAAAAAATTAAAATATATATTTAAAATTCTATATAAAAAACCATTTTTAAAAAGTAAAAGATTTTAATTTTCACTATATACATTACACTAATTTCTATAAAAATATTCTTTTGTATAATAGTAATGACATTTTTTCAAATATATCTTTAATTATTCATTTCTATTTTTTATTTTATTTTATTTTATTAATTTTTCTTTTCTATTTAATTAATGAAAGACAATAATGTAAAATTATATATAATTTTTCTTTTTCGTATAATATTCATTACTTTTTTTAAACGGTATAAAATGCACAAAAAGTCTTATACTTTGGGTACTTTGTATTTATACTAAAAAGAATTACTAATATTTCCCATATATATTATATTCTATACTTAATTTGTTTATTTAAGAAGGGAAGAAAAAGACACATACCTGCTTTTTGCGTTTTGCCTGTTTCGACTCAATCTCCCACCCGTCTAATCTGTATCCATTCTCTCATGGCTATTCGCAATGTGCTCAACGGAAAATTTCTCAACCGGAGCTCCGTTACCGGAGCAAGGTTCATGTCTTCGTGGTTCAGAAACATCGAACAGGCTCCTAAGGATCCGATCCTCGGAGTTACCGAAGCTTTTCTCGCTGATCAGAGTCCGAACAAAATCAATGTCGGAGTAGTAAGTCCTCCATCTTTTCGTTCTCCCTGCTTCAGATCTTTTTCTGCATGTTTTCGTTAAACGCAATTCGTTTTAGAAAGAGCCTGAAATGAAATTATCAAATCTAATCACCAGAACAGATTAACGCTGTTTTTTTAATCTATCTACATAAAATTATAAATTTTTATTAACTGAATTTCGTTTAATTTTTCCGTTCAGATTTCAGATTCGTACATTTCAGATTTGTTTTTTGAAAATTATAGTTGCATGCACGCTAAATTGTGATTTTCTTGATTTGATTTAGTATTTATTTCTTTGGATTGGATCATTGCTTAACTTGAATTTCTGTTTCTTTGGCAAATTACGAAAGGGTGCATATCGGGATGACAACGGAAAGCCAGTGGTTTTGGGATGTGTTAGAGAAGCAGAGAAGAGAATTGCAGGAAACCAATTCATGTGAGTGAAACTTGTTTTTTTTTTTTTTTTTGCTAATTCTAACATTGATTTTAGGGTATTTGGTATAGATTAGAAAATACTGTATAAAAAGTATGATAACCTGTTGAATACTGTATTTTTGTTAAATTAATTGTTTGATTTTTGTGTATTCAACTTTACTTGTATGAATGGAACTTTGATTTAGTTGCTTTCATGTGCCAATTTGTCGTGGTCACGTAACGTAAGCCACTAGTTGGTTTTACTTTTTGCCTTTGTGTTGTAGACGGCATAATCTCTTTGGAAATAGGACGCTACATAATTGTTGTTGATGTGTGCTTTGACAGCTATAGCTATTCATGATTCCTTCGTCTGTGTGGTGTTAGTGTAATTGGTTTCTCTCTTTAGGTGTTTTGGTATCATGTAGGGAATCCTGTTTTATTGCTGCTGCTTTTTCTGGTTTCAAAGAAAAAAAATTGTGGGTACCACATCTCATAAGTTTTTATTGGAATGCGTACCAAACTACTGCTCCCTCCGTCCCAAATTATAAGACGTTTTGGACTTTTCACACAAATTAAGAAACTTAATTATTACTTTATGGAAAAGATAAATTATATATAACTTTACAGTAATGCCCCTCATAATTATATAGGAGAGAGAAATTAAAAGAGTTGAAATAATAAATAATAATAAATATTTGAGGGTATATTGGGAAATATGTCATTATATTGCATTGAGAATGTAAGGTGACTTATAATTTGAGACAAATTTTTTTAGCAAAGTGACTTATAATTTGGGACGGAGGGAGTAAACAAGAAGCGTAATGTAATTGGCTTTGTAGAATGTGCAACTAGTTGGAAACTTCTACTTTTTTATGTCAAATTTTAAATGGTAGTAACAGTATTTGCTATAGTGAATGGTCATTTTTATTTTATTTTTTCAACTTTGCCTTTTTATTAGAATAGTAGCATGTAACCTTGAATCCTTATCTCACCAACTGAGCTGCCTTGTGACATTTTTTGGTTGTTGAGGAGATCTATAAAAACATTTGAAGTGGAAGCCACTAACTCTTTCCAATTGTTGACTTCTCCTACCCTGGCATGAAAACCAATTTGTTGATTTAGCTTTTATCACTTCTGTTTTCTAAAAACATTTTGGAATAAATAAATAAATGATACTTAATTTCTCATGGTGCATTGAACTAAGCTATGTTTGGTTCTGCGATGAAGAGAATTGATTTTCGTTAAAAGTGGGTTAAAGATAAAATGATTTATGTTTGGATAAATTCTTGCAAAAATGACTTGAATATTAAATTTCGGGTTAATTGTGATTTACCCCCCTGACATATGAGCGAGTTTTGATTTACCCCCCTCCATGCCTTTAGGCAACGGTTTTTTTGAAAAAACCGTTGCCTAAACCTGCCTATGGCAACGGTGGGGGGGTAAACCAAAACACGCTCATATGTCAGGGGGGTAAATCACAATTAACCCTTAAATTTCAGGGTTAAAATCTTGTTTAGACTCAAACTACAAATCCTAACTTCAAGTAGAATAGATTCTGGAAAGCTTATAATCAATTCTACTTGAGAGCAACTAAACATGCCAAAATCAATTCTACACACCAGAATCAATTTTGGGTGCACCAAACGTGAAACCAAACACACTCCCATCAGATTCTGGCCTACATTCACTTACTACAAACTTCTAAGAAAAGCAAGCCCCTAGTAATATTCTCCTGGAACAGTTCTATTTTAGTATTGCTTAATTTAGTTTATGTCATTGCTTTACATTGTTGCAAATATTTGAGCAGGGAGTATCTTCCTATGGGTGGAAGCTTACATATGGTTCAAGAATCACTGAAGCTGGCATATGGAGAGAACTCTGAGTTCATCAAGGATAAACGAATAGCTGCAGTTCAGGCTTTATCTGGGACTGGTGCATGCCGACTTTTTGCTGCTTTTCAACAGCGCTTTCATCCCAACTCTCAGATCTACATACCAGTTCCCACCTGGTCCAAGTAAGTTTGATTCAAATCTTCCCTTTAAATACCTCTATGGACATTTTGAGTCTTAAGAGTTTGGTTGTTAGTAATAAATTTTGATCTATTTCTCATAATGTAATGAATTACAGCCATCATAACATTTGGAGAGATGCTGGAGTGCCTATAAAGACATTCCGTTACTATCATCCCGAGTCTAAAGGACTAGATTTTTCTGGACTGCTGGAGGACATTAAGGTATATTGCTCTGATTTTCATAGCATTTTTCCGACGCACTTTATCAAAGGTCAATTTTTATAGAAGATGTTTTGCTATTACTCTATACTCTTCACTCCATGAGGTGTCAGCTCCCTAGTAGGAGTTTGACATTGTAAGATCAAAGGGCGAAATTCAACTTTCCTTTGAAGAAAGTTTTGCAAATGACCATTAGTGTCACTTCAATTGATAATGATTCTTTTCTTTCTAAAACATACCATGCACTCTTGTTACCTCTTAAATTGGTTATTTGTTACACAGAATGCTCCCAATGGTTCCTTCTTTCTGCTTCATGCTTGTGCTCACAATCCTACTGGGGTAGATCCTTCAGAAGAACAGTGGCGAGAGATCTCTTCCCAAATCAAGGTAAACGGAAATGATATATTGAATCGTGGGATTTTGTTCTTGTTGTTTCAGTTATTGACTCTTGTGTCTGTTCACTGTTATGATTGCTTGCAGGCTAAAGGTCATTTCCCTTTGTTTGACATGGCATATCAAGGTTTTGCTAGTGGCAATCCAGAGAGAGATGCAAAAGCCATCAGGATTTTTCTCGATGATGGTCACTCAATAGGACTTGCTCAGTCATTTGCAAAAAATATGGGACTGTATGGTCAGAGAGTAGGATGCCTTAGGTAATTTTATATTAATCTTTTGAATACAGATATTTCCGTAGTAAGTAGACTGTTAAAGTATAACTTCAGCGTAAAATGTAAATTACATTCTGCAAAGATAAAACTCATGATTTTGTGTTCATTGCATTACAGCTTGCTTTGCGAAGATGAGAAACAAGCTGTGGCAGTAAAAAGTCAGTTGCAGCTGATTTCCAGACCCATGTACAGTAATCCACCTCTTCATGGAGCACTTGTTGTTTCAACTGTCCTTGGTGATCCGGAGTTGAAGAAGCAATGGCTCAGAGAAGTTAAGGTAAAGCGATATTATATCAAACTTCCCACCTCTCTCAACCTATTCTTTTTCCCTCAAGAACTTTATGCTAAAAACACCATACTAATGCAGCAGTATGCTATTTTTGTGAAGTGGAGGGGTAGAATATATCATATGTATATATCTGTTAAGTATCAGTCACTGAGCAAGCATAGCATCCATGAGGCAATATCCTCAACAGTCTCTTGCTTTTGAGAATTTTCTTCCTTCTGCTGTCACACCCTTAAATACATATTTCAATTTGGTTTCAAATTTAAACAAACTCGCAAAGTTTTATTCTTTATTAGAGTAATACTTTGTTTTTTTTTTAATTTTATTTGATAATTGCCAACTTGCTAAAATGGTGTATCATTAGCTGGCCGATGCCATATACAGATGCACAATTTTATATGTTTTTTAATCTCCAATGACATTATACTGTAAATGAGAATGCTCAATTAACATAGTTGGTGGAACATCAACATACATCATTGATATGTTACTAGTCTTTTCAGATTACGTTACTTCTGTTATATATGCGACTTATTTCTGTTCCTATACTTAGTTTTGTTAATAATCATGTTATTGTATATTAATATATATGCCAAATGATATTCTAAGAAGAATATGATCAATGCAAAATTATAAACAGGCATAAATAAGTTGTGACAATGGATAGAAAATGAACTTACATTAATGGCTTCTTTACAGGTTATGGCAGACCGCATCATTGGAATGAGGACTGCACTACGAGAGAACTTGGAAAATCTGGGATCTCCTTTGCCATGGAACCACATAACCAATCAGGTTCAGTAGAATTTGTTGAATGGACGTCTTTTTCAACCACTTTTTCTTCTTTTCTTTGCTTATTTTAGTTGCTTAAGAAATTTTCACCCCTTCTCCCTTACATTTATGATAACTTGGAGACCAAGCATCTTAGATGAGGCGAGGTGGATTACTGTTTTATTGAAGGATTGAACTTAAGAATCATTATCACATCAAAGTGTTAAAAATAAGTTTTCAAACAAGTTTATGTTGCTACTTGGGCAGATTGGCATGTTCTGCTACAGCGGTATGACACCAGAACAAGTTGATCGTTTGACAAGTGAGTTTCATATTTACATGACTCGTAATGGTCGTATAAGGTGACACACTCGATCTTAAGTTTATTTCTTTCTACCACCGTTTACTTTACATCATGAGTTCCTTGGAGATTATAGCTTACTGTTTACTTACATTAAATATATGTGATTATGACAGTATGGCTGGTATTAATTCGGGCAACGTTGGATATGTGGCTAACGCCATCCACGAGGTTACAAAATCAGCTTAGACTGATAATTCGTTATGCGGCGTACCAAATTTTTGTCCTTGGAAACAACAAACACCTCAGAGTAGTATTTATTGGAAGGAGCACAATAAAATCTGGGAACTTGTAACCATATGCAAATTCATTTCGTTTCATTTGCTATTCAAAAGTTTGAATAATTTGAGAAGTAGATTGAATAAGAGGTTTCATAATTCATTAATGATTATTCTTAATACAGTTTCACTCAATGTGAAAAGGACTATTATTGGATGTGAATCTTTATGATTTTGTTGATGCTAGAAGTCTATAGCGAATATTTAAAACCTTAGATTATCTAGTTTGATTGTGGCTAATTTTATGTTATGATAATATTTCTGCCTGTGTTGAAAATAAAAAAACAATTTGTGAAGGCAAATGGTATTTAACTGAGAGTTTCAGTTAAATAGGTCTTGAGGTCAAAATTCTTGATGATTTTAATAGGTCTTGCTAAGATGTGTTTGAAAAATTAAAAAAGTTGTGTTGAAAAAAAATGAATTTAAAAGGATGGCGCACTAGTGTAATTCAAATTTGAGGGATTTGTGAGTAATTTCACCTTACTAAATTTTATCTCTATTCAATTCAATATATATTTTTTAAATCTTATATATTAATATAATTAACACTCTTTCTTCATATTTTATTAATTTTTCTTATATTAAATATTCTAGTATTATTTTATACTCCCTCCGTTCTAAATTATAAGTCACTTTGCCAAAAAAATTTGTCATAAATTATAAGTCACCTTACATTCCCAATGCAATATAAATGACATCTTCTCCAATATACCTTCAAATATTTATTATTATTTATTCTTTCAACTCTTTTAATTTCTCTCTCCTATATAATTATGAGGGGCATTACTGTAAAGTTATACATAATTTGTCTTTCCCATAAAGTAATAATTAAGTTTCTTAATTTGTGTGAAAAACTCAAAACTTCCTATAATTTGGGACGGAGGGAGTACGATTTAGATATGTGTTGTAATTAACAACACATTATAATATTTATAAAAGATAATATAATATTTAAAAATATATTATGTTTAAAATAATATGATTTTTTACTTCATTTATAATAAATATTATGGACTTTTTAATTTTACTTTTTATTTTATTTAAAAAATATTCAATTTAGAGTTGGGTAGTCTGAAACCCATCTAAAACTGGATTCGAGAAATAATTTTCTAACCCATATTATAACAAAGTTTTTTTTGGACCCAGTCTTAAAAAATTCAAAGCATGCTAGGACCGACCCGTTTAGAGCTGAATAATCCATTTTGATATATATATATATATATATATATATATATATATATATGGATTTAATTGAAATGCACTGACAGTGTAAAAGGATTTTACATTGTCAGTTAATTATAACCATTGGATGTAAAGAGAAGTTTGACTTTTAATTTAATAATCTGTAAAGTAACCCAAACGGATGATGGTGATGTATTGACAGTGTAAAACTTTTTACACTGTCAGTGCATAGTAATTAATCTCTATATATATATACTTCCCTCTCATTTTCTTCTTTAAAAAATCTCTTATGGTATTTAGAGCAAGAAAGATCCCAGTGATTCAAGTGTTTGTAAGTAAATTCAATCATGGTGGATCATGGAAACTTTGCAGCACACCTACTAGTTTTTGATAGAAGGAATTGAGACAAATGGGTGACTCAAATGAAAGAGATTTTTGGTGCACAAGATATTTGCGATATAGTGAAAACGGGTTTGGAAGCTTTGCTTGAAGATGCAAGTGTAACACAAAGCTAAGCACACAAAAAAGACAAGAAAAACGATTGCATTACTCTCTTCCTCATTCATCAAATGTATTCAAAGGTGTTTGAAAAAAAATCTCTACTGAAACTAGGTCCAAAGTTTTATGGGACAAGTTGAAAAGGTATTTTGGTGGTGACGTCATAGTCAAGAAGGTGAAGTTGCAGTCATTAAGAAAATATTGAAACAGTGTGGTGAATCTCTTAGTGAAATGAAACAGTTATAAATCAAATGAAACGGTGTAGTGATTTGAAGATCAATGAGAAAATCTAGAGAACCTTGCCTCAATCACATAGTGGTGACCATCAAAGTTACAAAGGACTTGGATAGCATAAAGATTGAAGAATGGCAAAACACTCTTGAATCTCATAATATGAATATAGCTGAAAGAGAAACTGAAAAAGAAGATGAACAAGTACTCCTAGCAAAATTCAAGAAACTAGAGACAAGCAATTAAAACTGGAAGAAGGACAAGGGAAATAATCCATACAAAGAAAGACAAAATGTTGATGACAAGCCTGAAACATCTAGCAGAAATGGTGAAGGGTCTGCCAAGAACCAAAACAAGAAGACCTCTTACAAAAGATAGGTACAATACTAAAACAGTGAGAAGACAAAACATTATATAGATAAGTGTTGACTAGGTAAAGGAAATAAGCCGAAGAATGGTGAATAAGAGGCAAATATAGCTCTAGAAATTTTTGCCTCAGACTCAGATCCAACTATGCTCATGGTTGCAAGTGATGTTGAGATTTCAAACTCTCAAAATTGGTATCTTTATACTAGTTGTAGCAATCACCTGAAAAGAAAGAAATAGTGGTTGGTTTATTTTTATGCAAGCAAGAATACTAAGATCAAACCGACTAATAAAAAATCTATCCTAGCAAAAGGCATGAGACATGTGGCTTATAAAGGAAAGATAGGAAAGTAAGGATGCGTTGTTTATTCCAAATATGCAATGCAGCATATTGAGTATGGGGAAGCTAGTGTAGAAGGGTTATTTAGTGTTCATGGAGAATTAATGTCTGAATTTGTTTGATTCCAAGAAGAGGTTGATCCTGAAGTCTTGCTTGTCAAGAAACAGTACTTTCATGGCATGCATTCAAAATTCAAATGTAATGTTTTTTGTTGCAACATCACATGAACAAAAAGCTAAGGTATGGTATAAAAAGTATGGTCACTTGAACTACAAAATCCTAAGTCAACTAAATTCCAAAGGGATGGCGCCAAGTCTCTTAGGTACATACCTCTTGAAGCTCATGCGTTGTATGCTTAGTAGGTAAGCAACCTAGACCAACTTTCAAGTCTAGTTTGCCTATGAGAGTCAAGAAAGTGTTGGTGTAGTTCACTCAGACATTTGTGGACCATTAGAAGTACTAAATCATAGTGGCAACAAATACTTCATCAGCTTTATGGATGAATTTTCTAGGATGTTGTGGTTATTTCTGATCTAGGCCAAAAGTGAAGCTTTGGATGATTTCAAAAACTTCAAAGTGATGATTAAAAGGTAAAGTGTAAAGTTGGCAAAGATCTTGAGAACTGATGGTGGAAGTGAGTATACTTTGATGGACTTTGAATCCTTTTGTGTACGACAAGGTATCATTCATGAAATCATAACTCCATACATTCCCCAACACAATGGCATGGAAGAAAGAAGGAATAAAAGCATTCTTAATATGGAAAAAAGTATGATGAAAAAAAGGAGCCTTCCACACGAGCTTGGGGGTGATTGTATCAACTGCATCATATATCCTAAAAAGGTGCTGTTGTACCCCAAATTTTACCCTTAGATCCATTGATCTCTTGCATGTCATATTAGGTCAATCATATTGCATAGCTAACCCTTTTTTCAGGTTTTTGTTTGTGTTTGTTTCTTTTTTATCAGGTGCTATCTTAAAGAGATTCAAGAAGTGATTAACCAAGATTTTTGGATGGAGCATTGAATCAAGCAAGTCTCTAAGAGATTGTCTCCATAATCCTAACCATGATTCTCTCTATAACCAAATTTCTACCCTCAATTGTCACCTTTAATTCCAAACCTATTTCATTAGTCATCTATTAACCAATTTTATCCAATTTCTCAATGTTAATTCATTAGTCATCTTTTAACCAATTTTTCCAAATTCACCTTTTATTCATCTATTATTTGTTGTCCTAATCATTTTTCTTTTATAAACAAAAATAGAAACCAATTCTAATTTTTATTCATAAGCCCACCAATGAGCCCATCGTGACAAAAAATGCTACAAAATATTGGAATTGAGTTCATTGCCAAGGACCAATAAGGATCAAGCATTGTTGTGTTGACTTTTCAACTCAATTGCCAACCAATGAAGAAGCGACGCGTGGCATGCCAAGCAACAAAAACAACCAAATGCTTATTCTCCCTTGGTTATGCTTGCGAAACTCAGATTGGAAAGGAGAAATTCAAAACACGAGCATATCAAATTCATTCAAGAAATCGTTTCAACTCAATCTGTTGGCGCGGTTTATCAATTTGAATTCTCCAAGAAGCCTTGCCAGTTTAAGCTTTCAACGTTTTGCTTCACTAAAAGTACTTCTAAAGCATTTCTTGTTTCAGCATTCAACCTGCTACCACCTGCAAGTTCTTCGCGCCATCTCCAACCTTTACCTCATTTGATACCCCTCCATATGACAAGAATAAGGAGCTCTGAAGCAATACATGAAGTAGTGCAATGGACTCTGCAATTCTGAATTTTCTTGTGCAGCAAAGCAGCGTATTTGACTCCAAGATATGGACCATATTTGAATTTCAAAAAGAGACGTTGTGACTCTAATTTCTACTCAGCACACCACATGTTTGATGGTTGGACTCAAAGCAACCCAGGCCCATTTGTTCAGCCTATAAAAGGGACTCGCTTCTACACCTCAAGACACCAACAACTTTCACAAAGCACTCAAAATTCCTCTGAAATTCCATAAGTTTCGAGCAAGCAAGTTGAAAGGTGTTCTTGGAGTGCTTTGGAAGGAAAGCAATCAGTGCATTTGAATACAGCGGACATTACTCCACTTGGTATCGTTTTCTGTCCCTCTTGCTGAACATGCTCATTTAATGCCATTATGTCATATGCATCTTGCTATTATTCTACACGTGTATCTTGCTAATACATGCCTCAGTATGTTGTTTATATGCTCATGGTATGTTGTCATAAAATAGATGTTTTGTTCATTAATATGATACATATGTATGCATTGGTCATTAAATGGCTGCAACTATAAGTTCTCATTGTGGTACCGTATTGACAAGTTTGGATGTTTGATTTTGTTAACCTACTTGGATGTCGTATGTACTTAAATATGATGTTGAGACAAGAGACTCATGAACCTCTGTCCCTCTTTGAAGTTCTGATATGCTCTTAGGTTGTAGTAAGTTTGAACCTATCTATCTTTGTTGTTGGCTTGATGATTGTTTGGTGTTGTCAAGTTGTTCTTGCTAAAGTAGCACTAATTCCTTTTTCTGCTATCATCAATATATGACCCTTTGGTGTACTCAGTCGTGGTTTTAAGCCTTGTCATTATGGATGTTTGTTGTTTTTAAGGTTGATAGTTTTTGTTCACATTTGTATGCACCACTGTCTTTGTCATTGTTGATGATTGATTATGTGTTTGAGTTTGGATTGATTGAACTGTTAACATATGCAAGCCACTGACTTGTGTCACTTCTCTTTGGAATGATTTTGTTGTAATGTATGTTTAAAGCTTTTGAATGTTGAATTTGGAATGTGTTGCCTTGAGTTGTTCCTATCATATGCCTCAATGTTCTATGACTTGCCATACTATGCTATACATGTAAAACCATTCTATTGAAACTGTTAATATCAGAAGCCATGTCTTTGTGATATCATGATTTTGTCCTCTATGTTAACACTGTGTTCATGATGTGTATGCTAGCCTTGTTGTGTTTAACATGTTTCCTAAGTTATGCCTTTGTGATATCATGATTTTATGCATATATGTTTGATTGTATGTGCTTGCTTGATGTTGCCCAAGTTGGTTCTATAATGTCATATGCTACTGCCTATTTTTTAAGTGTTACCACTTGAATGAATTTGATTATTATATTGTCTTGTAACATGTCCTATCCTTGCATACATGTGCTTGCTCTTAACCATCATGATGTTTGTGTACTTGTCACTATGTTTGTACCACTTGGGTGAGTGTATGACTTTCTGCTTGTAATTCAGTTTGCTAGCTATTTTTGACTTGGAATGTCACTATCATGTTGATATGTGCCTCATGATGTACTAAATGCTATGAACCTAAATAACCTGCCTTGACCTTATATGTGTTTGGTCTGCCTTTAATCTATCTTGATGCTTGAATTATCATTGTGCCCTAAACAACCATGACTGTTTGTTTTTGCCTATATTTTGCTTTGATAAATGGTTAAGTTGTATGGACTATCATCATGTGCTTTACTTGCTATTTTTGTTTTGTGAAACTGTCTGCTGCCTTGCTTGGTAACCTATGAACCTTAGCCTCTTGAATCATATTATCTTGTTGGTTGTTATGAGCTCATTGCTTGGTGGAATGTAATTGCTTTGGTGCCATGCTATTATCTACTACTTGTGTTGTTGATGTTGTTATCATTCTACTTAGCCTTTGCTTTGATCATAGAAATTGATCCATCCTGTCATTGTTTTACCACTCATGGTGACATGTTTTGAGTTGTTATATGAACTTTGGAAGATATCTTTGGAACTGACTTATCACTATGCCCTAACCTATCTCATGTTTGCTTGCATTTTTAACTCATAACTTTGCCAATCATTTGATTTTAGTATTAAAACATCTTTGCTACTCTTCACTAAACATGTTAATTCTTGAAGATGTTTTTGATGTACATGAAATTAACCTCATTGCCATGCTGGTCTGTATCTATATGTTGTCTGTTAATTGCATTCCAAGGTGTTTCCATTTCATTAAACCTCCTTAGAACATGCTGTAGGCCTGCTGCTTTGATTGTGTTTGATTTTATGGCTTTATTCATTCGAATGTTGTTTAGATGTCCAATTTGTAGGATAAATACTTACTTGGCATTTGATATATATAACATCTCTTAATTTTGAATGAATAATCATGTCTCTGTTTCTTATTTAATCTGACTGATGTTGGATAGCATGGTATGAATATGGCTGTCACGAGCAGTTTGCATTCTTGATTGGTTTGTTGTTTATTTGGAATATGCGCACATGTTTGGTTTATATATTTATTGAAGTGAATATGTTACCGGATGTAACAGCCACCCCAGTGGCAAACACACACTATCACACGCCTTACCACCTCTAGGACTGGGGTTCAAATCCCCCTCGCCCCAGTCATTTTGTTTTATTTTCATGATTTTTGCTTTCTTCGCATATATATTTGTGCTATCCATTATATTTCCAAATGCGCGCATTGGCCTGATGGTATGAGTTTTACACTGCAAGCGAGAAGACCCGGGTTCAATCCCTAGGTGTACCACTTCCTTACTTTTTTTTATCACTTGTTGGTTGTATTTTATTTCTCAAGTTTATGCTTCATTTTCTAATTTCCATATCTTGCTTATTTTTCATCCTTTTTCTTCCCTTCTTTTTGCTATATTCTTCTAATTGAATTTACTTTTTGAATATAAAAGAAAATTGATAAAAATATTTAATCTTGAGACCTTTATTCATGATAAGATTAGAAATACTTATTAGGGTTTTATTGCACTTCCTTATTCATCTTGCCATGTTATCTCTACTTATCATGTTTGATCATTGTCCAACATGTATGATTCTAACTTTGCATTGACATCATAATTTTGTTTCATCTCATATCTTATTCATGTCTTTTACATCATCATATTTGAATTATAACTTGTTATCTTTTAGTAATTCTACAACTGTTATCTTTCCCCCCATTCCAAAGGGAGACCTTCTTAAATTGACTCATGAAGTCACTAAACAAACCACCCTACCTTATCCTTCTAGGTTTACCCTTATTTCTTGGCCTCATGAGAGCCAATGAAATCATAACTTCGAAGTAGGACAGAGTTTTGAACTCTATGTGATTCTCATCATCATGAGAACTCACTTTTCCCCTATAACTTAGACTTAGAGAGTTATCGTGAACTCTAAAATGAGCTCATACTCATTTCCCCTTGGAACTTTGGCCATAGCCAATGGTTCCTATCCTTCACCCTTAGATCGGTGAATTACGGATACTCTGATTCCACTCCCGTAAGGATACGTAGGCGCAAAGTGCGATACTTTGTCGAGTATACTTAGATACTAACCCCTAGGGTTTCAACCTTTAGCATAGCACCCTTAGCAAACGAGTAAGACATAACATAACACAAACTAAACAAGAGGTTCCTGTAGAGTACTACAGATACTTAGGGTGCTAATACCTTCCCTTAGTATAACCAACCCCCGAACCTTAGATCTCCCCCTTTAGGTTTTTCTCGATCTTGAACCTTTCCTTTGGATAAATCAAAGTCGGTGGTGAACTTCAAAGTTTTGCGATACAAGTTAATTAATAGCTTGTTATCCGATTCTCACCGCAACAGAAATGGCGAATTCACTGGAGACAACATCCTTGTTTTTGATGGTTAAGCCCACTTTGTTTTTGTTTGTTTTATTTATGCTTGTTTGCAATATTTGTGTATATCTATTTGATTGCCTATATATATGCTTTGCTTGATTATCTTTTGTTGGCTTGGTTCTTGAGGGGTGAGATAAATCCTAACCTGGATTTGAGTGCACTTATGATAGGACGATGGTATATTCAAGGAGACTTTGAGGGAGTCGAATCCTGAAAAAGTTAACTTGAGACACCATCACTCAGTTGAGGCCCTCTTGAGAGTCTAGTCATGTTGAACGAATCCGTTCGTGAAAACATGCTACTCTCGACCTAGGAGCCCTTGATATTGAGAACCGTAGTTACCATACCCCACTTAAGCCTTTTAGGATGTAGTGCGGTGACCATGATGGAGTCTATTTCTGAATTGGTTGTCACGCGATACTACACTCAGACGATATTCTCTTGAGAATTTTATTGATTACCAAGTCATCTGGGAAATCGTTAAAATCCGAAAGATAGGTTGTCGACTCTGGGAACTTCTTAGAACCCTGTTCAGTAGATGAAAACCAATAGAACATACCAATGGGAAGGGTGAACCCTAGCTCCATGCTCAACCTATCCCTTTTGTTTGTGTTTTGTGTGCTTTGTGTGTGCCTTGCATTCATACATCATAAGCATTCATGCTGCATCTGTTTCATGGAACTCAAATTTCTTTTCTTATATCAGAGGGATATCATGGATAGCTCAAGAAGAAACACCATCAAATACACTTTCAAGAGTCCCAAATTGGATGACCTAAGGAAATTGGGAGATTTGCTAACAGACCCTGAAGGATTCATAAACAGATATGGGAAGTTGTGGGTTTTGTTGAAGAAGACCATTGATGAAGGACTCCTCTTAACTCTGCTTCAGTTTTATGATCCAAAGTATCACTGCTTCACGTTTCCTGACTATCAACTCTTACCTACCCTTGAGGAATACTCTCAGATAATTGGTTTACCTATCATGGATGAGTCCCCGTTTCCTATCTTCGAGAAGGATCCTAAAGAGGAAGAAATAGCCAAGAAAACTCATCTGGAGTTAGTTGACGTCAAAAGCAATTTAACTTCTAAGGGAGGAATTTTTGGGTTAACTGCTAAGTTCTTGCTTGAAAAAGCCCGTTAATTTGTTAAACACTCTAACCGGGATGCCTTTGAAGCTGTTTTTGCTTTACTTATCTATGGACTTTTCTTGTTCCCGAACATTGACAACTTTGTGGATCTGAATGCAATCAAAATCTTCTTGAAACAGAATCCGGTACCTACTCTGCTTGCTGAAGCTTATCACTCAGTCCATACAAGAAACACTCATAGAAATGGACAGATTACTTGTTGTGTCCTTGTGTTGTATAGATGGTTTATTTCACATCTACCAAAGGCAGTCGCATTTTGGGATTCCAAGAAAGGATGGTGGTCTCAGAAGATTATGGCACTCTCCCATGCAGACATTGACTGGTATAATCGGGTGTATGATGGAATCCTGATTATAGATAGCTGTGGGAACTATGGCAATGTGCCGCTTCTTGGCATTAAAGGTGGAATCAGCTACAACCCTATATTAGCACGACGCCAATTAGGGTATCCTTTGGAAGATAAACCTCTCAGTGCTCATGTGGAAAGCATCTACTTTGAAGCATATGACAAGAACGAAGAACAGAAGAAGTTGATCTTGAACGCTTGGGGTAGCAAGCGCAAAAGAGGAAGAAGTTCATTGGGGAGACCTAACTGTGTGTCCTTGGAGCCCTACCTCCAATGGGTCAGAAGAAGAACTATAGAATTAAGGATGCCTTATAAGAGGCAGAAACCAATTGCTTTGAAAAAGGAGCTTGTTTTATACTTCATGTCAAAAAAAGAAGAGCTGGAGATTTCTTTAAGACAAGCCCAAAGGTCGAAAGAAGCCTGGAAGCTCAAGTATCAAGTGGTTGTTGAAGAAAACCTAGAACTCCAGAAGCAACTACAAATCAAGAATGAAGAGTTACTCTCATGCAAGAAGAGAAAGGCCCTGGAAGATCCAAGTTCCTCTAACAGTCAGCCTCCTACTTGGAAATCCATTCTTGACAACCTCGTCGCAGAAAGGGATCGGATGGAGGAAGAAATCAGAAGACTCAACACAAGGCTCTTAGGAGAATTTCCTTAGGACTTTTTAGCTTTTATTTAGCTTTATGTTTAGGGCTCTTGAAAGTGTATCAACTCTTGTAATTCACTTTTTATTTAATGAAAATGAGGTCTTTTGGTATCTCTTGATATTTTTCGAGTGTCTGAATTCCATGAAACTTTGCATTGCATCTTGCATTCCTGCTAAACTATCAAGATACTAATTTTGTTTTGCAGATTTTGTAGAAATGGATGCTACAGGGAAAAGAGTTTGGCCTTATTTCTTTGAACTACCAGAGGTGGAGCGTTTGTTGTGGTTGGGAGAAATGGTTGAAGACCAGTCAGCCTTCACTGACAGATATGGGTGTGTCATTCCACTGATGAAGACACCAGTGACTGTAGGGCCCCTTGAAGTTTTGGTCCAGTTGTATCATCCCGCGTACCGCTGTTTCGTATTCCCCGAATTCTAGTTGGTGCTGACCCTAGAGGAGTTCTCAGCCATGATAGGGATTCCAGTCTGAGAAGCACCCATCTTTTCTGGGATTGAAGAAATGTCTTCTGCCAGGGACATCGCCAGAGTAACCAGAATCAGATTATCTGACATCCAGGCTAACCTGACTAACAAAGGAGGAAAGCATGGACTGCCTGCTCAGTTCTTGATGGAAAAGGCTATGTACTTCAAAAACAGAGGAAGTGAGGCTTTGTTCGAGTCAACCCTAGCTCTGATGATATATGGTTTGTTTCTGTTCCCAAATGCCAAGAACTTTGTGGATACCCAAGCCATTCAGCTTTTCACAGTCAACAATCCGATCCCAACACTGCTAGCGGATGTTTACCATGCCATACAGACCAGATACACAAGAGGCTGTGGGCCAATTGTTTACTGCGTAGCCCTCTTTTATAAGTGGTTCATTTCTTATCTGCCAAATACTCCGACTTTCTGGGAGGTCGAAGACTGTAAGATTTGGTCCAAAAAGCTAATGGAATTGAAGCATACCGACATCGAATGGTATGATTCAACTGAAGAAGGAATTATCATAATCCATAGCTGTGGGGACTGCCCCAATGTGCCTCTCATGGGAAGAAACGATTGTATCAATTACAACCCTGTCCTTGCACGCCGTCAGTTGGGTCATCTGAAGGAGGGAATTCCAGATGAAGAGGATATGCAGATGATGTTTTATGATGAAAGAGGAGGTTTTGAAATGATGATACGATTGGAGCGCGCTTGGCGCCAAATTAACAGAGAGTTATGGAAAGCTGAATGCCCAGTCATATAGGCTCACTTGCAATGGTCTCGTGATATAGCTCGTGTAATGATGAAGCCACATCCTCACCATGAATCGCCTACCAAGACAAAGCAGAAGATGGTGGAAGAGTTAGGAGAATTGGTCCTTGCAAGAGAAGAGACGAAAGAGCGTATCAGCAAGTTGATGAGAGTGATTAATGGAGGAGAGGGATCATCAACCAGTGGATTCAATCCTTAGTATTACTGTTGTTGTTTCTTTTGCTGCTAATGTTCCCTTTCATTTTGATGTATTTCTATTTATGTACTTGGAGTATGAGGATACACTGCTCCAGATGTAATGCTCACCAGACTCTTGAATGAAGAAGTTTATTTTGTCGAAGAATCTATCGTCTATATTATTTGCAAAATTTCTTTGGTTTCTTGATAGTTTAGCCTGCATTTGCATTTGCATCCTCATTTGCATTTTCATGTGCATTTCTTTCCTTGTCTTTGTCTTATGTCGCCGTGTTCTCTCCAGAATCGTCACACTGAATCCCAGACACAATTACAACACCCGGGCCCAAGCTCGATTCAGAATGTCAGAGATATACGGAGAAATGGACAGAGTCAACAATGAATTGAATGAGATACGAGGAGGGATGGGACAAATCCTCGAGGCTATTAATGTTATGAAAGCAAAGATGGACACCCAGGCAACAGTGGTCTCTGAAATCATCACTACAACGGTAGAACCTCCTATCATCCCTGTCACAAATCCCACTGTGGGCATGCCAGAAGATTTTATCCGTGCTACAGTTCCTTTGACCACACAACAAACAGTTCCTTTGGTTAATTAGACTCTTCAAGCTATTCCTACTTACGCTCCACCAGCAGTGCAAACGCAAGTACATCCAGTTTTCCAAAACCACCAGCCCTACGATTACGTTGACGTGTCAGAAGAAGGAGATGATAGACACGAGAAATTGAGAGAAAGTGTTGAGACAATGCAAAGGAAGATAAAGGCAATGAAGTTGAGTAATGCATTCAGTACTGATATCAAAGACATGTGTTTGGTTTCAGATTTGGTAATCCCACCCAAATTCAAATTACCAAGCTTTGAGTTATACTCAGGGGCCACATCTCTCAAATCCCATTTGATCATGTACTACCGAAGAATGGCCGCGCACGTACGCAACGACAAGCTGGTGATCCATTGTTTTTAGGACAATTTGAAGGGGGCTGCTGCTAAGTGGTATTTGAGTCTAGACCAGTCCCAGATCCATTGTTTCCAGGATGTGACTGATGCTTTTGTGAAACACTACAAGTACAATATGGATTTAGCCCCTGACCGTAGGCAGTTGTTGAGTATGTCTCAAAACAGTACTGAGACCTTCAAAGAATATGCACAACATTGGAGAGAGACTGCTTCTCAGGTCGAACCACCCTTGACAGAGAAAGAGTTGGTTGATTGGTTTGTAGACACAGTAAAGCCTGAATTTTATGAGAGAATGATCAGTAGTGTCAGTGCTAATTTCGCTGATATTGTTGCGGTTGACGTGAAGGTAGAGGCAGGATTAAAGAGTGGAAAGGTAATCGGCTCTCCGAGTAGTTCAACTGGCGTCAGTACTAAGAAGTCTCCTAGTCATTCTCACAAGAAGAGGGAAGGAGAAACTAACGCAATCATGGCAGGAAAGACTCAGAGCCCTCGATGGAAACAACCAATGTACCAGCAACAACAGAGACTAAACTTCTGGCAACATCCAATCTACCAGATGCAATATGCTCAGCAACCCTACGTAGCTGCTGTTATGCCTACTTTCAACCACCAAGCTGCGTAGCAGGCACCGACTTTTCAACAGACAGCTTATCAGCAATGGCCTAAAAACTAGAATTATCAGCAACCAAGACCACAGGTTCCACAACAGAATTTTCCCCATAAGAGGCAAGGAGGAAAGCCATTATTTCCACCTATACCAATGTCATATACAGAGCTCTACCCTTCTTTAGTGGAGCAAGGGTTGATCATTACTAGACCTTTGGGACCACCAACCGAGAAATCTATGCCTTTTTTCAACCCAAATGCAACTTGTGCTTTTCATCAAGGAGGCGCTGGTCACGACTTGGAAGGATGTTTAGCATTGCAGAATGTAGTGAAGGTTTTGATGGAGAAGAATATTCTTTCATTTGCTGATAATCAACCGAATATGAAAAACAATCCTTTGCCTACCCATGGGACCACTAATGCCATCGAAGATGAGAAGGATGAAGTTTTAGTTTTGGATGCAACGAAGATCAAAACTCCTATCAAAGCTTTTCATGCTAAGCTGTTTAAAGCTGGGTTAGTTGAAGTTTGCCATGATGACTGTGAAGAATGTAATGTCAGCATCAAGGGTTGCCGTTTAGTCCAAGATGATGTTCAGTATCTGATCAATGAAGGGTTCCTACAGGTATTCAGCAAAGAAAAGGAGAACATAGTTGCAGCAATCGAGCCTGTATTCAACCTACCAAAGCCAAGAGAGCAGGAATCCAGGTCCAACACACCTAAGTCTGGGTCTGTAGTTCCTGTATTTAATAAGCCAATACCAGTTTTCAACAATCCTAGAATGACTGATACTTCCATGATTAATTATTCCAAACAATGTAACGCCCGACAACCTATTCCATTTAGGTTCAGAGGGACAAAGGCCGTACCATGGTCTATGAGAATGTCATGGGTAGCAGAAGAGGAGAAGACGTGATTCCAAGGAAAGAGGTGGGAATCGCTGTTGAAGACGTAGTTCCAAGGAAAGAGGTGGGAACTACTAGTGAAGATGTGACTAATATAGTTGGAACTGGGAAGATGACCCGAAGCGGTAGAGTATACACTCCTTCTTTCAGAGAAACCACATCCAGGGAAACTATTGTCCCCACATCGTCTAGAGACAAAGGAAATGAGGTAATTTCTCAAGAAGCAGATGAAGAATTCCTAAGTATTATCAAGAGGAGTGATTATAAAGTGGTAGATCAGCTCCATTAGACACCATCCAAGATTTCAATATTATCTCTATTAGTTAATTCACCAGTTCACAGATCAGCTTTGCAGAGGGTGTTAGCCCAGGCACATGTAGCTCAGGATATAACAGCTGGACAGTTTGACCATGTCTTCGCCAACATCACAACTTGTAACACTCTTAGTTTCAGTGACAAGGAGTTACCCCGAGCTGGAAGGAATCATAATCTTGCCTTACACGTATCAATGAAATGCCAGGAGGATACAATGGCCAGAGTTCTCGTAGATACCTGTTCATCATTGAATGTTTTGCCAAAAAGAACTCTTGATAAACTGTCTTACCAAGGAGCTATAATGAAACCCACTTCTCTTATTGTCAAAGCTTTTGATGGTTCAAGAAGACCGGTGATGGGAGAAATTGAGCTACCTGTCTTGATCGGCCCTCAAACATTCAACATCCTTTTTCAGATCTTGGATATCAACCCTGCCTACAGTTGTTTGCTGGGTAGACCTTGGATCCACGAGGCTGGTGCTGTAACCTCTACCTTACATCAGAAGATGAAGTTCGTGGCCGACGAGAAGTTAGTTATCATACATGGTGAGGAGGACCTGATGGTCAGTAATTTGTCCTCGTTTCGTTACATTGAAGCGGATGAAGATGCTTTGGAAACTTCTTTCCAGGCTCTTGAAATAGCTAATGCCGTTATGCTTGACGATAAGGAACTAGTGGCCTCTGGTTGTCCATCTTTTGCTTCTTTCAAAAGCATTCAATCTGCTTTACAAGGAGGAGTACCTGAAGGCTGGGGAAAGATCGTCGAGGTCCCCGAAAGAGAGAAATACCAAGGGTTGGGTTACAAACCAACTTTTGAGGGAAGAGTTGCTTCAACAAAAGGAAGACCAAGGACCATTCAAGAAGTGTTCGTCAGTGGAGGACAACAAGTCCATGCAATTATTGAAGACGCTGAAGACGAAGATATCAACCACTTGGTGTTTCGGTGTGACGCCGCTTTAAGTAACTGGGAAGCCATTGAGATACCTACTTTGTACCCTATGGCAGAGTAATTTGTTTATTTGCTTTGATGTTTTCAATTCCGCAGCCTTGCCCGAGGCTTTCAGATTATTTTGTATGGGCCACCACTTTTAAATCTTATTAATCAATGAAAGTGTTTGTTTTGTTAAACTTCCTTGTCTTTATTCCTGCTTTCGTTTTAAGAAAAATGGCAATCTTTTCAAAACTCCAATTTCTTCTTTTTGCGTTCATGTTTATGCATTTTTAATAAAATAAATCCCTCCATCGTGCAGAATGATTCCCAAACCCGTTGTATTCAATGACCTTACTCTCACTATCGACTTTGATTCACCCATTTATCAAGCTGAGGAAAAAGAGGATTTTGAGGTCCCCGATGATTTGGCAGAAATGTGTGAGTATCAGTACACGGATCTTCAGCCACACGAAGAGAAAATTGACGTCATCAACCTTGGCACTGAAGAAAAGAGGAAAGAGGTCAAGATTGGGGCAGCACTTGGGGCGGAGATCAGACAACGGCCAGTACTGCTTTTGGAAGAATATGTAGATGTGTTCGCCTGGTCTTATCAAGACATGCCTGGATTGGATACAGATATAGTAGTTCATAAGCTACCGCTCAAGCCTGAATGTCCACCTGTGAAGCAGAAGCTCCGTAGAAGTAGACCAGATATGGCTCTCCAAATCAGAGACGAGGTAAAGAAGCAATTGGATGCAGGATTCTTGGCAGTCTCAAAATATCCAGAATGGGTAGCCAACATAGTGCCAGTTATGAAGAAAAATGGTAAAGTACGAATGTGCGTAGATTATAGGGATCTCAACAAAGCTAGTCCCAAGAAAGATTTCCCCTACCGCATATTGATACTCTTGTGGATAATACAACTAGGTTTGCAGTGTTCTCCTTCATGGACGGTTTCTCTGGTTACAACCAGATCAGAATGGATCCAGCCGACATGGATAAAACTACCTTTATCACCCCGTGGGGAACCTACTGTTACAAAGTTATGCCCTTTGGTTTGAAGAACGCAGGGGCAACCTACCAGAGAGCTATGGTGACTTTATTCCATGATATGATCCACAAGGAAATTGAAGTATACGTGGATGACATGATTGCTAAATCCCGAAGTGAGGAGGAACATTTAGACCATCTCTTGAAGTTGTTTAAGAGACTCCAGAAGTATCAATTGAAGTTGAATCCGGGCAAATGTACTTTTGGTGTCAGATCAGGGAAGTTGCTTGGTTTCGTCCTCAGCCAAAAAGGAATTGAAGTAGACCCTGACAAGGTATGAGCTATTCAAGAAATGCCAGCTCCACAAATTGAATCACAAGTGAGAGGATTTCTGGGTCGTTTAAACTATATATCCAGATTCATTTCCAATATGATTCTAATCTGTGAACCGATCTTCAAACTACTCCGTAAAGACCAGATTGTAGAGTGGAATTTTGATTGCCAACAAGCTTTTGAAAAGCTCAAGAGTTTTTTTGCAAGAACCACCCATTCTGATTCCTCCTGTTCCTGGAAGGCCTCTCATTATGTACATGACTGTTCTAGAGGGATCCATGGGTTGTGTATTGGGCCAACGTGATAAAACTGGTCGCAAAGAACATGCCATTTATTACCTGAGTATGAAGTTCATTGATAGTGAAAGCCGTTATTCACTGCTTGAGAAAACCTGTTGTGTCTTAGCATGGGCCGCCAAACATTCGAGGCAGTATTTGATATGTCACACTACTTTGTTGATCTCGAAAATGGATCCAATAAAGTATATCTTTGAGAAGCCTGCTCAAACAGGAAGACTTGCCCGTTGGCATATGCTATTGTCGGAATATGATATCCAGTATATACCTCAGAAGGCTATCAAAGGAAGTGTCTTATCAGAATACCTTGCAGATCATCCCGTCGAGAATTATGAACCGCTAAAGTTTGGTTTCCCGGATGAAGGCATTATGGTAGTAAAAGATTGTGAAGGGTCTGGTCCTAATGAAAGTTTGGAGACCAGTTATAGATGGAAGATGATGTTTGATGGTTCTTCCAACTTCAAAGGACATGGTGTAGGTGTTGTATTGATAAACCCCGATGGTGGTTATACTCCTTTCACAGCAAGGTTGGACTTTGGATGCACAAACAATATTGCTGAGTACGAAGCGTGTATTTTGGGTCTAGAAGCTGCAATTGACCTTGGAATCAATGTTCTTGAAGTTATTGGTGATTCTGCTTTGGTCATTTACCAAGTCAAGGGTGAATGGGAAACCAAGGATGAAAAACTCATTCCCTACCGTGCTTACATTATGGAATTGATTAAGTGTTTTGATGAGATCACTTTCCGTCATGTACCTCGTACTGAAAATCACATAGTTGATTCCCTAGCAATGTTAGCTTCAATGTGGCAAGTCAGGTTTCACAATGAAGCACCTCTCATCAGTATCGAGCACAAGACCGAGTTCGCTTATTGCCAGTCAGTTGAAGAAGAGACAGATGGAAAACCTTGGTTCCACGACATCATGAATTATCTGAAAACTCAAGAGTACCCTGCCAATGCTTCCAAGAAAACTTTGCGAAGATTGTCATCCAAGTTCTTTCTCAGTAACAACGTGCTTTACAAGAGGAATCATGACATGGTCCTGCTAAGATGTGTTGATAAACGAGAAGCAGACCTGTTGATTCACGACATTCACGAAGGAGCCTTTGGCACTCACGCCAATGGATATGCCATGGTTAAGAAAATTTTGAGGGCTGAATATTATTGGTTAACTATGGAAGCTGATTGCATCCAATACGCCAGGAAATGTCACAAGTGCCAGATCTACGCTGATAAAATGCATGTTCCTCCTACTTTGTTGAATGTGTTGTCATCCCCTTGGCCTTTCTCTATGTGGGGCATTGATATGATTGGAGCTATTGAGCCGAAAGCTTCTAATGGTCATCACTTTATTTTAGTGGCCATTGATTATTTCACCAAATGGGTTGAAGCTGCTTCTTTTACTAATGTGACCAGGCAAGTAGTTGCTCGTTTCATCAGGAATAATATCATTTGTCGTTATGGAATTCCCAATAAGATCATCACTGACAATGGAATAAATTTGAACAACAAAACGATGAAGGAGTTATGTGACGATTTCAAGATTGAGCATCACAATTCCTCACCTTATCGTCCCAAGATGAATGGAGTTGTCGAAGCTGCTAATAAAAACATCAAGAAAATCCTGCAGAAAATGGTCAAGACGTATAAGGATTGACACGAGATGTTACCTTTTGCTCTGCACGGATACAAAACTTCGGTTCGAACCTCAACAGGGGCAACCCCTTTTTCTCTTGTATATGGAATGGATGCAGTCCTCCCCATTGAAGTAGAAATACCATCTTTGAGAATCCTAATGGAAACCAAGCTTGACGAAGCTGAATGGGTTAGAGAGAGATATGACCAACTGAACCTCATTGACGAGAAGCGACTGACTGCCATGTGTCATGGTCATCTGTATCAGAAAAGAGTGAAGAGGGCATTTGACAAGAAGGTCCGTGTTTGGGAATTTCGAGAAGGAGAGCTTGTACTCAAGAAGATTCTGCCATCTCAAAGGGATGCTCGTGGAAAATGGGCACCTAATTATGAGGGTCCGTTTGTGGTAAAGACTGTATTTTTAGGAGGTTCTTTATTCCTCACAACAATGGATGGTGAATAGCTCACACACCCTGTGAATGCTGACTCAGTACGGAAATATTACGCTTGAAAAGAATTCTAGAATTTTAGTCATTAAGGAGTAGGTCATTGAATATGATGTAATCTTTTCCTTTTGCCATTTTTCAATTGTAATGATCCATGGAACTTCGCTATTGGCAAGTTACCATTCTAATGAAATCAGTTTTTCTTGAGCCATTTCTTTGTTTGATATTTATCATTACTCTGATATTTTCATTTTCATGCAAAACTTCACTTATTTATTAATAATGGTTTTAAAAGCAGAATGTTTTGAAAACTTTGAGCTCTAAAAGAGGATTGGCAATATCTCCCTGATTTAAATGCTTTAACAATGGCTAACCACTAAGGACGTCTCACCAGTATCTACACAAGATGTTTGATGAGAAATTGTTTCCCCAACAAATTAAGGATGTTCCCATATTGGCTTTTGAGACTGACTACCTGCTCAGATTTCAGTGTGACTCTTTGTGGTGGACACTGTGTTTTCCTTTTGGCCGTCCCCGGTCTGTCATTTCTTGCATATCATTGAGCATTCGCATCACACCATAGCATTGAGCATCTTTGCATTTGGGTGTTTTGTTTGTGTGGTTTTGTTTTTTTTCTTTCCTCTTTTCCCTTTTGTGGGTCTTTGGGTCTTTGCCTTTGTTTTGCTTGTGTCCGGTCTTTCACCTCTGTGCGCCAGATTTTGACCATTTGTGCAGTATTCCCCAGGAAGTCTAACCTGCAACCATCTTATTACCTATATCACCCCATTTGGAAACCTAAAAGTCCAGTAACCGCTGGCGTTGTTTTATTTCAGGTTATCGTGAGCCTGTATTTCTGGTTATCATGAACCATTTGCTTTATATCAGGTTATCGTGAACCTGTATTTCTGGTTATCGTGAACCATTTGCTTTATATCAGGTTATCGTGAACCTGTATTTCTGGTTATCGTGAACCATTTGCTTTATATCAGGTTATGGTGAGCCTGTATTTCTGGTTATCATGAACCATTTGCTTTATATCAGGTTATCGTGAGCCTGTATTTCTGGTTATCACGAACCATTTGCTTTATATCAGGTTATCGTGAGCCTGTATTTCTGGTTATCATGAACCATTTGCTTTATATCAGGTTTTTGTGAGCCTGTATTTCTGGTTATCATGAACCATTTGCTTTATATCAGGTTATCGTGAACCTGTACCAGTCATTTATTTCAGGTTATCGTGAACCTCAACCTCTGGTTATCGTGAACCCGTTGTTTATTTCTGGTTATCGTGAGCCAACTTTTTATTTCAGGTTATTGTGAACCTGTATTGCTCAAACCCGGTCAAATATGAACCTAAACCAAATTACAAATCCAATTCATACTATTTTTCTTCATAAAGCAATTATTTGTTACCAGAGTCCATTCTTGGTTTATTAACCTTGTTCTCTTTTAAACTCCAGGTGTTTTTATCTGGTGCGCAGAGTTCGTCTCTGTCTTTTCTAGCTTTTCTTGAAGATCCCGTTTGAACTCTTCAGTATAAGAAATCCCCAGAAAATCTTTTCTTTGGGTGTCTATCCTTTTATTTCAACTGATCCCCAGTGGAGATCACGTTTTCTTTCTGGTTTCATGCCCAGTAAGAGTGTGTCTTTTTCCCAGTGTCGTCCGGTCATATTTGAACCTGTCGTCCACCTCCCTGGATCTTTCCCCAGTGGAGATTATCCCTTTTGTTTTTTATCCCCAGTGTTGCCTTTGGGTCTCCCCAGTGAGTCTCTTTTGTTGGTTAGCCTGCATCTCTAAGGAGTTTTCCTTGTGGATACTAACCTTCTTTCTTCCCCAGTGAGCTCCTCTGTGTTTGGTAGCTTTTTGTTCTTTGGTGTCCTGTTTTTTCTGCATTGTTGCATCTTTCATGGCATCATATCATCATATTAGTAGCATTGCATGTCTTTGCATCTAAGGGCAAAATTTTCGGTTATCTGTATTTAAATATCTTTCACCACGATTTCATGAGGATTCTCATCTATCATGTCATCTGGTGAAGATATTTAAATAGGGGCAACTGTTGTACCCCAAATTTTACCCTTAGATCCATTGATCTCTTGCATGTCATATTAGGTCAATCATATTGCATAGCTAACCCTTTTTTCAGGTTTTTATTTGTGTTTGTTTCTTTTTTATCAGGTGCTATCTAAAGGAGATTCAAGAAGTGATTAACCAAGATTTTTGGATGGAGCATTGAATCAAGCAAGTCTCTAAGAGATTGTCTCCATAACCCTAACCATGATTCTCTCTATAACCAAATTTCTACCCTCAATTGTCACCTTTAATTCCAAACCTATTTCATTAGTCATCTATTAACCAATTTTATCCAATTTCTCAATGTTAATTCATTAGTCATCTTTTAACCAATTTTTCCAAATTCACCTTTTATTCATCTATTATTTGTTGTCCTAATCATTTTTCTTTTATAAACAAAAATAGAAACTAATTCTAATTTTTATTCATAAGCCCACCAATGAGCCCATCGTGACAAAAAATGCTACAAAATATTGGAATTCAATTCATTGCCAAGGACCAATAAGGATCAAGCATTGTTGTGTTGACTTTTCAGCTCAATTGCCAACCAATGAAGAAGCGAAGTGTGGCATGCCAAGCAACAAAAACAACCAAATGCTTCTTCTCCCTTGGTCATGCTTGCGAAACTCAGATTGGAAAGGAGAAATTCAAAACACGAGCATATCAAATTCATTTAAGAAATCATTTCAACTCAATCCGTTGGCGCGGTTTATCAATTTGAATTCTCCAAGAAGCCTTGCCCGTTTAAGCTTTCAACGTTTTGCTTCACTAAAAGTACTTCTGAAGCATTTCTTGTTTCAGCATTCAACCTGCTACCACTTGCAAGTTCTTCGCGCCATCTCCAATCTTTACCTCATTTGATACCCCTTCATATGACAAGAATAAGGAGCTCTGAAGCAATACATGAAGTAGTGCAATGGACTCTGCAATTCTGAATTTTCTTGTGCAGCGAAGCAGCGTATTTGACTCCAAGATATGGACCATATTTGAATTTCAAAAAGAGACGTTGTGACTCTAATTTCTACTCAGCACACCACATGTTTGATGGTTGGACTCAAAGCAACCCAGGCCCATTTGTTCAGCCTATAAAAGGGACTCGCTTCTACACCTCAAGACACCAACAACTCTCACAAAGCACTCAAAATTCCTCTGAAATTCCAAAAGTTTCAAGCAAGCAAGTTGAAAGGTATTCTTTGAGTGCTTTGGAAGGAAAGCAATCAGTGCATTTGAAGACAACGGACATTACTCCACTTGGTATCGTTTTCTGTCCCTCTTGCTAAACATGCTCATTTAATGCCATTATGTCATATGCATCTTGCTATTATTCTACATGTGTATCTTGCTAATACATGCCTCAGTATGTTGTTTATATGCTCATGGTTTGTTGTCATAAAATAGATGTTTTGTTCATTAATATGATACATGTGTATGCATTGGTGTTAAGTTATAATGCCTCTGTCTTGTTCATTAAATGGCTGCAACTATAAGTTCTCATTGTGGTATCGTATTGACAAGTTTGGATGTTTGATTTTGTTGACCTACTTGGATGTCGTATGTACTTAAATGTGATGTTGAGACAAGAGACTCATGAACCTCTGTCCCTCTTTGAAGTTCTGATATGCTCTTAGGTTGTAGTAAGTTTGAACCTATCTATCTTTGTTGTTGGCTTAATGATTGTTTGGTGTTGTCAAGTTGTTCTTGCTAAAGTAGCACTAATTCCTTTTTCTGCTATCATTAATATATGACCCTTTGGTGTACTCAGTCGTGGTTTTAAGCCTTGTCATTGTGGATGTTTGCTGTTTTTAAGGTTGATAGTTTTTGTTCACATTTGTATGCACCACTGTCTTTGTCATTGTTGATGATTGATCATGTGTTTGAGTTTGGATTGATTGAACTGCTAACATATGCAAGCCACTGACTTGTGTCACATCTCTTTGGAATGATTTTGTTGTAATGTATGTTTAAAGCTTTTGAATGTTGAATTTGGAATGTGTTGCCTTGAGTTGTTCCTATCATATGCCTCAATGTTCTATGACTTGCCATACTCTGCTATACATGTAAAACCATTCTATTGAAACTGTTAATCTCAGAAGCCATGTCTTTGTGATATCATTATTTTATCCTCTATGTTAACACTGTGTTCATGATGTGTATGCTAGCCTTGTTGTGTTTAACATGTTTCCTAAGTTATGCCTTTGTGATATCATGATTTTATGCATATATGTTTGATTGTATGTGCTTGCTTGATGTTGCCCAAGTTGGTTCTATAATGTCATATGCTACTGCCTATTTTTTAAGTGTTACCACTTGAATGAATTTGGTTATTATATTGTATTGTAACATGTCCTATCCTTGTATACATGTGCTTGCTCTTAACCATCATGATGTTTGTGTACTTGTCACTATGTTTGTAGCACTTGGGTGAGTGTATGACTTTCTGCTTGAAATTCAATTTGCTAGCTATTTTTGACTTGGAATGTCACTATCATGTTGATATGTGCCTCATGATGTACTAAATGCTATGAACCTAAATAACCTGCCTTGACCTTATATGTGTTTGGTCTGCCTTTAATCTATCTTGATGCTTGAATTATCACCGTGCCCTCAACAACCATGACTGTTTGTTTTTGCCTATATTTTGCTTTGTTAAATGGTTGAGTTGTATGGACTATCATCATGTGCTTTACTTGCTATTTTTTTTTTGTGAAACTGTCTGCTGCCTTGCTTGTTAACCTATGAACCTTAGCCTCTTGAATCGTATTATCTTGTTGGTTGTTATGAGCTCATTGCTTGGTGGAATGTAATTGCTTTGGTGCCATGCTGTTATATACTGCTTGTGTTGTTGATGTTGTTATCATTCTACTTAGCCTTTTCTTTGATCATAGAAATTGATCCAACCTGTCATTGTTTTACCACTCATGGTGACATGTTTTGAGTTGTTATTTGAACTTTGGAAGATATCTTTGGAACTGACTTATCACCATGCCCTAACCTATCTCATGTTTGCTTGCATTTTTAACTCATAACTTTGCCAATCATTTGATTTTAGTATTAAAACATCTTTGCTACTCTTCACTAAACATATTAATTCTTGAAGATGTTTTTGATGTACATGAAATTAACCTCATTGCCATGCTGGTCTGTATCTATATGTTGTCTGTTAATTGCATTCCAAGGTGTTTCCATTTCATTAAACCTCCTTAGAACATGTTGTAGGCCTGCTGCTTTGATTGTGTTTGATTTTATGGCTTTATTCATTCGAATGTTGTTTAGATGTCCAATTTGTAGGATAAATACTTACTTGGCATTTGATATATATAGCATCTCTTAATTTTGAATGAATAATCATGTCTCTGTTTCTTATTTAATATGACTGATGTTGGATAGCATGGTATGAACATGGCTGTCACGAGCAGTTTGCATTCTTGATTGGTTTGTTGTTTATTTGGAATATGCGCGCATGTTTGGTTTATATATTTATTGAAGTGAATATGTTACCGGATGTAACAGCCACCCCAGTGGCAAGCACACACTATCACACGCCTTACCACCTCTAGGACTAGGGTTCGAATCCCCCTCGCCCCAGTCCTTTTGTTTTATTTTCATGATTTTTGCTTTCTTCGCATATATATTTGTGCTATCCATTATATTTCCAAATGCGCGCGTTGGCCTGATGGTATGAGTTTTACACTGCAAGCGAGAAGACCTGGGTTCAATCCCTAGGTGTACCACTTTCTTACTTTTTTATTACTTGTTGGTTGTATTTTATTTCTCAAGTTTATGCTTCATTTTCTAATTTCCATAACTTGCTTATTTTTCATCCTTTTTCTTCCCTTCTTTTTGCTATATTCTTCTAATTGAATTTACTTTTTGAATATAAAAGAAAATGGATAAAAATATTTAATCTTGAGACCTTTATTCATGATAAGAATAGAAATACTTATTAGGATTTTATTGCACTTCCTTATTCATCTTGCCATGTTATCTCTACTTATCATGTTTGATCATTGTCCAACATGTATGATTCTAACTTTGCATTGACATCATAATTTTGTTTCATCTCATATATTATTCATGTCTTTTACATCATCATATTTGAATTATAACTTGTCATCTTTTATTAATTCTACAACTGTTATCTTTCCCCCCATTCTAAAGGGAGACCTTCTTAAATTGACTTATGAAGTCACTAAACAAACCACCCTACCTTATCCTTCTAGGTTTACCCTTATTTCTTGGCCTCATGAGAGCCAATGAAATCATAACTTAGAAGTAGGACAGAGTTTTAAACTCTATGTGATTCTCATCATCATGAGAACTCACTTTTCCCCTATAACTTAGACTTAGAGAGTTACCGTGAACTCTAAAATGAGCTCATACTCATTTCCCCTTGGAACTTTGGCCATAGCCAATGGTTCCTATCCTTCACCCTTAGATCGGTGAACTATGGATACTCTGATTCCACTCCCATAAGGATACGTAGGCGCAAAGTGCGATACTTTGTCGAGTATACTTAGCTACTAACCCCTAGGGTTTCAACCTTTAGCATAACACCCTTAGCAAACGAGTAAGACATAACATAACACAAACTAAACAAGAGGTTCATGTAGAGTACTACAGATACTTAGGGTTTTAATACCTTCCCTTAGTATAACCAACCCCCGAACCTTAGATCTCCCTCCTTTAGGTTTTTCTCGATCTTGAACCTTTCCTTTGGATAAATCAAAGTCGGTGGTGAACTTCAAAGTTTTGCGATGCAAGTTAATTAATAGCTTTTTATCCAATTCTCACCGCAACAGATGCCCCACAAAGATATTGATGAACATAGTTTCTGAAGAAACTTGGTCAGGAAGAAAGCATAGTGTCAACCATCTAAGGGTTTTTGGATCATTGTGTTACAAGCATATCCCTGATTCCATAAGAAGGAAGTTGGAGAAAATAACAAGCCAATGTTTCATGTAGGTTAGCACAACACATGTGCTTATAAAGTGATTGATAATGAGACAAACCAACTTGATATTAGCAGCGATGTGGTGATCTTGGAAGATGAAGCCATGAATTGGAAAGTTGGAAATGAAGATGTTGCAAGCTTATCAATATCATTGCACTCTAAAACTTGTGAAATGGTGGAGGATGGTACTCATGAAACAACATATAATGCAGACTCTGATGAAGAACTTGCGCCAATGATAGAAGTTCAAATAGCTAACAAATCTTTGGTCAAAACCTGACAATTGGTCGCTTACATTAACTAAAAACAATGAAACTTGACTAACCGTGATCCAAGAATGTGTTACTCTTGAATGATTATGTTTTTGCAGGAAAGGACAAAGGAACACATCAGCTACAAGCAAAAAGAAGTCATGCCCTGCAAAATTTGCATCGCGAGCAAATACTTCGCTACGCAAAGGTCGCAACGCGAAGAGGAAGCAAGCAACATCAAAAGAGAAACAGAATCAAAATCCCAAAATTTCGCTTGAAGCGATTGACGCGAGAGGAAGCGAAGCAAGTTCGCGTCAGGAACTTTATTTCGTGTAGTAAGGTGAGAAATAGAATCAAAAGCACCAAGGTTCGCTTGCAGCGACAGACACGAGGAAAGTTCACAACGCGAACTTTACTTCGCATAATGAAGTATGGTGGTTCCCAGGGGAGGTTTAAGAGTTCTTCATGGTTAAGTAAGCTCACTTTGCATAGCGAGCAGAACTTCGCATAGCGAAGGTGCCTCAACTCAACCAGTATAAAAGGGGTGCAACGGAAACATTTTAAAATCATCACAGAAAGAAATAGAGAAATATTGTAATAGACAGTTGTAATAGTTTGTAAGGGGAGAGAATCAGAGAATCTAGCCAGGTTCACATCAAGAATCGAGAGATCATCCTTGATGCTAATTCATTTCCAATTCTATCTTTTTGTACAAGCTACCATGACAATGGATAACTAACTCTTCTCTTGTTAGGTTTAGAAGGAATCTATTGTAATTGTATGTATCTTTATTGATTACTTCCTTAATGAAACCTTGTTATTCATAATTATCGATTATATCTTAGTTTTATCAATCAAACCTTTGGAATACAAATTGTGATTGAGAAATACATTTGTATCATGTTTTAAGATTATAATCGGTTAAACACTACGTTCTAGACATAGAATTAGGGTTTTAATTTCATAAACAACATTCAGTCCTTAATGCGATTAGTTCGTTTAATAGATTGAGAAATCGTTGATTAAACTAAATCGATTGAAATCTTAACGAACGCATAGACATATGCCAAGTTGTGAGTGAATTAATGAAGGTAAAAAATGAAAAGCAAGTTTGTTTAAAGAAGAATCAATCAAAGACACACGTGCACGGTAGAGGAATTCCAATCCCGACAAGTTTTCTTATCAATTAAACTTTATTTTATCAAATTACGATTTTTCATTTCGTTACTTTAATCAAACCATTTGACAAACTTAACTTGAAAACGATAACGATTGTCTTGAAAAGTTGGTAATATCGCGTTGGTCTCTATGGATACGATACTAAATACTTCTTTTGATTTACTCAATATCAATATGGCGTCGTTGCCGGGGACTGGCGTTTAGATATTACTAACAAAAGGACTGTTGATATCTTTTTAAGTTTGTACATTTGTTAAAAGTTGTATATATATTTTCTCTATTCTTTATCTTACCTTTTCCTAACATTGTATTAGTTAGAAATTGCAAGCTTTGTGTATGCGAGGTACAACGCCGGAAGATTTACTGCCTTTTGATCCTGCGATCAAAAGAACAATCCGGAAAAACAAAGAAGCAAAAGAAGCTAGCCAAGAAGAAATCTCAAAAGAAAGGAGCTTCTGCATCAACTTATTCAACAAAAGAAACCATGGCAAAAGGTTGACCTAAAGTTGTCAATGGAGGAACTTGTCAAAGCAGCCCAAGATGCTTAGCTCGCCTCACCAACAATCCAACCAACCGACAAGCAGAAATGAAAACAGGATTATTGTAGATCATTTATGCAAATCCCTTTGTAGGCCTAGATCATGAGGATCCACACACACACCTCACAAAGTTCTATCAATTGGCTGGTACTTTGGGAGCACCTTAAGCAGAAGAAGAAGCAATTTTTATGCGATTGTTTCCGCACTCTTTGATCAGTAAAGTAAAGGATTGGTATTTGGACCAACCCAATCAAACCATGACCAATTGGAATGTCTTGGAAGAAAACTTTCTGAATAGATTCTTCCCACGCAACAGATTCATGGACGCCAAAACAACAATAGCCGCATTTGCTCAAAGTGCAACAGAGACTTTATGTGAAGCATGAGAGCGCTATAAATCTATGCTACGGAAATGTCCGAATCATGGGTTTGATGAAATCACACAAATCCACATCTTTCGCAACAGATTACAACCACAACCAAAGCTTCTACTTGATGCACCTGTCGGTGGTTCGTTATTATCCAAAAGTGCAGAAGAGGCATTGTCCATCATTAATCGTATGACTCTTAATGATCATCAAGTTCAATATAACATAGGAACTGCACAAAGGAAACCAGGATTGTTAGATTTAGGCCCAAATGATGCAATACTGGCACAAAACAAACTTCTCACTCAAACAGTAGAAGAATTAACCAAGCAGTTATCCAAATAGTAGAAGAATTAACCAATGAATAAAGAGGTTAATTACATGGGGAATCAACAAAGGCCAACACCATACCAAGGAATTCATAACTATCAACGCGGAAATAACGCCAACTATGGTCAAGGCTGGAGGCAAGAAGCAGTAACATCAAACAGGCCTAACCAATACCAGAATTTTCATCAACAACCACAACATACAACGCAACCGAACATAACATCCAAACTGGAAGACACATTGAACCAATTCATGCAATTATCCATTACAAATCAGAAGAATACAGATGCCTCAATCAGGAACTTGGAAACATAAGTTGGACAAATTGCAAAGCAACTAGCAGATCAACAAGGAGGTACCTTCACAGCCACCCCTCACACAAATCCAAAGGAACATTGCAAATAAATAACTACATGAAGTGGTAGAATCATCAATCCGTGAGCTAGTGGCAGTGATGACCGAGAGGAAAATATTATTGAAAAAAGAGAAAAACAAGAAGAAGTAAAAGAGAAAAAGGAGAGGGAAGAAGAAAAATAATAAGGAAGTAGTTGAAAAGAATAAAAATGAATGTGAAGATAAGAAAAAACAAGTGATGAATGGAGAAATCAAAGAGAAGACAAGGGGAAAATGATCACTCCACAAGCACAAAACCTGTCATACCCTCATGCTCCAACAAAGAAAGATAAAGAAAGACAATATGCTCAGGTTTTGGACATCTTCAAACACTTACAAATCAACATTTCATTTGCTGAAGCCCTCGAACAAATGCCGACATATGCAAAATTAATGAAGGAAATCCTTACCAAGAAAAGGAGGATTACTGATGAAGAAATAATTCACCTTGACATAAGTTGTAGTGCGATAATACAACAAACACTTCCACAAAAGAAGAAAGATCCTGGAAGGGTTACATTACCTGTTACCATTGGAAATGTAAACGTGGGAAAGGCATTAATTGATCTTGGATTAAGTATCAATCTTATTCCACTTTCGGTGATAAAAATAATTGGTGACTTGGACATGAAAACTACAAGAATGACTCTGCAACTGGCCGACAAATCAGTCACAAAGCCATCCGAAATCGCCAAAGACGTTCTGGTCAAGGTAGACAAATTTATTTTTCCTATTAATTTTTTCGTCATGGATATTGAGGAAGATGATGATGTGCCACTCATTTTGGGTCTTCGATTCATGAAAATTGCACGTATGATGATTGATATCGATGACAATTTGATGAAAGTACGCGTCCAAGACGAGGAAGTTAGTTTTAACCTCTTCGAAGCAATGAAACATTCGAAGGACAAATGAGATTGTTTTAGGGTCGATGCAATTGATGAAGCTATTCAAAATATGCAACAAAAAGCAAATATATCAGCTTCGTTAGAACGAGCTCTCTTAGATGCATTCAACATTCTCAATCCAGAAGAAGAAAAAGAGATCAACGAATGTTTGACAGAACTTGACGCAACAAAGGAAATTCCTACAAAAGATGCAAGAATTGAGCAGTTGAAATAGGAATCCATAAAAAAGAATGACAAGCTAGAGTTAAAAATGTTACCTCAACATTTGAAGTATATTTTTCTTGATGAAGAATGCAAAAAGCTTGTCATCATCAGTAATTCGTTGACCAACCATGAAGAAAGGAAACTTGTTCAAGTTCTCAAAGATAATCAAAAAGCGATCGGTTAGGTGCTGTCAGATTTAAAAGGTATTAGTCCATCATATTGTATGCACAAGATCATGATGGAAGAAAACTACAAGCTAGTTGCTCAACCACAATAGCGTTTAAATCCAAAAATGAAAGAAGTTGTCCAGAAGGAGGTAGGGAAAATATTGGAAGCAGGGATGATATATCCTATTTTGGATAGCGCTTGGGTGAGTCCGGTCCAAGTTGTCCCAAAAAAAAGGTGGCATGACAGTGATAACAAATAAAAAAATGAATTGATCCCAACAAGGACCGTAACCGGATGACGTATGTGCATATATTATAAAAGAATCAATCAAGCTATAAGAAAAGACCATTTTCCATTGCCATTCATGGATCAAATGTTGGAAAGGTTGTTTGGGCAATAGTTTTATTGTTTCTTAGACAGATACTCGGGATATAATCAAATCACAGTGAATCCCGAAGATCATGAAAAAATAGCCTTCACCTGTCCATTTGGTGTCTTTTCATATAGACGTACGTCATTTGGCATTTGCAACGCACCTGCAACGTTTCAACGCTGTATGCAAGCCATTTTCGTAGATTTGATTGAAAAATCTATTGAGGTCTTCATGGATGACTTCTCCGTTTTTGGTGAATCATTTGATTTATGTTTAAGCAACTTGGACACCGTACTTAAGTGGTGTGTGGAAACAAACCTGGTACTGAATTGGGAGAAATGTAACTTCATGGTTACCGAGGGCATAATGCTTGGACATAAAGTTTCAGCAAAAGGAATTGAAGTGGATCAAGCAAAAATCGATGTTATTGCAAATCTTCCCTCTCCCACCAACGTCAAGGGAATTCGAAGTTTCCTTGGCCATGCCGGGTATTTTCGAAGATTCATCAAGGATTTCTCAAAGATCGCAAAACCATTAAGAAACTTACTCAACAAGGACAGGTCATTTCTTTTTGATAAAGATTGCTTACTTGCTTTTGAAAATTTAAAGAAAAATTTGATCCCTGCACCCGATTAGACATACGATTTTGAACTCATGTGTGATGCAAGTGATTATGCAGTTGGTGCCATTTTAGGCCAGAGAAAGACCAAAATTTTTCATGCTATACATTATGCAAGCAAAGTCTTGAATGACGCACAAGTCAATTATGCGACAACTGAAAAGGAATTGCTCTCCATTGTATACGCATTGGAAAAATTTCGATCTTATCTCATATGATCAAAGATTATTTGTTATACTGACCATGCAGCAATCAAATACTTGATAAAAAAAGAGGATTCAAAGCCAAGGATCATTAGATGAATGCTTCTTTTGCAAGAGTTCGATTTAGAGATTCGTGATAAGAAAGGAAAAAAAAATCTAGTAGATGATCATCTATCAAGGCTAGTAAATCCTGAAATCACTAAGCAAGAGAGGGAGTTCCTTGAGAAATTTCCTGACAAGAAGTTTCTTATGATAGAAGAAAGGCCATGGTTTGCGGATATCGCAAATTACAAAGCATCTGGCCTTATCCCTGAGGATTTCACGTGGCAACAAAAGAAAAAACTCCTATGGGATGCCACTCATTATGTATGCGATGAACCGTACATTTTCAAAATCAGAGCTGACGGTCTATTGAGGAGATGTGTCACTAAGGAGGAATCCAGAAGCATCACATGGCATTGCCACAACTCTCCATATGCCGGTCATTACAGCGGAGAAAGAACGACTACAAAAGTCCTATAAGCAGGGTTCTATTGGCCAACTTTGTTCAAAGACACCTATGAACATGCAAAAAACTGTGATAGTTGCCAACGGACTTGAGGAATCTCCAAACGGAATGAAATGCCCTTACAAAACATGTTAGAGGTAGAGGTCTTTGACTGCTGGGAGATTAATTTCTTTGGACCATTTCCCTCTTCATTTACTAATGAATACATATTGGTAGCCATCGATTACATGTCAAAATGGGTAGAGGCAATGGCATCACCAAAGGCTGATAGGAAAATTGTGATTAAGTTTTTAGAGAAAAACATTTTCACTAGATTTGGAACTCCAAGGGTGTTAATCAGCGACGATGGCTCTCATTTTTGTAATACATCCCTTGCAAAGGCCCTTGAACATTATGGTGTCAAGCATACGGTTGCAATACTATACCACCCTCAGACCAATGGGCAAGCAGAAATATCCAACCGTGAAATCAAAAGAATCTTGGAGAAAACAGTTTCAAACTCACAAAAGGATTTGTCATTAAAGCTTGATGAAGCTCTTTAGGCCTACCGTACCGCATACAAGTCACCAATAGGTCTCACACCTTTTCAATTGGTGTACGGTAAGGCATGTCATTTACCGGTGGAATTGGAACACAAGGCCTTTTGGGCTTTGAAGTTTCTAAACTTCGATAAACAATAAGTCGACACAAAGAGAAAACTACAATTACATGCTGGATGAAATACGACGTCAAGCATATGAATCATCAAAGATTTACAAGGAAAGGGCAAAAAGGTATCATGCCCTCAAATTCTTCCAAAAGAGTTCAAAGTCGGGCAGATGGTTCTCCTATTCAACTCCCGATTGAGGTTGTTTCCGGGAAAACTAAAATCAAAGTGGTCCGGGCCATTTCAAATCAAAGATGTTAAGCCTTATGGAGAAGTTGAATTAGAGGATCCAGTCTCAAAGGCAACATGGACTGTAAATGGTCAAAGGATCAAGTTATACTTTGGTGGCGAAGTTGACAGACTCACCACAACAATTCCATTGCACGAACCATGAAAAAACAACAACAGGCGTTGAGCTAACGACGTTAAACAACCGATGGTTGGGAGGCAACCCAACGTTGTAAGTTATTTTCATGCTTTATGTTTTTGTTTTGTTCCAAAAATTTTGGGCTATGTGGGCAACAAAGTGCACTGAGACAGGTTCTGCAGAAAACAAAATTTTGCTTAGTTCGCTACGCGAACTTACTTTCGCGATGCGAAAGTTTCCATACCTTCGCAACGCGAAACATACTTCGCAACGTGAATTTTTCTCAGTCAAACTGGTATTAAAGGAATTAAATGCACACGCCCATCCACTACCCACCCTCTTTATTTCGTAACTGCTGCATATTAACTCAGAATTTTCTGTTTTTCTTAAAAAAACTCTTCATTGCTCTCACACATTTCATCACAAACCCTAGCAATTCATCTTCTTTTCACTTTGTTTCAAGAAATTTGCAGGAAATGGCTCCCAAGCAGAAAATTTCAACCAAGAAATAGAAAGTAACTAGAGAGAGCTCCCCACGAGCATCACAAAATTTTGATCAAACTCGGTTCGTAGGAGCTGCACAAGAAGAATGGTTCCGAGAACTAGAATCTCGGTCAATCAGGCCTGAACGAAGGTTCAACATTGATTCTGAAGGTGAGTTCCGCTGGATGGACACTATGCTAAAAAATAGAAGATGGGACATACTCTGCAACCCTCCCAACCGTTTGAACTATGATATGGTACGCGAATTCTATGCCAACGCTCTCCCAACAGAGGGTGAGCCCTTCCAATACAAGACCACAGTTCGGGGCCGCACCATAGACTTCAGTCGGGCAACCATCAATGCCTACCTTAGAAATGCTCTGAGTGTCCCAGACGGCCATGCTTATGACTACGAACTAAACATGAATGTCACACCAGATGTCAAGGAAATTTTAAAAAGGATCTTAATCCCTGGAAAAAGGGTCCAGAGGAACGCTGCTGGTGTACCTGTCCATTATCTTCGTAAGGATTTGACTCAATTTGCTCAAGTATTCCTCATGCTCATTTTGCATAATATCAGACCATGTAGCCACACCACCACCTTTACTTTGGATACTGCACAAGTGTTGTATTTTATCTTAAGTGGCAAAAGTGTGGATGCCGCAAGAATTATTGCCAATGAAATGAAAATTGTGGCTGAGCGTGGAAAAGAAGCTGGGACAGGAGCAAAGGCTTTGTGTGATCTTGTTTTTCCAGGCCTGATTATGGGTTTACTCAGAGCATCCCTTATGGTGATTCCAAACCATGTGCATGAGACTTTGAAAGGGACTATTAATGATGCATACATTACCCGATTCTACAAAATTGAGACAACAACCAGGCAACCTACAAGTAACCCTCCATCCGATGCCCTGAACTTCAATGATTGGAACCCTCGACTCTAGGCATCTTTCTCCTACACTTGGGCCCAGAATGATGCTACAACAGAGCAATGACTAGCATTCATGATTCTATGTACCGGTTACAGCTGCAGATGGGAAGACCAGAAGAGGCTGCCCACAGATTATCAACCCCGATGCTTACCACTCTCACGTTTCTTGGCTTGGGGACAAGCCATTTTATCTAGGGGGACTGCTGGCTCCTGTTGTGGTGATGAAGCCGGTCAAGATGAAGCTGCTGAGAAGGAAGAAGAAGTTACTTTAGAGGCTGAGGAAGATGATGATGTTGAGGAAGACTTGGATGAGGAATAAATGTTGGCATGGCTGAAAGCTCGCCTGACATAGTGAATTCATTTAAAAGCTTTCAGTCATTAATTTCTTTATATCTGACTTTATTACATTTCAGGTTTTTGTTGTTGTTCTAACTATTTTGGATCTCAGTTTTCTTGATGTTGTTGTTATAACTTTGTGGTTAATCTTTTGGTTTGTTTGGACGGTTTCTAACTGTAGTTGAAACATACTTCATGTTAAGTGTTTAATTAAGTAGTAGTTGTTTCATTATTGTGTAAATTTCAAGTTATGTTTCAAGTTCAATTTTCTCAACAAAAGCAAATTGTGTTTGTCCTCATCACGGGCATTGAATGCTTGAAAAAGCAAAAAAGGCCAAATCAAGTGTTTTGAAAATTCAAAAAAATGAAAGTGAGTGGTGATGATAGAATCAGACAAAAGTTAAGTAAGGTACATGTTTACATGAATTGTAGAATGTTAGCATAATTTTGAGTTTTGTTCTTTCTTACAAAATCATATCATGCCTCATTTCGCAATGTACACTTTCTTGCTTGAATCATATAGCAAAAAAAAAAAAAACTAGAAAGAGTGAGAAGAACTTCCATTATTTACATAAACGAAATGCGTTTGAATAATCCTTGTGTTAAACTCGGTTGATTCATGTTAAATCCGACAACTCCATTTGAGCTTTGTAAAGGCGTAAAGAAGATCAACGCAATTGTTTGTTATTGAGAAAAACCACCAAACCCAAAAAGAGCCTCATCATAACCAGTAAGTGAGTGAGCATTTGCACACCTTTTTGAACCAAAAAAATCAGAGAATAGATCAAATTTTGAAAACTATACAAAACACTAAGAACACCGCTTAGTGAAATTGTGATCCATTCCAATTTTTGTTGAAAACACAACCTGAAAAAAACAAATAGAATAAGAGAATCATGCTTAAAAAGAGCTACACTCATGAAAAGAAACAAGTTGGGGAGAAATGTGTTGAGGTTACAAAATAGAAAAAGAAAGAAAGTGCAAAAAGAAAAAGAAATGCAAAGAGTAAACCTTGGTATCACAAAAAAAAATCAAGAATTGAAAAAGAAAAGAAACAAAAAAAGAAAGTAATAAGTGAAGCTAGTCACAAACTTGGCCAGATTTTTGAAACAAAAGCTTTAGGAGAAAAACCTTCTCCTTATGAAACCTGACCACATTACAACCTTCACAAAGTCCTATGTGATTTATGTTTTCAAATGCTCAAATACTGAATTGCTTGGATGAAAACATGAATTGATCTGGATGTAGACCAGGTAATTAGATGAGAGTCGTTTCACCACAGATTGAAACAAATTTCAAGGTTTTCATCCCTTTTATGAAGAAGAGCAATAGGATGATTTAAGTGAATTGTGTCATTGTCTTTTTCAGAACATGATTTGATCTTGTGGGTGAGAACTTGATTTCATAATCATGCTCTGATTCTACAATCAGTTGAACATGACTCTTGCAGGATAAGTAGTCATTTGAACCATTCATGTTTCAAATTTTTATTCAACAAATATTTGATCAAAGATCCTATTTTTTTTTTGAAAAGCTCATGCTCTTGATTGAGGACAAATAAGAAATTAAGTTGGGGAGAATTTGATAGAAGTTCAAGTAGCTAACAAATCTTTGGTCAAAACCTGACAATTGGTCGCTTCCAATAACTAAAAACAATGAAACTTGACTAACCATGATCCAAGAATGTGTTAATATTGAATGATTATGTTTGTGCAGGAAAGGAAAAAGGAACACATCAGCTATAAGCAAAAAGAAGTCATGCCCTGCAAACTTTGCATCGCGAGCAAATACTTTGCTACGCGAAGAGGAAGCGAGCAACGGCAAAAGAGAAACAGAATCAAAATCCCAAAACTTCGCTTGAAGCGATAGACGCGAGAGGAAGCGAAGCAAGTTCGCGACGCGAACTTTATTTCGCGTAGAGAAGTGAGAAACATAATTAAAAGCACCAAGGTTCGCTTGCAGCGACAGACGTGAGGAAAGTTCGCAACGCGAACTTTACTTCACATAGCGAAGTATGGCGGTTCCTAGGGGCGGTTTAAAAGTTCTTCATGGTCAAGCAAGCTCACTTCGTATAACGAACAAAACTTTGCATAACGAAGATGCCTCAACTCAACCAGTATAAAAGGGGTGCAGCAGAAACATTTTAAAATCATCACAGAAAGAAATAGAGATATATTGTAATAGACAGTTGTAATAGTTTGTAAGAGGAGATAAACAGAGAATCGAGATGGGTTCGCATCAAGAATCGAGAGATCATCCTTGATGTTAATTCATATCCAAATATATCTTTTTGTACAAGCTACCATAACAATAGATAACTAACTCTTCTCTTGTTAGGTTTGGAAGGAATCTACCATAATCGTATGTATCTTTATTGATTACTTCTTTACTGAAACCTTGTTATTCATAATTATCGATTATATCTTAGTTTTATCAATTAAACCTTTGGATACAAATTGTGATTGAGAAATACATTCGTATCATGTTTTAAGATTATAATCGGTTAAACACTACGTTCTAAACATCAGAATTAGGGTTTAACTTTCATGAACAACATTTTGTCCTTAATGATATCGATTCGTTTAATAGATTGAGAAATCGACGATTAAACTAAACCAAACGAAATATCAACGAACGCATAGACATATGCCAAGTTGTGAGTGAATTATTGAAGGTAAGAAATGAAAAGTAAGTTTGTTTAAAGAAGAATCAATCAAAGACATGCGTGCACACTAGAGGAATTCCAATCCCGACAAGTTTTCTTATCAATTAAACTTTATTTTATCAAATTACGATTTTTCATTCCGTTACTTTAATCAAACTATTTGATAAACTTAACTTGAAATCGATAATGATTGTCTTGAAAAGTTGGTAATATCGCGCCGGTCTCTGTGGATACGATACTAAATACTTCTTTTGATTTACTCAACATCAGCCAACACAAGTCAAACCACAAAGGGAAAGGAAACTTTCAAAAATACTAGCTGGTTGCGAGCTAGTACCTGACGATGAAGTAGATATTTATGGAGAAATTATGCATCTTTCAATGTTTGTAGATGTTAAGCTAGTTGAATATCTATCAATACTTTAGGAGCAAACTTGGAATTATGCTATAATTGAAAAGTTAACCTCTATAGATAAGAACAAAACTTCGGAACTAACTAAGTTGCCTATTGGTAAGAAGGTCATTGGTGTGAGATAAGTGTTCAAACTCAAGGTAAATCCCAAAGAAAATTTTTTCAAGCAAAAAGCTAGAATTGTTGTAAAATGATTCTTTCAAATACAAAGAGTTGACTATGATGGCAAGATATGAGTCCATCAAACTATTTGTGGCCTTGACTTGTAATAAAGGATGACCTCTATTTCACCTTGATGTAAAACCATCTTTCCTAAATGGTCATTTAGAAGAAGAGGTTTTCATAAGGTATTTGTATCAAAGCATGTCAGTCACGAGCTTCTCAATTGGACGGGTGAGCAAGTTCATGAGAACATTTCAATGTTGCATAGTGAATAATGAGATACATTAGTGGCACACTGCACAATGGTCTCCTATTTCCACTAGAAAATGGGCATAAAGGATTTGAACTCATTGGATTTTAAGAAGTTGATTGGTGTGGTGACAAGTTTGATAGGAGAATAACAATTAAATACTTAAACATGGGACTATCAAAAAACATGTGTATCGAACAAAAGTCACAAATGGTATAGTCAATATACTAGATGGAAGATTCACCCAACGAAGAAGGAGCTTGGACTAGGGTCCCTAAGCGTAAAAAGAGCATGAAAACGAAGTGGGATACTGAAACCAGTAGGAGCAAGAGGGGTTCAAAGGAGGATTTGAATAGTGTAACGATTTTTTTCACTGAGTTCCCTGAACACCTTAGGGCTAAGGACCTTTTCAATCATTTTGAAGAGTTCGGTGTGATTGACGAGGTCGTTATTCCGACAAAAAGGGATAAATATGGTAGGAAGTACGGGTTTGTTCGATTCTTCGGTGTTAGAGACAAAAGATCGCTGGTGTTAAGAATGGACAACTGTGGATTGAAGGAAGAAAACTACATGCAAATGTTCCAAGGTTTCCTCGCGCTGTTAAAGCTGCTTTCCCAGGGCAAGAAGGCTACGTTAGAGGTAAGGGCTATAGAGAGGAGCCTTCGTTTGGTGCTACAAATTGGAGGAATGAGCAGGAAGTCAGAAAGGAACCAAGATTCAAAGAGAGAGGGAAGTCTTTTGCAGAAGCGGTGGGTCTTAATAGGGGTCCGGTTCCGACGACTAAGAAAGTCAATCAGTTGGAGTACGTGGTGGAGGAATCTCATATGAAAAGGTTCAAAGAAGCGTATGTGGGTAAGGTTATTCATCCGGGATCGTCTTACAACATACAAAGATTGTTAAATGAGGAAGGTTATTTTGCTTTAAAGGTTACACCGTTGGGAGCAAATCTTTGCTTACTTGAAGAAGATGATAAGGGAGAGGTGGAAGCACTGATGGAGGGGGCCGCAGGCTGGTTAAGCCAGTGATTTTTGGAAGTAAGAAGATGGAGGATGGATGATGTTGATCTGGAACGGTTAACATGGTTACGGGTCTATGGTGTTCCAAGTTTTGCGTGGGGCGTGGATTTCTTTGAGTACCTGGTTTCTACTGTGGGCAAATATGTGTGTAGCGAGAGTTCTACTCTGGACTTATCAAAGTTGGATGTTGCTAGTATCATGGTAAGAACCTCTTGTGGTTCTTTGATTAATGAGGTTCTTACTGTCAAGATCAATGGTAGGGGGTTTAGGATTCGGATGGTAGAGGACTCCCTTGGACCGTCTACTAGGGTGGTCAAAGCTGCGGTTGAAGACCGGGTTGAATCGGAGGATGGTGATTCCATGGCAAGCTCCTCTTGGAAAGCGTTTATGGAAGAAGATGAACAGTCGCTGTTTGAAGATGGTGAGTCCCAAGGAGGGGATGGTGAAGGGTCACATAAAGCTGCTTTTGGTAAAAAGTCCAATGCTGGCCCGGGTATTTCAGTGTCAGAGCAGAGTTTCCTTAAAAGGGATTGGGGTATAGTAGGGGACAGAGTTATTTCTCCTGCTGCAGGTGTAGGGTCTAGTGTTCCAGATAAGGCTGATTTGGAAGCTAGTGGGGCTTTGTTAGGAGGAAACCTTGTTAGTTCGGATTTCCCTGGGTCAGTACAAGTGGGCCTGGGCTGTGAAACTGATTTTTTGTTGGATAAAGTCCAAAAAGCCCATAAGGTTCCTGGGTTAGGGAAGGATTCGGAAGACCCAACTGAGATAGGAGAGCCGGAGAATAATTTGCCTCTTGTCCAGACGGCTAGCCTAACGGAAAAAGTAGTCAACTCCGAAACCCTAGTAGCTTGTACACCGTTTCCTATTTTGGTGCCTGATTCTAAGATGGAAACTCAACCTGAAGTCAACCACCATGGGTTTAAAAGCTCAACCTTGTCTGATTCTAACAACAGTAGAAGTTCGTTCTTGTCTGATTCCAGTAAAGGTAGAAATTTAGCCCAACGCAATCCTGTATTGGGAAAATTGAAGGATCCAGTCTCCCGTTACCATTCGGTTACGGATTCGGAAGTGGTTCAGGGTAACAAAAGGTTATGGGCAGAGTTGGAATCTAAAGTGGCAGCGAAGGTGAAGGAAATGATTACTTCTCTTGGTGTTTCAGGAGGGGGAAACTCAGATGATTATGTTGAAGAAATTAGGGCGTTGGAATCCAAAGATAAAAGGGAACGTGTCAAGAAGGCAGTTAAATCCAATGGTGGAAAATGAATATAGTTTCAATTAACATCAGAGGGGGAGGTAGTGCCATCAAAAGGAAGAGAGTGGCGCATTTGATCCAATCCGGGAAGACAGATATGTGTTTCATCCAAGAGTCAAAAATGGCTTCCATTGATCAGGTTACTGCAGAATCTTTGTGGGGCGATAAGGAGGTGGAGTGGTCTGATATTGGAGCTTTGGGGGCGTCTGGTGGTATTGTTATATTGTGGAAGAAAGGCCTTCTCAATCTTCTTTTTAGCTTCAGAGGCCTGGGATTTGTTGGAGCCTGCGCAGTTTGGAAAGGTAATGAGTACATCTTCGTCAATGTGTATTCCCCTTGCAACTTAACTCTAAAGAGGAAGTTTTGGAGAGGGTTTCTTGAAGTTAAATTCAGGTTTGGTGGAAGCAGATGGATAGTGGGAGGAGATTATAATGCAGTGTTAAGGGAGAGTGAGAGGAAAGGCAAGTCAGGAGGTAGTAGTAATTACGATATGCAGAGTTTCAGGGAGTTTGTTGACGAATTGGATTGTGTAGACTTACCGTGTTTTGATGGTCATTTTACTTGGTTCAACAGTAGTGGGACATCGATGAGCAGACTAGATCGCTTCTTTGTTTCTAGGGACATTGTTGAGGAGTGGGGTGTTATGGGAGAATCTATTGGGAAAAGGGAATTTTCTGACCACTGCCCTATATGGCTGAAGTCGAATCGTGAAGATTGGGGCCCTAAACCCTTCAAGTTCTTTAACGGTTGGCTTAAGCACCCTCAATTTTTGGAATTTGTTACCAATGAGTGGAAATCTTTTAAAGTAGTGGGAAGAGGTGATTATGTGTTAAAAGAGAAACTGTTCTTACTGAAGAAGAGTTTGCGTAAGTGGAGTGTTGATGTTTTTGGGTGGCTTGACCTTAGAGTTGAAGAAAACGTGGATGTACTTCACGAACTTGACAAGTTTGTTAGTGTGAATCAGGTTTCTGTGCAGGATAGCGATGAAATGCAACTTAAAAGAGTAAAAGTCGCAGAAGAGATATGGAATGTTCTGAAAGTCAAGGAAAGTATTATAAGGCATAAGTCGAGGCAATTATGGATTAAAGAAGGAGATTTAAACACGAGGTATTTTCATAGGGTGTTGAAAGGGAGGTAGAGGAGAAGTTTCATTGCTTCGGTTATTACGGAGGAAGGAAGGAAAGAAGGAGTTCATGAGGTTAAAACAGCGGTCTTCGAACATTTTAGGCTTAATTTTTCCGAGTCTAAGTGTAATAGATCTGTTCTTGATGGATTGGTCTTCGCGTCTCTTTCAGAGGGGGAGAGGAGAACTTTGGATAGGGATTTCCATCTTGATGAAATCAAGGCGGCTGTGTGGGAGTGTAATGGCAGCAAGAGTCCGGGGCCAGACGGGGTTTCTTTTGCTTTTCTGCAGGAATGTTGGGAGGTGGTCAAAGATGATGTTATTAAGATGGTGAGTGACTTTTGTTCTAATCCTACTATAACTAAAGCGTCCACAGCAACATTTCTAACTTTAGTCCCGAAGGTGCAGTGCCCTCTATCCCTCACTGATTTTCGTCCTATATGCTTGGTTGGCTGTGTGCAAAAAATCCTGTCTAAGATGCTGGCAAACCGTATTAAGTTAGTCATTGGTAGGTTGATTTCTGAAGAACAGTCAGCATTTCTATCGGGCAGAAACATTGGTGATGGAGTAGTTATTGTCAACGAAGTCTTGGATTATGCCAAAAGGGAGAAGAAGGATTGTTTGGCGTTTAAAGTGGATTTCGAAAGGGCTTACGATTGTGTATCTTGGAGCTATTTGCGATTTCTCTTTGACAGGATGAACTTTGGTTCTAAATGGAAGAAGTGGATGGAGGCCTTGGTATTCAAAGGATCCTGCTCTGTTCTGGTCAATGGTAGTGCAACCGAAGATTTCACAGTTTCTCGTGGATTACGTCAAGGTGATCCCCTCTGGCCTTTCCTCTTCTTGATAGTGATGGAGGGCCTCACACTCTTAATGAAAAAGGCCGTGGATTCTGAAGCTTTTAGCAGTTTTGATTTCTCTGAAGATCTTAGAATAAGTATCGTCCAGTTTGCGGACGACACAATGTTTCTGGGTAGGTGCTCTTGGGATAACTTGTGGTGCATCAAGGGAATTCTGCGTGGGTTTGAGATGGTGTCCGGGTTGAAGGTAAATTTTTTCAAGAGTTGTATCTTAGGTATTAACGCCCCTGGGGGTTTCATTTAGGCTGCAGAGGACTTTCTATGCTGTCGAAAGGGGAGTCTTCCATTTAAATTTTTGGGTGTGTTAGTTGGCTCTAGTCCTAGAAGATATGAGTCCTGGAAGCATATTATTGACAATATTAGGAAGAGGTTAGCAGTGTGGAGGGGGAAGTTTCTGTCGATAGGTGGCCGTGTTGTTCTCATTAATTCTGTATTGAATACTCTACCCTAATATACGTTGCCCTTCTATAAAGCTCCGGCCCGAGTTCTACAGGAAATTGCTAGCATTCAGAGAAACTTCCTATGGGGAGGAACGAAATCTGTCAGGAAGATACACTGGGTCAACTGGAATTCTGTGTGCAGGTCTAAGGAAGATGGAGGCCTTGGGGTGAAAAATCTGTTTCGGTTTAATGCGGCCCTTTTGCTCAAGTGGAGGTGGAGGCTGCTGTCGGAATCGGAAGAAAAGTGGAAGCGGATCATTTGGTTCAGGTATTTAAATAGTTGTAACCCTTTGGCTGTGTTCAATAATTCGGACCATCGTGCTACTAGGAAAGGGTCGATTTGGTGGAGAGATATTGCGCTTATCACGTATGACAAAGCTGCTGCTGTAGACTGGTTTGGAGACAACTTATATTGTGAAGTAGGAGACGGGAAGAGGTTATCATTCTGGTATAGCAGGTGGAAGGACGATGTTGCTTTAAAAAAGTGTTTTCCTGTGCAGGCCTATGCCAATAGTTTTGTTTATGATAATGTCGCAGATGGATTAAACAGATTTTGTTCTCTTGTTTCTTGGCCGTTGGACTGTCCTGGCTATGCTTCTGAACCTGGATCCGGCAGTAACGTTTTTCTCCTTTTGCGTGCTGCGTTGCAGGGTGTTGGTATTTTGCAGGATAATGTTGAAGACGGTATCACTTGGCCATGGACTGAAGATGGTAATTACTCAGTTTCTAGCGGTTATGAAGCTCTTTCTAAGGTTGCATTAGGAAATGGTTATGACATAGTGGATTCGGAGTTGTTGAGCAAGGTGTGGAAGGTTGCAATCCCGTCTAAGATTCAATGTTTTGTGTGGCGCCTGTTGCAAAATCGTCTTTCAACCAAAGAGCAGCTCAGTTTGAGAGGTGTGAAAATTTCAGGTGATCAAGTTTTATGTCCCTTATGTAGAGACCACTTGGAAAATGTAGACCATCTCTTTTGTAGCTGTACAGTGGTAGTTGGAGTGTGGGATTCAATTAGTGCTTGGCTGGAGATGAAACTATCAACTAATAATACTTGTACTGCTAATTTTTCAGAAGCCTTTTCCCTCCTTAGACGTAGTAGTCGTAATAACTACGGTATGTTTGTCTGGTGTGCAGCAGTGTGGCATTTGTGGTTGAGTCGTAACGACGTCATCTTTAACAATGGTAGTGTCTCTATTGATGGTATTGTGAAAGCTGTCAAGGTGTCTGTGTGGTTGTGGTTAGGGAAGGACCTTAAGTTGTCTTCTTCGTGTAATTGGTCGGTTTGGACATCTAACCCTCTTGCGTGTATCTCTTAACGTTTTACTCGTTGTAAGGGTTCGAGTATCCCTTGTACTCGGTTTTATTAATCTCATTGCTTTTAAAAAAAAAAATACTTGTTTAAGTTCCTGAGAGCACTTATGTCATTGTGTTCAAAGAAGCAACAAGTGATGGCTTTGTCTAGCTATGAGGTTGAATATGTTGTAGGTGTTGTTGCACCTTGTAAAGAAAATTGGCTTCAATTCTTGTTGAATGATTTGATGATCAAGCTAGAACAACCAATTAAGTTGTTTATAGACTCCAAAACAACTATCAATCTAGACAAAAAATCCTATTGCACATGGGAAGAGCAAATACGTATAAACTAGATTCCACTTTCTAAGGTTTAATGTTGCGTATTATCCAACTGAAGAACAAATGGCTAATGTGTTCACCAAAGCAATCAAAAGAAGTCAATTTATGAAATTGAGAAGGAAACTTAAAGTTTTAGCTTTTGACAACTTGAATTAAGAAGGGTTGATAAGTTTAATTCAAGCTTGACGTGGTTAGTAAGTTAGTCATAACTAACTTAATTACTACCTGATATCCAAAACAAGTGTCACATTTCAAAAAATAATTTGTCCAAATCATGTGTCATATATTTTCAGTGCAACTTTAGATTTTATTTTTCAATTCTACTATTTAATTAATACTTCTAATTTATTATTTCTTTCACATTATATTAATGTACATATAACATATTAATAATCAATATATATATATATATATATATATATATATATATATATATATATATATATATATATATATATATATATATATATATATATATATATATTACTCCTATTTCATAGAGTGCTGATGTTTGAGAATTTCCCCCTTTGGTGTTTTTTGTATTTATCTATTTGGAATCTTTAAGATAGATTGAGGAATATGCTTTGTTCATGAATCTTTGTGGATTTTTAGAATTGTTGTTTCTCTTCTTTTCTGATTTTATTTATCTAACAAAGGTTAGTAGGTGTTTTGAAAATATAACCTTTCAACTTCAATTTTTAAGGTTAGTAATGCATGTTGATAACACTGAGTTATACCCCTTGCTTTACAACTCAATTTGATTCACATTTTTGTAAATCACATGATTTTACTCTTCTTCCTTATTATATTAGTAAATATATATGATTGTTTGAGTCCAACTTATCTTCTTTTTCACTAAATTTTATGCATTTATATCACGTTTTAACAAGTTTTGTGCATTTTTTATCCTTTTATTAAGTTTAAATGTCTATGGTATTTATGATTCAACCTATTTATATTAGTTCATAAACTTAGTTTATGTTTAAGTTTTATATTTATACTCAAATTTATAAATGTTCTTACAAATTTAACATCTTACAGTTTTTTTTGGAAGAAATTTTTTTTTTCATTACCCAAAAAACAACACAAGTCCAACACCGATCCATAACGGATCCAGGTTTCAAAAAGACAAATAATTACATATGTCTACAATATGTATTTAGTTTGAAATTGGTTTCAACCCTTCTCATAATCATATATTCGATATCCTCAATCTTCAAGTCTTCTTTTTTTGCTTCTTGAAAAATGATTTGATTCCTTAAGGTTCAAACACTATAAATTGTTTCCGTGAGAGTAAGTTTAAGTAACTTCCTCTTACTTCCTTTACCTTTCACTACATGTAGAACCCATTGTATTTCACGATGCCACTCAAGGGGTGCTCTATGATAGTCGATCCATTGCGTCAGATGCCTCCAAATATTTTTTGTAAACGGACAATCAAAAAAGAGATGTTGTCCAGATTCAGGTTGTTCACAAAAGACACACATACCATCAGTAGCGATACCAAATCTTTGAAGCCTATCCTTTGTAGGTAATTTTTGGTTACATAACACCCAAAGAGTATGAACAGCACGAGGTCTAGCAATGTTACTCCACATGAGATTTTTCCATTCCACTTCATTTTTAGGGCCTCTAAATAAAAAAAAACCTTTTTTGTGTTATATTTTCCAGTTACCTGTAATTCCTGCCAATAAGTAGAATGTGAAATGAAGTCTCGATGTTTGAATATTGACTTGATGATCCATGATGAGTTTACATTGGGGTGATAAAGAGTGACATCCTCTGATTTCAGGTAGTAAATTTGCACCCATTAAATCCATAACTTGTCCTTTTTCTGCCAGATGTCCCACAAAAGTTTACCAATTGTAGCTTTATTCCACTCCACCAAAGAGTATAAGTTTAACCCTCTTGCATTCTTGGGGTCACACATATGGTCTCAAGCAACAGGTGATCGTCTGCTCGCCTCATTACTACCTGTCCAAATAAATCTTCTGCAAATGCCTTCAACGTGTTTCAATACATTTTTTTGACATCGGAAAAATTTGTAGCCAATAATTTGAGATAGAAAATAAAACACTTCTTACTAGTTGGATACGTCCAGCATAGGAGAGCAGACGTGTGGTCCAGTGGTTAATTCTTTGTAACATCTTATCAATGAGAGGACATCCTACAGTTTTATCATCATATTTTTGTAACTGATTCATGCATATTGTATGGTAATGAACTTATAAGCAATGAAAGAAGTTTGGATATAGTTTTGATAAGGACTTCATTTATGCATTTACTGATGTTTTTTCCCCTTCATTTATCACTAGTCTTATAGTTAAATAAGTGTATGACCTTCGTCATAGTTATATATCAAGACCAAATAAAGACAATGAGCATTGATTTATATGATTTATGTCGTGAGTTTGCTAACTCAATAGTTAGATTAGGTCGTTAGACCATCTCGAATGGTGCTATTTAATTTTGGATTTTTTAGGATTCATTAAGGGCTAGTTTGTTTTGACTTTTTTTTAAAAATGATTTTTATAGTGTAATATAATTTTGTGAAAAAAAATTTTACAATTTTTTTAAATAAAAGCTTTAAATAAAAATTTGGTTTGAATAGTTATTCTTAAAATGTTATTTTAGGTATTTCATTATTTTATCGAATTTTTTTTTTGGATATCAAAATTTCAAAAAATCACTCAATTTTGAAGCTATTTCAAATAGCTTTTCATAAAAATCATTTTTGAAATATGACTTTTAAAAAAAATTGTGATTTTGACTATGTTTTGAATTTCAATAATGTATATTAATATTATAGAATATCAAAATTAGTCTTTTAATTTATAAAAAACAAATTTAAAAAAACTTGTAATATTTTGAAAAACGTTTTTGTAGAATCCATTTTCAAAAGGGTTAAATATGTATAAGGTCCCTGAAAATAACCCAACATTCAAGTTTGATCCCTATAAATATTTTCTTCAAGGTTTGGTCCTCCTAAAGTTTTCCATTTCTAACTGTAATCCCTCCCGTTAGTTTTCACTAATGGAGGATGATGTGACGTGCCACATGTGTATCCATTCCTTGTCAACTGTGTTTTATTTCATTGACCAACTTTTTCACCTGCACCACTTTTTCACCTGCACCTACTTTTTCAGTTTATATGAGTATAATATTCATTTCACTCTACAACTCATTAAAAAAAGAAACCAACAGAAACCAACATTATGCAGAAACCAAAAGAAACTCTATAATATTCATTTCACTCTACTTTTTCAGTTTCTCCTACAAACACAGAAACCAACATTACCCAGACAAGCCCATTAAAAAAAGAACATCAAACTCCAGCATCAAAACCAGCACGTACCAGATCAAACCCCTACATCATAAGACCAATGTAACCAAGGAAAAAAAGAGAATGTCAAAGTAGAGGAAGATTGAACCAGAAGGAATTGTGTTCATATATACCTATATATTACCTCTCAGAATTGATAAAGTACTGCAACACCAAAGAGGAAAATAACAAAACAAGAAACATATGCTCTCAGAATTGATAAAGAGGCACTGAAACATAGAGATAACCAAATAAACTAAGCTCTTCCCTTAAGAAGAACATTATATCGCCAAGCCATATTATAGAAAAAAATTACAGTTCAATTCGTATGCCCACATCCAATTTGCAAGAGTCACACCAACTTCATGGAGTTGACAAAATTGCTGCCAACAAATTAAATGCAACACCCATATGAACACAAATCAAACGAAGAATGATTGTTGACACAAAGGAACATTCATTAAAACCCTAATAAAATAACAGTAGACAGTAACTTCCAAAGTCAAAACTAACAAAACTAAATCAAATCTAAGAATCAAGAAACCAAAAAACCAACAGCCACAAAGTTCAAACAAGAGGAAAATAGAGCTAGAAGATACTGTGTTAAGACATTCTAGATAAAACCACCTTAAGAAATCAATTTGTATGCCTTGCAATCAAAGGCTAGAAATAAAAATTATAGAACGACCAATTGAAAATATTGTATTTAGCTATCTAGAGTTATTTTCTGTTCTTGTTGTATCAAGACATTATGGATATCCACCAAACTTCTCAGCTTGCTGCAAAACATAAATCCATCTCTTAATTATTATTTATTAAACGAAGAAATAAACTAAGTTATAGAAACAATTCTAGCCAACAAATTTGTAAAAGAGAGTCAAGAGAAGTATATATGTGTGAACAAATCAAAAAAATATTAATGTTGTTAATTTGATGATTGAAAAGAATTTACAAGAGAGGACCAAATCAAAATACGAGGCTCTCTTGCAATTAATGTTGTTAATTTGATGAACTCTGCAAAAAAACGAAGAAAAAAAACAAACTATTCTGCAAAAAAACGAAGAAAAAAAACAAACTCTGTGGTCATTTATTAATCTCTTTGTTGGATGATAAGCGAATAGCTAAGAAGTGTATGCAATATTCGAATATCAATGCTTGTTAAGATTTAAATGGTTATCAGTTCACAATAATCAAGAGATGAAACGTACAATGTGCATTAAATGTAAGGAGTTGTAGAGTGAAATGAATATTATACTCAAATAAACTGAAAAAGTAGGTGCAGGTGAAAAAGTTGGTCAATGAAAACAAACACAGTTGGCAAGGAATGGATACACATGTGGCACGCCACATCATCCTCCGTTAGTGAAAACTAACGGGAGGGACTACAGTTAGAAACGGAAAACTTTAGAAGGACCAAACCTTGAAGAAAATATTTATAGGGACCAAACTTAAATGTTAGGTTATTTTCAGGGACCTTATACATATTTAACCCTTTTCAAAAATACAAAGAAAAAAATCCATTTTTTTAAAGCTAAAACAAACTGGCCCTAAGTCACATTAGTTTGAAGCAAATCATTCAACTTTTCACTTTAAGAATGACTCCAACAGTTAGTTTCTTCTCAAGTTCACCAGTTATCAATGCATTGCAGTATTAATTGTCAATACAAGAAAAATATTGTTTTGCCAGAGGTTAAACCCCTCACAAATGCAAAAATCTCTCACAAAACAAATATTTGTGAGGGGCCAACTCACCTCGTAATACAGGTCGTCACAATATTTTTTCCAGGGACTTACCACGTCACTAATTTGTCAGGGACTTAATCCCTCGCAAAACCTGATCCCCTTTTCTCATGTCACAGACACGCATGCGTAGGTGCAGACAAGCTGTTGCAGCGTCGTGCAGTAATTTGTGAGGGGTTAAGCCTCTCACGATGCACTATCAAGTTTTGGTATTTGTGAGGGGTAACCCCTGGAAAGTGAGTCTGATTTTTTTGTGAGGTTACCTTAAGCTAATATTTGTAATGAAAACTTCATCGTCATCTTCAGCTAATCATCCACTCACTACCATGAAAACTTGTAGTTTCTTCAATACCACCAAAACTACAATCAAAATAAAAAATCAGTAGATAACAATAGCAAAATAAATAAAAAGAAGCAAGGTTGTCAGAGAATGAGATAAACACATCATCCCTACCATCACAGTCTCAATTTCAGTTTCGATCACCGCGAGATTGCATCCAAACACAGAACTTCCAAGCTCCAAAGAAAATGCATTCATCACGCTGTCGCGCCGGCCACCACTTAGAATCACCTTCGTCGCTGGAAACGTCACCTCCGTCACCAGAATCGCGCTTCAGATCCAAAGCAACACATTATTGATCTCATTTTAATTTCTTTAAATATCCTTTTATTTGTTCTGATTTATGTGTTTGTCATGGAAATGAGATGTTGGTTTTTTTTGTTCGACAGAGAGAAGGAGAAATCTGAGTTTGATTTGTTTCATTGATTTTTTCTTATTGTTTGTTTGATCATTGTTGTGTTTGGTTTAAAAAAGATAAAAAGGAGTTCATAGTTTGCTATTTTGAATGAATTGAAATAAGATAAGAGGTAGGGTGTTGGTTTGTGTTTTAGAAAGAAAAAAATGATGAAGAAGAAGAAGAAACATGAATCAGTTTTATGACTCACAAGTTTGTTTCTTTTCAAATTGGAAGACCGCTAGGGGTTGTCCCTCACAAATCTTTAAAGAAATTGACACACTAGCAGTGATTTTACCAAACGGTAGAGGAATCTTAAAAGTTCCAATGAGGCAACCCTAGCAAAATGAATGGTAATATTTGGCATGCCCCTTGCAAATACACACGTTCAAAATTCAAAAATTCCCTTCATAATATATGTGAGGGGCAACCTTGTTGGAACAAGCAACCACAAGGTTGGTGTAAAATTATATTTTGGAACCGGAGAGTGAAAGAGGAGTAATTGATATATATATATATATATATATATATATATATATATATATATATATATATATATATATATATATATATATATATATAGAGAGAGAGAGAGAGAGTATTGAGGGTGAAAATGCACAAGAATCATTAGCTTAGGTGGGAGTGCACCCAATAAACTTATATAGGAATTACAAAACAATAAGGATTTAAAATGAATTATTACATAAGCAGAAAATTCAAAAACTCGGGGCCGTAACCGGTTACTCCAAAACAAGTAACCGATTACAACTTCCTTGACAAAAGCTTTGCTTTTTTTTACACTTTTGTGTAACTGGTTACACCAATTAAGGTAAGCGGTTACGCCTTCGAAAACTTTAATTTTCTGCTACATAACAGCACCCCAACATTTGCAATTACACTCCTTAAACTTCAACACACCACCTTAATTCAAGTGCTACAGGTAGGTCTACTATTGGAGTAACCCCTAATAGCCAATCAGTATTGGCTGAATATGCTTTTGTATCATGACCTTGATATATATTGTTTGTTTATATATATATATATATATATATATATATATATATATATATATATATATATATATATATATATATATATATATATATATATAAGGCAATATACTTATTGTTTTACTTGTATATGACATAATAGAGTCCTTAGAATAATTATTCTGTTTAATGATACATTAAGTATGACTTAATCGTGAGACTTCATTAAACATAAGGACGTTATTCTTAAAGTATCCATAGTCAAGCTTTACTGTCAAGGGCAACAATAATGCATAAAGACTATTATGTGAGTAGACTGATGACTGTATCTCACAAGTTATGGATATAAGATATCAAGTCTTCACGTAGGTATAAATATTGGGAGTAACATTTATGCTGGATTGATCCACCATGAGAATACTACATAGTTTGTTATGTATGTGTCATAAGTTATTCTCATAGTAATAGTGATGTATACCACCATTCGACCTGAAACCACTATTGACCCTAGATTTGGAGTCGAGTACTTTATTGCCAATCAAATGTTGTCCGTAACAAGATAACCTTAAAGATGGTTTATGGACTCTTTATAAATCATGCTGAGGGTCATGAGTGACCTAGATGGGATTTTTCCCTCCTACATATACGGGAGTAATATCTGTGGGCCCCTTGATAGAGTATGATTGTAAAATGCATGGTCGTGCTCAAATAAGTCGATGCGAGATATTAGGCTTATTTGTTGTTATCAAGTATACTCAGGGATCAAGGAATAAAATATTGGACTATACAAGGGTGACACATTCTATGCCTTGTGTTCAGTATAGATATAAGGGTAAAAGAGTAATTATATATATATATAATCATTATCACATAAAAGTTATGTCAGATCAGACGACATTCTCGTCACTTGGGTAGTAGTGTTGTGTTGCTAGATAGTGCCCACTGTTTATAATATTAAATATGTAATTTAATATTATTGTCAATGTTACGAGAACCTATAAGGTCACACACATAGAGTACTAATAGTGGAATTGACGATTAAATTAAATAAGATTTAATTTAATTATGTGTTAATAATATTTAAATTGTTTAATACATTAGCACATATATAATTTATTTGATTAAATTCAATTAAATTAAATAAATGAGAATTGATAGGTGATTAAATTAAATATGATTTAATTTAATTAATATTTTATTTAATTTAATTAAAAAGGTTTAATTAAATATAAATAATATCTATATAATTAAAATAATTTTAATTAAATAAGATTGGGTTTATTTTGGAAAAGCCCAAAATAAGACCAATAGGGTTTTAGTAACTCTATATAAATAGAGGAGTTATTTCCCAGTCAATCCTAATTGTCAATCTTCTTAGAGCAAGAGACGGATAACACGGCGTTTCACTTTGTACTCGCGTGGACTTCGTAGAGACGATGATATTTTTCACTAAGAGGTTAACATTTTTTAAAAATCTCTCTTAAATTCCAATAGTGGTATCAGAGTTCCGGTTCTAATTAAATCATTAAATTTAAATTTTTTCTATATACATAATGATATTTATAAGGTGATAAATTTATACTTGTATGCATATGTTGGATCAAATAGTTTTAAATCAAAATATTTTGATATGCTTTGTTTGATTTAAATTGCGGTAATCTTTATTAATTTGATGTAATTTTTTTTAACAAGAGTATGTGGACGTGATTTTCGCTATCGAATCAAGAGGAATTGGATTTCTTTAACTTATGTTTGTTAACATTCTGAAACTTGAAATGTTTAATAAACCTTATTGTAAGATGTAGCGTGTGTACTTGTTTAGTATATTTGTTATACACTTGATTCTCATGTGTTGGCTATTGAATTGCCAATAATATGTCACAAAATTTGAATTCATTCCATGAGAGTTTACGACATGAGTTTACGGCTTGCTATTCAATTGCCATAACTATGTGTTTACGACATGCTTTATGTTTACTTATTTATATTAATAATAATAATTATTATAATAGTAAAAGAGTTTATTATTGTAATTAATTAATAATAAAATAATTTTTTATTATAAATAATAATAAAATAATAAAGTATTTATTATTTAAAATTAAAAATTGGCAACATGTTTTGTATAATTTGGATATCGATGTTGACTATACTTCGGAATCTGACATTTGTATGGTGAAACGACGATATTTCAATTATTCATAAGTGTTACAAAAATTATTGTTCAATTTATATATGATATAAATATTTCTAATGCGAAGTTAGTGTATTTGATACACTATTGTGTTTCGTCCATTAAATTATTGTAATGATTGTTATACATTTGAATAATCAATGTGCATTTTGCTTCAGAATTCAACATTTGTACGGTGAAGCAATGTCATTTCGATCAATCATATTAAATAATCGATCATAACGTTTTGATGGTATAAACGCTTATGCATTAAGGTTTGTGACAATGCAAAAGTTGTGTTTTTAGGGTTCACAAAAAGCGTCAAGTGTTGATTCGTCAATATTTATAAATTAATCAAATTATTTATTATTTATTATTTATTGTTTAACTATTTATTATTAAATAGATTGGTATACGATTATTACCTTAGATTTTTTTGTGTTTATTTTATTTAAATATGACCTGCATGTCGTGATTTATTGTAATTAAATACGATTTGTGTGTCGTGCCATTTAATTATTTATTTTATTTATGTAAATATTATAATTATTCGAGCTCAAGAGTTGAAAAGAAAACAACGTCAAACGATAACGCCGGTGGAGAGGCTTGAGAAGCTTGTTCGTGTGTCAAATAATTGTAATAAAGTAATTTATTTAATTCTTGTGTTTTAGGTGGTCATAATCGTATTACCAAAATTTATTTTATGTATGTGATGCATGTATTGTATGTTTGTATGCGTGTGTATGAGATACACAAATATATGAGATCAAATTTAAGAAAATCCCCTGATTAAATATTAAGGTAATTACTTTTCAAAATTTTAGCACCCATAAAGACTAGTATCAAATAATGTCGGTTTCGCCCAATGTGAGGTGCATGTTTTATATTAGTAAAGTGCGATGAGATAAATATAATATCCAACTGCTAAATTTTCGGGGTTGACTTAACTAAACTAATTATAATAGGATTATATATGTTTAGAAGCAAGAGTTGAGAACAATCTATATGATGGATTAAAATAAGGAGTTATTCACTCAACTGATAAAATTCAAGAATTGTATTAGATACAATTGGAGAGAGTTCCTACCTAAATAACAGAGTTTTGTGTAATCTGCCTACGCGGACTTAAAACAAAGTGAAATATGGATCTCGACCTGCTAGAAAATTTTCCAATTGGTTTTTACGAATCAAATGTTAAGGGTCATTTGTTTTTAGTAAAAATAATGGGAGCATTTTAATAAAAGACCTTATTAAAATAATTTAATTTGATACAACTTTTTTTCAGGTTTTGTAGTTAGAATTTCTTTTGCATTTTATTTTATATTTTACTGTGAAATATCCTGATGAAGGATGTAAGGATCAGAAAGAAGTTTCTGAGTTGGTACAAAAATTGAGAATTGTTCTCAAGCACGAGAAAAATTGTATGTTCTCAAGCAATCAATTTCTAAAGCCGAATATAACTAGATTTGAAGAATGATACTTATGAGAAGGATCAAGTCGAATGTCTAGATATAACATATCTCCTCATTGTAGTCGTCACAGAGAATCATATGATAATTAATCTCGAGAATTTTCTTTTAAAATAAGAAATACAAGATACGAGAAATGTAAAACTTTCCAAGGTCTTTTCTATACAAGTTAGGAATCCAAATGGATCTAAATAGTTTTGAGATTTAAAATTTGGATTTCTTATAGACCAAATAGTTGGTCAAAAGTTCTATTTGAGATTGTCTCGGATAGGTAGATTAAATTCATTATGAATGTATTTTAAATATATCTACCACATCTTGTTGAAAAGAAAAGGAAGTAGTTTGTGATGCTAAATAGATGAATTATAAAAGGAATCCGATTCATTTTATATTCCTTTGAATTTTAGAAGAAAAACAAGGTTATAAAGGAAGACAATGATTTCATTTGTTGAAAGAAGAAAACTATTAATGGTTATCAAAAGAGTCAAAGTAGAAGAAAGAAGTAAGGCTTTTTCTTCATACATTTAATTATAGAAAGTCAAATTGTCTACTCCTACATCACGGGTATGTGATAGTATATATTTATCTCACATTTATAAGAATGTGAAGAGTCTTTAAAGAAGTAGGACATTGATTATAACTTGAGTCATCTTACTTCTAGAATAGAACAACGAGTTTTCATTAACTATAAGAGTTTATGGTTAGACTTAGATTAGAGCTTTGAAAGAAGCCAAATAATTGTTATTAAGTTTCATTTAGTAAAAGAAACATTAATTCTAAGTCTTGTATTGACAAGATGAGGAGTGCATGTTTTGATAATGGACAAATGTTGTTATGATTATCCAAAACAGGGGTTTCAATACTAAATCAAGTAGTGGATTTAAGTTCTACGATCTTGATAAGCTCATCTATAACAAAAGTAGGATAGATCAAATAAGATTTGAACCTTGTGTATATCAACGACATTAATGTTTAGTTCAAATAAGTGAGAGATGCATTTTCAAAGTCTATGAGAATAGATTGTTGTATTCATTTGGTTTTAAATTATTTGATAGATGCAAGTCTTAATTTTGGAAGATATATCTAATGTCTCAAATCATCGACTAAAGTGAAAAGACATATGATATATCTTGATTATATACATGTGTGATGTATATGGACATCTAAACATATTTGCTAGATGGATTCTGTTTCTCTTACTTCATTTATATTACTGACAAACTCAATAATTATGGATTTGTGTATGTGACACAAGTTAGAATTCTTTTGAGAAGAGTTCAAGAATGAAGTAGAAGAAAACAACTTGAAAAGGTATTAAGACCATACGAATTGTTCGTTGTGGTAAATACTTATATAAAGAATATAATGACCATTTAAATCGTGTCATGTTTGACATTGTTCGAGCTAATATAGTTCAGTTATATCTTTGTGACTCATCTTTATAAATTATTTTACATACAATTATTCCTATCCATAACCAATTCCATTTAAAGTAGTCATAGAGACACTGTATTTGATATGGAGGTAAGAGTACCTAGTTTGTCTTTATGATCATTTGGGTTGTAAGGTTTATTAAGTAAAATTGATCACAATCTAGATGAAGATGTATTTTTGGATGTATCCTAATGAAAATTGGGGACACATATTCTATAACACTTTATAGAACAAAATTGTTTTGTCGATAGAACTGAATTCTTCCTTTAGAGACATTATGTATCTAAAGGAACAAGTTTGAGTGATGTAGAACTTGAAGAAATTCAAGCACCGAAAAATACATATATTTATGAGAATGGAATATGAACCAATTCAACAAGGGAGATGTTGTTGTAACATTGGTTCATGTAGCATGATATTTGGAGAAGATCATAAATGATCTCGATTCTGAAAGGTGTATAAGTTGTCTAAATCCATTTATGGATTAGATAAAGCCTTTAAAGTTGAATCCCTTTATTAGTTAAGTTTTATGAAAACTTAGATTAATAAATGTCAAGTTTAAATCTTGTGCACAGAAAATGTTAGTGGGAGTATTTGCATTAATATAGTATAGTATATAAGTGACATACTAATCATAAAAACCAAATTCCATATAACACCAATGTAGGACATGGTTAAGGAAATGTTTTTGATGAAATTCCTAGGTGAGGTTTCCTAAAAGGTTAGGAATCAGAATCTATAAAGATAGATGGTTGATGAGTCTCAATCCCAGCATAAGTACATATTCCAACGAAGTGTTGAGACACCTAATATGCATAATCTCACATTAAGATTATTTCATACGTGGCATAATGTTTTGTCTAATTGGCAATGTCTTACCTCATTGGATGAGAAAAAGACACTATGATATTTACTACACTAGATACATCATATGCTATGAGCATAAATAATAAGTACCAAGATGATTGAAGTGTTCATCACTAAATCACTATCAAAAAGGTCTATGGATATCTTAAAAGGACTTGGTGTTCCTTTTCTTTAGAGTAGATAGGAATAATCATCGTAAAGGAGTTACAATGATGTTGTTCCACAATTTATGAACTATATATTCATATCACAGTATATATTAAATGTTATGCTTTGATGACAACTGTATAAGTTGAAAAAGGCTTTAGACCATTATCATTTCTAGTACAAAAGTCAAATATATGATTTGAATCGCTTTTCTAATTCTTGTATTGCATATCCTATTGATCTAATTAACGATGATAATGGGTTAATCTTGCAAGTTCATAAAAATAGATCTCACTAGTGATCCATGTGTATATATTTTGACACTTCAATTTATTTCGATAGAAGATCGAAAATTGAAATTGGAAAAGATGTATATTACAAACACAGGAAAGAGTTCTTTATACCCTAATAAAGTATCATGCTTAAATAATGTTTGATGCATACAATGGGAAGATAAATGTTAAGTTAATATCTGATTGACTCTAGTGCTAGTGGGAGATTGTTGGAGTAAGCCCTAATAGCCAATCAGTATTGGTTGTATATGCTTTTGTATCATGACCTTGATATATATTGGTTGTTAACATACACAGACACATACACACACAAACACACACACACACACACACACACACACACACACACACACACACACATATATGTGATCGTGAAGGATGATCAGATCCTGTGATGGGCTAAGAAGAACGTTTGCGATGCTGGGTGTGAGATGAGGAGGAGGGGGTGAACCTGCAAGGCACTCCGACGCTCAAGTAAGAAAAGGTCAGAGAAAAGGGGCAAGTACAAAGTGAGTTCTTAGAGTCATTATTAGATACCTGACCCTCTCAAATGAGGGGGTTTATATAATGCCCCCAGTGCGTGGCCAAGGTCTCTATTTTCGGGGTGGAATAACTGTTTCCTGAAGAATATATAACTGTCAAAAACTAGTCGTTATGATGGGCAGAGGTGCCCAAAACTAGTCGTTGCCACGGGCAAGGGCGGAGTTCCGTGCACAGGCATCATGGTCGTTCCTGGGTGAAGGAGCCATGCGTAACAGGCAGAAATGTAGGGGAAGGACAAATGAACCTGAGGCTCATCTGTCCACATGTGCCCGGTAGAGGGGCAGAAATGTCAATGTTGCCCTTCCTCAGCTGGACTTAGGCAATTGGGCCGTTCTGGGAGCAGAAGTGGATTGGGCCATGCCTAGCCATTGGTCTAGTCCGGAACAGGAGCCCCCCAAGTCGTTTCTCCCGAGCATGAGAGTGATGACTTAAGGATGGCTTGCAACCCGGGGAACTCTAAAGAGGTTGTTGCTTGACGACGAGACAGGATTGTCCTTGGGTGCCCAGGGGGTATAGTGCCTGCAGGATATGTAACGTTGGTTGGACTGTCCGGCATACGGGGAAACCAAAATTTTAGGTACTCTGAAGAGACGTGGTGCCACGTGCGCCTCGAGCCTTGTGCAGCATTAACTGCGCATTGATGGCTAGGCTAGGGTCATGATGACTATCCTAGCCGTGCGTGTTCGTGCACGTGCGTCCCGGCTGTATATAAGGGAGAGAGCTGCTTATTTGTGTTTTTGCTTCTCTCTCCTTCTTCGTTCTACTCAGAGAATCAGTCTGTCGCCACCGTCAACCGCCATGTCAACTGCTGCACGTAGCTTCGAGTAATTTCTTTGGATCTCCATACTCTCTTCGACACGCAAGTTACCAGATTTCCTCTCTATTTTCAGCTTCTTCGCCTTTGTTTAGTTAGAATGCATGCAGTTTGGTAGACTTAGGTGGGACTGTTACATTTTTTCGAAGTCTGTTGGTGGTAGACGGTGGCTTGGTCATCTTCTGCTGCTGATGTGTTCGTTGGAGCTCCCCAGAGGTCCTAGAATTAGGCCATTTCCGGCGCTATCGCGACGATGGCGTAGCTATCACTGGCGAGGCTACCCAGTTTCCTGACGCTCTGGTGAATTTTTTTATGAACGTATGAATTTTCCGGTGAACGTATGAATTTTCTGGTGGAGCTTCAAACGGAAACTGGGTAGTAGGTCGGGGAAGCTCCTCGTAGTGTATGAGGGGTTGCCCTCGGGCATCTCCTCGTGGGAGACTCTTGTGTTGTCTGATTTAGGGCTAAGGTCGGGGACGCCGTCCTCGGCCCTTCGTGCGCCCTTTCATTTGACTAGCGGTGGAAGGGTGGATTTGATTTTACAGTCAAATTCACTTTCGTCCTCTGCTTTTCAGGTGATCGAGATGGCGCCCGAGCCCGAAAGAGAGATTCTCATAGACTCGTCCGAGGAAAGCTCCTCGGAGAGTAGTGACACAGAAATTTCAAATGCTCCCAGTGAAATTAGGGAAGAGCACGAGCAAGATTCCGCGGAGGAATGGACTGTAGCAGAGCTAGCTGAGGCATCTACTTTCACGTCTTACACCGAGGATGCATTTATGGACGTAGGGCCAGAGGGGGAGTGAAAGGCGCACTTCCCCAGTCAAGACGATCGGATACGCATGGATTACGGGGAGAGTTTCCCCATGTACGAATATGATTTCAAGGAGATAGGGTTGAGGCTGCCCTTTACTGATATCTAGCAATCTGTCTTTGTTCATCTGGACTTGGCTCCGTCGCAACTGCACCCGAACTCGTTGGCGTTCATACGCGCCTTCGAGTTGACCTGTGAGTTCCTAAAGATAGGAGCCACTTTGCCTTTGTTCTTCACCATCTTCCACCTTCAAAGGCAGGCCTCGGGGAAAAGATATGGTTGGGTTTCGCTGAAGCAGCCAAGAAAATTGTTCAAGCCTTTCCCGAAATCCATCCGTACCTTCAAGGAGATGTTCTATATCATCGAACCTGTGTCGGAGAAGGTCCAAGATACCACGTAAGCTTGGGCGGTGACAACGGATGAGGAGGGCAAAGATATTCATGACGAGGAAGGGAAACTTCTGGCCGAAAGGGTGTTCAAGTTCCATTTTCGTTGGAGCAGGAGCCACTTTACTCGGGGTACTGGCCGCTATCTTTCCCAGCCGGATATGCTGGATGAGTAAGATGTGGCCGGACACGAGACGTTGATCAACTATGTCAACATTTTTATGCCGCGGAGTACTGAACGAAGAAGGGCGACTTGATCTTTGAGGAAGATGGCGGGCAAAGAGTGGAATGGTGTTACATAAATACGAAGGCACTCCTGGAGTGCAAGACCTCTGCAGATGCCTTTAAGCTGCTTGGTAGTTTTAGTCTTTTTTTATCTTGTTCGAATTGTGATTTCTTCGGTGACTAATACGTTTGTCATGCCTTTTGCAGGTGAGATGCCTTCTGCCCACAGGTGGATGGTGAAGAACGCCATGGCGAAGGGCAAGCCTGGCACGGCCGCCTCGAAGTCTTGGTTTACACCGCGTGCTCCTCCTCCTCAACCTGCTGCGAAGAGTTCCTCGGTCGTACCTGCCCAGGGATCCCCGCTGCCTTTGGCCTCGAGGTTCAAGCGGAACAAAGTCAGTGAGACGGTGGACCTCAGGCGGGCGCCTCAGAAGGGTGTCATACCCCAAATTTTGACCACCAAGATTTCCCATCATTGGGCAAATCATCATCACAATATGGATGTACTTACATGCCTCATCAATCTCCTCAAAGATGGTTAAGCATCCACTATAAACAAGAATTAGGGTTTCAAGCCCTCTCAGAGCACTTAGACAAAGGATCAATTAAGAAATGACATGATCTTTAACTTATCTAACCTATCAAAACACATAAAGCATCAAGAGGACTCCCACATCAGGAATCAAGCACAAAGTTGCAACATTCCAAGTGGATCAAGCCTCAAGATCGCCAGTGTCACCAAATTAGGGTTTTGGTCGACTGAGGCCTCCAGATGGAAATTTTTCTCTGGGAATGAGCCAATGCTTCAAAACATAATCCAAGATACTCCAAGGGACCTCATGGAACCAATCATCAATTCAATTTAACCTCAGGGGATGCATTTACCCAAAAATTAGGAATTAGGGTTTCTTGACCTAATCCACCCCTAAGTTGACTTTTGGGACAAAATATGAGCCAAGACCTCAAGACATGATTTGAGGGTCTCCAATACACTACATTGATCCATTTGCGATAATGGATTGATCCAAGAAGCTTAATCCACAAGTTTCAATTTCATCAGGACCACAATTAGGGTTTCGAGGGAAAAGTCAATTGTACCTTGACTTTTGACCAAGACATGCTCCTAAACCTTAGGACATGATTAAATACACCCTATAACACCTATGGAATATATCCATTAGGTTTTATTTAGGTCAAGGACTTGATTTCATAAAAGATCGCACAGTTTGGATTTCATCCGATAAAAAGTCAAGTGTGCACAAAATCAAGTTTGACTTTTTGGAATTTTTCACAATTATGGTTCCTTGACCCCAAAACAATGTTAATATGTGATTTGAATCATCATTCATCAAGAAAAATCAAAGAAAGTGAGTTAACTTGTAAAAGGGTTAACCATAAAAAAACTTAGAATTTTTCTAAGTTGTGGAACAAAGTGACTAGGGTACCAACTTCCAAGGACCATAACTTGAGATCCAAGCAACCATTTCGGATGGTCCAAAGCTGGATTTTTAGCTCTCATTGCATACTTTAAAAGTGTCAACTACATCAAACTCCAATTCCTCATGGATTTTAAGTTATAGAGTGATCAAAATGACAAAAAACATGAAAATGACATTTTTCCAACACTTAGTGATATTTTCACTAAGTCAGAATCTGCCTTACTTTTTCCAAAATATAGGGGCAGTTTTCACCTTGATCCAAGTCAAACCAGGTCTAGGGGTGAACAACAAAGTTGACGTATGCCATGAGGGCTTTCCAACAAGTACCAGATCATCTCCAAATTCCATTTGAGCAAGGAGATACAACCCTTGGAACATGGCATCCTGAACTGGTTTTTACAAAGCAGAATTTGTGCATTTTGCTCGATTTGTCCAAATTTGATAAATCCAAGCCTTGTCATCAATTTGGACTCATCTGAGGATCAAATCCAAGGGGGATGATCTGGTCTCCAAGCCTCATAAGTCCAAGAATCTACAAGTAGCCATGCCAAACCTAAAAGAGCTAAAAAGTGCCAAGACTCCAATTTTGTTTCCAAGCATTCAATGGATGCACCAAGGTGGCATGAACTGAGCCTATTTTAACTTAATTCAGTCCAAGTTTATCTCTGAACCAAAGCTACAAAGCCTGTGCTCTAATCTCAAGTCAATGGCTAGAGGAGACTTGAGATTCCTTTTGCATAACATTGGCCAAAGGCCTGCTTCAGCCTCCATTCACTATTGATGGCAAAACAAACTTGACACACTATAAATAGACATCAATTGTGATCAGTTTGAGAACACCAAAGCACCCAAACTTATGCTTTCCTCACCCTCTCTTTAGGCCAAAATGCCTTCTTTTGCAAGGTATCTCTGAGTTTTTGAGTTAGAGAACAATTCCATCACAGCTCATGATCTAAACACATCCAATATGTCTTATATAAGCTGTCCAAACTCTCATATGTGACATGTAACACCAAAATCACAAAGTCCCCTCTCAAAACCTCAAAATTTGACTTTTTTGCATTTTTCAAGCCATGTCTTGATTCAGTCACTTTCAAAACTAGATAAAACCTCAAACACACTCCAAATATCATCCTTGAACTGTCCCAAATGGTTCCCCACATCTGGAACACCATTTGAGAGAGTTGCCATATTGGTCACTTTTGCCCCTTTTGCAAGAAAGAGCTCAAACTTGTTCCTGAGGATTCCAGCTGGTTCCAACCATTCTAAAAGCTCCTAAGGGATCAATTGAGAGTTTCCAAAGCATCAAATTACTTCTGGCACAAGAAACTTGGTAGATAGCACCAAAAGCTCCCAAAGAGGTAAGCATCACTACTTGAACTTTCTAAATTATGCATTGCTTTGAAGTCCACTGATCATAAACATCTCATACATGTTGTATATGTTGTGTTTGAACCAATTCATCATGTAATTCTTACCTGTAACATAAGGAAGCATAGAAAATGCAAATATAGGCCTATTTCAGAACCACTATCGGGTTTTTAAATAAGGACCTCATCTGAAAAAACCAAGACCACCATTGGATTCATTGGGAAATTCTAAGCCAGATGCATATAAATTTTGTCCCAATCCATGGAGAAATGAGAAAGTTAGAGGCTTCACGTAAATGGCCCAAAAGCTGGCCTTCCCTTGCCTTGTCTAGCCTTGCCCAGGCCTAAAACAAGTTATCCCTTATGTATTTATGGGGTGGTTTTGATACACGGATGTATCACCACCCCAGTGATAGAAGGCGCGCGCTGTGACTTGGAGGTCTGGGGTTCGAATCCCCCTTGCCCCAAACCCTTTTTTTTTACCAATTTTTCCATTTTTTTAATATTTGTCATATTATTTTAAATGATTTGGAAAATTAATTTCTCTCTCAATTTTAATCATTTTTTATTGGTTCTTTTTCTGAAAAATCACAAAAATATTAAAATATTTTATTCTACAAAAAAATCAGGTTTATATTATTTATTTAATATAGTTGGTATTTTTGTGAATAAATTCATTTTTATTGTTTTTAAACATTTTAAAAGTGAATTTTTATCTTGAAAATCAAAACCAAATGAGTTTTAATTCACCTTGTGATTAAAACATCATTTTTCCAACCTCAACCAAAAATCGCAAGTTGTTTATTCAAACTTATTTGGTGTTTTTATCATTTTAATTAATTTTCTTTGAATAATTACTTTAAAAAATGATGAAATTAGGGTTTCTTTGATTTTCACCCTAACAAATCTTTTTCAAACACTCATGGGCCTCTAATAGAGTGTAAGATCCAATCCTTTTTGTACATAAACCATTTTGGGCCTCAGATATTGTACAAGTCCCGACACGATAAAAAATCTCGGCGCGACCGCCATTTTCGAACAGAAAATCATTGGGCCTCTCCTTGAGTTGTAAGCCCCATCACTTGTACAAAAATAAATCTCTAGGTCTCTAATAAAGTGTAAGACCCAACCCCTTTGTGAATAGACAATTTTGGGCCTCACACATTGTATAAGTTCCTCTGTATATTTTCAAAATCTCGGCGTGATCGCCATTTCAAAACAAAATCAACTGGGTCTCCCCTCGTGTTGTAAGTCTAATCTTTCTTTTTCAAAACATCATTGGGTCTCTCCTTGAGTTATAAGACCCACCCCTTTGTACAATAAACCTCTTTAGGCCTCAGTCGTTGTATAAGTCCCGATGCGATTTAAAAAACAAAGGTGCGATCACTGTTAAACTTTTGGGCCTTTCCTTGAGTATAAGCCCCAACAATCTTTTCAAAAGAACTGCTCTTTTGATTTAGATTCAAATATACATGTTGTTATCAAAACTTTCTTTAATTTCTTTGAACAACTAACAATACAGCATGGAAGCTTGCTCACCTGTAAGTTTTAACAACTTTTATTTACTCGCTTTCATATATATAACTGTATTGTGGGAAGCTGCACGGTGTAAGTCTTCTTTCATATCCTTTTAAATACTTGTCATATATCAACCGTATATATACTAGTATAGCTATTTAGAGTTTTCCCCGACAACTAGGTCTAGAACCAAGTAAAGCCAGTTGGTCACTCTTTAATACAGTCAAAACTAGATCCCCATAGGATTTCCAGATACAGTCTTGCCTTCTCTTGAGCTTAAACAATATGGAACAAAGAGAAAGGCAGTATTCTTCATGAACCTTTTCTCAGGCTGTCACTATTAGAAATTGTCAAATAAATTCTACTCCCCAGAGTTGATCTATTCTCGGTGAATAGCATCTCTTGAGTTTCTTCAAACCTCAGAACTTTCACTAAATGATCTATTCTTTGTGAATAGTATTTCTTGAACTTTTCTTGGTTTAGGACCCGCGGGCTTCCTAAAAGCATCCCTGCCTCCTCTTAGGCTTTGTACAAGGACCCTACGGCTTTTTAGAAGTTCTCATGCCTTCTCTTGGGCTTAATACAAGGACCCTGAAAACCTCTTAAAGGTATAAGACAGAACTTAGTCATCCTTTGCTAGAGCAGTCCTTCCAATGTCAAACCTCTGACCAATTTTAGGGTTGATTCTCACCCTTAAAACACCCGCCTCCTCTTGGGCATCATACAAAAGATAAAACTCTTCCATACCAGTAGACTTGGATAGTCTAATCCCCTTGAGTCTCAAAGACATTCTCAAGTTCCCTAAACATAGGAAGAAACCCTGGTCATTCTGGATCGATCTCTAGTAGAGTTAAGCCCATGGGTTCTAAAACCCAGTCTCTCTCCTAAAAATTCCCTAGCCAGGGTCAGTTTATCACCAGTATCAGAACCTCAAGGCCTCTAATACCTCAACTCTTCTGTAATCCTCAATAAGAGTTGATTCCCCATTTGGACTTGCCTTGGGATCTCAATTATCCTCGACAAAAGATAGCCTCCTCTTAGGCTTTGTATAATGATCTTTCCTCAGCACAGTTAGCCTCCTCTTGGGCTTTGTACAATGATTTTCCCCAGCGGAGTTAACCTTTTCAGATTCTCTTGTTGAGTCAATCACCTTTTCAGACTCTCTTGTTGAGTCAATCAAACTGTCAGACTCTCTTGTTGAGTAAATCACCTTTCAGCACTCTCTTGTTGAGTCAACCCTTTTAGCCTCAATCTTGGGCTTTGTACAAGACATAAATCTTCATCTCTTAAGCTTGGGACATACATCTTCCCCAGTAGAGACATTTCCTCCCAGCCTTCTTTTAGGCTTTGAGGAATGACTTCCCAAGCAGAGCCAAACTTATTTCAGCCTCAACCTTAGGCTTTGTACAAGACACATAAAAATATCCTCACCCGAGTCAGTTAAATTTCCCATTTCAGCCTCAATCTTGGGCTTTGTACAAGACACTTACAAACCTCCCCGGCAGAGTCAAAATCCCTTTTTAGCCTCAATCTTGGGCTTTGTACAAGACAGATAGAACATTTTCCCCAGAAAAATCAAACTTCCAGCCTCCTCTTAGGCTTTGTATAATGATATCCCCAAAGAGTCAGTCTTTTTTTTCTTTTGCCTCAATCTTGGGCTTTGTACAAGACACCAATATATACACTCTCTTGTTGAGTCGGTTTTATCCAGCCTCCTCTTAGGCTTTGAGTAAGGATTTCCCCAGTGGGGTTAATCAACCTCTTAGCTTCAACCTTGGGCTTTGATCAAGGCACACAAAAATCAACAATCCCTATTTAGAGATGACAAATTCTCTCTCAGCCAAAACCTTTTAGCTTCAATCTTGGGCTTTGAATAAGACACCAAAATATTATCTTTTTCCTCCTTTAGAATAGGAGGAACTATGATTGCTCTGATTTCCCTGTTTCGTTTAAACGGGAATACGTAGGCATAAGATTATGAAATCTTAGCGAGCATACCAATAAAAAACTCTCGGTCCAGTACCTTTATACCAATCAAAAACTCTAGGTCCAGTACCTTCATACCAAACAAAAACTCACTCACGCACTCATATTTCCCAAGAAACTTTCTCAACCCATAACGGTCAAACACCATCAAGTACTAAGCGAAACCTAAAGCTAATATCCTGTGGATAACCACATATAGGATGGGTAATTGACAACTCCCCATTGTATAACCTGACCCCGGACCCCCAATCTCTTTTAAGCATTTATTCAGTTAAACATCCGCGTGCAAGGTTAGTTTTAGATAGCTTCCCTTTCCCTTCAAGCTTCATGTCATAAATAAGAAATCAGAAAGTAGCACCCCCTCCTACCATTGCGGTGAGGAAAACCCAGCGATAAGGTGGTCGCGTCAACGACAAAAATCACTCGCTACATTAAAATGGCGACTCTGCTGGGGATGTCATAGTGAGACCTTGTCATCATCGTCCCCATTTTCCTACAGTAAAATGGTGACTCTGCTGGGGATGTCATAGTGAGATCTAGTCATCATCGTCCCCATTTTCCTACAGAAAAATGGCAACTCTGCTGGGGACGTTCATTTTAGATAGGACTAGGATTATAGCTCCTAAGAGGTCTAGGATGTTAGTTTTAGGAATAAATATATATCGCTTTTCCTAATTGATAACCATGTTTATTTTTCTGCTGATGGGACTGCGGGTGATGCCGCATTTGGAAAGTTTGAGTGACACCTAAGATAAGTGATGGCATTAGACGGGTAATCTAACAGGGAGTGACTCCCAAATAAGAGATCCCGGTAGACCATCGAATCAGTGGAGATACCCTTTGCGGATTCAATGCCTATACGACTTCGGTTGTTGAAAGCAGATTGTTCAATTGTGGTGTCCGTGAAACTGAGGATTTAGTATGTTGAGACCATGTTACTATTTTTGTAGTGCAGAAGCTATCGGAAATAGTTGTCACGCGATACTACCCTCATTTGAGATTACTCTAAGATACTGAAGCTCGTTCGGGTGAACCAGCCTGCTGTTGGTATCCCAATAGGGGTCAATGATTTTGAGGACAGGTACAAAAAATCACAAGTACAACCTTTGGGGATGGGTAGAGACATGACTTCATGACACCGAACCTTTGACCCCATGTTTTTTCTATGTTTTTGTGTGCTGCATCCTGCATTCATTTCATTAAAAAGCTTTAAACAAAGAAAATTTTTCTCTTCTAGTCTCTCTTTTTCAAATTAAACTAAGACAATGATTGCAAATATAAGAGAGAAAGATAGCATTATGGATTTTGGTAGAAGGAAGACTTACAAGTACACCTTCAAGGTTCCAAAACTAGAGGATTTAAGAGGGTTGGCAAGGATAATCACCAACCCTGATGCTTTCAGAGCTAAGTACGGAGGACTGCTGTCTCTGTTAAGGGTCCATGTAATTGAAGGAATCCTGGCTACGCTGATTCAGTTCTACGATCCGGTCTATCACTGTTTCACATTCCTGGATTATCAACGAGCACCAACATGGAGGAGTACTCTCACCTGACTGATTTACCCGTCACTGACCAAGCTCCCTTTTCTGGACTGGAAGAAATTCCAAAGGATCAAACCATTGCAAGAGCTATCTATTTGGATGAGTCAGAAGTCAGGACTCACATGACCACTAAGGGTGGAATCCAAGGTTTGCCAGCCAAGTTTTTGGTAAAGAAAGCTCTGTACTTTGCTAGCATAGGAAACATGACTGCTTTAGAGAGCGTCTTTGTTTTGCTCACCTACGGGTTATTTCTGTTTCCTAACATTGATAACTTCGTTGATATCAATGCCATTAAGATATTTCTGATTGGAAACCCCGTACTAACCTTGCTCACAGATGCTTATCATTCTGTACACTTAAGGAATTTGTACAGCGGAGGAATGATTACATGTTGTGTACCCCTGCTATACAAATGGTTCACTTCCTATTTGCACAAGTCTGCTGCTTTTTGGGATCATAAGAGTGCTCTACGTTGGTCATAGAAAATCATGTCTCTTACCAACTCTGATATTGATTGGTACAATCGGATCTATGACGGGATAAGAATCATTGATCGTTGTGGAAACTTCCCTTATGTACCCCTCATAGGAACTAAAGGAGGAAACAATTATCATCCAGTTTTAGTTTGTCATCAATTTGGATACCCGATGAGACATGTCCCGCGTAATGTTCATCTAGAAGGTCTTTTCTTCAAGGAAGGAGAAAATGACAGGGCACTAAAAACAGAAATAGTGCATGCCTGGAAACATGTTCACGGGAAAGGGAGAGAGTCTTTGGGAAAACCGGACTGTGTCTCCGTGGAACCTTATCTCCACTGGGTACAAACTAGAGCTCTCAAGCTGAGGGTGCCTTACCCTCGTCAAGAAGTTCTTCCGTTAAAGGAATTTGTCCTTTATTTTATGTCTGATACAGAAAAAATTCAGGTTACCCTCAACAAAGTTCAACAGGAGAAGAAGTTTTGGAAGAACAAGTACCGTATTCTCAATGTGGAGTGTAACAAAATACAGCAACTGTTAAAAGAAAAAGACGCTCTGATCGAGATTTTAGAGCAACATGCTGTAGAGAATCAAGAAGACCAAAGGAATTTGCTCGCTCCTTTCACTTGGCAAAGGAATGACAACCCGACAATGGCTCAAGAGCCCCGGTCAAAGAAAAGGAAAGTACCAGAGCCAGCACCTGAGCCCTCCTCAGAGAGGACTCAAGATCCATAAGTTTTGACATTTCCTTTTACAACACTTTGTAAATTATTGTATTTCCATTTCCGCAATCTTTGAATTCAATAAAACGGGGTTTTCCCAGTGTATGATATTTGCAATCCAATTGTTGAAGTTTCTTTTGATTAAACAAAAAATTATTAATATAATCATTGCATATCATTCATCATTCTCACATAATGCATTCTTCTTACCTACGAATCTCACGTTTGTGTCTCGATTCTAGAGTCAAACTGTCTCATTTGTACAATACTCGGGCCAATCGACAAAAGAAGATGGATAATCTCGAGGAAGAGAACAGAGAGTTGAGAGAAGAACTCGACGCTCTGAAAGAAGATCTGAGGAAACTTCACAATGACATGCAAGCTCTGGCAGGATCTCAGATACAAAGGACTGTGATCTCAGAGATCACATCTACGCCCATAGTGGAAAATTATGATCCTCGGTATAACATGCCTAAAGATCGTCCCTGGGGAATGCCTATCAACTATATCCCGGAAGGATATATTCTGCGGATCACAGAAGATCCAGAAACTGCAGCAGGAACTGCTGGATCTGAAGGATACAAACTTTGGGAAAGAAAAGATGCGAGGGGCATGACAGTAACTCCTGAAGGTTACAAACTTCGGGAGAGGGAAGCACCAAGAGTCACTGCCGTAATGACTATACCACCACCCGTGGTACATACTGTCCCGGAAAGGCAGATTCCACATATACCTTCTGGTGGAAATGAAGGTATGTACGACAGAATGAATGAGTCCCAGGAACAATTCCTGGAGATGCAGAAGGAACTACATGCCATTCACGGTCAGGATCTATTCGGAAAGGATGCCGCAGACCTTTGTTTGGTCCCCAATGTGAAAATTCCGCACAAGTTCAAGGTGCCCAAATTTGAAAAGTACAAGGGTAACTCTTGCCCTCAAAGTCATTTGGTGATGTACGCTCGAAGGATGTCAACTCAGACAGAGAACCAACAGCTGTTGATCCACTATTTCCAAGATAGTTTAATCGGTGTCGCACTCAAATGGTACATGGGATTAAATAGCACTAAGATCGTCACTTTCAGGGATCTTGGAGCTGCCTTTGTTCAACAATATAAGTATAATCTAGACATGGCACCGGACAGAGATCAACTTAGAGCCATGTCAATGAAGGATAAGGAAACCTTCAAGGAATATGCTCAGAGATGGCGTGACATTGCCGCCCAGATTTGTCCACCTCTTGAGGAAAAAGAGATGACAAAAATCTTTTTGAAAACCTTGAGCTCATTCTACTACGACCGAATGGTCGCCAGTGCGCCTAGTGACTTTACTGAGATGGTAAGCATGGGAGTTCGTCTTGAAGAAGAAGTCTGAGAAGGACGTCTGGTCAAAGATACATGACCATCAAGTAGTACCAAAAGATACGGTAGTGCTATCCCTAAGAAAAAGAGCAAGATATTAGTAATATCTCTCTCGAAAAGCAAAGGCGGCGATACCAACCAGTAGCAGCTGTAACTCCTGCTATCAACCCTGCGCCTGTTCCTACGTATCAACCTCAGGTTGCTCAGATCCAACCGAATCAACAACAATATCAGCAAAGGACACAACAGCCTCTTCAGCAGGTTCGTCCTCAGTACAACAACAACCGTACAACGCGATCGCCAGGGTTCAACCCTATACCAGTGTTGTACACAGAACTGTTTCTATTACTACTGGTCAAGGGGCACATCCAAACCAGGGCTGCTCTTGCGATACCGGAGAATCCGCCTTTTTGGTTCAAAGTAGATCAGACTTGTCCTTACCATCAAGGAGGACCGGGGTATAACATAGAAAACTGCCTCAGTTTCAAATCCGATGTGCAGAAGCTTGTCAGGAACGGGATCTTATCCTTCAAAGATACAAATCCTAATGTTCAGACTAACCCGTTGCCTCAACACGAGAAAGCTGCGATAAATTTGATAGAGGAAGACTCTAACCACAGCTATCAAATTCACGATGTACTCTTATTGGGAACAAACTTGGTCAAGATGCATTGTAGACAGAGCGGATGCGGACATATACCATCTCATAATTATCACCAGTGTGATATCTGTTCTAAAAGCAATCAAGGATGTTCTGTGGTGTAATTCGCTCTACAGGAACAGGTGGATCTCGGATGGATCCAAGATCACCGAATTCGTGAGGTCAACATGACTTATATGAATTCCAACATCATTCAGAACCACAACATTCTGGCGATGAATGTCAACTTGGTGGCAATGCACTCAAGGCAAAGCCAACATCATGATCTGCCACGGCACGATTATGATTCCTGTCCTGTCTGCTCAATAAATGATTAGGGATGCTCTTTTGTACAAGAGGCCCTCCAGCATCAGATGGATCTTGGATGGATTCAGGATTACCGTGATAGAAGTCGTTATCAAGTGAATATGATTCAAATATTTGATATTCATTTGATGAATACCAGCTTGGTGGAATTACACGCTACACAAGTCCAGCTCGGTTTTCTGACTTCGCATAATTATCATAACTATAAAATATGTCGTGAGAGTGACCAAGGATGTGCACTCATTCAAAGAACACTGCAGCCCTTATTGAACCACTGGTGGCTTCAGATCTATCTAGATGAAGACACGGAACAAGTCAGTATGATTAACGTGAACCCTACTAGGCATCCAAGTCAGGACGTTCGATCAATGGAGATAGATCTAGTGAGGTTACACTGCATACAAAGCAGACGTGGCCGGGTGCCACCACACAACTATGAGCGCTGTAGAGTTTGCTTAGAGGATAACCAAGGATGCTACCTCGTGCGAGCAACCCTTCAAAGTCAGTTGGATCACAAAGAGATTCAACCATGTTCAAGCTCTGGTTCCATTAACATAATGTCAGACTATCTTCCCAATCGAGGCAAAGAAGTTGTCTTGATCCCTAAACGAGAAGTGGCCAAAGATGTATGCACCATAATCCCTTTACTCCATGAATCAAGAGTTCCTCTTGATAGTCGAAGGATTCTCAACCTCGAACCAATTGAGGCCGGCTATGATGGTCAGAAAGATCAAAAGGCTCCTATAGTTATCTATCTGCCAGGACCAGTACCGTACAAGTCCGATAAGGCTATCCCTTACAAATACGGTGCAATAACCATTAAAATGGAAAGGAAACTCTATTACCCTCCGTCGTGAATATTACAGACATCAGTCGAGTAACACGGAGCGGTCGAATCTTCAACCGAGGAGTTGGAGAACCTACTAGAGAAAATGAACCTCAAACAGAAGTTCCTAATCAACCAGTCGGTCAGTCCAGTGATCGCGACCTTTCGAAGAACGATGATGAGATGCTGAAGCTCATCCAAAAGAGTGAGTACAACATTGTTGATCAGCTGTTACAGACTCCTTCAAAAATCTCTGTGTTGCCTCTATTACTCAGTTCCTAAGCCCACAGGGAGTCTCTATAGAAATTCTTAGAGAAGGCCTTTGTGGAACAAGATATAACAATAAGACAATTCGATAGCATCATCTCCAACATCACTTCCTGCAACAACTTGGGATTTAGTGATGAGGAACTGCCGGAAGAGGGCCAAAATCATAACATGGCACTCAATATTACAGTCAACTGTCAGGACGATGCTTTAGCCAGCGTACTGGTTGACACCGGACCGACTCTGAATGTTATGCCGAAGTCCACACTAATGCGACTATCATTTAAAGGATCTCCAATGAGAGGCGGTGAGGTCATCGTCAAAGCATTTGACGGATCCCAAAAAACGGTTATCAGTGAAGTCGACCTTCCCATAACTATCGGTCCTCACACTTTTTAAGTCATTTTCCAGGTCATGGACATCTGAGCAGCATACAGTTGTTTGTTAGGAAGACCTTGGATACACGAGGCTAGGGCAGTCACTTCGACTCTTCACCAGAAGCTGAAGTTCGTCAAGAATGACCAACTCATCACTGTATGTGGATAACAAGCCTTGATCGTGAGTAACCTGTCGTTGTCCACTTATGTAGAGCCCGATGAGGTTGTTAGAACTCAGTTTCAAGCACTTTCGGTAAGCAATGAGAATCAATTAGAGAAAGGAACATCAATTTCCTCATACAAAGATGCTCTCGAGGTGATCAAAAGTAACAATACAAAGGGATGGGGACAACTTGTCATTCCTACTAACAATAAAACAAAGAAGGGTCTTGGTTTTTCTACAACCTGTACCCAGACAGCTACTAACAGTGAAAGTTTTCATCCCATTCAAGACTTCTCCCACAGTGGAGGTTTCCTTCACCCAGTGTCTCAAGAAGTACATACTATCAACGAGGGAGATTCCTCCGATACAGATGAAGAATGGAAGTCCTATTTCAACAAGGACGGTTATATGTCTCAGGAAGAAGCGCCTACGCCATTCTATTTCCCCACGCAGGGTCTGAGATATATACCAAGATCAGATGTCAAAATGATCTACGGAGATTGTGATCCGAAAGGGTGACGTGCTCCATCTAACTCATTAGAGGAGGACACTCTGATGAAAGACAACTTTGACCATGACTATTATGGCCCAATGGACGGTCTGCCTGTCTGGCAGCCGTACCCAAGAGACTTGGGGAAAAAGAATCAACCGAACGATGCATATCAGCTGAGCATCATTGAAAAGAATACTTGCGTCCCCACCGAATCATGGGATCATTACTCAGGGCATTCATAAAATATCCAGTACGACGATGAATTTGCAAAGATTGCAGGACAACAGTTCCTTAACTATGCTTTTCCTGAGGTCAACGTCATCGAAAGGGATGACTCCTCCAGTTCCAAAGAAGTGTGGGACACCTTAGGACAACTGAGTGGCAAATATGACTTCCTGGTCAAGTACACCGCTCCTGAAAGCTCTCGTATCAGGCTCGAAGACAGCCAACCAACTGGATGGGGAGATCCACCTGAGAGTGCAAACATTGTGCAAGATAAAACAGAAGAATCCTCCCACGACAACTCTGCCTGGGAGACAGATTCCAACGATCCTGCTCCACCAAAAATCAGCGTTATTTCTGAAGACAAGTCAAGAAAGAAGGTACCAGACTTTGTGATTCATCGAGGAGTTCGCCGCCAATGGGTTGCTTTCAACATTCCGAAAGTCGTTCATAAGTCTAAGTAATTGTCGTCTTTGTCTTAACCTTTCACCTTGCCCAGGTGAAACAGATGTTTTGATAGGGCTCACTTTTTGTAAATGTCTCTCTTCGCTTCACCCAAAGTGACAGAGTTTTGTTTTATAGGGCTGTAGTTTCAAGAATCGACCAAATCATAAATAAAATAACGTCGTTTTGTAATTTCCGCATTTATTGTTGTTTTCTCTTTTCGGTTTTTCAAAAAATGGTCATCCTAAAAACAACTCAAATAATAAAAACAAGCAGTTTTCAGAAAATACACTGCACACACTCTTGCATTTCTCTCTATCTCTTCTAAAAAACAAATCATCACGTCGTGCAGATTGCTTGTTTTAAACCCCATTGAAACATACGATCCAATGCCTTCTCCCAACTTTGAATTCCTGGTATTTGAGGCTGAAGAAGAAAATGACGAAGAAATTCTAGAAGAGATCTCCCGATTACTCAGACAATAGGAAAGGTCCATTGAACCTCACAAAGAGCTGTTGGAAACGGTCAACTTGGGTTCAGAAGAAGAGAGAAAAGAAGTCAAGATTGGAGCATTGCTCGGTCCAACTGTCAAACAAAATTTGATAAAGCTTCTCAAAGAGATTCCCGATGTATTCGCTTGGTCCTATCAGAATATGCCAGGGTTGGACACCAGCATCGTGGAACATCATCTACCGTTGAGATCAGAATGTCCGCCGATAAAACAAAGACTAAGACAGACTCATCCAGACATGGCCATCAAAATCAAAGAGGAAGTATAGAAACAGATTGACGCGGGTTTCCTCGCCACATCAGAATATCCTCAATGGTTAGCCAACATAGTACCAGTTCCGAAAAAGGACGGAAAGGTCAGAATGTGTGTATATTATAGGGATCTGAACAAAGCAAGTCCAAAGGATGACTTTTCCTTACCGCACATAGACATGCTGGTAGACAATACAGCAAAGTTCAAAGTCTTCTCCTTCATGGATGGATTCTCGGGCTATAATCATATAAAAATGGCGATATGGAGAAAACTTCATTCATCACCCATGGGGCACTTTTTGTTACAAGGTAATGCCATTCGGTTTAAAGAACGTCGGGGCAACCTATAAAAGGGCCATGACTACTCTGTTCCATGGCATGATACACAAGGAAATAGAAGTATATGTCGATGATATGATTGCAAAATCTAAAACAGAAGAGGAGCATGTGACCCACCTGTCAAAGTTATTCAAGCGTCTGAGAAATTATAAACTCCGCTTGAATCCCAACAAGTGCACATTCGGTGTCCGTTTAGGGAAACTTTTAGGGATCATCGTCAGCCAGAAACGAATTGAGGTTGATCCTGACAAGGTCAAGGCCATTCAAGAAATGCCTTCTCCAAAGACTGAAAAACAAGTCAGGGGATTCTTAGGACGTTTGAATTACATTTCCATATTCATATTCCTCATAACCGCGACATGCGCGCCAATCTTCAAATTACTCAAAAAGAATCTGGACTGCGTTTGGATAGAAGACTGCCAAACCGCCTTCGACAGTATCAAGGAATACCTATTGAACCCACCGATTCTATCACCTCCAGTAAAGGGAAGACCGTTGATCATCTACCTAACAGTCTTGGAAGACTCAATGGATTATGTACTTGGCCAACAGGACGAAACAAAAAGAAAAGAGTCTGTCATTTACTATTTGAGCAAGAAATTTACCTACTGCGAGACTCGGTATACTATGCTTGAGAAAAATTTCTGCGCTCTGGCTTCGACAGCCAAACATCTTCGGTAGTATATGATTTGTCACACTACTTGGTTAATCTCCGAAATGGATCCAATCAAGTACGTCTTTGAAAAACCTGCTCTCACGGGAAGGATTGCCCGTTGGCAGATGTTGCTATCAGAATGCGACATCGAGTACCATGCTTAGAAAGCCGTAAAAGGAAGTGTTTTAGCCGATCATTTAGCTCATTAACCGATTGACGATCAAGAATCAGTCGGATTTGACTTCCCCGACGAAGATGTCATGTATTTGAAAATGAAAGATTGCGATGAACCGCTACCCAGTGAAGGGCCAAAACCAGGTTCCCAATGGCGACTAATCTTTGACGGAGCTGTCAATCATTATGGAAACGGAATTGGGGAAATCATCATAACACCTCAGGGTACCCATATTCCTTTCACCGCTCGACTGACATTCAAGTGCACAAACAACGAGGCTGAATACGAAGCTTGTATCATGGGTCTCGAAGAAGTGATTGACTTAAGAATTAAGAACTTGGATGTGTATGGAGACTCAGCCCTGGTTATCAACCAAATCAAAGGAGATTGAAACACATATCAATTAGGATTGATTCCTTACAAAGACTACGCGAGAAGATTGTTACCATTCTTCGACATAGTCGAGTTTCACCATATCCCTCGTGAAGAGAATCACATGGCTGATGCATTAGCCACTCTCTCTTCCATGATTAGTGTAGGTCAATGGAATGACATACCTAAGATTGACATAATGCGCCTTGAAAGGCCCGCTTACATCTTCGCAATTGAAGCAGTCATAGACAACAAACCTTGGTATCATGATATCAAATGCTTCCTTCAGAAACAAGAATACCCACCTGGGGCATCCAGAAAAGACAGAAAGACCCTCGAAAGATTGGCAGGCAACTTCTTCCTGAGCGGTGATACACTCTATAAGAGAAACTTTGACATGGTCTTGCTCTGATGCATAGACAGACCAGAAGCGAACATGCTGATAAAAGAAATTCACAAAGGATCCTTTGGCACTCATGCCAACGGACACACAATGGCGAGAAAAATTCTAAGAGAAGGATACTATTGGTTAACCATGGAATCTGATTGCTACATGTATATGAGGAGATGTCACAAGTGTTAGATATACTCAGACAAGATCCATGTACCACCAACGCATCTTAAAGTTCTTTTTCCCCATAGTCTTTTTCCATATGGGGAATCGACATGATTGGCATGATGGAACCCAAGGCTTCGAACGGACATCGGTTCATCCTGGTAGCCATTGACTACTTCACCAAGTGGGTCGAAGCAGCATCGTACACCAATGTAACCCGACAAGTAGTGGTCCGATTTATCAAAAACAATATCATCTGCTGTTATGGTGTTCCAAGCCAGATCATTACTGATAATGGATCTAACTTGAACAACAAGATGATAAAAGAGTTGTACGTTGACTTCAAGATCGAACACCATAACTCATCTCCCTACCGACCCAAGATGAACGGCGCGGTAGAAACGGCTAATAAGAACATTAAGAAAATCGTTTAAAAGATGGTTGTAACCTACAAAGACTGGCATGAGATGTTACCCTTTGCTCTTCACGGTTATCACACATCTGTCCACACTTCAACAGGGGTAATCCCTTTCTCTCTAGTATATGTAATGGAGGCAGTGCTTCCCATTGAAGTCGAGATACCATCAATCCGGGCATTGATGGAGGCTAAGCTAACAGAAGCATAATGGTGTCAAAGTCGACACGATGAACTAAATCTGATCGAAGAAAAGCGAATAACGGCTTTATGCCATGGTCAGTTGTATCAACAAAGGATGAAGAAAGCGTTTGACAAAAAGGTTCGACCTCGCATTTTCAGTAAAGGAGACCTCGTGCTAAAAAAGATACAATCATTCCTCACTGATTCCCGGGGCAAATGGACTCTGAATTATGACGGTCCCTATATGGTCAAGAAAGCTTTCTCAGGCGGCGCCTTGAGACTCGCAACCATGGATAGAGAGGAATTTGCATACCCCACAAATGTTGACGTAGTCAAGAAATACTTCGCCTAAATAAAAAAAAATAAAAAAATAAAAAAAAAACGTCTCGGTGGATTGAAAACCCGAAAGGGCGGTCCAGGCAAAAATTAGAGACATAAGCAAAAATCATCCCAGTGGATTGGAAATCTCAAAGTACAATCCAGGAAAAAGTTAGGGATAATGGAAAGTAACTACGTCCAACAAAGGGGCAAATCCCCCAGCAGCAGTCACGCCATCCATCAGGAAAACTCCAGTCAATGTCATCTTCGACGGAAGCTCAGGATGTCCAGAACTCAAAGTTGGTAAAAGGATAGCGGTCGTTATGTTTCAATGTAGCCCTTTTCCCTTAAATTATCATTTTCTAACTTTGTAAATACTCCATGGAATCATGCGTTTGGCTGATTTCCATCCTATCAATAAAATTTGAGCCCTAGTACTTTTGTTTGCAATTATTATTTGTTTTAGCTTTACAGAATGACATTTTTAACATGATTAACGATTCTTGAAATAAAACAAAAATGAATTTACTTGTCAAATTTTTTCTGCTTTTAAAATAAAGATGGCAATTTCTTTTGACTGTTGAACATCGAAAAATCGCTTCTCCAAAGGCGATTAAGCTTCAAAGTGCAGAATCAAAGTACTCCTTCTTAACCAGTACACCTGAATGAAGGATCAACTGTGTCAGAAACCATGTTTCATTTGACATCCCCGACAGAGTTCTTATCTCCTAAGTCCGACCAACGTTGTCCCCCCCCCCCCACAGGGACTATCTCTCCCAAGCAAGGCAGAATTGCTATCTTGAACAAATGGTGTTTCTTCGTCCCCTGCAGTGGCCGAGTATCCAGTCGTGTTTATCCACTAGTCTGTATGTCGTGTCAGTTTTGTCAGCATAAACATACATACATCATGCATTATTGATTCACACTCATATTCATATTGCATCACTATCACTCTAGTCGATCTTGCTCCAAAGTGATAAAAGTCCTCTCAATCAAGTTGTCAGTTCTTTCATCGTCGGGAAATGTTGCATCTGAACAATCTCTCCTCTAGCTTATTTCTGGATTAGATTTGGTCCCTTGACCACTTTGATAACTTGAACCTCTAAAAAGCAAGAAAACTTTCGACAAACGTCACTCTTCGCCATTGAATATGATATCTTCGCTTTCCCGGATTAAGGAAAATCCCCAGAGAAAGCTTCTTAATCAAAGATTCGACAATACATCAGTTTTTCTTCGGAAAATTCGCTGACGAAAAGGTCATCAGCACCTCCAAGTTGGATTGCATCACATGGTATTTCTTCGAGAAGATCTCGAGGAAAAGTATGATGTAATATCCCCAAGCAGGAAACAACCTCTCAAGAGACTCATTTTCCCCAATAGAGTCAATAAATGACGTCTCCAACTGAGAAGTTTGTACAACTCTACAGCTCAGACGAATGGGTTTCTCCAGCAAGTCTGACGTCAAAACTTTTTCTGTAAAATGGCATCTCCCCAGAAAAATTCGGCGAGAAGTTTGAGGAAAACCGCTACAAATAGCGTCCCTTGTCAAGAAAGTTTATTGACAAAAGAAACTGAGACCAGTTCCATGGCTGAAAACCAGGATCGAGGGAAACTTTATTTCAGAAACTGAGACCAGTTCCTTGGTAGGAAACCAGGATCGAGGGGAAGCTTATTTCAGAAACTGAGACCAGTACCTTGGTAGGAAATCGGGATCGAGGGGAAGTTTACATCAGGAACTGAGACCAGTTCCTTGGTAGGAAACAAGGATCGGGGGGAAGTTTATTTCAGAAAACTAATACCAGTTCCATGGCGGAAGACCAGGATCGAGGGGAAGTTTTTACCTTTTTTAAACATCATTGCCTAGCAAAAGAAGATGGATGGGCAAACTACCATTCATAACAACCATCAAACTTTCGGGTATTCTGATATTTAATCCTCTTGCACCCCGAATGCCCGAATACCTTCGCCATTCACACCTTCGGGTCCAAGAAAATTAAATAGGGGCATCTGTCATACCCCAAATTTTGACCACCAATATTTCCCATCATTGGGCAAATCATCATCACAATATGGATGTACTTACATGCCTCATCAATCTCCTCAAAGATGGTTGAGCATCCACTACAAACAAGAATTAGGGTTTCAAGCCCTCTCAGAGCACTTAGACAAAGGATCAATCAAGAAATGACATGATATTCAACTTGTCTAACCTCTCCAAACACATAAAGGATCAAGAGGACTCCCACATCAGTAATCAAGCACAAAGTTGCAGCATTCCAAGTGGATTAAGCCTCATGATCGCCAGTGTCACCAAATTAGGGTTTTGGTCGACTGAGGCCTCCAGATGGAAATTTTCCTCTGGGCATGAGCCAATGCTTCAAAGCATAATCCAAGATACTCCAAGGGACCTCATGGACCCAATCATCAAGTCAATTTAACCTCAGGGGATGCATTTACCCAAAAATCAGGAATTAGGGTTTCTTGACCTAATTCACCCCTAAGTTGACTTTTGGGACAAAACATGAGCCAAGACCTCAAGACATGATTTGAGGGTCTCCAATACACTACACTGATCCATTTGCAACAATGGATTGATCCAAGAAGCTTGATCCACAAGTTTCAATTTCATCAGGACCACAATTAGGGTTTCGAGGGAAAAGTCAATTGTACCTTTGACTTTTGACCAAGACATGCTCCTAAACCTTGGGACATGATTCAATACACCCTATAACACCTATGGAATATATCCATTAGGTTTGATTTAGGTCAAGGACATGATTTCATAAAAGATCGCACAGTTTGGATTTCATCCGATAAAAAGTCAACTGTGCACAAAATCAAGTTTGACTTTTTGGAATTTTTTACAATTATGGTTCCTTGACCCCAAAACAATGTTAATATGTGATTTGAATAATCATTCATCAAGAAAAATCAAAGAAAGTGAGTTAACTTATAAAAGGGGTAACCATAAAAAAACTTAGAATTTTTTCAAGTTATGGAACAAAGTGGCTAAGGTACCAACTTCCAAGGACCATAACTTGAGATCCAAGCAACCATTTTGGATGGTCCAAAGCTAGATTTGTAGCTCTCATTGCATACTTTAAAAGTGTCAAATACATCAAACTCCAATTCCTCATGGATTTTAAGTTATGGAGTTATCAAAATGGCAAAAAACATGAAAATGACATTTTTCCAACACTTAGTGAAATTTTCACTAAGTCAGAATCTGCCTTACTTTTTCCAAAATGTAGGGGCAGTTTTCACCTTGATCCAAGTCAAACCAGGTCTAGGGGTGAACATCAAAGTTGAAGTATGCCATGAGGGCTCCAACAAGTACCAGATCATCTCCAAATTCCATTTGAGCAAGGAGATACAACCCTTGGAACATGGCATCCTGAACTAGTTTTTACAAAGCAGAATTTGTGTATTTTGCTCGATTTGTCCAAATCTGATAAATCCAAGCCTTGTCATCAATTTGGACACATCTGAGGATCAAATCCAAGGGGGTGATTTGATCTCCAAGCCTCACAAGTCCAAGAATCTACAAGTAGCCATGCCAAACCTAAAAGAGCTCAAAAGTGCCAAGACTCCAATTTTGTTTCCAAGCATTCAATGGATGCACCAAGGTGGCATGAACTGAGTCTATTCCAACTGAATTCAGTCCAAGTTTATCTCTGAACCAAAGCTACAAAGCCTGTGCTCTAATCTCAAGTCAATGGCTAGAGGAGACTTGAGATTCCTTTTGCATAACATTGGCCAAGGCCTGGTGCAGCCTCCATTCACTATTGATTCCAAAACAAACTTGACACACTATAAATAGACATCAATTGTGATCAGTTTGAGAACACCAAAGCACCCAAACTGATGCTTTCCTCAAAATCCCTCTCTTTAGGCCAAAATGCCTTCTTTTGGCAAGGTATCTCTGAGTTTTTGAGTTAGAGAGCAATTCCATCACAGCTCATGATCCAAACACATCCAATATGTCATATCTAAGCTGTCCAGACTCTCATATGTGACCTGTAATACCAAAATCACAAAGTCCCATCTCAAAACCTCAAAATTGGACTTTTTTGCATTTTTCATGCCATGTCTTGATTCAGTCACTTTCGAAACCAGATAAAAACTCAAACACACTCCAAATATCATCCTTGAACTGTCCCAAATGGTTCCCCACATATGGAACACCATTTGAGAGAGTTGTCATATTGGTCACTTTTGCCCCTTTTGCAAGAAAGAGCTCAAACTTGTTCCTGAGGATTCCAGCTGGTTCTAACCATTCTAAAAGCTCCTAAGGGATCAATTGAGAGTGTCCAAAGCATCAAATTACTTCTGGCACAAGAAAATTGCTAGATAGCACCAAAAGCTCCCAAAGAGGTAAACATCACAACTTGAACTTTCTAAATTATGAATTGCTTTGAAGTCCACTGATCATAAACATCTCATACATGTTGTATATGTTGTGTTTGAACCAATTCATCATGTAATTCTTGCCTGTAACATAAGGTAGCATAGAAAATGCAAATATAGGCCTATTTCAAAACCACTATCGGGTTTTTAAATAGGGACCTCATCTGGAAAAAAATCAAGACCACCATTGGATTCCTTGGGAAATTCTATGCCAAATGCATATAAATTTTGTCCCAATCCATGGAGAAATGAGAAAGTTAGAGGCTTCACGTAAATGGCCCAAAAGCTGGCTTTCCCTTGCCTTGCCTTGTCTTGCCCAGACCCAAAACAAGGCATCCCTTATGTATTTATGGGGTGGTTTTGATACACGGATGTATCACCACCCCAGTGGTAGAAGGCGCCCGCTGTGACTTGGAGGTCAGAGGTTCGAATCCCCCTCGCCCAGACCCTTTTTTTTACCACTTTTTCCATTTTTTTTAATATTTGTCATATTATTTTAAATGATTTGGAAAATTAATTTCTCTCTCAATTTTAATCATTTCTGAAAAATCACAAAATATTAAAATATTTTATTCTACAAAAAAATCAGGTTTATATTATTTATTTAATATAGTTGGTATTTTGTGAATAAATTCATTTTTATTATTTTTAAACATTTTAAAAGTGAATTTTTATCTTGAAAATCAAAACCAAATGAGTTTTAATTCATCTTGTGATTAAAACATCATTTTTCCAACCTCAACCAAAAATCGCAAGTTGTTTATTCAAACTTATTTGGTGTTTTTATCATTTTAATTAATTTTCTTTGAATAATTACTTTAAAAAATGATGAAATTAGGGTTTCTTTGATTTTCACCCTAACAAATCTTTTTTAAACACTCATGGGTCTCTAATAGAGTGTAAGACCCAACCCTTTTTGTACATAAACCATTTTGGGCCTCAGATATTGTATAAGTCCCGACACGATAAAAAATCTCGGCGCGATTGCCATTTTCGAATAGAAAATCATTGGGCCTCTCCTTGAGTTGTAAGCCCCATCACTTGTACAAAAATAAATATGTGGGCTTCTAATAGAGTGTAAGACCCAACCCCTTTGTAAATAGACAATTTTGGGCCTCACACATTGTATAAGTCCCTCTGTATATTTTCAAAATCTCGGTGTGATCGTCATTTCAAAACAAAATCAACTGGGCCTCCCCTTGTGTTGTAAGTCCCATCTTTCTTTTTCAAAACATCATTGGGCCTCTCCTTGAGTTGTAAGACCCACCCTTTATACAGTAAACCTCTTTGGGCCTCAGTCGTTTTATAAGTCCCGATGCGATTTCAAAAACAATGGTGCGATCACTGTTAAACTTTTGGGCCTTTCCTTGAGTATAAGCCCCAACAATCTTTTCAAAAGAACTGCTCTTTTGATTTAGATTCAAATATACATGTTGTTATCAAAACTTTCTTTAATTTCTTTGAACAACTAACAATACAGCATGGAAGCATGCTCGCCTGAAAGTTTTAACAGCTTTTATTTACTCGCTTTCATATATATAATTGTATTGTGGGAAGCTGCGCGGTGTAAGTCTTCTTTCATATCCTTTTAAATACTTGTCATATATCAACCGTATATATACTAGTATAGCTGTTTAGAGTTTTCTCCGGCAACTAGGTCTAGAACCAGGTAAAGCCAGCTGGTCACTCTTTAATATGGTCAAAACTAGATTCCCATAGGATTTCCAGATACAGTCTTGCCTTATCTTGGGCTTAAACAATATGGAACAAAGAGAAAGGCAGTATTCTTTGTGAACCTTTTCTTAGGCTATCATTATTAGAAATTGTCAAAGAAATTCTACTCCCCAGAGTTGATCTATTCTTGGTGAATAGCATCTCTTGAGTTTCTTCAAACCTCAGAACTTTCACTAAATGATCTATTCTCGGTGAATAGCATTTCTTGAACTTTTCTTGGTTTGGGACCCGCGGGCTTCCTAAAAGCATCCCTGCCTCCTCTTGGGCTTTGTACAAGGACCCTACGGCTTCTTAGAAGTTCTCATGCCTTCTCTTGGGCTTAATACAAGGACCCTGAAGACCTCTTAAAGGTATCAGACAGAACTTAGTCATCCTTTGCTAGAGCAGTCATTCTAGTGTCAAACCTCTGACCAATTTTAGGGTTGATTCTCATCCCTTAAAACACCCGCCTCCTCTTGGGCATCATACAAAAGATAAAACTCTTCCACACCAGTAGACTTGGACAGCCTAATCCCCTTGAGTCTCAAAGACATTCTCAAGTTCCCTAAACATAGGAAGAAACCCCGGTCATTCTAGATCGATCTCCAATAGAGTTAAGCCCATGGGTTCTAAAACCCAGTCTCTCTCCTAAAAATTCCCTAGCCACTGTCAGTTTTTCACAAGTATCAGAACCTCAAGGCCACTGATACCTCAACTCTTATGTAATCCTCAGCAAGAGTTGATTCCCCATTTGGACTTGCCTTGGGATCTCAATTATCCTCGGCAAAAGATAGCCTCCTCTTAGGCTTTGTATAATGATCTTTCCTCAGCACAGTTAGCCTTCTCTAGGGCTTTGTACAATGATTCTCCCCAGCGGAGTTAAACTTTTCAGACTCTCTTGTTGAGTCAATCACCTTTTCAGACTCTCTTGTTGAGTCAATCAAACTGTCAGACTCTCTTGTTGAGTCAATCACCTTTCAACACTCTTTTGTTGAGTCAACCCTTTTAGCCTTAATCTTGGGCTTTGTACAAGACATAAATCTTCATCTCTTAAGCTTGGGATAAACATCTTCCCCAGTAGAGACATTTCCTCCCAGCCTTCTTGTAGGCTTTGAGGAATGACTTCCCAAGCAGAGTCAAACTTATTTCAGCTTCAACCTTGGGCTTTGTACAAGACACATAAAAATATCCTCACCCGAGTCAGTTAAATTTCCCATTTCAGCCTAAATCTTGGGCTTTGTACAAGACACTTACAAACCTCCCCGGCGGAGTCAAATTCCCTTTTTAGCCTCAATCTTGGGCTTTGTACAAGACAGATAGAACATTTTCCCCGGAAAAGTCAAACTTCCAGCCCCCTCTTAGGCTTTGTATAATGATATCCCCAAAGAATCAGTCTTTTTTTCTTTTGCCTCAATCTTGGGCTTTGTACAAGACACCAATATATACACTCTCTTGTTGAGTCGGTCTTATCCAGCCTCCTCTTAGGCTTTGGGTAAGGATTTCCCCAGTGGGGTCAATCAAGCTCTTAGCTTCAACCTTGGGCTTTGATTAAGGCAGACAAAAATCAACAATCCCTCTTTAGAGATGACAAATTCTCTCTCAGCGAAAACCTTTTAGCTTCAATCTTGGGCTTTGAACAATACACCAAAACATTATCTTTTTCATCCCTTAGAATAGGAGGAACTACGATTGCTTTGATTTCCCTGTTTCGTTTAAACGGGAATACGTAGACATAAGATTGCGAAATCTTAGCGAGCATACCAATCAAAAACTCTCGGTCCAATACCTTTATACCAATCAAAAACTCTAGGTTCAGTACCTTCATAACAAACAAAAACTGACTCACTCACTCATATTTCCCAAGAAACTTTCCCAAGCCATTAACGGATAAACACCATCAAGTACTAAGCGAAACCTAAAGCTAATATCCTATGGATAACCACATATTGAATGGGTAATTGACAACTCCCCATTGTATAACCTGACCCCGGACCCCCAATCTCTTTTAAGTGTTTGTTCAGTTAAACATCTGCGTGCAAGGTTAGTTTTAGATAGCTTCCCTTTCCCTTCTAGCTTCATGGGATAAATAAGAAATCAGAAAGTAGCACCCCCTCCTACCATTGCGGTGAAGAAAACCCAGCGATAAGGTGGTCGCGTCACCGACAAAAATCGCTCGCTACAAAGGGAAAGTTCGAACTTCCCCCTTGCATCCTTGACAGGAGATTTTTTGAGGGAACATCCCTAGTGGTACCTCAGGTAGAGTCTCTTCAGCTGGAGGGCATAGATCGCCCGAGCAAGAGGGCACTGCTGGCGCAGGATGCCTCTGTGCTGGTCAGGTTCTTGGAGATGGCATCGATATATGCCGAGGGAGATTCGTCCTCTGAGTCCGAACTTAAGAAGGCACAGGCGACCATAGCATCCCTGGAAGAAACCGCGAGGAAGGCTGGGGAAGAGGCAAAGGCTGCCACCGATGCGAGGAAGAAATCAGACGAAGAGGTTGTCAGGTTAAGAGGGGAGAACGACACTTTGGGTGCGGAGAAGAAGGTTGCTAAGGAGTTGATCGAGCAGATGAAGGCTGCAGCGGCCCCGGCTGAAGATGAGCCCGAGGATGTGAAGGCGTTGAAGACGAGAGCCAAGCTTGTCGCTCGTCTTATACGGGAAGAGGAAGACGTCATTGCCATTGGGAATGAGTCGTTCAAAAATGTTGTGGCCCAACTCCGACTGGTGAACCCAGAGGTCTAGATATCCACGGAGGGTACCAACTTCTTGGGCCATGTTGAGAATGGCAAGATAGTTAATCCGGACTTCTTCAATATTGGTGACGAACATGCCCAGCTTTTGAACGAGGAGACTCAGCAGCCCGATCCTAACCTTGAGCAGCCCGAGCGGATGGAGGAGTGATATCTTTTTATTTTTTTGTAATGTATCTGGCCTATTTGCCATGTTTTGATGTAATTTTATTTTGTTTGGAGGCGTGGCCCCCTTGGTTTGTAATATGCACACTTGTGGTCCTTATGTCCATTTAAATTAAATGCATGTATCCGGTCAGTGTGGCCGGTTTTGTATGTTGTATATTTGTGCATGGCTTTCTTTGTTTATTTTTGCTAAGTGTTATATCTTAGCGTGTGTGCCCGTTATAGGGATTACTTTGATTTGTTTAAAGTTTTAGAGAATTGCTCGACATAGATGTGTTCGGCAGTGAGGGGGACTGGTCGAACGGCCCGAGAATTTTTGGGCGAGATAGCAAGGCTCAGGTCGCGTTTGACGCCTGAGTTCGCAGCGTGATCCTCCCATCGCGAGCTGGGTGTTCTGCCTATCGTGGTAATGTGACGACGGTGGGCTCGGTTGAGGAACCGCTGTCGGACAAGGACCTAGTTCATTCCTGAGCGGGGTCCTGCCTTGGCTGGCATGCAACGCTTGTACCTAGGCGTGCATTGTGGTCGGAACGTTATGTTTATCGTTTTGACAGTTAGGGCCTTAGTTATAGTATTGCTTTAGCTTTTCGGTGTTCCATGGTCGAGCAAGTTTTTCCCCGTTGAGATGTTCTAGGTAGTAGGCCCCATTCTCCGTTTTTGCTCGGACGCGATAGGGTCCCTCCCAGTTCGCGGCGGGTTTGCCTTCCCGAGAGTCTTTGTGGTTCCTTCTTAAGTCAAGGCTACCCACTAGGAACTCTCGTCGTATTACTTTAGCGTTATGCCGGATGGCAATTTTTGGTTTTAATGAGGCTTCGCGGAGAGCTGCCCCTGAGCGGACTTCCTCGACGAGGTCGAGCTCTTCACTTAGTGCCTCGTCGTTCATTTCCTTGTCCAGGGGTGACTTGGTCCGCCTGGATGGTACGTGTACTTCGATGGGGATTACAACTTCGGACCTGTAGGCCAGGCGAAAAGGAGTTTCCCCGGTTGAAGAGTGTGGAGTCGTGCGGTATGCCCACAAGACGCTGTGCAACTCCTCGACCCAAGCCTTCGTTTCGTCCAGCCTTCGCTTGAGGCCTCGAAGTATTACTCGATTTGCTGCTTTGGCTTGGCCGTTAGTCTGGGGATGTTCGATGGACGCAAAGTGTTGTTTCGTGCCCAACTGAGCGACGAAATCCTAGAACTTCCTATCCGTGAGCTGTGTCCCGTTGTCCATGACTATTGCTTGAGGGATGCCAAAACGTGCGAGGATGTTTCGTTTGTAGAAAAGAAGTATGTTAAGAGCTGTTATTTTGGCTAAAGCTTCCGCTTCTATCCACTTTGTGAAGTAATCAACGTCTACTATTAAGTATTTGCTCTGGTTTGATCCTACTACGAATGGCCCCAGGATGTCCAGGCCCCACCAGGCAAACGGCCACGGGGAGGACATAGCTTTGAGCTCGTTAGGCGGAGTTAGGTGCATGTCCCCGTGTCGTTGGCATTTATCGCACTTCTTCACATGCTCCTTAGCATCCTGCTACATGGTGGGCCAGTAGTATCCTGCTCGGAGGGCTTTTCGGGTGAGGGATCTTCCCCCGAGATATTGGTCATTGATTCCTCGTGGATCTCACGCAGGATGTGAGTGACCATTTCTTCCTTGACGCATCTGAGCAATGGAATGGAGAAACCTCACCTGTAAAGTTTATCTTCGACCACGACTCTGCGTCTGACTGTGTTGGCCTCTTTAGGGTCGGACGGGAGTTCGTCCCTAGCAAGGTAGTTATAAACTAGGGTCATCCAGCAGTTGTTGTCGCCGATTACCTGTACGTCGAGGGTCGAAGATGCCCTCTTGATACTGGGTCGAGGAAGTACCTCCTGGATGACAGACTTATTCCCGCCCTTTTTCTTCGTGCTCGCCAGTTATGATAACACATCTATGCTGACGTTATGTTTACGGGGAACGTGCTTCACCTCTACTGCAGCGAATTTCGTTATCTTCTCTTTGACCAAGGATAAGTACTCGGACAGGCTATCGTTTTTGGCCTGGTATTCTCCTCGAACTTGGAGGGCCACGAGTTGTGAATCTGTGCAGATGACAACCTCTTCTGCCTCTAGATTTTCGGCCAGGCGCAAGCCAGCGAGGAAGGCCTCGTACTCGGCCTGGTTATTAGACGTGGGTAAGGATAAGGTGAGCGATACCTCTACAATGATTCCTTTGTCACTCTTCAAGATGATGCCTGCCCTACTTCCTGTCGGGTTGGATGCTCCATCTATGAAAATGGTCCACTTGCGTGCTCCTCGGGCAGGGGAGTCCGAGAATGTCATCTCCGCGACAAAGTCATCCAAAGCCAGGGCCTTGGGGGCTTTTCTGGTTTCGTACTAAATGTTGAATTTGGACAGCTCTAACGAACATCTGAGCATCCTGCCGGCCATATCTGGTCGCCCCAGCAGCTGCTTTACGGGTTGATCTATTCGGACCACGATTGTGTGGGCTAGGAAATAGTGTCTCAATCTTCTTGCAGCATTGATGAGGGCCAGGGCTACCTTCTCTATTTGTTTGTATCTCAGCTCTGGTCCATGCAATACCTTGCTGGTGAAATATATGGGCTTTTGGCCGTCAGGCGTCTCACGGATAAGGGCGGCGCTTACGGCCTCGGTAGCTACGACGATATATAGATACAGCATTTCACCGTTGTCTGGCCAAGAGAGGACTGGTGGCTCTAACAGTGCTCATTTCAGATGGAGGAGAGCCTGGTCGTATTCCTCCGTCCATTCAAACGCTGCCTCCTTGCGGAGGAGTTTGAAGAAGGGCAGGGCATGCTGGGTGGACTTGGCCACGAAACGAGACAAAGACGCGAGCATCCCGTTGAGGGACTGGATGGATTTCTTCAAGTTGGGCGTTGGGAATTCGGAGAATACCCTGCACTTTTCGGGGTTGGCCTCGATTCCTCGCTCTGTCAGATAGAAGCCGAGGAACTTGCCCGCCCAAACTCCGAACGTGCATTTTTCTGGGTTAAAACGCATCCGGTATTTCCTGGCCTGTTCGAAGACTTTTCTTAAATGGGTCGTGTGATCGGACTCCTCGTGGGATTTTACGATCATATCATCCATATATACTTTGAGCATGTCACTTATTTCTCCTCGGAAGACCTTGTTCATCATCCTCTGGTAGGTCGAGCCGACGTTCTTCAGGCCTAAGGGCATTACGTTGTAGTAATAATTGCCCGATTCGGTATTGAAGGTCGTGTATTTTTTATCGCTCATTGCCATTGGTATTTGATTGTAGCCCGAATAGGCATCTTTTGGGGATGCCTTACTAAGATCAGTATAATCAACACACATTCACCATTTGCCAATAGATTTTTTCACGAGTATAACGTTGGACAGCCAAGTGGTGTACTTGGCTTCTGAGATAAATTTTGCCTCGAGGAGATCTTTTACAGCTTGTTCTGCAGCCTCCATTTTCTCAGAAGACTGTTTCCTCCTGCATTGTGTTACTGCTTTGATGGCGGGTTCAATCGTGAGTTGATGGCAGGTGACGGCGAGATCCAAGTCGGGTATCTCCGTGGCACTCCAGGCGAATAAGTCTGTGTTCTCCCGAAGGCAGGCTTTGAGTTGCTTCCTCGCGATATCGGGAAGGCCGGTTCCTATATTTACTCCTCGCTGAGGATCTTCGCTGAGCAGGACGAGCTCGAAGTCGCCATCCGGGATAGGACGCATCGGATGGGAGTTGTTGTTGGTCGAGGCAGATGAGTTACTCGAGCCTGCTTGGTCCTCCTTCTAGTCATCTTCGGTGAAGCGGCTGTCGAGGTCGATGGAGTCGACTTGGCCTCCTCCGAGCTGCTAGGCAAGGCTGGCTTGCAGGACATCTTCGGCTTGGGAGCGATAGCGTTGAGTCCCTTGGAGGCCACCTCGAAGCATCTCCGTGCAGCTTCAATGTCCTCGTGCAATGTAGCGACCATACCTTTTGAAGTGTAGTACTTCATTTTGAGATGGACGGTGGATGGCACAGCTACCAGCTCGGACAGAGTTAGTCGTCCGAATATGCACTGATAGAGAGACGGGCAGTCAATTACCAGGAATTGAACTTTAATGGATTTAGCTGTCTCTGCAAATCTAAAGGTCACGATCAACTCGACGTACCCCCAGGGTTTCATGACCGGCCCATTGAAACCTTGGAGGTCAGAATCCATGTAGGGAGTGAGGTGGGATTCGTCCAACTAGAGAGTTGAGAACAGCCAGGAGTACATAATGTCGACTGAGCTGCCTTGATCAACCAATATCCTGCGAACATCAAAATTCGCCATCTGGGCCCGAACGAGCAGTGGGATACTTCAGTTCAGGGATCCTCTGAGGAGCTCTTCCCGGTAGAAGGAGATAGGGACTGACCCCTTCTGGGCCTTGTCGAGCGTTGTCACCTTGCTGGAGCTCATGCTGATCAGGTGCTTGAACTTTCTCTTCACGGAGCCCACGGTGACTTTGTTGAAGCCCCCTCCGGAGATGACCATTGCGGAGGGGAAAGTTTCCCATGGGCTGTGGGCTGCGAAATACGCGGGAGCACTGAGCTCATCTGGGACGTAGAAGTCCTCCGGTCGTGATATACTCATGGCGACTTGGAGGTTGGTTTCTTCCGAGGAAGGCACCTCTTCCTCTACTTTCTTTGACTCCTGGGCGTCTTGTCGGGGAGTGTCCTTGTTTTTTGTGAACTGCTTCAGGTGGCCATCCCTGATCAGTATTTCTATGGCATCCTTCAAGTGGATGCAATTTTCAGTGGTGTGGTCGTGACTCTTATGGAAACGGAAGTATTTTGATTTATCGGCGTTGGGCTTGGCCGGTATCTGCTTGGGAAATTGGACTCCCGCCTGTTTAAACATCAAATTGGCACATTCGGAAAGAATCTTTTCCCTGGAGACAGTTAGGGGAGTGTAATCGTGGAACCGGCCAGAAGGCCCCTTGTTGTCCTTGGATTCCCAGGGACGATCTTCGCGCCTTCTTTCCCCCCGACGAGATGTCGAGGGCTCGTCGCCTTTAGAGGCCCGGGCATTCTCCTGATGGCGGGAGGCTCAGGCGGAGCTGGTCGCTTCCTTCTCTTCGTATTGAATATACGACTGCGCCTTAAGGAGGAAGGCGTCCAGGCTTCCTGGAGGTGCAAGGCCAACATCTTTAGAAAATTCTGAATGTGGACAGAGTCCCCGTTCGAGAAGAAATTTCTTTATGTCGTCGGTAGTGGGGACTTGCACAGCTTCTTTATTTAACCTCTCAATATATGTTCGGAGAGGTTCATCCTTCCCTTGAACTATGGCCTCAATTAAGGCTTCAGTCTTGGGGTGGCGGCGTGATGCCGTAAAGTGCCTGGAAAACATCCTGCCCAGCTGCTTCCACGAGGTGATCGACTCTTCGGGCAGTTGTTTGTACCAGGTCATTTCCCCTTTCCGGAGCATGGTCAGGAACAAGCGGCACTTGATGGCGCCCCAGACACCATGGTAATCTAACAGCGCTTCGATGTTTTTGATGTGCTCATCGGGGTCAGTCGTCCCGTCGTAAGTGCCCAAAGATGGGGGTTTCTCCAAGCCTTTGGGGAGGCGTGTAGCCAATATCTCCTGGGACAATGAGCTGCGGGGATCATCGTTGCTGCTGGAACTGGTTTGGGAAGGGGAGCGGATGATTCGCTCGTGACGGTGACTCCTTCGGGGTGATAGTGTACGTGCCCGACCCTTTGGTCTGACTGGGGGTGAACGTTGACCTCTCCGGGTTCTCTTGTGGCCCGGGGAAGATTGGTTCCATGGGGAAATGTGATCGCGCTTCCGAACAGCATGTGATTATGGTTCTTGGCGCCCCCGATGGTCGGCTTCCCGCCGGGGTTGTGGACTCTTGGATCGTCGTCGATTCTTCCTTGGCGGGGGGGATCTTGGATGGGCAGATTCTTCCTAGAGTCCACTACCTCATCGTCGATTATTCTTGTTGATCGCTTCAAGGAGGGCCACCACGGCCGGGTAGGCGTTGGGTGGCACTGGAACGGGCTGGACGGCTAGCGAAGGTTGGTCTTCGGCACGGTCAGTAGGAGTGGGGGAGGGAGATGCAGTAGCCCCGTCTCTCAGATGACGGGCGTCTCCTCCGAGGAGGAATGAAGGTCCGTCAGAATCGGTTTTGTTGACGGGGAGGGCAGAAAGATGGTGAGCACCTTTAACGTGATCTTGGGAGGCCGTGATCGTAATCTTGGACGGAGAATGTGTTTTAGTCTTAGAATCTGAGGTGGATGTTAAGACGGGGAGAACAAGTTCCCACAAACGGCGCCACTGATCATGAAGGCTGATCAGATCCTGTGATGGGCCAAGAAGAACGTCTGCGATGCTGAGTGTGAGATGAGGAGGAGGGGGTGTACCTGCAAGGCACTCCGACGCTCAAGTAAGAAAAGGTTAGAGAAAAAGGGCAAGTACAAAGTGAGTTCTTAGGATCATTATTGGATACCTGACCCTCTCAAATGAGAGGGTTTATATAATGCCCCCAGTGCGTGGCCAACGGTCCCTATTTTCGAGGCAGAATAACTGTTTCCTAAAGAATAGGTAACTGCCAAAAACTAGTTGTTATGACGGGCAGAGGTGCCCAAAACTAGTCGTTGCCACGGGCAAGGGCGGAGTTCCGGGCACAGGCGTCATCCGTTCCTGGGTGAAGGAGCCATGCGTAACAGGCAGAAATGTCGGGGAGGGACAAATGACCCTGAGGCTCATCTGTCCACTTGTGCCTGGTAGAGGGGTAGAAATGTCAATGCTGCCCTTCCTCAGCTGGACTTTGGCAATTGGGCCGTTCTGGGAGCAGAAGTGGATTGGCCCATGCCTAGCCATTGGTCCAGTCCGGAACAATATATATATATATATATATATATATATATATATATATATATATATATATATATTAGGCATTGTATTTATTGTGTTACTTATATATGACATAATAGAGTCTTTAGAATAATTAGTTTGTATAATGATACATTAAGTATGACTTAATCGTGAGACTTCATTAAACATAAGGACATTATTCTTAAAGTATCCATAGTCAAGCTTTACTTTCAAAATAAGGCAACAGTAATGCATATAGACTATTATATGAGTAGACTGATGACTGTATCTCACAAGTCATGGATATGAGATATCAAGTCTTCACGTAGGTATAAATATTATGAGTAATATTTATGCTGGATTGATCCACCATGAGAATACTACATAGTTTGTTATGTATGTATCATAAGTTATTATCATAGTAAATAGTGATGTATACCACCCTTCGACCTGAAACCACTATGGATCCTAGATGTGGAGTCGAGTACTTTATTGCCAATCAAATGTTGGCCATAGCACGATAACTATAAAGATGGTTTATGAGTTCTTTACAAATCATGTTGAGGGTCATGAGTGACCTAGATGGGATTTTCCCCTCCTAAATATACGGGAGTAATATATGTGAGCCCCTTGATAGAGTATGACTGTAAAATGCATGGTCGTGCTCAAATAAGTCGATATGAGATATTAGGCTTATTTGTTGTTATCAAGTATACTCAGAGATCAAGGAAAAAAATATTGGACTATACAAGGGTGACACATGTTATGCCTTGTGTTCAGTGTATATATAATCATTATCACATAAATGTTATGTCAGATCACACGACATTCTTGTCACTTGGGTAGCAGTGATGTGTTCCTAAATACTGCTCACTATTTATAATATTAAATATATAATTTAATATTATTGTCAACGTTACGAGAACCTATAGGGTCACACGCATAGATTACTGATAGTGGATATGACGATAAAATTAAATAAGATTTAATTTAATTATGTGTTTATAATATTTTAATTGTTTAATACATTAGCACATATAAATTTATTTGATTAAATTTTATTTAATTAAATAAATGAGAATTGATAGTTGATTAAATTAAATATGATTTAATTTAATTAATATTTTATTTTATTTAATTAGATATAAATAATATCTATTTAATTAAAATAGTTTATATTAAATAAGATTGGGCTTATTTTGGAAAAGTCCAAAATAAGACCATTAGGGTTTTAGTATCTCTCTATAAATAGAGGAGATATTTCCTCTACCAATCCTAATTGTCAATTTTCTTAGAACAAGAGACGGCTAGCACCGCATTTCACTTTGTACTCGCATGGACTTCGTAGAGACAATGGTATTTTCCACGTTCATGATCAAAGCTAAAGCACGCTTCAAGAGGTAATTCATAATCTTTATGGTGTGTTTCATTTGTGATTAATAGTTTAATCAAGATCCGTTCATTGGGATTATTCCGCTAAGAGATTAACATTTTTTGAAAAACCCCTCTTAAATCCCAACATCTACCATTCTCATGCTCATCTTCAACCTCTTGAAGACATCATTCGTGACCCCTTTCATCAACAAATCTGCTACTTGATCCCCGCTTCTACTGTATCCCAAACGTAACCTCCCTTCAACAACTAGTTTCCTCAAATAATGGAACCTCATCTCTATGTGTTTCCTCCTCCCACGTGCAATTGGGTTTTTAGAAAGATTAATCGCAGAAACCTTGTCAACTAAGAGTGTGACAACATCACCCTCACTGCTTCCCAACTCTTCCAACAGATTCATAAGCCATACAGCTTGGCACGCACACAACGCAACAACGATATACTCGACCTCACAAGATGAGAGTGCAACCACCGGTTCCTTCTTCGAACACCATGAGATTGGTGTCGCACCAAACATAAATATGTGTTCATCTATAGACTTTCAATCATCCTTATCTACAAACCAATTGGAATCGGTGAAACCGAGCAAATCATATTTTCTTCCTTTATCTGCTACAGGAAAGAGAATTTGACAGCCAATAGAACCTTTCACATAGCGCAAGATCCTCTTGACTACTTCCAAGTGAGACACCTTCAGTCTCTCCATGAATTTACTCACAATACTGACATTAAACGCTAAGTCCGGTCGCATATTGCACAAGTACCACAATGATCCAATCAACCTCCTATATTGAGTTGGATCAACATCTTCCTCATATTCATTCTTGGACATCTGCAAACTTGGTTCCGTCGGAGAAATGGCAGCATTACAATGCTACATTTCATACTATTTATATATCTCAAGAGTATATCTCCTTTGATGCATGAGCAGTTGTTAGCTCATAAATTTGACGCCTGTATTAAGTTGGAGGAATTGATTGGTGTTAACACTCTTTGAAGAGGTCCAAAGGTATGTTCGACTGGAACTTCATGTTGAACTTAAGTCAAAGATGCTTGCATAAGGAAAGGATATGCTTGGGACTTAGAAATATTTCCAAGAATTTGGAAATAACCTTCGATCGAGGTTGTTGATGATGTCTGACGCTAAGTCGCTAAGGGATTCAAATTCAAATAAAGGAGGGAGTAGTTATTTTTGTCTGCTCCTGAAAGAGACAAATGGCGCACATCCAAGGGATAGAAGCATGCAGCGCGACACTTGTCATGTGTTAATTGTTTCAGGGAGTTAACAACAGTTAGTTTTATTATTATAAATAGGAGTTCTAGCAATAGGATTCGGTGTGTTGTGTTCACTTTGTACAAGTTACTCCAAATTTACTCAAAGTATCCGCGTGTAGAGAAACGAGTCTTGTGAGAATGTACGTGATGTAAACACAATTTTCTTCTTCAATGCAATTTACTTCAGCCTTTTATCAAGAATTTCTCTTTTACTTTATTGCAAATTACGTTTCAGCATTGTGTCTTACCTTTATATTTTCAGCCTTTCATTAAGAATTTATCTATCAGTTTATGCAAGTGATGTTTATGCATTCCGATTACTTTTATACTTTCAACCTTTCCTTTACAGTTTCAGCCTTTTCGACTTGAAGTTCTTGCACATCTTTTAAAAACCATATTTTAGACAAACTTCTCTTTATGAACACTGTCGAAGTGTTTAGTTCTATAGAATTTAGTTTAAATCAATTGTTAGCACATGTCCTAGAATCAATCTGATTGATCCTGTGAGTCACCAAAGTTAGATTTGGAAGATCAGCGGTTATTTACCAATTTTCACGGTAAATAAATTGGCACGCCCAGTGGGACAGTGCTAACTTTATAAAGATCTTTCTAAATTTTGAAAATCTATATTCATCAATATTTTCCTTCTTAAAAAACTTCGTTGCATGTTATTGAGAAGTGGTAAGGTAGCCACTACAAACGAAGAGAGACTAAGGAGAAGATACACAAGAAAAATGGCGACGAACACTAGTCAGCCAAACAATCCAAACCCTCAAGGGAGTTGTTCTAATCCTCAATCAAATACCCAGCCTAGTAACACTAACCCTCAAAATGTGTCTAGGAACGATGTCGTGCCAACCCCAGTCCCTTCGACAGGAGAGACAATATCGCCTCCTGTTCTGTCTGAACCAATGCCATCAATGAGAGGTTCAGGGTCGACATATACAAGATCTTACACTCAACCCGTTTTGGATTACATTGGGCCACAAGGATCTAATCCCCAAACTCCACCAGGAGGAACTTCGACGTTTAGGCATTTTCCCCCTCCAGGATTTTCACAACCATTACCAAGGAATCCACCTTATGGAATGCCAACATCAATAATGCATAGCCTCCAAAATGCCCCCCAGTATTCTCAGAAAATGTAATGTCTTCACCATTACAAGGGTCAGGATCTGGGATAAATGTGGGTCAAAACAGCCAAAGTATAGGTGTGGGATATTCCACTCAAGGTCCTAGTCTAACAAATACCTCTATAGCATGTTTAAGACAGCAAATGGATGAGAGTAACCTACAAATGGTACACACCTTGTCCCAAACTATGGGGGAAATTTTCCAGCCCTTTATCCAGAATACTACCAAAACTAACCAATAATTAGCAGCGCAATTGGCACGCATGGCAGAATTTATGGGTGTACCAACCCCTGTACGAGGTACGACTGTTGTGGAGAACATTCCACGATGGAACCTAGGGAACATACCTGAGGCGAATCTAGAAAACCAGGGGATAGTCGAACCCCCTATAGTCGAACCTCCTAGAGTCGAACCACCTAGGAACCAAGTGCCAATTCCTGTGGAGATGGAACAAGGGGTAGTTATAGTATATAGAAACCAAGATGCTGACCATGTTGTATAACAGATTCGACATAACAACGTAGCAGCAGATAACAACTTAGCAGCCAATGTCGAAAGGATAATGGCGCGAAATAGGGTACATTTTAGTTTTACTAGGCCAAACTATACATCGTCGATAGTAGATTACATTCTCCAATCAGAATTACCTCCTAGGATGAAGGTCCCAAAGTTTACCAAATTCTCAGGAGATACCATTGAATCTACTGTCGAACACGTAGCCCGGTATATGCTTTTACTTGGTTTACAACCCTACCTCCTAACTCAATCTGTAATTGGACCTAGTTAGAACGTTTATTCCATGAACAATTCTACATGGAGCAAACTAAATTAGTTTGAAGGAATTGGCTAGCATAAAGCGAAAGTTTACTGAGCCAATAGACGATTACCGAAGTAGGTTTCGATTACTTAAAGCTAGGTGCTTTACACAAGTTCCAGAACATGAATTAGTCGAAATGGCCGCTGGTGGCCTTGATTACTCCATTAGAAAGAAGTTGGATACTTCTGAATAGCCAAGGTGAGCCTACATACCATCCCACTTCTGACTAGGGCTCTAGAATGAGTTCACTAGATGAAATTAACAAACCTGGCTTTGAAATAGCTCCCCCTTCGCCAACAAAGACTACTACCCAACAGTCTCAAACAGATGGCTCCGGCCATGAGGAAGACGATGGTCAGCAGAATCTTGAAACGGAAAATCCAAGAGTCGTCACCATGGATGAAGATATAACCTTGGTTGATGAAGATGGCTCACCAGTGGACAAGACCGTTGGGGCTGAAAATACTGATCCTGAGGGGGAGGAGGAGTTGGAAGAAGATGATAATGAGACCATGCACCAGTCTGAATTTGATGGCAATAGTGGTGAAAATGTTGATGACAAATGGATGAAGATAAAGAAGAGGAGGACAAAGGTGAGGAGAAGAAAGCTGACAAAGGACCTAATAATGAGCTGACCCCTGTCGAAGCCACTACTACTCCAGCAACTACTACTGCTACTGAAGGCAAGGTAACCTCAACTATGTATGGAGCAGGCCTTTCTGAAAAGGAACTCGATACCCTGAAGTCTAGCAACCCTCGACAATACATAAAAATCCTTCTTGGCAGTCGAGGAAGTTCCTCTGACAAAACTCCTAGTGCTTCGACTGCCTCTGGAGATCAGCCTTCAAGCAAGCATGAGGACAATATCCTTCTGAAGATCAAAGATAAGATCTTTAAGGGTGAACTTTTCACACTCTTATAGATGGATCATGTCACTCACATCTCTCTGAAAAATCTCCTCCAACAAGTCGACATCCATGCTATTTCCCCAGAATCTTCCAACATCATTTTAGAGCTTGGCACTATGATTGACCAAGTCTATGGTGACCTCAAGCGCCTGCCTCAAATTGAGAAGGCAATTTCAACCAAATCTGGAAGCGAGGCTGCCGCTTAGGCTTCTGCCACTAATTTTGAAAATAAGGTAGCAGAATTGGAGGAAACCAAAGAAAAGAACAAGCAGTAAATCGCCTCTAATGAACAAAACATTGCCGCCTGGGAGCGAAAGATCAAGAAGCTTCGAACCAAGATCTCAAAGGCCAAAAAGCGCAACGCTGAATTGTCTGCCTTTGATGACTCTGGCGTGTCGAAAGAGATTGACAATGCCATAACTTTTGCTGAGGAAGCTCGACAATTCGAGAAAGAGGTTGCACGTTTAAAATCTGACAAGGGCTTGTGTGAAAGGCGTCTTGAACTCCATAAGTCGAAGTACTTGAAGATGAAAGAGAATCTCCCTTTTTAGCTTGTTGATTTCTTTGTAATTTTTCTTTTTTAGTATAATGCTCCATAGTCATTTGAGGCTTTTATATGTAATGACTTTTAAGCCATTTTTGCATTCATGAATACCATTGTTGGCTTTTCCTTTTTTACGTCGAATTACTCTTTAGCAATTTTAATTTCTTGAAGTGCTGGTTTATATTTTTTCAAATACTTGCCATTTACTTTCAAGATTCTTTTATCCTCATTTAATTCTTCAACTTCATAGGCTCCATTAGAAAATACTTGCGTAATTTGAAATGGGCCTTCCCATTTTGGGGACCATTTGCCCAAGGCTCTAACCTTTCTATCCATAGGCAGGATTACCTTCCAAACTAAATCTCCAGGCGAAAAGGTCTTAATCTTAACCTTTTTATTGTAAGATTTCTCTACTCTTTTCTTTTGTCTCTTCAAAATTTATAAAGCTTTAAGTCTTTCTTCGTCTAAATCTACCAACTCATCTAACATCATATTCCAATAAAACTCAGAAGGAATTTCATGATGTCTCTGAATCCTTGTCGACTGAAGGTAGATCTCAACAGGTAATACTGCATCATGACCAAAAGTCAATCGAAATGGAATAGTGTTAGTTGCCTCTTTGGGAGAGGTTCGACATGCCCAAAGGATCTGGTCCAATGTCTTATGCCAATTCCTAGGCTTCTTTCCCACAAGTTTTTTAATCAACCCAATCACCACTTTATTGGCTGCTTCGACCTGAGCATAATAATGTGTAGAGGTTAAGAATTTGAAACCCATTTCTCTAGCAAACTCCTGCATTTTTTGACCAGTAAAGACTGATCCTTAATCTGTCGTGATCGTTTCTGGGATCCCAAACCTATAAATGATATTTTTGAATGAATTCAATCACATCTTCTTGATCTACATTTGGCAATGGTATCGCTTCGATCCACTTTGTAAAATAGTCAATACCCACCAAAATGTATCTCTGATTTTTGGAGGATGCTGGTCGAATCTCTCCAATCAAATCCAAAGCCCAACCTCTAAAAGGCCATGGTTTGACTATAAAATGCAGCTCACTTACAGGGATATGCTGTATGCAAGCATGAACTTGACATTCCTGGATGCCCTTGGCGAATTCAAAGCAATCTTTTAGCATAGTAGGCCAATACATGGCTTGTCGAAATAATAGCCATTTCATCTTATGGCCTACTTGATGTGCCCCACATGCCCCACTATGGACAGTTGAAAGGGCAAGATACGCCTCTGATTCACTAAGGCATTTAAGTAAGACTCCCTCAGGGGTCTTTTTAAATAATTCATTACCTAGAAGGACATAACTTAAAGCTTGATACCTGACCTTTCTCTCTGTGGACATTGTTGGATTCTGCAAGTATTCGACTATAAGCTTCCTCAAGTCTTTGTCCGTCAAGCTGTCTATTGCAAAAATCTCAAAATTTTCATCATCAGTGTATCCAAGCTTAGTCACTTCTAGATCTGATGGGCATAATCCAACAGACACGACTTTACCTCTGGCTTCGATTGCCTCTTGTAAACTTTCCTTCGAAACCTTATACCCAGAAGCAATCTGAGCCAAGTCATTGGCCACTTAATTCTCTAGTCGAGGTATGTGTCGAATGCTTACTACTTCGAATTTCTTTAGTAGTCTGTTAGCTATTACAAAGTACATGATAAGATTTTCCTTAACACATTTGTACTCCTTTGTAATTTGCTTTATGACCAACTCTGAGTCTCCCATTATTTCGACTCGAGTTGCCCCCAATTCTAACAAAATTTCAAGTCCAGCTATTAAGGCTTCATACTCAGCCTCGTTGTTGGAACACAGTCCCTCGACCTTATACTTGAATTTTGTTGGAATTTTCTCAGGAGAAATGATTAGCACGCCTATGCCTGTTCCATCTTTGTGGCTAGAGCCATCGAAGTATAACTTCCAAGGTTCCAGTTCGATGTAATTCAAAGCGCTTTCATTTATGGAGTGGTCGACTATGAAGTCTGCTACCACTTGTCCTTTAACTGCTTTTAAAGGCTTATATTTTAAAGAGTACTCAGTCAATGCTAGTGCCCATTTACCAATTCGACTATGCAAGATATGTTTAGACAACATATGTTTAATAACATCAAAATGAGACGAGACATAAACATCAACTGGTTTTATATATTGCTTTAATTTTACACAAGAGAAATACAAGCATAAGCATAATTTTTCTATCATGCTATACCTAGTTTCTGCATCATTCAAAACTCTACTGAGGTAGTAGATGGCCCTTTCAACACCATCCTCATCCTCTTGAGCCAACATACTCCCTAAGGTTTTGTCTGACGCAGCTATGTACAATCTCATACTCCTATTCCTACAAGGTGGTGAAAGAATTGGAGGATGACTCAGGTATTCCTTGATCTTGTCGAAGCTTCCTGCTACTCTTGCCCCCATTAGAACCCATCTTTGTTGAATCGAAGTAATGGTGAAAAGGCCCACGTTTTCCCTCTTAGGTTTGATATGAACCTTCTCAATAAATTAATCTTGCCCAGCAGTGATTGCAACTCCTTTTTTGTTGATGGCGCTTTCGCTTCCATGATGGCTTTAGTCTTATTCTAGTTGATCTCGATCCCCTTTTTGTGGACCACAAAGCCTATAAAATCCCCTGCCTGCACACAAAACGCACATTTAAGAGGAATCATTTTGAGACCATGTCTTCTCATCCTTTCAAAGGACTGTCGAAGATAGTCTAAGTGACTCTTCCCTGAAACAGACTTAACCACAATATCATCAATATATATTTGCATGAAAGTCTCTATATAATCATGAAAGATTGAGTTCATTGCTCGTTGATATGTTGCCCCAGCATTTTTGAGGCCAAAAGGCATTACTACCCACTCGTAGGTGCCTAAGGCTCCAGGACAACGAAAAGCTGTTTTGGGAACATCATCTTCAGCAATAAATATTTGGTTATAACCAGAGTACCCATCTAACATACTAAGATACTCATGTCCTGCGGCAGAATCGACTAGCATTTCTGCCACAGGCATAGAATATTCATCTTTTGGAGTTGCAGAATTTAGATCTCTAAAGTCTATGCAAACCCTTAAAGAACCATTCTTTTTAATAACACGTACAATGCTAGCTAACCATTCGACATACCTGGCAGTGCGGATGAATTTGCTTCGAAAGAGTCTTTTGACTTCTTCCTTTATCTTTGAGAGAATTTCTAGGGCAAACCATCTTGGATTGTGTTTGACTGGCTTCTTCCCAGGCTTGATCGACAACTTATGTTCGACCAACTCTCTACTCAAACCAGGCATCTCATCATAGTCCCAGGCAAAACAGTCTTTAAACTCCTACAACAACTGGGTAACTTCGACCTTAAGTTGTGGGTCAAGATTGGCGCTGACATATGTTGGCCTTCTGGTTGCCCCTTCTCCTAGGTCGATTTCTTCTAACGGATCTTGCGCTAGCATCTTAATATTATTTGCCAGCGGATCTTTCTCAAATCCCAAACGCTCATCATCATAGATGGCAGCAAGCCTCTGGCCTTGTTCTACCCCCTGAACCTTATCAGGTGGCTCTGGGTCGAAGTCCTTACCAGGACCTTCTTGGTGGAATCCAGAATTGGCTTCGCCAGCCATGTATTCATTAGCAGCTTCCAAAGCCGCTTGTAGTTTGGTTTCAGCCACATAGGCTGAAATTCTTTTCAATGCTTCAAACGCAGTCATTGTCACTGAATTCACTTCCCCACCCTGTGGGATCTACCGCAGGCTCGCCAAGGTATGGAAGCCTTTCCCTTGGCACCTCCTTATCCCAACAGAAACCATCGACGGGATGTAAGAACAATGAGCAAAATGTTTCATCATCTGGGACAAACTCAAAATCTGCTGGACCACAAGGGGCAATGTGAGCTAAGTGTTTGTCGAACTGACGTCTGTCGACATGATTTATTGGTGCTTTAAAATACCCCTTATCAGCTTCAATGTTCTCCACTATGCCATCTAGCCTCCAGATGGTGATTCGTTGATGCATCGAAGATGGCACTGCACCTATGCTATCTATCCACTCTCGCCCTAAGAGCAGATTGTAGTTGGCTTTAGTTTCCACTACCATGAAGACAGTAGGCCTGGTGATGGTCCCAAATGTTAAGTCAACTTGTATCACACCCAGTGTAGAGCCAACTTTTCCTTGGTAATTTGAAAGAACCATATTGTGTGGCTTAGTATCAGTATCATACTTGCCAATCTTGTTCAATAAGAAATGTGGCATCAGGTTTACTGTTGCGCCTCAATCAACTAATATCTTGTTTATTGGTATGTTATCCACTTTTCTAGTAATGTAGAGGGGATTTAGGTGGCCTTTTATCGCCTCTGTAGGTCGCTTGAAGAAGGCAGTCTGCCCTTCAACGCACCCATTATTCATAATATAGTAGCACACAGGCTTGTGTGCTGCCATCTCCGCTTCAGTGCAAGCATCTAAATCTTTGACCTCTGTAATTTGGTCGAACTTCCTACGCATTACAGACACCACATTGACTATGATGTCGAGAAAATCATCAGACTCAGAGTCGAAGTTGTCTGTCATTTCCTCACTATCTTCGACAGTCTTTTCTTGTTTGTCCTCTTGAGAGGAAAACAATTTTTGCCCCACTGGCACCTTTTCAGCAATCTTCATTTGATTCCCTCCGTTATTATTAGTAGGGACATTAGTACTGGACTCTCCTTGGTCCTTCGATTGAGCCTCCCTGAGATCTTTCCTTCTATGTTGCTCTCTCCTCCATTGAGATTGCGACATTGGGTTCTTCCCTTTATAGTTTTCAGAGACATAAGCCGACCTATTGGAAGTCTGAAACTCCTTTCGATACTCTATTGAAGAGCCTCTGCCCACATCAAACTTCTGCCATTTTTTTAACCTTTTTCTTTTCCTTCGACAGGCTTCATCCAGCTTCCTATTGGTGCATTACGTGTTGGTTTGAAGGTGTTGGGTCTGGCCCCTGGGAACTATGTTCTTCCTCCCACTTATTTTGAAGAGGACCTTCTAGGATCGAAACCCCTTTGACCATGAGATGTTTTCTGCTCCCTTATTTCCTTAGCCTTCCTAATCCCCTCAAGATTGTGAGCAGCCTTTTGATCGAAGATTGCGCTGCATTTGGGGCATAGCATGACACCTGATCCCTTCTTCTAGCAGCGGTGAAGGAATTCGATGATAGTCTCTTCCTGTTTTGGATATGCCACTTTGTTACGCTCTTCTTGGCAGCTTGTTTCATCAACCTCCATGGTCTTATGTTGTGTAATCTCGACCATATTTACGTCCATGTCGACATCAGCACTAAGATTCAGATTGCAGAAGTCTACATCAAGGCTTTCAGCAACCTTGTCCATCTTAACGAAACTATCAGCAGTTTCTTTGGTAACCAGCATCATGTTGGAATCTTCAGTGATCCCAGCGTCCAAGCCATCAGTAGCATTGTCGAAGCCATGAGCGGCCTCGCTCATGAGTTTCTCCATGGTATTGATGTCAAGGTCTTCAGTAACCTTGGCTAAAACAGCATCATTGGCGAAATCTTCAGTAATTTCCACCATATTGATTGAACAGTCGAAGTCATCAGCAACTTCAACCATATGTACTTCTGTGGGCTCATAATGGGCATCCACTATCTGCAATGGGTCAGAGTCAATTTTCATTTGACCTTTTCTCTTCTCTCCGAACTTCAGCCTTCCCTCCTGGATAGCGTTTTGCACCAAGTCCCTAAAAATAAAACACTGAGAAGTTTTATGACCTAGAAAATTATGGTACTTACAAAACCCTCTCTTTTTTCTTTGTTCTAAAGGTGGCATTTTAGCGCCAGCAAGCACTATCATTTGTCCATCTTTAACTAACAAATAAAAAATTTCGTCACACTTAATGATATCGAAAGTATGTGTTTTCTTTGGAAACCTATCATTCTTCTAAGATTCGACAGAATTTTTTCCATTCGAAGGAGCTAACATTTTACAAGCATACGGAGGACCTTGCTTTAACTCGGCAACATCTATCTCATTTTCTTCGAAATATAAGGGTTCGTCATATACACCTTCGACATCCTCATTATATTCAACATAGGCTACCTTTTTACTCTTATTCGCCTTCAGCATGATCTGCGGCTGGTTTGGAGGTAGCTCCAGAATAGGCTTCTGTAACTCTACTAGTAGTGGTTGTCTTTATGAAAACCTTAGCCGTTTTAGGCTCAGATTGGCCATCAGCAACATCTGTTTCTTGGCTTGGTTTCTTCCTCTTCTTTACCTTTAAGTCTTCAGGAGGAGATTGGTCATCATCCTCCGAATCAATGAATTTGGGCAGTTCCCCTCTTCGACTTCCTCTGAGGTGTCGGAGGTGGTTTGCGGGAAGGTGTGTGACGTACCTTTCTGCCTTCACCCTTCGCTTCGACCAGCTGCTGAGGGGTGCTCTTCTTGGGTACAGCTGCAAAACAAACAAAGTTACCACAAGTTAGTAATTATAAAGTTTAAATGAAAGAACATAAAATCGAAGAATCCAAACCTTCATGAATTTCGGATTCGATGCGAATATCTTCGATACCGATATGAAGGTGTCCTTTGAAACTGTCTAGCGTATGCTTAGTCGGAACCACCTGCTGAGCCTTGGGTTTCGACTGCTGGCGAAGGATGTAACGCCCCGGTTTTGTCTTATTTATTTAATCGAGTCGATTTAATTATTTCTATTTTATATTATTTTATTCTTGACTTTTATTTGACAATATATTATTTTTCATCGCGGTTTATGTTTTATCGTGTTTTGAGAGCGTTTGCGAGATATTTGAGCTGAGGGGTAAAATAGTCTTTTAGGGGTTTAGATATTTTATATAAATAGAGATTTGAGAGAAAATAGAGAGAAAGAAAAAGAAGAGAAAGAAAAGGAGAAGAAAGAAAGAGAGAAGAGGAGAAAGAGGAAAAATCGCGGGAACTCCATTTCGAGCGCGAATAATCGGGTAAGGGTGAGAAGTTTCAATTATATCTTGTTTGTGTATGTATATGTGTTGTTTGTTGTAATTGTTTTGGTTGTTTCGCGACTTTTCGTATCGATCGGAATTAGGAGCAATTGTTAGAAATCGATGTTTTCGCGGATGAAATTCGATAAAAATTGAGTAGAATACTTGTTGTTAGGTTTGAATCATGTTTTGGTTGTTATAGTATGTTTTGGAAATGTTTGGGTGGAAGGAATGATGTATTTTGACCCCAAATGACCTATGTTATCGCTGCTGGAAATTTTAAGTTTCGCAGGTTCGCACTGCGAGCCACAGCGAAGGAATCAGCGAACGTTCGCTAGCCGTTCGCATTGCGAACGTTAGGTCATTTTTGCTACTGCCACGGTTCGCTGGGAGCTTCGCACTGCGAACGTGACAGATTTTCAGTTTTTGTTTTCTTCATAACTTTTGATCCGTAAATCAGATTGAGCCACGGTCGGATGCGTTGGAAAGCTCTTTCAATGCTCTTTTTGATAGTGGAATATAAACTTATTTTTATGCCATGTATTGATAATAAAATATGGAAAAGTAATGTATGCATGAAAAGTGCGGTTTATGTTTCCACCATAACTTCCGAATCGCGAGTCTGATTGATGTGGGACTTGAGGCAATAGATAGATAACATAATATGCTATTGAATGGTGATGTTAGACCATGATTTAATCAAGAATATTTGATAGAGGATAATTAGTGATTTGTAGGTTTTGTTGTGTATTGTTTGTGTTTGATGCGATATGTTATTGTCATATAAATGTGGGTCTTTTGTGCTATCTATATGATGTTGATGCATGTGATGATGATGTTGTTATGATGTGTTGTGGGTAGCCTTGGTGGTGTGAATCCCTTGTAGAAGTAATTGTGATTGCATGATTGTTGTGGTTTGTGGATTATGATGAAAGGTATTGTTTGTGTGAAATTCGATATATGTGGTTGGTGGCTTTTATGGTTTGAAATGCATTGTTTGAATTGGTTTCCAATGCATGAATATTGATGATGAGATAATTCATATTGTTGAATTGTGAATGTATGGAATTGATGAGTTGAAATATATGTATGATTATGGTTGCATATATGTGTGAAGATGCATTTGATTGTCATGAGTTCTTGGGTGTCAAGCATCATGATATGCATCTTGTAATGTCGTGTGCCCATGTGGGGTGTGAGCGACGGTTTGGTTCCAGAGGGAATCCACTATAACATCGTGTGCCTTAAAAATAAGAGGTGTGAGCGATCGGATGGATCGTGTGCCTTTAAAATAAGAGGTGTGAGCGATGATTATAGACGATCGTGTTCCTTAAACAAAGAGGTGTGAGCGATCAGGTCGTGTGCCTTATATAAAGAGGTGTGAGTGATCCATAAACATCGTGTGCCTTAAAAATAAGAGGTGTGAGCGATCGGATTAGATCGTGCCTTAAAAATAAGAGGTGTGAGCAACGGGGAACATCGTATGCCCGACTGGGAGTTACATGAATGATCCTAAGTAACGAGCGGTGGTTCCAGCAGAGTTCCTGAGTGAACTAGTGATGAGAATTGTTGGAAGTCGATACCGCATGGCATTTGCATAGAGTCATTGTGTCGGTCTCTGTGCATTTGCATAAATCATGGATGCATTATGTGTGGAAAATCATGATTTGATTGATTATGTGTGAGAATTGTGAATGGATGCATTATGTGTGGAAAATCATGATTTGATTGATTATGTGTGAGAATTGTGAATGGATGCATTATGTGGGGAAAATCATGATTTGATTGATTATGTGTGGAAAGTGTGCTTTGATTTGTTATGTGTTGAGATTGTGATAGCATCGGTAATTTGATGTGCATATGTGATAAATGCATTGGTTGTGGGTAATATGTTTTATGCGTAGACATATGCTATGTGATGTGTGATGTGTTTTTAAATGCTATGACTTGGTATGCCTTACGTGCAAATATGCGAGTATATTGGATACTTGATATATGCTATATTGTTGGATTAATTGATATATGTTATGTATATGTGATATGCTATGTGTATTAGAATGCGATGCTTGTGGTGAGAATAACTATGCATGTGAATTGTTATGTATTTGCATATTATTATGCAATCTTGATTTTAGTTGTTATTTCTCACCCTTCTGCTGTTTTATAATGCTCTATGAGGCATTGCAGATTAGAGTTGCGGGAGGTCTTTTTGTGGAGATTAGTCCTCCGTTCTGTTGTCGGTCTTGGTGTCTACTCTGATACGTAGCACGGGAGTCGGGGAACGATTATATATATATGTATACATTTGTTGAATGGATTTTGTAGTACTTTTGTGTATATAGTTGATGTTCTAAAATGATTTATTTTGTAAAACAAGTCGGTTATGGATCTTTCCGCTTTATTCCATAATTGACATTTCCTTTGATATGGAAAAAGTTTCCCCTTGAGGGTATCCAATTGATTGTGTTATGTATCAAATATATGAGCAGAGATTGTGTTTTATTTTATTTAAATGTGACATCCTTGTTTCTGTCGGAAAAATAAATTTTTAATTACTCTGATTTTATTTATGTATTATTTATTCGCGATGGGAATTGGGGTGTTACAAAGGATCTTTATAGAATCCCCACAGATGAATCAGTCTGGAAATGGAAGGGCAAGGGCCACTCCAAAATCAGCAGATGGAAGTTGAGGAGTCTTCGGAGGGAATAGGGCGAAAGCCACTTCATAGCGTTTCTCAGGAGGAATGTATGAAGGGAGTTTCAAACTCTCCATTTTCTTTAAAAAAAATTCCTTCAGCGTAAATGCGGCTTCACGGATGGTTCGACTAATATCATCTGGTCGATAAACAGTTTCAAAGTACTTCTGGAAGGCTTGAATCTCTTTGATATGAGTGGATTTACCTTTCTTGATCTTCTCCTGCACATCAACAAAAGCTTGGTCAATCAACTGAGCGAAGCTAGAGACATCAAGGAACTCTGCAGTATAATGCTTCGACCACCAGTCGTGGAACTCTTGAGTGCAGAGATGAGAGTGTTCAAAGTAGACAGGAGTAAGAAGTGATCGGTGAGCATGTCAAGCGAGGTGTGTTGAACTCTCTATAGCATCATAGATGGTGTGGGGAAGGATCACATGGACCTTATTCTCGTACAGGCATTTGGGTAGAGTTTGGACCAAACCAAATTGTCGAGGGACAAGATTTGGTTGGTAAGCCATCAAAGCGGTTTGGCCTTTCAGTAGGTTGAGTCGATGGACGATGAGTCGAGGGATTAAAAAGGCTTCCCAGACACACTTCGATTCTTCTTCATGCTTCTTAAACGAAAGGGGAAAGGGCCTGGTATACCATTCAGGACCATATTTTCTTTCAGCAAAGGGTGCCATCATTGGTGTGAATTTATAGCGCTTGGAAAACATCTTGATGAAGCCAGAGAAGGATGCCCTAAGTGTCTGCCCTTCTTCGTTAGGGGTTAGCTGCAATAGTCAAGTCCATTCCACTTGTCTCTCTTTGATCTCTGCAGCCTCTTCATCCACGGTCCCTTTGTTAGGGAGACTAACTTCAAATGTGCCATTAAGCCAAAGCTGGAGTAGCCAAAAGGGTCCTGGTAACAAGAGGTTCCTGTTGCTCTCTTGATCTTTTAGGCGACCAGCGCCTTCACTTAAAGATTCATACAGACTGGCCAATATCATTTCACTCAGGCAAATACCTTAATTAAGATACAATTGGTTGGCGAGAGTTAGGTATTTCCTGGCCACTTGCAGAGATTTGGTGCAAAATACACAGCGAGAAAGCCACATAGCCAGAAATGCTATGTGCTCTTGATCTTCTACTGTGTCAGTTTGTTTGTCATGGTAATGATTCATGAAATGGATGTAAGTATGTTTGGTGGTTGAAAACCCTATGGTGTCTTAAGCATCTATCTCAGGGTCATAAACTAGTCCATGTGGTTTTAGCCCTGTAATAGCGGCTAAGTCGAAGAGGGTGGGTGTCATCATCCCACAAGGGAGATGGAAAGTATAACGGGTATTATCCCAAAAATACAAAGACGATGCTAATAAAGTTGGATAGTAAGCGGGACCTGTCTTCGACATCATAATCAGGTTGTAAATCCCTATTTCCTTCCAGGTTTCTGCTTTGACTTTCTCTACTTTGGTTAACCAGTTTAAGTAGAGATCAAAGTCTTTAAAATATGGGGTTGCTCTAAACAACCTAGACCCATCATTCAAGTACTTTAAATCTATGTTTGTTAGGGCTACATTGTCATGGGGTTCAGTTGTTACCCTAGCTTTGTCTTTCTTCCATAAGGGTTTAGTTTTACGGTATGAAGGAAAGAAGTCACTAATGGCTACATAATCTACACCTAAAGAAGACAAAGGACCAGATAGAGCTAATGGTTTGCCAGAAATGGTAACAGGAATCAATACCTGGGATTCGTAAATATGCCTTTCTTCTTCCTTGAGAGGTTCAGGGATGAATTGCTGGTTCTTTACCACTTTGGGTCCATTCAATGTAGCGAACGGAGGAAGTAGTGGCATGCTCTTTGGCCCTTTGAACTTCTGGCTTTTCTTGGGGTATTGAGTAATAGTGTTTGAGGATACCATTGTTGAAAACTTGAAGAAAATGGGTTTACCGAAGGTGAAGAGTTGAAGGTTTTTGAGAGAGAAGAAAGTGCATAGTGAGTACTTTGGAGTTGGAAAAGTAAAAATAGTTTCTGAAGAAATTATTTATAAAGTGTTTGGAAACACTAAAAGGTCACTAATCATCATTAAGGAGCTAAAATATAGTAGGACACGTGTCCTCTCAAGAGAAAAAGTAGGGGCGGTGGCAGTTACTACCCATGCCCACGATCTCCTAGACTCTAGGGGAGGTTATGATGGTTTGGGATTTGATGTGGTTTCCGAGGAGATGTTTTAGATATAATTATAATTGGCTATGACGTCATAAATGTGATTGAAAAGAAACTGAACAGTTTCTTGAAATGTGGGTTAGTCAGTTATGTTGATACCGATGTAGGGTCGAAAGATGGCGTCGAATGGACACTATCAAAAAATGACCTTTCCTTCAGTACTGTCGAAAAGGACATTTTTGGGGGGCAATTTGTTAGCTCTTAAATTTGACGCCTGTATTAAGTTGGAGGAATTGATTGGTGTTAAAACTCTTTGAAGAGGTCCAAAGGTATGTTCGACTGGAACTTCATGTTGACCTTAAGTCGAAGATGCTTGTATAAGGAAAGGATATGCTTGGGACTTGGAAATATTTCCAAGAATTTGGAAATAACCTTCGACCGAGGTTATTGATGATGTCCGACGCTAAGGGATTCAAATTCAAATAAATGAGGGAGTAGTTATTTTTGTCCGCTCCTGAAAGAAACAAGTGGCGCACATCCAAGGGACAGAAGCATGCAGCGTGACACTTGTCATGTGTTAATTGTTTCAGGGAGTTAGCAGCAGTTAGTTTTATTATTATAAATAGGAGTTCTAGCAATAGGATTCGGTGTGTTGTGTTCGCTTTGTACAAGTTACTCCAAATTTACTCAAAGTATTTGCGTGTAGAGAAATGAGTCTTGTGAGAATGTACGTGATGTAAACACCATTTTTTTTCTTCAATGCAATTTACTTCAGCCTTTTATCAAGAATTTCTCTTTTACTTTATTGCAAATTATGTTTCAGCATTGTGTCTTACCTTTATATTTTCAGTCTTTCATTAAGAATTTATCTTTCACTTTATGCAAGTGATGTTTATGCATTTCAATTTACTTTTATACTTTCAACCTTTCCTTTACAGTTTCAGCCTTTTCGACTTGAAGTTCTTGCACATCTTTTAAAAACCATATTTTAGACAAACTTCTCTTTATGAACACTGTCGAAGTGTTTAGTTCTTTAGAATTTAGTTTAAATAAATTATTAGCACATGTCCTAGGATCAATCTGATCAATCCTATAAGTCACCAAAGTTAGATTTGGAAGATCAGTGGTTGTTTACCAATTTTCACGGTAAACAGCAGTCCCAATTTTGACTTGTGGAACTCTACGCCTAGAAAGTATGGCATGATACCATGGTCCGTCATCTCGAATTCTCCCTTAAGCTCTCTCTTGAACTTTGAAATAATCTCCTCATTACTGCCCGTAATCAATAAATCATCCACATATAGACTTAGGATGATTTCTCCTTCACTTGCATCCATCTTCTCATAGACTCCATGCTCCGATACACATTTCTTGAAGCCAATGTCTTTTAGGAAACCATTAATTCTTCTATTCCAAGCTCTTGGAGCTTTCTTCAATACATATAGTTCCTTCCTTAACTTGTAGAATTTCAACTATTGATCTTTAACAACAAAAACACGGGGTTGTCCTACATACACTTCCTCTTCAAGTGGTCCATTCAAAAACACCGATTTGACATCTATTTGGTATATATGCCAATTGTGGTTCTTTGTAATGCCAACAGCAAGCCTAATGGTTTCAATGCGAGCGACCGGCGAGAAAACCTCTTCAAAGTCTATACCTTCTCTTTGCAAAAATTCCTTAGCCACCAATACAGCTTTATGCTTGATTATCTCACCCTTGGGATTTTCCTTTACTTTGAACACCCTTTTCACACCAATTAGCTTATTTTCTTTTGGTAGATTAACTAGCTTCCAAGTACTATTTTTTCTCGATAGATTCCAAATCCTCTTTCATAGCACAAATCCATTTTGGATCACTTAAAGCCTCTTCCATATTGACAGGTTCTGATTTAGCCATAAGTGCAAAGTGGACGAAATCACCATCGTCATTGACCTCATTGTCACGAAACAACTCACAATATTGGAGTCTCTAAGGCAAACCCCTTTTCCTTGTTGACCTCCTAACATTTCCTCCGTTTCAAACCTCAACCAATGGTTGTATAATAGTTCCAGCATCTCCTGAATCAGAAAAATCCATGTTGTAACCGGTTACCTTCTGTCTATAACTGGTTACACCCTCATTTTCCAGACTGTAACCGGTTACCGAATGTGTGTAATCGGTTACGGGGTGTTGTACTTACTTCATTTCATCAACGATTACGTCCCAGCTGATCACGATCCTCTTTTTCTCAGCATCAAATAACTTATAACCACTGGTAGAGTGATATCCAACCAGAATCATCACCTCACCCTTATCGTCCAACTTTTTTATGAGTTGACCTGGAACATGTCGATATGAAATTGAACTAAAAACTCTCAAATGGTTTAGATTTGGCTTTAACCCAGACCATGCTTCCTCTTGTGTTATATTTTCCAACTTCTTTATAAGGCACCTATTCAATAAATAGGCGGATATCGATATGGTTTCTCCCCATAGCTCCTTCGACAAGTTCTCCCCCTTCAACACGCTTCTCACCATGTTCATTATCAATCAATTTTTATGTTTAGCTACACTATTTTGCTGCGGTGTATAGGGTGGTACTACCTCATGTACTATCCCTTCTTGATCACAAAACCTCCCAAAGTCATTTGAGACATATTCACCTCCACCATCTGTTTTGAGCACTTTGAGCTTATGACCACTTTGCCTTTCCACCATCGACTTGAACCTCTTAAACATATCAAATATCTCACCCTTTCTCTTAATAAGGTATGTCCATAACTTTCTACTATGATCATCAATAAAAGTAACAAAGTACCTATTGCCACCAATGGAATCTACTTGCATATGCCCACACACATCCGAATACACCACCACAAGGTGATTCTTGGTTCTCCAATCTGCATCATTGTTGAATTTTCCTCTATGTTCCTTTGCTTGCACACATTCTTCTCAAATCTCAGTTGGAATATTGATTCATGGTAGCCCCATTACCATATCGTTCTTTTGCAAATTCTTGAGATCTCTAAAATTGAGATTCCCAAGACGATAGTGCCACAACTACTCTTCACGACTTGCTGCAATAGCACGAAATCTATGTTCCATAACCTTAAACTCAACCTTGAAGGTTAAGGTGCGAAAAACACAAGAAAGGGGGGTTTGAATTGGTTTTTCAAAATAAAATTGTTTCTTTAAAAATAATTTCCTATTCTATGACTCTTTCTTTTATCAATAATGACCTTTATTGAAAACCAATAGATAAACATGTTATGTTTATACTAGTTCACTTGAGAAAACACTCAAGCTAATCTAGTCCACCCGCCAAGGTGATTTTGCCTCTCTCAACGAGGTCTTAATCCACTATTTAAACAAATCAGTACAATGCACGAGCCAAAATGATGGTAACTGACACAACCTCTAAAACTCTCAAGTTTTAGGCTTCTCGAGTAATACAACCTCACAAGTCTTACTCAAGGAACAACCTCTAAGACTACACGTCCTAGACCTCTCAAGAAATACAACCACACGGTCTTTCTTAAGGAATCACAAACCTAAGTTTGAATAAGTTGCGTTTACAGACAAGTGCTTCTATACAAGCTGAAAATGTAAACCAGTTTCGACCAGAATGACTTAAGAAAGATTTCAGATAGAAAGAGTATTGCAGTAGCGTTCGTGTGTATCTTTCTTCAACTCTTTTGCTTCTTTTATAGCCGTGTAGAAAGAGTCGTTGAAGTGTAATCATTATAGCTAGCTAGGCTGGCGGCTAGAAGCATGAGGACAGATAAAAACTTTTGCGTGTTGCATGTCCTGCTTTGTCAAAATATCATCGTTTGTACCGTTGCACTGTTACCAAGATATTTTCACTTTGAATTAAGGCACAACTGTACTAGTAGCTTTCTCTTCTTGGCTTCTCGACTTCAGAGGCTTTTTACGAGCATGAGTAAGAAGGGAAAACACAGCTTGGTTCTTGAGATTTTCAAGTCTTCGGATCCTCAGAGCAGCGTCTTCAGAGTCTTCAGCACTTGGTCTTTAGAACCTTGTTCGCTTGGTGCATTGTCTTCATATCTTCATATGCTTCTAATAGTATCTGGTTGAAGCATGAGTAGAGACTTGATTAGTTATTCAGAACCTTGATCAGAGAGCATAAGTCTTCAGCATCTGGACTTCGTTCTATCAGAACCTTCGTCTTCAGATCTTCAGAACTCGTTCTCTTTTTCCTTTGTATCCAAGTCTTGTGAACTTTTCAAGTGTATAGGCGAAGTATTTTCTTTTAAGCATTGTGTTCGCGCCAATTTACGGAAGCATAACCTGTTTGTTAAGTTCTCACAAATAACAAACATTAGTTGTACAAAATTGTTCATACAGAAATACTCATTTGATATCATCAAAACTTAGAGATAAAATTGCAGAACCAAATCTTGTTCTCACAATCTCCCCCTTTTTGATGATGACAAAACTATGTATTTTAATGACACAATTTTGATATATATATAGTGCAGGAAAATAACAGATTCTAAAGATAGCTTATCCTTCGTATGAAGTGCCCCCCTGAGTCTTAGACTTGATGAATTTTGTGCTTGGGCTCCCCCTGATTTTACTAGATCATGAGCTCTTAGTCTTGATTCTCTTTTCAGCAGAGTTCTGATTTTCTTTTCTTAATAAAGCTTGATTTGGATCAGAATTCCTGAAAAAGAAAAACATTCTAATAGAAATAACAGTTTATCTGTTAACATGTAAATAGCGTTGTTTTTCAGAGATTGTCTATGGAATCAAAATATCACATTCATATTACTTCTCCCCCTTTTTGTCATTGATCAAAAAGATAAGTGGTGAAAGGGTGAAAAACAAAGAACGAAAGTATTAAGGATAAAAGAGACTAAGAATTAGGTGCTTCCAGAGGACATCTTGTCCCATATCTTCTTAAGCATGCCCTGAAGAGTAACATTGACAGTCTTTTATTCTTCAAAGTTTTCTCTAAACTTCTGTTGTTCTTCTCTGATTTTTCCAATTGTTTCTTCCAAATGCTTTACAACATGATCAGATGTAGAAACAACTGCAGAATCTTGCTTGGCCTTTTCCATGGCTTTAGCTTCTTGTGTTATTCTGGCTTCTTCAGCAGCCTTTTCTGCAAGAAGTCTTGCTTCCTCAGCAGCCTTTTCTTCAACTTCTCTTTGCTTTGCAGCCAAGAACTTAAGTATCCTGATCTGCTCTTCAGCTTATGCTCTCTCCTTTGCCCGATGAATTCCAGCAGTGGTGGTTGCGTCTGAGAAGCTTACAATTCTTGCAAGTTCACCATCCAACCATTTCTTGAAGCTTTGACAAGAGCTTTCAAGCCCCAAGGGCTTAGTACTTATGTTGAAGTCATTTCTTAAGCTAGCAAACTTCCTTAATGCCTTTTGACCAATGCATTCTTCAAAAGATGTTGGAGGAGGTTTGTTATAGATAACCAGAGCAAGGTCAGGCTTGGCAGAAATTGTTTCAGCTGGTGCTTGCTGAGATGAAACTATCTCAGTAGGAGCATGTTTAATGACTTATTGATCAGCAGGAGATGTCACTTCTATAGTGTCTGAGTCTATGAGTGATTCAGGGATGACAATCTCTAGAGATTCAGAATTTGTGTCCTCGGAGATAGACTCATTATTGAGGGTTTGAGATTCAGAGATTAGGTTCATGGAACATTGTTCATTTGGCTGAATGATTGACGAGGTTATTGATGAAGTGTAGGTAGGAATGGTTTCAATCGAGATAGGGGTACTGACTGATGAGTTGGGAAAAGATTGGATAGTGGTAGTTGAAGGAGAAATTGAAAAAGATGGTGGTTTAAACTTCACATGTGGATTTGAGATAGGAATTACGGAGGTTTGAGATGATAATGGTGCAGTAACAGTATCAGTGACATTCATAGATCCAGAAGAATTAACAGCCGATTTATTGATTTTCTCAAGAAGAAGAGTTTCCCGTCTAGAAGTTTTGGAGGTTTCAGTTTCATCCTTTTTCTTCTTCTTAGGCTCAGCATCCTCTTCAGTTTGCTTCCTCTTACTCCTGGTGATGTATTTTAATTTAGGAACGACGTCTTCAACTTTGGATTTTGGAATGTCATGCCCTTCTTCTCTCATTATAGCCACAAACGAAGCAATTGCTGTTGGATTATCTTCTTTGCGATAGTATGGGTAGTTCGTTACTGAACGTCTGATCGTTGTGTCGTGAGGGATAGATATGGGTTTCACATCAACACTTGTAATCATTTTCATATGCTTAAGGTTCACAACATTGAAAACTTCTCCTACTTTGCCAGTCAGATAGTCTGTGTATTTAGCTTCATTGACTAGATACTCCACTAGGCCGCATTCAACAAAGATATCAGAGAGAAGTCTTCCAAAAGGAATGTAGTTTACAATCTTTCTATCCGATGAAGCTGTTGTTCTTGTCTTGCGCACCATATCTCTCAGGTAGTCGAATAGAATGGATGGAAGACACATTTTCTCATTCTTGTGCAAGTAGTACAGCATGTACTTTTGATTTGTGTTGAAGAAATCTGCAGCACTCTTTGGAGGTCTTGGATTGATACATCCAAGAATAATTTTATGCCAGATTCTCAGATTGTCACGCAGATTCTTGCTTTTGTACTCTGTAGTCTCAGGTTGACAATTTTTGAAAATTGCTTTGTTGATGACGGAGTCAGATATTTCAGTTTTTCCATAAACTCTTTTTCCTTCCAAGAGTTGCATCCCTAGTAGGTCTGAAATAGATTTTTCAGTGATAAGGATCTTTTGATCCATAACAAAAGATACAACATGAAGATCGTTTGTTTCAGCGTGTCTCCAGAATTCCTTTACTAGGTCATCAAAGGTTGGACCTCTAAGTATTTCAAAGTAACTTTTCCATTCTTGAGTGTTTAGTTGGTCAATTAGGTTAAACCCATTATCGCGAAGATTGTCGAAGTCGACAACCAGTTCTTTCAGAACAATTAGTTCATTTGCATGCATAACACAAGTAACAGAGGAATTTCTTTGTGTTACATGGTTTGCATCGATCGTGGGAAGAGATAATGGAGTTGAGGCGATCGTCGCGGTGGTTGTGGAGGTGGTAGAAGGTGTGATAGATGAAGACGATAGCTCTTGAGAGGCATTCAGTGACGTTTCAACTTCTTTGGATAGGAGAACAGTTTCTCGTTGATTGAATCTTTGTCAAGATGATGGTTAAGATTGGAGAGGATGAGAACAGGGATTGAGTCTGTTCGAGGGAGAGAAAGAGATTTAGGGTTTTAGGGTTTTCTTTTGAGTGAGAGAGGGAATAGGAATAGTTTTTGAAAATTTAAGGAGATAGACATCATATAGGGCATAAGTAAATAAATGTAATGAAGTTTTGAGTCAATCCCAAGAAAATTATTGTTCGTTTGATTTGGATAAATATAGTGATTTAGATATAATCTAATCACATGCAAAAATTATTAATGACACGTCAAAAAAAATTAATCAGAACTGAGACACATCTCACAGAAGTGGTTCTGATGATTTAAAAATGATTATTTCCTCTGACAAAACACATTTGGTTCTGAAATAATCTCATTCTGAGTAGCACACCATTTTCAGATGTTTTAAAATAATTTGAAATATATCTTCAGCTAAGGGTTTTGTAAAAATATCATCCCATTGATGGTTTGTATCAATAAATTTTAAGCATAAAGTTCCCTTTTGAACATAGTCTCTGATAAAATGGTGTTTTATTTCAATGTGTTTAGCCCTAGAATGAAAAATTGGATTTTTACTTAAACAAATAGCAGCAGTATTATCACAAAAGATAGGAATGTTACTCTCATATATCTGATAGTCTTCCAGCTGATTTTTCATCCAAAGCATTTTTGTACTGCATAGAGAAGCGAAGATCTATTATGCTTCTGCTGTAGAGAGAGCAATTGTAGATTGCCTCTTGCTTGACCATGAGATTAGATTGTTTCCTAGGAACTGACAATTTCCTGATGTGCTCTTTCTTTCCGATCTGTCTCCAGCATAGTCTACATCACAGTAACTAGAAAGAGTGTACTCTGATGTTTTCTCATACATCAAGCCAAGGTTAGTTGTTCCTTTCAGATACCTTTGAATTCGTTTAATAGCAGTTAAATGAGATTCTCTTGGATCTGATTGGAATCTAGCACATAAATGTACACTAAATAATATATCAGGTCTAGAAGCAGTTAGATATAAGAGAGAGCCTATCATACCACGATAGAGCTTCTGACAAACCTTAACTCCTGTTTCTTCTTTTCTCATGACACATGTTGGATGCATTGGAGTTTTAGCTGTGTTACAATCCATCAAGTTGAATTTCTTCAGAAGTTCTTTTGTGTACTTACTTTGATGAATGTAAGTTGCCTCTGGTTTCTGATCTATTTGAATTCCCAGAAAGAACTTTAACTCACCCATCATACTCATTTTGAATTTTGCTTGCATTAACTTCGAAAATTCTTCACATAAAAAGGGGTTAGCAGAACCAAAAATAATATCATCAACATAGATTTGGACTATAAGAATATCATTCTTATATGTCTTACAGAAGAGAGTTGGGTCAACCTTTCCTCTAGTAAAATTGTTTTCTAAAAGAAATTTGCTCAGTCTATCATACCAAGCTCTGGGAGCTTGCTTTAAACCATAGAGTGATTTTTTGAGTTTAAAGACAAAATCTGATTTTTTTGAATTTTCAAAACCAGGAGGTTGTTTGACATAGACTTCTTCTGATATATAACCATTTAAGAATGCACTCTTAACATCCATCTGATATAGGGTGATGTTATGATTTACTGAATAGGAAATTAATAATCATATTGCTTCAAGTCTGGCGACAGGAGCAAAAGTTTCATTGTAATCAATTCCTTCTTGTTAAGTATATCCTTGAGCAACAAGTCGTGCCTTGTTTCTGATAACTTCTCCCTTCTCATTTAGCTTGTTTCTGAATACCCACTTGGTTCCAATAACATGAACATTCTTGGGTTTCGGAACTAGATCCCAGACTTCATTCTTTGAGAATTGATTCAGTTCTTCTTTCATAGCCAAAACCCAGTCTTTGTCCATAAGAGCTTCTTCAACCATAGTTGGTTCAATTAACGGCACCAGACCCAAGAGAGTTTCTTCTGATGGTCTGAAGGCTGACCTGGTTCTGACTGGAGCGTCCTTGCTACCAAGAATTAGTTCCTCGGGATGAGATATAGACATTCTTCTTTTCTTTTGATGTGGAGTATTCGGAGTTATATCAGTGGTATCTGGTGTAGGATCTTACTGGTCTTTGACTTCATCTGCTTTTTCTTTAGGTTCTGAGAAGCTGATTTCCAAACCTGCAAACTTTTCAACTAGCTCTAACTTTTCAGAGTCAGGCTTGTCATCGAATCTAACATGAATTAATTCTTCCACAATCCGTGATTCTGTGTTATAAACTTTGTATCCTTTTGAGTGTTCAGAGTATCCTAACAGCAGACACTTCTGTGCTTTGGAATCAAACTTTCCAAGATTCTCCTTAGTGTTTAACATAAAACAAGTACATCCAAATGGATGAAAATAGGAAATGTTGGGGATTTTATTCTTCCACAATTCATAAGGAGTTTTATTCACGATAGGTCTAATAGAGATTCTATTTTGAATATAACATGTTGTGTTAATTGCTTCTGCCCAAAACTGCTTAGCCATGTCAGTTTCTTGAATCATGGTGCGAGCCATTTCTTGTAAAGTTCTGTTCTTTCTTTCTACAACTCCATTTTGTTGTGGAGTTCTAGGACAAGAAAAATCATGGGATATCCCATGTGAATCAAAAATATTTTCTAAGTCTTTGTTTTCAAATTCTCCACCATGATCACTTCTGACTTTGATGATTTTGCAATTTTTCTCATTTTGTACTTGAGTGCAGAAGGAAGCAAACACAGAATGTGACTCATCCTTGTGTTCTAAGAATTTCACCCATGTACAACGACTGTAATCATCAACAATGACTAGTCGGTATTTCTTACCATTGATAGAGGCAGTTTTCACTAGACCAAAGAGATTAATGTGAAGAAGTTATAACGATCTAGAGGTGGAAACAATATTTTTTGCTTTAAAAGAAGTTTTTGAAAACTTGCCTTTCTGATATGCTTCACAAAGAGCATCTGAAGAGTACTTCAGATTTGGAAAGCCTCTGACTAGACCTAGCTTGTTCAGCTGAGAAATTTTTCTCAAGCTAACATGACCAAGGCGTCTGTGCCAGACCCATTGCTCTTTATTCACAGAAACAAGACATTTTACATTTTGATTTTTTAGGTCTGATAATTTAATTTTGTAAGTATTGTTCTTCCTCTTTCCGTTGAACAGGACTGATCCATCCTTTTGACTTACAGCTTTACAGGATGTTTGATTAAAAATAACATCATAACCATTGTCACTCAGTTGACTAATTGACAATAGATTATGCATTAGACCTTCAACTAACAGAACATTATTAATAGAAGGAAGCTTACCATTTCCAGTAGTTCCGGAGCCAATAATTCTTCCTTTCTGATTTCCTCTGAAACCGACGACACCTCCGGGTTTAAGTTTCAGATCTTGGAACATATGCCTTTCTCCCGTCATGTGTCGCGAGCATCCACTGTCCAGGTACCATGATTGGTGTTTCAATGGTGCCATTAAGGATGTCTGCAACATAAACTATCTCATTCTTAGGTACCCATTTTGTGGGTCCTTTCACATTAGTTTTACCAAAGGTTCTGACACCTTTGGACTTTCTTATATTAGGATAATAGTGTGGAACTTGTGCACAATGTTTAATTTTAGGAGTCTTCTTTAGTGTCTATGTTTGTGTAGTGATCGGTTTTGAACCTTTTTGTTCAGAACATTTTAAAATAGTGCCAGAGGGTACAAAATGTTTGGAAAGAGGTGTTATCTTGATAATCTTGGTCTCATCATATGGTTGTGATGGTCCTGAATATCCCAGACCTCTGTGACCATTTCTACTGACTCCATAGATTATTGAAGCCAATTTGCTTCTGTCTATGCTTTTAGCGAGAAAGCGTTGGAAAGCTCTATCATACTTGACTACTTCATTAGTATTGGTTATGTTAGAGGTGATTTCTTCTTCTAACCTAGAAACTTTACTTTTTAATGTAGTATTTGAATTTTCTAGAGAAAGTGGTTTTTTATTTAATTCAAGGATGGTTTGTTTGCTTTTAGTAAGATCTTTTGAAGGAACCACAAGAGTCTTTTTCAGAGTTTTGTGTTTTCTTCGAAGAGTTTGATATCTTTCCATAAGTTCATATAATCCTATTTCAAGTTCAGAACGAGATAGGGAAGAAAGTACCTCTCTTTCGTTGTCAGAGTCTGATGGTTTTCCTTCTGATAGAACATCGTTGGTTTTAGCCATGAGTGCTATGTTGTCTCATTCTCCATCAGAATCATCTTCGGACTCTAAATCATCCCAAGTTGCCATAAGACCCTTTTTAGCTTTCTTAGGTCTTTCATCTTTCTTAAACCTTGGACAGACATTTTTGATATGTTCAGGTTCTTTGCATTCAAAACATGTAACGTCTCTTCCATAAGTTCTCTTTTGACCATATGTAGATTCAGATTTTCTTCTTGGTCCTCTGAACTTATTTCTCCTGTATCTCCATAGTTGACCAATTTTCCTTGATATGAGAGATATATCATCTTCGTCTGATTCTTCTTCGGATTCTTCCACTTCCTCCTCTGCTTGATATGCCTTTTTCTTTTTAGCTTTTAGAGCGATGGATTTGCTTTTCTTTTGAGGTTCATCTTCTTGGAGCTCTATTTCATGACTTCTTAAAGAACTGATTAGTTCCTCAAGACTTATACTGTTCAGATCCTTTGCTAGCTTCAAGGCAGTTACCATTGGTCTCCATTTGACAGGCAGACTTCTGATAATTTTCTTGACATGATCAGCAGTAGAATAGCCTTTGTCCAGAACTCTGAGTCCTGCAACAAGCATCTGAAATCTTAAGAACATGGTTTCCACATATTCATCATCTTCCATCTTGAAGGCTTCATATTTTTGAACTAGTGCAAGAGCCTCCGTTTCCTTGACTTGATCATTGCCTTCGTGAGTCATACGAAGAGAGTCAAAGATAGACTTTGCAGTTTCTTTGTTCGTAATTTTTTCATATTCTGTATAAGAAATTGCATTTAACAGAATAGTTCTTGCTCTGTGATGATTTTTATAATTTTTCTTTTGTGCATCTGTAAATGCACTCATTTCAATCTTCTTGCCTGCAGAATCTACAGTGTGACTGTAGCCATCAACTATCAGATCCCATATATCTAAGTCAAATGATAAAAAGTAACTTTCAATTCTATCTTTCCAGTAATCAAAATTTTTGCCATCAAAGATAGGAGGTTTTGCAGTATAAGAATCTCTTTCATTTACAGTGATACTTGTTTCAGGAGTTGGTGTAGTCATTATTTTTCACACTTGGATCAGTACTGAACACTGTTAAGTGCTTGATAAAAATTCTACCTTTTTATCACCTCAGAACCGGAGCTCTGATACCAATTGAAGGTGTGAAAAACACAAGAAAGGAGGGTTTGAATTGGTTTTTCAAAATAAAATTGTTTCTTTAAAAATAATTTCCTATTCTATGACTTTTTCTTTTATCAATAATGACCTTTATTGAAAACCAATAGATAAACACATTATGTTTATACTAGTTCACTTGAGAAAACACTCAAGCTAATATAGTCCACCCGCCAAGGTGATTTTGCCTCTCTCAACGAGGTCTTAATCCACTATTTAAACAAATCAGTACAATGCACGAGCCAAAATGCTGGTGACTGACACAGCCTCTAAAACTCTCAAGTTTTAGGCTTCTCGAGTAATACAACCTCACAGGTCTTACTCAAGGAACAACCTCTAAGACTGCACGTCCTAGACCTCTCAAGAAATACAACCACACGGTCTTTCTTAAGGAATCACAAACCTAAGTTTGAATAAGTTGCGTTTACAGACAAGTGCTTCTATACAAGCTGAAAATGTAAACCAGTTTCAACCAGAATGACTTAAGAAAGATTTCAGATAGAAAGAGTATTGCAGTAGCGTTCGTGTGTATCTTTCTTCAAGTCTTTTGCTTCTTTTATAGCCGTGTAGAAAGAGTCGTTGAAGTGTAATCATTATGGCTAGCTAGGCTGGCGGCAAGAAGCGTGAGGACAGATAAAAACTTTTGTGTGATGCATGTCCTGCTTTGTCAGAATATCATCGTTTGTACCGTTGCACTGTTACCAATATATTTTCACTTTGAATTAAGGTACAACTGTACTAGTAGCTTTGTCTTCTTGGCTTCTCAACTTCAGAGGCTTTTTACGAGCATGAGTAAGAAGGGAAAATACAGCTTGGTTCTTGAGATTTTCAAGTCTTCGGATCCTCAGAGCAGTGTCTTCAGAGTCTTCAGCACTTGGTCTTCAGAACCTTGTTCACTTGGTGCGTTGTCTTCATATCTTCAGAGACTTCTGATAGTATCTGGTTGAAGCATGAGTAGAGACTTGATTAGGTCTTCAGAACCTTGATCAGAGAGCATAAGTCTTCAGCATCTGGACTTCGTTCTATCAGAACCTTCGTCTTCAGATCTTTAAAACTCATTCTCTTTTTCGTTTGTATCAGAGTCTTGTGAACTTTTCAAGTGTATAGGCGGAGTATTTTCTTTTAAGCGTTGTGTTCGCGCCAATTTACGAAAGCATAACCTATTTGTTAAGTTCTCACAAATAACAAACATTAGTTGTACAAAATTGTTCATACAGAAATACTCATTTAATATCATTAAAACTTAGAGATAAAACTGCATAACCAAATCTTGTTCACACAGAAGGTTCTATTGGAAGCCATATGCGCTTTAAGGACCAAACCTCCCTTTGCATCCATAACGTGTAACCCCTTGTTTTCCATATGAATCTTGTAGTCCTTCTCAAGTAATTGGCCAATACTTAGAAGATTACATTTGATTTCAGGAATGTACAAGATATATTTAATCAAGGAATGTTCACCATCCCTTTTCATGATCAAAACATCACTGATCCCATTGGCCATTAGACTGGTGTTGTAACACCCCGATTTATTTTAATTATTTTTCGTAATTAAAATTGAATGATGTGGTGAATTTGTGTATGGTTAAGTGTAGGTTAGTTGAGGTTGGGTTGCTTTAGTATGGGGTAGAGACCTTGGAATTATAGAAGATAAGGTATCGGAGGGTGGGTGGCCGATTATGTGGAGTTATGTAGTGTGGTTAGTGAGGAGTAGTAATTTAAATAATTAAGTTGGAATTATTTGGATTTAAAATAATTAGATTGATTATTTTATTTTTTTTAAATTTGACAATATGAGTGGAAAGATGAGGAGGGCAATATGATCCATTCATGAAGATTAGTAAGGATAAGAAGGGAAAAGTATATTTGGGGTCCAAGGGTCATATTTGGAATAAGGGAAATTGAAAGAGAGGGAGAAGGAGGATGTTGATCGATCGATTTCTGAGGAGAAGAGGAAAGGGAACGGAAGGCAGAGCCAATGCTTAGAGACCTCGGAGGAATCTTCATCTAAGGTAAGGGTGGGGTTCTTTAATCTCTAAGGGCTACATAATATTTTTATGAGGGTAGATAATTCATTGAAATCATCCTATGTGTTATTTGTATTGATTTGGACTTGTTGGATGTTAGAGGGTTTGATAAGGGGAAAAGTGCTTAAATTGATCGATTGAGTTGGGGTTATGTGTCCATGAATGTCTGTATAAGTTACTGTGATTGTATGTGTGTTTTTGGGCTGTTTGTGGGCAAAATCGGAGAAGAATTGTGGCAGATTTGTGCTGAAATCGCTATTGCTGAATTGCAGAATCGCTATGTTCGCAATGTGAACAAAACGTTTGTTGGACGAATGTTCGCCCCAAGTTCGCAAAGCAAACAAGGCAGTGAACAAAGGAAATGTGTAGGAATTTTGGGCTGTGTGGTGCGGGGATTCGCCCCAGGCTCGCAAAGCGAACTCTTGGCAAACTCCAGTTCGCTGGGGCGAATGTGTAGCGAACGGAGAAGAGAAAATATGACTCTCTGGTTTTTGTATGGGGAGGAGGTGTTCGCTGGCAAGCTCCCTAAGCGAACCTCTAGCGAGGTATTCGCTGGCAAGTTCGCTGTACGAATCTTTAGCGAATAGGAATTCGCTGAGCGAACTCTTAGCGAGGTGTGGCAGTGCTGTTTTGCTGTTGTACGGACAGAATTTTCTTAAACTTCAAGGATTCGTATCTTTTAACTCGTATGTCCATTTTAGCCGCCGTTCGAAGCGTTGGAAAGCTGGTTTCACATAATTTTTTTTAAAATTGGTTTCAATACCAGAATTCCAACTCTTTGATGCGTTAGTTGAGTTTGGTGTCGTTGTTGTATGCGTTGTAAGTGGGAATGATGGATTCGGTGGTGAGTATGTGTGTTATCGTCGTGGATGGTCGTTGTCGTATGTGTGGTAAGTTGAAATGATGGATTCAGTGGTGTGTATGTGTATGGTAGTTATAGGTTGTTGTTGTATGAATTGGCAGGCATGGACTGCGTGTTGTATAGTTGTAGTATGATGTATTTGATGCATTGATAGTCATATGCGTGTATTGTGGTTGTATGTTGTTGTTGAGCTGTGGTATCGTTGTGTTGCATGATGACCCATATGGGTATGGTATAATGATTAATATTTATATTGGATGTTGTTGTTGTGGAGGTAATCGTGTGCCCATGTGGGGTGTGAGCGATTACGGATGTTGCATTTGCATGATTGCATGAGTCGTGAGATAAGTTGTGTGCCCATGTGGGGTATGAGCGTCTTATTCGGATTCCCTGAAACAGAATCGTGTTGTTGTTGTTGTGGAGGTAATCCTGTGCCCATGTGGGGTGTGAGCGATTACGGGTGATCGTGTGCCCATGTGGGGTGTGAGCGATCACGGAGGTCGTGTGCCCATGTGGGGTATGAGCGACAGTTATGGAAATCCCGATGGGGATTGTGACCATGAAACAGGGGTCGAATTGGTACCATATGCATTGAGTCGAGTCGTAGGTCTCATTGCATCGCATTGTGTTGTGTGGATTATCTGTTTGTGTTGGAAGTGCTAGTTGTGCTGCTGTAGTATGATGATTTGGGAATGCTGGTTGTGCTGATGTGGTGTGATGATAGGGTAGATTGTGTAATGTTTTTATGTTCTTTCATACTTATATTATGCATTTCTTATGTGATTTTGAGAATTTCACCCCTTTTGTTTGAATGTTACCTCCACGTGGGTAACGTGCAGATAAGCAGGTTAGTGCGGAGTTGGAGTTAGTGAAGACGGGGTCTTCTCTTTTATGTCATTGAGTCGCGTCTGCTCTGATTGTAACACCGGGTTATCGGAGCGCTTGTAGTTTTACTTTGTTAGGTGTTATGACACCATTACTTGATGATATTTATGTCGTATTCACATGTTACAAATTGGTTGAATTTCCGCTGCTATAGAAATATTTAATTACTATGTTTTAGTTTGATGTTGATGCGTTACTTATTGTAAGCATGAGAAGTTGTATGGTAGCATCCTAAACATGTTGCGTGTTATTTTTACTCTGATTTTTTATTATAAATTGTCGTGGGGGATTAGGGTGTTACAAAATGGTATCAGAGCAGGTCGGTCCGTTCGGCTAGGTTGTCGAGTCGTTGTCGTGTGACAGTTGAATATTGTCGATGTTGTTTGTTCCTTAGTACGTAATATGTGTGTGAAACACTATCAGTGCTTTCCTGTTTTTCTAATCCCTTGTTTTCAGGATGAGAGTGAGACAAGTGGGGGAGAAGCTTGTGTTTCTCCAAGATGCTTCGGATGTGGATTCGGCGTAGCATGTCGTTGATTGCAAGAGTGAAACTGTTGATTGGGACAATGTTGTTCCTGTTGTTGAAAAGATCGGATAGCATGTTACTGCATGAGGGAGTGCAGTTTTGGATTGTTCACCTGTGGCTTCCTTGCGAGGGGGAAGGCAATGTTTTGAGCTAGAGGTTGGCCTGTGTGGAGTATTCCGATGTGTTTCCTAAGGATGGGCACAGTTTGTCTTCAGTTGGAACAAGGTGATGTTATTCTTGAGACGCGTTGGTAGGAACTAAACCCTGTGTTTACCAATCGTTTGGATAAGTAAGGCAGTGCGCTACTGATTTCAAGAATGTAGGAGTTTTGAGAGTGTATTGTTTCCGAAACCGAAGGAAATACAGAGGGAATGCTTATGTTAACTAAGGATTTTGCCTTAGATAGCTTGGACACAAGATGCGAGGAACACTATTATAGTTGGTAAGGATGGTTTACGCCTCCATCATGATTGTCGGTTGTCTATCGACAAATTGAGGAAATGATCACCCTTAATCTCTTGTTGATAGTAGACGGGATCATGCGGGATGGAATAAACGTATCTTGTCGACTTAGATAGTGTGTTCGATGAATTATTCGGAGTTAAGCGAAGTGCTTACCAATGGTTTTGATGGGCCAATGCAGATTCAGATGTATCTGAAGATGAAGCAGATTCGAGGTTCTGTATGTCGGTCAAGTTGGGGTGTCTCTAAGAGAGAATGATCTGGTATTGTTGATGGTTGCTTCTCAGAGAGTAAAGGGTGAGCTTAAATTTGACGAAGGCGAAGAGTTAAGGTTTATATCCGCTAAGCAAGTAGAAGAACTCATAGGGGGTGAGGCTCAGATGTTTGCCAAGTTGCGATGGGAGAGTTCTGGAGATTAACAGTAAATTCACAACGAGGAACTGCCAGTGGTGTGTGAGTTCCAAACGTGCTTTTGGATGATATATCGGAAGTGCGCTAAAGATAGAGGTGGAATTCTCTGTTGATATTGTCCCTGGTACCATATTCTATGGCATCATACATGATCTCGGCGTTAGACTTAGTAGAACTGAAAGAGCAGTTAAATGATTTATTAGAAAGAAGGTTGGTGAGATCAAGGGTGTCGCCTTGGAGAGCGTCAGTATTGTTAGTAAAGAAATGAATGATAGTATGAGGTTGGGTGTTAATCGTTGAGTAGTAGGGAAACCATAGTTCTATTCTAGATAGCCTGAGTTTTGAATTATGATGAATCACGGATGATTTGAAGTTCCTTGATGGTATTACCTTGCTATGGGATGAAATCTTGTGTCAATAGAAACCTTGAGTGGGTTGAAACCCCTTAAGAAGAATTGATATGGAAAGTGGTAACCAGAACCAGAGATTGTTAAGCTGTTCTGAATAAATCGTTCGAACTCAGGATGAATTTCGAAAGGTGCGTATGTTATGATTGTAGTAGTATTACCTATGCACCTCTATCGATGGAGAATGTTGAACCGATACTAAACGGTTGTTTGTTGATAGGGAGGTTATTCTACGGATGGACATAAATGAAATTTGTGTACTGTTTGAGGGGTAGGCACCCTAGTGGATAAGTGTGTTTTTATGCAGATTGATAACTATCCAAAGTGCCTAAGGATAAGTGTCCACTTTCAAGAATATATGACTCGAAATCTTTGGAACTCGGTTGGAGTATTATAATATAGGATGATGATGTTCGGTGCTTGTAATGTGTTGGTGTGTGTGGGGGGATTATGAATCATATATTCTGTACTTAATCGGATAAGTTCGGAGTGGTGTTCGTTGGGTATTCTAATCTATTATAAAATTAGAAGAAGGACGTGTAGAGTAGTTGAGAATTGAGTTACAAGCATTGGAAGGGATGAAGTTTTATGCTAAGTCATCAAGACATGGTGTTTAGTTGATAAGGATGAGTTTTCTGGGTTATGTTATTTCAGATAAGGGTGTTGTCGTGGATCCATCCAAAGTAGATGCAGTTCTACAATGAGAAAGCTCTGAAGTTGGTTAAGGAGATTAGAGGATTTTTTTGGACCTAATGAGTGATTACCGCAGGTTATAGGAGACTCTCCCAAGTTAGCATTTTATCTCGGGGGACTTGTGAAGGGTAAGTCTTTTGTTTGGGGAATGTTCGTTGCGAGGAAAGTTTTAGAGATAGCTGAAGTAGAAGTTGACTACGGCTCCAGTGTTGGTTCTACCTGATCCTAATAAACTATTTGTGGGGTATTGGGATGTGTTTTTGATGGGTTTAGACAGTGTGTTAATGTAAGATGGTAAATCCGTAGCTTATGCCTTACGACAATTGAAGATTCATGAAAGGGTCAATTCTGTTCAAGATTTGGGATTGGCTGCGGTTGCATTGGTGTTGAGGATCCAGAGGTATTATTTTTATGGATCTAGACCCGAAGTGTTTCGTAATCATAAGAGTGTAGAACACCTGTTTGGTTAGAAGGAATAGAGTATGAGACAATGAGGATGGTGGGAATTATGGATGAGTTACGACCTTGGCTCGAATTATCCTATTGGTAAAGTTAATGTTGTGCCTGATGAGTTAGTTCAAAAGTCTTTCATATGTATGCTTTGATGGTCAGAGAATTACAATTGAGCTGGTGTGTGAGCTGACGCAGTAGAGTGAGAGGTAGGGTATATAAAAGGTGAATGATGACTTCCTGGTGAATATTAGAAAGAGTCAGAAGTTGAATGTGAATTGGTAGATTTGATAGTTGCGAGTAATCAGAGTGCGCAGCAGAAGCGTGATGTAGCGCGGTTCGGATATGCGTGCGTAAACAGTGGGAGTTCAAAGGTCGAACATTATGACCTGTAGGAATGGAAGTGATATGGTGAAAGGTTCCAATATTAATCATGTACTACTAGTAACATGCTCGATTGGTGAATCAGAGAATTGTTGTCTTGAGGATTGTGTGACTACGAGGATGGTGCATCGGTTATGTTGAAGTGGTTCGGACGATGTTGTGTCATGTAACTTATGTTCTTATCCTTGTCATTGCCTCGTTTATTATAGTTATGGTAACGATCATGTTGTGTTCTGGTTCAAGAGTGAACCCGGGTGTAACTTGGTTATTTTGTGAGCATTGCACCTTGTTGTTGTATTGATGAGGTAGTTGTGGTTTCGTGTCGTCCGTGGTGCTGTTTTTACGCTGTGGGAGTAGAGTGCAGGATGCGAGGGTCGTATCCGGAGTTGCTCGCATGAGGTATGTTAGTTCTTGTTATTGGCTAGAATTTTGGTAAAACAATGTTGTTGTTGAAGATGTCATATGTCTGATGTCTTAACATGAGTTACTAACATTAAGTTTGTTAGGGTTACAGTTTTGTGTACTGATGTCATAAACGATGTCTTAACATTGAGTGACAGAACATCAGTTTTTTTGTTTTTAGGGTTGCGCGTGTTTTAATAAGTTATTAGAAGATCTGATTGAGAGATTGCAGGCGAACATCTTGGTAAAGATATATTCAGTTGCAATCAGATATGGAGCAGATCTTGTTGCTATTTTTAGGGCTGAAAGATATGAAAAGATTTGAAGATAAAATCTGTTTTTAAATTCAAATCAAATCAAATATTTGGAGGAGTCCAAGCCCAAGTCTGAGTTTCTATTTAAAGCAGCCTCAAGCCTACTTGGAAGGTACGAAGACAAGAGATTAAAGACTGAGTGTCAAGTGTGTTTTCGTCTGTGTTTTGTAAACCATTCATTCATCATTTATGCTTGAATTGGTGTGATTGTTTGAGTTGTAATTTGTCCACTCTAAAGCTTTTAAGCAAGAGTGTATGGTTCTTGATCAAAGCTGTTAAGTAAGATCAAGTCGTGTTCGTTGAAGATTGTTCTTCTGTGCTCTGTAATCTTGAATTGTATCACTGAGGTGATTAAGGGGGAGTGAGTGGTTTCTCATATCTAAGTGTAACTTAGGTAGAAGTGTCACTGGGTAGAGATTAAGTTAGTTGATTGTCAACTGGTATTGCTGAGTCTGTAATTTAATTCTACTAATAGTGAATTTCCTCCCTGGTTTGGTAGCCCCCAGACGTAGGTAGTTAGACCGAACTGGGTAAATAATTCATTGTGTTGATTTACTGCTGTTTTTATTACCTTGTTCATATAGCAGATTGTGTTGTTGTGACATCACACTTAACATCACACATCTAATACCAGAATTTCAATTGGTATCAGAGCAGGCATCCTGCTCTGCATCTGGGTGAGATCTAGGGTTGTTACCTTCTAGTACAATGGACAAGGAGTGTGGTGGATTTGTGAATAGACCCCTTATTCTAGATGGCTCAAATTATGACTATTGGAAACCTCGTATGGTTACATTCTTGAAGTCCTTAGACAGCAGGGCTTGGAAGGCAGTTGTGAAAGAATGGAAACATCCTGTTATTGTGGAAAAAGATGGTAGCTCTAAGCTGAAACCTGAAGAAGAATGGATCAAGGAAGAAGATGAGCTTGCCCTTGGGAATTCTAAAGCATTAAATGCCATATTCAATGGTGTTGACAAGAACATCTTCAGGCCGGTCAACACTTGTGAAGTAGCTAAGGAAGCATGGGATATCTTGAAAACTACTCATGAAGGAACCTCCAAGGTCAAGATGTCAAGACTTCAACTTCTGACAACAAAGTTTGAAAATCTGAAGATGAAGGATGATGAGACCATTCATGATTACCACATGAACATTCTTGAGCTGTCAAATGCTTCTAGTGCCCTAGGAGAGAGGATGACTAAAGAGAAGCTGGTGAGGAAGATTCTTAGATCTCTTCCCAAGAGATATAAAATGAAGGTGACTGCTATAGAAGAAGCTCAAGACATCAGCAAGATGAGGGTAGATGAGTTGATTGGTTCTCTTCAGACATTTGAATTAGGGATGCATGAGGAATCTGAAAAGAAGACCAAAAGCATAGCATTGGTGTCTAAAGATGAAAGGAAATAGTGTGGTCCTAAAACTCATGAGGAGCTTTCAAATGCCATTGTTCTGCTGGGAAGACAGTTTAATAAGGTTCTAAAAAGGATAGACAGGAGCTACAAACCTAATGTCAAGAACATCACATCTGACACAAACAGGTCAGGTGATCAGGGGAAGAAATTAAGAGATGAAGAAAAGTCCAATGATGACAAAGGAATTCAATGCTATGAGTGTGAAGGTTATGGTCATATCAGAAAAGAATGTCCTACATATCTTAAGAAGCAGAAAAATGGGTTATCTGTTTCCTGGTCTGATGAGGATACTGATAGTGAGCCTGAAGAAGAATCAGCTAAGCTTGTGATTTGTGAGTCTGAAAATTATTCAAGTGATGATGAGGTTACATATGAAGAGCTTGCTGCCTCATATAGAAAACTGTGCATTAGAAGTGTTTGTCTAGAAGGAGAAAAGCAAAAGAAAATCATTGTGCAGTTAAAGGCTGAAAAAACTGAGCTGGAAAATGAAGTCAGTATGCTGAACTCTAAATTGGATTTTATGTCAAAAACTGTCAGAATGTTGAATAATGGAACTGATGCTCTAGACAACATTATTAGCATTAGAAAAACTGCTGGAGACAAAAGTGGTTTGGGATTCGACAATGTATTAGCTTCAAATGATGTTATTACCAGTTTCAAGCCAGTGATGTTAAAACAGATGTTTAAACATCCTGACAGACCTCCCTCTAGGAAGAAATTCAGGCGTTGGAGATGTTATCATTGTGGGCGTTTTGGACACATAAAGGCCTACTGTTATAAGCTTCACAGGTATCCTCAGAAGGCACATCAGTATACTCCCAGACAGAATTTTCACAAAGGTAATCAGGCCATCAAGTCTAAGAAGTAATGGGTTCCAAAAGGTAAAGTTACCAGCTTAATAGCTCACACTTCTCTTAGGGTTTCTACCAAAGAAGACTGGTACTTTGATAGTGGGTGTTCAAGACACATGACAGGAGTGAAGAATTTGTTGGTGGATGTTAAGCTTCATTCTTCTGGTCATGTAACTTTTGGTGATGGTGTCAAAGGAGAAATCAAGGGTATGGGAAAGCTGAATTGTGCTGGTGCTCCTAGACTGGATGATGTTCTGCTTGTCAAAGGGTTGACAGCAAATTTGATCAGTATTAGCCAACTTTGTGATCAAGGATTCAAAGTAGACTTTACAAAATCTGAGTGCATTGTCACAAATGAGAAAGGATAAGTCATCATGAAGGGTGTTAGGTCTAAGGACAACTGTTATCTGTGGGTGCAACAAGACTCAAGTCCCTCAACATGTGTTTTTGCTAGAGAAGATGAAGTCAAAGTCTGGCATCAAAAGTTGGGACATCTTCATCTGAAGGGAATGAAGAGAATCATATCCTCAGAAGCTGTCAGAGGAATTCCTAAACTCTAAATTAAAGAAGGAAGAGTCTGTGGAGATTGTCAAATAGGGAAGCAGGCCAAGATGTCACATCAGAAGCTTCAACATAACACCACCTCCAAAGTTTTGGAACTTCTTCATATGGACTTGATGGGACCTATGCAGGTAGAAAGTCTAGGTGGGAAGAAGTATGCTTATGTTGTTGTAGATGACTATTATAGGTACACCTGGGTAAGCTTCATCAAAGACAAAACAGAGGTGTTTGATATGTTTAAAGATTTATGTCAAAGACTCCAAAGAGAAAAAGAGAGTAATGTCATCAGAATAAGGAGTGATCATGGGAGGGAATTTAAAATAGCAAGTTTGCTGAATAATGCTCTGCTGAAGGCATCAGTCATGAGTTTTCCTCTCCTATTACCCCTCAGCAAAATGGAGTTATTGAAAGGAAGAATAGAACTCTCCAAGAATCTGCTAAGGCAATTATTCATGCCAAAAAGCTTCCTTACCATTTCTGGGCTGAAGCCATGAATACTGCTTGCTATATTCACAACAGAGTTACTTTGAGAATAGGCACTTCAGCTACATTGTATGAACTGTGGAAAGGGAGAAAACCAACTGTGAAGTACTTTCATGTTTTTGGAAGTAAATGTTATATTTTGTTAGATCGTGAATAAAGGAGAAAATTGGATCCTAAAAGTGATGAGGGAATCTTTCAGGGATACTCTATAAATAGCAGAGCTTATAGGGTTTTCAACTCCAGAACCAAGGTTATGATGGAGTCTATAAATGTGGTAATTGATGACAATGACATGAAGGAAGATGCTGATGTCCTGGATGATGTTGGAACATCGTTTGAAGATGTTACATCAGAAACTAAAGATAGAAGTGTTGCTCCCAGTCCTGTTGATGTTGAGGCTGAACCTGAACAACCTAATAAAGAACCATCTATTAGAGTGCAAAAGGACCATCCAAAAGAGCTTATCATAGGTGATCCAAAATCAGGGGTTAGCACTAGATCAAGAGAGGTTGTGTCAAATTCTTGTTTTGTGTCCAAAATTGAGCCCAAGAATGTCAAAGAAGCTCCGACTGATGAATTCTGGATTAATGCCATGCATGAAGAGCTGGAACAATTCAAGAGGAATGAAGTGTGGGACCTTATACCAAGGCCTGATGGAGTTAATGTGATAGGCACCAAGTGGATTTACAAGAATAAATCTGATGAACAAGGAGTGGCACCAGAAACAAGGCCAGATTGGTTGCTCAGGGATACACTCAGGTTGAAGGAATTGATTTTGATGAAACCTTTGCTCCTGTGGCAAGACTGGAATCTATCAGATTACTCTTAGATGTGGCTTGTAATCTCAAATTCAAGCTTTTTTAGATGGATGTTAAGAGTGCCTTTTTGAATGTGTACTTAAATGAAGAGGTTTATGTAGATCAACCAAAAGGATTTATTGATCCAACATTTCTTAATCATGTTTACAAACTTAGGAAAGCTCTCTATGGTTTGAAGCAAGCACCAAGAGCTTGGTATGACAGGCTTACTGAATTTTTGGCTGTGAATAGTTACAGAAAAGGAGGGATTGACAAGACTTTGTTTGTCAAAGATGAAGGAGGAAAACTGATGATAGCTCAAATATATGTTGATGACATAGTATTTGGTGGGATGTCAGATGCAATGGTTAAACATTTTGTGAAATAGATGCAGTCTAAGTTTGAAACGAGTCTTGTTGGAGAGCTCAGCTACTTTCTAGGTCTACAAGTTAGACAAATGGAAGACTCCATATTCATCTCTCAGAGCAAGTATGTTAAGAACATTGTTAAGAAGTTTGGTCTGGAAAATGCTAATCACAAGAGGATACCTGCTCCTACTCACTTAAAGTTGCCAAAGGATGAACATGGTGTGAGTGTGGATCAAAGTCTATACATAAGCATGATTGGTAGTCTATTGTATCTCACTGCTAGCAGACCTGATATTTCTTTTGCTGTTGGAGTTTGTGCCAGATATCAATCTGAGCCTAAGGTTAGTCACTTGAATCAAGTAAAGAGGATTCTGAAGTATGTAAATGGGACTAGTGACTATGGAATGCTTTACAGTCATGGATCAGGCACTGAGTTATGTGGTTATTGTGATGCTGATTGGGCAGGAAGTGCTGATGATAGAAAAAGTACTTCAGGAGGTTGTTTCTTCTTAGGGAATAATTTGATCTCTTGGTTCAGTAAAAAGCAGAACTGTGTGTCTCTTTCTACTGCTGAAGTTGAGTACATAGCAGCAGGGAGTAGTTGTTCCAAACTTGTTTGGATGAAGCAAATGTTAACAGAATACAATGTCAAGCAAGATGTCATGACATTGTACTGTGATAATCTGAGTGCTATCAATATCTCTAAAAACCCAATTCAACATAGCAGTACTAAGCATATTGATATACGTCATCACTTTATAAGAGATTTGGTTGAAGACAAAGTAGTTGCTTTGGAACATGTTGCTACTGAACAGCAATTAGCTGATATTTTTACAAAGGCCTTAGATGCAAATCAATTTGAAAAATTAAGAAGCAAATTAGGAATTTGCATATATGAGGATTAAATGTGCTGGGAGGTGTCTTGTGGAGTTGTGAACTTTATTGCATATGTTTAGTTTAAAGGAAACAGAATTTTATTCAACTGCTGAAAGCATACAAGATTAGATTTTAGTACATCAAAGGCAACAAACAAAGGGTCTAAAGATTATCCCAACCCCCTGAATCAAGAAAAGTTTTCCAATCTTCATACCATTCATCATCAGAAGCATGAAGTTGCACTGGAGGTTTTTTGATGGTTTTCATCCTTGTCTCTGATGTTTTTCTTGTTCTTGTTGCTCCTGGAGTTGCCCCAGCTGTAGACAGTGTTTTGTTCTTCAACTTCTGTGGATCTGGTTTCTTGACCTCTTGCATGTGTTTCTTTCCTGCATCTCTGTTAGACTGACTCATCGTTATTTCCTAGTTATGTTGTTAGAAGCAAGAAGGCTTGGTTTTTATAATGCATAGAGAGGGCATTGTTTGTATCGCCTGACCAGTCAAAGTTTTGGAACTTGTTCTTTTTGGGAAGCTTGTTATTTGACCTTGTCATAGTAAATGTCTGGACTTTGTGTCTGCTGCTTTGGTAGGTTAAGAGGTTGTTCAATTGTGGCTAAAAATGGGGAGAGTTAGCCTAGGTGTTGTCTAGTTGTCTGGTGTGATTATAGTTTTGAGGGGGAGTTTGTAGTTTGTGCAGCTGTTATGCTTGAGTTTGTAGTTGTGCAGTTGTTGGTAGTTGTTGCTGATGTTTGTGTGGAGAGAATGTTAGTTTGTTTTATCTGCTGCAGGTATCTCTGATGTTGGCTGAGATTGTTTTAGCCAAAATTAGCCAAAGTGGGAGATTGTTAGTTCTTGTTATTGGCTAGAATTTTGGTAAAACAATGTTGTTGTTGAAGATGTCATATGTCTTATGTCTTAACATGAGTTACTAACATTAAGTTTGTTATGGTTGCAGTTTTGTGTACTGATGTCATAAACGATGTCTTGACATTGAGTGACAGAACATCAGTTGTTTTGTTTTTAGGGTTGCGCGTGTTTTAATTAGTTATTAGAAGATCTGATTGAGAGATTGCAGGCGAACATCTTGGTAAAGATATATTCAGTTGCAATCAGATATGGAGCAGATCTTGTTGCTGTTTTTAGGGCTGAAAGATATGAAAAGATTTGAAGATAAAATCTGTTTTTAAATTCAAATCAAATCAGATATTTGGAGGAGTCCAAGCCCAAGTCTGAGTTTCTATTTAAAGCAACCTCAAGCCTACTTGGAAGATACGAAGACAAGAGATTAAAGACTGAGTGTCAAGTGTGTTTTCGTCTGTGTTTTGTAAACCATTCATTCATCATTGATGCTTGAATTGGTGTGATTGTTTGAGTTGTAATTTGTCCACTCTAAAGCTTTTAAGCAAGAGTGTATGGTTCTTGATCAAAGCTGTTAAGTAAGATCAAGTCATGTTCGTTGAAGATTGTTCTTCTGTGCTTTGTAATCTTGAATTGTATCACTGAGGTGATTAAGGGGGAGTGAGTGGTTTCTCATATCGAAGTGTAACTTAGGTAGAAGTGTCATTGGGTAGAGATTAAGTTAGTTGATTGTCAACTGGTATTGTTGAGTCTGTAATTTAATTCTACTAATAGTGAATTTCCTCCCTGGCTTGGTAGCCCCCAGATGTAGGTAGTTAGACCGAACTGGGTAAACAATTCATTGTGTTGATTTACTGTTGTTTTTATTACCTTGTTCATATAGCAGATTGTGTTGTTGTGACATCACACATCTGATACCATAATTTCAAGGTAAATTTTCGAGGAAGAAAATATTCTAAGTGGGGGAGAGTTGTAACACCCCGGTTTATTTTAATTATTTTTCGTAATTAAAATTGAATGATGTGGTGAATTTATGTATGATTATGTGTGGGTTGGTTGAGGTTGGGTTGCTTTAGTATGGAGAGAGACCTTGGAATTATAGAAGATAAGGTATCGGAGGGTAGGTGGCCGATTATGTGGAGTTATGTAGTGTGGTTAGTGAGTAGTAGTAATTTAAATAATTTAGTTGGAATTATTTGGATTTAAAATAATTAGATTAATTATTTTATTTATTTAAAATTTGACAATATGAGTGGAAAGATGAGTAGGGCAATATGGTCCATTCATGAGGATTAGTAAGGATAAGAAGGGAAAAGCATATTTGGGGTCCAAGGATCATATTTGGAATAAGGGAAATTGAAAGAGAGGGAGAAGGAGGATGTTGATCGATCGATTTCTGAGGAGAAGAGGAAAGGGAACGGAAGGCAGAGCCAATGCTTAGAGACCTCGGAGGAATCTTCATCTAAGGTAAGGGTGGGGTTCTTTAATCTCTAAGGGCTGCATAATATTTTTATGAGGGTAGATAATTCATTGAAATCATCCTATGTGTTATTTGTGTTGATTTGGACTTGTTGGATGTTAGAGGGTTTGATAAGGGGGAAAATGCTTAAATTGATCGATTGAGTTGGGGTTATGTATCCATGAATGTCTGTATAAATTACTGTGATTGTATGTGTGTTTTCTGGGCTATTTGTGGGCAAAATCGGGGAAGAATTGTGGCAGGTTTATGTTGAAATCGCTACTGCTGAATTACAGAATCGCGATGTTCGCAGTGCAAACAAAATGTTCGCTGGGCGAATGTTCGCCCCAGGTTCGCAAAGCGAACAAGGCAGCAAATGAAGGAAATGCTGATGAATTCTGGGCTGTGTGGTGGGGGATTCTCCCCAGGCTCGCAAAGCGAACTCTTGGCGAACTCCAGTTCGCTGGGGCGAATGTGTAGCGAACGGAGAAGAGAAAATGTGACTCTCTGGTTTTTGTATGGGGAGGAGGTGTTCGCTGGCAAGCTCGCTAAGCGAACCTCTAGCGAGGTGTTCGCTGTGCGAATCTCTAGCGAACGGGAATTCACTGAGCGAACTCTTAGCGAGGTGTGGCAGGGTGGTTTTGCTGCTGTACGGACATAATTTTCTTAAACTTCAAGGATTCGTATCTTTTAACTCGTATGTTCGTTTTAGCCACCGTTCGAAGTGTTGGAAAGCTGGTTTCACATACTTTTATTAAAATTGATTTTAATACCAGAATTCCAACTCTTTGATGCATTAGTTTAGTTTGGTGTCGTTGTTGTATGCGTTGTAAGTGGGAATGATGGATTCGGTGGTAAGTATGTGTGTTATCGTCGTGGATGGTCGTTGTCGTATGTGTGGTAAGTTGAAATGATGGATTCAGTGGTGTGTATGTGTGTGGTAGTTTTAGGTTATTTTGTTGTATGAATTGGCAGGCATGGACTGCGTGTTGTATAGTTGTAGTATGATGTATTTAACGCATTGATAGTCATATGCGTGTATTGTCGTTGTATGTTATTGTTGAGTTGTGGTATCGTTGTGTTACATGATGACCTGTATGGGTATGGTATAATGATTAATATGAATATCATTGTCTGTTATATTGGATGTTGTTGTTGTGGAGGTAATCGTGTGCCCATGTGGGGTGTGAGCGATTACGGATGTTGCATTTGCATGATTGCATGAGTCGTGAGATAAGTTGTGTGCCCATGTGGGGTATGAGCGTCTTATTCGGATTCCCTGAAACAGAATCGTGTTGTTGTTGTTGTGGAGGTAATCCTGTGCCCATGTGGGGTGTGAGCGATTACGGGTGATCGTGTGCCCATGTGGGGTGTGAGCGATCACGGAGGTCGTGTGCCCATGTGGGGTATGAGCGACAGTTATGGAAATCCCGATGGGGATTGTGACCATGAAACAGGGGTCGAATTGGTACCATATACATTGAGTCGAGTCGTAGGTCTCATTGCATCGCATTGTGTTGTGTGGATTATCTGTTTGTGTTGGAAGTGCTAGTTGTGCTGCTGTAGTATGATGATTTGGGAATGCTGGTTGTGCTGATGTGGTGTGATGATAGGGTAATGTTTTTATGTTCTTTCATACTTATATTATGCATTTCTTATGTGATTTTGAGAATCTCACCCCTTCTATTTGAATGTTACCTCCACGTGGGTAACGTGCAGATAAGCAGGTTAGTGCGGAGTTGGAGTTACTGAAGATAGGGTCTTCTCTTTTATGTCGTTGAGTCGCGTCTGCTCTGATTGTAACACTGGGTTGTTGGAACGCTTGTAGTTTTACTTTGTTAGGTGTTATGACACCATTACTTGATGATATTTATGTCGTATTCACATGTTACAAATTGGTTGAATTTCCGCTGCTATAGAAATACTTAATTACTATGTTTTAGTTATGATGTTGATGCGTTACTTATTGTAAGCATGAGAAGTTGTATGGTAGCATCCTAAACGTGTTGCGTGTTATTTTACTCTGATTTTTTATTATAAATTGTCGCAGGGGTTTAGGGTGTTACAGGTGTCATCCACAAACTTTACTTTTTTCTTCATGGCACGATTGATTTTGACAAACTAATCCTTTCTTCCCGTCGTATGAGTTGAACATCCCGAGTCCAAATATCATTCCTTACTGTATTGAACTTATTTCACACTCATCATGGCGTTTTCCCCTTCACACAACCGATCAACCATATCATTTATCCGACTGCTGCCCAAAAATTCTACATTTTTTGAACTGCTGCAACTGTTGTCCCGCACCTATTTACAGTTGCTATTCATCTCTGTGATCATGACCAAGAGTGTATTTTCTTCATCTAACTCTTGTCTTGCAACCTTGGCTTCATCCCCTTAATATTCTTTCTTGTTCGCATTACATTCCTTCGCATAATGCCTGAACTGTTGACACTTGTAACATTTCTCCTTGCTCTTATCGAATCTCATTCTTTCACCTCTATAGTTTCCTTGACCACCATGTTTGTTGTAGCTTCTCTCACCCCTTTGAATATTCAAATTCTTTGAGTTTTGGGACTCTTCCACCAAAATTCTGAAAATTATCTTTGTTCTTTACGGGCCATTTTCCCTTCGATCTCTTTTCTTTCTCATTGAAACGAGCTTGAAAAGCGATCTCTGCCTTTGTCTTATCGTTGTTCCTCTCTTCCATCCTTTGCTCATGAGCCTCAATAGAACTTTGAAGCTCTGTTTTGCTCATCGTCGCGAGATCCTTTGACTCCTCAATCGCCACAACTATGTTGTTAAATCTTGGTGTTAATGAATGCAAGATTTTACCCACAACATACTGCTCCGTAATGGTTTCTCCGCATGTCTTCACCTTGTTCACCAACAGAGTGATTCTCATTACGAAATCGTTAATTGTTTCTTTCTCTTCCATTTGAATTAATTCAAGATGCCATTTTTGAGTTTGTAACCTTATCGCCTTCGCTTTGTCATCCCCTACATAAGCTTTCTCTAAAATCTCTCATGCTTGTTTCGATGAATCGTAATCGCCAACTTTCTCAAAATTCTTGCTATCGACACATTGATGAATAAAAAACAACGCTTTGAAATCTTTCTTCTTTTCTTCCTTGTGCAATGTTTGTTGCGCTTCTGTTGCTTCTTCTTGGAGAGGAGTAACACCATTCTTGATCACCTCAAGGAGATCTTGATAGCCAAACAACACCTTCATTTTCTTGCATCACTTGTCGTACTTCTTCACATCAAGGATGGGTAAATTTGCAGGGATTCTTATATTTGAAACCGAATTTATGTTGCACACCAGGTGTTTGTGGATCTGAACCAGACTCTATGATGCCAAATGTTGGAACAAACAACCACAAGGTTGGTGTAAAACTGTATTTTGGAAGAGGAGAGTGAAAGAGGAGTAATTGAGAGAGGGAGAGAGAGAGAGAGAGAGAGTTATGAGTGTGAAAATGTACAACAATCATTAGCTTAGGTGAGAGTGCACCCGATACACTTATATAGGAGTTACAAAACAACAAGGATACAAAATGACTTATTTACATAAGCAGAAAACTCAAAAATTCGGGGTCGTAACCGGTTACTCCAAAACAGGTAACCGGTTACAACTTCCTTGATAGAAGTTATGCTTTTTTGACACTTTTGTGTAATCAATTACCCCAATTATGGTAACCGGTTACGCCTTTGAAAACTACCATTTTCTGCTACATAACAACATCCCAGCACTTGCAATTACACTCCTTAAACTTCAACAAACCTCACGCAATGAAATTTTTTATTTTTTTTTCTGTTTTCTGCATTGTGAGGGGTTTAATCCCAAGAAACATATTAATTTAGTGATGGACTTAACCCCTAGCATTTACTGCCTAGCAAAACAAAGTTTTTCTTGTAGTGTGTTTTCGTTGGAGTTGATCAACATGTCAAACGTTGCACTACAATGCAATGGTAGCATTGCATATAAAATTAATGGTTAAATATATGAGACCCTACTGTAATGTAAGAGATAATTGGTAGCATGTCAAACGTTGGAGTTGATCAACATGTCAAACGTTGCACTACAATGCAATGGTAGCATTACATATAAAATTAATGGTTAAATATACGACACCCTACTGCAATGTAAGCGATAATTGGTTTACACTCCTGTAAAAGATTTTTTTTATTTCCCTTTAATGTGAAGATACTCTGTTTATGGCCTCTGGATGTACTATTTACTGACATGGCTTGTATATGTATCATTTAATTAATTTTTTTTATTATTTTTTTTAAAATACACATGGATTTTTTTTAATAACTTTTTTAATTAATTTATTTTTTTAATTTTTTGTAATTAAAAAAAAATTATGACCATTAAGTTAGTGATTGTGGTTTAGGGCTTCATTATGTACGCAGAGTGGAGGAAAGTCGGTGATGGATACACGGTTCCGTTTCAAGGATCTGTGTTGAAACGATCCAGTGATCATGCTGAGATAGTGGATGTAAAGGCTCAGAGTGGAAACGAGATGAAGAAGACGCTTAACTAATGAGACCTTATGTGTTTCGGCATTGGAGTTGTGGTTGGTCCGGCAATATTTATGCTTACCAGACTTGAGGTTAAGGAAAAAACAGGTCTGGCAATGGTGTTTTGTTACCGTTGAAATTTCGGTTGCAGGTACTAATTTTTCTCTTACTTTCATTTGATACCGATATTTAATTATTTATTTTGATAGAGTTAGTACCGATATTTATTAAACGTTGTGACATTGGCAATATTTTACATTTAATTTAATTAAATTTGCATTTATTTTAACTGTAATAGTAAGTTTTTTTTATCAATTTAGTGATGTCAATAAAATATAGTTATAACAAATATAGAATTTTTTTTTTAAATAACACATTTTTTCAAAAAAAATTCCAAAACAACTAATTTTTCAGATTAATTACAGAAATGGCGGGGTTTGAAAACCCATTACAAGGGTGGCGCCATATGAAATGGCGCCTCAGTTGGAGGCCACAAGCCATTTCATATGGCGCCTCAGGCCATATGAATTTCAAAAAAAAAGGCCTGAGGTAAAGCCATATGAAATGGCGCCTCAGGCCATTTCCTTTTTTTTTATGTTTAATGTTTGTTTTTAATTTTGTGCAGAGGTGTGGGTAGGAACAGTAGAAAAAGAGTGTAGGCATGCATTGTTGAGTCATGCAGAGTGTAATCTTGTCAATAGTATAGCCATGCAGAGTTGTGTGGTCTTGTCAAGCTTAGTGTAGGCATGCAGTCTTGTGTGGTCATGTCAAGGATAGTGTGTAGGCATGCAGAGCAACACATGGCTCTTTGGCAATACTTTTCTGAAGCAATTGACAATCAAATATTTTTCTGCCTATTAATACTTATGAATTATACATCCTATCATCACTTACATTCAAACCAGTTACAATCTGCAAACTATTTTTCTTCCAAATTTTCAAATATGGCTCAAAGACCACAATACTTGATAACTGCACATATCCTTGGTGAGATATTTGATTGTCTAATGAGTGGTTTCAATTTTAGGGATACAGAAGTGACTAGGTTTTTAATTGATAGAAGAACAAATTTCTATCATTTGAAAGCCCGGTTAGAGAAGAAATTGCAGTGCGGTCCAGTTGGGCAAATTATATGCAAAAACCCTATCTTTTTTGAGGGGCGTGATGTGTGCAAATTTTTTCAGATGAAAATACGGGATGATGAAGATGTGCGTAATATGTTTCTCAGCCATGAGCATTCCGGTTTCAATGAGGTTGAGTTATATGTTACGTTACAAAATCAACCATTGTCTCAACAACTTGAGGTATCGCAGGTTTTCAACGATTCTGTCAACGAACAAGCTGAGGTGGATGCAGTTGACGAGGAGGAAGAAGAAGCAGAGGACGTTGTTGACGAAATGATAAACGGCGACGAGGCAGACCAATTGCCAGACAGTCATGTTTATCGCCCACCCCAACACATGACAACACTAAGCCTAGGCAACGATCAACCATCAACAGATATTTTTTACGACCCATACAAACAGACGGATGGAGTACTAAAAGTTGGAGACAATTTTCGTACAAAAGAAGATTGTGTTCGAGCAATTAAACAATACCATATGACCTTGGCTGCAGATTATAGAGTCGATCGAACAAATCCGACTCTATACAAGATCTACTGCCGCAACGAGGCCTGCCCTTTTAGACTAATGGCATCTTTCAGGAAGCGAAACGATTCCTGGAAGATAGGGTCAATGGGTCCGGAGCACACTTGCATACTAACCAATCCAAATCAGGATCATCGCAAGCTCGGCTCTCAGCTAATCTGCAACGAAATTCTATCAATCGTGAGCGACAACCCTTCTGTGAAAGTCAGTACCATCATAAGTCATATGGTGCAAAGATACAACTATACTCCCTCGTACAGGAAGGCGTGGATTTCTAGAACGAAGGCAGTTGAAAGAATTTTTGGAAATTGGGAGGACTCTTACAAAGAACTCCCAAGATACCTTGTGGCCCTAAAACAATATGCTCCAGGTACTGTTGTCTTGTTAGAGACGTTGCCGGCATACACGCCTGACGGGAATTGTGTAAGTGGAAATGGCATTTTCCACAGACTCTTCTGGGCTTTTGAACCATGCATCAAAGGATTTACATTTTGTAAACCTATAATTCAAATTGATGGAACATGGTTGTACGGAAAGTATAAGGGCATGCTACTAATGGCTGTGGCACAGGATGGCAACAGTAACATTTTCCCTATCGCATTCACTCTAGTTGAAGGGGAGACTACTGAAGGTTGGAGTTTTTTCTTAAAAAATCTTCGACAATATGTTGCTCCCCAACCTGACGTATGTCTGATCTCCGATAGGCATCCCTCAATCGATAGTGCTTACAACAATCCTGATAACGGCTGGCAGGATCCTCCATCGAGCCACGTGTATTACATTAGACACATCGGGCAAAATGTCATGCGGACGTTCAAAGACAAGGGCCTAAAGCAGCTGGTTACTAATGCGGGATATGCATTAACAGAGCCTACATTCAGATACTATCGGGACGAGATCAGACAAACAAACCCAAAAGCACTGAGTTGGATTGATAACATACCACGGGAGAAGTGGACAAGGGCGTATGACAATGGGCGGCGATGGGGCCATATGACAACAAACCTCGTTGAGTCTATGAACTCAGTATTCAAAGGCATCATGAACCTGCCGATAACCGCTCTTGTGAGGTCAACTTATTTTAGGCTCGCTGTGCTCTTTGATACCAAATGTACTAAGTGGGTTTCGGTGATACAATCTGGGCAGATGTTTAGTGACTATTCCATGGCATTCATGAAGGACGAGGCTGCAAAGGCTAACACACACGTCGTCACGATCTTCGACCGTTTTGCAGGACACTTCAGTATTGCAGAGTCTATTGATCACAACGAAGGATTGCCTAGGGGATCTTACCGAGTGGAACTAGATAGGAGTTGGTGTGACTGTGGAAAGTTTCAGGCATTTCGTATGCCTTGCTCCCATGTCATAGCAGCCTGTTCCAAGGTCCGACTAGACCCAACCAACTATCTCCATATTCTTCACCAAGTCAGTACTCTATGTAATGTGTACCGTAAAAGCTTTCAAGTAGTCGCAAAGGAGGACTACTGGCCTGCATACGAAGGCGAAATTGTGTGGCATAACGACTTGATGCGAAGAAATAAAAAGGGTCTCCCTATCAGCAGCCGGATTCAAACGGAGATGGATACAGGTGAAAAAATGGTGAGGTTGTGTAGTTTGTGTCGCCAGCCAGGCCACAATCGCACTAAGTGTCCAAATGTATTAGGTCCTAGCACAGCGGCATAATTACTTATGTAATTTTGTCTATTTATAATAAGAACAAATTTCATTTCATTGATGGCCTACATAACTCAATACAACAACATAACAAACCTAAACGAAGCATCACTTAACGAAACCTATTACCAAATCATAAAATAACAATAACAATAATAATAACAATAACAATAATAATAACAACACTTAAAAGCAGCTTATCTAGGCAATTACAACCATCAACTTAATTTCATCTTGTAACATCATCATCATGAGGACACCAGCATCATTTTCCACTTTCCTCCAAGTCCGGGTGACTCCGTCTGGACCAGACTTCTCAACCTGCCTCTCTATCTTCCTGATCTTTTCACCTGCCTGAAATTCTTCTGGTAGCCAGCGGCGAAGTTCCCTGTGCAAATGCTTCAACGTCTGGGTGTTCCAGAGTAGCATCTCCGACGGAGGCTTGACAGCTGAATATATAACTAGGGCATTTCGTTTCATCAGTGGAAACTCTGGCCACTTTTCCTCCGTTGCTGCTAACGACGAGGGCCGGCTATTTGAGGTTGAAGACATCGTGTTGAGTAAGGGAGAGTTTGGGAGAGTTTGGGATATTGGTGAGGGAATTGAGGCAATTAGGGTTTGAATGATAATTGTTGTGCAAAAACAAGTGAGGGAAAGCCCTTATTTATAGGCACAGCATAACATATAAAATAATATAATTTTTATTATATTAAAAAAATATAAATTAAACATAAAAAAAAATTTTAAAAAAAAAAAAGGAAATGGCCTGAGGCGCCATTTCATATGGCTTGACCTCAGGCACATTTCTAGGGCAAAGCAAAATGGCCTGAGGCGCCATTTGGAATGGCTTGTGGCCTCCAACTGAGGCGTCATTCCATATGGCGCCACCCTTATAGTTGGTTTTCAAACCCAGCCATTTCTGTAATTAATCTGAAAAATGGGTTTTTTTGAAATTTTTTTTGAAAATGTATGTTAGTTTAAAAAAAATCCACAAAATTAGAGTGAAGAAGGGATTTTATATTTCTTACTAAAATTGGTCTATAATTTAGAAAAATTCGTCTATATTTTCCCACCGTATTATAAATCATGTTTATTAACTATTTAGCATGAAAAAAAAGTAAAAGTATTGCACAGTTTTGCTCGATGGCAGGTTAATTTAGAGATTAGATGCCCAGTACGTGAAATTTTTACCAGAATAATTCAGTTTTTCAAAAAAAAATTAAAATACCTCACTTTTTAAGTTATTTCTCAAAGTACCCCCATTTTGAAGTGTGATAGAGAGGTGGCGCCATGTTAATTAGCGACAGTTTAATGGGTTTTAGTGGTGTCGCCAATTGGATTATAGACACTATATGGTGTTGCCAATTCAATTGACGACTTGGTGTTAAATATACAAGGGAGGCGCCAATTGATATGGAGACAGGGTGCATTGTGTAAATTTTTTTAACAAAAATAAATAACATTAACCATTAATTAAAAATAATATTAAATAAATTAATGTTGGCGATCGGGTTGGTCAATCCGGCAACCGGTTCTACATCCCCTAGGCACCCTCACTCGTTGCACTCGTTCCCCTGGTTGCACTCGTTCCCCTTATTGTTTATTCACGCCAGGTGTTTGAGTAGTTGAAGTCTCAGGAACATTCCCAGCTGATTCCCTGAGAATTTCTTGCATTTCCATGAGGTCTTGTGTGTTGAAACTTAGCGCACGACCCGTGCCAAAGTAGTTCGGATGTGATGAAAAGGTCATTGGTGTGCGGCATGGATGATTGAAGGGGGACATTGGTGTGAAGGATTCGTTTGTGAAAGGTTGAAATGATAGTGGTGTTTGAAATCCATAAGGTTGTTGGGATGTTTGTGTGTGTAGGCTACGGTATGTTGTCTGATGTTTTGGCTATGGAAATACGTTTGGGCATTACGACTATGATACGATGTACCCTCATTTTGGCTATATCTTGATGTTGTGTTGGGGGCATAGTCATATTAGGTTTCTTGATAATAGTCATTTTGTTGGAGATGGTACGGGGGACGCTCTTGGTATTGTGGTTTGGTGTTTGACATGTTTGGATGGTGGGTTTGTGTGTTAGTGGGTTGGTAAAATGATAAGATTATGCAGTATATGTCGTCAGCCCGGACACAATCGAAAAAATTGTCCAAATGTCGGAGCAACCTCTGCATCATAATTTAGTTTATCCTTTCAATTGTTGTAACCTTATATTTTCATATATTAATGAGTCTTTGTTACAACAATGTTAACAACAAACAACACATACCGGGAACTCACAACAGACAACACATACGACACATAAAATAGATAACAAAACAAAAACATAAAACATTTCTAATTGATTACAACAATCAAACTGATGTCATTCGGTCCAAAGATGACTTCCCTCGCATCCTTGTCAGTCTTAACGCGAACCCACCCACGCAGGCGATCAAGTCTCTCGATACTTCAAAAAATTTCCCCTTCACGAATGTCTCCTTCTAACCATCGATTCAGCTCCCTCTTAAGTTGATTGAAACTTTGAATGTTCCAAAATAGCATGTCCATCGGAGGCTTCTCTCTCGAGTAGATGACTTTTCCGTAGCGGCGACAATACATGTTATCAGTAATACAAAGATATGACATGAGCTGTAGAACTAAATGATCAAAACACAAGTAGCGGCGACGATACATGTTATCAATAATACAAAGATATGACATGAGTTATAGAACTAAATGATCAAAATACCTCTATTTATAGAAAAAAAATTCACTTTCAAGGTTGTCTCCAGATGAATTGGCGACACCCTTGTAACTTTTACACTATGTCGCCAATTGAATTGGCAACACCATGTGTTGACTCCAATCCAATTGGCGACAACACATTGCCTTTGTGAAGGGTCGTCAATTCATTTGGAGCTTGCATTCAACCAGTATCCCAAAGTGGGGGTACTTTGAGAAATAACTTGAAAAGTGGGGTATTTTAGTTTTTTTTTTTTTTAAAGTGGGTTATTCTGGTAAAAATTTCTCAGTACGTTGTCTTTGAATTGGAAAATACTAACGAGTGCTCCCGAACTGGTTAAGAGATTAAAATAATAAGTTAAGTATTATTTAAAAGATTAAAAAATATATATTTTTTTAAATATATGTATATTCAATGCATTAATAATAGAAATAATCAATTTTTTTAATGAATATTGTTTGTATTGAATAAATTGAACCTAACATATTTTCTTTATTTTCTTTAATTGGTGCATGCATGTTATATTTATTTTTGGTATGTGTTTGCATGCCTAAAGTTATCCTCTATTGCATTGATTGATGCTTTCTTATTATTGTTTAAAGATTCTACTATCATTGCTTCCAATGTAAAATTCAAATTAATCATAAATCAATCAGTGGTGAATCTGAAATATTTAGATAACATGTTTGTCATTTTTAAAAGGTTAGTTTGTTTAATTATTTACTTTTCCACTCTTAAGGTTATATATTAACAATATTAGATAGTTTTATTAAGGGTTATATATTCTAAAACAAACATGTTATAAATAAAAGGAATAGCATCAATTTTCATAACAAACTAGTCAACAAAATATGAAATAAATATAAAATAAAAATTATATAATTAATTGTGTTTAAAAAATGTATATTATAAAAAATATTTAAAAAAATTTTAACGTAATGGTTAAGAAATATATATAAAAAATATATAAATTAAGTAATCTCGGCCCATCGAAAATATATATTTTAGTAGAAAAAATAAATGAAATAATTAAGTAGTCATCTATCCGTGTGTTCGCACGGATCGCGCAATATCATTATAAATAGTAAATAAATATAATATAGTGATGGTTAAAAAATGTATAGAAAAGATTTACAAATTAAGTAGTTTCGACCCGTCAAAATGTATATTTTAGCATAAAATATAAATAAAATATTTAAGTAGTCATATATTTGTGCCTTCGCACGGGTAGCATAATGTCGCTATAAATAGTAAATAAATATAGTATAATGTCATTATAAAATTGAATTAGATTACTTAGTCAACACTCTACATTTTTTTAGTATAAATATTATTGTAATCATGAGTGTAGGAAATAGTTTTATTTACGGTTTAGGAAAAAAAAATGAAAGCTTTATTTAATGTTGTATTAAATAAATTATTCAAGGAATGCAAATGAATGGTATAAATTAAAATAATTTTTTATTTGATTTTACACTTTGTCGGTTTAAACTTATATGTTATGAAATTAAAATAATCAAAAAATAAATTAAATAATATTATTAATTATATTTTAATAATGTTTTTTATTGCAATTAATATATTAAATATTTTAAAAAAGAACATCATAAATAAATAAAATTGATAGATATAATTATTGTTTAATATTTTCTCAATTGTTGCAAAAATATAAAAACAAACTCTTAAATGTTGTTTCAGAAATAGAGAAACAAACTCTTAAAAATATGTACAAAATAATGAATATATTATCATAAATTTAAATTTAAATATATTTTAACTGGACAAAATAATACTACATTCTTATCATAAATTATAATTTTGAAATTATTAATTATATTTTAAGAGTAAGGAATAAAATCTATCATAAATTACTAATTATATTCTAAATTATAAACTATAATTTTAAAAATATTAATTATAAAATTGAATTAGATTACTTAATTAACACTATATTTTTACATTTTTTTAGTGTAAATATAATTATAATCATGAGTGTAAATATTATTGTAATTATGAGTGTAGTAAATAAATATAGTATACTGACGGATAATAAATATATATAAAAGATATAAAAATTTAGTTTCGGCTCGTCGAAAATGTGTATTTTAGTAGAAAAAATAAATAAAATACTTAAGCAGTCATCTACCCGCGTGAGCACGGGTCGCGCAATGTCATTATAAATAATAAATAAATATAGTATAGTGATGGTAAATATATATATATATATATATATATATATATAAGATATACAAATTAAGTAGTCTCGATCTGTCAAAAATGTATATATTTAGTAGAAACAATAAATAAAATAATTAAGTAGTCATTTACCTGTGAGTTTGCACAGATCGTGTAATGTCCCTAATTATAGTAAATAAATATAATATAGTAATGGTTAAGAAAATTCATATGAAATATATGCAAATTACGTAGCATCATAATTGTCTCATGTTTTTTATTTATAAAAATAGATATTTGTAGCATTTTTTCGTGATTGTCTCATGTATTTTTTCGTGATTGTCTCGTGTATTTTTAGCATGTTTTCTGTATGTATTTATCAATCATAATTTTTGTTTTTTTCATAAAATAATTATGTATTTATCTATCATAATTGTCTCATGTATACCAAATATTTCAATTACATAATAACTTTGTGTATAGTAAATAAAAGTTGTTAATATCACAATTATTAAAATTCCAATTTATTAGGCAATATAATGTTTTTATTATATATAATAATATAGTTAATGTCAATATGTGTGACACATTATTTGTAAAAATATTATTTTAAAAAGTGTGCACTTAGATTTTTAAAAGATTTAAATATTGTTATTTATATTTAAATATATATTCAATTTAATTTTATAAAGAAAAAGCTGAAACAAAAGATATAGAGAAATGCGGTGATGCGCTGAGAGTGTAAGTTAACTTTACACTGTAAATCAATGACAATTATTATTTATAAAAAAAAACTAATGAAATGATAGACGGATGATTTTCTATTGAATGATATAGTACAATTATTTTACAGTATCAGTGTATATCCATTAAACTCAAAGATATATCCAAAAAAAATGTTAGGTATAAAATTAACAAAAAAAAATCAAATTCAAATGGTAAATCATGAAAATCCAAAAGTTGCATAATCATAACTTCTATATAATTAAACACATTTAAATCTGATAACAAACATTAATATTAGATAACGAAGTTGTTTGATTGTGTTAGGTTTTTCAAATTTTAAAAATAATCATATAAATTACATTCTTTGGTCACTATTATAAGAAACAACAAAAATTAGATTCATTGAATAATTAATGTATCTGATATATAATAATGACTAAATATATCATTTATTCAATAAATCTAAAAGTTTTTTTTTGTTATTTATAAGTGACTAGGGTGTAATTTTAAGACCTATTTTTTCACACAATAATTAATGATTTTAAAAGTATAACAAAATTAATATCTAAAATAAAATTAATATGATATTATAATTGTTATTTTCCCAAAATTTATGGATTATGGGAATCAACATTTAATTTTTTTTTTCTCACGTCTATCTTTCCACAATCTATTTTGCTTCTATATTGAAGTGATGAAAGAGACTGACAGTATGAATACAAGAACTTAATCAACTAAACAAAACAAAATGTCTCAACTCCTCACTAAGATTAACAATTTCACAACAGCCAGAAAACTTCATGAGCATGTTTCAACTGTTGGGGGGGATTTTTTTTTCTAGGGAGCATTGAATATTGTGTGACTTATTTTTCTAGAGCAACATTTTTGTGAGAGACACACCACATATTCACCCAAAACCGTAAGGTGATAGGTGTGTAAGTTCTCTCACTTATAAATGCTCAAGTCTCCATATTCCTTGCTAATGTGGGACTATTACTCATACTACTCACACTTGTTATACTCAACACTCCCCCTCAAGTGTGAGTCTATCCACAATGCTCCCCCTTAAGCGAAATCTCTTTTAATCCACGTACACTTGTACCGCCATTGACACTCTTCAACGGGACACTCAACCCACCGCCTGTGGGGATACTTTCGATACAAGTGAGCCGATCCTTCACTCGAACTAAAGGATCTGATACCACTGTTGGGGAAGTTTTTCACTAGGAAGCATTGTTACTTTATGGGACTTCTTTTTCTAGAGCAACACCTTAGTGAGAATCACACCACATACTCACCCAAAACCTTAAGGTTTTGGGTGAATATGTGGTGTGTCTCTCATAAAGATGTTGCTCTTAAAAAGAAGTCCCACAATGTTCAATGTTCCCTAGTGAAAAAAACTTCCCCAACAGCTGTTGGGGAAGTTTTTCACTATGGAGCATTGTTACTTTGTGGGACTTCTTTTTCTAGAACAACACCTCTGTGAGAGACACACCACATACTCACCCAAAACCTTAAGGTTTTAGGTGAATATGTGGTATGTCTCCCACAAAGGTGTTGCTCTAAAAAAAATTCTCACAATGTTCAATGCTCCCTAGTGGAAAAATCTCCCCCAATAGTGATATCAGAGCCTTTGGTTCGAGTGAAGGACCGGCTCACTTGTATCGAAAGTATCCCCACGGACGGTGGATTGAGCGTTCCGTTGAAGAGTGTCAACGGCGGTACAAGTGTATGTGGATGAAAATAGCTTTCGCTTAAGGGGGAGCATTGTGGAAGCATTGTGGATAGACTCACACTTGAGGGGGAGTGTTAAGTATTACAAGTGTGAGTAGTATGGGTAATAGTCCCACATTGGATAGGAATGTGGAGACTTGAGCATTTATAAGTGGGAGAACCCACACACCTATCACCTTAAGGGTTTTGGTGAATATGTGGTATGTCTCTCATAAAGGTGTTGCTCTAGAAAAGAAGTCCCGCAAAGTAACAATGCTCCCTAATGAAAAACTCCCTCAACATCAACCATAAACTCTAAAAGAATTCGATATACGTAGAAACTACAAAAAAATGTGAAAATTTATAAAGCTGGAGCAAAGGATGGAGTGAAATTCCAACAAAATAAAGTAACCCTCCTATGTTATGAATTAAAATCCAATTACTTGAGCTATACATATATGTACTATTGCATACACATTCATATACCTGCTACTATTGCAGAACCTCAGCTCTAATTAAAAAGGAGAGTTGAAAATACTATGAAGATGCAGATCCATGATTTGAGAAACATCATACAACAATGTAGCTTCACTTATGCCTGCACATCAAATTTCCAATTGCAAAAGGTGTCAATCCTTTCTCAATCCCTTTCTTCAAAAGCATGGTTGAGATTATAAGATTCTGGGCACATTCAATTGTCACATCCCATCCATAAAATTTCAAAAGTACAACATCTTCTTCAGCATCCAGTGACTTTATGAACTCAATAGTTTCCAAGGAATATGGTTGTCGAGCTTGGGGCCAGTAAAGCCATTCAAAGTAAAAACTTCAAACTAGCAGAATAGCAAAACTGTATTAATAGAAAAACTGCTAAATAATTGGTTTAAACAATAACAGGATCAATATACATCCACTTGCATGCCAAAATTTGTAAGTTATACATATAATTTGATTCAATATATTATAGTATACAATAATAAAACAGTATAGCTTACAGTATCAATCACCAAAGTAACAGAAAGTAAATACAAAACTGGGAAACACAACCGGCATTTTCACAAACAGATTGTGGTCAAACCTCAATTGCCATAGAAGAAATGAAATTGCAACTTTGAATCCTGGTGAACCATGTACCCTTTTGTGATTGACACTGAACAAAGAATTTGATTTTTGTACTTTAAATTTATCAACAACAATGATTAACTTAATGGAACTAAAGGAAAAAACTATTTTGTAAGAATCAGATCAAGGGGGTCTGAATCATATATAGCATATAATCAGCATAGAAAGCAGTAAAACCATGATTATTACATAACTAATCAAATGATACTGATCAAAGTGTGACAATATAATCTCAGAAACCTTTAAAGTCTTATCAATATTCTCATGAGCTAGCATAATAGAATGTGTCCTAATCTGAATACCCAAATGAAAATAAATTAGGGTATGAAGATGAGAAACGAAGGAAATGAATTGATTTCCAGTGCTTATGCGTGTGGTGGAGTGATAGTGGTATTTTGAATCTAAGATTTGGAGGTGTGGAGTAGTGAACTCGATTAGCGAGTAAGACAGCATGGTATCGTGACTTTAATGTCTTTCCCCCCAATTCAAGTGAAGCGATGAAGATATTAGGGTATGAAGCTGAGAAACTCAAAAGGTTAGTGTATTGTATTGGGAAATATTTTTCAAATGCACGTGTGACCTTTGAACTAACTAATATTTTTTATAAAGCTGGAGCAAAGGATGGAGTGAAATTCCAACAAAATAAAGTAACCCTCCTATGTTATGAATTAAAATCCAATTACTAGTGGAAAAATCTCCCCCAATAGTGATATCAGAGCCTTTGGTTCGAGTGAAGGACCGGCTCACTTGTATCGAAAGTATCCCCACGGACGGTGGATTGAGCGTTCCGTTGAAGAGTGTCAACGGCGGTACAAGTGTATATGGATGAAAATAGCTTTCGCTTAAGGGGGAGCATTGTGGAAGCATTGTGGATAGACTCACACTTGAGGGGGAGTGTTAAGTATTACAAGTGTGAGTAGTATGGGTAATAGTCCCACATTGGATAGGAATGTGGAGACTTGAGCATTTATAAGTGGGAGAACCCACACACCTATCACCTTAAGGGTTTTGGTGAATATGTGGTATGTCTCTCATAAAGGTGTTGCTCTAGAAAAGAAGTCCCGCAAAGTAACAATGCTCCCTAATGAAAAACTCCCTCAACATCAACCATAAACTCTAAAAGAATTCGATATACGTAGAAACTACAAAAAAATGTGAAAATTTATAAAGCTGGAGCAAAGGATGAAGTGAAATTCCAACAAAATAAAGTAACCCTCCTATGTTATGAATTAAAATCCAATTACTTGAGCTATACATATATGTACTATTGCATACACATTCATATACCTGCTACTATTGCAGAACCTCAGCTCTAATTAAAAAGGAGAGTTGAAAATACTATGAAGATGCAGATCCATGATTTGAGAAACATCATACAACAATGTAGCTTCACTTATGCCTGCACATCAAATTTCCAATTGCAAAAGGTGTCAATCCTTTCTCAATCCCTTTCTTCAAAAGCATGGTTGAGATTATAAGATTCTGGGCACATTCAATTGTCACATCCCATCCATAAAATTTCAAAAGTACAACATCTTCTTCAGCATCCAGTGACTTTATGAACTCAATAGTTTCCAAGGAATATGGTTGTCGAGCTTGGGGCCAGTAAAGCCATTCAAAGTAAAAACTTCAAACTAGCAAAATAGCAAAACTGTATTAATAGAAAAACTGCTAAATAATTGGTTTAAACAATAACAGGATCAATATACATCCACTTGCATGCCAAAATTTGTAAGTTATACATATAATTTGATTCAATATATTATAGTATACAATAATAAAACAGTATAGCTTACAGTATCAATCACCAAAGTAACAGAAAGTAAATACAAAACTGGGAAACACAACCGGCATTTTCACAAACAGATTGTGGTCAAACCGCAATTGCCATAGAAGAAATGAAATTGCAACTTTGAATCCTGGTGAACCATGTACCCTTTTGTGATTGACACTGAACAAAGAATTTGATTTTTGTACTTTAAATTTATCAACAACAATGATTAACTTAATGGAACTAAAGGAAAAAACTATTTTGTAAGAATCAGATCAAGGGGGTCTGAATCATATATAGCATATAATCAGCATAGAAAGCAGTAAAACCATGATTATTACATAACTAATCAAATGATACTGATCAAAGTGTGACAATATAATCTCAGAAACCTTTAAAGTCTTATTAATATTCTCATGAGCTAGCATAATAGAATGTGTCCTAATCTGAATACCCAAATGAAAATAAATTAGGGTATGAAGATGAGAAACGAAGGAAATGAATTGATTTCTAGTGCTTATGCGTGTGGTGGAGTGATAGTGGTATTTTGAATCTAAGATTTGGAGGTGTGGAGTAGTGAACTCGATTAGCGAGTAAGACAGCATGGTATCGTGACTTTAATGTCTTTCCCCCCAATTCAAGTGAAGCGATGAAGATATTAGGGTATGAAGCTGAGAAACTCAAAAGGTTAGTGTATTGTATTGGGAAATATTTTTCAAATGCACGTGTGACCTTTGAACTAACTAATATTTTTTATAAAGCTGGAGCAAAGGATGGAGTGAAATTCCAACAAAATAAAGTAACCCTCCTATGTTATGAATTAAAGTCCAATTACTAGTGGAAAAATCTCCCCCAATAGTGATTTCAGAGCCTTTGGTTCGAGTGAAGGACCGGCTCACTTGTATCGAAAGTATCCCCACGGACGGTGGATTGAGCGTTCCGTTGAAGAGTGTCAATGGCGGTACAAGTGTATGTGGATGAAAATAGCTTTCGCTTAAGGGGGAGCATTGTGGAAGCATTGTGGATAGACTCACACTTGAGGGGGAGTGTTAAGTATTACAAGTGTGAGTAGTATGGGTAATAGTCCCACATTGGATAGGAATGTGGAGACTTGAGCATTTATAAGTGGGAGAACCCACACACCTATCACCTTAAGGGTTTTGGTGAATATGTGGTATGTCTCTCATAAAGGTGTTGCTCTAGAAAAGAAGTCCCGCAAAGTAACAATGCTCCCTAATGAAAAACTCCCTCAACATCAACCATAAACTCTAAAAGAATTCGATATATGTAGAAACTACAAAAAAATGTGAAAATTTATAAAGCTGGAGCAAAGGATGGAGTGAAATTCCAACAAAATAAAGTAACCCTCCTATGTTATGAATTAAAATCCAATTACTTGAGCTATACATATATGTACTATTGCATACACATTCATATACCTGCTACTATTGCAGAACCTCAGCTCTAATTAAAAAGGAGAGTTGAAAATACTATGAAGATGCAGATCCATGATTTGAGAAACATCATACAACAATGTAGCTTCACTTATGCCTGCACATCAAATTTCCAATTGCAAAAGGTGTCAATCCTTTCTCAATCCCTTTCTTCAAAAGCATGGTTGAGATTATAAGATTCTGGGCACATTCAATTGTCACATCCCATCCATAAAATTTCAAAAGTACAACATCTTCTTCAGCATCCAGTGACTTTATGAACTCAATAGTTTCCAAGGAATATGGTTGTCGAGCTTGGGGCCAGTAAAGCCATTCAAAGTAAAAACTTCAAACTAGCAGAATAGCAAAACTGTATTAATAGAAAAACTGCTAAATAATTGGTTTAAACAATAACAGGATCAATATACATCCACTTGCATGCCAAAATTTGTAAGTTATACATATAATTTGATTCAATATATTATAGTATACAATAATAAAACAGTATAGCTTACAGTATCAATCACCAAAGTAACAGAAAGTAAATACAAAACTGGGAAACACAACCGGCATTTTCACAAACAGATTGTGGTCAAACCGCAATTGCCATAGAAGAAATGAAATTGCAACTTTGAATCCTGGTGAACCATGTACCCTTTTGTGATTGACACTGAACAAAGAATTTGATTTTTGTACTTTAAATTTATCAACAACAATGATTAACTTAATGGAACTAAAGGAAAAAACTATTTTGTAAGAATCAGATCAAGGGGGTCTGAATCATATATAGCATATAATCAGCATAGAAAGCAGTAAAACCATGATTATTACATAACTAATCAAATGATACTGATCAAAGTGTGACAATATAATCTCAGAAACCTTCAAAGTCTTGTCAATATTCTCATGAGCTAGCATAATAGAATGTGTCCTAATCTGAATACCCAAATGAAAATAAATTAGGGTATGAAGATGAGAAACGAAGGAAATGAATTGATTTCCAGTGCTTATGCGTGTGGTGGAGTGATAGTGGTATTTTGAATCTAAGATTTGGAGGTGTGGAGTAGTGAACTCGATTAGCGAGTAAGACAGCATGGTATCGTGACTTTAATGTCTTTCCCCCCAATTCAAGTGAAGCGATGATGATATTAGGGTATGGAGCTGAGAAACTCAAAAGGTTAGTGTATTGTATTGGGAAATATTTTTCAAATGCACGTGTGACCTTTGAACTAACTAATATTTTTTATTTGTTGTGCACCTTGGTATATGGAAAGGTTTTTTATCTGTGCAAAGTGTGTCATTTAGTTCACCAGTGTACATTAAACATGCAATATTTTAAAAATATTAGTGTTGTACCCCAAATTTTACCCCCTTAGATGTCATAACATATTGCATTGACATTTAGGTTCAATCATCTATGCATTGTTAACTAACCACCTCACCTTGCAAGTTTGTTTATTTGGTACGAAAGCCAGGGTTTGCACAGGAAAAAGAAGCAAGACCATCAGAGATCATTCAAGTACATTCACCAGTGAAATTAGGGTTTCGACTAAGGCTCTAACCTTTGAGTTTTTGATCCAAAATGAAGCATCCAAGTCCTCAATCCATCATGACATGTCTCATTGATGATTTAAGACATGAGAGATTAAGTTTTGAGAAGTTTCTTGCAAAGGAAGCAAAGTTTGGTTCATGAAACTTTTCAAATGTGGAAATTTCACTACTTGTGCAAAAATTGAAACAGGCATAACTTTCAAACCACACATCCAAATTGAGTGACTCAAAGCTCAAATGGGATCTCTTTCCATGATCTTCAAAACATATTAGAGGACCATCTTCCAAAAAGTGCATGGTTTTTAAGTTACAAGACTTGGAAGACAAATCACCCTTGAGGACTTGGTGAAATTTAAGCTTTTTCACCCTTATTTGCACACAACTTTAACCCGATTTTACATATAGTTCCAAGCCTCAAGTCAAAAATCTTTGAACATGAAAGTTGTAGAGGGTATTGAGGGCTTTCAAAAAAATACTAGAACTCCTCAATCCATTGAGTGAGCTGAGAGATACGAAGCTTCAAAGTTGGGGGTTTCATTTCTTGATTTTCAAGTAACCAACTATTGTGTAATGATACAAAACCACTTCTACTCACCAAACCTCCTTTGTTCTGATGCTTAGGGACCAAATTAGTGTGTTTGGGAGATTATGCCACGAATTTTCAAGTTGTCCACATTAAAATATTGGTTTATGTCAAGTGGTACAAGGAGAGAGAAACTTTTCAAGGGAAACAAACATTGTTTATTCATTAAGCCTCTCACCAGTCTGATCAGACCTAACCACATCAGCTAGCAGTGATCTTTGGAGATTTTGGTTCAGCAAGCATAGTATCTCACACGATGGAAAAGGGCAATGTTGGCACTTTGTTCAACTTTGGCCATGCCTTGAGTTCTCAGCCCTCCCCTATAAATAGCAGCCTGATTTCCATTCAAATGACACCAACATTTCACTAGAAAAATCTAAAAAACCTCTGAATCTTAGCTTGGTAAGTAAGGAAGTTTGGAGGGAAGGAGAGCACAGCTGCTTCAAGGAGGAAGTTTTTGTTCTACTAAGTGCATTTGCTTCACTAGGTATCCCTTTTTCCTCTCTTTTATTCCATGTCATGCTGCTACCATATTTGTTTATCATTATCAGTTGTTAAATGGTGTGAATCATGTTGTGTCTGCATTTGTGAGTTCAAAACTGCAGTTGAATCACTTATTCTTAATATGCTAATTAGAGTTAAGGTGATTTGGAACCCTGTGTAAATTCCTAATTATTCACAACACCATGTTCATATGCTCATAATGCTCACCACCATATGTAGGGTTGTGTGTTCAGAGGTTTGATTTTGTTTGGCCTGAAGTACTGTCACCATAGTGTTTGCTTGTTTGACTTGTTTCAGCCCCTTTATTTTTGAATGAGTGGAAATGTTATGTTTATGCTTGTGTGTGAAACTATTGCTTAAACTGCCTTCAACATGTCCATTTTATGACATGTTAGCCTGTTTAGGATTAGTAAGTATTGACTCTTACTCATGTTTCACTAACTGATGATCTAAGGTTCATGATTCTGATAGAGAACCTCTCTGTCATGAGCAAAGGTTTTTATGTTACATCTGCATTAATATAGTTTGAGGATACAAAAGGTTTTGGTATAATAAGCTTTGGCCTCAGTTGTACATTCACCTCTCAGTTTGACCTTGTTGTTTTGAATTGGATCATGTGCAAAGATGATATGATGCTAGTATCTTCCTGCTAGGATTCACATGAATACCCTCAGAACAGGTGTGTGGTGTGAGAGTTTATGTTTGGCATATCTCAAAATTTACTTTTGCCTTATTGTCTGGCTTGTTTCAAAGTTTTTTCATCTGAACCATGTATCACTTAGTAACATTTTTCCTCTGCACTTTGACTTGATACTTCATTCTTTGAGCTTGGATGAATGGTGTTTGATTGAGTGTCAGGTCCTTGGTCATTTTCTCCAGTCCATAAGAGTTGGTAAGAGCACGCCAAGATAATGTATTGAAGCTGCCATTAGGAATTTGTGTAGGTTAACATGTTTGGTAGCAAAATCTCTTTCTTAGTTACCTTTGTGCTAGGCTATTTCTTTGTTTTCTGTCAATGAATACCCTGGTTACCCTCATATGTTTGTTTAAGCATTGAAATTAATTTGTAATATGACATAGGAACCTACTTGATACTTTTCTTAAATACTGCCAATTGTTGATGTGGAACACTTTATATTCCTGTTCTCATGTCATGGTTGTATATTTCTTGAGTTATCCATTGCATACTAGTTTAGGTTATATAATTTGTTTGCTGGCATAACAAATGCTTGCTCTCAACATCATACCAGGCCCACATAAATAGGTTCATGTCTGTTGCACACTGAATATATTGTTAACTTGGACTGTCATAATTTCATTTGAGTCTACCTGATGAGTTTTTGAAGCTGCTATGGTATATTGTCCACACCTTTATAATGGATTTAAAATGCTCAAAAGTGTTCAGACTATCCATGTTAAGTTAGTGTAGTTGGAATGGCTTGAGGGTTGTGTGTCATGCTATGATGATGACCAACTCTTGTAATTTTACTTGCTCCCTCATAGCTGTGAGTAGGTCTGTTCATTTCTTTTAACATTGGATCAAGTAATCCTGTGGAATGGATGATTGAGTCATGTAATCTTAACACTAGCAATCTTTGAAGCATTCTATTCATGACAGTATACCTAATTTGAATAAATAGACCTTTATGTATGAATAACATAAAAGGATTTGGGGTTGGTGCTATGTTGATATGATAAATATCTTGTTACCTTTGCCTGGTTTGCTTTGATGCCATGAATGTTTGAGCACTTGTTGCTATAAGTCAGAAATAGCCAGTCCTCATGTTATAGGCTGATATGCTTGAATTGTCTCAAAGGGTCCATTCCATAAATGTTTGGATTGTTGTTTGACATGACAATTACTGGTTCTTTTTCTTTCACTGCTTTCATGATCATGTACAAATGTTCCCTTTCATTATCTTGATGTTATGAGGTGATACCTTTACTGAGCATAATGGACAGGGTGGAATGATCCCTGGCATGGCAGCACTTTGCAATTGGTTTTTTTATTCTGAACATACCAACCTTATTCATATTATCCTTGCTAATATTCTCATGTTAAGCTTTTGAAACTTTACCATGTTTACCATGCCCTTTGTTTTGCATTTTAGTCAAATAAATGTGCATATATGAGAATGTTTGAGCATTTCTCAACCTGGCCATCATGTTTGCTTGCATTATAAGTTTTGATAACATAAACGCTTGTATCTCTCTGTTGAGAACCTTTCTAAAGGTATGTTAGCACAAGGAGTGCTTTGCCTTACCCCTGAATATGTTCATGTCATGAGAGTTGTTAAAATTTGAATGCCCCCGAATATGCACAAGTTTACTTACCTCATGAACCATCTAGAATGCTGCTTGGTTTTTTAGAATGGTAAGTATGTGTTTTCATTTATGAACATATTCTTCCCAGTTGGTTTTCACATTGATCTGGTTTTGGTTTTAAGTTTCTTTTCAAAATCATTTTTGCAATCCATGACTTGAGTATCATGAGGTAGTAGTCTAACTTGTAAAGGGCTGAAGACATAGCTGGTGGATTGATTTGAGGGGGTAATCACCTGCTGTTGTGGTTCATCTTTAGCTCCCATTGTTTGCTTGGTTACACGGTTAAAATATTATGGCTTGATGTGTTGGTTGCATGGACCAATGGAAACATAGAAACATGATTGGTCAATGAAGGTATTTGTTTTATGGTGAGAAGTTTTCAATGGTTTTGGTCTGTTACCATGCGCATAACTTCCTCTTTTATTTCCATTCACTACACTTGAAGGCTTAAGTATTTGAGGGGTGGGCACATACACTGGATGTATGGCCACCCCAGTGGTAAAGACACGCGCGCATTTACTACAAGGACTGGGGTTCGAATCCCCCTTGCCCCAGTCCTTTTATTTTTATTTTCTGAAAGCGCCTTTGTTTTATATATGTTGTTTTGATGCCATAACATGTTAAGACGCACACACTGGGCGAAGTGGCAAGTGTTTTGAGCTGCAACCACCATGTCACGGGTTCAATACCCATGGGGAGCATTTCCCCTAATTTTTATCACATGTTCACTTTGTATTTTATGGTTTATGCTTTATTTTCCAAAATTCATAACTTGATCATTGTTTATTCTTTTTTGCTCATTCTTTTTGCAAATTAATCTTTATTGTGTTTACTTTTTGAACATAAAAATAAATTGGTGAAAATCAATATTTTTGAGGTATTTATTCGGGTTGGAAGTGGAAGACCTTTTAGAGTTTTTCTGTTATGATTACTTTTGACTGTTTTGATTCTCTCAATATGTCATTTTGTTCATCTTGTTTAAGAAATGCCTAATGTATAGGGTTCTAACCTTGTATGGCATTGTGAACTTTGTTTCACTTTGATACCTTATTGTTTGATGTTGTATTTTCATCTAAATTTCTCTACAAATTTCTTGCCCATAAGAATTGTTACTCTCCCCTTATTCCAAAGGAAGGTCTCTCTATTGACCGCAAGGTCATAGATAGCTCATTACCCTTTTAGCCTAGCCTTAGGCTCGAAGTCGCCGCATTCCCCGTATGTGTCTTGCTGTCAGACCCTACTTTCCCTTGGAACCTTGACCACAGTCAAGAGTTCTTCATCCCCATCCAGGTGAACTACGGTTGCTCTGATTCTTTAGTCAGATACGTAGGCACGAGATGCGATGTCTTGGCGAGCAAACTTAGTGTACATACCCTTAGATTTTTACCTTTACCCTTAGCAAGCAAACATAACATAACACAATACAAACAAGAGGTTCATGTAGAGTACTACAGATACTTAGGGTGCTAATACCTTCCCTTAGTATAACCAACCCCCGAACCTTAGATCTCTTAGTTGTATCTTTACATAACGCACTTAGGATTTTTTTCGATCTTTACCCTTTCCTTTGGATAAATCAAAGCTCGGTGGTGAACTTCATAGATGTGTGATGCAAGTTAATCGATAGTTTGTTATCTGATTCTCACCGCAATAATTAGTAATTATCATGAGTAATTACAAATAAGGGTATGAAAAACAACATTATATTAGTTTGAATTTGGGTAATTAAGGAAATTTGGTGGATATCTCTTTTATTATTATTATAGTAGATTATAGTAGATGTCTAACCCAGTGATTAGGTGTTGGGTATTTTAAGTGAATAAAAAGTGGGTTCAACTTTCACCTATGTCAATTTTTTGAGTATTTGCATGTTTTCTTATCTAAAAAAATATTTAAAAAAATAAATAAATAAAAATAAAAATAAAATTTATAAAATTTATAAAACAAAATACGAATTTTTTATTTTAAAAATTTAAAACCCACGTGGATTTAAAAATAAATAAGTGAAATAAAATTTGGATTGTCACGTTAGCAAATGTAAAGATTATGTGTTGACTGGTTAACAAATGGGCCATTTAAATGGAATATAAACATTATATGGGGGAATTCAAAAAAAATTATAAGGGGTAAATCGAAACTCGCTAACATTGCGAGGGTATAGTATATTTAACCCAAAAATTAATAAATGTACAATAATAAGAACGTTGTTAAACTGCACTTTTTTTTGATAATTTATTTGCTTATAAATATGGCCAAATGAAAAATTTTATACTCAAATTTTTTCTCATAATTTTATTTCTCTCTCACTATTTTATTGTTTTACTCTTAATTTTTAAATTTTTCTCTCACAATTTCATCTCATTAGCCTTCAATTGACAATATATTTTATTTAAACTTTCATCTTCTTACTTCAAATTACTATTGTTTAGGCCAAATGTTCCCTAATCAATGTAATTTTCAACAATCTATGTTCCATCTCATGCAAAATTATCAAAATTATAATCCTCAAAATTCTCAATTTCCCCCACCGCCAAGAAACTTCGTCGCATTTGTTCTGTCACCAAACAACCAAATATGTATTTTAGACCTAAAATAAATACTCATGGGATGAATTCTTCTTGTCATGAACCAGAAACACTTATTGGGTTTATGTCCGAATGTCAAGTTCCGCAATTTTCGACTCAAATTGGTATTGAAAATATTACAATTGAAAAAGAAGAAAGGTGTTCCGTTAAAAAAAAACCTCAAGAGGTATTCACTGTTAGAATTAACCCAAAATTTTGAGTAATTTTGAACCAATCTTGATGAAAAAGATTCAATCAACCGATCAAAATTCCTTATTCTTCACTCTTCACTTGAGTGAATCAATCACACCTTAATTACAAGAATGATTTTGTGCAGCAATTGTTAATGGAAGAAGAAAGAAAATTGAACAAGGAAGAAGATTGGGGTTTGACTAAATAGGGGAAGATGAGGATGATTTCTGCAGAGTAACTCTCTGCTATTAAACTGAGAAAATATTATTCAACTGTGCAACTGCACTTTATGTTGTGTGTCTTATTATACAATTCATAATAGGGTTACTACATATTTATAATTGATCTAGCTTGCTCCTTAAGCTAAAGCCTAAAATATACAAAAGCCCAAAATTTCTATTTTGGTCTAAGTCAAAATCTTGTGTCAAGTAACCTGCTTCGACACTTCGACATCTAACACTACTCGACACACACTACAAGTTTTGACACATCCTTGTTTTTATCAAGCACTACCTGCTTCGACACAAGGAATTACAATCTATACCCACCACCTAATTCATTGTGTCTAAGCTATCTATATTCATCATAGACCTTAGCTTCTTGAACACTTCAACTTGTAGTCCTTTTGTCATGATATTTGTAATCTGATTCTCATTTCTACAGTGTTCCAAGTTCATCTTCCCTTCTGCTACATGCTCTCAAAGGTAGTGGAACCTCATTTCGATGTGTTTGCTTCGTCCATGTGCTATCAGATTCTTCGTCAGATTGATAGCAGACATTTTGTTGGTCTTCATGGTAATTGCTCCATGATTCTTCACTGTAATTTCTTCGACCAGTTTCACCATCCACGTTGGTTGAAATGCACAAAGAGGAGCAATTATGTACTCTGCTTCGCACGGCGACAATGCCACTACTTACTCCTTTCTCGAACTCCAAGAAACCGATGCACCACCTAGCATAAACACATAGCCAACTGTGGATTTCCTATCCTTAGCATCATTACACCAACTTAAGTCGGTGTATCCTACTAACTTGCATTATTTTCCTTCATCAACTACAGGAAATAAAATGCCATACCTACCTTTGGCTTCTGCATGAATCTACTTACCATACCTACATTGTATGCTAAGTCAGACCTTGTGTGACAAAGGTATCTTAGTGACCCAATAAGTCTTTTATATTGGGTTAGGTTGACATCATCTGAATCTGAATCTTTCGATAGTTGCAGTCTTAGTTCAGCAGGTGTCGAAGTCGAGTTGCTTTCTTCCATCTCAAATCTCTTGAGAATTTCACTTGCATATCTTATTTGATGCATCATCAAACCTCTACTACTCTTGTTAAGATCACCTTTGAAGTCTTCAATCTCTTTCTTGCAGCTACCTGTTATCAACAAGTCATCGACATAGAGACATAGTATTAACAATTCACTCTTGCTTCTTCTTACATATACTATATGCTCAGTTGTGCACTTTACAAATTCTTTCTTCCTTAGAAATCTATCTATCTTCTTATTTCAATCTCTCAGAGCTTGCTTAAGTCCATATAGGGCTTTATGCAGCTTGTACACCTTTCTTTCTTCGCCTTATTTCACAAATCCAGCTGGTTGTGCAACATAAACTTCTTCATCTAAGGGGCCATTCAGGAATGCAAATTTCACATCCATCTGACATATATGCCAATTATTCATGTTTACTAGACCAACAACCAACCTGATTGTTTCGATCCTAGCAACAGGTGCAAAAACTTCGTCGAAGCCGATTCCTTTTTTCTGAAGAAATCCTTTTGCCACAAGTCTCGCCTTGTGTCGAGTTACTTCTCCTTTGGGATTCAACTTCACCTTGTATACCCACTTCACATCATTTGCCTTCTTGTCTTGAGGAAATTCAACAAGTTACCAAGTGTTGTTGAATTCGAGGGACTTCAGTTCCTCATTCATTGCTTTCACCTACTTCGAATCTTTCAATGTCTCAGCTGCATTGACTGGTTCGACATCTGCATAGAAAGAAGAGTGTACCATCTCACCTTCTTCATTGACCACATCATCTGATGTAATCTCACATTCTTGCGACCTTGCGGGCATGTTTCTTGTTCGTTGAGGTCTGCTTGGGTCTGCTTCACCTCTGACTTTTTCTTGTCGAACTTTTCTTTCAACTTCGCTAGTTGGTTATTCACATAAGGTTCTCATTGAATTCTTCTTGACATTCTCAGTCGAATCCCATTCCTTAAGCTCATCTATGATCACGTCCCTGCTGATCACAACTTGCTTGTTCACTGGGTCAAACAACTTGTATCCTCCAGTCGAATGATACCCTGTTAGGATCATTTGACTCGACTTGTCATCAAGCTTTCTTCTCAACTGATCTGGAACATGTCTATGTGCTATAGATCCAAACACCTTCAAATGACTTAGGTTAGGCTTGACACTAGACCATCACTCTTCTAGTGTAATTCCTTCTAGCCATTTCGTTGGACATCTGTTCAAGATGTATGCTATAGTCGACACAGCTTCTCCCTATAATTCTTTGGGTAGATGTTTGTCTTTCAACACACTTCTTACCATATTCATGATGGTTGTATTCTTCCTTTCTGCATTTCCATTCTGCTGTGGAGTGTAGGGTGGCACCACCTCATACACAATCCCTTCTTTCTCACATAATGCTTCGAAATTTTTTGACACATACTCTCCACCGCCATCAGTCCTCAGAATCTTTAGCTTTCGACCACTTTGTCTTTCAACCATAGATTTAAATTTGGAAAATACCTCGATCACTTCACTTTTCTTCTTGATCAGGTAAGTCCACGGTTTTTACTGAAATTATCTATGAAAGTGACAAAGTATTTGTTACCTCCAATTGAATCCACCTAGATAGGACCACATACATCAGAGTATATGACACCAAGAATTGCCTTTGACTTGCTTCCTGCATCCTTTCTGAAGCTATTATTGTGTTGCTTTACCTGCACACATTCTTCACATACTTCATTTGGGATGTCGATTTCTGGTAATCCTGAAACCATATTTCTTCTCTTCAAATCTATGATGTCTTTGAAATTGAGATGGCCAAGTCTATAATGCCATATCCATTCATCTCGGTTGCCTGAAGTTGCAAGGCACTTATGCTCCATCACAATAAGTTCAATCTTGATGGTTCTATTTTGAGAGATAAGAGCCTTCAAGATTAACCTTCCTCCTGAGTCGAGAACTCTCATCATCTTGTCTTCAATCAACACCTTGTAGTTCTTTTCGACCAACTTCCCTATGTTGAGCAAATTACTCTTCATGTCTGGTATGCACAATACATTAGAAATTACTGACCTCTTGCTATCTTTCCTCATTATCAGAACATCACCAATACCTTCAACTGCTAGAGTATTGTCATTTGCAAATTTCACCATGTTCTTCATTGAGGGTTTTATGTTTACAAACCAATCCTTCCTACCAGTCATGTGTGATGAGCATCTTGAGTCCAAGTACCACTGGTCCTGGAATCTTTCTTTATCTCTTGTTGTGACCATCAGCAACATCTCTTCTTCTTCATGTTTCGCCATATTTGTATTAATTTCTTGATTCTTCTATTTTTTAGGACAATCACTAGAATAGTGACCATACTTCTGACAATTGTAACACTGGATGTGACTTTTGTCAGGTTTTCGACCACCATCTATTCTTCTACCTGCAACACCACCTCTTTGGTTGCCTTGGTTCTAGGGTTTTTTCTGATTCTACCAATTTCCTTCTTACTGATTTCAACCAGTCGAATTTTTGTAGCCTTCTCTGCTTTTATTATCATTCCAACTTCCTTTGCCTTTCTTTTGTTGATTGCGCCTATAAAGCCATATCACTCTTTGAATTTCCTTCAGCTCTTTCAACCATCCTTTGTTCATGAGATTTAAGCATCCCTTGAAGCTCTTCTTTTGTCAATGTCGACAAGTCTTTCGACTCTTATGTGGCTACTACCAAGTGGTCGAACTTTAGAGCCAGTGACCTCAAGATCTTTGCCACAATAGATCTTGATGTCAATACTTCTCCACATACCTTTATTTGATTCACCAGCTTTGTAACCCTAGTGAAAAAATATATTATGTTTTCATTGTCTTCCATCTAAAGCAATTCATAGATTCTTTTGTGAGTTTTTAACCTCACCTCTTTCACATTTTCTGCACCTCCAAATAATTTCTCCAAGATTTCCCATGTGTTGCGGTGAAAATCGGATAACAAATTATTAATTAATTTGCATCATTTTCTTTTACAACCGACTTTAATTTATCCAAAGGAAAGGTTCAAGATCGTTAGAAAAACCTAAGGGGAAGAGATCTAAGGTTCGGGGGTTGGTTACGCCTAGGGAAGGTATTAGCACCCTAAACGTCTGTAGTACTCTACGGGAACCTCTTGTTAATGCTATCTTATGTTTGCTAAAGGTTCTATGCTAAAGGTTGAAACCCTAGGGGTTAGTATCTAAGTATACTCAATAAGGCGTCGCACCTTGCGCCTACGTATCCTCGGGAATAGAATCAGAGTATGCATAGTTCTACTTCTACTGAATGATTGACTATGGCCAATATTCAGAGGGGAAATGAGTACAAGCTCATTGTAGAGTTTAAGAACTCTCTAAATCTAGTTGTAATTGACCTATGTTATAGTTTAGTCAGTAGGGAAAAGTGATAAATTCATTAGGATGAATATCACTAAGATTTCAAGAACTCTCTCCTAAAGCTAGTTGTGATTTCTATGGCTCTGATGAGGCCAAGAAATGAAGTTTCTCCTAAGAGGTTACTTAGGTTAAGGTGGGGGCTATGACTTTAAGAGTCAACATACATCACCTTCCTTTGGAATAGGGGAAAAGATAACAGTTCTAGAATAAAATAACAAATAGATAAAGACATGGTAAAAGATAAAACATTGATACAATATGGTGAGATGAAAGCCACACAAGCATAAGGATGGCAAGATGTTTTCATGATAAAGTATGGATAAGATGGACATGATCATCATAAGGACATATCAATATGTTTCAATCTTAAGGAAGACAAACATAAAGAACACTCACAAGATAAAGAGGATGATATTAATTAAGGATGATATTTAAATAAAAATTCACATTAAAGTCAAATATATGATAAATCAAGCATGGATGGATTAGTTCAAGATCTAAACAAACCATTAGTGAAACAAACCCTTAAAAGGTCAACAAAGATGATCATGAATAATGTTAACAATTAATCTAAAAGTGATAGTCAATTAACAATTAACAATATATATTGAAAATTAAAATTTAAAAGTTAACAATTAACAACTAAATACATATTGACAATTAAAATTTAAAAGCAAATTGATCAACAATTAAAAATAAGGAACTACCCATTAAAATTAAAATTAACAACACACAAAATTTAACAATTAACACAACAATTAACAATTAGAATAAATTACTAATTAAAAATAAAGATTAAAATATTTGGAGTTTTTGAAATAAAGAAAATGTTTTAAATAAAATAAATAAAATAAAAAAAAATTAAAAAGGATTTGAAAGGAAAATGATTTGAAAATAGGAAAAAAATAAAAGAAATAAAAACGCAGGGGGTGCATTAGTATTTGAATTAGTTAAAAAAAACACAAGGGAGAGAGACTTGGGCCAGAAACTGGGGGGTGGTGATAGCACAAGCCCAAGGTCCAAACAAGCTGAAAGGAGAAAATAAAACGCACAAAATGGGTCTGGGGCGAGGTGGATTCGAACCCCAGACCTCAAGGTTCAAGGCGCAGTTCCTTTACCACTGGGGTGGCTATACATCCATTGTATAAGCCACCCCTTAAAACTTAAAAACCAAGCCAAGCAAACTGGAATAATTTCAGAGGGAAAGACATACATAAAATGTGCGCCCACGCTAACAAACTCAAATCAATAGGTCATAAAAACTCAAACTCACAACCAGACAAAACTTGTGCTAAACAATCAATACGTATTTCTCTTTTGGCCATGCAAACATGCGATTAATATACCAACACCATCGTCACAACAACAAGGAAGGCAATATACATGCCTCTCCCTCACTCATGCCATCATGCAACAAAACTTCAACAATGCAGTAGCAAAAAACATGGCTCCTCGTCATTTATTTCCATATCGTTTCACCAATAATTAACTAAGAGACACGAACTAAAAGCTTGACTATGCAGTGCCTAAGCAAAGGGATATATCCCAACCTTCCACACGACGAAACAAATACAACCAGCAGTAAAAACAATAAATCAAACATGAGTGTGTTCAGGATTGTAGCCATGTCATTATCATACCAATATACCTATGCTTGATACAAATGATTTTCGTGTTATGTCACTTAAGTAACACCCAATGGATATCTCAATCAAAATAGTATATAATGCAATCCAAGACTCCAAACTGACAGTGTAAAGGTAACACTTCCATTCCTTTTATCATGCATCCTGATACCACTTACCAATTCGCACTGAAGTTCACAATAGCATTCCAAAGTGATATGACAACAGTAGCAACAACATTTTAAACCACACCAAACCGAACATCTAAACCTAAAGCCCTGAGCATGAGGGCACGAACATTTTAAATCGCGACAAAAGCAGTTTCAAATCAAACTCAACATGATATCAGTTTGTGTATATGGCTTAAGGTATGGAAGGCAAAAGTGATACTATACACTCATCCTAGCAACATGAAGATAAACCAAATTTCTACATAGTTCGATCAATAGCATGGAGACAAAGAACTCGTAACACAGACAATGCAGAAGAGAACATCACAAACTTGTATATCAGGGTCCATGATACCAAATGAATTAAGTGTATGACAGCAGCATTATCTAAAGTTCCAACAACATAATCAAAGTGAAAATCATGTAAACTTGGTTATGTGATCAATAACATCTTAAACATGGTGTTATGTGTTGATGGATAGTGATAACAAGTGTGGATCGTGACAATCAAACAAACTACATATTGCCAACCTATCACAAGATAAAATCACTTAAAGAAACAGCTCAGTCATAACATGAAGATACTAACACAAACATGCTATAAACCAACAACTACCAGTGTATAATATGGGTGCAAAAAGAAACACACTAATGCATAAAAAAACGTTCATGATGACTCAAATATAAGATGATTATGACAACAGTATGAACAACATGAACATGGTTGGTGAAAGGGTGTGATATTTACCTAGTGGAATAGGTCCACTGCACCTTCTCAAGTGTGATTCGAATTCCTTCTTTTCTCCAAGCCAGCAACAGCTGCCAAGAACTCCTTTTCTTCTCTTTTTCTTGCCAAGCCAAGACTCAAATATCGCTTAGAGCTCGTGTGTGTGTCGTTCAGATATTGTGGTTATTGTTGGTTGTTGATGGTTGTTGGGTGGAAGGTTGAACAAGGCGAGAGTTTGCGAGTGATGCTCGGGAGAGTTACGAGTTTTCTGAGCGAAGGTTCTTGTCTTAGAACAAAAGAAAGAGTTTCTTTTATAGCCTCAGCCGGATGTCATTTGAAGGGTGATGGAAGTTTTGAAAACTTGGAGAAGGAATTGATCAGTTGGTGCTTCAGGTTAGGGTGCAAGTTACCGTTACGACCAGTCGCTATCGCTTGCAGACATGGTAATATGGTTTTTGAAGCTTTTGCATTGGGTTGTCCTTGTGTTGCAGAGGATTTTGGTACGGTTTGAAAAAGGTGACAATAACTTGTCACTACAATTGTATTTGTTTAAATTGATTTTGCATGAAGGGCCAAACGTGTTTTCATGATGGGCCGGTAGCAAATTGGCAATGGAAAAAGTAAATGGAAATGAATAACATTTTTCTCTCCTTTTTTAAATTAATAGGACTAATAACAATAATAAAAAATTAATTAAAGACCTAATTTAAATTAGTTAAAAACTAAATTAAATTAATCTAATTAATGAAATTAAATTTCTTAAAATTGAACTAAATTGAGATTAATTTAAATTAATAAAAATAAAACAACTTAAATATAAATGAAATAAAATAGGCCATATTTGAAATTAAACTAACATAAAAACAAATAAAAAAACTAAGATAATTATTAAATTAAAAGAAGAGAAAGATGATAAAACATCAACTAGCAGAAAAATGAGGGTAAAATTTGGGGTACAACACCATGCTTCTTTTGTTGATTCTACATCACTGGCCTTTTCGAAATTGTCTGGATCAACACATTGATGAATTATAAAGAGAGCTTTATAATCTTTCTTCTTCAATTCTTTGTGTGCGGCCTTTTCTTCATCTGTCGCATTTTCTGCAAGTGATGTTACTCTTTCCTTCACAAGATCCCAAAGATGATAACAGAAAACAACCTTCATCTGCTTGCACCAATTCTCATAATTATTGTTCTTGAGAATCGAAAGACTCGCCGAAAAATGCATGTTCGGATGATTCATCGCATCGTGTTTTTCTTCCACAAATCGCTCAGTCAGTGCTCTAGATACCAGATGTTGGAATTAACCCAAAACTTTGAGTAATTTTGAACCAATATTAATGAACATAATTCAATCAATCGATCGAAATCCCTTGTTCTTCACTTTTCACTTGAGTGAATCAATCACACCTTGATTGCAAGAATGATTGTGCGCAGCAATTGTTAATGGAAGAAGAAAGAAAATTGAATAAGGAAGAAGATTAGGGTTTGACAAAATAGGGGAAGAGGAGGATGATTTCTGCAGAGTAACTCTCTGCTCTCAAACTGAGAAAATATTATTCAACTATGCAACTTCACTTTCTGTTGTGTGTTTTATTATACAATTAAAAATAGGGTTACTCCCCATTTATAATTGAGCTGGCTTGCTCCCTAAGCTAAAGCCCAAAATTTCTATTTTGGTCTAAGTCGAAATCTTGTGTCAAACAACCTATTTCGACACTTTGACATCTAACACTACTCGACACACACTACAAGTTTCGACACATCCTTGTTTCTGTCGAGCACAACCTGCTTCGACACAAGGAATTACAATCTCAACATTCACAAGAGAATAGGATAATATGAATTTTAGTTAAGATGAAAAGTTCTAGTATTATCAAAAATTAAGTAGTATGTAGTAATTGCTATGTATCTATACCTATGTAAAATGGCCATTAGTACCAATTTAATTTATAATAAATCAAATGTTGTTATTTAAACTAGTCATTATTCAAACTAGTTGTTATTCAAACTAGTCGTTATTCAAATTAGCCATTATTCAAACTAGTCGTTAGTCATATACCATTATATATACTCTCACTTTTTCTCGCTCTTCTCTCACTCTTTATCATTTTTCTCTCATTCTACACTCACTTTAATAGATTAAGACAATTCAAATAATCTTAACAAACTCTTATGGGACTTGATTGAAGAAGAATTTATGGATAGCTCAGATGAATAACTACTAATATCAATGCTCGAGAAGGAACATCAATCTGGAAGTTCCTCTAGGCCAAAGAGAAGAATCGTGATAGATCGAAGTCATGAAGAATGGCACAATCGTTATTTAATGACTACTTGGAAAATCCAGTATACACAGATGTTCGATTCAAAAGAAGGTTCGTAATGCATAAGCATGTTTTTCTTTGAATTTTAGACACTCTTGGAAATCATGATGAATATTTTCAAATGAGAGCTGATGCAACTGGTAAAATAGGTTTGTCACCATTGTCAAAATGCACATCTTCTATTTGTATGGAAATGACAATTTTCTCGAGGTGATTGTGGTAAGCCAATATTCATGCTTGAAGCAGTGAAATCACAAAACTTATGGATATAGCATGCATTTTTTGGTATTGCATGTCAAACAATGACATTAATGTGTTAAACCAATCAAACGTGTTTAACGATATTTCGGAAGGACATGATCCCACTATGCAATATATAATCAATGGGACACCATATAATATGGGATATTATTTAGCGGGTGATATATATTCTTAGTGATCAATATTTGTCAATACCATATCAATGTCGCAGGGAGAAAGGAGAAAAATATTTTCACAACATAAAGAATCAGCTAGAAAGGATGTGGAGTGGGAATTTGGAGTGTTTCAATCTCGATTTTCAATTATATATGGTCCAACGCGTGTCTGGCACATAGAAATCTTTAAGCATACCATATATGTTTGCATCATATTGCACAACATGATTGTTGAAGACGAACGACACGCATATGGAGGTGATTTTGATTACTCTTATGGTAATGTAGATAACAACAACTCAACAACTGAAACATTTAACGATCCTCATTCAAGTCTTGCAACAAGACTACAAAGAACAGCAAGTCTTCGTGAAAAACAAGTTAATCGCCAACTTCGTAGAGATCTAGTCGAGTATATTTAGGAACGTTTTTGGACATGAGGATGACGAAATTTAAATTTGACTAATTATGTGATATTATTTATTTTTTTTGTTTTTAATTATATGTCATGTATCTGAGATTAATTTATCATTTTAAATTTTAATTTAATTTCAAATTTATTTATTTTATATTAATATTTATTTAAATTATTTAAATTATTATTTTGAGTTAAATAAAATTTAATATGAATAAAATATTAATATATAAGATAAAGTTGTGAGGCTCAATATTAGTTCTTTAAAGTTGCATCATTGAGGTGATAATTAAATGAGTTGCTTTAAGATGGTGTGGCTTAATGGGTCCCACAAAGAAATAAAAAATAGGTGGCACCATTAGAGATGCTCTAATTGTGCAACTCTAAAGAACTCATATATTATTTCACAACTTTATCTCATATATTAATATTTTATTCATGTTAATTTTATTTTAATTTAAAATAATAATGTTAACTATTTAAATTAATATTAATATATAAAATATAAAAATCAAATTAAACTTAAAATTTAAAATAATAATTAAAATTAATCTCAAATACATGACATATGATTAAAAACAATAAAAATAAATAACATCACATAATTAATCAAATTTAAATTTCGTCATCCTCATGTACAAAACGTTCTCAAATATACTTGATTAGATCTCCTTGAAGTTGGCGATGAACTTGTTTTCCACTAAGATTTGCTCTTCTTTGTAGTCTTGTTGAAAGATTTGGATGAAGACTGTTAAATATTTTAGTTGTTGAGTTGTTGTTATCTACATTATCATACAATTAATCAAAATCACCTCCATATGTGTTCCTTCGTCTTCAACAATCATGTTATTCAATATGATGCAATCATATTTAGCATATTAATGTCATTGTTTAAACCTGCAATACCAAAAAATGCGTGCCAAATTCATAAGTTTTGTGATGCCACTACTTCAAGCATGATCGTGGGTTTACCATTATCACCTCGCCAAAATTGTCTTTTCCATGCAATGGGACAATTTTTTCATTCCTAATGCATACAACCAATGGAACCTAGTATGCCTGAAAATCCATGTGACTCCCCTGTTTGTAAAAGTTATTCAACATCATTGTTATTAAGCCTTCTCAAGTACTCGGCCACAAATACCTCATTCACGCCCCTTACGAATCTCTCTAGGCACTCAACTACAGTGCTTTCACCAATTTGAACATATATGTCTACAATGTCAGTGGAAAATCCATATGCCAACATACGAATAGCAGAAGTTCATTTCTGCAATGGTGAAAAGCCTATTTTACCAATTGCATCGGCCCTTATTTGAAAATATCCATCATGACATTCAAGGGTTTCTACAATTTGAAGAAACACGTGCATGTGCATTCTGAACCTTCTACGGAATTAGGCATCTGTGTATATTGAATTTTCCGAGATGTGGTCATTTAATAATCGGCTATACCCTTCTTCACTACTATGTTCTACCATTGTTATTCTTTTTTTCTAGAGAGATTTTCAGATTGAGGTTCCTCCTCGAGCATTGACAATAGTAGTTCTTCACTTGTGTTATCCATAAACTCATTTTCAATCACGTCCAAAAGAGTTTGTTGAAATTGTTTGAATTAGTTGAATCCATTAAAGTCAAAGAAGGGTAATAGAAAAATGAGAGAGGGTGATAGAAAATGAGTGAAGAGTGAGAGAAAAGTGAAAGAAGAATGAAAGTATATAGAAATAGACGACTAATTGTAATAACAACTAGTTTGAATAACTAGTTTGAATTAAAGTGATATTAATAACAATTTTACATAGGTGCTGATACATAATAAGTACTACATAATATTCAATTTTGATAATGCTAGAACATTTCATCTTAACCAAAATTTATATTTTCCTTTTAGTTTATTACAATATTTTTCATGAAATTTACGTTGACTAATATTCATCTTAGAAGTGTCTGGCATGATGAATAGTATTGCTTCAAACTCTATCTTTTTCTTGGTTAATTTGTTTTCTTCCTCCTTAAGTCGTGTTAGATTTTCGGTTACTGCTACTCTTTTATTCATTGTATCATGCATAACATTAGAAGGCGGTTCGAATGCATTTGCATTTGCATTTTCCTTTGCCTTACCCTTTTCTTTTTGCTGCCTTTTGTTCCATTAGAGATGATGAGATATACTCATAACGTGAAGGTATCTTTGAGTTATGCGAATATGTGTATGTCTCGCTAGCATAATTCTTTATTATTTTTGAAGAATTTTCGGTGGATGCTCTCATACATTTAGTTTCATCTTTTAACAACCTCCATGCATACTCAAGATTGAATGGTGCATCTTCATCCTGAGTAAAAAAACATATGTATTGACTAAGATATCTTTCTCCAATGTCTCACTTTTCTTTCCATTAACAGCTTGTTTGTAACATCCAACAAATTTTTGAATAAGACTATTTATTCGATGACATCGACATTTTAATTGGCCGCGTAGCTTTTCTCGCGGCTGTCCACGATGTTGATTATAATTGGCGGCGAGTCTTAATCAAAAATTGTCGGATTTTTATATCAACTCTCACTATTAGATTTTTTGAAACATTGAGTCATGATTGTATGAGAAGTGTATCTCCATCCCTTGTAAATAGCTCTCGAGTTCTTTTTTTTACCGAATGTTTTTCTTCTCATTCAATTATAATATTTTCAATATCAATTTGAATTGAAAATTGTGAAACTTGACATTCGGACATAAACTCAATTGGTGTTTCACGGTGAGAAAATTTGAACCCAAAAATATTTATTTGAGGTCTAAAATACATATTTGCTTGATTGGTGACGAAAAGAATACGGCGGAGTTTGTTGCCGGTGCTGGAATATGAGAATTTGGTGGTAATGAAAATTGAGAATTTTGAAGATTAAGATATTGATGATTTTGCATGAGTTTAGAATATAAATTGTTGAAAATTATATTGATTAGGATTCATTTTACCAAAACAATAGTGATTTTGAAGTAAAAAGATAAAAATTTGAGTAAAATATTTTGTCAAACAGGTAATGAGATGAAATTATGAGATTGAAAATAAAAAATTAAGAGTAAAGTGATGAATATGTGAGAGAGAAATAAAAAATTCAAAAAAATTGTGAGAGAAAATTAAAGTGTACAAATTTTCAAATGATCTAATTTATAAGCAAATTAATTGTTAAAAAAAACATTTACAATACAACTATATCACATTATCACTTTACTATTTTTGTATCAATTGTTAGCATTGTTCAGACAGCAACGCAGCTGTAGCTGGAGAATCTAACGGAACAATTTTCTTGAAAACGTTGTCCACCTGGCAAACTAAAGCATGGAACAGCCGTTGGAGATGACATTAGTTATAAGGGACTGCTATGGAATTGGTTAGATAGACCATAGAGGTATTCATTCAGACTATTTGATAGTTTATTAATGATAAGGGAGAGTTTACTACAAAGATGGATTTTCTTACTGAAAAAACTTGAGTTTATAGAAACCTCCAAAAACTAATTGGTTTCTTTCCAAATTCAACTGAAAGAATGTCTGTATATCCTTTCATGGAAAATCTAAGCGTAGCTTATCAATTAAGAGGTAGCAAAACTGATGAGAAAAGACTTAGATTGGCCAACAACAAAGCGTGTGCCTTTCTCTAAAGCACATGGTTTGAAATATCTGCCTGAGCAATGCAATCCGAAAATAATTCACAGTTATCTAATGGCTGCAAATATCCTTCTAGATGACGAGTTTGAACCTGTTCTTGGTGATTTTGAACTAACCAAACTGGTTGATGCATGGATGACTCATGTTACAATGTTGCAGAGAGTCTAATCAGCAGATTGATGGGCTAACTAAGACAAAATGAAAAGGCTAGACTATTTTAATTGATTAGCAGATTTATGACCATAGTTAAACTATTTTAATTGTAAGAGAAGTTTATGTGTAGAGCAGAAGAGAAAAATATGTTTGAGAAAAAAAAAACTTCAATGAGAGATGCATATGCATAGTTAAGAATTGTGATACGCTTATAGTTATATTGAAACCTGAATCTTCACTTCTATTTAAATACAACATATTATCTGATCAAACCCTCTCATTACTTTCTTTTCCATTGTAAATTAATAAAATTGATTACTATATACAGCATGAAAGGATCCAAATCTCTAATAACAATTAAAATAGTCTGGCCCCTTCAAGTTGGCTACACAAAATTCAGATATATAATTTAATTGACATTTGCGGCAAAACAATTTTATGGTTCTCAAAATTGCTAGTGAATTGGACATAGTAAAATATGTGAATGTTAACGGCTAGTTATATACCCGGTCCAGAAAACAATTCTGTTAGACATACAAATAGAAAGAGAAATAATTATGACGTACAATTAGTATAGTAACTGGAATATAAATTACACCTCTCAATATCCCCTGTCAATTGTTGATTTGATAAAAATGTGAGAGCAATCTCAACCTTTAAATTGAAATCCAAGATTATTAAACATGATATCAAAGCTGGTTTAACAATTGCAATATGACGTTTGACCCAATATGAACATTTTGGTCATTGACATCCAATAATTATTAACATCAATAACAGTAAGCAATGAAAAACACCAAAGTATTTGGTTAAAAACAAAAGGATTTCATTATCGAATAAAACACATCAACATAGAAAGAGAAATTGGAATTGCATTAAATATGTATCCGCTAGATTAGAGATGCCTAAACTAATATATCCACGCCGCTTTCAATCTAAGCTTTCTTGGGAGTTTTCTTGGCCTTTGGAGATTTAGGCTCCTTTGCAGAAGAAGAAGCATTTTCGGTCCTCTTAGGCAAAAGAACAGGGTTGATGTTAGGAAGAACACCGCCATAAGCAATAGTAACACCAGCAAGTAATTTTCCAAGTTCTTCATCATTCCTCACAGCCAACAACAAATGCCTTGGACTAATCCTATTTTTCTTGTTATCGCGTGCTGCATTTCCAGCCAACTCAAGAACCTTCACATTAACATAAGAAACAATTCATTAGAAATTCCTAATTAATAGAAAACAAAAGTCAAGGTAAAAATGAAAATTGAAATTTACCTCGGCGGCAAGATATTCAAGAACAGCTGCAAGGTAAACAGGAGCACCAGTACCAACACGCTGAGCGTATCGGCCTTTCTTCAAAAAACGACCGATTCTTCCGACGGGGAATTGGAGTCCGGCTCTGACGGATCTTGTCACCGATTTCTTCCTTGGTCCTCCTCCCTTCCTTCCTCCGGCTCCTTTCTTCACCTTTGTGCTTGCGTCCATTTTGAATGTGAGTTGGATGTGTTGTAAGAAATTTTGAATATTGGAAATGGTGAGATGTTGGTGGGAATTGGCATTGGCAAGGTTTTATAGTTTTACGGGATCTTGCTCTGAAAAAAGATCCACCGTTGGATTACAACTTATCTATGGCCTATTTTCACTTACCTGGCAATCCGTATCTCCTATAACTGACCAATGGGAAGCCAGTTAGGCCGTCTGTACTTTTCTTTTCATTTTTGAATTTGGCTCCTTGCACTTTTGTTTATTTTCCCCCCATGAACTAATAAAAGTCATTGAATTAAATCACGAAGAGTTTAAAAGCCGGCGCCAGTTTGATAATCAGCCGCCTAGTCGTCAATCAGATACATTTTATTTAATTAGTATTTTTTTAGTTTGTCTTTCGGAAGAATCAAAAATAAGTTTAAACAAGTAGAATTGAATTTGAAGTAATTTTAAAATGTTTGATTTTTCTAAAAGATAATTAAATACTAAAATTTGTAGCTTTTGAATGTAAACTAGTAACTAATCGTGCGTTCGCACGGGTCTGTCTGTTCGAGGATTTTTTGTTATGTACGCGTAATTGTTAATGAAATTGAAAAGAAAAATGGTAAAATTATAAAAATAGATACAATTGAAATTAAAAATTTGTATTGGTAAGTATAAGAATATGTTGTGGCCGTTTATAACATATAGTATTTTTTTCGTATATAAAAATTTGAATCAAAATTAAACTCGTGCCCGTTTATAACAATAGTAATGTTTTCGTATATAAAAATATTTGAATCAAATTTAAAGTTGTTCATGTTTATAACAGTAGTATTTTATCTATATAAAAAAAATTTGAATCAAAATTAAAGTTGTGTTCGTTTATAACAATAGTATTTTTTTCGTATATAAAAAAATTTGAATCAAAATTATAGTTATCCCCGTTTATAACAGTAGTATTTTATATTATATAAAAAAATTTAAATCAAAATTAAAGTTGTACCCGTTTAAAACAATAGTATTTTTTTCATATATAAAACAATTGAATCAAAATTAAAATTACCTCCGTTTATAACAATAGTATTTTTTTCGTATATAAAAATATTTGAATCAAAATTATAGTTGTCTCTGTTTATAACATTAGTATTTTAGCTTATATAAAAAAAATTGAATCAAAATAAAAGTTGTGTCCGTTTGAAACAATAGTATTTTTTTCGTATATAAAAATATTTGAATCAAAATTAAAGTTGTGCCCGTTTATACCAATAATATTTTTTTCGTATATAAAAATATTTGAATCAAATTTATAGTTGTCATCGTTTATAACAGTAGTATTTTATCTTATATAAAAAAATTTGAATTAAAATTAAAGTTGTGCCCGTTTAAAATAATAGTATTTTTTTTCGTATATAACAAAATTTGAATCAAAATTAAAGTTGTACATGTTTATAACAATAGTGTTTTTTTCGTAAATCAAAAAATTTTAATCAAAATTAAACTTGTGCCCGTTTATAACAATAGTATTTTCTTAGTATATAAAAATATTTGAATCAAAATTATAGTTGTCCCCGTTTATAATAATAATATTCTATCTGATATAAAAAAATTTTAATCAAAATTAAAGTTGTGCTCGTTTATAACAATAGTATTTTTTCGTATATAACAAAATTTGAATCAAAATTAAAGTTGTGGCCGTTTATAACAATAGTATTTTTTCATATATAAAAATATTTGAATCAAAATTATAGTTGTTCCCGTTTATAACAGTAGTATTTCATCTTATATAAAAAAATTTGAATCATAATTAAAGTTGTACTCGTTTATAATAATAGTATTTTTTTCGTATATAAATTTTTTTGAAAAGAATTGAAAGTAATCAGCAAAAAGTAACAAACTCGTGCCTACGCACGGGATACGTTTTTGGGTGGGATATGATTTTGAACGCGCGTTTGTTTGCCTCAAAATCATTTATAAGAATAGTATTTTTTTCTGTATATAAAAATATTTTAATCAACAATAGATTTTTTTCCTATATAAATATTATTTTTCTTTTGATATTGTTTATAAAAATATTTGAATCAATAGTAAAGTTGTTCGCGTATATAAAAATATTTGAATCAATAATATATTTATTTTCGTATTTAAATATTATTTATATTTTGAAAATATTTATAAAAATATTTGAATTAATAGTAAAATTGTTTCCGTATATAAATATTTGAATTATATTTAATCCTTTTTTATTAAAAAAAAAACATTTTTAGTTAATGCACATCTTTTTCAATTAAACTACTTATCAATTATTTTATTTTTAATATATTTGACAACATACTAATAGTTATGCATATTATATGCTAGATTCTACTGATGAATCTAGTATAGTCCAACATTAATTGATGAATAATAGTTTCTACTTACCTACTAGTGTAATACACACAGAAATAATAAGTGCAGAAAGTGGATGACCCTGCATAAGACTTTATATTTTTTATATTATTTTACTGTACTATCATTACACTTTTCATTCATAAGTCTAATCTATCATTTTCTTTTGTACTAACACTCAACCTTTACAATTATATTACAATTATATTATTAATTTGTTTGTTCGACCGACACAAGATTGTTTGTTGGAATATGTTGTTACAAGCTTGACTAAGTATGCAATTGTTGAAAATGAATTAGGTAAGTTTGAAAATGACAGTGGTGTGAATTAACAATTTGTAAAAGATTTTTAGAAAATGATTCACTGCAGTCACGTGAGTCTATCTCTCTCTTCAAGTATTTTTTAAATATTTTTTAAAAATAAAACCATTTAAAGGTGGAGATTGAATAGGAAACATATGTAATGGTTTGATAAGCCCCTGGCTGCAGTGACTGCACCCTTTTCGGACGACAGTGAATCATAATCCAAGATTTCTAGGTTTCTGTACTTCTAATAAAGTGTGGAAAGTTGTAGTATTTTTTAATATGACAGGTTATAAACACACAAAAAATGGAGAAAAAATATATTTGTGAGCTGGATAGAAACAATATTGATTGGAATTGTCTTAAATACATATAATTTGTGATGTTTGGAAAAGACATGTCAACATTGAATAAAGGAAAAAGGTGTACATCTTGAGATTATTAAGAAGGCATATTTAATTAGAGATGTGAATGTCAATTGTAGTAGTGATAAAAAACTCTTTGAGTCTATTTAAATTTTAATATGTGAACGACAATTTTATGGGAGATGAAGTTAAATTGAACTTTGAATAAAAGTAAAAATGTGTAGGATAGAAATTACCTAAATAGATAAGACCATTTATCTTACTCATAGTAGCATGTCAAATTCATGAGCTTAGAACAATTCATTAATAAACAACGAAACATGGTTAACTTTTGATTTTCAACACTATTGAAATAAATAAATAAATTACATTGGGCTTGAAAGACAAAAAACTTAATATTTATTTATTGTATTAAAGAATAAATGAATTGATATGAAGCAAATTACAAGTCAAAGAAATTGAATAGCCTAACTAAAATGAAAAAGAAAAATAAATTAAATCTTTAAACATATAGTTGCAATATGAATATAAAAAGATTAATTAAGATGCAGTACACTCTGTTGGAAGGCCTTGAGGAAATCTTTTGGTGTCATTGCAATAATTATAAATCATGTAATTCTTTTGATCATCATTCCCTTCACCATCCAAATTTAACAATATAACAGTATTAGGTGTCAAATTCATGAGCTTGGAAGTAACAATATCACCTTAAACAAAATAAGCATTGCGCTAGTCTCAAAAAAATCAGTACCTTCAAAAACCTTAGAAGTGGCAGCTCTCAAAACAGAGTAAACATAGTAGAAATAAGCAGCATTTGTTCAGAGAGCAATAAGATCATCCATATTAGCAGAGCCACGATGCAATGATTTATAAGAACCAACGTAAAATCTCCACCAGTAAAGAAGCACACTTTGATGGATAGCATAAAACCCTTTCAATAACTGAGTTTATAAAATTTTAAACTTACCACTGCTGTCATCACATGTATATTGTAGCACTTTCAATTTCAACTAAGCTGAAGCAGTGAGCCAATTGTGCAAAATGACAAAGTGTCTTATTAACTAATAGTTGCATTATAACATGTTTGAGTAAACCAGTCAATAGGCATTATTTTCAAAATGCATGATACATGCTCTAGATTCATAAAACGATTTCAACTCGGCTTTTTTCTTACAATATAAATAAAGGATTTCATATACTACACTTGAATTATTTACAATTTGCACTGGATTTGTTGTATCTCATCTTCTTGTTTTTTGATATACTACACTTGAATTAGTTACAAAAGTAATGATTAAAGAAAATAAATTAATCACAAGTTTCTTTAAGTTAGTTTCCTTTGCTAAACATTTTAAGATTAAAAAATATATCCATGTGTATATATATAATCACTAATTGTTCCCTTATTTTAGCATAATAAACACGTTTTAGGACATAAGAAGTAAACCATTTAAATTGTTTTCTAATTTTAGCATAATAATTTCCTATATCTAAATGACCATATACTCTCGATCGATTCGATTTTAACTGAAAATAATAAACCGGTTGAGCCCAATCAAGTAGCTATTTATAAAAATTGTGAAATAAGAAGGATATGATTGTTACCAGAAATAGCAGGATTAAGCATTTCTCAAGCAAAATCTTCACTTTAGAATATCTTTCTCTAGAGGCTCATCCATCTTATATGAAGAAGGTGCTTCATAAGCATGTTGTATATTTGGTATAAGACTAACTTTAGCATGCCTAAAAATCAATGAATATAGAGCAAAAGTACCACCTGCACAACCATACATACATAAAAATCTTCAAAAAGATGAAAAGGAAATTCAAATTAATTACCCTCTCTATTATAATCAGCTCTAAGAGCAACACGTGAGAAATGGAGGAAGAGTTTATTAAGCTCCATAGCAGAACAAAAAATAATAGCATATAGAAATGTTAGATGAAGAATTTAAAAGGAGACTTTGAAAATGAAAGAACCAATTGTAATTGGTAGCATCCTGTGAAAGAGAGTCAAACTGGAACTGAGAATTGTAACAACAAACTTTAATATATATGCTTTCATTAAATTGGATAGAATATATATATTTTCATTAATTTCTATTTCATTCCAACACAACCAGCAAATTGACAATTCCATAATATGATACACATGTCTTTTAAAATAGTATGTATGCATGTGACATGAACTATATAGCTAAATCTGTAATGAAAAATAGTCTTTTAAAATTTCATAATATACATGAACTATATAGCTGAATGTGTAATGAACTTGTATACTTTGATGATATCATGTATACAATTCTGACATCATGTTTTTTTAAACTATTAATGATATCATGTCCATTGTTTGTGTCTTTGTCTGTACTTCATAACATATAAGTCAAACTGCTAATTTATATATTTTGATAGGTGCTCAAGATCAACAAAGTGGTATACATATTTTTGATAAGCAGACTACAACAACAGAATTAAACATGAGAATTTAATATTGCAGTACAGTACCACATACTACAGTTTATAACCGATTCGCACCCTTTTGAAAAGTAAATGAAATGAGGGTCTTGCATTGGGTGTGTGAGTTGCGTATCTAACTATATTAAGCATAGATCCATTTTAACTTCTATATGTCTGTGGCAAGAAAAAAGTTATTGTAAATGACTTAATGTTTCCCCATATGATGAGATTTAGCAGACATAAAGTTAGTCCACCAAAGGAGACCAAATCTCACTATTAGCTACACATTCAAGAAACCATTTGTCATGTATGTATGAATAATAGTGATCTTCTGTTAATTTTAAATTATGGATTTCTAAAAATACAAATAGTATCAAATTAAGAACAACACGCTAAATATGAGACATGAATGCGGACATGTTATTTCAAATGTATTACTCCAAACATAAAACATTTCCTTAGTAATTGCATGATTGTGAATGGTATAAAATAATCCATGAGTTCAACGATAATCATACAAAATAAAAACGAACATAAAGTAACATATAAGTTGCAGTTAAAATGCTCAAGTAACATCCTATCATTAAGAATGAGGTTATATCAAACTCTTAGCATTAAGAAAAAAGTGACATCAAACTCTTGGTGCAGATTTCCGGAAGGGCTTCATAAACTATCAACTTTTTCCATCTCTCCTCCTCCAACAGTACAGACAGAAACTAAAAAAGTAAACAGAATAAAAGTAACCACTATCAGTGCATGCCCAAGTCTTCAGAATAATCTTGTTTTCTCCAATTAAATGAGAGAATAAAGCAATGTTTAATGCAGTGGAAGTTCTGTCGTAAACAAAAGCAACAGAGACTAAACATTTTTACCTCCTCTTGTAAAATAGAAACATGCCCCATCATCTCAATAAAACATTCAGCATTTGAAAACATCCACATGCAGCACCAATCCCTATCATAAACACCCAATCCACCACTGTCATACATCCTAACCAATTTCCACCAAAAGGCCACTTCCATTGCAAGCAATAAGTTCCACAGAACAATACTGTCCCTAATCTGAACGACAGAATCCATAGAATCCTCTTCACCAAAGGCAATGCTTCTGGTATACTCCTCTTGAACAACATCAATAGCTCTGCACCCTAATTTACATTTAAAAAAAAAAAAACTGAATTGAATTGATAAAACTCTTCTATTTTCAAAGATATGACACTTGTATTTTCCCTGGCGTCTTGTAAAAAGATATGACACTTGTACATAACTTTAAGCATAAATCATGTAGTTGGAAATCATAAAACTAACCCAGATAGGTTGTGTCTCATTTGTGAGCTCCCAGTCCCAATACTTCTCAACAACAGTCTTAGTTTTCTTCTTCTTCTGTTATAAAATGCGTCAGATTATAAAACGGCCAGCACATATGCAACAGTTATACAATCAAATTTGTAATCATAATTTCATAGACAATTGATTCAGGGAATGCATGGTATGTGCAACACATTACCTCAGTCTTCTCATCTTGGTTGTCCGTTTTCGCCTCAGCTGGATCTTCATCAACCTCTATATGTAATGGACAAATTATGTTAAAAGCTCAAAAACCAACTTCACATCCAGTTTTCAAGAAAGGGCTATGGAATGAAATAATAACAAAAACGGACAGCGTCAACAAAATTAAAAGATCTGGAGTGCATAGTCATACTTCTTTGGTGAATCCCTTTTCCTGCCAAGTGTATATTGGGAATGAGACAAATTGGGAGTAGTTTTTCACAAGCTTCTCAATTCGCTTTGGATGAGCAAAACCTTTGTCATCCCTCTGAAAACCATCAGTGGGTAAAATACACAGACAACATAAGCTCCAAAATAAAGAAACTAAAATACTATCAGAAGCTCTAAAATAGAAAATTTTAACATACCTATAGATGCAGGGTAAGCCGAGTTCCTCTTGGAATCAGCTTCTCTTGATCCGTCTCCTCAGCTATGGTATATGAGCTAGCATTTACCTCTCCTTCCCAAACGTATTGTTTATCTGATCTTGGACTCTTGGTTGAGACAACCACCTTCAAACCATACAAAAATATACATATATAAACTGCCAAGTAAAAACTTAAAATGAAGTACCACGCCATCATCACTTTTATCCAACACAATAAGATAGAACAAAAAACCTAAAAATCAAAATGTTAACATACCATGGAACATCCAATCGGAGTAAGCTAACATACCATGGAACATCCAGAGCATAACCCACCTTCGGAGTTGTTACGAAAAACCTAAAATCAAAACGTTAGAGATAAATCTATACAAATCGATACAGAAAAAAAATTGGAATCACTTCGGTTAGGATTTCGAAAGCGGTATTGTTGATAAGAGAGAAAGAAGGAAGAAGAAGAAGAAAGAAGAGGAAGAAGAAGGAAGAAGAAGAAGAAAGAAGAGGAAGAAGAAGGAAGAAACAGAGAAAGGACGTAGAGAGAGAGAGAGAGAGAGAGAGAGAGAGAAAGAGAAAGAGAAAGAGAAAGAGTGATAATGCGTAGAGAAAGAAAGACAATGGAGAGAAGAAAGAGAAAAATCAAATGCCATAAAGTTAAATTTTAAAAGTAAAATAATTGTAATAGAACCAAATGACATCATCATTTGATTCAAAAGTAACCAACAAAAGCTTAATACAATAACTATGTAGTTGGATTACAACAATGTGACATCATTGGTTGGAAAAAGCAAATTTTGGACACAAATTGCCCCTAAATTGATGACATGGCAAAAAAAGAGATAAGGGTATAAATGTGTTTTCCAGAACAACAAATTTTCTTATATTATAGATATGATTTTTACATTAAAATGTATTATTCAATTCAATTTTATTTAAATGTATCCAAAAATAAATCAATTATACTAAACTAAATTATTTTAAAATCAATTCAACAAAACTCAATTCTGTCAAAATCTATTTTGTCCACCGCAAATTCAAACACACACACTACTACAAAACGCCCAAACAACAACGTCAGGTTTACAACCGCATCCTATACACCATTGTTATAGTGCATACTGGATGCGCGCGCATTATTTTAATTAGAAATTTCAAGGGTATAATAACGGTTGTTGTGAACACCGTGGTGATACAATCAAGCTTTCATGGGTTCGAACCTCATCGCCCTCAAATAGTTTATTCCTTTGACGTAAATGTGCCCTTTTTTAGTTTTATTTATATTTAACTAAAAAATAATAAGGATATCACTACGGTTATTTCTTAAAACCGTTGTTACAAACTGATGCTTCTTTTTATGTATTTTAAACACCAAGTATATATCAATTTATCCACTAAAAAAAGAAACAAGACGAAACAACCCTAACACCAACATCGTCACCATTGTCGGGAAGAAGACAACAACAACAAGAAAGTGTTATACTTTAAGGTGTTGCAATGTCGCATTTGAAGACAAAATCATCCAAAGGTGTTTCTATGTCTTCTTCCGCTGTAAAATCTCGATCTGGAAATTTTTGTGGTTGTGATGGTCGTATGGTTTCGTACCAATGCAAGAAGGGACAAAATAAAGGAAGGCTTTTTTGGAGATGTCCATTTTGGAGGAGCGATGAAATATGTAATTTGTTCATATGGGATGAAGACGTGGGAGAAATAGATGGAAATGAAGATGAGAGCATTATGAAGTCAGAGTTGGAAGCTGTAGGATATTTATGTATGAGGATTTAAAGAAAAAGAACAAGAATTTGAAGAACAAACTGAAACCAGAGATATTTTCTGGAAATCTCAAGATGTTATGTTTTCTTGTCTCCTTTATGTTTAATGTTTACTTTGTTATGAAATGTAATTGTTGATATAGTTGATATAATAAATAAACACCTATCTATACGATTTTTATTTATTTTAAAATTCACAGATAAAAGGGTTATCACTACGGTTCTTCTGGTTAACCGTAATGATATATTTATAATAAATAAATACCTATCTATACGGTTGGTATTATTAACCGTTGTGAAATAGTTTACCCATATATAAGCGAAATAACTTTCACTTATTGACAGTAGCGTCGTTGCCTTCAAAGTGAAACCATATAACCCATTTTTTCTCTTCGTTTTCACCATTAGCCGTGAATCTTGTGCTTCATACATTAAGGTATTCTTCTTCTTCCATCTATTGTTAGATATTTCCCATTATCTCGTTTGTTGCATGTTATTTTTGTTGATTGTTCTCATTTTTTCAAATTTGTTTTCACTACCTTAACAAAGACCATAATTTGGAAACTTCATAACGTTTGTGTAGCTATGGAAAAAAAGTATAAGGAGCATGAAGCTATGATGGAAACTTCATCCACCTTATACTTTTTCTTCATAGTTTCACGAACAAGATGTTTGTAAATGAAGAAACAACAGTGTAAGCAAACTTCATCTAGTTTTAGAAACAATGAAAAGAAATATAAGAAGTATGAAGCTTTTGAGCAAACTTCTTCCTCCTTGTATTTATTTTTCATTGCTTCCCAAACTAGTTGAACATCATAATTGATTCCTGTTCCGCGATTAGTTTCATTAAAAGGTGTGTTATTCATGTTCCTCTCTTTACTCTTCACTGGATTATGGTTTTAGGGTTTGTTTTCAACTGAGGATGCTCATTTTTGAAGTTTGTTGTGTTTCCTTACAGGTTAAGGGGATGATACAGGGTGATGATGCTGGTGGTAGCAAGCGTATTATATGAGTTTATAATATATGGATCTGGTATAGAATGTTGTTTGAGTTTATTATATTCTATGTAGATTGTTTGTTTCACTAACCCTCACTTAAAATACATTCATTTAATTTGACATAGATACTTATAATCTGCATATTAAGTTGTATTTGAAAACCAACTTATATGAATCAATGTTTTCGAATTGCATCTCTCTCATCGTTTATCTCACGATGTTTAATATATATATTATGGTATAATGATTTTGCTCCTTAGATGCATCGCCATCTTCCATTATAGTTAGATTTCATTAACAATAAATTATTATTTAATCTGCCTCTCCATCAACAGTTATAATCGTAAAACTTCCGATTATAAAAATTATGATGATAAGTGATGATGATGAGGCAGATTATCCAATGTCTTGTTCTTATGGAAATTTAACTATAATCGAAGACAGCAATATATCGAAGGATTCAGATCAATAAACCACAATATATATGTAAAACAGCGTGAAATGCACGATGAGACGAATGCAATCAGAAAAAATTGGTTTGTTTAAGTTGGTTTTCAAGAACAGTTTAATTTGCAGATTATAGACTTCTTCATCAAATTGATTCCATGTATATTTCTTTAGTGAGGTGTTTGGAAAACAAGCAATCTACATTTAATATAATAAACTCAGGGTACTTACAACAACGGTTATCTATTGTAACCGAGATCATAGGTAATTTATGTTTTACATAATTCACTGCTAATGGGTTTCGAACCCAGTACCTAAGTGTATGTATCACAACGGGTTATTATCATAACCGTTATGATATATGGCGCACGTCCTGCCTTTCAATAACGGTTTCTAGACCGTTGTAGAAACAACGAACTTACAACGACAATCTATATAATAACGCCTTCGCCCGCGTCATTATATGTCATTCCCTACCGTTGTTAAATGGGTTTTTCGTAGTAGTGACACTTTTTTTTATTTATAAATATTATAGTTTAAATAGATAATTTAGAGTATATTTAAATTATATGAACTATTTTTATATTTAATGTTATTTATATAAAAAAATATTAGCAATAAATTTAACATTTTGCATCTCGCAATTGCTTTTGACTTTCAGAAGTCGTTGTGCCTACTTCTAGGGTGAATGTCATGTCAGTTACGAGAGCTTCATATTCAGTTTAGTTATTCCTATCTTTGAATTCAAATTTTAGCAACTACTCGATTAGCATATTGTATGGTCCTTCTAGTACTATCCATGTGCCATTTCCTTCCACGTTAGAGGCATCATCTACCGACAACATCTATGTGGAAGAAGTCTCCTCACCTATTGGCAAACTTAATTGTGCCTGAAAATACATCAGTACATGTGATTTGATGATTCCTCTAGATGTGTATTGGATGTCGTACTCAAACAACATGACGCTTTAAAACACCACTCTTCTTGTTAGATCTAGTTTCTTGAGGACCTGTCAAATGGGATAGCTTGTCTTTACAATTACACGATGTCCTTTAAAATAAGTTCTATGTTTCCTTACAACCACCACCATTGCCAATGTAGACCTTTCAATCTTATGATACCAAGGCTCAACACCCTTGATCATCCAGATCACGAAATAGATAATTTGTTCTGCTTTATATGTTTCATGGATGATTAATGAGCTTATATATTAGTTAGTAACAAATAAATAATGGTGATCGTACCTGGATCAGACAGAGGTAGTGGCCAACGGCAGCTCCGATGATGGTGAGAGACGGCGGGGGGGGGGGGGGGGGGGTGGGGGTACTCCGACGCTCAAGTGAGAGAGTGTACAGAATATCACCAAATACCGAAAGTGAGAATGGTAGGAAGAAAGTATCTAACCTGGCCCTCTCAAATGAGAGGGTATTTATAGAGATCCCCCAGCGCGGGGCCAACGGTTACCTGCAATGGGCTGGGTCAACTAGGCCCACTCCAAGTAACTGCTAGAGCTTACGTGTAGTAGTGAAGACCAGCACGTGGTCTTCACCCTAGAGTAACTGCTCCTAGATTTCCAGAAGTAGGGCAGACCGAATCTTTCGGAAGTGGGAGGTTACTTGGAACGTGTCCACGCGGGGTGGACCGTTGGGTGCTCCTCGCGGGGGAGGAGCCTCGTGTGGTCGAGGAGATGTGAATCCTGCATACTCCTTGCGGGGAGGAGAGACGATGTGTAGCATTCTCGCGGGGGAGAAGCCACGTTCGTCGAGGAGTGATGTGTAGCTTTTCGCGGGTGAGAAGCTAGGCTGTCGAGGAGTAACCTCTCAGCAGGACGTCCTCTCTGATTGTCCCAAGTGCCCGACACCGCTTTAGTGCCCGGCAAAACTGCGGCTGGCACGTGGCAGTCGCGTGTCTTGCAGAAGGGCTTTATTGGGCCTCCCCAGGCTGAATGGGTTGGGCCTACTCGACTGTTGGGCAGCCTCGGCCCAGTCCAAAACAGAAGCCCCCCAAGTCGTTGCTCTGAGATGCCAGAGCAATGACTTAAGGGTTTTGGTCATGTCGGGGATACGTCAAGACAGGAACCGAGGAGGACTTCGGACGTGCATAAGCCGGGCATCGGACAGATGTGTTCGGTTGTAGCGCCGGGGAGATGAGGGGTTTCAGATTCGAAATGTTGGGGAGAACTGAAATGACACGCGTGGGGAGATGAGCGGCCGCATGTGTGCCACGTGTTGCCTGCCATTATTACCTAGGGAGGCTAGGGCGGCTGGCTAGGGTAGCGCACTCGAGTGCCCTATGCCCCTCGAGTTCCGCGAGAATCGCTTATAAAAGCTGCTCCCCTCGTTCATTTTCCACTTTTTTGTTTCTCTCTCAAGAATCCCTCTTCTTCTCTCTCTACCTTCTTTAGTTGTCGTTCGCCGCCGTCAACCGCCGGACACTCCGTGCCAGAAACCTAATCTCTTCTACAGCAACCGTTCGTCGCCGTAAGCCGCCGGAAACTCCGTGCCGGAACCCTAAACCGCCAGTGATCACAAGGTACTTGCTTCAAAACTGACCTTTCTCTTGCATTTTTCTTTAATTTCAACTAGTGTACGACATTTCCTTGGTGAACTGATGATGTTCCCACGAGAAATGAAAGGATTCCTGGCGAATACGGTGGGAATCTTTAGCTGTTGAAAGAGGGGGTGCTAAGAATTTCACCCGCTTTTGTTGAATGTTTCGGGGCCTAGGGATGAACATGTCGGGGACCCGTTGAATGTCTCGGGGTCCCCAATAATTACTCTTTTCATTAGCGTCACGGGAGCACGGGGGCAGAATCTTCCGGGGAGGCGATGAGTTCCCCGGTGAACATGTCGATCCTCGGCCGGTTATGTCGGGGAACCGAGAGAGCCTTGCCCCTTCCTCGCCCATTCGCTTGAACAGCGGTGGAGGGGTGAATTTGATATGAGCCATCGAATTCACCGTTTCCTTCTGCTTTTCAGGTAAATGGACGATTTGGCTGCGAACGTGGCCGTGGGATCATTTGAAGAAGACGACGATCAACCCGACTCTCCCATGGCTCACATGGCTTTTGTGCAGGAGCGCCCGCTTGAGGAGTGGGTGTGCAAGGAAGCACTGGAGATGTCGTCTATCTTCGTCTACAAAGACGTGGACGATGCGTTCTGCACCGTCGAGCACCGACTCATCGGGTCTGACAAATCCTGGAAGGTTTTCCGCCCAGAGGAGCACCATCGGATATGTTCGCCTTACCGGGGAATGTGCATCCCCTTATATGAATTTATGTTCGACAAGGCGGGGTGGAGGCTGCCCTTCACGAACTTACAAGAGGGAATCTTCGCCTGGTTAAAGCTGGCCCCCTCGCAAATTCATCCGAACTCCTTGGCCTTCATCCGGGCCTTCGAGCTCGTTTGTAAGTATTTAAAAATCGTTCCGACAGTGTCCCTCTTTTTTCGGATATTCCATCTGCAGAGGTCGTCAGCCGGTGGACGACATGGATGGGTGTCCTTCAAGCAGAGTAAAGCTTTGTTCCATACATATTTAGATTCCATCCGGGACTTCAAGTTCCGCTACTATTTCGTGAAGCCGGTCACCCTCGGGGCCGTATACTCGTTGTACCGGAAAGTTACTCGCGACGTCGACGGTCGCTCCGAGGAGGTCCTGGAGCCGAAGTTCCCTCTGTACTGGACGGAGGAGCACTTCAAGAAGGGAGTCGACAAATACAAGGTGAAGCATAATCAGTTGGACGTCTATGAGCGGGAAGCTTACGATAAAATCGTCGCTTTCATTGAAAGCTTTAATGAAGCTCAGCACGAAACGCTGGACGGCCAGCCTATAACGGGAGCAGACAGGCAGGTGAAGAAACAACGTCGTCTGATCAATACCCGCGTTCTGCTCGAGACCTTCTCCGAAGAAGAAGCAATCGAGTTGTTAGGTGGTGAAAACATCCACAATCTAAGCCTTCCCCGCATCTGTATTCCTTGCCCTACTAACGTTTTCTTTCTTTTTGCAAGAAAAATGGCCGGAGCCGAGGAGAGACTCAAGAAATTGAAGGCGAAGAGGGCTCGGGAAGAGCAGGCCCGGGGAGAGGCATCTCGTTCAAAGGGCCAAGATGTTGCTCCTTTTGGGGCCATGCCCGAGGGTGTTTCCTCGGCTGCTATGCCCGAAGGTTCCAGTCAGTCTCAGCCTGCTGCCACTGTGTCGGGGATTTCAGAGAGGCGAACAGCTCCTGCTGGGAGCCAGTCTCCGGGTACTCAAGGGACGCCGAAACGACAACGAGTTTCGATGGTGGAGGTCGTTGACCTGGGCCACGAAGACAGTTCCCCACCTCCTTCAAGCTTTGAACTTCCCCCATGCCACCAAAAGCCCCGCTTCTTCTCCGAAGTCATTTATCCTCGTGTCCCGCCCTCTGAAATACAACCTGTGTTGGGGGCCGCTGCGGAATCGAGGAGAAAAATAATCTTTGAAGACATGTCCGCGGTCATGCGGCTATGCTCGACTGCCATTGTCCTGAATGATGAGACTCGTCCCGTTGCTGAACTCGCTCGACTGCAAGAAAAGCTCGAGAAATTGGATGTCGAGATGCTCGACCTGCGCAAAGAGCTGAAGGAATGCAGGGATCTGAACAAAGAACAGAGCGAGCAGCAGCAGCGGGCTAAGACCAAGTTAAAGGAAGCCGAGGAAGCGGAGAGAGGTCACCTTGCCCGAATCACCGAGCTGGAGGCAGAGGAGAAGCGACTCAAGGAGAGGGTCGCCGAGTTAGAGGATGCTATGCGGCCAGCTGAAGGCGAAACCGAAGAAGACAGGCTCTTAACCACTCGAGTAGCATTGGTGGCCCAACTCAGGAAACTCGAGCAGGATCTCCGTCTGGCTGAGGATGATGCTCTTGAGACTGCGGGCATAGGGTTCCAAAACGCAGTGGCGCAACTCCAGATCCTGAATCCCGACCTGGTGACCGATGGGGCAGATGCTGACTTCGAGGTGGTCGACGGCTGGATAGTGCTGCCCGGGCAAGGAGGAGACGTCAACGAGGGAGGTAGTCTGGAAGCCGCTGAGAATGCCGCAGAGTAGTTTGTTTGGCCTGCGTGCCATTTAGTTGTTTTTGCCCGGCTTGTGGGCTTGGTTTATGTAATTTTCGCACAATGGTTATTTTTGCCCGATTTGTGGGCTTATATGTGTAACATTCGTACAATGGGCTTTGCCCGATTTTCATACTTCATTGTGCCTCTTTATTAATTTTGCTTGTGTGTGATATTTTATGCATTACTTATTTTTGTCTAAGTAGTTGAGATCACTGGCGCCTTGGGTGTTTGCTCGACTCTGATGATGCTCGACTGCGAAGAGAGCTTAGTCGAGTGGTCAGGGGTTATACTCCGACCTTCGACGAGGCTAAGAAAGCGGTGAACTTCCCATCGCGAGCTGGGTGTTCTGCCTATTTGGTACGTCGACGACGGAGCTCGGTTGAGGTCTCCTCGCCGGGCCAAAAAGTCTTACGCACACACTTCATGGTTTTTGGCTGTCGTGTGTTATATAGAGGTGTCGTGCATGTACCGTTGCACGCCCCCGTGTTCGCGACGTTGCATTGTCCCGGGCAGTGTCTAACTGTAGTATTGCTTGAGCTTCTCAGCATTCCATGGTCGAGTAAGTTGTTCACCGTGGAGGTTCTCGAGGAAATAGGCACTCGTTCCCGTCTTTGCGGAGACGCGGTATGGGCCCTCCCAGTTTGCGGCCAGCTTTCCTTCGCGTGAATCTTTTTGATTCCTTCGTAAGACAAGACTGCCTACTTGGAACTCTCGTTTGATAACTTTGTCGTTATAACGCAGAGTTATTTTTTGTTTTAAAGAGGCTTCTTGGAGGGAAGCGTCGGTCCTTATCTCTTCGACAAGGTCGGGTTCCTCTCACAGGGCTTCGTTGTTTGTTTCTTCATCGAGGGGGGCTTCTGTCCTCCTCAAGGGTTCCCTGATCTCCACGGGGATAACAGCCTCGGTCCCGTAAGTTAGACGAAACGGGGTCTCACTGGTCGTGGAGTGTGGGGTTGTTCGATACGCCTAGAGGACGCTGTGCAACTCCTCGACCCACCGTTGTTTTGCCTCGCCGAGTCGTCGCTTCATTCCCCGGAGTATCACTCTGTTCGCGGCTTCGGCCTGCCCGTTGGTTTGTGGGTGCTCGACCGACGTGAAGTGCTGTTTTGTGCCCAGTTTGGCGACGAAGTCTTGGAAGTTCCTGTCAGTGAACAGTGTCCCGTTATCCGTGACGATGGCTTGGGGGACCCCGAATCGGGCGAGGATGTTTCTCTTGTAGAAATGGAGTATGTTGAAAGCAGTGATTTTGGCCAGCGCCTCGGCCTCAATCCACTTCGTGAAGTAATCCACCCCGACTATGAGGTACTTGTTTTGGTACGACCCCATGACGAAAGGTCCGAGGATATCCATTCCCCACCACGCAAATGGCCACAGGGACGACAATGACTTAAGCTCATTTGGGGGAGTGAGGTGCATGTCTCCGTGTCTTTGGCAGTGGTCACATTTCTTAACGTGCTCTTTTGCATCATGTTGCATAGTGGGCCAATAATACCCTGCTCGGAGTGCCTTTCGGGCTAAGGACCTTCCGCCGAGGTGTTGGGCGTTGATTCCTTCGTGGATTTCTTGGAGGATCCCCGACACTTTGCTTTCTTCGATGCACCGGAGCAAGGGAATGGAGAATCCTCGACGGTATAGCTTACCTTCGACGATGGTATACGCACATGCCCGCCTCTTGACTATCCCTGCTTCTTTAGGATCGTCGGGCAGTTTGCCCATCGTCAAATATTCGTAAACCGGGGTCATCCAATAGTTTGCGTCCCCTATGGCGTTGACCTCGGTTGTCGGTGCGGTTTTGTTAATGCTCGGCTGGGTCAGTATCTCCTGGATAACCGATTTGTTCCCTCCTTTTTTCTTGGTGCTCGTAAGCTTGGAGAGCACGTCTGCTCGAGTGTTGTGCTCGCGCGGTATGTGAACCACCTCCGTGGAGACGAATTTCTTCAACCTTTCTTGAACCAAGGTTAGGTACTCGATGGGACTATCATTTTTGGCCTGGAATTCTCCCCGCACCTGCGATGCCACTAGCTGGGAGTCTGTAAAGATTTTGACTTCTTTTACGCCAAGGTCTTCTGCGAGTTGAAGTCCCGCGAGGAATGCCTCGTATTCGGCCTGGTTATTCGATGTCTTGAAGGACAGTTCGAGGGAGACCTCTATCAGGATTCCCTGTTTGTTTTCGAGGATAATGCCTGCTCCGCTGCCTTTTGCGCTGGAGGCCCCGTCGACGTAAATCGTCCATTTCTGGGAGCCGTTGGTCGAGGATTCCGGTATGGTCATTTCCGCTATGAAGTCGGCCAGTACTTGGGCTTTCAAGGCTTTTCTTCCTTTGTATCGAAGGTCGAACTCGGATAGCTCGAGAGACCACCGAAGCATTCTCCCCGCCATATCTGGCCGGCAGAGGAGCTGTCGGATAGGTTGCTCTGTCCTTACCACGATGGTGTGGGCCAGGAAGTAATGACGTAATCTTCTGGCTGCGGACACGAGGGCCAAGACGACCTTTTCGATCTGTTGGTATCTGAGCTCGGGGCCCTGAAGAGCTCTGCTCGTGAAGTAAATCGGTTTCTGTCCGTCGGGGGTCTCCCGTATAAGGACAGCGCTCACCGCTTCGCCGCTGACGGCCAAGTACAAGAAAAGTGTTTCTCTGGTATCTGGTGGGGATAAGACCGGGGGTTGAGACAAAACTTGCTTTAGATGGAGGAGGGCTTGTTCGCATTCCTCACTCCATTCAAAGGTCGCCTTCTGCCTGTCGCTCCCAGGATTTTCATCCAGGTACAAACGCGAGAGTGGCGCGGAAAAACAGAGTCGCCAGCCGTGTAAATTTATCCCAAGAGAGGGAAAGGGAACACCGCATAAACCTGAGGAAGAGGGAAAGGAATGGTCATCGCAACCATAACCTGGGTTCGGGAGTCGGTTACGCGAGGGGAAGGTATTAACACCCCACGCGTCCATCGTACTCGATGGGATCCACGCTTGTTGTCTATTCTAAGGGTAAGTCATACTATCATCTAGGGCTATACTAAAACTGAGAGGGAAAGACAAAGACCGACTCGGTAGGACGTCGACGTCCTAGGCCTACGTACCCCCTTTGTGCAATGGGGAATTCAGAGTCAACGTAGTTCAGACCAAGTTCTTTTTGTGTTTATTTGTTTATGAGCGACGTTAAGTTCGCGTCCGGCAGTTAGGGTCGATGCCTGTTTGCGACTCAGACAGAAGGTAACGTGCCCTTTTTGAAAATATCCTTTAAGTTGAAGGTACCGAAGGACAAAAAGGTTTGAGGTTGGTTGGTGTTTTTTAGGACAGAAGTGGCTTAAGTTAGTTCCTAAGCTGCATTGCACCAAAGTCTAGGGCACAGGGGCGAATACTTAACGCATCGTCCCAAGACAGGACGCTTGCTAAGCACTCTAGAAAGATGAGAGGAAGCCCCTCATTTCTCATTCCCCATACTTAAGGCTCGTACGCAATACACCTTATTCTTATTAAGTGTTTTGAAGAAATTTGAGATGAGAAGAGAGAAGACACAAGGGTAACTCTAAAGGGAGACTATGAATCCTAAAGTCATCATGCATGGGTGACCTATGGTTAGTGAGGCTTGAAGATGACCTAAACCCTAAAGAATAAAGATAGGAGAGAAAAAAAGGTAAGGGTAACCATGGATACTTATCCATACCCTTAAGGAACTTACCTTGATCCTGCATAAAAGATTAGCACAGAACAGATACAAATAAGAGAAATGAGGTGAATGACAAACAAGCAATGACAAACAATAATGAGAATCATCCAAACATGAATCAAAGAAACAAAGAACAGCCCCAAAGCAATCGGCACAAGTGCCTTTCAAACAAGGTAATTAGATAAGATCAAAGATGCGCACACATGATAGTCTCAAGAGAAAGCACATCAAATAATTAGAAAAATGACCCCTAAAATTCTCAAATTAATCATTAAAGTTCCTCAACCAGAGGCAAACAACATATAAAAGGTCCCTGCAAAAATCCAAAATGTTAGCTATTCAACTAATCATACAAAACTCAAGTAAGGGATAGGATTCAATGTGCCAAAGAGAAGGACCTAAATGCAACATGAAAAATATTTAAAAATGAAAGAAAAATATTTTTATGCAATTTAGACTGTTGATGAATGAATGCAAAAAGAACGGATCAAAAATACTATGTAGATGAGGAGAATTAAAATGAAGAAGTTCAGACATGCATGAGATATGTGATTAAAAAGAAAATGAATTAAACAATTGATTTAAATGATACGAATAAGATAAAAATAAAAAACAAAATTTGTAAAAATTTTATAAGATAATAAGAATAATTTATGAATTTTTTGATGATTTTTAGGTGTAAAAATATATTTTTAAAAAAATAAAAAATGAAAACATAGTAAACAAATAAAATGGAAATGATGAAATAAACGTGGGGGGGTATGTTTAGTAATCCAGATATAGAGAAATCCCCTTAAAGGCGCACGGGCCCAAAATCCTGGGGGTGCAAGAAGCTAAGCACGCACGGGCCCAGACCAAACCTTCATGCCACCAGTTTTTTGAAAAAAAATAAAAAAACAAAAAAGAAAAAAAGAAAAAAGAAAGGTAACGAAATCATGTGGACTTATTATCAATCGGTCAAGTTCTCTTAAGTCACTAGCGGTCAAAAAAACCCATCAGCCAACCACGTTTTGCCACGCGATCGTCTTCTTCATGCAGCCATGCGAAAACCAGCGAAACAAAACCCCACTCGCGATGAACACAACCATGCCACGCAAAATCCAACCTCAAATATCAGCCTCAAATCTTAACCAAATCATGCGAAGTAAAACACCAAAACGAAGTACGAAGAACAAGGATTAATGTTGTGCCATTAGTTTTCCAAAACAGAAATTCAAACACAAAGATAAGTGGCTCTAAAGTCAAGGGTACGACTATGATTCCAATAATATTCAAAATGTTCAACAAAATTTGATCCAAACATTTAGACAATATTCTCATTCAGATCCTTCTAGACACCATGAATACTCAAAATTCTATACACCAAAACCGAATAGACCTAAACATGAAGGATAAATTATGAGACATTACCTTGTGGAGGCGAGTGGAACTTTCTCTTCTTTCTGTAACTTGCAGCCGTGTCCAAAATGATCTCCTCTTTGATGACTCCAATCGGCTAAAACAAGAGCAAAGGCACCTTGTTGCGTGCTCAGAAGGAGGTCTACGAAAACCCTGCTTTTTTCTCTAAATCCAACCAACCTCCTTAGGGTTTGTTTTGTCTCCTTTTATAGCATGAAACTGACGAAAGAAAATCTTCAAAACATTGTCGTCCTCTGCTGGTAAAGAGAATCTAGCAACATAAATGCCATCCCTGCTGACAAAGGGAAACTGACGAAAGGAAATCTTCAAAACATTGTCGTCCTCTGCTGATAAAGAGGATCTAGCAACATAAATGCCATCCCTGCTGACAAAGGGAAACTAACGAAAGAAAATCTTCAAAACATTGTCGTCCTCTGCTGATAAAGAGAATCTAGCAACCTAAATGTCATCCCTGCTGACAAAGGGAAACTGACGAAAGAAAATCTTCAAAACATTGTCGTCCTCTGCTGATAAAGAGAATCTAGCAACATAAATGCCATCCCTGCTGACAAAGGGAAACTGATGAAAGAAAATCTTCAAAACATTGCCGTCCTCTGCTGATAAAGAGAATCTAGCAACATAAATGCCATCCCTGCTGACAAAGGGAAACTGACGAAAGAAAATCTTCAAAACATTGTCATCCTCTGCTGATAAAGAGAATCTAGCAACATAAATGCCATCCCTGCTGACAAAGGGAAACTGACGAAAGAAAATCTTCAAAACATTGTCGTCCTCTGCTGATAAAGAGAATCTAGCAACATAAATGCCATCCCTGCTGACAAAGGGAAACTGACGAAAGAAAATCTTCAAAAGATTGTTGTTCTCTGCTGATAAAGAGAATCTAGCAAAATAAATGGCAACTTCGCTGGGGATAACGTGAAACGAAACTTCTGGTTTTAAACCACCTCGTTTCAAAATCTACTGGTAAGATGACTCCGTTGGGGAAGGAGAAGTCTAAATAAAAGACTCTGCCGGGGAGTACAAGTATGAGGAATGCATTCTTCCAACAAAAAATCTCCTGAGTTATGCCATCTCTGCTGAGAAAGAGAATTGGTAAAGAAAGTATCAAACCTGGCCTATGCTTCGAATGCAAATGAAAATGCCATGCGCTAGAGGATGCAATGCAAATGCTTATGATATGCAAAAGGGGCCCCTCCAGCAAAATAAATGCTGGAGAGAAAAGACTAATTTAGCTGGGGATGACAAACATAAATTGTCCTCTGAACAGGAACTCCGTTAAGAAAGATCACTCCGACCGACTCTTTGGATCAACAACTTCTGCTGGGGATGAAATTCCAAAAGAACATCCGCTCTACTGGGGATTATACATAACTCTTTGAAAAGGGAGGCCACGGCCTGAATCAGAAAAGTGCCAGATATCACTTGGATTTAAAACCTGCTAGGGATGTCAACCCCCGTTGGACAAACTGTTGCAAGGATTACCACCAAACTCTGCTTGGGGGAACGGTAAATGCTGACATCCACCCTGCTAGCGGATGACATCAAGCTTACTTATCTGTTGAGGATCAGATTGCACCGTTGCTGCTGAGAAAAACATTTCCTGACTGGTTGAGGAAAACAAGCGGTCAGACTCTGTGGGGAAATAATGTCTTGATCCAGAGAAAAACACTTCTCAAGTCTCCTGCTGGGGAGGTCTGCATCTGCTGAAGAAAGTGCAATCTCAATGCTGGGGAGAGCAACCTGCTGGGGGAGTACAATGCTGCTGTCATCCAATCCTGACTTGTCTTTGTGGTCGTAAACGGCTCTCTGAACTTTCCACCTGCCCCAGACCACCAGGTCTAATGGAAGAAATCGTCTCAAAAGGATTTTACAGAAGACCGGGCCTTCGCATTGCCCCGGGTTCTTCAAACTCTTGGAGAGATTTATCATATCTCGACGTAACTGCCTCAGTCCTTATAATCTATGGAGTACATTACCTCGAAAGGATTTGTAATGACTTGACAATACTCTGCTTTAGCATCTTGAACCTTGAGGAGGTGTTTTCATTTTCAGGAGTGGACGAACTCCCATGCTCTAGAGGTGGCCTACCCCAATATGAGCTTTGAAGTGACTTTTTCCCTGATCCTAGAATGAATGCCCCAGAATAACTGAATTTTGGAGAGTTTTCTCGACGTGACTGCCCCAGATTGGCTACATCTTAACACGACTTACTGGGGAGAGCCCACTCTACACTGAGTCTCTTGGCAGTATGCCCTTTGATATGATTGTCTTTCAGAATTTTCAAGCATCTCAACTTGGTAGGATCAAGCTTCTTGACTGACGTTCACTGTGTAAGCTGCCATTGATGTTTAGGCACATGTATGCAAACAGAACAAGTTATTTATGAGAATGATAATCCTAATGCGACACTCATGTTAACCTTGAAGTTTTTATTGAAAATGCGTCGCCGAGTCTTGTGAACGAATCACTTGTTGGGATGCGACCTTGATTTTTGAATGGCAAAAACAATGCGCACATGCAATACCAACAAATCTTATTAGCACAACTCATAGGAGTCAGGAACGCTATCCTGTTGAAGTACATTTTTGGACTGAACCCTGTTTCAATTAGGACTTTTAAGGGTTGTAACATGGTCTGGTTCACGGTTTCAGAAAAAAGGATTTATGGCTCAAAATTTATCAGTGCCCACCCACTCTTCGTGATGTTCTCCAGTCCTATGTTCAGTTAATCTGACCCAAACGCTCATCTCTCAAAAGGTTTATGATCTTTAAGGAATCTATGCCATTAATGACAGTCACCCCTTTTTATCTTTTGTGTCTGTAATCACACGAATTTGTTCTTATCGAGGATTTTCTCTTGTAATCCCTAATTTTTGCCTGGACTGACTCTTTTGAATTTTTTCGATTTTTAAGTCCAGCGGGATGCCCTAACTTTTGCCTAAGTCGCTTGTTTTCAAGTTTCGACTTAGCGGGCTTTCTATTTTTATTCCCTTTTTTGAACAAAGCGTGTGACACTGGTTGTCTTACTTGCTTGTGACTACCTTACTCCCTGATTGTTGGAGGATAACCATTGTGGTTTCACGTCTCTTGCACACTCTCCTTGGAATTTGAGCGCTCGGTCAAACTAACTGACGCCTACCCTGCCCCTGGGTTAAGTATGAGGGGGTTTTTTCGTACAAAAGAAACTCCTACTTCAAGGCTCGAAGGGGTTAACGAGGGTCTGTCTCCTTATCTCTCCAGTGTTTAGGGGTTTGAAACAATGCCTATACATCCCCAACAGGGTTCTATCCTTGAGCGTACCATTAAGAATCTGCGTTCTTATTTCGTCATCCTCCCTCGAGAGTTCTAAACAAGAAAATTGGTATTGCAGTGCATAAAAACATTTAAGAGTGAATACGAATGGATTACTTCAAGGGAAACATACTCATTGCATTAATATCATCATAAAAAAAACAAACAAATCTTGCATACATACGATGCTTTTAACAAGAAATAAATGCTACAAATGAAAATGCAGTAAAGAAGCTGAAGATTGCTATTGCTGAGGAAGCTTAATTCTGCCTGGACGTGCTTGCGAACTGAGTGTTCATTTGAGAAAGGAGGCTTCCATTGATGTACATATCATCTTCAGTGAATACAATGATCTCTGAGTCCACCAGGTCTTGCACCTTATGCCTGAATACATTACACTCATCAATCGTGTGCCCGAACGTTCCCGAGTGGAACTCGCACCTAGCAGTCATGTCATAATCCAGAGGAATAGGGTACGGTACTGGCGCGGTACCCCTTGTTTGAATCAGAGACTTCTTGAGCAGACGCGTAAACAGCTGACTATAAGGGATAGGAACAGGATCGATTATCCTTTTGGGCCTTCTTGGTCTCGGTTGCCCCTGTTGCTGATAATTCTGCTGTCGGTGCTTATTTGGGCGCCCAGTCTGGCCCTGCACTTTCCTTTCTGTACTCGGCTGAGGCACAAACACGGGTTGTGGAAGGGATCCCTGACGCGAGGTGGATCCTTTGGCGAAAGAGGGAGTCCTCACTCCCTTTGCAACACTGGGAGTAACATCACTTTGTTTACCAGTGCCAACTGATGTAAACTTGATTACCCCTGAATCAATGAGCTCTTGGACTTTGTACCTGAGCATCTTACAATCTTCAACGTTATGACCAGGTGCCCCTGAATGGAATTCACACCTATCATGGACGTTGGAACCCATACGAAACTTGGTGTGTGGAGGTCCCGCGGCAATCAATTCAATCAGCTGAAACTTGAGCAAGTGCTGAAGCAACTGAGCGTATGGCATCGGAATCTGATCAAACTTCTTTTCAAGCTTTTCTGGATTAAGACCCTCAAGAAATGGTTGTTGATGAAAAAGCTCTGACGGTGGGGAGGATCCACGAGGCAGTTCTTGGTCTAGGGGAGACCCCAAAGAGATGGGAGGAATGAGATCCTCTGCTGTGGAAGCGGGCACAGGACTATCTTCCTTTTTCAACACCCTATTCAAAATTTCCATGATCAAACCCATCTGAGTCTTCATCTGATTGATCTCTTCCCTTAGCATCCTCTGCTCCTGGAGCATGTCTTCCCCAAATTTCCCCATCTGGCTTCGCATTTCCCTCAACTCAGCTTGGATTTGTTCCATGATTCTCTTCTGATTTGGTCTGGTAGAATACCGACGAATGCGCTGATCGAATCCTGAGATGAGAACAAGATAAGAATTCCGGAGATAAACACCTGTCATGCAAAATGAATATGCAAAATGATTATGCAGATGCAAATGGACATGTTTGAACATTCACAGGGCGATCCACCCCTTGATTCCGATTTAATAACAAGATATAATGGAACTTCTGCTCATATAATAAGAAAAACCAGAGAAAAGCCAAATGTCGACAATCACGAATCCAAGATAACGAATTTGAACACATAAACCATAGAGGTCCCAACCAACAAGCCTGGTGGTGATCCCAATACAATAAAAGAGAAAAGAAAGCTACGACAAATCATCAAAGTCCGCAAGTGTCAATCCCCCCATCCATTATTCTTTCTGCACCAGTCTTGAACTTCCTTGAACAGATTTCTGGTATCGGGATGCTCCGGTCTCTGAATCAGTCCTTGAATAAGAAGGTCTCTCCTGTGTATGATCCTGTCCAAGTATCGACAATGTAACTCCCAAGCGTCTTCTTTAGTAGCATCATCTATGCTAGGACCTTCATGTCTAGGTTTCTTCACTTCAGCTTGGACTTTCAGTTCTTCTATGGAGGCTATGGCTTCATTGAGTCGACCCTCGACTACTTGTTTCTGGAATACCCCTGATAAGATCTCAGCGTCTTTCTTCTTGAGCTTCAACTTCAACTTATCAATCTTAGCTATGTAGTCGTCTTCCTTTCTCTTATTCTCAGCCATGGCAGTTTCTCGATGCTCATCGAACCTGTGAATCTTCAACAAAGCCTTGCCTAATTCCTCCTCCTTGGACCTGAGAACATTATTGATACCATCCAAAGCTTGTTTCATTCTTTCTCTGGATGCGATCATGTCAGCAAGCTCTTTTTCTGCTTTAGCAAGGAGCTCTGTCTTCAACTTGGCGGTATGAACAGCTTCACCCCGCTCATGCTTCCACTGATAAATTTCTCTCTTTAGCTCATTATTTTCTTCCCGCAACCTTTCCCTTTCAGCCAATAACTTGTCATACTTCTCTATCTCAACCGTGGTAGGAGGCTCGATCACCAAAGGATACAAAGGTGGTTCCACCGAGAATGGAAGAAGCTCCTCTTCTGCTCTCTTCTTAACCCACTCTTTATAGGAAGGGAAAGCCCGATTGTTACACTTTCCGAATGACATCTTACCCTTCTTGGTTACTTGTTTCCAAGCATTCACAACCTTCTTCATTATCTCTTGATCCTTAATACCATTGAAGAATAAGGACTCTCTGATGTCTCTCTCGTCCGGTGGACCCCTCAAAGGATAACCAAGCTGTCTGATAGCTAGGGAGGGATTATAGTTAATTCCACCTTTCCTCCCTATCAAGGGAACATTAGGGAATTCTCCGCATTTGCAAATGATCTCCATTCCTAGCAAGTCTCGATTAATCCAAACGATGTTGTCAGCAGTCAAGCCCATAACCCTCTTTGACCATTTCAGAGAATCTTTTGTATCAACGAAAGCGCCAGATTCAGGGAGACGACTCAGAAACCAAGTAGCTAAAAGTGGTGCACAACAACTCACAGTTTTCCCACGCCTATTCTCATTCTTGTAGTGGACTGAGTGATACACATCACCTAGCAAGGTAGGTATAGGATTCTTCGAAATAAGGATTCTGACGGCATGCATATCCACCAGATCAGGAACATTCGGAAACAGAACAATCCCATAGATACGTAGAGCTAAGATAGCTTGGAAAGCAATCCAGTTCTTCTCTTTGACATGTATGCAAGCCTGATCGAACAAGAACTTCAACAAGAAACCCTTAACTCCTTGTTTTTCTGCAATATTACTGTTAAGAACAGATTCATTAATATGAAGAGCAACAGCCATATCTTTCACCCCGGGGTGTTCTTCAGAAAAGAAAACTATATCATGACTGATAGGAATTCCCAAAATAAATGAGAACTCCTCCAACGTTGGGGCCATGATGTAGTCCGGGAAAGTGAAGCAACGCAGAGACGGATCGTAAAACTGAAGGAGTGTGTGAATGGCATCTTTCTCATACTGGGAGATATTATAGACAAATTTCAGAAGTCTTCCATACATTCCACTGAACTCTGTGCGAACCCCAGAACTAGCCATATTAATCATTTTATGAATCAGTGTCAAAGTCGGCTCTGGGAACGAATAGGCAACAGTCTTCTTTCTCTGAACATCCATGCTGAAGTAACCTCAGAAAACCGGAATCAAGAGTAAGATGCAAGCCCTGAGAAGTGTCAAACACGTCAGAATACAAGAAAAATGATATGCTCATGCAAACATGGGGTCAAGGCACACTGCTGGATGTGCTGTGCTGTTAGCTGAACGAGAAACCAGAAAACCAAAACTCTGAACCACTGAGGAACCCAAATAATCAGACATTGAGGAGAAATCCAGAAAACCGGGTAGGTTGAAAGTCTCGGTTACCTGCAAACCTGCAAACGCCCATCCCTTCTCACATGTGGGTACTAGGATGTTCAGTATCCCGGGCTCTCAGGTCGAGAAATGATGATACGTTCACCATTTCTGGTTTGGCATCATCATCAATCGAGGAGGCCTCAACTGATTCTCCAAGGCGGAAGGCCCTCAGCTTTGGTACTGAGGTCGAGAAACAATAGTACATTCATCCTTCTGGGTACAGTACTAAAGTCAATCGAGGAGTGCCTCCACTGATTCTCTTCAAAACGTAGGGGCCATCCTATGCGAGTTCCAAAGCGGGCCCTCGGGTGCGAATGGGTTTGCCACGGGATATGGTCTGCCACTGTCACCACTAAAGAGGGATGCTTCCACTAAGGTCCTCAATAATCGGTCACCAGAGTCGACAGCTCTCTAGATCAACACCCCAACATGTGCAAGACACACACGTCAGAATGCATCCCAAGATAACCTCGTCTGAATGTGAATTTCGTGAACACACAAACGTACCAAGCGGGCACGTAGGTCCCACTACTTTCCACCCTAGTCCTAGGGTATTCTCAAGCCTTGATATTGGGCTTATCTCTCAGACCCACCCAACCTGCAAAACAAAGACAGCCAGCACAGCACAGCAGCATGACAGTAATAATAAAAAAAATGAAATGCAGAAAGTGCGGTAAAAATAAAAAATAAAAATAAAATACAACACACAAAGCAAAACAAAACAAAACACCCAAAGAGAACAAAGACAAGCAAGCGTTAGGATTAACTCGCTTAGGGATGGACCAGCATAGGTCAACCAAAGTCCCCAGCAGAGTCGCCAGCTGTCGCTCCCAGGATTTTCATCCAGGTACAAACGCGAGAGTGGCGCGGAAAAACAGAGTCGCCAGCCGTGTAAATTTATCCCAAGAGAGGGAAAGGGAACACCGCATAAACCTGAGGAAGAGGGAAAGGAATGGTCATCGCAACCATAACCTGGGTTCGGGAGTCGGTTACGCGAGGGGAAGGTATTAACACCCCACGCGTCCATCGTACTCGATGGGATCCACGCTTGTTGTCTATTCTAAGGGTAAGTCATACTATCATCTAGGGCTATACTAAAACTGAGAGGGAAAGACAAAGACCGACTCGGTAGGACGTCGACGTCCTAGGCCTACGTACCCCCTTTGTGCAATGGGGAATTCAGAGTCAACGTAGTTCAGACCAAGTTCTTTTTGTGTTTATTTGTTTATGAGCGACGTTAAGTTCGCGTCCGGCAGTTAGGGTCGATGCCTGTTTGCGACTCAGACAGAAGGTAACGTGCCCTTTTTGAAAATATCCTTTAAGTTGAAGGTACCGAAGGACAAAAAGGTTTGAGGTTGGTTGGTGTTTTTTAGGACAGAAGTGGCTTAAGTTAGTTCCTAAGCTGCATTGCACCAAAGTCTAGGGCACAGGGGCGAATACTTAACGCATCGTCCCAAGACAGGACGCTTGCTAAGCACTCTAGAAAGATGAGAGGAAGCCCCTCATTTCTCATTCCCCATACTTAAGGCTCGTACGCAATACACCTTATTCTTATTAAGTGTTTTGAAGAAATTTGAGATGAGAAGAGAGAAGACACAAGGGTAACTCTAAAGGGAGACTATGAATCCTAAAGTCATCATGCATGGGTGACCTACGGTTAGTGAGGCTTGAAGATGACCTAAACCCTAAAGAATAAAGATAGGAGAGAAAAAAAGGTAAGGGTAACCATGGATACTTATCCATACCCTTAAGGAACTTACCTTGATCCTGCATAAAAGATTAGCACAGAACAGATACAAATAAGAGAAATGAGGTGAATGACAAACAAGCAATGACAAACAATAATGAGAATCATCCAAACATGAATCAAAGAAACAAAGAACAGCCCCAAAGCAATCGGCACAAGTGCCTTTCAAACAAGGTAATTAGATAAGATCAAAGATGAGCACACATGATAGTCTCAAGAGAAAGCACATCAAATAATTAGAAAAATGACCCTTAAAATTCTCAAATTAATCATTAAAGTTCCTCAACCAGAGGTAAACAACATATAAAAGGTCCCTGCAAAAATTCAAAATGTTAGCCATTCAACTAATCATACAAAACTCAAGTAAGGGATAGGATTCAATGTGCCAAAGAGAAGGACCTAAATGCAACATGAAAAATATTTAAAAATGAAAGAAAAATATTTTTATGCAATTTAGACTGTTGATGAATGAATGCAAAAAGAACGGATCAAAAATACTATGTAGATGAGGAGAATTAAAATGAAGAAGTTCAGGCATGCATGAGATGTGTGATTAAAAAGAAAATGAATTAAACAATTGATTTAAATGATAAGAATAAAATAAAAATAAAAAAAAATTGTAAAAATTTTATAAGATAATAAGAATAATGTATGAATTTTTTGATGATTTTTAGGTGTAAAAATATATTTTAAAAAAAATTAAAAATGAAAACATAGTAAACAAATAAAATGGAAATGATGAAATAAACGTGTGGGGGGGGGGGGGGGGTATGTTTAGTAATCCAGATATAGAGAAATCCCCTTAAAGGCGCACGGGCCCAAAATCCTGGGGGTGCAAGAAGCTAAGCACGCACGGGCCCAGACCAAACCTTCATGCCACCGGTTTTTTGAAAAAAAATAAAAAAACAAAAAAGAAAGGTAACGAAATCATGTGGACTTATTATCAATCGGTCAAGTTCTCTTAAGTCACTAGCGGACAAAAAAACCCATCAGCCAACCACGTTTTGCCACGCGATTGTCTTCTTCATGCAGCCATGCGAAAACCAGCGAAATAAAACCCCACTCGCGATGAACACAACCATGCTACGCAAAATCCAACCTCAAATATCAGCCTCAAATCTTAACCAAATCATGCGAAGTAAAACACCAAAACGAAGTACGAAGAACAAGGATTAATGTTGTGCCATTAGTTTTCCAAAACACAAATTCAAACACATAGATAAGTGGCTCTAAAGTCAAGGGTACGACTATGATTCCAATAATATTCAAAATGTTCAACAAAATTTGATCCAAACATTTAGACAATATTCTCATTCAGATCCTTCTAGACACCATGAATACTCAAAATTCTATACACCAAAACCGAATAGACCTAAACATGAAGGATAAATTATGAGACATTACCTTGTGGAGGCGAGTGGAACTTTCTCTTCTTTCTGTAACTTGCAGCCGTGTCCAAAATGATCTCCTCTTTGATGACTCCAGTCGGCTAAAACAAGAGCAAAGGCACCTTGCTGCGTGCTCAGAAGGAGGTCTACGAAAACCCTGCTTTTTTCTCTAAATCCAACCAACCTCCTTAGGGTTTGTTTTGTCTCCTTTTATAGCATGAAATAGGGTTATTTTTGTGGATACTATGGGCCTGAGATGTGTTGGGTAATCCAGCTTCTGAGAATGGAAGGTTTGGATTCACCTTTATCACACAATGCCATGGAGGTTCAGATTCGTGTCCAACACTTTGAATGCCCTTAGCTTGATAACTACCCCTCCATTTGGTACACTCTTGGACTCTTTGAATAGAGGGCCATTAGGACAATAACTTTGGTGTTCAAAAGAGATGTAAATTGGTCTTGGAAAATGGTGAACAATGACCAAGAAATCTTGTCCTCAAATCTGGCCAAACGACTTAGAAATAATTCCACCTTTTTTCCAAATTCGCAGGATGAAAATGACCCACTTTGGAGCGCTATAACTCATTCAAAAATAATCCAAACAACATGATTCTTGTGCTCATTTTGAAGGGAAAACTTCATACTACAACTTTCATGTGAAAAATATTTCCAAATGAAGTCTTGATCATGATGAAAATCAGCCTTGAAAGTTGGTTCCCAAAACTGCCATAAATGACTTAGAAAAAATTCTAAGTTTTTAAGTCTTGTAGGGTGAAAATGTTCAACTTGGGAGCACTATAACTCATCCAAAAATTATTCAAATGGCATGGTTCTTGTGCTCATTTTGAAGAGAAAACGTCGCACTACAACTTTCATGTGGAAGAGATTTTCAAATGAAACCCTAAATTTCCCTTTTTAGTAACTTTCCACATTCTTGATTTTTCCATGAACCCTTGATAATTTCTTGGTCAAATCTCATCCATTGCTCACATTTGTCTTGAAAATCATGATGTTGACCCCAAAAAGTCAGGAGTTGACTTTTTCTCTGCACAATTGACTTTTTCTCGATTTACCTGGTTTCCAATCTTCTGATCAATTGAACCTCTCCTGAATCAAGCTGATGGACAACCTCCCATCCCTGGATACCTGAGGACCCAAGGAATACCATGGAATCAAGTCTTGCCCAAAAAATCAAAGATAAACTGACTTCATAGCAAACCCTAGTTTGTGGCACCCTCAGTCTAGGAGGAAATATCACCGTCTCCAAATTCAAATTCCTCTGAATATGATGTGTATCCTCTCCAACAAAGATAAGATATGCCATTTGCTGATGATAAAAACCCAAGGAGCTTGCCTATTGAAGCAATAAACCCAAGAATTTCAAAACCCTAATTCATGCACTGGTTAGGAGAGAGTGATCCACTTGGGACCCCTTGCCACTTGTGAACTCTTGATGATGTAGTAGACCAGATAAGACTTTTCTGAACTTCCTCAAGCACCTTGACCCCATGCTAATTATATGCATACATGATAATGCAAAAAATGAAATGAAACATAAGCCAGTTAGTAAAAAGGTAAGGAGGGCAAATTTTGGGGTGCAACACTGCCGGAGAAGCTTGAAGAAGGGGAGTGCGTACTAAGCATATTTGGCTACGAAATGGGAGAGAGCCGTCAGCATTCCGTTAAGCGATTGGATCGACTTCTTCGAGCTCGGGGTGGGGATTTTGAAGAATTCCCTTCATTTGTCGGGGTTCGCCTCGATGCCCCTCTCCGTGAGGTAGAAGCCGAGGAATTTCCCTGCGCGAACACCGAAGGTGCATTTGTCGGGGTTGAACCTCATACGACATTTCCTTGCCGTGTCGAACACTTTCTGGAGATGTGCGGCATGGTCGATTTCCTCTGCGGATTTGACGATCATGTCGTCCATGTAAACCTCGAGCACGTCGCCGATATCTGCCCGGAAGACCTTGTTCATCATCCGTTGGTAGGTGGCGCCAACATTTTTCAAGCCGAAGGGCATTACGTTATAGTAGTAATTTCCCGACTCGGTCATGAAGGCGGTATGCCGCTTGTCGGCCTCGTCCATGGGGATTTGGTTGTACCCCGAATAAGCGTCCATAAAGGATAGTAATTTAAATCCTGCAGAATTATCGACTAGTTGGTCGATGTTAGGTAAGGGATAAGAGTCCTTCGGGCATGCCCGGTTAAGATCCGTGTAGTCAACGCACATCCTCCATTTTCCATTATTTTTCTTAACGAGTACAACATTTGAGAGCCAAGTTGTGTACTTGGCCTCGGAAATAAAATTTGCCTCTAGGAGGTATTTTACAGCTTTTTCAGCAGCCTCCATTTTTTTCGGAGACTGCCTACGCCTACGTTGAGCTACAGCCCTAGCGGCCGGATCTATAGTCAGCTGATGACAAGCTACTTCAAGGTCCAGTCCGGGCATCTCTGCAGCACTCCAGGCGAACAAATCTGCATTTTCTTGAAGACACGCCTTCAGTTGCCTCTTCGCTAGGTCGGGGAGTCCAGAGCCAATCTTCACACTTCGGTCTGGGCTGTCGCCGAGAGGAACCAGCTCGAAATCTCCATCTGGAATAGGGCGCGTTGGGTGGAGAGGCTGCCCGTTGACTTCAAGCGGGAGGTCCTCGCCAGCAACTTCTTCCCGCTCCCCGGGAAATCGGTTGTCAAGGTCGATCGCGCTGACCGACGGGAGTGGACCCTGCACGACGTCTGAAGGTGTCTCAGCCTGAGTCTTAGATTTGATGCCGCCAACGACGCTCAGACCCCTGATTGCTGCGTCGAAACATCTTCTGGCCGCATTGATGTCTCCGTGGAGAGTGACCACACGTCCGTGCTTCGTGTAGTATTTCATCTTCAGGTGGACCGTTGATGGTACGGCCGTTAGTTCCACCAACGTGGTCCTCCCCATTATACAGTTGTAGAGGGACGGGCAGTCCACTACCAAGAAACGTGTCTTCACATGTCGAGCAGTTTCCTTGATCCCGAAGGTGACCATTAACTCCACGAAACCCCATGGTCTGGTGGTTGCGCCGTTGAAGCCTTGTAGGTCTGACCCTACATACGGGGACAAGTGTTGCTTGGTCAGCTGGAGGGTCTCGAAGAGGTGGACGTACATGATGTCCACCGAGCTCCACTGGTCGACCAAGATTCTATGGACATCAAAATTGGCCATCTGTTCTCAGATCAAGAGGGGGATGTTGGCGTTCGGTGCCTCACCGGGAAGTTCCTTGAGGTAGAAGGTAATCGAATTTGATCTTTTTTTGACCCGCTCGAGTGTGGGCGCTCGAGGAGTTGTTGCCTTCAGTTCGTCGAACTTACTCTTTATTGATCCCACGGTCAAACGGTCAGGGGCTCCGCCAAATATGACCAGTGCCTGGGGAAAAGACTCCCAGGTACTGCGGGCACTTATCGAGTCCTCCACGGGGAAGTTGTTCCACATGTTTCGGACAGCTTCGGGGCTGTCGAGCTCTCCAGGAAAACCGAAGTCTTCAGGCCGCGTGATGCTCAGCGCGACCTGCAGCGATCCGTTGTTGGGAGAGGGAGTTGACTCCTCGACATTCTGGGCCTCCTGGCCGCTGGGGCGGGGGGCCTCTTGCTGTTTGGCGTACTTCTTCAGGTACCCTTCTTTGATCAATGTCTCGATTGCGTCCTTGAGGTGGACGCAATCTTCAGTAACGTGCCAATGACTACGATGGAACCGGCAGTACTTGGATTTGTCAGCGTTTGGTTTGGAAGCCGTCGGTTTCGGGAAGTGGATTCCCCCTTTGACGAACTCCGAGTTGGCATAGTCGCTGAAAATGCGCGAGCGGGACACGTTCAGCGGTGTGTAATCTTTGAAAAGGCCAGACAGTCCCCGTGATTCACGGGGCTCTTTGGTCCGGGCCTCTTTCTTTCTTTCCCCGCCTCACCTGGGTGGAGGGGAGCCTTCTCTTCTCCTGTCTCCACCTCGCCTGGGTGTGGGGGAGTCTTCTTCCTTGTTGCCGCGGGGGCCTTCTCTGCGCCTCGAGTCGAGGACAATTTGTGCAGCCTCAACTTCCTCGAACTCAATATGCGACTGAGCCCTCTCGAGGAGGCCTTCAAAGCTGCGGGGACGGTGCAGCCCGACGGATTCTGCGAACTTAGATCCTATCCTCAAACCCTTGATGATGAGATACATTTTGATGTGGTCGGTCACGTGGATCTCGACTGCTTCTTTGTTGAACCTCTCTATGTAGCTCCGGAGAGGTTCATCCTTCCCCTGAAAGATGGCTTCCAGGGAGGCTATCCTCTTCGGATGTCGACGAGACGCCGTAAAGTGTTTTCGAAAGCGTTCCCTCAGGACCCTCCACTACGTAATTGATTCAGAAGCTAGGTTTTTATACCAATCCATGGCCCGTTTCCGAAGAGTCGTAGGGAATAGTCGACATTTGATGGCGCCGGAGACGTTCCTCAAATCGAGCAGAGCTTTAAAACTCTCGACGTGGTCGTCGGGATCGGATGTCCCGTTGTAAGTTCCTAACGATGGGGGCCTCTCCAGGCCCTTAGGAATAGGGGCATCCATGATGTACCTGGCCAGAGGTGTCCGGTAATCGTCGTCCTCGTTGGCTCCCAGAGATAGGGAGGGAGAGCGTTGTTCACGAACATGGTGACGTCTCGGGGAGTGGTCCTTTGGACGGCCTCTGGGTTCCTCGGCTTCCGGCCTGCTCCTTTTATTTTTCGAGGAGCGAACTGGTCCCTTTGGTGGCGGCGAGCGGTGACGTTTCTGAGGGTGATCCTGCTGGGTACGCTCCAAGCGTGGTCTGCGACCCCTGGGAACCAGGGAGGGGCTGCGAGATCCCTCCGGGGACAGCAAACGTCTTGGAAGTAGTGGTGGTCGGTGCCTTCGCGGGGAAGATCGACCACGACTTTTCTCCAGCGCCTCGATCCGGATGTTCTGGTTGAAGATCATCTGGTTGGTCTGATTGACCAACGCAAACAGGGCGGCGGTGCTCGGGTCCGCATTTGGCGGCGGGTCCACGGGCTGGAAGACGGGCTGGAGGATAGTTTCCTGTCCGTCTTGGTGAGCTGTCTCGTACTCCACTTCGTCGGAAGAAAGGGAGGCGGTGAGTCCGTCTCTGGCATCGTTCTCCGCGACGGGTCGGGCAGAGTTGTTGTCGACGTGGTTGCCAGTGCTGAGCTGTGCAATAACGTTGTCTAGAGCTTGATTCGCCGACGGGTTGGCCATGATGGTTGTTGGATGGAGAAAGCTTTGGTTTATCGAACAGAAAAATGAGGAAGCTTATGTTTTTCCCACATACGGCGCCACTGATCGTACCTGGATCAGACAGAGGTAGTGGCCAACGGTGTCTAGAACGGCAGCTCCGATGATGGTGAGAGACGGCCGGGGGGGGTGTACCTGCAGGGTACTCCGACGCTCAAGTGAGAGAGTGTACAGAATATCAGCAAATACAGAAAGTGAGAATGGTAGGAAGAAAGTATCTAACCTGGCCCTCTCAAATAAGAGGGTATTTATAGAGAGCCCCCAGCGCGGGGCCAACGGTTACCTGCAATGGGCTGGGTCAACTAGGCCCACTCCAAGTAACTGCTAGGGCTTACGTGTAGTAGTGAAGACCAGCATGTGGTCTTCGCCCTAGAGTAACTGCTCCTAGATTTTCGGAAGTAGGGCAGACCGAATCTTTCGGAAGTGGGAGGTTACTTGGAACGTGTCCACGCGGGGTGGACCGTTGGGTGCTCCTCGCGGGGGAGGAGCCTCGTGTGGTCGAGGAGATGTGAATCCTGCATACTCCTCGCGGGGAGGAGAGACAATGTGTAGCATTCTCGTGGGGGAGAAGCCACGTTCGTCGAGGAGTGATGTGTAGCTTCTCGCGGGTGAGAAGCTAGTCTGTCGGGGAGTAACCTCTCAGCAGGACGTCCTCTCTGATTGTCCCAAGTGCCCGACACCGCTTTAGTGCCCGGCGAAACTGCAGCTGGCACGTGGCAGTCATGTGTCTTGCAGAAGGGCTTTATTGGGCCTCCCCAGGCTGAATGGGTTGGGCCTGCTCGACTGTTGGGCAGCCTCGGCCCAGTCCATAACAAATGGTATAGGGGTGAACTTGTTATCATGCGCGTCAAGATGAGATGCGGTGCAAAGAACGCCTTTAAGGTGGAGAACGCCTCCTCGAACTTGAAGGTGAGAAAAATACACAAGAATGGGGGTTGAATTGTGTATGTTAATTCTTTTTCACTTTTGAAAAAGAAACTTCATAATCTGAACAAGTTCAGAATTTGATCTCAGAGTTTTTAGCAGCAGAATGAATAAAGTTTAGAAGCAAGAAATAAAACACACAGAGAGTTATCTTATTTCCTCTCCTACATTAAGAGTGGTTCAGTCTCCAGGTCCAACAAGAGATTTTCATTATAATCAAACCAAGTACACTTTGCTCAAGCAAACTAGCAAGAGACTTCAACTGCTCAATCACACTAAAAAGAAACTTTTGCTCAAGCAAACTAGCAACAGACATCTGCTCAAGCACACAGGCAAGAGACTTCATATACTCTATACAAATAGTTTAGGAGAATAGATAACACCTATACTTGATGTAAAATCAGAGGTATAGAAGTTATACAACAACCACAAAGATTATTAACACTTAAGATTTCTAAGATATACGAATATAAGAAATCTTAAGAACTTATGCAATAATCAGTTCTAAAAACTTTAGCTCAAAGTAATTCTTCGTTAGATTGTTTGTCTGTTGTTGGATCATATTCCTTCAAATCTTTAACCCCCATTTTATAGAGTCAGAAAAAATAGTCGTTGGAAGGTGACTTGCACAAGTGTTCTTTGTTGAGAGGCATTTTCAAGAGAGACGTTGGAAGATGAATCTGGTTAAGATTTGCATCCATTGTATCTTTCTCAAACTATATATCAACCAAGAAGTTAAGATATACTTAAGAGGTCACATCAACTTTCCTTGAGCCTTGCACTAAGAAAATCTAGTTGACTTTTTTCAACATCTGGCGTTTGACAAGATTGGTCTGATTTGACGACAAAGTACGGATCAGAAGCTGAGCACCTTTAGTTGAGGTTTTCAGAGTCTGAGTTGTCATCAGAAGTTGATATACCATGTTCAGATTCTAATCCTTCAGAATCTGAGATACCACATACACAGTCATTAGATTTTCATCCTTCAGAATCTGAGTCTTTTAGCTTCTCTACATAAGTTCAGTTTTGAGTTGAATTTTAAGCTTATGATCATGCATACTTGAACATATGTTAGTATACCTAATTGTTCTTTAAGTACTTTGTTACCATCAAAACCCAAAGGATATGAACAATTTTTGTTCCAACAGAATTTGTTCGCCCATTCGAACATCTCCTTTTTCTTCATAATGGCGAAGAAGTGGAATATCTTTTCATCTACACAGGAAAGAAACATTTCTCTTGTCTTATTCGATCTAAAAGAAATTAGGTTTATCTACTAATTCATCATTAACATAATGAGTAGGGATAAACGAACCATTGATTATTATTACCCATAATTCAAGATTAAAACTTTGAATTCAAATTTTAATTTTAAATTTCCACAATTCATATATATCATCATTACACGGTGGAGATGGGTTTAGGAAAGTCTTCTTATTAAAAGAAGTGTTGGAAATCATTTTCCTCCTAAAACAATTAGTACTTAAATAGGAGTTAGGCATTATGCTACTTGTTGAACATGTGACTCCATACACAATAGGGGAGTGAATTGTGAAGGTTTCAATAACTTTAGTTGAAAATAAAATTATTTGGAAAATCATAGTTTGAAAATATTTTAAAATCGAATGAGTAAATAAACTACAAAAAATAAAAGGAAAAACAATAAAGTAAATAGATAAGTGATAAAGAAAAACACCAGAGATTTATACATGTTCGATCTTAATTGACCTACTCATGTCTCCGAAAATTGTTCTTCAGAGTATCTAATAAACTTGATAGCTTTTACAAGGACATGCCCATGAACCCCCTTATTTAAGGAAATGAAGTTTTAAGGTTGACTTCAAACCATACAACAAACAAGGCATAAAGTGGTTATCCCCCAAACCAAACACAAATTTCCCACGAGTTGATCTCGAACCAAGATAGAGTTTTTAGTTGGTTATCCTCCAAAATGAACAGGGGTTTTACAAAGGCTTACCATAAACCTAGTGGAGATTTTATACTGGCTAATCACAAACCGATTGAGTTTTTACCAGGCTAAACTTAGGAACCAAGTTGAGATTTTATAGTGGACAATCTCGAACAAACTCAAATTTTAACAGGATGAACTCGGGAACCAAGTTTAGATTTTATCAGGATTAGCTCAAGAACTGTTATGGAGACTTTAATGGTTAATTTTCACGAACAAAAAGAGAACTTTTCTTTATGGCGAGACTCGCAAACCAAACAAGGATTTTCTAAGACAACCCCCAAAACAAATAAAAGCTTTTACTAGTTTACCTCACAAACAAAATAATTTCTTACATAAGAAATATTTACTCAAGAGATAATACAATCTTGGTAAATTACAATTAAGACCTCATCTAGAACAAAGATCCTCACTTAGACTCAAGAATACTCTCGAAATGAAAGTGAGATCAAAGCTCGTTTTCTGGATATGAAAAAGTGATAGAGAAACCCTCTATTTATAAGTCAGATTATGGTCTAAATTTAGAAATAATCCATGGTCGAAATCAATGTCATAATTAATTAGACTAATCAGTTATTGAAGTGTTTCTCTTTCCAGCCACTGATTTTGCTCCTAATTCTTTCCAATAGGTAGTTAAAATCTCAATTCTTCGATCTACCTATTTCAGTGGGCATACCAAGATACATTCTAATGTTATTCTCACAAGAAACTAGCATCCACTTCTTACTCTGCTCCATAATATCATTCTTAACTTTGGGACTACAAAATTATAATAGATTTGTTGTAGTTTATAAGTTTCCCTTACACTATTTTGTACTTGTTAAAAATATTATGTATCTCGTTTGCCTCCTCAGCTCTAGCTCTGTAGAAAATTAGGATATCATCTGCAAAGAAAATGTGAGAGATAGTTAGGGAATTATTGGCTATAGCTAAACATTTAATAGTCCCCCTATGTTGGCTATCAATGAGAGAACTAGAAAAAATATCAACCCACAAAATAAATAAGTAAGGGGATAAAGGGTCTCCTCGTCTGATCCCTCTGGTAGGTTTAAACCAATTAGAGTAGTTACCATTAATATCCACGACAAAGTGTCACGGTGAGAATTAGATATCAAGCTATTGATTAACTTGAATCGCAAATCATTATTCACCACCGGTCTTTGATTTATCCAGGGGAAGGGAGAAAGATCGAATAACCCACAGTATGCAATGCAATGCAAATACAAGAGAATATAAGGTTCGGGGGTTGGTTATACCTAGGGAAGGTATTAGCATCCTAAGCATCTATAGTACTCTACAGGAACCTCTTCGTTTATACTTATGTTATCTACTAATTGTTATCTGCTTTAAGGGTTAAAAGGGATAGGAGACCTAAAGTTCTACTCCTAAGTGTGCTCGACAAGATATCGCATCTTGTGCCTACATATCCTGCCGGGAGTTGAATCAGAGCACTTGTAGTTCCTCTCTGAGGGATCTACTAAGGTTTGTTTAAAAGTCTAGGAGAAAAGATGAGTCATCATCTTAAGAACCACCACAGTTTTTTAAGGAGAATAGACATTTGCTTCATCTTAGGAGAAGGGCTCCAACTCGGATATAAAACCGACGAGTATGCCACATACCTTTCCTAAGTGGAAAAGGAATCCACATCTTGTTTGTATTATGGGGTATGAGATTGTATGTCTCTTCTTTGAGATGATTCACATCTAATTCTCTTGTAGGGAGAATCAGGTGATCTAAAGATTGTTTGATTGTCTAATCAGATTTTAAGGGGGACTAACTTAGGAGAATCTATCCTAAACTTGTCTAAGAAAGCTTATCTTAAAGGGTATAAAAACCTATAGAGAGGTATGAGATGCATATGAAATGCACCATGTACGACAAGTGATTATCATGCATGGAATTTTCCCTTGGATATAATGCAATAAATTATAAGAATAAAGCATAAAAGTAATAAGTGTTTAAATCTAGAGTTATAATAGATGTCATCGATTAATCAAAACAAAGAATTGAGTTTTAAATCGTGTACACTAGAAAAGTGGGCTAGCCTTGTGTATAGTGACCCAAAGGTTGGTAGCGATGCTTAAAAGCAATCGACTTACATGGATGGAAAAGTGACTCGACGTTGGATCGAGAATTTTACTTTTGAAAAAGGGCTTAGAGCACAATCAAGACAGACAAATAAGGTGCAATGCATCAAGTAGGATAAAGACGAATAACAATTTGAATTGATCTAATTAAGTAAAGACTGATTATTAGATATAGCATGAAAGGGTCTTAAAATTGCCTGTAGTTATTTTACTAAATTTTGCACCCTTATAATATCTTTATTAAGAGTTAATTCGAAAAAGGAGTTTTATGATTTTCCTCAAAGGATGGTATTATATTATCCTAATCAAGTAGTCAATTAGAAAAATTTATTTTGTTTTTTTTTTTTTAATCTCTAAAGGGTTTACTTTTAAAATCAAAGAGTTTATAATTAATTTTTGGAAGAAACGTTATTTATAAAAAAAAGGTTATATTTAAAAGAGATAATCATGTTCTAAAATACTTAAAAAACTAATATTAATAATATCATTTTAAAAAACTCTATTTTTTTAATGTATACTAGCGTCCAAACGGGCACTCCCGTGCCCGTTTGTCCGCTTTTTTTAATGTGCACTGTGTTAAAATATATAAAAAAAATTATTCACTTTTAAATTAATTTAAATTATTTGTATAATAAATTTTGTGATATACATTCTCTTATTTATTTGTTTACTTGTTTTAGAATGCACACGCAAGAAATTATAGAATACTGATTTTTCATAATTTTAAATTTAAGTTAAATTAGTATGTATATGATCATTTTGATTTTAATATCTCTTTCTATCCTCTCTCAGTTATTTTATTTTATTTTTATTTCTTTGTTAAAAAACTTTTTTAATCAATAATTTGTCTTAATTAAAAAATATTTAAAAAATTATATATGTTATATTTATTAGATTAAAAAAATTGTAGAAATTGAAGAATAAATAAAGTTGTAGAATTTGATAGTTGGTAATTTGGGAATAAAAAAAGACAATATTAAAATCATATATTCACTTTTATCTATTGTTATGGATTATATATTTAATTTTAAAAAATAAAATTGTTAAAAAAACCAACATTCCTTCCTAGTTTACGTGTAATTTCTTTTAAAAAATAAATAAATGAATTTTAAAATAGTTGGTTAAAGAAAAGGAAATTATTTGAGGGTAATTTTGGTAAAAAAATAGGTCAGACCAAAACTTTGTATCCCTTTATATATAGGTATAGATTTTATTTTTATTTCTTTGTTAAAAAACATTTTTAATCAATAATTTGTCTTAATTAAAAAATATTTAAAAAATTATATATGTTATATTTATTAGATTAAAAAAATTGTAGAAATTGAAGAATAAATAAAGTTGTAGAATTTGATAGTTGGTAATTTGAGAATAAAAAAAGACAATATTGAAATCATATATTCACTTTTATCTATTGTTATGGATTATATATTTAATTTTAAAAAGTAAAATTGTTAAAAAAACCAACATTCCTTCCTAGTTTACGTGTAATTTCTTTTAAAAAATAAATAAATAAATTTTAAAATAGTTGGTTAAAGAAAAGGAAATTATTTGAGGGTAATTTTGGTAAAAAAATAGGTCAGACTAAAACTTTGTATTTATATATAGGTATAGATAAAAAAGTATTATGAAGATTAATTAAAAAAAAAGAAAATTGGTAAAATAAAAAACCGGAGGGATCAGGTGCTTGCAAGGGAGAGAGGGTTTATCATAGACCCTCAGATCTCAACCATTTGATGTGTGTCCATTGTGATTGGATTGATAAGATGGCGAGGGTGCACCGAAGGGATAATGTGTGCGTACGTACGGGATCAAAACAAACAAAACACAATGAAAACCCTAAACTTCTTTCCCTCTCTCGATTTCTCTCCCTCTTACTCTCTTCGCTCCGCCTCTCTCTCACAGCCTCTCAACCCTCTCGCGAGCCCTAAATCAACAACAGCAGAAATAAAGCAATAAGAGCCCTAACCCCCACAATCCCTTACCCCAATCCACTAATGTTTCAGAGATTACAGTTACAACGATTTAGAGCAATGAAAAAGGAAGGAAAATGGATGTCGACGGTTGAAGGCGAGGAAATGTGACCGCAACCTCAAGATCTATGTTCCATATAAGTTTTTTTCTTCTTTCTTTGTGTATTCTGAAACTGATGAATCTCTTCTGATTTGTTATGGATAGTGAATTTTCTGGTGCGTGGTGAACTGATGTTGAGTGTGTATGTATGAGTGATTTGTGTTTAATGTGATTCCCCCCGAGTCGTGCGAATCTGATATTTTCCTGCCTCTGCGAATGCTTCAATTTGCGTATGTTAAAAATTTCAAAATCGTGTATTTCCACTGCTTCTGCTTGCTGTGACTTTTGTTCTTCTTTTTTCCTATGTGAAACTGGGTGTGTTTGTATTGTGGCGTTCATGTTCTCTGCAGTGGTGCGAACTTTGTGGATACGTGTTTCTGTATATGGTTTTTGTGGGAGTTGTTGTAAGGTTTATGATGCTGATGATTTTTCTGTCTTCAATTCGTGTATCCGTTTGTGTGAGGCGTGTATTGTGATCCCCTTGATCTCTTCTTCCCGTCCCTTTTTTATAGGCCTTGCATCTTTAAAAGCTTTGATTCAAAATTGAATATTTCAAGATCATGTTGTCAAATCTGTTTTGGAAAGAAATTGCTGGCTGTAATTGAATATGATTTCCAATGATAATGGCATTCCTTTTATTACGAACATGTCTGATATGTGTTGCTTGTAATTTGAAAACTTTCCTATCCTGTACCAACATGTTTGTGAATAATTTGAAAAATATTTGGAACATGTTTCTTATGGTTTTTACTTATTCCCTTTTCGGTTCAAAACATGTATGAACAACACCACAGTCTCTTTATTCAATTCAATCTCCTTGAATGTTTGATTTAATGATGGAGATCTTACTAATTTTCTTTTCTAGGTGCACCATGTTTAATCGTGTTTTTTTATTTATTTTAATGATGATTTCCTTGTGATTTGCAGCGTGTTTTTTTCCAACGGTGATTTCAACAAAGAGACATCAAGAATACCACCTCCAAGATCGAAAATCAAGACATTCTTTTCACCGCCGCCAGTTGCTACGACATTAAGGTCAGCAAAGATCCTAAAAGGTCACAAATTCAAACAGAACTTCCTCTCTATCAGCATCAAGGACGGTATTGGTTGGGTTAGAAGCAGCTTGATCCGTTGTTTTCATACTTTGCCATGTGAATTTTTGTAATGTACTAAATAGTTTACAATCTCTCTTTTTCAAATGCAGAATTTATAACATGTCCAATGACCCTTCCTTGATGAAAGCTTGTTTGGTGAGTTTTGTGAAATAAATGTTTTTAAATCAAGAAGGGCTTATCTCTCCAATTCCTTGGTCATTTGCCAATGTTCTAGTGACACGCTGGTCTCGCCATAGCTCAAGGGCATGAGGCGGCCCATTGTTAACCACCTGGTAAAATCATGGATACTCAAACTCCTGTCTGAATACCACTTCCAAGATTCCAAAGTTTCCATTGACACAGTTTCTGAGCAAATTGGTCGCAGAAGGTCGGATAGGTACATTTACATTAGCTTGGCAGGATATTTGATTTCCCTTCAGACAAAGTAGTTGGACATCAGTTTCCATTTCCATTTTATAGTACTTGAATGTCTGCTTGAACTCTTGCTTTAGCTAAGTCTTAAGAAATTGATAATTGTTTTGCTGAAGTATTAAACAGTGCTAAAACTCGAGATTTGTATCATGCATCATCATATTCTAAGCTATTCATTTTTCTTGCAGTCTCAGTTGCCTTTGGTAGGAAACAACAGGGGGCGGCGCATCCGATGGTGTTGGAGTCTCCGGCGAGGAATTCCATGCCTAAGTTGGTTGTGAAAGGTTTATTTTCACCAATGAAAATAAGAACGGTTGAAGCTGTTGGATAGAATTGAAGAATAGCACAATCGAACGCGCAAGTGCCAAGATCATTTATCACTGAGTAATGCAAAGAAGGTAGTTGCTAGATGCAGTTAATATCAATGCCGACGCCCCGACAATGGCACCAATGTTCAAAACATGTCCTTCTTACTTTACTGGTGTACATGTAATCTTAATGAAACATTCTACTACAATGGCAGCAATGTTTTTTTTTTTTTAAAAACGTGTTTTTATTTCAATGGTGTACATGTAACATGCTGCTGTAATTACTTTTAATGACAAGCAAGACTATTATAAAACTACACAAACTTCCTTATTGCTTCAAAATCACAATTTGGCCTTCTATTCTGCCTTTACTAACAGCAAGTAGCAAATTAGGCTGCCATCTCAAGCAAAAGTGTGTGAACAAGACACATTGTCGTTGTGATTTAGATACATTAGAATCTTGTACTTGACTTGTAATCTAGAATTGCTTAAACGGATGAAGAGTGATCTTCACTAATATTTGTACTCTAAGTGGGGTTGCAACGTTGCATGCATATGTATGATTAGCACTTCAAGAAATCCACATGAGTCCCCCTTTTAAATAAGCTTAGTTTTTCAATTGATTCGAACCATTTAACCTCAAGACAATAAAAATCAAACTTTGATGCCATAGGGGATCCATAGACCAAGTTACGCACTTTGTCACTTTAATCTTAATGAAGTCACAAACTCCTCTTTCGCACCATGACTTGTAATTTGTACCAAATTCCTTGTTTTGAATAAGCTTTACTTCATTTGACGACTTTGATGATGAAGTGAATCGAGAAACCGAGGGATATCAAAAACCCTAATTCCAGGTATTCTCAGTTAAAGTAATGATGAATTGTTAATCATACGCTATAGCATCTTGATTTTAAGGTACCCTTGACTACTCAAAAACCCCATTTCACAAAATAGCCAAAAAGTCCATCCAAGTTATCTTCAAAGTGTTGATCCAAGAACGGCCCAAGAATGAAGAAAGAATCTTAGAAGTGGAGCCCAGATCAATTAGAAACCCTAGGACCACTCTCACTCAGGATAAACTGGTCATGCCCTGGAATACGGGACCGTAAGAAGGAGTATTATTTCCACTTGAAATTACGGCACCTGCACAAACTGGTTAGTCACAATAAACACACACACACAGACCGCATGATCTAGAGATGCTATGCAAGAAAAGGGATCTTTGGGTCAAAAATTAGGGTGTGACACAAAGGAAATAGTTTTAATGCATTGCATAATGGTGGTGTTAGCCTATGATTTTGGAGACTACATATAAACCCACTAAGTCTGGTTTAGAAGAATATCATGAACAGATCCACAAGATTGGGATCATTATCTCTTCAAAATAGGTTTAAAATCTCAAAACGTTTGCAATGGGTTAGTATATAAGTTGATTTTAGTTATGTAATAAAGGTTCATATATTTTATCACTATCTTTATAGAACTCGAGTATCCAACTCACAAAGAGAAAAGAGTTTGCCAGCAAACATGTATGAATCTGTTGTTGGACAAGTGACTTCATGCACAAGAAGGGGTGAATTGTGTTATTGAAAAATTCGTGATTAATTTTAACATTTCTCAACTAATATCATATTAGTAATTTTTAGGTGAGTAATCGCAACAAAAAATAAAACATTAAAAGTAAATTGCATAAAATAAAAGGATAGGGTTAGAAAGATTGCACCAGAGATTTATACAAGGTTGGTCGAACGTTGGCCTAGTACTATCCCCAAGACCTCTTTTTTAGAGTTTCACTATAAAATCTGAGCTTTTGAAGGTTATGCCCATGAACCTTTAATACAATCATATCTTGAGATTTTAACAAGTTTATCCTCAACCAATGATAGCTTTTATCCCATGATGAGCTGTCAAACCGTTTAGAGATTTATGGATGATCTCTATAACCAAATCAAAGTTTTTTCCAGCAAAGCATAATAAACCAAGAATATAGATTTTATAAAGGTTGTGATGGATTTAATTAGATTAGACAGATACAAATCATAACATATTATTATTATGTTACAGAGTAATCAAGAATAATTAGAACAGTGTACCTTGTAGGATTTGAAAGACGGCTGTCGGAAGCGTGAGTATGAGAGGATTACTACCTTCATTGTCGTTTAGGGTTTTCAGAGTATGTTAATTGTCTAATGGGGAGACACTTAAATATCTAAACGACTGAGGGCATGGACCTCTCATTGGGCTTAACTGAATGGTCCAACCCATCACGATCCATTTAGGCACAAAACCCAATCAAATAATTCATCAATAATTAGTGTTTAATAACAATTGACCATATTATAATTAATTAATAATTAATTATGTAAATCCATTTGATTAATTAAATCATTAATATAACAATCTCCCACTTGGATGACAATAATCTGTTATTAAAATATCAATCATAATATTATATTACTAACTATGGTCAAAACACATCAATTAAAAGAGAAATAAGTTTCAATGTTGCAGAAGTTGTATCCGATAGGGAAGACAAATCATACATGTTAAAACTCAAAACTTTATATAAAGAATGATGACTTTAGAGTAACATATTTAACTTCAGAGTAATATGTTATAAAGAATGGCCCAAGCATATAAAAATGCTATTAATAAACTCCCACTAACCCAAAGTATCATAAGACTTACTCATGTGTATGAGTCTATGGTTAGTGATTATACTAATTAGTTTTAAATTATAGGTCATAGAATATCTGTAACGCCCTGTATAATATTTATCTAGAATAATACCATATAAGTGTTTTATTTGGAACTGACACAATTCATAAGTGCCTAATGGCATACTTCACATACTTGTCCATTACTAAAGCGTAAATACAACATATGGCACAAGTCATGGAAGTTAGCCATAAATAAAATCTAAGAATAATATACAATATCCTCAATTGTATACAACAAATTAATACACAGTGGAAATATGCTCAACTAAGCTTCTCTTGAAACATCCAAACATCGCTCCACTTGTAGATCAAACCTGCAAACCACACCTGAAATATAGCAACTATAGTGGGGTGAGATATATCAAATCTCAGTGAGTTCCCTATCTTATGGATTCTCTCGGCTTTACAAGGTTCTAACCAAATCCTAACTCAAGTCCAAGGGAAGGGAAAGGGACTTCGAGTTCACAATTCAATTCTCACACTATATGGAAACATGTCATGAGTTCATCAACTCAAAAATATCACTAATCGGTATCACATACCAAGGCATCTTTCCCCGGCCAACCCTACAAGAGAGTTCAACACAGGTCACGGATCCTTAAAAGCATAGACAACCATTCTCGGCCAACTCTTCCAAAGAGTTTTCGACACGAGTCTTGGATGCTAAGGTAGATAACTTTCCCCGGCCATCCTACATAAGAGACTCTTCAACACGGGTCACGATTACCTACACATGGTACTTTCCCCGACCACCCTACACAAGAGGATCTCGACACGGGTCACTAATACCACCCACTAAGCAATTTTCCCCGGTCACCCTACACAAGAGGATCTCAATGCGGGTCACGGTTACATACTTAATAAATACTTTCCCCGACCATCCTACACACGAGGCTCTTCAACACGGGTTACAGATATTTATTAAGGGATAAAACACTATAAACACGTGATTGTATTCGACAATCACAAGGCCACAATGCCTTAAGGCCACATTCGCCTTAATCACAAGAACACAAGGTTCACACACATGTTCCATACTAGTGCCTCACTCTCCTCTAGAACATTACTCGTCAAGGATGCACACTTAGGCATCGAATGCACGAGCATCGCCATCTAGAGTTTTTATCAGTTTCTAGCCACAACCTAGAATTATATCATTGGGTTTGGGGTAAGGTTTCCTCACTCTTCCTAATTTGTTTTAAGCATGCATATTCTCTTATTCATACTTAACAACAATTATATAGACATGGCATAACACAATTTGCATATAACAATATCAACCATAAAATGCACATGATAACATAACAAGTCAAACATAATCCACATAGTAGATCACACACACACACACACACACACACACACACATGTTTAAGGCATACAAGCCACTACTATCCTCTACCAAGCATCCTTGGTTAAAACTCATGGTTTCACATTACCATGTCATAGCACATCACATAAAACGTCACTTTCGGTTCCCTCTGATTCATTTAATCAGGTATCGAAATCAATACTTTTCACTTTCATCCCGTAGGATATTTCCACAGCTTTACATCGGCTGTAATTATGCCTCAATCGGATTTACGATCCAAAAGATATGGATTTCAACATATCACATAACATTATTTCATTCATTTTCCACCAAATAATTAATCCGACATCATAGCTTTCCAACGGTATAAAGAACGCTTAAATTGGATAAACGAGTCAAAAGATATGGATTTTTGAAAATATTTTATTTTTGGTTCCAGGTCGCGCTAAGCGGGCTCCACCCCGCGCTAAGCGCGCTACTCACTGCCTGGAATGGTTGCAAATTCTCCAGACCACGCTAAGTGCGCGTCTGCGCGCTAAGCGCGCACTGCGATTTTTAGAAAAATAAATCTTTTGACAGCAGAATTTCCAACCCCCAATTCACACTCAATCCATACCCAAACAACCAATAGAGGTATATTATCATATTTCTATCATGGGTTATCCCACAAACCTCACAAACATAAATTTCAACATCAAAACCTAGTTTTCACACAAAACCCCAACATTTCTAAACTCACTCCAAATCAATATCAAACATCATAATCATTACCAATAGATGTTTATACATGTATAATGATCATGCTACACGATTTATATCACATTCCAACCGTTAGATTCCATTGATTAGCAATTTAAGCATTTTCTCTCAATTTAACCTAAGTTCCAAAATAACTTATTTCTAGAACTTAAAGTGTCTAACTAGAACCCACCTGATAATCGAAGAGGAGTTTGAAGAAGATGGTGATGATGATCCATGGGTTTTCTCTCTTCTTCCTCTTTCTCTATTTCTCTTCCTTTCCTCTTCTTTCTCTTTTCTTCTTCTCCTTACTAACTTCTTCTTCTTTCTTTCTTTTCTCTTTCCAAATATATATATATATATATATATATATATATATATATATATATATATATATATATATATATATATATATATATATAATCCAATAGAGTAAAATATCTCCAAATTGATATTTTGTCATCTCAACCCAATTGATCAATTATTAGAGTTATCTTAAAATACTCCCTTAACTAATAAATATCACCATGTCTTTTTAATAAAATAATTGATCTCTTCTGATATCCAGTTGAGCACCTAATTAATACGGGGTATTACAATATCCACATAGGTCTAAGAATATTGATTACATATAGGGATACCCTATTATGAGAGTAATTACATCTAATCATAAGTACATTCATAACACAATATCATACTCGATAGGAGTATTGATATTTACTTGTACTTTGATATTATGACCTTAAGAGTGTGGATGTTGAAAATAGAATAACACAATATTATTACATATTAAAGAATTATTGTGTCTTTTCAATATCGACCTAAACATCAAGTTATGATGTTTTCTGAGATTAAAAGAATAATATATATCTCAGTATAAGACTTCTTAGAATTAATTTATATTTTGAAGTCCTTTTATAATATATCATATTTACAGTGTGGCAAGAATATATGACACTATGAGAATAATAATCCAAAATTTTCAGATTATATGATTGTGTACACATGCACTCCCACTAATCCAATAGGATAAGGGTTTATCAGAGCCCACTAATATTAAATACTCTGATTGAACAATGAGATACTATTTTTTTTAGTGCAAAACTATAAAGAGAAGTGGTTCTATAATATATCATCATTGGAGTTTTACAATGTCAACCACATATTTTGCACGTAAATAGAATATATCATTGTTTATATAATTTCACATGAAATAGTATAATGGTCATATAAAATATTTACCATCATCTGAGTAAAGTCAAATCCCTATAATTTTAAATATAATATAAGATTATATACAATATTTTAATAACTAACTCAAAACTCAAATGCTACAAATATAACAACACACATTTGAAAAATATATTATGCTATACGCTGCGGAAAAATGTGAGACCTTCACTACTACAAAACGCGTAAACAACGACGCTATGCTCACAACGGTTCATCCCTACACCGTTGTGACATATCTAAACTAAGGCGCGGTTGTATTTTATTTATTTATTGAATAAAAATTATCTGTATATAACAACGGTTGATAAACCAACCGTGGTGATACCATCACGCTTTCATGTGTTCGAACCTCAGCGCCATCATATATATTACTCTTTTTATGTTAAGGCGCGCCTTTTCTTTTTTATTTACTTTTAAATAAAAAAATTAAAAGTTATGACTGAAGGAGTGAAAAATGCAAGAAAGGGGGGTTTGAATTGGTTTTTCAAAAATAATCGTTTCTTTTAAATAAGTTTCTTGTTAAAACTTTTTTCCCTTTTCTAAAGAACAACAGCTTAATTAAATAAAAGATATAAACACGGTATGTTTATACTAGTTCACTTGAGAATCTCTCAAGTTAGTCCAGTCCACCCGCCAAGGTGATTTTGCCTCTTTCAACGATGTCTTAATCCACTATTCAACAAAATAGTACACTACACGAGCTACACAGCTGGTGACTAACAACAACCTCTAGAACTCTCACGTTCTAGATTTTTCAAGTAATCCAACCGCACAGGTCTTACTCAAGGCACAACCTCTAAGACACACGTTCTAGACTTCTCAAGAGATCTAATCACTAAGACTCTCTTAAGGAATACAACTTTAAGTTCAAACACAATGAGTTTACAGAGAATTTCTTCTTATCAAGCTGATAACGTAAACACAATTTTAGACCAGGAATGACTTAAGAAAGAATAGTGTTAGAAAGTATTGTCGTTGTTCGCGTGTGTGTCTTTCTTCAAGTCTTTGAGTTTCCTTTTATAGCCGAGTGAAAAGAGCCGTTGAAATGAAATCATGATAGCTAATTAGGCTTACGGCTAGAAGCTTGAGGACAGGTACAAAATCTTCTGCATGCAGCGCGTCCTGTCGCGTCAGATTACCTTGCTTGTATTTCGCACAGTCTTCGAGAATTTTAACGTTGTAATGTGGTACAGCTGTACAGTGTGGCAGGTTTTCTTGGCTTCTCAACTTCAGAGGCTTTTTGTGAGCGTGAGTAGGAAGAGAAAACATTGTATGGTTCTTGTGATTATCTAGTCTTCGAATCATCAGCTCTGCCCTTCCAGAATCTTCAGAACTTGTCTTTTGAACCTTGTTCTCTAAATTCACTTTCTTCATATCCTGAGGCTTCTGATGTTAATTTGATGAAGCATGAGTGGAGTCTTTATAGCAGAATATCTGATGCTTCAAGTCTTCCGTTGATTGAAGAATTCCATTAGGAATCAGTCTTCAGAGTTTCAACACTTGGTCTTTAAGAGCGTTATCCTTTTCTGCTTTAAGTCTTCCGAATCTTCAGAGTCTGTCTTCGGAGTCTTCAGAACTTCTTGTTTAAAAATCGTGAGGCTTCAGCAATTTTACTTTGTTCCATCAGAACCCTTGTCTCTTGATCTTCAGAATTCATTCTCTTTTCCTTTCGTATCAGAGTTATGTGAATCTTGTCTTATCTTCGAATTAAGTTCCGTTCTTCGAATCATCTTTCATTAAGCATTGTGCCAATTCACGAAAACAGAATCTGTTTGCTAGGTTCTCACACATAACAACATTAGTTGTACAAAATTGTTCATACAAATATTAATCTGTTATCATCAAAACTTAGAGATAATATTGCAGAACCAAATCTTGTTCTCACAATCTCCCCCTTTTTGATGATGACAAAACTATATAATTTGATGACACAATTTTGACATATATAACACAGGGAAAATGAAAAGGTTTTTAGGATAGCTTATCCTTTTTATGAAGTGATCCCCCTGAGTGTTAGACTAAGGTTCTTGCTAGGGCTCCCCCTGACTTTATTAACCTTTTGAGTCTTTCTTCATCATCAGAACTCTGAGTTATCTGTACAGAGAAGAAAAAATACAGAAAAACAATCTAATAGAAATGATGGATTTATCTGTTAGCATGTAAGCAACATTGTTTTTCGGAGAATGACTATAGGATCAAAATTATTAAAATTATATTACTTTCTCCCCCTTTTTGTCATAAATCAAAAAGATTAAAACGGGGATGTCCAAGGGTGAAAAACACAGAACTAAAGCTTAAAAGAAAACAGAGGTTTATTTGCTGTTAGAGGACAGTTTGTCCCAGATTTTCTTCATCATGATCTGAAGATTTTCATTGATAGTATCTTGCTTGTCAAACCTTTCTCTGAAGTTCTTCTGCCCAGTTCTGATTTCATCAACGGCGTCTCCCAGACGCTTGATAACATGATCAGAGGTGGAAGCAATCATAGCATTTTCTTTAGCTCTTTCAGCCTCTGCAACTTCTTGTGCCTTTCTAGCAGCTTGCTCTTCTGCTTCTTTAGCAACCTTTTCTTCAACTTCTTTCTGCTTAGCAGCTAAGAACTTGAGTACTCTGACTCTTGCTTCAGCTTCTGCTCTCTGCTTAGCTTTTGCTAGTTCAGCAGTTATGGTTGTGTTTGAGAAACTTACAATTCTTGTAAGTTCCATGTCTAGCCATTTTTGAAAACTTTGACAGGCACTCTTAAGTTCCATGAGCTTTGTGCTTGTACAAAGTTCCGCTCTTAACCTAGCAAACTTCTCAAGTGTTTTGTCATGAAATTGACTTGTACATTCTTCAAAGGAAGTTGAAGGTGGAGTATTGTAGACAACCAGAGCGAGGTTGGATTTATCAAAGTTGGTTTCAGATGGTGGTTGCTGAGATAAGTTAATCTCAGTAGCAGCAGGTTCAGGTGATTGTTATTGATTGTTAGGAGAGGTGACTTCTAGATTGTCAGAGTTCATGAGGTTTTCAGGTAAGACAATTTCTAGAGATTCACAGGAGGTTCCCTCAGAACTGGATTCAGCAATGGGAGCTAGAGATTCAGAGATTTGATTTGTTGGTTCTAGTTCATTTGGCTGAATTGTTGAGGTAGTTGTTGTTGAAGCAATCTCGAACAGGATTAGGGTAGTTATTGATGGACTGTTCGTTGATTGATTAGTGGTTGGTAAAGGAATAGAGAAAGATGGAGGTTTAAACCTTACTTGTGGATTAGAGGTAGAGGTGAATGATGAAGATGGTGCAGCAACAGATGGATTTGCATCAACTTTGTTGATTTTCTCAAGAAGAAGGGCTTCTTTTCTGGAGATTTTAGTTTCATCCTTTTTCTTCTTTTTACCTTCTGCATCCTCTTCGGCAAGCTTCCTCTTACTCCTGGTAACATGCTTTGACTAAGGGACAACTTCTTCAATTCTGGATTCTGCTTCTCTCATTATGGCAATGTAAGAGGCTATTGCTGTTGGATTATCTTCTTTGCGGTAGAATGGATAGTTTTCCACTGGATTCCTGATCTTTTTCACCGTGTCGGGTGAAATAGGTGTTGGTTTCACCTCTACACTTGCAATCATCTTCATATGTTTAAGATTTACAGCATTGAAAAGTTCTCCAACTCTTTTATTCAGATATTCCGTGAAATTTGCTTCCTTGGTCAGATAATCCACTAATCCGCATTCAACCAGAATGTCAGAGATCAGTCTTCCAAAGGGAATGTAGTTGACAATCTTCTTTTCTGGTGAGGCCGTTGTTCTGGTTTTACGCTCCATATCCCTTAAATAGTAGAACAGAATGGAGGGAAGGCACATTTTCTCATGTTTGTGTAGGTAGTACAACATGTGTTTTTGATTTGTGTTGGCAAAATCTGTAGCACTCTTTGCCGGTCTTGGATTGATGCATCCAAGAATGATCTTGTGCTAGATCCTTAGGTTGTCACGCAAGTTTTTGCTTTTATAGTCCGTTGTTCCTAATTGGCAACTTTTGAAGATAACTTTGTTGATGACTGACTCAGATTTCTCAGCTTTTCCGTACACCCTCTTTCCTTCCAAGAAGTTTATTCCTAGTAATTCGGAGATAGATCTCTCAGTGATGATAATCTTCTGCCCCAGAACAAAAGATACCACATGGAATTCGTCTGTATCTGCATGTCTCCAGAATTATTTCACTAGATCATCAAAGCATGGACCTCTTAGTCTATCAAAGTAATTCTTCCATTCTTGGGCGCCCAATTGATCAATTAGGTTAAACCCATTATCAGAGAGGTTGTTGAAATCAACATCTAGCTCTTTCAGAACAGTTAGGTCATTTGCATGTGTTATACATGTCACAAAGCGAATTCTCTGGGTGACATGGTTTGCATCAATTGAGGGAAGATTTAATGGATCTGAACCAACTGGTTCAGCCGTTGAGAGAGTAGTTGTGGGTGTGATGGATGAGGATGGTAGTTCTTGGGAGATTTGAACAGTGTCTTGTTGATGAGTGTTCATCCTTACGGTGGTAAGAAGGAATGGGGATTGAATTTGAGTTGATTCTGAAGGAGTGATAGATATAGAGAGAATTAGATGAGAGTTGATTAACTTTTTAGGGTTTGTGAGGGAAAAAAATTCTCGAGGGTTTAAAGGACAGATACACTCTTGAGGGGATAAGCTAATAAATGCGATAAAGTTGAGTCAATCTCGAGAGAAATGCTTGTTCATTTAATTTGAATAGTTAAAGTGACTTAATTTTATTTAAATCACGTGCAAAAATAATTTTATGAAAATATGACATGTCACAAAACTATCAGAACTTGAGATGCATTAAGAGAGTGGTTCTGATGAAAAATGCTTTTCACATGAGGTTCTAAAAATGTTTTATTCTGAACAGTATTTCATATTCAGGTGTTTTAAAATGATTAGAAATCTATCTTCAGCTAAGGGTTTTGTGAAAATATCAGCCCACTGATGGTCTGTATCAATGAATTTTAAGCATGGAGTTCCCTTCTGAACATAGTCCCTAATAAAGTGATGTTTTATTTCAATGTGTTTAGCCCTAGAATGTAAAATTGGATTTTTACTTAAGCAGATAGCAGCAGTATTATCACAGTAGATAGGAATGTTACTCTCATATATCTGATAGTCTTCCAGCTGATTTTTAATCTATAGCATTTGAGTACTGCATAGGGAAGCTGATATGTATTCTGCTTCAGCTGTTGAGAGAGCAATTGTAGATTGTCTCTTGCTTGACCATGAGATTATATTGCTTCCTAAGAACTGACAATTTCTCGATGTGCACTTTCTTTCTAATCTGTCTCTGGCATAGTCTGCATCGCAGTAACCAGAAAGAGTATACACTGATGTTTTCTTATACATCAGGCTAAGGTTAGTCGTTCCTTTCAGATACCTTAGAATTCGCTTGACAGCGGTTAGATGTGATTCTCTTGGATCTGATTGGAATCTAGCACATAGATGTACACTGAATAATATATCAGATCTAGAAGCAGTTAGATATAAGAGAGAACCTATCATACCGTGATAGAGTTTTTGACAAACCTTAACTCCTGTTTCTTCCTTTCCTATGACACACGTTGGATGCATTGGTGTTTTAGCAATGTTGCAATCCATTATATTGAACTTCTTCAGAAGTTTTTTTGTGTACTTGGTTTGACGAATGTAAGTGGCCTCTGATCTTTGATCAATCTGAATTCCAAGGAAGAAGTTTAGTTCTCCCATGAGGCTTATTTCAAATTCGGCCTGCATTAACTTTGAAAATTCTTGACATAGAGAAGAGTTAGCAGAACCAAAAATAATGTCATCAACATAGATTTGAACAATGAGAATGTCATTCTTATATGTCTTGCAGAAAAGCGTTGTGTCAACCTTTCTTCTGGTGAAATTATTTTCTAGTAAAAACTTGCTCAATCTTTCATACCAAGCTCTGGGAGCTTGTTTTAAACCATAGAGTGATTTTTTAAGTTTAAAAACAAAGTCTGATTTTTCTGAATTTTCAAAACCAGGAGGTTGTTTGACATAAACTTCTTATGATATATAACCATTTAAGAATGCACTCTTAACATCCATTTGATATAGAGTGATGTCATGATTTACTGAAAAGGATATTAGCAAACGTATTGCTTCAAGTCTTGCAACTGGAGCAAATGTTTCGTTGAAGTCAATTCCTTCCTGTTGACTGCATCCTTGAGCAACAAGTCGTGCTTTGTTTCTGACAACTTCTCCCTTTTCATTTAGCTTGCTCCTAAATACCCACTTGGTTCCTATGACATGAACATTCTTGGGTTTAGGAACTAGATCCCAAACATCGTTTTTGGAGAACTGGTTGAGTTCTTCTTCCATAGCCAGAACCCAGTCTTTGTCCATGAGAGCTTCTTCAATTGTAGCTGGTTCTATCAACGATACTAGGCCTACAATTGTTTCTTCTGATGGTCTAAAGGCTGATCTGGTCCTGATAGGAGCATCTTTGTTACCCAGAATTAGTTCCTCAGGATGTGATGTGGACAATCTTCTTCTTCGTTGAGATGGGGTATTTGGAGTAACTTCAGTGGTTTCTGGTGTAGGATCCTGCTGTTCTTTGACTTCCTCTACCTTTTCCTTAGATTCAGAGAATCTGATTTCTAAATCTGCAAGTTTCTCAACTAGCTCTGACTTTTCTGAGTCAGGCTTGTCATTGAATCTAACATGAATGGATTCCTCCACAATTCTTGATTCTGTGTTGTAAACTCTGTAGCCTTTCGAGCGTTCAGAGTATCCCAACAACAGACACTTCAGTGCTTTGGAATCAAACTTGCTAAGATTCTCTTTAGTGTTAAGCATAAAACAGACACATCCAAACGGATGAAAATAAGAAATGTTGGGTAATTTATTCTTCCACAATTCATATGGAGTTTTATTCAATATAGGTCTTATAGAGATTCTATTTTGAATATAGCATGCTGTGTTGATTGCTTCTGCCCAGAAATGTTTAGCTATGTCAATTTCTTAGATCATGGTGCGAGCCATTTCTTGCAAAGTTCAATTCTTTTTTTGTACAACTCCGTTTTGTTGTGGAGTTCTAGGGCAAGAAAAATCGTGAGATATTCCATGTGAATCAAAAAGTTCTTCAAAGTTTTTATTTTCAAATTCTCCACCATGATCACTCCTCACTCTGACTATTTTACAATTTTTCTCATTTTGTACTTGAGTGCAGAAGGAAGCAAACACAGAATGTGATTCATCCTTGTGTTTTAAGAATTTTACCCATGTCCATCTGCTGTAGTCATCAACGATGACTAGTCCATATTTCTTACCATTGAGAGAGGCCATTTTTACAGGGCCAAACAGATCAATGTGAAGAAGTTCCAACGGTTTGGAGATGGAAACAACATTTTTAGCTTTGAAAGAGGTTTTTGAAAACTTTCCTTTCTGACATGCTTCACAAAGAGCGTCTGAAGAATATTTCAGATTTGGCAAGCCTCTAACAAGACCAAGCTTGTTAAGCTGAGAGATTCTTCTCAGACTGACATGGCCAAGACGTCTGTGCCAGACCCATTGCTCTTCGTTTATAGAAAGAAGACATTTTACATTTTGATGTTTTAAATCAGATAACTTAATTTTGTAAGTGCTGTTTTTCCTCTTTCCGTTGAATAAGACATATCCATCCTTCTGACTTACAGCTTTACAAGATGTTTGATTAAAAATGAGATCATAACCACTGTCGCTAAGTTGGTTTATTGACAATAGATTATGCATTAGACCTTCTACTAACAGAACATTTTTAATGGAAGGAAGCTTACCATTTTCAACGGTTCCGGAGCCAATGATTCTTCCTTTCTGATTTCCTCCGAAACCGACAACGCCTCCAGGTTTAAGTTTCAGATCTTGGAACATAAGCCTTTCTCCCGTCATGTGTCACGAGCACCCACTGTCCAGGTACCATGACTGGTGTTTCAATGGAGCTATTAAGGATATCTGCAACATAAATTATCTTGTTTTTAGGTACCCATTTTGTGGGTCCTTTCACATTAGTTTTTCTAAAGGTTCTGACCCCTTTAGATTTCCTTACGTTAGCAAAACGGTGTGGAGTTTGTGCATAGTATTCGTGTTTGGAGTACTTCTTTAGTGGATGTGTTTGTGTAATCCTAGTGTTTGAACCTTTTGGTTCTGAATGCTTAAGGTTAGTACCAGAGGGAATAAACTGTTTGGACAGAGGTATTATTTTAATGTTTTTGGTTTCATCATATGGTTGAGATGGTCCTGAATATCCTAGACCTCTACTACCATTTCTACTGACTCCATAGATTAGTGAAGCCATTTTGCTTCTATCTACGCTTTTGGCAAGAAAGTTTTTAAATGCGTTATCATATTTGTCTTCTTTACTAGTGTTAGATGAGTTTGAGACAATTTCTTCTTCTACCTTAGATAATTTACATTTTAGGACAGAGTTTGAGTTTTCTAAGACAAATATTTTCTCATTTTGTTCAGAGATGATTTTCTTATTTTTAGTAAGATCTTATGAAGAAACTATAAAACTCTTTTTCAGGATTTTGAATTTGCTTTGAAGATTTTGATATCTTTTGATAAGTTCAGTTAATCCTAATTCGAGTTCAGAACGTGATAAGGAAGAAAGTACCTCTCTTTCATCGTCGGAGTCTGATAGTTCTTCCTCCGACGAGTTGCTTATGGTTTCTGCCATGAATGCCATATTGACCCGACCTTCATCAACATCATCTTCAGATTCTGATTCATCCAGGTTGCCATGAGACCCTTTTTGGTTTTCCTAGGTCTTTCTTCTTTCTTGTCCTTTGGACAGTCATATTTGAGATGTCCAGGTTCTTTGCATTCAAAACACGTAACATCTTTTCCATAGTTTCTTCTTTGACCAGATGTAGATTCGAATCTTCTCCTTGGTCCTTTGAACTTGTTCCTTCTGTACTTCCAGAGTTGACTTATCTTCCTTGATATGAGTGATATATCGTCTTCTTCTGAATCTTCTTCAGATTCTTCCATCTCTTCTTCTGCCTGATACGCCTTCTTCTTTTCTGGCTTTGCTTTTAGTGCAATGGATTTGTTTTTCTTCTGAGGTTCATCTCCTTGAAGCTCTATTTCACGACTTCTTAAAGAACTGATAAGTTCTTCAAGACTGATATTATTCAAATCCTTTGCAACTTTCAAGGCAGCCACCATTGGTCTCCATTTTGCTGGAAGACTTCTGATGATTTTCTTGACATGATCAGCAGTAGAGTAGCCTTTGTTCAGAACTCTGAGTCCGACAACAAGCATTTGAAACCTTGAGAACATGGTTTCAACATACTCATCTTCTTCCATTTTGAAGACTTCGTATTTTTGGATCAGTGCAAGAGCCTTTGTCTCCTTCACTTGAGCATTTCCTTTGTGAGTCATACGAAGAGAGTCAAAGATGGATTTTGCAATTTCTTTGTTTGTGATTTTCTCATACTCGGTATAAGAAATTGCGTTCAACAAGATGGTTCTTGCTTTGTGATGATTTTTGTAGGTTTTCTTCTGAGCATCTGTAAACTCACTTCTTTCAATCTTTTTACCTACAGAATCTACTAGATGACTATAGCCATCAAGTACTAGATCCCATAGATCTAGATCAAATGATAAGAAATAACTTTCAATTCTATCTTTCCAATAATCAAACTTTTCACCATCAAATATTAGAGGTTTTGCAGTGTAAGATTCTCTTTCAATAACATTTGTTTCAGAAGTTGTTGGTGCTGGTGTAGTCATTGTTTTTCACACTTGGATCGGTACTGAACACTGTTAAGTGTTTGAAAAAAATTCAATCTTTTTATCACTTCAGAACCGGAGCTCTGATGCCAATTGAAGGAGTGAAAAACGCAAGAAAGGGGGGTTTGAATTGGTTTTTCAAAAATAATCGTTTCTTTTAAATAACTTTCTTGTTAAAACCTTTTTCCCTTTTCTAAAGAACAACAGCTCAACGAGGTCTTAATCCACTATTCAACAAAATAGTACACTGCACGAGCTACACAGCTGGTGACTAACAACAACCTCTAGAACTCTCACGTTCTAGATTTCTCAAGTAATCCAACCGCACAGGTCTTACTCAAGGCACAACCTCTAAGACACACGTCCTAGACTTCTCAAGAGATCTAATCACTAAGACTCTCTTAAGGAATACCACTTTAATTTCAAACACAATGAGTTTACAGATAATTGCTTCTTATCAAGCTGATAACGTAAACACAATTTTAGACCAGGAATGACTTAATAAAGAATAGTGTTAGAAAGTATTGTCGCTGTTCGCATGTGTGTCTTTCTTCAAGTCTTTGAGCTTCCTTTTATAGCCGAGTGAAAAGAGCCATTGAAATGATATCATGATAGCTAAGTCGGCTTACGGCGCGTGAGGACAGGTACAAAATCTTCTGCATGCAGCGCGTCCTGTCGCGTCAGATTGCCTTGCTTGTATTTCGCACAGTCTTCGAGAATTTTAACGTTGTAATGTGGTACAGTTGTACAGTGAGGTAGGTTTTCTTGGCTTCTCAACTTCAGAGGATTTTTGTGAGCGTGAGTAGGAAGGGAAAACATTGTATGGTTCTTGTGATTATCAAGTCTTCGAATCATCAGCTCTGCGCTTCCAGAATCTTCAGAACTTGTCTTTTGAACCTTGTTCTCTAAATTCACTTTCTTCATATCCTGAGGCTTCTGATGTTAATTTGATGAAGCATGAGTGGAGTCTTTATAGAACAATATCTGATGCTTCAAGTCTTCCAATGATTGAAGAAGTCCATTAGGAATCAGTCTTCAGAACTTCAGCACTTGGTCTTTAAGAGTGTTATCCTTTTCTGCTTTAAGTCTTCCGAATCTTCAGAGCCTGTCTTCGGAGTCTTCAGAACTTCTTGTTTGAAAATCGTGAGGCTTCAGAAATTTTACTTTGTTCCATCAGAACCCTTGTCTCTTGATCTTCAGAATTCATTCTATTTTCCTTTCATGCCAGAGTTATGTGAATCTTATCTTATCTTCGAATTAAGTTCTGTTCTTCGAAGCATCTTTCATTAAGCATTGCGCCAATTCACTGAAGCAGAACCTGTTTGCTAGGTTCTGACATATAATGTAACACCCATATATATAACTCATACATCAAAGCATAAATGTTATATATGAATCCAAGTGTTTGGTACTGAAACACCATAAGCTCATAGTTAACACATTATATATATTACATGCCCCAAACTACAACAACTAAAAGTTCTAAAGGCATAATATACATAAGATGTTCAAAAGATAAAAACTAAAAACTAGATCAACAATGATCTCAAAATAAACTCCGCTACGGAAGCTAGCCATCAACAAGCAAGGAAAAGATCACATGACCTTATCCTTACCCTTCTCATAACCTGAAGCACCTGAAATACATCAATAACGTGGGGTGATATACATCAAATCTCAGTGAGTTCCCTATCTTATGGATTCTCTCGGATTAACAAGATTCTAACAATCCTAACTCAAGTCCGGGGAAAAGGGAAAAGGACTTTTGAGTTCACCTTTTTATAATTCTCGCACTATATGGAAACATGACACGAGTTCATTAACTCACAACATCACTAATCGATAACCATACCAAGGCATCTCGTCTTCCCGTCCGCTTCTACGTCTAGAAGGCGACCCGAGTCATAGATCCTTGTAGTTACTTGGCATACGAATTGGATTCGGGATCATCGGCCTGTTAACCGTGAACCGTCACTTCTCATGGCCTGTTAACCATCACAAGTATCTACCCATAGCATAGGCTCCAATCGTACTACACGCAGGGAATCAAACCTACCAATTAATTGTGTACCCATTTCAGAGGAGCTCGAGACCCATGAAACTACACTAAAAAATATTCCGGTTACGATTACATGATCACATACAACAATACGATTGTATTTGACAATCACAAGACTACACCGCCTTAAGGCCTCTCTTGCCTTTTCACAACCACAAAGGTTAACCACATGTTCCATACTAGTGTTTCACTCTCAACTAGGCCAATACTCGGCAAGGGTGTATCTTTCAACAACACGTGCCCAAGCATCGCCATCTAGAGTTGTCTATAATTTCTAGTTCCTTACTAGATTATCCTATAGTTCAAGTTGAGGTTTCCTCACTCTTCCTATATCGTTTCCATATTTGCATGCATATTCACTTACAATCATGTTAAACAATAATAGGATGGGCAAGACATGTCATAATTGCATAGTAAAATAATATATAACAATTAAAACATAAATATATCACTTTTGGAACTTTATCTATTATTTAATCGGTCGGTAAATTCGACATATTTCATCTCCATTCCATAGAATATTTCCTCGGCTTTACATTGATATAAAGAATGATCGAATCCGATAAACGAGTCGAAAGTTATGAATTTTATTGCTTAAGAAATAAAATCCTAAGTCCCAGGTCGCGCTAAGCGCGCCCCTGCCCGCGCTAAGCGCGCAACTCTCTGCCATCTGGGGTTGCAGGATTTCAACACCGCGCTGAGCGGGCTTTTGCGCGCTAAGCGCGCTCTGCGAAACTCATAAAAATACCTGCTATAACAGTTCAAAACCAGCTCCTCTAAACCCTCAATACTAGTTCCAACAACCCACTAGAGGCATATTCAACCTGTTTTTATCATAGTTTCATCATCAAACTTCACAAACCAAATTTTCTACAAAATCACAAATTCTTCATAAACCCTAAATCTCCAACCAAATTAAAACAATCATAACTTCAAAAAAATTAACAATATATGTTTCTACAAGTATATTGATAATTCATTTCGATTTATATCAAATTCCAACCGTGAAAACATTGTTTTCAACATTCTCACCTAAAAACTCATATTATCCAAAAATCTAAAATGAGGTTTCTAACTAGAACCCACCTTGAGATGAGCAAGATGAAGATGATGAGAAGATTGGGTGAAGCTTGATGAATGGATGATGATTTGTTCTTGAAGTTCTTCAAATTTCCTCTTCTCCAGTTTTCTCTCCTTCCTTTCCTTTCTTTCCTTCTTTCTTCTTTCTCTCTCTTTCTTACAAACTTTTTCTTTATGTTTGGAAAGTGGGAGGAAAAGAATTATGTAGTAAACTAGTATTAGAAATAATACTACTAAATGTCTAAAAAGTCTCTTAAGTCCAAATCAATAAAATACCTCAGAGTCAGATAATATTAATTGGATTTATTCTAAGTTCCACAGTTACTCTAATTATTTTGTCAAATAATTTCTCAGAGTACACTGGGCTCAGTCGATCACAATATAATATTATCTGGAGTAATAAAAATACGGGGTATTACACATAACAACATTAGTTGCACAAAATTGTTCATACAAATATTCATCTGTTATCATCAAAACTTAGAGATAATATTGCAGAACCAAATCTTGTTCTCACAATGACTACAGTTGTTTATTTACACCGTTGTGATATATTTTGTATGTTTTTTTTAATTTTTAATTCTAAATATAACTCTGGCGCTTTAATATGAAATTTCATTATGAAAGTAATATATCATAATGGTTTTGTGGTGTTGACTGTCGTAGTAGCCTTTCAATATACTCCTAGCTAGCTAGTTTCATTGTCTCTTCAGTATCCTTTTTTCCATTGAAAATATAAACTAGACGAAACGATACACGATTTTAACCCTAAACCCTAACGTTCAATACTGTGAAACAATACACGATTTCAACCAAAGCTTGCATCATCAGTATCCATTCTTCACCATGTTGTTGTCATTTTCGTCATCATCATCACGATCATTACGGAAGGAAGATTACGCACCTACCAACACCGTCGTCATCATCGTCACCGTCGAGAAGGAAGATAACAACAACACCGTCGTTGTCGTAAGGAAGGAAGACAACAACAACACCAACACCAACATCGTTTACTTAGTCGTCACGTTTAGGGTACGTAAAATATTTTCCCCATGCATCTGCAGTAAACTTATTTGCCATTGTTGTTCATGTTGTTGTTGTTTATGTTCTTGTTATTCATGTTCTTGTTGTTCATGTTGTTGTTGTTCATGTTGTTGTTGTTGTTTACGTTCTTGTTGTTCATTTTGTTGTTGTTGTTGTTGTTGTTTTTGAACATAGATGTCAACCTTGTCGAGTTATACATCAGGAAGCAGCGAAGATGCTCAAACGATTGAGTGTTCTACGAATACAACTCAAACGATTGATACTCAATCGGAAAGATCACAAAGAGGTGTCACAATGATGCCCCAATTCACATCAGTCTGCAACTCATCAGGTGTAAAAATTTTGATCGAGTTTGATTCGCACTACAGATTAGTGGATTGTCCATATTACGCTACTTTTAGGAGTTATGTTGTGTTCCTTGCATGTAGCAAAGTCAGTATACTGATTGATGATTTGACAGAAGTAGATGTTAATGTCAAAGACAGCATATGGACAGACGTTAAGGTATTTCATACTATAATTTTCATATATTTAATATCACTACCTATAGTTTCTAATTCATACTTATATATTGATTTAATGTAGTTGAATTTTAAGTTTACCGATGACTCAAAATTGAAAAGAAAGTGGATAACTTATGTCGGTGTTCGTTGGAGGGGATTTAAGTCACGACTCACGGCTGACTACATTACTAAGCCTAAGAGCGGTCTTCAACCTCCATGGATTCGGTATAGTTTTTTATCGAAGAAGGTGTGGCACAAGTTTGCGAAGAAACGCCGTTATGAGGAATTCAAGGTTAGTACTAGTCTTATGTAACCTATAATGTTATGCTAATGAGTTATAGATACTAATCATACACATTTTTCACTAAGTTAATAACAGTCTAAAAGCGAAGTAGGAATTCAGAACAAGGCGAAAAACATGTACCCCCATAGATTGTCTCGTGGGGGTTACAGGAAACTTAAGAAGAGGATAATGCAGGAAAAACAACAAGAAGGAGGAGATGGTGACATCCCATCTCCACCTTCAAGACATGAGAAATAGAAGAGGGCTCGATTAAGACCTAATGGAGAGTACACCTCTGAGGCTTCAAGAGTAGTTACTGAGAAAATTGTAAGTATATGTTTTGTTTAAATGCGCTTGCTTATGTATGTTGTTCTTGATTTGTTATTTAAATGTGTTTGCTTATGTAAGTTGCACATGTTGTGTAGGATAATTTGGTTGTGGCGGCCCGTGAAGGCACATTTGTTCCAGAAGCACGACATGGCATATTAGACTAAGCTATCGGAACAACTGAGCATGGAGGTCGTGTCCGTGGTGTTGGAGATGGTGTCAGCTTGAGGTTATACTTTGGATCTCAAAGAAGAAGCACCGAAACCGCTGAATTTCTTGCTCAGCAAAAAAAGATTGAGAATGTTAAGAAGCAATTGGCAGAGCAAAGGAGGTTGTTTAAAGAGGAGAGGGAAAAAAGGGAGAAAGAAGTGGAAAAGTTACAAGAGTTGTATTCGGTATGTGTCGTAAATCGCGCTTATTTTTGTATGATATATATTGTATGTTCTATTTGAATATATTGTGCTTATTTTTGTTTTATGTTATAATTGAATGTTATGATATAGAGACTAAGTGAAAACCTCGAACAACGAACTAATGAAGATCAACGTTGCGTTGGTGATGATCAAACTCCAAGTAGAAGTGTCGTAAATCACGCTTCTACAAAAGGAAGTAATTGTACAACCCCTCCCCCCTCCGTAGATAACCGCAATGGGATATTGGACCCTAGTCCAAATGAAATAACTAGTTTATACTTGTCCATTTCAACAACAGGCCTTGCGCAAGCTCTCCCGCTAGAACATTTCCCGAAATTAGATTTAGTGTATTACACTCCTGAAGATGTGAGGGATTTTCTCGCAGGATTTAAGTGGCTTGACATAGCTATTTGCAAGTTTGGTGCACGTAAGTATATAGTCGGATATACATGTCATTATAGAACATTATAATTTTTTGTATTTTCTCCCTTAATTTATTCATTTTCTTTGACCATTTAGGTACATTCACCGTGTTTGTATAGAATTGAATAAATCAAGTACCTATGGAATCTTGGAGCCAAGTTTTATTTCTTGGGCGTATAATGATAAAAATATCAGAGAAAAGTACTTGAAAAGCCGGCTAAATGACGGAGGAAAAGAATGTTACCTTGCACCATTCCTCAGTGGGTTAGTATTGTTGTAATTTATTTCTATATTCTATATTTAGTTTTGTTTTAGTAACAACTAATATATATATATATATATATATATATATATATATATATATATATATATATATATATATATATTCTCGTGTTCATTCAGTGATCATTGGCAATTGATCATAATATCGTTTAGGACAAATACAGTGACATTACTGTGTTCCTTGCACGATCCACTCCACAAACCAATGAAAGATCTTGTATTAACGTAAGTGTCTTTGTTTAATATCATTTTCTTTGGCATTAATTGTAATTAGTTTATCATGTAATATGTTTAATTCAATTTTCAATGTGCAGTATTGTGGAGCAAGTTAATAGAATGAATAATGTTAGAAAAAAGCCCACATACCTTGCTCCTAAAGTAAGTGGCCCGATTACCTGTTTATTTCATTTACATTCATGCATGTGTGGTTGTATTCATGTTTTTATATTCATGTAATTTGTAGACGAGGAAATAACGCGGGACTTACGAGTGTGGGTATTTTGTCATGAAACACATGTTAAACATTGTCCTTGCCGACACTGTTGATTCATGGGATACGGTATATATGTTATAAAATGTTTACATATATTAATATATAAGTTGACTATTGAATTATTATCATGCATGATCTTCAATTTTTTGCTATTTCTTATGTAGATGTTTAACGATGAAACCCCATTCCCCGTTGAGGACTTTGTGGATCTTCATAAACGTTGGGCGTATATCCACAATTCGCTTAAGGGGGCTCCTGCTGTTTGATATATCAGCAACATATTTTGATGCACATATTTTTGGCTTTTGATGCACATAACGTGAACAATAGTTTTGGCTTTTGATTCATTTATAAGGATAAAATATAGGAAGAATTGTGTTTGATGCACATATTGTGTTTGCATGTAAACAGAAGCTGTTTTGACAGGATAAAATATAGGAAGAATTTGATAAGCAGATAATTTTTATATTTAAAACAGGCTATTTTTGGCAGCGGTTATAAAACCTAACCGTAGTTGTATGTCAAACGCTGACTAGAAAAATATATATAGAAAATGTTGTTGCTGAGAATTAGGGGTGGGAATAGGCCAGGTCAACTAACAGGGGCCTACGGCCTAGCCTACATAGGCTCAGGCCAGGCCAGGCTTTTTCTTAAATAGAAAAGGCCTAGGCTTTTTTATAAGCTTATTTAGCTAAAGAGGCTAGGCCACAGGCCATAAGAAAAACCTTTTAAGCCTATCAGGCTGGCCTATTTAAGAAAAAATGAATAAATTTATTATTATTATATTTTATTTTGTACTTTGAATTAAAATACGAAAATAAAACTTAGTTATCTTGAAGAACTCATGAAAATAAGTTGAAAGAACATTATAAACAATGTCATAAGTTGTTGTCATAAGTTTTTCTCATAAGTTATCTTCAACAAATAGTAACACCAAACTTATTCTAATAAGAAAACTTGAACGAGACAATGAAAACAAACATTTAATCTCATTGATCTTTTAACTTGTTAGTCTATTTAACATTAGTTGAATTTATTATTTACAGATGTTCAAATGAAGTAGGCTTTTAAATAGGCTAGTAGGCTAATCAGACCTTCAAAAAGGCCAGGCTTAGGCCTAAAAATAAGTCTATGATAGGCTACAGCCCAGGCTTAGGCTTTGAATTTTTTAGCAGGCCAGACTCAGGCTTGGCAAAGCCTAGCTCGGCCCAGCCTATTCCCACCCCTACTGAGAATAGAACCAGATCACCTTTAGTTATATCACAACGGTTGAGTAAACTAATTGTTATGAAATGGTGCGCGCATACTGGAATACAACAACGGTCTTAGGACCGTCATTGTACGTACCTCATATACAACAACACTCTACATAACAACGCCTTCGTCCCCGTCATTATATGTCATTTCCAACCGTTGTTAAATGGATTTTCCGTAGTAGTGCTTAAATTTAACTATTATTGAGGACATAGCACAAATAAGTCATAAACTTTAATACCAACATAAGAATATAATATCCTCGACACAAGTCTCTCTATAAAGTAATAAATAAATGATATTTGTTTCTCAATTTTATACAATTAACATGTTAAATTCTCCCACTTCTTAGAGAATAATAGTTGAACTAAGATTAAGAGTTTTAGGGAAAAAAATTAAACAAATATTCAACTATCTTCTTTATCACACAATAATCATGTCAAGTAACGTCACACCGATATGGTATGTCCATCACTTATATAATATAAAGAGAATTGAAATCCATTTTTTTAAAAATATTGAATAAATATTAATGGACTTAATAAAGTATTACATGTCTTTAAAATAATTTCTTATTTCTCAAATAATACTTTCAACAATTTTAAATAAGAAATAAAACATTGTACGAATATTATGTCAAAAAAATTCTAATACCGATAGGATACTCGAACCATAATTTACATAATCATAAATCACAAATACATTGAACAATAATAAATTATATTAATAATAACATACCGATAGGGTATAACTATTATCAATATAATATTTATTATAATCAAAAGAAATCTAATTATTTTATTAAACAAAATTTGTATAATTGTACCTGAAGATTGATGGTTTCTACCTGAGTAAATTGCACACTCAAAGATAACAACAGAGTCGCCACCGAACTTTATTTAGTCCCAAAGGACAGTGAAAATATCGATAAAACCCAAGGGGAAGAGAAACGGGAACGGTGGGTCGGTTATGCGAAAGGAAGGTATTAGCACCTAACGCATTCGTCGTACTCGACGGGAACCATTTCGCTTGCTTCTAGGCTTGGATGGGTTATCTATCTAAAGGCTTCTAGCTAAAAGAAAAGAGAGAGAAAAGAAAGAGGAAAAAGAAAGAAAGGAAAGAAAGTGCTCGCGGAGGAACAAGGTCCTCGTGCCTACGTACTCTCATAGTGCAATGAGGAAATCAGAGCGTCGTAGTTCATGGAACTGAACGGAAAAGGAAAACAAGAAAGAAACAAGGAGACGAAAGAAGTGGTGTCGAAACCAAGAGCAAAAGAAAGAAGGAAATTCCACTGAGGATTCCAAAGAAATGGTGTCAAAACCAAGAAAATAGTGTAAATGAAAGAAATAGTAATTGTACTGAGAATAAAGTGCGAGAATGGTGTCGAAACCAAGAAAATAAAGGAATAAAGGGGAAATGGTGTCCAAACCAAGAGAATATGGGAATAAGAGAGAAATGGTGTCCAAACCAAGAGAATAAGAGAATAAGAGAAAGATCCGCTGGGGATGCAAAAGAAATGGTGTCATAACTAAGAAAGTAAGGGAATAAGAGAGAAATGGTGTCCAAACCAAGAGAATAAGAGAAAGATCCGCTGGGGATGCAAAAGAAATGGTGTCATAACCAAGAAAGTATGAGCAAAGGGAATAGGAAGGACTCTGCTGGGGATCCAAATAAAGGGATGGTGTCATAACTAAGAGAAAAGGGAAACTCGGTATATTAACTGGCTGGCAGTGGTTAACCGAAGAAAGAGAGTAGGACCCTGGTGGGGAAAAGAAGCTGGTGTCAACAGACAGACTATGATAAACCAAGAGAGAGAGTGCTGAATCGAGAGAAGTTGTTTGACTTTGAAGGGGCCTCAGTATATTAATTTACTGGCAGTGGTTAACCGAAGAAAGAAAGGACTGCAACTCTGTGGGGATAGAGAATCATTGGTTTTAACAGAGAAAACTGTGATTAACCAAAAACACGTGTAGGACCGAGCGAAGGTCTTGACCCAAAGGACAGGTGTAGGACCGATCAAAGGTCGTGACCCAAAGGACGGGTGTAGGACCGATCAAAGTTCGTGACCCAAAGGACGGGTGTAGGACCGATCAAAGGTCGTGACCCAAAGGACGGGTGTAGGACCGAGCGAAGGTCGTGAGCCAAAGGATGAGTGTAGGACCGATCAAAGGTCGTGACCCAAAGGACGGGTGTAGGACCGATCAAAGGTTGTGACCCAAAGGACAGGTGTAGGACCAATCAAAGGTCATGACCTAAAGGACGGGTGTAGGACCGATCAAAGGTCGTGACCTAAAGGGGTTCGGTAAATTGACTGAACAAACAGTACTCAATCGAAGAAAGGGTATTTGAACCAAAGAAAGGTTACTAACCCAAAGATACAAGTATTCGAACCAAGAGGAGTTTGCCAACTACTGGAGATTCGGTGTTTACAGACGGACTATGATTAACCAAAAGGAGCGAGTGATTAACCAAGAAAAGGTGATTAACTCGACAAAGGTTCAGTATTTTAACAGACGGACTGTGGTTAACTGAAGAAAAGGGTGATTAACCAAGAATAGGTGATTAACCCAAGAGGAACTCGGTGTTTTAACAGACGGACTGTGATTAACTGAAGAAATGGGTGATTAACCAAGAGAAGGTGATTAACCCAAGAGGAATTCAGTATTAACAGACGGACTGTGATTAACTGAAGAAACGGGTGATTAACCAAGAGAATGTGATTAACCCAAGAAGAGCTCAGTATTAACAGACGGACTGTAGTTAACTGAGTAAGAGAGCAAAATTGGTGTTATAACTGACAGACAGTGGTTAGCCAATCAAAGGGAGAAGAACCAAAAGAAGGTTGCAAAATCCACAAGGGGTTCGGTATTTAACAGGAATACTGTATTTAACCGAAGAAAGAGAAAAGAGACTCTCTAGGGGAATCAAAAGAACAATGATTGACCGCCAGAAGAGAATAGGGTGTTGAAACGAAGAAAGCTTGCTAACCCAATGAACAAAGGATCGTAACCAAGAAGAATGGTGATAGATCAAGAGAGAGATTGAGATAGGAGTGATCAAGGATCGAAAGAGATTACGAAGAGAGAAGAGTGAACAAGGATCAACTCGACTAGGGAAGGAAATCACATTACCGTCTGGAGATAGAGATGACTAAGCCAAGCACAGGGTCATTTGTCCCCTACCTAAAGTAGTTAGAATGAGAGTAGGAATTCTACCTTTTCATCCATTCCCTAACACACACAGGGTGTAATGCGGAAGTTGAACCGGACGGCCTAACAGCTCCAAAGTTGTACAGTGCTCCTGCGTAGAGAAACAGGCAGCATAACGGCGTCAATTTGTACAGTGCTCCGATGCAAGGCGCAGCGTGAAACTCCAACTCCAAGGGGGAAAGAGAGAGAAAGCTCTAAAGGAGGCCTAAAGAGAGGAAAAGGGAAGATCGATTAATCAAAACAAAGTCTCGATCAATTAATCAAGGGATAAACATGCTAACAACTTTCCAAAGAGGATGAAAAGTCATTAAAGCAAAAAGGAGTGAATTATTGATTATACAAGATTAAGTTTATCCATGAAGAATAAACTCAATGCAAACTGAAATGGAAAGTGCAAAACAGTGTCAAATGATCATCAAAATGCCACACAAAATCATGCATCATGTGAACAAAGATAGTGCAAGAATTGTTATGTTCATACAATGATAAGAACATGAAACAAATGAATAATCAAAAATGTGCATCGAAAGTTCATGAACATGCTTCAACCAGAAGTGAAATGACATTAAAAGCATCCATAAAATCAAGCATGACAATCAATGGAAGTTAAAATGAAGAAAGCATGGCAAACACACTTGAAAATGCAAGAAAATGGCCTTCTGGTTTAGTGTTAATCGATTAACATAATTGCACTGCAAAGTGTTAATCGATTAACACGTGAAAAAGTGAAAAAAACAACACTGGTTAATCGATTACCACAATTGCACTGCAATGTGTTAATCGATTAACACTGTACAGGGAGCAGAAAATCAGTTTTGAAAAGTGCTTTTGGCCAACTTTTTGATTGTGCAATCACTCCAATGCTAGGGCAAACAATTATGCACGAAAAATCAAGCTTAGAAACAGCAAATGATCAACAATAGAATCAATTAACAATCAAGATCAAGGATCAACCAAAAGTGTAATCAATTCACATGCAAGAATATCAAAATTACATTGCAAAGGATACGAAAACGATCGAAATGATAAAATGAATGAAATCCACCAACCTACAAGGCTGAGATATGCCTTGGTAAATGTTGCAATGTGATCTTGGTGCAGAAGATTAAAGAAAACCAGAGGATCCTTGAATTGTAGACGAAACGCGTCGAAACCGATCAAAAACGCGAAAAAGCACCGAAGTCGAACTTGCACCAAAATAAATGGTGTGAAACCCTTGGAGTGAAGTAGAATGAGAGATAATTCCAGAAATTCAACTAAAGAATACCAAATAATGAAGGTTAAGCTCAAGAATTAATCACTTTCAATGTGAAAAGTGATTATTCCTCAAGAATAAGAGCTTTTGGTGAGGTTTGATGGAGAAGAATTGAGATGAAGATGAAAGATGAGTAGAGAAATCAGAGAAAAAATGAGAGAATTGAGAGTGAAATGTGAGAAGCTTGGTGAAAAATGGTAGAGGCATTGAAAAGTGAGTGGAGGTGAGTTTATATAGGCTTTAGGTTTGGAGCATGAGATGGTTTGGAATTTGGTTTGGAATTAGCTTTGGAATTAGCTTTGGGTTTGGAGCTAGGTGTAACACCCCAAAATTTGCCCTTTTGTTTCTAACCTAACTGGTTTATGCTTCCTTTCATTCGCATTATCATTCCTGCATCTGCATTTTCCTTTTGAGCATGGGATCAAGGTATTCTTCAGCAGATCATGGCGGCATCAATCCCAGTGCAATTTTTTACAGTGTTCAGAGCCAACAGATAGCTTTCCAAGTCTTTTTGAGCAATATTTTGCTCATTAAGTGACTGGATGATCAGAAACCCCGGCAATCAATTTTTGATCAGTTATTCAGCACCAGACAATTGGTATCAGTAGTTTAATCGGAGCACGGAAAAATAGGTCACAACATATTTCAAGTGTTTTCCAGTAGTAATATCAGTTGGCAAGTTTCAGAGGTCTATCATGGTCCAGAACAGGTGGAACCAGGCGAATATCCAAGTTTCCCTCCTTTTGGCGCCAATTTTGAATTTTTGAACTGAGTAATCGATTACTTAAAGTGAGAAACTGATTACTCTGGGCGAAATTGCAAAAATGTGACATTTTCAGCACTGCAGAATTTTGGAGCATTTTGTGGTCATGTGCTTGGCTTGTGCATGTGTGGGAAAGATCTAGAATTGATCCTCTTTCATCATTTTCCACCCAAAATTCAAATTCTCTCGAGCACTTTTCCACTATAATTCCTCATTTCATTTCCTAATTCTCATTTCACCCCAATTTCCACTCACTTAACCTCGCTCCAAACCACATTTGGATTCCTAACCTAGGGGTTATTTAAACCAATTCATTCCAAACCTCAAGAAAAACCAAGATCATTTTCACTCTCCAATTTTTCAGATTTTGCTCTCAATTCTCTCTCACTTTTTCCACTTTTAATCTTCATTTTCAACCTCTCACCAAAGCTCCATACCCATAGATTCACAAATTCTTCATTGGAATTTGTGAATTCTTGAGCTAAACCTCCATCACATCATCATTCTTGATTTAATTCTGGTATAGCTACTGGTTTAGATCTTGGAATCACTTTTGGGAGCAGCTTTTGATTATTTGGAGTGTTCTTGCTTGGATCTTGAAGTTTCTTGCTAGGATCTTGAAGATTATTGTGTAGATCTCTGGTTTTCTTACTTGGATTCACCAATTTTCGTGCTCAACAATCACCAAGGCAAATCTCAGCCTTGTAGGTTGGTTTTCCTTAGATCTATGTTTGATTTAGCTTAATTTCAACTTATGCAATGTAGATCCTTGGTTTGTGATGTGATTTGATCCATTTGCTTGATTTGATTTGTGATCTTGTTGTTTGATTGATGAAGTTGGTGTTTGATTGCTGATATTTGATGTGAATTTCGTGATTAATTGATTGCATGATTATTTGGATGTTTGCACAAGTGTTTGGATGCTGAAAAGTGCTTTTCAAAGTTGATTTTCTGCCTCTGTTTCAGTGGTAATCGATTACCCTAACAGAGTAACCAATTACTCTGTCTAATTTTCACGTTTTTTGGTCAAATTTCAACTGAGTAATCGATTACCCTAACAGAGTAACCGATTACTCTGTCTAATTTTCACATTTTTGGTCAAATTTTAACTGAGTAACAGATTACTCAAAGTGAGTAATCGATTACCACTGCTGCAGAATGATATTTTCTTGCATTTTCTTGGTCGTTTGAGATCCGATGCTTGGCTAAACTTCATGGAATGATATGTTATTGATTTGCGGATTATTCTTGAGTTGTTGCACCTCACACTCTTGCATGTTCACGTTTTCTCGACACGCGATGCTTGAATTTCATTGTTTATGTGTATGTTTGCGTTGTTGAACACTTGATGCTATGAACACCATACACACACTTCTTTGAGCATGTTGATTGTGATTAAATGTTTATGTTGTTGGAATTGTGTTATGCATGCCTAATTGTTTCTCTTCCTTGAGATGCATGTTTGTTCCGATTTGTGCACATGCTTGATGTTATGAATACCTTCATGATGCATTTTCTTCCATGGTGTTTTCAAGATTATTTACCATGATATATGATGTGTTTGTAATCATAAGGCATGATGTTTGATGCACGTTTGCTTTGCCATGCTTGATTCATATTCAAATGTATTGCATGTGGCCTTGTTTCTACAGCTGTCTATGTGTATGTGTGCTGTTGTATGTGCTGCTGGATGACATTTTACACCCTTTGTTGTGCTGAATTGTATGTTGTTGTAAGCTGTCTTGCTAGTGTGCTGCTTTTTACCGCTGTTTTGGTGCAGGGGCGTTGTGGTAGTTGCTGTTTTTATTTATTTGCTTCTTTCCCTTTTCGTCTCTTCCACTCTTTTCTTCCCTTGGATCTCAAGACTTGTTTAAGTCTTGTATTCTTTTCCCCTTAGGGCTACTTAGTCCAACTTTATTTTCGATTAAGCTTGGAGTAGGATTAGCATTAGGTCTTAGGTAGTTGTTTCTCGCCTAAAATTCACTAACCATAGGACCACCCTTTTGCATGATAACACTAGGATAGTGATTCCCTTAGAGTCACCCTTCTTCCTTGTGTCTTCTCTTCTCATCTCTTAACACTTCTAAAACACTTAATAAATATAACGAATATTGCGCTCAGGCCTTAAGTGTAGGAAATGAAGAACGAGGGGTCTCCCCTCTTCTTCTAGAGTGTTTAGCATACGTTCCATTTGGGGGCGACCATGTGATTCACTCGTTCCCGCATGGTAGACTTTGGCGCAATGTGAGTTACGAACTAACTCAATCCACTTCTGTCTAAAAAACACACAAAAAAACAAACTCAAACCTTTTTCATCCTTCAGGATCGTTAATCTCAACTCATTTTCAGAAAAGGGCACGTTACTTTCGTCTCGTCGCAAACAGGCATCGACCCTAACTGCCAGACGCGAATCTAGCATCGCTCATAAAAAACACTAACCGACCTTGTTAGGTCGAACTACGGCTGCTCTGATTTCCTCTCTCTCGTCCGATTGAGGATACGTAGGCACAAGACTGCGATGTCTTGGCGAGCAACCTTCCCCCATAGTTCCCTTCCGAACTACGTTGACTCTGACTTTCCCATTGCACTGAGGGAGTACGTAGGCCTAGGACAACGATAACGTCCTATCGAGTCTCTTCTTTTTTTCTTTTCTTCTTCGTTTCTCCGTTCTTTCCGTTCTCGTTTCTTCTCCGGCCCAGTAGCAGTGGAGATCCAGACGACGACACCTTTTGACGCAAACAACAAGCGTGGATCCCATCGAGTACGATGGACGTGTTGGGTGCTAACACCTTCCCTTCGCGTAACCGACTCCCGTACCCGTTTCTCTTGGTCGTGAGACCATGTTCTTTCCCTTCTCTTCAGGTTTATGCAGTGTTTCCTTTTCCACTCTCGGATAAATTCACATTGCTGGCGACTCTGTGTTTTTCCGCGCCACTCTCGCGTTTGTACCGTTGGATGCGAATCTTTCTGGAGCGACAGCTGGCGACTCTGCTGGGGACTCTGGTTGACCTCTTGCTGGTCCATCCCCTTTAGCGAGTCAATCCTAGCGCTTGTCTATTTGTATTTCATTGGGTGTTTATTATGGTGCTGTATTTTACTGTATTATTGTATTGCTGTTTCATTTGTTTTACTGTATTTACAGTTTTTATTGCATTGCATTTCATTTTATTACTGTCATGCTGGATATTGCTGTATTGTTCTACTGCTGGATTTTCTGTTTGTAGGGTGGGTTGGATTCATGAGAGAAAAGCCCAATACCCAGACTTGAGCATACACTTATGTTTAGCGTGGTAAGTAGTGTGACTTGTTTGGCATTTAGCCAGACTTAGTATACATGAAAACTCCACATCCAGACGAGGTTTCCTTGGTAATGTTCTATCCTGCTCATTTGGGGCAGATGATGGAATATAACCTTGAAAAATGTCGACTCTGGTGACCGTCTCCCGAGGACTCAGTAATGCCTCTCCTCCCGAGATGTGACAGTGGCAGACCACGTTCTGTGGAAAATCCATTGTACATTCTCGATCCGAGAACCCAATGCTGGGAACTTACTATAGGTTGACCTTATTTTTTAGGGGAATCAGTTGAGGCCTCCTCGATTGGTGATGATGCCAAACCAGAAATGGTGAACGTATCATCATTTCTCGACCTGAGAGCCCGTGATATTGAGGATCCTTGGCTTTCTATAACCCACATGTGAGAGGGGATGGGTGTTTGCAGGTTTGCAGGTAACCGAAACCTTCATCCTACCCGGTTTTCTGGATTTCTCGTCAGTGTACCGTTATTATTATGATATTCTGGCATTTTGATTGGGCCGTTATTCTGGATTTCTGGGTTTCTGGTATTCAGGGTCTTATTCAGTCAGCAAAACAACAGTAGTTTTGAGCATCATGGATACCTTGATTCCATGTTTGCATTTTGCATCATCTTTTTGCATTCTAACATGTTTGTTCATTTGAAGGGTTGCATCCTAACTTTGATTCCGGTTGTCCGAAGACTATCCATGATGAGTATTAGCACTGGAGAGAGAAAGAATATCATCCTGTACAAGTTCCTGGAGCTTCATTTAGATGTTGTGCACAAGATCTCGGCTATGGCAAAACCTGGGGTATTGGCAGATTTTAGAGGAGAATATGGGAGGATTCTGAGTTTCGCCCGGAATGTTACCAACTATGAGTTCAGGGCCTTGTACACTCTGGCACAGTTCCATGACCCTCACCTTCGGTGTTTTCTGTTTGCGGATTATCTTTTGGTTCCGACGTTGGAAGAGTATGCTCTCATTTTGGATGTTTCAGTCAAATAAGAAGCTCATTTCAATCCCTCTAAGGAATTTCCTGATCTGGAAAGGGTTGCTGCTGCTTTACGTTTGGATCAGTCTTTGTTGAAGAAAAATATCGCTAGTAAAGGGGGTTATCAAGGCTTTCATACGAAGTTTTTGATCGAGCAGGTTGCTACTTGTGCTAAGGCTAAGTGTTGGCCGGTGTTCAATGCCATCCTGGCTATGTGTGTTTATGGAACGACGTTGTTCCCTAATGTGAAGGATTTTGTAGACGTGCACGCCGTCCAGATATTCACCACGAAGAATCCGGTACCTACCTTACTTGGGGATCTGTATTATTCAATGCACTATAAGAATGAGAAGAGGAGAGGCAGACCTCTTTACTTTTGTGCTCCAATTTTCTATAAGTGGTTTGCCGATCGCCTTCCCAAATCTGGGGCATTCGAGGATACTAAAGAAACTTTGGATTGGTCAAAGAGATTAATGGGATTAAGGGCTGACAATTTGATTTGGATTAATCGTGATTTGCTGGGCCAGGAGATCCTAATTAGTTGTGGAAGTTACCCAAACGTACCTTTAATAGGAAGAAAGGGGGGAATTAATTACAACCTCATTCTTGCTATTAGGCAATTTGTATATGCTTTGAAAGAGCCGCCAAAGGGCCAAGATGTTCAAGAGTCTCTATTTGTGAGTGAGGAAGCCAATCTGGAGGTGTTAAAAGAAGCTGCAAATGCTTGGAGAGATCGCCATAAGAAAGGAAAGACTTCTTTTGGAAAGTGTAACAACAAAGCCTTCCCTGCGTACGAAGACTGGATTCAGAGGAGAGTAGAAAGTGTACTTTTACCGTTCTGCAGAGAACCTCCATCTTACCCCTTGCTGATTGAATCTCTGACCACGATTGAGATAGAGAAGTATAACAAACTGTGGGCTGAAAAGGAGAAACTTCGAGAGGAGAACGGTGAGTTGCAAAAGGAAATTTACCAATTGAAACATGAGCGAGGTGAAGCTGTTCATATTGCCAAGTTGAAGACGGAGCTTCTCGCTAAGAAAGAAAAAGAGTTAGCTGAAAAGGTCGCAGCTAAGCAAAGGGTAGGGCAAACTCTAAGCGGTGTTAGTAAGACTCTCAAATCCAAGAAGGAAGACCTAGACAAGGCTTGGTCGAAGATTCACAAGTTCAATGCTTACCGAAATACTACAATCACAGCCAACAAGCAGAAGGAGGATAAGTATTTAGAGCAGATTGAGAGTTTGAATTTGAAGCTCAGGAAGAAAGACGAGGAGATCTTGTCAGGGACGTTCCAAAGACACGCGGTCGAGGAACGACTCAATGAAGCCATAGTAACCATAGAAGAGCTAAAGATACAAGCAGAGGTGAAGAGGTCTAAGTGGGAAAGCTCTAGCTTAGGCAGTGGTCCTCAAAGGGTGCAAGGTCATGATGATTGAAGAGAACTCTACTCTGTAGTTTGTAGTTTGTTCTTTCGTCGTATTTTGGGTCACCACCAGAATTGTTGGCTGGGACCTTTGCTTATTTGTTTGCAGGCTCTTTATGGTACCTTGGGTTGTAATTTCTGACAGTGGTTTTCTCTGATTTATATATGAGCAGCAGTTTTATCCTATCTTATCTTTAAACTGGAATCAAGGGGTGGATCGCCCTGCGAATATGCAAACATGTTTGCATTTGCATTTGCATAATCATAATCATTTTTTCATTGCAGGTTATCTCATATTCTCTGGTTTTCTTATGCTCTCTCTATTTTACAGTCAAGATTGATCAACCAACTCATCGGTATTCTACCAGGCTCAACCAAAGCAGAGTGATGGACAAAGTTCAGGCAGATATGGCAGCTATGCAAGCTCGCATCAATCAATTCATGGAGATGATGCAGGGTGTGGTGCAGAGTCAGAATGAATTCAAAACTCTAGTTCAGCCTTTGGTGTCGCAGGTTGATGAAAATGGTACTTACACGGTGGTCTTCTTAATCGTGTTATTCCTCCGGGCGGAGGTGGTGCTGGTATCAACATTCCTATCACTGGTGCTGGTGGACAGGGTGGTATTCCTTCAGTGGTTGGAGAAGGAAGCACTGTTCGAGCTATCCATGGCCCTCGTTTTGATGATCAACAGGATGATGTTGTTTCAGTTAGAAGCTTAGACGCTGGTCTTCCTGTGGTCAGTGATGAGAGGATCCGTATAATTGAGGCGCAACTGAAAGGGGTTGTGAAGCAGGATGATCTGGGAATAGATTTGGACGACCTAGGGTTGGTCCCTGATATTGTCATTCCACACAAAATTCAGATTCCTACATTGGAGAAGTATAATGGTTCTACTTGCCCGAGAACTCATGTAAAGGCTTATACCAGGAAGATGGCTGCCCACGCCAAGGACAAAAAGTTAATGATGCACTTTTTCCAAGACAGCCTGTCCGGCGCGTCTTTGGAATGGTACATGGCGTTAGAAAGCAGAGATGTTCGTACTTGGAGAGAGCTGGCTGCAGCTTTTATCAAGCATTACCAGTACAACACAGACATGGCTCCCAACAGAACTCAGCTATTGAGCATGTCCCAGAAAAATGATGAAAGTTTCAAAGAATACGCGCAAAGGTGGCGTGAATTGGCGGCAAGGGTGCAGCCACCAATGTTGGAAAAAGAGATGTTGGACATGTTCATGGACACGCTGCCTAAGCACTATTATGAGAAGCTATTGCCTTGTTTGCTAGGCAAGTTTGCAGATGTGATTGCGATCAGGCAGAAGATAGAGGTTGGAATTAAGGCTGGAAAGGTTTCCAGTGGTGACGGATCGTCCTCCGGGCATGGAAAGAAACCATTTGATGGTTATAAGAAGAAAGGAGAGGCCAATGCTGTATCATCCTATAGCGGGAAGGGGAAACAACAACAAAACCATAACCAGGAGGTGGCTTCAGTGGTTATTCCTGCAACCCTCCCACCTTCGGCAACACTTCAACGAAAGAATCGCGCTTCGCGCCAACAACAATTCACACCTAAGCAGAACAGACACTTTGATACTCCCCCTATGCCATATTCATAATTGTTTCAGCATCTGCTTCAGTTGAAGTTAGTTGAAAAGAGGACTTTGGCTCCTCCTGTTGGTAATCCACCTCCCAGGTACAACCCAAACGCCCATTGTGATTTTCACTCCGGGGCACCGAGGCATCATCTCGAGGATTGTAAAGCTTTCAAGCACAAAGTCCAGGACTTGGTAGATTCAAAGGCTATAAGCTTTGCTAATGATGGACCCAATGTTATTCAAAACCCTATGCCTGATCACAATGGACTGAGGGTGAATGCGATAATCGAGGAATGTGAAGCTTTGAATTTGATCATGGATGTTGAGGAATTGAAGACTCCGCTGGCTGTGGTTAAAAATAGGTTATTGAAGGGTGGCGTCTATCCGGGTTGTGATGAGAACTGCTCAGATTGTTTGACAAAGGTCAATGGTTGTGATTCGCTGAAGAGGGGTATCCAGGATATGATTAATGAGGGCTGTTTACAGTTTGACAGAGGTAATCAGCAAAAAGAGGTTGTAAATGATGATGTTGCTACTATTGTTATTCCTTTCAAGAAATTTGTAATATCAGGGCCAGTGAGACCAGCGTCGGTTGTTATTTTAGGTCCCAAACCCATTCTGTATGAAAGTACTAAGGCTATTCCCTGGAATTACGGCGCAGAGGTGTTTGTCAATGGACAAAAGCAGGAATTAATGACTGCTCCACCAGTGAATACTAGTTCAGAAGCTAAAGTTGAGACTAACGCTATAACCAGAAGTGGTAGAGTGCTTACTCCTGTTGATGATCAACCCAGTACTTCTAGGCAGGATAGGGGAAAACGGGTAATGGATGGTTCTGTTCAGACTCTAATGACTGTTGATTCTACAGTAAAGCCTGCTGACAACTCTTTTTCAGAAAATTTTGAGGAGTTTATGAGGCTCATCAGGAGAAGTGATTACAAAATTGTGGACCAGTTACATCAAACCCCATCAAAGATATATATCCTGTCATTATTATTATGCTATGAAGCTCATAGGAATGCTCTTCTGAAAGTTTTGAATGCAGCCTACGTTCCTCAAGAGATATCTGTCAATCATCTAGAAGGGGTTGTAGCATACGTGAATGCAGGTAATGGCTTGGGTTTCACAAATCTTGATCTGACTCCTGCTGGGAGGGATCATAACCATGCCCTGCATATTTCGATTGAGTGTCGTGGTTCATTGATGTCACATGTATTGGTTGATACTAGATCATTGTTGAATGTATTGCCCAAGAAAGCATTAATGAAGTTGGATACTAGGGGACTTATTTGTACACCAAGTGACTTGGTGGTGCGAGCTTTTGATGGCTCGAAGAGATATGTCTTTGGTGAGATTGTGCTTCCGATCAAGGTTGGACCAGAAATATTTGATGCAACATTTTATATAATGGATATTCAGCCAGTGTACAGCTGTTTATTGGGTCGTCCTTGGATCCATGGTTCAGGCGCTGTAACCTCCACTTTGCATCAAAAACTGAAATACATGGTTGATGGTCATGTAGTGACAGTGTGCGGAGAAGAAGACATAATGATTAGTCAGCTGTCGACCTTCAAATACGTGGAAGTGGATGGTGAAATTCATGAGACGTTGTGCCAGGGGTTTGAAAAAGTGAAGGTTTCTGAAGAGGTTGTCCGATCTGAGACTATAGAGCAGCCTGCAGGGGCAAATCAGCCTGAAGTTTCTATGTCTTCGTTTAAAGATGCCAAAGCTGTGGTTGAAGCTGGTAGCTCGCAGAGGTGGGGCCAGGTGGTTGAAGTTCAGGAGAAGAGGGATACTTATGGATTGGGATACAAGCCATCCAGGAGAGACGGGGATCCTCCCAAATTCTATGGCCCAGTCTATTTCACCAGTGCCGGTGTTTTCTTCGACAGAGTTAATGCCATTGAGGAAGAAGGAGACAGTGATTGTGACATGGATGTTTGGATCCGTCCTTGCATCCCAGGAAAAAGTCTGTGCAACTGGTCTTCCGAGAAAGTCATTCAAGTGACAGGCTTCGAGTAATTGCTTTGTTTTCCTATTATGTTAATCCTGCGTTCTGCCCAAGACGCAGTGATTTTATTTGTAGGGCTTTTAACTGTTGCATGTTTTGCTTTATCATCAATAAAGGACTTTTCACACTCAAATATTTTGATCTCTGTCTTTCTGTTTTTATTTTTATGCATTAAAAACCCACATCAAAATGGCAATGTGTTTCTTTTGTTGCATACATAATAAAACATACCTCATCAATCATGTAGGTCTTTTTGTTCAGATAACACCGATCATGACTCAGCTATAGCTCGGTATGACTTTGACAATCCAATCTATCAGGCTAAAGAAGAGACTGACGAAGATTGTGAACTTCCCGAAGAGTTGGCCAAATTGTTGAAGCAAGAGGAGAGAGTCATCCTACCTCATCAGGAGGAAATTGAGATTGTGAATCTGGGAACCGAGGACGCCAGAAAGGAAGTAAGTATATGGGCTGCATTGGAAGACAGTGTCAAGGGAAGATTGATTGAAATGCTCTGACAGTATGTGGACATCTTCGCCTGGTCTTACCAAGACATGCCTGGGCTCGATACTGATATTGTTATACACCAGCTACCACTTAAAGAAGGTTGTGCTTCGGTCAAGCAAAAGTTGAGAAGAACTAAACCGGAGATGTCTGTCAAAATCAAGGAAGAGGTTCAGAAACAGCTAGATGCCGGTTTTCTTGCCGTGACAAATTATCCTCCATGGGTTGCTAACATCGTGTCTGTACCTAAGAAGGATGGGAAGGTCAGGATGTGTGTTAATTACAAGGATTTGAACAGAGCAAGCCCAAAGGATGATTTCCCGCTCCCTCACATTGACGTGTTAGTTGACAATACTGCTCAGTATTCGGTGTTTTCCTTCATGGATGGCTTCTCTGGGTATAACCAAATCAAGATGGCCCCAGAGGACATGGAGAAAACAACGTTCATAACACCGTGGGGAACTTTCTGCTACAAAGTGATGCCCTTTGGATTGAAAAATGCAGGGGCAACCTATCAGCGGGCGATGGTGACTCTCTTTCATGATATGATTCACAAAAAGATTGAGGTTTATGTTGATGACATGATTGCGAAGTCACAGACAGAAGAAGAACATCTGGTGAATCTTCAGAAGCTATTTGAAAGGTTGAGAAAATTCAGACTGAGGTTGAATTCAAACAAATGCACCTTCGGGGTGAGATCAGGAAAATTGTTGGGGTTCATTGTTAGTGAAAAAGGTATCGAGGTTGATCCTGTAAAGGTAAAAGCCATATAAGAAATGCCAGTGCCGAAAACAGAAAAAGAGGTTCGTGGTTTCTTGGGGAGATTAAACTACATTGCTAGGTTCATCTCGTATCTCACAGCCACGTGTGAACCAATCTTCAAGTTGCTAAGAAAAGATCAAGCGGTCAGGTGGAATGAAAATTGTCAAAAGGCGTTTGAAAATATTAAAAAATACTTGCAGGAACCTCTGGTCCTTATGCCACCAGTTCTAGGAAGGCCTTTGATTATGTATCTCACGGTTCTTGAGAATTCAATGGGTTGTGTGCTCGGTCAACAAGACGAGTCAGGTAGAAAAGAACACGCCATCTACTACCTGAGTAAAAAGTTTACTGATTGCGAGTTGAGGTACTCGATGCTGGAGAAAACATGTTGTGCACTCGCTTGGGCCGCTAAGCGTTTGAGGCAGTATATGTTAAACCACACAACCCTTTTGATTTCGAAGATGGATCCGATCAAGTATGTGTTTGAGAAGCAAACACTTTCTGGTAGAATAGCCCGTTGGCAGATGGTTCTGACAGAATACAATATTCAGTATGTTTCCCAAAAGGCTATTAAGGGAAGTGTGTTGTCAGAATATCTTGCTGAACAGCCAATTGAGGATTATCAACCGATGAAGTTTGAATTTCCGGATGAGCATATCATGTACCTGAAGATGAAGGATTGTGAAAAACCTTTACCTGATGAAGGACCTGAGATTGGATCTCAGTGGAAGATGGTTTTTAACGGAGCTATTAATTCATATGGTAACGGAATCGGGGCAATCATTACGACTCCACAGGGTTCTCATATACCCTTTACTGCCCGATTAGCGTTCATATGCACCAACAATGAGGCAGAGTATGAAGCATGCATCATGGGGTTAGAAGAAGCAATTGATTTGAGAATCAAGAACCTCGATGTTTATGGTGATTCTGCGTTGGTGGTTAATCAGATTACAGGTGAATGGGAGACTCGTCAAGCGAATCTTGTTCCATATAACAACTATGCCAGAAGGGTGTTACCTTTCTTTGACAGAGTGGACTTCCATCACATTCCCAGGGTTGAGAATCAGATGGTTGATGCGTTGGTAACGTTGTCATCAATGTATCAAGTGAATCGTTGGAATGAAACTCCTTCAATCAGAATCATGCGCTTAGACAGACCCACTTTTGTATTTGCAGTTGAAGGGGTATCAGATGGCAAGCCTTGGTATCATGACATCAAAGTCTTCTTGAAGAGTCAGGAATACCCAGCTGGGGCATCTTCCAAGGATAAAAAGACATTGAGGAGGTTATCAGGAAACTTCTTTTTGAACAAGGACGATGTGTTGTACAAGAGAAACTTTGACATGGTCTTGCTACGTTGTGTTGATGAACACGAGGCAGGCTTGTTAATGGAAGAGGTTCACGAAGGTTCCTTCGGTACTCATGCCAATGGGCATGCTATGGCTAGAAAATTGTTAAGAGCGGGGTATTATTGGATGACTATGGAGTATGATTATTTTAAATACGCCCGAAAATGTCATAAATGCCAGATTTATGCTGACAAGGTGCACATACCGCCTACTCCTCTGAATGCTTTATCGTCACCTTGGCCGTTTGCCATGTGGGGCATTGACATGATTGGGAAGATCGAGCCGACTGCTTCGAATGGACATCGTTTTATCCTGGTGGCTATTGATTATTTCACAAAGTGGGTGGAAGCAGCATTGTATGCCAACGTCACCAGGCAAGTGGTAGCCCGGTTTATTAAGAAGGACATCATCTGCCGGTATGGAGTCCCGGAGAGAATCATTACTGATAATGGTTCAAACTTGAACAATAAGATGATGAAGGAGCTATGCCAGAGCTTTAAGATCGAGCATCACAATTCTTCCCCCTATCGTCCGAAGATGAATGGGGTTATTGAAGCGGCTAATAAGAACATTAAGAAGATTGTGTAGAAGATGGTAGTGACATACAAGGACTGGCATGAGATGTTGCCTTACGCTTTGCACGGTTATCGTACTTCGGTACGCACATCAACTGGGGCAACTCCTTTCTCACAGGTGTATGGTATTGAAGCAGTCCTGCCATTAGAGGTTGAGATTCCTTCTTTGAGAATTCTGACAGACGTGAAGCTTGATGAAGCTGAGTGGGTGCGTTCCCGGCTGAATGAACTGAACCTCATTGAAGAGAAGAGATTGAAAGCCATTGCGCATGGCCGGTTATATCAAAGCAGGATGAAGAAAGCATTTGATCAGAAGGTGTGTCCTCGGTGTTTTCAAACTGGTGAATTAGTTTTGAAAAGGATCACTCCTCCTCAAACAGATCACAGGGGCAAGTGGACTCCAAATTACGAAGGGCCATATGTAGTGAGACAGGTTTTCTCTGGTGGAGCCTTATTACTTTCAACTATGGATGGCGAAGATTTTACGTCCTCTGTGAACGCGGATGTAGTCAAAAAATACTTTGCATAAAAGAGACCCGCTGAACATAAAAAGAAGGTTCAGGCAAAAATAGGGCATCCTGGCGAACCATAAAAAGAAAAGGTTCGGGCAAAAATTAGGGATAAAAAGAAAAAGAATAAACCCGCAAGGTTGAAAACCTGAAAAGGCAACTTTGGCAAAAAATGGGTATCCCGGTGGATTGAAAACCCGAAAAGGGAGATTCTGCTAAAAGTTAGGGATTTAAAAGCAAAGACTACGATCCGCGTTCGATCTGTGATCACTATTCACACTTGGAAAATTTGAAGGAAAGGAATCAGTCCAGTCAGTTATCTTCAAAGGCCAAAGTATCTGCGGATAAAAAAGTCATATGGGTTATAGCTGAGTCGAGTCATGGTGGATGTCTGTTCCCCACATTGCCGACATTTGTATTTTCTTTTGCTTTTTGCGCAATTACCTCTTTTCAGGAATTGCTTCCAACTGTAAATGCCTATTTACAGGCCAATTCATTCAATAAAGTTTGCATTTCAATCAAAGAGCTTTTGTTTTTTGTTTTACCTGTTTTGTTTGTGAAAATGTCCGATATTTTTTATAAACATTACATGCTAAATATTGAGCTTTGTGAAACTAGTTGGAAAACAGTGGCAATTGCTTGGGCAACAGTCACTATGATGATAATCAAAGTAATCATTTTTGTACGTAGACCTTTCTGTTGGTTTTGCAGGATGACATGTGTATTTCCCCCGTAGAGTTGCTCTCTCCAATTCTGAAGCCTGATCATCCTCAGCAGTTTGCTGCTCTCCCAAGTAGAGTAGAGCTATCCCCAACTTTGAAGTCTGATCGTCCTCGGCAGTTTATTACTCTTCCCTATTTGAGTATCAAGGATCGTCTTCCTCGGCAGAGTATAGAAAAGTGATTCCCCAAGCAGAGTCGTTGAAGATCGTCCCCTTCAGCAGGATATGAGAGGTTTATCCCCTACCAGAGTGGATGTTGACAATTACTTTTTCTCCCAAGCAGAGTCGTTGAGGATCGTCCCCCTCAACAGAGTACAGAGGAGTGTATACCCATCCGAAGTTGTGTTTGGAGTACTATTCCCCAGCAAGCGGTCAGAAGTTATTTGCTCTAAGGTGGATGTTGTTGTATCTCCAGCAGGAAATTAGTGGACAAAGATGTTATTATCCCCACAGAGTCCTGGTGTCTACTTTCCTCAGTTGGTCAGAAAGTATAGTCTCAACGACAACGGCTTGATCTAATCCCCAGCAGGGTGAGGGTAAAGTTATTTCCCTAACAGCAGATTAAGCTCACTGACATCCCCAAGCAGAGTCTGGTGGTGATTGGTATCCCCAGCAGGTCTTAAGTCCAATAGCTTTTGGCAGGCGTCAAATCCAAGTTCTGAAACAGTTGGTCATCCCCAGCAGAGGAGTTTCCATCTTCAGTATTCATCTCCCTCCCCAGCTGAGCGGGTATTCTCTCAGAGTTTCGTCCATCTCCAGCAGAGTTGTTGATCTTGATATTCCCCAGCAGAGTGGGTTTTCTCTCGGGGATTCGTTCATCTCTAGCAGAATTTATGATCAATGTCTTCCTCAGCAGAGTAAAGTCTTTCTCAGCAGGGTCTCTTATTTCGGAGGACAATTTATTTTTGTCGTCCCCGGTGGAGTTTGCCTTCGCCTTCGGCATTTATTTTGCTGAGGCACCTCGTTTGCATGGCATAAGCATTCTTGCATGGCATCCTCCCAAACGCGTAGCATTTCCACTTCGTGTGGAGCATTACGGCAAAATTTAAACATATGCAGAACTCAGGAGATGTCGTTTAACATTACACAGGAACTAGTGGATTCGTCCTTCCTATTCCTTCATATCCCCCCTACAGAGTTGCTGTCTGGATTTCTCTTTTCCCCAGAGGAATTATCATGGCAGGTATGTGGATTCTACCTATCTTGGGTTTGAAGATCTATCTTTGACTTAGTCCTTCTTTGGGGAGGTCCATCTTCGGCTGGGTCTTTCTTTTTGAGTTCGTCTTCGGCCTTCCTTGCACTCTTTGCCATTTCGTTATCCCCAGTAGAGTTATCCTATATGGTATAACCCTTGTTGGAGGGCCGCTTTCGGTCGGTCTTTCTTTTCGAGTCCGCTTTCGGTCGTACTCGCTTGTTGTTAGAAGTCCGTTTTCGGTCGGTCTTTCTTTTCGAGTCCACTTTCGGTCGTACTTGTTTGTTGTTGGAGGTCCACTTTCGGTCAGTCTTTCTTTTTGAGTCCGCTTTCGGTCGTACTCGTTTGCCTTTGTATCCCCACTGAGTCCGCTTTCGGTCGTACTCATTTGGGTTGTTAAAATTCCGCTTTCGGTCGGTCTTTCTTTTCGAGTTCGCTTTCGGTCATACTCGTTCGTGGTTGGAAGTCCGCTCTCGGTCGGTCTTTCTTTTCGAGACCGCTTTCGGTCGTACTCGTTCGTGGTTGGAATTCCGCTTTCGGTCGGTCTTTCTTTTCGAGTTCGCTTTCAGTCGTACTCGTTTAGGGTTGGAAGTCCGCTTTCGGTCGATCTTTCTTTTCGAGTCCGCTTTCGGTCGTACTCATTTATCCTTTTCATTACCACCAGTTTGCAAATTTCCGGGTTCTTTTTGTATTCAATCACCCTCTACCTTGAATGTCTGAAAGTCGTTGCTATCACCCTTTCAGGTCCAAGTTGATTGAATAGGGGCAGCTGTAACACCCCAAAATTTGCCCTTTTGTTTCTAACCTAACTGGTTTATGCTTCCTTCATTCGCATTATCATTCCTGCATCTGCATTGTCCTTTTGAGCATGGGATCAAGGTATTCTTCAGTAAATCACAGCGGCATCAGTCCCAGTGCGATTTTTAACAGTGTTCAGAGCCAACAGATAGCTTTCCAAGTCTTTTTGAGCATTTATTTTGCTCATTAAGTGACTGGATGATCAGAAACCCCGACAATCAATTTTTGATCAGTTATTCAGCACCAGACAGTTGGTATCAGCAGTTTAATCGGAGCATGGAAAAATAGGTCACAACATATTTCAAGTGTTTTCCAGTAGTAATATCAGTTGGCAAGTTTCAGAGGTCTATCATGGTCCAGAACAGGTGGAACCAGGCGAATATCCAAGTTTCCCTCCTTTTGGCGCCAATTTTGAATTTTTGAACTGAGTAATCGATTACTCAAAGTGAGTAACCGATTACTCTGGGCGAAATTGCAAAAATGTGGCATTTTCAGCACTGCAGAATTTTGGAGCATTTTGTGGTCATGTGCTTGGCTTGTGCATGTGTGGGAAAGATCTAGATTTGATCCTCTTTCATCATTTTCCACCCAAAATTCAAATTCTCTCCATCACTTTTCCACTCTAATTCCTCATTTCATTTCCTAATTCTCATTTCACCCCAATTTCCACTCACTTAACCTCACTCCAAACCACATTTGGATTCCTAACCTAGGGGTTATTTAAACCAATTCATTCCAAACCTCAACAAAAACCAATATCATTTTCACTCTCCAATTTTTCAGATTTTGCTCTCAATTCTCTCTCACTTTTTCCACTTTTGATCTTCATTTTCAACCTCTCACCAAAGCTCCATACCCATAGATTCACAAATTCTTCATTGGAATTTGTGAATTCTTGAGTTAAACCTCCATCACATCATCATTCTTGATTTAATTCTGGTATAGCTACTGGTTTAGATCTTGGAATCACTTTTGGGAGCAGCTTTTGATTATTTGGAGTGTTCTTGCTTGGATCCTGAAGTTTCTTGCTAGGATCTTGAAGATTATTGTGTAGATCTCTGGTTTTCTTGCTTGGATTCACCAATTTTCGTGCTCAACAATCACCAAGGCAAATCTCAGTCTTGTAGGTTGGTTTTCCTTAGATCTATGTTTGATTTAGCTTAATTTCAACCTATGCAATGTAGATCCTTGGTTTGTGATGTGATTTGATCCATTTTCTTGATTTGATTTGTGATCTTGTTGTTTGATTGATGAAGTTGGTGTTTGATTGCTGATATTTGATGTGAATTTCGTGATTAATTGATTGCATGATTATTTGGATGTTTGCACAAGTGTTTGGATGCTGAAAAGTGCTTTGCAAAGTTGATTATCTGCCTCTGTTTCAGTGGTAATCGATTACCCTAACAGAGTAACCGATTACTCTGTCTAATTTTCACGTTTTTTGGTCAAATTTCAACTGAGTAATCGATTACCCTAACAGAGTAACCGATTACTCTGTCTAGTTTTCACGTTTTTGGTCAAATTTCAACTGAGTAACTGATTACTCAAAGTGAGTAATCGATTACCACTGCTGCAGAATGATATTTTCTTGCATTTTCTTGGTCGTTTGAGATCCGATGCTTGGCTAAACTTCATGGAATGATATGTTATTAATTTGCGGATTATTCTTGAGCTGTTGCACCTCACACTCTTGCATGTTCACGTTTTCTCGACACGCGATGCTTTAATTTCATTGTTTATGTGTATGTTTGCGTTGTTGAACACTTGATGCTATGAACACCATACACACACTTCTTTGAGCATGTTGATTGTGATTAAATGTTTATGTTGCTAGAATTGTGTTATGCATGCCTAATTGTTTCTCTTCCTTGAGATGCATGTTTGTTTCGATTTGTGCACATGCTTGATGTTATGAATACCTTCATGATGCATTTTCTTCCATGGTGTTTTCAAGATTATTTACCATGATATATGATGTGTTTGTAATCATAAGGCATGATGTTTGATGCGCGTTTGCTTTGCCATGCTTGATTCATATTCAAATGTATTGCATGCGGCCTTGTTTGTACAGCTGTCTATGTGTATGTGCGCTGTTGTATGTGCTGCTGGCTGACATTTTACACCCTTTATTATGCTGAATTGTATGTTGTTGTAAGCTATCTTGCTAGTGTGTTGCTTTTTACCGCTGTTTTGGTGCAGGGGCATTGTGGTAGCTGCTGTTTTTATTTATTCGCTTCTTTTCCCTTTTCGTCTCTTTCACTCTTTTCTTCCCTTGGATCTCAAGACTTGTTTAAGTCTTGGATTCTTTTCCCCTTAGGGCTACCTAGTCCAACTTAATTTTTGATTAAGCTTGGAGTAGGATTAGCATTAGGTTTTAGGTAGTTGTTTCTCGCCTAAACTGCACTAACCATAGGACCACCCTTTTGCATGACAACACTAGGATAGTGATTCCCTTAGAGTCACCCTTCTTCCTTATGTCTTCTCTTCTCATCTCTTAACACTTCTAAAACACTTAATAAATATAACGAATATTGCGCTCAGGCCTTAAGGGTAGGAAATGAAGAATGAGGGGTCTCCCCTCCTCTTCTAGAGTGTTTAGCATACGTTCCATTTGGGGGCGACCATGTGATTCACTCGTTCCCGCATGGTAGACTTTGGCGCAATGTGAGTTACGAACTAACTCAATCCACTTCTGTCTAAAAAACACAAAAAAACAAACTCAAACCTTTTTCATCCTTCGGGATCGTTAATCTCAACTCATTTTCAGAAAAGGGTACGTTACTTCTGTCTCGTCGCAAACAGGCATCGACCCTAACTGCCAGACGCGAATCTAACGTCGCTCATAAAAAACACTAACCGACCTTGTTAGGTCGAACTACGACTGCTCTGATTTCCTCTCTCTCGTCCAATTGAGGATAAGGCACAAGACGGCGATGTCTTGGCGATCAACCTTCCCCCATAATTCCCTTCCGAACTACGTTGACTCTGACTTTCCCATTGCACTGAGGGAGTACGTAGGCCTAGGACAACGATAACGTCCTATCGAGTCTCTTCTTTTTTTCTTTTCTTCTTCGTTTCTCCGTTCTTTCCGTTCTCATTTCTTCTCCGGCCCAGTAGCAGTGGAGCTCCAGACGACGACACCTTTTGACGCAGACAACAAGCGTGGATCCCATCGAGTACGATGGACGTGTTGGGTGCTAACACATTCCCTCGGTCGTGAGACCACGTTCTTTCCCTTCTCTTCAGGTTTATGCAGTGTTTCCTTTCCCTCTCTCGGATAAATTCACATTGCTGATGACTCTGTGTTTTTCCGCGCCACTCTCGCGTTTGTACCGTTGGATGCGAGTCTTTCGGGAGCGACACTAGGTTAGGAGTTAGTTGGACTTGACTCACCGAGTTAAGGCGGTTAACTCGGTTAGTTAGAACCAACTCGGTAACCATCCCAAGGTGAATTCCAACATCCAAAGATCCACATTACTTGGAGAACAAGGAACATGGTGCACTTGATTTGAAGTGAAGTATCATAGCAAATGCACTTGGAATGAATAGAGTAGTTTGGAAATGTTTAGAGGTGTCTAGAATATTCCATATGCTGCTAGAATCCAAGACCAAAATGTGTGCAAAGGTGCTGTCATGAAAAAGCAGCAAATTGTGCCTATTTTTCCTGTGTTAATCGATTAACACAATTGAACTGCAAATGGTTAATCGATTAACCAGGCCAAAATATGCCCAATTTGCCTAAAAAGGGTGTTGTGGTCCCGGCTTCAATTTTCCACCTCTTGTATTGAGGAATAGGTATGGAAACCTTCATTTTGTGCTTGTTTTGATAAGGTGATGACCTTGTGAGGATATGATTAATCGGGCTTGGAAAACCTGAATATCCTGCAATCAAAACACCAGAGGAAAAAACGCGAACACGTATGTCAGCGATGCGAATGCTTATGCTTATGCAAAAGGCAAAAGAGGGAGGTCAAATTTTGGGTTACGACAGTACCCGTGATAGATTAGTAACAATCATACGAATTAAGAATACTTATTTTTTATCAAAAATAGAAAATTTTATATATTGTATCCACGATAGGTGGGATTACAATTATACAAATTAATAATGATTACTTAATTTTCCATAATAAAAGTCATAAAACAATAAGATTTCTATATATATATATATATATATATATATAGGGTTTATATCCTATAAGAATGTTATTTTTATGTAAGAACATTAGAATGAATCTGAATCATTATATTTTAAAATAAATGGTGGAGATTATGTGTGATTTTTGTTTTTCTCTCTCCTCCATTATTAAAATAAATGATGGAGGAGAGAGAAAAAAAACGGACACATAATCTCCACCATTAATTTTAAAATCTAATGGTTCAAATTCATTATCATGTTCTCACATAAAAATGACATTTTCATATGATACGTTATATATATATATATATATATATATATATATATATATATATATATATGGAGGGGGTCATTTGACACCGGTGTCAAAATATTAATTTTGACACCAAATTCTACCCCTTTATTATTATTCATTCAATGGCTAAGACAAAATCCCTTAAAAAACTCATGTGTTAGTTTTAAGTGAATATATCTTAACCTTTAAATTAATAATAATAAACGGTTAAGATTTGGTGTAAAAGTTAATATTTTGACACCGGTGTCAAATGATCTCGTCCCACACATATATATATATATATAAATAATTGCATAATTTTAATTTCAAAACGGAAGTGAATAATATTTTTAAAAATTCCGCCTTGTATGCAATTATTATATAATAGTCACAAGAGATTTAAAATTAATAAATAATCAAATACAACTAACCTCGAAGAGAATGAGACATTTATCCTTGTGAGTTGAGTTATTGAACTTTAATGACTTTTAGAATATTGTAGTTGTTGGGAAAATAATAAAAAAAAAACAAATTTTTACGCACGCGGAAGCAGATCCACAAAAAGAAAAAGAAGTAAAAATTCCAACAAAAACTCATAAAATTATAATTCAACTTGTAATTTTATAAGGACAAAATTACAAAATCTACCTTACAATTGCAATTTTTAAGGAGAAAATTGCAAACCCTACCAATTACAATTTTTGAACGGAAAAATTATAAACTCTCGCTCAATTGCAATATTTGGAAGGAAAAATTGTAAACTCTCTCTCAAATGCAACTTTTGGACAGAAAAATTGCAAACCCTTTTAACAAACTATTTTTAAACGGAAAAATAGAAAACCCCCTTAACAAACTTTTTTTGAACGGAAAAATAGGAAACACTCTCTAAACACACAACCACGCAAATCCCCAAAACAGTCAAAAGACTACATTTTGTTGTTGTGTGTAGAAAATTAAAACTAACTATTTCTATTTATATTAATACTCAAATTCAATTTTTTTCTACTACCCGATGTGGGACTTTGATGAATATGCTATTTGACCCAATAAATCCTCCCTTCATCCAAAGTTTCACATATCTTCACTTTGTCTTCAACTTTATCTTCAGAGCGATCATTATAATTATAATGATTAGGTATATTTGTAAAATTATTACTCTTCAATCTTTTTGTCTTCTTCTTCCCTTGATCAGAATAATTATTACTATTCCTTCCTCCCTTGATCGGAACTAGGCTCTGATATCAGTTGTTGGGAAAATAACAAAAAAACAAATTTTTACGCACGCGGAAGCATGCCTACAAAAAGAAAAATAAGTAAAAATTCCAACAAAAACTCATCTAATTATAATTCAACTTGTAATTTTATAGGGACAAAATTACAAACTCTACCATACAATTGTAATTTTTAAGGAGAAAATTGATAACCCTACCAATTACAATTTTTGAACGAAAAATTGTAAACCCTCGCTCAATTACAATTTTTGGACGGAAAAATTGCAAACCCTCTCGCAAATGCAATTTTTGGACGGAAAAATTGCAAACCCTTTCAACAAACTATTTTTGAACGGAAAAATAGAAAACCCTCTCAACAAACTATTTTTGAATGGAAAAATAGAAAATCCTCTATAAACACGCAACCACCCAAATCTCTTAAACACCCAAAAGACTACATTTTATTGTTGTGTGTAGAAAACTAAAACTAACTATCTCTATTTATATTAATACTCAAATTCAATTTTTTTCTACTACCCGATGTGTGACTTGGATGAATATGCTATTTGACCCAACAATAGTATCATCTTAAAATGATTCATAAACAAATAATAAATCGTTATATCAAAATATAAAACTCTATTTATAAATAATCATAATTCAAGGATAATACAATTTAACTTTACTAAAGAATATCTCAAAATCATTATATATGGAAATTTTAGATATATTTAAAATTTGAATTAAATCAATCATTTTATAACATATTATATTTGAATATTGGAATATATCAAAACATCAAAATAAATAGAATATCTAATACTATTTATTTGGCATCAACTTAGGAGAGGGTTGTTAAAGCTTATATGGGAACCTAGAGCCCCCATTTACCATGTCATAATATGAATGTATTTCATTTGAGATTTATTATACAAGATTATACAAGGTTTTGACATATATTATCCAAAAAGGAAAAATGGTTATACGCCAATATCATATTCACTAACATAAAAGAATATAAAAGAGAATTTTATATTAGAATCGAAAATAATTACGACTCTTTGAAATTGAATGACAAAGTATTGGTTTTAAAGATTCATTCAACATATTTATTAGATGTTAATCAAAATACTAAATGCATTTTTTTTAAAGATAAAACAGGGATGTAAAGAATTGTTACTCAAATTATTAAAATAAAATATGAAATGCAGTCATGCTTCTTCGTCAAACCAAAATGTCAGTTTCAAAAAATTAGGGTTCATAGTATTTTTCATTGAAAAATAATAGTGCAATAGTTGCTTTACACCAAAGATATGAAAAATTGAAGAAACAAGGATGTAAGGGAATAATAAGGTATCATAACAAAACTATAATTATTTTCTTTGTGTAGTTCATACAAATACACCAACAATTATAAAATTTTCATTCATAATAGCTATTAGATGTATCTATTAGGCTCTGATACCAATTGATGTATTTAATTAGATTAGACAGATACAAATCATATCATATTATTATTATGTTACAGAGTAATCAAGAATAATTCAAACGGTGTGCCTTGTAGGATTTGAGAGACGGTTGTCGGAAGCGTGAGTATGAGAGGATTACTACCCTCATTGTCGTTTAGGGTTTTTAGAGTATGTTAATTGTCTAATGGAGAGACACTTAAATAGCTAAACGGCTTAGGGCAGGGACCTCTCATTGGGCTTAACTGAATGGTCCAACCCATCACGGTTCATTCAGGCACAAAACCCAATCAAATAATTCATCAATGATTAGTGTTTATAACAATTGACCATATTATAATTAATTAATAATTGATTATGTAAATCCATTTGTTTAATAAATAATTAATCTAACAGGTTGATCTCAAGAACCAAACTCAATCTCTTAAAGTTATTGCACCCTCAATAATATAAACGACCAACACGACAACTTAGAAAAATATATTCCTCACAAGTAAAGCTTCACTTAGTAGTAATAAGGCAATAATAAGTGAATAAGAATATTTTCTAAAGAGATGAGAGAGAGATCAATTCCAAAAAATATGAAAAATTTGGAAAATGGCGTGGTTTGAAGTGAGGGTGAGCCTCTCTTATATAGTAATTGGAAAACCCAAGAAAGGAAACAATCCATGGCCCGAATTAATTATCTAATAAATTGGAAAAACAATCCAACCGATTGGACAACTTAAATATAATCGATTATAAGACTCAAATAGCAAAGTTTGGATATAGATCCATTGCAAGACTTTAATGTGTTGTCCTTATTGATTTTATAATCGATTATCACTCTTCTAATCAATTAGCATAGTGTCCCAATTGATTGGAAGATTGTAAAAGTTTTGCCAATCAATTAGTACATTTTTCTAATCGATTAGAAGGTTTAAAACAAGGTTTGAAAAAGGTCTTGAACTTTTTTTCTAATCACTTGGTTTTGGTTTAGAAAATCTTTTAAGTGTGTGTGTGTGTGTAAGTTTCCTTAGTACTCTTTAAGCTACTACCTTACTTTCACATACTTGGTTCACTCAGACAAGCTGACCCACAAGACCTGGCGAGCTTACACACCTTTCTCCAAGGTGCTTCAAGACTTTTTCTAGATAACTTATGATTGTACAGACAATTGGTCTTAAGTCCTCTTGCTAATGAGTCATAAGGTATTTATCATTAGGGTTGAAAGCTATTGTCATGCATTTGTCATCATCAAAATTTCAGATGTTGATCTTCTACCTACAAGCACATATATTCAAATTCTCTCCCTTTTTATGCTGACAACGCATCTTTCAGGGGAGGTGGTAAAGGAAAATAATATGTATATATTTAGAGTGATTAAAACTTTCACTGAGTTAAATAGAGAGTATACCCTACTCCCTCTTTGTCAAAATAAAAAAAGGTCAAAAGGCGAAAAGATGCAAACATAAGCACATATATTCACATATACTAATTTGTGCATGATTGGTTTAAGATTCCTAGTTTTGTTCTTATAAAAAAGAAGTTTTCTTTAAGAAGTGTTTTAGCAAAAATGTATGCGAGTTGATTATATGAGTCTGCAAAAACGAGCATATATTCCCCTTTTTTGACACGATCTCTAACAAAGTGGGGCCTAACGTCAATGTGTTTAACCCGTAAGTGAAGTATCGAATTTTTTATGAGGTTTATGTCATTGGTGTTGTCGCATCTAATTGGTGCAGCACTAGATTTGACACCGTAGTCACTAAGTTGTTGTTTCATCCAAATGATTTAAGTGCAACAACATATTCTACATCAACTATGGATAATTCTACACTTTCTTGTTTCTTGCCATGCCATGAGACAAGCGAGTCCCCAAGTAAGTGACACGTACCACTGGCACTTTTCCTATCTAATCTACACCCAGTAAAATTAGAGTCAGAGTACTCAACTAAGTAACAATCTGCTCCTTTGGGGTACCATACACCCATTTGTTATGTGCTGGTGAGATACCTCATAATGCGTTTGATGCCTCTGAGATATGATTCATTAGGCGATGCTTGAAAGTGTGAACACATACAGACAGTAAACATTATGTCAGAACGAGATGCAGTTAGATAAAGAGTAGATCCAATCATACCTCGATAGTTTCTTTCATCTACTGGTTTTCAGTCTTCATCTTTGTCTAGGGAGCATGATGTTGACATTGGTGTTGTTAATATTTTGTAATTTTCCATATCAAATATCTTTAGTAGCTCTTTGCACTATTTAGTTTGATTTATAAAAGTTCCTCTTTTTGTTTGATGGATTTGAAGTCCTAGAAAATATTTTAGCTTTCCCATCATGGACATTTCAAATTCGTTCTACATTATTTCAAAAATTCCTTACACAAGGATTCGTTAGTTACACCGAATATGAAATAATCAACATATATTTAAATCATCAAAATATCATGCTCAGTTTTCTTGATGAAAAGAGTTTTATCAACTATCCCTATTTGGGACTAATTTTCAAGCAAGAATTTACTTAGTCTGTCATACCATACTCTAGGAGCTTGTTTCAAACCATACAAGGCCTACTTGAGCTTGAAAACATGGTCTATAAAAGTAGGGTTGATAAATCTAGGTGGTTGATTGACGAATACCTCCTCTATAATGTAACCATTTTAAAATGAACTTTTTACATCCATTTGAAATAGTCTGAAATTCTTGATGAATGAGAAGGCTAATAATATCCTTATGGTTTTTAATCTAGCTACAGAAGCATAGGTTTCATCGAAATTTATTCCCTCTTGTTAATTATACCATTTCATGATGAGTCTATCCTTAATTCTTAAAACATTTCCATCTTCATACAGCTTGTTGCGAAAGACCCATTGGGTTCTAATGACTATGTTAGTGGAGGCTTTGGGAACGAGTTCCCAAACATTGTTTCATTTAAATTGATTTAACTTTTCCTGCATAGCAAGAGACCAATGTTCACCGACTATGGCTTCTTCAATTCCCTTTGGCTTTATTTATAAAATAAAAGCCACAAAGTTACATACCTTGTTAAGGGACCGTATGCTGGTGAATCATGTGGATATGTCTCTAATAACATTTTGTATTGTATGATCTTTTTGATGGGTCATCATGAGGGGGAAGCATTCACATTGGATCAAACACTCACCTAAAGGTCAAAGACTCACCCAAACAAGTGAGAGAGACACCACATATTCATCCAAAATCTTAAGGTGATAGGTGTATGATCCTCTTACTTATAAAGTGCTCAACCTCCACTTTTCTAAGCAATGTGGGACTTAGAACTCACACTTGATTCTCCACACAACTCACACTAATTTCAAAACAATCTCCCCCTTAAGTGTGAGTCCATCCACTATGCTCCCCCTCAAGCGGAAGCTCTTTCATCCACATGTTTGTACCGCCGTTGGGAGACACCCTTATCTCGTCATGGGCACTTCAACGAAACACGCCGCCTGACCAAGATGTCAGGATGACTTTCGACATAAGGAGCCAGTTCCTTACTCAAACCGGGCTTTGATACCACTGATGGGTTATCATGAGGGGGAAGCATTCACATTGGATCAAACACTAACCTAAAGGTCAGAGACTCACCCAAACAAGTGAGAGAGACACCACATATTCACCCAAAACCTTAAGGTGATAGGTGTACGGGTCCTCTTACTTATAAAGTGCTCAACCTCCACTTTTCTAAGCAATGTGAGACTTAGAACTCACACTTGATTCTCCAGATAACTCACACTTATTTCCCAACACTTTTGTTAGTCCTCATTCTATTAAGAGATTTAAATTTTCTTGTGGAGTGCCTGTGGTTTGATCCTGAACTGATTCTTCTTCTATGACTTGATTTTTATTCTGCTCTTGGTTTAGCTCTAGATCATCTTCCAGACTTGTGTTCTCTAGGATACCTGCACGGTCAACAACTTCTATCACTATATTTTTTGGGTTATATTCGTCAAAGGTAACATGAATTGATTATTCGGTTGTTTTGGTTCTTTTATTAAATACTTTAAAGGCTCTTCTCGAAGTGGAACATCCTATGAATATGCCCTCATCAGCTCTTACATCAAAATTTTCAAGGTTATCATTCCCTTTATTAAGGATGAAGCATTTGCATCCAAAAACATGAAGGAGTGAGATATCCGACTTTCTTCCTTTGTATAGCTCATAGGGCATCAATTATAGAATCAATTGTATCAAGACACGATTCATGACATAAAAAAGCGATATTTAAAGCATAAACCCATAGGTATTTAGGAAATTGGTCTATTTGAGCACCATCCTTGTGAGCTCTACTATATAACTGTTTTTCTTTTCTACCACCCCATTTTGTTGGGGAGTTCGTGGAGTAGAAAATGTGAGCCAAATACCATTTTCAATTATTTCATCCAAACACATTCTAATATAATCTAAAACTCAAATCCTGATTGCATTATTTAGTCTACTTGATTGATCCAGTGTAACTTTCTCATCTCAAAGTTACTCAATTATGATCTATTATGAGATTTATATTAATAGGAACTACTTTAAAGTTTTCAAGGATATATATATATAAATATTTGAAATATATAATTAAAGGTATTGTAAAAGAATAAAAATAATTGATTAAGGGCCTGTTCACTTTTATTTATTTTTTAAATGATTTTTATAATGTAACATAATTTTGTGTGAAAAATATTTACAAAGAAATTTTATATAAAAACTTTAAATAAAAATTTGATTTAAATAGTTATTCTTGAAATGATATTTTAGAAGTTACATCATTTTATTGAAATTTTTTTGGATATTAAAATTTCAAAAAATTATTTAATTTTAAATTTATTTCAAATAGATTTTCATAAAAATCATTTTTAAAATACAACTTTTTGAAAATTTACAATTTCGACTATCATTTAATTTTCGATAATATATATTTATGTTATAGAATGTCAAATTAGTTTTTCAATTTTTAAAAAGGCGAATATAAAAAATTTATAATATTTTAAAAAACAGTTTTATAAAATCTATTTTTAAAAATAAAATAAAAAATATATTTTTTTAAATACAAAACAAACACAACCTAAGTCCCATTTATAGAATTTAAATGAAAATAATATGTTACAAGATTTTCATTCATCCGGATTAAGGATCTGTTTGGTAGAGTAGAAGTAGGTAAGAGAGAAATAGGTGGGAGAGAAGTTGAAGAGAGATTGATAACTTCTCTTGGAGAGAAGAGAAATTAGAAAGAGAGATTAAAAAATAATGGATCTCACACCTTTTATATTTTTCCTCAATTATGAAGAGAAAGAGACAAGAAACAAAATAAGATAAGAAAATGACTATTTTGCCCATTTAATAATAAATATTTATTTTTTAAATGTTATCTATCATAAGAACATTATAGTACTTTTAAAAATATGCAACACTTCTCTCTACTATATTTCTTTTTTCTTTCTCTTAAACCAAGCAATACATCAAATCTACTTATTTCTCATCTTTTTCTCTCTTCTTATACTCTCTCTTATATATTTCTCTCTTCACAACTTCTCTTCCAATCCAAACACACCCTAGGTGACTTTGAGGTGGGAAAGACAAATGACTTTGAATCAACCGTGTCTATTCTAACAATCAAGTGGATCATATTATGCCATGTGTTCAAGGTTATTTTTTTAGTCTGCGTTTCAAATCATCAACCTACCACAGTCCGTATTACTGTCGTTTTCCATCTACCGTCGATGTGCTGCCATGAGTGTCACACTCGTCTCGTTGGTGTTCATTTGGGTTTGCCATGGTGTGCAGTATGAGAATAATTTGCTTGGATTCGCAGTGTATTTGAGTTTCCTTCATTTATCAACATGTTTCTGTTAAGAGTCTCACATCGGACAATATATTGCATGAACATGTGTTTATAAGTGGGTGTAATTCTCACTCTACCAACCGGTTTTGTAGGGTTGAGTTAGGCCCAACCACATTTCTTAACATGGTATCAAGAGCCTCGTTTAAGATCCGGTGGGCCACCTGCTATCAGGTTTCCGCTATCGGACCACCTACCATTTATTTCCACGCTCCAGATGTCCAGTCCTGGGCGTGAGTCCCACATCGGACAATATATTGCATGAACATGTGTTTATAAGTGGGTGTAATCCTCACTCTACCAACCGGTTTTATATGATTGAGTTAAGCCTAACCACATTTCTTAACAGTTTCTCTTCATAACTTTAGCAAGAAATTAGTTTAGATTTTCTTAACAAGGTTTAATCATGATGTGTAGGAGTTAACAATCACAAAGATGGTGTAGAAGCAAGTAGGTGAAAGAAAAACAGTAATGGAAAGTACAGGAATTTCAAAGAGATACGGATTTTTTTAAATAACTGCTTGAACACATGGCTTAACATGATCCACTAGATTGATCAAATGGACATAATTGACTCAAAGGCATGTGCCTTTCCCGCCTCAAAGTAACTCAATCCAGATCCAGATTTTCATTTAGAACGAATAATATTTTTGCTAATAAAATGACAATATCACAAGCATGTTAATCTTTCTGTTTCTTCCTTTTCATATTTTAATCTACAGTTGACTGTATAGTAACGGCATATAACATAAACGCCCCTCAAGGACTCAATAACCATATATCAATAACAGTAAGCAATGATAAACACCAAAGTATTTGGTTAATAACAAAAGGATTTCATTATCAAATAAAACTCATAAACATAGAAAGAGAAATTGGAATTACATTAAATATGTATCCGCTGACTAGAGGTGCCTAAACTAATATATCCAACAGCTTTCTATCTAAGCTTTCTTGGTGGGAGTTTTCTTGGCCTTAGGAGATTTAGGCTCCTTTGAAGAAGCATTTTCAGTCCTCTTAGGCAAAAGAACAGGGTTGATGTTAGGAAGAACACCACCATAAGCAATAGTAACACCAGCAAGTAATTTTCCAAGTTCTTCATCATTCCTTACAGCCAACAACAAATGTCTTGGACTAATCCTATTCTTTTTGTTATCACGTGCCGCATTTCCAGCCAATTCAAGAACCTTCACAAAAACATAAACAACAATTCATCAGAAATTCCAAACTAATAGAAATCAAAATAATAACAGAAGAGGAAAATTAAAATTTACCTCGGCAGCAAGATATTCAAGAACAGCTGCTAGGTAAACAGGAGCACCGGTACCAACACGTTGAGCGTATCTGCCTTTCTTCAAAAACCGACCGATTCTTCCGACGGGGAATTGGAGCCCGGCTCTGACGGATCTTGTCACCGATTTCTTCCTTGGTCCTCCTCCTTTCCTTCCTCCTGCTCCTTTTTTCACCTTTGTGCTTGCGTCCATTTTGACCGTGAATTCACTGTGTTGTGAGAATTTTAGAATATTGAAGATGGTGAGATATTGGTGATAATTGGCGTTGGTGAGGATTTATACTCTCATGGGATCTTGCATTGAAAACAAATCCACCGTTGGATTAGAACTTATCTATGGTCTACTATAACTTACCTGGCGATCCGTGTCTCCTAAAACTGACCAATGGGAAGCCAGCTAGGTTGTCATTACTTTTCTATACTTTTTTTAATTTACTTCTTACCGTTGTGTTTATTTTCCCCATAAACTGGTAAAAATCATCTATAATATAAGAAAAGAAAGGGCTCTGAAAAACTCATTTTTGCCCCTTTCTTTTTTAATGCCACATCTTAATTCTAAGGGTAAAAAGTGTCCAAAAATTACTTTTTCCAACTATTGATGTCACACTATTGTAATCTAACTATATAGTTATTGTTATAAGTCTTTGTTGGTTAAAATTGATTCAAATGATGATGTCATTTACTTCATATCCAATTATATTATTTGTTATAGTTTACTTTAATTAAAAGTTGCTGACATGCAAGGTGTCTTGTCTTTCTTCTCTTCATTTCTCTTTCACGATATGTCTTGGCTTCTTTCTCATTCTCACTCTTCATTTCTCTTTCATGCTTTGTCTTTCCCTCTTTCTCTTTCTGACTAACACCGTGAGATTCTCTTTCTTTGTCTCTGCTCTTCGTCTTCGTCATTGATTTGTGTCCGGACGATGGTGGTGTGGATGGAAATGGTCGCAAAACTGTTAAGGGTTTGTTCTTCGTCAACTTCGTTTCTTTGATAAATCTGTTAATCGTTTTTCTTCTTTTTCTTATTTTAGGGTTTAGGGTTTGTTTTTCTGATAAATCAGTTCGATCTACAAAACTGTGGTTCAGATTTTAAGGTCAAATCATTATCTGAGATTCATATCTATCATTCTCGCTCGTCCTACTCTGTGTTTCCGATTTTGAAGCATTGAAGGCATTATTTTGGATCTTGATTTTTGGATTTTGTGTTTTTGATCTATTACTTTCAATCTATAGAGCATTGCAGGTTAGGGCTTGAGTGAAAATGGCAGAAAGAACTCATATTTTTTACTGAAGAGGCAGTAAGCTTGCTTTTGCTTTTACCTGAAAAACATGTGAATTTAATGCATGTTAAAAACAACATTTTAGTTCTTGTAGATGCTCGTCTGTATGTTTTGTGCATAAATATAAACCTGTTAATGCCTAAACATTTTCTTTATGTCTTAACAGTTGAAAAGATCTGTGGAAAAAATGGACTTGAGAAAAGAAGTGGTGCTTTGGAGATACCATCCGTAGTAATTGCTTACGCCGAATAATAAAGAGATAAGTTGGTTTTCATTATTTTTCTTCTTTCATTTAATGTTGACATCAGAAACCTGAAGTTTGAAGGTTGAGACACTTGGGTTGTTTGTGATGAAAATCTACGAATGGTAGATGTTTGATTAAATGTTTGTGTATGCAATTGGTAATAGTTGTCTTTTGTTGATTGTCTCAAGCGTAAAACAGGAAATTACAAGATCCTTCGAAAAAGGACACATTGAATTGATTTGAAATAGATGGATTACTAACTTTGTAACTCCATTTGGGTTTAAACATTGGTAGTGTTGTATTATTTATTTCTGACACTGTAATGTTTGAATACATAACTCAATCTATAATGATATTAATGTTTTTTCCTTTTTTCAGATGGTCAACAGATTGGATGATGCGACCATACAAAGTTAATGAAGTGTTTTTTGAATAGTGTAAGTACTGTTGAACATCGTTCCAGAATATTTTGCAGATGATGTTCCTTCCTGAATCTGTTTTTCTACTAACTGTTTCATTATTGGAATGTCACAGATGTTACATTACATCCTCTTCATTATTTGAATGTGACAGATGTTACATTACATCCTCTTCATTCCCATGGTTTTATCTAATTGTGTGTTTCTTAATTTCCTGGACGATAGATAAGGTACATGTACGAACTGCAACATAGCATTCTATTGTTTTAAATAGCACATGTAATATCCCATGGTTTTATATAATTGTGTGTTTCTTAATTTTTACTTATATAGATATGAAATATTCAAATTATATTTATGCCTTTGAAATATATTTACCAATGTTTTGCTTCCCAATGCCCCATATTAAATAATTAAGTATTTTAAAATAAATGATAAACTTGACCATTGATATTCAATTACCAGCAGTGGTTATTGAACTACCCAACCAATAATTACAGCCCAAAACAAAACGTTTAGAATCTCAACCTAAACCATTATATAAACCTTTTCCTCTTCATTTTATCACACAACCAACATCATTCAAGAAGGAAAACGAACATGAGTTCCAATGATGCTGTCCATACACAACAATGTCCAGATGTTCAACAACCAATCTCAGATGTTCAGAGACCCACTTCTGATGTCCAACAACCAGTTCATACCCAACAAGTCCAGTCCGAGGAAGCTGTGCAGAGGCTACAGTCGGTCTCAGTTGAAAGAAGACGGAGGAGGAGGAGAATTAACAGAGCAAGAAGGATACGGAAGAAATGTACGTTTGATTCAGATGATGAAGACTTAGCACCAATTGGTTGGAGCAATTTCATGTCGTTCAGGCCTTTTAGATTTGACATTTAGGAGTTTTATTTTTCTTAATGTTGTAACTTTCTTTCTCAATCCACCATTTTGAATGAAATAGATTTCTATTCATATGAATGAATTTGGTTTTGATTTTTTGATTCCATATTCTGCGTTACATATATGTTTACAAATACAGCTTTTGCATTCAAGTTTTTTGTTGTTTGAATGTATGATTCTTGACAAAGTCTAACGTTTATGAGTGACACATCTCTGTTTCCCATCCTTTATACCTGTAATTTGTATCAGTATCAAAATTATAGGATGATGTTGACATAAATAACATGCCCCAAAACGACTTGGTGTTGAAATCTAAGATTTGACGGGTACCATCAGATATAGCTGTATTTTGTACTCTTTTTTTACCTACTTGTGTTGTGGCTTGTCAAAGGTATATTTTAATTTTGTAACAAGGTTGTCATCTATGTAGTCACATCTCTCCGTTTCTCTCTGTTGCTGCTAATCATCTTTGGCAATATCACTTCTCTTTTGGAACATTGTCATATTCACTGCAAATCTGTAGGGTTCAAAACCACACAAGCTACAAAATCATTGCCGAAAATAACCAGTTATGTATTCTTGAGGTGTGTAAGTTGTAACACCCCCAATCTATACCCCCAAGTTATTAAAGCGATAAATAAAATTCAAAATTTCATCAGAGTATAATTAAACACGCACGACATAGAAAGGAGGCATCACATCAATTTGAAACAAACATACAACACTTGCTCATTTAGACATGCAACACTTCAGGTAGTAATACACCCACAATTCAGAAACAGAATAAAAGCGGAAAATACGTAACTGAAACTCATATATATATATATATATATATATATATATATATATCATAAAAGTGTATCTGTCTTATACAATCATACATGTACAATTCAAAAGATACATATACCCAACACAAATAATCACACTCGATCACCCCGACTACCCGGTGCCACATATCAGAGCCGACCGACAAAAGAATGAAGACCTAAGCTTCACAAAAAGACCTCCAGCAACTCTAATCTGCAATGCCTCGTAGAGCATTATAAAACAGCAGAAAGGTGAGAAACACAATCATAATATAATTGCATACAATTATATATAACACCAAATGCACATATAAACTATTCTCACCACAAATGCACCACAATCAAATATAACACATATTTTATATATACGTCACCAATGCATATCAATCATATACAATACTCTTATCATCAACGCAAATATACATATTCCATCTTATCAATCACATTCACAATTCCATACACAGTCAATTCATGATCTATGCAAATGCACAGAGACCGACACAACGACTCTATGCAATGCACATGCGGTACCGACTTCCAAGATTTCTCATCACTAGTTCACTCAGAAACTCTGCTGGAATCATCGCTCGTTACATCACTGTAACTCCCCGTCGGGCCTACGATGTTCACCCACCACTCACACCCCACACGGGCACACGGCGTTTATGGATCGCTCACACCCCACATGGGCACACGACCCGATCGCTCACACCCCACATGGGCACACGACGTTATAGTAGATTCCCTCTGGAACCAACCATCGCTTACACCCCACACGGGCACACGACGTTTCTGGATCTCTCACACCCCACACGGGCACACGATCCGATCGCTCACACCCCACAAGGGCACACGATCCCACAAGAGGCATATCATGATCCTTGGCATACAATGACTCATGACATTCATATGCACACACATACACATCCATAATCATGCATATACTATTAAATACAACACATTGCAATTTCTTGCCCTTAGGCCACACATCATCATCACAACATGTATTTCATGCATTTTCATTTCACAACAGCACACAAGTCATACCATATCCATACCAACAACACATTGTATGATATACATTAATTACACACAATTACAACCGTAAAAACCGACAAAACAACTCAATTTCCAAACTCCCGACATAATTTAATCGGCCAACAATCTCAAAACTATCATCATAAGAAAGTACACTTTAAAAGCTTTCTAACGCATCAAACCACACCCCAATCCGAATCACAGAGCAAAAGTTAGAAAGAAAACAAAATTGCACAAACAGCTCTGTTCGCTAGGCGAACCCCCTAGCGAGCATTCGCTAGCACCTTCGCTAGGCGAACGTCCCGCGAAGCCACTACTAGCTAAAAACAGATACAAAGTTCGCCAGGCGAACCTTCCAGCGAACCAAGTCAGAACAAAATAGAACCAAAAACATACAAAGTTCGCTAGGCGAACCCTCTAGCGAGCATTCGCTAGCACATTCGCTAGGCGAACAAAGTTAGCGAGCCTTCGCCAACCTTCGCCCCAGGTTCGCTAGGCGAACCAGCGAAAACCCAGAAAATCAGCAGCGCTGTTTGAAAACCCAAAACCCAATTTTCTCCCCCAAAACATTTCCAAACCTACATATATCCATCAAAACCTAATCTAATCATGGCAACAAGTAATCTACCACATTTACATCGATTTCTAATCGCAAAAACATCGATTCCTCAACATATTTCTCATTCCAACCTAAAACCAAAAGCTATGTAAAGACAAGAAACATACAACCACATACATACATAATCATACACAAGCATAGTATAATCGAGTTCCGCACCCTTACCCGATTTAATCGTGTTTAGAAAAGGTGGGAGATTGATTTCTTGAATTCCAAGTTTTCTCTCTTTTTCTTCTCTTCTTCTCTTTTCTTTTCCTTTTCCTTCTTCTCTATTTTCTCTCTTTCTATTTTCTATTTCTAACTTAAGGAAAAATAAGATGAAATGACCAAATTACCCCCACACTCAAATATCTCGCAAATGTTTCCAAAACGCGATAAAATATATTCACGATGAAAAATAACATATTTTCACATAAAAATCAAAGATAAAATAATATAATAATAAAAAAAATCAAAAACAACTCAATTAAATAAAACTGACCAAACTGACAAAAACTGACAAAAACTGGGGCGTTACAACTCTCCCCCACTTAGAAATTTTCGTCCTCAAAAATATTACCTGAAACGAACAACTCTGGATACGACTCCCGCATCCGACTCTCCAACTCCCAAGTCAAATTGCCCTCAGCAGCGCCTCCCCACGCTACCTTCACCAGTGTAATATCCTTGCCCCTTAACCTCTTCACCTCGCGATCCAAAATACTCACCGGTAAAGCCTCAACCGTAAGGTTCTCCCTTACCTCAACCTCATCCATCGGAGTCACATGTGACGGATCTGGAACATACCTCCGAAGCTGTGAAACATGGAACACATCATGCAAATTCGACAGACTCGGCGGCAACGCCACCCTATACGCCACAACACCAACTCTTGCAGATATCTGGTAAGGACCAATAAACCGAGAGGTAAGCTTCTTCGATTTCAACGCACTACCAACACCCGTTACCGGCGTAACCCTCAAAAATACATGATCGCCCTCTTGAAACACAAGATCCTTCCGTCCTCGATCATGATAACTCTTTTGTCTACTCTGAGAAGCTTTCATCTTCTCGAGAATAAACTTCACTTTTTCCGTAGTCTGCTGCACCAACTCCGGTCCAACCACCGTTCTCTCACCAGATTCGTGCCAACACAACGGTGTTCGACACCTTCGTCCATATAACGCTTCAAACGGTGCCATTCCAATACTAGAATGGAAACTATTATTATACGTGAATTCAATCAATGCAAGATAACTATCCCACGTACCACCTTGTTCAAGAACACAAGCCCGCAATAAATCCTCCAAAGACTGAATCGTCCTCTCCGTCTGACCATCCGTCTGCGGATGATAAGCCGAACTCAACCTCAACATAGAACCCAAAGCCTTCTGTAAACTCTCCCAAAATCTCGAGGTAAACCTTGGATCTCGATCCGAAACAATACTTAACGGAACGCCATGCAACTTCACAATCACAGTAATGTAAATCTCAGCTAACCGCTCCAAAGAAAAACTGATATCAATCGGAATGAAATGAGCCGATTTAGTCAGCCTATCTACAACCACCCAAATAACATTATGCCTTCTCTGAGTGTTCGACAACCCCGTTACAAAATCCATCGAAATGCTATCCCATTTCCATTCCGGAATATCCAACGGTTGCAACAAACCACTAGGCCTTTGATGTTCCACTTTCGACCTTTGGCACGTCAAACAAGCATACAAAAACTGAGCCACATCTCTTTTCAATCCAGACCACCAGAAAATCTTCTTCAAATCTTGGTACATCTTGTTCGCTCCCGAATGTATACTCAAATTACTCCGGTGTCCTTCTGTCATACCCTAAATTTTGACCAGACATTTTTATTTTTTATCATTTCATCTGTCTATATTTTCATACTGTGTTGTCTGCATACAATATCATATATTTTCTTCATGAATATTTTTTGAATTATCAGGCGGATTTAACGCATAAAATTTTCATGTATTTTTGGTCAAACTGAAAAGTCAACAGTGAAAAAAGTCGGTGTCCGGGCAATTTTTAAATCAAGTTCGCAGACGCCAGTGTTATTTTCCTTTGTTTCACGTAATTTAACCCGGTGTGCGCAATTTTGACTTTTTCAAGTTCCGGTCGCCTTTTTTGACTCATCTGAGCCTTTTTACCAGATTTTTTTCTCTGACTCGTCTGAGCCTTTTTACCGGGTAAAATTTCACAATCTGATCGCGCAGTGTATTTTTTCAATACTTAATATTTTGTACTGATCATTTTGGTGTGTCCATTTTTTTCCCTCGGACGCGTCGATACCGGACGATTTTATCATTTTTAACCGGTTTCAATATTAATTTTAATTAATAGTTATTTTTATTAATTAATTTTATTATTTTAGACTTATTTTATATTTTTGCCTTTTTCTAAATATATAATAAAGTTTATTTTTCTTACTAACTTATTTATTTTTTCTAATAATCTATTTATTAAAATCAAATATGAATATATAATTTCACAAAATGACATCATCAAGATTACATCACATGGCCTACATCACTAATTCAAAATTCATGACTAAATACATATTATATCATTTTTTACTAACTTAGTCTTTTTCTAAACTTGATCACCAAGGTTCTTTTTCCTATAAATACCACTAAAATTCTCATTTCAAATTACACCAAAACATTACAAAGCTTTTGTTTTCTCTCTTCTTTCCTCTCTTCAAATTTCTTTCAACTCCAAGCAACTTCCCCTCCAATCCATCATTATTTGGAAGGTAAGGATTCTCACTTTGAAACTTCATGAAATATGCATCATTTACATCCATTTAAATTCATGATATGCTTGTTATAATTACATATTTGAATTCCTCATGAATTTCCCTTCAAAATGGTATATTGGAACATGTGATTTGGTTAAAAAATGAGAGAGTTGTGTTTGGAAGAAGTTGTTGATCATGAAAAAAATTCTGCTCTTGTCGCTGCAATAGACAGCGCTGCTGTGCAACAAGCGCTGTTAAAACCTGTTGTTTTTGTTCCTCTACGCTGTGATACACACCGGTGCTGCCCAGGAGCGCTGTTGAAAGTCTGTGCTTATTTTGCTGCGCTACAATTTACAGTTACCATGCTAGGTGCGCTGTTAAAACTCTTTTCTTTATATATTATTTATTTTTTTAGTATCTTATTTATTTATTTATTTTCTTATTTATTTTTAACCAAATATTTATTTTAACTTCTTCTTTTTAATAATATTTTCTTTTATCTTAGTTATTTTAATTTCTTATTTATTTTCCTTTAAATCATTTATTTTATCTTTTTATTTTCTTAAAAATCCTTTTAATCACTTTATTAAACTTTCTTTTGGTTACTTAAACTTTTGTCATTTAAAATATGATTGTACTTTAGTTAAATCTTTCATTTATTATCTTTAATGGAAAATAAACCTTAAACATATTTATTACCTTTTAATTTATTAATTCCAAGGATTTTCTTCATTTCAAACACACTTTGTTTATTCTTTAAATATTGTACTTCTTTTGTGAATTTTAGCTTAACATAATCTTTGTACACAATGGGCATCCCTTAAGGTGTAAGCCCCAACCCTTTTGAGTATAAATAATTTTTGGGCCTCTAATAGAGTGTAAGACCCAATCCTTTGTCAACTAAAATCATTTTGGGCCTCAATGCATTGTATAAGTCCCGGTATAGTTACAAAATAAACGACGCGATCATCATCCGTTGAAAAACCATCTGGGCCTCTTCTTGAGCTATAAGACACATTCAAAACTCTTTGGGCCTCTAATAGAGTGTAAGACCCAACCCCCTTTTAACCAAAACATTTTGGGCCTCACTTATTGTATAAGTCCCTCTGCGTTAAAAGAAAACCTCGGCGCGATCGCCATTTTTAAACGAAAAGTCATCTGGGCCTACCCTCGTGTTATAAGCCCCACTCTTTTTCTTTAAACTTTTTGGGTCTCTTGAGAGAGTGTAAGACCCATCCCTTTGTACAGTAAACCATTTTTGGGCCCCAGTCACTTGTATAAGTCCCTCTGTACGAAGTCAACAGTAAAACTCTGGGCCTCTCCTTGAGCTGTAAGCCCCAAATCTTTCTTTTTCAAAGCACTTTCTCCTTTGATTTTGAATATATTGTTGTTTTAATCTTTCTTTGTTGAACAACTAACCAAACAGCATGGAAGCACTACAACCGAGTAAGTGGTTATCGCTTTCATTTACTGCTTTCATATAACTGTATTGTGGGGCTGCTCACTGTAAGTCTCCTTTCATAAACTCATATCTAATGTGTAATAGTAGTATAGATATTTAGAGTTTCCCCGGCAACTACGTCTAGAACTAGGTAAAGCCGTTTCGTTTATTCGTAGAAATAGACAGTTAGATCCCCAATAGGAGCACCAGATACAGTCTTCTCTTCGGCTGTCCTCCTTAGGAATCGTCAAGAAACTCTACTCCCCAAGATGAATGTATTCTCCGTGAATGGCATCTTTGAGTTTCTTCCAAATTCTCGAACTTTCCTGACTTGCTCTTGCTTGCCTTGAATGTCTCGGGGTTTGGGGACCCACTACGGTCATAATCTTGGACCTTAACTAAGAAACCCTCTTTAAAAGTTAAAAGTCGCTGGATAGTAAACCTCGCACGTTTACCAGTGGTTTTTATCTTTAAAAGAGTTATCCCTCCTAATGGAAAGGAGATGATGGACCCACGGGCTTCTTAAAAGCATCGGCCTCCTCTTGGGCATCGTACAAGGACCCACAGGCTTCCTAAAAGCAACCCCGCCTCCTCTTGGGCTTAGTACAAGGACCCTACGGCTTCTTAGAAGTATTTACAGCCTCCTCTTAGGCTTCGTATAATGATCTCTTCCTCCGAGAATGATAGCCTCCTCTTGGGCTTAGTACAAAGACCTGTCGGCTTCTTAAAAGTTTCCCGCCTCCTCTGGGGCTTCGGACAACTTGTCCCGACGACCTCCTAGAGGTATAGGAACAGAACTTAATCATCTTCATAGAACAGTCCTTTCATAGAGTCTACTACTGTTTCTCAAAACATAGTACAAAAGATGAAACTCTAGACTTGGACAGTCTATATCCCCTCTTGAGTCTCAAAGACATTCTCAAGTTCCTTCTAAACACAGGAAAAACCATTTCCTTTTCTTTTAACATCCGATGCTTTTCCGGATATTCCTTTTCTTTTCATCCGATGCTTTCCTGGATATTCCTCTCTTTTAAACATCCGATGCTTTTCCGGATATTCCTTTTCTTTTCATCCGATGCTTTTCCGGATATTCCTTTTTTAAACATCCGATGCTTTTCCGGATATTCCTTTTTCTTTACATCCGACGCTTTCCCGGATATTCCTTTTTATTTTCATCCGATGTTTTTCTCGGATATTTATATCTCAATCTTTAATCTCTTCACTCTTTTCAATCAATTCCCACAAACACCCTTTAGCTTCATATCTTGGGCTTTGAACAAGATACAAATAAACCCTTCAGCTTCATATCTTGGGCTTTGAACAAGATACAAACCACCTTTCGCTTCACGTCTTGGGCTTTGAACAAGACACAAAAACACCAATTTCCTCCCATAGAATAAGAGGAACTACGATCGCTCTGATTTCCCTGTTTCGGTAAACGGGAATACGTAGGCATAAGATTGAAAGAAAAATCTTAGCGAGCACACTAAACAAAAACCCAAAATCCCATCACTTCATAAAGCATTAGTCCTAACATCATGTGTCAATCAGGAGAAATAACCTAAGAGAAACCCCCGAATCTTTATAGCATCTGTAACCTAATAGGCCGCTGTTCAAACTCAGTATGCAAGCAGGGTTAGTTGGAGACATCTATTTCCCTTCCTTAATCAGCTTTAATAGGATAAAAATGAATTGAGCTGTAGTACCAGAGCGATTGTGCTTCGCAACCACATCCAAAAATCACTCGCTACAGAAAAATGGCGACTCTGCTGGGGACAAAGATTGACCTCTTGCTGGTCCATCTCTTAGGCAGAAAATCCTTATTTCACAGAAAAAATGGCGCCCACCGTGGAGCCTGTCTTTCTTTGTCCTTTTTCTTTCTCTTCACTTACGTGAATACCACAGTTTGGGGCTTCCGCCGGGGAACCCATTTCTGTCAGGAACTTAGGATTCATAGCTTTAAAGGTCTAGGATGTTTAGGACAAATATATATATATACTGCTTTTCCTAATTGTTGTACGTGTTTATTTTTCTGCTAATGGGAATGCGGGTGATGCCGTATGTGGAAAGAATGAGTATACACCTAGGAAAAATCACCATTTTTTGTAGTGCGGTGGCTATCGGGAATGGCCGTTACGCGATAAACTACCCTCTTCTGAGATTTCTTTGAAAGGACACCACCTAGCACGGATCCTGGCCTGCTGGTGTTCTCAGATATCAATGATTTTGAGTGACAGGTACAAAAAATCAACCTAGTATAAACCTTTGGGGATGGGTAGAGCCTTGACTTCATGACAACGACCCTTTGACCCCATGTTTTTTCTATGTTTTTGTGTGCTGCATCCATGCATTGCATTTGCATCCCTTGCATATTTCATACATACGTTCGGGTCATCGTCAATTCATTCCAACCTTCTTTTTTTCAGTCATCTGTAAGCCGTCAAACTGATTCCTCATCACTGATACGGGACTAGAGCTAACGTCAGGCGCAAAATGTCAGAACAAGAAGTGCACAATGCAGAGATTAGGATGGAAATAGACGATCTGAAGTCAAGCATGACTAATTTAACGGAAATGCTTCAGGTCCTAATTGCCAGAGGAGATCCACCTCAGAGGACCGTCATCCAAGAAATCACGAGTGCTGCTGTTGAGCCTCCGCCTGTTCAGATGCCACCATCTACATGGCCGGAATTTGGATTGCCTCACGACTTCATTCCACAACAGGTCACTACCACTTTGGTCGGACAAGCTCCAAGACCAGAGTTTCAAATCCCTATTGTCTCAGAACCCAGACCTCTGGTACGGACTGCCAGAATTCCCTTTGAGAATCCTAACTTTGATTACAATGCTAGTGCTCAAAGTGAGGACAATGTGGACATTGAGCCTGAAGAAGCCAACGAACAATATCAGACTTTGGAGAAAAGACTCAGAGCTGTAGAAGGAAATAACTTCTTCAACGTTGATGCAGACAACATGTGTCTTGTGTCTAACCTCGTCATGCCAGCTAAATTTAAGACCCCTGAGTTTATAAAGTACAAAGGCGACTCTTGCCCAAAGGCTCATTTGGTTATGTACTTTCGTAAGATGGCTGCCTACACCAAAAACCAGAAGTTGCTCATCCACTGCTTTCAAGATAGCTTAAGTGGAGCTTCACTCAAGTGGTACATGAGCCTTGAACGAAGCAACGTTCATTGCTTGCAGGATCTTATCAATGCTTTCATGAATCAGTACAAGTACAACTTGGACATGACTCCAGACCGTCGTCAACTCCAGAACACGACTCAGAACGAGAAAGAATCTTTCAAAGAGTATGCTCAATGCTGGAGAGAGTTGGCTTCTCAGGTCGAACCCCCTTTGGCTGAGAAAGAGCTTACCGGAATATTCTTAGACACTTTATCTCCCATCTTTTGGGAAAAGATGATTGGCAGTGTTTCATCAAACTTTACAGACTTGGTCATCATTGGCCAGAGACTTGAAGAAGGTATCAAGAATGGGAAAGTCTCTAAAACCTCTGAATCTTCTAACGCTGTAAAGAAACCCTATGGGAACTTCCAAAAGAAGAAGGAAGATCAGACTAATTCTGTCTTGGTTGAGGATAGGAAACCTCATTACAGACCTCAGCAGCCTAATCAAGCTCATATTGCTGCTATCCCTCCTCTGTTGGCTGCTCGACCAACTCCAGCTCCTCAACGTCCGGCTGTTGGACAAAACCAGAACTACAATAGGACTCACTTTGATCCTATTCCTATGACGTACACTGAATTGTACCCTATTTTGGTTCAGAAAGGAGCGATTACTACTAAGGCAGCACCTCTTCCTCCAAATCCACTTCCACCTGGATTCAGATCTGACCTTCATTGCGCATTCCACGAAGGAGCTGCGGGTCACGATTTAGAAAGATGTTATGCACTAAAGGCTAGAGTGCGGGATCTGATCAAAGACAACCTCCTTAGCTTTCGTGACACTAGTCCTAATGTCCAGCGCAATCCTCTGCCTGAACACAAGAACTGAAACTTCAGTCAACTTCAACTCAGTTACTTCCCAAAGACATGAGAGCTCATCCTTGTGTTTGATTAGTCACTGACCTTGTTTCTGTCTATTTTGCATTTTCCTTGTTTGTATCATAGTTTGCTTTCAAACTTGTTTATCTTTAAATGTCAGTTTTAATGAAATGAGCATGTACAGTATTTTGATTCAAATCATCTGTTTATTTGCATCTTTATACTTTCTCTTTCAAAAAAACAAAAACTTTCAAAAAAAAAGATACACCTCTTTTTCAAATTTTTGACTATGCAAATATTTGTGGAAGGATGATAAAAACATAATACCCATAATTGCTGTCGGTATGCTTTCGAATAAAAAACTTTGCTGAGGATGTAAGGCATTTTTTTCAATTCCCAAACACTAGAGATATAAGGAAGATAATCCCTCGTTAACCCCTTCGAGCCTTGAAGTAGGAGTTTCTTTCTTTATAAAAAACCCGCAATTTTAACCGGGGGCAGGGTAGTTCTCAGTTTAATTTGGGTTGTGTATTCAAGTTCAAAAGGTTTACATACAACAAGCAGATGCTAAAAAACGTTTTTCAAATCAAAATCCAGTGATGGTCCGTTGTAATCATCAAATCAAGCAGTCATTTTCTTTCTAAGAAGAAATCAAAAAGAAAAAGCCCGCTAAGTAAAAAAAAAAAACTTAGGCAAAAACTAAGGCATCCCGCTGACTATAAATTTCAAAAAAATAGGTCAGGCAAAAGTTAGGGATAATACAGAGAAAAGGTCCTTAAATCCTCGATTTTCAAAAAAAGTCCACAAAGATGAAAAACAACTAAATGTTGTAAAGAAGCAGTGGCTGCTGTCTCAAGACTTCTGGACCATCGTCATCACTATCATCAGTACAATTCCAAAACCTTTTGGAACCTGAATACACAATTTAAGTTTAACTGAGCATAGGACTGGAGAACATCACGAAGGGGGTGGGCACCAAATAAACTTTGAGCCTTTATCTTTTTTTTCATAAATCGTGAACCAGGCCATGTTATAACCCTCAAAAGACCTAATTGAAGTAAGGTTATTTTGAAAGCATACTACAGCAAGGTGGCGTAAATTGCCTCCAAAATCATTTTTTGCAAATCATTTGTTTTGGTATTATACCTCTGTTTTACTTTTCAATCAAAATGTTTTAAACCACCGTGTTTTAACCAGTAATCCATATTACTGTATTTTTTCTAAAACAATGATTTTGTTTTCATAAATTTTGCATGAACTTTACATTAAATTTGCCATGTTTAAATAAACATTTTTTATTGCAAACTAGCTTTCCTCTTAAGGAATTTTCAAAACAGTTTAGAAACTTGGTCAGTGATCCTATCAGGGGCAAGTTCTTTCTAGAGCCTGTTAAGAATCAGTTCAAGATTTGTTCAGTGCAAGTCCTTCTCAGAATTGGTTTATTCAAAAAACACTTTCAAGACTCATTACTGGGGCAAACCTTCCTAGAATACAACATACTGTCATTATCATTCAAGCTGAAGCAATAATCAGTTCATCTACAACAGTCCGTAAATCTGGGGCAATTTATTTGGAAAAATCCCCAAGCAGGCTATCCAGCTTTCCTTCGAGGGTTATAAACTTGATACAGTTTATCCGTATGACAAAGATGTGTTTAACGAACCACATTTTCAGTCCCTAAGCAATGGCAGTGATCTCTGTGTTGAGGAATCAGTTCTGACTTTCACTCCCCAAAAGAGTATAAACTTGTTGATTTCCACTCCCCAAAAGAGTATAAACTTGTTGACTTTCACTCCCCAAAAGAGTATAAACTTGTTGATTTTCACTCCTCAAAGAGTCTAAACTTGTTGTCAGCATTTTCATTTACATTACATACATTTAATCATACGTCATGACATTTTCATATATTATGCATTCAATAGTGTTTTAATCCTCATTTGCATTCATCAATGGTCGTGTTATCATCAACATCTTACCTTTCTACAAAGTCCAACTTATCTGGCACCAACACTTTTATGTCTTATCTGATGTTCTTCCAGATATAACTTTGTTTCTATCCGATGTTCTTCCGGGTGTATCTTTTGGTTTTGAAGTTTTTCCAAAACCCGTTCTGATGTTTTTCCAGAACTTTCTTTGTTACTATCCGATGTTTTTCTGGATATGTCTGCCTGTTCTGATGCTTTTCCAGAACTTTCTTTGTCTTCATCCGACGTTCTTCCGGATATGTCTTTTTTATTCTGATGCTCTTCCAGAAACTCTTTGCATGTCTATCTGATGCTCTCCCGGATATGACTTTCCTCATCTGATGCTTTTCCAGATGCAACTTTTGTTCTAATGACTTATCTGATGCTTTTCCGGATATGTTCATCGTTCAGCCAGTCTTCTAAAAAAAAAAATTTCCTGTACATTTAACGCTTTTCTAAATGTTTCGGATTTACCTTCAAAGTTATTTTTAATACATTCAACGCTTTTCTGGATGTCATTAATATATCTTCAAGTTTGGTCGACAACTCGGTCCAATGCTTTTCTGGATATCTTCGAGTTTGTTCCCCATTTATCCAATGTTTTTCTGGATGTGCCTGATTTATTTTTCAGACTTCATTCAATGCTCTTCTGAATGTCTCTGATAATCATGTCTGCTTATGTTCCAAAGTTTCATTCAACGTTCTCCTGAATGTCTTTTACGATCGTTACTATTCTTTTCCAGGGTTTTTCGATACATGTCTGAAAATCTCTGATGACTGTAACCTTTTTCCCAGTAAAGTTACCTTCGCTTTCTGGATGTTCCCGTGTATTCCACAATAAAATTAAACTGCTTTCTCAGAAGTCTCTAACATATTCTCAGATCTGGTCTCATTCCACATCTAATGTTTTCCTAGATGTTTCTGATATGTTTTCCAGAGTGTGTTACTTCTTTCGCATTCGATGTTTCTCCGGATGTTTGTATCTTTGTTCCAGGATTTATCCCTCTCTTTCTAAATATTGTTGGATACCTTTGTCGCATTGGCAAATTTCTACAATACCTTATATCCCAAGAAAATTCTGTTGGTATGTCTCCTGTGGCATCATTCCCCACAGTGTTCGAGAGTCTTCCATTCATCACATATCATTTCATCTGCATTCACGGTCAAAATTTTAGGTACTCTGATATTTAATCCTCTTATACCTCGAATGTCTAAAACTCTTTGCTATTCATACCTTCAGGTCTAAGAAGATTAAATAGGGGCATCTGTCATACCCTAAATTTTGACCAGACATTTTTATTTTTTATCATTTCATCTGTCTATATTTTCATACTGTGTTGTCTGCATACAATATCATATATTTTCTTCATGAATATTTTTTGAATTATCAGCCGGATTTAACGCGTAAAATTTTCATGTATTTTTGGTCAAACTGAAAAGTCAACAGTGAAAAAAGTCGGTGTCCGGGAAATTTTTAAATCAAGTTCGCAGACGCCAGTGTTATTTTCCTTTGTTTCACGTAATTTAACCCGGTGTGCGCAATTTTGACTTTTTCAAGTTCCGGTCGCCTTTTTTGACTCATCTGAGCCTTTCTACCAGATTTTTTTCTCTGACTCGTCTGAGCCTTTTTACCGGGTAAAATTTCACAATTTGATCGCGCAGTGTATTTTTTCAATACTTAATATTTTGTACTGATCATTTTGGCGTGTCCATTTTTTTTCCTCGGACGCGTCGATACCGGACGATTTTATCATTTTTAACCGGTTTCAATATTAATTTTAATTAATAGTTATTTATATTAATTAATTTTATTATTTTAGACTTATTTTATATTTTTGCCTTTTTCTAAATATATAATAATGTTTATTTTTCTTACTAACTTATTTATTTTTTCTAATAACCTATTTATTAAAATCAAATATGAATATATAATTTCACAAAATGACATCATCAAGATTACATCACATGGCCTACATCACTAATTCAAAATTCATGACTAAATACATATTATATCATTTTTTACTAACTTAGTCTTTTTCTAAACTTGATCACCAAGGTTCTTTTTCCTATAAATACCACTAAAATTCTCATTTCAAATTACACCAAAACATTACAAAGCTTTTGTTTTCTCTCTTCTTTCCTCTCTTCAAATTTCTTTCAACTCCAAACAACTTCCCCTCCAATCCATCATTATTTGGAAGGTAAGGATTCTCACTTTGAAACTTCATGAAATATGCATCATTTACATCCATTTAAATTCATGATATGCTTGTTATAATTACATATTTGAATTCCTCATGAATTTCCCTTCAAAATGGTATATTGGAACATGTGATTTGGTTAAAAAATGAGAGAGTTGTGTTTGGAAAAAGTTGTTGATCATGAAAAAAATTCTGCTCTTGTCGCTGCAATAGACAGCGCTGCTGTGCAACAAGCGCTGTTAAAACCTGTTGTTTTTGTTCCTCTACGCTGTGATACACACCGGTGCTGCCCAGGAGCGCTGTTGAAAGTCTGTGCTTATTTTGCTGCGCTACAATTTACAGTTACCATGCCAGGTGCGCTGTTAAAACTCTTTTCTTTATATATTATTTATTTTTTTAGTATCTTATTTATTTATTTATTTTCTTATTTATTTTTAACCAAATATTTATTTTAACTTCTTCTTTTTAATAATATTTTCTTTTATCTTAGTTATTTTAATTTCTTATTTATTTTCCTTTAAATCATTTATTTTATCTTTTTATTTTCCTAAAAATCCTTTTAATCACTTTATTAAACTTTCTTTTGGTTACTTAAACTTTTGTCATTTAAAATATGATTGTACTTTAGTTAAATCTTTCATTTATTATCTTTAATGGAAAATAAACCTTAAACATATTTATTACCTTTTAATTTATTAATTCCAAGGATTTTCTTCATTTCAAACACACTTTGTTTATTCTTTAAATATTGTACTTCTTTTGTGAATTTTAGCTTAACATAATCTTTGTACACAATGGGCATCCCTTAAGGTGTAAGCCCCAACCCTTTTGAGTATAAATAATTTTTGGGCCTCTAATAGAGTGCAAGACCCAATCCTTTGTCAACTAAAATCATTTTGGGCCTCAATGCATTGTATAAGTCCCGGTATAGTTACAAAATAAACGACGCGATCATCATCCGTTGAAAAACCATCTGGGCCTCTCCTTAAGCTATAAGACCCATTCAAAACTCTTTGGGCCTCTAATAGAGTGTAAGACCCAACCCCCTTTTAACCAAAACATTTTGGGCCTCACTTATTGTATAAGTCCCTCTGCGTTAAAAGAAAACTTCGGCGCGATCGCCATTTTTAAACGAAAAGTCATCTGGGCCTACCCTCGTGTTATAAGCCCCACTCTTTTTCTTTAAACTTTTTGGGCCTCTTGAGAGAGTGTAAGACCCATCCCTTTGTACAGTAAACCATTTTTGGGCCCCAGTCACTTGTATAAGTCCCTCTGTACGAAGTCAACAGTAAAACTCTGGGCCTCTCCTTGAGCTGTAAGCCCCAAATCTTTCTTTTTCAAAGCACTTTCTCCTTTGATTTTGAATATACTGTTGTTTTAATCTTTCTTTGTTGAACAACTAACCAAACAGCATGGAAGCACTACAACCGAGTAAGTGGTTATCGCTTTCATTTACTGCTTTCATATAACTGTATTGTGGGGCTGCTCACTGTAAGTCTCCTTTCATAAACTCATATCTAATGTGTAATAGTAGTATAGATATTTAGAGTTTCCCCGGCAACTACGTCTAGAACTAGGTAAAGCCGTTTCATTTATTCGTAGAAATAGACAGTTAGATCCCCAATAGGAGCACCAGATACAGTCTTCTCTTCGGCTGTCCTCCTTAGGAATCGTCAAGAAACTCTACTCCCCAAGATGAATGTATTCTCCGTGAATGGCATCTTTGAGTTTCTTCCAAATTCTCGAACTTTCCTGACTTGCTCTTGCTTGCCTTGAATGTCTCGGGGTTTGGGGACCCACTACGGTCATAATCTTGGACCTTAACTAAGAAACCCTCTTTAAAAGTTAAAAGTCGCTGGATAGTAAACTTCGCACGTTTACCAGTGGTTTTTATCTTTAAAAGAGTTATCTCTCCTAATGGAAAGGAGATGATGGACCCACGGGCTTCTTAAAAGCATCGGCCTCCTCTTGGGCATCGTACAAGGACCCACAGGCTTCCTAAAAGCAACCCCGCCTCCTCTTGGGCTTAGTACAAGGACCCTACGGCTTCTTAGAAGTATTTACAGCCTCCTCTTAGGCTTCGTATAATGATCTCTTCCTCCGAGAATGATAGCCTCCTCTTGGGCTTAGTACAAGGACCCGTCGACTTCTTAAAAGTTTCCCGCCTCCTCTGGGGCTTCGGACAACTTGTCCCGACGACCTCCTAGAGGTATAGGAACATAACTTAATCATCTTCATAGAACAGTCCTTTCATAGAGTCTACTACTGTTTCTCAAAACATAGTACAAAAGATGAAACTCTAGACTTGGACAGTCTATATCCCCTCTTGAGTCTCAAAGACATTCTCAAGTTCCTTCTAAACACAGGAAAAACCCTTTCCTTTTCTTTTAACATCCGATGCTTTTCCGGATATTCCTTTTCTTTTCATCCGATGCTTTCCCGGATATTCCTCTTTTTTAAACATCGGATGCTTTTCTGGATATTCCTTTTCTTTTCATCCGAAGCTTTTCTGGATATTCCTTTTTTAAACATCCGATGCTTTTCCGGATATTCCTTTTTCTTTACATCCGACGCTTTCCCGGATATTCCTTTTTATTTTCATCCGATGTTTTTCTCGGATATTTATATCTCAATCTTTAATCTCTTCACTCTTTTCAATCAATTCCCACAAACACCCTTTAGCTTCATATCTTGGGCTTTGAACAAGATACAAATAAACCCTTCAGCTTCATATCTTGGGCTTTGAACAAGATACAAACCACCTTTCGCTTCACGTCTTGGGCTTTGAACAAGACACAAAAACACCAATTTCCTCCCATAGAATAGGAGGAACTACGATCGCTCTGATTTCCCTGTTTCGGTAAACGGGAATACGTAGGCATAAGATTGAAAGAAAAATCTTAGCGAGCACACTAAACAAAAACCCAAAATCCCATCACTTCATAAAGCATTAGTCCTAACATCATGTGTCAATCAGGAGAAATAACCTAAGAGAAACCCCCGAATCTTTGTAGCATCTGTAACCTAACAGGCCGCTGTTCAAACTCAGTATGCAAGCAGGGTTAGTTGGAGACATCTATTTCCCTTCCTTAATCAGCTTTAATAGGATAAAAAATGAATCGAGCTGTAGTACCAGAGCGATTGTGCTTCGCAACCACATCCAAAAATCACTCGCTACACCTTCTTCCAAAATCATCCGTTTCAACTCCGAATCATCCGGAATACAAATTCGCCCACGGAACCTCAAAACACCATTAACATCCACTTCAAAGTCACTACTCGCATCCTTTCCGCCAACCAACATCAAATCCATGAATTTCACATCCAACTTCTGTTTCTCACTTACCTTCATCAGAAAATCATTAGTAACCTTCAGCATACCCAGCCTTACACTATCCGAAGTCACTTCACATACCAAACTCAAGTCTCTAAACGATTCCAAAAGTTCCCACTCCTTAACCATTAAAGCGGACATATGCAACGATTTCTGACTCAACGCATCGGCTACCACGTTAGCTTTACCAGGATGGTAATTCAAGCCAAAGTCGTAGTCCTTCAAGAATTCCAACCATCTACGTTGCCTCATGTTCAATTCTTTCTGATCAAACAAATATTTCAAGCTTTTGTGATCACTAAAGACTTCAAACCTCGCACCAAAAAGATAATGCCTCCAAATCTTCAACACAAAAACCACAGCCGCTAACTCAAGATCATGAGTAGGATAATTTTTCTCATGTACTCTCAATTGCCTTGACGCATAAGCCACCACCTTACCTTCCTACATCAACACACCACCTAAACCAAACAGAGATGCATCACAATAGACCACAAACGGTTCATTAGGATCCGGTAAAATCAAAATCGGAGCTATCGTCAATCTTCTCTTCAGCTCATTAAAACTCTCCTCACACCGAATATCCCAAATTAACGCTTGACCTTTACAAGTCAACTAGGTCAAAGGAAGTGTCAACTTAGAAAAACCTTCGATAAACCTCCGATAATACCCGGCTAATCCCAAAAAGCTTCTAATTTCAGTAACATATCTAGGAGCCTCCCATTGTAGAACTGCGTCTACTTTAGATGGATCCACAGCAATACCGTTACCTGAAATGACGTGTCCAAGAAAACTCACTTCCGACAACCAGAATTCACACTTGGACAATTTTGCAAAAAGTTTCCTTTCCTTCAAAACCTGCAAAACAACACGCAAATGCTCCGCGTGCTCCTCGCGAGACTTAGAATAAATCAATATGTCATCAATAAACACAACAATAAATCGATCCAAATGCTCGTGAAAAATACGATTCATGTATTCCATAAACACACCTGGCGCATTAGACACTCTGAACGGCATCACCGAATATTCATAATGACCGTAATGTGTCCTAAAAGCCGTCTTCTGAATATCTTCCTCTTTCACCCTTATCTGATGATACCCTGATCTCAAATCAATCTTACTAAACACACAAGCACCAACCAACTGATCCATCAGATAATTAATTCTCAGAAGAGGATACTTATTCTTAATCGTCACCTTATTCAACTGGCGATAATCAATACACAATCGCATACTTCCAACACATGACGAGTACCAACCCACCAATCATCAGCTTCTTCTAGTAACATGTGAGTACCCAGTCTCACCTTTTGATCCTCGTCACAATCCATCACTCGGAAAATCCTTTCAATCTCTTTCAGCCAAATTTGTGCACCATCGGGATCATATATTCCTTTGAAGACAGGTGGTTTATTCTTCCTGAACTCGTCATTACCCGCAGCATTCGGTGCACCCTGCACAGCCCGAGCCATAGCCTGCATCGCAGCAGCCAAAGCAGCATCATTCCTACCAGCCATATTCTGTTCATTTCCAATAACAGCAACTATGGTTAAACAAACAGCTCACAGAACCACAAAGACCAACAAGGACTGACACAACTGACACGGACTGGCTCTGATACCACTTAATGTAACACCCCCAATCTATACCCCCAAGCTATTAAAGCGATAAATAAAATTCAAAATTTCATCAGAGTATAATTAAACACGCACGGCATAGAAAGGAGGTATCACATCAATTTGAAACAAACATACAACACCTGCTCATTTAGACATGCAACACTTCAGGTAGTAATACACCCACAATTCAGAAACAGAATAAAAGCGGAAAATTCGTAACTGAAACTCATATATATATATATATATATATATCATAAAAGTGTATATGTCTTATACAATCATACATGTACAATTCAAAAGATACATATACACAACACAAATAATCACACTCGACCAACCCGACTACCCGGTGCCACATATCAGAGCCGACCGACAAAAGAATGAAGACCTAAGCTTCACAAAAAGACCTCCAGCAACTCTAATCTGCAATGCCTCGTAGAGCATTATAAAACAGGAGAAGGGTGAGAAACACAATCATAATATAATTGCATACAATTATATATAACACCAAATGCACATATAAACTATTCTCACCACAAATGCACCACAATCAAATACAACACATATTTTATATATACGTCACCAATGCATATCAATCATATACAATACTCTTATCATCAACGCAAATATACATATTCCATCTTATCAATCACATTCACAATTCCATACACAGTCAATTCATGATCTATGCAAATGCATAGAGACCGACACAACGACTCTATGCAATGCACATGCGGGTACCGACTTTCAAGATTTCTCATCACTAGTTCACTCAGGAACTCTACTGGAATCATCGCTCGTTACATCACTGTAACTCCCCGTCGGGCCTACGATGTTCACCCACCGCTCACACCCCACACGGCCACACGGCGTTTATGGATCGGTCACACCCCACACGGGCACACGACCCGATCGCTCACACCCCACATGGGCACACGATCGTCTATAATCATCGCTCACACCCCACATGGGCACACGACGGTATAGCAGATTCCCTCTGGAACCAACCGTCGCTCACACCCCACACGGGTACACAACGTTTCTAGATCGCTCACACCCCACACGGGCACACGATCCGATCGCTCACACCCCACAAGGGCACACGATCCCACAAGATGCATATCATGATGCTTGGCATACAATGACTCATGACATTCATATGCACACACATACACATCCATAATCATGCATATACTATTAAATACAACACATTGCAATTTCTTGCCCTTAGGCCACACATCATCATCACAACATGTATTTCATGCATTTTCATTTCACAACAGCACACAAGTCATACCATATCCATACCAACAACACATTGTATGATATACATTAATTACACACAATTATAACCGTAAAAACCGACAAAACAACTCAATTTCCAAACTCCCGACATAATTTAATCGGCCAACAATCTCAAAACCATCATCATAAGAAAGTACACTTTAAAAGCTTTCTAACGCATCAAACCACACCCCAATCCGAATCACAGAGCAAAAGTTAGAAAGAAAACAAAATTGCACAAACAGCTCTGTTCGCTAGGCGAACCCCCTAGTGAGCATTCGCAAGCACCTTCGCTAGGCGAACGTCCCGCGAAGCCACTACTAGCTAAAAACAGATACAAAGTTCGCTAGGCGAACCTTCCAACGAACCAAGTCAGAACCAAACAGAACCAAAAACATACAAAGTTCGCTAGGTGAACCCTCTAGCGAGCATTCGCTAGGCGAACAAAGTTAGCGAGCCTTCGCCAACCTTCGCCCCAGGTTCGCTAGGCGAACCAGCGAAAACCCAGAAAATCAGCAGCGCTGTTTGAAAACCCAAAACCCAGTTTTCTCCCCCAAAACATTTCCAAACCAACATATATCCATCAGAACCTAATCTAATCATGGCAACAAGTAATCTACCACATTTACATCGATTTCTAACCGCAAAAACATCGATTTCTCAACATATTTCTCATTCCAACCTAAAACCAAAAGCTATGTAAAGACAAGAAACATACAACCACATACATACATAATCATACACAAGCATAGTATAATCGAGTTCCGCACCCTTACCCGATTTAATCGTGTTTAGAAAAGTCGGGAGATTAATTTCTTGAATTCCAAGTTTTCTCTCTTTTTCTTCTCTTCTTCTCTTTTCTTTTCCTTTTCCTTCTTCTCTATTTTCTCTCTTTCTATTTTCTATTTCTAACTTAAGGAAAAATAAGATGAAATGACCAAATTACCCCCACACGCGATAAAATATATTCACGATGAAAAATAACATATTTTCACATAAAAGTCAGAGATAAAATAATATAATAATAAAAAAAAATAAAAAACGACTCAATTGAATAAACTGACCAAACTGACAAAAACTGGAGCGTTACATAAGTGACCATGGTTCTTCGTAACCTTCCTTGACCCACTTAGACTCATAGTTCGGCAACTAAGGTGATTTAATTTGGGTTTTGGTAAGGTGTGAATTGTGCATCTTGCCATGAAATGTGATAATAACATATTTTTTAAACTTTCTTAGCCTTGATTTTATTAAGAAAAGTAATTTCTAGAATGAGGAAGATTTTTTAAACTTTCTTAGCATTGCTTCTTTAATTCTGTGTATTTATGTTTTGCAGTTTGGGTTTAACTACATAGATTTGTTTTATAAACTGAACATACTAGAACATTGAACCTAAATTTATACTTGTACTCAGATTGCGGAGGGTTTATAATTTGATGTCATACGAGGACCCTATGACTATACTAGAACACTGAACCTGAATTTATGTTAGAGCTATATATTTTTGTCGCAGTTGGTGGTTCTGTTTTTTATCTGGTTCAATAAGCCTACAAAGCTCAAACATCAAAGGACCAGTGAGATTAGAAAGGGTATTGCATGTCCACCAATCCCAAGGCACCTTTGTTTCTTATTGGAACAAATGTTGAAGCTAATGTTCTGGTAAATTCTTGGCTTGAGTCTTATGCACTGTAAATTCTTATTTGAATTTCATTTTTTAATTGGGATCTTCCTTTATAAAGTGATACTAATGTTCGATGTTAAATATTATTCTTCTGTAATAGTTCAGTGGATTCTTTTTTGCTGGTTAAATTCAGGACTAGAAGGTGATGCGTCTGGTAGGTCCAAACAGACCAGAAGTGAAAAGAAGAGCCGCAAGGCAATGCTTAAACTTGGGATGAAACCTGTTACTGGTGTCAGCCGTGTGACAGTCAAGAAGAGCAAGAATGTTAGCATTTGACATATTTATTTAACTTGAGTGATTTTTTCGAGTTATAATTGTTTAGTATTTGTCTAAATTGAATGTTTGTTTTGTATTTGTTCATCAGATCTTGTTCGTCATTTCAAAGCCAGATGTTTTCAAAAGCCCAACTTCCGACACCTACATTATTTTTGGTGAAGCTAAGATTGAGGACTTGAGTTCAAAGCTACAAAGTCAGGCAACAGAGCAGTTCAAGGCTCTTAATTTGAGCAATGTTGCAGCGAAGCCAGAATCCTCTGGTATTGCTCCAGAAGAGGAAGACGTCGACGAGACTGGTGTTGATCCCAAGGATATCGAGTTGGTAGTGACTCAAGCTGGTGTTTTGGATTGTGGAGCTATTTTTCTTTGTTGGTCAATTTTTTTGCGCATGTTCGGTTTGAAATAGTGGTTAATCTTTATATTTGCTTTGATCTATTTTCTGTGTAATTGCATTTGCAAAAAGTAAAAAAACTAGACTTTCTTGAAAGCTCATTCTTAATGCCAATGCAAGGATGACAATCATAAGTATCAATCATCTATCTATCTATACTCATAAGTACTCATAAGTATCTACTCTAAGGGTGTTATTGGTTGGATTGGACTGGATTAGACCTTGACCTAACCTGTTCCTGTAAATTAACAAGTCAAATTTTAATAGGTTGGATTGTAGTTTTAAGATCAAAATTGGACTGAACCAATCATAACATTTATGTGTTGTTTATGTGTTGTGTTTGATTGAATTTGTGGATTGAGAATTAATTAAATAAAAAATTTATTATTAGTTTTTTAATTATAAAATTTGTAACACAATATAATTTAGGTTTAAAATATCACAATAAAATATAGGTTTAAATATACCTTTGATTCTTTGATGATTTTTTAATATTTTGATGTTTTTAACTTTTAATTTCCCACTTTAATATATGATTCTAATAAATTAATTTAAATAATATTTGAATATAATAAACAAAAATTAAATGAAATAATAACACAATTAATTGAATTTGTAAATAATGGATTTAATTGAATGAAATATAATGAAATCTATTGTATCTCATTCAATCAAATCTCACTATTAGAATACGAAACAAATGAAACATTCAAATATGAAATTGGATTTTTATGGTTATTAAAATAATTAAAAGAATATTTGTGAAGTATATATATAGCTAATTAGAAAAATAATATTTATTTAAAAATATAATAAATTTTATTTTCTCCTAATATTGAAATTATATGAAACGGGGAAAATCAAGATATTGATTAAATTATTGAATTATAACGGGAACAACTATATTATTGATTCATATTGAAACCATTAGAAGACAAAATATCAACCAGTTATCAAATAGAAGACAAAACAAACATGTAACAAATTCCAGTAATTGTCCCATGCAAAGAAAACATGAGAAAGATTTCAATTACATGAACCAATGTTAATATAGGACAGATACCCACAACAATCATGGTTGCCAAACAGTGACACGGAAACCAGAGTAAGCATACAAAAATCAGAGTAAACTGTTGCTCCGGCTCTACAAAGTTAATTTAGGATTAGGCCCCTGCCCTTGAAAATAGGACCTTGAAGCATCACCCCCTTGACGTCAACATGCAAAGTTGCCCTAAGTTTCAGAAACCAAAAATTGTTTTTATACATATGAAAAACCTTTAACTAGGCATTTTAGACACGGTAACCAATGCTCTAACAATTAGAAAGTATGATAGTTTATGCAAAATACACACCAAGATCAGCATTCATCTTAGATAAAAGAGCTTGCTTTGCAAGGGTTACAAAGAACACCATAAGCAAGCATGAGGAAACAACGAATAACACTTACCTTCATTAAACATGTGAGACGTCATAGGATTAGAAATCTTCGATTCATCCGATTCCCTTCTCCACTGACCCTCTAGCTTAGAATTTGGATACAGAAAGTCTCTTTCTGGAGTGAACGCCTCTAGTCGCCCCTCAAAATTACGAGACTTGGTTTCCACCCTTTGACCAACCATATGATGAGAATGATGATGCATCTGCGAAGCCCCCCGTAACTATTGGCAGATGCATCATAATACTGTCCCTGTCGCCTCATTGTTTCCGAAAAATTCCTGTGTGAGCAACACAACCTTAATGGCATTAAGGCCAAGTTTTAAGGTCTTTCATTTTAAGGTCTTTCATCTCCAGGTCTTTCATCTCCATTACAGTGGATTTCAAGTTTTATTCTGTATGAGATGAGCTATATAATGTGTTAGAACAAGTTCTAAGGGTTAGAAAACTCCAAGTTGTTTCATATTTGATCCATTTTAGTTAACATATTGACCATGACGTTTTGTTTTTTACTATAAGCAGAGAACTGTGAGTTTGATTGTGCTTCCATACATGATATTTTTGAACTCCAGATACAATTGTTTTTCTTAAACTAAGCTTTACTTATTTCTTGCTGATTTAAATTTGCTTGTTACCTGGCAGTAGGATAGTTTTATTTGTTCTTCCCATCGGGTCACTTATGATACAACTGCATTCTTAGAAAAGAACAGAGACCTATTGTACGTGACAGTTATGGAGATGGAAAAGAACAGGGACCTTTAGTAGTTTTTGAAAGAATTATGAATTTAGGTATTAGGTCCCTGAAAATAACTCAACATTCAAGTTTGGTCCCTGTCTGGTCAATGAAATAAAACACAGTTGGCAAGGAATGATTACACATGTGGCACGCCAGGTCATCTTCCGTTAATGAAAACTAACGGGAGGGACTACAGTTACAAACGGAAAACTTTAGGAGGACCAAACCTTGAAGAAAATATTTATAGGGACCAAACTTGAATGTTGGGTTATTTTCAGGGACCTAATACTTATTTAACCCTTAAAAAAATATACAATATGGCACATGCTATACAAAGGTGTCTAATAAAAGACTAAGTGTTATGTACACATCAACATATGTACACAATCCACAATGAAAGATCATCATAGGAAAGTCTCTGAAACATCATCAAACAAGTTTATCCTTGTTGTTCATTTGCATAAAACCACCTGAAACAACAATAATCGTGAGACGAGATAATAATCTCAGTGGATTCTTGTTACACATGAATTTTTCAGCTACTAGAAAGTCAACCGAGAATGTCAATGAAAAGACATTCACTATGAGAAAGCATTAATGAAGTGTTTAAAGAACATTAATGATAAGTCGTTGACAAACCAACAACGAAAGGTCGACCGAGCTATCGACACAGCGAGACATGGTTCGGAGGACTCTCGGGCAGGGGCGGTCCTGACTTTTTAGAGGCCCATGACAAAAAATTTGTTGGATTGTTCCAAACAATTTTGAAGCCTGAACGAATGCTAGATTTAAATTTATAAAAAAAGACAATAAATTTACATTTATTAGTTGTCTGATTCACATTTATTGCTAAAATAATTTAATTTTTTACAAAGATAAGAAATAATTCACTATTTCTAGTAACATCAAAATTAAAATTTGTAAGAAATAAGTCTTGTCATTTTTTTAGTTTAAAATTCATCCACACTTTATTAACATAATATTTTAATTTTAAAATTTTAACATTTCACACAAATAAAACTCAATGTAGAGTTTTTTAGATACTACTTAATTAAGTTCGATTTAAAAAATTAATGTCTTAAATACCTAAGCACTTACACATAAATCATGAAATTTACTAAAATAAGCTTAAGGCATATCACATAAAATTTAGGGCTTATTGAGTTGAGAATGATCATGACATTAAACAAATATTTAGAAAATAAAATTAAAATTAAGAGTGTGGTGGATTATTATTTTCTAATCCTTCTATATACACACTATCAGAGACAAACCTAAAATATTTATCTACAAATATACATAAAATATTCTTTGTGATAATATTAATTTTGTTCTATATAAGTTAGTTGAATATCAGTTTATCATTACTCTCTTGTGTGTTTTTCCATTTTATGTTTAATAATATTTCTAATAGATTTAACAATTTAAAATTACCTCAAGAGTATATGTTAAATAATTCAAAAAAATAAATTTAACATTATTTATAATTTAAATACATGCTTTTTAAGATAATATTTTTATTTATAATTTTTTCATATATGTACTTAGAACACATGTTAGCATTTCTTTAGATAGTATCTAATTTAAAATAAAGTTAAAAAAATTCAAACTTTATGTGTGTATAGTATTGCCAAAATCATGGTGCAGTATGTATAACGTTGCAAAATCATGATGCAAGTATAATGCTTACAAAATGTATTATTATTTTTAAACCAAAATAACAATGTACTCGTATGAAATTTGTTAGTATGTATATCACTTTAGTCCCACATCGGATGTTGCTAACATTGAAGATGAGGATTTGTTTATAAATATGTAGTGGAAGCAAGCATTGTTAATAAACGGTATTGCAAAATCTCGCTGGCCTAATAACAAGGATCCAATAACAATTATGCTCATAAGTATTGTATAAATAATATAATAAGTGGTATAAATAATATGATCAATTATTATTTATTTATGCAGTTCAAAAATTTTTTTGAGGCCCCAAAGATTATGAGGCCCTGGGTTATGGGCCTGGTTGCCTTGGCCCAAGGTCGGCCTTGCTCTTGGAAATAAATCCCCAAGACCCGGATTGCTGGGAAATATGTCCAAAATCTCGAAAAGGACAGTCGACAAATGCCCTTATTCCATCAAAGGGACCAGACGACGAAATTGTGTGATATAAAATACTTAGTAAATTTACAAGTCTTGAGTCCTTGATAGGCAGCGTCGATAACACATTGAGGCAGTTACCGTCGAGGGTTCGTGAAGATGTGGGAAGCAGTTACCACTTAACATGGGTTGCAAGCAGTTAATGTCTTGGAAGACACATAAACACATTAATGGAAACTTGAAGATTGAACGTGGAGTAAATGTTGTAGTCTCGCAGTGATCATAATTGTCGTCGACGATTACTTTGTAAATAGAATAAATAGCTGACCCATATATGGATCTGTTAGAACAAGATTTGTTCTTGATATTTTCTCTTTTAGTTTTGATGATAACAAAAGTATTAAAAGAACAATGGTTTATTTGATGTGTGTTTTATTTATGCATGTTCTTGTACAAAAATAATCATAATCTGTTTATCTAAGATACACTTGGAGTTGCTTCATTGCTAACTTCAGGTGGCAGAGTCTGAAGAACAATTTCTAGTGTGGTTTAACGCAGACTCTGAACTGAAGGCCTCAGCATTCAGACGAGTATCTACACTTAGTAATTGTATATCAGCTTCTTGTATCATTCAGAGTTGGTGATAAAGATGTGGACTATCTGTACTACTGAAAGCATGATGTATTGTCTTATCAGCCTGTCAACTCGAGTCTACAGTATTGCAAGGCTCAAGAAAATCTGGTACATTCTATGGATGTATACTCCCAACGGCTCTATTAGTACAGAACCTCTTGAAGACTCAAAGGTTAAACGTGTTACACAATGGATTCAGAAATCTGTTGTGCATCCATCTTCAACGTCTCTTGTACATTGGAGCAGAAGCAAAGACACTTGATCAAGTAACCTTCTCAATGACTAGTTTCTGGAAAGGCTATATATATGGCTGAAGATTCAAGCTTGAATTTTTAACAAGGTTTCTTCTGTTGAAGGATTAGCAAGATCAAGCAATTATCAACTCTATGTAATGGGCATATTTTCTGTTGTAGGTTGTAATTGTAAAAGCCTTAAGATTTCTTACCCTTGTATATATTTAGAAATTTTAAGTTCTTTAGGTCTTTGTTATAGTGATTTCCCTTACCTCTGATGCTTGCATCATGTACACCTTGTTCTCTATTCTGTTGAGCCTTCAGTAGTTTAGATTAAGTCTCCTGCTATATGTTAGAGCATAAAGTCTTGTCTCATTAGGATTCAAGCAACAAGTCTTATTCCGAGATGCTTAAGCCACATAAGTTTCATTTCTTAAGTGCTTGAGCTGTGAAAGTTATATTCAGTCAGTCTGATTGAGCAAAAGTAAAGTATTAGACACATGCTCTAAGTAAAGGTAAGTCTCAACCAGAAGACAGATGAGCAGGCGGCTCAGTCTGATGGTGTGAGCAATGAAAAGTCTTAGACATATGCTCTAAGCAAGGAAAGTCTTAGCCAGAAGGCAAACGAGTAGGCGGCTCGGTCTAATGGTGTGAGCAAAGGGAAATTCTTAGACATGTGCTCTAAGCAAAGGAAAGTCTCAGCCAAAAGGCAGATGAGCAGGCGACTCAGTCTGACGGTGTGAGCAAAGGGTAAATCTTAGATATGCGCTCTAAGCAAGGGGAGTCTCAGACAGTTGGTCTGAGCAATTGTAAAAGTCTTATGCAGAAGCATATGCGATTGTAATCATGAAGTGGTTATAATGAAAAGCTTTTGTGAGACAAGGGAACTAGACAACTTTTAGTTAAGGGAAGAACCAGTATAAATCTTTTATGTCTTCTGCTGTTATTTTATTTACTTCTGTTGTATCCGCTGCCAATTGAATTAACTCAGAATATGAACATCAGTTCTGATTCTGAAACTCTAATCAGAGGCTAAATAATAAGAAAACTCGAAACACAATTCAACCCCCTTCTTGTGTACTTTTCTCACCTTCAATTGGTATCAGAACATGGTTTGTGCTTAACATTTAACAGTGGTGCAAATATTGATCCAATAAGAAAAGTATATCTCTTCTTCAAGAAGGAATCAAGTACCACATGAAAAATACCATACGGTTTTTCCTACCATATACGAATGGGTGATTCCATTGAATTTAAATGATGGAAAAGCTAAACATATTTTTAACTCATTGGACTTGATAAAGGGTTGTTGAAGGTCTATAGAATATCCTTGAAAAAGGTATTACTATAGAAGTTGATGGCGTTATAGATGATCTTTTTCAAAATCTCTTTTACCAACTCAGAAGATGTATATTGAATTTCAGAGATAGCTGCATTCTGGTAGATGCACTATCTCACTTCTGAGTATATCAACATCATTGATATGTCTGATGCTTGGACTATCTTTGAAGTCTTGTGCTTGGATTTGTGGGAATCAGTTTGTGATGCTTGAAGTAGTTACACTTCATCTAATCTTTTCAAGCAAATTCTGAAGATGACTGTTTCTTGACTTAAATCTAAAGTCACAGTTTTTTTATGTTTACATCCTAAATCTGCTATGTTCTGAAGATTTATCTGATAATCTTTAAAGAAAAGAAATGAAGTTGGACGATGAAAAACTATTCAACATATCATCTTCTCTTCTTTAGCTTAAGTTCTTTGGAATGACTAATGACGAGAAACTTAAGTTTCTTGTCAGAAAGACTTTCATACTGGCTGAATGGATTGTGATGTCTGTTGATAGAAGAGTAACTTCAAGAGCTTCTGAAATATGTGTATTTCAACTGATTTTCCAAATCTGAAAGTAAGAAAAAAATTATACCAGAACCTAATATCAAATGTTGTTCAATGCATAATCAACTAATAGAGATATGTAACACAATAAAAAATATTTTTATTTTAAAAAAATTAAAATGACAGGATAAATATAAGAATTTTAATGAGTTGTATATATAAAATATTTTGCATTATATTTAAAATCATTTAATGGAGCAATATTAAAATTATAAAATCCATTTCTGATATAAAAAATTAGCTCGTCTCATACTTTTGTGAGTAGTTTCTAATCAATTTAGATCCATCACAAAAGTATAACATCTAGTCAACTAATATTAATTTTTGTGAAGGATTAAACCGCCATCAACCGTCTTTCTTTCACCGTAGATTCCAAACGCCTTCTTCATTCAAGTAAGTCATTACTTCTGTTCTGGACTAGGCAGACACTTGACCCACAGTAGGGCAAGGCCCAATCCAGTCCAGCTCTTGGCAAGACCCAATAGCCAGAAACTAGTTGTTGGGCACAATACGACCGTTGGGGACGTCCCCCTCACGCGCTTGACAGTTCACGCGACCAACTGCCTCCCCGAATCCCATGGAAGCAGTTGGACCAGGTCAAAAGGTCAAGCGTCTGACCCTCCACCTGGCAGTCTCCCATTGGTCGACCAGATAATTCGGTCACATGGGAGACCTTGGGCCCGCACTAGGGGTTACTTCTATAAATACCTTTTCACTTGAGAGAGTCAGGTTGGATCATTATTCAATACTTGAAATCATACCTTAACATTTTGTACTTGCTTTTTCTCTAGCCCAAACTTACTTTGGCTTCGGAGTATCTTGCAGGTACACCATCCTCCTCTCCTACATTCATCATCTCTGCTCTACTTGGAAGGTCACGACGATCTAGTCTGATCACTCCAGATCAGTGGCGTCGTCTATGGGAAACACTGCTTCCTCGTCTTTTTGATTCAAGATTCCTCATCTTTTTCACCCAAAAGACCAAAGCTCTCTCCAAATCTCATTCGATCATCATGTCCTCCAACAGGAACAGTGACGCCCGTCAAGAACCTCATATCGCCGTTATCGTAGATAACGTCGATCACCTCATCCCCGGAGATACCATCCCGAAGACGGGCCATCGGGACGGAAAAACCGCGTCTCCTACCTCCGATGACGTGAAGCCGCGCACGCAGGCTGCTGGTCACGTTTTTGAACCTATACTTATTCCTCAAAATGCTGACCCCGACACTGTTGTCCTCGTCGCCTCACTCAACAGGTCAAATTTCTCGATCTTCCAACAAGGTGAAAAGATCAACATGCTCGAGCACGTTCTCTATTAGCGCCTTCCTTCGCAGAAGTCTATCAGTCCGTCTCCTTGCCTGCAGTCTCCTCAGAAACGTCGGCGGGACAAGTCCATGAGCATTTCTCCCGTCAAGGGACGGTCAAGATCGGAAGAGCTAGAGTCAGAAGTCGCCAGGAAACGACACCATTCTCCTCTGTGGAGATCTAGATGTTCCCCTGCCCTGAAGAAGTCCAGACCTTCGGAAAGACATCACGAGCACCGTCAATCGCATAGACATTCTCCTCGACGCAGTAGGATCCGCGGCCACAACCACTCTCCATGTCGTTCTTCAAGTGCGAGCAGTGAGGACAATGTCCATGAACCCCTCTCTCAGGAAATCATGGACACTCGCATTCCTCGCGGATTAGAGAAGCCTCCCCCTGGCAACGTATGAAGGGACCACCGATCCAGGCGAGCATATAGATAATATTGAAGTCATGTTCCATTACCACAATGTGAGCGGGGCTATTAAGTGCAGGTTGTTCCCCATTACCCTCAGGAAAGAGGCTAGGACCTGGTACAAGCGACTTCCCCAGGGTTCGGTCACATCTTGGAGAGATCTAAAGAACCAGTTTACCCGACACTTTATTGCCTCCCGACGCCATCCCAAGTCGGAGGCCACGTTCGAAGCCATTATACAGGGCAGGGACGATCCCCGACGTACATACATCGAGCGTTTCAACAAGGAGGTTGTGGAGGTCCAGACAACGGACCATATGAAGAAATATCTCTTCGAAAAGGGGTTGAGGCCGATGAGCAAATTTCGCAAAGCTGTGGGTATCGAGACTCCTCGTACCATGGTCAAATTACTCTGCATAGCTCAAGCATATATTAAATACGAGGAGAAAGAGGCCGCATACAAGTCCTGGGACTCTAGAGATCAAGAGAGTTCCCGGGCAACAAAAAAAGACGAATCAGAGGCCCCCAGGCGCGATAAGGAGAGATGACGAGACGATCGTCCTCGTGAAGGCAAGGGACCTGCTGGTCGTTTCACAGAATATACCATGCTGACAGCTCCCCGCGAGCGCATTCTGTCTGAATGCATCAACGCGAAATTCAAGCAGGGAGGTGTCCGGTTCCCAAGCCAACATCGTCAAATGCCAACACAGACAAGAGTAAATACTGTCGCTTCCATCGCAGCCACGACCACATGACCGAAGACTGCGTGCACTTGAAGGACGCCATTGAAATCCTCATCAAGGAGGGTCACCTGAAGTAGTATACAAAAAAGGGTGAATTCTCCCGACGAGAGACTTCGGAGACCAAGAAGGAAGTAGAATCTTCTCCGCCCAGTCTTCCCCCGCAACTCACCATGTCAATCATGTGGCCAGAAAACTTCGTCATCCCCTACTACCTCGAGGATCCTCCCCAGATATCTGCACACAACACCTGGGAAACTTTCCCCACAGCAATGGTCATTTCGTGTGGGGGATACAACGAGCTCACAGTGGGGTCGGTCAAGAGAAAATTCGACCAACTCATCAACTACAGTCTTGATCAGCTATCCACGCTTGAGAAAGTTCGGGGGCATTCTCAGCCAATCACATTCTACCGAGAGGAGCTGCCTGGGGGTTCCCCGAACTCACACATTCCTCTGCTCATTAGGGCAAGGCTGGCTAGCACTGATGTTTGAAGGATCCTGGTCGACCAGGGCAGTTCGGTGGACATCATGTACACCGGTTTGTTCAGAGCCTTAAAACTGAACCAGTAGAACCTGTCCCCCTATGTAGGATCTGACCTACAAGGATTTATTGGAGCCACTGCTAGGCCTCGGGGATACGTGGAGCTTTCAGTCAAGTTCGGGGAAGAAGAGGCATCAAAGTCGATCAAAACCCAATTTTGGGTAATTGACTGTCCATCGTTGTACCAATGTATACTGGGCAGACCAATCCCAGTGGAGCTGATCGTCGTCCCTTCAACCGTTCTTCTTAAGATGAAGTATTATACAGAGAAGGGCCACGTCACGACCTTGCACAGAGATATAGAAGCTGCAAGGAGATGTTTTGAAGCAACTACCCGAGGATAGAGCTCAATCGGTGTGGCATCTAAGGTCGCCAAGCAGGCAAAACCCAGCGAAGAAAGTCTGCCTGACAAGAAGTCAACTCTCCCAGTGCACACGATCAACCTCGACAGTCGGATTTCTGAAGACGAGGAAGACGGGAATGAGGGCTCGTCGACAGCATCAAGCAGCTCCCCTGCGTCGACCACCATGCGTCCGGTACCTGACGGGGAATTCGAGATCATCACCTTCAGAGATAACCCCAACAGAGGGGTAAAGATAGGCACTGGGCTGCCCAACTAGGTAAAGCAGCAATTGAAGACATGCCTCAAGGACAACACAGACCTATTTGCTTGGAGCGCTGTGGACATGCCCAACCTTAACCCTGAGACTGCGTGCCACCAACTGACCATCGATCCAGCTGCCCGAGTCGTCGCACAGCGCAGGCGAAAGCAATCCGATGTGAAATTCTGGTACATGTGCAGAATTCAGATGTCCTATAACATGACATTCGACATCTGGTCTGACATGAGCACACATGGAAAGGTATATAACAATAAGCACGGTACTGAAAAGATAAAAACAAAGCACACAGAATTGTTAACCCAGTTCGGTCTAACACGCCTACTCTGGGGGCTACCAAGCCAGGGATGAAGTCCACTATCAGTAGTATCAATTCAAAGCTAAACTCCCCGTTTACAGCTTATCACTTAATCATTACCCAATGACCCTTCTATCTAGATCCTCTCTAGATATGAGAAACCCTTCTCACTCCCAATCATCGCAATGATGTCTAGCAGTCAACACTCCGCCACTGCATCAACGGCTCTTTACCTATACAACAATTCAACAAGGAAGACACACTTCCAAGACACAACTTAGAGTTACTTAAAAGCTTCCTCCAAGAACAATACTCCTCATACTTAACAGCTTTGAGGATCACACTAACAAACTGTCCAACTCACATGTCGAGTGGTACAGGAACCAACCCTAATAATAGAACTTTTACATCTTTGGTTGAGTTACAATTCTAGGTTACAATGCATCTATATATAACCTATTCCCAGCTGGATTTGGGCCTTCAAAATCACAACAAATAAGCTGCTACAAATCAGCAGAAACTTCTGCTACATAATAGGTCTTCAATCTTTAACTTCTTAAAATATCTCCATATTTATAAAGTGTATATTTTTCAATATACTTCTCAATTCCAAATTTGAATCTTCAGACCTTTTAATTTAGCGCCACATAGAATTTGCAAAGTATACCCTGAATATTCTGCATCTGTTAAGACATAACAGAATCTTTAATTCACTTCAGTTCTGGAGCGATGTCGAATGGACCTTCATGGGACATCTTAATACGACATGTTGTTCCAGACGTTGAAACCACTTCAACTCAACATGTTCCATTGCATAATAGGACTTCTTGCTGCATGTTCTTATTTAGCAAGATAAAATATCCTATCTAACATATTGCTGCTATTATTTATTTTACAAAATTAATGCCAACCCTAAAAATTAAAGAACTGACATTCTCCCCCTTTGGCAAATTTTGGCTAAAACAAATATATAAACATTACAACTCAGATTACAGCAGCAATTACAACCCTATACTACTGTCAGTAGTCATCAGCAACTACTGAACCTAACAGTAACCATCAGTAGCTACTGTGTACAGTAACCATGGAGAATCTTGAATGATGTTAGGACATCATGTTTGACAACTCTTTCCAGCATATTCTATGAGCTCCATAACATCATCTCCGAGCACCACAGCACAACAACTTCAGGCAGCACATTAGGATCTAAGAAGTAGAAAGTTCTTAAGTCATTTGGTGCACATGAGGAAGAAGATATCTGACACTCCCCCTCAATACAACACATTTCTTTTTCCTTCCAGGACAGACCCAGAACAAATGTAGAAGACTCCTCCAGAAAAGAAACGTCTGTCTTGACATAAAAGACCAATGCTGACATAAGAGATTTCTGCACACCTTATTTAATCAGACGCCCCTAGTCGACCCGTGGCATAAGATGAAACTTAAGAAGTGCCAATCTACCAGCCCAGGTAACTCAGAACACAAGTCACAACTGTGTTCATAACTCAGGACACAAGTCACAAAGACTCAACACCAACTTAAGGATAGGACACCCTCTTCGACATCTCTGAAACACATCTGGAACTGCAGACTCCAGACATAGCATATGCGCAAACCATTTAGCAAACCCTTTCTCCCCCTTTTTAGCCAAAAATTGGCAAAGAAAGCCCTCACAGAACTAGACCCAAGTAGTGTTCACCCAAAAACGAACAAAAGCCATAAGACTTATGAAACAAGAACACACACTGGCTGAAGGAGAAAAGAATAACCCCTATAAATAGCTGACCAGTTACTTTGGAATTAATGAGCTTTGAATATGTCAAAGTTCTTGGTCAAAGAAACATTATTCTAGGTACTAAAAACTCCATCCAAATTCAATGTCTACCGTCCAAAACAGTCTTGACCGCCTTTATTGCTTCTCAACTGATTCTTACCATAAATTGAGCCAATAACGTTCCATGCATAGGCAAAGACACGTGTTTCACCTTATCCTTACACCACCGTCCAGAATAATTCCTTGTTTGGCTAAAGAAATCATGTCCTGTACCATGTTCTGACATCTTATCAGACAAAGTCTGCTTGCTCACAACATTATCAACCCAAGACTCCACAGAAAATTATACATTCCAAAACACAAGCACATTTTCTTTTCTATTGGATTCTGAGACGACTTTTATCGATCAGCACAACTCATAATCCCTTCTAGATTCCTTCAGAACAGCAGAGAAAAATAAATTCTCCCAGATACAATAATTCTGCTTTTCAGACTCCTCCTGCATAAGCACTAGCTTCACGCAGCTATGATAGCACACCATCCTTAGGAACACCCAACCACACTCAGTAGTACATATCCCATCATGTTGTTTGACATCACTCTGCATAAACTTGGAAAGCACGCAAGCTTCACAATAATCTGCACCCTTGTAGTAATAGACCATAGACAACAACCTTAACTCCCCCTGACATGAACAACCAATGCTCCTTATGAAGATGAACACTTGACACCAGATGATAGCACAACGATATTGCCACATTCTCAACATTAAGAACTGCCACTTCTTGTATTTGTTGAGCATGATCTCACCATGTTTATTTCAGATACATGGTCTGCCAAGTCCAATATAAAAGCCCACTTGATTTGGAATTTCTCACATATTCCATAACAAATGTCTTTAGATTACTTGCAACACAAGATAAGGACTGCCACCACCTTTTACTTGTATTAGAAGAACCCTCCTTATCTTCAGCCAGTCTGATCAGATCACACCACTGACAACAAACTTCTGTCCTTACATTCACAAGCACCTAATGAAGTCTTCATCATGAAAGTAGTCATGTATTTCCAGACCAAACTACTTAACATCAAGATCAGAATATGCCCATTCTAATCCACATTATGTCAGAACTGCCACTTTAGACAATAATGCTGCTTCTTCCAACTCCATAAGTACAGTCCCAGTCCTTCATCCAGGATACACAACAAACAATGATGTTGTAACATTATGTAGAACATCAGCATAAGATAAAAGAACACACCTTCTGCATTTTATTCAGGTAATCACAACCACCTGATCACGACAGAGAGAAATAAACTCTCACACAATTCAGAAATCTGAATTACATCCACACCTCAGATAACTACCAAGCTCCCAACAAGGTCTTTACCATCAGTCACATACACATCTCCATCAGACTCATACCTAGCTCCCGACAAGGTAATTGTTATCCAAGAAAGATTCACAAACAAACAGCATATGATGCTCACTTCTTCATTCACACACTTCTGATACAGTCAGCTGATAAGGCTACCTCAGGTTGTCATCAATCACAGCCACTCAGAAAAAATAAATTCCTGAACCATAATATCCAGACTGCAGACTTGCATAATTCTCTAGACAAATACTTAGTCTCCCGTCAAAGTATTTACCCTTATGCATAACATCAATAATAGGCAAATACTAAGTCTCCCGTCAAAGTATCTACTATTAGTCAAAATAAGATTACCTTCTCACATAAGGTATGACAATTTATTTGACATCTTCTTCTGCACACGTCTGACAACTTCTGATTCTTCTTTATGACAAATAGTCATGACATTTATTCACAAGTTACTTTAACTTGGATCAGTGGCTTGATCTTGGACTTCTTTCTGCGCAAAACAACCTTGGCTGAACAAGCAACAACCACCTGAATTGATGTTCCAACAACAATCTCAGTCACACATCTTCACAGAGCTTTTCTGAAGATATCATCTATAGTAAAGCTCTAGCAGGGGAACACACGAGGATCAACCATCAGTAGTTGATCAAGCTTCCAGGTCATATGACAGCATCTTGTCTGACTTTGAGATGTTGAATGTCATCAACATTCCACAACCAATCTGCCTCTTCTAATCCTTCAGCCAAACTCATCCCATACAATTTGGATGATACTCCAAGCACATAGTCACTAATCAACCCCACCGGTTGATTCAACTTCACAGTGCTTAACCCTTGAAAGTTCTCCACTACACCAGAACAAGAGTTCCAAACTCTCATAGACTTGATAAATGTCATCAAGTTTGAGTAAACAACCTCCATCCTTCAAGGTCTTCCAAAACATCAGGTACTTTCCCTCAGAATCTGCCAAGAGCACTTCAGAGAATCATACATTCTCCCCTTTAATAGCAGCACAAACTGTGATTTGATCATATCGATCCTTAAACACACACAGTCAATACTTATCTAGCTTCACAAGATCATTCAAATAATGCTTCCAAATGACTTTTTGATCTTTGACCTTCATGTCCAAGAAGTCTGCTAGAGATAATACTTCTTGAATCTCAGGTTCTCCACTCCTGCAGCAAGGACCAGAAATAAACTGACCTCGGGAGTAAATAACATGTTGATCACACCTTGACCAACTCACACATCTAACATAAGTTCCAGGGCCAGAAACTTCTTAGTCATACCACCCAGATGCCTCCTCTTCCAGATCAGGAGTAGGTTCTAAACCCATGTGATCAACCCACATTAGTTTAGCACCCAGAGCATCTGCTATGCCATTCCTTTAGACAACAGAATTTTGCACAATTCTGACGTGATGTTCTAACACAAGATAGGACATCATTCCAAGGAACACATCAAGAGATCAAAGACTAGAGATTAGCCTTTTTAGGAAAAGAAAAATAAATTACTTCTCACTATCTTCAGATCTCTTCCTTACAACTTCACTTTTCAATGCCTTTATGAGTGGACTTGAACAATAGTCTTCAAGTATCGTTGACAAGGTAAGTTGAAGCAGTCTTGCATATATCCCATCACCATAAGATATACATTCAGAGAATAACAACCTTCTTAGTTACAACCTCAGGAGTTTTCAGATAGATATGCAGCGGATCAAAACACAAACTCCTCAAAACCTTCAGGTGTCACATATCAGCCCTAACATCATGATCCAGGTGACACCACAATACCACAGGTTTGAAAATAAATCAAACCTAACATAACCACAACACAGCAGCTTTTCAACCAATACTCCAAGCCTTCATCACATGCCACTGCCTGTAACGAACAGTCCATCCTCCACTTCTAGGGACCATTCTCACAACTATATGAACTTCTCCAAGTCCAAACAACTTTTCAGTAGAAAGCTTCTACCTTGACCATGAACCAGAAAGTATCTTCCCTCGGATCTCATCCAGATACAGAACAAAATGACCTGCTCTGATACCAATTGAAATTCTGGTACATGTGCAGAATTCAGATGTCCTATAACATGACATTCGACATCTGGTCTGACATGAGAACACATGGCAAGGTATATAACAATAAGCACGGTACTAAAAAGATAAAAACAAAGCACACAGAATTGTTAACCCAGTTCGGTCTAACACACCTACTCTGGGGGCTACCAAGCCAGGGATGAAGTCCACTATCAGCAGTATCAATTCAAAGCTAAACTCCCCGTTTACAGCTTATCACTTAATCACTACCCAATGACCCTTCTATCTAGATCCTCTCTAGATATGAGAAACCCTTCTCACTCCCAATCATCGCAATGATGTCTAGCAGTCAACACTCCGCCACTGCATCAACGACTTTTTACCTATACAACAATTCAACAAGGAAGACACACTTCCAAGACACAACTTAGAGTTACTTAAAAGCTTCCTCCAAGAACAATACTCCTCTTACTTAACAGCTTCGAGGATCACACTAACAAACTGTCCAACTCACATGTCGAGTGGTACAGGAACCAACCCTAATAATAGAACTTTTACATCTTTGGTTGAGTTACAATTCTAGGTTACAATGCATCTATATATAACCTATTCCCAACTGGATTTGGGCCTTCAAAATCACAACAAATAAGCTGCTACAAATCAGCATAAACTTCTGCTACATAATAGGTCTTCAATCTTTAACTTCTTAAAATATCTCCATATTTAGAAAGTGTATATTTTTCAATATACTTCTCAATTCCAAATTTGAATCTTCAGACCTTTTAATTCAGCGCCACATAGAATTTACAAAGTATACCCTGAATATTCTGCATCTGTTAAGACATAACAGAATCTTTAATTCACTTCAGTTTTGGCGCAATGTCGAATGAACCTTCACGGGACATCTTGATACGACATGTTGTTCCAGATGTTGAAACCACTTCAACTCAAGATGTTCCATTGCACAATAGGACTTCTTGCTCAACCTGTTCTTCTTTAGCAAGATAAAATATCCTATCTAACATATTGCTGCTATTATTTGTTTTACAAAATTAATGTCAACCCTAAAAATTAAAGAACTAACACGATGAAAAGGCACAGGCTACCAAAAAACTTGTACAAGACCTCTTAGAGGTAAAATTTATTTCGGAGGGCAGGTATACAACCTGGTTGTCCAATATTGTACTTGTCAAGAAACATAGTGGAAAATGGCGCATGTGCATTGATTATACTGATCTCAACCGGGCTTGCCCGCAAGACGTTTATCCTATGCCCGACATAGATAAGCTCATAGACAATTCAGCAGGTTTCAAGCTTTTGTCCTTCATGGACGCCTGTTCGAGATACAACCAAATTCCCATGGTCGAAAAGGACAAGAAGTATACTGCGTTCATGACCATGTCGGGGAACTATTACTACAACATAATGCCATTCGGTCTAAAAAACGTTGGGGCCACGTACCAGCGTATGATGAACAATGTCTTCTGACCAGAAATCGGGGACATGCTCGAAGTTTACATGGACGATATGATTGTGAAGTCCCAAGAGGAATCCTATCACATGGTCCACTTGCAAAAGGTCTTCGACCAGGCGAGAAAATGCAAAATGCGTTTTAACCCAGAAAAATGCACCTTCGGCGTGCAGGCAAGGAAATTCCTCGGCTTCTACCTCACCGAGAGGGGGATAGAGGTCAACCCTGACAAATGTCAGGCATTCGCTGAATTCCCCACGCCAAGGTCGAAGAAATCCATGCAATCCCTCAACGGGATACTCGCCTCACTTTCTTGCTTCGTGGCCAAGTCTGTCCAACACGCTCTTCCCTTCTTTAAGCTTCTGCAAAAAGAAGCCACATTCGAGTGGACGGAGGAATGTGAGTATGCTTTGCTCCACCTCAAGCAAGCCTTATTTGATCCCTCGTTCTGTCACGACCAGATGACGAGGAGACGTTGTACATGTACCTCTCTGTCACCAGCGAAGCCATTAGCGTAGCCCTCATTCTTGAAACTACCGATGGGCAAAAGCCCATATATTTCACGAGCAAGGCTTTGCAAGGGCCAGAACTCAGGTATCAGCAAATCGAGAAGGTCACCCTCGCCCTCGTCAACGCAACAAGGAGACTAAGGCATTACTTCCTAGCCCACACGATAGTGGTACGAACAGACCAGCCCATAAGACAGCTACTTAGCCGGCCAGACATGGCCGGTAGAATGCTTAAATGGTCTTTGGAGCTGTCAGAATTTGACATCCACTACGAAGGCAGAAAGGAACTCAAGGCGCAAGTCCTGGCCGATTTTGTGGCGGAGATGATGCATCCAGCGTCCCCGCCTAGCGGGGCACATAAATGGACCATCTTCGTCGACGGAGCATCCAGCTCCACGGGTAGTGGCGCAGGTATCATACTTGAGAACGAAGAGGGAATCCTGATTGAAGTATCTCTGGTCATGTCTTTCCCCACATCAAATAATCAACCTGAGTACGAGGCATTCCTCGCGGGCTTGCGGCTGGCCGAAGACTTAGGTGCCAAGGAAATAAAGATCTTCACAGATTCCCAACTCGAGGTATCCCAGGTATGAGAAGAGTACCAGGCCAAAAATGATCACCTGGTCGAGTACCTGACGCTGGTGAAAGAAAGGATAGCTAAGTTCGACGTGTGGGAAGTCCAGCACATCCCTCGCGAACCTAACACCCGAGCAGTTGTCCTGTCGAAACTGGCTAGCACCAGAAAGAAAGGTGGCAATAAATTTGTTGTACAGGAGGTACTCTCCCGCCCAAGTATTGAGAAGTTATCAGGGTTGCTTGACGTCAACGCCATTGGCGACAACAGCTGCTGGATGAATCTTGTGTATAAATACCTCATTACGGGAGAGCTGCCCGAAGACAGTAAGGAGACCAGCGTGACCAAACGAAGGGCCTGCTTCTACGTCCTGGTCGACGACAAACTCTACCGTCAAGGATTCTCCATTACCTTCCTGAAATGTGTTAAGGAGGACAAGGTCCCCGAAGTTCTCCAGGAAATTCACGAGGGTATCAATGGACAACACTTAGGAGGGAGGTCATTGGCACGAAATGCCCTGTGAGCAGGGTACTATTGGCCAACCATGTAGCACGACGCTAAGGAGCATGTCCAGAAGTGTGACCGGTGCCAGCGCCATGGGGACATGTACTTGGCACCCCCTAACGAGTTGAAGACCCTGTCTTCGCCCTGGCCCTTCGCCTGGTGGGGGATGGATATCCTCGGCCCATTCACAATGGGGTCTTACCAAAACAAATTTCTGAGTGTGGTCGTCGATTACTTTACAAAGTGTATCGAAGCCGAAGCACTCGCCAAGATCACAACCTTCAACATACTTCGCTTATACAAAAGAAACATCCTCACACGATTCGGGGTACCCCAGGCCCATGTGACCGACAATGGAACTCAATTCACAGACAAGAAGTTCCAAGAATTTGTCGCCAAACTAGGCACGAAACAACACTTCACTTCCGTCGAGCACCCCCAAACTAACGAACAACCAGAGGCCGCGAACAGGGTAATCCTTCGAGGTCTGAAATGAAGGCTAGCCGAAGCCAAAAATAGATGGGTCGAGGAGCTACACAGCGTGCTCTGGGCCTATAAAACAACCCCACACTCCACCATCGGGGAGACTCCCTTCCGACTAGCCTACAAAACTGAGGCAGTGATACTGGTGGAGATCAAGAACCTTCCAGACAAACGGAAGCTCCTCTCGACGAGAAGATGAACGATGAGGCTTTGAGAGAAGAGCTCGACCTGGTCGAAGAGATCCGATTAGGGGCAACTCTCTGTGAAGCTTCGCTGAAACAAAAAATAACCTTGCGCCATGATGCCAAAATCAAAAAGCGTGACTTCTCAGTTGGTAGCCTGGTCCTACGCAGAAATCAAAAGGATTCGCGCGAGGGCAAACTGGCCACAAATTGGGAAGGACCATATAGAGTCAAATAAAAAATAGGCACTGGAGCCTACTACCTAGAAATGCTGGATGGAGAACCATTTGCTCGGCCATGGAACACTGCAAAGCTCAAACAATATTACAGTTATGACCAACCACTAGTTCAGACTAACTGCCGACGAGATCACTCCACTACGGGGAGACGGCTCGGCCACAGGACCGTGCCCTGGTGCAAGCACGATCCTTAACTCTATGCCGCTGGCTAGCTTCTGCTTATGGGACGAGCATATTCTGTTCCCAACGGGGATACCTCAATCGAGCTCCACCGTTGCCGCACCAATAGGGCAGGACACCCAGCTCGCGATGAGAATAGTGCAAGCCCGTGGGATCAGGACCTCGATCGAGATCCTAGTTCCACCACCGCTGAAACTGCTTCGCCTCCTCGATGAGTCTCCTAAACTGTCGAGCATAACAAGAACAAGTCAAGCAAAACGTCCACAATTATCATTCAAACGTTAAAAGCATACACAAAATAAATGTGACATACACAATGCTAAACACAATATTTATATAAATATGGCCGCAAGGCCAGAATAAGTTAATATTACAAGAAAAAGGTTGCGCCCAACAAACAGGTTACAAATCAAATGGCACACAGACCAATAAAACACAAGTACAAATTCAAATAACTAAGCTGTATCGCCGAGAACTTCCGGGGGAACCACCTCGTCGTCGACAACCATATTGAGAATGCCCATCCCCTCAGTCAGCAGCTGGACATCAGAGTTAAGGGATTTCATCTGCTCCACGGCAGCATTGAAACCAAACTCAGCTGCCCCCAAATTATCTTGCTCAAGAAGACGGATCCTCTCGATCAGGTCCTTCCGGGTCTTCAAGGCTTTCTCGTCGTCGGTCTTATCCTGACCAACCGCTGACGAGCCCTCAAGCTCGGCTATCCTCGCCTTCAGACGGGCATTCTATTCATTCACCCTGGTCACTTCCCCCTTTATCTGAGTCACTTTCTTCTGGAGCTTGATCTTGGCCTCCAGGTTGCCTTGAAGCTTCTTCAGGTCATTGTAAATCTCTACGTTCTCCAGCTCCAGGTCGGAGATCTTAGCTCGCGCCCTCTTAAGGTCGGATAGCAGAACCATCTTCGTATCCCCAAATACCAACGCCACCTCCAACACTCTGATCATAGCAGCCGCATCCTGATAGAGAAGCTTCCTCCATACTTGAGGGTCGGCGGACAGGATGGATGATGCCTTGAGTTCAGGGACAACGACATAGCCATCCCCGTCAAAGATTTTTCCTTTGAGATAGCACGCAGGCAATACAAATTTCCCCCAATGAAACCGCTCGAACAGCCAGCCGGCGAAGAGCCAACATTGTCCTGCTTCCTCTTGTGGGTCATGTCCGAGGTTGGAGGGTTCGAAGTGGTCCCCGGGGTGGAGCCGGTACCACCCACAAACTTTTCTAGTGTTACTTGCTGCTTGGCATCACTAGCTTTCGGCACAGGGGGCACCTTTTTCAAGTTTTTGGCCGCCTGGGACCTCATCAGACGCTCCCTCATGTCAGCCATTTTCCCTGCAAATGTGAAAGAAGAAGTTATCACATTGAACAAGAATTAAAAACACGGGCAAAGAAGTAATCTATACCGAGGAGCTCAAATGCAATATCATCGGTCTCGCATTCAATGAGGGCTCTGGTATTAATATAACGAGCCACCCGAGCAAGCTCCCCATCCTCCCCCGAGCAACTCTTTGCCATCCATGTCCACTAAAAAGGCAGGGCTAAAACTTTCCACATAGGCATGCAATGACCGGTAAGATTCCTTGTCCCCGTCGCCAAGATGTTCGTGCTTGACAAGGAATTGGTCAGTCCTATATCTGAAATGAGCATATACCCATTCTAGCGGAAACTTCGACACCACCTTCACAACTTGTCGACCATCAACTTCCACGGTCTCCAAGGTAGAGATGGACCTCTTAGCCGCCTCAGAGACAGGTTTCGCAATCAAGAACATGTCTTTAAAGTTTCGTACATATTCTGAATACAACCAGAAGAGCCTTCTCTGCTGCTTGAAAGACACCCAGCTTTGCTTTGGGCCCGCTGTACTCCGTTGAATTTGGAAAATACAGAAGAAAAGGTCCACGGTCACCCCGACTTGCAGATAACAGCAGACCAGCTCGAAGGCCCTGATGAACGCCAGTGCGTTGGGATGAAGTTGGGCAGGGCACAGTTCTAAGTGGAAGAAGACAGACTCTTGAAAATCGGTGAAGGGCAGGCGGTACCACGCCTCCACAAAGGCAAATTCGTACATAGGGAATCGCATCTCCGGATACACCGAGCAGATCCAATCGTTCTCCGTGGGGCAGCTAACCCTCTATTGCACGGGCACACCCTTAACTCGGTCATCAAGATAAGGAAACTCCCGAGCTTCCTCCTTAGTAAATGTCGACCTCATCGACATGGGCTCATGGGCGATCCACTTGAGGTCCCTTCAGCTACTTGGACATTGGCGTGATCTACGGGCTGCTCTGCCTCTTCGTGCACAGCCTCGACATTAGGAATGCCCTCCTCGTGTCCGTCAGCCATTTCACATGAAAAGCAGAGGAAGAAAAAGTGAATTCGACGACAAAGATCAAATCCACCCTTCCATCACTAATCAAGTGAAAGGGCGAGGAATAAGTCGAGGACAACCTCGAGCCCTAGTCGATCACGACGGAGTGTGGCGACTTCATTTTCCCCATACAACGGGGACAAGTCACCGCGACCATACAAGAAGACTCTGCGAGGAGCTTACTCGACAAAATAAACTCGTCGCGCGAAAGCCAAAGTTTCACGTCAAACAGGCCTAATGCCCGACTAGAAACCTAAAACTAATCCTAACCAGAATCTAGGAAGATCTACATAATCCTATATTATATTCATGGACATTCATCCCATGTTCTTCATGAATTTTCCAGAAATTCATGTGTTCATCAAAGAACACATGAACATTCAACCGGAAAGTTCATGACTCATCAGAAAATTCATGAAAATCTCCAAAAATGAAGAACGCCATAGAAATCATAAAGGGGGATGAAGAACTTACTTGATAAGTAGAAAGGTAGAAGATGAAGATCGACGGCGGCGCAGAAACTACGGCGAGAGTACGAGTTGCAGAGCAAAGAGATTTAGGGAGAAGAAATTGCGTGAAGTATGCAAATGAATCCTCTCTCCCCCCTTTTATAAGCACTTGCTCGCTTGGGAAGCGCAAAAGCCATCATAGCCTAGACCCTTAGGTCTGACAGAAATTAAATACACCACCACATGTCAAAAAGGGAATCTTCGTTTGGCTTTCCCAAAGCTAGACGTTACATTCACCCAAGTCTTCTACTGTCCCCGCGAGCATGTCTCCTCGACGATATGCTCAAGACATATCCTCGCCAGGGCTCATCGACATAAAAGCGCCGTTTCAACGGGCACACTTCCTAAACCTGATCGGCATAAAATTGCCATTTCAGCGAGCATGTCCTCGCATATGAAAAGCTTGTCGGGCTGGTTATGAACCAATGTCGACCACCTCAACAGTAGAACGGGCGAAGGGCATGTCCCCGAACATTACCATTCAGAGGCAACAATCCACGAGGCTATCTCAACTCATCACTCTTCCTCAGAGCAAAGACTTGGGGGACTCCTGTTCTGGACTGGGTAGGTGCTTGGTCCACAGTAGGGTAAGGCCCAATCCAGTCCAGCTATTGGCAAGGCCCAATAGCCAGAAACTAGCCGTTGGGCAGAAACTAGCCGTTGGGCACAATACGACTGTTAGGGACGTCCCCCTCACGCGCTTGATAGTTTACGTGACCAACTGCCTCCCCGAATCCCTTGGAAGCAGTTGAACCAGGTCAAAGGGTCATGCATCTGACCCTCCACCTGGCAGTCTCCCATTGGTCGACCATATAATTCGGTCACATGGAAGACCTTGGCCCCGCGTTGGGGGTTACTTCTATAAATATCTTCTCACTTGAGAGGGTCAGGTTGGATCATTATTCAATACTTAAAATCATACCATAACATTTTGTACTTGCTTTCTCTCTAGCCCAAACTTACTTTGGCATCGGAGTACCTTGCAGGTACACCCCCTCCTCTCTTACATTCATCATCTCTGTCCTACTTGGAAGGCCACAACGATTCAGTCTGATCACTCCAGATGAGCTTCCTTTCTTAGTTTGTATGATAGCGGTTATTATTGGACTATAGTTTTAAGAATGCATGTCTTCTGACGCTCATGAACTTTGCGATGAAGTTATGCGTCTTCAGGCAATTGCTATGAATTTTTTGACGGTGTTCTTGAACTTTCGATGAACTTCATAAGGTTCCGATGATGTTTCCGAGGAACTCATGAAGTTTTCGATGAAGATCTTGGGGAACTTATGAAATTTCTGATGAAGTTTCAGTGGAACTCATGAAGATCCCAGGGAACTCATGAAATTTCAAATGAAGATCCCGAGGAACTCATGAGGCTTTCACGTCTTTGTTGGGCTTGATGCATGGGAAACTTTCTCCTCGCGGGAGTATAGAAATTCTTGCGTCGAGGGGCTTCCTCCCCGCGAGGCTCTCCCTGTTGAAGTTTGAGGATTTTGGTAAGATTCTGTGTCGAGGAACGATTCATATGGCTTCCACGCTCTCCATTTAAACAAAAGGCGTTTGGTTGGGACTATGTCTGCGCGTCCCTCCTCGCCCTTTCACACAATCTACAGTTGAAGGGTGGATTTGATCTTAACATCGAATTCATTATTTTCCTCTGCTTTTCAGGTTAAATGGCCTAACAGAATGAGGATACTAATATGGTAGACGTAAATGCCGAAACCGCCGTGGTCGACGTGAACCCAGCTTGGATTGGGTCGGGCATGAGCCCCAGGAAATTATCTCATGTTTTACCTTTGATGATTCGGATGTTTGTACCATCGTCGAGGACATAGAAGAAGGGGTCTCCGCGAATTGAGAGATGTACAAGCCTAAAAGAATGGACCAAATATGTTCGACATATGAAGGGAAGCGCTTCCCTGTGTATGAGTTTGCTTTTCGCCGAGGAAGCCTTAAGGCTTTTAGGTAGCAAACATGTTCTCAACTTGTTTGTCCGCTTATTCTTCCTTATTATATTAACCTGTGTCATTTCCATTGTTGCAGGTCAAATGTCGACCAAGACGTAGGAGCAGGCCCTGCGTTTTGTAATGCTGGCCTTTCTCTAGTCAGAGGGCAATTCTCCTGAAGTGAGGTAATTGTACATCGGGGTCAACTAACACTCGTTTTCCCCGTTGGCGTTCACGTCGAGTGGGGCAGGGGGTTTTTCGTTTCTTGGGCGATAGAGTATCTCTTGGATAACAAACTTGTTTCCGCCCTTTTTCCGCGTGCTCGCGAGTTTTGACAGGATGTTTGTCCGAGTATTGTGCTCGCGGGGGACATGCTTTACTTTTGCGAAATCAAAAATTTTCATCCATTATTTTACTAGGGTTAAGTATTCAACGAGGTTGTCATTTTTGGCCTGGTATTCTTCTCGTACTTGAGAGGCGACGGGCTGAGAATAAGTGAAAATCTTTACCTTCTTCGTGCCTAGATCCTCGGCTAAGCGTAGCCCAACGAGTAAGACTTCGTATTCAGCTTGGTTGTTCGAGGTCGGGAAGGATAAAACGAGGGAAACTTTGATCATGATGCCCTCTTTGTTCTCAAGAATGATGTTGGCACCGCTTCCTGTCGAGCTGGATGCCCCATCCACAAAGATGGTCCACCTGTGGGCTCCGTTCGTTAGAGAGATCGGCACGGTAATTTCTGCCACAAAGTTGGCTAGTACTTGAGATTTTAGGGCTTTCCTGCTTTCGTATAGGATGTCGAACTCAGAGAGTTCCACCGACCATTTAAGCATTCTACCAGCCATGTCGGGATGATCAAGTAGTTGCTTTACGGGCTGGTCAGTCCGTACCACGATTGTGTGAGCCAGGAACTAATGTCGTAACCTTCTGGCTGCATTGATGAGGGCCAGACCCACTTTTTCGATCTGCTAATATCTAAGCTCTTGTCCTTGCAAGGCTTTGCTGGTGAAGTATATAGGTTTCTGCCCTTCGAGGGTTTCGCGAATGATAGCTGTGCAAATAGCCTCGGTTGCGACGACGAGGTAAAAGTACAATGTCTCCCCGTTTTCTGGTTGCGAGATGACTGGAGGTTGCGAAAGGACTTGTTTAAGATGAAGGAGGGTTTGCTCGCACTCCTCAGTTCATTCGAACGTCACTTCCTTGTGTAGGAGTTTGAAAAAAGGAAGTGCGCGCTGGGCGGATTTAGCTACGAAGCGAGACAACAAGATGAGCATCATGTTTAGGGATTGGATCGATTTCTTCGAGCTCGGTGTTGGGAACTCTAAGAAAGCCCTGCATTTGTCGGGGTACGCTTTGATTCCTCGTTTTGTCAGGTAGAAGCCGAGGAACTTGCTTGCTCGAACGCCAAAGGTGCACTTCTCCGGGTTGAACCTCATCCTGCATGTCCTCGTCGTGTCGAATACCATTTTGAGATGGAGTGTGTGGTTGGTTTCTTCTCGGGATTTCACAATCATGTCGTCCATGTAGACCTCGAACATGTCCCTGATCTCGCCTTAGAAGACTTTGTTCATTATCCACTAGTAAGTAGCGCCGACGTTTTTCAGGTCGAAGGGCATTACATTGTAGTAATAGTTGCCCGACTCGGTCATGAAAGCCGTGTATTGATTGCCCATTTTTGCCATGGGGATTTGGTTGTACCCCGAGTATGCGTCCATAAACGACAATAGTTTAAAACCTGCAGAGTTGTTGAACAATTTGTCGATGTTAGGCAAAGGATACGCGTATTTAGGGAAAGCCCTGTTAAGGTCGGTATAGTCAACACACATTCTCTATTTTCCATTAGATTTCTTAACAAGTACAACATTAGAGAGCCAGGTTGTGTACCGAGCTTCAAAAATAAAATCTGCCTCTATGATGTCTTTTACAGCTAATTCAGCAGCATCCGCTATTTTGGGAAAACTGCCTACGCCTACATTGTACTACGGTCCTAGTTGCCGGATCTATGGTCAGCTGATGGCAGGCAACGTCGGGGTCAAGTTCGGACATTTCTGCAGTGCTCTATGCAAACAAGTCAACGTTTTCCCTTAGGCAGACCTTCAGTTGCTTCCTTGCTAAGTTGGGGAGCTCTGTTCCGATCTTCACGCTTCTGTCCGGGTCATCGCCGAGGAGAATGAGCTCAAACTCACCATCTGGAATTAGGCATATAGGGTGAAGTGGTTCTCCATCGCTTCTGGATGCTAAAGAAGTATCTAATGTTGTTTCGTTCTGCTTCTGCTCGTTGGTGAAGCGGTTGTCGAGGTCGATTGAGTTGACGCGAGGCAACGAATTTTACTTCTCATAACGGTTGGCTTGTTGGCAGTCTTGGGCGTCACATTGATTGAGTTCAACCCCTTTTTGGCCGCTTCGAAGCATCTTCTCGCGGCCTCAATGTCCCCGTGAAGAGTGACGATGTGACCCCTGTTCATATAGTACTTCATCTTCAAGTGGACTGTGGATGGCACTGCGGTCAGTTCAGCCATAGTTGGTCTTCCAAGGATGCACTAGTACAGAGATGGGCACTCTATGACCAGGAAATAGACTTTGACCTGCCTAGCGGTCTCCTCGGACCCGAAGGTGATGAGCAGCTTGACATAGCCCCATGGCTTAGTATTTGTGCCATTAAAGCCTTGCAGGTCAGAGCCTACATACGGTGTCAAATGCCTCTCATCGAACTGAAGAGTTGTGAATAAATGAGCATACATAATGTCAACAGAGCTCCATTGGTCAACTAGGATACGACGGACGTCGAAGTTCTCCATTTGTGCTATGATGAGCAAAGGAATACTGGAGTTGGGGGAACCGCCCGACAACTCCTCAAGGTAGAAAGTGATCGGATTTGATTTTCCCTGGAACCTATCGAGGGTTGCGTTCTGGTCCGAGCTCGCTTCGATCAGCTCATCAAACTTCCTCTTCACCGACCCCACGGTGAGCTTGTTGAATCCTCCGTCGGATATGACCTTAGCAGAGGGAAAGTTCCCCCATGTGTTGTGAGCATACAAGGGCGTATCAAACTCTTCGGGGACGTAGAAGTCCTTCAGCCGAGAGACGCACAGGGCAACCTGTAAGCCGGTGTCGTCATAGGATGATGTTTCCTTCTCGACCTTCTTTGTCTCGCGGACGTCCTGTCGAGGAGCCTCACTCCTCTAAGTGTATTGTTTTAGACGTCCTTCCTTGATCAAGATTTCGATTGTGTCCTTGAGGTGGATTCAGTCCTCGGTGACGTGCCTGTGCCTCCTGTGGAACGGGCAGTAGTTGGACTTAGAGCTGTCAAAATGGGCTACCTGACCCTAAACGGGCCGACCCTGATGGGCTCGGGCTTTTTAGGGCTGGGCCAAAAAAGCCCATTTCTAATATGGGCTCGAAAATTACTACCCGAGACCGGCCCCATATGGCCTTCGGGCTACCCGGCCCTAAATGGGATTTTTTAAATAAAAAATAAAAATAAAAATGCCATAATATTTATTATAAATAAAATTAAAAGTTATATTATTTTAAACATAATACATTTTTATAATACATTTTTAAGTACTATATTATCTTTTATCAATATTATAATGTGTTTTTAAATATAATACATGTCTAAATTGTATAAAATAATACACGAATATTTAACATAAGGGAAACTAATAGAATACGAGAAAATAATGTTGATTATATTAATGTATAATATTTAAAAGAGAAATATTGAATAGAATATATATAAAATTTAGTGAGGTGTGAAAAATCAATGTGTTATTTTGGAGTAAGATAATATAAGTATTAGTATAATTTTTTAAAATTTATATTGATATGAGCCTAATGGGCTACCCATGGCCCATATGGGCTAGCCCTAATGGGTATCGGGCTTTTTAGGGCTGGGCTAAAAATGCCCTAAAAAATATGGGCTCTAATTTTAAGGCTCAAGCCCTATGATTCGTCGGGCCTGGTGGGCCGGCCCATGTGGGCTAGCCCATTTTGACGACTCTAGTTGGACTTATCAACATTCGACTTGGGGAAACGAACCCTACTCTATTTGAAATCCGAGTTTATACACTCGGCCAGAATGCGCTCGTAGGAAGTGGTCAACAATGTGTACCCAGCGAACTGGCCTGCTGGTCCTCGGTGTTCGCGGGAGTCACAAGGCTTATTGTCTCTTCTTTTCTCCCAGCCACGTCGAGGGGCCACAGAGTCGTCGTACTTCGATACTTTGGTGTTCTTTTGGTTTCAAAAGTTGCCGACGTTGTTGGCAGCCTCTTTCTCCTCATACTGGATGTAAGTCTAAGCTTTGAGGAGGAGGTCGTTCAGTGAATAGGGTGTCTCGAAGCCAACTGCTTTGGCGAAGTCGCTGCGGGGGCGCAACCCTCACTCGAGCGGGTATCTCTTCATCCGTTCAGTCGCGGCGATCTGAATGGCCTCTCGATTGAACCTCTCTATGTAGTCATGGAGAGATTCGTCCTTCCCCTGAACAACGCCCTCAAGCGACGCCTCAGATTTCGGGTGTCGTCGAGAGGCAGTGAAGTGCCTGTTGAACAACGTTTTCAGATCCTTCCAGGAGGTGATGGACTCAGATTCGAGGCTCTTATACCATGCCATGGCAGCCTTCCTTAGAGTTGTGGGGAAGAGTCGACACTTGATAGTGCCTCTGACGTTGCGGTAGTTGAGCATCGCATCGATGTTCTCGATGTGATCGCCTGGGTCTGTCGTGCCATTGTAGGTTGCCAGACTTAATGGTTTTTCCATCCCGACGGGGATGGGAGTTTCCATAATTGCTCGGGACAGTGGATCGCGCAGGTCGTCTTCATCGCTTCGGACCGGCGAGCGCGACTGAGAGAGGTCGTGTTGTGGGTTTCTGTCTCGGCGTGGTGAGTTTCTTGGCCGCCCCTTCGACTTATCCAGTTTCCCGTCGGCTTTGATCCTCCTGGGAACCGAGGAGCTCCGCTCCCTGCGGGGAGGAGTGCAGTCACGCTTTTGGGTGATCGCAGGTTGTGGCCTCTATAGCCGTGGGCGACGTCCGGGTTTTCGCGGGGAGAGGCTTTGAGACTCGTCCCGTTGGTGTCTCCGCGGGGAGAGTTTGGACGGGCGTCTCGTCGTTGCGGAGACGGGCTACGAGATTCAGGTCGTCAGTGTCTCCGCGGGGGAAAGTGTGATTGACGATCTTTCTCCAACATTCTGTTCATTATGCTGGAAGATCATGAAGTTAGTCTGGTTGATTGCCGCGAACAGGGCCACCGTGGTAGGATCGACGTTGGGTGGTACGGGAATTGGTTGAAAAACCCCCGGATTCTTGAAATGTTGGACGGCGTTGTAGGCCGCATTGTCGAAAGAAGAAGAGGCGGCGAGTCCATCCCTAGGGCCACCCTTTTTAGTAGTGGCAGTCACATTGTTGTCGTGGTCATCGCTGACAGTGAAGGTGGTGAAAGCAGTTTCGTGGACATTATCGTCGGTGTGTTGATTGACCATGATGATCAGTAGGTTTTGAAAGCTTGCTTTGGTCTTTAGGTTTCAGAGAAAGAAAAGACGGGGGAGCAAATGGTTCCCACATACGGCACCGCTGATCTTACCAGGATCAGAGATGAATTAGCGGCCAACAACACGTCAGGGACTTCAAATTCGCCGGTGAAGGAGAAGAGGAGGGGGGTACTTGCATGACACTCTGATGTCAAAGTGAGGTTCAGAGTAAAGAGACAAAGCAAGTACATGGTAAGCAAGAGTGATTTTTGAATACCTGACCCTCCTACGGAGGAGGGTATTTATAATGTTCCCCCAATGGTTGGCTAACGGTCATCTGTTGTGGACTGGATTATTAGACCCACTACGGATAATTGCCAGAATCCTACGTGGAACTAGGGAAGACCAGCACGTGGTATTCGTCTTGAGTCAACTTCCCCGCAAAAGGCGCGGGTTCAGCTGGTGACGTGTCCCTGCGTGAGGGGCACGTGTAGATCGTGTGGGAAACATTGCCTCCCCCGGCGATGGTGGATTGGGCCTTTGTGTTGGGCCCTCCCCGACACGGAGCTGGGTTGGGCCGTGCTCGACGGTGGGCAACCCCAATCTCAATCCATAACAAAAATGAATATAAAAAATTTGTAATCAATAAAAATCAAAACATAAATTTTATATAGTGCGATAAAATTTTTTTTATTAAAAAATATTAAATAATCAAAAACTAAATATTATGATAAATAAATATATAAAATACGTAAGACTACACATAAATAGACTCAACTTGATAGATATAATATTCTTTTCTATAAACTTTAGTCTAACCTATTTAAATTAATAAATTTTAAAAATACCCGAGTCTAAATATTTTATCAAATAAGATAGACTGAATCGAACTTTAAATAAGTTTGGCCGAATTGACCAATTTCTACCCCAACCTAAGATGAAACTTATATATAAATTTTTTTTTTTTGTATTTAATTTTAACTATATTTTTGTCAAAATTTAATTAATGTTTAATTACTTTAGTTATATATAACAAATATCATATTTCATCATTTCTTCAATGATGAATATGTATAGAAGATTAACTTTTTTTAATTGAAATTGTTTTACACATTGATCATCATTTTGTTTTTTTTTTAATAATTTTTTAAATAAACATAATCATATAAATATTCTCAACTCATATGATATGGACGCACCGCGCACGAGTCTTCGGTTAGTTTGCAATATGATATATGCATTCCAATACCAAAATGTTGGCACGAATAAAGGTTAATTAATGGAAGGAAAAATATATTAAATATAAGAGTTAGTGGGAAAAAATTATTTTGTACTAAATAACTAAATAAATAATAATAATAATAGAGTTAGTGAAAGAAAAATAATTTTTACAAAATAACTAATGAAATAAAATAAAAATAAATACAAACAATTAATAAAATAACATTAGTTTTACTAAAAAATAATAAAATAAATAAATATAAATATAAACCATTACTAAAATAACTTTAATTTTGATGCCAAAAATTACTTATAGCATGTTTGGATTAGCTTTTGGAAGATCCAGAATCAATTCTAGAGGTGTAGAATTGATTCTGGGTGATTTTGAGGTGTTTGTTTTATCAAAAGTAGAATTGATTCTACCTCCAGAATTGATTCTACTTGAAGCTAGAATTTGTAGCTTCTACCTCCAGAATTGATTCTGGGTGATTTTTACACTGAAATTTATTGTTTAACTTACTTTTCATTAAATGTATCCAAACATAAATCAATTATGCTAAACTCAATTCTATTAAAATCAATTCTACCAAACTCAATTCTGCTAGAATCAATTCTGTTCACCGTCAATCCAAACACATCCTTAAGAGATTTAACAACTTTTATATATACATTTATAATTAAGTCATTAATTAATTATTGTTAATTTTTTATTTTTATTAATTTGTTAAAAGATTGGGCGAAAAATAATTGTGTTCATTTATTTTTTTTCTTGGTTCTACTTTGAGTGTTTTGGGTACGAAAAAGTTTTATCTTAGAAATTCATTTTAAACTCCCACTTTCTTGTGTTTCTTGTCACCTTCAATCAGTACATACAATCTCAAAATGAGGCAGGTGTACCAAAAACTCAGATTCCATATTCGAATATATGATGTTGTTCCAGAGATCCATAACATGTTCATGCCTATGTGATTTGACATACTCCTTACACTTCATACTAACATTTTTTGAAATATGGAACAAACACAAAAAATGATTTGAGTTTGGAAACACAACTTCCACAATATTCATCAACGCTAGTTGACAGTTTGTAACCAAAACCTTCGGTAGCAACTTCTCATAAGCAAACAACTCTTTTAGCTTCTCTAGCGCTCATGTGAAGTTTTCCTCCCTTTCATGTTCCATATATGCAAGTCCAGCCGAAAATGTCAATTTCGTGGATGTAACACCAATAATCTCAAGTAGTGGTATCCAATATCTGTTTGTTTTGTATGTTCAATAAATAAACAACATATTCAAACCCAGTATCAAATAAATTAAAATAGAAGCAATTGGAGCATGCAATGTGCAATAAAAAATCAACTTAAGATGAAACATGTTCAACAACTTCACTGGATCAAAGTGCGTCCAAAAGATATCAGCAACAACATTAGAAGAGTCATTGTTTCTGGTCCAGTACATGTATTTCTCTTCATGAATTTGACTCAACAGATGTTGCATTTCAGTTAATAGACCTCTCTTGCTCGTCTTGTATGTATATCTTGCCTAATATACCTAGGTAACACTCATTAGGTTTTTTGGATCTCTATCTTTCAAAGCAACGACTATGTATCTAAGAGCCATATTGTATTTGGTTATGTCATTCACAAACTTTCTTTCATTATCTTTTAAATGACCAAATATGTCATGACCATTTAAGTCCTTAGCTAGTATATAATTTTGAAACTCACACATAATCGTAACCTTCTAACCACTTCCACTTGACACATATCTCAACATAAATGTGTTAGTGCAAATTTTTGTTAAAAATATTTTGAATGATGTCAAAACTAAGATATTTTTGCGTTAATGTATATTGGACGGTATCATCTGATTCTATAAGTGCATCTTAGCATTAGAAAGCATTAAAATGTTTTGGAAAAGGTTGATACGTTATAAATGCATTGAAAACAAAGTTTTTATGAAAGCACTATAGCATAAGTCGACACATAATGCCTTCAGGTCTACACATAGAAAGAAAAATTTCCTATGTGTCAACACATACAGTCTATATGTTGACACACATGTTGCAGTATTAAAGCTTGTATGCTCTGTCCATGTGCTGACTGTTATAGGTCGACAAAATACCTTCAAAGGTCAACCTAAGACCTTCATAGGTCGATACAAGCCCTTTATAAATCGACCTATAACTTTCATTGAAATTCTGGCCTATACAGACAACAGATGTCCTAACACATGTCAAGACATTGTGCTACATAATCATTTAAACTTGGAGGCGCAACAGCAGACTGATACCTTGAATATCAGACATGCATCCTCACAGATGTCACGACATCTGATCCAACATGTCAGTCAAGAACATTAAAAAAACTATACATTGCAGAATGTTAAATAAGATAGTAATTGTTAACCTAGTTTGGTGCAATTCACCTACATCTGGGGGATACCAATCCAGGATGAAGACTTCACTATCTGTAGAACTGTTACAAAGCTAAACTCCCCTGTTTACAACTTTATACCTAACATCTACCCAATGAACATCTTTATCAAGGCTAAACTCGACCGTTTACAACCTTGATATGAGATACCCCACTCACATCCTAATCACAACCTGTGATATCTCTGTCTTCTGCCAATTCAGAACTATCGCAGTTTCTTGACCTTCAAGCTATCTTGGACTTGCTTCAAAGCTTCGTCCAAGAATAATACAGCAACCATTACCTACAGGTTTCTGGTTGTGTCCCTGTACCTATGCCTTCCATTCTGCATCCCATATTACAGAATGGAGACTTACAACTTCTAAGAGAGCCAACGACTCTCAAACCCTAAACCCTTATTCAACACAAAGGAACTAGGTTACAAAGTTACAAGCGATACAAAAAGTACAGTTACTTAACCCTAGGTCTAAGTCTCCTTATATAGTCTTCTGTTCTCTTAGGCCTTCAATCGTTTCTCCTTTATCCACTCTGCAAATTTGCACCAAATATTTTAACAGATTTGTTAAGAAATTAAATCTGCTGTATTAGTAAAATGTTAGAACATCTTTGTCGACATCTTTAATCTTGAGCAGATTTCTTCATCTTTATCATAATCATGTTTTACCAAAATTTTGTCAAACCACAAGAGCTTTCAATCTCCCCCTTTTGACAAATTTTGGCTAAAATATTCCCTTATGTGCTGGATGAGCGAAGTTGATAAAGGTCCTTGAGTTCCTTCATCTTGAGAGTTACCCGTTTGACATCTTCTTCCTGAATTCCAGAAAGAGCTTAAACAGTCGTGACATGGAGTACATAAAATATGTAACTCGGATCACAAGTCACAACCTGTTTTTCAACTCAGATCACAAGACACAAAAGTAACGCAAAAGAAACAAGTTAAGATGTCAGAGCATCTTATCCAGCACTCTTGCATAACACCTGCAGGAATGTACCCAGAAAAACAACAGAAAAATGACTTCCTTCTTCTCCCCTTTTTTAGCCAAAACTTGGCAAAAGTGACCAAGACAACTCCAAGCTCAGACGCAACATACCCAGAGTTTGAAGAATGCCATCGATCACTAAAAGGAATGTTGAGACTAAGAAGAATTGATACAGTCTTATTTATAGCAAAACACTTTCCTTAGGAAGTAACGAACTACAGAAAATAACTCTGATTAATTCAAAGATCCATTAACTGAAGAAAATCACTCCACTAAATGCTCACCGGCCAAGACTGTTGATTGTTTCTTCTTTTAAGAATACCGACCAACAAGCCCATTACATGCACACATGTTTGACACCAATGTCCTAACATTGTGTCAGACATTGTCTATTCTTCATATGAGCTTTTCTGATTTTGGTCTTTACAGATATTTCTTCACAAATATATGATCCCAATATGCAAGAGAAAATTAAATTCTCCCAGACTCAGTCAATGATTCTTAAGCATCCAATAAGAACCATTCAAGTATGCATTTCCAAGTTTCCCACAACTTGCAACAATACTCTAATGTCAAGACATCCTCCTTGACATCTCAGTTTGCTTGACGCACAAATACAAACTGGAACTACAACACTAATGTCAAGCCATTTTGACATCTCAGTTTGCTTGACGCACAAATGCAAACTGGAACTTCAACAATAATGTCAAGCCATCCTCCTTGACATCTCAGTTTGCTTGACGCACATATGTAAACTGAAACTACAACAATAATGCCAAGCCATCCTCCTTGACATCTCAGATCAAGAGGCTTCTCCCCCTGACTAAGGTAACTAGTGCTCCTCCACTGAACACCCAAGCTAATGACTAGAAAACATAAGACGCATCTTCATGTCTTCAAGAGCGCACCATCTGTTCAACACACCTGCTGAACACAACCATTAATTCTTTATTGTTCCCTCTGACAAGAAACAATAATCACTCACACATGATCACCATCATGCTACCCGTGAGGAAGTGTATACCAACCATAACAAACTCTTGGCTTAAGATCAAAGTCCCATTGATCCCCCTCATTCTGCAACCATCTACACACCACACGAACTCCTCTTGAATTCTCATGTATAGACCTCCAGCTGCTTGAGGCACAAACCAATTGAATCAGAATGCTTCACATTCCTCAAAGAGACACACAGGGTCCTTAGTTTGTTATAACGATGCAGCTATGGTATGCATGCTCCAGAACTTCACAGCTGCTAAACTGATCCACTACTAGCATGACTTGCTCCAAGGGCTCCAATGCCGTATGCAAGATTTTCCACTGACCTCACCCAGCCAGCAATAGAGATAAACACCCCGCAATCCAAGACAGTCATTCCTATCATTCTCCCGTATGATAACCTGGAATACTTCTGATTTATGGTGAATCTCCACTTCTGAACGCATTCAGGAAACAGACTTCCATGCAATCAACACATGATCCACTTCAGTCTTCACAAACACTTACATTCTCCTTCCAAGGAACCCTTCTACTCCATCATTCTCCCAGATGATCATGTAGATACTTCTTGGACACAATGTAAGTAACCAGTTCATCACAGAACCTGAGATCCTTCAACAAGGATATCCAACCCAAAAATGTTCTAATATCAGTTAGAACGTCTTCCACACATCATAGACACCACACACCATAGTTCTTGATATGCTCAACCACTGGACTTACTATCAGTATAGTAATCCACACTAAAGATCTTCACACAACACTTAGCCACCAGCTTGAACAAAGAAGACTTCATAAACCCAGAGAGAAATAAACTCTCATCCACCAAGAAGGTATACTTCAATTCTCAACCCAGAACTTCTGACACAAGCTCCCAGAGAACCAGAACCTTCAACAATTTCAACTAACTACTCTTCTACAAAAGAGCAATCAGTTTCAAGCATCCTGCTTGAATGCACATTGTGAAACCAATCAAATGCCACCTTTTGATTGACCTTACTCATCTTCAGAATTCCCACAAGATACCCTGATCTACTAATGAAAACAGATCTTCAAGTCACATGAACTACTTGCCCTATAGCGAGACATCTTGGATCCACCAAGCCTCTTAGTCATGTAGCATCTTCCCATCCACAGCTCCCGCAAACTGCATGAGATAAACCTTTTTGAAGAATCCATTACTCCCATTCTCCTGTAGATCATCTTATCTAAAACTGATGTGCCACATCACCAGCTGAGACTTCTGATGTTAAGCTAAATGTCAAAACATTATGACATCCAACTGTTGAATTCAGCTCTTCCTTCTGCCACTTAGAAGAACCTCATCCCTTTGCAGAAACAGATTTCCATGCTCTCACAGACTTGATTCAATAACCAAGTTTTGAGTAGACAACCTCCATTATGCTTTGAAACTCCAAAGACTTCAAACCTGCCACATCTGAATCTTTAGAAAATAAGTAGTCCAAGACTACCCCATAGCAATACCAAATAATGCCACTTCCCTTAGTAGAGCCGTCAGTAGAAAACCAGAGATAACTGCCACTTATCCTTGACCTTCACAACCAGAGCAAACACTATGCTCCAAAGCACCTGGATCAGAAATAAACTGACCCAAGTTGTAACCATCAAGATTATGATGTCTTCATAGTCTTCCATCTCCATCTTCAACATTATCACCATCTGGACAAGTCATTCGCAATACTTTCCAGGAACAAATGCTAAGCCAATAATCCCAGGTCAACACTTAGGAGACTTTTGAGCGAATGCAGAACCCCTCCCATGATTCTCCAAGCCTCTGATGAAAAGATGTTAGAACATCTGACAGAACATCCTCAATCTTGAATTTCAAGGATAATCAATTAAATACATGTGGATTCCACAAGTAGCAATTGATCTTAAATCCTTGTATAATAACCCTTCTTCACTGCTGCAACTGAGCTCCACCAGATCATGTCATGAACACTTATACAGTATTCAATCTTTTTGCAAGTATCTTCTTCAATGACAATGTTGAGATACCAAGGTTGCAACCCTTGACTCAAGTAACTAAGACTTTCTCTGAACAAGTCTTATTTACCTCAGCAAATCTTAAATCAGATTGGATTCACTCTTAGGGTCAAGAGAGATGAATCCTTCCTTATTGTTTTTGGATGGTGAAAATAAATCACCTCCACGTTCTTCAGATTGTGTCTCAAGGAAACACCTTCTAGTCAGAAGAGTAACTAGAAAACTCCAGATACACGACATAGATTCCTTTATGAGTGGACTTGAGAGAATTCTCAAGTATCTTTGACTACCTAGCCGATCAAATATTTATCAAACTCCTAGAGCAAGAACCTGATAAACTTTAACTCAACTCCTCTCCTCTTCAACTGACTCCAAACTGCACCAGGAAACTAAGCTTCCAAGTACCAAGTCATCATACCAGATATCTGACCACAACTTCCTTCACTCCATCGCTCCCGACTTTGGAATAAGGAATGCAGATATCTTCAAATATAGAGGCCGACGATTGCGACCTTCCACCAACTGTCTTCAGTAACAACTCCAGAATCCCATAATTCTAGAGCTCTTCCATCAGAAACACGTGCAGCGGAACGACCAAGGAACATATCCTGCTTGCCCTACTAAGATGTCATAACATCTTATAAGACACCCTAACAAGAGAACTAGCCACTTCTCCTGTAGTTGTTGTAGAATCTCCTCAGCAATATGAACAACCTCTGGGTTGCTCCCTTCGATCCAGAACATTCATCTCATCCAATAATACCCATGGGTATGTTTGAGTTGATTGATCTGATCTCCAAAACTCCTTTATGTTTAAACGCCAGAAAGTATCTCCCAGAGATCTCATCCAGAACCAGACAGGATGCCTGCTCTGATACCAATTGAAATTCTGGCCTATGCAGACAACATATGTCCTAACACATGTCAAGACATTGTGCTACATAATCATTTAAACTTGGAGGTGCAACAGCAGACTGATACCTTGAATATCAGACATGCATCCTCACAGATGTCACGACATCTGATCCAACATGTCAGTCAAGAACATTAACAAAACTGTAAATTGCAGAATGTTAAATAATACAGTAATTGTTAACCCAGTTCGGTGCAATTCACCTACATCTGGGGGATACCAATCCAGGATGAAGACTTCACTATCTGTAGAACTGTTACAAAGCTAAACTCCCCCGTTTACAACTTTATACCTAACATATACCCAATGAACATCTTTATCAAGGCTAAACTCGACCGTTTACAACCTTGATATGAGATACCTCACTCACATCCTAATCACAACCTGTGATATCTCTGTCTTCTGCCAATTCAGATCTGTCGCGGTTTCTTGACCTTCAAGCTATCTTGGACTTGCTTTAAAGCTTTGTCAAAGAATAATACAACAACCATTGCCTACAGGTTTCTGGTTGTGTCCCTGTACCTATGCCTTCCATTCTGCATCCCATATTATAGAATGGAGACTTACAACTTCTAAGAGAGCCAACGACTCTCAAACCCTAAACCCTTATTCAACACAAAGGAACTAGGTTACAAAGTTACAAGCGACACAAAAAGTACAATTACTTAACCCTAGGTCTAAGTCTCCTTATATAGTCTTCTGTTGTCTTGGGCCTTCAATCGTTTCTCCTTTATCCACTCTGCAAATTTGCACCAAATCTTATAACAGATGTGTTAAGAAATTAAACCTGCTGTATTAGTAAGATGTTAGAACATCTTTTTCGACATCTTTAATCTTGAGCAGATTTCTTCATCTTTATCATAATCATGTTTTACCAAAATTTTGTCAAACCATAGGAGCTTTCACATAGGTCGACACATATGATGCATTTTTCCAAAAATTACAATTTTCTCCATTCTTTTGCATTTCTTTTGCTTCTAAACTTGCATACTTATAAATACTTGATACATGCATCATTTCTAGTAAGGTTTTAGAGTAAATCTATGCGAACTACACATAATCATCTTTAACCTCTCCTCTATACAATCAAACTACACATAATCATTTTTTGATTTGGTGACCATCTATATTAGGGTTGATAACGTCCAATTAGGTTATTGAACCGCGAATATTAGGTTGAGAACTTTGAGGATTTCAAATAAGAAAACCGAGATGGGGATTTCCTTCAAGATCGTTGAGGATTTGAAGGTTTTGGACAAGATTACGCAATTTGGATCAGATCAAGTGAAAGCCTTGGGACAAGGGGTGCCTTACAAGGGAGTAGGGTGAGATGGTGGATCCTCTTGGTAAATCTTGAGTTTCAACAAGTGTGCGCTTGAGATTAATTCAACCGGGTGAAAGCCTTGGGAGAAGGGGTGACTTGCAAGGAAGTAGCAAGAACGTGTAAATTTAAACAATATTATTGGTTACTTGATCAATCTTTGATCAAGGGTTTTGAAGGTGGTAGAATCAACGACAAACCTAGTGTTTGTAGGGTTAAAGTTCTTCATCTCTTGTATACACACATTTGCAAAGTAAGATATATTATAATATCTTAATTCGAATTCGAACTGAGGGCAGACGTATCCATAACGAGGTTGATTGGGGAACTGCCTAGACAAATCCTTGTGTACTCTATCTCTCTCTCTTTTAAATTTGTGTTTGTAAATTATTTAATTCATTGTTCGTTTGATCAATTTGTTTGGGAATTATTTTTTAACCCGTTTTGAAATAGGTTTTGTTGATATAATCATAATCCATTTGATAATGATTGGCTTTTAAGATCAACAAAACAAAGCAAATTTCTAAACGATATCGATTGCACACAAGGTGTTCGATAAATTGTCTTATTGTGTTTTTGTGTGTTTTGATAATTGGGAATATGCTCTACGTATAGGTTAGCATTTAATTGTTTGTGATTAATAATCGTTGAACAATTTGTGTTCATTATCAAATTTTGTGTACCTTTACGCATATCTGAGTTTTTTGATAGAGGTTCGGTTAGACGATTCGACTCAGGTTATTTCCCATGTGCCATAAAACTTTTCAAATTTATTTTGCCAAAAGTTTTAAATTGTGATCTATTCACCCCCATCTAGATCGAACCCTATCGTCTAACAGAATGAGCATTTCACTTTCATACTATAAACTGCTTTCAATCACATTTTTTCTTGTAATTTTCTCCTCTCTCACAATCCATAATCAATTTATCTTTCCTCCATCTGATCCCATTTGAGGTATCAAAATTAATAGTAACAACAATAATCCCATTTTGTTTACCAACAGACTGTGCTCGTGCCAAAACATCGACTCGGGGGGAGGGGGGATATATGTCATTTACGAGATATACATAATAAATTATCAAGGCCAAAGATATCATAAGCCTGTTATTTTTTTGAACAAGTTAAAAATTTAATATATATGTAAAACATACTGCGTTAGTCGTGAAAAATTGAGTAAAATCAGTAGGAAAACCATCAGGATCTGGACCACACAAGTGTAACATACTGAACTACAAGATTTTTTTGGTTTTTTTTGCAAAAAATCTAGTATACTATAAGATTTTTCCAAATATCCGGTACTTTTCAATGTTTCTCGATTTTTTTAAAATATCTGGTAAGAATGGAGCTAGAATCTAGAAAATTATGGTTTTTTCTTAAAAATCTGGTAAAACTTCAAGATGTTTCCGGATTTTCCCAAAAATCTAGTAAAAGTGCAAGAAAATACTGGATTTTTCAAAAAAATCGGTAAAAACTCATACCGAATTTTTAAAATTCCAGCTAAATTGCATAAAATCCCCTCTCTTGCGAAAATTTTCGTACCATATATTTGAAAATAACTACCATATTTTTTGTTTTTACCAGTTTTACAGAGAAATTTTTTCACTGAATGTGAATTTTTAAAAGTGAATAATGCGAAGGATATTTTTGTCTTTATGAAAAAATGTTGAGGTGTCAGGTCAAGATGGGGTGTGAGGATAAAATCTCTTTACAAAAGATGGCGAACCTTTAGAGGTGCACAAACCCGCCTTCAATTATTTCAACCCCCTAAATGTTGAAAATTTCCTTCATCACAATACTTTGCACTTCTCATTCACGCTAAAAAATCACGTTGAACACAATTCATGTGTGGTGCGACCAAAATTGTCACAAATGTAGACTAAGAAAGGTTTGAGTTTTTCCAACATCCTACCACATGTAACCATTCATTAAATTTTTTAGGAGGCTTACTCTTTCCACCCTTACATGTGCATACCACACAAATGAAAATCCAAAATTTTTCTTCTTGCTTTCAGAGATGCATCTCCGAATGCACCAAAAATCACGTCAATCTTCTCTTTTCTGAGTTTCCCTAGTTTTTAAAAAAATATGGTGCGGAGATGCATCTTTGTATGTTGTTTGGGTGTATCTAGATATGCATCTTCGAAATATCCACTGCACTCATTTATGGAGTTTTGTTATTTGCGCAAATGATTTAAATAACAACTCACTGATGTTTTTGGAGATGCATCTCCAGGAATACCCATCGGGAAAGTTGATAAAACACCGCCTTGCATGAGCTTCTTCTTCATGCTAAAACAAAAAACCATTCTAAAACCCTTGAAAAAAAATTCTCTCATTCTCAATCAACTTTTCAACACCAAAACATCATTCTTGTATTTCATCATTTCAAATAGAGCAAAACAAGTTGGAATTGCAGGTAAAGATCATTCATTTCATCCCTCATTCCTTGCATTGATCTTCGTTTTATGCTGAAAAATGAACGTTGAGTCCGAAGATGCATTTTCGGATGAAGTTAGGTGAGTTCCAGATGTGCGTCTCCAAATTGTCCCGATAGTTTGAAATGTAACACTACTTTTTTGTTATTAGCGGTAATATATATCGTGCAACCGGATATGTTTCCTAAAGGTATTGTAAGTGTGGATGTTAAATCGGTCAAAGTGAAACATGATGTTAAATCGGATGAAGTGAATGATGATGTTCAATCGGATGAATCAAATGATGATGTTAAATCGAGTGCTCGACTGGTTCTTGTCGAGGTAGATGTTCGTGCACAACTTACAAATAAAGAAGTGTATATTGTTCCTGAACATATGCTACAATGGGTCCTTATGGAGGTCAGAAAATTGGGGTTTGGCGTTGTAATCGACGGTCCGACAATGGTTAGGATAGAAGACGAGCATTTGTAACAATGATATGCGAAAGAAGTGACACGTACCAACTAAAGATTAGGAACTTGAAACTTGATGACACGAGATCGAGAAAATGTGAGTGTCCGTTTAAATTGCATAGATACCATATGGCGAATGAGACATGGAAATTTAATGTGATTTCCGGTATACATAATCACGTCTTGCATGACAAGCTAGCCGGTCATCCCATTGTATCTCGCCTTCTTCCGGAGGAGGGGGAACTTGTTTCAGACATGACACTAAACATGGTGGCGCCGAAAAACATACTCACATCTTTAAAACGAAAAAGTCCTTTAAATGTTTCAAATATCAAGCAAATATACAATGTGTATGCTCGAGACAACAAGACGGTAAGAGGATCAAGATCTGAGATGCAACAATTGTTGAAGCTTTTGAAAGACGAAGACTATGTTTCGAGGTTTAAAGTTCGTGAGGATAAAGTCACTATTCAAGATATATTTTGGAGTAAGTTGTTCAACATCGTTCCCTCTGTACTCATAATGGACTCAACATACAAAACAAACAAGTATAGACTTCCACTCTTGGAAATTGTTGGTGTTACTCCTACGGAGATGACATATTCAACCGGGTTTGCATTTTTGAAATTTGAAAAAGAGAACGTTACATGGGCTTTGGAAATGCGCAAGACTGTGTTGAAGGACCAAGAAAACATGTCACTAGTCATAATTACCGACTGTGACACCACAATGATGAATTTGGTTGCAATGGTGTTTCCTACATCATCTGCATTACTTTGTAAGTATCACATAACCAAAAATTTGAAGAGTAAAACTTACGGTTGACACCAAACAAGTAAAGGGTGAAGATGGAAAAATGGTCAAACATGGTGTCGTGGTGGAAAAGATAATGGATGTATGGAATGGTATATTAAGTTCTTTTATGAAAGAATTACATGTCGAACGTGTTCTACATTTCAGGAGTGTGTGTGCGATATATTCAAATTTGCTTAAATATGTTGAGGGCACGATTCTAGACTAGGTTAAAGAGAAGATTGCTTGTGCATGGATCGATCAGGTTCGACACTTTGGCAATACGACAACTAACAAAGTTGAATATGCACATACTTCTCATCGATCTAAAAACCAAACGGAATACTCTCCTGCGATATCTAGAAAATCAAAGAGTCGCAAAGCTCAAGTACTGTTCACCCTCGATTGACATTGAATGGAAGATACAGTTCACCATGCTTGAACTGAAGATGGGTGATGATTTAACGGTTATGTAGAATACCTTTTACCGTTACCCAACAAAGGGTCCGATTGAAGTGGATGTAACGATTCAAAGATCAGCCGAAGATATTATAAGAATGTTGCAACATTCTGAACCACCTGTTTTTAATAATATGTAATGTTAAATTTATGTAATATTTATCTATGTTATGTTTACTTTGGAGTTAATTTATGTTGATTTTTTATTCTTATGACTATTTCTGTTTTGATCTAATGGAGCATATTACAGAGATGCATCTCCGAAAAACTCATTGACTAATGAATTAAAGGGAGTTACAAAGATACATCTCTGAATCAACTTATTGTGCATACAGAGATGCATCTCCGAATCAAATTTTACCAAATTTTACCAGAATAAGAGTTATTGATTTTCCTCAATTGTGTGTACGAAAAATGCGTCCAAACATGCATCTCTAGACGATGAAAATATTGTTGTCTTTTTTCAGAGTGGTGTGGGAGAACCCCTAAAATGAAAAGAGCAATTCCATTATTTAAATATGTTTAATCTGCAATATACTTATGAGGAAACCAGAAGAAAATTTCCACGCGCATGTTCGAAACATCACCAGTATCTCAACTATACCCCCTTCAAGAAAACACGACTGAAGTTCCAATGCTTCGCTAAGAAGAAAACCTGTGGTTCCGAATGTTTCGCCAAAAAAAAATTATATCCAGACTGGTTTCAAGGAAAAAAGAGAGGAAAATACATTGCTTTGAGAAGGTGGCCACCAAGAGTCTATTTGGTTGGGGGGTTTAGTTGGAGTGTTCCATAAAGCTTTTGATGAAATTTCAAATATGGTAAATTCACTTTGTAGGTTTTTTTTCTTTTTTTTTTTACAACCTATAGAATTGAATAATTGTCATATAAAATCCGTTTGCAGCACATCAGTAAAGCATGGTTTAAAGTTAAACAAATAAACCATTAAGTCCAGAAAATCAAGTGGTTAGCTCAGTATTACAAAGAATAAGTTTAGTATGCCGTATGTTTCAGTGTTGCAAGGAAGACCATGAAACACAAGAAAAATCTCATACAAAAAAAGTTAAATATTCTAATTACTTATTGCCACCTATTTCACATAACAAACTTTAGAAAATCAATGGTAATGAACAAAAAAACTACAGCAACATACAAATCATCAAACTTCAGCTTCATGTTGAAAGCCTGTCACTGCCTCCTATCAACATAATTCATACCATATGCGCTTTCTTATAGTTATCTGCTGCTTTGGATAATGATTGAATTGATACAGGTATCCCTGGGCCAATCTGCATCAATACAATTTCAATGAATAACTTGAAATAAAGAACATACATAGAAGAATGTGACAATGCTCATCATCACTGCAGATAATGACCTAGCAAATTAATGGCATTTCTTCACAAGTCAAGTTGTGTGAATGTGTCCACTGACAATGATATGTCTATCATATGCTATATCTGAGTAAATACCAATATGTGCATCTTGATATTAATAATTTATATTCATCTATAGATATACAAAAGGCTAAAATATACTTGAAATTTCAGTACCTAACATGCCCTATAACCTATAAGCAATAAGCAATAAACAAATCACAAATTATAATGCTCCACAAAAAGGCATTAATAACGGTGTCTTCCTTTTTATCTTTCATTGTGGACTATATATTGATGGCTAAACATTGTTTCCCACTCCATAAAACCCTACCATGAATATACTATGAAGCACGGGTACTTCTAAAATGATGAAGTACCGGTACCGGATACGCACCCGTACCGGATACTCGTACCGTACTCGTGGTACTTCATTTTTTATTATTATTCGGTTTTGAGTAAAATTTCTGATTTTCTTAAATATCATTATAATATATTTATGTATTTTAATTTCTTTGTTAGTATATCTTAACATTATTTTAGTTTTTTAAATGTGAACATAACAATTTAGTTCTCCACTCATGCATTTAATAGAAAACCCTTATATTTTATTAACGTACCCGTACCCTGATTTTTTGAAAAATGCCGTATCCTGTACCAGTACCGGTACCTGTACCGGGTACCGTACCCGTACCTATGCATCATATTATAACCACATTTCACAATAATTATAACCAGCAAAATGTTTAGCAGATGTTCCATCATTTCAAAATTCAAATTCCATTACTGCTGTGTTTCCAGACGTGCGTATGAAGCACAGACACAACACTGACACACATCAACACCGATAATGATTTGAAAAAAAATCAAATTATATAATGTAATTAAATTTATCGGCGTCAGACAAATTACACAAACTGAGCATTAGAAAAAGATATATGTAAAAAAAAAACAGAATGTGATGCAAGAGCTTACCGTGCTGCATATATGGACTGACAGCACATACCCAGCATATTTGGAAGCTGGACAACAAAAAAGCAAGTGTAAGATGATAGAAATATTATCAGCATACAAAATGGGAGATCACGTTACACCAGCATCGAGAGGGCACCATGTCATCATTTTGGCATCATTTTGTACTCTGGATGATTTTATTATTCCATAACCTCAATAAATCCTTATTATAATTTTCACTGGCGATTCTAAGATTTTTATTCAACTTTTATCTTTCAGACCTGGTGGAATTTTACTGATATTTCTATTTCCTAGTAGTATCTTGTATATAAGCCCGGATTTATGATACCTAGGAGTTATTGGACCTCGTTTTTGTGTCTAAGCTTCTTGAAGGTCTAATAGCAGTATGTTTTGGTGCTAATCTTTATAGAATTAGGTTTCTTTACATACTTAATCATTGTAGGATAAGTTAAAGCTGGTTTATTTAAAATATTCAAATGCTTTCTCTTTGACACATTATCAGAATTATGGTGACAGTGTATTCTGTCTTCTCTAGTGTGCTATATAATCAAATAGCGGACTCTTTTCTTTTCTCGCTATGTTTGAAATTCTTTAGGTTATAAAGTGAGAAAAGGATGGAAAATGAAGAGAAAGAACAACCATAAAATCAAGGTTCCACAGAAAACCAAGTAAGATCCTACATTAAAATAACAGACCATAAACATAATACCCATTTGTTCGGACAACCACATATATGGAGCTTAAATAGCTGAATTCTGTAATACAAAATATTGAAATTTTGAGAAAATAAAGATCCCAATTGAAGTCTTTATAATGTTAACTCTAAGTTTATGAGTCATAAAGGTTTGGACCTAGATTTCACACATGCTTAGTTATTTTATAATCCAGATTGAGAAACTATATAAACAAGGCCTTAGACACTTATAAGCAATTATTGGCAGATATCTGCTTTTCTTTCACACTTATGTACTAGGGAAACATGTCTGCAACACTATGATTTCCCTTTGGAAGGGAGAGGCCTGTAACAGTTCTGACATTTCATCTTTACTTTTCTCCAAGTAACAAAGGGGGGGTGGAGAACAGCATAAGAGTTTGTATACTACTTACTCTTTTTTAAGCCAGCAGGCTTTGCTTGCAATACAGCATTCATAAATGCACCAATATTCTCCCGTAAAGACTCTTCTTTGTAGCTTACCTGTGGATATTATGGTAAGTAAGCACATGAGAATATCTCACGCAAAACACTTATTACTTTTGTTAAGAAATGTATAACGAGTTGAAGGAAACACAATACTACCTTTCCAACTCCCGCATGCAAAATTGATTTACTTTCCATTTTAAACTCAATACGACCCTGCCTTAGCTCTTTTAACTGCCCAGCAATATCACTAGTGAGAGTACCTAGCTGCAAAATATAGTAAGTAATAGAACCAAATAAGAGTTAAATACAATACAATACAACACATGTACCCTACACTTCAAAAAGAATATAAAATGTCAACATTGAGAAACTAACTTTCTTGTCCGGCATCAGTCTGCGCTTTCTAAGATATTGTGCTATCTGCATATCAGTTCATATAAGCTTTAGAGGAAGAAACCGCTAATTTAGATGATTGTACAAGTAAAAAAGGATTTGAATCCAATATACCTTTCCAAGATGAGGTGCCATTCCAGGGGTGGAGAAGCACTTGTCAACTTTGAGCTTATTACTACCACCTATAAGAGTATAAATACCATTAGATATGAATAACACTGTACATATTCTAAATAGTATAACCTCACTACACTATTGAGTGACACTTGAAACGTTTCTTATCATGAAGTGATGAAAAAAAGTAATGTCATGCGTTTAACTAAAACAGCATATACTATTATAATTTAGACCTAAGCACAAACAGAGCACGACAGAAAAATATACAGTTAAACTAGCATAAACCACAAATCAAGCATACAGATATAAAGGGAGAAGAATGTCGCTGAGAAAAGCAAGCTTAGAACCAACAAGAGACAATATGCATCTGCACATTGTCTCCATAAATTTAGAAGTGGAAAAAGCTATCGGCATGATTAACTAAATTGCTCGGAGAAAGAGATCAGTTCATTACTAGCAATCTCCTCAATAAGCTCTTTACCACCAACTATATCAGCTCCTGCAGCTTTTGCTTCTTCTGCCTCTGCCCCTTCTGCAAAAACAGCCACACTGACGGCCTGGGAGGTATGGATAATTAGATGACAAACCTGCCTTTATATGATATATCAATTGCTTAACTTTCATAAGTTACCTTAGGAGCACCATGAGGCAGAATCACAGTACCACGAACTGCCTGTCAGAGTTAATACAGTTAATTTCTAAAGTAAGGGATTGAGAAAGCAGAACATAATACTTTTTATCCAAAAACTGAATAAAAACAGAAAACGGAATATAACAGTGATATCGTATGTGTAAAAACAGAAAGTCTACAGAAGAGAACATAATGATAATTTTTAAAATCCTATTTGTTTTGTTGAGTAAATAATTCATTCAACAAAATAATAACAGAACTAACAGTATGCAATATTTAGCATATTTGAAAAAGCTATATTATCACTAAAAGATATTTATCAAAAACATGTCCTTAGAAAGGCTAATAATATCAAGCAGTTTCTGAAAATAACATAGAGATGTTCAGTATTTGTTGAAAGTGTCAAAAAATAAGATCCCTTTCTCTAACTACCCATTCAAAGTATACTTGCAGATAGAGGATAGGTGATTCGAGATGGGATAATTCAACGCCCTCATAGACAGAGAACATTCTAGCACGTGGCTATATAGATGAGAACCTACTTCTTTAGTCGTTTGCAATAACTACTAGATGTTAGTCTTCAAAGGGTATATGACTCTCAAGTTTTGAAAGTATCAACGAAGATAGGACGTAGTTCATTGAATATGCCAAACCTATAGAATTTAAAATTTATATGGTACTCATAGAATCATCCTAGCTCACAAAAAACACACACAAACACTAGCCAAGCGATAAAAAAGGAAAAGAAATATCCTGAAACATACCAGTTCTGTTCGCTTGGAATCAATGCCCAATCTTATATGTGCTTCAACAGTTTCGTCAAACTTTGCCTTGGCATTGGCCTGAACAATATATAATTATATTAAGTGATACTCCTCTGTCCCATATTATAAGAGAAATTCACTTTTTAGATTCATTAAATAATTAATGTATCTGGTCTATATATAGATCAGATACATTAATTATTCAATGAATCTAAAAAGTAAATTTCTCTTATAATATGGGACGGAGGGAGTAGACAGTTAAGAATAGAACATTACAGGTAAAACAGGAACGATGTATTTGTCAAGGACGTGCAGTATCCCTAACCCAATCCATGACACCAAAACTTCGACAAAAATAAGGGAATGGATGAAAATTTATAAATCACAAAAACATTTGGAAACAGACCAATACCTCAACCAAAATATAATACAGTACACACACACACACAACATCTTTGAAATGTTTCTTTGTTTGTGACTTTTAGCTATCTCCTAAATATTAAAATTTCATTAATTTAGAATAATTTGTCATAGAGAAAATTTTACATGTGCAAGAGTGTATGGGATCAACCAATAGATTTGTTATAAACAATGAATATTTGAAATTCAAACTTCAAAATGCAACAGAGAGAAACTGTCTCAGAGTACATCAATAATAGTAGCACAGAATATATATGGTATACCTACACATTACATGCAAACATATTCACATGCACGGGTGTAGAATCGGAGGGAAAAACAGTGTGTTAACTTTTATACTCTCTAAATTGGTTCTCAAAACAAAAAAGAACATTCGTTTTCCATCGATATATAGAGGTTCATGCTACATGGATCAACTTTTGCTATAATATTCTATCTAGGACCATGCTTTTATCCAAATTGTTATCTCAAGATCTTTCTTAATCACTTTTCTTAGTCGCAATATAGAGGTTTCAAATGTCTAGACAACAGTATCACAACCACAATTGCAGCCGCATCGGCATCGAACACAATGATTTTCATAAGTTCGCAGTGTAATCATAACTACAATTTAGAAACATCATCCAAATAAATTGTACAAAATTTGAGTATGCCTTTTCTTATTGGGTTACCAACAAGACTCCTTTTTTCCCAAACAATTTCCCAATTAAGCGGTAGGCACATGCTATTTGCAACAACTAACTCTAAGTTTGAGTAACACAACCTAATCACCAATGAACTAATGAACTAGAAAATGAAAGAAAAATGAAGGCAAAATTTGAAATGAGTAGAGTAGTATTCTCTTCCCTAACCTTAACTTGACGAATGGCCTCGGACAAATCGAAGAGAGGTGGTTTCTCCTTCTGCTTGGGCTTTATCAACAAAGGAAAAGGCACCTTCAACTTTTCATCTTCCGTAGCTTTAAGCATCTTCTTCCTCAACTGATCCTCTGCCTCAATTCTTTTCCTTTCGTTCTCCATTTCATTATTCTCAGCCGGACCCTTATCGTCCGGGAGTGGAGCTACCCGAACAGGGTAAGACACCGGCGTAATCGACGGGGCGTCCTTCACGTAGCGAATATCCTCGCGCGTCCATGCTCGTGGTGGTTCGGGACCGTCCGCTGATTTAGGAGGAGGTGGTGGAGGTTGACTGGGGGATGGGGCGTCGGAGGAGAGTTGAGGCTCCGGTGGAGGTGGGTCTTGGGGTTTAACGGGGTAGGAAACGGGTTGGATTGGAATGGGTTCGAAGGGTGTGGATGAAGGATTTGATTCGGATGAAGAAAAGGATCTGTTGTGAGAGAAGAAGGAATGAGAAAGGGGAGAGTGGAAATGGGAAGGGTGATTGGTGAAGCAATGGCGGCGAGCTTGAGAGAGGAGAAGCTTCAGTGACGCCATGGCAGGGAGTAACGAGTAGCGTGAAGTGTGAGAGTGCAAGAGAGGGTTTTTGGGGTTTGGGCAACCGGGTCAAGATGCGAGTGACCGAAGCTCCTGGTTGGCTTGGGTTTTAAAAATGGGTTTTCTAAACCCGAACTAAAACACATTCAAATGTGTGTGGATGCGTCTTTGAGACCGTTTGGTAAGACCAGAAAAAAAGCTAGTTTTTAGCTTTTCAGCTCATTTTGATTAAAAAACTCTGTTTGGTAACTACATTTTAGCTTTTAGCTTATAGCTTTTAGTTTTTTTTTTCAAAAGCTATTTGAAGTAGCTTTTGAGCTTATAGCTTTTACCTTATGACTTTTTATTTCAACTATACCCTTATTATTTTAAATATAAATATAAATAGAGAAAATGGGTGATGCACTGACAGTGTACATTAATTTTACACTGTCAACCAATGACGACGATGCATCCCGTCAAGTCATACCGTAAATTTTAAAATACTTGTATAATATGGCATAATAATATATTCCTATTGGATGACAGTGTAAAATATTTTTACACTATCAGTGCATCACCATTAAACCATATATATATATATATATATATATATATATATACTATTAAAAAATTGATTTTAAAAGATTGAATTTAGGGAGATTTTGAAGAACGTTATAAAAGATTTTTACTATTTTTTTCTACTTTATTAAAAATTATTTTTATTTATTAAATATAAATTATATAATTAATTTAGAAATAGTGTTGATAATTCTCAAGTTAGTGAAACATTGAAGGAGAATCAATGAAATCAACTAAGGTGAAGAAAATTCAGAATATTATTACAGTTTTATTGTAAAATATTAGACAATAAACTTGTTTTTGTTATTATTTTAGATTAATATAACTAAATTCAAAATTACAATGTTACTATTTCACACATTTTATGAAAGTTTATTATAAAATTAGAAAAAAAAACTATATTTTACGAAAGAATGAGTTAACTAGACCAATAATTGTAGTTATTAGGATTACTTTTACTTTTATGTCTTTATAAATGACTTTATGAAATACTCATGCTTCATGTATGGTTTGCTGTTTCTTTTATTCATTGAATTTCGTTGTCAATATATTCATACTAAATAGCAAAGCTCATAAAACTTATATATAAATTTATATATTTTGATGATATCTTTAATTTTTTATATATATTAAAATTGTTGTACATATTGTTTTTAATACATTTACTTTTATCGAATAAAAATTAATTTAATAATATAATATAATAAGATAATGAAATCACAAATTTCTTAATTAAAAATGTCCTTTTAAGTCATTTTATAATTATCAGCTGGTGTAACAACTAATTTACCAAACACTCAAATTAATTTATCAGCTACCAGCTAACAGCTAGTTTTACCAAACAGAGCCTTAGGGACATAGGGGAATTCAATACAATAGAGATTGTACACAATTTCTAAAAATTGGTTATTGATTTTATATTTGAAAAAGTATAATATATGTGACATTGTATGAGTATATCTCAATTAATGCAAATAATTCATGGTGGCCACTATAAACCTACTTATAATCATTATAGCCTCCTCTAGTGCTATAAAGTTTTTCTTTATAATTATTGTTTTTTAGTGTCATGATCCTCCCTTGTCTAAGAGTTGAACATAGTACATATACTTATGTTTTACCGATAAGGTCATTTACACATGTTACGACGATTACACCTTTATATCAGCATTATCGTGTTTTTTTGTCATATAATATTTGATAAATTTTTGTGTTACTTATGGTTGGGTCAACTCTTTTCCTTTAGACGTGAGTTTATTTATAGCTTAGTGACTTCGCCCTTTCACAAGATTGTGGCGAGTTAGTCAATCCAACTATAGGTTAGATTTTCCATACCCATGTTAACTCAAGCATTTTTTGAGGAGTTCAGCATGCGGTAGAGGGGATGAGTTGGGTCAGGTTGATTCAAGACGAGTTTGGGTCATTAGGAGCATATTGATACATAGTCCCTCAAGAACGAGGTCTATAGGGGCGAAGTGATTTAGGGAATATTTAATAGCACAATCCCTCTAGCATGAGGTCTATAGGGACGAAGTGATTTAGAGAATAATTGATAGTTCACATTCCCTCAAGCATGAGGCATGTAGTGGCGAAGTGTTTTATAGAATATTTGATAGTTCATAGTCACTGAAGCATCATGCATGTAGAGACTGAGTGATCTAGAAAAGAAGAGTTATCAGTTTGCTACTGTCATGTTACTAATGACATTACTAATTTAATCATTTAATTTAAGTGAGAGTGTTCAACTTTTTAAATGAAAAAATTTTGAAAACTTTTTAAACTTCACTTTAAGGTTGTGATGATTAAGCTTGTATTGGGAATGGGCGATTTATTTGGGTCTTCCATTAATTTTCATGCTTGGACTGGGGACTCGTTGATGCTCTGTCATGCTAATGATGATTTTCAAGCTAGATGAGTAAAATTGCGAGTGTATAAATATTAAAACATTTGTCTCTTTCTTTCAACGTTTCTTGCACGAGAGCTCTCACTCTTTGCAAAACCCATATTTCATTATTCTTTTCTTCATCGCAAACTCAATCTCATCAACCAGTCATAAAGGCTAACTATAGGTACATAATTCTTCCCCTTTTATCTTTTTATTTTGTGTTTCTAAGTTGGTATTCATTAGGGAATGCAATTAAAGTAGTAATGTATTTGAGCTTAATACTCCTGAGGAGAAGTGTGATTTATGGTGGCGTTGAATTGAAAGTTTTAGGATGGAAAAGTAAATTGGAGGTTTATTGAAATGAAGATGTTCGGAAGCTATGACAACAACTATAGTAGATATGATAGTGAAGAAAGTAGGGATAATAATGTTAATTGGTATCTTCCTACCTAGGACCGACAAAACTCTTATGGAGATTTCACACAGAAGCATAGTCGCCTTTTGTAAGGAGGTGGCGAGCTTCAACTCAATGTATAATAATGATTCCATAGTAAGATCATTCCACTAAGGCTTATCCATATCAGTAGTGATATATGTGTAAGTGGACCCAGATAGGGCGACATATGTCTTTAGTTGGGCGTTCACCCCATGAGGCACCGCCCAGGGTGTGTCCTATACGTTGCACGAGGGCTCTCCCTAAGGGGAGACGTAGATAATATCGTTTATCCAATCCCTAACTGAATGTGAGGAGCCGTGCCATGACTCCCTAGGAAATAGGCAGTCAACAACTTCCCCCGATCAAGGAGGAGAGGTTACCATTTCTCGAGGATCTGAATCCTAGACCCATACGCCTCTATAAATACCTCAATGTCATACCCCAAATTTTGACCATAAGATTTCCCATCATTGTGCAAATCATCACCACAATATGGATGTACCTCCATGCCTCACCAATCTCCTCAAAGATGGTTGAGCATTCACTATGATCAAGAATTAGGGTTTCCATCCCTCTCTGAGCATCTGGACAAAAGATCAATCAAGAAATGACATGATCTTCAACTTGTCCAAACTCTCAAACACCCATAAAGGATCAAGAGGACTCCCACATCAAGAATCAAGCACAAAGCTGCAGCCTTCCAAGTGGATTAAGCTTTGAAACACCCGGTGTCACCAAATTAGGGTTTTTGTTGACTGAGGCCTCCAGAGTGAAATTTTCATAGGAGATTGATCCAAGGCTTCAAAATATGACTCATTGTGCTCAAAATAACCCTAGGAGTCCCTTTGCAAAGTTAAAATAGCCTTAGAGAATGCATTCCTCAAAAGTTGGGAATTAGGGTTTCTCCGCGCCGAACCGCTCTGGAGCCAAAAGTAGGGATGGCAACGGGTCGGGTCGGGTGCGGGTTTTACACTACCCAAACCCGCACCCGAAATCACTACCTGAACCCAAAATCTATTCGGGTGGCAAAATAACACTCACGCCCACACCCGTTGGGTTCGGGTTTTTTCACCCAAACCCGAACACGTAGCAAAAACACAAAAATACAATAGCAACATTGAAATTTGAAACACAAGAATTCCATCAAGGTCTCTCAAAGAAATTAAGGAATTAAATTACAACTTTCCATCAAGTTTGGTAACATTATAATCAAAATTAAGGTCTTCAACATCTTAACATTACAATTAAAATTAAAGTCTACATATATATTTAGGAGCACTTATGTAATTTCATGTCTAAGCGGGTGTGGTTTCGGGTGCGGGTTTCACACTACCCAAACCCGCACCTGAAATATCGAGTGGCACCCGAACCCGAACCCAGTCAACTCGGGTTTTCACCCGTTGACTCGGGTTCAGGTGCGGGTGGGCCCCGCGGGTTTGGGTTTGCTTGTCATCCCTAGCCAAAAGTCAAAACATGACTTTTTGGCAAAAATGATCCTTATGACTCATATTTTCATAAGATATGATTTATAATGTCATTTGAACAAGAATTGATCAAGAAATCATGATAACTTGTAAAAGGGGTAACCTTGAAAAATTGAAATTTTTTCTAAGTTACTAAGTTTGGATGGTTTTGGTGCCAACTTCCAAGGGCCATAACTTTTGATCCAAGCAGCCATTTTGAGTGATCCAAAGCCTGATTTGTAGGTCTTCCTATATTCTACAAAAGCTTCAACTACATGAAACTCTAATTCTTCATGGATTTTTGGTTATGAATGGATCAAAGTGGTGAAAAATCAAAGATTTAACATTTAGTGCAAAACTGCCTAAGTTTCAGCCTTGAACCTCAATGTTCGTGGGGATTTTTCAACTAAGTCCAGATAGTTTCAAGACAAACTATGACCACACATGAATTGTACCATATAAGGGATTTTTAAAAAGTACATGAGCATTCCATAACTCCATTTGAGCAAGGAGATATGATTCTCCCAAGATGGCACTTTCCAACTGTCTTGTACAAGACAGATTTGTGCAATTTTGCTCGAATTGGCTAAGTTAGGCAATTACAAGCCTTGTCATCCATTTGGACACCTCAGAGGATAACATCAAAGGGAAAAGATCTGATCCACAAGCCTCCCAAGTCCAAGGATTTACATGTAGCTATGTGTCACCTAAAAAGGCTAGAAATCTCAAAGACTCCAATTTTGTTTCAATGCATTCAATGGATTCACAAGGTGGCAAGCATCAAGACATTGGTAACTCAATTGAGTCAAGCCTTATCTCTGAAGGACTCATAGCCTGTGCCCTAACCTCAAGTCAATGGCTAGAGGAGACTTGAGATTCCTTTTGATCACCATTGACCAAGGGACTGTCCAAGCCTCCATTCACTATTGATGCTAAAACAAACTTGTTGCACTATAAATAGACATCAATTGTGGTTAGTTTGAGTACAACAAAGCACAACAACACTTGTTTTCCTCAAAATCTCTCTCATTATGCAGGAATGTCTTATTTTGCAAGTCACCACTGAATTTTGAGTTAGAGAGCAATTCCACCACAGCTCATGATCCAAACACATCCAATGTATCATATATAAGTTATTCAAACACTCATCCTTGATCTGAAACACCAAAATCAGAAAGTCAACCTCCAAAACCTCAAATTTTGACTTTTCTGCATTTTTCAAGCCATGTCTTGATTCAGTCACTTTCAAAACCAAACAAAGCTACAAACACACTCCAAATATCATCCTCAACCTGTCCCAACAGGTTTCCCTCAACTGTAACACCATTTGAGTGAGTTACCATTTTGGTCATTTTTGCTACTTTTGCAAGAAAAAGCCAATACTTGTTCCTGAGATTTCCAGATGGTTTTGATCATTCTAAAAGCTTCTAAGGGATTAATCAAAGGTGTCTAAAGCATTGGATCACTTCTGGCACAAGCATCTTGAAAGATAACACAAGGAACTTCAAGAGGTAAATACTTGACAACTTGAACTCTTTAAATTATGCATTGCTTTGATGTCCATTGATCATAGACATCTCATACATATCATATGTGTTGTGTTTGAACCAATTCACCATGCTATTATTGCTTGTATGATGTGATGGCATAGAACATGCAAATCTTGGTCTATTTTTGAAACCACTATCGGGTTTTAAAATGTGGGAATCTTTTGAAAATTCTAAAAGCATCATTGGATTCCTCATGAAATTCTAGGCAGGATCCATCTAAGTTTTGTCCAAATCCATGGAGAATTAAGGGAGTTATGGCCTTCATGCAAGAGGCCTAAAATCAGGTCAGCCTTGGGCAAGGGCCAGGCCATGGCGCCTTGGCCAGGCCTAAAACCTTGTCACCCTTATATGGACGTGGGGTGGTTTTGATACACGGATGTATCACCACCCCAGTGGTAGTGCGCATGTGTGTTTGGATGGGAGGTCGTGGGTTCAAGACCCACCCAGACCATTTTGCCATTTTCCCCTATTTTGCTATTTTACACATTTTTCATGGTTTTTATTAATTAATTCCAAAATTAATTTCTCTCTCAATTTTAATTATTTTTTATTGGTTCTTTTTTTGAAAATTCACAAAAATATTAAAATATATTATTCTAAAAAAAATTCACAAAAATATTATTTATTTCACATTTTGGTATTTTTGTAAAGAATCATGTTTTTATTTGTTTTTAGGCATTTAAAAATATTTCTTTCTCATGATTTTTCAACTTCAAATGAATTTCAAGGTTTCATGTCATTAAGCATGATTTTTCAAAATATTTTTCAAAGTTGACAACTTGTTTTTAAATACATTTGATATTTTATATAATTTTTTATTTAATTTCCTTTGAAAATTATATCTTTTAAATTCAAAATTAGGGTTTCCTCTAAATTTTATTTTTTCAATATTCACATAAACACTTTTGGGCCTCTAATAGAGTGTAAGACCCAACCCCCCTTTGTACAAAAAATTTTTGGGCCTTAGTCATTGTATAAGTTCCGACACGATTTTTAAAATAACGGTGCGATCGTTGTTTTCATCTGGGTCTCTCCTTGAGTTGTAAGCCCCATCTTTTGTATAAAATAAACTCTTGGGTCTCTAATAGAGTGTAAGACGTATCCCTTTGTAAATAAAACATTTTTGTGCCTCAGTCATTCTATAAGTTCCGATACGATTTCAAAAATCTCGGCGCGATCGCCGCTTTCAAAACAAAAATCATCTGGGCCTCCCCTTGTGTTGTAAGTCCCATCTTTATTCTTTTAATAAACCTTTGGGCCTCTTGATAGAGTGTAATACCCATCCCTTTGTACATAAATAATTTGGGCCTCAGTCATTGTATAAGTCCCAGTACAGTTTTAAAAATAACGGTTCAATCGTTGTTTTCATCTGGGCCTCTCCTTAAGTATAAGCCCCAAACTCCCTTTTAAAACAATTTTCCTTTTGATTTAGATTCAAATTTATAGTAGTATCAAAACTTTCTTCAATTTCTTGAATAACTAACCATACAGCTGTAACACTAGAAGCTTGCTCACCTGTAAGTTCTATCAGCTTTCTTTTACATACTTGTTTATATATTTCATCTGTATATATATATATATATATATATATATATGCATGTATATCTGCTTAGAGTTTTCCCCGGCAATTAGGTCTAGGATTAGATCAAACCAGTGGTCACTCTTTCAACACAGTCAAAACTAGTTCCCCATAGGAAATTCCAGATACAGTCTTGCCTCCTCTTGGGCTTATACAATATTGAACAGAGAAAGACATTATTCCCGGTGAAACTTTTCTCAAGACTGTCACTATCTAGAAATTTGTCTAAGAAATTCATTTCCCCCAGAGAGGATTAATTCCCGGTGAAACCTCTCTTGAATTTCTTCAACCCTAGAATTGTTCACTAAAGAAAGGATTTTTCTCGGTGAAACCTTTCTTGAACTTTTCTTAGGTTTGGACCCATAGGCTTCCTAAAAGCATCCCCGGCCTCCTCTTGGGCTTTGTACAAGGACCCTCAGGCTTTTTAGAAGTTCTCGTGCCTCCTCTTGGGCTTAATACAAGGACCCAAAGACCTCCTGCAGGTATATGACAGAACTTAATCATCCTTTGATAGTTCAATCCTCCAGAGAGTCAGAATCTCAAAACATCAGACTAGTTTAGGGTTGATTCTTATCCCTTAAAACATCAGCCTCCTCTTGAGCATTGTAATACCCCAAAATTTGCTCTCTCTCTCTTTCATCATAGCATAGCATTATCATGTCATATTATATCCACCTCATTAGCATTGCATTACATCTTTAACATAGAAAAATGAAGCATAGCATCCCTCTTACCATCAAGGCATGTGATCAGGTGAAATGTGGACAATCAAGGAATCATTCAAGGCACAGAAGGTCAAATAAGTTGCTCAAGGCAAGCCAAGAGGTCTTTCATGTCTCATACTACCTCAATTGATCATCCAAAACCTCAAGAAAGTGAGATTCAATAGGAGATTGAAGCACTACATCCTACACTATGCAAGAGGTCCAAGAAATTGAAGAAAACCCCTCAAAAGAGATAGCTTATTGGTTCAAAATCACCCTCAAGTGGCATATCTCATCATCCTTTAAGAGGATACACAACATACACTGAGGAATTTGGATTTGGAAGATGTGCAATTTCCTCATAACCAGAAGGGGCCAAAACTAGGGTTTCCAATTAAATCAGGTTATCTCTGATTTTTTGGACAAAACTTGATGTCATGGTAATCTACATGTCCTTAAGTGTATGTGTGTGGAAAATTGCCTCTCAATTGGTTTTAGAAGTGGTTCAATTGGAAGAAAGATAAAAAATCAGGAAAATTGGGGCTAAGTCAAATAATCAGAGAAAAAAGTCAACTCTTGACTTTTTGAGGCCAAATTCATGAAATTCATGTTATATGTGACCAATGTACAAAATTTTATCAAGAAACTCCAAAAGGATCATGGAAAAATCAAAATTTGAAGAGTTGCCATTTTTGGAAGAAATAGGGTTTCCAAAAATAATAATTTTTGGCCATTTTGCATTAGACTTTGAACCAAGGCCATTCAAAATTGAAGCATCAAATGAAAATTCCACTCGGCCACAACAAAAGATCTTGTTTTAAGCTTCAAATCCATGTGTAGAACATTTCCATTGGATAAGAATTGAGAGAGTTATGGATGATCAAAGTTGAGGAAAACTTGGGCAAAATGCAAGTCAACTTGGGCAAATTTCAGGTCACGCGCATGTCATTTTCACAAACATGTGGTGGGCCAAATGTTTTGATCAATTACTCATGGTTAGAGGCCTCAAATGAAAAATCTTTCAACATGAAAGTTGTTCCTCTATGTGAGATCTTCAAAATTGGTGTTCATGATTTTTTCATTTGATCAAAGGTTAAGAAGTTATGTTTAGTCCAATTTGCTATGATCATGCTGAAAACCCAGATGCCAAGATGCCTTGCCAGCCAACCCTTTGCCTCGCCCATAACCAGTTCCCATACCTTTGTGTTTCAATCCATTTTTCAACCTATTCCAAGCCTCATTTCAATTCAATTCTCATACCTAACATGTCCTCTTACATCTCCTCTTCAAATGAATCCAAAAACTCACCAAACTATCCATTGAGTAGAGAGAAAAACATCATCAAATCACCCTATATTCCACTGATGCATTGATGGCTTTGATGCATAATTTGGTTCAGACATCCATCAAATGATTTTTTCCCTTATTTGAACACACCATTGCCATTACAAACATTTGCTATAACACGTGATTTGCATGAAAGTGGTAAGAACAAACTTGCTGAGCAAGTTTCTGATACACCAGCTGTGCCATTGCAAGTTCATTTTCATCTCCACCATAGCTCACCATGAACCAGTTGCACCATAGCATTACTCTCCCTAACTAACTTGACTCAGTTAGTTAGGGATGACTCGCCTAAACCACCTCAACTTAGTTAACCAACTCAGGTTAACCATCGTTAAAGCTCACTATAAATCAAAACTTCACTCTCAAATTTCATTTGGAACATTGATTTTTCACACTCTCACTCAGAAACTCTCTCTTCTTCTCTCTCAATCTCACCATTGCCATTGATTTTCGAAGCTCACTTTGTTCAATTCTCTCCAAAACTCTCTCTGATTATCTCTCAAGTTCTCAACATTGCAACTGGTTTTGAAGTTTGGTTTCAATTTCTATCCACTGAATAATCATCAATTAAGCCTTTATTTGGCCAAGAGTAGCTCAAGAAAGAAGCATTTTCCTCTGGTGTTCTTGTATACTCAAAGTCTCATTAGTTTCAGGTTTGATCTCTTGAACTTTGGTTGCACGTTTTCTGTTCAACATCACTTGTTTCTTGTTGATTTAAGCTTGCTAGAAGCTATGCTTACTCCGGCTAGTTGATAGGCCTTGTAGAGGCTTAGATTCAAAAATTAGGGCATATCTTCTTCTCCTCTGTTCTTTGTGTACGTGTTTGTTATGTGAAAAGTAGTGGTGTATTCATGATCTCCATTATCTCAGCTTCATTTTGGTATGCGCATTGTGTGTTTTGGTGAACATGTGAGTTTGCAGGTGGTGGCTGTTGGCCGGAGAAGATGACCGGAGGTCATCTCCGGCCGGTGGATTAAAATGCTAGGGTTTATCATGTTTTAATCTTGATCGTTGATTTTTCATCATCGTGTGGCTACAGTGGTGCCAGCACATTAAAATAGGCGTGCATGTCACGTGTTTTATTTCTAATTTCATTTAATCATTGTGTGGTGCAGTGCATGGGAGTGTGTGTGGTCCTTCACGTGTGTGTATTGGATTTGTGTACTTTGACTTTCGTGTTGACCTGACTTGATCCAATGGCACGGATTGTTTTGACTATGTTTGACTGAGTGTGCATGATTGCTAGTGTGGATTGCGCGTGTGTGTACCAGGCCTAATTTGATATCTGCACCTCACACTTCAAAGCCCAAACAATGTTGAACTGTTGGATTGCTATGCATGCACCCCTTCCTTATTTTCATTTCATTTTATTTTCTTCATTTTATGCACGTTTCCTTTTTAATTTTTAAAAATATAAAACAACATCATAAAATTCTAGAAAAATTCATGAACATTTTCAAGACATTTAGGAAATTTTTGGTATTTTTATTTCTTGATTTTATGACATGTTTGCCCCTGTTTCATAATTTTCTTTGAATTTTCATTTGTATGCATTTCAAATGTGATACATGAATTTGTAGGATTTTGTTCTTGCTCCTTATAAATTGTTTTGACTTGATTCTTTTTGAATTGATTCATTAATACATTGAAGCATGTTAAAGGATTTTTTTTTTATTTTTTAGGTCATTTTATGACATGTTTTGATGCTTATCTTTGCACTACTTTGCATGATGTTTCAACTTGACCTAATTGCATTATTTGAAGTCTTTTTACTTTGAATTTTTACATGTTATTTGGATGTATGATTTACTTCTGACTTAGGCATTTAAATACCATGCTTTCATAATTTTCATAGGTTCATTTGATTTTTGTTTGATGCATTACATTTGAAGCATAATAACATGTCATATCATTCTAACTTTAGTGCATGTTTACATGAATTCTTTTGTGCATATTTGTATGAAGCATTTGCATATTTTTATGAGCCATTTAAATGACATTATAGGTCTTTGATACACATTATAGGTCATCTTTACATGTTCATTTTAATTTGAACTTTGTGCATCCTTAACATGTATTGTTTGCACTTGCCTTTTGAACTTCCACTTCACTTCTTCTTCTACCACTTCTTGAATGTCTTAATGGTTGATTCATGAATACTTTTGAGAGGATTATAAACCATTTTCCATTTAGTTTCAATTCTGACTTATGGATTACATGTTCCATTTATGCATGTTCCTTTCCTTTCTTTTCATCTTTCATCTATCCTTTTCTTATGGTAACATGTTTAAATGCTAATGGATGATGATTGTTGCATATTCATTGGAACTTGTATGATGGTAATCACTTGTTATCAATATGACTCACATTCTGGTTGTGATATTAGGATTTGATTCTTCATCTTGTTTTTTTGAATTTTAATGTGTATTAAGTACTTTTTACTTCTTATACATGTTTCCATGTTTACTAACCATGTAGGGGTTTTGGTAAGTTGAAATTGAGTGTGGATAAGGAATCCACATTCAAACTTCTTTCCTTTCATTTCTTTTACTATTCAATCTTGTGTTTTGTTAAGCACTTATGTGCTTTCTTTGATTAACTCATTACTTCCCCTTTTGAGTTACAATTCATCTTCTACTTTAGAAGTGAATTGTTTAACTCATTCCTTCTTTAGATTTTAGGTTTTGAAACCTCACAAACCTTTAGGATCACTCCCTTAACTAATCAATTAGGATTGAGTCTTAGTTCATATAGATTTTTACCTTTTTCCTCTCTTGAGTCTTCCATCTTCTCATCTCAAAGAAAACTCAAAATATCTAATAAAGGTAGGCATTTATTGCATTTAGGCCTTTCATATAAAGAAAAGATTACAAAGGGGTCTTCTCTTATAATCTTAGAATGTGTAGCATATGACCCATCTTGGGTCAACGTGTTAAACATTTGATCTTGTATGAGGGACTTAAATTCAATACTTGTTGAAGGTACAAATAAAAAACACTTCTTCATTTTATAACCAACAAAAACACTTAATAAACACAAGTATGCTAGTGTGTTTGAACCTTAATAATTGGAACTAAGTGTGAGGGTCTTCTTCACCCTTAGTGTGCTTTCTTACTCATTCCATCTTGGAATGTGAAAATGTACACATTCCAATGGCTAAGATTTGGATACACTATCATATGCAAACAAATGAAAATTTCTAAAAGACAAAAACAAACAATAACGTCTTTCCTCCGGGATTTCTCTCCTCATCTCATTCACTCAGGATGCGTCATTTCCGTTCTACCGCAAACAGGTAACGCCTAAGTCTCCCTACAGCGAGCTGCAACACCTAAACTGCCAGGACGCGAACATTGACGTATTCCACTAAAAAACACAAACAACTTTCCCTAGTGAGGGGAACTACGTCGCTCTGATTCTCATGTTCCCGATGAGATACGTAGGCAGTGGGGTAGGGCCCATTCAAGCACTTCTTTTATTTTCCCTACATTTGTTTCTCATTCCTTTTCCAGCATCTTTCCTTACACCCTTTGATCGAGACAAGCAAGCGTGGATCCCATCGGGTACGATGGACGCGTGGGGGTGCTAATACCTTCCTCACGCGTAACCGACTCCCGAATCCCAGTTCTCTTGGTCGCAAGACCATGCTCTATCCTTTCCCTCAGGTTTATGCAATGTTTCCTTTCCCTTTCTTGGGATAAATACACATTGCTGGCGACTCTGTTTCGGTGCCACTTTCGCGTTTGTACTAGGATGAAAATCCCGGGAGCGACAGGCATCATACAAAGATAAACCTTTTCATGCCAGTAGACTTGGACAGTCTCATCTCCTTTTGGATCTCAAAGAAACCCTCAAGTTTCCTAAAAGCACATGATAAACCATGATCATTTCATCTATCACCAATAGAGTTAAAACCTCCATATGTTTCAAAACTCAATCTTCAAACTCTCACTTCAAATTTCCCCAGCTAGGGACAAATTACAACCCATAAACCCTCAATCAGAACCTTAAGGCATCTGATATTTCAACTCTTCTGTAATCCTCAGCAAAAGTTGATTCCCTAAGTTGGACCTGTCTATGGATCTCACTAATCCTCGGCAAAAGTTAGCCTCCTCTTAGGCTTTATATAAGAAATTCCCCTAACCAGCCTCCTCTTAGGCTTTATATAATGATCATCCCTCAGCACCTTTTAGCCTCAATCTTAGGCTTTGTACAAGACACATATAAATATTCTCTAGCTGAGTCAGTCAACCCTTTTAGCCTCAATCTTGGGCTTTGTACAAGACACATATAAAAACTCCCCGGTGGAGTCAATCCTCTTTCAGCCTCAATCTTGGGCTTTGTACAAGACACATATAAAACTCTCCAGTGGAGTCATTTCTTTTCTAGCCTCAATCTTGGGCTTTGTACAAGACAGACAAAATATTCCCCGGAAGAGTCAATTCCTTCTAGCCTCCTCTTAGGCTTTGTATAATGATCTCTCTAAGCAGAGTCAATCTCTTTTCAGCCTCAATCTTGGGCTTTATACAAGACAGAAATAAAACTCCCTAAACAGAGTCAACCTTTTAGCTTCAACCTTGGGCTTTGATCAAGGCACACAAAGACCAACATCCCCTCAGAGGAAATCAAAAATCTCTCTGTAGGAAGACATTTCTCTGTACATCACACATCAAAATGGACAAATCAAAACAAACCTAATTCCAGATAACTGCTGTAAGTGGCACACTTGTTGATTCAAAAATCCAAGCTGTAGTTCATCTCTTATCCTGCTAAATCCCCTTCTTGAATCTAATTGTTGTAAGTGGCAAGCCTCTGGATTATTAACATCGAAGCCAATGTCCCTCTCTTAGCATGAAAGATTCCTAAGGAAAAATGACATTACTCAACACTGAGTTAAAGTTTTCTCCTTCAGGACAAATCCCTTATAAAGGAAATTATGGCATTGCTGGATTCCATACATTCCAGTTAAAGTAATTCTCCTTTATAATCAGTTACCCAACAACTATGATAAATAGATGAGATATCTCCCTTTAGAGATGACAAATTCTCTCTCAGTCAAACAACCTTTAGCTTCAATCTTGGGCTTTAAACAAGACACAAATACTCAACCCTTTTAGCTTCAATCTTGGGCTTTGAACAGGACACAAATAACCTCTAGCTTCAATCTTGGGCTTTGAACAAGACACTAAAACATCTTTTTCCTCCCATAGAATAGGAGGAACTACGATTGCTCTGATTTCCCTATTTTCTTTAACGGGAATACATAGGCATAAGATTGTGAAATCTTAGCGAGTACACTAATCAAAAACCTTAGGTCCAGTACCTTACCAAAAACATCAAAAAACTCGAAATCAACAAAAATACTCTCTCAAACATTCCCAAAGGAGAAACTTTCCCAATTTATGACAGATAAACACCAGTAAGTAGATAACAGAAGAAAATTCCAAACGATCTATGGATAACCATATATAGGATAGGTAATTGACAACTCCCCATTGTATAACCTGACCCCGGACCCCCCAATCTCTTAGCATTTGTTAAAGAAAACATTTGCGTGCAAGGTTAGTTTTAGATAGCTTCCCTTTCCTTTCCAGCTTCATAGGATAAATAAGAAATCAGAAAGTAGCACCCAATTCCAACCAAATGTGGTAAGGTGGTCGCGTCACCGACAAAAATCGCACGCTACAGAAAAATGGCGACTCTGCTGGGGAAATTTTATAAGATTAGAATTCCTAAGAGGTCTAGGTTATTTAGCATTTTCTATACTATATACTATATATATTTACTGTTATTCCTACTTGATATCCGTGTTTATTTTTCTGTCAAATGGGAATGCGATTGATACGCACGTGGAAAGTTTGAGAGAACATTAAGATAAGGGTGGCATAGACAGGTAATACTTGTAGGGAGTGAATCCCGACCAAACTAACTTGGTAGCTCACCAAATCGGGCGAGGTACCCGTGTGGATTCTCAATGTTGAACGACCGATTGTCGTGAAAGCATAGTTTTCCCAGTGCGGTACCCATGACCCTGAGGATTTAGTAGACATTAACCATATGACCATTTGGTAGTGCGTTGACTATCGAGAATAGTTGATACGCGATACTACACTCAAATGAGATTTACCCTAGGATATTACAGCTCGCTCGAGTGAATCAGCTTGCTGTTGGTATCCCTAGGGGGGTCAATGATTTTGGGAACCTTAGAACCCGTTCTACAAGTACAAAAATTGAACAAAATAGTACAACCTTTGGGGATGGGTAGAGCTATGACTCCATGCTCGTGACGTTGAACCCTCGAACCCATGTTTTTTCAATTTTTTTGTGTGTTGCATTCATGCATTCATTTAAAAAAAACTCTTTTAAAAAAACAAAAAAAATCTTTTTTCAAAATAAACAAAATAATAATTGCAAATATCAGAGATTGCGTTATGGATTTCGGTAGAAGAAAGACGCACAAGTACACCTTCAAGGCTCCAAAACTAGAGGACTTAAGGAGGTTGACAAGGATGATTACCAACCCTGAGGCTTTCAGAGCTAAGCACGGGGGCCTGTTGTCTTTGTTATGGGTCCACGTAGTTGAAGGAATCATGTCTACGCTGATCCAGTTCTACGATCCGGTTTATCATTGCTTCACATTTCCGGATTACCAACTGGCACCAACATTGGAAGAGTACTCCCATCTGATTGATTTACCTATCACTAACCGAGCTCCATTTTCTGGACTGGAAGAAATTCCAAAGGAACAAACCATTGCAAGAGCGATCTCTTTGGACGAGTCAGAAGTTAGGACTCACATGACCACCAAAGGAGGAATCCAGGGTTTACCAACTAAATTCCTGATAGAGAAAGCTCTGTACTTTGCTAGTATAGGAAACGTAACTTCATTTTAAGACGTCTTTGTTCTGCTCACATATGGGTTATTCCTTTTTCCCAACACCGACAATTTCGTCGATACTAACGCTGTTAAGATATTTCTTATTGGGAACCCCGTACCAACCTTGCTCGCACATGCTTATCATTCCGTACACTTAAGGAATTTGTACAACGGAGGAATGATCACATGCTGTGTACCCTTACTTTACAAATGGTTCATTTCCCATTTACCCAAGTCTGCTGCTTTTTGGAATCACAAGAGTACTTTATGTTGGTCACAGAGAATCATGTCTATCACCAATTCTGACATAGATTGGTACAATAGGATTTATGAGGGGATAGAGATTATCGTCAGATGTGGAAATTTCCCTAACGTACCCCTCATTGGAACTAAAGGAGGAATCAACTATCATCCAATTTTAGTTCGCCGTCAACTCGGATACCCGATGAAGAATATCCCGCATAATGTTCATCTGGAAGGTTTTTTCTTCAAGGAATGGGAAAATGACAGGGCACTAAAGAAGGAAATAGTACATGCCTGGTAACATATTCACAAGAAAGGAAAAGAGTCTTTAGGAAGACCAAACTGTACCTCCATGGAGCCTTATCTCCACTGGGTGCAAACTAGAGCCCTCAAGCTGAGGATGCCTTACCCTCACCAAGAAGTTTTTTCCGTTAAAGGAATATGTCCTTTATTTCATGTCTGATACGAAAAAACTCCAGGTAGCTCTCAACAAAGTTCAACGTGAGAAGAGCTCTTGGAAAAACAAGTACCGAATCCTCAATATGGAATGTACCAAGATTCAGGAACTGTTAAAAAGAAAAGGATGCTCTGATTGAGATATTAGAACATCATGCTATAGAGAGTTAGGAAGATCGAAGAAATTTGCTCGCTCATTTCACTTGGCAAATATCTGACAACCCGACAATGGCTTAAGAACCCCGATCAAAGAAAAGAAAAATACCAGAACCAACATCTGAGCTCTCTTCAGAGAGGACTCAGGATCCATGAGCTTAAACATTTTCCTTACAACACTTTGTAAAATATTGTACTTTTCCTTGTAAAATACCGTAATCTTTCTAATTAAATAAAAGGGGTCTCACCCCACTGTATGATATTTGCAATCTATTTATTGAATTTTCTATAAAACAAAAACTAAAAAAAATATATCATTGCATATCATTCATCATTCTCGCATAATACATTTTTTTCTTATCTTTGAGTCTCACGTATGTGTCATGATTCTAGAGTCAAACTGTCTCACTCATACAATACTCGGGCCAATCGACAAAAGAAAATGAACGATCTCGAGGAAGAGAACAAAGAGCTGAGAGAAGAAATCGACGCTCTGAAGGAAAGTTTGGAAAAACTTCACAATGACATGCAATCCTTGGCAGCAGCTTAAGAGCAGCGGCATCAAAAGATTGTAATCTTTGAGATCACATCTACGCCCATAATGGAGACGCATGAGAATCATCCTCGGTACAACATGCCCAAGGGTTGCCCCTGGGGATTGCCTCTCAACTTTATACCTGAAGGATACATCCCGCCGGTCACTGAAGACCCAGAAACCATGGCAGGAGCCACTGGACCCAAAGGTTACAAACTTCGGGAGGTTACAAACTTCGAGAAAGTGAATATGCAAGGGTTACGACATCAACTCCTGAAGGTTACAAACTTCAGGGCATGGAAGCACCAAGAGTCACCGCTATAATGTCTATACCATAATCAGTGGTACACACTGTCCTGAAAAGACAGATTCCACAAGCCATTCCTGGTGGAAACAAGGACGTGTATGAAAGGATGAATGAGTTCCAGGAACAATTCTTGGAGAAGCAGAAGGAACTGCATGCCATTTGCAGTCTAGACTTATTTAGAAAAGACGCCGCAGACCTCTGTCTGGTCACTAATGCAAAGATCCCGCACAAATTCAAGGTGCCTGACTTTGAAAAATACAAAGGCAACTCTTGCCCTCAAAGTCATTTGGTGATGTACACTCGAAAAATGTCAACCCAGACAGAAAATCAACAACTACTGATCCATTACTTCCAAGACAGTTTGACCGGTGCCGCACTCAAATGGTACATGGGTTTAAACTGCACCAAGATCAGTACTTTCAGAGATTTCGGCGTAACCTTCGTTCAACACTATAAATACAATTTGGACATGGCACCAGATAGAGATCAGCTCAGAGCAATGTCGCAAAAGGACAAAGAAACTTTTGAATAGTTTGCTCAGAGATGGCGTGAAATTGCCGCCCAAATCTGTCCTCCTCTTGAGGAAAAAGAGATGACCAAGATCTTTCTGAAAACCTTGAGCTCATTCTATTACGACCGAATGGTTACAAGTGCGCCCAGTGACTTCACTGAAATGGTGAACATGAGAGTACGCCTTAAAGAAGCAGTCTGAGAAGGACGATTGGTCAAAGATGTAGAGCCATCTGGCAGTACTAAAAGATACGGTAGTGCTTTTCAAAAGAAGAAAGAACAAGAGATCAGTAATATCTCTCTCAGAAAGTAAAGGCGAAGGTATCAACCAGTAGCGGTAATAACTTCCGCTATCATCCCAACGCCAGCTTCGACTTATCTACCTCAGGTTGCTCAGAGCCAACCAAATCAACAACAGTATCAGCAAAGGACGCAACAGCCTCTTCAGTATGCTCGTCCATAGTATAACAACAACAATCGTACGACACGACCATCAGGGTTTGACCCTATACCAATGTTGTATACAGAACTATTTCCACTTCTACTGGCCAAGGGGCACGTCCAAACCAGGACTCCTCTTATAGTACCGAAAAATTTTCCTTTTTGGTTCAAAGCGGATCAAACTTACCCTTACCATCAAGGAGGATCGGGGCACGACATTGAGAACTGTCTTAGCTTCAAGTATGATGTACAGAAACTTGTCAGGAACGGGATCTTATCTTTCAAAGATACTAATCCAAATGTTCAGACGAACCCGTTGCCACAACATAAGAATACTGCAGTAAATTTAATAGAGGGAGAATTTAGCCGCAGTTATCAAATTCACGATGTACTCCTATTAGGAACCAATCTGGTCAGGATGCATTGCAGACAGAGCGGGTATGGTCATGTGCCATCTCACAATTATCACCAGTGTGATACCTGCTCAAAGAATAACCAGGGGTGTTCCGCAGTGCAATCAGCATTACAAGAACAAATGGATCTAGGCTGGATTCAGGATCACCAGATCCGTGAAGTCAACATGGCCCATACGCATCCCAATATTGTTCAGAACTGCGACATTCTTGAGATGAACGTCAATTTGGTGGCGATGCACTCAAGGCAAAGTCAATATCATAATCTGCCATGACACAATTACAACACTTGTCCAATCTGCTCAACAAGCAATCAAGGATGCTCTTTTGTACAAGAGGCCCTTCAACGTCAGATGAATCTCGGATGGATCCAAGACTACCATGAGAGAAATAACCATCAAGTCAATATGGTTCAGATCTTTGACATACACTTGATGAATACCAGTCTGGTAGAATTACATGCTAAGCAAGTCAGGCTCGGCTTTCTGGCTTCACATGATTATCAAGACTGTGAAGAATGTCGTGAAGACGACCAAGGGTGTGCGCTTGTCCAAAGAACACTTCAACACTTGTTAGACCACTGGTGGCTTCCAATCTACTTGGATGAAGCTACACAACAGATTAGTATGACTAACGGGAATCCTGGTAGACATCAAAATCAGGATGTCCGCTCGATGGAAACAGATCTAGTAAAGATGCACTGCATACAAAGCGGGCGTGGTCGGGTGCCACCCCTCAACTATGAGCGATGTAGAGTTTGCTCAGAGAACAACCAAGAATGTTATCTCGTACGAGAAACTCTTTAAAATCCATTGGACCGGAAAGAGATTCGACCATGTTCAAGTTCTAGGTCGATTAACATGATACAAGACTACCTCCATGGTCAAAGCAGAAGCTCTGTCATAACCTCCGATCATGAAATGACCAAGGACGTATGCGCCATAATTCCTATACTCAATGAATCCATGATCCCTCTTGATAGTAGAAAAGTTCCCAACCGGGAACTAATTGAGGTTGCCTATAACGGTCAGAGAAATAAAAAAGCTCCTGTGGTTATCTACCTGCCAGGTCTGATACCGTACAAATCAGAGAAGGTTATCCCTTACAAGTATGGTGAACGACCTTCGAAAATGGAAAGGAAACTCCATTACCCTCCATCGTGAACATTGTCGTCATCAGTCGTATCACACGGAGCGGCCAGATCTTCAACAAAGGAGTTGGAGAACCTGCTAAAGAGAAGGAACCTCAAACAGAAGTTCCCAATCAACAAGTCAGTCAATCCAATAATCCAGAACTAGTAAAGAACAACGATGAGATGCTGAAGCTCATCCAGAAAAGCGAGTACAACATTGTAGACCAACGGTTGCAAACTCCATCTAGAATCTATGTGTTATCTCGCCTGCTTAGTTTCGAAGCTCACAGGGAAGCTCTGCAGAAAGTCTTAGAGCAAGCTTTCATAGAACAAGATGTGACGGTAAGACAGTTTGACAACATCATTTCTAGACATGACAACAAAACCCATACCCGCGGGTACCCACCCGAACCCGCCCCGAAGTTGACGGGGAAAACCCGCTTTGACTGGGTTTGGGTTTTCCCCAATTAAAAAATATGGGGACGGGTCGGGTAATAGGGACACTAGTACCCACCCCGAACCCGCCCCGCTTATTATATTATGTATATTATTATTTAATTTTGTTAATTTAGAATATTAAATATGTGGCCAATGTTTTGATATTTTGATTTGTTTTATTTATTTAACATATTTCAAATGTATGTAAGATTTTTCTTGAGATTTTTTTTAATTTTATTATTTGTAATGTAATTTGATTTTGGAAAAGATAAATATTTCTATTAAAAAATTGATTTTACTAAATGGATGGTGGCGGGGCGGGGATACCCGAATCCAACCCGAACCCGTTTGGGACGGGTTTGGGTTTTAATTCTCCATCCCCGATTGGGTTTGGGGCGGGGAACGAAGATTGTTTAGGGATTCGGGTTTGGGTTTGGGGGAGGTAAAAATCGTCCCCGACCCACCCCGTTGCCATGCCTAATCATTTCCAACATCACTTCCTGCAACAACTTATGATTCAGTGATGAAGAACTGCCGGAAGAAGGCAAAAATCACAATATGGCGCTTAACATTACAGTCAATTGCCAGGATGATGCTTTAGCCAGCGTACTGGTGGACACAGGATCATCTTTGAATGTTATGCCAAAATCAACTCTGATGCGACTATCATTTCAAGGATCTCCGATGAGAGGTAGTGAGGTCATCGTCAAAGCCTTTGACGGATCTAGAAAAACAGTTATTGGCGAAGTTGATCTTCCCATAACCATCGGTCCTCACACTTTCAAAGTCACTTTCCAGGTCATGGACATCCGGGCAGCATACAGCTGTTTATTAGGAAGACCTTGGATACACAAGGCTGGGGCAGTCACTTCGACACTTCACCAAAAGCTGAAGTTCGTCAAGAATGACAAGTCAGTCACAGTGTATGGAGAACAAGCCTTAATCGTGAGCCACTTATTATCATTCTCCTGTGTAGAACCAGAGGAGGTGGTTGGAACCCAGTTTTAAGCACTATCGGTGAGCAATGAGAATCGATCAGAAAGAGGGACATCGATCTCCTCATATAAAGACGCTCTCAAAGTGATCGAGAGTAATAACGTAAAGGGATGGGGACATCTCGTAATTCCTACGGATAACAAGACAAAGAAAGGTCTTGGTTTCTCCTCAGCCTGTACCCAGACTACTAAAGATGAAAGTTTCCATCCATTCAGGATTTCTTCCACAGTGGAGGCTTCCTCCACCCAGAGTCTCAAGAAGTACACATCATTAATAAGAGTGACTCCTCCGATACGGATGAGGAGTGGAAATCTTATCTCAATGACAACAGTTATATGTCTCAGGAAGAAGCGCATATGTCATTCTATTCTCCAAAGCAGAACCCGAGATATATACCAAGATCAGTTGTTCGAATGATCTATGGAGATTGTGATCCTGAGGGATGCCGTGCTCCACATAACTCATTAGAAGATGATCTAACGAAGGACAACTTGATCAAGATTATTATGATCCCCTGGATGATTTGCCTATCTGGAAGCCGTACACAGAAAACTTGGGGCAAAAGAGTCAGCCGAACGTGGCCTATCAGCTGAGTAATATTGAAAAGAACACTCACGTCCCCACCAAGCCATGGGATCATTACTCATGACATTCAGAAAATATCCAACGCAATGATGAATCTGCTAAGATTGCAGGACAAGAGTTCATCAACTATGCTTTTCCTGAAGTCAACGTCATTGAGGAAGATGACTCGTCCACTCCCGCAGAAGTATGGGACACTTAGGACAGCCGAGTGGCAAGTACGACTTCTTAGTCAAATACACCGCTCCTAAAAGCTCTCGCATCAGATACGAGTACATCAGCCAACTGGATGGGTAGATCCTCTTGAGAGTGAAAACACAAAGGAAGATACACCATAAGAGTTCGTTTATGACAACTCTGCTTGGGAGGAAGACTCCAATGATCTTACTCCGCCAGAAATCAGCGTCATTTCTGAAGAGAAACCAAGAAAGAAGATACCAGACTTTGTGACTCACCGAGGTGTTCGTCGCCAATGGATTGCTGTTGATGTCCCGAAAATCGTCCATAAGTCTAAGTAATTATCATCTTTATTTTAACTTTTCACCTTGCCCAGGTGAAACGAATGTTTTTATAGGGCTCACTTTTCTGTAAATGTCCCTCTTCACTTTGCCCAAAGCGACAGAGTTTTGTTTTATAGGGCTGTATTTCAAGAATCGACAAATCTCAAATAAATAATGTCATTCTGTCATTCCCGCATTTATTTCTGTTTTCACTTTCCGTTTTTCAAAAAATGGTAATCCTAAAACAACCCAAAATAAAAACAAGCATTTTTCAGAAAATACATTGCACACACTCATGTATTCTCTCTATCTCTTCTAAAAACAAATCATCACATCATGCAGATTGCTTGTTTTGAACCCCATTGAAACGTACGATCCAATGCCTTCTCCCAACTTTGAATTCCCGGTATTTGAAGCTGAAGAAGAAGAGGGCGTGGAAATTCCAGAGGAGATCTCCCGATTACTCATACAAGAGGAAAGGTCTATTGAGCCTCACAAAGAGCTGTTGGAAACGATCAATTTTGGTTCAGAGGAAGAAAAGAAAGAAGTTAAGATTGGGGCACTACTCAGTCCAACTGTCAAAGAAGGCTTAATAAAAATTTTCAAAGAGTTTTCAGATGTATTTGCTTGGTCCTTCCAGGACATGCCAGGGTTGGATACCAACATCGTGGAACATCATTTACCGTTAAAAACATAATGTCCTCCGGTGAAACAAAGGCTGAGACGGACTCATCCAGATATGGCTATCAAAATCAAGGAGGAAGTGCAGAAACAGATTGACGTAAGTTTTCTCGCCACCTCAGAATATCCTCAATGACTAGCTAACATAGTGCCAGTTCCGAAAAAGGACGGAAAAGTCAGAATATGTGTAGACTACAGGGATCTAAACAGAGCAAGTCCAAAGGATGACTTCCCCTTACCACACATAGACATGCTGGTAGACAGTACAACAAAATTCAAAGTCTTCTCCTTCATGGATGGATTCTCGGGCTATAATCAAATCAAAATGGGGCCGAAAGATATGGAGAAAACTTCATTCATAACACATGGGTCACCTTTTGTTACAAGGTAATATCGTTCGGTTTAAAGAACGCGGGGGCAACCTATCAAAGGGCCTTGACAACTCTGTTTCACGACATGATGCACAACGAAATCGAAGTGTATGTCGATGACATGATTGCCAAATCTAAAACAGAACAAGAGCACGTGACACACAGTGATACGGTGGAGAACTGACTTTTTAATTTTGTTTTCGCAAAACATGTTGCGGTTAGCAAGAGTCGCCACTGACTTTTCTTTTATCCAATTTATTTAGGAAAGGTGAAAAGAACAGGAAAGACCTTTTTGAAAAGATTTTGAGTTCGGGGGGTAAGTTATGAAACGGGAAGGTGTTAGCACCCCTTTTCATCCGTAGTTATCTACGGGCTCTTAATTGCTTGCTCACTTTAACTTGCTTTTTTTGAAATGTGGTGTGTGTTCAGAAAATATTTTTGTAAAAGTTGACTTTGTAATAATTCGTGTAAGAATGTATACAAAGTGTTTGTTTTTGAAAATATTTTTGAAAGTGTGAGGTGTGAAAAGTGTTTGTTTTTTTTTAGTTGTGAGCAAGCATTTAAAAGTTACTTACCCTTAATTTATAAGGCCTTTCTTGTACTTATCCTTTTCCTTGAGAGATAGTATTATCCATACCATTAGTGGGTAGGTAGTCCTATCTATTGGATGTGAAGGAACGATGAAGGGTCATCGAATGGTCATAGAAGGCAACATGTAAGGATACCTTAGCAATTCGAAGGGGCTACCATCATTTTTTCGTAGGGTCATCGAGGGACAAGATTATTTTTTCGTAGGGTCATCGAGGGACAAAATCATTTTTTCGTAGGCAACTTGAAGGGTCATCTAGGGACTATGATCTTTAATCGAAGGGACTATGATGATATTATTCGTAAGCGTCTTTTGCCAAAGTACCCTTACTTTCAAGGGACATGACCAATGTTCGTAAGGTAACTGAGAGAGGCTACCCTAGAGGTGCAAGTGTGGTTGAGTGGATTAGTTTCAATTATTTATCTTGAATTAGGGTTTTCTAGATTATTTTTTTAGTTTTGCCATACAAACCCTAATTACTACACAGTTGTAAAATAAAATAGCAGAAAGTAAAGTTCGGAAAGTAAAGTGCGGAAAGTAAAAATCCCTGCGCTATTACAAGGCTTTGGGAGAGATACATAAGTATAACAAACCTTGCGAGAAATAAAACTACGGCTATTACAAAAAGAAAAACTGTGCGACCTATACAATTTTTCTAGGAATTTAAATAGCAAATAAATAAATAAGTGAAAAGAAAAAAAAAAGTCAGAAAAACTTGATACGAACCCTTATTAGTTAAAAAACGGAGAGAGGAGGCGGATCTCGTGCAGTTGTGTATGGACGACGAAGGAGCGGCGGATCTCGTACGATTGTACGGACTGTACGGACTGTACGATTGTACGGATTGTGCAGACTGTACGGACTGTGGAGGAGCGGCGACCGGAGGTAGTCCTGTGAGCGGCGAATCGGAAGGATAAAGTTGATCTTGAGAGGTTTTGTGATTTTTTACTTTTTTGTTGGAGAGTTGTGATGAATATTGATGAAGGATATATGAGTTTTGATGAACAATTAAAAGAGAAAAGTGTTGTTGTATGTGTGAGTGAAAGTGTGAGACTGTGGATTTGGTTTTCTCAAAACTGTGAAAATAGAGGGCTATTTATAGCAAGGGAAAATTAGGTTAAAGGGAAAAAAAGGGAATGAAATTGACAAAAGATCTTCCTTGGTTAGCAAGCTGACCAATCAGAAGCTGAGTATGACACAAACTGACACAGATTGACCAATAGGAAACAAGTACTCAAGAAAGGAAATATTTTTTGTATTTATCATGATTTTTTTTTATCCTTTTTTGGTAAAAAGTGCATAAAATCAAATAAATAAATATTTTTTTAAAAAGCCTTAAAATAAAAACGAAAATTAAAAATAAATAATAAAAAAAATACAATTTTGTTATTTTAAAATGAAAATAAAATAAAAAATAAAAAAAAAGTCAGATAATGGGAATCTAACCCGTGACCTTATGCTTGCAAGCTTTTACTCTTTACCAATTGTGTTATCTTGTTTATTCGAAATAAAAATGCACTTGAAAGCATATGAAGGTCAAACAACTATTTGTTATTTAAACAATTTAAAGTAAACTGTTACCTATTTTTGAATAAAAATTATTGTTAAAATATTAGTGAAATTGAACCAAAAAACTTATAAAATCAAAGTTAAAAATAATTTAAATGTTAGAAATAGGGCGGGCAAATTTTGGGGTACAACAGCTGCCCCTGTTCAATCTTCTTAAACCTGAGGAGTTAGATTGGCATGTCTGCCATTCGTGATCTGAAGGTAGAAGAGGATTGAACACTTAAGTACCCAGAAATTTGTACTCACGGGGGCACGAAGTAACGCTTGTTGGTTGATTGTATTGCTTGAATGGGCTTAAAGATGCCACTCGGAAAGATGACAGGATGGAGATGGTCTTATAGACGCCATCCAAAGTAACTGCTGATAGGAGTATCAGAATGAGTCTAGGTTTGACTGTATCTGAGAAATATGCTAGAATGAGTCTGTGTGCAACTGTATCTAGCAGACGTGCTGGGGAATGCCAGAATGATTCTTATGCCTTGATTGTATTTGTATGATGTTCTAGAATGAGTCTATGTCTTGACTGTATCTATAAGGAGATCAGAATGAGTGTTTGCCTGACTGTATCTGAAAAATTAGTATTAGAGTGAGTCTTCGACCGACTGTATCTAAAAGATGTACTGGAATGAGTCTACTCCTGACTGTATCCAAAGGAGTATCAGAATGAATCTTGGACTGATTGTATCTGAAGGATGATAACTGTTGACAATATTTGTCCATTTGAGAACTAACCTGAAAAAAACCAAGTTAGTTTTATGCAATGTCATGATATATGTAATGCATTGCGGAATGATGCTCTTAAAATAAATGAGAATGGTATATGCGTTTTGTATGCATATGCTATGATGTATTGTAAATGATGTATGGGCATGAGATGTCGTTGAAATTAGCGGTGGCTTTGAATAGTAACGTCTGATTGGGGAAAATAAATCCCTGACTGTTGCTGGGGATGGAGAAAATAAATCTTCAGATCCTGTTTGGAATGACTCTACTGGGGATAACATCCTTGAATAAATTCTGCTGGGGGAGAGAATTCTATATACTACATAGAGGGAATAATCTCCGATGGGGATTCGAATTTCATAGGCTGCGTTGAGGAAATTTCTGCTGTATGCTGGGGAAGTGATCAACTTCTTTATCTGCTAGGGGACCCATTAGGGGAGACGATCATGCCAAGCTGTCCATCAAATATATGGAAGTGAACCACTGGAAGATGCCTCAATTTCTGTCTGAGGGCATACTAATTCTGTTGGGGAATATATCTCTGTTGGGGATGAGCTTGTGAAGATAGCTCTATAGAGATAGTTCCATGGAGACTGCTCTGTGGGGATATTTCCATGCAACTGGCTCTATGGGGGTTCGTGGACATCTTGAACATTATTCCAACTCCTAGAGTCCTTAGTAAATGCAATTCCTGTTTTCACGTATATTTTTGGTAAACTTCAATCATATTCAAGTGCATATACTCATTCAAAGTACCCATTGGACGTTTACGCAAACAAAACAAGGCAAGTAAAAACAATTTTGAATTTGAAAATAGACTTGTATTGATTTTGAAATTGGCCTATAAACAAGCATTTTTGTACAAGGAGACAGAAATCCTAGTAAGAGGAAATTGTCGTAAAAATTAAAAAGTGCAAAGTGATAAACAAAGAAAAACAGTTATGTGGAAATGATCCCATTGAGTTTCGACTCTGCTATTGCCACTATATCTTCAAGCATCTCATCCCTTGTTGTTGGAAGGAAGATGACTGGATTGATCTGCGCCATTTGAACTTGATAAAACTAAGCTGGAATCAGATAAGTGATCCAACGGGACATAGTCGTACGCTTTAATCCCTAACTTTTGCCTGGACCGCCTTTTTAGGTTTTCAGTCCACCGAGATACCTTTTTTTGCCCAAGCCGCCTTTTCAGGTTTTCGACTTGCCGGGTATACAGTTCTTTTGGTATATATATCCCTAATTTTTTCCCGAACCCTTTTGGTTCGCCGGGATGCCCTTATTTTTGCCTAGGCCAGTCAACCTAGCGGGTCTCTTTTTATACGTAGTATCTTTTGACTATGTCCGCGTTCACAGGGTGCGGGAAATCTTCACCGTCCATAGTAGTAAGCATCATAGCGCCGCCAGAAAATATTTTCTTGATTACAAATGGACCTTCATGTGTGGAAGTCCATTGGCCCCTGCTATTCGTCTGGAGAGAGCAGGTTTATCAAATATGTATTTGATAGGATCCATTTTAGAGATCAATAAAGTGGTATGAGTCAACATATACTGTCTTAGTTGGCGAGCAACCCATTCCAAAGCGCAGCAAGTTTTCTCAAGCAGTGAATATCTTGTTTCACAGTCGGTAAACTTTTTGCTAAGGTAGTATATTGCATGCTCTTTTCGACCAGACTCGTCATGTTGCCCCAACACACACCCCATTGAATTCTCTAGCACTGTTAAGTACATGATTAAAGGTCTTCCTTCAACTGGTGGCATCAGAATCGGAGGTTCTTGGAGATACTCCTTGATCTTATCAAAAGCTATCTGACATTCGTCGTTCCACTTTACTAATCGATCTTTCCTCAGTAATTTGAAGGTTGGCTCACAAGTAGCGGTCAAATGGGAGATAAATCTGGCAATATAGTTCAAACGTCCCAAGAAACCTCTGACTTCTCTCTCAGTACGGGGAGCGGGCATATCTTGTATAGCTTTTACCTTTGCAGGGTCGACTTCAATACCTTTACCACTGACGACGAAACCCAAAAGTTTACCGGATCTAACCCCAAAGGTGCATTTGTTTGGATTCAATCTCAACTTGTACTTCTTCAACCTCTCAAACAGCTTGTGTAAGTGGTCAAGGTGCTCTTCTTCATTCTGAGACTTGGCTATCAAATCATCAACGTATACCTCTATCTCGTGATGGATCATGTCATGGAACAAAGCAACCATAGTGCGCTGGTATGTTGCCCCTGCGTTCTTCAAACCAAATGGCATTACCTTGTAACAAAAGGTGCCCCACTGTGTAACGAATGTAGTCTTCTCCATGTCTTCAGGTGCCATCTTGATTTGATTATAACCTGAGAAACCATCAATGAATGAGAATATCTTGTACTGAGCAGTGTTGTATACCAGAACGTCAATATGTGGGAGAGGGAAGTCATCTTTGGGGCTTGCCCTGTTCAGATCTCTGTAGTCCACACACATACGAACTTTACCATCCTTCTTAGGCACTGGTACCACATTTGCAACCCACTGAGGATATGATGTGACAGCTAGGAAACCTGCATTGAACTGCTTCATAACCTCGGCTTTGATCTTTTCAGACATCTCAGGGCGCATACGACGAACCTTCTGCTTTATCGGAGGACAACCTTCCTTCATCGGTAAACGGTGAACCACGATATTGATATCAAGTCCTGGCATATCTTCATAAGACCAAGCGAAAATCTCAGCATAATCACGTAGCATCTGAATCAGTCTTTTCTTGACACAGTCTTCTAATCCAGCACCTATCTTGACTTCTTTCTTATCCTCCTCAGTACCTAGATTTACGACCTCGACTGGCTCTTCGTGCGGTTGTATGATCTTTTCTTCTTGCTCTAATAGTCTAGCAAGCTCTCTAGGCACTTCACAATCTTCCTCACCTTCGTCCTCGGCTTGGTAGATCGGATTTTCGAAGTCATAATTGACAATAGCAGAACCATTATCAATGGGATCCAGAGTGGATGTGGATCTGCAATTTATCGTGTGGGTGTGTGTAAGAACACATAGCTATTTTGATGAATATAAAGTAAAAGAAAAGACAAAGAGCGCAAAATTTGAATGCAAAACGTCCATTGATTTATTGAATGAAAATATGCGATGAAATGACAACCCTAACAAATGGGCCATTGTGCCCCGAGCAAGGCATAAGGCTTAAAAGTTTTATTATTCAAATTACAAAACCAAACTTCGAAAATAAGAAAAACAAAAAATCGCATTTACTCCTGACTAAAGGAGATAGGAATAATATCTTCAGTCTTCCAATTGTTGAGCCCACTGGCAATGGTAGGAAAGATCCAACTGTCTAGATCACATTCACTATCAGCATCTTCCACAACGTTGACCTGATCTTTATGAACTCCTTTGTTGGTGATACGAATAGCACGAGCATGACGTACAGCTCTCTGAGCCTCTGAAGTGAAGCCCAAACCAAATTTGTCAGACTTGTAAGGGATGTCAGGAAGCTGACCCCAAATGGTGCCACCACCTTCTTCGACCACAACTCTAACATCCTTTAGGGAAGCCATTGCAGGAGATACTCTAGTGACTTTGGGGACAGTAGGAACTGGTTTAGCAATAGGAACAGTCTGAGGAACCAATTCAAATGTTTGACAAGGAGTCTCAAGGAATTCGTCATCCATCTCAACATACTTGAAAGTATTTAAATGACTAACCATGTACTCTTCTTCACCATAGACGGTGACAATCCGGCCTTTCACGGGATACTTCAGCTTCTGATGTAAGGTAGAAGTCACAGCGCCTGCCCCATGTATCCAAGGGCGCCCAAGCAGACTGGAATAGGCAGGACGAATGTCCATTACATAGAAAGTAGAAACAAAGACTTGAGAACCCACTCTAATTGGAAGATCAACCTCTCCGTGCACTATTCTCTTTGAACCATCAAAAGCTCTCACCATAACATCACTGGGTCTTAGCACAACCCCTTCACAGTCAAGCTTGTCTAGAGAAATCTTCGACAATATATTCAATGAGGAACCCATGTCCACCAGTACATGAGATAGAGTAGTGCCCCTACACTCAATGGAGACATGCAGGGCCTTATTGTGGTTCCTTCCGGCAGGAGTCAGATCAACGTCAAAAAATCCTAGACCATTATCAGTTGTCAGGCTAGCGACACAATTTTCAAACTGGTCAACAGAGATTTCCTGCGGCACATGCGCAGATTTCAAAAACTTCACCAAAGCCTTAGCATGGGCCTCGGAGCACAACAACAGAGATAGCATAGAGATCTTGGAGGGGGTGTGCCCCAACTGTTCAACAACATTGTAATCACTCTTGCGGATGATTTTCAGCACTTCCTCCATTTCTTTGGAGGGATCTTCGATAGTAGTTTCACCCGGGGTCTTCCTTTGGGCAGGCTCAACCACCGGTTCTTTGTCTCGAGTCTCAGTAATTGATTCGGAGGCAGAGATACGAACTGGAGTAGTAACAGTCTTCGGAGAGATTTCTGGGGAGACAATTCTTCCACTTCGGGTAACCTTACTAGTCCCGACGATATTGTCGACATCGGGATTAGTAACTTTAGCAGTTTCATCAGTCAAAGGCTCTTGCTTGACACCATGAATGTAAACATCAGCACCATAATTCCAAGGGATAACTTTGTTAGAGGAATATGGAATCGGACCGGGCGTAGTAATAATCAGGGGAGCCACTCTAGGCTCGACAGTAATCTTCACAGGAACTTTAGAGGTGATCTTCACAGGAGTTTTGGAGTTAGTAACCACAGATACGTCCTCAAACTTTAGACCTCGGGACAAACTTTCACATAAGCTCTCCATAGAAGGAATCTTCTCAAACAGTATAGTACGGTCATCCATCAAACACTGAATGCCCTCTTTCAGCTTCACACTATCATTGGATTGAGATGCACAATAATGACAATTTTCAACGCAGCCCGGAAATAAATCGGATTGCAACAGCTTCTTCTTAACAATTGATAGAGGAGCAGTCAAGTCAACCACAGTAGCAACATAAGAACCATCATCAATAGCACTAACGATCTTGTCATGATTCGGCATAGGAGCGGTAATCACATTAGGAGTCTCAGGGGGATCAAACTCAATCTCCTTAGCGTCAATCATGTCTTGAATCTTGTTCTTCAGCGCCCAACAGCTGTTCGTATCATGTCCAGGACTATTAGAATGGTATGCACACCTTGCATCGGGATTATATCTAGGAGCGAAAGTATTAGGATTCCTAGGAGGATCCTTCAAAGTAACCAACTCTGCCTTCAGCATAAGCTGCAACGCCTGAGCCAATGACATATTGATCTTTGTAAACTGTCTCCTGGGTGTATCCTGCTTACGCTGACTACCTTGTTGTTGTTGTGGCACCGGTGCAGAGATCAGAACTGCCCCAACAGATTGGTTGCGACCTTTCTGGCCGTATACAACATTAGATTCCTTCTTCCCATTATGTGGCTTCTTTGTAGTGTTTGAAGATGTAGCCACTTGTATTTTACCACTTCGAATTCCATTTTCAACACGTTCTCCTGTCAATATCAGCTAGGTGAAACCGAATGACGATCTTCCAAGTAGATGACTATAGAAAGGACCGGTTAGTGTGCTGATGAACATGTCAACCAACTCTCTGTCAAATCAGAGTTATATTGGTATTGCCGGTAGAAAGCTTCAGCCAAATCATTCCAGGTACGAATATTGGTGCTCTCAAGTTGATAGTACCACTCCAATTGAGCTCCAGACAAACTCTCTTGAAAAAAATGTATCCACAACTTTTTGTCAGTAGTACGTGGCTGAATCTTTCGGACATAAGATCTCAAATGCAGCTTCGGGCAAGACACACCGTCATATTGAGCAAACATGGGAATTTTGAACCTAGGAGGAATGACAACTCCTGAAACCAAGCCCAAATCCTCAAAATCCAAACCAGGTACTTTCTGAACCTCCATGGACATCAGACGTTCTTCAAGTAATTTGTATTTCTCATCACCAGGGGGATATTGATCATCCAGATAATCATCTTCTTCTTCAGAGTGCCCACCGGTGCCGTGGTTACTATTTTCCTCATGTTTGTCGCTTTCATAGTTGTCATCCAGTTCACCATCTTGGTCTACTGGGATCCCAATTTCCTTGACCTGTTTAGCCGGACCTTTGAATCTCCTCCCCATGTTGATGACGCCAGTTGATTTTCTTGCTTTCTTCTTCTTCTTGGTCAGAAGTGCTTTCAGTTCTTCTTGCCCCTTGGACAAGTTCAGGATCAGCTCTTGGAACTGGGCGTTCTGGGCCTGGAGATCTTTGACAGTTTGCTCGAGAGCCATTTCTTCTGAAATAAACAGCGAGAAGATGAGAGACCTGTCTTAGAAACCTGCTATGCAATGATTATGAGATGTAGATACATATGCAATGATTTCAAGGACTTTAGAGTTTATCTTTGCAAACAAACAGAAACAAAAGGAAAACTTTTATTAGTAAACTCAAAATTCATTTTTTTATACCTCTTGGGCTACAATGAAAGGAAATTTCAAAAAGAAAATTAAAAAACGCCTAAGACCTAGGACTCAAGACTCAAGTCTCCCACGGGCGCTTCCTCTTTGTGCCGATGTAAGCATTGATGCTCTGCTCCTCATGAAGTAATTTCGTCAACTCCAACACCTTCTTCTCACTAGCATAAAACTGATTCTCAAAGGTGTCCCTTTCTTCTTTCATCTGAACCCAGGACTTCTGCAGCTCTTCAATATGGGTAGGCATATCTGGATGGAGAATGACTTGAGGAACATCTCCCTCAAACTCAGGTTCAACAATCACTGGTCTGACAGTTGGGTATGGCATAATAAGATCTCGAGCACGAGTGCGCACCCATCTGAGGTAAGGCTCCAAAGGAATGGAGTTTTTCTGTCCCAAGGTCCTGCTTTCAATCTTATACACCTTGTTCCACACACGTATAAACCTTTGACGGTAACCTCGAGGGTCATCTTCATAATCGAACACAATACCCTGAATAAGCATATCATGAGGACCATCCTTTCGAGCATAACCAAACTGGCGCAAGGCTAGCGAAGGATTACAAGTGATGCCTCCCCTAATGCCAAGGAGTGGTACATTAGGGTATTCCCTACAATGATCAATAAGAGTGAAGTCTTCAAGAGATCGGGCACACCAATAGATATCTGAATGGGAGGGTGACATTATCCTTCGAGACCACTGCAACCTTTGTTCATTCTTCAACACTAACCGGGGAAGGTGCGAAATAAACCACCTGGATAGTAAGGGTACGCAACACATGAGAGTCCCTCGCTCCTTAATAGTACGAGTGTGAAGTGAATGCAGAATATCCCCAAGCAAGGTAGGTACCGGGTTATGAGTCAGAAATATTTTGATAGCGTGCACGTCTATGAGTTGGTCTGGATTAGGGAACAACACCAACCCATAGATCAACAAAGCCAATACCTCCTCAAAAGCATGGTAACTCATAGCGCTTAGGAACAATTGAGCCTTCTCAATTAGGAACTTAGCAAGAAACCCCTTGACTTCACTCCTTGTTTCCCAATTAGACACAATGTCTGACCTCTTCAGATGTAAAGCAGCTGCAATGACTTCAGGCTTTAGAACGTCTTCTAGACCGGTAAAAGGCATCTTATCAAGAATAGGTATTCCAAATAACTTAGAGAACTCCTCCATCGTGGGCACCAATTGGTAATCCGGGAAGGTGAAACAGTGGTGCTTAGGATCGAAGAACTGGAATAGGACTCTCATCATGTCTTCTTCAAAACCTGAGGTAACCAAGTCGAGTAGAAAACCATGTCTTTTGGTGAATCGAGAGCCATCAGGAACCTTTGAGACCAATTCTTTAAGCTGGGAAGGAACCCTTACAAAGTTGACTCGGATGAAATTTATAGGAACGGAAGCCATGGCCTGCAACGACGAATAAAGATAAATTCCTTGGTCCTTGAAATGGTTAGTGAAAATGATATGTTATGATGTTATGATGTCATGTACATGTTAATAGTAAATAAGTAGTACGCACAAACAAGTCATACAAGAGCCTTAGGTTTAAAGGCTTGTATGAAGTCCATAGGCAAGTACCCTTCCCCACTGAGGTTTAGTTGGCTCAACCTGTCCTAGAATAGTAACCGGGTTCTAAAGGACTCATATCACAGATCTTTCTCAAAGGCTTTATTTTAGTGCGACACTCGAGTGGCTGACCAAAACATCCCGAAAGTCTGATCTCAATGAGCGTAGCCTCGAGTATCAACCAACTTCGGTCTAAATCCAAAGCCGGCCATCTCACTACCTTCTAATGGCCAAAGATGAGTTAACTAGGGTTCTAAAGATTGTGACCATCATATCAACCATATCGGTACATGCCATACAGTCTCCATGATCTATTGTCACTTACCTAAGGAATCACTAGGTCCAGGTGTAGGACCTTTCACACAAGTAACCCCAAAACAAAGCCCATTAAAAATAAAGTACATAAGTCAAACAATTTTAAGCAAGTGGTAAAGTGATCTAACTCTACGGTAACCCCTCTTTAGAATTCGAATCCCCAGTAGAGTCGCCAGTTCTGTGATACGGTGGAGAACTGACTTTTTAATTTTGTTTTCGCAAAACCTGTTGCGGTTAGCAAGAGTCGCCACTGACTTTTCTTTTATCCAATTTATTTAGGAAAGGTGAAAAGAACAGGAAAGACCTTTTTGAAAAGATTTTGAATTCGGGGGGTAAGTTATGAAAAGGGAAGGTGTTAGCACCCCTTTTCATCCGTAGTTATCTACGGGCTCTTAATTGCTCGCTCACTTTAACTTGATTTTTTTGAAATATGGTGTGTGTTCAGAAAATATTTTTGTAAAAGTTGACTTTGTAATAATTCGTGTAAGAATGTATACAAAGTGTTTGTTTTTGAAAATATTTTTGAAAGTGTGAGGTGTGAAAAGTGTTTGTTTTTTTTTAGTTGTGAGCAAGCATTTAAAAGTTACTTACCCTTGATTTATAAGGCCTTTCTTGTACTTATCCTTTTCCTTGAGAGATAGTACTATCCATACCATTAGTGGGTAGGTAGTCCTATCTATTGGATGTGAAGGGACGGCGAAGGGTCATCGAATGGTCATAAAAGGCAACATGTAAGGATACCTTAGCAATTCGAAGGGGCTACCATCATTTTTTCGTAGGGTCATCAAGGGACAAGATCATTTTTTCGTAGGGTCATCGAGGGACAAGATCATTTTTTCGTAGGCAACTCGAAGGGTCATCTAGGGACTATGATCTTTAATCGAATGGACTATGATGATATTATTCGTAAGCGTCTTTTGCCAAAGTACCCTTACTTCCGAGGGACATGACCAATGTTCGTAAGGCAACTGAGAGAGGCTACCCTAGAGGTGCAAGTGTGGTTAAGTGGATTAGTTTCAATTATTTATCTTGAATTAGGGTTTTCTAGATTATTTTTTTAGTTTTGCCATACAAACCCTAATTACTACACAGTTGTAAAATAAAATAGCGGAAAGTAAAGTGCGGAAAGTAAAGTGCGGAAAGTAAAAATCCCTACGCTATTACAAGGCTTTGGGAGAGATACATAAGTATAACAAACCTTGCGGGAAATGAAACTACGGTTATTACAAAAAGAAAAACTGTGCGACCTATACAATTTTTCTAGGAATTTAAATAGCAAATAAATAAATAAGTGAAAAGAAAAAAAAATGTCAGAAAAACTTGATACAAACCCTTATTAGTTAAAAAACTGAGAGAGGAGGCGGATCTGGTGCGGTTGTGTACGGACGACGAAGGAGCGGCGGATCTCGTACGGTTGTACAGACTGTACGGACTGTACGGACTGTGGAGGAGCGGCGACCGGAGGTAGTCTGGAGAGCGGCGGATCGGAAGGATAGAGTTGATCTTGAGAGGTTTTGTGATTTTTTACTTTTTTGTTGGAGAGTTGTGATGAATATTGATGAAGGATATATGAGTTTTGATGAACAATTGAAAGAGAAAAGTGTTGTTATATGTGTGAGTGAAATTGTGAGACTGTGGATTTGGTTTTCTCAAAACTGTGAAAATAGAGGGCTATTTATAGCATGGGAAAATCAGGTTAAAGGGCAAAAAGGGGAATGAAATTGACAAAAGATCTTCCTTGGTTAGCAAGCTGACCAATCAGAAGCTGAGTATGACACAATCTGACACAGATTGACCAATAGGAAACAAGTACTCAAGAAAGGAAATATTTTTTGTATTTATCATGATTTTTTTTATCCTTTTTTGGTAAAAAGTGCATAAAATCAAATAAATAAATATTTTTTTAAAAAAGCCTTAAAATAAAAACGAAAATTAAAAATAAATAATAAAAAAAATACAATTTTGTGATTTTAAAATGGAAATAAAATAAAAAATAAAATAAAAAAGTTAGATAATGGGAATCGAACCCGTGGCCTTATGCTTGCAAGCTTTTAATCTTTACCAATTGTGCTATCTTGTTTATTCGAAATAAAAATGCACTTGAAAGCATATGAAGGTCAAACAACTATTTGTTATTTAAATAATTTAAAGTAAACTGTTACCTATTTTGAATAAAAATTATTGTTAAAATATTAGTGAAATTGAACCAAAAAACTTATAAAATCAAAGTTAAAAATAATTTAAATGTTAGAAATAGGGCGGACAAATTTTGGGGTACAACACACACCTGTCAAAGTTATTCGAGCGTTTGAGAAAATACAAACTCTGCTTGAATCTGAACAAATGCACGTTCGATGTCCGCTCAGGAAAACTCTTAGGGTTCATCGTCAGTCAGAAAGGAATTGAGGTCGATCCTGACAAGGTCAAGGACATTCAAGAAATGCCTCGCCAAAGACTGAAAAATAGGTCAGAGGATTTTTGGGACGTCTGAATTACATCTCAAGGTTCATATCCCTCATGACCGCGACATGCGCGCCGTTCTTCAAACTACTCAGAAAGAATCAAAGCTACGTATCGACAGAAGATTGCCAAAAAGCGTTCGACAGTATCAAAGAATATCTGTTGAATCCACCAATCATGTCACCTCCAGTGGAAGGAAGACCACTGATCATATACTTAACAGAAAGGATAGGATTGGGTGCTACTTTCTGATTTCTTATTTATCCTATGAAGCTGGAAAGGAAAGGGAAGCTATCTCAAACTAACCTTGCACGCAAATGTTTTCTTTAACAAATGCTAAGAGATTGGGGAGTTCGGGGTCAGATTATACAATGGGGAGTTGTTAATTACCCATCCTATACATGGTTATCCATGGGTTGTTTGGCATTTTATTCTGGTATTCTACTTACTGGTGTTTATCTGTCATGGGTTAGGAAAGTTTCTCCGTTGGGAAGGTTGAGAGATGTTGAAAAGATGTTTTTGTTGTTTTCAGGTTTTTCGATGTTTTTGGTAAGGAACTGGACCTAAGGTTTTTGTTTAGTGTGCTCGCTAAGATTTCGCAATCTTATGCCTACGTATTCCCGTTAAAGAAAACAGGGAAATCAGAGCAATCGTAGTTCCTCCTATTCTATGGGAGGAAAATATGTCTGGTGTCTTGTTCAAAGCCCAAGATTGAAGCTAAATGTTGTATTTGTGGAAATTGACTAAAAGAGTGAAAAGATTAAAGATTGAGATATAAATATTCGGGAAAAAACATCGGATGAAAATAGAAGGAATATCTGGGAAAGCGTCGGATATAAATAAAAGGAATATCCGGGAAAGCGTCGGATGCTAAAAAAAGGAAAGGGTTTTTCCTGTGTTTAAGGAGATAAAATTGGTTCTTTGAAATCCAAAAGGAAATGAGACTGTCCAAGTCTACTGGTATGAGAAGGTTGTTCTTTGACTGAAGGATGGTCTTTGTATGATGCCCAAGAGGAGGCTGATGTTTTAAGGGATGAGAATCAACCCTACACTGGTCTGATGTTTTGACTCTAGAAAGGATTGCTTTAACAAATGATAACTAATTTATGTTCTATACCTGTAGGAGGTCTCTGGGTCCTTGTACTAAGCCCAAGAGGAGGATGAGAACTTCTAAGAAGTCTGAGGGTCCTTGTACAAAGCCCAAGAGGAGGCGGGGATGCTTTTAGGAAGCCTGTGGGTCCGAACCTAAGAAGAGTTCAAGAAAAGTTTCACCGAGAATAATCTTTTCTTTAATGAACAATTCCAGGGTTTGAAGAAATTCAAGAGAGGTTTCACCGGGAATTAATCCTCTCTTGGGAATTTGAATTTCTTTGACAATTTCTAATAGTGGCAGTCTGAGAAAAGTTTCACTGGGAATAATGCCTTTCTCTTTGTTCCATATTATTTAAGCCCAATAGAAGGCAATACTGTATCTGGAAAGTCCTATGGGGAACTAGTTTGACTGTATTGAAAAAGTGATTACTGGCTTTATCTAATGCTAGACTTAATTGCCGGAGAAAACTCTAAGCAGATATACAAGTATATATACAGTTGATATATATGACAAGTATTTAAAAGGATATGAAAGAAGGACTTACAGGTGAGCAAGCTTCCAACAATATAGTTATATATATAAAGCATGTAAATGAAAGTAGATAAAAACTTACAGGTGAGCAAGCTTCCATGCTGTAATGTTATTTGTTCAAAGAAATTGAAGAAAGTTTTGATAACAAATTATGAATTTGAATCTAAATCACAAGGAAAGTTGTTTTAAAAATAAGTGATGTGAATATCCGGGAAAACATCGGATTGCAGGAAAGACATAAAAAAATGAAAAGGTTGCAGATATCCGGGAAAATGTCGGATTGAAAGAAATAAAATAAGAGATTGAAAATACGAATATCCAGGAAAACGTCAGATGTAAAGAGACGATGTAAAAAAGAAAAGGTTGCTCGCTAAGACTTTACAATCTTATGCCTACGTATTCTCAACGGGATCTTGGGAAATCAGAGCGATCGTAGTTCATCCCTATGGGGCACGAACTACAGAAAATAAAGTTTAAATCGCACGACGGCGAAAGGGGAAATTTAACCTAAAGTTATCATACTTGGTTGAATATCCTAATGTCTGTCTTATTTCAAACCTAATCAAAAATTAAGTTTGGACCCAAAGATCCTAAGGGAGCATGCATACGTGGCAAAACATCACGGAATAAATGAATACACGACAAAGCATCGTGTCAGATAAAATATACACGGTAGAACATCGTGAGATAAAAGCATATACACGGCAAAACATCATGGATAAGCAGAGAGAAAATACACGACAAGACATCTTGTATCAGATTAATTACGGAAAAGCAACATCAAGAATTAATCAGATATAATAGATAAAGATACGCGGCAAAGCATCGCGGATAAAAACAGAGGTACACGGCAAAACATCGTGAGAGATAAAATATACACGGAAGAGAATCGTGAGATAAAGCATATACACGGCAAAACATCGTGAGTAAATAACAGATATACGTGGCAAAACATCACGGTGAAAACAAATAGAAAACACACGGTAAAACATCGTGTAAAAATAAACAGAAATTCACAGCAAAGCATCGTGACAGATAAAATCAGAGTCATTTGTACATGGAAAAAGCATCATGTGATAAAAGCATGTACGATAACACAAATAAAATCAGGGATATCCACACATCACTAAGTTTGAATCAAACAATCATAGAGAAATAAAATTTAAGAAAAATGCTAACTTATATCCTAATATTTGAAAATAATATTAATATCACAAAATTAATAATTAATGTTAATATTAATCACAATTTAGCTAAAAACTAATAATATTGATATCTTAATCAAGGAAAAATCAATTATCAAAATTTAATCATAATTAATAAATACTAAAATTTAATACAATTAAATATAATTAAAACATAACTTTGGAATGGGCTTATGTGTGAATTAGTAATTAGAAAATTTTACCCCTTACCCCTACAATTATACCTATACCCCTACAAAAAAAAAATTATGACCAAAATACCCTTGTATAAATAGTTAAAACTCAGAAATTTTTTCCATTTTCGCTTTTCACACTTTTAAGTCATCCGGAGAAGATTTGAAAGCATTGCATTCCGGAACACTTTCAACAAGTCTTTCGGTTCACAATTTCAATTTCGGAACACATAAGAAAAGTCATCCGGTGCATTTTATATTACCGGAACACATCAAGTAAGTCTTCTAGTAGTCTTTTTGTTCCGGAAGTCATGGAAGATGTCTTCCGGTTCAAGGAATTTATGAGTTCGTTTTTCGGAACTCTTTAGCGAAGTGTTCCGGAACGCTTCCAAAACATGTCAAACCAGAACTCTTTACTAAAGTGTTCCGGAACGCTTTTTTTTTAATATTTGTTATTTATGTTTTTATTTTGACAGTGGTGCACACACGAGGCAGAGACGGTTTGATCCCTAAGCGTAGGCTAGGACGGGGCGAATCATCGCGAGTGGCTGAGGAAGAGTATACTGGTGCATCTGCTTCAGCAGCACAGCCCGTTGGATATCCAGGAGGACCGTACGATACCTCTCTTTTGGTTACGTACGAACATCATGTTGCTAGACATATATGGTTCGGTGAGGTAAATAAACTATAATTATTTGATATTGAATAAAAGTTGAATTTGTTATGTTGTAATTTATAATATATTTACGTTTAATTGTTTTCAGGAGAGGGGTTCGAAGAAAGAGCTGAAGGTAGTAGGACATGGGTTGAAGCTGGCTCAGGGGGTTCCACAGCTTCTTCCTAGAGAGATGGAGAATTTGATAGCTCACTCTGGTTTAGCTTCACTTCAGAGGACCAGTATGTCGAAGATAGATACGAACCTGGTATCTGCATTTGTGGAGAGATGGCAACTAGAGACATCTTCATTTCACATGCCGTTTTGTGAGATGACGATTACTCTGGATGACGTCTCTTGTCTGCTTCACTTGCCCATCAGGGGAGTCTTCTGGAGCCCTCAAGATATCAGCGAAGGGCTTGCTGTTGATTGGGCAGTTGATTACTTGGGAGTTTCAAGGAGAGAGGCACAGAAACAAGTCCGTGAATGCAGGGGTTCTTATTATAAGATGGAGTGGTTATACGATCTATTCGTCGAGCACAGAGCCGCTTCTAATTGGACATTAGTGACTAGAGCTTATTTGATGATGTTAGTGGGTTGTACCATTTTTGCGGATAAGACATTTATGCTTGTGGAGGCACGATACCTTGCGCTATTTATGGACTTGGGGGCCTTATCAGGATACAGTTGGGGAGCATCTGCTTTGGCTACCCTTTATAGACATCTCGGAGATGCTTCCATGTTCAGTTGTAAGCAGCTCGGTGGTTATCCGACTCTCCTACAGGTATTTATTTTAATTGAGTTTATTTTCGTGTAAATAATTTTATTTAGTATATTAATTTTATTTTTCTAGTTTATTATGTTATAATTAATTATTTTAGATTAACTAATAGTATTTATTTTGTAACAGTGCTGGATTCATGAGTATTTCCCAGGACTTGGAAGAAAAGGAGAGAATTGGACACAAGCTACTAATTTTGGTCTCCCTCGAGCGATGAGATGGTCCTATAAGCAAGATGTCTTGAAGGTGGATGACTTGTAAGCATTTTGGATAATATTAGTATGATCGACTGCGTTCCGGGGTACTCTGAGAAATTATTGGATAAAACAATTAGAGTAAACTGGCGAACTCGGATTGATTAGATTTAATATTATTTAAACTTGGATTTTTATTAATTGGTGCATTTGCGATAATTTGGATAATTAGTAGTATTGCCAATTAATGTTTTTATGTACATTTTCCTTATTTGGAAAAGTAGAAGAACTTAGAGAAAAGGGAAAGAAAGAAAGGAAAAGGAAGAGGAAGAAGAAGAGAATTCTCCCAAGAGCTCTAGATCATCAATCATCAACCAATTTTCATCTTTTCATCTCAGCATTCAACCTCCTCATCTAGTAATCCAGGTGGGTTCTAGTTAGACACCTTAGATTAAGGTTTATTTTGAGTTTTAGAGATAAATTGATATGGTTAGGAAATGTGAAATTTTACGTTAGAATCATAGTCTAACTGCTGAAATTCATTCATTGATTGTATGTTACACTGGTTGCTATGATTATAGCATGTTCTGGTGAAATTTTGATTGGAAAAATGGGTTTTTAGGGTTGAATTGGATCAACCCGTAGCAGAACTTGTCTGCAAAAATTTTTCTGGGTTTCGTCTGCCCGTACGCGTATCACACAGGGCCATACGCGTATTGAGTTGGGCAATACGCGTATGGATGTGAAGGAATATGGGTGTTACGCGTATGGACAAGGCAATACGCGTATGGGTTGGGGAATACGCGTATTGGAGGAAAAAAATGGAATTTTAAGGGGAAAACAGCTTCTGCTCATACGCATATCACCTTGGGCAATACGCGTATGGCTGGGCGAGCCAGATGGGCGGTACACGTATGGCACAAGGCAATACGCGTACGGTCAGGAAAATGGTAAACTTGTGTTTTCTCGCGATACTATTTCTCGTTATGTCCATAACTTTTGACTCGGTTATTCGTTTTTAATATTCTTGATATCATCGGAAAGCTAACAGAATGTACTTTCTTATGAAAATGGTTTTAAAGTTGTTGGCCGATTTAATTATGTCGGGTTTTTGGAATAGTGTCCATTTTGCCGACTTTTATCCTTTATTGGTGTGTAATTGTTGTTGAATAGGTATGCATGTTAAAATACGGAATTAGGTAGAGTGAGGACTTACCCTAAACAATGTTGTGTGTAATGGAATAGTGACAACGCTCGTGCAAGTAAGGCCGAGGCGTGTGTATTGTGTAATCGTAACCGGTTATTTTTTATAGTGCGTTTCATGGGTCTCGAGCTCCTCTGAAACATATGCACCATTACTTGGCAGGTTTGATTCCCGTGTTTAGTACGAATGGAACCTAAGGGTAGAGACTTGTGATGGTTAATAGGCCATGAGAAGTGACAGTTCACGGCTAACAGGCCGTTGTTCCCGAATCCATTTCGTATGCCAAGTAATTTCGAGGATCCATGACTCGGGTCGTCTTCTAGACGTAGAAGCGGACGGGAAAAGAGGATGCCTTGGTATGGTTATTGATTTGTGAGATTCTTGAGCTAACAGGCTCAGGACGTACTTCGGTACTAGCGTGAGTTAACTGGCTCACCATGTGTGGATACTTATGTAGTGTGTGTACTCAAAGTCACTTCCCTTCCCTTTTGACTTGAGTTAGGTTTATTAGAACCTTGTAGAGCCGAGAGGACTGTAAGATAGCGAACTCACTGAGATTTGATGTATCTCACCCCACTGTTGTTGTTTACATCACAGGTACTGCAGGTTCCGCGAAGGGTAAGGATAAGGTCGTGTGATTATCCTTACTTATCTGTTGGCTTTGCTTCCGTTGTTGAGTTTTGAGATCATTAGTGATCTAGTTCTTAGTGTTTTGTCTTTTGAAACATCTTGTAGATATACTATGCCGTAGTTTTTTGTATTAGGCTTTTTGGGCATGTATATGTATAATGTGTTTACTAAGAACTTATTGTATATTTCAGTACCAAACGTACTTTTCATGTATAATATATGATTTGATGCATATGTATATATGTGGGCGTTACAGTTGGTATCAGAGCAGGTCGTATCCTCGACCTAGCCATGAAATAGAATAAGTTTTCTTTCTGTTTCATATGCGGCGTGTCGCCATTGGTCTTGTCTGTTATATTTACAGTATTAAGCCTGATCAACTTAATCCTATCTGTATGAAATTCAGGAACATGGCTGACAGGCGTAGAAACAACCGTGGTAGACCAAGAACCACTCCAGCAGGGACTAATCCTCCGGGTGACGAGGGAAATGCACCTTTGTACCAATTTATGCAACAGCAGTAGAATCAGTTTATGCAACAAATGGTACAGCAAATGGCTGGTGGTGTGCATCCTCCAGTTGTGGTACCAGAAGCTGCAGGGGGAACCTTTAGGGATTTCTTCCGTATAAATCCTCTGGAATTTCAGGGAGGGTTAGATCCAGTAAAGGCTCATGAATGGATATCAGGTATGGAACGGATTTTCCTAATAGTTCAGTGCAGTGAGGAAAACAAGGTAGTCTTCGCCTCTCACTTGTTGAAGGGTTCTGCCATGAGGTGGTGGGAAAGTGCTTCAGCTTTTATGACAAATCAGGAGGTACCAAAGGTATGGGAGCAGTTTAAGGTAATTTTTATGGAGAAATACTTTCCAAGTTCCTTGAGGTCTCAGAAGGAATTTGAGTTTCAACAACTGAGGCAAGGTAACTTGACTGTGGCTTCTTATGCTGAAAAATTCGAAGATATGGCTGCTTATTCTAGACAAGCTACATATGCTCCTGATGAGAGGTGGAAGATTGATCAGTTTCTGTTTGGTTTAAGGGCTGAAATTTCACACAGTGTATCTCAGAGAGAATTTACTAGCTATGCTGAATTGTTACGACAGTGTTATGTTGCGGAGCATAGTTTGAAAAAGGTACAAATGGAAGGAGATTTGAGTAGGATGAATCAAAGTGATCGAGGGAGACCGAATCAACAGGTTAGGCCAAGGCAACAATCCTTTAAAGGGAAGCAAGCTCAGGGTTCTCGAACTAGTGTGCCTCCGGTATGTCGTATGTGTGGACGGAATCATTATGGTAGGTGTAGTTTTAAGGGAATGAGATGTTATCATTGTAATAAGGTCGGCCACATGGCGAAGGATTGTCCTCAGGGTAGGAATCAAGCACAAGGGAAGAATACGGGCCGAGTGTATACCTTGGATGCAAGAAAAGCAAAGAATGATAACTCCTTGATTGCGGGTACGTGTTTCGTAAATGGACATCCTTGTTTTGTTTTATTTGATTGTGGGGAAACGCACTCTTTTGTGTCCACGCGTTGCGTGAAGCGACTTGGGTTGCAAGCTGTTCCTTTGTTTCCTCCTATGGTGGTTACTACTGCCATGGATGAGATTGTAGAGACACCGTTGATGTGTGAAAATTGTGTTTTATCAGTGAATGAAAGAGTTTTCCAGATTGACCTTATCTGTTTACCGCTTAAGAAAGTGGATGTCGTTCTGGGAATGGATTGGCTTTCGGCTAATTCGGTTTTTATCGGTTGTGAAGAGAAGTTAATTATTATCCCATCTACCGAAGCTACTCCGAAGGATGTGTTAACTACTATTTTAGAAGGTACGGTTGGAATGATTAATTTCTTGTTTGAGGAAGAAAAATCTGTTCTTATGATTCTTACTAAAGAGGAGAGTAGTAGCATTCCAGCTTTGAGTATTCCGGTAGTTTGTGACTTTCCTGAAGTTTTTCCCGAGGATATCACTTCTCTCCCTCTGGAGAGGGAAGTGGAATTCTCTATTGATCTGATACCGGGAACGGCTCCAATATCCGTTTCTCTGTATCGGATGGCACCACTTGAATTAAGAGAACTAAAGAATCAGTTGGAAGAACTATTGGCTAAGCATTTTGTTCGACCTAGTGTTTCACCCTGGGGAGCTCCAGTGTTATTGGTAAAGAAAAAGGATGGTGGAATGTGATTGTGTATTGATTACCGTCAGTTGAATAAGGTCACCATCAAGAACAAATACCCATTACCAAGGATAGACGACCTGCTAGATCAATTGAAAGGAGCCTGTGTGTTCTCGAAGATTGATTTACGGTCGGGTTATCATCAGATTCGGGTGAAGAGTGCAGATGTACCAAAGACCGCGTTCAGAACCAGTTATGGTCATTATGAATTCTTGGTAATGCCTTTTGGTGTGACAAATGCTCCGGCAGTTTTCATGGATTATATGAATCGGATATTTCAACCTTACTTGGACCAATTTGTGGTGATTTTCATTTATGATATTCTTATTTATTCTCGTGATCCTCAAGAGCACGGTGAACATCTAAGGATCGTTTTATCCATCTTGCAAGAGAAGCAACTGTTTGCTAAATTAAGTAAGTGTGAGTTTTGGATGTCTGAGGTTAATTTCCTTGGTCATGTGATATCCCAGGGAGGTGTAGCAGTTGATCCATCAAAAGTTGAAGCAGTGGTTAATTAGGAGAGACCGAAGAATGTTTCTGAAGTGAGGAGTTTCTTGGGATTAGCAGGTTATTACAGACGGTTCATCAAGGGATTTTCACAATTGGCTTTACCATTGACCAGACTTACTAGGAAGGATTATTTGTATGAGTGGGATTCGGCTTGTGAAAGGAGTTTTAGGAGTTTGAAGGAGAGGTTGACGACTGCTCCTGTTTTGGTTATTCCCGATCCTAGCAATTCCTATGAGGTATATTGTGATGCATCGAAGAAGGGTTTAGGCGGAGTGTTAATGCAGAATGGACATGTAGTGGCTTACGCTTCGCGACAGTTGAAGGTACATGAAGAGAATTACCCGACGCATGATTTAGAATTGGTGGCCGTTGTTTTTACATTGAAAGTGTGGCGTCACTATTTGTATGGTGTACGTTTTGAGATGTTTAATGACCATAAGAGCTTAAAGTACTTATTTGATCAGAAAGAATTGAATATGCGTCAAAGGAGGTGGATGGAATATTTGAAAGATTATGATTTGGAGCTAAAGTACCATCCAGGTAAAGCGAACAAGGTGGCGGATGCTTTAAGCAGGAAAGAGTTGCATAGTGCCGAGTTGATGATGTTAGAGAATGCCTTAATGGAAAGGTTTAGAGACCTAAATCTTCAATTTAATTGGACTCCTGATTGTGTAGTTATGGGAAATTTGAATATCATCTCTACTCTCAGAGAAGAAATCCAACAAGAGCAAGGGTTGGATGAGAAGTTACAAGAATTGTTGACTCAACCGGGTTTTGTGCGAACCACCGACGGAGTCATTTCGTTTAACCAAAGGATTTGTGTTCCTGATAACACGGAGTTAAAACGAAGGATATTGGAAGAAGCGCATAAGGGTACTTTTACTATACATCCAGGTGCTTCAAAGATGTATCAAGATTTAAAGAGGGACTATTGGTGGTCCGGGATGAAAAGAGATATTGCGGTATATGTGTCAGAATGTGCAGTATGCCAACAAGTGAAGATTGAGCACCAAAGGCCGGGTGGCTTGTTGCAACCTTTAGAAATTCCGATGTGGAAATGGGATAGTGTTTCGATGGACTTCGCAGTGGGATTACCTCGTACGCAAGGGGGGTATGACTCGATTTGGGTAATTGTGGACCGATTAACGAAATCCGCGCATTTCTTGGCTGTGAAGACTACCTACAAGGCAAGTCATCTCGCAAGGTTGTTTATTTCAGAGATAGTGAGATTGCATGGTATTTCTACTAGTATCATTTTGGATAGAGATCCAAAGTTTACTTCCAGATTTTGGAGGGCTTTTCAACAAGCCATGGGGATGAGGTTACATTTGAGTACGTCGAACCATCCGCAAACGGACGGTCAGACGGAACGGATAATACAGACCATAAAAGACATGTTAAGAGCTTGTGTACTTGGAAGTGGAGGGAATTGGATAGATCTTTTGCCGTTGATCGAATTCTCTTATAATAACAGTTATCATGCAAGTATTGGTATGACACCTTATGAGGCGTTATATGGTCGGAAGTGTAGAACGCCATTGTGTTGGACAGAGGTTGGAGATGAGAGAATTTTGGGGCCCGAGATTATTCACGAGACTACGGAAAAGATTAGAATGATTCGGGAAAAGATTAAACAAGCCCAAGATCGTCAGAAAAGCTATGCGGACAACCGTCGGAGACCGTTGGAATTTGATGAGGGTAATCATGTATTTTTGAAGGTTACTCCGAGATTGAGATTGAAGGGACCATTTAAATCGCGGAAATTAAGCCCCAGATACGTAGGACCGTATCAGATTTTGGAAAGAATTGGGGAAGTAGCTTACAGATTAGCCTTACCGCCTTCTCTGTCAGAAATGCACGATGTTTTTCATGTGTCTCAGCTTCGGAAATTTGTTCCAGATCCTCTCCAGCCGATTTTGTCGGATACAATTGAGATTGAAGCTGATTTGACGATTGAGCCTAAGCCGAGTCGTATCACAGGAAGAGAAACTAAAGTGCTGCGAAATAAAGAGATTCCTCTTGTTAGGGTCCAGTGGGATGAGACGCATCCAGGCGATGCCACTTGGGAATTGAAATCGGAAATGCGGGAGGTTTATCCTCATCTTTTCAGGTAATTGTTTTAAATTCATGGGCGAATTTCTGTTTAAGGGGGGGGGATGTAATACCCCATAATTTTGTAAGCATTTTGGATAATATTAGTATGATCAACTGCGTTCCGGGGTACTCTGAGAAATTATTGGATAAAACAATTAGAGTAAACTGGCAAACTCGGATTGATTAGATTTAATATTATTTAAACTTGAATTTTTATTAATTGGTGCATTTGCGATAATTTGGATAATTAGTAGTATTGCCAATTAATGTTTTTATGTACATTTTCCTTCCATTTTCCTTATTTGGAAAAGTAGAAGAACTTAGAGAAAAGGGAAAGAAAGAAAGGAAAAGGAAGAGGAAGAAGAAGAGAATTCTCCCAAGAGCTCTAGATCATCAATCATCAACCAATTTTCATCTTTTCATCTCAGCATTCAACCTCCTCATCTAGTAATCCAGGTGGGTTCTAGTTAGACACCTTAGATTAAGGTTTATTTTGAGTTTTAGAGATAAATTGATATGGTTAGGAAATGTGAAATTTTACGTTAAAATCATAGTCTAACTGCTTAAATTCGTTCATTGATTGTATGTTACACTGGTTGCTATGATTATAGCATGTTCTGGTGAAATTTTGATTGGAAAAATGGGTTTTTGGGGTTGAATTGGATCAACCCGTAGCAGAACTTGTCTGCAGAAATTTTTCTGGGTTTCGTCTGCCCGTACGCGTATCACACAGGGTCATACGCGTATTGAGCTGGGCAATACGCGTATGGATGTGAAGGAATATGAGTGTTACGCGTATGGACAAGGCAATACGCGTATGGGTTGGGGAATACGCGTATTGGAGGAAAAAAATGGAATTTTAAGGGGAAAACAGCTTCTGCTCATACGCGTATCACCTTGGGCAATACGCGTATGGCTGGGCGAGCCAGATGGATGGTACGCGTATGGCACAAGGCAATACGCGTACGGTCAGGAAAATGGTAAACTTGTGTTTTCTCGCGATACTATTTCTCGTTATGTCCATAACTTTTGACTCGGTTATCCGTTTTTAATATTCTTGATATCATCGGAAAGCTAACAGAATGTACTTTCTTATGAAAATGGTTTTAAAGTTGTTGGCCGATTTAATTATGTCGGGTTTTTGGAATAGTGTCCATTTTGCCGACTTTTATCCTTTATTGGTGTGTAATTGTTGTTGAATAGGTATGCATGTTAAAATACGGAATTAGGTAGAGTGAGGACTTACCCTAAACAATGTTGTGTGTAATGGAATAGTGACAACGCTCGTGCAAGTAAGGCCGAGGCGTGTGTATTGCGTAATCGTAACCGGTTATTTTTGATAGTGCGTTTCATGGGTCTCGAGCTCCTCTGAAACATATGCACCATTACTTGGCAGGTTTGATTCCTGTGTTTAGTACGAATGGAACCTAAGGGTAGAGACTTGTGATGGTTAACAGGCCATGAGAAGTGACAGTTCACGGCTAACAGGCCGTTGTTCCCGAATCCATTTCGTATGCCAAGTAATTTTGAGGATCCATGACTCGGGTCGTCTTCTAGACGTAGAAGTGGACGGGAAAAGGGGATGCCTTGGTATGGTTATTAATTTGTGAGATTCTTGAGCTAACAGGCTCAGGACATACTTCGGTACTAGCGTGAGTTAACAGGCTCACCATGTGTGGATACTTATGTAGTGTGTGTACTCAAAGTCACTTCCCTTCCCTTTTGACTTGAGTTAGGTTTATTAGAACCTTGTAGAGCCGAGAGGACTGTAAGATAGCGAACTCACTGAGATTTGATGTATCTCACCCCACTGTTGTTGTTTACATCACAGGTACTGCAGGTTCCGCGAAGGGTAAGGATAAGGTCGTGTGATTATCCTTACTTATCTGTTGGATTTGCTTCCGTTGTGGAGTTTTGAGATCATTAGTGATCTAGTTCTTAGTGTTTTGTCTTTTGAAACATCTTGTAGATATACTATGCCGTAGTTTTTTGTATTAGGCTTTTTGGGCATGTATATGTATAATGTGTTTACTAAGAACTTATTGTATATTTCAGTACCAAACGTACTTTTCATGTATAATATATGATTTGATGCATATGTATATATGTGGGCGTTACAGTTGGTATCAGAGCAGGTCGTATCCTCGACCTAGCCATGAAATAGAATAAGTTTTCTTTCTGTTTCATATGCGGCGTGTCGTGTAACGCCCCAGTTTTAGTATTTTTATTTAAGTGAGTCGTTTTTTATTATTTTATTATTATATTATTTTATTTTCGACTTTTATCTGAAATTATGTTATTTTTCGATATGATTATATTTTACCGCGTTTTGGGAGCATTTGCGAGATATTCGAGTGTAGGGGTATTTTGGGCATTTTGAATTATTTATTAAGTTAGAAATAGAAAAGAAAGAAAAAATAGAGAGAAAGAAAAGGAGAAGAAGAAAAAAGGAAGAAAGAAAAGAAGAGAAAGGAGAAAAAGAGAGAAATTGGGAAAAAGCTTGGAAATCAAAGAGAACAAGTTCTAGGAAATCGATTTAATCGGGTAAGGGTGCGAAATTCAATTATCTTATACATGTGTATGATTATGTATGTGTTTGATTGTTGTTTGGTTGGATTATATGAAAATTATAACAAAACCCATTTTTGGTTGAAAGTGTGGGAATTCGATTTAAAAGTGTTGGAAATGATGTTTTTGTGTTCCTTGTTGTTGATACTTGATAGATATGTCTTGTTGTGAATCAAAATGGTATTTTTCTGGATTTAGGTGATGAATTTGAGATGATTTTGAGTGGAAAACGCAGAACTCGTTTCTGCAGAATTTTTCTGGGTTTCTGCAGGTCATACGCGTATGGGGCATGTCCATACGCGTATGGGACTGGGCATTACGCGTAACATTGGCCTGTGTTAGGGTCAATACGCGTATGAGATGGTGTTACGCGCATGGTGTTAGGCATACGCGTATGGGATTAAAAATGGGAATTTTGGGAAGAAAATGGTTCTGCCCATACGCGTAAGGCCTTGGGCAATACGCGTATGGCATGGGGAGAAATTTGGGCAATACGCGTATGGCCTTGGGCAGTACGCGTATGGCCAGGAGAATGGAAAAATGTGATATTTCAAAATGTCGTTTTCGTTTTTGTCCGTAACTTTTGTTCCGATTATCCGATTTTTGTATTCTTGGTGTCGTTGGAAAGGTATCGAGATGTACTTTGTGGTTATGATGTTTTGGAATTGGTTAGCCGATTAAATTATGTCGGGAAATATGAATAGTGTCGAATATCGACTTTTGTCATTTTAATGGTGTGTAATTGACGTGTATTATGCCGTATGTTGTTGTTTTGTATGTGGTATGAATGATGCGAGGTTGTGGTTGTTGATTTGTGGCCGAAAGGCAAGAAAATGCTAAGTGTGATACTTAATGATATATGCATGATTATGAATGTGTGTATGCATGCAATGTGAATGTCAAGAGTCATTGTATGCCAAGCATCATGATATGCATTGTGAAAACGTCCTGAGTGACAGTTTGGTTCCAGAGGGAATATTCTATAACATCGTGGGCCTCGAAAATATGAGGCGATGCCTGAGGACTTAAAGCGATGATTATAGACGATCGTGTGCCTCGAAAATATGAGGCGATGCCTGAGGACTTAAATCGATCGGATTGGGTGCCTTAAATAGGACCTAAGTCAATCAATAACGTCGTGTGCCTCGAAAATATGAGGCGATGCCTGAGGACTTAAAGCGACCGGATTGGACTAATGACGTGACAATGGAAGTCGGTACCGCATGGCATGTGCATAGAGTCGTTGTGTCGGTCTCTGTGCATTTGCATAAAGCATGATTTAATTGTGCATGTAATTGTAAATGTGATTGATGGGATGAAATATGTGTGATTGTGTTGGTGATTATGTGTATGTTTGAGGTGGAGTGGTATCACTGCTTGAGAATTGTACTGGATTATGTTATATGTGATCTTTGTGAAATTGTGGTGCAATTGTGGTGAGAAATGTGTTTACTAGTGTATGTTTGTGCTAATATATAATTATATGCATTTGTATTATGGTTGTCTTTCTCACCCTTCTGCTCGTTTTATAATGCTCTATGAGGCATTGCAGATTAGAGTTGCTGGAGGTCTTTGGTGAAGCTTTGTGTCTTCACCTTTTGTCGGTCGGCTCTGATATGTGACACCGGATAGCTAGGGTGGTCGTTGTGTTTATTGTGTACTGTGTATATGTATATTTTGGCTTGTGCATGTATAACTTGATGTATGACAAACTTTTTAGTTGATATATTTTTATGAGGTTCAGTACAGATTTTTCGCTTTTATTCTGTACTTGAACATGTGGGTGTAAGGAACAAAGTTTCCTCTGTTATTTGCTACCCCACCGTCGCATATCTTTATGGGCAGGTGTTGTATGTTTGGTTTCAATTGATGCGATTTCCCCGTCTATGCCATGATAATTTAAATATACTCTGATCAAATTTTGTATTTTCTTTTATTGCTTTAAATGCATGTTTTAATTGGGGGTATAGGTTAGGGGTGTCACATTAAGTGGTATCAGAGCCAGTCCGTGTCAGTTTGTGTCTGTGGTGTCAGTCTTTGTGGGTCTTTGTGGTTCGGTGAGCTGTTTGTTTAACCATAGTTGCTGTTATTGGAAATGAACAGAATATGGCTTGGGCTGTGCAGGGTGTATCGAACGTTGCGGGTAGTAATGAGTTCAGGATGAATGAGCTGCCTATCTTTAAGGGAAGATATGACCCTGATGGTGCACAATTTTGGTTTGAAGAGGTTGAAAGAATCTTCTATGTGACGGATTGTGCTGAAGAGGATAAGGTGAGACTGGGTACTCACATGCTGGAGGAAGAAGCAGCGGATTGGTGGGTTAATTTGTGCCAAGTGTTGGGAATGGATGATGAAGAAGAGGTTACTTGGGATTTATTTAGCCGAGAGTTTCGGAGGAAGTATTATCCGGAGGGTGTGAAGGAAAAGAAAGAGATTGAGTTTTTGGAATTAAAACAAGGCAAGATGTCTGTGGTTGACTACACTGCAAAGTTTATGGAACTTGTGCAGTTTTATCCTCATTATCCGGAAGCGACTGCTGAATTTTCAAAGTGTGTGAAGTATGAGAACGGATTGCGTCCAGAGATTAAACGGGCAATCAGTTATCAGAGGATTAGAAGGTTTTCTGATTTGGTGGACATTTGTAGGAGTTACGAAGAGAATCGTAAGGTGCGTGCTACTCTCTATGAGAATGTGAATGACAGGAAAGGGAAACAACAGTCTCGTAGTGGGCCTTATGTGACGAGGGGTAACTGTGAGAAAAAGGCAAGTGAGGGAGGAATGTCTAGTCCTCCGAGGTGTTACAGTAAGTGTTACAAGTGTGGGGAAGTAGGACATCGTCAGATGGATTGTTGGAGGAATAAACTGAAATGTTCCAAGTGTGGAGGTTTGGGGCATGTCGCAGTTGATTGTAGGAGAATTGGGGTGAAGTGTTTCAACTGCGGTGAAGCAGGTCACATTAGTACGGGGTGTACGAAACCGAAGAGAGCTCAGACTGGTGGCAAAGTTGTTGCATTGGCAGGGGATGAGACTACTAGCGCGGATCGTCTGACTCAAGGTACTTGTTTTCTTAATAGTACGTCTTTATTTTCTATTATTGGTACTGGAGCGACTCATTCGTTTATTTTGTATGAGTGCGCGAAGCGTCTGAATTGTGTTGTCTTCGATGGATGGTAATTGGTTATTGATACTTTGGTCTAGGGGTCGGTAATTACTCTTGGGGTTTGTCTAATTATTCTTTGACCGTTTGTGGTAACGGCTTGTGATGGATTTAGTGTGTTTACAGTTGTAAGGATTAGAATGAGATAAGTGGGGGAGAAGCTAGTACTTCTCCGTGTTGCTTCAAGTGTAGAGCACTGGTTCAGTGTGTTGTGAATTGCAAGACTATGAGTGTGGTTTCTGGTTTAAGGCAGAATGCAGAATTAAGGTTTATTATGTTAACTAAGGATTTGTGCCTTGGATAGTTTTGTGTATAGGGTGTAAGGCATGCTATTATAGTTTGGTGGAGACGGTTTATGCCTCATCATGGTTGTCGGCTGTCTATTGACAAATTGAGGAACTGATCACCCTTAATCTCTTGTTGATAGCAGACGGGAATTATGTTGGTTGGAATGGACGTGTCTTTCCAACTTTGATAGTGGTGTGGATTGGATTACTTGAAATTTTGGGAGATGATTGCGGATTATTTAGTTAAGTTGAGGAAGGCTTTATATATGACAGTGATGCGAAATCAAGATTTTGTTTGAGGGTTACAGGTTGCGTTGTTGAGTCGATGAGAATTCTTATGTCAGAAGATGAGACGGATTAGAGGTGTGTGTATGTGGATTAAGTTGGAATGTCTCTGAGGGTTAATGATTGGGTATTACTAAGGTGTTGTTCTCAGAGAGTGAAGTGTGAACTTAATTGGATAACGGTGAATAGTCGAGGCTATATCTGTTAAGTGAGTAGTGTGGGAACTGGCGGTTGTGTTTTGCATAGCTTAAGTTTCGGAATTGTGACGAATTGCAACGATTTGAAATTCTTTGATGGTATAGAGATTACAGAAATCTTGAGGAAACCCTTAGGGGTGGATGTAATATTTGAGAGTTCCTTTTTGGTTGGTTGTTGCAATAGGATGGAATTTGGGTTGTCAAGAGAAGGAATTGTGTTTGGATTGCTAATAGTTGAATAAGGTAACGATTGAGAACAAGTGTCCACTTTCAGGAATAGATAACTGGAATGGTTTGGCTAAGTTTGAGTGAACTTGCGATTGTGTGGAATGTTGGATAAGAGTGGTGAATTGTGTGAGTTAAGGCGTTGATCGATTTGAGGTGACTGGTCGTGTTGTTATCATCGGAATAGGTTGTTAATTACTCGGTTAAGCTTGTGTGTGAGAAGCCAGTTGCCTAGTACAAGGTTCTGCAAAAGCTTTGAAAATTGATATCTTTTGGAATTTGGTTAGGTATTACGAAGTACGGTGATGTTGCTTGGTGTTAGTAATGAATCTGTAATGTTTGTGGAGTAGATGAATCGCGTTTTCCATATTTATTTGGATAAGTTCGTAATGGCTTTGGTTGAGGATATTCGGATCTGTTATAAAACTCAGAGGGAGAACAGGAAGAGTGTTTGAGATTTGAATTACACGGGTTGAAAAGAGACGAAGTTGTATGCTAAGTTATTCAAGTGAGAATTTTGGTTGAAAAGGTTAGTTTTCTTGGATATGTTATTTCTGAGGATAGTATTTGTTGTGGATTCATTGGAAGTAGATGCAGTTCTACAATGAGAGGTTCCGAAGTTGGTTAAGGTGATTGGAAACTTTTTGGACTTTTGGGTGGTTATGCTCGAAGAGTATTGAAGGCTTTTTCCAAGATTAGTGTTTTCGTTACTACAGTTGACTTGCAAAGGTGAAGTCGGTTGTTTGGGATGCATCTTGATGAGTATAGTTGGTGTGTTAATCTAAGAGAGTAAAGTCGTGGTTTATATTTTTTAACATTCGCGGATTCGTGAAAGGATCAGTATTATTGGGGAAATTGGAATTGTTGGCAGTTGTATTATATTGAAAGTATTATCTTTATGATTCTAGATTCGGAATATTTGGTAATTACAAGAATATTGAGTATTGGTTTGGTCTGAAGGAATAGAGACAACGAGAATGGTTAGAAATTGAGTAGAGTTATTGTTGTGTCTGAGGAGTTAAATCGAAGGTTCTATGTATGTCAGTTTTGGCGGTCCGAGAATTAGATTTGTTGGAGAAGTCTAGAGGCTTGGGTCTGGTGTGTAAGATAACACGAAAGAATGTGAATCGTAGTTGAGGGAAAGTATGTGAAAGAGCTAGACCTTGGGATGTGAGATTAGTAGTTTTGATGGTTACGAGTCATCAGAGTGCGCAGCAGAAGCGTGATGTGGCATATTACGTCTGGGTGTGTGCGATTTGTAAGAGTTCTTAGATGAGACCATTGGATGTTTCAGGATGGAAGTGTTAGGTGAGAGGTTGGAATAGTGTTCGTGGGCTACTAAGTAGATGGATGTTTTGGTTATATGTTTGATTGGCGAATCGTAGCATTGCTGTAATAAAGTTGTGTGACAAGGATGTTGGTGTTCTGGTTTTGCTGATGTTGTGAAGACCTTGTGGGGTCATGGAACTTTGTGTTCTTGTTTGTGTTTTCAGTTAGCAAGGTGGTTTGTCAGTTGTGTTGTTTGTGGTGTGCCTTTTTGTAGGCCTGGTGTTTGTTGGTATGATGCGAGAGTCGTAACTAGAGTGGTTCGTCTCGGTATATTTTCGAGGACGAAAATTTCCAAGTGGGGGAGAGTTGTAACGCCCCAGTTTTAGTATTTTTATTTAAGTGAGTCGTTTTTTATTATTTTATTATTATATTATTTTATTTTCGACTTTTATCTGAAATTGTGTTATTTTCCGATATGATTATATTTTACCGCGTTTTGGGAGCATTTGCGAGATATTCGAGTGTAGGGGTATTTTGGGCATTTTGAATTATTTATTAAGTTAGAAATAGAAAAGAAAGAAAAAATAGAGAGAAAGAAAAGGAGAAGAAGAAAAAGGGAAGAAAGAAAAGAAGAGAAAGGAGAAAAAGAGAGAAATTGGGAAAAAGCTTGGAAATCAAAGAGAACAAGTTCTAGGAAATCGATTTAATCGGGTAAGGGTGCGAAATTCAATTATCTTATACATGTGTATGATTATGTATGTGTTTGATTGTTGTTTGGTTGGATTATATGAAAATTATAACAAAACCCATTTTTGGTTGAAAGTGTGGGAATTCGATTTAAAAGTGTTGGAAATGATGTTTTTGTGTTCCTTGTTGTTGATACTTGATAGATATGTCTTGTTGTGAATCAAAATGGTATTTTTCTGGATTTAGGTGATGAATTTGAGATGATTTTGAGTGGAAAACGCAGAACTCGTTTCTGCAGAATTTTTCTGGGTTTCTGCAGGTCATACGCGTATGGGGCATGTCCATACGCGTATGGGACTGGGCATTACGCGTAACATTGGCCTGTGTTAGGGTCAATACGCGTATGAGATGGTGTTACGCGCATGGTGTTAGGCATACGCGTATGGGATTAAAAATGGGAATTTTGGGAAGAAAATGGTTCTGCCCATACGCGTAAGGCCTTGGGCAATACGCGTATGGCATGGTGAGAAATTTGGGCAATACGCGTATGGCCTTGGGCAGTACGCGTATGGCCAGGAGAATGGAAAAATGTGATATTTCAAAATGTCGTTTTCGTTTTTGTCCGTAACTTTTGTTCCGATTATCCGATTTTTGTATTCTTGGTGTCGTTGGAAAGGTATCGAGATGTACTTTGTGGTTATGATGTTTTGGAATTGGTTAGCCGATTAAATTATGTCGGGAAATATGAATAGTGTCGAATATCGACTTTTGTCATTTTAATGGTGTGTAATTGACGTGTATTATGCCGTATGTTGTTGTTTTGTATGTGGTATGAATGATGCGAGGTTGTGGTTGTTGATTTGTGGCCGAAAGGCAAGAAAATGCTAAGTGTGATACTTAATGATATATGCATGATTATGAATGTGTGTATGCATGCAATGTGAATGTCAAGAGTCATTGTATGCCAAGCATCATGATATGCATTGTGAAAACGTCCTGAGTGACAGTTTGGTTCCAGAGGGAATATTCTATAACATCGTGGGCCTCGAAAATATGAGGCGATGCCTGAGGACTTAAAGCGATGATTATAGACGATCGTGTGCCTCGAAAATATGAGGCGATGCCTGAGGACTTAAATCGATCGGATTGGGTGCCTTAAATAGGACCTAAGTCAATCAATAACGTCGTGTGCCTCGAAAATATGAGGCGATGCCTGAGGACTTAAAGCGACCGGATTGGACTAATGACGTGACAATGGAAGTCGGTACCGCATGGCATGTGCATAGAGTCGTTGTGTCGGTCTCTGTGCATTTGCATAAAGCATGATTTAATTGTGCATGTAATTGTAAATGTGATTGATGGGATGAAATATGTGTGATTGTGTTGGTGATTATGTGTATGTTTGTATGTTTGAGGTGGAGTGGTATCACTGCTTGAGAATTGTACTGGATTATGTTATATGTGATCTTTGTGAAATTGTGGTGCAATTGTGGTGAGAAATGTGTTTACTAGTGTATGTTTGTGCTAATATATAATTATATGCATTTGTATTATGGTTGTCTTTCTCACCCTTCTGCTCGTTTTATAATGCTCTATGAGGCATTGCAGATTAGAGTTGCTGGAGGTCTTTGGTGAAGCTTTGTGTCTTCACCTTTTGTCGGTCGGCTCTGATATGTGACACCGGGTAGCTAGGTTGGTCGTTGTGTTTATTGTGTACTGTGTATATGTATATTTTGGCTTGTGCATGTATAACTTGATGTATGACAAACTTTTTAGTTGATATATTTTTATGAGGTTCAGTACAGATTTTTCGCTTTTATTCTGTACTTGAACATGTGGGTGTAAGGAACAAAGTTTCCTCTGTTATTTGCTACCCCACCGTCGCATATCTTTATGGGCAGGTGTTGTATGTTTGGTTTCAATTGATGTGATTTCCCCGTCTATGCCATGATAATTTAAATATACTCTGATCAAATTTCGTATTTTCTTTTATTGCTTTAAATGCATGTTTTAATTGGGGGTATAGGTTGGGGGCGTCACATGTCGCCATTGGTCTTGTCTGTTATATTTATAGTATTAAGCCTGATAAACTTAATCCTATCTGTATGAAATTCAGGAACATGGATGACAGGCGCAGAAACAATCGTGGTAGACCAAGAACCACTCCAGCAGGGACTAATCCACCGGGTGACGAGGGAAATGCACCTTTGTACCAATTTATGCAACAGATACAACACCAGCAGAATCAGTTTGTGCAACAAATGGTACAACAAATGGCTGGTGGTGTGCATCCTCCAGTTGTGGTACCAGAAGCTGCAGGGGGAACCTTTAGGGATTTCATCTATATGAATCCTCTGGAATTTCAGGGAGGGTTAGATCCAGTAAAGGCTCATGAATGGATATCAGGTATGGAACGGATTTTCCTAATAGTTCAGTGCAGTGAGGAAAACAAGGTGGTCTTCGCCTCTCACTTGTTGAAGGGTTCTGCCATGAGGTGGTGGGAAAGTGCTTCAGCTTTGATGACAATTCAGGAGGTACCAAAGGTATGGGAGCAGTTTAAGGTAATTTTTATGGAGAAATACTTTCCAAGTTCCTTGAGGTCTCAGAAGGAATTTGAGTTTCAACAACTGAGGAGGATGAGAACTTCTAAGAAGTCTGAAGGTCTCTGGGTCCTTGTACTAAGCCCAAGAGGAGGATGAGAACTTCTAAGAAGTATGAGGGTCCTTGTACAAAGCCCAAGAGGAGGCGGGGATGCCTTTAGGAAGCCTGTGGGTCCGAACCTAAGAAGAGTTCAAGAAAAGTTTCACCGAGAATAATCTTTTCTTTAATGAACAATTCCAGGGTTTGAAGAAATTCAAGAGAGGTTTCACCGGGAATTAATCCTCTCTTGGGAATTTGAATTTCTTTGACAATTTCTAATAGTGGCAGTCTGAGAAAAGTTTCACTGGGAATAATGCCTTTCTCTTTGTTCCATATTGTTTAAGCCCAAGAGAAGGCAATACTGTATCTGGAAAGTCCTATGGGGAACTAGTTTGACTGTATTGAAAAAGTGATTACTGGCTTTATCTAATGCTAGACTTAATTGCCGGAGAAAACTCTAAGCAGATATACAAGTATATATACAGTTGATATATATGACAAGTATTTAAAAGGATATGAAAGAAGGACTTACAGGTGAGCAAGCTTCCAACAATATAGTTATATATATAAAGCATGTAAATGAAAGCAGATAAAAACTTACAGGTGAGCAAGCTTCCATGCTGTAATGTTAGTTGTTCAAAGAAATTGAAGAAAGTTTTGATAACAGATTATGAATTTGAATCTAAATCACAAGGAAAGTTGTTTTAAAAATAAGTGATGTGAATATCCGGGAAAACATCGGATTACAGGAAAGACATAAAAAAATGAAAAGGTTACAGATATCCGGGAAAACGTCGGATTGAAAGAAATAAAATAAGAGATTGAAAATACGAATATCCAGGAAAACGTCGGATGTAAAGAGACGATGGAAAAAAGAAAAGGTTGCTCGCTAAGACTTTACAGTCTTATGCCTACGTATTCTCAACGGGATCTTGGGAAATCAGAGCGATCGTAGTTCACCCCTATGGGGCACGAACTACAGAAAATAAAGTTTAAATCGCACGGCAGCGAAAGGGGAAATTTAACCTAAAGTTATCATGCTTGGTTGAATATCCTAATGTTTGTCTTATTTCAAACCTAATCAAAAATTAAGTTTGGACCAAGAGATCCTAAGGGAGCATGCATACGTGGCAAAACATCACGGAATAAATGAATACACGACAAAGCATCGTGTCAGATAAAATATACACGGTAGAACATTGTGAGATAAAAGCATATACACGGCAAAACATCATGGATAAACAGAGACAAAATACACGACAAGACATCTTGTATCAGATTAATTACGGAAAAGCAACATCAAGAATTAATCAGATATAATAGATAAAGATACGCGGCAAAGCATCGCGGATAAAAACAGAGGTACACGGCAAAACATCGTGAGAGATAAAATATACACGGAAGAGCATCGTGAGATAAAGCATATACATGGCAAAACATCGTGAGTAAATAACAGATATACGTGGCAAAACATCACAGTGAAAACAAATAGAAAACACACGGTAAAACATCGTGTAAAAATAAACAGAAATTCACGGTAAAGCATCGTGACAGATAATATCCGAGTCATTTGTACATGGAAAAAGCATCATGTGATAAAAGCATGTACGATTACACAGATAAAATCAGGGATATCCACACATCACTAAGTTTGAATCAAATAATCATAGAGAAATAAAATTTAAGAAAAATGCTAACTTATATCCTAATATTTGAAAATAATATTAATATCACAAAATTAATAATTAATGTTAAAATTAATCACAATTTAGCTAAAAACTAATAATATTGATATCATAATCAAGGAAAAACCAATTATCAAAATTTAATCATAATTAATAAATACTAAAATTTAATAAAATTTAATATAATTAAAACATAACTTTGGAATGGGCTTATGTGTGAATTAGTAATTAGAAAATTTTACCCCTTACCCCTACAATTATACCTATACCCCTACAAAAAAAAAATTATGACCAAAATACCCTTGTATAAATAGTTAAAACTCAGAAATTTTTTCCATTTTCGCTTTTCACACTTTTAAGTAATCCGGAGAAGATTTGAAAGCGTTGCATTCCGGAACACTTTCAACAAGTCTTCCGGTTCACAATTTCAATTCCGGAACACATAAGAAAAGTCATCCGGTGCATTTTATATTACCGGAACACATCAAGTAAGTCTTCCGGTAGTCTTTTTGTTCCGGAAGTCATGGAAGATGTCTTCCGGTTCAAGGAATTTATGAGTTCGTTTTTCGGAACTCTTTAGCGAAGTGTTCCGGAACGCTTCCAAAACATGTCAAACCGGAACTCTTTACTAAAGTGTTCCGGAACGCTTTTTTTTTAATATTTGTTATTTATGTTTTTATTTTGACAGTGGTGCACACACGAGGCAAAGATGGTTTGATCCCTAAGCGTAGGCTAGGACGGGGCGAATCATCGCGAGTGGCTGAGGAAGAGTATACTGGTGCATCTGCTTCAGCAGCACAGCCCGTTGGATATCTAGGAGGACCGTACGATACCTCTCTTTTGGTTACGTACGAACATCATGTTGCTAGACATATATGGTTCGGTGAGGTAAATAAACTATAATTATTTGATATTGAATAAAAGTTGAATTTGTTATGTTGTAATTTATAATATATTTACGTTTAATTATTTTCAGGAGAGGGGTTTGAAGAAAGAGCTGAAGGTAGTAGGACATGGGTTGAAGCTGGCTCAGGGGGTTCCACAGCTTCTTCCTAGAGAGATGGAGAATTTGATAGCTCACTCTGGTTTAGCTTCACTTCAGAGGACCAGTATGTCGAAGATAGATACGAACCTGATATCTGCATTTGTGGAGAGATGGCAACTAGAGACATCTTCATTTCACATGCCGTTTTGTGAGATGACGATTACTCTGGATGACGTCTCTTATCTGCTTCACTTGCCCATCAAGGGAGTCTTCTGGAGCCCTCAAGATATCAGCGAAGGGCTTGCTGTTGATTGGGCAGTTGATTACTTGGGAGTTTCACGGAGAGAGGCACAAAAACAAGTCCGTGAATGCAGGGGTTCTTATTATAAGATGGAGTGGTTATACGATCTATTCGTCGAGCACAGATCCTCTTCTAATTGGACATTAGCGACCAGAGCTTATTTGATGATGTTAGTGGGTTGTACCATTTTTGCGGATAAGACATTTACGCTTGTGGAGGCACGATACCTTGCGCTATTTATGGACTTGGGGGCCTTATCAGGATACAGTTGGGGAGCATCTGCTTTGGCTACCCTTTATAGACATCTCGGAGATGCTTCTATGTTCAGTTGTAAGCAGCTCGGTGGTTATCCGACTCTCCTACAGGTATTTATTTTAATTGAGTTTATTTTCGTGTAATTAATTTTATTTAGTATATTAATTTTATTTTTCTAGTTTATTATGTTATAATTAATTATTTTAGATTAACTAATAGTATTTATTTTGTAACAGTGCTGGATTCATGAGTATTTCCCAGGACTTGGAAGAAAAGGAGAGAATTGGACACCAGCTACTAATTTTGGTCTCCCTCGAGCGATGAGATGGTCCTATAAGCAAGGTGTCCTGAAGGTGGATGACTTGCGACCTATTCTGGATGAGCTGACACTTGACGATGTCATATGGCGCCCGTTTGAGGACCATAGAGCATGGCGGCAGTTTGATGAGTTGTGTCTGTATAGGGGGTGTCTGAGGTGGGGTGACATTATTGTGCCATACTTGCCTGAAAGATGTATGCGTCAGTTTGGATATAGGCAGTATGTTCCACCTCCACCTCTTGATTATACGATGGCTGGTGATATTGATGTTGAGTGGATTAGTTACCATCAGAGTGTTGCATATGTGATTCGTCCGACAGCACTAGCCACCACCCCATTTGAGACAGTTGATGGATATCTTCAGTGGTATTATCGTGTTTCACATCCTCGTCTCATACCGCCCTGTCGTGATACGCCTAGAGAGGTGCCAGTTCCTGTTTACGACGCAGGACCATCTGATCCTAGCTGGGCTCGTGTTTCTTCATTGATTCGTCGTTATCTTCAGCGAGTTGGTGCTGAAGAGGATGATCCACAGTTTGCTGACTTGTTCGAGGCTTTACAGATTGCTCGTGATCATTGACTTGTATTTATGTTTATGTTTATTTAGACTTTGTCACTTATGTTTATGCTTATGTATTAACCTTTAGACTCTATTGTATTAACCTTTAGACTCTATTATATTAACCTTTAAAATGAATAACTTGTTAATCACATCATCTATTGTTTAGCTTTAAAATGCATAACTTGAAATAAGAAATGAATAACATAATTTATATTTCATAATGCGTTGGTAATATGGGCGTAAGTTGTTGCCAATGTTGTAGACGTGCTGCAAATCCTATAATCCAAGATGTTGCTTCTGGAGAACGAAACTTCTTCCAATCTACTGTCACTGGTGGCAATGGAAACCCTTCTTTCATGTTTACCTGAACAAAAAAATAATAATAAAAAAGTTAAGTAAAAATAACTAAGATATTTGGTTAGTCACATTAACTAAAAAAAACTAAGTAAAAATAACTAAGTACCTGAACCCAGTGATTCCCGTTTACAAAACCAATGCAATAAAAGGATACATTTGGTGAAAATGAGGTTGTCATAGGGAAGAAAGTCAAGCATTCAAACCCTAAACAGACAAGTACAACATTATAACGATTCGCTATCAAGTAACCCATATCTGGTAGAGTCAACCATTTCTGTGGTGGTTGGGGACCAAATGCCTCTATCATCAAAGATTCTCTCACTCCTGCTAACCGTTCACCAAATAAATTAGAATACAAACTTGATCTTTCATTATGTATTATTTCCAACCCCAAGTCTCGACGAACCATTGGCCAACCATCTTCACCATATCCATGCAATGAAGCAATGACTCTAAATCCACAATTACCATCTGATATAACATTAACTACATCATCAATATATGACCTGATGTGATTAGGAGACTGAAGGATGAACTGCTTAGATGACTGTGAAGATTTTGATATTTTCAACTTCTTCGAAGCCTGTGATGCCTGAGATTTCTTCTCTGAAGATTGTGATAATTTCAACTTCTTTGAAGTTTGTGCTGGTTGAGATTGTTTATGTGAAGATTAAGATGCTTGATCAACATACTCATGATACGAAGGGTCCCTATAAACATCATACCCTACTGGTTTTTTGCCTTTCTTCTTGACCCCCCCCTTTGGTTTTTATTTTCTCAGGTGATGGACACAAAGAAGTCATTGTCGGAAAGGCAAGTTCAAAAACCCTACTTTTTAATGCCCTTTTCCCAACAATATCTAGTGACCTAAACCTTTTCCATAACTCGTCTATTGCCCTACTCATATCCACCTCTGATCTATCATCTACGTCTTCCTCCAACTTACCTTCCATACTTAGTTTCTTCCAATGTACATGCACAACATCTATTGGTATCGATATATCACTAATTCTATATCATGTCAACTCACAAGCACAAGGTAATCCATAGGCTGTTCTAAGAGTACAACGACATATTTCCTTGTTAGTTCCTACATAATCAACCCGTGTTAACTCTTTAGCAATGCGTCTCAATGCAGCTCGAGACACTGAACCCCGTAAGTTATTATAAAACGGACCTACGTGGGCATGCTCAACTTCATAAAAACTCTTTTGAAAAGAAGCTCTAATGTTGCCCAGCTGTAACTTTAAGTTGTCATTCATAGCCTCCCAACATTTGACCATGTCACCAATACTGTTCCCCAACATATACTTTAACTTCCAATGAGCAGACTCAACCCTAAAAAATAATACATATTAAAAATACAAAAATACAAAAAAAAACATACAATTTAGAAATACTTAAAAAAAACATACAATTTAGAAATACTTAAAAAAAATACATACCGATTAGTCGTCATGTTACCCAAATGTAGCACTTGATCAATCCATGCTCCAACAAATCTTTGTCTATGTGGTGTCAACCATGTGTCCTTCACATAATCAATAAATTCATTACATTCAACACACGCCTGCTCAAGTAGCTTCAACCGTTGATCATACTCAATCTCATCACTAGCCCATACAACTTCAGTCCATAATTGGTCAATTGTCTCTTGCTTTTCACGAGCCACGTATTGTTTCTGTTTTACACCAACATTTTTGTTAATATGAAATCGACATAGCAAATTGATCGACCTTAGAAACACAGTTTCAATGGCTTTCATCAAGGCAAGATCTCTATCTGTCACAATCACTTGTGGACACAAATATTTCTTCACAAATAATTGTTTAAGCTTATCTAACACCCAACAAAATGTCTCAGTCTGCTCTGACTCAATATACGCAAATGCGACAGCAAAAGTCAACTCGGTTGATGTCATGCCAACAATTTCAAACAACGGTTGCCTATATTTATTTGTTTTGTAAGTGCTGCCATAACTAACACAATAGGAAAAATATTTAACAACTTAACTGAATCTGGATGAGCCCAAAATATATCTCTAATAACTTCAGAGTCGTCTCTTTTTCTACACTAATAAACATAACCTGCACCTTTAATAAGCTTAAACAAATGTTGTATCTCACTTCTAGGACCTCTGATCTCTTTTTCGATCGTACTCTTCTGCTTGTATATTTGTGTGATCCGAGTGACATTATTTGGATCTTGCTCTTGCAAGGAAAGCAATATATGTCTAGGTGGAACCTTTCTCTTTGTCAAATCAACAATATGTTGCTTCTGATCCGCTGTCAACCTACCGACAAATGCGTGACCTTCTAATGTATCAGGCAGACCATGGTTATGAACTCCACATTTTACATCAACCTTCCATCCAGACCCATCTTTCGCCGGAGTCGACCTGATTTTAAACGGGCATCCACATTTTTTCGTTGCACTTTGGGTTCCACTACGACTATCCTTGTGTTTCCCACCTTTATCACAACCAAATATTAATTTGTTACTTCTTCCTCTCTTGTCTGTTTCAATATCTGAACGAGTGATGATAACTGTTACTTTATTCTGAATTCCGATCTCTTTAATCCATCTTATCACCTCTTCTCGTGTACCAAATCTTTGATTAGTTGAAAAAGTATCAGACGTATCTACACATATTTGATCTTTATCGCTTATTTGCAGAGGAATTTCTTTACCTACATAAAAAAATAAAAAAATAAAATAGAATTACGAAAACAAACCGGAAGACTCAGAAAAAGTGTTCCGGTGAACAAATTAAACAAACCGGAAGACTCACAACAAGTGTTCCGGTGACCAAATTAACAAACCGGATTTCTTAACAATAGTGTTCCGGTACACATTTCAAACAAACCGGAAGCCTTGATGATAGTGCTCCAGTGACGCAAAACTAAGTCTAAAAACCAGAAGTCTTTTAACAAGTCTTCCGGTACGTACTTTTTAATTTACCGGAACTCTTATCAAAAGTCTTTCGGTGTGAATATTTGCTTACCGGAAGTCATTTTGAATGTGTTCCGGAACGAGTAAAATGAGGTAAATTTTTTATCTCTGACACACGTCTGAAAATGAACAGTAACAGTAAAAAATAATAAAATAATAAAATAATTAAAATTAACCAGGGATAGAATTGGCATTTTTTTAAAAATGTAGGGGTATGGGTATAATTGTAGGGGTATGGGGTAAAATTTTCTAGTAATTAAAGGGTTTGTTTTAGAAAAACATGTGGGCTGAGCCCAATTCAATTTAAGTCTTAAAAAAAACAAAACTTAAATAAATAAATAAATAAACAGAAAAATTGAAAGAAAGAAAATAAAATCAGACCTTACCTTGAAAACCTTCTCTCACGTGATTCTGGCTTCTTCTCTCTTTCGTGAATCTTCCATCCGCACGCGTCCGTGGCGGTCTCTCTCCCGCAACGCTCGATTTCTGGTGATGATCGTTTCTCAATCACGGCCATCCGTCTCCGCCCGCGATTCCGGTGACGTTTTCCTCTTGCTGTGAAATCCGGTCGTCGACGGTGCTTTTGACGCGGCGACCCTCCTCTGTTTTGCTCATTTTCAACATTTGAAGGTGGTAACTTCCGTCTTCGATCGGTTGCGATTCTGCAGGTGGCGGTTCCTCCGTTCGCGTTTCTTGTTCCGTGTGCAATTTCTGACGTAGTTTCCGACTTGTTGTGCCAAAAAAAAGTAGTAGTGCCCTTTTCCAGGTTTTGTGATGAAGGAAAATAACAGGTTTTAGTGTTGATTTCTTTGATTTCAGAAGTTATTTTGCTGCAAATTATTTGTGTTGTGATTGCTGTTGAACTTCTAAATTCGTAGTGTTGGCTTCAATTTCGATTTCGTCGACAGAATTGCAGAAGTTGCGGATTTGTTGATGGATTATGCAGATTCAATTTTGTTGAAGAAATTTGCGTTACTGTTACGGATTCTGCTTCTGCTTTGTTGATGTTATTCATTGTTTGATTTTGAATTGTGTGTATTGTCTTCTCTGTGTTATCCCTAACTTTTGCCTGAACTATTTCTTTTGAAATTTATAGTCAGCGGGATGCCCTAGTTTTTGCCTAAGTTTTTTTTGACTTAGCAGGCTTTTTTTCTTTTTGATTTCTTCTTAGAAAGAAAGTGACTGCTTGATTAGATGATTACGACGGACCATCACTGGCTTTTGATTTGAAAGACGTTTTCAGCATCTGCTTGTTGTATGTAAACTTTTTGAACTTGAATACACAACCCAAATTAAATTGAGAACTACCCTGCCCCTGGTTAAAATTGCGGGTTTTTTATAAAGAAAAAAACTCCTACTTCAAGGCTCAAAAGGGGTTAACGAGGGATTATCTTCCTTATATCTCCAGTGTTTGGGAATTGTAAAAAAATGCCTTACATCGTCAGCAAAGTTTATTTGAAAGCGTACCAACAACAATTATGGGTATTACGTTTTCGTCATCCTCCCACAAATATTTGCATAGTCAAAAATTTGAAAAAGAGGTGCATTTTTTTTGAAAGTTTTTGTTTTTTGAAAGAGAAAGCATAAAGATGCAAATAAACAGATGATTTGAATCAAAATACTGTACATGATCATTTCATTAAAACTGACATTTAAAGATAAACAAGCTGAAAGCAAATATGATACAAACAAGGAAAATGCAAAATAGACAGAAACAAGGCCAGTGACTAATCAAACACAAGGATGAGTTGTCCTGTATTTGGGAAGTAATTGAGCTAAAGTTGATTGAAGTTTAAGTTCTTATGTTCAGGCAGAGGATTGCGCTGGACATTAGGATTAGTCAGTAAAGCTTCTCAAAGAGTTTCCCGATGTATTTTCTTGGTCCTACCAGGACATGCCAGGGTTGGATACCAGCATCGTGGAACATCATCTACCGTTAAGATCAGAATGTACGCCGGTAAAACAAAAACTAAGACCGACTCATCCAGACATGGCCATCAAAATCAAAGAGGAAGTACAAAAACAGATTGACGCGGGTTTCCTCGCCACATCAGAATATCCTCAATGGCTAACCAACATAGTACCAGTTCCAAAAAAGGACAGAAATGTCAGAATGTGTGTAGACTACAAGGATCTGAACAAAGCCAGCCCAAAGGATGACTTTCCCTTACCACACATAGACATGCTGGTAGATAGTACAGTGAAGTTCAAAGTCTTCTCCTTCATGGATGGATTCTCGGGCTATAATCAAATCAAAATGACACCGGAAGACATGGAGAAAACTTCATTCATAACCCCATGGGGCACCTTTTTTTACAAGGTAATGTCGTTTGGTTTGAAGAACGTCGGGGCAACCTATAAAAGGGCCATGATTACTCTGTTTCACAACATGATACACAAAGAAATAGAGGTATATGTCGAAGATATGATTGCCAAATCTAAGACAGAAGAGGAGCATGTGACCCACCTGTCAAAGCTATTCGAGCGTCTGAGAAAGTACAAGCTCCGCTTGAATCCCAACAAGTGCACATTCGATGTCCGTTCAGGGAAACTTTTAGGGTTCATCGTCAGCCAGAAAGGAATTGAGGTTGATCGTGACAAGGTCAAGGCCATTCAAGAAATGCCTTGTCCAAAGACTGAAAAATAAGTCAGGGGATTCCTGGGATGTTTGAATTACATTTCCAGATTTATATTCCTCATGACCGCGACATGCGCGCCAATCTTCAAATTACTTAATAAGAATCAGGACTGCGTATGGACAAAAGACTGCCAAACCGCCTTCAACAGTATCAAGGAATACCTATCGAATCCACCGATTCTATCGCCTCCAGTGGAAGGAAGACCAATGATCATCTACCTAACAGTCTTGGAAGACTCCATGGGTTGTGTACTTGGCCAACAAGACAAAACGAAAAGAAAAGAGTCTGCCATTTACTACTTAAGCAAGAAATTTACAGACTGTGAGACTCGGTACACTATGCTTGAGAAAACTTACTGCGCTCTGGCTTGGGCAGCCAAACGTCTTCGTCAGTATATGATTTGTCACACTACTTGGTCAATCTCCGAAATGGATCCTATCAAGTACGTCTTTGAAAAACCTGCTCTCACGGGAAGGATCGCCCGTTGGCAGATGTTATAATCAGAATACGACATCGAGTACCATGCTCAGAAAGTCGTCAAAGGAAGTATTTTAGCCGATCATTTGGCTCATCAACTGATTGACGATCAGGAATCAGTTGGATTTGACTTCCCAGACGAAGATGTCATGTACTTGAAAATGAAAGATTGCGATGAACCAATACCCAGTGAAGGGCCAGAACCAGGTTCCCAATGGGGATTAATTTTTGACGGAGCTGTCAGACATTATGGAAACGGAATTGGGGCAATCATCATAACACCTCAGGGTACCCATACTCCTTTCATCGCCCGACTGACATTCAAGTGTACAAACAACGAGGCCGAATACGAAGCTTGTATCATGGGTCTCGAAGAAGCGATCGACTTAAGGATCAAGAACTTGGATGTATATGACGACTCAGCCCTAATTATCAATCAGATTAAAGGAGATTGGAACACATACCAATCAGGACCGATTCCTTACAAAGATTACGCGAGAAGGTTGTTACCATTCTTCAACAGAGTCGAGTTTCATCATATCCCTCGTGAAGAGAATCACATGGCTGATGCATTAGCCACTCTCTCCTCCGTGATTAGTGTAGGTCAATGGAACGATGTACCTAAGATTGACGTAATGCGCCTTGAAAGGCCCGCCTACATCTTCGTGATTGAAGCAGTCATAGACAACAAACCTTGGTATCACGATATCAAATGCTTCCTTCAGAAACAAGAATACCTACCTGGGGCATCCAGAAAAGACAGAAAGACCCTCAGAAGGCTGGCTGACAGCTTCTTCCTGAGTGGTGACACACTCTATAAGAGAAACTTTGACATGGTCTTGCTCCGATGTGTAGACAGACCAGAAACAAACATGCTGATAAAAGAAATTCACACAGGATCCTTTGGCACTCATGCCAACGGACACACAATGACGAGAAAAATTATGAGAGCAGGATACTATTGGTTGACCATGGAATCCGATTGCTATAAGTACATGAGGAGATGTCACAAGTGTCAGATATACGCTGACAAAATCCATGTACCGCCAATGCATCTCAAAGTTCTCTCTTCCCCGTGGCCTTTTTCCATATGGGGAATCGACATAATTGGCATAATCGAACCCAAAGCTTCAAACAGACATCGGTTCATCCTGGTAGCCATTGACTACTTCACCAAGTGGGTCGAAGCAGCCTCATATACCAATGTAACCCGACAAGTGGTGGTCCAATTTATCAAAAACAATATCATCTACCGTTATGGTGTTCCAAGCCAGATCATTACTGATAATGGATCTAACTTGAACAACAAGATGATGAAAGAGTTGTATGCTAAGTTCAAAATCGAACACCATAACTCATCTCCCTACCGACCCAAGATGAACGGAGCGGTAGGAGCAGCTAACAAGAACATCAAGAAGATCGTTCAAAAGATGGTTGTAACCGACAAAGACTGGCACGAGATGCTACCCTTTGCTCTTCACGGCTATCGGACATCTGTCCGCACTTCAACAGGGGCAACCCTTTTCTCTCTAGTATATGGCATGAAGGCAGTGCTTCCCATAGAAGTAGAGATCCCTTCAATTCGGGTATTGATGGAAACTAAGCTAACCGAAGCTGATTGGTGTCAAAGTCGACACGACGAACCAAATCTGATCGAAGAAAAGCGAATAACGGCTCTGTGCCACAGTCAGTTGTATCAGCAAAGAATTAAGAAAGCGTTTGACAAAAAGGTTCGACCCCGTGTCTTCAGGAAAGGAGACTTTGTGCTCAAGAAGATACAATTATTCCTCACTGATTCCCGGGGCAAATGGACTCCGAATTACGATGGCCCCTATGTGGTCAAGAAAGCCTTCTCAGGCGGCGCCTTGAAACTCGCAACCATGGATGGAGAAGAATTTGCCTACCCCACAAATGTTGACGTAGTCAAGAAATACTTCGCCTAAAAAAAACGTCTCGGTGGATTGATAACCCGAAAGGGCGGTCCAGGCAAAAATTAGAGACATAAGCGAAAAAAAGTCATCCCGATGGATTGGAAATCTCAAAAGTACAATCCAGGCAAAAATTAGGGATTAATGGCAAGTAACTATGTCTGACAAGGTTAAATCCCCTGCAGTAATACCATCCAGCAGGAAAACTCCAGTCAAGGTCATCTTCGACGGAAGCTCAGGATGTCCAGAATTCAAAGTTAGTAGAAGGAATATGGTCGTTATGTTTCAATGTAGCCCTTTTCCCTTAAATTACCATTTTCTAAATTTGTAAATACTCTATGGAATCACGCGCTTGGCTGATTTCCATCCTATCAATAAAATTTGAGCCCTAGTGCTTTTGTTTGCAATTCTTATTTGTTTTAGCTTTACAGAATGATGTTTTTAATATGATCAACGATTCTTGAAATAAAACAAAAATGAATTTACTTGTCAAACTTTTTCTGCTTTTAAAATAAAGATGACAATTTCTTTTGACTGTTGAACATCGAAAGAACATCAATCGCTACTCCAAAGGCGATTAAGCTTCAAAGTGCAGAATTAAAGTACTCCTTCTCGAACCAGTATGCCTGAATGAAGGATCAGCTGTGTCAGATGCAAATATTTCATCTGATATCCCTGGCAGAGTTCTTATCTCCTAAGCCCGACCAACGTTTTTCCCACAGGGACTATCTCTCCTAAGCAAGGCAGAATTGCTATTTTGGACCTAATGGTACTTCTTTGTCCCCAGCAGTGGCCGAGTATCCAGTCGTGTTCATCCACTAGTCGGTATGCCGTGTCAGTTTTTTTAGCATAAACATACATGCATCATGCATTATTGATTTGCATTCATATTCATATTGCATCACTGTCACTCTAGTCAGTCTTAACTCTAAGTGGTAAGGTTCTCTTGTCAATCGAGTTGTCAGTCCTTTCCTCGTCAGGAAATGTTTTGTCTGAACCATCTCTCTCCTCCAGTGTATTTCTGGGTTGGAGCCGATCCTCTACCACTTTGATAACTTGAGCCTCTGAGAAACAAGGAGACATTCGACAAACGTCACTCTTCCTCATTGAAGATGATATCTTCGCTTTCTCCGATTAAGGAAAATCCCCAGATAAAGCCTCACAACCAAGGACTCTCAGCAACACATTGGATTTTCTCTCCAGAAAAGTCAATGTTAATGAAGTCATCAACACCTCAAAATTGGATCACATCACATGGAATTTCTCCGAGAAGATCTCGAGGAAAGTATGATGTAATATCCCCAAGCAGGAAGCAGTCTCTCAAGAGACTCGTTTACCCCAGTAGAGTAAACAAATAGCGTCTCCAACAGAGAAGTTGTACGAATCTACAGCTCAGGCGAATGGGTTCCCCAGCAAGTCTGACATCAAAACTTTTTCCCATCAAATGGCATCTCCCCAGTAAACTCGGCGAGAAGTTTGATGAAAACCGCTACAAATAGCATCCCTTGTTAAGAAAGTTTATTGACAAAAGAAACTAAGATCAGTTCCTTGGCTGAAGGCCAGGATCGAGGGCAAGTTTATTTCAGAAACTGAGACCAGTTCCGCGACTGATGTCCAGGATCGAGGGGAAGTTTATTTCAGAAACTGAGACCAGTTCCGCGGCTGAAGGCCAGGATCGACGGGTAGTTTATTTTATAAACTGAGACCAGTTTCGCGGCTGAAGACCAGGATCGAGGGGAAGTTTATTTCAGAAACTGAGACCAGTTCCGCGGCTGAAGGCCAGGATCGAGGGGAAGTTTATTTTAGAAACTAAGACCAGTTCCGTGGCTAAAAACTAGGATCGAAGGGAAGTTTATTTTAGAAACTGAGACCAGTTCCATGGCTGAAGACCAGGATCGAGGGGGAGTTTTTACCCTTTTCTAAGTATTATTCCTTAGCAAAAGAAGATGGATGAGCAAATTGCCATTCATAACCACCATCAAACTTTCGGGTATTCCGATATTTAATCCTCTTGCAGCCCGAATGCCCGAATACCTTCGCCATTCACACCTTCGAGTCCAAGAAGATTAAATAGGGGCATCTGTCATACCCCAAATTTTGACCACCAAAAATTCCCATCATTTTGCAAATCATCATCACAATATGGATGAACCATCATGCCTCATCAATCTCCTCAAAGATGGTTGAGCATTCACTACGATCAAAGATTAGGGTTTTGAGCCCTCTCAGAGCATTTAGACAAGGATATTCAACTTTTCTAGCCTCTCAAACACCCACAAAGGATCAAGAGAACTCCCACATCAAGAATCAAGCACAAGGTTGCAGCATTCCAAGTGGATCCAGCCTCAAGATCGCCTGTGTCACCAAATTAGGGTTTTGGTCGATTGAGGCCTCCAGATGAAAATTTCCATCTGGGCATGAGCCAATGCCTCAATGTATTGTCCAATAAGCTCAAAAGGATCTCAAGAGCCCATCCACAATGGCAAAATCACCTTGAAGGTTCATATAGCAAAAATCAGGAATTAGGGTTTTGACCTAATTCAACCCTTGAGTTAACTGGTGAAGTGAGGCATGGCTTGAAGCTTCAAAATGAACTTCAAAGACCTCAAATACATCATATTGGCATGATTACAAGATTTGATTAACTCAAAGAGCTCAAGTCATAAGCCACAAGAACTCAAAACCATCTGATCACAAATTAGGGTTTCTAATGAAAAAAAGTCAACCCTACCCTTGACTGTTGACCTACCCTTGATCTCAAACCTTGGGGAGGGGTCCAAGAAATTCCTAAATACCCTTGGAGGCCATCCATGAAGTTTAATTGAGCCCAAGGATTGATTTCACAAAAGGATCATAAAGTCAAAATTTCATCTGATGAAAAAAGTCAACTGTACAAAAATCCAAGTTTGACTTTTTGGATTTTTGGTCAACCAAGGTTCCTTAACCCTAAAACAATGTTAATATGTGATTTGAATCATCATTCATCAAGAAAAATCAAAGAAAGTGAGTTAACTTGTTAAAGGGGTAACCATAAAAAAACTTAGAATTTTTCTAAGTTATGGAACAAAGTGGCTAGGGTACCAACTTCCAAGGACCATAACTTGAGATCCAAGCAACCATTTTGGGTGATCCAAAGCTGGAATTGTAGGTCTTGCTACACTCTACAAAAGCTTCAACTACATCAAGTTCCAATTCTTCATGGATTTTTAGTTATGGAGTGATCAAAGTGGCTGAAAACATGAAAATGACACTTTTCCAACACTTAGTGAAAATCTGCCTAAGTTACCAGCCTTGAACATCAATGTTCATGAGGTTTTTTCAATTGAATCCAAATAGTTTCATGACAAACTATGATCACACATGTGCTGTATCATATGAGGGCTTTCCAATGAGCCCAAGAACATGAGAAAACTCCACCTGAGCTAAAGGTTATGACAACTGCAACTTGCCTTGCTGCAAACTGTTTTTGCAAGGCAGATTTGTGCCTTGGTGCTCGAATTGATCAACTTGGGTAAATTCAAGCATGGTTATCCATCGGCACACCTCAAGGGGGAACAACCAAGGGACAAACACTGATTCATCAGCCTCACAAGTCCATGAATCTATGTTTAGGCATGTCATCCCTAAAATTCAAAGATGCTTCAAATATTCAATTTTGTTTCAAAGCATTTAATTGATGTATAGAGGTGGCATTCATCAAGACAATGTTATCCAAGTTCAGTCAAGTCTTATCCCTGAACTAAAGAACCTTAGGCCTGTGCTCTAACCTCAAGTCAATGGCTAGAGGAGACTTGAGATTCCATTTGATCACAGTTGGCCAAAGGCCTGCTGCAGTTGCCACACACTGTTGCTTGAAAAACAAACTTGACATACTATAAATAGGCCTCAATTGTGATAATTTTGAGTACACCCAAGCACCCAAACTGATGCTTTCCTCAAAATCTCCCTTTCACTCCAATTTTGCCTTCTAACTCAAGTCACTATCGAGTTTTGAGTTTGAGAGCAATCCCAACCAAACCAATCACACACACACCTCATAAACATCATGTATGAGTGATCCATAACACAAAATCACATCTGGAACATCAAATTCACAAAATCACCAGCCAATTGTTCAAGTTCTTGACAGATTTGCAGTTGAGGTACCACAACCAGTTCCAGATCATTTCCATCCATTCCAAGCATTCAAACACACTCCTTGGCACCTAAGGAAGTTGTCCAGATCATTGGAACCTAGCTGTAACACCTCTATCACCAAACTCAATCACCACCTGCAAGAGGTAAGCATGAACCCTTCAAACTCTATGCTCCATGATTCATAAATGAATTTGCGAGTTACCATCTTGTTCCTGCATGTATATAGAGTGATAACCCTCAATCAATTGCCATGAATCAATCGTGTATGGAATTTCATTGTGTACATGCTGAAATTAGGGTTCTTGAGGTTTTCTTCTGATTTCTCACTCAATACTTAATATAAATGCAATTAATCTATATGGTTGTGATCCTTGTTAAAAAAAGAACAAGATTGGTGTTTGAATCATGCAAAACCATTGAGAAATCATGGAGAAAAGTGAGAAAATGCAAATCTGAAAAAACAGAGGGCGCAGGCAAGAACCAAGTGTTCTTGGCGCCATAATTCAATTTTTTGAATTTTAGTTATTTTTGTTAATTGATTCAAAAATTATTTTCTCTCTGAATATTTATGTTTTTGAATTGATTCTTTTTCCCAAAACTCACTAAAATGTTTAAATATTTTATTTTACAAAAAAATCTATTTTATATTATATATTTAACATAGTTAGAATTTTTGTAATTAATTTCATTTTTATTTGTTTTTAAACATTTTTAAATGGAATTCCCACTTTGATCTTTCAAAACCAATTGAATTTCAAACTCTCATGTAATTAAACATGATTTTTCAAAATATTTTTCAAAGTGTACAACTTATTTTTGAATATATTTGGTATTTTATATCATTTTTTATTTAATTTCCTTTGAAAAATAACATTTTTTATTTAAAATTAGGGGTTTCTCTCGATTTTAAATTTTCAAACACTTTGGGCCTCTGATAGAGTGTAAAACCCAATCCTTTGTAAATACAAACCATTTTGGGCCTCAGATGTTGTATAAGTCCCACTGTATTTTCAAAATCACGGCGCGGTCGTCGCCTTTTAAAACAAAATCATCTGGGCCTCCCCTCGTGTTGTAATCCCATATTTCTTTTTCAAAACATCTTTGGGCCTCTAATAGAGTGTAAGACTCAATCCTTATTGTACATAAAACCTTTTTGGGCCTCAATCATTGTATAAGTCCCAGTACAATTTTCAAAACAACGGTGCGATCACTGTTTAGCCGTGGGCCTCTCCCTAAGTTGTAAGCCCCATCACTTGTACAAAAATAAACCTTTGGACATCTAATAGAGTGTAAGACCCAACCCCCTTTGTACATAAATAATTTTGGGCCTCAGTCCTTGTATAAGCCCCAGTACAGCTTACAAACAACAGTAAAATTACTGTTTTTCATCTGGGCCTCTCCTTGAGTATAAGCCCCAACAATCTTTTCAAAAACAACTTCTCTTTTGATTTAGGTTCAAATATACAGTTATTATCAAAACTTTCTATAATTTCTTTGAACAACTAACAATACATCATGGAAGCTTGCTCACCTGTAAGTTTTAATCAGCTTACATTTACTTGCTTTCATATATATATATATATATATATATATATATATATATATATGTATAACTGTATTGTGGGAAGCTGCTCCCCTGTAAGTCCTTCTTTCATACCCTTTTAAATACTTGTCATATATCAACTGTATATATACTAGTATATCTATTTAGAGTTTTCCCTGGAAACTAGGTCTAGAACTAGGAAAAGCCAGTTGGTCACTCTTAAATACAGTCAAAACTAGATCCCCATAGGATTTCCAGATACAGTCTTGCCTTCTCTTGGGCTTAAACAATATGGAACAAAGAGAAAGACAGTATTCCCGATGAACCTTTTCTCAGACTGTCACTATTAGAACTTGTCAAAGAAATTCAGTTTCCCCAAAGAGGATTAATTCCCGGTGAAACTTCTCTTGAATTTCTGCAAACCCTAGAACTGTTCACTAAAGAAAAGATTATTCCCGGTGAAACTTTTCTGGAACTCTTCTTAAGTTTGGACCCACAGGCTTCCTAAAAGCATCCCCGCCTCCTCTTGGGCTTTGTACAAGGACCCTCCGGCTTCTTAGAAGTTCTCATGCCTTCTCATGGGCTTAATACAATGACCCTGAAAACCTCTTAAAGGTATAGGACAAAACTTAGTCATCCTTCGCTAGAGCAGTCTTTCCAGTGTCAACACATCAAACCATTTTAGGGTTGATTCTCATCCCTTAAAACACCTGCCTCCTCTTGGGCATCGTACAAAGATAAACTCTTCCACACCAGTAGAGTTGGACAGTCTAAATCTCCTCTTGAGTCTCAAAGACATTCTCAAGTTCCCTACAAACATAGGAGAAACCCTGATCATTCTGGATCAATCTCCGGTAGAGTTAAAACCCATGGGTTCTAAAACCTAGTCTCTCTCCTAAAAAGTCCCCAGCCTGGATCAGTTTATCATTAGGATAACATTATCCCAAATCAGAACCTCAAGGCATCTGATACCTCAACTCTTCTGTAATCCCCAGCAAGAGTTGATTCCCCATATGGACCTGTCTCGAGATCTCAATAATCCCCAACAAAGATAGCCTCCTCTTAGGCTTTGTATAATGATCCTTCCTTTCCTCAGTATAGTCAGCCTTCTCTTTGGCTTTGTACAATGATTCTCCCCAGCGGAGCTAAACTTTTCAGACTCTCTTGTTGAGTCAATCACTTTCAGACTCTCTTGTTGAGTTAATCACGTTTCAACACTCTCTTGTTGAGTCAACCCTTTTAGCCTTAATCTTGGGCTTTGTACAAGACAGATAAAAACACTCTCTTGTTGAGTCAATCTTTTTCCAGCCTCCTCTTAGGCTTGATATAATGATTCCCCTAGCAAAAGTCAGCCTCATCTTAGGCTTTGTATAATGATTTCTCCAGCTTGTTCAACCACAATCCTGGGCTTTGTACAGGACAGATAAAAGCACTCTCTTGTTAAGTCAAACCCTTTTCAGCCTCAATCTTGGGCTTTGTACAAGACACCATATAAATTTCCTAAGCAGAGTCAAATCTCTTTTCAGCCCCAATCTTGGGCTTTGTACAAGACAGATAATACTCTCCAGTAGAGTAAAACCCCCTTTCAGCCTTAATCTTGGGCTTTGTACAAGACACCTAAAATATCCTCAGCCGAGTTAGTAAAGTCTTCTTTTGAGCCTCAATCTTGGGCTTTGTACGAGACAAATAAAGATTTCTTTCCCACATAGTCAGTCTTCTTTTCAGCCTCAATCTTGGGCTTTGTACAAGACACATATAAACCCTCCCCAACTGAGTCAAAATCCTTTTTTAGCCTCAATCTTGGGCTTTGTACAAGATAGACAGAACATTTTCCCCAGAAAAGTCAAACTTTTAGCCTCCTCTTAGGCTTTGTAAAATGATATCCCCAAAGAGTCAGTCTCTTTTTAGCCTTAATCTTGGGCTTTGTACAAGACAGATAAACACTCTCTTATTGAGTCAGTCTTCTATAGCCTCCTTTTAGGCTTTGTATAAGGACTTCCCTAGTGGAGTCAATCAACCTCTTAGCTTCAACCTTGGGCTTTGATCAAGGCACACAAAAATCAACATCCCTCAGAGAAAATCAAAATCTCTTTGGAGGAAGTCATTTCTCTTTTTATCACTTATCAAAACAAACATTCCAAACAAACCCTAATCCCAGATAATTGTTGTAAGTGGCTCACTTGTTGATTCAAATATCCAAGTTGTTGTCCATCTTTTATCCTGGTAAATCCTCTCTTTCATCTAATTGCTGTAAGCGGCAAGCCTATGGATTATTTACATCCATGCCACTGTCCCTCTCTTAGTACGAGAAATTCCTAAGGAAAAATGACATTGCTCTACATGGAGTTAAAGTTTTCCCCTTCAGGATAACACCCCTATAAAGGAAATTATGGCAGTGCTGGATTCCCATATCCCAGTTAAAGTAACCCTCCTTTATAAGTAGTCACCCAACAGTTGTGATAAACAGACCAAAGGTCTCCCTTTAGAGATGACAAATTCTCTCTTCGTCAAAACCTTTTAGCTTCAATCTTGGGCTTTGAACAAGACACAAATACTCAACCTTTTAGCTTCAATCTTGGGCTTTGAACAAGACACCAAAATATCTTTTTCCTCCCTTAGAATAGGAGGAACTACGATTGCTCTGATTTCCCTGTTTCGTTTAAACGGGAATACGTAGGCATAAAATTGTGAAATCTTAGCGAGCATACTAATCAAAAACTCTAGGTCCAGTACCTTCATACCAATCAAAACTTAGGTCCAACACCTTACCAAAAACATCGGAAAACCCGTACATCAACAAAAACTCACTCTCCCTCTCATATTTCCAAAAAAACTTTCCCAATCCATTAACGGATAAACACCATATAGTACAAAGTAGAACCTAAAGCCAACATCATGTGGATAACCACATATAGGATGGATAACTGACAACTCCCCATTGTATAACCTGACCCCGAACTCCCCGAATCTCTTTAAGCGTTTGTTCAGTTAAACATTCGCGTGCAAGGTTAGTTTTAGATAGCTTCCCTTCCCTTCCAGCTTCACGGGATAAATAAGAAATCAGAAAGTAGCACCCCTTCCTCTTCATTGAAGAGAAACCCAAATTCCGCGATAAGGTGGTCATGTCACTGACAAAAACCGCGCGCTACAGTAAAATGGCGATACAGCTGTTTTCTCCTCGACGGCTCTTTGTGCGATTTTTGTCGGTGACACGACCACCTTATCGCGGAATTTGGGTTTCTCCTCATTGAAGAGGAGGGGGTGCTACTTTCTGATTTCTTATATATCTCGTGAAGCTGGAAGGGAAAGGGAAGTTATCTAAAACTAACCTTGCACACAAATGTTTAACTGAACAAACGCTTAAAGAGATTCGGGGAGTTCGGGGTCAGGTTATACAATGTGGAGTTGTCAGTTACCCATACTATATGTGGTTATCCATAGGATGTTGGCTTTAGGTTCTACGTTGTACTTGATGGTGTTTATCCGTTAATGGGTTGGGAAAGTTTCTTGGGAAATATGAGAGGGAGAGTGAGTTTTTGTTGATGTTCGGGTTTTCTGATGTTTTTGGTAAGGTGCTGGACCTAAGTTTTGATTGGTATGCAGGTACTGGACCTAGAGTTTTTGATTAGTATGCTCGCTAAGATTTCACAATCTTATGCCTACGTATTCCCGTTTAAACGAAACAGGGAAATCAGAGCAATCGTAGTTCCTCCTATTCTAAGGGAGGAAAAAGATATTTTGGTGTCTTGTTCAAAGCCCAAGATTGAAGCTAAAATGTTGAGTATTTGTGTCTTGTTCAAAGCCCAAGATTGAAGCTAAAAGGTTTTGACAGAGAGAGAATTTGTTATCTCTAAAGGGAGACCTTTGGTCTGTTTATCACAACCGTTGGGTGACTATTTATAAAGGAGGGTTACTTTAACTGAGATATGGGAATCTAGCAATGCCATAATTTCCTTTATAGGGGTGTTATCCTGAAGGGGAAAACTTTAACTCCATGCAGAGCAATGCCATTTTTCCTTAGGAATTTCTCGTACTAAGAGAGGGACAGTGGCATGGATGTAAATAATCCAGAGGCTTGCCACTTACAGCAATTAGATGAAAGAGAGGATTTACCAGGATAAAAGATGGACAACAACTTGGATATTTGAATCAACAAGTTAGCCACTTACAACAATTATCTGGGATTAGGGTTTGTTTGGAATGTCTGTTTTGATAAGTGATAAATAGAGAAATGACTTCCTCCAGAGAGATTTTGATTTTCTCTGAGGGGATGTTGATTTTTGTGTGCCTTAATCAAAGCCCAAGGTTGAAGCTAAGAGGTTGATTGACTCCACTAGGGAAGTCCTTATATAAAGCCTAAGAGGAGGCTAGAAAAAGGTTGACTCAACAAGAGAGTGCTTATCTGTCTTGTACAACGCCTAAGATTGAGGCTAAAAGAGACTGACTCTTTTGGGGATATCATTATACAAAGCCTAAGAGGAGGCTAAAAGTTTGACTTTTCTGGGGAAAATGTTATGTCTGTCTTGTACAAAGCCCAAGATTTGAGGCTAAAAAAGGATTTTGACTCCGTTGGGGAGGGCTTGTATGTGTCTTGTACAAAGCCCAAGATTGAGGCTGAAAAGAAGACTGACTATGTGGGAAAGAAGATCCTCTTATGTGGGATAGCCGGGGAAAGTTGCTTAGTAGATGGTATTAGTGACCCGTGTTGAAGAGCCTCTTGTGTAGGATGGCCAGGGAAAGTACTATGTGTAGGTAATCGTGACCCACGTTGAAGAGCCTCTTGTAGGATGACTGGGGAAAGTTATCTACCCTAACATCCAAGACTCGTGTCGAAAACTCTTTGGAAGGGTTGGCCGGGAATGGTTGACTATATTTTAAGGATCCGTGACCCGTGTTGAATTCTCTTGTAGAATTGGCCGGGGAAAGATGCCTTCGCGAGATGTATCTATTATTGATACTTAGAGTTAGTAAACTCGTGAACATGTTTCCATATAGGTTGAGAATTGAATTGTGAACTCGAATCATTTCCTTTTCCTTGGACTTGAGTTAGGATTGGATAGAACCTTGAAAGCTGAGAGAATCCATAAGATAGGGAACTCACTAAGATTTGATGTATCTCACCCCACTATTGTTGATTATATTGCAGGTACTTCAGGTTCCGCGAAGAGTAACGATAAGGTGGGTTGACTTTCCTTACGGATCGTAGCTTTTGGGATGGCATGGCTTCCACTATGATGTTTATTTTGAGATCATTGTTATGATCTAGTTCTTAGTTTTTATCTTTTGAACATCTTGTATATGTTATGCCTTAGACTTTAAGTACTTTGTATTAGAGGCATGTAATGTATCTAATGTGTTAACTAGGAACTTATGGTATTTCAATACCAAACTTGGATTCATATATATATTTATGCTTTGATGGTATGATGTTATATATGGGTGTTACATCTGAGGTGCGGTTATTTTGTGTGGTTGTTTTGGTTGATTATTTGTCTTGATTCTTGTTGTATTCCAAGATTGATTGTAGATCTTGATGATGTTGATGTATGCCTCTAACTAGTGTTAGAGAGAATCTTGATTGTACCCATTGTTTGATTATAGTGGAGATGTAAGCGGCCTATGTGTCCCATGGTTTTTTACTCATAGTTAACGGAGGTTTTTCCACGCTAAAATTGTGTTGTGCTGTTTGATGTGTTTTGTTACTTGTTGTTATATTTGATATTTGGGAAAAATTATTTTGTTGGATTATTCCGTTGCGTTGTAGATTTCCTCCCAACACGAAGTAATAACTTTTATTTAGGCACCTTAATTTTTTATTTATTTAATAAAACATTTTTCGCTACAATCTAATATATTAAAAGTGGTGATAGATTGAGAAATTCACACTTTGAATCCCAACACTAGCTATTTTCCATTTTTTTCGCTACAAAAAAGGCATATCTCCTTAATATATATATATATATATATATATATATATATATATATATATATATATATATATATATATATATATATATATATATATATATAGATTAAAGGTAGTGCACTATCACTGTAAACTAGTTTTACATCATCATCCAATAGAATTATAACATTCTGCCATGTCATATCAGTATTTTAAAATTAAACGTGTGACTTGGCGGGATACACATCCGTGATTGGTTGACAGTGTAAAAATATTTTACACTGTCAGTGCATATTCTTTTTTCTCACATAGAGTTTAATTGGTATGCACTGACAGTGTAAAATAATTTTACACTGTCATCCAATAGGAATATATTAAACTGCCATGTCATACAATTAACTTAAATTTTACAGTCTGATGTGGCGGGATACATGAGGGTGATTAGTTGACAGTGTAAAATAATTTTACACTGTCACTGTATATCCATTAAATTCTAGTTAAAATCACAGTTTTTTAAAAAAGTTGTATTTCAAAATTGATTTTTATGAAAAACTATTTGAAATAGTTTTAAAATTAAGTGATTTTTCAAAATTTTGATATTTAAATACAGTTTCGATAAAATAATGAAATACCTAAAATAGCATTTTAAGAATAACTATTCAAACCAAATTTTCATTTGAAATTAAAAAAAAAAAATTCTTTGTAAAATTTTTTACACTGAAATATGTTACACTATAAAAATCAGTTTTAAAAAAGTCAAACCAAACAGGCCCAATACATATTTTGTCTTGCACATTCTTCCAAACCCATGGTTTCTTTGTTCCAAATCAATTGATTGTCGCCGTTTTTCGTTCTTTATAGAAAATAATTTAAAAATTTCTTCTACCATTTTGAATAAAAGTATATCATACATATTGTTGTCATACCCTAAATTTTACCCTGAGTTTTTTCATATGCATTAACATGGCATGATTATTTCATTTGATCATACATTTCATCAGCCATAAACATTCATTAGGGTTTGGGTAAAGAGTCGGGAGTTCTGACTTTTTATTTGATCTTAAAGATATTCATCTTATTTGTGGATTAAGGAATCAAGGGTATTTTTTTAAGCTTAGAACATCATTCATTTCATTGCCTTATTCATAGGTCCAAATGAATGAAAAGTCAAGAGTACTTAATTTCATTTGTGTCTTTCAAAAGTATAACTGCCATTTATTTCATTTGATCATACATTTCATCAGCCATAAACATTTATTAGGGTTTGGGTAAAGAGTCGGGAGTTCTGACTTTTTATTTGATCTTAAAGATATTCATCTTATTTGTGGATTAAGGAATCAAGGGTATTTTTTTAAGCTTAGAACATCATTCATTTCATTGCCTTATTTATAGGTCCAAATGAATGAAAAGTCAAGAGTACTTAATTTCATTTATCTTTCAAAAGTATAACTGCCATTTATGATTGAGAATTATAGGTGAATAGTCCAAGAGTTAACTTTTTGTAGTTAGTTCTCTATTCACTAATTCATCTGCACCATTGTCATTCATCAACATATTTTGAAATAAAAGTCAAAAGTCGAAGTTCGATTCTTCGGACTTTTATTGCTAGTTCATTTGCATTGTTTCAAAGTCCATTTGCATTTGTTTGCATTTTGCATTTATTTTCCTTGCCATTTTATCTCAAAAGTTAATTGGACTTACATTTTTTTGCATTTGAATTTGTATTTCAAATATTAGGTTTTCATTGTTTTAATTAGTTTTTAATATAAGAAAATAAAATAAAACAAATTGCATTTTATTAATTAATTCAAATCATTGTTTCTTACATACGCCATATACATCACATGGTACTTACACTACTACATATATATATATATTGCGTCAATACACCATCAATACAAAAAACAGAAAAAGACAAAATAAGAGAAAATAAGTTTCAAATGCAAGCCAAGTCTTCAAGCTTCAATCTTGACAACCTTACACTATCCATCATGCTTCAAATTCCATTTGTCTTCATGGCCAAGTTATCTCTAATTCTTCATGCCTCTTATTTCTTGTCCCAAAACCTTTCATTCATGAAAATTAGTTGCCATGTCTGCAAAAAACATAAGTGTGTCAGTTTGCAATCCATTTCAATTCACCACCATTTTTCAATTAAAAAACAATTCAAATTCAGTCTCATAGATTCCAAGAAAATCATGACTAATATTCAAGCCATGGCCGCTAAGAAACTCAGAGATTTGAGCCAACCTATTGTTTATCGTGAATTTTGGTAAACAACCTCTGGTCTATCAATCTAAACGCAAATTGATTTAACTTGCAGGATCGACCACACAAATCCTAGGACATGTGCTAAGTTTGAGAGACAAGTGTAAATTAAAGAAAATGTAAACTGAACTCCACGTTCGACAATGCTGAAAATAAAGTCTAACTGAACTCCATGTTCGACTATGGGCAATAAAGTAAAGTGAAGACTCGAAATTTAAAGTGATGCAAATAAAGGGTGCAGAAATTAAAGGCGTCGAATGAGTAAAAGCTTTGAAAGTAAAATGCAACGAACTCCACGTTCTTGGAAAGTAAAGGCTGGGATAATAAAAGTGTTGTCGAAGGTAAAGTGCAGGAAAGTAAAAGACTTTGAAAATAAATGCAATGGATTTAAAGGAGAACTCCACGTTCTTGAAAATGAAAGACTTTGAAACGTAAAGGCTTGAACATTAAATGCTTGAATGTAAAAACGCAGTCGAAAGTAAAACGCAGAAAGTTTAAATGGCTTTGAACATAAATTTGGCATGGAAGATAAAGTTCAAGAAACTGTAAAGGCATGGAAAGTAAACATGCTGAAGATAAATTAGATTAATGAAGACAATGGTGTTACATTACGTACATTCTCATGAACTCCTTTCTCTACACGCGGGTACTTTGAGTTTCTTAGAGTAACTTGTACAAAAATATGAACACCCCATTTACATAGAACCAACTCCTATTTATAGTGCTAGGAAATAACTACTCAGTGGTGGTTACTGCTTCGAACGTGTGGATTTTGGCGCCTTCCCCTTGATCTCAACTGTTCCCACGTTCACAACTGCTCTTATTTAAATTTCAAATATTGGAAATTCCCTCCAATCTTAATATAACCACTGCAGCGCTACATTCTCATGGTCGAAGAACCCTTTCAACACTTAGCCATTTTTTAAGGTTTCTCCGCACTTATTCGACTCAGGCCTCTCAAAAAGTTAGGTCGAAGCCTTCTCTACATTAAAAATAATTTTTTAACATTAACATAGCTTTGATTTTTCCTGGCGTCGAAATTGAGGGTTAACAAATTGCCCCAAAGGAATGTCCTTTCGCCAGACTTGGTAAGAAGGCCATTTCTTGATACAATGCTTATTTCGACGCCTATTTGCATGGCCTTAACTGAACATCCCACTAATTCCCTAATAGCTAAACTATTCAGTTTCTTTAACCCACGCCTCTGACGTCACGCCATCATGACAAATCCTTAAAACGTCTTTTCAGCCGTATTCATCATAACGCCTTTCTTGAAAACAGACGTTAACAGTCTGCACATAACTGCTCCTTTCCATCACACCTTCAGGAGGAAGCCACGTGCCCCACTAACCCCTCAGCTTCATCGGTGGATCCAAGTCCCTGGAGGTTTTCAAATATCTATATATACCCATTTCCGCCACTTTGTGATCTTTCCACTCTTTTAGTACTCTCAAGCAACTCTTCTTCTCTTCAGTTTTTTACGCAAACCCAGTAAAGACACCATCTTTTCATCTTCTTCCACAATGGCATCCTCCCAAAATAATCCTCAAGCAAAGAAGACCCAAAAGGGCAAAGTCACTCCATTCAAGCAAACCATCCCACCGTTCGCTAACATCCCAGGCCCTCAACTGGTAGATAATCGTCGTTGTATGCCGGAACCTACCTCTACGGAAGCAGGAGCCATCTACCAATCTCAGGTAATGATTCCCCTAGTTATGTCTGATAAAACTTATGTGTTATCTGGTCCTTTGGCTGAGGTGGACATTTCCAACGAGAAGCTGAGTGAGTTTTTCCCATCATACCGGAAATCCAGACCATTAGGGCAAAAGAGTTTCCCTAAAATTAATTCTGCTGCTGGAGCTTCCCCTGAAGAGATCCCTTTACCCAAGATCAATGTTGGCTATCTCACTGATGGCACTAGACTGATGAGAGCCGTCAACCCTTTAAAGGAATTCGACCAATGGATGGCAAAGATGGAGAAAGTTAAAGCTGACCATTGGAAGGAGATAGGGATCTAAGACCTTCTGATGTTGTTGAAGACCAAGATACCCTATTGTTTGAACATGTTGGCAGCATCTTTGTACTTTTGGGACAACACCCATTATACATTCCACCTGCCATGTGGAATGGTCACTCCAACCCTTTTCGACGTAGCTGCCATCACGGGGCTTCGTCCAGATGGCCTCGTCTACAATCCCGAGGTTGATGCTGATGATACCATCAACATTGCAGGCTCAAAACTGACCTACACCCTCTTTATCAAGCACCACTTCAAACAAGAAGATGATGAGGTGTCTGATGAAGAACATATTGCTTTCCTCACAGTTTGGCTGTCGAGGTATGTTTTTTGTACCAAGTCTTTGCAGGTGGCTAAGAAGTACCTGCCCCTGGCGAACCAACTCCACCACAATAGAGGGACCTGCCTGAGTGAACTCATTCTGGCGAACCTTTACGAATCTATCAGTGAAGGGGCTTCTCGACTGAAGAATGTGGAAGCCCAAGGTCCTATGCATTTGAGCGGTCCTCTTTGGCTACTTCAACTGTGGCTCAATGCTACATTTGAGGCTAGCCTCCCCAGAAAAGGCATAGTCGATGAAGCTTCCGCTGAGATCAGGGAGAGGAGTGTCGAAGGGACACGTCTGGCTAAGCTCACTCCTAATAATGATGGTGAAAACCTTCAAAGGGCTTTCACCAGTTATATAATGATGTTCGCCAAATGCTATGAGTTTACTCCTAGCATGGCACCCTTTGTTCGACGAAGCCATGGCCCTGAGTGGTTTCAAAGGCCATTTCTGAATCCTCTCTAACCCCTTGATCCAGAGTCTGTTGTCATCTGGGAAGCCTTTTTGATTCCTAGATTTATTGTCCACAGGCTGAACCTAGGGAGAGGTTTATCAGCGTTGATTGCCTACCAACCCAACTTGGTTTCTCGACAATTTGGGCTGGCCCAGAGCTTCCCTCAGTGCTTATATGAGAAAAAGGGTCAAGTGATTCTTCACACCACCTACCTCGACGAGGAGAACGTCTCTGAAGCACTCAACAGCAGGAATGGAAAAAGAAGCATCCTCTCCCCTGTGTTTTTCGAACCTTCCTTTTTATGCACTTCATCCTTCCACCAATGGTGGTTGAAGCATTATACTGAGCACTTTCTTGATGCGGCTACGTTTTCTTCGTTACTTGACCAAGCTTTTCTCCATGTGCAGGACAAGACGAAAAAAAGTAAGTTCACTCACATCGAAGAAATACAGGCTTTTCAAAAATACTTTGAAACTATCTATCGACCAGATGATCTTAGTCGAACCATTCATGAGGCTGCTGTTACTCTAAAGAGAAAATTTCTAGAAAAGCTGGACCAACTAAAAATTCCTCCCAACGTCCCTCGTGAGAAACATTATGAGGTAGCTTTTAAACTTTTTCCTCCAAAGTTCCCTCGACCGCCTAATGCTGATTTTGGAGTGGCGCTTGCCCCTCCATTTCCAGATTGGTTTGTCTGTGGGGAGCATTTAAAACTTCTTCGACAGCAGTCTCAGCCAAAAGCCCAACGAGTGGTTTCGACTAAGCATACGTTAGACAGTTTTAAAGGGCACCTTCATATAGGAATTCAGGACGTTCGTGTCGAATCTGAAATATATGAAGGTTTGAGATCCTTACTCCATGGCTTTATGACTAGTCATGTAATCATTAACTTGTAACAATTGTGTGCTATCTTTCAGCTGTGCCTAGGAAAGCTGCTTCAACTAGAGCTGCCACCTTGCAAAGTGGCAAAGAACAAGGGAGTACACAGGTATATTTTACCCCTTTTTGTTTTTTTCCAATTACTTGTACTCTATGAATTTCTTCCTTATTTTCACTGCCTCTTCAGACTGGTCGAAAGCCTCCAACACCTTCCAAGAAAGGTAAGAAGGATACCCCAACTGTAGTTATAGCTTCAGAGGCCTCAGATGAATCTCCGGAAGAGGTTCTCACAAGGAAAAGGAAAAAACCCACAAAGGCCTCTGGACCTGCTGGCCCACCTCCTTCGAAGGTGGCCAAAATACTCGAAAAGGCATCCACCACAAGTGGTGTCGAGAAGGAATCCTCCAAGGTAGCCTCGAGAACCCCACTTGGTGACCATGGGGGTGATGAATCAAGTCCTGCTGTTGAACAAACTCAGGTATGCGCACCATTATCTTTTCTATTATGCTTGACATCCTTCGCCTATTATTTCATTCTCATTATCTTCACTTGTGTTCTTTAGGCATCCATAATCAACAATCCAGATCCCCGACCAACTCCAAGCAACTTCGCCGCCACCACACTTGACGATTCTGTTCCTCACCCAACTTCAGAAAGCCTCACCACCACGCTTCTTAACAGCCAAGGTGAGCCAACTTATCACCCATCTTCTGATATTGGCTCTGGTTTGAGTGAGATTAATCAACCCGTTCCACATGTTACAGCAGCTACTGCAGCACCAGCTCCAACCCCAACTCAGCACGCACAAGCTGAGGGAACTAACTCTGATGAGGATGACGCTTCAAGCCCACCACCTATCAATCTAGATGCCTCCATGGATAAAGGCCAGATGGTTGAAGAAGAAAGGCGTGAACCTGAAATCCAAACACACAACGCCACTCCTGATCAAACCACCCCGACTGATGACCAAGAGAATATGCAACCAGCTGCTGATGAATCTGATGAGGAAATGGGAGGAGAAGAAGATGAAGAGGAAGAAGAATCAACAGAGGAGGAAGAAGAACAAGCTGAGCCTCACCCCCACCACACTCCTTCGCCTATGGTCGCTCCACTATCTGGGGACTCGCTGATAGCGCTCAAGTGGTCGAACCCACGTGAGTTTTCCAAATTGATTCTTGAGCAAAGGCATGGTTCTTCCTCTGTTTCTTTGACCTCGGCACCAGATGACTTCGCCCAATCAATTCTCCAAGCCATCAAGAAAAAATTCTTCAAAGGGGATATTTACAAAATTCTGGCCTCAGATCCAACTGCAACTGCTTACCTGAAGGACACCCTTGCAAAGATTGAGCTCACTACTCTCAATCCAGATGTCTCTGGTTTTCTGATAGAGATAACTGCTGTAGTAAACCAAATAGCTACAAAAATAAAACTGCTTCCCTCGATCAAGGATACCATAGAGAGAACATCTGGCTGTGAGAGTGCAGCCTGGTGTAGTGCACAAGAGGCGTACAAAGAGATCCAACGTATGGAGGCTGATCAAAGGAAAAAGCAAGACGAGATAGCCTCTAACACGAAAGACATTGAAGCCTGGAAGCAACAGATCACAGAGCTACAAGCTAAAATTGCAAATGCTGAAAACCGCAACCGTGATTTGCGCCAACTCGACGACACTGAGATAACTGAAGAAACGAAGAATGCTATTGATCGAATTGATGCGGCCCAAAGATATGAGAAAGAGCTCGCAGAAGCAAAACTTGACGAATCTTTGTGCAACGCTCGTCTCAAACATCACATAGAGTCTTTTTCTCAGTTGGCGTCGAGGCTTCCCTTCTGATACCTTCGACACCTTTATTTCATTTGTTTAATCATCACTTGTTTCCTGGCCTTTTCAGGCCTTTTATGTAATGACAATTTTATGCCTGTTGGCATTGATTTAATCAATCATTATTATTTTGCCTTTAACTGCTTTCGACTTATATTGCATGATAATGTTCTTTACTGTTATCTTTTATCAGTCAAATTTGCAATTAAGGCATTCTACCTTTTCTTGGAAAGTCACCCCTCCAGCTTTAAATTCCAAGGCATAAGCCTCTAGCTTTAAAGCAACATTTATAGCATAGCCCTCAGGCCTACTTCCAAGAATAACTCACCTGTTTCCACCGTTTGGCTGGCCAATCCAATCAGCCACTAGCCTCTATAAATTTCTTCCATCTGACCATGTTTTGCGTAGAAGCAACCATGAATAATTCAGAGAAACCCTCAACTAAGAAGATGGCTGGAAAGGCCAAGGCAATTGAGGAAACAAAGAAGGTAGAGGCTCCCCAACGACCTAATGCCTCCGTCGGAGCAACCTCTTCAGCCAAGAAGAGAGAAACCAAAATGAAGATCTCCAAGAAAGGGCGCTCCAGCACCCAAGATTCTGATGATGAGCCAGATGCAGATTATATGGACTTCCTCAAATCCATAGATTGGAGAGATTATGAATAACCTTTCCTTGAGAAAAAAAATGTTGTACTAGTTTCTCTTCGCTTTGTATGCCATATTAGCCTGACTTGGCCTATTTTGGCTTTCTCTTATTCAATAAAGCTTATGTTTTAATATGAATCTCCTGCAGCATAGGCTTATATTTTTTCAAATACTTGCCATTTACTTTCAAGATTCTTTTATCTTTGTCTAACTCTTCCACTTCATAAGCTCTATTAGAGAATACTTGTATGACTTGGAATGGTCCTTCCCACTTAGGGGACCACTTGGCCAATGTTCTATCCTTTCGATCCATGGGCAAAATCACCTTCCAAACCAATTCCCCACATGCAAAAGATTTAGATTTAAACTTTTTGTTGTAGGATTCTTCGACCCTCTTCTTTTGTCTTCTCAGCAACTCCAAGGCTCTAAGCCTTTCTTCATCCAAATCCACTAATTCATTCATCATCATTTCCCAATAATTCTCAGAGGGAATTTCATGATGTCTTTGAACTCTTACAGACTGTAGATAAATCTCAACAGGTAATACTGCATCATGACCAAAAGTGAGTCGAATTGGGGTAGTATTGGTAGCCTCTTTGGGGGATGTTCGACACGCCCAAAGAACTTGGTCTAACGTCTTGTGCCAATCTCTAGGCCTTTTTCCCACATGTTTCTTAATTAGTCCAATCACTACCTTATTGGCAGCTTCGACTTGCCCATTGGCCTGAGCATAATAAGGTGCAGAAGTTAATAACTTAAAACCTATTTCTTTGGCAAATTCCTGCATCTTTCGACTAGTGAACACTGATCCCTGATCTGTAGTAATTGTTTCAGGAATACCAAATCTATAAATAATGTGATTTTGAATGAACTCAATAACATCTTCCTGACCTATATTCACCAGTGGTATTGCCTCAATCCACTTGGTGAAATAATCAATTCCCACCAAAATATATCTCTGGTTCTTTGAAGATGCTGGTCGAATCTCTCCCACTATATCCAAAGCCCATCCTCTGAAAGGCCATGGTTTCACTATAGAATGTAATTCACTTGTAGGGATGTGCTGTATGCTAGCATGAATTTGACATTCTTGGCACCCTTTAGCAAATTCTATGCAATCCTTCAGCATAGTGGGCCAATACATGCCTTGTTGAAACAACAACCATTTCATCTTCTGGCCAACTTGGTGTGCTCCACATGCCCCACTATGTACTGTCGAAAGTGCCAAATACGCCTCTGCTTCACTAAGGCATTTCAATAAGACTCCCTCAGGAGTCTTTTTAAACAATTCATTACCCACCAGTACATAGCTAAAAGCTTGATACCTGATTTTCCGTTCTGTCGAAGCCGTTGGGTTTCGTAAATACTCAACTATGGGCTTCCTCCAATCTTCGTCTGTTAAATTATCTATGGCAAAAATTTCAAAATTTTCGCCATCTATACACCCAAGCTTAGTTGTTTCTAAGTCTGACGGACATAATCCAACAACCACCACCTTACCTCTTGCCTCAATTACTTATTGCAGGTTTTCTTTCGACACCTTGTATCCAGAAGCAATTTGGGCCAAGTCGTTAGCAACTTGATTCTCTATTCTAGGTATGTGTTGGATGGCCACTACCTCAAATTTCTTTAATAATCTATTGGCTATCACAAAGTACATAATGAGATTTTCTTTAACACATTTATACTCCTTTGTGATTTGTTTTATAACCAATTCTGAGTCTCCCATTATTTCGACTCTAGTTGCCCCCAATTCTAACAAAATTTCAAGGCCAGCAATTAATGCTTCATATTCAGCCTCATTGTTAGAACAAGGACCTTCGACCTTGTACTTGAATTTTGTTGGAATTTTTTCAGGAGAGATAATGTATATTCCTACTCCTGTTCCATTTTTATGACTTGATCCGTCAAAGTATAATTTCCAAGATCTTAATTCGACGTAATTCAAATCATTTTCATTTATGGAGTGATCAACTATAAAGTCTGCAACTATTTGCCCTTTCACAACTTTTAAAGGTTGATATGTTAAGGAAAATTCTGTTAATGCTAATGCCCATTTGCCAATTCGACTATGCAAAATAGGTTTAGATAACATATGTTTTATAACACCAAAGTGAGACGAAACATACACATCAACAGGTTTTATATATTGCTTCAGTTTAGTACAAGAGAAATACAAGCATAAACATAACTTTTCAATCATGCTATACCTAGTTTCTGCATCATTTAAAACTCGACTAAGGTAATAAATGGCTCTTTCGACTCCATTTTCATTCTCCTGAGCTAACATGCTCCCTAGAGTTTTATCTGATGCAACTATGTACAATCTCATACTTTTGTTTCTACAAGGTGGTGAAAGAATTGGAGGGTGGCTTAGGTACTCCTTGATCTTGTCGAAGGCTTCCTGCTGTAATTACCCCCACTCGAAACCATCTTTGTTAAAACAAAGCAATGGCGAAAAAGCTTGTGTTTTGCCACTTAGGTTGGATATAAACCTTCTTAAGAAGTTGATTTTGCCCAACAACGACTGCAACTCCTTTTTGGTTAATGGCGCTTTCGCCTCCATTATGGCTTTGGTTTTATTCTGATTTATTTCAATCCCTTTCTTGTGGACCACAAAGCCTAAGAAATCCCCTGCCTGCACACAAAAAGCACATTTAAGAGGATTCATTTTAAGACCATATTTTCTCATCCTTTCAAAGGACTGTCGAAGATGGTCAATGTGACTATTCCCAGAAATGGATTTTATAACAATATCATCAATATAAATTTGCATGAATGTGTCTATAAAATCGTGGAAAATTGAATTCATTGCCCTTTGATAAGTAGCACCAGCGTTCTTGAGACCAAAAGGCATCACTACCCACTCATAGGTGCCTAAGGCTCCAGGGCATCTAAAAGCAGTTTTATGAACATCTTCCTCAGCAATGAATATTTGGTTATAGCCAGAATATCCATCCAGCATACTAAGATATTCATGTCCTGCTGCAGAATCTATTAACATTTCTGCTACTGGCATTGAATATTCATCTTTGGGAGTTGCGGAGTTTAATCGATGCAAACTCTCAAAGACCCATTCTTTTTAATAACAGGTACTATATTAGCCAACCATTCGACATACCTTGCAGTGCGAATGAATTTGCAATGAAGCAGTCTTTCGACTTCCTCTTTGATTTTTGACAGTATCTCTGGTGCAAACCGTCTTGGATTTTGCTTGACTGGTTTTTTCCCAGGCGTCATAGGCAACTTGTGTTCGACTAACTCCCTGCTCAGACCGGGCATCTCATCATAATCCCAAGCGAAGCAGTCTTTGAATTCTTTCAACAGCTGAACTACTTCGACTTTCAACTAGGGATCAAGATTGGCACTGATGTAGGTAGGCCTTTTGGTTGCCCCCTCACTGAGGTCCACTTCTTCCAAAGGATCTTGTGCTAGCATTTTCATATTATTCGCCAACGGATCCTTCTCAAATCCCAAAGGCTCATCTTCATAGATGGCGTCGAGCCTTTGGCTTTGCTCTCCAGTTTCAACCTTATCTGGAGGTTTTGGGTCAAAGTCCTTACCAGGACCTTCTTGATATACTTCAGAAATGGCTTCACCAGCCATATAATCATTGGCGGCTTCCAAAGCCGCTTGTAGTTTTGTTTCGGCCACATAGGCCAAAATTCTTTTCAAAGCGTCGAACTCAGTCATGATCACCGAATTCATCTCCCCACCCTGTGGGCTCTATTGGAGGTGTGCCTAAGCATGGCAATCTTCCTCCTGGTACCTCCCTGTCCCATCTGAAACCTTCAACAGGGTGTAAGTACAACGAATAAAATGTTTCCTCGTCAGGTGTAAACTCAAAATCAGCTGGAGGACATGGAGCGATGTTCGCCAGATGTTTCTCAAATTGCCTACTGTCCACATGATTAACAGGCACCTTGAAGTACCCTTGATCAGCTTCAATGTTTTCCACTATCCCATCTGGTCTCCAGATTGTGATTCTCTGGTGCATAGATGAGGGTACTGCTCCTATCCCATGGATCCACTCCCTACCTAAGAGTAGATTATAGTTAGCCTTTGTTTCGACGACCATGAACACTGTTGGTCTGGTAATAGTTCCCACAGTAAGATCCACCTGAATCACTCCCAGAGTGAAACCAACTTTGCCTTCATAGTTCGACAGAACCATGTTGTGGGGTTTAGTATCAGTCTCAAATTTTCCAATCTTGCTCAACAAAAATCTTGGCATCAAATTAACCGTCGCACCACAGTCTACCAAAATTTTGTTGACAGGGACGTTCTCCACTTTTCCAGTAATGTAAAGAGGCTTCAAATGACCCTTCATTGCCTCTGTGGGACGCTCGAAGAAAGCATTCTGTTCTTCGACGCACCCATTGTTCATTATGTAATAGCACACAGGCTTGTGTGCCATCATTTCCAATTCAGTAGTTTGGTCCAAGTCTTCGACCTCTGAGACTTGACCATATTCTCTTGGCATCACTGACACCACATTTACCAAAATGTCTAGGGAAGTTGCTGACTCATTGTCGAAGTTATCAGTCATATCATCATCCTCTTCGACCTTCTTTTCTGGCTGAATAGTAAACAACTTTCGTCGTATGGACATCTTCTCCATTGCCCCAGCCACATTGGTGCTTGACTCCCCTTGCACCTGAGCCTCCCTGACAGCTTTTCGCCTGCGCTGCTCTCTTCGCCATTGCGATCTAGACATTGGGTTTTTACCCTTGTAGTTCTGAGAAATGTATGCTGATTTGTTTGTGGTGTGATTCTCTTTTCTGTACTCAAATGACGCACCTCTTTCCACATCAAACTTCTCCCAGTTTTTCTTCTGTCCTCTCCCTTCGATAGTTTTGATCCAACTACCTGTTGGCACATTCGCAGTTGGTTTGAACGTACCTGGCCTGATTCCTGGTGCTTGGTTTTTTAACCCTGTCGAAAGTCGCCTATGGTCAAAACCTCTGTGCCCCTTGTTCACCTTCTGCCCCCAGCTTTCGCCAGCCTTCTTGATACCTTCCAGCTTGTGGGCAGCCTTCTCATCAAAAATGGCGCTGCACCTGGGGCACAACATTACTCCAGAGTCTTTTTTCTGGCAACGATGCAAGAAGTCCACGATTGTCTCTTCTGGCTTAGGATAAGCCATTTTGTTGAGTTTCTCTTGCTCATCTACCTTACTCAATTGTTCATCTTTTAGATCCGTAATTTCGACCATGTTGACATCCATTCTGTCCTTCAGGCGCATCTTGGAGAAGCTGGCTTCCAGACTTTCAGTGGTTTTTGCCAAGCAGCCACCACCTACTGCTACTTTTGCAGCTCTTTGGGAAGCTTTTTCCCAAGCAGCTTTCTCAGCCTCCACCATCTCCTCAGCATTGACTCTCTCGACATCAGGAGATGTCTTGAAAAAATTTTCAGCAGCCATGCATATCCAATTTTCCACCAGACAACCATCCATGTCCAGCATCTCTCCAACCAAGAGCATGTCATCTTCCAATTCCTTAACAACTTGAACTTTAGGGGTATTTCTACCCATAGCCTCATTGGTGTTGACACTATCTGAGCTAGAATCAGACTCTTCAGCCAATTCGACCATGTTAATGCCTTCATTGGCATTTATCTTCCACCCATTCACGGTCATATCCAAAACCTTAGCAGCCTTATCCATTTCAACAAACTTATCAGCAGTTTCTTTGGTTACCAACATCAGACTGGTATCATCAACGTTTAGGCCACTTATAGCCTTACTAGAACCTTCAATTATCACAGCACTGATGGCGAAGTCTTCAGTAACTTCTACCATGTTGACTGACTCATCGAATCCCCCTGTGGCTTCCACCATCTGAACCTCATGAGGCTCTGTATAGTTGGCCTCTGCAACTTGCAATGGGTCAGAGTCAATCTTCATCTGGGCTTTGCCTTTTTCCCCAAACTTCAGCCTTCCTTCCTGGATAGCGTTTTGCACCAAATCCCTGAAAAGAAAACATTGAGAAGTTTTATGACCCAAAAAATTATGGTACTTACAAAAACCTCTTTTCTTTCTTTGTTCTAAAGGTGGCGTTTTAGCACCAGCAGGCACTATCATTTGCCCATCTTTAACTAACAAATCAAAAATTTCGTCACATTTAATGACGTCGAAGGTATATGTTTTCTTAGGGAATTTGTCGTTAGATTCGACAAGATTTTTTCCTTCTGAAGGGGCTAATAATTTGCAAGCATAAGGTGGACCTTGCTTTAACTCAGCAGCGTCAACCTCATTTTCGTCGAAACAAGATGGCTCACCATACAGATTCTCCACATCTTCCTTGCATTCGACAAACGCTACTTTTTTACCCTTACTGAATTTGGACTTTTCTTCTTTTAGCCTTTCTAGCTGTCGAACCCTATCAGCCAGCTGGGCCATATCTCTAAGATATTAGGTATCTAATTTCTTCCTAATGGAATAATCAAGACCCCCAGCAGCCATTTCGACTAACTCATGTTCTGGCACTTGTGTAAAGCACCTGGCCTTAAGAAGTCGAAACCTATTCAGGTAATCATCAATTGGCTCAATGACTTTGCGCTTGATGTTAGCCAATTCTTTCAAACTAATCTTAGTTTGCCCCATGTAGAACTGTTCATGAAACAAACGTTCTAATTGGGTCCAATTGTATATGGAATTTGGAGGCAACGTAGTAAACCATGTGAAGGCATTCTTGGTAAGGGAACTTGGGAAGTATTTGATCCTAAGGCTTTCGTCAGCTGCAATCTCACCCGCTTCAATCAAATATCTAGCCACATGTTCGACAGTAGACTCAGTAGTATCTCCTGAAAACATGTTGAACTTTGGAACCTTCATCCTAGGGGGTAGTTCTGCTTGGAGAATGTAATCCACTATAGGCGAAGTATAATTTGGCCTGGTGAAGCCAAAATTCATACCATTTCTAGTCATTATCCTTTCAACCATGGCTGCAAGATTATTTTCTTCTGCTTGATTCTGGTGTCGAACCTGCCTGAGTAGTTGATCTGCGTTTTGGTTCCTGTTCACCATCACTACTGGTTCTTCCTCCATATGGTATGACATCTGGTTTCTTGGTGGTTCGACCCTGAAATGGTCAACCATCTCTTGATCCTCCAAGTTAGCATCAGGCATCTGACGTGGATGACGTCTTGGGATATCTTCGACAACCGTCGCTCTTCGATCTACTACTGGTACTCCCATGAAATCAGCCATGCGTGCCACTTGTGCAACCAGTTGTTAGTTAGTTTGGGTTGTATTTTGGATCAAAGGTTGAAAAACTTCTCCCATTGTCTGAGACAACGTATGTACCATTTGCATGTTACTTTCATCCATCTGCTGTCTCAAACAATTTATGGATGTATTTGTAAGGCTAGGTGTTTAAACAGAGTACCCAACACCTATATTCTGGTTATTTCGTCCTCCTGATCCTGACCCCTGTAGTGGCGAAGACACAACAGTTTCTGAAAACACAGGTGGAGCATTCTGCAGGTTTTGCATCATTGATGTAGGCATACCATAGGGTTGACTCCTTGACCCTGGATGTGGAAAACCTGGTGGAGGAACGTGCCTGTACATTGTATTTCCTCCTGAGGGTGTTGGTGAATTAGAACTTTGTGGTCCTATGTATTCCAACACAGGTTGAGTATATGATTTTGTGTATGTTGATCCTGGCTCAGACACTACTAATGGAAGTGACGCATGTCCTCCCATCGAAGACACTGGTGATGGTGTGCTTTGAGTCCCAATACTGCTACTGGACTGAGTGTTTGAAATACTCCCTTGAGGATCAACTTGTTGATTGGCATTGGTTGCCATTTTCTTAGTGTATCTTCTCTTTGGTATTCCTTCGTTTGCTGTGGCTAACTTCCCACTTCTCAATAACATACAATGAAAGTGCTTCTTCACCAAGAGAGATGAGGTTGACAAAAAGGTTTAGCTTAGCACTGGGTCCCACCAGGTGTGCCAATTTGTTTATCGTGAATTTTGGTAAACAACCTCTGATCTATCAATCTAAACGCAAATTGATTTAACTTGCAGGATCGACCACACAAATCCTAGGACATGTGCTAAGTTTGAGAGACAAGTGTAAATTAAAGAAAATGTAAACTGAACTCCACGTTCGACAATGCTGAAAATAAAGTCTAACTGAACTCCACGTTCGACTATGGGCAATAAAGTAAAGTGAAGACTCGAAATTTAAAGTGATGCAAATAAAGGGTGCAGAAATTAAAGGCGTCGAATAAGTAAAAGCTTTGAAAGTAAAATGCAACGAACTCCACGTTCTTGGAAAGTAAAGGCTGGGATAATAAAAGTGCTGTCGAAGGTAAAGTGCAGGAAAGTAAAAGACTTTGAAAATAAATGCAATGGATTTAAAGGAGAACTCCACGTTCTTGAAAATGAAAGACTTTGAAACGTAAAGGCTTGAACATTAAATGCTTGAATGTAAAAACGCATTCGAAAGTAAAACGCAGAAAGTTTAAATGGCTTTGAACATAAATTTGTCATGGAAGATAAAGTTCAAGAAACTGTAAAGGCATGGAAAGTAAACATGATGAAGATAAATTAGATTAATGAAGACAATGGTGTTACATTACGTACATTCTCACGAACTCGTTTCTCTACACGCGGGTACTTTGAGTTTCTTAGAGTAACTTGTACAAAAATATGAACACCCCATTTACATAGAACCAACTCCTATTTATAGTGCTAGGAAATAACTACTCAGTGGTGGTTACTGCTTCGAACGTGTGGATTTTGGCGCATTCCCCTTGATCTCAACTGTTCCCACGTTCACAACTGCTCTTATTTAAATTTCAAATATTGGAAATTCCCTCCAATCTTAATATAACCACTGCAGCGCTACATTCTCATGGTCGAAGAACCCTTTCAACACTTAGCCATTTTTTAAGGTTTCTCCGCACTTATTCGACTCAGGCCTCTCAAAAAGTTAGGTCGAAGCCTTCTCTACATTAAAAATAATTTTTTAACATTAACATAGCTTTGATTTTGCCTGGCGTAGAAATTGAGGGTTAACACCTATTGATGTGCCTTTACTCGATGCTACCATTACTGCCTTCTATGGCACCAGATCTAAGCAAAAGAGAAATGTTACTGATTCAATTTTGCGGGATTTGCAAGAAAATCTTGATATGTTGCTTCAAGTTATGTATATCCTTCAGAATGCTCAAAATCTCAATACCAAGTTCTTTGTATTGTAGGTTCTTGAAGGAGTCATTAAATATAGATGGAATGCATTACCTGTTAAGCAGCGAGACGGGATGAAGAATTTCATCTTTGATATCATTGTACAACTTTCCATCAATGAGGCTTAATTTTGACAAAATCAATATTATATGTCAACAAACTCAATATTATATTAGTTCAGATTTTGAAGCATGAGTGGTCAGCGAGATAGCTAAAATTTATTCCCGACATTGTTTCAGCAGTTAAAACTAGTGAAACCATCTGTGAGAATTATATGGCTATATTAAAGTTTTTGAGTGAAAAGGTTTTTGATTTTTCAAGAGGAGATATGACTCAACAAAAAATTAGAGAGCTTAAGCAATCGTTGAATGGTGAATTTTAGCTCATACATGAGTTATGATTATATGTGTTGTCAGTTTCCCAACGAACTGAACTCATACGTGCAACACTGTCTACATTGCATGATTTCATATCCTTATTCCCTTGGGCTATATATTGGAATCATCTTTGCTCGAGACATTATTGAAGTTTTTCACAATGCTAGTATATTGAAACCTGACATTGCAATGTTTAACTGAAGTGGCATCCCTTCAATTTGGGAATTTCTATGATGCACAATATGTTAAGATGTCTAACATCTTCATGGTTCAGTTGCAAACCATACTCCCTCCTACTACAAATATGCCTGAGGCATATGTACACGGCTCATGAAATGTTGTAACAGTGGATATGCTACGATAAATATTTTCTCCCCGTGGATATGTGGAAAAGGTTGTAACATTTTGGAAGTCAGATGGCTTCCAAGCTCTCATATAGTATGAAACTCGCTAAAGGGCCAGAACTGCACTTCAGAGACACACTATTTATGATGATTGCTGTCAGCTCTCAAACCTTGATGAACTACAAATGAACTACACTAATGATCGTTCAAGCGACTTTACAAACCTAAATCTGCCCACAAAGTAGAAAGGACAAACTTGAATATAACGAAAGGTCGTTCCTATCATGTTCAGACAAAAATGCCAGAATATTGTTGCGCAATCTCGATAGGAGCAGTAACATCAATCTTCATTTTAGAATCACCATTAAGATTTTGTCTGTAACACCTTAATTTTCCCCGCGTGATTTAGAATTAAAAATCAGAGTAATTTAAAATAATCAAAAATTAGGATGCTACTTTCAACCTTAACTAGCTAATCTAATTGGATATGTAACATATATTGAATTTAAAAATAATGAGAATTATAAAACAAGTCTGAACTTCAATATTATTTTAGCAGCGGAAACATCAAACAACCGATTATTTCAACTTTTCCAAAACATAATCATAACATAATGTAAATATAAATAATTTTCAAATATCAGAGATTTACAAAATAAACTCCTAAACATGAAATAAAGAAACAAACGTTTCATCTCTCAGTGTTACATATCAGAGTAGACGTCGACTCAACAAAATCAATAAGGAAGGTAGTCCCTTCCACTCACATTCATGCCTCTACTGCGGATTATCTGCAGTATGCCCATGTAAAGGCATCATTCAAATAAAAGGGGTGAAAATTCACAATCATATAATGGAATTGCAATAATAATATGTAAGCACACCATCATCACATACATAATCACCCATTCCCCAACTCATAATTTACACAATCCAATTATCATAATACGACAAGTATGCAATGCAATGAGACTCAACACCATGACTCAATGCATGTGGTACCAAATGTGAACTCTTAGGTTCACTCGCTCCCGATACCCACCATGGGATCAGAGCCCACTATAAATCATTACCATCACCATAGGTAACGCTTCACCGATTCCCACCTGGAACCGGCTACTCGCACCCAATCCCTAGCATAGGATTGAGGCCCACCAATAATGGACCACCGTCCAAACACTATGATGCATAATTCATAATTCACATGCAACAACAACAACACATATAATGATATTCACCTTACTCAATGTACTACACCAAACCTGGTCACTAAACATCAAACATATACTACAAGCATTCAACAATAGCATTATAGTAACATAGTAGGTAACATCATACCATTTGCATACAATACCACACCACAACATACACACCACATGCCATCCAATACCACTACGCACCATTTAAACTAATTTCCAGGTACTAAAACTATTATTAAAATAAAGTTCATTGCGTTAACTTTTCAACGCTTTGAATAACACCTTAAACGGACACTTGAAACTCAAGTTATGAATTCTTAAAGTTGACACAGCAGGTGTAACTTGTTACACCAAAACAGGTAACTGATTACCAGTTGCTCAAAAAGAGTGGCTAAACATCCCCAGTGTAATCGGTTACACCAAAGCCAGTAACCGGTTACACCCTTCAAAACTACCCAGAATGCGCCTTTTATAGACAGTGTAACCGGTTACACCAAAACCTGTAACCGATTACACCTTTGAAAAAATCAGTTTTTATAAAAGTTGTCTCGGGTGTAACCGGTTGCACCAAAAGTGGTAGCCGGTTACCACTGCGACAGAAGCACTTTTCTGCTGCATTTTGATACAAAAATCTATTTCGAACCCTTCCCAAAACCCCAAATTTTCACAAAACAAACTTATACTTAAGTTTCACATTCTGATTCCTAACCACCCACAACAACACAACATTTCATCCATCTCCCAATTCGTCAAACATACATCAAAACATCATGATCATACAATTACACAGTTCATAGCAAAGAGAGAAAATTCAATCGAAGAGAACTAAGTCACCCACCCACATACTATCATGCAAAGCCCATATACAAAAGGAAATCTCACCCTTACCTTAATTTTCCAGCAAGAGCACTTCATTAATGGGGTTCTCTCTTCTTCTTCCGCAAAGCCCTTGCCCGCTCTTCTCTTTCTCTTCCTTTTTCCTCAGTTTTTCACGTACCAACTGTTCTCCCTCTATTTCCTTTCTTTTCTTATTTTATCATTTCATTATTTCTAATTCCATCTCATTCCAACAAATTAAAAGTAAATATTTATTTCATCATATTATAATAATAATAATACTTAAAAATAAATATTTAATTATTACTAATACTATTACTTATTTAAATAGTTCTAATTTAAATAATAATAGCAAATGGCACTCTCCCACCATCCCCAAGTCTCTACACTTTTACTCACACTTTCTCAACTCCTTAAGCTCTACTCTCTAAGGCTAATACCCTACACCAGATGGCCCCCCTAACACATCAAATCTTAAAACAGCACATACAATCACACAATTTAATTATGAAAAATAAATTAAATAAGGCGTTATAACTCTCCCCCACTTAGAATATTTTCGTCCTCGAAAATTTATCTAATGCGGTTAACTCCGAATATGACTCTTGCATCCCACTCTCCAACTCCCACGTCATGTTCCCTCCAACAACTCCTCCCCAAACTACCTTCACGAGAGCAATCTCCTTGCCTCTCAACCTTTTCAACTCATGGTCATCGATCCTCACAGGTAAAGTTTCAATCGTAAGATTATCCCTCACTTGCACATCATCCATCGGAATCACATAAGACAAATCTGAAACATACTTCAGAAGCTGTGAGACATGGAATACATCATGCAAATTCGAAAGATTAGGTGGCAACACCACCCTATAAACAACCACTCAAATCCTCTTAGAAATATGATACTGATAGATAAACCGAGGAGTAAGCTTTCTCGACTTCAAAGCACGTCTGGCACCGGTCACCGGAGTGACTCTCAAGAATACTTGGTCTCCCTCTTGAAACTCAAGATCCTTCCTTCTCTTATCATTGTAACTCTTTTGCCTACTCTGTAAAGCTTTCATCTTTTCTCGAATTAACTTCACCTATTTAGCAGTCTGCTGGACAATCTCTGGCCCAAACACCACATTCTTACCATAGTCATGCCAACACAAAGGTATCCTACACCTCCGACCATATAGTGCCTCAAAGGGTGCCATTCCAATTCTAGAATGGAAACTATTATTATAAGTAAACTATCACTGAAATATGACTATCCCAAGCACCTTCCTGCTCAAGAACACAAGCTCTCAACAAAGCCTTCAAGGAATGAATAGTTTTCTCTGTCTGACCATCTGCTTGTGGATGATAGGCATACCTCAACCTCAACTTAGAACCCAAAGCCTCCTGCAAAATCTCCCAAAATCTGGATGTAAACCTCGGGTCTCTATCAGAAACAATACTCAACAGAACTCTATGCAGCTTCACAATCACACAGATGTAAATCTCTGCCAACTTCTGCAAAGGAAATCTGATGTTAATTGGAATAAAATGTACTGATTTCTTCAGTCTATCAACTGCTACCCAAATCACATCATGCCCACTAGGAGTATTCGGTAATCCTTCACAAAATCCATTCAAATGGTATCTCATTTTCACTCTGGGATGTCTAATGGTTGTATCAATCCTGCATGTTTCTGGTGCTCAACCTTTGACTTCTGGCAAGTCAAGCACGCATACACAAATTGCACCACATCATGCTTCAGACCAGGCCAAAATATCTTTTTCAGATCCTAATACATCTTAGTAGCTCTTGGGTGGATACTCAAGTTACTTCTATGAGTTTCTTCTAAAATCAGCTTCTTTAACTCAAGATTATCAGGTATACAAATCCTACCTTTGTATTTTAGCGCACCCTGCTCATCCACTTTAAAATTACTCTCTTTAGTCGGATTACTCCTAACCATCAATTCTACCAACTTCACATCCAACTTCTGACCCTATTTAATATTATTAAGAAAATCATTATTTATCTTCAACATACCCAACATCACACTATGTGATGTTAACTCGCAGACTAAACTTAAATCTCTGAACTGTTTAATAAGTTCCAACTCCCTAACCATCAAAACAGACATATGCAAAGACTTCCGACTTAAAGCATCAGCCACGACATTAGCCTTATCGGGGTGATAATTCAATCCAAAGTCATAATCCTTCAGAAATTCTAACCATCTTTGTTGCCTCATGTTTAATTCCTTCTGATCAAATAAATATTTTAAACTCTTGTGATCACCGAGTACCTCGAATCTGGAACCATAAAGATAATTCCTCCAAATCTTCAATACAAACACCACTGCAACCAACTCTAAATCATGAGTATGATAATATCTCTCATGAATCCTTAATTTTCGTGAAGCATAAGCTACTACCTTGTTGTCTTGCATTAGCACACTGCATAAACCCATCATAGACGTGTCACGATACACAATAAATAATTCATTAGGATCTGGAAAAATCAGAACTAGAGCTGTAGTTAATCTCTTCTTCAGCTCTATGAAACTTTTCTCACAATGGATGTCCCACACAAACGCTTTGCGTTTACAAGTCAGCTAGGTCAATGTAAGTGCTAACTTAGAAAAACCTTCAATAAACATGCAATATTAACCAGCCAAGCCCGAAAATATTTTAATCCCAGTAACCAACTTAGGAGCCTTCCATTGTAATACTGCATCTACTTTGGACGGATCAACAGCGACGAAATCACCTGAAATAACATGCCCAAGAAAACTAACCTCTTGCAATCAGAACTCACATTTCGACAACTTTGCATATAACTTCTTCTCTTTCAACAGTTGCAACACAACTCGCAAGTGCTCGGCATGTTCTTCCTTCGACTTGGAATAGATCAAAATATCATCAAGGAAAACCACCACGAACTGATCCAGATAAGTATGAAATATGTGATTCATATATTCCATAAACACTCCAGGTGCATTAGAAATGCCAAACGACATCACCAAATATTCATAATGTCCATAACGAGTTCTAAAATTCGTCGTCTCAATATCCTCCGCTTTCACTTGAATCTGATGGTAACCCGACCTTAAGTCAATTTTGCTAAAAAAACATGTGCACCTACCAGTTAGTCCATCAAATAATTTATTCTCTGAAGTGGATACTTGTTCTTGATTGTTACTTTATTCAGCTGTATGTAATCCACACACAACCTCATACTACCAACTTTTTTATTCATTAACAACACCAGAGCTCCCCAAGGTGATACACTTGGTCTCACAAATTTCTTTTTCAGCAAATCCTCTAATTTCTTCTTCAATTCCGCTAATTTCGACGCCGACATCCTGTATGGTGCCATAGAAACAGGTTTGGTACCAGGGACAAGATTGATAGAGAACTCCACCTCTCTCTCTCTCTCTCTTTGGTAGCACATCCAAAATATCATCTGGAAACACATATGAAAAATCACGCACTACCGGCAATTCATCAATTGCAGCTATAATTTTAATAGATAAAGACACGAACAACGCAAACACCTGAGCTTATTCTAACAAAAGCTCATTCAACTGCCTAGCAGATAAGAAACCTTCCTCTTCATCATCAGGAGCAAGAAACTGTATTAATTTGTTCTAACAATTTATATGAACATGTTTAAACTCCAACCAATTCATTTTCAAGATAACATCGAGATCCATCAGCAACAAGAAAATAAGATCAACACCAAAATCTATATTAAAAATTGACAGAGGACAATTAAAACAAACTAAAGAAGTAGTCACTGATCTCTTAGCAGGAGTATCGATAACCATCTCTCTATTCATGGAGGACACTACAAGGCCCAACCTTTTCACACAATCAGCAGCAATAAATAAGTGAGTAGCACCAATATCAATAATAACAATCAAAGGTGTATTATTAATGTAACATATACCTCTAATCAACCTCTTGTCACTGGAAGTCTGAGTCTGTGATAGAGCAAACACCTTTCCACTGGATTGAGCTTGTTTTGGCTTCTGGAAATACGTACTAATGTGTCCTGGTTCACCACATTTATAACAAGTCACCACATTATCTTTGCAATCAACAATCAAATGTCCTGTCTTTCCACACTGGAAACACTTCTTCACATCACCCTTGCACTCATTGGTGCGATGACCAAATTCATCACACCTAAAAAATTTGAAAGGAGCAGGAACACCTCCCCCACTTGGCCTCTTACCATTAGAAACCTTCTGTTTACCCGTCTTAGATAAAGCACTATAAGGCTTCCCACGGCTCAAATGTTGCTTCCCCATTTTCTCGCTCAGACTCTTATAGTGGCCTGACCAAGCCTTACTATCATCCTCGTAGATCCTAAGTTATTCACCAACTCTAGAAACCTTTGTATCTGTTGATACCCAATTGCTTATTTGATCTCAGGACGCAAACCATTCTTAAACTTAACACACTTTGAGAACTCAGTAATTGCCTCACTGTAATGAGGATAGAACTTCGCAAGTTCCACAAACTTGGTAGCATACTTAGTAATAGACAAACCCCCTATTTCAGCTCTTGGAATTCAATCTCTTTCTTCCCGCGAACGTCTTCGGGAAAATACTTCCTCAGAAACTCTTTGCAGAACACAACCCAAGTGATAACCTCACCTGCAGTTTCCAACACCTGACGAGTTTTAACCCACCAATTATCAGCTTCCTCAGCCAGCATATGCGTACAAAACCATACCTTATGTGCTTCTAAACAATCTATCATACAAAAGATTCTCCTAATTTCTTTGAGCCAAGCCTGTGCTCCATCAGGATCATACCGACCCTTAAAAGTAGGTAGATTGTTCCTCTAAAACTTCCCCAGATGTTGGAACTCATCGTTCCCACCAGCATTAGGCCGATTCTGCACAGCCTGAGCCACAGCCTGCAAAGCAGCAGCAATTGCAGCATTATTTCTTCCATTCATTTTCTTTTTCACCACAATAGCAATAACAATGGTTAGAGGACTACCACGACAACATTTAACTGTAACACCACACCGACTCGACAACTTGACCAAACAAACTGACCTGCTCTGATACCACTATGTAACACCCTAATTTTTACCGCGTAATTTACAATTACAAATCAAAGTAATTTAAAACAATAAAAAATTAAGATGCTACTTTCAACCTTAACAAGCTCATGCAATTGGATATGTAACACATATTGAATTTAAAAATAATGAGAATTATAAAACAAGTTTGAACTTCAATATTATTTTAGCAGCGGAAACATCAAACAACAGATTATTTCAACTTTTCTAAAACATACTCATATCATAATGTAAATATAAAGAATTTTCAAACATCAGAGATTCACAAAATAAACTCCCAAATTGAAATAAAGAAACAAGTGTTCCATTCTCCAGTGTTACATATCAAAGTAGACGCCGACTCAACAAAAACAATAAGGAAGGTAATCCCTTTCCCTCACATCCACGCCTCTACTACCGATTATTTGCACGATGCCCATGTAAAGGCAGCATTCAAACAGAAGGTGTGAGAATTCCCAATCATATAATGGAATTGCAATAATAATATGTAAGCACACCATTATCACATACATAATCACTCACTCCACAACTCATAATTTACACAATCCAATTATCATAATACGATAAGTATACAATGCAATGAGACTCAACTCTATGACTAAATGCATGTGGTACCAAATGTGAACTCTCATGTTCACTCGCTCCCGATCCCCACCATGGGATCAGGGCCTACCAAAAATCGTTACCATCACCATGGGTAATGCTTCACCGATTCCCACCTGTAACCGGATACTTGCACCCAATCTCCACCATAAGATTGAGGCCCACCAAAAATGGACCACCGTCCAAACACCATGATGCATGATTCATAATTGACATGCAACAACAGCAACAACAACAACATGTACAATGACATTTACCTTACTCAATGCACAACACCAAACTTGGTCACCAAACACCAAACATATACTACAAGCATTCAACAATAGCGTTATAGTAACATAGTAGGTAATATCATACCATTCACACACAATACCACACCGCAACATACACACCACAACATTCACACAAACTGAAAATGTCTCAAATGTAACAAATAAACATCATCTGATATGTCACAAAAGTTTAAGTTCACCGAGTACATTTGTCTTGCAGATCTGAAATATGAAGTCCATAGTCTCCTACCTTAAGGAAATAATCGAAAAATTGTTAAACTCGAGTACCGTTCACCGTCGATTGACAACGAAAGGAAGATTGAGTTCAATAACTTTGAACTCAAGACAAATGCAGATGTAAGGACTATATGAAATACATATTTCATATTTTTGTTTCGAAACAAAAATTTCAGCCTCTCCTTTCCCTACAGGCGGTAACAACCTAGTACTAGGGGTGGACATATAACCGAGACCCATTTGAAACCGGTATACCTGAACCAAAAAATAGCATGATGGCGGATAGAAGCGGGTTAACGGGTTGTCGGTTGACTTTTTCGGTTTTATATGAGTTCATATGGGCGGGTCCGGTTAGTGAAATTGAAACCACAGTAATCCGAACCAACCCATTCTAATGAAACTAAACAAATTTAAAGAATAACTTGCTTTTGTGTGGTACAGAAGTTTAGTGATTTGACCAGACTTTTTCAAATATCACGTTACTTTTCATTTCTAATAATGTGTGTCAGTTTGATTATTAATTATAATGATGGTAAATTTTCAGAATAGTTAATGCACTTGAATAACTTTTAAATATATTAATAACTACATAGGATATGATAGATCTACCGTCTATAACGTAGCCTTTTATTATAATATTTCTATAATATTAATAAGTAATAAAAACTAATATGAAACAAATATACTATTAAATTCAAACTATTTTGCACAAACAAAATCTCTCAAACTATCTCTATTTATTCTCTACCTCATGTCTCTCTCTTGTCTCTGTTTAGTTTTTTCTTTTTTGAAACAACTATGAGATGTAACTATTAAAGCATAATCATCTACCACTTCTATTTTTTTTTCTTCTGAAATCTCGTTTAATCCTCTGAGATAAATGATTTGATTCAACATTTTTTTGTTGGTTGATGATAATATATTGAGATCTAAATCTAAAGCTTGTGTTTTAAATTTAGTGTTGGATATTCTCTCTTCTCGTATGAATTTGAAGAAAAAAAAGTTGATTATTTAAGTTTTCAACCGACTTAACCCAACCGCAAAAACCGTAATTGCCGAACCCATAACCCAAAATATCCGAAGTTGAAAATGGGCGAAAATGAGTCTATGTATGACACCCGCGGTTTGTGTCGGGTGTAGTTTTTCGACTCAAAACTGCCCGACCCAGTCCGTTGTTCACCCCTACCTAATATCATCACATATAATGACAAATTTATTTTCATTCATAGAAATAAGTTTACTTTTGAATCATGTGGGATTAAAATTAACTTTCAAACTACCATCCCATATTCTTAATATTTGACATACTTGTAGTGTTAGTCTCCTATTTACCCTTTTCAAAATCCAATTTTTTTGTGTCCCTCGCTCACGTTTCTGAACCCAAAAGTGGTGACGTGAAACCACTTTTGAATCACATACCAAAAAAATGAATTTTAAATATAGGGTGCCAATTTCACGAGCAAGGGGTATTACAGTATGAGATGCATTGAAAATCCATTGGAGATGCATTGAAATTCCATTGGAGAAGATGAAATGAAAAATGTAGAAGATAAAACGAAAAGGAGGGAAAGAGAAATTAAAATTGATTATAATTCTGCATAATGTGAATACAACCAGTTGAACAATAATAGTACAAAACCTATACTAATATAAACAGAAGAGGCCTAACGGTAAACTAAAACCCGGCCCAATACAAAGAGGCCCATATAGAGAGTCCTATAAACTAATACCCCCCATAAGCTTGGGGTATATGGTATGGAGGCCAAGCTTAGTAAGGTTAGTGAGGAATGAAGTAGTATCAAGGGGTTTTGTAAACAAATCAGCAAGTTGTTGTTGGGATGTAACAGGAAGAAGATGAAAGAGGTTTTGTTGTAGCTTTTCACGAACTAAGTGACAATCCAAGTCTATGTGTTTGGTGCGCTCATGAAAAGATGAATTTGTTGCAATATGTCGAGCAGAAGCATTGTCGCAATAAAGGTTGGCAGGTTTATGGAATGGAATGTGAAGGCCATTGAGCAGATTAGTAATCCATTGGATTTCACAGACAGTTGAGGCCATGGATCGGTACTCTGCTTCCGTTGAACTTCTGGAAACGGTGGGTTGTTTCTTCGATTTCCAAGATATCAAGGAGTTTCCTAAATAAATGCAGAAACCTGTGACCGACTTGCGAGTATCCGGACAAGTGGCCCAATCAGAATCAGAAAATGCCTTGATTTGCAAAGTGTTTGAAGAAGGGAAAAATAAGCCTTGTCCAGGTGAAGATTTTAGATAACGTAACACACGTATAGCAGCGGCAAAATGTTGATCAGTGGGAGCACTCATGTGCTGGCTCAGCTGTTGAACAGAATAGGCAATGTCGGGACGAGTGTTGAGGAGGTAGATGAGCTGGCCTATTAATCTCCGATATCTGGTGGGGTTTTGCATATGAGAGCCATCAGAGGAGGTGAGACGAGTGTCACGGGCCATAGGAGTTTTGGCTAGCTTGCAGTCAAGGAGACCAGTTGCAGCAAGGAGATCAAGGGTATATTCTTGCTGATTGATGTTAATACCAGAGCTGTTACGAGCAATCTCCAAACCCAAGAAATACTTCAATGTACCAAGGTCTTTGATGTTGAAATGCTGCTGCATCAGTTGCTTGGGTTGAGTAATAATATTCATGTTGTTACCTGTAATAAGAATGTCGTCAACATAAATCAAAATGAAAGTGAAGTGGTCTTGTGACTTATGTATGAACAGTGAGTGATCACAAGAACATTGACGAAAATTGTTAGTGGTTAAAACTGTGGAGAGCTTTTCAAACCATTGTCTACTAGATTGTTTTAAACCATAGATCGATTTGAGAAGCCTACACACTTGATTAGGTGAAGTAGGAGTCATGCCCTTAGGTAATGACATGTAAACTTCTTCATCTAAATTACCATGTAAGAAAGCATTATGAACATCTAATTGATGAATGTAAAAATTTAATGAAGATGCAAGAGCAAGAAGAATCCTTACAGTTGTGAGTTTAGCAACAGGAGAAAAGGTGTTAAAGAAATCAATACCTTGAATTTGTTTGAAGCCTTGAGCAACTAACCGTGCCTTCTGTCGTTCTATGGTGTCATCCGAATTGAATTTAGTTTTAAACACCCATTTACAACCTATGGGTTTCTTACCTTGAGGTAAAGAAGTGAGCTGCCAAGTGTGATTAGCATTTAGGGCATTGAGTTCATTTTTCATGGCTTGTACCCAATGAGGATGAATACAGGCAGATTTATAAGAAGTAGGATCACTAGTGGCAGTAATAGCATTGATAAAATTATGATGTGCAGGTACAAAGAGGCCCATATAGAGAGTCATTGAAAATCCATTGGAGATGCATTGAAATTCCATTGGAGAAGATGAAATGAAAAATGCAGAAGATAAAACGAAAAGGAGGGAAAGAGAAATTAAAATTGATTATAATTCTGCATAATGTGAATACAACCAGTTGAGCAATAATAGTACAAAACCTATACTAATATAAACAGAAGAGGCCTGACGGTAAACTAAAACCCGGCCCAATACAAAAGGCCCATATAGAGAGTCCTATAAACTAATAAGGGGAAATTTGAGTCCAAAATTGAAAATAAAGCTTCATATTTTTTGCACATAATAGTTAGTTGATCCTCTAAAAAAAGTTTTTTTTTGGTACATGGAAACCTTCATTTCTTATTCAGATATGTATGTAATGCAACTCTGAATTTTCGACATATATACACTTTGATCTTATAAAGTTTGTCGACTAAATCTAATATTATTATGGGTTTAACTTCACATAATTTTTGGGTGTATAAAACTCATACACATACATCGAATCACATCATAAGTGTCAATACTTGTGTGAATGTTTTAGAAACTAATATACCAAATGAAATCATTGTCTGATTAAATTAGATAAGTAAAAAGAATTACAATATTAGTACATAGAAATTAATCTCTTTAATATTAAGTATGTTATAAGTCTGCTTTTTCGAGTATGTTGATAAGCCTTCTGTTTTGACTTCCAATTTGTGGGTTATATTGAATATTATTTAATGAGAATGGGGTGGGCTATATTGAATATTATTTAATGAGAAAAAAATCAACTAAGAAGCTTGGAAGAAGCAAACTTGAAGTTGCAGGAAAGTTTTGATATTAAATAAAAACTTGTTCACAACACAGCTCATTACTCCCTCATCTTTCCTTCCTTCTACTGCAGTAGCAGTAATCTATCTATCCTCTAACAATTTTGCTTATTCAGATGGCCAGCACCAGCAGTAATAATAGTATCATCCAAGGCGGCAGCAGCAACTCTTTATCTTTGGTGACAACAACAAGGAGAAACTATTTTGATGTGTTTGTGAGCTTTAGAGGTAGAGATACTCGCTTCAATTTCACTGATCATCTCTTTGCAGCCCTCCAAAGAAAAGGTATTTATGCATTCAGGGATGACACTAAACTCAACAAAGGTGAATCCATAGCACCTGAGCTTCTTCGAGCAATCGAAGACTCTCAGATTTTCATAGTGGTTTTCTCTAAGAACTATGCTTCCTCAACTTGGTGCTTGAGAGAATTGGAACACATCCTTCTTCACTGCGGTCAACCACCAAAAAAACGTGTTCTGCCTGTTTTCTATGATGTTGATCCTTCTGAGGTGAGACATCAAAAAGGAACTTACGGGGAAGCCTTAGCTAAACATGAACAAAGATTCCAGCAAGACTCTGAGAAGGTGATAAGATGGAGGGCAGCTCTAGCACAAGTTGCAGATCTGTCTGGCTGGGACCTACGTGACAAGTAAATAATCTTCCTTATGGACAAGATTGACGCTCTTGTGCAAATTTTAAAGCTTTGACACACTAACGTAGTTAAAAATCAAAAGCCCCTGACAAACTTTCTTATTTAATCCAAAGAGTTTTTTTCTAAAACGGAAAAAAGAAAAAAAAAAAGAAACTATTATTTGTTATGTATTTGTGCTTTTTGTTTTAGTTTTGGCAAGTGATAATTTGGCGTTGTTAGTTAACTGTTTTAAACTTGCAGGCCACAACATGCAGAGATTGAAAAGATTGTTGAAGAGATTATAAAGATATTAGGTTCCACGTTTTCAAGTCTTCCAAAAGATTTAGTAGGGATACACTCTCCTATACAAGAATTAGAAAACCATTTACTTTTGGACGCGCTTGATGATGTCCATGTTGTAGGAATTTGTGGGATGGGTGGAATAGGGAAGACAACTCTTGCTAATGCTTTATACAACAAAATCTCTCCTCAATTTGATGTGTGCTGCCTTATTGACGATTTAAGCAAAAGTTATAGGCAAGATTCGATCGGTGTACAAAAGCAAATTCTACTTCAAACACTAGGCGATCAACAGCTTCAAACATTCAACTCTTGCAACGCATCTAACCAAATAGGAAGTAGACTACGTCGTGTAAAGGCCCTTATAACTATTGACAATGTTGATCAAGTTGAGCAACTTGAGAAATTAGATCGTGAATGGTTTGGTCCGGGGAGTAGAATAATTATAATTTCTAGAGATGAGCATATATTGAAAGAGTATGGAGTGGATGTTGTTTACAAAGTTCCACTCTTGAATGAAAAAAACTCTCTTCAATTACTAAGTCGAAAAGCTTTCAAACTTGATCGTATTGTGAGTAGTTATGATAAGTTGGCATGTGACATACTACGTTATGCAAATGGCTTGCCACTGGCAATTAAAGTATTGGGCTCATTTTTGTTTGGTCGTAATATCATTGAATGGGAAAGTGCATTGTCCAGATTGAGAGAAAGTCCAAACAAAGATATCATGGATGTGTTGCAATTAAGTTTTGATGGCTTGGAGGAAACAGAACAGGAAATATTTCTTCATATTGCTTGTTTTTTCAACCCTGTAGGTGTGGAGTATGTTATGAATATTCTTAATTGTTGTGGATTTCATGCTGAAATTGGATTGAGAGTTCTAGTTGATAAATCACTTGTAAGTCTTTCGGAAGAGAATCATAGGGTAAGAATGCATGGTTTGTTGGTTGAGTTGGGCAAAAAAATTGTTCAAGAAAAATCAAGAAAGTGGAGCAGGGTGTGGTTTCCGGAACAGTTCTACAATGTTAAGTTGGAGAATATGGTAAATTAGTAGTTTGAAAATATATAAGTTATTTTCATTTTTTTATAAATTTTATTTCGAAAGTTTTTAAAGTTTTCTTTCTTTTTTGCAATGTATTAGGAAAACAAGGTTGAAGCCATTTGTTTTAACACAGTAGTAAAACAATCAGATATGATCACGGGTGAAATATTGTCAAAAATGAGCCATTTAAAACTGCTCATACTGTGGGGACTTGATTTTTTAGAAAACTTGAGTTGCCTTTCTAACGAGTTAAGGTACATGGAGTGGAATAGATATCCTTTCAAGTATTTGCCATCAAGTTTTCATCCCAATCAACTTGTTGAATTGATCTTGAAGTACAGCAACATTAAACAACTATGGAAAGACAAGAAGGTACTGTATATTCCTTTTTTTTTTGTTTTTTTTTTCCTGTTAAGAATATAACATGAAAAATCAGAAAAAATATGCCCCCTCCTCCTCTCTAGGTTAAATTTATGCGTAAAATAATTTTTTTTTCTTTCTATTTTTGTTGATCTGTGGCAGTATTTTCCCCATTTGAGAAATTTGGATCTGAGCTACTCAAAAAATCTAAAAAAGATGCCCGATTTTAGAGGTATCCCAAATCTTGAGCGATTAAGTTTTAAAGGATGTGTAAAGTTGGTGCAGATGGATCCTTATATTGGAATTCTAAAAAAGCTTGTTTTCTTGAATTTGAAAGATTGTGAAAATCTAGCAAGCATACCAAACAACATATTTGGTCTCAGCTCTCTTGAATGTGTAAATCTTTCTGGGTGTCCCAATATTTTCAAAAATGCATCACATTCTAAATCCACAATGTCCTCCATCTTGAAAAGGCCAATATTTCGTTATCATTCCTTGTACTCTAGCGCACACAAAGATTTAGGTAGTTGTTCTTTGCCTTTCTTTATTAGCTTCTCTAGCTTGTTTAAACTTGATATTAGTTTTTGTGGTCTAAGCCAACTCCCTGATGCAATTGGAAGTTTACATTGGCTAGAAAGACTGAATTTAGGGGGAAACAATTTTGTAATGTTGCCTAGTTTGAAGGAGCTTTACAGACTGTCATATTTAAACTTGGAGCATTGCAAGCTCTTGGAATCTTTGCCTCAACTTCCATTTTCTGCTGCTATCGATCGGGAACTTCGAAAGAACAAACATACGATCAGAAAAGGATTGATCATTTTCAATTGTCCTAAATTGAATGAGAGGGAAGTTGGCAGTACTATCAATTTTTCATGGATGCCACAGTTTATTCAGGCAAACCAAGTATTCACTTCAAGGTTTGATCAGATGAATTTTGTAGTTCCAGGAAATGAAATACCAAGTTGGTGCAATAATCAGAGTGAGGGTCATTCAATGAGAATAGATCTATCTCCCGTTATGCCTGACAATGACAATAATATTTGTGGCATTGCTTGTTGTGCAGTATTTTCTGTTGCACCTGTCGAACCATCTATGACAGCGTATGCACAAAGACCTGAAATAAAAATATTTATTTGTAATAATTGGTGTTGGATCATTCCAGTTATTCTTGAAAGAGATCTTATTGAGATTAAATCAGATCACATGTGCCTAATCTATTTCTCTATGGAATTAGTCTTTTATATTCAGAAGTGTATAGACGAAACTTTCAGCCATCTTGATCAATTTAAGTTGGATTTTAGAATTGAGAATGACAAAGGTAGGAATTTGAAGTGTATAGATTGGAAGGTTCGGAAGTGCGGGTATCATTGGGTATGTAAACAAGATCATGCGTCGCTGCCGAAACTCCTAAGCTAGGAAGTGCAAGTTTTTGGCAATGGAAGGTGAGACAACCACAATTGTGTATTTGATTATATTAAAACTAATAGCATGTGTAATTTAATGAACAATCAATAAATAGTGAATGCATTATTCTAAAGCTATTAGTCATTCAACAGGGTGTTTGAGAGACCCAGATTTTGGAACTCATCCCATTTTCTAAAGCAGCAGTACCTTTCCCATTTTCCAATTTCAAGATTTTAGTCTGGTTTTTAGTATTACCTGTGTACTGCTGCTTGCACTGTTCCTGGTATCACCGAGTCTTTTTAAAGGTAAATTTTACTGTTACTAATGAGTAATAGTACCTAAGCCACTGTTGTGGTAGCTCAGATGATAATTTTGATTTATAAAGTTTAAGTCTCTTTTATAAATATGGTAGTTTCATACTTTTATCCTTTAAATTAGAAAAGGAGGTTTTCAGTGCTTTCTGTAGCTCTCTTTTGTCCGTGGTAGGATGTTTATGAGCATTTTAGAAACTTTTGTTGAAAACTCTTTTTACATCTTTGATTTAGGTCCATTTTTTGATCTATTGGTATATTGGCTGGAAACTTGTAAATTGGCGCCTGATCTTCAGATAGGCAGTTGTTTTGTTCTTCGGAATAATAACTACCGAATGCCTAACTTCAAGGTTGACAACGCCCCGTACCAATTTATCACAAAACCCTTTGATCACTTTCGTGGGTTGACGTTTGGCTCAGCCGAATTCCCCTATTTTTTTGTGATCGTTAAACAGTTCCTGTTTGCAAAGATGATTTGTTAAAAAGATAAGATTAATGAATTATTACGTTTATAAGTTAGACCTAATCGTTATATTGATAGATTATTCATCTGTGACTTACCACAACACACTTAGCAGAATCTTTTATGGATTCTAATATTGAAGCTGCAACTATTGACAATAATGATTGTCAAAGCCCTTTTATTAAAAATGAGGAAAATAATGAATTTCCCAAAGATCTTGAAAGGTTAAACAAATGGATTATTCCATCCGTACCTTCAAAACAAATTTATAAATTTGGTATGTTTGATGTAATGTCCAGGTTTGCTGTAAAAACTACAGAGCAAACCATACCTGTTTCAGGATCAACCCAAAATATTGGGCTATTAAGCAAAAAAGATTTGCTTCCTTTTAAAGATTACAAATTTATCCATATTGGACTTATCCAAGTAGCTTTAAAACCTTTAACCATGCTTGGATTAAACTCCAGTCTTGTGGCATATGTCAGAGATGGGAGATGTGAAAATTTTCAACAATCTTTGGCTGCTGTCATAGAAACTAGTCTATGTCATGGGCCAGTTTATTTTGAAGTTTCTCCAAATTTAAATCTCTTCTTGACTGACAAAAATCTTTTTGATGCCTTGAGACTAACTATTCACACTCATGGTTATAATTTCAAACCAGGTAGTGAAATTATAGCTATATGCTATAGAATTTATTACAAAGTTTTAAACACTTTGAATCCTAGAGTGAAAAATATTTCACCTCAAGGATCCACAACTCTTGTGCAAACAAATTTGCTTACTTCTAATGTTGCTACTAATAGGCTTATTAGGTGGAACGAAATTGATTTTCCTGAAACTTGGTCTTTGCCTCAAGAGATTGAGTCAAAACCTGTCCTCAATCAGGATATAGACCAAATTGTTCAAACATCTGAAGGAGATGTTGAAATCAAATTTAACCAACATCGTAGGTTTACCATTCCTAGAGCTATGTCTGCTAGGTATTCTACTCGTAGTGACTATGTCATAGCTCCTACCGTTCTTCCTAGGATGTCCACATCCACTTCCAGAATTAGGGAAGAAGCCTTAGAACAAGAATATGTAGAAAATATCAAAATAAGTGAGAATAAAATCCCCTTTGGAATTTACCAAGGCAAAGAACCTAGGGTTGAATCTCCGACCCAGTCTGAAATGTCATTTCATTTATGATAGATTTCTCCGAAGGAAGTGACACTAGGAAACTCATTAATAATGAGTTTAACAAAAGGGAAAACCAAGAATTTAGACAATGGTATTTCAAGAAATTCTCCAAAACCACCGTCCTTGAATTCAAAAGACTCTTCTATGAAGAATTATCTAAAGGTCAAACCCTTATCCCTTTTATCCATTGGTTTGTGAAGTTCTTTATTCAGAAAACACAAACTGATATCCTTGTTATACAGAGGTCTTGGAAGACCCCTGAAGGAGATTCCCTAGAAGCACCTTATCCCCCAGAAAGGGCTATACAACTTTCAGAAAGTGCTGAAGCTAATGCTTATAATACCATAAAGAAACTTGAAAGTAGTCATGTTTCCATCAAAGAGTTAAACTCTTTAGTTAGGGCGCAAAACTTCACCAATGCCTTCCTTACTTGTCTTGGAGAACATATGGTTTCTCTTGAAAAACTAATTATATCTGTAAAAGAAGATATGGAAAAACAGATGAAACCGCATAGCTTGATTATGGATCAGCTTGCTAAGAACAAAATTATTCCTTTCCAAGAAGAATCTTCTACTTCAACCATTCCTGATACTCATATTATTCAACCTCCTCCCCAGGTCAGTGGTTTTAAAATGGAAGAAGACCATAATGAATTTATAAAAATCCTTGAACAAAAGCTTAAGGATATTCACCTTAGGGTCTTAATTCGTGAAAATAACTCTTCAGAAGAAGATTATACTTCTGAAGAAGATGAAGAAGTTATTGGAAACATTAACCAATTAACCCAAATGTTCAAAGATCAAGACGAAAGTCCTGAGATTAATCCTGTCCATATGACCAAACCAGTAGAAAAATATTACTACAAAAGACCTACACCTCAGGATGTCCTCTTTGAAGAACCTGATAATTATCAGAATTCTTATTCTGGAAAAGCTATTTATGAATGGAACATAGATGGCCTTAATGAGAAACAGATTGTTGACACCATACATAGAATGCTTATGTATGCTACAGTTTGTAAACAAAATGGTAATTCTGATAGTTCTGTTGCCTCGTTTATTACAGCTGGATTTATTGGTCAACTCAGAGGTTGGTGGGATTTCTACCTCTCAGAATCCCAAAGGAAAAACATTCTTTCTCATAAGAAGTTGATTAAAATTGAGGGAACCAGTACCCCTACTGTGGCCACTACAGGAGAAGAAGACGCAGTTTATACCCTAAGTCTTTCTATTCTTCAACACTTTGTTGGCCATAACTAACCCATTGGAGAAAAGCTCCAAACCCTTCTCTAAAACCTTAGGTGTCCCTCTCTGACACATTTTAGGTGGTATAAAGATACCTTCCTATCTAGGGTATTTCAATTAAAGAACTTCAATTCTGTTCATTGGAAAGCCAAATTTATAGATGGCCTTCCACATCTTTTCTCTGAAAGGGTTAGGAAAACCCTTAGAGACAAAAATGATGGGATTAATATCAATTACCCAGACTTAACCTATGGTCAAATTATTAATAGCTGCATAACAGAAGGATTAACGTTATGCAATGACATTAAGCTCAAACACCAACTCAAAAAGCAAAAGCTTTCTGAGAAACATCAATTAGGTGAATTTTGTGACCAATTCGCTTATGATATTGGTAAACCTCCTGGAGAAAGGAAAAAGAAATCTCTTAAGCATGGTAAGAAGAAAGATTCTTACAAAGGTAAAAATCCTTACCAGCCTTATAAGAAAAAGAATTTCAAAAGAAGAGAACCTAGACCCGAACCTAAACCCTCTTATAAGAAGGGAAAAAGGAAAGCTAAGAAGCTTGACATAACCTGCCACAAATGTGGAAAACCAGGGCATTATGCTAATAGATGCTGGACCAAGAAGGCCCTTAACGAAGTCGAAGATGAAAAACTTCGAGCTCAGCTAGAAAAGGTCTTGCTGATAAATTCTAGTTCTGAAGAAAAGGAATCTTCAAGTGAAGAGATTGACATTGTCAATTCCTCTGATTCTGAATCTTCAGAATCTTCCACTAATGATTGTGAATGCAATGAGCTTAACTATTGGAAGTCCATTGCAGATATGAATGGAGTGTTCGTCCTTACTAGCGATCAAGACAGTGCCTTAAAGGCCATTGAAGCTATTACTGATCCTAGCATAAAAAGAAAAATGCTAGAGATCCTCCTTCAGAATTAACCCAGGGTGGAGGCTCCCAAGATGATTGAGGCACTTTACCAACTTAGCGAAGTCTTAACTAGATTTCATAAATCTAACCTTAAAGAAGTACCTATTTCCTTAAATGACCTCAAAGGAGAAATTTCTCAACTCAAATCTGAAATAAGTCAGATTAAGAAAACCAATAAGACTCTCAATCAAAGAGTCACTACTCTTGAGAAAGGAAAGGAAATTGTCCAAACCATTGATGAAGAATATTTAAGTCTTCAAGAAAGGATCAATACCCTTAATTCCATCACTCAACAAATAGGTTCCTCTAAAGAAGAAGAAACCCAGAGGGATGAGGAAGAAGAACTTCCTAATGAAGAGAGTTACTTGAACCTTCTTGATAGAGTAACTTCTCAAAAATGGTATATCAAAATTACCCTTGTCATTGATAGAAAATACATCATCAAAGATGAGATTGCCCTAGTTGACAGCGGTGCTGATTTGAATTGCATCCAGGAGGGAATGATCCCTACCAAGTTTTTTGATAAAATTACGCAATCCCTCACTCAAGCAGGTGGGAAAAAACTTAAGGTCAAATACAAATTGTCCAAGACCCACATTTGCAACCAAGAAGTCTGCCTTCCTAATTCCTTCATTCTTGTCAAAAATCTTACAAGAAGAATCATATTAGGAACCCCTTTCCTTAACAGTATTATGCCAGCTAAAATTAGTCACTATGGCATAATAGGTGAAGTTGATAAGAAACCTGTTAGGTTTGACTTCATTACTGACCCTCAAACAAGGATAATCAATGAAGTTAAGGATATTCTCCTTGAACATAAAGAAAGGCAATTATGCTTTCTTCAGGAAGAAATAAACTTGTTAAGCATTGAAGATCAGCTTAGCAAAAACTCTATGAAAAATCAAATCAAGGCCATAGAAAACCAGTTTAAAACTGAGGTTTGCAGTGACCTTCCCAATGCGTTTTGGGAGAGAAAGAAACATGTTGTTTCTCTTCCCTATTTGGATGAATTTAATGAAAATCAAATTCCTACCAAGGCTAGACCAGCCCAGATGAACAAAGACTATTTGAATCTTTGCCAAAAGGAAATTGAATCCTTGCAATCCAAAGGGTTAATCAGACCTTCGAAATCTCCTTGGTCTTGTACTGCTTTTTATGTTAACAATGCCGCTGAGAAGGAACGAGGTGTTCCTAGACTTGTTATCAATTATAAACCCTTAAACAAGGTTCTTAAGTGGATTAGATATCCTATTCCCAACAAGAAAGATTTACTTGACAGATTAAGCAATGCTTTAATCTTTTCCAAATTTGACATGAAATCTGGTTATTGGCAAATTCAAATTGAAGAAGCCGATAAATATAAAACTGCTTTCACAGTGCCTTTTGGACAATTTGAATGGAACATTTTCCCCTTTGGCCTCAAGAACGCTCCTTCTAAATTTCAGAAAATTATGAATGATATTCTTAATCCCTATTCTGAGTTCATTATTGTTTATATTGACGATGTGTTAATTTTTTCCCAATCCTTAGATCAGCACATCAAGCATTTAAAAATATTTAAAGGTGTTATTAGGCATAACGGTCTTGTTATTTCAGCTCCTAAGATGAAGCTTTTTCAAACGAAAGTTAGATTTTTGGGTCATGAAATCAACAAAGGAACAATTGTTCCTATCAGCAGAAGCATTGAATTTGCTTCTAAATTCCCAGATATATTATCTGAGAAGAAACAACTACAGAGGTTTCTAGGAAGCCTCAATTACATTTCTGATTACTACAAAGATTTGGCTAAAGATACATCCATCCTTTACCAGAGACTTAAGAAAGTATACTCTTGCAGTCCAAGAAATTAAGAAGAAAGTCAAATTTTTGCCTTGTCTTTCCCTGGCTAACCCTAGCTATTTCAAAATAGTTGAAACAGATGCCTCTGACATAGGTTATGGAGGAATTCTTAAACAGGTTAACCCAGAAACTTCTAAAGAAGTCTTGGTTAGATTCACTTCTGGTAAATGGAACTAGACACATGCTAAGTACTCTACGGTTAAGAAAGAAATGCTTTCTATTATTAAATGTGTCTCTAAATTTCAAACTGATTTATTAAATAAAAAACTTTTGTTAAAAATTGATTGCAGTTCTGCAAAATCAATTATTGAAAAGGATATTAAAAACCTTGTTTCAAAACAAATTTTTGCTTCATGGCAAGCTCAATTAAGTGTCTTTGAATTTGACATTCAATATATTAAAGGAGAAAATAATTCTCTTGCTGACTTTTTAACCCGTGAATTTTTGCAGGGCAATGAGCGTCCCATTTAGGACCAGAGGAGGAGGTCGCTCCTTTGGCCGGGGAGGAAGAGGGAGCAACAATTTGTTGCCCCATTCAGATCAAAGCATTCCTCTAATAGGGGATTGGACCACTGTCTATCCTAATAGACAAAGAATGCAGACATTAACTGCATCCTCCAAGAATAAGAATAAGGAAAAATCTTCCTCAGCCCAGTCTAAGAACAATGATTCTTACAAGACTGTCGCTACTAGCGAGCCATTGCAAGAACAAGCAGCAGATTATTTTGAAAATCCAACAATGGAATTTATAATGTACGTCGAGCAAATCACCAACAATGATGGTTGGGCTATTCAGACGAGATACCTTGAATCAAGAGGTTATGCTGGTCTTTCTGGCAAATCCAGACCTAATATGGAGATATTACTCCTAATGACCGGATCGGCCACCATTACTCATCACTATCAGAATAATAATCCTGATAGTTTTATCAATTTTTCAAAATGCCATATCAATAAGGTATTGCATCCCAGAGAATGGGGTCTTAACCCAAACAGCGAAAAATCTATAAAGCTGGCGGATGGTAAAATGGTTTACTACAATTATTGGGACTATGTACAAGCCTTCTCTTAGTGTATTTTTGTGTGGAGTCCACTAATTTTGAGTGGGACCCACATTAGAAAGATAAAGGAAAAAAATAGATGTAATTTATATTTGTATGAGACCCATCAATTTTGAGTGTATCATATATATATATATATATATTCCCTCCGGTCACTATTATAAGCAAAAAAAATACCTTAAATCTTGGTCACTATTATAAGCAAAAGTCATTAAATTTTAGACTAATTAATGCTTGTATTACTATTATATTCTTAATTTAATTCAAAAGCATTTAATGTTGGTAGTTAATTCATTAAATAAACTAAGGATATTATCGTAAATTTTACTTTGATTATACATGAAATCAAGAAAATTAATTACACTTAACTAATTTTTTTAATACGAATGAAAGTAGTTATTTTGGCTTATAATTGTGACCGCAAGGCGTATATATTATTTTGGCCATTCAAAAAAAATTAAAACTGAGAAACACGAGTAACGGATTGTTTTATACCTAGAGATCAACCAAAACACGATTATAGATAAAAAGTGGTGAGAATAGGTGAAATAAATAAATAAATAAAAAATCTATTTTGAGTAGAAATAATAAAGTTTTGAAATTATCATGCAGCAGCAAGTTTAACCTTTCAGATGTGAAATATTACGTTTTTATTGTAAGCTACTTACAACACCACAAATTTATTTATTGCCAACCATTGAGAATTAAGTATGAGAAAGAAGTCCTACATTGATTAGAAAATGGAAGATTAAATATTATATAAGTGAGAGAACCCACCCACCTATCACCTTAAAATTTTAGGTGAGTATGTGATGTATCTCTCACAAAGATGTGTCCCAAATAAGAAATACTTCCTCGTTGACCTCTTTGATTGTTCCGCCAACAACAACCTTCTTCCACAATAAATAAAATTTTAATTATCCAAAATATAAATGGAGGTGATAATTGTTTCTTTAACCTATTAAAAAAAAAGAATGGATACTTAAAAAGAGAACGGGTAATTTTGATTAAATATATTAATTTATCAATATTAAATATTAAAAGACAGAGAAAAATATAATGAATATCTATTAACTTGTAATGAAAAAAATTATATTAAATTTAAATGTCATTTATATTATAATGAATAGTGAGTTATTACTGATAAATAACATAAATGTATAACTAGTGAAAGATATATATATATATAATCTTACCAAAAACTAATTGAAAACTAAATATTTGTAATTGGTTTAGGGATGACAATGGGCAGAATATGGGTAGGGTATTATAGTATCCGTCCTCATACCCGCAATTAAAAAAAAATTCCGTACCCGAATTCATACCCGCTTGGGTATCAAAATTAATTGACACTCGTTCCCGTACCCTATGGGTATATAAGTGCACGTACCCATACCCGTTATCCGCATTTCTAATAAAAATAAATATATCAAGTATAAAATATCATAATTTTTTAATTTTTTAAAAATATTAAAAAGTTTTTAAAAAATTTTATTGTTGAATTATGAAATAAATGATCACTTATATTAAATATGTAGTATAGTTTAAATTTGATTTTTTTAAAAAAAATTTATAAACATTTATTTTTGTATAATAATATAAATTAAAATATATAAATATATATTGTGCAGGTATGAGGCGGACTGGGTACTAAGGTGCTCATACTCGCACTCATCCCCGCTTATTTAAGTGGATAATTATCCGAACACGTACCCGTATCCATTTTTGCGGGTTTTTATCCTACCTGTTGTGGGTACCCACTGGGGATGGGCCAAATTGCCATCCCTTTATTGGCTAGTTGGACAGTGAGTCAAAGACATTTTTTTCATAATGAATTTATTTAAATAAAATGTTAATATTTATCTATAAATTATTTTTTTTTGAAAACTTAAAAGATGAATATTAATATAAATTTATAGTATAAAATAAAATAAAATAAATTAGCACGATATATAAGTTTTATAATAATAATAATAAGAGTTTAATGGTAATGCACTGTCAGTGTAAAAAAATATTACACATACATTCAATCAAAATATTTTAAAGTGCCAAATCATATAAGTAATTTAAAATTTACAGGATGACTTGGCGGGATATATGGTTGTCATTGGTTGACAGTGTAAAAGTGCACCATCCCTTTTCTCTAATAATAATAATAATAATAATAATAATAAAGGATTTTTAAATGTCTATTTATAGTTAAGACAAAAAATATGAAAGTGCTTATAACAATATAATATATGCAAAATGTAACGCCCCGATTCCGATTATTCCCATTTTGTTGAGTCTTTTATTTAAATTGAGTGATAAATTATTTTATTTGTGAAATTGGTGTGTTAATATGCTATGTTGACATGTTATGATATTTTACCGTTTTTGAGAGTTTTCGGGAAAATTAGAATGGAGGGTATTTTAGACATTTCTTAATTAATGGTAAGTTGGAAATTTAGTGGAAATAGAATTATGTGAGAAAATGAATTAATTGAATTTGAGTAGAAAATAAGAAAAGAAAATGAGAAAAAAGAAAGTAGGAAAAGAAATAGAAAAGAAAAGAGATAAGAAGAAGAAATAGGAGAGAAAGAGAAAGAAAAGAGAAATAGAGAGAGAAAGAAGAGAAAAGAGGAGAAAACTTGGAAAAACCTAGAAAACCATCAAGAACAATCATCTAGCAATCTTGGAATCCGGGTAAGGGTGTGAAATCTTATTATCTCATCAATGTATATCATTATGTATGATTGTGTTGTTGTTGTTGTTGTTGATTTTTATGAGTTTTTGTATAAACCCTAAATGTAGAAAATGTTGTGAATGATGATCAAAACATGATTTTGTATGCATAAATGTGTTGTTGATGTTGTTTGAGGTTTGGGTACTGATATGGGTGTTATCTATTGGTGTAAAAATGAGTTTGGAGTTGGGATAAAATGATAAAACTATGTTTCAAAATATTTCAAAAATGGAAAATGTGTTAGATGGCTTTTTAATGGTGAAAATATTGTAGTATGTTAAATTCTGAGATCACGGCTTTTTACGGAATCGAAATCGGAGGTCCGGAAGTCATTTAACGATCAAAAACTGAGTTTTTAGCAAAATCTGCACCTCGTGCGCTAACCCCCTGCAACTGTGCGTCGACTCATGATTTCATGCGCTGACCCGGGCGAAATTCCCAGGTTTATGCGCTGACCTCCCCAGCATCATGTGTCGACTCATGATCACAGGTTTTCCAAAATGTCCGATTTTGTTTTCTTCATAACTTTTGAACCGTAAGTCCGTTTTGGTCCCCGTTTGAAGCGTTGGAAAGCTAGTGAAAAGTTCTTTCTATTAAAAATGGTTTGGAGGGTAAAAGATGATTTAATTAATTCATGTTTTTGAAAAATAGTCGGGTTGTCGGATTTTTACCGTCGTATTGGCGTGCGAATGATGTGTTATCATGCTATATGCTTTTGATATGTAACGTATAGCTTGTGTGCTATTATATGGCATGAGTATATGTGATAAAATATTGTGCATGATTGATACGCATTGGTGATGGATGTATGATATTTGAATGTGTGTTTTGGATGTGAATCATACAATAGTGCATTGATGTGAATGGATATAGATTGTATATGATTGTATGAGATGAATGCATGAATATATTGTGAATATGTATGCATTTCAAGAATGTCTTGAGTCATTTTGTATGTGAAGCATAATGATGTACATTCTTGTGTTGAGTGATTCTAATGAGAATCCGTTGTAACGTCGTGTGCCTATGTGAGGTGTGAGCGATGATTACAAACGATTGTGTGCCTAGGTGAGGTGTGAGCAATCGGATTGTGTGCCTATGTGAGGTGTGAGCAATCCATAAACATAATGTGATGTGTGAGCAATGGGTGAACATCGTAGGCCCGACGGGGAGTTACATTGCTAACGAGCGATGGTTCCAATAAGTTCCTGAGTGAACTTGAGATGATTAAGTCAGTACCGCATTGCATTTGCATAGAGTCGTGAGTCGGTCTCTATGATTTGCATTTATCATCTTTATAATTGTGCATTGATGAATAAACATAAATATGTATGTTTATGAGGAATGATAAGAATTGTGAAAGTATGCATGATGAATATGCTTGGTTTTGTATATATATACATTGTGATGTATATGAGTGAGTTGTGATGAATTGTGGTGAGAATGTAGAATATGTGTATTTTTATGCTAAGATATATAATTATATGCATTGTTATTATGATAATATTTCTCACCCTTCTGTTGTTTTATGATGCTCTATGAGGCATTGCAGAGTAGGTATGTTGGTGGTCTTTTTGTGAAGCGTGTCTTCATTCTTTTGGTCGGTCGGCTCTGATATGTAGCACCGGGTAGCTAGGATGATTATGATTCTTTTGTGATACATTTGTACATGTATCTTGTTGATGAATGTTTATGTAAACATGAATTATGTTGGTGGATAATACTTGATGATATATATATATATATATATGATGTTAATCAATGTTTAAATTTTTCGCTTTTATTCTAAATATTGAGACGTGGGTGATGATATATATATATATATATATATATATATATATATATATATATATATGTGTGTGTGTGTGTGTGTGTGTGTTTGATGTTAATCAATGTTTAAATTTTCCGCTTTTATTCTAAATATTGAGATGTGGGTGTAAGGACTAAGTTCCTCTGTTGCAAAGTTACCCCACTGTTGCATATCAATTGTTGAGCAGGTGTTGAATATTTTGATTTCATGTATAATGTGACATACCTCTTTTATACTATGTTTATAATTATACTCTGACGGAATTTTTAATATGTGCCTAAATGATTACGTGATTAATTGGGGGTATAGAAAAGGGGTGTTACATTAAGTGGTATCAGAGCCAGTGTTGAGTCAGTTGTGTCTGTCTTGTTGTTGTGATGGTTGAACTGTTGTTTGACCTTGTTGTCATTTTTGGGAATGATCAGAATATGGCTGGTAGAAACGAAAATGCGATGGCTGCTGCTTTGGAAGCAATGGCTAAGGCGGTGCAAGGTGCGCCGAACGTGAATGCTAATGACGAGTTCAGGAAGAATCAACCACCGATCTTCAAAGGAAAATTTGATCCCGATGGTGCTCAAATTTGGTTGAAAGAGATTGAAAGGATCTTCAGAGTCATGGGCTGTGCGGAGGAGAATAAGGTGAGGCTTGGGTCTCACATGCTGAAGGAAGAAGCCGACGATTGGTGGGTCGGTATGCGTCAAGTTCTTGAGGTGGATGATGAAGAGATAACTTGGGATTTATTTCGTACCGAGTTCTTGAGGAAGTATTACCCTGAGAGTGTGAAAGGGAAGAAGGAGATGAAGTTCCTTGAACTGAAACAAGGTAGTATGTCCGTGGTGGACTATACTGCTAAGTTTGTGGAGTTGGTTCAATTCCATCCTCACTATGCTGCAATTACTGCTGAGTTCTCAAAGTGTATTAAGTATGAGAATGGTTTGCGTCCCGAGATTAAACAAGCTGTGGGATATCAAAGGATAAGGAGGTTTACGGATTTGACAGAATGTTGTAGAATCTTCGAGGAAGATAGCAAGGCTCGTTCTACACATTACAAAAGTTTGAATGAGAGGAAGGGAAAGCAACAAGCTAGAAGTGGACCTTATGTGACACCCGTTGATAAGGGCAAGCATAGGGGAAACTTTGAGAAGAGGTCTGGAGGAGGAGGTTCAAGTTCCGTTAAGTGTTACAAGTGTGGTGAAATGGGTCATAAATCATTTGAGTGTGGGAAGACCGTGGTGAAATGTTCTAACTGTGGAGGCCTTGGGCATGCTACTACCGATTGTAGAAGGAATATGGTGAAGTGCTATAATTGTGGAGAAGTGGGTCACATTAGTACTAAGTGTACTAAGCTGAAACAAGCTCAAGCGGGCGGAAAGGTGTTTGCATTAGCGGGGACGGACACTACTAGTGCAGACGTTTGATTAAAGGTACATGCTTTATTAATAGTACACCTTTAGTTGCTATTATTGATACGGGAGCGACTCATTCATTCATTTCTCATGAGTGCGCTAAGTGTTTGAATTTGTTTATGACTTCTTGGGGTGGTGAGATGGTTATTAAGACCCCTGCTTCAGGGTCGGTAACTACGTCTTTGGTGTGTGTAAGTTGTCCTTTGACCATGTATGGTAAAGACTTCATTATGGATTTAGTGTGTTTGCCGTTGGAGGGATTGGACGTAATCTTGGGTATGAACTAGTTGCAATTTAATCGAGTTAATATAGATTGCTATCACAAGTTAGTGAGGTTTCCTTCTTTGGAAGATGATGAAGATGAGAGTTTCCTATCCACTAAAGAGTTGAAGAAACTTTTAGCGGACGAAGCTCAATTGTTCGGTTTGTTTGCATCATTGTCGGTGGAGAGTAAAGTGGAGCTCCATGTGTTCCCAGTGGTGTGTGATTTTCCAGAAGTGTTTCCGGAGGATATTACAGATGTACCGCCGGAAAGAGAAGTCGAGTTTTCTATTGATCTAGTTCCAGGTACTAGACCGATTTCGATGGCACCGTATCGTATGTCGGCATCGGAGTTGGTAAAATTGAAGAAGCAGTTGAATGACTTGTTGGACAAGAGATTTGTAAGACTAAGTGTTTCTCCTTGGGGTGCTCCGGTATTGTTGGTAAAGAAGAAGGATGGGAGTATGCGGTTATGCATTGATTATCGACAATTGAACAAGGTGTCAATTAAGAACAAGTATCCGCTTCCAAGGATCGATGATTTGATGTACCAATTGGTTGGTGCGCGTGTTTTTAGCAAGATTGATTTGAGATCGGGATATCACCAGATTCGTGTGAAAGAAGAGGATATTCCAAAGACGGCCTTTAGGACACGGTATGGCCATTACGAATATTCCGTGATGCCATTCGGGGTTTCTAATGCGCCGGGTGTGTTTATGGAATACATGAATCGTATTTTTCATAAACAGTTAGATCGTTTTGTGGTTGTGTTCATCGACGATATTTTGATTTACTCTAAGTCTCAAGAGGAGCATGAAGAGCATTTGAGGATTGTGTTACAAATTTTGAAAGAGAAACAATTGTATGCTAAGTTGTCGAAATATGAATTTTGGTTGTCGGAAGTAAGTTTTCTTGGACATGTTATTTCCGGTAGTGGTATTAGTGTTGATCCATCCAAGATTGATGCGGTGATGCAATGGGAGGCTCCTAGATCGGTTACGGAGATTCGAAGCTTTTTAGGCTTGGCGGGTTATTATCGGAGGTTTATTGAGGGATTTTCGAAGTTGGCACTTCCGTTAACGCAATTGACTTGTAAAGAAAGGCTTTCATTTGGGATATTCATTGTGAAGAGAGTTTCAATGAGCTAAAAAGAAGGTTGACAACGACTCCGATCTTGATTTTGCCAAATCCGACAGAACCATTTGTTGTGTATTGCGATGCTTCATTGGCTGGTTTAGGTGGTGTTTTGATGCAAGATGGAAAAGTTGTGGCTTATGCTTCAAGACAATTGAGAGTGCATGAAAAGAATTATCCTACACATGACTTGGAGTTAGCGGCCGTGGTGTTTGTTTTGAAAATTTGGAGGCACTATCTTTATGGTACAAGATTTGAAGTTTTTAGTGATCACAAGAGCTTGAAATATTTATTTGATAAAAAAGAATTGAACATGAGACAAAGAAGGTGGTTAGAGCTTTTGAAGGATTATGATTTTGGTTTGAATTACCATCCGGGTAAGGCAAACGTGGTGGCCGATGCTTTGAGTCGGAAGTCGTTACATATGTCCGCATTGATGATGAGAGAATGGGAACTTTTGGAGAATTTTAGAGACTTGAGTTTGGTTTGTGAAATGACGCCGAGAAGTGTGAGACTTGGTATGCTACATGTTACGAATGATTTTCTTGCAACCGTATGTGAAAAGCAAAAGTTGGATTTGAAGTTCGTTGATTTGATGATGAATGAGAATGAGGATTTCAAGGTTGATAATTTTGGAGTTTTGAGATTCCGTGGTCGTATTTGTATTCCCGATGATGCGGAGTTGAAAAAGATGATATTGGAATAAGGAGACCGAAGTAACTTAAGTATTCATCCGGGAGCGAATAAAATGTATCAAGATTTGAAGAAAATCTTTTGGTGGTCCGGATTAAAGAGGGGTGTGGCTCAATTTGTGTATGCGTGCTTAACTTGTCAAAAGTCTAAGGTGGAACATCAAAAGCCTAGTGGATTGATGCAACCGTTGGACATTCTGGAGTGGAAATGGGATAGTATATCGATGGATTTTGTTACGGGATTGCCGAATACGCAAAGAGGTCATAATGCTATTTGGGTAATCGTTGATAGGCTTACTAAATCTGCTCACTTCATTCCAATTGATATTAGTTATCCTTTGGAGAAGTTAGCTGAGATTTATGTTCTTGCGGTTGTGAAGTTACATGGAGTTCCTAAGAGTATTGTATCGGATAGAGATCCTAGATTTACATCGAGAGTTTACAAAAGGCTTTGGGTTCTAAGCTAAGATTGAGTTCGGCTTATCATCCGCAAACAGATGGTCAAACCGAGAGGACAATTCAATCGTTGGAGGATTTATTGCGTGCTTGTGTGCTCGAGCAAGGTGGTGCTTGGGATAGTTATTTGGCGTTGATTGAGTTCACCTACAATAACAGTTTTCATTCAAGTATAAGTATGGCACCATTTGAGGCTTTGTATGGTCGGAGATGTCGAACACCTTTGTGTTGGCATGAAACCGATGAGAGGACGATAGTTGGACCGGAGATGGTACAACAAACGATGGAGAAAGTGAAGTTTATTCGTGAGAAGATGAAAGCTTCTCAAAGTAGACAAAAGAGCTATCATGACAAGAGAAGGAAAGATCTTGAGTTTCAAGAAGGCGACCATGTGTTTTTTAGAGTTACGCCGGTTACGGGTGTGGGTCGTGCTTTGAAGTCGAAGAAGTTGACTTCTCATTTTATTGGTCCGTATCAGATTTCTGCACGAGTTGGTGGTGTGGCTTACCGTGTGGCGTTGCCTCCGAATCTTTCGAATTTGCATGATGTATTCCATGTTTCGCAACTTTGGAAGTATGTTCCGGATCCGTCACATGTTATTCCTATGGACGAGGTTGAAGTGAGAGATAACCTGACGGTTGAAGCTTTACCGATTAGGATTTTGGACCGTGAAGTTAAGAAGCTAAGAGGCAAGGATATTGCGCTTGTGAAAGTAGCGTGGGGAGGTGCTGCGGAAGGCGATATGACTTGGGAACTAGAGAGTGGGATGCGAGAGTCGTATCCGGAGTTGTTTGAATCAGGTAATATTTTCGAGGACGAAAATTTCTAAAGTGGGGGAGAGTTGTAACGCCCCGATTCCGATTATTCCCATTTTGTTGAGTCTTTTATTTAAATTGAGTGATAAATTATTTTATTTGTGAAATTGGTGTGTTAATATGCTATGTTGACATGTTATGATATTTTACCGTTTTTGAGAGTTTTCGGGGAAATTAGAATGGAGGGTATTTTAGACATTTCTCAATTAATGGTAAGTTAGAAATTTAGTGGAAATAGAATTATGTGAGAAAATGAATTAATTGAATTTGAGTAGAAAATAAGAAAAGAAAATGAGAAAAAAGAAAGTAGGAAAAGAAATAGAAAAGAAAAGAGATAAGAAGAAGAAATAGGAGAGAAAGAGAAAGAAAAGAGAAATAGAGAGAGAAAGAAGAGAAAGAAAGAGGAAGAAGAGAAAAGAGGAGAAAACTTGGAAAAACCTAGAAAACCATCAAAAACAATCATCTAGCAAGCTTGGAATCCGGGTAAGGGTGTGAAATCTTATTATCTCATCAATGTATATCATTATGTATGATTGTGTTGTTGTTGTTGATTTTTATGAGTTTTTGTATAAACCCTAAATGTAGAAAATGTTGTGAATGATGATCAAAACATGATTTTGTATGCATAAATGTGTTGTTGATGTTGTTTGAGGTTTGGGTACTGATATGGGTGTTATCTATTGGTGTAAAAATGAGTTTGGAGTTGGGATAAAATGATAAAACTATGTTTCAAAATATTTCAAAAATGGAAAATGTGTTAGATGGATTTTTAATGGAGAAAATATTGTAGTATGTTAAATTCTGAGATCACATCTTTTTACGGAATCGAAATCGGAGGTCCGGAAGTCATTTAACGATCGAAAACTGAGTTTTTAGCAAAATCTGCACCTCGTGCGCTAACCCCTGCAACTGTGCGTCGACTCATGATTTCATGCGCTGACCCGGGCAAAATTCCCAGGTTTATGCGCTGACCCCCCCAACATCATGCGTCGACTCATGATCACAGGTTTTCCAAAATGTCCGATTTTGTTTTCTTCATAACTTTTGAACCGTAAGTCCGTTTTGGTCCCCTTTTGAAGCGTTGGAAAGCTAGTGAAAAGTTCTTTCTATTAAAAATGGGTTGGAGGGTAAAATATGATTTAATTAATTCGTGTTTTTGAAAAATAGTCAGGTTGTCGGATTTTTACCGTCGTATTGGCGTGCGAATGATGTGTTATCATGCTATATGCTTTTGATATGTAACGTATAGCTTGTGTGCTATTGTATGGCATGAGTATATGTGATAAATTGTTGTGCATGATTGATACACATTGGTGATGGATGTATGATATTTGAATGTGTGTTTTGGATGTGAATCATACAATAGTGCATTGATGTGAATGTATATAGATTGTATGTGATTGTATGAGATGAATGCATGAATATATTGTGAATATGTATGCATTTCAAGAATGTCTTGAGTCATTTTGTATGTGAAGCATAATGATGTACATTCTTGTGTTGAGTGATTCTAATGAGAATCCGTTGTAACGTCGTGTGCCTATGTGAGGTGTGAGCGATGATTACAAACGATTGTGTGCCTAGGTGAGGTGTGAGCAATCGGATTGTGTGCCTATGTGAGGTGTGAGCAATCCATAAACATTGTGTGCCTATGTGAGGTGTGAGCAATGGGTGAACATCGTAGGCCCGACGGGGAGTTACATTGGTAACGAGCGATGGTTCCAATAAGTTCCTGAGTGAACTTGAGATGATTGAGTCGGTACCGCATTGCATTTGCATAAAGTCGTGAGTCGATCTCTATGATTTGCATTTATCATCTTTATAATTGTTCATTGATGAATAAACATAAATATGTATGTTTATGAGGAATGATAAGAATTGTGAAAGTATGCATGATGAATATGCTTGGTTTTGTATATATATACATTGTGATGTATATGAGTGAGTTGTGATGAATTGTGGTGAGAATGTAGAATATGTGTATTTTTATGCTAAGATATATAATTATATGCATTGTTATTATGATAATATTTCTCACCCTTCTGCTATTTTATGATGCTCTATGAGGCATTGCAGAGTAGGTATGCTGGTGGTCTTTTTGTGAAGCGTGTCTTCATTCTTTTGGTCGGTCGGCTCTGATATGTAGCACCGGGTAGCTAGGATGATTATGATTATTTTGTGATACATTTGTACATGTATCTTGTTGATGAATGTTTATGTAAACATGAATTATGTTGGTGGATAATACTTGATGATATATATATATATATATATATATATATATATATATATATATATATATATATATATATGTTTGATGTTAATCAATGTTTAGATTTTCCGCTTTTATTCTAAATATTGAGATGTGGGTGTAAGGACTAAGTTCCTCTGTTGCAAAGTTACCCCACTGTTGCATATCAATTGTTGAGCAGATGTTGAATGTTTTAATTTCATGTATAATGTGACATACCTCTTTTATACTATGTTTATAATTATACTCTGACGAAAATTTTAATATGTGCCTAAATGATTACGTAATTAATTGGGGGTATAGAAAGGGGGTGTTATTGCAAAGGGCCGACTTAGTATGCAGTTTTAGATTCTCCTCCAAAGAATGATTATAAATTGGAAATCAACGGTCCTGGTATCTCCTCCCTCCTCCAAGGTAATCATTAACTGTATGTACCTCTACAGGCGAGATACGATGTTGTTGAAGACCTGTAGATTGAACCTTTCTTAAGACAAAAAAATTCCTTTTTTAACATAATCTTCTCAAAGAGGTATGAGAACATAATGTTGTAGGAGCTACCATCGTCAAGAAGTATCTTAGAAACGTCGAAGTTGGAGATCATGACTGTTATGAACAAAGGAAAGATCTTATTTGGGATCCCTCCCAACCTTATCGTTATCTTGGAATTTGAGGATAGATCTCTTTGGGCTTTTGGTAAAGGTGTTTCCCTTTTCCTTGCTGACCAATATCACCTCATCGATCTTCCTCTTTTCTGTACTCTTAGAAGAGTTGCTTACCCTCGAGGCACCTTTTATGATGGAAGTGATGTACTGATGCTTCCTCTGTGCCCTTTGTCTTCTACGTTGCTTAGCTTTTTTCCTTATCCCATGGTCGCAACATCAACTACTTTCTTCGGGGATTGTTTCCTCTTGGGAGAGTCCTCTCAGCCCCTCTTGCTTTCCTTGGTATACTAGGACAATCGCCCCTTCTTGATTAGCCCTTCAATATATACTTCAGCTAGATGCAATCGATTGTATTGTGGTTATTACTATTGTGGAAACATAAGTATTTAGACTTATCAGTCTGTGCAGTCTCCTTGGAAAAAATTAGTTCCTAATCCCAACGTCCTTAAACCTCATGTTGGCACACTCCTTCAAGATCATCTCTTGTGAAGTGTTCAGGGGAGTATATGCGTCAAACTTAAGGCGGGGTATTTGCTCACTTTCTTCTTTAGACCGTCTGAAGTCTTTCTCTATTGGTCAACTAAATCCTGCATTCCCCGATACTCGACTACCTCTTCCGACTAGAAGTTTTTCTTCATAGTTGATGTAGGGTTGCATCATGCTCAATAAATTCTTTAAATTGTGGGCCTCATTGTTCCCTAACTTTTGCCAGAATGTGCAGTCAAGTCTGAGGCCCTTCTAAAAAATCCAGCATTTCAGGCTTTCATTTGAACCTCTAATAACTACTGCCACCTTGGTGAAACAATTAATATAACCGCGTAGGGTTTCCTTCTTACAATGCATGACTCCGCTAAGCACGACCACGGTGGTTGGTTACCTCTTCCAAAAGGGGAAATGGGAAGCGAAAGCCTTACACAGGTCATCCCAATATTCTATGCTTCCATCCGGAAGGGACTATTACCAGGCTAAAGCCGATTCAATTAGGGTTATTGCAAAGAGATTTCACTTCACATATTCGTCGGCATGATCGTAGTATAGTTAGTCATTTACATGCTTGATGTGATCACTTAGATCTCCAGTCTCATTATAACTATAGAGCTTTAGAGAATTCTCTAGTGACTTTGGGATTATGTTTTTCCAATGTGTGACTGACAATGGGTTCTTCTTCCCCGGCTGGGGGAGCATATTCTTCATACCTTTCCTTTCTCTTAAGACAACAAACTTCAAGAGGAGTGTGGATATCCCTCCTTCCTTCGGGATCATGGTAAGATGTTTGGTTCCTTTGTTGTCGACGGCTTGGAGACTTCTAAACCTCCTCGGGATCCCTTTTCTTCTTAGGAATAGAGGTTTTGTGTGAATTTGTCTCCTGTTAATGTTTTTTCTCAGTTTGACTTTGCGTAAAATTTCTTCATTTCGAGTCAACCGCTTTGTCAAGGCTTTGGAGTTCTGTTACTAAACCATTTCGTCGACGTTGTTCAATGGTTTGTTGGCTCTGTAACACCCCGAAATTTGACTAATTTATTTAATCAGTTTGTTTGTGTTTTATATAATAATTAGTATTTAGTGTGCTTTTAATTAAATATGTATTTGAGTTGTATGTGTATGTGGAGCATTGGCGGGGTGTAGTGGGAGCATTGGTAGGGTGGTAGAAAGATTAGAAAAATTAAAATAGTTAAAAATAATTAGAATTATAATTGTTTTTAATTAATTAATTAAATAAGAAAATAATGAGAATCATTGGAGTTGGGGTTGAACTGACATAAAGAGAAAATATAGGGAATAAGGTGAGAGCAAAGATAACATGAGGGGAGGAAAATATAATTACTTAACAATTGGAATAATTAGGTTTCTAGAATAAAAAGGAGTTAGAGAAACCTAGAGTGTCAATAGGTGAAAACATGATTTGGAGAGAAGAGGCAGGAATAAAGCTAGGGCTTGAAAAGGGAAGAACAACCTTGATCAATTCCTAATTTTTGCAAGGAACCTAAGGTAAGGGGGAAAAGCGCTTTGGTATAGATGAATTGCATGAAGGGATAGAGAAGAGAGACCCTTACTCTCATTAGGGATTAAGTGAAATCCTCATGAATTGTGATTGACATATGTTGTCATGAAAAATTGATATATTAATGTATGATTATTCAATTTTGTGGCTGAATTATATGTGTAATATTATGTTTCTGTATACATGATATTTATGCCACTGTTGGATTTATTGAAGATTTGAACACAATCATGATTTTGATGAAATTTGATGATTACTTTGTGTAATTCTATGATTTGGCATGTTATAATGATGATATAACCTGTGATATAATTTTTTGGGCGTGTTTGGGTGATTAGGGAAATTTTTTTGGAGTCAAGGAGATTCCCATGGCAGAAAATTGTGTTTTTGCCTTCTGGTGCAGGGTGACGGGCGTCACCTAGATGTTTGGTTACCCTCAAGCACCTTGAGACACTGACGGGCATCAGCGCTTTGACGGGGATACTGTCATAGTCTCCAGACTTATTTTCCAAGTCAGTTGTCACTATGATGATAGTTAAGGAATTTGAAGCATGTGACGGGTGTCACCAGGGTGACGGGTCACCCGTCATGCTATCAGATGGGGCCTTTTTCATCACTGTTGCGTGGTCTGGATTATCGGATCATATTTTTGAGGTTTTTCTGTTGTTTGGGTGATGTATGGATATTGTTTGGCTTTGTTGATGTCGCTAATTAATTAATTAACATGAATTTAATTAATTATGGTGGGATTACTGTTGTGGATTGGTAATTCCTTTACTTACCTGTTGTTGTTGATCCGTATCAATGGTATGAGATGCTTATGGTGATGTTTTGTGTTTTTAACTGATGATAATATGATTATCATTGTAGTGAAATACATGGATTCGTTATGTATTTGTTGGTGTGGATTGTTGTTGTTATTGGTGGATAGTAATTCAGAAGGGGGGATTACTATTGTGTATCAATTCATGTTGTTTATTATCAGAAGGGGGCCGTAAACATTATTATTATTTTTGTTGCATTAATTTGTATGAACATGCATCATTATGTTATGTCGTTGAAAGAGGCATATTCGCTAGTTCAGAAAGGGAGACTTATGGCTTGTCCCAGGCTCAGAAAATGTGGGGTACTTGGAGCTCAGAATGGGGCTTATGGGTTCAGAAGGGCAGACCCGGTCCTAAGAGAGCCAAATATTGAGTTGGTACGACATGCATAAGTGTCACTTTGTGTCGTGAGTCGCATTGCATGTATATTTGCATACTGTTGTGAATGGGTGTGATATTATGGTGATGTTGCTTGTGTATTGGATGTGTGTTATGTTGTATGTTTCTCTACCTTCATATTCCTTACACTTTTCACATTGAAGTTTCTCTCACCCATTTTTCTGAATGTTGTCCGCCATGGACATCTTTCAGATACTTAGGAGTAAAGTTGTTGTTATGTGTGGAAGGTTGCTTGCTGGAGCTATTCTTCATTTATAGTTTTTTTATCGCACATTAGTGGTTTTAGTTCTCCGATCTTTTAATATCGAGGACATAACGTTTGTTATGTTTTTGAGTTAATGTTGATTTTGGTGTTGAAAAGTTTAATACTTTATTTATGAAATTGTTATGAAGTGATTTGTTCTCATTTTTTTCACTATAATACAAAGAACAAATATAGAAAGTTGTACTTTTGTTGTTTTTTAATATGATTTCTTCTAGTCTATATTATGTTTGTTATAATTTGATGAACGAATATGCTATGTTGTTTTATCGTGTTTCATTTGTTATAACAACTCTTAATTTGAACTGGGGTCTTTGCCCTGATATCTGAACTTCTCATGTTTAGCTACTTTTTGGACTATATTTTGATGAATGAATATATTATTTTTAAATTTACATTAGACTCTCTCAAATGAGTTGTATATGAATACTTGAGGCAATATAAAGGCTTTGATGAATTGTTTTGTTTTTCATAGGCTTTTGAAGCAGGAAGTGAACCTTCATCACCTTGTGACATATGAAGATCATCAGGTGCAAGAAATACACATGAAGAAAATTCTCAGAGTCCTTCAAATGACATGATTTTTATTACATTTTTATGTTCTAAAATTTGTTTATTTTGAGAATAACTTAAGATAATGGATACAAAAATTGTAGGTCATTTTTATGTTTTAATACTTTGGAAATAGTTTGCGATACTTATATCAATCATTTAAAGTTCTTATATATATATATATATATATATATATATATATATATATATATATATATATGCTGGTGTTAAATTGTGACAAAAAAATTTAAATTTATTTTAGCATATTTCAAATTGATTTTTTGAAATTAATTTTAAAATTATGGTCGTTTATACAATGTTATTTAGGTTAATATCATTAGTAACTTAGGGTGGTTTAAAATGACGTAATTTGCAATATACTGTCAGTTTTAACCAACGTATAATTTGAAGATATTTGTTTATTATGTGAAATATATGGCATCTGAAACCGCCACATTAAATTGTGCATAATACGCCTGTTTGTACGACTTTTAAATTTAAACAACCACTATTTTCCTTATGGCAGCTAAATTTACAACGTTTTTAGAAACATCATATTTATTAATTGTGGCGGTTGAAACCGCCATAATCTTTTTGAATTAACTGCCAACAGTTTTTGCGCTTTTTTGTAGTGTTTGTTGTTGATTAAGGTTTCAACGCTAGTATTGATGACGATCTTGTTGTCGATCTAGGTATCAATACACATGCTGATGAAAATCTTGTTGTCGATCCAGTTGAGGCTAGCGGGATTATACCTGAGTGAATCGCACACTCAAAGATACAACAGAGTCGCCAACGAACTTTATTTAGTCCCAGAGGACAGGGAAAATATCTATAAAACCCAAAGGAAAGAGAAACGGGTAAGAGGTCGGTTATGCGAAAGGAAGGTACTAGCACCTTACGCATCCTCCGTACTCGACGGGAACCATTTCGCTTGCTTCTAGGCTTGGATGGGTTATCTATCTAAAGGCTTCTAGCTAAAAAAGAGAGGAAAGAAAAGAGAAAAGAAAAGAAAGAAAGTGCTCACGGAGGATTAGGGCCATCGTGCCTACGTACCCTCAAAGTGCAATGAGGAAATCAGAGCGTCGTAGTTCAGGAAACCAAGGAAAGAAAGGGAATGAGCGAAGAAGGTGGAAGTGTGCTCGCCAAGATCATCGCAATCTTGTGCCTATGTATCTTACATTCGAATGAATGAAGAATTAGAGCATCCGTAGTTGGTAGAACCAAGACGGAAAAGAAAGGAAAACGGTGTCAAAACCAAGAGCAAAGAGGATAAGAAACTCTACTGGGGAAACCCGAGCAGAAAAGGTGAATGCGTTGGGGAAAAACAAGAGGAATGGTGTCAAAACCAAGAGAATAAGTGCAAGGGAAAACTCCGTTGGGGAAACAAAAGAATTAGTGTCAAAACCAAGAAAGAAAGGCAAAGGAAAAGATCCACCGGGGAGTAAGAGAACATAGTGATTGTGCTAGGAATTAGAGGGTTAGCGACCCTACTAGGGATCAAACAAAGGAGACGGTGTTGAAACCAAGAGAGTAAGAATTCAGTATGCTAACTGACTGACAGTGGTTAACTGAAGAGAAAGAGAGTAAGACTCTGGTGAGGAAAAGGGTTGGTGTCAACAGGCAGGCTGTGTTGAACCAAAAGGAGATAGTACTGAACCAAACGAAGGTGTTTGACTCTGAAGGGGTTTCCATATATTAACTGATAGATAGTGGTTAACTGAGCAAAGGTTGCAACTCCATGGGGAGAAAGGTTTTAACATATAGACTATAATCAACCAAAGGACGGGTGTAGAACCAGGCAAAGGTTGTGACCCAAAGGACAGGTGCGGAACCAAGCAAAGGTTATGACCCAAAGGACGAGTGTAGAACCAAGCGAAAGTTGTGACCCAAGGGGGATAATGGCACTGACTGAACAAATAGTATTTGACCGACGAAAAGGGTATTTGAACCAAAAGAAGGTTACTAACCCAAAGGTACGAGCATTTGAACCAAGCAAGGGTTACTAACTCAGAGGGTGAGAGTACTTGAACCAAATGAAGTTTCTGACTTACAGGGTATTGGTTTTAACAGGTGGACTGGGATTAACCAAAAAGGGTGAGTGATTAACCAAAAGAAGGTGATTAACTCAAAGGAGCTCAGTATGTTAAAAGACAGGTTGTGATTAACTGAGGAACGGGTGATTAACCAAGAGAAGGTGATGAACCCAAGAGCAAGACAATATGTTAACAGGTAGACTGTGGTTAACTGAGAAGAAGTGGAAATTAATATTTTAATTGACAGGCAGTGGTTAACCAATCAAAGGGAGAGGAACTAAGAGAAGGTTGTGAACTCCGCTTGGGATTCAGTGTTTAACAGGAAAGTTATGTTTAACCGGGGAACAAGGTTGTGACTTGTTGTAGAATAGAGCATTGGTTTTAACAGTATGACTGTGATTAACCAAAGAAAGAATGATCACGACTCTCTGGGGAGTTAACGAGCGATGATTGACCAAAGGAGAGAGTATTGAAACAAAGGGAGTTTGTTAACCCAAAATGACATGCTCTTTAACCAAGGAGATGATGATTGATCAAGAGGAAGATTGAAAGAGGTAGGAGTGATCAAGGATCGACTCGACTGGGGGTTGAGAAAGACACTACCGTCTGGGGATAGAGACAATTATTCCAGACACACGGTCATTCGTCCCTTACCCAAAATAATAAAATGAGTGTAGGAATTCTCCACTCTCATCCCTTCTCTAGAACCAAAGCATAGTGTGGAAATTGAAACGGACAGCATTACAACGTCAAGTTGTACAGTGCTCCAGTGCGAACCTCCAACTCAGCGGGGAAGAAAGAGGAAGAAGACTCTAAAGGAAGCCTAAAGAGAAGAGAAAAGGGAGGATTAACTAATCGAAACTAAGTTTCGATTAATTAATCAAAGGGCAAAGACGTGCTAATAATTTTCCAAAGGGAATGAAAAATCATTAAAGCAACTGAGAATTATTGATTGTACAAGATTAAGCTCATCCTTTGAAGAAAAAACTTAATTCAAACATGAATGAAAGTGCAAAACAATACCAAATGACATTTAGTATGCATTACAAATCATGTAGCGTGTGATCAAAGAAAGTGCAAGAATGATCATATTCATACAATGCCAAGAATGTGAATAATTGCGTAATTGAAATCGTGCATCGAAATCATGCTTCAAATAGAGGTTAAACCACTCATAAAATATCTATAAAAATCAAATATATCAATCCATGGGAGTTAAGTAAGGAAAGGAGATCAAATAAGCTTGAAAAATAGGCAAATATGGCATTCTGGTACAATGTTAATCGATTACTTTTTGCACTGCAAAGTGTTAATCGATTAACACTTGAAAAATAGAAAAATTACACTGGTTAATCGATTAATACTTTTTGCACTGCAAAGTGTTAATCGATTAACACTAGAGCAATGGCAAAAAATCAGTTTTCAAAAGTGCTTCCAGCCACTTAATCACTTATCCAAACACTCTCATGTTATGACTTGCATTTGTGCACGAAAATTACATCAAGTATGAGTAATTAAACACAAATTGAAATCATTAAGCATGAAGATCAAAGATCAAACAATCACATGATTCATCAAACAGAAAAATTGTCGAAAGTACATCGTAAATGCGCGAAAGTGATCGAAATAGTAAATTGAGTGAGAATTGACCAACCTACAAGGCGGAGAAGTGCCTTGGATGTTGTTGCAAGTGAAATATGATGAAAATAAGTAGGGAAAACCAGAGAGTTTTGCATTTGCGCTTCAAACCGTAACGAAACCGAGCAAAATGCGATAAAAGCTCCGAAGTCGAATTTGCACCGAAACGATTGATATGAACACTTGAATTGAAGTAGAACTTGCTGTAATTCCAGAAATCCAAGCAAAATTGAAGATGAATGAAGGCTTAAGCTCAAGAGAAAGCAATTTCAATATGAAATTTCCTACTCTTTAATGGTGATAATTGAGCTTTAGTGTGGTTTGGATGAAGAAGATGAAGATGAATGTGTAGAACTTGAAGAAAAATGCAGAGAGAAATGAGAGAATTGAAATTAAAAAGAGTGAAGAATTGTGAAAACGATTGAGGAGTTTGTGAAATGGTGAAGGTTCCTTTATATAGATTCTAGCTTTGGAGTGTGATAGGTTTGGGATTAGCTTTGGAACTAGCTTTGGAGCTAGCTTGGAGTTAGTTACACTCAACTCACCGAGTCGGAAGTTGACTCGGTTAGTTAGGTAGTTAACTCGGTGGAGCAATCCCAATGCAAATCCAAATCAAAGGTTCACATACTAGGAAATTAAAAAAACATGGTGCACTTAATTCAAAGTGATGCATTGGAGTAAATGCCTTGGAGTGTCTTGAATGGTCTTGAACTGTCTAGAATATTCCACACAATGCTAGAACCAAGTTGAATCTAAGAGAAAAGAGTGTAAAGTTGTTGTCATGAAAATTCAGCAAATTCTGCATTTTTTACATGGGTTAATCGATTAACCCATTTGTAACTGCAAATGGTTAATCGATTAACCAAGCCAAAATTGCCCAATTTTGCTTGAAAAAGGGTGCTGTGACCACGGTTCCGATTTTTTCCCTCTTGCTTTGATGAATACGCATAGAAACCCTTGTTTTGTGCTTGTATTGATGATGTGATAACTTTGTGAGGGTGTGATTAATCGGGCTTGGAAAACCTGAATATTCCTGCAACAAAATCATAGAGAAAAATGTGTTAGTGTGTATGCTAGCGATGCGGATGCACATGCTTATGTAAAAGGCAAAAGGGGAGGTCAAATTTCGGGTTACGACAGTTGTCCCTATTTAATCCTCTTGGACCTAAATGTTCAAATTGTGCCAGCTTTTCGATTATTCGAGGTGGAAGGGGATTAAATAAAAGAGTAGCCTAAAAATTTGGCCGACGACGACAAAAGAGGAGATGCACACGTAGAGAGTTGATGGGTGAGAAGTTTGGCCGAATATCTGCTGGGAGATGAATCGGTCAGTGGGAGCATGCTAGATGCGTATGCTATGTATGCGTTGTTATACATGATGCTAGATATCATGTTATGCAACGGTTAAGGTGTTGTATTATGCAGTGAGGTAGTAAGCAAGGATTGTAGCAAGGCAAACTCGACATCCTCAGTTAGGGAAATAATCCACGGATGGGATGACGCTGCTGGGGAAAGAGTATGGAAATCTCAGACTTCCAAACTACTACCAACATTATTGCTAGGGATGAAGGAACCAAAATGACCTTCAAACCACGAATGACTCTGCATGTGGAATTCCCAAGGTCCAGATGATCCTTAGTGCTTGGGGATAGTAGGAAAATCATGATACTACTGCTGCTGTGGAATGTCGGCCTTGACCTGTGGGGATGATGGGCGACCCTTGCTGGGGATAAGAGATCACGCATGTCTCTGCTTGGGGACACATCACAACGACTTTACTTGGGTCATTATGGATATGCTGGGGAAATGAAAGGTAAACAACCCTTCCAAAGGACCATAATGGCGCTTGCTGGGGGAACCATGACTCTGTTGAGGGAATGAAAACCTCTCCAGAGGACCATGATACTGCTTGCCGTGGATCAATGCTTGCAAATGAACATTACCGATCATCCTTTGGGGATTTCCGCTAAGGTATGCAATGCATAATGTTTTCTCTGTCGATTTAGTTTTTTATTATTCTCAACGCTTTATAGTATTATTCGATCACAAATAATCATAAATTTTGCAAACAAAATATTGAAAAAAACGATTGAGAAATCAAATGATGAAATATATTGAATATGGAATTTTTTTGTACATATGGTGTGTACAAGGATGCAATAATTCTTGATGAGGAAGTTTGCAATAAATTGAAAAAACAGAGGTAAATGGCAAAGGGAAAGCATGTTTTGCATTGATTACAACATTGGATACCATCCACTGCAAGGCTGGGTTCCAACACTTTGCACCAGTTGACAATGACTTGACCGCTCTGTTACCGTCTGAGGTCCAGCTATGATGAAAAGAGGCTCAAGTGTTCACAGTCAAATGCCTTTATCCCTAATTTTTTCCTGGACATTTTTCTATTTTTTTCGTCCACCGGGATACCCATTTTTTCCTAAGTCGCCTTTTCGGGTTTTCAACTTTGCGGACTATTATTGTTTTTTCATTGTCCCTAACTTTTGCATGAACATTTCTTTTTTTTGGTCCATCGGGGCACCCATTTTTGCCTAGATTGTCCTTGCGGATGTCAATCTAGTGGGCTTTCTATCATCATTTTTTCAGGCATAATATTTTTTGACTGCGTCAGAGTTCACGGGCGATGGAAACTCCTCCCCATCCATGGTGGTGATGATTAGGGCTCCGCCTAAGAAGGCCTTCTTAACAACAAATGGTCCTTCGTAATTGGGATTCCACTTACCTCGTGGATCCGAGTGAATAAGTGAATACCTCTTGAGCACGAGTTCGCCTTCTTGGAACATTCGAGGGAGAACTTTTTGTCAAAAGCTCGCTTGAGGCGTCTCTGATACAATTGACCATGGCAAACGACAATTAGACGCTTCTCTTCAATGAGATTCAGCTGGTCGTATCTGGATTGGACCCATTCAACTTCATCAAGTTCTGCTTCCATGATGACTCTGAGCGAAGGGACCTCGACTTCAATGGGAAGAACAACCTCTATACCATATACAAGTGAATACGGAGTTTCCCTAATAGAAGTACGAATTGATGTTCTGTAACTATGCAGTGCAAAGGGAAGCATTTCATGCCAATCCTTGTAAGTTTTGACCATTTTCTGGATAATCTCCTTGATGTTTTTGTTCGCTGCTTTGACGACGCCATTCATCTTGGGCCGATATGGTGAAGAGTTGTGATGCTCGATCTTGAATTCATGACACAACTCCTTCATCATCTTATTGTTCAGGTTGCTCACATTGTCAGTGATAATACTGCTAGGAATACCATAGCGACAGATTATCTCTTTCTTGATGAATCTGGCAACCACTTGTCGTGTAACATTTGCATAAGAAACAGCTTCAACCCACTTGGTGAAGTAGTCGATAGAAACTAGAATAAAGCAATGACCGTTGGAAGCCTTCGCTTCGATCATCCCAATTATATCAATACGCCACATAGAGAAAGGCCAAGGAGAAGTCAAAACATTCAATGGAGTTGGTGGCACGTGGATCTTGTCACCGTAGATTTGGCACTTGTGACATCTTTTGGTAAAGTTGTAACAATCTACCTCAATTGTTGTCGAGTAATACCTAGCTCGAAGGATCTTCTTGGCCAGGCAGGACCTTTAGAATGTACACCCTCACAGCCCTCATGTATGGACCTTATAATCATGTTGCTTTGTGTCTATCCATGCATCTGAGCAACACAGAATCATAATTCCTCTTGTACAGTACACCGCCACTCAAGAAGAACTTGGCGCAAAGCCGGCGAAGAGATTTCTTGTCAGTTATAGTGATACCCCCGGGATATTCATGTTTCTCTAGATATATTTTGATGTCGTAGAACCAAGGCTTATCATCAGACTCGTCCTCGATTGCTAAACATGTGTTGGTTCGTTCAATTGATCAATACGGATAAAAGGAGCTTCATTCTTCCACTTGACTTTGAACATGGATGCCAGGGTGGAAAGTGCATCAGCTAGTTGGTTTTCTTCCCTAGGAATATGATGAAAAGAGATTTCATCAAAGTAGGGTATCAATTTCGCGATGTGTTTTTGGTACAGAACCAACTTGGAATCCCGAGTCACAAAGTTCCCTTTGACTTGGCCAATGACCACAACAGAATCTCCGTAGACCTAAAAAATCTTTATTCTCATGTCAATTGCCGCTTCAATATCATAAATAATGATTTGTATTCAGCTATATTGTTAGTGCATGCAAAGCATAATCTGGCGATGAAGGGAAGATGAAAACCTGTCAGAGAGATGAGGATAGCACCAATTCCACGACCTTTAGCTTTGGAGGCACCACCGAACACAAGCATCCATATCGCCCCTGGTTCGGGTCCTATGTCAGGGTCTGGAGTCTCATAATCTCTGATAAATAGAACATCCTCATCGAGAAAGTCAAACTTTATTTGTTGATAACCCTCCAAAGGTTGATGAGCAAGGTAGTCAGACAAGACGCTCCCTCTTATTACTTTCTGGGTAACATGTTGGATATCATACTCAGTTAACAACATTTGTCATCGAGCAATCCTTCCAGAGACAATAGGCTTTTTGAATATGTACTTTATCGGATCCATTTTGGATATCAATAAAGTAGTATGGCAAATCATGTACTGTCTTAGGCGTCGAGAGGCCCAGACCAGAGCACAATAAGTTTTATCCAAAAGCGAGTATCTGGTTTCACAATCAGTGAACTTCTTGCTCAGACAGTAAATTCCATGTTCTTTTCTGCCAGTGTCGTCATGTTGACCCAAACCACAACCCATTGATTCATCGAGAATAATGAAATACATGATTAAAGGTCTACCAGGAATCGGCGGTACTAAGATCGGTGGTTCTTGCAAAAATTGTTTTATCTTGTCAAAAGCTTCTTGACAATTATTGTTCCATTCAACAGATTGATTTTTTCTTAGTAATTTGAATATTGGTTCATAGGTATCCGTCAAGTGAGAAATGAATCTCGAGATTTAGTTAAGTCTGCCCAGAAAGCCACATACTTCTTTTTCTGTTTTGGGAGGCAGCTTGTTCTGAATTGCCCGAACCTTGTCAGGATCAACTTCAATGCCCTTTTGACTTACAATAAAGCTCAAAAATTTATCGCATCGAACTCCGAAGGTACACTTTGCAGGATTCAACAATAATATGAACTTTTAGAGTCTATCAAACAATTTCTTCAGATGGACCAACTGATCATCTTCAGTTCTGGATTTGGCAATCATATCGTCCACGTAAACCTCATTCTCTTTATGGATCATATCATGGAAGAAGGTTGTCATGGCGTGTTGGTATGTTACCCCTGCGTTTTTCAAATTGAATGGCATGAATTTGTAGCAATATGTACCCCAATGCTTGATGAAGGTGGTCTTCTCCATATCAGCTGGGGACATCTTGATCTGATTATATCCTGAGAAACCGTCCATGAATGAAAAAACCGAGAATTGTGCAGTGTTGTCTACCAAGACATCAATATGAGGCAGAGGAAAATCATCTTTAGGGCTGGCCTTATTGAGATCTCGATAATCCACACATATTCTGACCTTCCCGTATTTCTTTGGATCCAGGACGATGTTAGCAATCCATTCAGGATTCTCGGAAGTGGCTAGGAACCCGACATCAAACTGTTTCTTTACCTCTTCTCTGATTTTAAGTGCCATGTCAGGTCTTGTTCTTCTAAGTTTCTGCTTGACAGGAGGACATCCGGGCTTGAGTGGCAAGTGATGTTCAACGATGTTGGTATCCAACCCAGGAATATCTTGATAAGACCAGGCGAAGATATCAACATACTCTTTCAATAGCTTGACCAACTCTAAGTGTACATGCTTTGCGAGGGACGCACCAATCTTGACGTCTCTTCTGACATCATCAGTACCATGATTGACAACTTCCACTGGCTCTTTGTGCGGCTGAATCTCCTTCTGCTTGTGCTGAAGGATCCTTGCTAGTTCAACCGGTAATTCACAATCTTCCTCACCGTCTTCTTCGGCTTGGTTGATTGGAATTCCAGAATTACAATGGATGTTTTCCATGTTGTTATTGGTGAATTTATTTGTTCTGCATGTTTTATGAATTTATTTAGAATGAGCTATTTTAAAAAGTGAAAAGAAAAGAAACTTTTGCCATTTGTTTGTGAAAAAGTAAAATAAAGAAAGAAAGTAGAACATGATTTGAATGCAAAAAACTTTTATTTATTGATCACATAATATTGCAAAAGCGGGAGGCCCTTTACAAGCTATCCACTCGTCTCGGGCGAGGACGAGGGTAGGAGAAAGCAAAATGTATTAAATGTTTGTTGGAAAAACCACAGGAATCATAGTAGATGTCCAGTCGTTGAGCTTGAAATCCGGCGGGCACTTGCGTACAAAGCTTGTAATCTGGTTGCTAGGACCACCATCATTAATGGCTGCCACAATGTCACCCTTCTGAAAACCCGCGCTACTGAATTTGATCAAGTCGCATTGCTTCTGACCACATGATCTAGATTGTTGACCAGGACGGTAACCCAATCCAAAGCGATCATGCTTATCTACCACATCTAAAACATGCCCCTAGCTAGGCAAGGCACCTTTCTCGACGGTCTCTTTGGCATTCTTGGCAGATGACAAGGTCAATTTTAGCGATCTACTTTGACTAGTCGAAGCGGAGCTGACATCCTCAAATTCAAGACATTGCAACGACACCTCAACTATGCCTTCATCTGTCTCGACGTATCAGAATGATGATAACTCGCTCACTATTAAATCCTCTTCGCCACAAATAATGACTAACTGATCGTCGATCAAGAATCAGTTTCTGATGAAGAGTGTAAGTGACTGTCCCCGCTGCATGAATCCAGAGTCGACCCAATAGGTAACTGTATGCAGGATTGATATCCATCACCTGGAAAGTGATGGTAAATAAATGCGGTCCAACCTTAATGGGTAGATCCACTTCTCCAATCACTTGCCTTCTGGAACCATCAAAGGCTTTGACAATTAAAGTGCTCGGCCTCATCTCGCTCCCTTCCACTAGTAGTTGACTCAATGTGCCCTTAGGAATCACATTCAGAGAATAACTGGTATCCACAAGGACATGAGATAGCAATATGTCTGTGCAAGTTACTGAGATATGCAAGGCTCGATTGTGGGTATTTCCTTCGAGAGGTAATTCTGATTCATTGAAACCCAAATACCGACTTGCGATTATATTTGCAACTACGTCATTAAACTGTTCTATGGGTATATCGTGCATAACATGAGCGACATTCAAGACTTTCAACAAGGCCGATCTGTGCGCAAGCGAGCTCATGAGCAAAGATAAAATTGAAATCTTCGAAGGCATCTACACCAGCTGATCCACAATCTTAAAGTCAATCTTCTTGATCAACTTAAGGAACTCTTGATCATCGATTAATTTTTTGCTCTTTGTAACATCCTCGGAGGGAATGATTGGCACTGATGCAGTAGTAGATGCCCCTTGTTGCACAATAGGGGTAGTTGATGTAAACTTCTCCTTGAGAGGAACAACGGTGGGAACTTGCACTGGCTTAGATATGAATTTTGGAGCAAACACTCGGCCACTGCGAGTCATGCCTCCGACTGCGGTAACATTCACAATTTCTGATTCATAGAACTGAATTTCACGGCCTCTAGAAAACACGATAGAACCATACTTCTAAGGTACCTCCTTCGAGTTCTTATACGGGAAAGGCTTTGGCGTGCAAACAGTAATCGGTTGTATTTTCTATTTAGGAGCTTCCACAGGAACCTTCCTATAGACAATTGTAAACGACTCAATGGTAGCTACCTTATCCATAGGCTTGGATCTGGAAAACTGAACCACGCCTTGATTCATCAGGATCTGAACACAGCCCTTCAACCTTTGGCACTGATTAGGATTGTCATCGTAAATCTAACATTTACCATGAAGACCTTTCAATAACCCTTTCTCATTCAATTTCTTGAACACAACGGTCATCGGCGTTTTCACCTCATCAACATCAGTGATCAACTTAGCCCCTTGACTATCTTCAACCATGTTAACCCCTTATCCACCATGAGTAGGCATAGGATTAGTCTATATCTTGGGCTGATCTTCGGCGAATGTTAGGATCTTACATTCAATAAGCTCCTGAACCTTGGTCTTCAAGACAATGCAATCTTCGATAGCGTGTCCTTTGTAACCAGAGTGGTAAGCACAAGATGCATTTGGATTATGCTTTGGATGGAACAGAGGAATTGCATGTGCGATCTCTTTGGGAACAATTTCCCCTTGATGAACCAGATAAGGGAACAACTCTGTATAAGGCACAGGAATCTTATCAAAATTCGGACGCTTTCGATTGTTCTGATTATTGTTGTTGTTCTGTCTATTATGTTGATGTTGCGGCTTTTGCTTCTGAGAATCTTGAGCTTGTTGTTGTGGATGATACTGGTATGGCGGTTGTTGATATTGGGCAGCAACAATGTAAGGATAAGGATAATACGGCATGGGAGCCACAAGAGCCTGATATTGAAGAGGGGCTTGTGCCGTTACAGCATTCACTTCACATTCCTTCTTCTTTGAATTACTACTTGAAGGCTTCTTGTTGGTTGATTTTTGACTCACGGAACCAACAATCCTACCAATTTTCAAACTGTTCTCAATTCTTTCACCAATGGTCACAACATCAGCAAAGTTTGAAGAAGAACTGCTCACAATCTTTTCCTAGTACAACCCTTTCAAAGTACCCATAAAGATATTGACTAGCTCGTTGTCAGAAATAGCAGGTTGCACACGAGAGGAAATCTCGCGTCATCTCTGTGCATATTATTTGAAGGTCTCGGTTGAGCGTTGGGACTGATTCTGTAACTGCAATCTGGTAGGAGCCAAGTCAAGATTATACTTGTATTGTTTCAAGAAGGCTTCAGATAAGTCTCTCCACGAGCGAATCTTGCTACGTTCTAGACCCATGTACTAGTCCAAAGAAGCTCCAGACAAGCTATCTTGGAAGCAATGCACTAACAGTTTATCATTGTCAATGTAGGATGCCATCTTCCTACAATACATTGTCACATGACTGCACAGACAGCTCAACCCTTTGTACTTAGGCAGCTTTGGAATCTTGAACTTTTGCGGAAGCACAACATTAGGAACCAGACACAAATCTTTGGCATCCGTGCCAAAAGCAAAATAACCTTCGATGGCTCTGATCCTTTCATCTAACAACTTGTAATCTGTATGTCTGTTATGATGCAGCAGGAGCAGGCATATATGGGGAAGCAAACTGAGATGGATATACCAGCCCAGAATTCACCATCTGACCAGAGTTCTGAAAACCATACTGATAACCCGGAGGCGGTGCCACGGCAACTGAGGATGACCCAGAATAAGGTAAACTAGAATGAACATTGTGCACAACAATTTAAGCAGCCTGAGACACAACCGGGACATTAATCAGAGGACATATGTAAACATGTTCATCTTCATCAGGGGTCTCCACATCAGTAGACACAGGAGTCTGACGAGTCTCATGATCACCACTATTCACCACAGGAGGTGGAATAAGATAAGGCATGCCCCATGGGTATGCAACAAAATTCCTATTGGGCGCAGGTGCAACAAAAGGTTAATATGGCACAAAGGTGCTACTAGCAATTATAGGAATAAAATTCGGGGGCATTCCCCAAGGAAAAGCAGCAGGCATTTGATTCGGACCGGACTGGGAGCCGGGCAAACTGACAATAGGTTGAACAACAGTTTCAACTAGAGGTTCAACAGTAGCAGGAGAAGAAGTAACAACAGGAGCAGGAATCACCACATGAGTGACAACAATTGAATCAGTGACAGTAGTAACAACAGAAGTAGCAGCAACAGTGTCCTTCTGGGCGCGAAGGAACTCCATGATAACGTCCATGTTGGTCTAAAACTGATCCATCTGACCTTGGAACTGAGCTAGAGTTTTCTTATAGGCAACGTTCTCTTGTTCAAAATCAGGCACGATCTTGGTTTTGCTTGAGCGGGTAAAATACCGATGTCGAGTCGTCGTCTTGCTACAAGGTGGAGACGGACAAGGCAAGCATCATGATCTCTGGATATGTTGACAAACTTTTTCCAGATTCTCCAACTCCAAAATCTCAGAAAAAGTGTTTTCAAAGAAGCTTGCATTAGCAAATCACATCCTTCACATCCTCCACCTCCTCCACCAAAAATTTAATTCATTGATGAGATGTCGATTTTTATGCATAAATATATTAAACAAATCGTCAATGTTGAAGGTGACGGTAACTGCAATTTTTAAGTTGTTTATGCTTTACTCGGCAAAGGAGAAGAGGATCACAAACTTGTCCCCCATCAACTTATCTAAGAGTTTAGGGGCCATAAAGAATCATACACGCGGCTATACGGGAAACAAATTTGATGCAATTTATGAATCTCTTGTTCCTTGCATTAGTGGACTGGCACCGGAGGATAAATGGATGTGCTTCCCTGAAATGGTTCATCTCATAGCAAATGCGTATGAAAGAATGTGTACTGATCTTATAAGATACGATTTTTAGAAAACATTTTTTCCACTGCGCACTGCTGCCTCAAAATCCAAATGATTGTATTATGCGTGTCGGGTGGATTTCAAATCCGCGACACTTTGGTCAAGTGTATTTGAAACTGGGATGTCCTATACCACTTATATCACTAGAGTGGACAACTCATTCAACAACAAAAGTCGAGACTTAGCATGATCATTTTGTGAAAAGGATGCAAAAGTTCACCAAGTTGAGCGAGATTGAAAGAGAAATAAACAAAAGTCAAAGACAGTACCACCTATAAATATAGATTTAGTCAACAACATAAGTTTCGATTCATTTTAGTTTTTGTTCAACAATGTAAACTATATATATATTTAGAATACATTGTTTCTACTTCAATTAGATATGGAAATACATCTCCGTAAGATTTATGGAGTTACATTTCCGAAAGCAAAATATACACAAATCTGAAACGTGACTCAAAATCAGTATGAGTTGTGTGTTTGGGGTGCATGCGAAGATGCATCTCCAAAATTATGGATATTTTGAGTTTTTCGATAGGGGGTGGTAGTAATATATGTTTTTGTTTGGATTGATGGAAACAGATGGAGCGGAACAGAATAAAATGGAATTGAATGATATTCCATTGTTTGGATAATTTAAAATTCAATAAAGCAGAGCAAAATGGAGTGGTATGAATTCCATTCCATTCCATCACTTACCACCATATTTCTTTCCCTCCAATTTAGACAGAATAAATAACTTGCCTTTTTTCGTTCTAAATTTTTTTTCAATGTTACTGTCTTTGAAACTCTATCAGACAACATACTGGATTTTCTGCAATATCCAATGTCCATTATTTATTTTATACTTTTAGGAAGACCAATTGACTGAACAAAAAAAAAAGAAGAGAATTTCTTAATCCACCCTTTGATACTCTTAGGAATCTCGCGAAATTCCTTTTATGCCCCATGCTTCCGGAGATACACATCCAGACACACAATTTTTTTTCTTTACGCTGGATGCTTCCGGAGACACATATACGGAAAAAGTTCCGTAGATGCATCTCCGAAATCTTATCAGAACAGGTTTTTTTTTTTATAAAAAAAAATAAAGTTTCGTTGGCCGCAGATGGAAATTAACTGTCGCAGATGAATATAAAATAACATACATCCGTAAATAAAATTATATATATATATATATATATATATATATATATATATATATATATATATATATATATATATATATATATATATATATATATATAAAAGAAGTAATATGTCATAATCATAAAAAAATAGTACATAAATGTCATCAAAATATATACATCAAAAAACACATCACAGTCACTACTGTGTGTGTCTGACAACATCTGCATCCCCTCCTCTGCCTATGCCTCTGCCGCCTCGTCTGTCTCTTCCGCCTCCTCGACTGCCCGGTCTGCGTCCTCGGCCATCGATCCCACCTGTCATGGCGCGATGCCTGCGATACATAAATGCCCCCTGTGCCACCTCAATGATCTTATCCAATACACGCCTGTGGTCAGACCCCTCGGGGAAGAAATCGACGACAATGCCTGCCTGCCCCATCTCCACTATCTGACCACAGCGAGGCAGGACATCCTGAGTGTGGTCTAACTGAGACTGCTGCTCCTCTAAGATCTCCTGATGAGCTGGTCTAGGTGGTGATCCTTCTACAGTGGGCACCATGTATGGGTGTGAGACGGTGAAGAACCATATGATGTAGCCATCAACGCAACTCTAGTCTCTCGGCCCTCTGGTCGCCCGAGCCTTGTCCGGTACCATGTGCGTCTGGTAGTCAGCAAAGATCTCGTCTATCTGAGCATCGTCTGTGTGTACCCGAACTGCCGCATGACGCGCTCGGGAAAATATAGAATAGTGATGGTCGAACTGCATGCCAATCATCTTGAGAATAGTGATATGTCGTCAAACGGGTGCGTCTCACGGTGATCGGCATAGACGTCTTAGTAGATGTCCTCAACAACCAGGCGATCGAGATAGACTTTGTAAGGGTCGACCACCTGGTTCCCCCTAAGCGGGATAAAGGCACGGACACGTAGCATCTGCTCTGTGAAATCAGGCACACTCCCCCACCCGACAATCATGAGAAAGTGCTTGAATATCCAAGCGTGAAATGAAAATAAAAAACATCAAGATCAAGCATTATCACAAATATAGAATAAAAAGAAATGAAAAAAAAGTTATCAAGATATAAGATTGTTACCACAAGTAGTGACACGCTGCCTGCCACAGTCATGGTCTTCCACATGCATCCCTCTCCCAGCCTCGAGTACGTGTAAGTCAGGGTAGCCGCCCCCCAGTTGTACTCATGTATCCGTGTGGAATCCAAAAAGTACCTCAGGTAAACGACATCAGTATATGTGGAGGAAGTGTCCATAAACAACTGTGTGCCGACTAAAAATAGAAAATAATACCTCAGCACACGCTGGCTGTGTATCTCAACCACAATTGGATCACTATTTGCCTGGCGTGCAGCAGCGAACGCCTCACGAAATCTACATGTTAGAGAGGAGAACCTCACATAAGCCCCTCTGGTCTTATCCATCTCCTCAAGCGCATCCACTAGATCAACCCCAAGCTCCTCGATCAACATCTCTCTCGCATCAGACAGGAGATGACGTCCAGTGTAATAGTCAGCTGGTCGTGCGGTAGATGGAAGGAGGACGTCTCAGGGTGCCATCTCTCCGCAAATCCCATCAGTATCTTGGTGTGGATCATGTTGTAACCGGTCTCACAAAGGTCCATCAAACCAAAGGCGGCAAGGACATCCTGGAACCAAGCCTCTTGTGGCTGCTCCAAAGATAATATCTTCCGCCCATGGTTGTAGAACTTCTACGGCTCACGAGTATGAAAATTTTCCATAAATAAGAAACAATGTTAGTAATCAACAATGGTACAAATTATAAATTTCTAATGAAAAAAATATATAATCTGAGTAATGTTACCTCTCCATCTCAGACATGCCAGACAGTATGGTCAGCGTACCCTGTCAGCAGGGACATATCTGAGGGACCCCCTGGGAAACCCTCAGGCTCATCATCATCGTCGTCGTGACCAGCATCCTCCGCTGGTGGGTCATCACCCTCTGGAGGTGGCACCGAAGCAACATCATCGGCAGGATGAGGAACAGGAGTATCCTGACGAGGCCTGCAGGATGACATGGCCTGTGATGAACCCTCTGCTGAATCCCGATGCCTCCGAGATGAAGAAGTCGATAATGGGGTGGGATACGAGGCCGAGGGAGTGTCTTGGACATGTGATGAAGAAGGCAGTCCAGTAGGCTGCACCTCAGCTGTATCGGCCTGGCTCCACTCGCGTCTCACAGATGTATGCTGCGAAACCTGTCCAAGTTAAAATCTATCGTCTCTGTCTGCCATAATGTCTGCAACGGAATAACCAAGAAAAAACAATTAGATACAAATAAATCAAAAAACAAAAAAGAAAAAAAAATAACATTTTCTACTTCCGGATATACACACATGGAACAAGTTTCGTAGATGTATCTACAGAAGAACCCATAATTTACAACGTTTGGGTTGTTCAAGAACTGCATCTACAAAAGTGCCCTAACGTTAAATTGTTCCGTAGATGTAGATCCGGAACAACCTGCAACTCAAAGGTTACGGCAATAGCGTCCCCTACCATGCAAATGTGATTTTTGAAATCCTGATTGTCTATTTCAACCAACAAACAATACCTACATTGTCTCTAAACTATGTTTTTAAAACTATCTAAGGGTTTCTACCCCTGAAACTATATTCTAACTTGTTTACGGGAAATACTCGAAAATACCTCGGAAACTCGAAAACTTACCAATTATATCGAGCTTTGAATGTATTGGTGTTTCTTGATCGTTGAAATGAACGCTTCTTGTCGAACTTAATTGAAAATAATGAAGTTTGGTGGAAAAAGATTTTTTGAGTTGAGAGAGTTTGGAGAGTTTGAGAATGAGAAGATGAAAAATGAAGAATGAGGGAGGAGAAGAGCCTCTGACGCGCATGTATTCTAATTTGTTCCGGAGCTATATAAATGAAAACTTTCCGTAGATATAGCTCCGGAAAAAACCAACGTTGATTAAAAAAAAGCTGCGTCCGGAGATACATCTCCGGAAGCGGAGATACATCTCCGGAAGCAAGGGGTATTTTTGGAAACGCACATGGTGCATAAGAACCCCAAGGGGTGGGGTAAGAAATTCTCAAAAAGAATCTTTGTCATTATTTTCCATTTGTAAAGATTAAAAGAAAAATTTAACCTGCCTATATAAAAGTTATAAATTACAACATACAGAATTAAGGAAAACTAAACTCATTTTAGCTTCAAACTCCTAATTTATTTGTTGTTGAAAGAATTAAAAGTAACTCGAATCCCCTAGCAGCAAATCGTGCATATCATCAGGAGTAAGAAAAGTTGTTCCACCAACAAGCAACTCTATATCAGGTCTTCCGCTTTCAGCCAATGCCTCCATTGCTTCACGCACCTAGGTGAAGAAAAGTAACACACAATCAATGACATCTTTTAGAAAATATTATTCGACTTGATAGAAACCAACTAGTTGTGTCGGGAAAAAGAAAGACATATAGATCAGACCAAGGCATTCAAGAATTTTACCTCTAGTCCATTAATGCCCCCAATGACAAACACCAAAATGACATTTTGATCAGCAAGGCTTGGTTTAGCCTGCAGCATTTGTACCGACAGGAAGGATAGAAAAAGGAGAAAAATATGATTAGCATATTTGAAAAAATGGACGACTAAAACAAAAGTCCTGCATATGTTAAGAAACAGTAACCACCTGACCAAGGCCAAATCTTCCAAATCCACTCTTAAACAGGCGCCCCACAGTGGAAGAATGGTATTCTAACCCGGGCACATCGTACTTGCCTAGCACCCTAGTCAGTAGCTTATAAACCAACCCTTTTCCTACATAGGTATCCTCGTCAAAATTGCCTCCCACGGTCAACGAACCATCCCTCAATGGTACATTCTTTCTTTTCAGATCAGATAATTTATGAAGAAATTTGAAGAAGTTATCCACCCTATCACGCAACTCCAACTTTAGTTGCATGTCATCATATACTTGTTCATTTGTATTATCATCCTCGCCATCTTCTTCACCCCATTTGCCCCACTGATCATCATCAAAATCATCAATATCCAGCACTTCAGTAGCTTCCTCTGATTTTAACTTGCTTACATTAGCTTCAAGTTCTTTCTTTAGTCCATCTAGAAATTTTAGATTTACTACAGATGGGTTTTCAAGAAGGGTGTCTACAACGGCTTCTTTTAACAGACGTTCCTCTTGCCAAGAAAATGGCCCTTCAGAACCAGATGTTGGAAAATTCTCACCTGCCAAAATATATCCGATGATCATTAACAGCAAAGCATCTTGCAAAGAAATCAGACCCTTTGAAATATCCCTTTTCCCTTTATTTTCATGTGATCCCAACAGAGCACTCTTATTTATGAGATCACCAATTTGAGCGGCAAGACTTTGACTGGTTTCTCCTGAGCTTACACTCAGAATTTTCACTGCACTGCTAAATGCATCCCATTTGGTGCAATTTGATTCCTCAAGGGCTGATAATGTGGCTGATGCTAATTGGATAATTCCTTTGTTCTTTAGAAAAGATGATTGGCTCCTAGACAATGCTTTGATCATAGCTTGCAACTCAGGTGTTGTAACAATAGAAGGACGAGATTTCACATTCACAGTAACATTTTCCCTGCGCAAAGTTTCTTGTAGCCATTTCTTTACCAGTAAGGCCCCATCTTTTGTTCTTCTATCTAGTATAGCTTCCAAGAATGGCATGCCACGGAAATTATCAGAGGAGACAAAAGACCCCGTGAGTATATCTATATCGGCGTGATTAGGCTTGTTGTGAATTTTTTGACTAAGATTAATCAAGTCTGCAACCTGAGAATCGGGATTACCAGAGTCCCACCCGCATAAAAAAGCTTCAACGCTCTCTAAAAGCCGAAAATTGTCTACTTTCCAATCTTCATTAAGGATCTTTGCAAGTGGTATCTGAACATCTAAAGGAGCACGTTGAAGGTAAGAAGAACCAAGTTTGAGTTGGCTTCCTGAACCTACGTGGGAACTTGTTCTTTCTCTACGAGGCAAAGCAGAAAATATACGGTCAATAAGTGAGTCCCCGTGACAACAAGGAGTGAGAAGATCGAGTGTGCGATCAATGAGTAAAAGCCCTGCAGAGCGTTTACGGCGCCCTATGTCATAAAGACTTGACATGTCAGTCAAAATTTTCCCAACAGTTTTTGACGTATCACCGAGGGAGAAAATTTCCATTTTCAAGTCCATCTATAACATACACAAAAGAAAAAATGGTCAAGGTAACTAATTAGAGTAGAAACAACAAACAAAAAAGTACTCTAACTGATTGAAAGTATGGCAATATTTTCTATACAATAACAAAATCCTATTCCCTATTAAGTGGGGTTAGTTACATGGATTAAATGACACTGTCATGTTCTATTAATTACCAAGATTTTGTAAAGGAAATATAGATCAAGGTCTATTTCAATCGGTAACAATCTTAAAAGATAAGTTTCATTCAATTATTATTATTATTTTTTTCAAAAAATGGCATTAAGTGATGCTGGCATGCAACAGTTCTATGACAGGTCTTTTATGATGTACAAGGTTTAAACAGGGAGGAAACCCAGACTTTTAGCAGGATTGTATGTAGTATATAATACAAGAATTCTTAGAAATTTTTATCCAGAAAAATAATCGTAAATTCAAGTCACCAGAAGTTGCTGCACACATTTGAGCCAAATAATGCATGTCATCCGTTACCTTGGCTGCCAAATGGTAGAGAAAGTGTGCTGTAAGAGTGGCCCCAGGAGGCACATCATCAGTATCGGAGAGCAAGCCGGTACTCAAGGGAGGCAAACCAGGACTAATGGAATCTTCATGTTCAGCTGATAAGTATGATTCAGACACCAATCCTTCTGAAGGAAGAACAAATGCTCTGGGGGAAATGGGACATAAAATCATGGGAAAATGGTGAACAGAAATAACCAATTTCTGCACAATGTCTGCAATATAGTCTAATGGATTGTGTTCATAAAAATCTCTTCCACTTGAACTAGCTTCAAGATGAGGAACATCCTCTCCACCGGAAGGAAACTGCAAGCGGCCTCCATCTTCAAGGTTAAGTTTTTCCTGTAAGAGGCTACCAATATGCCTAGGTTTTTTCCCAGATTTCTTACTTAGCTCTTCATAATCTTGAACCAGTAAAGATTCATATTCATGATATGCATCTGGTCCGAGAGGTGAATCAGGAAACACTGAGTGAGCCATCTGCATTTTAACAAGAATTATAAAATCCCAAAAAAGGATAAAAACAAAAGAAAGCTGGTAGGAAAGAAGCGTTGGAAAAAAATAACTGTTAATTGGTATTAGAACTACAATATCGTATAAATATTTTTACCCTTTTCTAATTTTATTTTTGATGAACATTTTACCACTGTGATGATCATTGCTTATAATGATTGGACTCATCTAAAGTGAGCAATTAATTCAATTTGGAAGATAAAGTAAGTATTCTTAATCGTTAATGAATAAATCAACGGTTGGTGTTAAGAGCACATACACAACAAATCGTAAATGTGTTGAGATTAATTACTTTATCTTCCAAAAATGTTCACCTTAGAGAAGCTAAATCCTTCAACTAAAAAATGATTTCATGCATTACCTTTGGTGAAAAATAACTCCTGTTATCGTGACCAATATAATTTTAAGAAAACTAAAATTATAACTGCTGATCAACTAAGCTACCTCAACTGCTTATGACCTGTGTTGACTTATTCCTATGACATACACGTATGAAGTACTAGAGACAACCCAAACTTTTTTACAACAGCTAATCAATTCTATTATTACTATAACAACAATTCTTTTAAGTAATTAGAAGAAACAATGTTACTTCTAGCCATCTATTCTATCAGTCAAAAACCGGCCTTGCAACTTTCCAACCAGTTACATATTACGAAGATCTGCATGCTAATAAACAAACCATGGATAATAGTGCAACATAATTCATTCTTCAGAGACTAGTAGCTAATTTTACCATTGCAACAGAAAGACAGAGACGTCATTATTATATATGGCAAGTTAATGGTGGTATATTCTAAAACTATCTCTGATTTTATGTAAAAAAATTGATAATAGAATTGCATGGTCAAAGCAAAAACTAAATTGGAATGTCATGTTCCAATACTGAATTACATATAAAGTTAACCTCATCCTAAGAAGAAGAAAAAAAGAACGTAGATTTCATCCAGATCAAATTATTCCAAAAATATGAACTAAGCCTTGTAAATAAATATTTGACATGATTGTGTCATAATTTTAAGAAAAGACATGGCACATTCTAATCCAGAGGTAAAATCAAATTTTTTTTTTATAAATATAGGTAAAACCAGTATCAATTTTATACAACGTAGAACAATAATACCCAAACATATACAGCCAAGAAAAGAAAAAGAAATTAAAAGTAAAAGAGAAAGAGAAACGGGCAGAAACAGTATATAAGCACCTCAGAGATAGATGTAAATATAGTGCAATGATGAATAGCTTGATGTGATGTCAGACAACGCAAAATATACCGATGTGCGTCACTTAGTAGGCGTGATATGATAACCACCAGTTTTCTCGCAGGATCAGAACGTGAGTTCCAATCACCCACCTAGAAAAGGAATTGTCAATAAAAGTATATATAATGTGGCTAACTTAAAAGTAGTCATAGTCTATTATAAAACAAACACCTTCGAAACCCACATAAATATAAGCCGGCAGATGTAAAGAATTTACACACACACATGATACCAACTACACATGTGAATACATACAACACTCGTTATAAATTAAAACTACAAAATGATGTAAAGGATATGCCTGATCATTATCTGTAAGCGCTAAAACTTCCCAATTTTGCGTGTTCAAATGGATGTATGTGAAGTTTAGGCGATCAAAAATAATATTCAAATGGGATCTTAGAAGGAAAAGTTTAGGCGAAGAGGTTCGTGTCTTATATAGAGATAAACAGCAAAAAAATTAATAAATAACATGCATTATTCACGCAAAGAATGAAAACACTTTGCAGATTACTGCGTGCAGAGAAAGACACTTTGACAACAAATGAAACTACTACTCACCGTATCAAGTACACTCATGTTTTCCAAACAACAGACAGCCCGCGCTCCAAGTTCAAGAAGTACAGGATATGCCCCAATAAATTGGAAACTCTCAGTAGCTCCAGCATCTAAATAAACAACTGCACCTTCAATATGTTCTGATATCTGAAAAAGAGGAGGAATGACTAAAATTCAAGAAATAATTAAAAGAAAAGGATCATAACAATAATGCATTCTGGGTACTATCTTCCCTACAACTATACAAACATAACCAAGATCACCAATTAAAATATTTACTATACCTATACCCAATTGATTCTAAATTGTGTCAAAATTAAAGAACACAATGGTTCAAATTGTTGAATGTATTATATTAACAGAATTAAAAAAACTAATCATGAAAAGAAAATATCAAATTTTTATTCATTTGAATGTACTATGAATTTGGTTATAAACGAAATTGAAGTTTCTTGTTAGAAAGGGTTGGTTCTCAGTTATGACGGTTTGTAGCATTTGGGTACCTGTCTAATGGAGTCGATGCAGGATTTGATAACATCGACGGAAGCCATGTTGCCTTTTCTCGATTTTCTGCTTCAGCAGAAGAGAATTAGTTTTGAGCGCAAATTTGATACCTTAAACATGCGAGGGAGAGTTGAATTGGGAAGAAATCGCGTAATGGTTTGGGAATGGGAATTGAGAGGGAACGGATGAGAAGTGCGTTGTTCCTGATTCTGATAGAACAGAATTGGGTATCAGGAGAACTTGCGATTAGAGAGGGCGGATCTTACTGCTCGGCTTTGCTCATTTCCTCCATGGACAGTCAGAGCACAATCCGTTTTCTTATCAATAAAAAAGAAGTTTCTTAATACACCACTCAAGTTTTTTAAGCACCGCGTGAAATTACTTTTTTGTCCCCTGATTCTGGATATGCATATCCGGACGCACCGTAACCTTAAAAAAAAAAAAGTCGTTCAGAATGTGCATATCTGAAAGACTTTCGGATCTGTATATCCGAAATAATTGCTGATATATTTGAAGCTACATAATCACTTCTCCTTCCCATAATCAACCTTTTTTCTTCCACACTCACTCTCACCAACCCAAAAAACCCTACTTCATCAATACTATTTCTCACTTAAAAAGTTCAAATTTTTTGTGCAACATATCAAAGGGAGCAAGAAAAGATTGAATTTTAGGTAAATATTCAACTTCATCCACTATATTGCTCACATTATCAATCTATTTTTTTGAAAAAACAAGTTACGCTACTTCTGGATGTGCACATCCGAAACGAATTCAGCATGAACATTTTCGGATGTGCATATCTGGAGAAGTGTCTGGAACTAATCAATTTAAAATTTCAGCAATTTTTAATATGATTTATTTATATATATATATAGTTTTATTCTTGTTTATAAATAGATATGGTGCACCCCGATAACATGTCAAAAGAATTAGTTGCGCCGATTTTCCCGAAAGATGAAGGCATGCTCGTAAAGTCGGTTGATGTCGGCGATGACTTTAACAACAAGCAAAACTTTGATGATCGTGAAAGCATGCTCGCATACATTCGTAGGATGGCTATTGAGCTTGGCTTCGGTGTAAATATCGGAAGATCGGATAATGGTTCAGAAAGAAGAAAGACTTTTGTAATTTTGAGGTGCGAAAGAAGTGGCAAATATCATGCGTCTCTACGGAAGTTAAAAAAAGACGAGACCGGTACTAGAAAATGTGAGTGCCCTTTTAAGATTGGTGGTTACATGTTAGCTTCCAAGAAATGGAGATTTACCGTTCGTTGTGGTATACATAACCACGAAATGTGCTCAAAGTTTCAAGGCCATCCAAGTGTATGTCGACTCAAGGGGGAAGAGAAGACATGTATAGCCGACATGACCTTGAATTTTGTCCAACCGAAAAATATAATTGCCACGTTGAAACGGAAGGAACCCGAAAATGTAGCAAATATAAAGCAAGTGTATAACATTCGGTATCAGTCGAACAAGGCAATTAGGGGAGATATGAGTGAGATGCAACAACTGTTGAAATTGTTGGAGGACAACGATTACATGTCTCGGTACAGATATCGCGATGATGGAATTACGGTCCGAGATATTTTTTGGACTCATCCGGATTCCATCAAGTTGTTCAACACGTTCTCGACAGTGCTCATTCTAGATAGTACCTACAAGACAAACAAGTATCGTCTTCCATTGTTTGAGATGGTTGGCGTTACTTCTACGGATAAGACACATGCCGTCGGTTTTGCCTTTTGGAGTGCGAAAAAGAGGACAATTTTACGTGGGCGTTGGAGACGTGTCGGTCACTTTTGAAGAAACATGTTCAAATGTCAAAAGCAATTGTTACGGACCACGATAACGCCTTGATGAATGCGGTTGCAAAGGTCTTTCCTTCTTCCAATGCACTACTTTTTCGATTTCACATAACAAAGAATGTGCGAAGTCGGGTTAAGACCGCGGTAGGTGCGAAACAAGTGGAGTCGGAAGACGGAAAAGTGGTCAAGTCGGGTGCTATTGTAGATAAAATAATGGATGCATGGACTCATATTCTAAATTCTTCCACAACGGAATTATATGCCGATTCGGTCATGAAATTCCAGAAAGTGTGCAAAAGGTACCCCGCTTTGTTGAAATATGTTGAATCCACCATTCTTGATCAAGTGAAAGAAAAGATTGTTTGTGTGTGGACCGATAATGTACGACATCTTGGAAACACTACTACCAATAAAGTTGAGTCGGCACATGCCACTTTGAAGAATTGGTTGGGGAATAGCAAGGGGGATTTATGTCGAGATTGGGACTCCGTGCATATAATGATTAAAAACCAACACAATGAGATACAAACCACTTTTGGTCGGAGCATTACGATTTTGGAACGTCGGTTTAAAGGTAACTTCCTCTACTCTCAATTGATCGGCAACATGTCTCGGGCGAGGTTGGGCTATATTTTTCACGAGGCCAACCGAGCCGAAACGGTAGGTTCCGATAGCGCAAAGTGTGGTTGCACTATTGTGAAAATCTACGGTCTTTCTTGTGCTTGTGCCATTGCTACAAAGTTGAAACTAGGTGAGCCAATACAAATTGACGAAGTTTGCCCTCATTGGATGAGACTTAGTTTTGATGATGATGGTTGTAAGGAAGGAGATAAACCGGATATCTCTATTTTGGTCGAATTGGAAGCGATTCAAGCGAGATTTTCGAAGGCCGATGACAATATGAAGCTACACATCAAAGAAGAGTTGAGGAAGATTGCCTTCCCCGAAACAACCGCAATGATACCGCCGTCTCAACCGGTTAAGACAAAGGGTGCTCCGAAGAAGTTGAAGCCTACACCTAATGACAACTCAATAACTCGGTCTCCTTCATATTATGAGCACGTTGACAAACTCTTTCCGGACTCTCCGACTCCAAAATCTCTACAAAGTGTCATGAAAGGAGCTCGCATTTCCAAACCGGTTCCGACACCGATTCCACGCGTTCCGACTCCGACTCCAACTCCACGTATAATTTCCTTTATCGACAAGATGCCGGTTTTTATGCACAAGCATATCAACGGTATCATCGATGTTGTAGGGGATGGTAATTGCGGTTACCGAGTTGTGTCGGCTCTACTCGGTAAAGGAGATGAAGGTCATGCACTTGTCCGTCATCAACTTATCCTAGAGTTGGAGATGCATAAAGAAGCATACTTGCATCTCTATGAAAATCAAGAAAAATACGACAAGGTTTACGAGTTACTTGTTCTGTGGTTGAGTGGTCCAGCTCCGGTATCGAAATGGATGAGCTTCCCCGAGATGGGTCATCTTATCGCATACGCCTACGATATGGTGTGTATCGACTTCACGCGATACGGTTTTTCGAAAACCTTTTTTCCACTCCACACCGCACTGAAGGTGCGAGAAAGACATAAGAAATGGGGGGTTTGAATTGTGTATTCACTCTTTAACAACTTTTTACTTCTTATCGTAAGGTGCTGAGATAACATCAGAGTTCGTTTGAGAGATTCTGACTCGCGAAGTGTCATTCAGACTTTGCAATGCGTAAAGCATAAGAACTACTAGAGTCTGAACACAATATGCAATATTCAGAACTTGCAGTGCAGAAGCTTATTAGAGTTAAGCTGCAAGGTTCTGACTCGCTTATGTAAGGTTCTGATACTCAATGCAGAAACATAAACAATAACATAAAGCATAACAAGAGTAAAAAACACACGATATATTCTAGTTCACCTGAGAAACTCTCAAGCTAATCCAGTTCACCCTCCTCAGGTGATTTCGCCTTGAACACAAGGACTTAATCCACTATAATCAATCTTGATTACAGATGCACGGGCTAACGCCGGTGACTAACAACCTGCACAACTGCAGCTGTGACTAACACACAATGAACCGTTCAGGGATTCAACTTAATGAATATAACGAACATTGACCTGCAGGTTCCAATCTCGCAAGATCTACTGCTAGGATTTCACAGCTAAACGTTCAGGGATTCGTCGCAACGAATATAACGTTTACTGACCCTATTTCAGGCTTTTCCACAATGACACCAAGCCATTGTCTTCTTAAGTCTCCGGTCACACTGACCACTCGAGGAAACCTAATTCACATAGAATTAGTTAACAGGAGATTACAATAATGCTTCTTAACAAGCAGATTACTCCTAAGTTTAAGTACATAAGAACACACAAGTGTTCGAGCAAGATGTGAGCAACAACTCCTTGCTATCTTAAGAAACTACAGAGATGTATGTTGATTTGACAGTTGTTGACATCTTGTAGATCTTCTTCTTCTTCGTCTTCTTGGGTGAGCAAGCTTTAAGCAGCAACTCCTTGGTTCAGATCTTCAATGTAGCTCAGACGAGAAGGTGGTTGATGACTTGACTGATTTTCAATCTTGTCTTCTTCATCAACAGCTTCTGTACCAATTAATTATTGTTGTGTTGATTTATGATCTTTGAGCTTCAACAACAAATGGCCATGTGTAAATGGTGATAGCTTTGGATATTTAAGTGTTACAACGAGAACTCATTGTTGTTGCTATCTTCACACAATGACTTGATCGATTTTGTAAATGATACAGCAAATCGATACCTTCAGAAGCGTTTACTCCTTTCTTTAAATAGCCCAGTAAAATATAGTCGTTTGAATTATTGTTGGCTGTTAGAAAGAGACGTTGTGTAATGATAAAGTTGTACTGACACATCTCCTTTTCACTGTAGAGGAAATGACATGATATATCTTCTTGGGCGCAGTGTACAGTCTTTCACAACGGTAACATTTGTCTTCAAATCTTCAGAGGCTTCTGATGGAAATTAATTGAAACATGAGTAGAGACTTTATAACAAGGTATCTAAATCTCCAAGTCTTCAGTCTTCTAAAGTTATCCATTAGGAATCTTCCTTCAGAACTTCAGCACTTGTCTTGAAACCCGTTATTCTTCATTGTTTCAAGTCTTCCAAAACTTCAGAATTGTCCATTAGGAATCCGTCTTCAGAGTCTTCAGCACTTGACCTTTGGAACTATAATCCTCAGAACACGTAAGTCTTCAGAGTCTTTCTGCACTTGGTCTTTAGAGCCTTCATCCTTCAGAACTTCAAGTCATGAGAGTCCTCATCACTTCGGTTCTCCAGAAGATTGTCTTCTTCAGAAGCTTCGCTATCTTCAGAATCACAACCACTTTCAGAGATCATCCACAAGAGCATTGCAACAGCAATATCGGCATCCTTGGATCTGATTGATTATGATTAGATACAGAAGCATACTTACTTCTTGCGACTTGTGTCACACATAGTAACTTTGCATGTGATTAATTACGCACATCTGGCTGGTGCTTGTTGGATCTGTTACCTTCTATGATTATGATCTGCACACAACACACGTTAGAACATAAAATAGTTCTTTCATAAATACGCATTGTTATCATCAAAACATAGAGACGACTTGTAGAGACAAATCTTGCTCTAACACGCACCTCCGTCCAATCCAAATGATCGTATCATGTGTATCGGATGGCTTGCGAAATCAAGACATTTTGTACAAGTTATCTTGAAACCCGGATGCCCCATACCACCTAAATCACCGCAATGGGCGACGCTTGCAACCGCAATTGCCGAGTCGTGGCCGGATAGTTTTGTTGAAAGGATGCTTGAATTCGAAAGATTGAACGCAATTGAAAAGGCATCAAATGCGGAAAAGTCGAAAGTTCAAGCTCCGATATATTTAGACGGAGATTTTTGTTTTAACTCTTTTGTATAATCATACGACATTTTAATACTCTTATGAATTTTATTGTTGTAACGCGATTTTTGTGGTCCTGAGTCATGATCGATTGGGTACTACAGTTTGATTCATTTTTTATCCTGTTAAGCTGATTAAGGAAGGGAAATAGATGTCTCCAATTAACCCTGCTTGCATACTGAGTTTGAACAGCGGCCTGTTAGTTACGTATGCGATTAAGATGTGGGTCCCTCTTTGGTTTATTATTTTTAAAATCAGAATGTCTGGATCATTTGCGAGGTTTTTAGTAAGATGTTAGGACTTGGTGCTTTTGGGTTGATATATGGGGGTACTGGGTTTGGGTCTTTGATTAGTATGCTCGCTAAGATTTTTGCAATCTTATGCCTACGTATTCCCGAAACAGGGAAATCAGAGCGATCGTAGTTCCTCCTATTCTATGGGAGGAAGAGATGTTTTGGTGTCTTGTTCGAAGCCCAAAACGTGAAGCTAAAGGTGGTTTGTATCTTGTTCAAAGCCCAAGATGTGAAGCTAAAGGGTTAGAGAGAGTTTGTCATCTCTAAAGAGGAGTTGTTGATGTTTGTATGCTGTGAGCAAGGCATAAATTTGAAGCTAAAATGTTGATTGTCTCAACCGGGGTTTTCCTTATACAAAGCCTAAGCGGAGGCTAGAAGTTTGACTTTTTCGGGGAAAATGTTCTTTCTATCTTGTACAAAGCCCAAGATTGAGGCTAAAAGGAAGTTGACTCAACAAGAGAGTCTTTTATACTCAACGAGAGAGTGATTTTATATGTCTTGTACAAAGCCCAATACGGAGGCTAAAAGGTGACTGACTCAACAAGAGAGTGATTTTATATGTCTTGTACAAAGCCCAAGACGGAGGCTAAAAGGTGATTGACTCAACAAGAGAGTCTTTTATACTCAACAAGATAGTGATTGACTCAACAAGAGAGTCTGAAAAAGGTGATTGACTCAACAAGAGAGTCTTTTATACTCAACAAGAGAGTGTTTTTTTTGTCTCGTACGAAGCCCGAGATTGAGGCTTAAAAGGGTTTGACTCAACAAGAGAGTCTTTTATACTCAACAAGAGAGTGTTTATGTGTCTTGTACGCAGCCCAAGACGGAGGCTAAAAGGAGATTGACTCAACAAGAGAGCCTTTTTATATTGAACAAGAGAGTGTTTTTATATGTCTTGTACAAAGCCCAAGACGGAGGCTAAAAGGTGTTTGACTCAACAAGAGAGTCTGAAAAGGTTAGCTCCGCTGGGGAGAATCATTTGTACAAAGCCCAAGAGGAGGTTGTCTTACCGTTGTGGATTATGGAGATCCTAAAGGGGTCCAAGTGTGGGGAACTCTCATGAGAGAGACCGGGGTTTCTTCCTATGTTTGAAAGGAACTTGAGAATGTCTTTGAGACTCAAGGGTCTTAGACTGTCCAAGTCTAGAGTTTTATCTTTTGTACAATGCCCAAGAGGAGGCACGGACATTAAGGGATGAGTATCAACCCTACAATGGCTGGAGTTTTGACGCTGGAAAGACTGCTCTAGCAAAGGATGACTAAGTTCTATCTTATACCTTTAAGAGGTCGTTAGGGTCCTTGTATTAAGTTCAAGAGAAGGCATGAGAACTTATAAGAAGCCTACGGGTCCTTGTACAACGCCCAAGAAGAGGCGAGGATGCTTTTAGGAAGCCTGTGGGTCCCCAAACCCCGAGAAGTTCAAGATATGTTATTCACCGAGAATAGATCAAGCCAGGAAAGTTCGAGAATTTGGAAGAAACTCAAGAGATGCTATTCACGGAGAATAGATCAACTCTGGGGAGTAGAGTCTCTTTGACAATTTCTAAGGGTGACAGTCTAAGAAAGGGTTCACTGAAAATGCTGCCTTTTACGTCTCCATATTATTTAACCCCAAGAGGAGGGAAGACTGTATCTGGAAATCCTATGGGGATCTAGTTTTGTTTGTATTTAAGAGTGACCAACAGGGCTTTACCTAGTGCTAGACGTAGTTGCCGGGAAAAACTCTAAATACCTATACTAGTATTACACAGTGGATATTGGACAAGTATATAAAAGTTTGTGAAAGAAGACTTACAGTGAAACAATATCACAATACAATTATATATGAAAGCGGTAAATGAAAGCGGATAAACACTTACCCGTTGTAGAGCTTCCATGTTGTTTGGGTAGTTGTTCAACAAAGAAAGTTTTGGTAACAACATATATTTAAAATCAAAGGAGAAAGTGCTTTGAAACGTTGTTGGGGCTTACAGCTCGAGGAGAGGCCCAAGGTTTAACGATGATTGCACCGTTGTTTTGTAAACTGTACAGAGGGATTTATACAATAAGTGAGGCCTAAATTAGTTTTATGTACAAAGGGGATGAGTCTTACACTCTATTAGAGGCCCAAAGAGTTTTTTTTAAAGAAAAGAGACGAGGCTTATAACACGGGGGGAGGCTCAAAAAGTTTTTAAATGGCGATCGCGCCGAGATTTTTGAAACCTTAGTGGGTCTTATACAATAACTGAGTCCCAAAATTGGTTGGGTTTCAAAAAGGATTGGGTCTTACACTCTATTAGAGGCTCACTAAGTTGTTTTTGCACAAGTGGTGGGGCTTACAGCTCAAGGAGAGGCCCATTAAGTTGTTTTAAAAATGGAGATCGCGCCAGGATTTTTGAAAATGTGTTGGGACTTATACAATGACTGAGGCCCAAACTATTTTGGTTTCAAAGCGAGATTGGGTCTTACACTCTAGTAGAGGTCCAAAGAGTTTGCAAAAAGATTTGTGATGGTGAAAATCAAAGAAACCCTAATTTTGTTTTTCTTTAAAAGTAAATATTTAAAGAAAATCAATAAAATGATAAAAATACCAAATAGATTTGAATAAACCACTTGTGATTTTTGTTTAAGGTTTGAAAAATGAGGTTTTAATCACAAGATGATTTAGAACTCATTTGGTTTTGATTTTCAAAATAAATATTCACTTTTAAATGTTTAAAAACAATTAAAAATGAATTTATTCACAAAAATACCAACTATATTAAATAAATAATATAAATTTGATTTTTTTTTGTGAAATAAAATATTTCAATATTTTTGTGATTTTTTGCAAAAAGAACCAATAAAAAATAATTAAAATTGAGGAAGTTATTAATTTTTCAAATCATTAAGAAATAATATGAAAAATAGTAAAAAGTGGAAAAAATAGCAAAAAGAGGGTATGGGGCGAGGGGGATTCGAACCCCAGATCTCTTGTGTACAACATGCGCGCCTTACCACTGGGGTGGTGATACATCCATGTATTGAAACACAACCACAAATATACAAGGCTTGCCTTGTTTTTGGCTTGGCCCAAGGCAAGGCAAGACAAGATTTTGGCTAGAAACGTGAAGGCCATAACTTTCTCATTTCTCCATGGATGGAGGCAAAATTTATATGCATCTGGCCTAGAATTTCCTAAGGAATCCAATGGTGGTGGTGGTTTTCCCATAAAACAAATCATCCTCAAAACCCGATAGTGGTTTTGAAATAGGCCATGTTTTGCATTTTTTGTGCTACCTCTTGGGACATGTATGAATTACATGATAAATTGGTGCAAACACAACACATATAACATGTATAAGAGATGCATGATCAATGGACTTCAAAGCAAGGCATATTTCAAAGAGTTCAAGTTGTGATGCTTACCTCTTTTTGGAGCTTTTGGGATATCTACCAAGTGTTTTGTTCCAAAAATGTTTTGATGCTTTGGACACCCTCAAATGATCCCTTAGAAGCTTTTAGAGTGGTTGGAACCAGCTGGAACCCTCAGGAATGGAAATTGGCCCTTTCTTGCAAAAGGGACAAAAATGGACAAAATAACAACTCTCTCAAATGATGTTCCAGATGTGTGGAACCATTTAGGACAGTTCAAGGATGATATTTGGAGTGTGTTTGAGGTTTTATCTAGTTTGGAAAGTGACTGAATCAAGACATGGCTTGAAAAATGCAAAAGGCCCTATTTTGAGGTTTTGAGAGGGGACTTTGTGATTTTGGTGTTACAGGTCTTTTGTGAGAGTTTGGATCACTTCTATATGATGTTTATGAGGCGTGTGTGTGTGTGTGTGTGTGTGTGTGTGTTTGGTTTGGTTGGAATTGCTCTCAAACTCAAAACCCGATAGTGACTTGCTTTGGAAGGCAAATTTGGAAGTGAGAAGGTGATTTTGAGGAAAACATCCGTTTGATGGCTTTGGTGTACTCAAACTGATCACAAATGAGCTTTATTTATAGTAGAGCAAGTTTGTTTTGGGAGCAATAGTGAATGGCAGCTACTGCAGAGGTTTGGCCAATGTTGATCAATGGGAATCCAAGTCTCCTCTAGCCATTGACTAGAGGTTAGAGCACAGGCTGCTGGTTCCCTAGTTCTTGGATAAGTCTTGACTGAATTCAGTTGGAAAGGGCTCAGTCCATGCCACCTTGGTGCATCCATTAAATGCTCCAAACTAAAATTGGAGTCTTGTCCCCTCTTTAGGAATTTCTAGGTTTGGCATGCTACTTTTGGTTCCAAGGACTTGGGAGGCTGATGGATCAGTGTTTGTCCCTCCTTGGTCCCCCCTTGAGGTGTTCAGATGGATAGATTTGCTTGCCCATTGCAAAATTTGAGAAAATCGAGCGAAATCCCCAAATCTGCCTTGCCATGACAGTTTGCAGCAAGGCATATTGGCATGGTCATATCTCATCGTTGACTTTTCCCGCGAAACCCTAATTGTGGTTCTGATGAATTTGAAACTTGTTGATCAAGCTTCTTGGATCAATCCATTGTTGCAAATAGATCAATTTGGTTTATTAGAGACCCTCAAATCATGTCTTGAGGTCTTGGCTCATGATTTGTCCCAAAAGTCAACTTAGGGGTGAATTAGGTCAAGAAACCCTAATTCCTGATTTTTAGTGAATGCATCCCCTGAGGCTAAATTGACTTGATGATTTGGTCCATGAGGTCCCTTGGAGTATCTTGGGTTATGCTTTGAAGCATTGGCTCATGCCCAGAGGAAATTTTCCATCTGGAGGCCCTGGTCGACTAAAACCTTAATTTGGTGACACTGGCGATCTTGAGGCTTAATCCACTTGGAATGCTGCAACCTTGTGCTTGATCCTTGATGTGGGAGTCCTCTTGATCCATTATGGATGTTTGAGAGGTTTAGACAAGTTGAAGATCATGTCATTCCTTGATTGATCATTTGTCTAAGGCTCAGAGAGGGCTTGAAACCCTAATTTTTGATAGTAGTGAATGCTCACCCATCTTTGGGGAGACTGATGAGGTATGATGGTTCCTCCATATTGTGACGAGGATTTTCACAATGATGGGAAATCTTAGTGGTCAAAAATTGGGGTATAACAGATGCCCCTATTTAATCTTCTTGGACCCGAAGGTGTGAATGGCGAAGGTATTCGGGCATTCGAGGTGCAAGATGATTAAATATCGGAATACCCGAAATTTTGATGGTGGTTATGAATGGCAGTTTGCCAGTCCATCTTATTTTGCTAAGCAATGATGCTTAGAAAAGGTAAACTTCCCCTCGATCCTGGTCTTTAGCCAAGGAACTAGTCTCTGTTTCTTTTGTAATAAACTTCCCCTTGATCCTGGTTTCCTACCAAGGAACTGGTATCAGTTTTCTTTTGAAATAAACTTCCCCTCGATCCTGGTTTCCCACCAAGGAACCGGTCTCAGTTTCTGATGTGAACTTCCCCTCGATCCTGGTTTCCTACCAAGGAACTGGTCTCAGTTTCTGAAATAAACTTCCCCTCGATCCTGGTTTCCTACCAAGGAACTGGTCAAAGTTCCTGGAATAAACTTCCCCTCGATCCTGGTTTCGTACCAAGAATTTGGTCTTAGTTTCTTTTGTCAATAAACTTTCTTGACAAGGGACGCTGTTCGTAGCAGTTTTCCTCAAACTTCTCGCCGAATTTTCCTGGTGAGATGCCATTTAACGAAAAAATATTTGATGTCAGAGTTGCTGGAGAACCCAGTCGTCTGAGTTGTAGAGGTGTGCAAACTTCTCTGTTGGAGATTCTATTTACTGACTCTACTGGGGGAAAACGAGTCTCTTGAGAGACTGCTTTCGCTTGGGGTATTACATCATACTTTTCTCGAGATCTTCTCGGAGAAATGCCATATGATGTGATCCAATTTTGAGGTGCTGATGACTTTTTCGTCAGCGGATTTTTCGGAGAAAAACTGCTGTATTGCCGAATCTTTGATTAAGAGGCTTTCTCTGGGGATTTTCCTTAAACCGAGAAAGCGAGGATATCATCTTCAATGGCGAAAAGTGATGTTTATCGAAAGTTCTCTGGTTTTTCAGAGGTTCAAGTTATCAAAGTGGTCGAAGGACCAACTTGTATCCAGAAATAAACTGGAGGCGAGATTGTTTAGATGGTTCACTTCCTGACGAGGAAAGGGCCGACAACTCGATTGAGAGGGATTTTATCACTAGGGGACAAGACCGATCAGAGTGATAATGATGCAATATGAATGTGAATGTAAATCAATAATTCATCATGTATGTATGTTTATGCTGACAAAACTGACGCGACATACAGACTAATGGATGAACACAACGGGATACTTGGCCACTGCGGGGGACAAAGAGGTATCGCTGGTCCAAAAGTAGCAATTCTGCCTTGCTTAGGAGAGATAGTCCCTGTTGGGAGCTATGTTGGTCGGGCTTAGGAGGTAAGAACTCTATCAGGGGTGTTAGATGAAACATGGTCTCTGACACAACTAATCCTTCAATCAGGTGCACTGGCTTAGAAGGAGTACTTTGATTTTGTACCTTGAAGCTCGATTACTTTTGGAGAAGCGAGCGACGTTCTTTCGATGTTCAACAGTCAAAAGAAATGCCATCTTTATTTAAAAGCAGAAAAGTTTTAACAAGTAAATTCATTTTTGTTTCGTTTCAAGAATCGTTAATTATGTTAAAAACGTCGTTCTGTAAAGCTAAACAAATAAGAATTGCAAACAAAAGCACAAGGGCTCAAATTTTATTGATAGGATGGAAATCAGTCAAGCGCGTGATTCCATGGAGTATTTACAAAGTTTAGAAAATGGTAATTTAAGCGAAAAGGGCTACATTGAAACATAACGACCACTATCCTACCAACTCTGAATTCTGGAAATCCTGAGCTTCTGTCCAAGATGACCCTGACTGGAGTTTTTCTTCTGATGGATGGCATTACTACTGAGGAGTTGAACTGATCCGACGTAGTTACTTGCCATTAATCCCTAACTTTTTCCTGGATTGTACTTTGAGATTTCCAACCCACCAGGATGATTTTTTATTATGTCTCTAATTTTTGCTTGGACCGCCCTTTCGGGTTTTCAATCCACCGAGACGTTTTTTTTGTTTAGGCGAAGTATTTCAAATTCCTCTCCGTCCATGGTTGCGAGTCTCAAGGCGCTGCCTGAGAAAGCTTTCTTGACCACATAGGGGCCGTCATACTTCAGAGTTCATTTGCCCCGAGAATCAGTGAGAAATGATTGTATCTTTTTGAGGACAAGGTATCCTTCCTGAAGATGCGAGGTCGGACCTTTTTGTCAAACGCCTTTTTCATTCTCTGTTGATACAACTGACCATGGTATAGTGTCGTTATTCGCTTTTCCTCGATCAGATTCAGTTCGCCGTGTCGATTTTGACACCATTTAGCTTCTGTTAGCTTAGCTTCCATCAATACCCTAATTGATGGTATCTCTACTTCTATGGGGAACACTGCTTCCATGCCATATACTAGAGAGAAAGGGGTTGCCCCTGTTGAAGTGCGGATAGATGTACGATAACTGTGAAGGGTAGCATCTCGTGCCAGTCTTTGTAGGTTACAACCATCTTCTGAACAATCTTCTTGATGTTCTTGTTAGCCGCTTCTACCGCTCCGTTCATCTTAGGTCAGTAGGGAGATGAGTTATGGTGTTCGATCTTGAACTCAGCGCACAACTCTTTCATCATCTTATTATTCAAGTTAGATCCATTATCAGTAATGATCTGGCTAGGAACACCAAAACGGCAGATGATATTGTTTTTTATAAAGCGGACCACCACTTGTCGGGTTACATTGGTGTATGACACTGCTTCGACCCACTTGGTGAAGTAGTCAATGGCTACCAGGATGAACCTATGTCCGTTCGAAGCCTTGAGTTCGATCATGCCAATCATGTCAATTCCCCATATGGAAAAAGGCCATGGGGAAGAAAGAACTTTGAGATGCATTGGCGGTACATGGATTTTGTCGGAGTATATCTGACACTTGTGACACCTCCTCATGTACTTATAGCAGTCAAATTCCATGGTCAACCAGTAGTACCCTGCTCTTAGAATTTTTCTCGCCATTGTATGTCCGTTGGCATGAGCGCCAAAGGATCCTTCATGAATTTCTTTTTTCAGCATGTCTGCTTCTGATCTGTCTACGCGTGGAGCAAGACCATGTCAAATGTTCTCTTATAGAGTGTATCACCGCTCAGAAAGAAGCTGCCTGCTAGCCTTCTGAGGGTCTTTCTATCCTTTCTGGATGCCCCAGGTGGGTACTCTTGTTTTTTAAGGAAGCATTTGATATCATGATACCAAGGTTTGTCGTCTATGACTGCTTCAATTATGAAGATGTAAGCGGGCTTTTCAAGGTGTGTTATGTCGATCTTAGGTACATCATTCCATTGACCTACACTAATCATGGAGGAGAGAGTGGCTAATGCATCAGCCATGTGATTCTCCTCGCGAGGGATACGCTGAAACTCGATTTGGTTGAAGAAGGGTAACAACCTTCTTGCATAATCTTTGTAAGGAATCAATCCTGATTGGTATGTGTTCCAATCTCCATTGATTTGATTGATAACCAGGGCTGAGTCGCCATAAACATCCAAGTTTTTTATCCTTAAGTCAATTGCTTCTTCGAGACCCATGATACAAGCTTCGTATTTGTCCTCATTGTTTGTACACTTGAACGTTAGTCGGGCGGTAAAAGGAATGTGGGTACCCTGAGGTGTTATGATGATTGCCCCAATACCGTTTCCATAATGATTGACGGCTTCGTCAAAGATTAGTCCCCATTGGGAACCTGGTTCTGGCCTTTCATTGGGTAGCGGTTCATCGCAATCTTTCATCTTTAAATACATGACATCTTTGTCTGGGAAGTCAAACCCGACTGATTCTTGATCGTCAATCGGCCGATGAGCCAAATGATCAGCTAAAATAGTTCCCTTAACGGCTTTTAGAGTGTGGTATTCAATGTCGTATACTGATAACACGTGCAATCCTTCCCGTGAGAGCAGGTTTTTCAAAGACATACTTGATAGGATCCATTTCTGAGATCAACCAAGTAGTATGGCGAATCATGTACTGGCGAAGACGTTTAGTTGCCCAAGCCAGAGTACAGCAAGTTTTCTCAAGCATAGTGTATCGAGTCTCGTAGTCGGTGAATTTCTTGCTCAGATAGTAGATGGCAGACTCTTTTCTTTTGGTTTCATCTTGTTGGCCAAGTACACAACCCATTGAGTCTTCCAAGATTGTTAAGTAAATGATTAAGGGCCTTCCCTCCACTGGAGGTGATAGAATTGGTGGGTTCAACAGATATTCCTTGATACTATCAAAGGCAGTTTGATAGTCTTTTGTCCAAACACAGTCCTGATTCTTTTTGAGTAATCTGAAGATCGGCGCGCATGTCGCGGTCATGAGGAATATGAATCTGGAGATGTAGTTCAAATGTCCCAAGAATCCTCTGACTTGTTTTTCAGTTTTCGGAGAAGGCATTTCTTGAATTGCCTTGACCTTGTCAGGATCAACTTCAATTCCTTTCTGGCTGACGATGAACCCTAAGAGTTTCCCTGATTGGACACCAAATGTGCACTTGTTGGGATTCAAGCGTAGTTTATACTTTCTCAACCGCTCGAATAGTTTTGACAGGTGGGTCACATGCTCCTCCTCTGTTTTAGATTTAGTAATCATATCATTGACATATACCTCGATTTCCTTGTGTATCATGTCATGAAAGAGAGTAGTCATGGCCCTTTGATAGGTTGCCCCGACATTCTTCAAACTGAACGACATTACCTTGTAACAAAAAGTCCCTCATGGGGGTGATGAAGGAAGTCTTCTCCATGTCTTTCGGTGCCATTTTTATTTGATTATAGCCCGAGAATCCATCCATGAAGGAGAAGACTTTGAACTTTGTTGTACTTTCAACCAGCATGTCAATGTGTGGTAAAGGAAAGTCGTCCTTTGGACTAGCCTTGTTTAGATCTCTGTAATCCACACACATTCTGACCTTTCCGTCCTTTTTCGGAACTGGTACGATGTTGGCTAACCACTGAGGATATTCTGATGTGGCGAGGAAACCCGCGTCAATCTGTTTCTGTACCTCCTCCTTGATTTTGACGTCCATGTCCGGGTGAGTCCATCTCATTCTCTGTTTTACCGGAGGACATTCTGATTTCAACGGTAGTTGATGTTCCACGATGCTGGTATCCAACCCTGGCATGTCTTGATAGGACCAAGCGAACACATTGGGAAACTCTTTGAGAAGCTTTGTCAAACTTTCTTTGACAGCTGAACTGAGCAATGCCCCAATCCTGTCCTCTTTTCTCTCTTTTTCCGAACCCAAGTTTACCGTTTCCAACGGCTCTTTGTGAGGTCCGATGGACCTTTCCTCCTGTTTGAGTAGTCGGGCGATCTCTTCTGGAATTTCCTCGTCATCTTCTTCTTTAACCTCGCATACCGGGACTTCAAAGTTGGGAGAAGGCATCAGATCGTATGTTTCAATGGGGTTTAAAACAAGCAATCTGCATGACGGGATGATTTGTGTTTAGAAGAGATAGAGAGAATGCAAGAGTGTGTGCAGTGTATTATTTTTTACTGCTTGTTTTTATTATTTGAACTGTTTTTTAGGATTACCATTTTCAGAAAAAACGAAAAGAGAAAAACAACAATAAATGCGGAAATTACAGAACGATGTTTATTTATTTATGATTTTGTCGATTCTTGAAACTATAGCCCTATAAAACAAAACTCTGTCGCTCTGGGCGAAGCGAAGAGGGATATTTACAGAAAGTGAGCCCTATCAAAACATCTGTTTCACCTGGGCAAGGTGAAAGGTTAAGATAAAGACGGAAATTACTTAGACTTATGAACAATCTTCGAAACATCGACTGCAACCCATTGGCGGCGAACTCCTCGGAGAATCACAAAGTCTGGTACCTTCCTTGATTTGTCTTCAGAAATAACGCTGATTTCTGGTGGAGCGGGATCATTGGAATCTGTTTCCCAGGTAGAGTTGTCGTAGGAGGATTCCTCAGTTGTATTTTGTAGAGTATTTGTGCTCTCAAGTAAATCTCCCCATCCAGTTGGCTGGATGTCTTCGAGCCTGATACGAGAGCTTTCGGGAGCGGTGTATTTGACCATGAAGTCGTATTTACCACTCGGTTGTCCTAAGGTATCCCACACTTCTTTGGAACTGGAGGAGTCATCTCTCTCGATGACGTTGACCTTTGGAAAAGCATAGTTAATGAATTCTAGTCCTGCAAACTTTGCGAATTCATCGTCGTGCTGGATATTTTCTGAAAGACCTGAGTGTTGATTCCATGACATAGTGGGGACGCAGGTATTCTGTTCAATGATGCTCAGCTGATTTTCATTGTTCGGCTGATTTTCTTGCCCTCAGTTTCCTAGGTACGGCTGCCAGATAGGCAGGCCATCCATTGGGCCATAATAGTCGTGGTCAAAGTTGTCTTTCATCAGAGTGTCTTCCTCTAATGAGTTTGGTGGAGCACGACATCCTTTCGGATCACATTCTCCGTATATCATCCTGACATCTGACCTGGGTATAAATCTCGGACTCTGTGCGGGATAGAAAAATGACATAGGCACCTCTTCCTGAGACATATAACAGTCCTCGTTAAGATAGGACTTCCACTCCTCATCTGTATCAGAGGGATCTTCCTCATTGATGGTATGGACTACTTGAGATATTGGGTGAAGGAAACCTCCACTGTGGAAGAAGCCTGAATGGGATGAAGACTTTCATCGTTAGCAACTGTCTGGGTGCAGGTTGCAGAAAAACCAAGACCCTTCTTTGTTTTGTTATCGGTAGGAAAGTTGTCCCCACCCTTTTGTATTGTTATTTTTTATCACTTCGAGAGCATCTCTGTATGAGGAAATTGAGGTTCCTTTCTCTGATTGATTCTCGTTGCTCACCGAAAGTGCTTGGAACTGAGTTCCAACAACTTCCTCGGGTTATACACAAGTAGATAATGAAAGGTTACTCACGATCAAGGCTTGTTCTCCACAGACCGTGACGAGTTGGTCATTCTTGACAAACTTCAGCTTTTGGTGAAGTGTCGAAGTTACTGCCCCAACCTGGTGTATCCAAGGTCTTCCTAATAAGTAACTGTATGTTGCCCGGATGTCCATGACTTGGAAAGTGACTAGGAAAGTGTGAGGATGGATAGTTATGGGAAGGTCGACTTCGCCAATAACTGTTTTCCGAGATCCGTCAAATGCTTTTGACGACGAACTCACTGCCTCTCATCGGGGATCCTTTTAATGATAGTTGCATTAGAGTGGACTTCGGCATGACGTTGAGAGCCAATCCAGTGTCTACTAGTACACTGGCTAAAGCATCATCCTGGCAGTTGACTGTGATATTGAGCGCCATGTTGTGGCTTTCGCCTTCTTCTGGAAATTCCTCATCACTGAACCCTAAGTTGTTGCAGGAAGTGATGTTAGAGACGATGCTCTTGAACTGTCGTATTGACACATTCTGTTCCACAAAGGCCTGCTCTAAGACTTTTTGTCGAGCCTCTCTGTGAGGCTCAGAATTGAGCAAAAGAGACAACACAGAGATCTTTGAAGGAGTTTGTAACAGTTGATCAACAATGTTGTATTCACTCTTTTGGATGAGCTTCAGCATCTCATCATCGTTCTTTGAAAGATCGGGATCACTAGATTGACCGACTGATGGATTAGGAACTTCTGTTAGAGGTTCCTTTTCTCTACTGGGTTCTCCAACTCCTCTGTTGAAGATTCGATCGCTCCGTGTTACTCGACTGATGTCTGCAATATTCACGACGGAGGGTAATGGAATTTCCTTTCCATTCTCAACTGTTGTCGCACCGTATTTGTAAGGAATTGCCTTAGTTGATTCATACGGTAACGGTCCCGGTAGGTAGATAACTACGGGAGCCTTCTGATTTCTCTGACTATCGTAAGTAACTTCAATCAATTCCTGGTTAAGAACCTTTGATTTGTCAAGTAGAGGGATGATGGTAAAAACATCTTTGGTCCTTTTAGGATCAGAGATTACAACAACATCTTTGATCTGATCAGCGAAGTAGTCTGGCGCCCAGTTGATAGACCCCGAAACTGAATATTGTTGAATCTCTTTGCGGTCCAGCTGACTCTGAAGGGCTGCTCGCATGAGGTAACATCCTTGGTTATTTTCCGAGCAAACTCTACAGCATTCGTAGTTGTGTGGTGGCACCTGGCCACGTCCACTTTGAATGCAGTGTAACTTCACTAGATCTGTTTCCGTTGATCGAACATCCTGACTTTGATGTCGAGTAGGGTTCCCATTAACCACACTGATTTGTTGCGTGTCTTCATCCATATAAATCGGAAGCCACCAATGGTTCAACAAGTGTTTCAAAGTTCTTTAAACGAGAGCACATCCTTGGTTACTCTCGCGGCATACTGTACAACTCAGATAATCATGTGAAGTGAGGAAACTGAGTTGGACCTGCTTGGCGTGTAACTCCACCAAGCTGGTATTCATCAAACGAATATCAAAGATTTGAACCATGTTAATCTGATAAGGATTTTTATCATGGTAGTCCTGGATCCACCCAAGATCCATCTGACGTCGGAGGGCCTCTTGTACAAAAGAGCATCCCTATTTGTTTACCGAGCAAGTCAGACAGGAATTGTAATCGTGCCGCGGCAGATTATTATACCGACTTTGTCTTGAGTTCATTGCCACTAAGTTGTCATTCATCGCACGGATGTCGTGTTTCTAAATGACGTTGGAATTCGTATAAGTCATGTTAACTCCACGAACTCGGTGTTCTTGGATCCACCTGAGATCCAACTGTTCCTGTAGAGATGATTGCACCACAGAACATCCTTGATTGGTTTTAGAGCAGATATCACACTGGTGATAATTATGAGGTGGCAAATGGCCGTACCCACTCTGTCTACAATGCATCTTGACCAAGTTGGCCCTTAATAAGAGTACATCATGAATTTAATAGTTGTTATTGAACTCTCCCTCTATCAAATTTACCGCAGCTTTCTCGTGTTGAGGCAGCGGGTTCATGAGAAAATTCAGATTTGTATCCTTGAAGGATAAGACCCCGCTTCTAACAAACCTTTGTACATCGGATTTGAAACTGAGACAGTTTTCTATGTTATACCCTGGCCCCCCTTGATGGTAAGGGCAAGTCTGATCCGCTTTAAACCAAAAAGGCGGATTTTCTAGTACTGTAAGTGGAGACCTGGTTTGGATGTGCCCCTTGACCAGTAATAATGGAAACAATTCTGCGTACAACATTGGTATAGGGTCAAACCTTGGCGGTCGCGTTGTACGATTGTTGTTGTACTGAGACGAGCCTGCTGAAGAGGCGGTTGTGTCTTTTGCTGATATTGTTGTTGATTCGGTTGGCTTTGCGCAACCTGAGGTTGATATATAGGAACAAGCGCAGGGGTAATAGCAGGAGTTACAGCTGCTACTGGTTAGTATCATCGCCTTTGCTTTCTGAGAGAGATATTCCCAATATCCTGCTCTTTTTTCTTAGGGAGAGCACTACTATATCATTTTGTACTGCTTGATGATCCAGCGTCTTTAACTAACCATCCTTCTCAGACGGCTTCCTCAAGACGAACTCCCATGCCCACCATCTCGGTGAAGTCACTGGGCGCACTAGCGCCCATTCTGTCGTAGTAAAATGAGCTTAAGGTCTTTAAGAAGATCTTTGTCGTCTCTTTTTCTTCAAGAGGTGGACAAATCTGAGCGGCAATTTCACGCCATCTCTGAGCGTACTCCTTAAAGGTTTCCTTGTCCTTCTGTGACATTGATATAAGCTGATCTCTGTCTGGTGCCATGTCCAAATTGTACTTATATTGTTGAATGAAGGCAGCGCCAAGATCTCTGAAAGTGGCGATATTAGTGCGGTTTAAACCCATGTATCATTTTAATGCGGCACCGGTTAAACTATCCTGAAAGTAGTGGATCAGTAGCTCCTGGTTCTTTGTCTGAGCTGACATTCACCGAGCGTACATCAACAAGTGGCTTTGAGGGAAAGAGTTACCCTTGTACTTTTCGAAGTCGGGCACCTGGAACTTGTGCGTAACTTTCACATTGGGGACCAAACAAAGGTCTGCGGAATCCTTTCCAAATAAATCCTGACCGTGAATGGCTTGTAGTTCCTTCTGTATTTCCAGGAATTGTTCCTAGAACTCACTCATTCTGTTGAACATACTTTCGTTTCCACCAGAAGGTATCTGTGGAATCTGTCCTTCCGGGATAGTGTGCACCACAGGCGGTGGTATAGTCATCATGGCAGAGATTCTTGGTGCCTCCCGAAGTTTGTAAACTTCAGGAGTTGCTGTCATGCCCCTGGCATCTTCGCTTTCCCGAAGTTTGTAACATTCAGGCCCAGCGGTTCCTGCTGTGTTTTCCAGATCCTCCATGATCGGCGGGATATATCCTTCCGGGATATAGTTAATAGGCATGCCCCAGGGATGATCTTTCGGCATTTTGTACCTAGAATCATACTTTTCCACTATGGGCGTCATGTGATCTCCGAGATCACAGTCCTTTGTTGTTGCATCTGAGCTTCTGCTAGAGCTTGCATGTTGTTATGAAGCTTTCTCAGATCTTCTTTCAGAGTGTCGATCTCTTCTCTCAACTCTCTGTTCTCTTCCTCGAGATCATCCATCTTTTTCTGACGATTGACCCGAGTATTGTACGAATGAGACAGTTTGACTCTAGAATCGAGACGCAAACGTGAGATTCGCAGGTAAGAAGAATGTGTGATGTGAGAATGATGAATGATATGCAATGATTATATTAATTATATGTTTTTGTTTATTCAAAAAAAATTTCGACAATTGGATTGAAAATACCAAATAGTAGGGAAACCCCGTTTTATTGAATTCAAAGGATTGCGGAAATGGAAATACAGTAATTTACCTAGTGTTGCGAAAGGAAATCTAAGCTAATGGATCCTGAGACCTCTCTGAGGAGAGCTCAGGTGTTGGTCCTGGTACTTTCCTTTACTTTGACCGGGGCTCTTCGGCCGTTGTCGGGTTGTCATTCCTTTGCCAAGCGAAAGAAGCGAGCAAATTCCTTTGGTCATCCTGATTCTCCACAACATGTTGCTCTAAAATCTCAATCAGAGCATCTTTTTCTTTTAACAGTTGCTGTATTTTCTTGCACTCTACATTGAGAATACGGTACTTGTTCCTCCAAGACCTCTTCTCCTGCTGAACTTTGCTGAGAGTAACCTGAAGCTTTTCCGTCTCAGACATAAAATAAAGGGTAGAGTCCCTTAATGGAATAACTTCCTGACGAGGGTAAGGCATCCTCAGCTTGAGAGCTCTAGTTTGTACCCAGTGGAGATAAGGCTCCACCGAGACACAGTCTGGTTTTCTTAGAGACTCTCTTCCTTTCCTATGAACGTGTTTCCAGGCATGCACTATTTTTGTCTTTAGTGCCCGGTCATTTTCTCTTTCCTTGAAGAAAAGACCTTCCAGATGAGCATTACTCGGGATATGCCTAATTGGGAATCCAAATTGACGACGAACTAAAACTGAATGATAATTGATTCCTCCCTTAGTTCCTATAAGGGGTACATTTGGGAGTTTTCCACAACGGTCAATGATTCTGATCCTGTCATAGATTCGATTGTACTAATCGATGTCGGAGTTGGTAAGAGACATGATTCTCTGCGACCAACTTAAAGTATTCTTTTGATCCCAAAATGCAGCAGACTTTGGCAAATGGGAAGTGAACCATTTGTAAAGAAGGGGTACACAGCATGTGATCATTCCTCCATTATACAAATTCCTTAAGTGTATAGAATGTTAAGCATCTGTGAGCAAAGTCAGTACAGGGTTTCCAATCAGAAAAATCTTAATGGCATTGATATCTACAAAGTTATCGATGTTGGGAAACAAAAATAACCCGTAGGTGAGCCAAATAAAGATGCTCTTAAAAGCGACCACGTTCCCTTTACTTGCAAAGTATAGAGTTTCTTTGTTAAGAACTGGGTTGGCAAACCCTGAATTCCACCCTTAGTGGTTATTTGATTCCTGACCTCTGACTCATCCAAAGAAATTGCTCTTGCAATGGTTTGATCCTTTGGAATTTCTTCCAGTCCAAAAAAGGGAGCCTGATCAGTAATATGTAGATCAGTCAGGTGGGAGTACTCCTCCAGTGTTGGTGCTAGTTGATAATCCGAGAATGTGAAACAGTGATAGACCGGATCGTAAAACTGGATTAGTGTGGACAGGATTCCTCCAATTACATGGACCCTTAACAAGGACAACAACCCTCCGTACTTGGCTCTGAAAGCCTCGTGGTTGCTAATCATCCTTGCCAGACTTCTCAAATCTTCTAGTTTTGGAACCTTGAAGGTGTACTTATGAGTTTTCCTTCTACCGAAATCCATTAGTGCAATCTCCTTTCTCTGACATTTGGAATCATTGTCTTAGTTTAATTTGAAAAAGAGAGACTAGAAGAGAAGATTCTTCTTTGTTTTAATGTTTTTTAAATGAATGTATAAATGCAGCACACAAAAACATAGAAAAAACATGGGGTCAAAGGGTCGGTGTCATGAAGTCAAGGCTCTACCCCCCCAAAGGTTTATATGAAAGCGGTAAATGAAAGCAGATAAACACTTACCCGCTGTAGAGCTTCCATGCTATTTGGTTAGTTGTTCAACAAAGAAAGTTTTGGTAACAACATATATTCAAAATCAAAGGAGAAAGTGCTTTGAAACATTGTTGGGGCTTACAGCTCGAGGAGAGGCCCAAGGTTTAACGATGATTGCACCGTTGTTTTGTAAACTGTACAGAGGGATTTATACAATAAGTGAGGCCTAAATTAGTTTTATGCACAAAGGGGATGGGTCTTACACTCTATTAGAGGCCCAAAGAGTTTTTTTAAAGAAAAGAGATGGGGCTTATAACACGAAGGGAGGCCCAAAAAGTTTTTAAATGGCGATCGCGCCGAGATTTTTGAAATTGCAGTGGGTCTTATACAATAACTGAAGCCCAAAATTGGTTTGGTTTCAAAAAGGATTAGGTCTTGCACTTTATTAGAGGCCCGCTAAGCTATTTTTGCACAAGTGGTGGGGCATACAGCTCAAGGAGAGGCTTATTAAGTTGTTTTTAAAATGGCGATCGCGCCAGGATTTTTGAAAATGTGTTAGGACGTATACAATGACTAAGGCCCAAACTATTTTGGTTTCAAAGCGGGATTGGGTCTTACACTCTATTAGAGTCCCAAAGAGTTTGAAAAAAGATTTGCGAGGGTGAAAATCAAAGAAACCCTAATTTTGTTTTTCTTTAAAAGTAAATATTTAAAGAAAATCAATAAAATGATAAAAATACCAAATAGATTTGAATAAACCACTTGTGATTTTTGTTTAAGGTTTGAAAAATGAGGTTTTAATCACACGATGATTTAGAACTCATTTGGTTTTGATTTTCAAAATAAATATTCACTTTTAAATGTTTAAAAACAATTAAAAATGAATTTATTCACAAAAATACCAACTATATTAAATAAATAATATAAATTTAATTTTTTTGTGGAATAAAATATTTCAATATTTTTTTTTATTTTTTGCAAAAAGAACCAATAAAAAATAATTAAAATTGAGGAAGTTATTAATTTTTCAAATCATTAAGAAATAATATGAAAAATAGTAAAAATGTGGAAAAAATAGCAAAAAGAGGGTCTGGGGCGAGGGGGATTCGAACCCCAGACCTCTTGTGTACATCATGCGCGCCTTACCACTGGGGTGATGATACATCCGTGTATTGAAACACAACCACAAATATACAAGGCTTGCCTTGTTTTTGGTCTGGCCCAAGGCAAGGCAAGGCAAGATTTTGGCTAGAAACGTGAAGACCATAACTTTCTCATTTCTCCATGGATGGAGGCAAAATTTATATGCATCTGGCCTAGAATTTCCTAAGTAATCCAATGGTGGTGGTGGTTTTCCCAGAAAATAAATCCTCTTCAAAACCCGATAGTGGTTTTGAAATAGGCAATGTTTTGCATTTTCTATGCTACCTCTTGGTACAGGTATGAATTACATGATAAATTGGTGCAAACACAACACATATAACATGTATAAAAGATGCATGATCAGTGGACTTCAAAGCAAGGCATATTTCAGAGAGTTCAAGTTGTGATGCTTACCTCTTTTTGGAGCTTTTGGGATATCTACCAAGTGCTTTGTTCAAGAAATTTTTTATGCTTTGGACACCCTCAAATGATCCCTTAGAAGCTTTTAGAGTGGTTGGAACCAGCTGGAACACTCAGGAATGGAAATTGGCCCTTTCTTACAAAAGGGGCAAAAATGGCCAATATAACAACTCTCTCAAATGATGTTCCAGATGTGTGGAACCATTTGGGACAGTTCAAGGATGATATTTGGAGTGTGTTTGAGGTTTTATCTGGTTTGGAAAGTGACTGAATCAAGACATGGCTTGAAAAATGCAAAAAGTCCCTATTTTGAGGTTTTGAGATGGGACTTTGTGATTTTGGTGTTACAGGTCACTTGTGAGAGTTTGGATCACTTCTATATGATGTTTATGAGGTGTGTGTGTGATTGGTTTGGTTGGAATTGCTCTCAAACTCAAAACCCGATAGTGACTTGCTTTGGAAGGCAAATTTGGAAGTGAGAAGGTGATTTTGAGGAAAGCATCTGTTTGATGGCTTTGGTGTACTCAAATTGATCACAAATAAGCTCTATTTATAGTAGAGCAAGTTTATTTTTGGAGCAATAGTGAATGGCAACTGCTGCAGAGGTTTGGCCAATGTTGATCAATGGGAATCCAAGCCTCCTCTAGCCATTGACTAGAGGTTAGAGCACAGGCTGCTGGTTCCCTAGTTCTTGGATAAGTCTTGACTGAATTCAATTAGAAAGGGCTCAGTCTATGCCACCTTGGTGCATCCATTAAATGCTCTAAACCAAAATTCGAGTCTTGTCCCCTCTTTAGGCATTTCTAGGTTTGACATGCTACTTTTGGTTCAAAGGACTTGGGAGGCTGATGAATCAGTGTTTGTCCCTCCTTGGTTCCCCTTGAGGTGTTTAGATGGATAGATTTGCTTGCCCTTTGCAAAATTTGAGCAAATCGAGTGAAATCCCCAAATATTCTTTGCCATGACAGTTTGCAGCAAGGCATATTGGCATGGTCATATCTCACAGTTGACTTTTCCCGTGAAACCCTAATTGTGGGTCTGGTGAATTTGAAACTTGTTGATCAAGCTTCTTGGATCAATCTATTGTTTCAAATGAATCAATGTGGTTTATTAGAGACCCTCAAATCATGTCTGGAGGTCTTGGCTCATGATTTGTCCCAAAAGTCAACTTAGGGGTGAATTAGGTCAAGAAACCCTAATTCCTGATTTTTAGTGAATGCATCCCTTGAGGCTAAATTGACTTGATGATTGGGTCCATAAGGTCCCTTGGAGTATATTGGGTTATGCTTTGAAGCATTGGCTCATCCCCAGAGGAAAATTTCCATCTGGATGCCCTGGTCGACCAAAACCCTAATTTGGTGACACTGGCGATCTTGAGGCTTAATCCACTTGGAATGTTGCAACCTTGTGCTTTATCCTTGATGTAGGAGTCCTCTTGATCCATTGTGGATGTTTGAGAGGTTTAGACAAATTGAAGATCATGTCATTCCTTGATTGATTCTTTGTCTAAGGCTCAGAGAGGGCTTGAAACCCTAATTTTTTATAGTAGTGAATGCTCACCCATCTTTGGGGAGACTGATGAGGTATGATGGTTCCTCCATATTGTGATGAGGATTTGTACAATGATGGGAAATCTTAGTGGTCAAAATTTGGGGTATGACACATTCCCCTATTTAATCTTCTTGGACCCGAAGGTGTGAATGGCGAAGGTATTCGGGCATTCGGGGTGCAAGATGATTAAATATTAGAATACCTAAAATTTTGATGGTGGTTATGAATGGCAGTTTGCCAGTCCATCTTCTTTCGCTAAGCAATGATGCTTAGAAAAGGCAAACTTCCCCTCGATCCTGGTCTTTAGCCAAGGAACTGGTCTCAGTTTCTTTTGTAATAAACTTCCCCTCGATCCTGGTTTCCTACCAAGAAACTGGTCTCAGTTTTCTTTTGAAATAAACTTCCCCTCGATCCTGGTTTCCTACCAAGGATCTGGTCTAAGTTTCTGAAATAAACTTCCCCTCGATCCTGGTTTCCTACCAAGGAACTGGTCTTAGTTTCTGATGTGAACTTCCGCTTGATCCTGGTTTCCTACCAAGGAACTAGTCTCAGTTTCTGAAATAAACTTCCCCTCGATCCTAGTTTCCTACCAAGGAACTGGTCTAAGTTGCTGGAATAAACTTCCTATCGATCCTGGTTTCCTACTAAGGATCTGGTCTTAGTTTCTTTTGTCAATAACCTTTCTTGACAAGGGACGTTGTTCGTAGCAGTTTTCCTCAAACTTCTCGCTGAATTTTCTTGGTGAGATGCCATTTGACAGAAAAAGATTTGATGTCAGAGTTGATGGGGAACCCAGTCGTCTGATTTGTAGAGGTGTGCAAACTTCTCTGTTGGAGATGCCATTTACTGACTCTACTGGGGGAAAACGAGTCTCTTGAGAGACTACTTTCGCTTGGGGTATTACGTCATACTTTTCTCGGGATCTTCTCGGAGAAATACCATATGATGTGATCCAATTTTGAGGTGCTGATGACTTTTTCGTCAGCGGATTTTTCGGAAAAAAACTGCTGTATTGTCGAATCTCTGATTAAGAGGCTTTCTCTGGGGATTTTCCTTAATCTGGAAAAGCGAGGATATCATCTTCAATGGCGAAGAGTGATGTTTGTCGAAATTTCTCTAGTTTTTCAGAGGTTCAAGTTATCAAAGTGGTCGAAGGACCAACTTGTATCCAGAAATAAACTGGAGGCGAGATTGTTTAGATGGTTCACTTCCTGACGAGGAAAGGGCTGACAACTCGACTGAAAGGGCTTTTATCACTAGGGGACAAGACCGATCAGAGTGATAATGATGCAATATGAATGTGAATGTAAATCAATAATGCATGATGTATGTATGTTTATGCTGACAAAACTGACATGACATACAGACTAATGGATGGACACGACGGGATACTCGGCCACTGCGGGGGACGAAGAGGTATCGCTGGTCCAAAAGTAACAATTCTGCCTTGCTTAGGAGAGATAGTCCCTGTTGGGAGCTATGTTGGTCGGGCTTAGGAGGTAAGAACTCTGCCGGGGGTGTCAGATGAAACATGGTCTCTGACACAAATGATCCTTCAATCAGGTGCACTGGTTTAGAAGGAGTACTTTAATTTTGTACTTTGAAGCTCGATTACTTCTGGAGAAGTGAGCGACGATCTTTCGATGTTCAACAGTCAAAAGAAATGCCATCTTTATTTTAAAAGCAGAAAAGTTTTAACAAGTAAATTCATTTTTGTTTCATTTCAAGAATCGTTAATCATGTTAAAAACGTCGTTCTGTAAAGCTAAACAAATAAGAATTGCAAACAAAAGCACAAGGGCTCAAATTTTATTGATAGGATGGAAATCAGTCAAGCGCGTGATTCCATGGAGTATTTACAAAGTTTAGAAAATGGTAATTTAAGGGAAAAGGGCTACATTGAAACATAACGACCACTATCCTTCTACCAACTTTGAATTCTGGACATCCTGAGCTTCTGTCGAAGATGACCCTGATTGGAGTTTTTCTTTTGATGGATGGCATTACTGCTGAGGAGTTGAACTGATCAGACATAGTTACTTGCCATTAATCCCTAACTTTTGCTTGGATTGTACTTTGAGATTTCCAACCCACCGAGATGATTTTTGATTATGTCTCTAATTTTTGCCTGGACCGCCCTTTCGGGTTTTCAATCCACCGAGACGTTTTTATTGTTTATGCGAAGTATTTCTTAACTGTGTCAACATTTGTGGGGTAGGCAAATTCCTCTCCGTCCATGGTTGTGAGTCTCAAGGCGCCGCCTGAGAAAGCCTTCTTGACCACATAAGGGCCATCATAATTTGGAGTCCATTTTCCCTGAGAATCAGTGAGAAATGATTGTATCTTTTTGAGCACAAGATCTCCTTTCCTGAAGATGCGAGGTCATACCTTTTTGTCAAACGCCTTCTTCATTCTCTGTTGATACAACTGACCATGGCATAGTGCCGTTATTTGCTTTTCCTTGATCAGATTCAGCTCGTCGTGTCGACTTTGACACCATTCAGCTTCTGTTAGCTTAGCTTCCATCAATACCCTGATTAATGGTATCTCTACTTCTATGGGGAGCACTGGTTCCATGCCATATACTAGAGAGAAAGAGGTTGCCCCTGTTGAAGTGCGGATAGATGTGCGATAACCGTGAAGAGCAAAGGGTAGCATCTCGTGCCAGTCTTTGTAGGTTACAACCATCTTCTGAATAATCTTCTTCATGTTCTTATTAGCCGCTTCTACCGCCCCGTTCATCTTAGTTCGATAGGGAGATGAGTTATGGTGTTTGATCTTGAACTCAGCGCACAACTCTTTCCTCATCTTATTATTCAAGTTAGATCCATTATCAGTAATGATCTGGCTAGTAACACCATAACGACAGATGATATTGTTTTTGATAAAGCGGACCACCACTTGTCGGGTTACATTGGTGTATGACGCTGCTTCGACCCACTTGGTGAAGTAGTCAATGACTACTAGGATGAACCGATGTCCATTCAAAGCCTTGGGTTTGATCATGCCAATCATGTCAATTCCCCATATGGAAAAAGGCCATGGGGAAGAAAGAACTTTGAGATGCGTTGGCGGTACATGGATTTTGTCGGAGTATATCTGACACTTGTGACACCTCCTCATGTACTTGTAGCAGTCGGATTCCATGGTCAACCAGTAGTACCCTGCTCTTAGAACTTTTCTCGCCATTGTGTGTCCGTTATGAGTGCCAAAGGATCCTTCATGAATTTCTTTTTTCAGCATGTCTGCTTCTGGCCTGTCTACCCGTCGGAGCAAGACCATGTCAAAGTTTCTCTTATAGAGTGTATCATCGCTCAGAAAGAAGCTGCCTGCTAGCCTTCTGAGGGTCTTTCTATCCTTTCTGGATGCCCCAGGTGGGCACTCTTGTTTTTGAAGGAAGCATTTGATATCGTGATACCAAGGTTTGTCGTCTATGACTGCTTCAATCGTGAAGATGTAAGTGGGCCTTTCAAGGCGCATTATGTCGATCTTAGGTACGCCATTCCATTGACCTACACTAATCATGGAGGAGAGTGGCTAATGCATCAGCCATGTGATTCTCCTCGCGAGGGATATGATGAAACTTGATTCGGTTGAAGAATGGTAATAACCTTCTTGCATAATCTTTGTAAGGAATCAATCCTGATTGGTATGTGTTCCAATCTCCTTTGATTTGATTAATAACCAGGGTTGAGTCGCCATAAACATCCAAGTTTTTGATCCTTAAGTCAATTGCTTCTTCGAGACCCATGATACAAGCTTCGTATTCGGCCTCGTTGTTTGTACACTTGAACGTCAGTTAAGCGGTAAAAGGAATGTGGGTACCCTGAGGTGTTATGATGATTGCCCCAATTCCGTTTCCATAATGATTGACGGATTCGTCAAAGATTAGTCCCCATTGGGAACCTGGTTCTGGCCCTTCACTGGGTAGCGGTTCATCGCAATATTTCATCTTTAAATACATGACATCTTCATCTTGGAAGTCAAACCCGACTGATTCTTGATCGTCAATCGGTTGATGAGCCAAATGATCGGCTAAAATACTTCCCTTAACAACTTTTTGAGCATGGTATTTGATGTCGTATTCTGATAGAAACATCTGCCAACGGGCAATCCTTCCCATGAGAGCAGGTTTTTCAAAGACATACTTGATTGGAACCATTTCTGAGATCAACCAAGTAGTGTGGCGAATCATGTACTGGCGAAGACGTTTGGCTGCCCAAGCCAGAGCACAGCAAGTTTTCTCAAGCATAGTGTACCGAGTCTTGCAGTCGGTGAATTTCTTGCTCAGATAGTAGATGGAAAACTCTTTTCTTTTGGTTTCATCTTGTTGGCCAAGTACACAACCCATTGAGTCTTCCAAGACTGTTAAGTAAATGATTAGGGGCCTTCCCTCTATTGGAGGTGATAAAATCGGCGGGTTCAATAGATATTCCTTGATACTGTTGAAAGCGGTTTGACAGTCTTCTGTCCAAACACAGTCTTGATTCTTTTTGAGTAATCTGAAGATCGGCGCGCATGTCGCGGTCATGAGGAATATGAATCTGGAGATGTAGTTCAAACGTCCCAGGAATCCTCTGACTTGTTTTTCAGTTTTCGGAGAAGGCATTTCTTGAATGGCCTTGACCTTGTCAGGATCAACCTCAATTCCTTTCTGGTTGACGATGAACCCTAAGAGTTTCCCTGATCGGACACCAAATGTTCACTTATTGGGATTTAAACGTAGTTTATACTTTCTCAACCACTTGAATAGTTTTGACAGGTGGGTAACATGCTCCTCTTCTATTTTAGATTTAGCAATCATATCATCGACATATACCTCGTTTTCCTTGTGTATCATGTCATGAAAGAGAGTAGTCATGGTCCTTTGATAGGTTGCCCCAACATTCTTCAAACCAAACGACATTACCTTGTAACAAAAAGTCCACCATGGGGTGATGAAGGAAGTCTTCTCCATGTCTTTCGGCGCCATTTTTATTTGATTATAGCCCGAGAATCCATCCATGAAGGAGAAGACTTTGAAATTTGTTGTACTGTCAACCAACATGTCAATGTGTGGTAAAGGAAAGTCGTCCTTTGGACTAGCCTTGTTTAGATATCTGTAATCCACACACATTCTAACCTTTCCGTCCTTTTTCGAAACTGGTACGATGTTGGCTAACCACTGAGGATATTCTGATGTGGCGAGGAAACCCGCGTCAATCTGTTTCTGTACCTCCTCCTTGATTTTGACGGCCATGTCTGGGTGAGTCCGTCTCAGTCTCTGTTTTACAGGAGAACATTCTGATTTCAACGGTAGATGATGTTCCACGATGATGGTATCCAGCCCTGGCATGTCCTAATAGGACCAAGCGAACACATTGGGAAACTCTTTGAGAAGCTTTGTCAAACTTTCTTTGACAGCTGAACTGAGCAATGCCCCAATCCTGTCCTCTTTTCTCTCTTTTTTCGAACCCAAGTTTACCGTTTCCAATGGCTCTTTGTGAGGTCCGATAGACCTTTCCTCCTGTTTGAGTAGTCGGGCGATCTCTTTTGGAATTTCCTCGTCATCTTCTTCTTCAGCCTCGAATATCGGGACTTCAAAGTTGGGAGAAGGCATCGAATCGTATGTTTCAATGGGGTTTAAAACAAGCAATCTGCATGAAATGATGATTTGTGTTTAGAAGAGATAGAGAGAATGCAAGAGTGTGTGCAGTGTATTATTTTTTACTGCTTGTTTTTATTATTTGAACTGTTTTTTAGGATTACTATTTTCTAAAAAACGAAAAGAGAAAACAACAATAAATGCGGAAATTACAAAACGACGTTTATTTGTTTATGATTTTGTCGATTCTTGAAACTACAGCCTTATAAAACAAAACTCTGTCACTCTGGGCGAAGCGAAGAGGGATATTTACAGAAAGTGAGCCCTATCAAAACATCTGCTTCACCTGGGCCAGGTGAAAGGTTAAGATAAAGACGGAAATTATTTAGACTTATGAACAATCTTCGGAACATCGACTGCAACTCATTGGCGGCGAACTCCTCGGTGAATCACAAAGTTTGGTACCTTCCTTGATTTATCTTCAGAAATAACGCTGATTTTTGGTGGAGCAGGATCATTGGAATCTGTTTCGCAGGTAGAGTTGTCGTAGGAGGATTCCTCAGTCGTATTTTGCAAAGTATTTGTGCTCTCAGGTAAATCTCCCAATCCAGTTGGCTGGATGTCTTCGAGCCTGATACGAGAGCTTTCGGGAGCGGTGTATTTAACCATGAAGTCGTATTTACCACTCGGTTGTCCTAAGGTGTCCCACACTTCTTTGGAACTGGAGGAGTCATCTCTCTCGATGACATTGACCTCTGGAAAAGCATAGTTAATGAATTTTAGTCCCTCAAACTTTGCGAATTCATCGTCGTGCTGGATATTTTCTGAGTGTTGATCCCATGACATAGAGGGGACGCAAGTATTTTGTTCAATGATGCTCAGCTGATTTTCATTGTTCGGCTGATTTTCTTACCCTGAGTTTCCTGGGTACGGCTGCCAGATAGGCAGGCCATCCATTGGGCCATAATAGTCGTGGTCAAAGTTGTCTTTCATCAGAGTGTCTTCCTCTAATGAGTTTGGTGGAGCACGACATCCTTCCGGATCACAATCTCCGTATATCATCTTGACATCTGACCTGGGTATAAATCTCAGACTCTGTGCGGGATAGAAAAATGACATAGGCACCTATTCCTGAGACATATAACCGTCCTCGTTAAGATAGGACTTCCACTCCTCATCTATATCAGAGGGATCTTCCTCGTTGATGGTATGAACTGCTTGAGATATTGGGTGAAGGAAACCTCCACTGTGGAAGAAGTCCTGAATGGGATGAAGACTTTCATCGTTAGCAGCTGTTTGGGTGCAGGTTGCAGAAAAACCAAGACCCTTCATTGTTTTGTTATCGGTAGGAATGACAAGCTGTCCCCACCCTTTTGTATTGTTATTTTTGATCACTTTGAGAGCATCTCTGTATGAGGAAATCGAGGTTCCTTTCTTTGATTGATTCTCGTTGCTCACCGAAAGTGCATGGAACTGAGTTCCAACAACCTCCTCGGGTTCTACACAAGTAGATAATGAAAGGTTACTCACGATCAAGGCTTGTTCTCCACAGACCATGACAAGTTGGTCATTTTTGACAAACTTCAGCTTCTGGTGAAGTGTCAAAGTTACTGCCCCAGCCTGGTGTATCCAAGGTCTTCCTAATAAGTAACTGTATGTTGCCCGAATGTCCATGACCTGGAAAGTGACTAGGAAAGTGTGAGGACCGATAGTTATGGGAAGGTTGACTTCGCCAATAACTGCCTTTCGAGAGCCGTCAAATGCTTTGACGATGACATCACTGCCCCTCATCGTTGATCCTTTGAATGATAGTCGCATTAGAGTAAACTTCGGCATGACGTTGAGAGCCGATCCAGTGTCTACCAGTACGCTGGCTAAAGCATCGTCCTGGAAGTTGACTGTGATATTGAGCGTCATGTTATGGCTTTTGCCTTCTTCTGGAAATTCCTCATCATTGAAACCTAAGTTGTTGCAGGAAGTGATGTTAGAGACGATGCTCTCGAACTGTCGCATTGACACATTCTGTTCCACAAAGGCCTACTCTAAGACTTTCTGTAGAGCCTCTCTGTGAGGCTCAGAACTGAGCAAAAGAGACAACACAGAGATCTTTGAAGGAGTTTGTAACAGTTGATCAACAATGTTGTATTCACTCTTTTGGATGAGCTTCAGCATCTCATCATCGTTCTTTGAAAGTTCGGGATCACTAGATTGACCGACTAGTGGATTAGGAACATCTGTTAGAGGTTCCTTTTCTCTACTGGGTTCTCCAACTCCTCTGTTGAAGATTCGATCGCTTCGTGTTACTTGACTGATGTCTGCAATATTCACGATGGAGGGTAATTGAATTTCCTTTCCATTCTCAACTGTTGTCACACCGTATTTGTAAGGAATCGCCTTAGTTGATTCATACGGTAACGGTCCCGGTAGGTAGATAACTACGGGAGCCTTCTGATTTCTCTGACCGTCGTAAGTAACTTCAATCAATTCCTGGTTAAGAACCTTTGATTCATCAAGTAGAGGGATAATGGTACAAACATCTTTGGTCCTTTCAGGATTAGAGATTACAACAACATCTTTGATTTGATCAGCGAAGTAGTCTGGCGTCCAGTTGATAGACCCCAAAACTGAATATTGTTGAATCTCTTTGCGGTCCACCTGACTCTGAAGGGCTGCTCACACGAGGTAACATCCTTGGTTATTTTCTGAGAAAACTCTACAACGTTGTTGTGTGGTGGCACCTGGCCACGTCCGCTTTGAATGCAGTGTAACTTCACTAGATCTGTTTCCGTTAATCGAATATCCTGACTTTGATGCCGAGTAGGGTTCCCGTTAACCATACTGATTTGTTGCGTGTCTTCATCCATATAAATCGGAAGCCACCAGTGGTTCAATAAGTGTTGCAAAGTTCTTTGAATGAGAGCACATCCTTAGTTACTCTCACGGCATACTGTACAACTCAAATAATCATGTGAAGTGAGAAAACTGAGTTGGACCTGCTTGGCGTGTAACTCCACCAAGCTAGTATTCATCAAACGAATATCAAAGATTTGAACCATGTTAATCTAATAAGGATTTTTATCATGGTAGTCCTGGATCCACCCAAGATCCATCTGACGTTGGAGGGCCTCTTGTACAAAAGAGCGTCCCTGTTTATTTACCGAGCAAGTCAGACAGGAATTATAATCGTGCCGCGGCAGATTATGATACCAACTTTGTCTTGAGTGGATTTCCACTAAGTTGACATTCATCGCACGGATGTCGTGTTTCTGAATGACGTTGGAATTCGTATAAGTCATGTTAACTCCACGAACTCGGTGTTCTTGGATCCACTCGAGATCCAACTGTTCCTGTAGAGCTGATTGCACCACAGAACATCCTTGATTGTTTTTAGAGCAGATATCACACTATTGATAATTATGAGGTGGCACATGGTCGTATCCACTCTGTCTACAATGCATCTTGACCAAGTTGGCCCTTAATAAGAGTACATCATGAATTTGATAGCTGTTATTGGACTCTCCCTCTATCAAATTTACCGCAGCTTTCTCGCGTTGAGGCAGCGGGTTCGTGAGAACATTCGAATTTGTATCCTTGAAGGATTAGGCCCCACTCCTAACAAGCCTTTGTACGTCGGATTTGAAACTGAGACAGTTCTCTATGTTATGCCCTGGTCCCCCTTGATGGTAAGGGCAAGTCTGATCTGCTTTAAACCAAAAAGGCATATTTTTTGGTACTATAAGAGGAGACCTGGTTTGGACGTGCCCCTTGACCAGTAATAATGGAAATAATTCTGTGTACAACATTGGTATAGGGTCAAACCTTGGCGATCACATTGTACGTTTGTTGTTGTACTGAGGAAGAGCCTGATGAAGAGGCGGTTGTGTCCTTTGCTGATATTGTTGTTGATTCGGTTGGCTTTGCGCAACCTGAGGTTGATACGTAGGAACAGGCGCAGGGGTAATGGCAGGAGTTACAGCTGCTACTGGTTGGTATCGTCGCCTTTGCTTTCCGAGAGAGATATTCCCAATATCCTGCTCTTTTTTCTTAGGGAGAGCACTACTGTATCGTTTTGTACTGCTTGATGATCCAGCGTCTTTAACTAACCGTCCTTCTCGGACGGCTTCCTCAAGACGAACTCCCATGCCCACCATCTCGGTGAAGTCACTGGGCGCACTGGCGACCATTCTGTGTATTAAAATGAGCTTAAGGTCTTTAAGAAGATAATTTTCATCTCTTTTTCTTCAAGAGGTGGACAAATCTGAGCGGCAATTTCATGCCATCTCTGAGCGTACTCCTTAAAGGTTTCCTTGTCCTTCTGTGACATTGATCTGAGCTAATCTCTATCTGGTGCCATGTCCAAATTGTACTTATATTGTTGAATGAAGGCAGCGCCAAGATCTCTGAAAGTGGCAATCTTAGTGCGGTTTAAACCCATGTTCCATTTTAATGCAGCACCGGTTAAACTATCCTGAAAGTAGTGGATCAGTAGCTCCTGGTTCTTTGTCTGAGCTGACATTCGCCGAGCGTACATCACCAAGTGGCTTTGAGGGCAAGAGTTACCCTTGTACTTTTCGAAGTCGGGCACCTGGAACTTGTGCGTAACTTTCACATTAGGGACCAAACAAAGGTCTGCGGAATCCTTTCCAAATAAATCCTGACCGTGAATGGCTTGTAGTTCCTTCTATATTTCCAGGAATTATTCCTGGAACTCACTCATTCTGTCGAACATACTTTCGTTTCCACTGGAAGGTATCTATGGAATCTGTCCTTCCGGGACAGTGTGCACCACAGGCGGTGGTATAGTCATCATGTCAGAGATTCTTGGTGCCTCCTGAAGTTTGTAAACTTCAGGAGTTACTGTCATGCCCCTGGCATCTTCGCTTTCCTGAAGTTTGTAACATTCAAGCCCAGCGGTTCCTGCTGTGTTTTCCAGATCTTCCATGATCGGCGGGATATATCCTTCCGGGATATAGTTAATAGGCATGCCCCAGGGACGATCTTTCGGCATTTTGTACTTAGGATCATACTTTTCCACTATGGGCATTGATGTGATCTCTGAGATCACAGTCCTTTGTTGTTGCATCTGAGCTTCTGCTAGAGCTTGCATGTCGTTATGAAGCTTTCTCAGATCTTCTTTCATAGTGTCGATCTCTTCTCTCAACTCTCTGTTCTCTTCCTCGAGATCATCCATCTTTTTTTGACGATTGGCCCGAGTATTGTACGAATGAGACAGTTTGACTCTAGAATTGAGATGCAAACGTGTGATTCGTAGGTAAGAAGAATGCGTGACGCGAGAATCATGAATGATATGCAATGACTATATTAATTATATGTTTTTGTTTATTCAAAATAAACTTCGACAATTGGATTACAAATATCAAACAGTGGGAAAACCCCATTTTATTGAATTCAAAGGATTGCGGAAATGGAAATACAGTAATTTACATAGTGCTGCGAAAGGAAATCTAAGCTAATGGATCCTGAGTCCTCTATGAGGAGATCTCAGGTACTGGTTCTGGTACTTTCCTTTTCTTTGACCGGGGCTCTTCGGCCATTGTCGGGTTGTCATTCCTTTTCCAAGTGAAAGAAGCGAGCAAATTCCTTTGGTCATCCTGATTCTCCACAGCATGTTGCTCTAAAATCTCATTCAGAGCATCTTTTTCTTTTAACAGTTGATGTATTTTCTTGCACTCTACATTGAGAATATGGTACTTGTTCCTCCAAGGCCTCTTCTCCTGCTGAACTTTACTGAGAGTAACCCGAAGCTTTTCCGTCTCAGACGTAAAATAAAGAGCAGAGTCCCTTAATGGAAGAACTTCCTGACGAGGGTAAGACATCCTCAGCTTGAGAGCTCTAGTTAGCACCCAGTGGAGATAAGGCTCCACTGAGACACATTCTGGTTTTCCTAGAGACTCTCTTCCTTTCCTATGAACGTGTTTCCAGGCATGCACTATTTCCGTCTTTAATGCCCTATCATTTGCTCCTTCCTTGAAGAAAAGACCATCCAAATGAGCATTACGCGGGATATGCCTCATCGGGTATCCAAATTGACGACGAACTAAAACTGGATGATAATTGATTCCTTCCTTAGTTCCTATAAGGGGTACATTTGGGAAGTTTCCACAACGGAAAATGATTCTGATCCTGTCATAGATTCGATTGTACTAATTGATGTTGGAGTTGGTAAGAGACATGATTCTCTGCGACCAACGTAAAGTATTCTTTTGATCCCAAAATGCAACAGACTTTGGCAAATGGGAAGTGAACCATTTGTAAAGCAGGGGTACACGGCATATGATCATTCCTCCATTATACAAATTCCTTAAGTGTACAGAATGATAAGCATCTACGAGCAAAGTCGGTACAGGATTTCCAATCAGAAAAATCTTAATGGCGTTGATATCTACAAAGTTATCGATGTTGGGAAACAAAAATAACCCGTAGGTGAGCAAAACAAAGATGCTCTCAAAAGCGGCCACGTTCCCTATACTAGCAAAGTATAGAGCTTTCTTTGTTAAGAACTGGATTGGCAAACCCTGAATTCCACCCTTAGTGGTTATGTGAGTCCTGACCTCTGACTCATCCAAAGAAATTGCTCTTGCAATGGTTTGATCCTTTGGAATTTCTTCCAGTATAGAAAAGGGAGCCTGATCAGTAATATGTAGATCAGTCAGGTGAGAGTACTCCTCCAGTGTTGGTGCTAGTTAATAATCCGGGAATGTGAAACAGTGATATAAAACTGGATTAGTGTGGACAGGATTCCTCCAATTACTTGGACCCTTAACAAGGACAGCAACCCTCCGTACTTGGCTCTGAAAGCCTCGTGGTTGGTTATCATCCTCGCCAAACTTCTCAAATCCTCTAGTTTTGGAACCTTGAAGGTGTACTTATGAGTTTTCCTTTTACCGAAATCCATTAGCACAATCTTCTTTCTCTGAAATTTGCAATCATTGTCTTAGTTTAATTTGAAAAAGAGAGTCTAGAAGAGAAGATTTTTCTTTGTTTTAATGTTTTTTAAATGAATGTATGAATGCAGCACACAAAAACATAGAAAAAACATGGGGTCAAAGGGTCGGTGTCATGAAGTCAAGACTCTACCCCCCCAAAGGTTTATACTTGTGATTTTTTGTACCTGTCCGCAAAATCATTTACCCCTCTTGGGATAACAACAGCAAGCGGATCGCCAGCGAGCTGATGCATCTTAGAGTGATTTCAGATGAGGGTAGTATCGTGTGACAACTATTTTCGATAGCTTCCGCACTACAAAATGGTTTCAGCCTACTAAAAATCTCAGCTTCTCAGATAACCCAGTCGACCACACTACTTTCAACAACCGAAGTCGTATAGGCAATGTATCTGCAAAGGGAGTCTCCACTGAGTTTGATGGTCGACCGGGGACTCTTAACTGGGATTCACTCCCCGCAAGATTACCCGTATAATGCCATCACCTATCATAGGTGTATACTCAATCTTTCCACATGCGGTATCACACGCATTCCCATTAGCAGAAAAATAAACACAGATATGAATTAGGAAAAGCAGTATATATATATATATATATATATATATATATTTGTCTTAATCATCCTAGACCTCTAGTCTTATGATCCTATACAGACAATGACTCCCCAGCAGAGTCGCCGTTTCTGTGACATCTTGTTGAATTTAAAGGCTTCCACCGAAGATTGTAAGAAAGAGAAGAAGGCCCCACGGTGGGCGCCATTTTTTCTGTAGCGCGATTTTTGTGGTCCTGAGTCACGATCGCTTGGGTACTATAATTCGATTCATTTTTTATCCTGTTAAGCTAATTAAGGAAGGGAAATAGATGTCTCCAATTAACCTTGGTTTCATACTGAGTTTGAATAGCAGTTTGTTAGGTTACGTATGCGATTAAGATATGGGTCCCTCTTCGATTTATTATTTTTAAAATCAGAATATCTGGATCATTTGCGAGGGTTTTGGTAAGATGTTAGGACTTGGTGCTTTTGGGTTGATATATGGGGGTACTGGGTTTGGGTCTTGGATTAGTATGCTCGCTAAAATTTTTGCAATCTTATGCCTACGTATTCCCGAAATAGGGAAATCAGAGCGATCGTAGTTCCTCCTAATCTATGGGAGGGAAGAGATGTTTTGGTGTCTTGTTCGAAGCCCAAGACGTGAAGCTAAAGGTGGTTTGTATCTTGTTCAAAGCCCAAGATGTGAAGCTAAAGGGTTAGAGAGAGTTTGTCATCTCTAAAGAGGAGTTGTTGATGTTTGTATGCTGTGAGCAAGGCACAAATTTGATGTTAAAAGGTTGATTGTCTCAACCAGGGTTTTCCTTATACAAAGCCTAAGCGGAGGCTAGAAGTTTGACTTTTCCGGGGAAAATGTTCTTTCAGTCTTATACAAAGCCCAAGATTGAGGCTAAAAGGAAGTTGACTCGACAAGAGAGTATTTTATACTCAACGAGAGAGTGATTTTATATGTCTTGTACAAAGCCCAAGACGGAGGCTAAAAGGTGATTGACTCAACAAGAGAGTCTTTCATACTCAACAAGAGAGTGATTTTATATGTCTTGTACAAAGCCCAAGACGGAGGTTAAAAGGTGATTGACTAAACAAGAGAGTCTTTTATACTTAACAAGAGAGTGATTGACTCAACAAGAGAGTCTGAAAAAGGTGATTGAGTCAACAAAAGAGTCTTTTATACTCAACAAGAGAGTTTTTTTGTCTCGTATGAAGCCCGAGATTGAGGCTTCAAAGGGTTTAACTCAACAAGAGAGTCTTTTATACTCAACAAGAGAGTGTTTATATGTCTTGTACGCAGCCCAAGTCGGAGGCTAAAAGGAGATTGACTCAACAAGAAAGCCTTTTTATACTCAACAAGAGAGTGTTTTTATATGTCTTGTACAAAGCCCGATACGGAGGCTAAAAGGTGTTTGACTCAGCAAGAGAGTCTGAAAAGGTTAGCTCTGCTGGGGAGAATCATTTATACAAAGCCCAAGAGGAGGCTGTCTTACCGCTATGGATTCTGGAGATCCTGAAGCGGGTCAAAGTGTGGGGAACTCTCATGAGAGAGACCGGGGTTTCTTCCTATGTTTGAAAGGAACTTGAGAATGTCTTTGAGACTCAAGGGTCTTAGACTGTGCAAGTCTAGAGTTTTATCTTTTGTACAATGCCCAAGAGGAGGCACGGGCATTAAGGGATGAGTATCAACCCTACAATGGCCGGAGTTTTGATGCTGGAAAGACGGCTCTAGCAAAGGATGACTAAGTTCTGCCTTATACCTTTAAGAGGTCGTTAGGGTCCTTGTATTAAGCCCAAGAGAAGGCATGAGAACTTCTAAGAAGCCGACGGGTCCTTGTACAATGCCCAAGAGGAGGCGGGGATGCTTTTAGGAAGGCTGTGGGTCCCCAAACCCCGAGAAGTTCAAGACATGCTATTCACCGAGAATAGATCAAGCCAGGAAAGTTCGAGAATTTGGAAGAAACTCAAGAGATGCTATTCACGGAGAATAGATCAACTTTGGGGAGTATAGTCTCTTTGATAATTTCTAAGGGTGACAGTCTGAGAAAGGGTTCATCGAGAATGCTGTCTTTCACGTCTCCATATTGTTTAACCCCAAGAGGAGGGAAGACTGTATCTAGAAATCCTATAGGGATCTAGTTTTGTTTGTATTTAAGAGTGACCAACAGGGCTTTACCTAGTGCTAGATGTACTTGTCGGGGAAAACTCTAAATAACTATACTAGTATTACACAATGGATATTGGACAAGTATATAAAAGTTTGTGAAAGAAGACTTACAGTGAAACAGCCCCACAATACAGTTATATATGAAAGCGGATAAACACTTACCCGCTATAGAGCTTCCATGCTATTTGGTTAGTTTTTCAACAAAGAAAGTTTTGGTAACAACATATATTCAAAATCAAAGGAGAAAGTGCTTTGAAACGTTGTTGGGGCTTACAGCTCGAGGAGAGGCCCAAGGTTTAACGATGATTCCACCGTTGTTTTGTAAACTGTACAGAGGGATTTATACAATAAGTGAGGCCCAAATTAGTGTTATGTACAAAGGGGGCGGGTCTTACACTCTATTAGAGGCTCAAAGAGTTTTTTTTTAAGAAAAGAGGTGGGGCTTATAACACAAGGGGAGGCCCAAAAAGTTTTTAAATGGCAATCGCGCAGAGATTTTTGAAATCGCAGTGGGTCTTATACAATAACTGAGGCCCAAAATTGGTTTGGTTTCAAAAAGGATTGGGTTTTACACTCTATTAGAGGCCCACTAAGTTGTTTTTGCACAAGTGGTGGGGATACAGCTCAAGGAGAGGCCCATTAAGTTGTTTTAAAAATGGCGATCGCGCCAGGATTTTTGAAAATGTGTTGGGACTTATACAATGACTGAGGCCCAAACTATTTTGGTTTCAAAGCGGGATTGGGTCTTACACTCTATTAGAGGCCCAAAGAGTTTGAAAAAAGATTTGTGAGAGTGAAAATCAAAGAAACCCTAATTTTGTTTTTCTTTAAAAGTAAATATTTAAAGAAAATCAATAAAATGATAAAAATACCAAATAGATTTGAATAAACCACTTGTGATTTTTGTTTAAGGTTTGAAAAATGAGGTTTTAATCACAAGATGATTTAGAACTCATTTGGATTTGATTTTCAAAATAAATATTTACTTTTAAATGTTTAAAAACAATTAAAAATAAATTTATTCACAAAAATACCAACTATATTAAATAAAAAATATAAATTTGATTTTTTTGTGGAATAAAATATTTCAATATTTTTGTGATTTTTTGCAAAAAGAACCAATAAAAAATAATTAAAATTGAGGAAGTTATTAATTTTTCAAATCATTAAGAAATAATATGAAAAATAGTAAAAAGTGGAAAAAATAGCAAAAAGAGGGTCTGGGGTGAGGGGATTCGAACCCCAGACCTCTTGTGTACAGCATGCGCGCCTTACCACTGGGGTGGTAATACATCCGTGTATTGAAACACAACCACAAATATACAAGGTTTGCCTTGTTTTTGGCCTGGCCCAAGGCAAGGCAAGGCAAGATTTTGGCTAGAAACGTGAAGGCCATAAATTTCTCATTTCTCCATGGATGGAGGCAAAATTTATATGCATCTGGCCTAGAATTTCCTAAGGAATCCAATGGTGGTGGTGGTTTTCCCAGAAAACAAATCCTCTTCAAAACCCGATAGTGGTTTTGAAATAGGCCATGTTTTGCATTTTCTGTGCTACCTCTTGGTACAGGTATGAATTACATGATAAATTGGTGCAAACACAACACATATAACATGTATAAGAGATGCATGATTAGTGGACTTCAAAGCAAGACATATTTCAGAGAGTTCAAGTTGTGATGCTTACCTCTTTTTGGAGCTTTTGGGCTATCTACCAAGTGCTTTGTTCCAGAAATGTTTTGATGCTTTGGACACCCTGAAATGATCCCTTAGAAGCTTTTATAGTGGTTGGAACCAGCTGGAACCCTCAGGAATGGAAATTATCCCTTTCTTGCAAAAGGGGCAAAAATGGCCAAAATAGCAACTCTCTCAAATGATGTTCCAGATGTGTGGAACCATTTGGGACAGTTCAAGGATGGTATTTGGAGAGTGTTTGAGGTTTTATCTGGTTTGGAAAGTGACTGAATCAAGACATGGCTTGAAAAATGCAAAAAGACCCTATTTTGAGGTTTTGAGAGGGGACTTTGTGATTTTAGTGTTACAGGTCACTTGTGAGAGTTTGGATCACTTCTATATGATGTTTATGAGGTGTGTGTGTGTGTGATTGGTTTGGTTGGAATTGCTCTCAAACTCAAAACCCGATAGTGACTTGCTTTGGAAGGCAAATTTGGAAGTGAGATGGTGATTTTGAAGAAAACATCTGTTTGATGGCTTTGGTGTACTTAAATTGATCACAAATGAGCTCTATTTATAGTAGAATAAGTTTGTTTTAGGAGCAATAGTGAATGGCAACTGCTGCAGAGGTTTGGCCAATGTTGATCAATGGGAATCCAAGTCTCCTCTAGCCATTAACTAAAGGTTAGAGCACAGGCTGCTGGTTCCCTAATTCTTGGATAAGTCTTGACTGAATTCAGTTGGAAAGGGCTCAGTCCATGCCACCTTGGTGCATCCATTAAATGCTCAAAACCAAATTTGGAGTCTTATCCCCTCTTTAGGCATTTATAGGTTTGGCATGCTACTTGATCCGGAGTATTCGAACAGGTCCACGTAAGCTGGTCGTCAGATGGCAAGGTGCTCGAACGGATGATGGTCGTCAGGCGTGCAAGGTGTTCGGCTTGTGAATGAGGAGAGGAGTGGGTGTACCTGCAAGGCACTCCGACGCTCAAGTAAGAAAAGGTCAGAGAAAAGGGGCAAGTACAAAGTCTATTCTTAGGGTGAAAATGTGATACCTGACCCTCTCAAGCGAGAGGGTTTATATAGAGCCCCCAGCGCGTGGCCAACGGTCCTATTTTCGGGGCGAAATAACCGTTTTCCCCAAAGAATAGGTAAATGCCCAAACTAGCCGTTATGTCGGGCAGGGTGCCAGAAACTAGCCGTTATGTCGGGCATAAACGCAGTTCCGGGCACCTGCCCCTTGCTGTTCGGGCAGCGAGGAAGCCGTGCGTAACGGGCATAAAAGCCGGGGAGGACGTTGCGTTCCTTGCCCGGTTGGAGGGGCAAAAATGTCGTTATTGCCCCATTGTGGATTGGGCTTAGGCAATTTGGGCCGCTCTAGAGCAGAGGCGGATTGGGGCAATTTTAGCCATTGGTCAAGTCCAAAACACTACTTTTGGTTCCAAGGACTTGGGAGGATGATGGATCAGTGTTTGTCCCTCCTTGAGGTGTTCAGATGGATAGATTTGCTTGCCCTTTGCAAAATTTGAGCAAATCGAGCGAAATCCCCAAATTTGCCTTGCTATGACAGTTTGCAGCAAGGCATATTGGCATGATCATATCTCATGGCTTAAGTGGAGTTTCATGGAGTTCTTGGCCATTTTGGAAAACCCTCATATGATACAACATGTGTGTGATGATAGGTGGTCTTGATACTTTTTGGATCCAAGTGAAAAATCCCCCTACTTTTGGAAAAAAAGCAAGACAGATTCTGACTTAGTGAAAATTTCACCAAGTGTTGGAAAAAGTGGCAGTTCATGTTTTCAGCCATTTTGATCATTCCATAACTCAAAATCCATGATAAATTAGAATGAGGTGTAGTTGAAGCTTTTGTAAAGGGCCATGAGAGCTACAAATCCAACTTTGAATGGGGAAAAATGGCCTTGTGGTTTAGGAGTTATGATCCTCCAAAGTTGGTACCCTAGCCACTTTGTTCCATAACTTAGAAAATTTCTAAGTTTTTTATGGTTACCTCTTTTACAAGTTATCCCACTTTTCTTGATTTTTCTTGATGAATGATGATTCCAATCACACATTAACATCATTTTAGGGCTAAAGAACCATAATTGTGAAAAATCTCAAAAAGTCAAAGTTGACTTTTGTGCACAGTTGACTTTTTGTCAGATGAACTCCAAACTGTGCGATCCTCTATGAAATCAAGTCCTTGACCTAAATCAAACTTGATGCATTGATTTTATAGGTGTTATTGGGTGTATTGAATCATGTCCCAAGGTTTGGGAGCATGCTTGGGTCAAAAGTCAAAGGCATAATTGACTTTTCCCGTGAAACCCTAATTGTGGTTCTGATGAATTTGAAACTTATTGATCAAGCTTTTTGGATCAATCCATTGTTGCAAATGGATCAATGTGGTTTATTAGAGACCCTTGGCTCATGATTTGTCCCGAAAGTCAACTTAGGGGTGAATTAGGTCAAGAAACCCTAATTCTTGATTTTTAGTGAATGCATCCCCTGAGGCTAAATTGACTTGATGATTGGGTCCATGAGGTCCCTTGGAGTATCTTGGGTTATGCTTTGAAGCATTGGCTCATGCCCAGAGGAAAATTTCCATCTGGAGGCCCTGGTCAATCAACACCCTAATTTGGTGACACTGGCGATCTTGAGGCTTAATCCACTTGGAATGCTGCAACCTTGTGCTTGATCCTTGATGTGGGAGTCCTCTTGATCCATTGTGGATGTTTGAGAGGTTTAGACAAGTTAAAGATCATGTCATTCCTTGATTGATCCTTTGTCTAAGGCTCAGAGAGAGCTTGAAACCATAATTTTTTATAGTAGTGAATTCTCACCCATCTTTGGGGAGACTGATGAGGTATGATGGTTCCTCTATATTGTGATGAGGATTTGCACAATGATGGGAAATCTTAGTGGTCAAAATTTGGGGTATGACAATTGCAATGAAAGCATTCCAATTAGTTGCATAACATGTTCAATTCTGTTTGAAAATGTATCAGTAAAATATTCTGATTTGCAGATCCGGAAAATTTTTGGAAGTGCACATCCCGAACCAATATTTGTAGGGTTTTTCCGGATCTGCACATCCGGAAAGAACTTAGGCAGAAATAACTTTACCCTAACTTTTCTATAAATTAGGGGTTTCATTTGATATCATTCACACAAAATCAAAATGTCTCAATTGTATGAAATCAAGTTTCGTTGGTATGTCGCAAGTGTCTCCTACACCGACGGCAAAACACGCGGTCACACGTTTAAGCTAACGAGGGACATCTCTATCTGCGAGATCATTAACGACATCGAACATCTCCTATCTTACGGAGATAAACGGAAGGTTGCAAAGCTTCAGTATCGTTCACCTTCGGTTGACAACGAAGGGAACATCGCTTACAACCTTGTTGAGCTCAAGAATCAAGACGATGTTAGAGCGATGTGGCAAACTTTTTTCGGTTACGAAGAATGATTCCCGCTCGAGTTCGAGGCGACCGTCAAAATTCGAAGAACGGCGATGACATCTTAGAGATGTGCAAGCGTCTACCGGGCTATTGATCTTGTAATATTTAAATTTTTGTAGATGTAATGGCGATTTTCTGAATGTAATCCCGATTTTATTTTATGAATGTGAGAAACATTGTTGGATTTTTGGTGTTCTGTATCAGGATTTATTCTGGATTTGCAAATACGAATTTCTTTCGGATGTGCACATCCAGAAAAAACAGAAAAATTTTAAAAAAAGGGTGCGTCCGAATTTGGACATCCGAAATGCAGGGGTATTTTCGTCAGCGCGCATGGTGCCTAAGAAGGTTGGGTGGTATGTTAAGAAATTCCAAAAAAAAAAGAGTTGCAACTCTTTCTTTTTCTTTTAAAAAAAATTGAGTTTGTCTCTCTCTCTCTCAGAAAAAGAAACCTACGCTCTTAGAAATTATTCTAGATCGGCAGAATGTCCAAATGGGTAAAGCTCCATTCATTTTAAATTTATTATACTTGACTTAAGGTATAAAAATAGTTTACACGCAAAAAGTAATGAACATTTTTTTATCTCAATTTTTACTACACTAATTTTAAATTTTGAATTTGGCGTTGGAATGCAAACCATGCAGGTCCACTCTGCATCGTCGTAGACCTATTTTTGGTTCCCAAACAGAATAGTGGTGTTGTATGTGAGAATCGAATTTTGATTTTTACGATTTCCACGGTTTCATATCCAATCTATGATTTTACCACTTTGTAACCTCCTCAGATCACTGAATAAAAAATGCTCAAAAGCAAACACATAGATCTATTATAGTCAATTCAATTAATCATCATTTCAATTACGATTATTCGGATTACAAATCTTTAATTCCCTCGAGACTCCTCAAAGCAACAAAAGAAAGGATCATAGATCTAGATATAGGTCTACACCAGAGATCGAAGGTAATTTCCTTGAAGATAATGCTGAAGGTTCACGATCCATCCTCCGATCTAATGTTGCCAATACTTCCCGCTACTAACGTGGTACTCATCATGGCAGCTTTGAATATACGATGAGTTCACAGTTAATGTTGTCAGGATACGACGAGTTCATAGTTAACGTCGGGCATGAAGCTGATATAAAAGCACCTTCTATAGGTACCAAAGGGTCTCCAACCGAGAAATGGAGACCTCTTCTGGATGGATCCAACAGGTCGTGATGAAGCTCACATCACAACTAAAGTTACATCACCCCATCAATGCAAAATAAATGCCAATCACAAAGTTGTTTGTGGTTGAGCATGTCAACCTCGTTACATCCTTTCCTTATTTCTTGGGCCAATCAAATAACAGAGGCCCACATTTCTGCGCATCTGACATGACTTAAACGTATAGCTAGCTGTTAGCTGGGAGATTTTGACCAAACATGGAGAATGAGGAGATGATGAGAGAGCCAGCAAGAAGTTTAACTTTAGGAGAAGAAATGGTGAGGAAACCAAAGCACAGGTCGTCACGAGAAAAAGATGTGTCGGAAGAGGACTTAGAGGCGAGGCTGTCAAAGGGTTTCGACTGGTGGCCTATGAAACCAACACAAAGTTGGGGAATCTTTGAGCGGGAAAAATTTGAAATTCTGAGAACGTGGGGAAGTTACAAAGATGGCGGGGTGACACATGTCATAACCAGGGCCAACATTGAGAGAAAAACAGTTATTTTCTTTTCCTATTTAAAGTAGTGCCCATTTCCATTTTAGGGGTCGCATTTGTAACATTGTAGAAGGGATACACTCTAAGTACCAAGTGTTAAGAGAAACGAGTTTACTCCCACAAAATGTATGATAACATCCACATTTCTGTTTAGAGCAATTTACATTACCAAATTTCAAGATATCTTGCCATTTATTCACTTGTTTGTTTATTTATCAGTTTCGCGTACATTTATTTTTCAAGTTTTTTCCAATTTCCTCTAAATAAAAAACCATTCTATCAACAAGACTTACACTTCGACCATTTGTTCTGGGATTCTGTGGCCGATCCTGCAAGTAAACCTGCGATAGGAAGTCATCGGTTGTTCGCGCGAAAATCACGTGTGAACAAATTGGAACGCCCAGTGGGACCGTTTGAGTTGAGTGTATGCATATACGTAGTGGTAAGGTGGTGACACCACATCCAAACGAAGAACCATCTTAGGAGGAAAGTACGGTTGTAACGCAAACAACTGATGTTGGCTTTGGCACTGTGTCTGCGGTTTCAACTGCCCATAGTGGACCAGCCGCGACACCACGTCGGTCTGAACCTAGGCTGACAATTACAGGGACTACGGGGCAGCATATGCCTAGTTTCACAATGCCCATGCCTCGAGCTTTTGGGATGCCAACAGAGTTCATGTCGAGTCTGCATTCCAGTGGTCCGGTGATTGGGGAAAGTTCGTCTCCAGTTTTCTCACCGTACCAAGGATTAGGACCTTTGGAAAACCAAGTTAATCGACCCCCAGGGTTCAATCTGTTATCCCAATCAATACTAACTTTCACCTCAAGTTCCATCACGGTCATGAGACAACAGATGGATGAGAGTAATCACGAAATGGTTCACATGTTGACTCAGCAAATGGGCACCATATTGAGACCGTTAATACAAGATTCGACCCAGAGTTACCAATAATTGGCAACTCCGATGACACGGATAGGTGATTTCCTAGGCGCTCCTAGGACACCAGGTCGACAGACTCCTCCGCCTCGACCGGAGACACCAGTTCGTCAGGATGAGGTCTTCGACGAAACAATTGACCAACCCCATAAGGTTGAACAAACCCCTAGGGTGGTCAGGCATGTTCGACACGATGCCATGACAGGCGAACCAAACTTAGAAGTTATAGTCGAATGGATCATGGTTCTAAATGGGGAAAATCCAAGCCTTCGACGACCAACGTATACGTCTCCACTACCAGATTTGTCTTGCAGACAAAATTGCCTAGGGGTGGAAAGTTCCAAAGTTCACCAAGTTCGCCGGAGATACCGAAGAGTCCATCGTCGAACACGTTACCAGATATCAAACTCAAGCTGGTGACATAGCAAATAATGAGGACTTGAAGATGAAGTACTTTCCAAGTTCCCTCACAAAGAATGCGTTTACGTGGTTTACCACGTTGCCCCCACACTCTGTCCATACCTAGACACAGTTAGAGAGGTTATTTCATGAACAGATTTACATGGGACAATCGAAAATTAGTCTAAAAGAGTTAGCCAGTGTCAAACGGAAGGCCACAAAGTCGGTGGACCAATATCTCAACAGGTTTAGACTTTTGAAAGCACGGTGCTTCACTCAAGTCCCTGAACATGAGCTAGACGAGATGGCGGCTGGCGGCTTAGACTATTCCATCAGGAAAAAGCTAGACACATAATATCTAAGGGATATGGCACAGCTAGCCGATAGGGTCCGACAGGTCGAACGATTGAAAGTTGAAAAACTCATACTAACAAATACCGTAAGAAAGAGAAAGTTTTGTACGTAGCTGCTGACGAGTATTCCTCTGGAGAAGAAGAGCTCGTCAACGAAAGCGAGGTTAACGTGGCTGAACTTAAGCCAGGGTGTCCGTATACGTGTAAATTATTAAAGCCATCAAACGGGAAAAATCCCGTTGAAACTGAAAAAACAGACAAATATGTTGCTAAAACTTATACTTTTGACGTATCTAAGTGTGACGAGATATTTGATTTATTAGTTAAAGATGGTCAGATTATTGTTCCTCCTGGTTCGAAAGATCCCCCATTAGAACAAAAGAAGAAAGGGGGATTTTGTAAATTTCATAATTTCCTTGGTCATAAAACAGCTCAATGTGTTCTTTTCAGGGATCTGGTGCAAAAAGCTTTGAAGGAGAGCCAAATTCAATTTGGCGAAAGGCCAAAGATGCAAGTTGACATTGACCCGCTGAAGGTCGAAGAAGCCTTATACTCTGAGTTGTATAACTGCATGTTGGTTGAGGCTACTGAAGGTCTTAACAAACAATTGACAACTGAATCCTTTGAATGCATGATGGTTGAGACTACTGACGGTTCTAAATAAAAGATTGAGGAAAAACTCGAGGCAGTTTACCCTTAAGCTGGCGAAAGCCTGGCAGATTTCCAAGAGAAATGCAGGGTGAGTGGGTCGAAGGCTGTGTTATGCCCAAGATGCAACATTGTCTTTGATGAAAAAGCTGCTGAGAAATACGAAGCAGTCAAGAAAGAGATGCCTCGAGATGGTAAGCCACATGTCCCAAGGTTTGTGTTCGACCAGAATGGTGCCCCTTGTTGAAAGGAAGAGTACAAGAAGTTGTTCTAGCAGGCACGACCCAAGACCTTTGTGCCACCGTCAGACACTCCACAGGAGAAGTGGGTGGAACCCATGAGTTAGAAGGGGAGCAAGAGGCCAAAATGGAAGGTGTTGGATCTGGAAAAGGACGCAAAAGTCTCTGACAAAAGGGCCAAACCTAGGGGCTATGTCGTATCTCCCAATTACAAAGGGAAGAATCCTATGACAAGGACTCAATGGAGAAGTTACCAGTGAAATAAGAAATCAGGGAAAGAGGCTTCGACTTCACAGTTGAAACTTGTCGGGACCTCTGGACAGAAAAGGCAATACCCAAAAGGAAGGTGGGTAGAGAAGGAAAAAGTCATGACAAATTAAACAATGGCAGTGACTGTGGAAGCTTCAGGAGAAAAGGGGGTGGTCTCAACTCAAAGCTCGAAGTGCACATCTATGGTTGAAAGCAAGAAAGAACCAGAGTATAGTCCCTAGTCAGATGAGGAAGAACCAAAGTATTCTCCCCAGTCAAACGAGGAATATACCCCTTCACCGGATGGCGACTTCGACGAAGACATGTATGATGATACCAATGATGACACCTATGGTAAAGATTTCATTGTAAACTGTGGCATCGTGTCGATACTGCTAGCTGAGTATGATATGGTGTCGGAAGTCTCTAAAGCAGACGAGGATTTTGTACCAGATGAAACTGCGGAAGACAAACCACTATGTTACTATGTGATGAACAGTGTGGTAGAAGAGCACACGACCATGTTTGAGAGGCCCAGTCCTGGGATGATGTACCATTTGAAACCGCTATTCATAAAAGCAAAGGTTGACGGAGTGGCGGTCAACAAAGTGTTTGTGGATGGAGGGACAACTGTCATTTTAATGCCTCATACTTTATTTAAAATGATTGGGAAAATTGAGGCTAACCTCCGACAGTACAACATGGTTTTATCTAATTACGAGGGAAAAACTAGCAACATTCTTGGGGTTGTCCAAGTTGACTTAGCAGTGGGTACAACCAATAGATCAACGTTATTTATGTTTATAAACTCAAAGGTCAATTTCAACTTGCTGTTGGGTTGAGAGTGGATCCATGGAATAAGGGCAGTACCGTCAATATTAAATCAGAGATTAAGTATCTGGAGAAAGGATGACATTGTCGAAAACATTGAAGCTGATCAGAGTTATTACAAGATTGACGAAGCGAAGGGCAATAAGAAATCCTTTTATCAGCACCTGGCAAATGTGGCTCCTTGTGATGACGGATCGAGGTCTTATACCTCTGTCGATATGGGTCGCGTCTTGAATTTAAATCCCGACTATGGGTTTATTTGGGATGCTGCTGACGAGACAATGAAGCCTACAGAAGATAATCCACCCACGGGGTGGCCAGTAGTCGGTGAAAATGATTACTGAGTCAGAAAGCATGACTCGAATTTCGACCTATTTGGCTGAAAACAAAAGAAAGTTGGCACTAAAAGCAAAAAAACAACAAAAGATAGCTAGTGAAGCCGACCATAATGCACAAGTAAATGGCCAACAAGGCCAGACAACAGCTTTAGAAAGCCGAAGGCTTGATTGCATCTATGACAATGAGCCTTTGGGGTTTGAGAAAGACACATCCAGTGAGCTGCAGAGAATGCAAGCGCATGACCCACTCGAACAAATTGACTTAGGAGACGAGGTTACAAAGAGACCCACCTACGTGAGTACTAAAATTGGGTCGAGGATGAAGACCAGGCTGATCGAGGTATTGAAAGAATACAAAGACTGCTTCGCATGGGAGATTGTCCGCAGTGAAGTCGCTATTTCTGTTGCGGTGAGAATCGGATATCAAGCTATTAATTAACTTGAATCACAAAACTTTGAATTCACCACCGAGCTTTGATTATCCAAAGGAAAGGGTAAAGATAAAAAAACCCTAAGTATGCTATATAGAAACACAGCTCAGAGATCTAAGGTTCGGGGGTTGGTTATACCTAGGGAAGGTGTTAGCATCCTAAGTATCTGTAGTACTCTACAGGAACCTCTTGTTAGTATTTGTGTTATGCTAAAGTTTTCTTGCTAAGGGAAAAGTGCTAAGGTAAAGACCTAAGGCTATGTTCACTAAGTATGCTCGCCAAGACATCGCAACTCGTGCCTACGTATCGTGACGGGAATGGAATCAGAGCATTCGTAGTTCCCCAAATACGGAGGTAAAGAACTCTTCACTGTGGTTAAGGTTCCAAGGGAAAGTAGGGTCTGACAGCAAGACACCTATGTGGAGTGCGGCGACTCCAAACCTAAGGCTAGGTAAAACGGGGAAGGAGTGTTTGCGGGAAAGTAGGGTCTGACAGCGAGACACCTACGTGGAGTACGGTGACTCCAAACCTAAGGCTAGGAGATTAAGGGTTGAAGATGATCTATCTATGACTTTGAGGTCAATAGAGAGGCTTTCCTTTGGAAGGAGGGGATTTGCATCCTCTTGTAAAGAAGAGTTGAAGGGGGATTATTCTGAGTGGTAAGCAATGTGAGTTCAAGGACTCAAAGGGGATAAGCAATTAATCAAGTAGGATATTAGCATTAAACAAGTATGAACAATAACAAAATAATGAGATGAACCTCCATGTATAAGCATGGCAAAAGATAATGAGATCATTCACAACAAACATGAGTATGACAAAGATAGCATCTTCAAAGCTTGAAATCAAAGACAAAAGGTCAAAGGGTATGAGCTTGAGGAACAAAGGTCAAATGATGCAAATAAAAACCTCACAAAAGGACCTTATCCAAGGTCAAGGATCAACCTCCCAACAACCCTCACAAGTCCTAAAACACTCCGAGGAAACCTCTTAACAAGTAGTGAGAAAAGATTAATTTTCAAAGAAGAGTTCAAGAACTAAACACAAGTTTATTCATGTTTTTGAAAATTTAGAAATAAATATGAAAATAAAATAAAAATGGAAATAAAAATTGAATAAAATTAAATTAAGTATTAAAATGTATTTGTGAGTTTTTTTGGGAATTTTCTATGAAGAAAAACTATTTTTTATAATGCAAAATTGAAGTGAAAATATTTGAAAAATAAATAAAACAGGGGGGTGTATTGGTTAAAACAAACTGAACTGGATTAAGTGTTTGCAGCGCATATGGGCTTCTGGTGGGGGTGTTAGTAGCGAAAAAAGGCTAGTCTCGGTCCAAGTCAAAAGCTGAAAAGAAAATAAAAATAAAAAGGACTAAAAGGGAGTCTGGGGCGAGGGGGATTCGAACCCCAGACCCCTTGGTTACAGCGCGTATGGTCTACCACTGGGGTGGCTATACATCCAATGTATAAGCCATCCCTAAAAATACTTAAGCCTTGCAAGCGAAATAAAATGAATTTCTGAAAAAAAACCACATGAAAACATTGTACGCTAGTGAATTATATCTCAACTGGTCAGACTTATTTAAGTCGCTACCGGACAAAAACACGTTCCCACCATTCACACGCTGCCACACAGACCTTCTTCCTCATGCAACGTGAGGAAAACTTAACATTATCGTGAATGAGCCAGGAAGACGCCATAACAACTACTCACCTTGTCTAATCATTTTCTCACTCAGTTTTCAACCAAAGCTCACGAAATAAAGATCTAATGCGCAGAACTCAAATCATAGATTAGTTCTAAACCCTAAAAAAACTCTAAACAGAGGTGTAAATTGGGCGAAAGAGGTCATGAAAGTAGAGCAACCAACTGTAACAAAAACTAACGGCCTCATCATATATCAATCAGACATTCAAACTACCAACTTAAGACAACACAAATGCATTATGTAACCAAAGAAAAAGTATATTGAGCATGGATATGATAGCATGAAACCATGGATGGAGGAAAAGAGAAGGACTTACCTAGAGGAGTAAGTCCACTGTCCCTTCTAATCCAGAAGCTTCAAAGTATAACAGAAATGAGCCTCTTGTTCTCCAAGATAGTCGTATCCCAGCTCCTTTTGCCTCTGATCCCATAACTCTCCACATGTTTTCCTTCTTGAGTAATGTTTCTCTTAACTAGAAATGATGTTCTGTTTATGACGCTGGTGTGGATAATGGAACTCTCTTTTAGTGGTATGTTTGTAGCAAGTGGAAAAGTGATTCTGTTGATTGTTGGTGTGTTGATACAAAAAGAAACTCACGAACTCTTAAGGTTTTATGTGATATCTTGTGGAGTGTAGTGTTGGTGTATTGATGTTATTTGTTGGTCTCAAATGAATGAGGATGATCCTCCTTTTATAGTGGACTTTTCTGGTCCATAACTTTCATGACACAAAGGATATTATTTTTGCATAAGGAGGAAAATCATAATGAAGATCTTGTGCACTTGGTTCTTTCACTTTATCAACCTTGAGCCAAGTGTAACTTGTAAGGATTTCTTATTGTGTGTTTTCAATCAGAGGAAAAACTCATGAACTACCATCTTATGGCATCAAGATCCCTTTACACAATAGTCCTAGCTCTTTTGTAACATGTCTTTTGCATGTCAGCTTAAGCAAGTACAGGATAGTTGTAATTTGGAAGTCAACTTCCAGGTTTTGTGGGATAAAGCAGCTTATTGGAAACTAATAAGATCAGAGGGTGAACTTAGAAACACGGTTGAGTTTTGTGGGTTCAAGAATAAGACAAAGCTTGTTGTAATGAAACTATGCCAAGGACCCCCACCTCATCACATGAAAGTGTTAAGTCTAACTACCAAATGAGTTGGTTCTAGATCCCTTTGAAACATGGCGTGGGATAGAGCATTTTCATGTTGTTGGCTATTTGAGATTGTGTCCAAAATGCATGAAACAGTCGTGGCAAGGTTTGGTGGTAGCGAAAAGAGTTAGATTCTGATTTTTTCTAAGTGTACACAATATGCCAACATACCAACTTTAGTGCACCATTTCTTGATGACCAATGCTCCATTTCATGAGTTCCTTGGATCTTTGAAAAATAGGAATTTGATAGAACGTTTTTCATTTGGGAAGCTACTTGAGATGAGGTTTGCAACAAGGAGACAAAATGCCATGAAGTCATGCACATGGGTTGCCAAAAAGGACTTAGAAAAATTTCTAAGTTATGGAAATTTCATCATTTGAAACACCTAACTTTAAAGCATCATAATTTGAGATTGGCTTATCCAAATAAGGATTTCTACACATGCTTGGAAAGCTTGAAGAACAAGGAACAACTTTCATTTCCAAAGATTATTTATTTGAAGCTTGGAACTAGGTGAAAAATTGAGTTAAAGTTGGATGAAAATTAGGGTGAAAATGACCAAAATTTCACTAGGTCTTAAAGGTAACTTATCTTCTAAGTCTCATAACTTAAAAATCATGCACTTATTGAAGAAAGGTCATCTAATACACTTTGAAGTTCATGGAAAGAGCTTTCATTTGAGCTTTGAGTCACTCAACTTGGATGTGTGGTTTGAAAGTTATGGCCTTCCCAATTTTGCAGAAGAAGTGAATTTTCCACACTTAGAAAGTTTCAAGGACCAAACATTGCCCTCTTTGCAAGAAAACTCTCAAACCTTGACTTCTCATGCCCTACCTCAAGAATCAGCCATGTATTGATGGAATGTGGCTTGAATGCTTCATCTTGGATCAAAGTATCAAAAGTCAAAGGCTTGATTTGTCTGCCAAATCCCTAATCTTTTTCAGGAGTTCCACTAGAAAATCTCTGATGATCTTGCCCTAATTCTTGTGCCAAACCTAACTTTTACACGAAAGAAACAAACTCGCAAGATATGGTGGTTAGTTAACAATTCATAGATGATTGAAACGTAAATGCAAGTGCAAGATGTTATGACATCTAAGGGGTAAACATTTGGGGTACAACGGTTGCCCCTATTTAAATAGCTTTACCGGATGGCACGAGGGATGGAAATCCTCGAGAGATCAAGGTGAAAGGTATTTAAATATAGCAAACCGAAAATTTTTCCCTTAGATGGAATGCAGATGCTAAGGACAGCTAAAAGACATGCAAATTCAGACATGTCATGAACGTCTAGTATGATGATAATGATGGAAAGGTAAATGCCAAAATGCAGACGAAGCAGACAGGGAAAAAGTTCACACAATGAGCAATCACTTACTGGGGATGACAGTCACCCTAAACTGAAACAACTAGGGAAAATCTAAAGTGATGAAGCAACTGGTTCAAGCTTGATCGACTGACACTTTAGAAAGAAAAGATAACACAAGACCCTCAACGGAAGTAGCACCGGAAGAACGGTCTCCACTGGGGAATCAACAATCATCATCCATGAATGTAACTGAATGGAAAAGAGTCACAACATCCAGAAGATCATTGAATGAGGTAAAGAGAAATATCTGGGAAAAACATGAGACATTCAAGCAAACATCAGAGGTATTCAGAAGAGCATTGAATAAACTCCGGAAAAAATAGACAACGGAGACACCCAGAAGAGCGCTGAATGAACTCTGGGAAACCAATCAGAGATATTCGAAAAAGCATCGAATAAACTCCGACACACATGAAAACATCAGAGACATCCAGAAAAGCAATGAATGGGCTCCGAAAAATCTCAGAGATATTCAGAAAAGCGTTGAATGAACTCAGGAACATATGAAAACACCAGAGACATCCAGAAAAGCATTGGATGGAGACTGGAAACAGACTTGAAAACATCTAGCAATTGTTAACCACAATCATAAATAAATTAAAAACATCTAGAAAAGCATTAGATGAAGACAAAGATTCTGAAAATACATCTGAAACATTTAGAACATCATTAAATGCACAGGAAAAGGTTTTGAAGACATATCCGGAAGAGCATTAGATCAACAACATTATATCTGGAAGAACATCAAATAGACATAAAGGGGCTCTAGAAAAACATCAGAACAAGACACATCTGGAAAAACATCAGACGGTAAAGGAGAAGAAATTCTGGAAAAACATCAGAATTACAAAGGTATATATCTGGAAACTCATTAAGGAGTGAAACAAAATCTGGACGGGTATTGAAATACAATGGAAATATCTGGAAAAACATCAGATAGGTTCTGGAAAAACATCAGAACAAAAGACTCAATCTGGAAAATACATCAGAAAGAGAGACACATCTGGAAAAGCATTAGATGGTAAAAGAAATGAAATTCTGGAAAAGCATCAGAATTACAAAAAACATCAGATAGGTTCTGGAAAAACATCAAAACAAAGACTCAATCTGGAAGAACATCAGAATGGGAGACACATCCGGAAAAGCGTCAGATGGTAAAGAAATGAAATTCTAGAAAAGCATCAGAATTACAAAGGACTATCTGGAAAAACATCAGATAGGTTCTGGAAAAACATCAGAACAAAGACTCAATCTGGAAGAACATCAGAAATGGAGACACATCCAGAAAAACGTCAGATGGTAAAGAAACCAGACATCTAATAATGGCTTTGAATGAAAGGCACAAATCACAATATCTAATAATGACTTTAGGTAAAAGTGAACAGAGGCTACATTCAATAATGGAATTGAATGCGAAGAAACCAGTCATCCAATAATGGCTTTGAATGAAAAGTACAATCATAATATCTGAGAAGGCATCAGATGAAAGTGAACAAAATAGAGATCCAAGAAAGTGAAGGTGCGACAAAGACACAAGAAATGGGGGTTTGAATTGTGTATTTACTCTTTTATAAACTTTTCGTATTTTGATAAGGAGACGCTCAAGAACCTTCAATGTTCGTTGAGAGATTCTGATCTCTTAATTATGGAGCATGAGAACCATATAGGTTCTGATCATACGATACTCAGAACTTGCAGTGCGGAAGCAGATCAGAGATAGGCAGTAAGGTTCTGACTTTGCTTAATGCGAGGTTCTGATATTCAATGCAGAAACATAAATAGAGATACTAAGCAAGAGAGTAAAGGACACACGATATATCCTGGTTCACCACGCGGGCTAATCCAGTCCACCCTCCTCAGGTGATTTCGCCTTGAACATAAGGACTTAATCCACTATAACCAAATCATTGATTACACTTGCACGGGCCGCACCGGTGACTAACAACTTGCACAGCCGCACTATGACTAACAACCCAATGAACCATTCAGGGATCCAACAGGATATAACGTTCATTGACCGAGCAGACCCACTGTTGGGATTTCACAACTAGACATTCAGGGATTCATCGCAATGAATATAACGTTACTGACCATATTTCAGGATTTTCCACAACGACCCTCAGCCATTGTCATCTCAAGTATCTGATCACCACGTGATATACTCAAGGGCCTCAACTCACAGCTGAACTGTTCAGGGATCCATCAGGATATAACGTTCACTGGAGGAGTCTCAATTTCTTTAGTTGAATTGGAAAACTGGAGATTATAAATTGTGCTTCTTAATAAGCAAGTTTCTCCTAAGTTTAAGTACAAAGAACACACACATGTGTTTAAGCAAGATTTGAGCAACAACTCCTTGCTTTCCTAAGAAACTACAAAGATGTATTTGGATATTACAATTGTTGACATCTTGTAGATCTTCTTCTTCTTCGTCTTCTTGGTTGAGCAAGCTTTGAGCAACAACTCCTTGCTTCAGATCTTCAATGTAGTCCAGACGAGAAGGTAGGTCGATGACTTGACAAATCTTCAATGTTGTCTTCTTCATCAACAGCTTCTGTTCTTAATTATTGTTGTTGTGTTGATTCGTCTTCTTGAGTTTCAACAACAATTGTCATTGGTGAAATAATGATAGCTTTTGAATATTCTGAATGTTACAACGAGAACTCATCGTTGTGGCTATCTTCACAATGACTTTGTCAATTTTGTAGATGAACATTCAGTTCGTGATTCTACAAGTGATCGACACATCAGAAGCAAAAACTCTTTCCATTAAATAGCCAGTAGGAATATAGCCGTTTGAGAATACTGTTGGCTGTTTGGAAAAGAGACGTTGTGATATAATGAGTTGTACTGACACATCTCCTTTTTGCAGAGGAAGAAGTGATCGGACATCTTTTCTTGGGCAGTGTGTACATTTAACTCACAACGGTAATATTTAGACTTCAAAACTTCAGTGGCTTCTGATGTTAATTTGATAAAGCGTGAGTAGAGTCTTCTTAGCAGAATATCTGATGCTTCAAGTCTTCAGTTGATTGAAGAAGTCCATTAGGAATCAGTCTTCAGAACTTTAACACTTGGTCTTTAAGAACGTTATTCTTTTCTGCTTCAAGTCTTCCGAATCTTCAGAACCTGTCTTCAGTGTCTTCAGAACTTGATATTCGAAACCTTGATCTTCAGAACCCATAAGTCTTCAGATTCTTTCTGCACTTGATCTTCAGCGCCTTCAGCCATCAGAACTTCAAGTCATAGGAGTCTTCTGCACTTTGGTTCTTTTAGAGTGTACTTCTTCAGAAGCTTCGCTATCTTCAGAATCTCAATCACTTTCAGAGAGCATCCACAAGAGCATTGCAACAATAATCTTGGCATCCTTGGATCTGGCTGATCATGACTAGATAAAAAAGCGTTCTTGCTTCTCGCGACTTTAGTTACACATAGTAACTTCGCACACACACACACACACACACACACACACACATATATATATATATATATATATATATATATATATTCAATCATAGTACATCTAGCTGGTGCATGTTGATTCCGATGTCTTTAGTTTTTATGATCTGCACATAACACACGTTAGACCATAAAATGGTTCTTTCACAAATACTTATTGTTATCATCAAAACATAGATTGACTTGTAGAGACAATTCTTGCTCTCACAGAAAGCATTGGATAAAGAAAACCAGTCATCCAATATTGGCTTTGAATGAAAGGTAAACTCATAATATCTGAGAATGCATCAGATGAGGATGAGATAAAAAGGGGATCCAAGAAAGCATTGGATGCAAAGAAACTAATCATACAATAATGGCTTTGAATGAAAGTTAAAATTATAATATCTGAGAAAGCATCAGATGAAATTGAACGAAGACTCGATCTGGAAGAACATCAAAAAGAGAAAGGCACATCCGGAAGAGCATCAAATGACAAAAGAAACCACAACGTCCAAGAATGCCTTGAACGAATATGAACAAGAAGATACCCAAGAAAGCATTGGATACAAAGCGACAATATCTGTTTGGTAGGTGCCATGTAAGTTGGACTTTGACCACAAGGTAAGACGTGGATAACAACACGACCTTGGGAGAAATGCAAATGAGGATGAAACACTCATGATATGCACATGGTATAAATTATGCAGATGATATGATCAAATGAAAATGTAAATGTAGATGTCGACGACACGACTCAACTCTTTTGGGGAGAAGACAAGACTGGAAGACTGATTCCTCAATACAGAGATCACTGTCATTTTGCTTGGGACTAGAGATGCTACCACTGAACACCTCTCTGCCACACTAGTAAACTGTATCCAAATTGATGATCCTTGTAGGAAGGATGGAGAGCTGCTTGGGGATGCTTCAAGTAAACTACCCCAGATTAACCGGTTGTTTGTAGATAAACTGATCATTGCTTCAGCTTGATTGATTCTGAAATGACACTTTCATAGTGCTTTTGGAAAGCTTGCCCCAGTATGAGTCTTGAAAGGTCTTCTGGATAAACCAATTATAAGAAGTCGCCATTAAACCATAAATCTTGAACTGATTCTCAACAGGATATGGAAGGAACTTTCCCCTGATGGGATCACCGACCAAGTTTCTCAAATATTTGAAAATTCCTTGAAAGGATAGCCAGTTTGTAAACAAAAGTATTTGTACAATCATGGTAAATGAAAAGTTCATGCAACTTTTGAAATCAAAATCCTTTTTTGGAAGATGCAAAGTATATGAGTCATTGCTCAGAACACGGTGGTTCAAGACATTAAAGTGAAAAGTATAGCAAAAGTGGTAATGTCAAAATAGATGATCTGCAAAGATCTTTTGGAGTCAGTTTACGCAACCTTGCTGTAGCATGCTTTCAAAATAACCTTACTTCAGTTAGGTATTTTGAGGGTTATAACGCGGTCTGGTTCACAGTTTAAGAAACAAAGGATAAAAGCTCAAAGTTTATTTGTACCCACCCAACCTACGTGATGAACTCCAGTCCTACGCTTAGTTAACTCAAATTATGCACTCAGGCTCCCATAGGTTAGGAATTGCACTGATGATAGTAATGATGATGGTTCAAAATTCAATGGACTTGAGATGGCGATCACTGCTTCCTTGCAATTTTTGGTTGTCATACAAGCTTGTTCTTATTTCTCTTTGTATAAAGTAAGGTCTTTAGCTTCCTATCTTTCTTAGCTTTTGTCTCGAAGTGGACTCGGATCATTCTTTGGGTAAGGATTTCTTAACGATCCTTCTTCATTTATCACTTTGGGAACAACTTGTACTACATTTATTCATTTAATTTGGAAGAGTTGAAAGGTTGTGAATGCCTGGCTTAATGATTATGGTGAACCATCATTGACGTTTGGCTTGAAAGACATCTTCGACACTTGCTTGTTGTACGCGAAGGAAAATTTATGAATGCAACCTTTTGTTGAAAGGCGTCTTACATGAAACTCTTGTATTTGAATGCACAATCCAGTTAACTGAGAACTACCCTGCCCCAGGTTAAGATTGCAGGTTTTTGTAAAGAAATAAACTTCTACTCCTAGGCTCAAAGGGGTTGACGAGAGAGTAACTTCCTTATTTCTCCAGTGTTTGGGGGATTGAAACAATGCCTTACATCGTCAGCAAAGTTTATTTGAAAGCATACTAGCAATTATGAGTATTTTGTTTTCATCAACCTCCCTCCAATCTTTGCATAATAAAAAAGAAAGTGGACAAGAGATAAATATTTTTTATTTTTTTTGAAAAGGAAAGCATAAAAATGTAAATAGAAAATACAAATGAATTGAATTAAAAGTTGTAATGCTCATTTCATTAATCACTAAAGTACAAACATAATTTAAATGCAAACAACCATTACAAAATAAAGAAAATGCAAACAACAAGAAACAAGGCTTAGTGACTAATCAGTAACAGGGGTGAGCTGGCCTGTCTGAAACACTGGATTTTAGGAGGACAGTTTGTTGAAGTCGACTGAAGCTTCACTTGGCATGCCCTGGCAGAGGATTGCTCTGGACATTGGGATTGTCTTGAAAGGAGAGGATTTTGTTTCTTATCAGCTCTTGTACTATAGCCTTCAATGCAAAGTAACCTTCTAAGTTATGGCCTGTACCACCTTGATGGTATTCACAATGAAGATCAGCCCTATAGCCGGCTGGAAGAGGATTCAGAGGAGGAGGCATATGCCTTGTGGTAATCAAACCTTGCTGAACCATACCAGGATAAAGTTCGGTGTATGTCATTGGACTAGGATCAAATTGATTCCTATTACGGTACTGGTTCTGTCCTACACCCGGACGTTGGGAAGCTTGAGCTGGTCGTGGAGCAGTAACCACGGGAGTAACAACAACAACAACAGGGTGATCAACATAGTGAGGTTGGGGACGAGGCCTTCTCACTTCAACCATGACAACATTAGTCTGATCTTCTCTCTTTTTCTGAAAGTTCCTATAGGATTTCTTCGCAGCATTAGAAGATTCAGCAGCTTTGGACACTTTTCCATTCTTAAGACCTTCCTCGAGCCTTTGGCCGATAGTAACCAAATCAGTGAAGTTGGAGGAAACACTTCCAGTCATCTTCTCCCAATAGAATGGGGACAAGGTATCCATGAACATTCCAGTCAACTCTTTCTCGGCCAAAGGAGGTTCAACTTGGGAAGCTAACTCTCTCCAGCGCTGAGCATACTCCTTAAAAGATTCCTTATCATTCTGAGACATGTTTTGCAGTTGACGGTGATCAGGAGCCATGTCGAGGTTATACTTATATTGCTTCATGAAGGCATTTGTGAGATCTTGGAAATAATGCATAGAATTTTGCTCGAGACTCATATACCATTTGAGTGAGGCTCCACTCAAGCTATCCTGAAAAAAGTGGATAAGCAGCTTCTAATTTTTGGTATAAGCAGCCATCTTGCAACAATATATGACCAAGTGAGCCCTTGGACAAGAATGGTCCTTGTACTTCACAAATTCTGGAGTTTTGAACTCAGCAAGCATAACAAGGTCAGACACTAAGCACATGTTGTTTGCATCCACATTAAAGAAGTCATTACTCCCAACGGCTTTGAGTCTCTTATCTATGATCTGAAACTGCTCTCGGACAACTTCAGGTTCAACAAAGTCTTCACGGTCTTCCCCTTGAGCACTGGCAGCATTATACTCATAGAGGGGATTCCCAAAGGGAGCTCGAATAGTCTGGGCAACAGCGTGAACCACAGGTTTGGGCTCGGCAAATACAGGAGCTTGAAAAACTGGCATAGCCGTCTGACCAACCATAGCAGTAGATGCAAGAGGTGGAGAATAGTTGCATGGAAAACCAAACTCGGGCCAAGTTGAAGGTGGCATCTGAACAGGTGGAGGATCAGCGCTTAAAACTTCCTGAATGACAGTCCGTTGAGGTGGCTCTCCTTTAGTAATCAAAACTTGAAGCATTTCAGTGAGTTTAGTCATGCTTGACTTAAGGTCATCGATCTCCATTTGGACCTCAGTGTTGTGTGCCTCTTGCTCTAACATCTTGCGTCTGTAATTAGCTCTAGTCTGATACGATGTCGAGGAATCAACTTGACGACTCACAGACAACACTGGAAGATAGAGACCACTGGAAATGAGTAACTGGACGAACAGACGTATGCAATGAAACATGCAAAGATGCAAATGATATGCAATGCAATGCAACAGGATGCAAAACACATGCAACAGGATCAAGGGTTCAAGATCACAACATAAAGTCTGGGTAAAGAACCAACCACAAGGTATATACTAGGGTTATTGTATCCGTAGAACAGAGTTCTAAAAAGTTCCTAGAGTCAACAACCCATCTTTCGGATATTATCGATTTCCCAAATACTTGGTAGTCAATAATATTCTCAAGAGAGTCTCATCCGAGTATAGTATCGCGTATCAACTATTTTAGGATTACTCCCTCATAGTCATTGCACTACGTCCTAAGAGGCTAAGTGGGTTAAAGTTAACTAATGGTCATCAGTTTCACGGGCACCTAGGTCGAAAGTGGCAATGCATTCACGATAGCTCGTTCAACATATACCACCCTCAAGAGGGCCTCAACTGGGTATGGAATCACAAGTATACTCCTTTGGGATTACTCCCTCAAAGTCTCCTTGACTATATCCACTATCCTATCATAAGTGTACGCTAAAGTCCGAACTTATCCTCACCACTCAAGGTAAACAAACTTGCACACAGAAAAACCCAAGCACAACAGGTATACAGACATAAATATGTACAGATACAAGCAAGCAAACATGTAAGATAACACAAACACAGACAAGGTGGGCTTAACCCTCTTAGGGGAGATCGTCCCCAGTGAAGTCTTCATTTCTGTTGCAGTGAGAATCAGATATCAAGCTATTAATTAACTTGAATCACAAAACTTTGAATTCACCACCGAGCTTTGATTTATCCAAAGGAAAGGGTAAAGATCGAAAAACCCTAAGTACGCTATATAGAAACACAAATTAGAGATTTAAGGTTCGGGGGTTGGTTATACCTAGGGAAGGTGTTAGCATCCTAAGTATCTGTAGTACTCTACAGGAACCTCTTGTTAGTATTTGTGTTATGCTAAAGTTTGCTTGCTAAGGGAAAAGTGCTAAGGTAAAGACCTAAGGGTATGTACACTAAGTATGCTCACCAAGACATCGCATATTGTGCCTACGTATCCTGACGAGAATGGAATCAGAGCATTCGTAGTTCCCCAACTACGGGGGTAAAGAACTCTTGAATGTGGTCAAGGTTCCAAGGGAAAGTAGGGTCTGATAGCAAGACACCTACGTGGAGTACGGCGACTCCAAACCTAAGGCTAGGTAAAACGGGGAACAAGTGTCTGCGGGAAAGTAGGGTCTGACAGCGAGACACCTACGTGGAGTGCAGCGACTCCAAACCTAAGGCTAGAATATTAAGGGTTGAAGATGAGTTATCTATGACTTTGAGGTCAATAGAGAGGCTTTCCTTTGGAAGGAGAGGATTTGCATCCTCTTGTAAACAAGAGTTGAAGGGGGATTAATCTGAGTGGTAAGCAATGTGAGTTCAAGGACTCAAAGGGGATAAGCAATTAATCAAGTAGGATAGTAGCATTAAACAAGTATGAACAATAACAAAATAATGAGATGAACCTCCATGTATAAGCATGGAAAAAGATAATGAGATAATTCACAACAAAGATGAGTGTGACAAAGATAACATCTTCAAAGCTTGAAATCAAAGATAAAAGGTCAAAGGGTATGAGCTTGAGGAACAAAGGTCAAATGATGCAAAAAAAAACTCACAAAAAGACCTTATCCAAGGTCAAGGATCAACCTCCTAACAACCCTTACAAGTCCTAAAACACTCCGAGGAAACCTCTTAACAAGTAGTGAGAATAGATTAATTTTCAAAGAAGAGTTTAAGAACTAAACACAAGGTTATTCATGTTTTTGAAAATTCAGAAATAAATATGAAAATAAAATAAAAATGGAAATAAAAATTGTAGAAAATTAAATTAAGTATTAAAATGTATCTGTGAGTTTTTTGGGAATTTTCTATGAAGAAAAACTATTTTTTATAATGCAAAATTGAAGTGAAAATATTTGAAAAATAAATAAAACAGGGGGGTCTATTGGTAAAAACAAACTGAACTGGATTAAGTGTTTGCAGCACATATGGGCTTCTGGTGGGGGTGTTAGTAGCGAAAAAAGGCTAGGCCCGGTCCAAGTCAAAAGCTGAAAAGAAAAGAAAAATAAAAAGGACTAAAAGGGAGTCTGGGGCGAGGGGGATTCGAACCCCAGACCCCTTGGTTACGGCACGTATGGTCTACCACTGGGGTGGCTATACATCCAATGTATAAGCCATCCCTAAAAATACTTAAGCCTTGCAAGCGAAATAAAATGAATTTCTGAAAAAAAAACCACATGAAAACATTGGACGCTAGGGAATTATATCTCAACTGGTCATACTTACTTAAGTCGCTACCGGATTAAAACACGTTCCCACCATTCACACGCTGCCACACAGACCTTCTTCCTCATACAACGTGAGGAAAACTTAACATTATCGTGAATGAGCCAGGAAGATGCCATAGCAACTACTCACCTTGTCTAATCATTTTCTCACTCAGTTTTCAACCAAAGCTCACGAAATAAAGCTCTAATGCGCAGAACTCAAATCATAGATTAGTTATAAACCCTAAACAACTCTAAACAGAGGTGTAAATTGGGAGAAATAGGTCATGAAAATAGAGCAACCAACTGTAACAAAACCTAATGGCCTCATCATATATCAATCAGACATTCAAATTACCAACTTAAGACAACACAAATGCATTATATAACCAAAGAAAAAGCATATTGAGCATGGATATGATAGCATGAAACCATGGATGGAGGAAAAGAGAAGGACTTACCTAGTGGAGTAAGTCCACTGCCCCTTCTAATCCAGAAGCTTCAAAGTCTAACAGAAATGAGCCTCTTATTTCCAAAATAGTCGTATCCCAGCTCCTTTTGCCTCTGATCCCTTAACTCTCCATAGGTTCTCCTTCTTGAGTAATGTTTCTCTTAACTAGCGATGATGTTCTATTTATGACTCTGGTGTGGATAATAGAACTCTCTCTTTTAGTGATATGTTTGTAGCAAGTGGAAAAATGATTCTGTTGATTGTTGGTGTGTTGATGCAAAAAGAAACTCGCGAACTCTTAAGGTTTTGTGTGATATCTTATGGAGTGTAGTGTTGGTGTATTGATGTTGTTTGTTGGTCTCAAATGAATGAGGATGATCCTCCTTTTATAGTGGAGTTTTCTGGTCCATAGCTTTCATGACACAAAGTATATTGTTTTTGCATAAGGAGGAAAATCAGAATGAAGATCTTGTGCACTTGGTTGTTTCACCTTATCAACCTTGAGCCAAGTGTAACTTGTAAGGGTTGCTTATTGTGTGTTTTCAGTTAGAGGAAAAACTCATGAACTACCATGTTATGGCATCAAGATCCCTTTACACGATAGTCCTAAGTCTTTTGTAACATGACTTTTGCGTGTCAGCTTAAGCAAGTACAGGATAGTTGTACTTTGGATGTTAACTTCCAGGTTTTGTGGGATAAAACAGCTTATTGGAAACTGATAAGATCAGAGGGTGTACTTGGAAACACGGTTGAGTTTTGTGGGTTCAAGAATAAGATAAAGCTTGTTGTAGTGAAACTATGCCAAGGACCCCCACCTCATCACATGAAAGTGTTAAGTCTAACAAACCAAATGAGTTGGTTCTAGATCTCTTTGAAACATGGCGTGGAATACAGTATTTTCATGTTGTTGGCTATTTGAGATTGTGTCCAAAATGCATGAAACAGTCTTGGCAAGGTTTGGTGGTAGCGAAAAGAGTTAGATTCTGATTTTTTCTAAGTGTACACAATATGCCAACATACCAACTTTAGTGCACCATTTCTTGATGATCAATGCTCCATTTCATGAGTTCCTTGGCTCTTTGAAAAGTAGGAATTTAATAGAACATTTTTCATTTGGAAAGCTACTTGAGATGAGGTTTGTAACAAGGAGACAAAAGGCCATGAAGTCATGCACACGGGTTGCCAAAAAGGACTTAGAAAAATTTCTAAGTTATGGAAATTTCATCATTTGAAACACCTAACTTTAAAGCATCATAACTTGAGATTGGTTTATCCAAATGAGGAGTTCTACACATTCTTGGAAAGCTTGAAGAACAAGGAACAACTTTCATGTCCAAATATTTTTTATTTGAAGCTTGGAACTAGGTGAAAAATTGAGTTAAAGTTGGATGAAAATTAGGGTGAAAATGACCAAAATTTCACTAGGTCTTAAAGGTAACTTATCTTCCAAGTCTCATAACTTTAAAATCATGCACTTATTGAAGAAAGGTCCTCTAATACACTTTGAAGTTCATGGAAAGAGCTTTCATTTGAGCTTTGAGTCACTCAATTTGGATGTGTGGTTTGAAAGTTATGGTCTTCCCAAATTTGCACAAGAAGTGAATTTTCCACACTTAGAAAGTTTCAAGGACCAAACATTGCCCTCTTTGCAAGAAAACTCTCAAAACTTGACTTCTCATGCCCTACCTCAAGAATAGGGCATGTATTGATGGAATGTGGCTTGAATGCTTCATCTTGGATCAAAGTATCAAAAGTCAAAGGCTTGATTTGTCTGCCAAACCCGTAATCTTTTTCAGGAGTTCCACTGGAAAATCTCTGATGATCTTGCCCTCATTCTTGCCAAACCTAACTTTTACACAAAAGAAACAAACTCACAAGATATGGTGGTTAGTTAACAATGCATAGATGATTGAAACCTAAATGCAAGTGCAAGATGTTATGACATCTAAGGGATAAAAATTTGGGGTACAACAGCAGGGAATCTGGATTTAAAGTCTTCAAAAAGGGTCTTCTCATAAACAACCTTGTTGTCGAGAAGGGCTTTCTTTTTGCGCATTTGGCCAATTGTATCCTTTAGTTTGAGAGTCGTTTCGACATGAGCGATCCCTTGGGCGACTTCTTGGTCGATCGCCTCTTGAACAGGCAAGGGTTCAGCAGAATCCAAAAAGCCCTTTTGCTTCTCGACCTCAGCAATTTTTCTTGTAAGTTCAGCTATCTGAGCCTGATAGTCAGATATCTGCTGGTCGAAAGCACGGGGCTTATTAGAGCGCTCTTGTTTTTTTGCCACAAATTCCCCAAGTTTCTTCTCATAAAGTGAACTGAGGTACCACTCACGGTTCATCTCGTTGGTCTTCATCCTGATCTGAGCGTCAGCTTGCTTGCAAACAGAGAAGTATTTAGCCAGTTGCGTAAAGAAGGCCTCAAATTTGATTAAGTATTTGGCCATAGGAGCAGGAACTTGAAATTGAGAGAGTTCATCCAATATCTTGAAAACATCACAGGTTACAACAGCTTCCTCTGCGACGAACACCAGAAATTCGTTCTCAAATAGGTAGGTCTTTAGTTGTTGGAGCTTGAGGGCGAAAGAAGCATCTATTTCTGGGGTTGGTATGGTCGTCGAACTAGAACGTTAAACGTCCATATACTCTTGGTGAAGCTTGTGCCGTGCCTCCAAAGTTGCTGCTGGATTTATCTGCTTCGTCGCCAAAATCTCCTATGGAGTACGAGCTTTGCGGACATTGGGCGTAGGCACGTTGGGGCCACCTTCAGTAGAAGCTTTAGGATTCACGTCGCCCTCAGCAACAATAGCAATAGTCGAATGGTTTTCATTATCACCGGTGGTTGCACCATCCTTCCCAACCTCAGTGATGGTGTTTTAAATTGGAGGAGTTTTCGCCGCTGGATCCTCTTCTGTTGAGGCTCCTTAAAACTCGTCAACTGTTTGAGGACTAAAAGCGGTTGCTGTCTCAGGCAGATTTCCAATAGTAGTCGTTGTAGTATCATCCTTTTCCGCAGTGGTCGAAGCGACCACATTTTTCTGTAAGAAAAGTTTCAGCAAGAAAATATCTAAGTAATATATGAGCTATGGGAACAAGGACGATGAATACCTCAGTAGTGTGTTTGGGGGGAGGCGCTTCAGCATCGATAGGCTTGAAGATTTCAACAAGATTTCTAGGGACAACAGGGTTCACGGTCGAAGCAATCGTTCTGGAAGGCGTTTTCTTGACCGGGGTTTTCTTCTTCTTCGCCAATGGAGTAGCTGGAAGGGATGCTGGGGCTTCAGAGGGAAAGATCTGGGATTATGTACTTTCATCCGACACATCTCTCTCAGGAGATGGTATTTTCTCAGAAGCCTAGCAAACAACGAAGTCAGAGAAATAGCAAAAACAAGTACAAATGAACGTAGAAACATGTTATACTTGTGGCTTCAAAATTTTTTATTTCTTTGCAAGCCTTGTGGAGGTCGATGCAGCAACTGGTTCCCATTTTTGACCCCGGGAGATAAGTACAAATGATTAGCTAAAGACAACTAACGAAATGAAATTGAAGGGTTCTGAAGTTACCTTCTTTGGTGGGTCTTCTGTGGCATCAGCCTCTTGGGCGTTCTCGACAGGCACAGAAACTGTCGGAGTGGGAGCTTCACCAGCAAGGGCAGCAAAAGCATCGACCATGTTTTCCAGAAAAAGGCCATGTTGGAAAATTTGAGTTTGGTATTCTGATCACCAGACATCAAAGTCTTCTGTGGTAAAGAAGGATGGTTGGAACGCAAAGACAGGCAACTTAAGATGTTGTGTCGACCTGGAAAATTTAAGGCAGACCTTATGACCTGCCAAGTTCAGCCGTCGACCAGCCCGCACAATGTCAGAAGAATATCGCACTAAGGACTTAGGCAGCATCTGGCTCAGGCCAAATTGACGGGCCACCAAGTTGGGTTGGTAGTTCATAAACCCATAAACTGTATTCCTCGCCTCAATTCGGAAGGATAAAATGGTAGGAGTTAGAAACACCCTCCATATAGAATTGGATTGTGCTGCTGCTTTGGGGGAAATGCTAGGGAACCGATTTTTGAACCACTAAGAACCAAACTTTCGATCCATGAAGGGTGCCATGGTTTGGACGAAAGATGTGGTTTCCACAAACATATTAAGATACTTCATAAAGAGAGTTTTATTGGGGGTTTCCTGAGTGGTCATCAGAGTGAGTTGAACGCCCTCTATGGGACGCTATTTGTTCAGAAGCTCTATCGTTGCAGATGCAGGATAACCCAGTTGGTGTTCGAAGATGGCGTTGAGCCAATGTTGCAACAACCACATAGGCCCTGAGATATTTAAGGATTTGGTAGTCTCATGGAGGAGTTTTAGCCGCAAGGGAGTGATAAAGGGAGGCTAGTAAGAGCTTACCCAAAGATACCTGTCGACCTTCGTGTATTTGGATTGCCAGGTTGATGTAGATTTTGGCTATTTGCAGAGAGCCAGGGTAGAATAGATAATACGACAGCCACAGAGTTAGGAAAGCGACGTGTTCTTCGTCAGACACTTTGAAGTCTTTGTCGTGATGATCTTCGATGTAGTTCTGGAAACTAGCACGCTCGAAGTCGAAAGTGTTGGTCGTTTCTAGAGTTGGGTCAAAAGTTTCGCCCAAGGGTGAAAGGCCAGTGATGGCTGCCACATCGAAGAGTGTAGGCGTAAACATACCATAAGGGAAGTGGAATATGTTGGTCGACCCTTCCCAGAAGTACATCAACGCCAGCAGTAAACAAGGGTTAACCCTGTGAGCATTCCTTGAGAGTTGAATGGCCTCAAAGAAGCCAGCTGCCTTCCATTATTCCCGATGTTAGCCTTCGACCTTGTTGAGCCAGGAGATGTAGTCCTTGTTGCCAGGTGTAGGCATCGATTGAAAGACCCTAGCTTTGGGCCCAATGAATTTGAGGTCTAAGGTGCCACCTTTCTCAAAAGCAGGTGGTATGGTAGGGGCGAAACAGGGAAAGAACGCTTGGAGTTCTTGATGATTTGGTTTCTTATCCTGATATGGACCGTGAAAAACATGGAGTTTTCCAGCCACCGCAAAAGGAATGACCATTTGATGTTGCCAGTTTGCTACCACTGCCTCATCAACAGATGGCGATTGAGGAAGAGGTCTGAGGGACTCCTTTTCAGAAAGGACGTAGGCAATGGGGTTATTACCAGTTGTGTGAGTAGCGGAAGCATTGAATGTTGCAGAAGAAGCCATTAGAATGGGGGAGGAGATCAAGTGAACTTCGGAAAGCAAGAAAGTTTGGAAGAAGAAGAGAGTATGAGAAAATGTGGAAAAGAAAACCAAACGCGGATGAAGGGTATTTATAGGAAAATTGCATGCAACTAAAAAGGCAAGAGAAATAACTGTTCCGATTCTGCAGTTAGTGGGGGTAGTTTCAAAACCCATAACTTAGGATGAGACTAGCCATCATGACGTTGCTTGGAAATCGTGGTGCAGAAATGTGCCATCATCACGTCAGACTGCGGGTGACACGTGGTTGAGACTCGATAGAAAACAAAACGATGGTTATTGGGTCGAAACCAAAGCGCAATCGAAATCTTGCAGAAAATCAAAACGCCTGGTTTCTCAGTCGACACACTGCTCAGTCGAAACTGGCCTTTTAGGGGGCAATTTGTTAGCTGGGAGATTTCGACCAAACATGGAGAATGAGGAAATGATGAGAGAGCCAGCAAGCAGTTCGACTTCAGGAGAAGAAATGGTGAGGAAACCAAAGCACAGGTCGACACGAGCAAAAGATGCGTCAGAAGAGGACTTAGAGACGAGGCTGTCGAAGGGTTTTGACTGGTAGCCTATGAAACTGTCATACCCCAAATTTTGACCACTAAGATTCCCATCATTGTGCAAATCATCACCACAATATGGATTTACCTTTATGCCTTATCAATCTCCTCAAGGAATTGTTGAACATCCACTGCAATTAGAATTAGGGTTTTAGGCCCTCTCAGAGCACTTAGACAAAGGATCAATCAAGGAATGACATGATCTTCAACTTGTCTAACTCCTCAAACATCCATAAAGGATCAAAAGGACTCCCACTTCAAGGATTAAGCACAAGGATGCTCCCTTCTAGGTGGATCAAGCCTCAAGATCGCCAGTGTCACCAAATTAGGGTTTTGGTCGACCAGGGTCTCCAGTTGGAAAATTCCCTCTGGGCATGAGCCAATGCTTCAAAGCATAACCTAATATGCTCTATGGAACCTCATGGACCCAATCATCAAGTCAATTTAGCCTCAGGGGATTCATTCATCAAAAACCAGGAATTAGGGTTTCTTGGCCTAATTCACCTCTAAGTTGACTTTTGGGACAAATCATGAGCCAAGATCTCAAGAGAGGATTTGAGGGTCTCTAATAAACAACATTGATCCATTTACAACAATGGATTGATCCAATAAGTTTGAGCAACAAGTCTCAATTTCATCTGAACCACAGTTAGGGTTTCGCGAGAAAAAGTCAACTGTAACTTTGACTTTTGACTAGGACATGCTCCCAAACCCTAGGACATGATTCAATACACCCTATAATACCCATGGAACATGTCCATCAAGTTTGATTTAGGTCAAGAACATGATTTCCTAAAGGATTGCACAGTTTGGAATTCATCTGACAAAAAGTCAACTGTGCACAAAAGTCAACTTTGACTTTTTGAGATTTTTCAAAAAAATGGATTTTAACCCTAAAATGATGTTAATGTATGATTTAAATCATCATCCATCAAGAAAAATCAAAGAAAGTGGGATAACTTGTAAAAGGGGTAACCATAAAAACTTAGAAAATTTTCTAAGTTATGAACAAAGTGGCAAGGGTGCCAACTTTGGAGGATCATAACTCCTAAACCACAAAGCCATTTTTTTCCCATCCAAAGCTTGATTTGTAGCCCTCATGGCCCTCTACAAAAACTTCAACTAGACCTCATTCCAATTCATTAGGGATTTTGAGTTATGGAGTGATCAAAATGACAAAAAGTGAAAATGTCACTTTTTTCCAACACTTAGTGAAATTTTCACTAAGTCAGAATCTGCCTTCACTTTTTTCCAAATGTAGGGGGATTTTTCACTTGGATCCAAAAGGTATCAAAACCAAATATGATCAAACAGTTGTTGTATCATATAAGGGCTTTCCAAAATGGCCAAGAACATCACCAAATTCAATTTGAGCCATGAGATATGGTAGTGACAAAATGCCTTGCTGAAAACTGCCAAGGCAAGGCAGAATTTTGCATTTTTGGTCGATTTTCCAAAATCATCCAATTTCAAGCCTTGTCATCATCTTGGACACCTCTGAGGATCAAATTTAAAGGGGACAATCACTGAGTCAAGCCTCCAAAGTCCTTGGAACAAGAAGTAGCATGTCAAACCTATAATTGCCTAAAAGAGGGACAAGACTCCAATTTTGGATTGAAGCATTTAATAGATGCTTAGAGGTGGCATGGACTGACACATTTGTAACTGAATTCAGTCAAGATTCCTCCAACAAGTAGGGAACCAAAGCTCTGTGCTCTAACCTTTAGTCAATGGCTAGAGGAGACTTGGATTTTCATTTGCCAACATTGGCCAAACCTCTGCTGTAGTTGCCATTCACTATTGCTGCCAAAACAAACTTGCTCTACTATAAATATAGCTCATTTGTGCTCAGTTTGAGTACACCAAAGCCATCAAACATATGCTTCCCTTAAAATCCCTTTCTGTTGGCAAAAATGTCTTCTTTAGCGAGGTAACTCTGAGTTTTTGAGTTTGAGAGCTTTTTCAATCAAACCAATCACACACACACCTCATAAACATCATATGTAGGTGATCTAAACACTCACAAGTGACCTGTAATATCAAAATCACAAAGTCACCTCTCAAAACCTCAAAATAGGTTTTTTGTGCATTTTTTAAGCCATGTCTTAATTCAGTCACTTTTCCAAACCAGATAAAACCTCAAACACACTCCAAATATCATCCTTGAACTGTCCCAAATGGCTCCCCCCATCTGGAACACCATTTGAGAGAGTTGCTATTTTGGTCACTTTTAACCCCTTTTGCAAGAAAGGGCCAGTTTGTGTTTTTGCAGGTTCCAGCTGATTCCAATCATCCTAAAAGCTTCTAAGGGATCATTTGAGTGTGTCTAAAACATCAAATCATTTCTGGAACAAGAGGCTTGACAGATTGCCCAAAAACTCCAAAAAAGCTCAAAAAGAGGTAAGCCTCATGACTTGAACTTTCCAAAATATGCAATGCTTTGAAGTTCACTGATCATGCACACCTCATACATGTTATATATGTTGTGTTTGAACCAATTGATCATGTAATTCATGCCAGTATCAATGTGTAGCATAGAAAATGCAATTATAGGCCTTTTTTAAAACCACTATCGGGTTTTGAGGAGGGAGTATGGTCTGAAAAAACTACCACCACCATTGGATTCCTTTTGAAATTCTGGTACAGATGCATATAAATTTTGTCTCAAACCATTAAGAATTGAGAAAGTTATGACCTTCACGTTTTTGAGCCAAAACTTGCCTTGCCTTGCCTTGGGCCAGGCCTAAAACCAAGGCATGACTTGTATATTTGTGTTTTCACTTCAAACAATGGATGTATCACCACCCCAATGGTAAGGCGCACGCCTTATGACCTTGAGTTCGTGGGTTCAAACCCCACCCATGCCATTTTGTGTTTTTTCACATTTTTGCTATTTTTCCAATGTTTTTATGTTTTATTAATTAATTGGAAAATTAATAACTCTTTCAATTTTAATTATTTTTTATTGGTTCTTTTTGTAAAAAATCACAAAAATGTTGAAATATTTTATTCCACAAAAAAAAATTAAGTTTATATTATTTATTTAATATAATTAGTATTTTTGTGAATAAATTCATTTTTATTTATTTTTAAACATAATAAAATGAACATTCATCTTGAAAAATCAAAACCAAATGAGTTTAAATATCCCTTGTGATTAAATCTCATTTTTCAAACCTTAAACAAAAATCACAAGTGGTTTATTCAAACCTATTTGGTATTTTTATCATTTTATTTGAGTGTAAGACCCAATCCCCTTTTAACCAAATCATTTTTTGGGCCTTAGATATTGTATAAGTCCCTCTGCGTTAAAAGAAAACCTTGGGCCTCTCCTCGAGCTATAAGACCCATTCAAAACTTTTGGGCCTCTATTAGAGTGTAAGACCCAATCCTTTGTAAATACAAACCTATATTGGGCCTCACTTATTGTATAAGTCCCGTTGTATTTCAAAAAGTTCGGCGCGATCGTCGCCCGTTTAAAATAACCATCTGGGCCTCTCCTCGAGGTATAAGACCCATTCAAAACTTTTGGGCCTCTATTAGAGTGTAAGACCCAACCCCTTTGAAAACCAAATTATCTCTAGGCCTCAGTCATTGTATAAGACCCACCGCGTTTTCAAAATCTTGGCGCGATCGCCATTTCAAACGAAAAATCAACTGGGCCTCTCCTTGAGCTGTAAGCTCCAATCTTTCATTTCAATGCACTTTCTCCTTTGATTGTGAATATACTGTTGTTTTCAATCTTTCTTTGTTGAACAACTAACAAAACAGCATGGAAGCTTTACAACCGAGTAAGTGTTTATACGCTTTCATTTACTGCTTTCATATGTATATAACTATACTGTGGGACTGTTTCGCTGTAAGTCTTCTTTCATAAACTCATATCAACTGTGTAATAATAGTATAGATATTTAAAGTTTCCCCGGCAACTACGTCTAGCACTAGGTAAAGCTGTCTCGATCACTCTTAGAAATAGACAAAACTAGATCCCCAATAAGAGCACCAGATAAAGTCTTCTCTTCGGCTGTCCTCCTAGGAATTGTCAAGGGACTCTACTCCCCGGAGTTGATCTATTCTCCGTGAATAACATCTCTTGAGTTTCTTCCAAATTCTCGAACTTTCCTGGCTTGATCTATTCTCTGTGAATAGTCTGTCTTGAGTTTCTCGGGGTTTGGGGACCCACAGGCTTCCTAAAAGCATCCCCGCCTCCTCTTGGGCGTTGTTCAAGGACCCGTCGGCTTCTTAGAAGTATTCACAGCCTCCTCTTAGCCCTCGTATAAATGATTTCTTCCTCCGGGAATGATAACCTCCTCTTGGGCTTCGTACAAATTGTCCCTCGGCTTCTTAAAATATTCCAGCCTCCTCTTGGGCTTCGTACAAATTGTCCCAACGACCTCCTAGAGGTATAGGAACAGAAATTAGTCATCTTTATAGAACAGTCTTTCAAAGAGTCTAGATCCTGCTTTTGCTGTTTCTTAAGCATAGTACAAAAGATGAAACTCTAGACTCGGACAGTCTAATTTCCTTGTGTATCAAAGACATTCTCAAGTTCCTTTCAAAACTAGGAGATAAAACCTCTAGACTCGGACAGTCTCAATACCCTTTGGATTTCCCATTTCCTTGAAGAACAGGAAATAACCCTGATCCTCGAATCAAATCCCTGAGTACAAACAGTACTCATATAAGAACTGATTTTCTCTTTAAATCAGCATATTGGATCTGTCACTCAACTGAAACAGTAACCATAGCCTCCATTTCGGGCTTTGTACGAGATACAAAAAAGACTCTCTTGTTGAGTCAACACCTTTTAGCCTCCATCTCGGGCTTTGTACGAGATACAAAAAGACTCTCTTGTTGAGTCAAACCCCTTTTAGATTCTCTCTCGGGCTTCGTACGAGACACACAAAAACACCCTCTTGTTGGGCCAATAGCCTCCTCTTAGGCTTTGTATAAGAAAACCCCGGTTGAGCCAATCAACCTTTTAGCATCAAAGTTGTGCCTTGTTCACAGTATACAAACATCAACAACTCCTTTCCCTTCATCTAATTGCTGTAAGCGGCAAGCCTCTGGATCATCTACATCCATGCCACTGTCCCTCTTTTAGCATGAGAAATTCCTAAGGAAAGATGGCATTGCTCTACACTGAGTTAAAGTCTTCTCCTTCAGGTTGGAAATCCCCTATGAAGGAAATTATGGCATTGCCGGATTCACATATCCTGGTTAAAGTAATTCTCCTTTATAATCAGTCACCCAACAGTTGTGACAGATAGACCCCCTTTAAAGATGACAAATTCTCTCTAAAGTCAAGACCTTTAGCTTCATATCTTGGGCTTTGAACAAGATACAAATAGACCCTTCAGCTTCACATCTTGGGCTTCGAACAAGATACAAACTACCTTTAGCTTCACGTCTTGGGCTTTGAACAAGACACTAAAACACCATTTCCTCCTGTAGAATAGGAGGAACTACGATCGCTCTGATTTCCCTATTTCGGAAAACTGGAATACGTAGGCATAAGATTGAAAGAAAAATCTTAGCGAGCACACTCAACAAAAAACCCAGAATCTCGTACCTCCATACATCAATCGAAAAGTATTAGTCCTAACATCCTACCCATACCCCATGAACCGTCCTGTCATTTCCACCTTAAACAAATAAGAAGCAGAGAAAGGCCCAATTACCATATAGCATTCGTAACATAACAGACCACTGTTTAAACTCAGTATGCAAGCAGAATTAGTTGGAGACATCTATTTCCCTTCCTTAGTCAGCTCACAATAGGATAAAAAATGAATCGATCTGTAGTAACCCCAAAAGAGAGCGGCAACGCCTAAGAACCGCGTCCAAAATCGCTCGCTACAGAAAAGTGGCGCCCACCGTGGGGCCAAGTCTTTCTTTTTACAATTTAAAACCTTGGACAGGTTATTTTCATGACGGTTCTATCAAGGATGTCATTATTGCTAGAATCGACCTTCACTAGGATCTTAGGTCAAAACCTTTAAATTGGGAAGGAACCACAGAGTGGCGCCTCCGCCGGGGAGCCATTTTTTGTCAGGAACATAGGATTCATAGCTTTTAAAAGTCTAGGACATTAGGACAAATATATATACTGCTTTTCCTAATTGATATATGTGTTTATTTTTCTACTAATGGGAATGCGTGTGATGCCGCATGTGGAAAGATTGAGTATACACCTAGGAAAAACCCTTTTAGTGGTGCGGAAGCTATCAGAAATAGTTGTCACACGATACCACCCTCTTCTGAGGACTCTTCGAAAAACACCACCTAGCACGGTTCCCGGCCCGCTGGTGTTTTCTTGACAAGAGTTGATGATGATGAGAGACAGGTACAAAAATCACTAGTATAAACCTTTGGGATGGGTAGAGCCTTGACTCCATGACAACGACCCTTTGACCCCATGTTTTTTCTATGTTTTTGTGTGCTGCATTCATGCATTCATTTAAAAAACATTAAAACACAAAAAAAATTTCTCTTATAGTCTCTCTTTTTCAAATTAAACTAAGACAATGATTGCAAATGTCAGAGAAAAAAATTGCGCTCATGGATTTCGGTAGAAGGAGAACTCATAAGTATACCTTCAAGATTCCAAAACTAGAGGATTTAATAGGTTTGGCGAGGATGATCACAAACCAAGAGGCTTTCAGAGCCAAGTACGGAGGTCTACTATCTCTGTTAAGGGTCCAAGTGATTGAGGGAATCCTGGAGGCACTCATTCAGTTTTACGATCCGGTTTATCACTGTTTTACATTCCCGGATTATCTACTGACACCAACGCTGGAGGAGTATTCTCATCTGATCGATTTACACATCACTGATCGAGCTCCATTTTCTGGATTGGAAGAAATTCCAAAGGATCAGACCATTGCAAGAGCAATTCATTTGGATGAGTCTGAAGTCAAGACTCACATGACTACTAAGGGTGGCATCCAAGGTTTGCCAGCACAGTTTTTGACAAAGAAGGCTCTATACTTTGCTAGTACAGGGAACGTGACTGCTTTTGAAAGTATCTTTGTCTTACTCACCTACGGATTATTTATGTTGCCCAACATTAATAACTTCGTCGATATCAACATCATTGAGATTTTTCTCATTGGAAACCCTGTGCCGACCTTTCTCGCAGACGCGTATCATTCTGTACACTTAGGGAATTTATACAACGGAGGGGAGATCACGTGTTGTGTACCCCTGCTATACAAATGGTTTATCTCCCATTTACCTAAGTCTGCCGCTTTTTGGGATCACAAGAGTGCCTTACGTTGGTCGCGGAAAATTATGTCTCTCACCAACTCTGACATAGATTGGTGTAATAGGATTTATGATGGGATCAGGATCATTGACCGTTGTGGAAACTTCCCCAACGTACCCCTTATAGGAACTAAGGGGGGAATCAATTACCATCCAGTTCTTGTTCGTCGTCAATTTGGATACCCGATGAGGCATGTCCCGCGCAACGCTCATCTGGAAGGTCTTTTCTTCAAGGAAGGAGAAAATGATAGGGCACTAAAGATGGAAATAGTGCATGCTTGGAAACACGTTCATAAGAAAGGACGGGAGTCTCTAGGAAAACCGGATTGTGTCTCGGTGGAGCCTTATCTCCACTGGGTACAGACTAGAGCTCTCAAGCTAAAGATGTCTTATCCTCATCACAGAGTTCTTCCGCCAAGGGAATCTGTCATGTACTTCATGACTGAGACTTAAAAACTTCAAGTTACTCTCAACAAAGTTCAACGGGAGAGGAGGTCTTGGAAGAACAAATACCGCACTCTCAATGTGGAGTGTATCAAAATACAGCAACTACTGAAAGATAAAGATGCTCTGATTGAGATTTTGGAGCAGCATACTGTAGAAAATCAGGATGACCAAAGGAATTTGCTCACTCATTTCACCTGGAAAAGGAATGACAACCCGACAACGGCCCAAGAGCCTCGGTCCAAGAAAAGGAAAGTGTCATAATCAACACCCGGGTTCTCTTCAGAGAGGACTCCGGGCCCTTTAGCTTAGGTTTCTGTTTCCGCACCTTGTAATCTACTGTATTTCCGCAATATTTTGAATTCAATAAAACGGGGGCCCCACTGTTTAATATTTGCAATCTAATTGTCAAAGTTTATTTTGATTAAACAAAACAATTAATATAATCATTGCATTCATCCTTCTCACATCACGTATTCCTCTTACCTACGAATCTCATGTTTGTGTCTCGGTTCTAGAGTCAAACTGTCTCGCTCGTACAATACTCGGGCCAATCGTCAGAAAAAGATGGATGATCTTGAGGAAGATAATAGAGAGTTGAAAGAAGAAATTGACGCTCTGAGAGAGGATATGAGAAAGCTTCGTAACGACATGCAAGCCATGGCAGAAGCTCAGCTACAAAGAATTGTGATCTCAGAGATCACCTCAGTGCCCATAGTGGAGAAGTATGATCCTAGGTATCAAATGCCGAAAGATCATCCTTGGGGCATGCCTGTTAACTATATCCCGGAAGGATATGTTCTGTCGATCACTGAAGATCAGGGAATCATAACAGAAGCCGTTGGGCCTGAAGGTTACAAACTTCGGGAAAGAAAAGATGCCAGGGGCATACTGAGGACTCCTGAAGGTTACAAACTTCGGGAAACGCCAAGATTCACCGCCGTAGTCACGGTACCACCCCCTGTGGTGCACACCGTCCCGGAAGGACAGATTCCACAGATACCTTCTGGTAGAAAGGAAACTATGTTCGATAGAATGGATGAATTCCAGGAGCAGTTCCTAGAAATGCAGAAGGAACTGCAAGCCATTCGCGGTCAGGATTTATTTGGAAAGGACACCGCAGACCTTTGTCTAGTCCCTAATGTGAAAGTACCGCACAAGTTCCAAGTGCCCGACTTTGAAAAATACAAGGGTAACTCTTGCCCTCAGAGTCACTTGGTAATGTATGCTCGGCGAATGTCAGCTCGGACAGAGAATCAGGACCTACTGATTCACTACTTCCAGGATAGTTTAACCGGTGCCGCATTAAAATGGTACATGGGTTTAAACCGCGCTACGATCAGCACTTTCAGAGATCTTGGCACTGCCTTCGTCCAATAATACAAATACAATTTGGACATGGCACCGGACAGAGATCAACTCAGATCAATGTCACAAAAGGACAAGGAAACCTTTAAGGAATACGCTCAGAGATGGTGTGAAATTGTCGCTCAAATTTGTCCACCTCTTGAGGAAAAAGAGATGACAAAGATCTTCTTAAAGACCTTGAGCTCATTTTACTATGATAGAATGGTTGCCAGTGCGCCCAGTGATTTCACCGAAATGGTCGGTATGGGAGTTCTTCTTGAGGAAGCCGTCCGAGAAGGACGTTTAGTAAAAGACGCTGGATCATCAAGTAGTACAAAACGATACGGTAGTGCTCTCCCTAAGAAAAAAGAGCAAGATATTGGTAATATCTCTCTCAGAAAGCAAAGGCGACGTTATCAACCAGTAGTAGCTGTGACTCTTGCTATCAACCCTACGTCTATTCCTACGTATCGGCCTCAGGTTGTGCAAAGCCAACCTAATCAGCAGCAAAGGACACAACAGCCTCTTCAGCAGGCTCATCCTCAATACAACAACAACTGTACAACGCGACCACAAGGATTTGATCCTATACCCGTATCGTACGCAGAACTATTTCTGTTACTACTGGCCAAGGGGCACATCCAGACTAAGTCCCCTCTTACAGTGCCAGAAAATCTGCCTTTTTGGTTTAAGGTGGACTAGACATGCCCTTATCATCAAGGAGGATCGGTGCATAACATAGAAAATCGTCTTAATTTCAAATCCGACGTACAAAATCTTGTTAGAAGCGGGCTCTTGTCTTTCAAAGATACGAATCCCAATGTTCTCACGAACCCGCTGCCTCAACATGAGAAAGCTGCAGTCAACCTGATAGAGGGAGAGTCTAATAATGTCTATCAAATTCACGATGTACTCTTGTTAAGGACCAATTTGGTCAAGATGCATTGTAGACAGAGTGGATATGTCCATGTGCCACCTCATAATTATCATCAATGTGATGTCTGCTCTAAAAGCAATCGAGGATGTTCTGTGGTGCAATTAGCTCTACAGGAACAGATGGATCTCGGATGGATCCAAGAGCATCGAGTTCGTGGAGTTAACATGGTCTATACGAATTCCAACATCATTCAAAACCACGACATCCGTGCAATGAATGTCAACTTGGTGGCGATGCATTCAAGGCAAAGCCAATATCATAATCTGCCGCGGCACGATTACAGTTCCTGTCTGACTTGCTCGGTAAACAAACAGGGATGCTCTTTCATACGGGAGGCCCTCCAGCGTCAGATGGATCTTGGATGGATCCAGGATTACCATGATAAGAATCCCTATTAGATTAACATGGTTCAAATATTTGACATTCGCTTAATGAATACCAACCTGGTAGAGTTATATCCTGAGTAGGTCCGACTCGGGTTCCTGATATCACATGACTATAAAAGCTGTAAAGCGGGTTGCGAAAACGATCAAGGTTGTGCCCTTGTCCAGGAAGCACTTCAGCACTTGTTAAATCACGGGTGGATGCCAATCTATATGGATGAAGATACTCAACAGATTAGTATCAATAACAGGAACCCTACTCGGCGTCAAAGTCAGGATGTCCGATCTGTGGAAACTAACCTAGTGAGGTTGCATTGCATTCGAAGCGGATGTGTCCAGGTGCCGCCACACAATTATGAACGTTGTAGAGTCTGTTCGGAAAGTAACCAAGGGTGCTACCTTGTGAGACCAGCTCTTCAGGGGCAGGTGGATCGTGGAGAGATTCATCCATATCCGGGTTCTGGACCCATCAACTGGATGCCGAACTACCTTGCCGATCAAATTGAGGACGTTGTCGTAATCTCTGATCATCAGAGGGCTAGGGATGTTTTTGCCATCATCCCTCTACTTGAAGAATCGAAAGTTCCTAACCAGGAACGGATCGAGATTACTTACGATGGTCAGAAAAATCAGAAGGTTCCCATAGTCATCTATTTACCGGGACCATTACCGTATGAATCAACTAAGGCTATCCCTTACAAATACGGTGCAACGATAATTGAAAATGGAAAGGAAATTCCATTACCCTCCGTCGTGAATATTGCAGACATCAGTCGTGTAACACAGAGTGGTAGAATCTTCAACAGAGGAGTTGGAGAATCCAACAAAGAAAAGGAACCTCAGACAGAAGTTCCCGATCCACCAGTCGGTCAATCCAGTAATCCCGACCTTTCAAAAAACGATGATGAGATGCTGAAACTCATCTAAAGGAGTGAATACAACATTGTTGATCAGCTGTTACAAACTCCTTCAAAGATCTCGGTATTATCACTGTTGCTCAATTCAAAAGCCCACAGGGAGGCTCTGCAGAAAGTCTTGGAGCAAGCCTTTGTGGAACAGGATGTAACAATCAGACAGTTTGATAGTATTGTCTCTAACATCACTTCCTGCAATAATTTGGGATTTAGTGATGAGGACTTGCCTGAAGAGGGTCGCCGTCATAATATGGCGCTCAATATTACAGTCAACTTCCAGGACAATGCCTTAGCCAGCGTACTGGTAGACACAGGGTCAGCCCTGAATGTTATGCCGAAGTCCACTTTGACACAATTATCATTCAAAGGCCCTCCGATGAGAACCAGCGAGGTCGTCGTCAAAGCGTTTGACGGATCCAGAAAAATGGTTATTGGCGAAGTCGACCTTCCCATAACTATCGGTCCTCACACTTTCCAAGTCACTTTCCAGGTCATGGACATCCGGGCAACGTACAATTGTTTATTAGGAAGACCTTGGATCCATCAGGCTGGAGCGGTCACCTCGACCCTCCACCAAAAGCTAAAGTTCATCCAGAACGGTCAACTCGTCACAGTTTGTGGGGAACAAGCTTTGCTCGTAAGCAATTTATCATCATCCACTTATGTGGAACCGGAAGGGATAATCGGAACCCAGTTCCAAACGCTTTCGCTACACAGTAGGGATCAATCTGAAGGGGGAACTTCGATTTCCTCATACAAAGATGCTATCAAAGCGGTCAAAGGTGCCAATACAACAGGATGGGACAACTTGTCATTCCTACTGACAATAAAACAAAGAAGGGTCTTGGTTTTTCTGCAACCTGTACCCAGACAGCTGCCAACGATGAAAGTCTTCATCCCATTCAGAACTTCTTCCACAGTGGAGGTTTCCTTCAACGACTGACTCAAGAAGTCCACACTATCAATAAGGAGGATCCCTCTGACACAGATGAGGAATGGAAGTCCTACCTCAACGAGGACAGTTATATGTCTCAGGATGAAACGCAGACTCCCTTTTGCTTTCCTACACAGGATCCGAGATTTATACCCCGGTCTGATGTCAAAATGATCTATGGAGATTGTGATCCGGAAGGATGTCGTGCTCCACCAAATTCATTAGAGGAAGACACTCCGATGAAGGACAATTTTGACTACACCTACTACGGCCCGATGGATGGTCTGCCAATGTGGCAACCTTACCCAGGAGACTTAGGGCAAGAAAGTCAGCCGAACAATGAAAATCAGCTGAGCCTCATTGAACAGAATACCTGTGTTCCCACCATGTCATGGGATCAACACTCAGGTCATTTAGAGCCTACTCAGCATGACGATGAATTTGCAACTTTTGCAGGACTAGAATTCATCAACTACGCTTTCCCAAGGTCAACGTCATCGAGAGAGATGACTCCTCCAGTTCCAAAGAAGTGTGGGACACCTTGGGACAACCGACTGGAAAATACGACTACATGGTCAAGTACACCGCTCCCGAAAGCTCTCGTATCAGGCTCGAAGATATCCAGCCAACTGGATGGGGAGATATGCCTGAGAGCACAAATACTATGCAAAATGCAACAGAGGAATCCTCCTACGACAACTCTGCCTGGGAGACAGATTCCAATGATCCTGCTCCACCAGAAATCAGCGTTATTTCTGAAGATAAATCAAGGAAGGTGCCAGACTTTGTGATTCACCGAGGAGTTCACCGCCAATGGGTTGTTGTCGATGTTCCGAAGATTGTTCATAAGTCAAAGTAATTTCCATCTTTAACCTTTCACCCTGCCCAGGTGAAACGGATGTTTTGATAGGGCTCGTTTTCTGTAAATTTTCCCTCTTTGCTTTGCCCAAAGCGACAGAGTTTTGTTTTATAGGGCTGTAGTTTCAAGAATCGACTTGTTCATTAATAAAATAACGTCGTTCTGTAATTTCCGCATTAATTTCTTTTTTCTCTTTTTGCTTTTCTCAGAAAATGGTAATCCTAAAAAACAATTCAAAATAAAAAACAAGAAGTTATAAAAAGAAATACACTGCACACACTCGCATTCTCTCTATCTCTTCTAAACACGAATCATACCGTCATGCAGATTGCTTGTTTTAAACCCGGTTGAAACATACGATCCGATGCCTTCTCCCGACTTTGAATTCCCGGTATTTGGGGATGAAGAAGAAGATGACGACGAAATTCCAGAGGAGATCTCCCGACTACTCAGACAAGAGGAAAGTTCCATTGAACCTCACAAAGAACCGTTGGGAACGGTAAACTTGGGTTCAGAAAAAGAGAGAAAAGAAATCAGGATTGGGGCATTGCTCAGTCCAACTGCTAAGGAGAGTTTAACAAAGCTTCTCAGAGAGTTTCCCGATGTGTTTGCTTGGTCCTATCAGGACATGCCAGAGTTAGATACCAGCATCGTGGAACATCATCTACCGTTGAGATCGGAATGTCCGCCAGTGAAGCAAAGGTTGAGACGGACTCATCCAGATATGGCCATCAAAATCAAAGAGGAGGTACAAAAACAGATCGACGTGGGTTTCCTCGCTACATCATAATATCCTCAATGGTTAGCTAAAATTGTACCCGTTCCCAAAAAGGACGGAAAGGTCAGAATGTGTGTCGATTACAGGGATCTGAACAAGGCTAGTCCAAAAGACGACTTTCCTTTACCACACATTGACATGCTGGTGGACAGTACAACAAAGTTCAAAGTTTTCTCCTTCATGGATGGATTCTCGGGCTATAACCAGATTAAAATGGCGCCGAAAGACATGGAGAAAACTTCGTTCATTACCCCATGGGGTACCTTTTGTTACAAGGTAATGCCATTCGGTTTGAAGAACGCCGGGGCAACCTATAAAAGGGCTATGACTACTCTGTTTCATGACATGATACACAAAGAAATCGAGGTATATATCGATGATATGATTGCAAAATCTAAGACAGAAGAGGAGCATGTGACCCATCTGTCAAAACTATTCGAGCGGTTGAGAAAGTACAAACTCCGCTTGAATCCCAACAAGTGCACCTTCGGTGTCCGTTCAGGGAAACTCTTAGGGTTCATCGTCAGCCAGAAAGGAATTGAGGTTGATCCTGACAAGGTCAAGGCCATTCAAGAAATGCCTTCTCCGAAAACTAAAAAACAAGTCAGAGGATTCCTGGGACATTTGAACTACATCTCCAGATTCATATTCCTTATGATCGCGACGTGTGCGCCGATTTTCAAAATACTAAAAAAGAACCAGGACTGCGTTTGGATAGAAGACTGCCAAACTGCCTTCAACAGTATCAAGGAATATCTGTTGAATCCGCCGATTCTATAACCTCCAGTGGAAGGAAGACCACTAATCATTTACCTCACAGTCCTGGAGGACTCAATGGGATGTGTACTTGGCCAACAAGATGAAACCAAACGGAAAGAGTCTGTCATTTACTATCTAAGCAAGAAATTTACCGACTGTGAAACTCAGTACACTATGCTTGAGAAAACTTGCTGCGCTTTGGCTTGGGCAGCCAAATGTCTTTGTCAGTACATGATTCATCGCACCACTTGGTTGGTCTCCAAGATGGATCCGATCAAGTACGTATTTGAAAAGCCTGCTCTCACGGGAAGGATTGCCCGTTGGCAGATGTTGCTATCAGAATATGACATAGAGTACCACGCTTAGAAAGCCATTAAAGGAAGTATTTTAGCCGATCATTTGGCTCATCAACCGATTGAAGATCAGGAATCAGTCGGGTTTGACTTCTCAGACGAAGATGCATGTATCTAAAAATGAAAGACTGCGATGAACCGCTACCCAGTGAAGGGCCAGAACCGGGTTCCCAATGGGGACTAATCTTTGACGGAGCAGTTAATCATTACAGAAACGGGATTGGGGCAATCATTGTTACCCCTCAGGGTACCCATATTCCTTTCACTGCCAGACTTACGTTCAAATGTACGAACAACGAGGCCGAATACGAAGCTTGTATTATGGATCTCGAAGAAGCGATTGATTTAAGGATCAAGAACTTGGACGTATATAGCGATTCAGCCTTGGTTATCAATCAGATCAAAGGAGATTGGAACACATACCAATCAGGAATGATTCCTTACAAAGATTATGCAAGAAGGTTGTTGCCTTTCTTCAACAGAATCGAGTTTCATCATATCCCTCGTGAGGAGAATCACATGGCTGATGCATTAGCCACTCTCTCTTCCATGATTAGCGTAGGTCGATGGAACGACTTACCTAAGATCGACATCATGCACCTTGAAAGGTCCGCTTATGTCTTCATGATCGAAGCAGTCATAGACGACAAACCTTGGTATCACGATATCAAATGCTTCCTTCAGAAACAGGAATACCCACCTGGGGCATTCAGGAAAGACAGAAAAACCCTCAGAAGACTGGCTGGAAACTTCTTTCTGAGCAGTGACGTACTCTATAAGAGAAATTTCGACATGTTCTTGCTCCGATGTGTTGATAGACCAGAAGCAGACATGCTGATAAAATAAATTCATGAAGGATCCTTTGGCACTCATGCCAACGGACACATAATGGCGAGAAAAATTCTAAGAGCTGGATACTACTGGTTAACCATGGAATCCGACTGCTACAAGTACATGAGGAGGTGTCATAAGTGTCAGATATACTCCGACAAAATCCATGTACCGCTATCACATCTCAAAGTTCTCTCTTCCCCATGGCCTTTTTCCAAATGGGGAATCGACATGATTGGCTTGATTGAACCTAAAGCTTCGAACGGACATCGGTTCATCCTGGTAGCCATTGATTACTTCACCAAATGGGTCAAAGCAGCATCATTCACCAATGTAACCCGACAAGTGGTGGTCCGATTTATCAAAAACAATCTCATCTGCCGTTATGGTGTTCCGAGCCAGATCATTACGGATAATGGATCTAACTTGAACAATAAGATGATGAAAGAGTTGTGCGCAGAGTTCAAGATCGAACACCATAACTCATCTCCCTACCGACCCAAAATGAACGGAGCGGTAGAAGCGGCTAACAAGAACATCAAAAGGATCGTTCAGAAGATGGTTGCAACCTACAAAGATTGGCACGAGATACTGCCCTTTGCTCTCCACAGTTATCGCACATCTGTCCGCACTTCAACAGGGGCAACCCCTTTCTCTCTAGTGTATGGCATGGAAGCAGTGCTCCCCATAGAAGTAGAGATCCCATCAATCCGGGTATTGATGGAAGCTAAGCTTACAGAAGCTGAATGGTGTCAAAGTCGACACGATGAACTGAATCTGATCGAAGAGAAGCGAATCACGGCACTATGCCACGGTCAGTTGTATCAACAAAGAATGAAGAGGGCGTTTGACAAAAAGGTCCGACCTCGCGTCTTCAGAAAAGGAGACCTCGTGCTCAAGAAGATACAACCTTTTCTCACTGATTCTTGGGTAAAGTGGACTCCGAATTATGATGGCCCTTATGTGGTCATGAAAGCTTTCTCAGGCGGCGCCTTGAGACTCGCAACCATGGACGGAGAGGAATTTGCCTACCCCACAAATGTTGATGTAGTCAAGAAATACTTCGCCTAAACTAAAAAAAAACGTCTCGGTGGATTGAAAACCCAAAAGGGCGGTCCAGGCAAAAATTATAGACATGATCAAAAATCATCCCGGTGGATTGGAAATCTCAAAGTACAATCCAGGCAAAAATTAGGGATAATGGCAAGTAACTATGTTCAACCGGGGCAAATCCTCAGCAGCAGTTACGTCATCTGTCGGGAAAACTCCAGTCAAGGTCATCTTCGACATAAGCTCAGGATGTCCCAAATTCAAAGTTGGTAGAAGGATAGTGGTCGTTATGTTTTAACATAGCCATTTTCCCTGTAAATTACCATTTTCTAACTTTGTAAATACTCCATGGAATCACGCGTTTGGCTGATTTCTATCCTATCAATAAAATTTGAGCCCTTGTGCTTTTGTTTGCAATTCTCATTTGTTTTAGCTTTACAGAATGATGTTTAAATATGATCAACGATTCTTGGAATAAAACAAAATGAACTTACTTGTTAAACTTTTTCTGCTTTTAAAATAAAGATGGCAATTTCTTTTGACTGTTGAACATCGAAAGAACGTCGCTCGCTTCTCCAGAAGTAATCGAGCTTCAAAGTGCAGAATCAAAGTATTCCTTCTAAACCAGTACGCCTGAACGAAGGATCAACTGTGTCAGATGCGAATACTCTATTTGACACCCTCGGCCGAGTTCTCATCTCCTAAGCCCGACCAACATAGCTACCAGCAAGGACTATTTCTCCTAAGCAAGGTGGAATTGCTATTCTGAACCAACGGTACTTCTTCGCCCTACGATGGCCCAGCCGTGTCCATTAGTCTGTATGTCGTGTCAGTTTTGTCAACATAAACATACATACATCATGCATTGTTGATTTACATTTACATTCATGTTGCATCAGTGTCACTCTAGTCGGTCTTATCCCCTAGTGATAACAGTCCTCTCAATCGAGTTGTCAGCTCTTTCCTCGTCGTGAAATATTGCGTCTGAACAATCTCTCTCCTCCAGTTTATTTCTGGATTGAAGTTGGGTCCTCGACCACTTTGATAACTTGAACCTCTGAAAAACTAGAGAACGTTCAACAAACATCACTCTTCGCCATTGAAGATGATATCCTCGCTTTCCCGGATTAAGGAAAATCCCCAGAGAAAGCCTCTTAGTCAGAGATTCGACAATACGACAGTTTTTCTCTGAAAGAACCACTGATGAAAAGGTCATCGGCACCTCAAAATTGGATCCCATCATATGGCATTTCTCCAGGAAGATCCCGAGAAAAGTATGATGTAAGACCCCAAGCGGAAGCAGTCTCTCAAGAAACTTGCTTTCTCCAGTAGAAACAAATGGCGTCTCCAATAGAGAAGTTTGTCCAACTCTACAACTCAGACGACTAGGTTCCCCAGCAAGTCTGACATCAAAACTTTTTCCGTCAAATGAAATCTCCCCAGGAAAATTTGGTGAGAAGTTTGAGGAAAACCGCTACGAATAGCGTCCCTTGTCAGTAAAGTTTATTGACAAAAGAAACTAAGACCAGTTCCTTGGTAGGAAACCAGGATCGAGGGGAAGTTTATTTCAGAAATTAAGACCAGTTCCTTGGTAGGAAACCAGGATCGAGGGGAAGTTTACAAAAGAAACTAAGACCAGTTCCTTGGTAGGGAACCAGGATCGAGGGGAAGTTTTTACCTTTTCTGAGCATCATTGCTTAGCAAAAGAAGATGAATGTGCAAGCTACCATTCATAACCCATCAAAATTTCGGATATTTCGATATTTAATCCTCTTGCATCCCGAATGCCCGAATACCTTCGTCATTCACACCTTCGGGTCCAAGAAGATTAAAAAGGGGCATCTGTCATACCCCAAATTTTGACCACTAAGGTTCCCATCATTGTGCAAATCATAATCACAATATGGATGTACCTTTATGCCTCATCAATCTCCTCAAGGAATTGTTGAACATCCACTGCAATCAGAATTAGGGTTTCAGGCCCTCTTAGAGCACTTAGACAAAGGATCAATCAAGGAATGACATGATCTTCAACTTGTCTAACTCCTCAAACATCCACAAAGGATTAAAAGGACTCCCACTTCAAGGATTAAGCACAAGGATGCTCCCTTCTAGGTGGATCAAGCCTCAAGATCGCCAGTATCACCAAATTAGGGTTTTGGTCGACCAGGGCCTCCAGTTGGAAAATTTCCTCTGGACATGAGCCAATTTTTCAAAGCATAACCTAATATGCTCCATGGAACCTCATGGACCCAATCATCAAGTCAATTTAGCCTCAGGGGATTCATTCATCAAAAATCAGGAATTAGAGGGTCTCTAATAAACAACATTGATCCATTTACAACAATGGATTGATCCAAGAAGTTTGAGCAACAAGTCTCAATTTCATCTGAACCACAGTTAGGGTTTTGCGAGAAAAAGTCAACTGTAACTTTGACTTTTGACCAGGACATGCTCCCAAACCCTGGGACATGATTCAATAAACCCTATAACACCCATGGAACATGTCCATCAAGTTTGATTTAGGTCAAGGACATGATTTCCTAAAGGATTGCACAGTTTGGAATTCATCTGATAAAAAGTCAACTGTGCACAAAAGTCAACTTTGACTTTTTGAGATTTTTCACAAAAATGGATTTTTAACCCTAAAATGATGTTAATGTATGATTTGAATCATCATTCATCAAGAAAAATCAAAGAAAGTGGGATAACTTGTAAAAGGGGTAACCATAAAAACTTAGAAAATTTTCTAAGTTATGAACAAACTGGCAAGGGTACCAACTTTGGAGGATCATAACTCCTAAACCACAAAGCCATTTTTCCCCATCCAAAGCTTGATTTGTAGCCCTCATGGCCCTCTACAAAAACTTCAACTAGACCTCATTCCAATTCATTAGGGATTTTGAGTTATGGAGTGATCAAAATGACAAAAAGTGAAAATGTCACTTTTTTCCAACACTTAGTGAAATTTTCACTAAGTCAGAATCTGCCTTCACTTTTTTCCAAATGTGGGGGGATTTTTCACTTGGATCCAAAAGTTATCAAAACCAAATATGATCAAACAGTTGTTGTATCATATAAGGGCTTTCCAAAATGGCCAAGAACATCACCAAATTCAATTTGAGCCATGAGATATGGCAGTGGCAAAATGCCTTGCTGAAAACTGCCAAGGGAAGGCAAAATTTTGCATTTTTGGTCGATTTTCCAAAATCATCCAATTTCAAGCCTTGTCATCATCTTGGATACCTCTGAGGATCAAATCTAAAGGGGACAATCACTGAGCCAAGCCTCTAAAGTCCTTGGAACAAGAAGTAGCATGTCAAAACTAGAATTGCCTAAAAGAGGGACAAGACTCCAATTTTGGATTGAAGCATTTAATAGATGCTTAGAGGTGGCATGGACTGACACATTTGCAACTGAATTCAGTCAAGATTCCTCCAACAAGTAGGGAACCAAAGCTCTGTGCTCTAACCTTTAGTCAATGGCTAGAGGAGACTTGGATTTTCATTTGCCAACATTGGCCAAACCTCTGCTGCAGTTGCCATTCACTATTGCTGCCAAAACAAACTTGCTCTACTATAAATATAGCTCATTTATGCTCAGTTTGAGTACACCAAAGCCATCAAACAGATGCTTTCCTCAAAATCCCTTTCTCTTGGCAAATATGCCTTCTTTAGCAAGGTAACTCTGAGTTTTTGAGTTTGAGAGCTTTTTCAATCAAACCAATCACACACACACCTCATAAACATCATATGTAGGTGATCTAAACACTCACAAGTGACCTGTAATATCAAAATCACAAAGTCACCTCTCAAAACCTCAAAATAGGCTTTTTGTGCATTTTTCAAGCCATGTCTTGATTCAGTCACTTTTCCAAACCAGATAAAACCTCAAACACACTCCAAATATCATCCTTGAACTGTCCCAAATGGCTCCCTCATCTGAAACACCATTTGAGAGAGTTGCTATTTTGGTCACTTTTAACCCCTTTTGCAAGAAAGGGCCAGTTTGTGTTTTTGCAGGTACCAGCTGATTCCAATCATCCTAAAAGCTTCTAAGGGATCATTTGAGTGTGTCTAAAACATCAAATCATTTCTGGAACAAGAGGCTTGACAGATTGCCCAAAAACTCCAAAAAAACTCAAAAAGAGGTAAGCCTCATGACTTGAACTTTCCAAAATATGCAATTCTTTGAAGGCCACTGATCATGCACACCTCATACATGTTATATATGTTGTGTTTGAACCAATTGATCATATAATTCATGCCTGTATCAAAGTGTAGCATAGAAAATGCAATTATAGGCCTTTTTCAAAACCACTATCGGGTTTTGAGGAGGGAGTGTGGTCTGAAAAACTACCACCACCATTGGATTCCTTGTGAAATTCTAGTCCAGATGCATATAAATTTTGTCTCAAACCATTAAGAATTGAGAAAGTTATGATCTTCACGTTTCTGAGCCAAAACTTGCCTTGCCTTGCCTTGGGTCAGGCCTAAAACCAAGGCATGACTTGTATATTTGTGTTTTCACTTCAAACAATGGATGTATCACCACCCCAGTGGTAAGGCGCGCGCCTTGTGAGCTTGAGGTCGTGGGTTCAAACCCCACCCATGCCATTTTGTGTTTTTTCACATTTTTGCTATTTTTCCAATGTTTTTATGTTTTATTAATTAATTGGAAAATTAATAACTCTTTCAATTTTAATTATTTTTTATTGGTTTTCTTTGTAAAAAATCAAAAAAATGTAGAAATATTTTATTCAACAAAAAAATTAAGTTTATATTATTTATTTAATATAATTAGTATTTTTGTGAATAAATTCATTTTTATTTGTTTTTAAACATTTTAAAATGGACATTCATCTTGAAAAATCAAAACCAAATGAGTTTAAATATCCCTTGTGATTAAATCTCATTTTTCAAACCTTAAACAAAAATCACAAGTGGTTTATTCAAACCTATTTGGTATTTTTATCATTTTATTTTATTTTCTTTTAATATTTACTTTTAAAAGAAAACAAATTAGGGTTTCTTTGATTTTCACCCTCACAAAACATTTTCAAACACTCATGGGCCTCTAATAGAGTGTAAGACCCAATCCCCTTTTAACCAAAACATTTTTTGGGCCTCAGATGTTGTATAAGTCCCTCTGCGTTAAAAGAAAACCTCGACGCCGTCGCCAGTTCAAAAATCAAACCTTGGGCCTCTCCTCGAGCTATAAGACCCATTCAAAACTTTTGGGCCTCTATTAGAGTGTAAGACCCAATCCTTTGTAAATACAAACCTATCTTGGGCCTCACTTATTGTATAAGTCCCGTTGTATTTCAAAAAGTTTGGCGCGATCGTCGCCCGTTTAAAATAACCATATGGGCCTCTTCTCGAGGTATAAGACCCATTCAAAACTTTTGGGCATCTATTAGAGTGTAAGAACCAACCCCTTTAAAAACCAAATTATCTTTGGGCCTTAGTCATTGTATAAGACCCACCGTGTTATCAAAATCTCGGCGAGATCGCCATTTCAAACGAAAAATCATCTGGGCCTCTCCTTGAGTTGTAAGCCCCAATCTTTCATTTCAAAGCACTTTCTCCTTTGATTGTGAATATACTGTTGTTTTCAATCTTTCTTTGTTGAACAACTAACAAAATAGCATGGAAGCTCTACAACCGAGTAAGTGTTTATACGCTTTCATTTACTGCTTTCATATGTATATAACTGTACTGTGGGGCTGTTTCGCTGTAAGTCTTCTTTCATAAACTCATATCAACTGTGTAATAATAGTATAGATATTTAGAGTTTCCCCGGCAACTACGTCTAGCACTAGGTAGAGCCGTCTCGATCACTCTTATAAATAGACAAAACAAGATCCCCAATAGGAGCACCAGATACAGTCTTCTCTTCGGCTGTCCTCCTAGGAATTGTTAAGGGACTCTACTCCCCGGAGTTGATCTATTCTCCGTGAATAGCATCTCTTGAGTTTCTTCCAAATTCTCGAACTTTCCTGGCTTGATATATTCTCTGTGAATAGCCTGTCTTGAATTTCTCGGGGTTTGGGGACCCACAGGCTTCCTAAAAGCATCCCCGCCTCCTCTTGGGCATTGTACAAGGACCCGTCGGCTTCTTAGAAGTATTCACAGCCTCCTCTTAGGCTTCGTATAAATGATTTCTTCCTCCGGGAATGATAGCCTCCTCTTGGGCTTCGTACAAATTGTCCCTCGGCTTTTTAAAAGATTCCAGCCTCCTCTTGGGCTTCGTACAAATTGTCCCGACGACCTCCTAGAGGTATAGGAACAGAAATTAGTCATCTTTATAGAACAGTCTTTCAAAGAGTCTAGATCCTGCTATTGCTGTTTCTTAAGCATAGTACAAAAGATGAAACTCTAGACTCGGACAGTCTAATTTCCTTGAGTCTCAAAGACATTCTCAAGTTCCTTTCAAAACTAGGAGATAAAACCTCTAGACTCGGACAGTCTCAATACCCTTTGGATTTCCCATTTCCTTAAAGAACTAGAAATAACCCTGATCCTCGAATCAAATCCCTGAGTACAAACAGTACTCATATAAGAACTGATTTTCTCTTTAAATCAGCATATTGGATATGTCACTCAACTGAAACAGTAACCATAGCCTCCATCTCGGGCTTTGTACGAGATACAAAAAAGACTTTCTTATTGAGTCAACACCTTTTAGCCTCCATCTCAGGCTTTGTACGAGATACAAAAAGACTCTCTTGTTGAGTCAAACCCCTTTTAGCCTCTCTCTCGGGCTTCGTATGAGACACACAAAAACACCCTCTTGTTGGGCCAATAGCCTCCTCTTAGGCTTTGTATAAGAAAACCCCGGTTGAGCTAATCAACCTTTTAGCATCAAAGATGTGCCTCGTTCACAGTATACAAACATCAATAACTCCTTTCCCTTCATTTAATTGCTGTAAGCGGCAAGCCTCTGGATCATCTACATCCATGCCACTGTCCCTCTTTTAGCATGAGAAATTCCTAAGGAAAGATGGCATTGCTCTACACTGAGTTAAAGTCTTCTCCTTCAGGTTGGAAATCCCCTATGAAGGAAATTATGGCATTGCCGGATTCACATATCCCGGTTAAAGTAATTCTCCTTTATAATCAGTCACCCAACAGTTGTGACAGACATACCACCTTTAGAGATGACAAATTCTCTCTAAAGTCAAGACCTTTAGCTTCATATCTTGGGCTTTGAACAAGATACAAATAGACCCTTCAGCTTCACATCTTGGGCTTCGAACAAGATACAAACTACCTTTAGCTTCACGTCTTGGGCTTTGAACAAGACACCAAAACACCATTTCCTCCCGTAGAATAGGAGGAACTACGATCGCTCTGATTTCCCTGTTTCGGAAAACGGGAATACGTAGGCATAAGATTAAAAGAAAAATCTTAGCGAGCACACTCAACAAAAAACCCAGAATCCCGTACCTCCATACATCAATCGAAAAGTATCAGTCCTAACATCCTACCCATACCCCATGAACCGTCCTGTCATTTCCACCTTAAATAAATAAGAAGCAGAGAAAGACCCAATTACCATATAGCATCTGTAACATAACAGACCGCTGTTTAAACTCAGTATGCAAGCAGGGTTAATTGGAGACATCTATTTCCCTTCCTTAGTCAGCTCACAATAGGATAAAAAATGAATCGACCTGTAGTAACCCCAAAAGAGAGCGACATCACCTAAGAACCGCGTCCAAAATCGCTCGCTACAGAAACCAACACAAAGTTGGGGAATCTTTGAGCGGGAAAATTTTGAAATGCTGAGAACGTGGGGAAGTTACAAAGATGGTGGGGCGACACGTGTTAGAATCAGGGCCAACATTGAGAGAAAAACAATTATTATTTTTCCTATTTAAAGCAATGTCCATTTCCATTTTAGGGGTCGCATTTGTAACATTGTAGAAGGGATACACTCTAAGTACCAAGCGTTAAGAGAAATGAGTTTACTCCCACAAAATGTATGATAGTGTTCACATTTCTGTTTAGAGCAATTTACATTATCAAATTTCAAGATATCTTGCCATTTATTCACTTGTTTATTTATTTATCAGTTTCGCGTACATTTATTTTTCAAGTTGTTTCCAATTTCCTCTAAATCAAAAACCATTCTATCAACAAGACTTACACTTTGACCATTTGTTCTGGGATTTTGTGGCCAATCCCGCAAGTAAATCTGCGATAGGAGGCCAACGGTTGTTTGCGCGAAAATCGCGTGCGAACACTAGCACACCCCTTTCGGATCTAGCCAACTCAAGGGAATTAGGAAGTGGAGCCTGGAGACGTCCACCTTGATCCGAGTCAAGCCTCGGGGGCAGGGACTTGGATCCTATCATTGACTTGGGAACAATCTTCTGTGACGCATAACACAGTTCAAATATACGACCACAACATTTTGATCTCGCTAGTCCCATGCAAATCACTAAATATAATGAATAAATATAGCAACCAAAAATGGTAGCTAACATCATTCAACGTGCTAAGTTGCCAATCATAAAGGAAGGGGAATTGCATCAATTACTTCGTCGGAATAAAATGCAATATTTCCCTCGTAATGTAGGAAATTAAGGTTCTTACACCCAAAGAAAGTAGTACGCTAGCGTCTGGCGTTATCAGAGGCGGATTGCAGGGTAAAAGAGCAAACCCTAGAGTTACAATAATTCGCAAACAACTAAAAGAAAAGACACAATGACATTGATAAAATGGAGCCAGACGCAAAGCTTTAAGCTAAATAATACCCAAATAATTGAGGTAAAAGTATTTACATGAATATTGATAATTGTTACACCCAGGGCACAAAAACCTGAGAAATATTGCAGGAAATAAAATAATATAAAAAAAAAAGAAAAAAATCAAGCCGAAGCTTCTGGAACCGGAGTACCACGACCATTAAAATATGCTAACATTACAAATGGATTTTCTTTTGTGACATCCAAAACCACCGTAAGCACAAGGCAAATCCATAAAATAGAGCAACATATAAGCTTGACTACATAAATTTCAATCTATTCTAATTTAATCAAAATACAACTAATCACTCAATTTACAAGTTACGAATCAACTATTTTGAACTCATATAATCCACTTAAATAGAGTCATCACTCATATACTATCTAAGATAATATAAATGATGTTAACGTCTAACTATTTAATAATTTCCTTATTCACAACTTCTTTCATGATAAAGTTTAACATTTTTTACCCCTCAATGTTATTTTAAAAATAATGCATACAAAATATGGGGTTAATACCCCTAATATCTTATATATTCCAACTCATCACTTTCACGCGCTTCTTCAAAACACAATACATCAATTCTTCTTGAGTTGTATAAGAAGAAATAATGATAAGCAGTGTCTTATTTTCCTCTAAGTCACTCTGACCAACTATCCTTTAGAAGGGGGAATTGAATAAATGCAAGTTTTATTTATAGTGCGGAAGTATTTAAAAATATTTTTAAGTAAAGCACAAATTCGAAAAATACAACAAGTAAATGGCTACTTGTTCATTTTTAAAATGGTGAATTTTAATCACTAGATTATTTGAAAAAAAATGGATGTTAAAAAGTTTGGCTTTGTTTAATCTTAACAACCAATAACCAATGATCTCAAAATTTAGTTGATATTGATTAACCCTAATCACAAACAATGATAAGGAAATAAAATTAATATGAATAATTGTAAACACTTAATTCACAATTAACTTGTGAGTGTTGACTTCACAATTTGCACACAACACTTCACAAATATTATTAAAAACTTGTGGAAGACTATTAAACTAAGTTAAGTTAGATATTTTCTTTTGTATTCTCCATGTGAAAACTGAGACTTTAAATGGGACAATTTTACTCCAAACTTTCACCAATTCCTTATTGCCCCCTATTTGCGACACCAGTCCCTCCATGATCACTGCATACGCTTCTCGAACTGAGTAAGCAACCTTGTACCACCTCTACTTAACTTTAGCACACTCCCTCTGAATAATTCTATTTATTCTTTCTTTGATTTCTCCCTCACTCTTAACATTTTCATCATTTAAGATACACTCTCAGTTTCCAATCCAAACTGGACCACTGCTCTCATACCTAAATGCTTCTCTTACTGAGATTTATTTATTAGCTACCTCCCTATACAACTCCGGATAAACTGCCTTAAGACCTCTTCCAGCCAGGGATCTTCCCAGAAGGAAGTATCCACACCATTACCAACCTCTCTAATAAATTGTTATCAAACCACTTTGCCTTAAACCTTCATTCCTCTTTATCAAGCATTTGCAAGTCTCTCCACCACAGAGAGCTATACTTATCAACCTTATTTACATCATTACCTATCCTCCCATACTTACTCTCCAAAATTCTAACCCATAACTTATCTTTCTCAATAATGAACCTCCACTTCCACTTCCCTACCAAGGCTAAGTTAAAAGCCTTTAAGTTTTTTATTCCCAAGCCACCTATTGTCTTGTTCGTACAAATCTTATCTCAGTGTATCCAAATTTTCCTCTGTTTCAAATCCCCGCCCCACAAAAAGTTTTTAAACAAAGATTCTAGTTTTAGGATAATACGAGAAAGAGCCTTAAAAATGACAAATAATATACAAGAAGAGCACTTAGCACTGATTTTAGCAGAATGATACGACCACCAATAGAAAGGTTTTTATTGTTCCATGATGCTAATCTACCTCTCACAATATCAATAATCAGTTTCCAAGCACCCTCCCTTCGATGGTTTCCCCCGACCGAGAGCCTTAAATATTTGAAAGGAATTCCTCCTACCTTACAGTTAAGCACCGACACCACCTCTTCCAACCACTCTATCGATGTATTAATACCAATTAAAGAACACTTGTGGAAATTGACCTTCAGCCCCGATACTAATTCAAACATCTACATAGTCGCTTTGATAGTCCACACATTCTTCCAACTTCTTTTGCCCATCAGAATAATGTCATCGGCATATTGAATATGCAACACTTTCACCTCACCATTCCGAATTCATAACCATCAAACATTCTCATATGCACACTTTTATCCGTAATAAGGTTTAATCCTTCTGCCCTCATGAGAAATAAAAAGGGGGACAAGAGGTCCCCTTGTCTCAATCCTCTACCCATCGGGATTTCTTTCGTAGGACTTTCGTTAACCAATACTAAAACTTTGGGTGTTCACAAACATTCATCTATACATTTTCTCCACTTTCCATTAAACCATATGTTTCCATCATATAATAAAGAAATTTTCAATCCACCGAGTCATAAGCCTTTTCGAAGTCAGCTTTGAACATAATAGCTTTTTGTTTCATCCTTTTGGCATCGTCAACTAACTCGTTCGTTGTTAGAATATAGTCTTCTATTTGGCTCCCCTCAAAATATATGAATTGTGATTCTGCAGTCACTTTATGAATCACTTTCTTCAACCTATTTGCAAGCAACTTAGCTAAAACTCTGTACATGCTCCCAATAAGTGAGATCGGCCTAAACTTCGTTAGCTTGACTATATTCTCTACTTTTGGAACTAAAGTAATGAATGAGTTGTTTACTCCTTTAACCAATTAACCATTCAAGTGGAATTCTGTAATGAATATAATAAAATCTCCTTTAAGTACCTCCCAAAACTCTTTAACAAATCACATATTTACCCCATCAGGGCCATGACTCTTCGTATTCACAATCCCACACCGCTCCTCTAACTTCTTCTTCTGAAAATTCAGCCGTAAGAATCTCATTGTCTTCTACATCAATCATCTTGAAATCAAACTCTCTAAGTATTGGTACATAAGCCTTACTGCCCTTATACACCTCTATGAAGTATGCAATCGTTTCTTGTTTAATCTCTTGAGCTTCATACAATTTCAATCCTTGCTTATCAATGCACAAAATCTCATTAAGTTTTCTTTTATTTGTCAGACACCGGTGGAAGAACTCAGAATTGGCGTTACCTTCCCTTAGCCAACGCATCTGTGATTTCTGTCACTGCATGCTTGTCTTTATTTTTAGAGTGAAAACAATTGGATTGATGCATCTCTCTTTGTGTTAACCTCCTCATTCGATAACTTTGAGACTTCTCCTTTACGTTCCAACTCGTTAACTAACTTTCTGCCTTCAACAATTCTGTCATATAAGTTTGATATGTGCTTCCTGCTCTAATCTTTAAGCTTTTATTTGATCATCTTAAATTTTTCTCTCAAAACAAATCCACCCCATCCTTGCACCTCTAGAGATTTCCAAGTTTCCTCCATAAATTTTTGGTATCCATCAAGCTCTCTCCAGCACTCAAACATACGAAATGATTTCGGGCACCAGTTCACCTCTTTATCACAAATCATGATAGGACAATGATTTGAGATACATTTTCCAAACAACATTGATATTAGTTCGGCCACTGATATATCCACCATTCTGAGACTAGAAATCTATCGATACGGCTCATAGAGGACCCCTCCAGATTAGACCAAGTAAAGTGTCTCCCTTTCAACGGTAAATCCACAAGATCCGCTTCAGTTATAAATTTGTCAAAACCTTTCATCTCTCCTTGCCTGAGAAACGTTATTCGAACCTTATTGCATTGAAATCTCTCATAATACACCACTTTGCATCCACGTCTGATTTTACCATCTCCTTAAGATCATTCCATAACCTCATATTTCTACTAATATCACACAGAGAGTAGACGTTCACGATATTGACCTGCAACCCCTTCATCCCCCAATACCCTTTCACACCAATATAGTGTTCCCCCGGATTTCCTAATGTTTCTTAAACAATTTATTATTCCATAACAGCAACAATCCCCCTGATCTTCCTTATGCAGCCTTGAAACAAACCCCACAATCGTTTCCTCCCCCAAATAACTTCACATGTCGATCCTTCCAACTCAGACATTTTAGTTTCTTGTATTCCAATTAAATCTGGATGATTCTTTTAGACTAGTTGATCCACCCAAATGATTATTTTAGTGTTGTAACATATGATCTTCATGATAAAAAAGACTCCTTCTAAGCACCACCAATCCACACCTCAAACTTCACCCTCTACTTTTACCCTCCCCTCTAAGCTTCTTCAAGGATTTCTTATCTCTAATTTCATTCCTTGTTCATTTTCCACTACTTCTGCTCCCTCCCCTGAAAAGTGAACCCCAATTTCTTTAGCAAAATCCACTACCCATTTGGATATCTCGTTCATCTCTCTATGTGCAACAACCTATGCCTTAAGTTCAGATCCTTTAAGATTCAATGTAGAACTTGAGGATTTCTCCCTTTTCCCTTTATGCTGATTTCCTACAGGTTTTTCCTTCTTAAGCTCCTTTTTTCTCTTCCTAATTTCCTCTTCTCAATTAAAATTTTCTTTCTTCTTTTCCTCCTTTCTTTGAGTCCTAAATCTGGTGTTAGTGACGTCTCCGTATTATTAAGGTTATCATTGTTACCAATCCTTGGATCTTCGACCACATTAGAGTAATCTCCCTATTTAAATATCTCTCGAGATGATGAACTAGGAACACATTCTTCCCGACTTCGCACTGTAACTGCTGGAGTAAACACAAATGCAATCCTTTTTCTAATGCATTGGAGTGAACACCTTCTTCCTTATCTCTAACAGCTTCGCCCACTATTAACTTCATACTACAAAGCCTTTCTTCTACTTTCTCCTTTATTAGTTTTTTGACCTGGCTAGTTCCATCTGGGCCAAGAGTTGCATTTGAGGCCCAAAAGATGAGAGCCGACTAGTAAAACTTTTCCACTATCCCTCATTATTCCACTTGGCAGATTTTTTTGCTTTTGTGCTATCCAAAACTTCCTTTTCCAATGTCAACTCAACAGACACATTATCTTTCTCTTTCATTTTGGAAATACCACCACTTTCACGCGCCGCCCTCGTGTCATAATTATTCATTATTGCCTCGAGGTTGTTTTCCAACTCAGTAATTTCATTTGCCTCTTCCTCTTTCATCTCTCTCATGAAGATTGCTTCGTCTTTCATCTCTAAATCTTCCTCAACTTCATCGGTATCATTGTTTGAATTAACCTGAGCATGAAAATCAATAGGACACATATGTGTTTCTTCCTCCATTTTGATATTGAACAATTGATCATTGATCATGACTTGCGCAACCTTATTTATGGTTTCCATTGATGTTGTTCTAATCAGACATCTAGCTACATCCAATCTTCTAATTTTTTCTGTATTGCTATCCATCAAAATCAACTTTCCTCCACTAATACAAGTTTTTTTAAAGAACTTCTGATTCCAAGCATGCACTGGGACTCCATAAATTCTAACCTAAGTTTCCTTACGATTCATCATTGCCTCAGGATACCACTTGTATATGCTAGAAAACCAATGTTGAAAGAATTCCTTAGCATCTCTCACCAAGGACTCGAAATCTTCCTCCTCTTGAACTTTGATGAACACTTTGTTTCCTCCCAACGGAATATTCTCAAGCCATAAAATCCAAACATCCATGATTTTCTGTTGCAACAGTGACACTTCATCAATATTATGGACTTTCCCCACAAATCATTTCTTTCCCCACTTAATATCATCCTTATCTGCCATGTATCTCATGCCCTTCCATTCTTCTTCTTTGTCATCTTTCGAACAATCACGAACATTTCTCCGCAAGCCATGCTTTACCACCTAAGCGTAACTGAATCCTTGTGTTCGAATCATCCATGCTGACTTCTCCGTCATTAATTTGGGACGATTTACCTCACCTTATCGGCCATTCTTCCCCAATCTTCCGTCCACCTCTTTCTGTGCATTATCATTCTTCAAGTCAATTTTCCACCTTCCTGTTGTACTGTGAACTTCACGATTAAATCTTGAAATGTTTGCCCAAATTTTATATGTACCAAACTAGACATTCCTAAGTTGTTCCTCTAATCTTTTCTCATTTTCATCTCTGTGAACCTTGCAAAACCGAACACTTTTCTTGACTTTCTTTTTTTACGAGGAATAAAGAGATCTACCAACTCTCCATTTTTTGAGAATTTTCTCTTAATCTCTGCCACTGCTAAAAAATTAGTAAAAAAGCATGTTGTAATATTCTCATGTCTTTTGAAGTTGCCTCTAACCCGATTGTGATCGTTCTTTCTTTTATGACTCACGTAGATCAATCATATTTCTTTCTCTCTTTTCCTCTCGCGCGCGCTCTCTCTCTCTCCTCCTCTCATGGTAAAGTGATCTAACTAGGTAGATATTAAAAAAAATTATTAAATGAAGTCGAATAAACATCACACACTAATAAAAAAGTCTAGAAGATAATTTTTTTTCACTGAAATAGTTTTAAAATTCCATAAAGATAAAGTTGTAAACTAAGTATAATGAAAACTCTTAAAAGTATTCTTATTCTTATATCTAAATATATTAACAACTTTTTTAGAGGATATATGCATAAATAATCTAATTTGCTAAGAATTGTTTGATTTCAAAATTTGCTTTTGGCAACAGCCAAATTAAAACTCTATCATCATAAAACTAAAAAAAAACACATAAAGTGAAAATAAACTCTCAAATTGGCAGACAAAACATCATCAAGTGGAAGGATAGGTCAACCATCACATTACTTTCTTTTTCCATCCACAAAAGAAAAGATAACACATTTCACATTGATAATTGATGATAATATCTCATCTCAACCTTTCTTGGATTTTTTCTCATCTCACCATAAACATCTCTTCCCTCATCAACTCCTCACAATAATATATCCACTCCCTCAAAAAGAAACACACACACACACACACACTCCCTATAACATGGGATTATCACACAAAAAAACTCCCATAAACATGGCAACAGACACAGAAACACCACCACCAACATCATCATCATCAACAACACCAACAACAAACCAAGACACATGGAACCAACTCCTAGGAAGTAACAACTGGGAAACACTACTAAACCCCTTAGACCTCAACCTCCGCAACCTCATACTCCGTTGCGGCGACTTCATACAAACAACCTACGATGCTTTCAACAACGACCAACACTCCATCTACTGCGGCTCAAGCCGTTACGGAAAAACCTCGTTCTTTAACAAAGTCATGCTTGAAAACCCAACACACTACACTGTTGTTTCTTTCCTTTATGCTACTGCACGTGTATCTGTTCCTGAAGCCTTCATTCTTCACTCACTATCACGTGAGAGTTGGGACCGTGAGTCTAACTGGATCGGTTACATAGCTGTTACTTCTGATCAACGGAGTAGAGAATTGGGTCGCCGTGAAATATATATTGTGTGGCGTGGTACCACGAGGGACCTTGAATGGATTAACGTGTTTGGTGCTGCTCCTGAGTCTGCATCTGGCCTGTTGAGTGCTCAAAGTCTCAGCCAACTCAACCTCCCAAACAAGAATAAAGGTAATCAATCTTTTATATAGATATCTCAGGTTCGTCTTAAATTTTCGGAGATCTATGTAGAAATTAGAATAGTATCGTTTAACTGCCGAAATAAATAGGGGCTATATTTTGTCATAGTTTAACTTATGATGCTCTATTTGGCCAAGGTTTAACCATGTTAAATTTTATGTCTTGTGCGATAGTCCATGTTAAACACCCTTAAAAGAATGTGTTATTTATAAATGTAATGTGACAGATGATGGTAGCAGCAGCAGTAACAATGAAGATGACAAAAGAGTGCCGAAAGTAATGAAGGGTTGGATGACAATATACACCTCAGACGACCCAAAGTCTCCTTTCACAAAAACAAGCGTGAGAACACAGATTCTAACCAAGATAAAAAGTTTGTTGAACACTTACAAGAATGAAAATCCAAGTGTGGTATTAGTGGGGCACAGTCTAGGAGCAAGTTTATCAGTTGTAAGTGCTTTTGATTTGGTCGAGAATGGTGTAACCGACGTTCCCGTTGCTGCAATTGTGTTTGGTTCCCCACAAGTTGGGAACAAAGCATTCAATGAGAGGTTCAAAAAGTTTCCGAATTTGAAGGTGTTACATGTGAGGAATGTGATTGATCTTATACCACATTATCCAGGGAAGTTATTGGGGTATGAGTATACTGGTGTAGAGTTGGTGATTGATACGAGGAAATCGACGAGTTTGAGTGATTCGAAGAATCCGAGTGATTGGCATAATTTGCAGGCTATGTTGCATGTGGTGGCTGGTTGGAATGGGAGTGAGGGTGAGTTTGAGTTGAGGGTGAAGAGGAGTGTGGCTTTGGTGAATAAGTCTTGTGATTACTTGAAGGAAGAGTGTCATGTGCCAGGTTCATGGTGGGTGGAGAAGAATAAAGGTTTGGTGAGAAGGGAAGATGGGGAATGGGTTGATGCTCCAGATAAGGAGGATCTTCCTGTGCCTGAAGAATATTGATTCTGTTTAATGTCTATAGGGGCATAATTCATGTTACCGTGCTACTATCATTGTTGTATAATATTGAATTTGTGTTGTTTGTTGCTCTATTTCAACAATTAATTGATGATATTTCCCACCCTTCTCCCTTGCAATTGTTTTTAATAAAATGGCCAATTTTATTCTCAGATCACTCTTTCATCAATTTAGTCGCCATTAATTTTAAAAGTCTTTATAAACAAAAGTTTTGATTAAAGCTCTTGTGTTCCCTTCTCAATGTTACTGATTGGCTCTTCAAACTAATGATAAAATCACTTGAACAAGAACAAATAATAAAAGGATGAAATCGAGGTTGTTAATCTCGGATAACGGTGCTACTCGCTGAACCCCCAAAATGCTATTGCGGCATAGTAGATAGCAGAATGACTGCTATTGTGAGCTTTAAAAACCAAGACAAATACTTAATATGAATACATAAATCCTTAAAATAAGTTTCAACGTGTACAATACCTTAAAAACAGAAGTTGCAACAACATACATAAATTCCATCACCACCATCAATATAAGTTCCCATCAAAATCAAATTATAAATATACTCAAACCGACTAAACCAAATTTAAAACCTAAACAAAATGACTAAAGCACACCCTCGTCTGCCTCATCTTTACTTCTAAATTCCACCACATTAATATCATCTTACAGATCTCTTGATTCAAACTCTTTATAGGAGTTTCAGTGCCAACCTATATCAATATTGTCACCAATAAGTTTTGTTGGAAGTGTGTCACACTTACACTTGCAGAAGATACTTCTAAATTCCACCACATTAATATCATCTTACAGATCTCTTGATTCAAACTCTTTATAGGAGTTTCAGTGCCAACCTATATCAATATTATCACCAATAAGTTTTGTTGGAAGTGTGTCACACTTACACTTGCAGAAGATGATGCCATGCCATGGTTGCTAATAAAAGAGAAACAGGGCAACACAACAAAATAGAACAAAACAAAGGAGAAGACACAGAGCAAAACATTGAAAAAAACAGATATGAATGGATGGGAAAGGTGAAAAAAAAATAGATGAATAGGTGAAGAAAGGTGAGGATTTTTGAAGAACGATAGATGGCTTGGTGATTTGCAAAGAATGTCGAAGTTGTGCGAAAAAGTTATGCAAAGAAGATGACTTGCGAGTGAAGAGGGAAAAAGAAAAAAACATGTGAAATGACTGGCAAACACTGGTGCTTTTATTATAGATCAAATAAAAAGGTCAAAATATCAATTTTCCCTTTAAAAAAAAATCAAATTTACAAATATACTCTCATCTCCACAAAATAGCAGTTGTCTACAAACCGCTACAGAATCACTACTGCGCCGCGATAGTGCCGTCATTCATGACTACACAACACAAATAGCGGCCACTATTCCGCTAACAGCCCAAATGCGTCGTGATGAGGATTGGTTCCGCTATGCTATAGCGCTATCGAGAACCTAGGTTAAAATGATAAATTCAGATAACCGTGCGCTTTTGTCATCTCCACCGTCACTTCTATTCCTCCAACAGCCACCAAATGCCAACAATGATGACGGAAGTAGCTTATGGAGTGTTAATTAAAACAATTTATTTTTGACAAATGGAGAGTTAAAACTCAACTAAAGATGAACTTCTCTGCAAAGTTATAACAAGTTACAAATTTCACTCTTTCAAGATTCGAAATTCATTGGTGTTCTACATTTAAGTGGATTCCCTGCAAACCTTGCCAATGAACCAAGATAAACACAGCACTCACTTTCTCTATGAAGCAATCACATCTTACAACCAATGGAAAGGAGGGTTCAAGCTGAAAATGCAACTTTACTTATTCAAACAGGTGAAAACCACAGGTCCTCAAAACCATTTATCTGTCTTACATATACACACCCAGTGAGCAAAGACAAACATGACAACACCTCAAGAGTGACATGCAAACCTAGCGAACAAGCATGAAAATAGGTTCCTCATTTCTTGCCACGCAGTTTAGCTCCAAGGGCTCTCTCCAACTTGCCAATTATCTGCTGATTTGGAATGGCTTTTCCTGACTCGTACTCTTGGATCACTTGAGGCTTTTCATTGATGATCTGCAAGTAACCATGCTTGTTTTAGATAATGAAAGTGTAACTACTAATAAAGAACATAAGAAACTGATGTTGGGTGGAGATAATACTTGAGCAAGCTGAGACTGAGTAAGCTTTTTGTCCATCCTAGCTTGCATTATAGCCTTCTTCAGTTCAGTTGGTACACGATCATCTGCATACAAAATTCCAGTCACGTGATTGTCAACGGGATTGCAGAAAAAATGAACCAGAAGCTTCAATTTTGGCATAAGAAACACAGGTGTCCATAATTCCTCTTCTATTAAGCATGATATGCTATTACATTACATGAATCAAAATTCCAAAGCAGGTTGCAAGCACATTCAATAAAAGAACAAAAAAATCAACGGAACACCAGGTTCAACAATGTTTTATGCTCAGGAAGCCAAGAGAAAATTTAGATCAAGACATCTAATTTATGATTCTAAGACCGGGCAGTTCAACATCTCATCAAACCTAAGTAAAAGATAATAACCCGATACATATAAATTATAGAAGTATCAAGTGAAATAAAGAGGTGAGAGGAACTAATGTTAATGTTAACTATTCAGATCTTACAAGGACAGTCAAAACTGGATTTAAGTAAAATCAATCTTGACTATCCATAAGATTGAATGAGACCATGTCTAATTTCTGCCATCACTCACACACTCAATGCAAGTACACACACAGCAAGAAAGAGGTCACACGGAGTCACAGATGAGTTTAATATTGTATAATCTGATGGGGTATATAATAGAAACTTTATTGAATTCCAGAGTTCACAATAAAAATCTGGTAGATGAACCTCCGCACAAGCTCTCCTTTGAGAAAACAGTTCTGTGTGTTCAAAAGGAAAAATGAAAGTTCATAAACAAGAGCTACAGAATTGTCATAACATATAACTACTATAATCCTGCCCTTTATTTTCTGTGTACAAAGCCATATTTTAAGTTTTTTTCTGCATGCTCTGGAACTTGGCCCACATATTGATTTCCCTAATACAATAATTCAACAAAAGCTGCATAAGTAGAGTGTTGTCGATGGCGGATGGCATTACACGGCGGAGAGACAAAATCCCGCCATACCAGCTTCTTCGCAGCACCGTATAGAGGATTATGGCGGAAAAACTTCTATATCCGCCATAGCAGCCATTGCGCCGCAATTTGATAACACTGAGTAGATAACAACTTTGCAGAAGAAAAAAAGAAATTGGTTCTGCACGATTGAGTTTGAATCATATCATAATTCATAATGTCCATTGATTCCTAAAGGAGGACAATGGAACAAGTTCACATTCCCATGACCAAGCTATACAAACATTTTTGGAGTTGCGCTTGGACTAAAAATCAACATTGACTTCTGTAACTTAAATTTGAGTGGTGAATCTAGTGATATCAAACAAGAAAAATAATACTACCAAAACATAATGAATTTTCAATTTATCATGTAAAAACGGTTCAAAATGTCTAGCAACACAACAATTCTGTTAATATACTCCAAAACTTAGAATTTAGAAGTATCAAATGTTGAATGCATATGGTTCAATTCAACCTACATACTCTAGTATATAAACTATTCAGTTGCAAGAGTCAGAAAACAACACCAAATTATAAGTTTGAAAATACTAAAGTTGGAGAACAACATCGTCCATCTAATTCACCACATCATTCTCAGCAGTAGGGGTGTACATGGGTTGGGTCAACCCACAAAACCCGGTCAAACCCACCCAAAAAAATCCAAAAAAGTGGGTTGAGTCGGGTAATTGGGTGGATATGGGTTTAAAAACTAAAAAACCCATAAAAAAATTGGGTTTCGGGTAAAACCAGACTCAACCCAAAAAACCCACTGACCCACTAATCAAACATTTATTATTACAATTTTAATAATTTTGATAAATATTAACTTAGTTGTTGCAACTTAAGTCTCTTAATATTTACTATTTTAGTCAACCATAGCTTTAAATAATTTTGAATGTTTTACTTTTTAGTTATTTTGATACTAATACAATTTTATGTAATGCAACTTTAATTTGTTGCCAGTATTTTATGATAATTTTTATTTGTTGATGATATCATTTATTATTTTATGATGTTAAAAGATAGTAAAAATAAGTTATCAAATTTATTTTAAAAAGACAAAATTGTTGAGTAAATTATATGAAAAAATATGACGAATCATCATTTAGTCATTTAATATTAATAAAATAGAAAAATTATTTGGACAAACCACTACCCAACCCAATCCAACCCAAAAATTAGTGGGTTTGCCCAAACCAACCCATTGGTGTAACGGGTGGTTATTTTACCTCACCCAAACCACACCGTTCTATATGGATTGGATAGTGGGTTTTGCCAAACCCAACCCAAACCGACCCATGTACACCCCTACTCAGCAGTCTGCATATAACCGCTCCTTCAGAAGTTGATACTGAAGTTCTATCAATTGTCACAAAAACAAAACAAAAACAAACAAAAAACAAAAACTAGTGTTTCTATAAGCACAATACTCACGAGCTAGATTCTCTGTATCCTCATCCAGCCTCTTAGTGTTCAATGAAGTGCTGCTAGATGCAGCTTTGTTTGTCGCAGCATTATCTGTAAACACAACAATTGAACAATCACCATTCAAAATCAGAAAGCATAAAAAATAAAAAATAAAGAGAAAAAACAATTACACATAACCCTAAAACTAAAACCTCGCAAATTAAATCTGCTTCGTCAACACCAAATCATCATAGCCAGCAGCAATTACAATAGAATACGTTGAGATCCGTATATTAATCAATTAATCTATACACTTTTACCCTAGCATCAAATAACGAATAAAAAACGAAACAAAATCCGTATATTAAGGAAATTAGGAACTAGTAAAACGAACATTTCTTAACGGTATCGATATCGGCGCCGGCACGGCGAGCGGCGTTAACGGCTTTCTCATCCTTTTTGGCGGCGGCGTTGGGAGCTTTCTTGCGGATGACGACGGGTTCCCAATCCTGAGAAATAGGGCCACCGGACATGTTTATCGCTTAGGTTATGGTTTTTGTGTGTAGGGTTCAAAGTTCAATGAAGATGGAAATGGGAAATGAAGTTGTCGTAGATAATCAGGTAAGAATGAAATTCTATTTACAAACTAGTAAAAAACCCGTGTGTCGGGTTATTGTTGTTTGGTTTAAAATGAAGTAATATAAAAACATTAAAAAGTAAATAATAATAAATATTAATTAGGTAGAAATAAAATTAACAATGAAAAGAGTAATTAAGAAAAAAATAAAATAATTAAAAAAGAATAAAAAGTAATATCGTTATATAAGGAGAAAAAGAGAAGTTGTAAAAGAAATAAAAATAAATAAAAAACAAATGGAGCCACGTGATGAAATGTTTGGGTATAAGATGCGGACAAAGACACTAAAAAGGGTTCAATGTAGTACTGTATTTTTTTGTTAGGGTTTAGTTTAGAGTTGGAAACAAAAGGATCGTCCAAGCCGTCGAAGAAAGCAAGGGTTCACATTTGGAAGTTTAGGAATGGCAAAAACAAATAGGTATTGTTATGGTAGTGACCCGTGAGGATTTGAATAAGCATTTGTACTATACAATTGTACTGAAATGCATATGGAAACTAATGAGCCACGAAAGTCCATGTATTCAACGTAGAAAGTCACCAATATTATAAATCCAATATGTCTAATAACTATAAATATTTATAAATATAATTAATAATTATAAATATTTATAAATATTTGGTTGATTAAAAAAAATGTATTGTGGTGATAGTGACCCGTGAAAATAGTGAGTATCAGTGATAAGTAGTTTTATAATGTTGTTTTATAAATAAAAAATATTAATTATTTTTAACAATTTATTTTTGGAAAATACAAAAAATAATATGACCCGTGCGTTCGCACGGGTCATCGTTGTTATGTTTAAGGTGGTTAATTAAAAATAAAAATATGTATAAAGAATAAATTGGACATAAGTCAGAACAAATAAATTATGAAAGAGATTTAATATGAATAGGAAATTGATTAAAGAAAAACCAGTTGCTATTAGTATATATTTAAATGGATATGTATATTTGAAAAGAAATACTTAAAAACGAATAGGTATTGTTATGGTAGTGACCCGTGAGAATTTGAATATGTCTTTTAGAATATTGAAATTTTTTACAAATACACGGGTAACAGTATTTATATGTTAAATCATTTGTACTGTATTTTTATAATATAATACTTTATAAGTGCACTTTTATGGTTTGCTGTTTATTGTGGTATTTAATTTTTAAATTAAATTAAAATTTATATTTTATTTTACTGAAGCTTATCACATATTTTTCAATACACTAACTCAATTTGACTTAACTAATCACAATTGATAAGTTTTGTAATAAACAAATCACACATCTATATGAATCTTCGACTAAAAAAGAGAAAGACATTATATGAATGATAACTATATAAATGTATATTTCTTTCAAAGTCTTCTGTTCTCTTAGTATTTTACTTATTACAATCACAAATCCGAATGATTCTTTCGTTCGAACAATTAGGGTTGTATGAAATTTGTTTAAGAATCGAAATGGCTTAGTACAACACAGTATTTTCAACACCGTGATTGTATGCATTAAAGCATCAGGCAACCATTAGTAATTAATATACAAAGCAGAAATAACCTACGTTTTATATGTTACTATTTTAAATTGTCAGCTACCAAAATTTCAAATGGTTGTACATTACTTAAATTTGCTAACTAATATGAAAAACAACATTTCAATATTTGTTATATAATAGTTAATGATCATTTAACATCTAAGGTAACATGAATTAGCTTGTAGAAGTTTTGTTAAATTGATGTTACAGTACATTATTTCCTGCATAGGAATCGTGTAATAGATTATGGTAACATCACTTAATTGAATAGACATTTTCAAAATCTGTTATGTCATGGATATTTTGCACACAGTATAAATGAATTTGCTTAATACAATAGCTTTTGTGTAGGAAATGGACATACATATCAGAAAGCAAACATGTACGTTTAGATACCAAGTAAGTATCAAATTTGAATGAACACATTTTTGAATCACTTGCTATTTTTGCACGCACATGAACACATTTAGTTTCTTAAAATGTAATCACCTACACGTTTAGATGGCATTAGAATGAATCCAAATTCAAGATAAGATTCATGTCCATCCAAATAGACACACATTACAGATTTGTACTGTTTGGATTCAATTTAGTATTCACTCACTTACTGTCATAGATTATATGACTCACACGTCAATGTTATTGTTGGTAATATTTACACTCAAATCTTTGTTGTATTCATTAGCTCGTTTCTGTTTTGGTGTAGGCACACTATGCTTTGAAAGTTGTCTGGTTGCATTTTCCTGTGACTTATGCAAGTTTAAACCGACATTCGAGTGAGAGAAATAACTGCTCCGCCAATGCTAATAATCACCGGATCAGAATCCAATAACATATAACCTCCTAACAGAATGAAACAGGTCTAAACTGTCCTAAAACAACATGAGTTGTAGTAGAAGTAGCCCTGCATCAGAAAGAAAACTATCTGTTAAAAACAGCGCATCACTATTTTCTATTATTAAAACATGAAAGCGGAAAGAACTTTCACCCCAATCCCAATTCACCTGAACACTGTACGAGAAAGGAATTGATTTAGAAGGAGGAGACACCGAAAGCATCGATATTATTTTGAAAATTGCAAGTAGAACCCATGTGGTGACGTAGTGAACAAATGTGAGGAAAATTCGAAAGTTAAAACTAACTCTTCCCATCACCTGTCAACAACAAAGATATAACAAAAATTCATAATGATGATAATATCGATGCTTCCGGTAGTATAGGTTGTCCTCAATTTCATCTACAGCAACAATAATTGTAGAGGTTGAATCCGGGCCTGGATTTCTGTCTCGGTATTCAATAACCACAATTAATCTTTCTGACAAGAGAATCTTAAGCAAATATACCAAAGAGAAATGGATATGCTTACATCAGCGTATGAGAAACCAACTTATTTAAATCCATGCTCTGCTTCCTAAAAAATGAAATCAGGTTTGAAAAATAATCCGTGTGAGGTGCGCTGGATATGTATCTATTTACAGAGTCATCTCCAACTGAAAATTGTAAAGCATTTATCCATTAGAAAATTTAACTTTTCTCGTCATAAAAATTGAGTTCATGGAGGAAATGAGAAAGATGGAAAAAATTACAAAAGAGGACCTATGTGAAACAAAAAATTCTCACCGTGATAAACATTAAGGGTCACAGCTCGTACTGCAGTGCGGACCATGTTCTCCTCATTAAAGGCAAAGCGTATGGCCTCAACATACAATGGAAATGAAACTACTTCGTCCTACATGCATAGAAAGATGCATTAAATACATTTGGACATCTAAAAAACAAAGCAGAATTATCTCTTCCTCAGCCAAAAGACAATAGGTCAACTATATTTAAAAAACTTGCTGGACACAAAAAGTTAACTACATGTTTAAAGAAAATCAATGATCTCACAAGATTTTACTGAAACAAGCTAACAATATTCCAACTTACAGCAGGTTTCTGTTTCCACTTCATCGACTAAGAAAATATATATATTTTTTTAAATAAAGAAGTTCTCATTGCATCTTAATCTTTCACTTACTGCTCCTTTCCTTTCATATGTTTTCCTTACGATCAAATTTCATTAAATGTATGTTCAAAGAATAAAAACCAGCATCATTTATCTATTTTGTAAAGTTAAGAGCCTATAGAGCTGATACAAAAATGTCATCATTCAGGCAATCAAACCAATAGGGAAACATGGCCAATTATTAATATTAGAATATACCAAAACAAAAAAGTTTCAGTAATAAATAACAATTTTCATAGAATTCGGCGACTCTGTATAAAGCATGCTAAGCAAATGCAGTAATATATACTAAGCAAATCCAATCAAATTTCAATCCTAATATGCTTGAGAAAATGTGGTAAAAAATGATGGTAAAATAAAGTTGAAAAACAATAGTATCATTGTGTGACTCCACCTCTTTTGACGCTCTAAATTCTTCAAGCTTGTCACTTACGGTCACCTCGATCAATTTCAAGGATTGCCTGCCATAGTTTGAAAATTCATGTAAGCATGGTGGACTTGCTTGTGATTAGTAGAGCTCACTTGAATTTTACTCAATAATAAAGTGTTGGAATATCATGTTAGAGAATATAATAATAGGATACTTACAAATTTTTATCCTTTTTTACGATATTCTCCACAATCAATTATCCAGATGCTCCATAAATATCATGCATCTGCACATTTAACCAATATACTGCATTATTAACTGACACCTCAGATCTTGCCGCACAATTTAGCCGATTCAAAAGAAAAATATAATATAATAATTTAGAGAAAAGAGAGTAAATGCCCTCATCCGAAAACTATCTAGAGAAACAACATTCAAATGAAAAACTTATTTTCCAGCCAAACAAGATATTGCACAACGGCCACACCGTCATGAATATGCGCCTTTCTTAACCCATCTAAATCCACTGGGTTCTACAAGTAATAAAGTAATTAACAGTAAGCGAAATTGTGTGTGATAAATACACATTAAAATTAAAAAGGAGCATAAGCATAGAACCTTTAAAGCTTTTGGAAGTGGCAAAGGTGATTGTTGCAAGAGAACTGTATCAGGGATCAATTTTGAATACAGAGCATAACAGCATGAAGCTGGATCAACCCATATGAGGTTGTTACTCTCTAACATGTGAGATTGTAGACGCATGTGATTCTAAATATTAAACCACAATATAAAGATTAATACAATGAGAAAACACAAACACAGTAGATGGAATTGGAAAGTTGATCACATTGATTATTCACCTTCATCCGAAATCCGCGACTTGCTACAATACTTCCATCTGATGAAATATCGATCATGGCACTTCACAAGTTGCCGCCATAGGCACAAAATCTATCATGTTCACACCATTTCACTATGGCTGCAAGAAATCAAAGGTAATAATCTGCTTATCGAATCAATTTCAAACATAAGCACAACCAAGCAATCAAAGGTAATAATCAGCTAATGGATTCAATTTCAAACATAAGTATGACCAAGCAATCAAAGGTATAATCTGCTAACAGAATCAATTTCTAGCTTCAGAATTAACATATAATCAATTATGATATTTATTAAAAGTGGCTGTCAAAAGACAAATAGCTTCAGAATTTCAACGGCTTCGAGCCCATTAGCAATTATGACATTGTCCACGAGTCCATTAGCTTCAGAATTGACATTGTATACTGCTCAGTGTAGAGCACTAATTGATCAAAACAGTGTACCAATATCAGAAGTTAGGGAATTCAAGAGTAGGACAGAAAATGGCAGCAATTTTTCTTACTTGCGTGAAAGCGAGTGTCGGCTTGAGGTTGTAAGGCTGGAGCAATTGTTGGAAAGTGTTTGTAGAGACGGGGCAGGACTGTTTTTATCAAATGTAGAAGCTGAAGTCAAATGTATAGTTTTCCACTGAAAATTGATTGAACTGGAAACTGCAATTACTTCATTCAAACAATCAAATAATTAACTGATAAGGCTGCAGGACCAATGTAATGAGCTTACCAGGAGGCTTTCTGAACAGGTTCTTAAGACAAAGGAGTTCAACAATTTGTCTATTCATTTGAAGGAACTGAAAGACAAAGCTGAAACTGAATGTCTTAATGCCTGTGACAGAAGATGAAATGATGGACCACCGGCTGCTATGCAGGAGTCATTGAGAATTGCATTTACCAAAGAACAATATTAAACTAAGTTGCAAGAACTGAAACAGCATCTGTCAGTGTCAAAAAAAATAGTGAGGAAATGTTGTGGAAATTACAACATGCAAGTGAAGAAACTGAGAATAGAAAAATCTGAAGCTTCTCAAATAAGAATAAATGAAGAGTTGGGAATGAAGATCTTGGAATTGGAAGCTGAGTTATAGGCTAAATGCTTATGACCTGATAGAGGCTGAAAAGGAGTGCTCAGTGATATCCCTTGAATGCAGTAAGCAAGAAAAACAAGAGCTTGAAGCTTCTCTTCTGAAATGCAGTGAGGAGAAGTCCAAAATTGAAGCAGAGCTTACCTTGGCAAAGGAATCAATTGAGACTTCGAAATATAGTGTGAATGTTCTAAAGGAGGGCAATGGCACATTGTCTTCATTAAATCCTCAAGAAAAATCAACCCCTGCAGCTTTCAGTCACGAACCAGAGAGAGCAAATTCAATCCTCAGCATGCAACCTGAGGTAACTGACTGATTTATTTATGGTTAATTATCATTATTGAAATCACCTATTTTCATAAATATGAGCAAAAATATTCCTTTACAGAGAAAACTCGGTAACCGTCCAATTCTTTATTGAGAAGCTCTGCTGGCTTTGGCTTTGGCTTTGGCTTCTAAACCGTCCAATTCTTTTATATCCTGTGAAAATAATTTTGTTAATTGACAAACTCTCCTAGTCGGAAGTTTACAATCTTAAAATACCCCATCCAATAAACAACTTAGACAACAATAATCTTGATCACAAAACATGAATTCTAAAAGTCACTACCTTCTTGAAGAATCTGGTATAATGTAATAATACTGCAAAAACAATCAAACCAAAGAAAATATTAAATGTAGATGACATGCCTTTAACTTGACAGAGGCAACGTTCTCTTTCTACATCAGGAGTTTCACACACACTCTGCAAACCCAGGAATGCTTCCAGCAATAAAACATGATAACGTACTTTCAAAATTAAACAAATTTAAATAACAATACTTTCAAAATCAACAACACCATTTACAGATTTACAGCAACATCAACAAAACCTCAACACACAAAATAAGAAAAAACATCCAACATTAACAAAATGCCAACATAGTGCTTAAACCTCAAAAAATAAGAGCAAAGACAGTGTGTGACTACTGTATTACATATTTCATATAGTTAACTGTCCAAGATCTAAAGTGCTTTAAGCTATGTTCCAGTTAATATTATATAAAAATGATATCAAACCCAAAAGCAATTCTTTCCCTTTTTACAGACCTGCTATAACAAAGTTTCTGCAATTTTTTTTTACAGGAACTTCACAGTATTAACAACAACAATTTTAACATAGCAGAGGTTCAACAAATTCATAACAATTCCAAATAGCAGCATTTTTTACAACTCTGAGACAAAAGAGCAGAGAAAGAAAACCTGTTATTACAACTGTTGCAAAATCATTACCGCCGACGGAAACCGACGTCGCCAAAACCACAGGAACCATCTTCTTCCTTCAAACAGACCTCTTTCATCAGGTTCAACAAGCACGAATTAGATTCTCTGCTACAACAATCAATGCAAGAAGGAGTCAAATCTCCGAAACAGCAAACAAAAACTTATCAATTTAATTATCAATTTCAGAATTTCATCAATTTCACTTTATTCTAAAACCTTAACTTCATCAATTCTTTCTATGAACACCAATTGTTGTTTCTTACAGGTCTATGATTTGAGAAAATGGGAAGAACTCACCTTCATCATCATCGCCAGAAATCACCACCCTTCATCAATCGCAGCGCCGCTCAGAACAATCGGAGGGACACGAATCGCGTCCATTTTCCAGACCACCGCCGAGCTTCCATGGATGGTCGTCGTTGAAAAACCGCCGCGAAATCGGTGGTCGGCGACAAGGTTCGCCGAAACAAAAATCTATTGGGTTCATTAAGAAGACCGTGAGATGTGGATAACGAAACTAAGATTAGTTTCTCAATCGGTGATGGTGATGATCATAGATGGGGTGGAGAAAGTGGCTACATGCAAGGGTTGGATGGAAGGAAAGAGAGACGAGAAGGGAGGGAGACTCTGAAGAGAGAGACAATGTTTGGTTTGAAATGTGAGAGAGGGAAATGTAAGGTTTGGTGTGGAAAAGAAAAATGAAGTGACGTGGAAAGAAAGGGAGGTGTAATGGGTTGTAGAAATTTAGAGTTAGCAAATTACTAAAAAGGGCAAGCAATGGTCATGAAATGTAAAAGATGAAAAGGGCAAAGATGGACATGCCTAAGCATGTTCCAATCTTTGGTAGGTAGTTGATTATATAGTAGATTGCCAAATTAAAATATCCTGCCATATTGAGTTTTTTTTTTTTTTTTAATTTAAATATTGTTTGTGTCTTTAAGTTATTTTATTATAATAAATTAATTCTTCTAAGTTTTTTTTCTACAATTTGATCCTTTACATTAAGTAACGTCTGCATCATTGACATTTTTTACAAACTCCGTCTCAAAAATATTGTGTCACAAACGGATATGATGTGACATTTAACAACGATGATGTGTCATTGAAGCTTGTTGATTTAGTAATTGTCTCCTTCTTTCTTTGATTAAGACTATATAATCCTCAAATTAGGTTACACAACCCTAATTTTGTTCTCCCTCTTCATGAAGTTACGTCTGGTGAAGATACTTCTCCCACTTGCGTGCAACTACATTGAAGGTGAAGAAACCCTTCTGCTTAGGTACGTTACACTTACACTAAATGGTAGTTTTCTGTGGTTCTCCTTTTTTGATTAGTTTTTTGAAAACAAAAATCTTGCGTGTTCGAATTTAGGTTGATGGTTAGGTTGATGTTGCTTATCTGTAATGGTAGTTTTCATTTTAGGGTATGTTGCTTATTTTAGGTTGATGTAAACAGGAACATAATGGTTATGGATGAATTTTATGTTGACTTTCATCATTGGGGATATTTCGTTGATGACAAATATATAGGAGGTAAAGTGTCAAACTAGAAGTGTGATGATGACAGATGGAGTTACTTTGAAATATTGGGGGTTGTCAAAGAGATAAAGTATCCAGGAGTTCAAGAAATTTGGTATGACTTTGCTGGAACATTGAAGGTGTTGGAAGATGATTTTGGTGCAATAAAAGCACTGAACTGGTCTAAAACTAAGAGAAAGGTTGACATATACATAGTCCACCCTATTAAACAACTTGATTTAGTAGTTGTCCTACCTGAAACCCAACCTGAGGATGTTTGTGAGGCCCAACCCGAGGACCTAAATGAGGATGTTTGTGAGGCCCAACCTGAGGACCAAAATGAGGATGTTTGTGAGGCCCAACCTAAGGACCAAAATGAGGATATTTGCGGGGCCCAGCCAGAGGAACAAAATGAGGATATTTGTGAGGCCCAACCTGAGGAACAATGAGGATGTTTGTGGGGCCCAACCTAAGAAACAAAATGAGGCCCATCCTGATGACAGTGATGACAGTGCATTAGGAGAATGAGGTTTCGTTGACTCAGATAATCAGGTTTTAAATGGTGGATTTGTTGAAGCCTTGGTAGGAGAATGAGACTTACTTGCTGGCCAAAGTGATCAACCTAATGTTGATATACTAGCAGATGAAACACCTCAAAATAGAAAGAGGAAGGGAGGGAGACCATAAAAAAGAAGTCAAAAGGCAGTTCCAAAAAGCACAAGGGAAGACCTAAGAAAAAAGGTGTCGATGAAGGAAGGTCGGTTCTCCTTAGAAGTGATGAAGCATTAAGTGATGAAGATGTCCTTGATTTCTGAGTTAAGCAAAGAAATACATGTAAGAAGGTATGTCGTTGTTTGTCAGATTCTGATTATGCAACTGAAAAGTTAGAAAGTGAGGATGACATTAGTAGTGAACATTCAGATGAGGATGGGAATGTTAAATACCCATCATTTGCCATGCCTAAGAGGTTTAATGACTATAAGTGGGTATTGGGAAGCTTGTTCTCAACAACTGAGGAGTTCAAGGAAGCTATTGCAAGTTATGATGTTCATAATGGAAGGGATTTAAGGTATCTGAAGAATGACAAGACTAGGGTTAGAGTTGGCTGCAAGGAAAGGTATGGATGGGTGGCCTTATGTTCCGAATTGCCTAATGCGGATACATGGCAATTGAGAACACTTAATAATAATCACACTTGTATTAAAGAGTTTAATGTTAGAATGTTTAATTCTAATTGGCTTGGGAAGAAATTGTACACAACAGTTAGAATCAACCCTAATGTGAAACTGACTACTATATGTGAAAAATGCATGAGAAATGTAATGTTGGTATGAGTAGGATGAAAGCTTATAGGGCACGGAAGACATCACTGAATATTGTTGAAGGGTCATTCAAGGAGCAATATCGTATATTGTATGACTACGCACATGAGTTATTGAGGTCAAATCCAAATAACACCATCAAGTTAAATGTCTAAGCAACTAAACAACAACCAACTGAACTTGATCAACAACCTGAAGAATATGTTAGCACACCATTACTACCAAGTTTTCATAGAATGTATATGTGCCTTGATGCTTGCAAAAGGAGTTTTGCAGTTTGCAGACCAATAATTGGAGTTGACAGATGTTTTCTCAAAGGCATTTATGGAGGCCATATCTTTACAGCAGTAGGAAGAGACCCTAATGATCAAATGTTGCCCATTGCCTTGGCTGTAGTTGAAGCAGAGACTAAAGACTCTTGGGCATGGTTCTTTGATATACTAGTTCGTGACTTGGGAGGGCCAGAAGTTTGTAAACATGTTACTTTCATTTCAGATCAACAGAATGTAACAAACAAATCTTTCACGTTTTTAATTTGTAACCTATATGTCCTTCATGATTTTATTTGTAACATATATGTTATTTATGCATTGCTACACAGTGTGATAAATATGTAACATACAGGTTCTTCATGATTTTAAATTGTAACATAGTTGTCCTTCATGATTTTAAATTGTAACATAGTTGTCCTTCATGATTTTAAATTGTAACAAAGTGTGTTTATTTTATGATTAGGGGTTGTTACCTGCAATAGATGAGTTGTTACCTGAAGTTGACCAGAGATTTTGTGTTAGACACCTGTATAGCAACTTCAGAAAAAGGTTTCCAGGCAAGCATTTGAAGGAATTAATGTGGAGGGCAGCCAAGGTAACATATCCTCGAGCATGGGAAAAGGAAATGAAGGAAATGAGGAAAGTTAACGAGGAGGCATACAAACACTTGTTGAAGATACCCCCTAGATATTAGAGTAAGTCTATGTTCAAATACAACACAAAAAGTGATGTGTTGTGAACAATATGTCTGAAACTTTTAATAGTGTTATAATTGGACCAAGACAAAAGCCAATAGTAACAATGTTAGAGGAGATTAAAGAGCACTTCATGGATAGATGGGCAACTAATAGAGCCAAGATTGAAGATTATAGTGGGTATGCTCTTCCAAGAATTAAAAAAGTGCTTTAAAGAATGCAATATATCTCAAGGTTTTTTATAGCAAGGTAATTCAAAAATTAATTTTACAATTTACAAATCTATTAAGTTTATTAACACTAACTCAATGCAATACTAACTCAATGAATTGCATTTGTTTCAAAGGTTATCAGGTGACATGATTTATCAAGTAAGGCATACAAGTTTGATTGGAGAAAAATTCATAGTTGATCTCAAGAGGTTTGAGTGCTCTTGCAGGAGTTTGATGCTCATTGGCATTCCATGCTATAATGTAATTTCTTGCATTCAAAGTAGATCTCAAGACCCAGCTGAGTACATTCCTCCATGTTATAGGAAGGAGACTTACCAAGATTGCTACCAACCATTCGTATATCCAACAAATAGAGAGAACTTATGGGAACTGACACAATATCCTGACATTCTTCCACCACCTTCCAGGAGAGCATCAGGGAGGCCAAAAAGAAGAAGAAACAAAGATGCTGATGAAAAGAGAAATAATTCAACAAATGTTTCAAGGAAGGGGCAGCCAAATAAATGTTCAGTATGGGGTGTTTTTAGACACAACAAATCATCATGTTTTGCAAAACCAAGACAAGCCCAAACTGCAGCAAATTTTCGACCCCAACCTACCATTAGTGACCAATCACAAACTACCACCACTGTCCAATCTCAAACAACACAATCCCAAACAACCCCTCAAGTTCAAACTATCTAATCCCAACCAACCCAAAGAGTTCAAACTAGACAATCTCAAACAACCACTTCAGTCCCAACTGTTCAATCACAACCAACCTAAAGAGTTCAAACTAGACAATCCCAAACAACCCACTCTAGTCCCAACTGTCCAATCCCAACTAACCCAAAGAGTTTAAACTAGATTATCAACATCATCTCCCAGAATTCAGACACGACAGTCCATCTCAGTTTCATAGTTACTTGCTATGAGAAGGGGAAGACATATTGGTACAACATCATTTCAGCCACCAACAACCATGAGACCAAAGTTGGCTATAAGGAGAAAGACTAAAGAGATTGTCTTTTTAGAATTCTGTTTTGGGATTCTTATGTTTTGAGAATTCTGTTGAGTTCTATAACAATGTTTACAACAGTTATATTTTGACAATGTTTAGATTATGCAATGTTTTTGGATCTTATGTTCTGTTGAATTTTGTTTTGGGGTCTTATGAATTGTTTTGGTTTATACATGTATTGGTTTATAACAGTATAACAATGTTTTGACGATGTTTACATTATGTAATGTTTAGTATGATGTCTTGTAATTGTTTAAGGTCCAAAATAGTGTAACACAATGTATCAGTTATATTTTAAAATGTAACAAACAGGTCATTCATGTTTTTAATTTATAACAACCACGTCCCATTTGATTTTAATTTGTAACAATCACCTCCTATATGTTTTTAAATTGTAACAATTAGGTCATTCAAGTTTTGACTGGTGTACAAATTATAACATAACTATAACAGTAATGGTATAGAATTACTGAACACAACATATGCACAATTGAAGAAACTCAAGTGTAACTAAACTTGCTTAGAATTGCAACACATAATTATTTAATTAACCATTGTCAAGAAATGTTACATGAAAGTACAAAAACTCATGACCTATAATGAAAATTAACAATGATATCCACTTTTAAACCAAAATACACATAACATTACAAAAATCAAAACTAACAACATAATGACATAGCCTAGCATCTTCAACATGTTTTTCATGATCTCCTTAGTGTCTTTCTCATCCTTATCAATGTCCCTTCTAAGCATGTTGATTTCAACATCCTTTTCATCACATTTGGAACATTTGGAAATTACTGAGGGTTGTATCTCTGGTTTTACTTCATCATTGTAATGGTTTTCATACCACTCAAAAAAGTTGTAACCCGCATTATTAGCTTCACTTTGTTAACATTAACATAAACCAAAAGATCAAATATGCCAAAACCAAAACCAAAACCAAAAACAAAACTAATTATATTTGCATAAACCAAAACCAAAACCAAAAATATTATTGAAGAACAGACGTACCACAAAGTATCTGCATCCCCAAAATAGCTTCCCTAAGTTTCTTCCTTTCTTCTTAACAGTTCTTAACACTACATTGGCTCCACACTGACATGTCAATTCGATTCCAGTTTGAGATGCACTCGAAATGAAGGTATTCGAGTTCTGACATCTTCGATTTGGTTAATTGTTGTCGTATGAAGCTATTGATGGAGTTATGAGATTTAGGGTTCAAAATATGTGATTTAGGGATTTAGAGTTATCTCTTTGATCTCCAAAAATATAAGAAAGAAGGAGACAAATGTCAAATAAACAAGCTTCAATGACACATCATCGCTGTTAAATGCCACATTATCTCCGTTTGTGACACATAAGTGTTTTTGGAACGGAATTTGTGAAAAAGGTCAACGATGCAAACGTTACTTAACATAGAGGACCAAATCGTAACAACTTAAAGGACTAACTTGTTATAATAAAATAACTTAAAGGACTCATGCAGTATTTTTGCCTTTTTTTTCAAGTTTTTTTAATACCATTTTATTCAATTTTTTACTTATATTTAATACTTTTCAAAATTATTCTTAAATTATCCTACTTTTCATTCCTACAAAAAGACAAAAAATTTATTTTATTATTCTTTTTTATATATTATATTTAAAAGTATTTAATTAGTTAATTAACATGTCATAACTAACAAATAATAGATAAAATAAATTTTAAATAATAAAAATAGTTATTAAATATCTTACTTAATGAATAATTTAACAATGTAATATTAAAAAACCCTGTTACACCCCAAAATTTGCCCTTCTTTTTTTGGCTTATGCTTCATTCATTAGGTCATATTCATTCATGCATTGCATTGACTCTAAGACATGGGATCAAGGTATTTTGGTTTTCCTCAAGAGGAATAGTTGGTTTTCAAAGCAATAAGCAAGGAGATATCCTCAACATCATGATATTCTCAAGCTACAAAGGTCCTCATACCCTAGAAATTATTTCATCAAGTCCACCCAATCATCAGAGGATTAGGGTTTCATTGGTTTCAAGGGATTCATCTGATCAAGCTCATAGTAGTTCTGAGCTAGGGTTTTGGGCAAAAGCCACTTGTGTTTGTTTTTTTGAGCAAGACATGTTTCCATGGCTCAACATACATCTCAAGGGTTTCATATATGCCTCATAGCTCATTATAAAGTATTTCAAGGGTTTCTTAAGTGGATAGGGAAGCATTGGATTCATCTGATCAAAAAGTCAACTGGCGACCTACAAAAGTCAACTCTTGAGTTCTTGGGTCATATTTGGACATTTCAAGTCATCATCCATGTTATTATGAGGTTTAATCAAGATAAATCAAGAGAAATCATAAAATCAGGAAAAATTACTAAATTAGGGTTTTTGGAATCTTTTAAGTATGGAAAAATCATGTTCATGGTGCCATCTTGCAAGATTTATATCTCTTTCATCCTTGATCCAAATGGTGCAAACTAATACTCAAATTGAAGATGACATCACATACTACAAGTTTGTAGAAGAAAACAACTTCAAAAGATGCATAGATCAAAAGTTATGATGGCATGAAGTTGATAAAAATCAAGATTCAAGTTTTCAATACTCAGAATTTTTGTAAGTGTTGAAATTCAGCCTGGAGCACATGTTTTCAAGTCCAATTTTCTTAATGATCCAAGCTTCAATTCAAATTTCCTTCAACATGAAAGTTTTCCTCATTCTTCAAGCTTTCCGTTGATGTCAAGAACTCTTCATTTGAATCTATAGAACTCAAGTTATGATGCCTTAAAGACAAGACATTTTAAGGTTCAAGTTGGTTTTAACTTAGAATTTTTCTAAGTGTTCCAAGTCAGTTTTGTGGACACAACTTTCATGGCATTTTTCTTGATCTTCCAAGCATTATTTCAAGTTGATTTCAACATGAAAATTGTTCCTGGATCTTCTAACTTTCATTTGAGCTCAAGAGGGCATGATTTGGATCACAATTCGCCAAGTTATGATCAAGGGAAGTAGCTTGAATGAACATGATTTTAATGCATCATCACATTGCCATTCTTGCACATAATTTGTTTTCATGTGGAACACCCCAAAATTTTCCCTCATATTTATACCATCAATAAGTGGCTTATGCTTTACATTACATGTACATTTAAGTCATAAACATCATGCATGCATCATTGGTCTTCCCAAGGCATGAGATCAGAGGGTTCTATGTCATGGATTTTTCAAAACAAAGAGAATGAAATATGCTCAAGCACTCAAGCTACAAAGGCTTCTCATGCCTTGGGACATCATATTTGGTTCATCATTCCATCAGGAGATTGGATCTTGCAAGAAACTTGAAAGAGAATCACCTCTTTCTATCCCTTGATCCTCAAATTAGAGTTTACTTCTTTGGGCATGTGACACCCTCATGGGTAAGGATCTTGGATTTTCAACATCATCTTATCACAGAAAGCATCTTGGTTCAAAGGATTCTCAATTCTCTCCAAAGGAATTGGGGTTTTGACCATTGATCAACATCTCCTGACTTTTAGGGGCCAAATTAGGGTTTTGCTTAAAATTAGTTTATTTCTGATTCTTTGGGTAAAACTTGATTTCATGGATTTCTATATGTTCTCAAGTATCAATGAGTGGAGTATGGACCATCAATTTCATTCAGAAGGATTTCAATTGGCCAAATGATTGAGAATTAACTAAATTGGGAACAAAGTCAACTGAGCATTGAAAAAGTCAACTCCTGACTTTTTGGGGTGAATTTTGTGTTTGTCATGTCAAATATGATCAATGGATGGAATTTGGTCAAGAAATGTCAAAGGAATCATCAAAATCAAGCTTGTGTGGAAAGTTACCAAATTTGGCAAATTAGGGTTTTAGAAACTTTCCATTTTTGGAAAGTTCTTCATGCCATGCAGCCCCTTTCAAGGCCATTTTTCTCTATGATCAAAGCTTCATTTCAATTTTTTTCTAACATGAAAGTTTTAGTATACATTTCAAGCATTCCAACTATATATAATTCATCTCCATTGGATCATTTTTGAGGAAGTTATGATTGTTGGAAGTTGGAGATTTTCACACTTGCATTTTCAACACTTAGAAATTTTTTTAAGTGTTTAAGGGTCAGGTTTTGTGCCCATGTTCAAGCCTGTTTTTGAGTGGCTTCCAAGCCTCTTTTGGAAATCCTTTTCAAATGAAAGTTGTAGAGTGATCTTTCACCTTTCCAACCATATAAAGAATGCTTCATTTGGATTCTTGGATCAAAAGTTATGCTCATCCAAAATCATGACATTCAAGTTGTTCAACATGAAAACTCTTAGAATTTTTCTAAGTCCAAAAAGTTATTTTTGTGCCCTTGACTTTGATGACATTTTTCTTGATGTTCTAGGCCTCACCTCATCTTATTTCTAACATAGGAATTGTTCCTTGCCATGAGAACTTTCACTTGATATCAAGATCATGCAAATTGAGTCCTTAATCATCAAGTTATGCAATCTCAAAACCATCACCATGGAAGATGTAACTCAAGTGTTCAAGAGCTATATTAACTCATTCAAATTGTGAGAAAAGGGCATCATTGTTGTTATGCCAAGGCATGCGCATGAAATCATCCAAACATTACTCATTATGGTCACACACTTCCTTACATACCATGCATACCTTATTAATGTTACTTCACATAGCCATGGAAACTTAGCAAGCAAGTAGAGTTTCTGACTTGTACCAACAGCCAATGCATCACCATCACACATCAATATCATCACCTTACATGTGCATGATAACACCCCATACACACATACACAACACTAACTCGTGTGCTTACATAACCACTCTCATTTTTTCCAATTCGCACTAACCACCATTTCAACTAATTTCCAACCATGGTTAACACTTAATCACACCACTAACCAACTATATAAGTCTCTTAACCACCCTAACAATTTCAGGGACTCCATTCTAACACAAACAGATCAAAAAACTCCAACATTCCTCCATTGAAGCTCTCAACTTCAGAGCTTCGAAACTCTATCATTTTTGAAGCTTTCTCCATTTTCTTTCCACAATCTTCATCACCACAATTCCCTCTAACTTTTGTATGCACCACTCTTAAGCTGGAAGCATCACAACTTCATTCACGAGTTCACATTTCATCTTCATTCAACTGCATTTCAATCAAGATTCAAGGGAGTTTGGAGCATTTATTTTGCTCCAAAGAATATTCCAAGATCTTGCAGGAAGTTTTTAGGGTTTCTCTACACGTGTTTTGAAGCTCTATCCAAGTTAGATTTCTTGAATTTTGCAGAAACATGTTAGGGCAAGTTATGTGGTTAGAATCATGCAAGATTGCTGCATTTGAAGTCCTATTAACATAGGCAATGTTTTTTGTTAGACTTAGGGCCAAGATGTGAGGTTTCAATATTCTAGGGTTTAAGTTATTCTCCTCGTATCTCATGATTGAGTAATTATATGGAATTTTTGAGATCATATTTGGAATTAGCGCAAAAAACCGAGTCAAGTGGTGGTCGTGTTTATGATTTCTGGAGCATGCCATCTTGACTCACGGCGGTGATACGCCGGAGAAGATGACCGGAGAATGTCTCTGGCATATGAAACTTTTCAGCGCAGGTCAACAAGTGTGTGTGTGTGTTTCATGTTGATTGGCCCATGTAATAATTCCTGATCCACATGCGCAGTCTTAGCCAGCGTGTAATGTCATTTTAAAACCTCTCCAATAACAATATGGCAACACATTAATGAAACTGACATGTAATGATCACGTGCCTAATTCCATTATCTTTTTTTTATTTTTTATTTTTTGAAAATGAATTAAAGATCAGAGATGGTTTTTTTGGTGGGTGGGCCATGCGTGCATTGCTAACCCCACCCCCAGGCAGATGGCCCATTGAGAATGTGAACTAGGATTTTGCTCTGGATGCACCCCCCTCAGGCTTGTTCTTCTCTTTTTATTTCCTTTTGTGATACTTGTTGCATTTTGAACTATTAAAAATAGTTTCAATCACCCAAAAATTCCCAAAATATTCATGAGTGATATTGGACATGTTAATTAATTTTTGATATTTTTTAATTCCATTTTTCAATATTTTTAATATTTGTTTTTGAATTTTGTTTGGAATGTGTTCCCTTAGGATTCCTAGCTTGAATCTAATTTTGGATTAGGTTCAAAGTAGGAGAGACATTAGGTTACCAATCCAAGCATTCTAACATAGGTAGAGATTCCATTTCCTTATTTCAACTATAGGATCAATCATTTCATGACAACTTCTAGGATGAAGATCCCTTTAGATTTTTCTTTTAACCACTTGAGTCTTTCTTCTATCTCTAAAAGAAAAGCAAAAACACTTAACAAATATCGTATGTGGAGTGCGCCACAAGCGTTAAGCACATGGGTAATGATTAGTGAAGGTCTCCTTTACTCTTCTAGGGTGCTTTGCAAATGTTCCGTTGGGGACGACATTGCAAGGCATTCGCTCATATGTCATAGTCTTTAGCATGATGCATATCGCAAACAAAACAAATCAAAACACTTCTTCTAAAATACATAAACAAATCAATCGTCTTCCTTCGGGATTCTTTTCTCATCTCACTCAATCTAATCGTAAGGACATGTTATTTTCGTTCTACCGCAAACAGGTAAACGCGTAATTCTCCACGCAACGAGCGGCAACACCTAAATTGCTAGAACGCGAACGTTAGCGTCGTCCGCCTAAAAGACACAGACAAACAAAGACCTATAGGTCGAACTACGACTGTTCTAACTTCCTCTCTCCTGTCCGATTAAGGATACGTAGGCACAAGAGGACAATGTCTTGGCGAGCAACCTTCCCCCACAATCTCGTAGTCCTCCGAACTACATTGACTCTGACTTTCCCATTGTATGAGGGAATACGTAGGTCTAGGACGGTGATGTCCTATTGAGTCACCTTTTCTTTCTTCGTTTCTCCGTTTCTTATTCTATTCATATCCAGTAGTAGTGGAGCTTCAGATACCTACACCCTTTGATCAGACAACTAGCATGGATCCCATCGAGTACGATGGACGCGAGGTGGTGCTAATACCTTCCTCTCGCGTAACCGACTCTCGAACCTAGACTATGGTTGCGATGACCATGCCTTTCCCATTTTCAGGTTTTCTTCGATCGTTTCCTTTCCCTTCGTTGGGATAAATAATGTTCGGTGGCGACTCTTCTATTTGTTCTGCCAGTTGATTTTCGCAGTTGTGACATCATGCAAAGTGAACCTTTGTGTCAAAACCATACGCATACATCACCCTATTTTCATCACCAAACATTACCAAAACAAGCCAAACATGTGTTACACCTCATGCGCATTCCATGCATCATTTTTTTCAAATATTTGCCAAAATAAAAAACGAATGAATTGTTGTACAACTTTGCCTTACATTCCTCTCACGTGCCAACACTCATTTATGCCCTTCATGCTTTCATTCCATTCAATAAAAAGCAATAATAACCACCCATGTGATGAAATGCTCGTGCACATTCTGTCATTTTTTCAAATTGGAAAACAAACTCTCAACAAACTTTTCAACTCTGGTTAGCCACTAACCTCACTCCAACCCATGTTATAAAAGCCTCCATACCCTAAAAAGTTGATTCACAACTTCATTTGTACAATATCAGATCACGAGTAGCTCACACACTCTCTCTCTCTCTCAAAATTTTGCAAATCGGGTTTGCTCATTTCTCCAAGTTTTCCATCAATTCTTGCTTTACTCATCATCTGTGAAGGTCTTTGAAGCATCTAGTAGAGTTTTTCTGAAGCTTTTGTGCAAGGATTCAAGAGGTGGTAGACTTTCTCCACTAGGTATTTTCTTCATCTGATTTCTCACATGCTAGACGTGTTTTGAACTCATTGTTGATGTATTTGAAGTCCTACACCATTGTAGGCAAGGTTTGCATCATGCTTGTCTTGATTTAATGGAGTTCAATTCATGTGTTTGTTTTTTGTGCCTGTTTTTGAAGGTGTTAGAGTGATCTTTAATGAAAACTAATAGTGGATTCGTGTTCTCCTTGAAATTTTATGCAATATGATGTCAAATTTTGTGAGTTTTGGTGATGTTTTTAGCCAGCTCCGGCGAGGATCATCGAAGAAGACGACCGGAGCTAGGGCTCCGGCGTCTACGTGTGCGTGCGTGAATTGTTGACTTGTGATGTGGCAGTGAGGTGTCGTCCACTTGGATCTGATGTGGATTAATGATTTGTCCACACATGTTTTTTTGTTTGCTTCTGAACATGGTTTATGATTTGGACTTGGCTTTTTATTTTCAGTACCCCCTATTTTAAGCCCAATGCGCGCATCTGAACTATTTTTAGTTCATTTCTGGAATTTGGTCTTGCACCCCCATGCTCCTTTTTATGTTATTTTCATCCTATTTTCAATTTTAATTCTATTTTAATATTTCCTTTCACATTAAAATTTCACAAAAATATTTTTCTAACACTTTGGCATCTCTAGAATTTTATGTTAATTTTTATTTTATTTTTCAATTATTATTTTTATTTTATTTGAATTTAATTGTGCAAGTCGTTTTACATACTTGTCCTTGAATTAAGGTTTCACGTTTGATGCTTTGTGAATGCTTTCTTGAGCCAATATTTTTTCCATACTTTGTCATATAAATGCTTAGGGTTTGAATGATGTTGTGGTGTATTGATGATGCATTCTTTATCATTTCTTGATTGGTTTTATTGAGCCTCGATTCATGCTCGATTGTTGAACATACTTGAACTTGTTGAATTAATTTGATGATGCATTTATGCAATTCTATTTGGGATATTTTTCTCACATATTCTTAGATGTTTTGGCATGAGATAAAGCCTTGATTCCATATTTTTTATCATCTAAGTGCTTTAAATTGATGAATTGATTTGTTGATCCTTTGAGGTGAATATTGCTTAACTTGTGACCTAGTTTCTTGGACTTGTTTCATGTGTGATATCCTTGATGCTTGGTGCTTTTGTATGAGTTGAATGCCTTGTTTGAGCTTCTGACCTTTCATGTTTCAATGTCTATTGCATGATCCATTTGCTTCTTGTACATCTCATGGATACTTGTTTCCTTTTGAGGATGACTTTGGTTGATGAATACCTAGTTGCTTGTGCATGCTTTGAGTATGATACTTGTTGACCTTTCTTGATATCTTGAGCTTTATTTTGAATTGATATTCATACTTGTGCTACTGCCTCATCTTGATCTCATGCCCTAATCTCATATGCTTGATCATTTGTGTTTTTTTTCATGAACTAGTTTTTGACAAATGTTTAGCTAGTGATGTAGCTCATGTGTGGCACTCTTGTGTGCATTCCTTAATCTTTGAAGTGTGTTGATCATGATATGATGTGGCTACTGACTTGTATAGATTCTCATATTGCTTGATACATTTTGCTTTGGCATGCTACTTGGTGATGTTTGGTTAATGTTTCAAGTCATGAATGCTTGTGCACTAGTTGTTTGTCTTTGCTTAAGATCTTGAACTTTAATATGTGAACCTTTTGAGCATGACTTATAATGATTAAAATATGTGCTAAGTGTTTACTTTCATACACCATTGTTGCTTTGATTCAAGTTTGAAGCATGTCTTGAATAACATGAATGTTTGCCACTTGTGGATTGATTGTTGAATCTCCTTATTTGATGGTATGATCTCTTTCATCTTTGAATCTCATCTCTTCATCTTTACTTGGATTTTATTTGATACTTGATGTTGTTTGTGATTGAGTTGTGTAATGTTTACTTGTGCTTTGTTCACATGCTCTCTTAAGGTTCCTAGTCCAACTTAATTTATGATTAAGCTTGGAGTAGGATAAACATTAGGCTCTCAATCCTTTGCATGACAACATTAAGCTAGATCCCTTTCAACCTTAAACTTAGGTCCATATTTTGCATGATAACTTTAGGGTAGAGTTCCCTTTATCATCTCAACTATAGGACCATTTGGCATGACAACATTTAGGGTTGAGATCCCTTAGTCTTTTTCTTTTGGCCCTTTGAGTCTTTCTCTTCTCTCTCTTAAATCATATCAAAATACGTAATAAATACGATATGCATAGTGCGTCACGAGCCTTAAGTACATAGGAAATGATGAGTAGGAGTCTCTCCTTATTTCTTCTAGAGTGCTTAGCATATGTCCCGTCTGGGGGCGATCTTGCAAAGTATTTGCTCCTATGTCATAGACTTTAGTGTAATGCGCATCTCCAACAAAGTCAATTCACTTCTTTAAAACACTTAAACAAATTCAAACCATGTTTTCCTTCGGGATTCCCTTTCAAACCCTTTCAGAAAGGGCATGTTACTTTCATTCTACTGCAAAGAGACCTCGTCCCTAACTGCTGGAATGTGAACCTAGCTTCGCTCATAAAAAACACTAATCAACCCGTAGGCACAAGGATCCCTATCCTTGGCGAGCTCACTAACAACTAACTCCCCTTTTCTCTTGCCCACGTGTGATCGAGACCAGATAACCGAGCCTTTTCTCTCGCCCTAGTGGGATCGAGACTAACCAACCATAGTCCCACGAACTATGAATGCTCTGATTTCTTCATTCTCGTCCGAATGAAGATACATAGGCACAAGACGGTGAAGTCTTGCCGAGCACCGTCCTCCCCCATTCTCGTAGTCCACGAACCACGAACACTCTAATTTCTTCATTCTCATTCGAATGAAGATACGTAGGCACAAGACGGCAAAGTCTTGGCGAGCACCATCCCCCTTTCACCCGTAGTCCTCCAAACTACGTTGACTCTGACTTTCCCATTGCACGAGGGAATACGTAGGCATAGGACGACAAAGTCCTATCGAGTCTCCTTTTGTTTTCCCCTTTTCGTTTCCGTTAGCAAATAGGCTTTAGATAAACACACCCTTTGATTAGAACAACAAGAGTGGATCTCGTTGAGTACAACGGACGCGAGGGGTGCTAACACTCTCCTCTCGCGTAATTGACTCCCGAACCCAGAATTTGGTTGTGAGACCATGTTCTTTCCCTTTTTGAGGTTTCTTCGATCGTTTCCTTTCCCCCCTCAGGATAAATAACTTTGGGTGGCGACTCTGTTTTCCGCCCGTTGTTTTTCGCATTGCGATAGCTGACGACTCTGTTGGGGACTCTGGTTCCCTATATGAGTCAATCCTAGTGCTTGTTTGTTTCGTTATCATTGGGTATTTGTCTATACGCTTTTATTTGATTTATTTATTGCATTTATTGTATTTTATTGCATTGGATTATTGTTGTTATATTATTCTGAAATTGCTGCTGTGTTGTTGGGTGGGATTATTTCATGAGAGATAAGCCCACTACCCATGCTTGAGTACATACACATGATTAGAGTGGATAGTCGTGTGGCTTGCATAGTATATGGTTACTTTTAGTTGACACGGGACCCACATTCAGACGAGGTTTTCTCGGGAGATACTCTATCCTGCATGTCTGATGCAGATGATAGGGTATTCCCATAGAGATTTTATGACTCTGGAGACCGTTCATGGGAAGTCAGTGGAGGCCTCCTTGAGGGATAATAATGCCAAACCAGATATGGTGAACGTATTATCATTTCTCGACCTAAGAGCCCGTGAGACTAAGGACCTGCTAGGATGCCCTTGTCCAAGACTAGAACCCACATGTGAGAGGGGATGGGTTTTTGCAGGAAACCAAGATCTTCATCATACCAATATTCTGGTATTCTTGTTAGTGTGGACTTTTGAGCCTGGTTTTCTGGTATTTTCGTCATAGAAAACTTTTTAACTTATTCCATCAGCACAATAGTTATTCAGAATCTATGGCAACCTTGATCCCATATTTTGCATTCATAACATCATAACTGCATCTTAACATTCGTGTTTCTTTATTTCTAGGTTTTATATCTTATCCTTAATTCTGGTTGACAAAGTTCTTCAAAGATGGACACTGGCCGGAAGAAGATTATTGTCTACGAGTTCCCAACGCATGTTCTGAGTTTGATTCGCAGTTTGGTCACTTTGGTAAATCCAAGTGTTTTGGAGAATTTCAGAAAATAATATGGGAAGATACTGAGTGTTCTTCACACTATTACTGAGTACGGGTACAATGTTATTCATACACTGCTGTAATTCTATGGCCCTCTCTTGAGATGTTTCACCTTTTCGGACTATCAGTTGGTTCCGACACTAGAAGAGTTTGCGCTTATTCTGGGATTTCCTGTTAACGATAGGGCACCTTTCTATAGTTCCAAAAAGGTTCCTGAGGTTGGTGATATTGCTACCGCTATTTATTTGAGCAAGTCAGTGTTAGTGGATAATATGGCTAGTAAAGGAGGTTTTCGAGGATTTCATTTGAGTTTCTTGGTGAGTGAAGCCCAGAGGTTTGTTGAAGCTGGTAGTTGGACCACTTTTAATGCTATTCTGGCTCTCTGCATTTATGTAATTGTCTTATTCCTTAATGTGGATGATTTTGTTGATATGAATGTTGTTCGCATTTTTATAATAAAGAATCCAATACCAACACTACTCGGTGATCTATACCATTATGTACATTACAAGAATGAGAAGAGGAGGGGAAGACTTGTTATTTGTTGCGCACCACTCCTTAACAAATAGTTAATGAACCACCTCCCTCGCTCTGGTGCTTTTGTGGACACCAAAGAATCATCAGGATGGTCCAAAAGGTTGATGGGTTTGACTACTGTAAATATTTTTTAGTTTGATCAAAGATTACTTGGTACATAGATTATTTATAGTTGTGGGGGATTCTCGAATGTACCTCTTGTAGGGAGGAAAGGTGGTATTAACTATAACCCTTCCCTTGCTATCAGAAAGTTTGGGTACGGTTTGAGAGAGCCACCGAAGGATTAAGATATTAAAGAGTCTTTGTTTTTTCATGGTATAGATGATCATGAATTGCTAAGGAAAGTTGAGGGTGCTTGGGGGAATATTCATCGAAAGGGGAAAATTTTCTTAGGAAAGAGTGATTGTAGAGCATATCCTCCTTACTTGGATTGGATCAAGAAGAGGGTTGAAGTTGTGTATTTGCCTTTTTCTGTAGAGGCTCCTTTGTATCCATTGATGATTGGGCAGTCTACTTCTGTGGGTATTGAAAGGTACAACAAGCTTTGGGCTGAGAAAGAAGAGCTTCGTAGAGAGAACGAAGAGCTGAACAGTGAAGTCTATCGGATTAAGCATTTAAAGGGTGAGTTAGCACACGAAGCCAAGGTGAAGACGAAATTACTTGTCGAGAAAGAACGGATGCTAAAGGCAGAAACCAAGAGTAGAGAAAGAATCGGCAAAGATCTTAAGAGTGCCAGCAGTCTCCTCAAACATAAGAAGGAAGAGTTAGACAAAGCTTATCTTGAGATCTCTAAGTTTAACAGATAGTGGAATGCTACTGTGACATCTCAGAAGAAGAAGAAAGATGACTTCAAAGCACAGATTGAATAGTTGAATAAGCAGCTTAAAGACAAAGAGGTGAAGCTCAGAGAAGAACTTTTCCAAAGGATCAGAAGTGATCAGCAGCTCAAGGAACAACAACTTCAGTTAAATGAGACCTTAGCAGCAATGGAGGAGCTCAAAATTCGGGCAGAAGTAAAGAAACCTATAGTTGAAGATGCTTTTGGAGAAGATGATGACTTTTGGGAGCAGCGTTGTCGTTACTTGGATGGGATTATTAATAGACGAGGTGTCCTTATTCAAGAGCTGATCCAAAGGTCGAGGCATCCTGACACCGAGAAGCTTTTCAAGGAGATCCAAGATTGGAGCAGAAAGCATTGTGGCCGGGGAGGACTGACTCTAGTGAAGATGGAAGACATGCCTTACTATTGATTTTCCTTTTGTATTGATCATCATCAGACTTGTTGATTGGGATCAGAGATTGTGTATTTGGCTTTTCCTCTTTTGTATGAGCACTCATTGTATGACTCTTTATTGATTTTCTAGCTATGATATGATTATTTTTCCAGTGTTCTATCCGTCTCTTATGTTTTATTGCTTTTAAAACTTGAATCAAGGCGTAGACTACCCTGGAAATAATTAAACATGGCATTAGCATACATTCATGCATTTTCATAGCATAACAGGTGTTTGCGATCGACTTTTTTATCTTTATCTAGTTTTCTTAGCATGATTGCGATTTCCGGTATTCACAAGTATTGTACTAGAGGAAATCAGAAAAGACCTATGGAGCAAATTCAGGTTGAGTTACTCGAGGTTAGAACTCGCATAAACCAGTTCATGAAGTTGATGCAGAACATGGCGCAATGCCAGGAAGAACTGAGGGCGCTGGTTCAGCCTACTATTGTTACTCCCAAAGCAGATGACGGTGGTGTTATTCCTCCTGGCGGAGGTGGTGCAGGTGTTATTCCCACGGGGGGTGCTATCCCTGTAGGCAGTGCCATTCCTGTAGGTGGTGCAATTCCTATTCCTACTGTGATTCATGTTCCTCATCTGGAAGTTGACCATCAAGATGATGTTTTCTCTATGCATGATGTAGAAGTTGGTCTCCCTACTAAGGCCTAGAGGAAGTTCAGGTTGTTGGAAGACAGAAAGAAGGCTTATGAGAGTCAGAATACTCTGGGTATTGACATGGCTGGCCTGGGCCTGGTGCCAGGTGTGAAGATCCCACCTAAGTGTAAGGTTCCTGATTTTGATAAATATAAAGGGATGACTTGTTCAAAGACACATATCAGAGCTTATTATCGCAAGATGTCTGCTTACTCTGAGGACGCAAAGTTACTCATGCACTTTTTCCAGGACAGCTTAGCTGGGGCATCGTTGGAATGTTATATGGGACTCAAAATGACGTATATCAGAAGCTGGAGAGATTTGGTGGAGGCTTTTGTCAAACATTATCAGTACAATACTAATATGACTCTAAATCAGACACAACTGCAGAATCTTAATCAGAATGCTAATGAGAGTTTCAAGGAATACGCCCAGAGGTGGTGTGAGATGGTTGCTAGAGTTTAACCTCCAATGATGGAGAGTGAACTGGTAGACATGTTCACGGGTACACTCTAAGGGCCGTATTACAACAGATTGGTAGGGTGTACTTCCGTGGGGGTTCTCAGATTTGGTGATGGCTGGTGAGCGAGTTGAAAGCGGAATTAAGACGGGCAAGATTCAGAATGTTGCTGGTTCTTCATCTAGAGGAGGGAAGAAACCTTACGTTGGTGTCCCCAAGAAGAGAGAGGGGGAAACTAATGCTATATCATCCTACAGGGGTAAAAGAAGAATGAGTCAGAACTCTCCACAACAGGAAGTTACTGTAGCTATTCCGGCTGCACCACAACAACAAGCGTATGCTCCCTGACAGTATCAGAGAAGGAAGAATATGTCTGATAGGCATTTTTATCCTCCTCCTATGCCTTATGCCCAGTTGTTACAACATTTGCTTCAAGTGCAACTGGTTCAGTTGCGGACTTTGGCTCCACCTACTAGTAAACTCCCACCAGGTTACGATGCCAACGCCCGTTGTGACTTTCATTCTGGGGCACCAGGGCATCATATTGATAAATGTAGAGCCTTTCATCACAAGGTCCAAGATTTGGTTGATTCAAAAGCCATCAAATTTACTTCAAACAATGGTCCCAACGTGATCCAAAATCTGATGCCACCGCATGGCGGTGCAAGTGCGAATGCTATTGAAGAGGTCAATGGGTTGAATTTGGTAACCAATGTTAATATGCTAAAAACTCTGTTGTTGTTTGTGAAAGAACGTCTACTCAGAGGGGGTGTTTTTGGGTTGTTTATCTGATTGTCAGAGATGTGCGGTACAGACCTAGGGTTGTGATTTGTTGAAGGAAGGTATTCAGAGAATGATGAACGAGGGTCAACTTCAGTTTGACAAGGTTTCTATTGATGAGAATAATGATGATAGTAAAGAAGATATTGCAACTATTTCTATTCCATACACTATGATTTGTATCTCAGCACCAATGAGGCAAGCGCCTGTTATTATTACCATGACTGGGCCTGTGAAATATGAAAGTACTAAGGCCATACCGTGAAATTATGGGGCCGAGGTATTTTATAATGGACAGAAATAGGAAATTGTGAGTCCTTCAAATGTTGAGTCAAATGTTGATAATATTGTGGTAACTGGAGGAATCACTCGCAGTGGTCGGGTTTTCTCTCCACAAGTCTCTCCAGATGGTAATGTTGATACTTCTGCCAAGGGTAAAGGGAAACAGGTTGTTGAAGACTCTGCGCAGAAACAGTTTCCTGAAGCTTCCTTTTCTAAGGATGTTGAAGAGTTTATGAGAATTATTAAAAAGAGCGACTACAAAATGGTAGATCAGTTGAACCAAACTCCTTCGAAAATTTATATCCTGTCTCTGTTGCTTTATTCGGAGGCCCATAGAAATGCCTTGCTGAGGATTTTGAATGCCACATATGTGCCTCGGGAGATTTCTGTTAACCAACTGGAAGGGGTTGTGGTACATGTTAATGCAAGTAATGGGTTGGGTTTCACCGACTTTGACTTGACTCCTACTGGAAGAAATCATAACAAGGCCTTGCACATCTTCATGGAGTGCAGGGGTGCTGTATTATCTCACGTATTGGTAGATACTGGATTTTCCCTGAATGTATTGCTAAAGAAAGTGCTGATGAAGTTGGATACACAAGGGGTGATACTCAGACCCAGTAGCTTGGTTGTTCGAGCTTTTGATGGGTCAAAGCGGTCTGTTTTCAGAGAGGTGGTATTACCTATTAAGGTGGGTCCTGAGGTTTTTGAAACAACTTTCTTTATCATGGAAATTCAGCCAACTTATAGTTGTCTCCTTGGACGTCCATGGATTCACGCTGCAGGAGCCGTATCCTCAACTTTGCATCAGAAGCTCAAATATGTTGTTGATGGCAAGGTAGTTACTGTCTGTGGTGAGGAAGACATCATGTTAAGTCATTTGTCTTCTTTCAAGTACATTGAAATGGATGGTGATATTCATGAGACTTTATGCCAGGCATTCGAAGCTGTTCAGATTAAGAATGAGCCTCCGGCGGAGGATAATAAGCCTGAAGTTTCCATGACATATTTGAAGGAAGCCTGTGCTATGGTTGAAAATGGTAGCTCCAGAGGTTGGGGTCATGTTCTTGATGTGCCAGTGAAGCAGGACAAATTTGGTTTGGGGTACAAGCCTTCGTAAGTGCCTCCAAAGATTAAAGGTCCCATCAGGTTTTCTAGTGCTGGGGTTATTTTTTACCAAGTCAATGCTATGGGGGAAGATGACGTTGACAGCGACTGTGATTTGGATAATTGGATCTGCCCCTGCATCCCAGAACAAGAGCTCTCCAACTGGTCTTCCGAAGACATCATTCAAGTCACTCTTCATGAAGAGTAATTTTCTTTGTTTTTACATATGACAAATCCTACGTTCTGCCCAAGACGTAGTGATTCATTTATAGGGCCTCATGTTTTTGTTTACAATGATTATCATAAATAAAGGGCATTTTGCATTCAAATATTTTGCTCCATGTCTTTCATTTTTACTTTTCACATTTTTAAATGACAATGTGGTTTTGTTTGTTTTGTTTCTCCTTCTAAATAAAGCATAAAACATAAATCATGCAGATCCATCATTCCAAATCCCATCAATAATGATTTTGCTATGGCTCAGTATGACTTTGACAATCCGATCTACCAAGCCAAAGAGGAGGTTGAAGAAGAATGTGAACTACTAGAAGAATTGGCCAGATTATTGTAACAGGAGGAAAGGGTCATTCAGCCACATCAGGAGACTATTGAGATTGTTAATCTGGCCACCGAGGACACAAAGAAAGAGGTCAGAATTGGGACCGCCTTGGAAGACAGTGTTAAGAAGAGATTGATTGAGATGCTGCAAAAGTATGTCGACATCTTTGCTTGGTCTTACTAGGATATTGAAGATGGCTGGTTTATACCTGAGTGAATCTCACACTCAAAGATACAACAGAGTCTCCACCGAACTTTATTTAGTCCCAAAGGATAGGGAAAATATCGATAAAACCCAAGGGGAAGAGAAATGGGAACGGGGGTCAGTTATGCGAAAGGAATGTACTAGCACCTAACACATCTGTCGTACTCGACGGGAACCATTTCGCTTGGTTCTAGGCTCAGATGGGTTATCTATCTAAAGGCTTCTAGCTAAAAGAAGAAAAGAGAAGAGAGAAGAAAAAAAAAATAAAAAAAATGAGAGAAAGGAAGAAGGAAAGAAAGTAGAAGACTGCTCGCGGAGGATTGGGGCCTTTGTGACTACGTACCCTCATAGTGCAATGAGGAAATCAGAGCGTCGTAGTTCAGAGGAACCAGGGAAAAGAAGGGGGAAGAAGGAAGGAAGGGCGAAAGGGTGCTCGCCAAGATCATCGCGATCTCATGCCTATGTATCATACATTCGAAAGAATGCAGAATCAGAGCTTCCGTAGTTCATGGAACTAAGACGAAAAAAAGAAAAGAAAAGTGGTGTCAAAACCAAGAGCAGAAAGAAGAAGGAAACTCCACTAGGGATGCAAACAAATGGTGGCGGAACCAAAAAAGGAAAAGTGAATAAAAGGAAAGAAGATACTCCACTTGGGAGGTAATAGAACAAAGCAACAGTGCTGGGGACCAGAGGGTGGTGACCCTACTAGGGATCAAAAGGATAAAGGCTCGGTATATTAACTAAATGGCAGTGGTTAACTGGAGAAGAAAAAAAGATAAGACTCTGATGGGAAAAGAGGGAACTCTACTGGGGAAACCAGAGCAGAAAGGGTGACCGCGTTGGGGAAAAATGAAAGGAATGGTGTCAAAACCAAGAGAAACAGGATTCGGTATGTTAACTGACTGGCAGTGATTAACCGAAGAAAAAGAGATAACGACCCTGGGGGGGATAAAAGACTTGGTGTCTACAGACAGGCTGTGATGAACCAAAGAGGAGAGAGTACTGAACTAAGAGAAGGTGTTTGACTCTGAAAGGGTTTCGGTATATTAACTGATAAAAAGTGGTTAATCGAGGAAAGGAAAGATTGCAACTTTGTGGAGAGAAAGGTTTTAACAGATAGACTGTGATCAACCAAAAGAACGGGTGTAGAACCAAGCGAAGGTTGTGACCCAAAGGGGATGTTGATACCGACTGATCAAACAATACTTGATAAACAAAAGGGGTATTGAACCAAAAGAGGTTGCTAACCGCTGAGGCATCGGTGTTAACAGAGAAACTGTGATTAACCGAAAAGAAACTAGTGATTAACCAAGAGAAGATGATTAACTCGAAAGGGGTTTAATATTTGAACAGACTGGCTATGGTTAACTGAAAGAATGGGTGATTAACCAAGAGAATGTGATTAACCCAAGAGAAGCTCAGTGTGTTAACAGATAGACTGTGGTTAACTGAGAAGACGTGCAAATTGGTGTTTTTGCTGACAGATAATGATTAACCAAATAAAGGAGAAAAACTAATAGAAGGTTGTGAACTCCTGGGGACTCGATTTTAACAGAAAGATTGTGTTTAACCGAAAAAAGAATGAAACTCTTATGAGGAACCAAAAATAATGATTGACCACAAGAAAAGAAAGTAGGGTATCGAAACAAAGAGAGTTTGCCAACCCAAAGACAATGATCTTAACCCAGAATGTGGTGATTGATCAAAAGAGATTGCAAGAGATAGGAGTGATCACGGATCGACTCAACTGAGGAAAGAGATACGCTACCGCCTGGAGATAGAGGTGACTAAGCCAGGCACAGGGACATTCGTCCCCTACCTGAAGTAGTCAGAATGAGAGTAATAATTCTCCCTTCTTATTCCTTCTCTAGCACACAGGGTGTAGTGCAGAAGTTGAAATAGACAGCATACCATCTCTAAGTTGTATAGTGCTCCAGTGTGAGCAAGCTCTAAAGGAAGCCTAAAGAGAAGCGCCAAAGGGAAAATTAATAATCAAAATGAAGTTTCGATTAATTAACCAAGGGGAGGCACATGCTAATAATTTTCCAAAATGAATTGAAAAATTATTAAAGCAAAAGGTGTATTGTTGATTAAACAAGATTAAGCTCATCCATGAAGAACAAACTTAATGAAAGAGAATGCAAAACAGTACCAAATGACATTTAGAATGCAACACAAATCATACTATTATGTGAGCAAAATCATCCAAGAATGGTCATGTTCATGCAATGTCAAGAATGAGCATAATTGTGGAATCAAAAAATCGCGCGTTGGAAAAAATCATAAGCATGCTTTAAACTGAAGTGAAACAACACCTAAAACATCCATAAGAATCAATCACATTAATCCATGGAAATTTGAGGGAGTGAGCATGGCAAACAAGCTTGAGAAACACAAAAAATAGCACTCTGTTACAGTGGTAACCGGTTACCTCAGAATGAGTAACTAGTTACTTGCTTGAAATCAGCAAATCTGGGGTAAATTGTGAAGGGTAACCGGTTACCTTATAATGAGTAACCGATTACTCAGTTAAAAAAAACAGCGCTGGTGCAAAGTTTGTGAAGAGTAACCGGTTACTCTACATTGCGTAACCGGTTACCACTATAATAGTGGCAAAAATAGCTTTTGAAAAAGCACTTAAAGCATCCCAATCACTTGTTCAAATTACCACATGCTAGGGTATGAATGTGTACACGAAAATCAAGCTTGAAAACAACAAATAAGCAGTGATGAAATCAATTAACGTATCAAGATCATGGATCAAGCAATGCAAAATCAATTCACACACAAAAAGGCATCGAAGCTACATCACGAATGATATGAAAATATGTGAAACAGTAAAATGAGTGAGATCTACCAACCTACAAGCAAGAGATTTGGCTTGGTGATTGTTGTAAAGTGATCTTGATAAAGATAATCAAAGAAAACCAGAGAAATCTTCAATTAGAGCCGAATCGTACCGAAACCGAGCAAATTGCGACGAAACTCTGAAATACGAATTCGAACCGTTGAATCTTGAAATAAACACTTAAGATGACTCCAAAAGCTAGTAAAACTCCAGAAATCCAAGTATAATTGCAAGATGATGAAGGTTAAGCTCAAGAAATAATCACTTCCAATGTAGAAGTGATTAATCTTCAATGGTGACGAGCTATGGTGAGGTTTGGGAAGAAAATTAAGACGAAAATGAAGAAGTTGCAGAAAAATTCAGAGAGAATGTGAGAGAATTGAGAGTGAAATGTGAGAGATTTGTGTGAAATGGTTGAGAGATTGTGGATCCTTGAAAAAGTGATTGAGGGCTTGTTTATATAGACTTTTGGTTTGGATTTTGAGAGGTTTAGAATTAGGCTAGGAGTTAGCTTTGGGTGGTTTAGAATTAGGCTAGGAGTTAGTTACACTTGACTCACCGAGTCAAGCGGTTAACTCGGTTAGTTATGAAGTTAACTCGGTAGCAATCCCAATGTAAGCTTCACATCCAAAGGTTCACAATTTATGAAAATGAGGTGTATGGTAGTCTTTAATGGAACGAATACATTGTAGCAAATGCCAATGAACCACTTGAAGAGTCTAGAATATTCCACCTGCTGCTAGAACAATGTAGAATCAAAGACCAAAGAGTGTGCATAGTTGTTGTCCCAAAAATGCAGCAGAAACTGCAAATTTGTATTGAGTAACCGGTTGCTCTAGGCAAAAAATTCCCAGATGGCTTAGGAACAAGTGCTAACGTCCCAGTTTCGATCTTCCACCTCTTGTTTTGATAAATAGGCATGGAAACCCTTGTTTTGTGCTTGTTTTGATGATGTGATGATCTTGTAAATATTGGATTAATCGAGCTTGAAAAACCTGAGAATCCTGCAACAAGAAACACATAGGGAAAAAATGCGATGCGTATGCCGGCGATGCGAATGCATGTGCTTATGCAAAAGGCAAAAGAAGGAGGTCAAATTTTGGGTTACGACAGCTACCCCTATTTAATCACTTTGGACCTGAATGTACGAATTGCGCCAGCTTTTCGATGATTCGAGGTATAAGGGGATTAAATAAAAGAGTAGCTTGAAATTTTGGCCGACGGCGACAAAAGAGAAGTGCTTTTAGAGCGTTTGAAGTTTGGCTAAATATCTGCTGGGGAGATGAATCAAGCCGAAAGAAGAGGAGTATGCTTGATGCATATGCCATGTATGCGTTCTACATGATGCTTGATATCATGCAATGCAAAGGTGCGAGTCGAGGTATTGTGCGGCGGGTTAGACAGAGATTGTAGCAAAACGAACTCGACATCCTCGGTCGGGGAGAGAATCCACAGATGAAGACAGGTCCTGCTGAGGAACGGCTGCTGATGGGCGATAACTTTGTTGTGGAAAAGGCCAAAATGGTGAAGACTCCGCTGGGGGAAGAAACCGAGAAATCTCAAATTTTTAAACCAACACCATAGTCATTGCCGGGGATAAGAGAATCAGGCCAATCTTTCCACCATGACTTACTCTGACTGGGGAATAAAATCAGAAAACTCCTATTTCTAAGCTGCCACTGACTCTGCTGCAGGGAATCCACAAGGCTCGGAGGATCTTCTCTGCTTGAGAAAGACGAGGAACCAGATCGTACTGCTGCTGGTGCGTGACAGTTTTGACATGCTGGGAATGATGCATGAACCGTGCTGGGGAAAAGAACAACCAAGTCTCTTCTCGGGGTACATCATGGCAACTTTACTGTAGCTCTTATGGATCTGTTGGGGAAATGATGGCTCCGTTGAGCAAACAACAACTTCTTCAAAGAAACAGCATGGAGTAAGTCAGTCATTAGGCTTGCCAATGGATATTACCGATTATCCTGCATGATTTACCAGTAAAATATGCAATGCATAATGCTTTCTCTATTGATTTTAGCTTTTTATTGTTCCTAACGTTTTATAGTATTATGTGATCACAAATAATCGTTTATTTTGCAAACAAAATACTGAAAAGAAAACACTTGAGAAAACAAATGATGCATTTTTATTTAATATGAAAATATTTGTACATAAGATGTGTACAAGGATGCAAAAATCATTGATGAGGAAATTTGCAATAAAATTGAAAACAAGTGTAAATGGCAAAGGGAAATCATGATTTGCATTGATTACAGCATTGGCTACCAGCCACTGTAAGTCTAGGTTCCAACGCCTTGCATCAGTTGATAATGATTTGACTGCTCTGTTGCCATCTGAGGTCTAGCTATGATGAAGAGAGGCTCAAGTGTTCACAGTTAAATGCCTTTATCCCTAATTTTTGCCTAGACATGTTTTTTATTTTTCTTTCGTCCACCGGGATACCCATTTTTGCCTAAGTCGCCCTTTCGGGTTTTCAACTTAGCGGGCTGTTATTATTTTTTTTATTGTCCCTAACTTTTGCATGGACATTTCTTTTTTTGGTCCATTGGGACACCCATTTTTGCCTAGATTGCCCTTGCGGATGTCAATCTAGCGGGCTCTTTATTAAAAAAAAAATTTTCAGGCATAATATTTTTTTTACTATATCGGAGTTCACGAGCGATGGCAACTCCTCCTCATCCATGGTGGTAAGGATCAGGGCTCCGCCTGAGAAGGCCTTCTTGACAATAAAAGGTCCTTCGTAACTGGGAGTCCACTTGCCGCGTGGATCCGAGTGAACAGGTGAATATCTCTTGAGCACGAGTTCACCTTCATGGAACGCTCGAGGGAGAACTTTCTTGTCAAAAGCTCGCTTGAGGCGTCTCTGATACAATTGACCATGACAAACGGCTGCAAGGCACTTCTCTTCGATGAGATTCAGCTGATCATATTTGGATTGGACCCATTCAGCTTCATCAAGATCTGCTTCCATGATGACTCTGAGCGAAGGGATCTCGACTTTAATGGGTAGAATAGCCTCCATACCATACACAAGTGAATACAGAGTTGCCCCAGTAGAAGTACGAACTGAAGTTCTGTAGCCATGTAGTGCAAAGGGAAGCATTTCATGCCAATCTTTGTATGTCTTGACCATTTTTTGGACAATCCTCTTGATGTTTTTATTTGCTGCTTCAACGACACCATTCATCTTGGGTCGATATGGTGAAGAGTTGTGGTGCTCGATCTTGAATTCTTGACACAACTCTTTCATCATCTTGTTGTTAAGGTTGCTTACACTGTCGGTGATAATGTTGCTAGGAATGCCATAACGACAGATTATCTCCTTCTTGATGAATCTAGCAACCACTTGGCGTGTAACATTGGCGTAAGAAGCAGCTTCAATCCACTTGGTAAAGTAGTCGATAGCAACTAGAATGAATCAGTGATCGTTGGAAGCCTTCGGCTCGATCATTCCAATCATATCTATACCCCACATAGAGAATGGCCAAGGTGAAGTCAAAACATTCAATGGAGTTGGAGGCACATGGATCTTGTCTCCGTAGATTTGGCACTTGTGACACCTTTTGGCAAAGTTGTAACAATCTACCTTCATTGTTGTCTAATAATACCCAGCTCGAAGGATCTTTTTGGCCATAGCAGGACCTTTAGCATGTACACCCTCGCAGCCCTCATGTATGGACCTTATGATCGTGTTTGCTTTGTGTCTATCCACGCATCTGAGCAACACGGAATCATAATTCCTCTTGTATAGTACACCACTACTTAAGAAGAATTTAGCGCAAAGCCGTCTAAGAGCTTTCTTGTCAGTGATGGTAATACCCTTGGGATATTCTTGTTTTTCCAGATATCTTTTAATGTCATAGAACCAAGGCTTGTCATCAGACTCCTCCTCAATTGCTAAACAATGTGCTGGTTTATTCAAATGATCAATGCGGATAGAAGGAGCTTCATTCTTCCACTTGACCTTGAACATAGATGCTAATGTGGCAAGAACATCAGCTAGTTGATTTTCCTCTCTCGAGATATGATGAAAAGAGATCTCATCAAAGTAAGGAATCAATATCGCTATGTGTTGTTGGTATGGAACCAACTTGGAATCCCGGGTCACAAAGTTCCCTCTGACTTGGCCAATAACCAAAGTAGAATCTCCATAGACCTCAAGAATCTTGATTCTCATGTCAATTTCCGCTTCAATACCGTAGATACATGCTTCGTATTCAGCCATATTGTTGGTGCATACAAAGCATAATCTGGCAGTAAAGGGAAGGTGAAAACCTATTGGAGAGATGAGGATAGAACCGATTCCACGACCTTTAGAATTGGAGGCACCATCGAACACAAACGTCCATTGCGCCTCTGGTTCGGGTCCTATGTCAGGATCTGGAGTCTCATAGTCTCTGATAAACAGAACATCCTCATCGGGAAAGTCAAACTTCATTTGTTGATAACCCTCTACAGGTTGATGAGCAAGGTAGTCAGACAAGACGCTCCCTTTTATTGCTTTCTTGGTAACATGTTAGATGTCATACTCAGTTAACAACATCTGCCACCGAGCAATCCTTCCAGAGACAACAAGCTTTTCAAATATGTACTTTATCGGTTCCATTTTGGATATCAACAAAGTAGTATGGCAAATCATGTATTGTCTTAGGCGTCGAGCAGCCCAGACCAGAGCACAACAAGTTTTCTCCAATAGTGAGTATCTGGTCTCACAATCAGTGAACTTATTGCTCATATAGTAAATTGCATGTTTTTTTCTGCCAGTGTCATCATGTTGACCCAATACACATCCCATTGATTCATCGAGAACGGTGAGATACATGATTATAGGCCTACCAGGAACCGGCGGTACTAAGATCGATGGTTCTTGAAAATATTGTTTTATTTTGTCAAATACTTCTTGACAATCATTGTTCTATTCGACCGATTGATTTTTTCTTAGTAATTTGAACATCGGTTCACAGGTAGCCGTCAAGTGAGAAATGAACCTTGAGATGTAATTAAGTCTGCCCAGAAAGCCACGGACTTCTTTTTCTGTTTTGGGAGGCGGCATGTTCTGAATTGCTCAAACCTTGTCAGGATCAACTTCAATGCCCTTCTGACTCACGATAAAGCCCAACAGTTTCCGAGATCGAACTCCGAAGGTACACTTCGCAGGATTCAACCGCAGTCTAAACTTCCAGAGTCTGTCAAACAGTTTCTTCAGATGAATCAGATGATCATCTTCAGTTTTGGACTTGGCAATCATATTATCTACGTAAACCTCAATCTCTTTATGGATCATATCGTGAAAGAAGGTTGTCATGGCACGTTGGTATGTTGCCCCTGCATTCTTCAAACCGAATGGCATGACTTTGTAGTAGTATATACTCCATGGCGTGATGAAAGTAGTATTTTCCATATCAGCTGGGGATATTTTGATTTGATTATATCCTGAAAAAACGTCCATAAACGAAAAGACAGAGAACTACGTTGTGTTATCCACCAAGACATCAATATGAGGCAAAGGAAAGTCATCTTTCGGGCTTGCCTTGTTAAGATCTCGATAATCCACACACAGTCTGACTTTCCCGTCCTTCTTTGGAACCGGGACGATGTTGGCAATCCATTCAGGATATTCAGAAGTGGCCAGGAAACCAGCGTCAAGCTGCTTCTTTACCTCTTCTCTGATTTTAAGTGCCATGTCGGGTTTAGTCTTCCTTAGTTTCTGCTTGACAGAAAGACATCCGGGCTTAAGTGGCAAGTGATGTTCAACGATGTTTGTATCCAACCCAGGCATATCTTGATAAGACCAGGAGAAGATATAAACATACTCTTTCAATAACTTGACCAACTCGGAGTGTACATGCTCTGCGAAGGAGGCACCAACCTTGACTTCTCTTCTGACCTCATCAGTGCCAAGATTGACAACTTTCACTGGCTCTTTGTGTGGCTGAATCTCTTTATGCTCATGCTTAAGGAGCCTTGCTAGTTTAACCGGTAATTCACAATCTTCCTCACCATCTTCTTTGGCTTGGTTAATTGGAATCCCAGAATTACAAAGGATGTTTGCCATGTTGTTATCAATGCTTTTATTAGTTATGCATGTTTATGAATATGTTTAGAATGAGCTATTTTGAAAAGTGAAAATAAAAGAAACTTTTGCCATTTGTTTGTGAAAAAGTAAAATAAAGAAAGAAAATAGAGCATGATTTTGAATGCAAAAAACTTCTATTTATTGATCACATAATATTGCAAAAGCGTGAGGCCCTTTACAAGCTATCCACTCGTCTTGAGCGAGGACGAGGGAATGAGAAAGCAAAATGCATTAAATGTTTGTTGGAAAAACCACAGGAATCACGGTAGATGTCCAGTTGTTGAGCTTGAAACCCGGTGGGCACTTGCGCACAAAGGTTGAAATCCGGTTGCTAGGACCAGCATCATTAATAACAACCACGATGTCACCTTTTTGAAAACCTGTGTTACTGAACTTGATCAAATTGCACTGCTTCTGACCAAGTGGACCAGATTGTCGACAGGGCGGTAACCCAATCCAAAACGATTATGCTTTTCGACCACATCAATCACATGCCCCCAGCCTGGCAAGGAACCTTTCTCGATGGTCTCTTTAGCACTCTTAGCTGATGCTAAAGTCACTTGCGGTGATCTACCTTAATTAGTTAAAGCAGAGCTGACATCTTCGAACTTGAGACACCGCAACGGCACCTCAGCCATGCCTTCTTCAGTCTCGACGTATCGGAAAGATGATAACTCGCTTACAATCAGATCCTCTTCACCGAAGATGATAACCAGCTGATCGTCGAACATGAACTTCAATTTCTAATGTAAAGTGGAAGTAACTGCCTCTGCAGCGTGAATCCACGGGCGACCTAATAGGCAACTATATGCGGGATTGATATCCATCACTTAGAAAGTAATGGTGAACAAATACAGTCCAACCTTGATGGGTAGATCCACTTCTCCAATGACTTGCCTTCGAGAACCATCGAAGGCTCTGACAACTAAGGCGCTTGGTCTTATTTCGCTTCCTTATACCAGTAATTGACTCAATGTGCCCTTGGGCATCACATTGAGAGAAGAACCGGTGTCCATCAGAACATGATATAACAAGGCATCCATGCAGGTTATGGATATGTGCAGTGCTTTATTGTGGGCGGCTCCTCCAGGAGGCAATTCTGATTCATTAAAGCCCAAGTATCAACTTGCAGTTATATTGGCCACTACATCATCGAACTCGACAACGGATATATCATGCATCGCATGGGAAGTATTCAAAACTTTCAACAAGGCTGATCTATGCGCAGGCGGGCTCATGAGTAAGGAAAAGATTGAGATCCTCGAGGGAGTCTGCCCCAGCTGATCCACAATTTTAAAGTCACTTTTCTTGATCAACCTTAGGAACTCTTGATCATCAATTATTTCCTTGATCTTTGTAACATCCTCAAATGGAATAGTTGGCACTGGCACGACAGTAGGTGCCCCTTGTTGACCAACAGGGGTTACAGATGCAGGCTTTTCCTTGGGAGGAACAATAGTTGGAACCTGAACAGGCTTTGTAGTGACCTTTGGAGCGAACACCCGTCCACTACGAGTCATACCTCCAGAGGCTGTAACATTCACAATCTCAGATTCAGCAAACCTTATCTCTTGACCTCTAGAAAACACAGTAGACCCATACCTCCAAGGTACCTCCTTAGAATTCTGATACGGAAACGACTTTGGAGAGCAAATAATGATAGGCTATATCTTCTTCTTTGGAGATTCAACAGGAACCTTCCTATAAACGATGGTGAATGGCTCGATGGTAGCAACCTCTTTAGCAGGCTTAGATCTGGCAAATTGAACTTTACCTCGGTTCATCAAAATTTGAACACAACCCTTCAGCTTTCGACACTGGTTGGGATTATCATCGCAAATCTGACAATTACCATGCAGTCCTTTCAACAGCCCATGCTCATTCAATCTCTTGATAATCACAGTCATCAGAGTCTTTACCTCGTCGACATCCATGATCAATTCAGCCCTTGAGTTATCCTCAACCATGTTCACCGCAGGTCCACCGTGATTAGGCAATGGATTATGCTTAATGTTAGGACCTTCCTCAGCGAACGTCAAAATCTTCCAGTCGATGAGTTCCTGAACCTTAGTTTTGAAAACAAAATAGTCCTCTGTCGCATGTCCTTTGTACCCAGCGTGATAGGCACAAGACGCATTTAGATTATGCTTCGGGTTGAACGGAGGAATTGCAGGTGCGATCTCCTTGGGACCAATTGCCCCTTGGTGAACCAAGTAAGGAAACAATTCAGTATATGACACCGGAATTCTGTCGAAATTCGCACACTTACGATTTCCTTGGTTGTTGTTGTTTTGACGGTTTTGATTATGATGATTTTTATTGTTTTGTTGATTTTGTTGCTGACGTTGCGGTTGTTGCTAATTCTGAGCGTTCTGAACTGGTTGTTGCGGATGATACTGGTATGGAAGTTGTTGATATTGTGCAGCAGCAATGTACGAATATGGGTAGTAGGGCATAAGAGCCATGGGTGCTTGATACTGAGGAGAAACTTGAGCTGTCACAGTGTTGACTTCACCTTCCTTTTTCTTGGATGCCTGTTCTGAGATTTTCTATTGGTCGGCTGCTAGGAAGAAGCTCCATAAATCTTTCCAGTCTTCAAACCGTTCTCAATCCGTTCACCAATAGTTACAATGTCAGCAAAGTTTAATGAAGAACTACCCACCATTTTCTCATAGTAGGATCCTTGCAATGTGCCCATGAAGATATTAACCAACTCGTTGTCAGAGAGAGCAGGTCGCACACGAGATGCCATCTAACGCCATCTTTGTGCATACTCTTTGAATGTTTCAGCTGAGCACTGAGACTGGTTTTCCAACTGCAATCTAGTAGGCGCCAAATCAAGATTATATTTGTATTATTTCAAAAATGCTTCAGACAGATCCCTTAAAGTACGGATTTTGCTGCATTCTAAGCCCATGTACAATCCAATGAAGCACCAGACAAACTATCTTGAAAATAATGAACTAGCAATTCATCATTATCAATATAGGATGCCATCTTCCTGCAGTACATAGTGATGTGACTACGCGGGCAACTCAAACCTTTATACTTTGGAAGCTCAGGTATCTTGAATTTCTGCGGCAGTACAACATTCGGAACCAAACATAAGTCCTTGGTCTCCATGCCAAAAGAAGAAAACCCTTCAATAGCTCTGATACGGTCTTCCAACAACTTGTAGTCAGCAGGTCTACTCTGATTAGCAGGCCTAACAAGAATCTGAGGATTTGGCAGCTGAGATGCGGCCGAAGCGTATACTTGCGGAGTAGCAAACTGAGAAGGATATACCAAACCTGGATTAACTACCTGACCAGCATTCTGACCCAACTGAACACCAAATGGATAATTCTGAGGAAGTACCACAGCAGCGGATGAAGATGCTCCAGGGTAGAACATTCCAGGATGAACATTCTGAACAGCAGTTTGAGCAGCTTGAGATGAAACTGGAACATGAATATGAGGACCCCTATACACATGCCCTTCTTCATCAGAAGTTTCAATGTCAGTCAACACAGGAGTCTGACGAGTTGGAACCTGAAGATTCTCATGATCATCACTCACCAACGCAGGTGGAACCAGAGTAGGCATACCCCACGGATATGCAGCAGCATTCCCATTAGGCATGGGCACAACAAATGGTGGATATGGTACGAAGGCCCCATTATTTGCAATCTGAGGAGTGTAATTCGGAGGCATGCCCCAAGGATAAGCAGCAAGCATCTTGTTTAACCCGGACGGAGAGTTTGATGGATGAACCATAGACTGAAACACAGGCTCAACTGGAACTTCAACAGTAGTAGGATAAGGAACAACAACAAGAGTAGTTATAACAACAGGAGAAGCAGTCACAACAGGAGTGACAACGGTTGCATCAGTGACAGTTGCAACAATAGTGGCAGAAGCAGAAGTGTCCTTCTGAGCATGAAAGAGTTCCATAATTACATCCATGCTCGTCTGAAACTGATCTATCCGACCTTGGAATTGAGCCAGAGTTTTCTTATAAGCAGCGTTATCAACTTCGAAGTCAGCCATGATTCTGGTTTTGCTTGATCGAGTGAAATACCGATGTCGAGTCGTCATCTTGCTACAAACGGAAGACGAACAAGGATGAGCAATGGTTTTTTGGATGAAGGAACGTGCATATGTGTGTGAACCTCCACCTCTTAGAGTATGCGCTCACGCTTCTGATGGAGCTCAATCTGTAGGTTATCCTTCTCGGATGTGACTCTAACAAGGTTGAGACGAAAATCAACATTCTCCTTCTTTAACTTCTCGATAGTCAGCTTGAGTTGGTCGACTTCAGACGGAGGATCTGGCTCATGAAATCCCATGTCATCACTAAACCTCTTCAGCAATCCCATGTCGTCAACCCCTTCATGAAAGATGAACTCTTCCACTACCTCAGGATCTGGCTCGGCAACCATAGGATATCCCAACTGACGGAAGGCAAGTCTCGAATTGTAGTTAATTCTGCCCTTTGTACCCAAGAGAGGCACATTGGAGAATTTCCCACAATGAAGAATGATTATAGTATCATCGAAGACTCGAGAATACCAAGAAATGTCATCAGCAGTAAGATACATGATTCATTGCGACCACTTAAGATTACACTTATTCTCAACAAAGGGACCCTTATGTGGAAGGTGAGACATGAACCATCGGTACAGCAGAGGAGCATAATAGACAATGGTTCCCTTCTTCTTTTCATTCCTAGAATGAATAGAATGATAGGTATCGGCAAGAAGCGTCGAAACAGGGTTCTTGGAAAAGAAGATACTGATGGCAGCCTGATCTACGATATCCTCCATGTTCGAAAACAAGACAATCCCATATATTAGCAAAGCAAGAACGGTGTTGAAAGCCTTCCAGTTTCCATCCTTAGCAAAATACGTGGCTTTGTCAACCAGAAACTTCAAAGCAACCCCTCGAATACCCTTCCCTTTGGTCTTGAGATTATCCTCCACATCTTTTTACTAATGCAAAGAGCATCAGCAATAAGAGGAAACTTCGGACAACCGCTGGTGTAGACAAAAGGAACTTGTTTCTTGATCTCAACCCCCAGAATATAAGCATACTCCTCGAGTGTAAGTGCTAACTGATAGTCCTGAAATGTGAAACACCTAAGTGGCGGATCATAGAACTGAACCAGAGTATGAATGGCGGTGATGTTGACTTCTGTGTTGAGGATGGACAACATATTACCATAATTGTCTTTTAAAACCCCTCTGTTATCTTCAACCACACGGGATGCTAGACCTCTCAAAGTGCTCAGCTTAGGGTCCACAAATTTGTAGCTAAAAATGCCTCGACAACCAGTACTCATCTCTATGATAATGTCAACAAAGAATAAGTCTTCGAATAACCTGGAAATGCACATGCAAAAATTAATTTACATGATGAAATGATATACAACACAAGAACAAGAAGCCAGCACAGTCTGAACAATCAAATCTGAATAATCTAGATATCTGTGTATATTCTGTGTCGGTGAAACATAATATGATGTGTCGGTGCAAAATCTGACGTGTGTGAGAGAACAAAGGTATGAAGTGGCTTGGTTTCCTGCAAAAACCCATCCCCCTCACAGGTGTGATCTAGACACGACAAGGTGGTCCCTAGAAAGGTTGCCCAAACCATAGGACTCAGAATGAAAACACCCCACCGTAGTGAATTCTCACAAGATGAAAGTATTCTCAAGCGAATCACGATCTGGGATGTGGCTCTCGTGGTAACCCAACGCGCGAAACGCATGTCTCATGACTATCCATGTTCTAGCCTATGTGTATGCTAAGCCCGATGTCAAGATTTTTCTCTCCAATAATATCTACCCATCCCAACAACAGCAGAATATAGCAGATATCCAGAATATGCAGCATATGAATATTCAAAGCAGTAAAGAAATGCAGTAAATAAACATAAAGCTAAAGCAAGTAAAATAAAGCGAATAAAGCGCAAAAGATAAACACCCAAGCAAGCAAGAAAGCAAACAAAACTAGGCGAGACCCCAACTTGCAAGCGCAAGGACTCCCCAGCAGAGTCGCCAGCTGAAGATGGTTGTTTTATACCTGAGTGAATCGCACACTCAAAGATACAACAGAGTCGCCACCGAACTTTATTTAGTCCCAAAGGACAGGGAAAATATCGATAAAACCCAAGGGGAAGAGAAGTGGGAACGGGGGTCGGTTATACGAAAGGAAGGTACTAGCACCTAACACATCTGTCGTACTCGACGGGAACCATTTCGCTTGCTTTTAGGCTCGGATGGGTTATCTATCAAAAGGCTTCTAGCTAAAAGAAGAGAAGAGAAGAGAGAAGAAAATAAAGACTGAAAATGAGAGAAAGGAAGAAGGAAAGAAAGTAGAAGAGTGCTCGCGGAGGATTGGGGCCCTCGTGCCTACGTACCCTCATAGTGCAATGAGGAAATCAGAGCGCCGTAGTTCAGAGGAACCAGGGAAAAGAAGGGGGAAAAAGGAAGGAAGGGTGGAAGGGTGCTCGCCATGATTATCGCGATCTCGTGCCTACGTATCATACATTCGAAAGAATGCAGAATCAGAGCTTCCGTAGTTCGTGGAACTAAGACGGAAAAAAGAAAAGGAAAGTGGTGTCAAAACCAAGAGCAGAAAGAAGAAGGAAACTCCACTAGGGATGAAAATAAATGGTGGCGAAACCAAAAAAGGAGAAGTGAATAAAAGGAAAGAAGAGACTCCACTGGGGAGGTAAGAGAACAAAGCGACAGTGCTGGGGACCAGAGGGTGGTGACCCTACTGGGGATCAAAAGGATAAAGGCTCGGTATATTAATTGAATGACAGTGGTTAGCTAGAGAGGAAAAAAAGATAAGACTTTGATGGGAAAAGAGGGAACTCTACTGGGAAAACCCGAGCAGAAAGGGTGACCGCGTTGAGGAAAAACAAAAAGAATGATGTCAAAACCAAGAGAAACAGGATTCAGTATGTTAACTGAGTGGCAGTGATTAACCGAAGAAAAAGAGATAACGACCCTGGTGGGGATAAAAGACTTGGTGTCAACAGACAGGTTGTGATGAACCAAAGAGGAGAGAGTACTGAACCAAGAGAAGGTGTTTGACTCTGAAAGGGTTTCGGTATATTAACTGATAAACAGTGGTTAACAGAGGAAAGGGAAGATTGCAACTTTGTGGGGAGAAAGGTTTTGACAGATAGATTGTGATCAACCAAAAGAACGGGTGTAGAACCAAGCGAAGGTTGTGACCCAAAGGGGATGTTGATACCGACTGATCAAATAGTACTTGATTGCAAAAGGGGTATTGAACCAAAAGAGGTTGCTAACCGCCGAGGCATCGGTGTTAACAGAGAAACTGTGATTAACCGAAAAGAAACGAGTGATTAACTAAGAGAAGATGATTAACTCGAAAGGGGTTTAGTATTTTAACAGACTGGTTGTGGTTAACTGAAAGAATGGGTGATTAACCAAGAGAAGGTGATTAACCCAAGAGATGCTCAGTGTGTTAACAAATAGACTGTGGTTAACTGAGAAGATGTGCAAATTGGTATTTTAACTGACAGGCAGTGATTAACCAAATAAAGGAGAAGAACCAAGAGAAGGTTGTGAACTCCTGGGGACTCGGTTTTAACAGAAAGACTGTGTTTAACCGAAAAAAGAATGAAACTCTTATGGGGAACCAAAAATAATGATTGACCACAAGAAAAGAAAGTAGGGTATCGAAACAAAGAGAGTTTGCTAACCCAAAGACATTGATCTTAACCCAGAATATGGTGATTGATAAAAAGAGATTGCAAGAGATATGAGTGATCAAGGATCGACTTAACTGGGGAAATATATACGCTACCGCCTAGAGATAGAGGTGACTAAGCCAGGCACAGGGTCATTCGTCCCCTACCTGAAGTAGTCAGAATGAGAGTAGGAATTCTCCCTCCTCATTCCTTCTCTAGCACACATGGTGTAGTGCTGAAGTTGAAACAGACAATGTAACAACTTCAAGTTGTACAGTACTCTAGTATCACGCGAAACTCCGGGGGGGGGGGGGGGGAAGAGAGAGAAAACTCTAAAGGGAGCCTAAAGAGAAGCGCAAAAGGGAAATTAATAATCGAAACGAAGTTTCGATTAATTAACCAAGGGGTGGCACATGCTAATAATTTTCCAAAATGAATTGAAAAATTATTAAAGCAAAAGGTGTATTGTTGATTAAACAAGATTAAGCTCATCCATGAAGAACAAACTTAATAAAAGAGAATGCAAAATAATACCAAATGATATTTAGAATGCAACACAAATCATGTTATTATGTGAGCAAAATCATGCAAGAATGGTCACGTTCATGCAATGTCAAGAATGAGCATAATTGTGGAATAGAAAAATCGCGCGTTGGAAAAAATCATAAGCACTTTAAACTGAAGTGAAACAGCACCTAAAACATCCATAAGAATCAATCACATTAATCCATGGAAATTGGAGGGAGAGAGCATGACAAACAAGCTTGAAAAACACCAAAAATAGCACTCTGTTACAGTGGTAACCGTTACCTCAGAATGAGTAACCGGTTACTTGCTTGAAATCAGCAAATCTGGGGTAAATTGTGAAGGGTAACCGGTTACCTTATATTGAGTAACCAGTTACCCAGTTAAAAAAATAGCGCTGGTGCAAAGTTTGTGAAGAGTAATCGGTTACTCTACATTGCGTAACCGGTTACCACTGTAACAGTGGCAAAAATAGCTTTTGAAAAAGCACTTAAAGCATCCCAATCACTTGTTCAAATTACCACATGCTAGGGTATGAATGTGTGCATGAAAATCAAGCTTGAAAACAGCAAATAAGCAGTGATGAAATCAATTAATGTATCACGATCATGGATCAAGCAATGCAAAATCAATTCACACACAAAAAGGCATCGAAGCTACATCCCGAATGATACGAAAATATGCGAAACAGTAAAATGAGTGAGATCTACCAACCTACAAGCCGAAGATTTGGCTTGGTGATTGTTGCAAAGTGATCTTGATGAAGATAACTAAAGAAAACCAGGGGAATCTTCAATTAGAGCCGAATCGTACCGAAGCCGAGCAAATTGCGACGAAACTCCGAAATACGAATTCGAACCGTTGAATCTTGAAATAAACACTTAAGATGACTCCAAAAGCTAGTAAAACTCCAGAAATCCAAGTATAATTGCAAGATGATGAAGGTTAAGCTCAAGAAATAATCACTTCAAATGTAGTAGTGATTAATCTTCAATGGTGAGGAGCTATGGTGAGGTTTGGGAAGAAAATTGAGATGAAAATGAAGAAGTTGCAGAAAAATTCAGAGTGAATGTGAGAGAATTGAGAGTGAAATGTGAGAGATTTCTGTGAAATGGTTGAGAGATTGTGGATCCTTGAAAAAGTGATTGAGGGCTTGTTTATATAGACTTTTGGTTTGGATTGTGAGAGGTTTGGAATTAGGCTAGGAGTTAGTTACACTTGACTCACCGAGTCAAGCGGTTAACTCGGTTAGTTATGAAGTTAACTCGGTAGCAATCCCAATGTAATCTTCACATTCAAAGGTTCACAATTTATGAAAATGAGGTGTATAGTAGTATAGAACAATGTAGAATCAAAGACCAAAGAGTGTGCATAGTTGTTGTCCCAAAAATGCAGCAGGAGCTGCAAATTTGTACTGAGTAACCGGTTACCTTATATTGAGTAACCGGTTACTCCAGGAAAAAAATGCCCAGATGGCTTAGGAACAAGTGCTAACGTCTCGGTTTCGATCTTCCACCTCTTGTTTTGATAAATAGGCATGGAAACCCTTGTTTTGTGCTTGTTTTGATGATGTGATGATCTTGTAAATATTGGATTAATCGGGCTTGAAAAACCTGAGAATCCTGCAACAAGAAACACATAGGGAAAAAATACGAATGCGTATGCCGACGATGCGAATGTACGTGCTTATGGAAAAGGCAAAAGAAGAATGTCAAATTTCGGGTTACGGCAGATATGCCTGGGCTTGATATAGATATTGTTGTGCATCATCTGCCTCTTAAAGAGGGTTGTCCTCCGGTCAAGCAGAAGCTTAGAAGAACTCGACCAGAAATGGTTGTGATGATAAAGGAAGAGGTTCAGAAACAGCTGGACGTCGGTTTTCTTGCTGTTACTAGTTATCCTTCATGGGTTGCTAACTTTGTGCCTGTACCTAAGAAAGATGGTAAGGTCAGGATGTGTGTTGATTACAGGGATCTGAATAGAGCAAGCCCAAAAGACAATTTCCCACTTCCTCACATTGATGTGTTAGTAGACAATACTGCCCAATTTTTAATGTTTTCCTTCATGGATGGCTTCTCTGGGTATAACCAAATCAAAATGGCCCCAAAAGACATGAAGAAAACAACTTTAATCACACCATGGGGAACTTTTTGTTATAAGGTGATGCCCTTTGGATTGAAGAATGCTGGGGCAACTTATCAACAAGCCATGGTGACTCTCTTTCATGATATGATTCACAAAGAGATTGAAGTGTATGTTGATGACATGATTGCGAAGTCCCAAACTGAAGAGGAACATCTAGTTAATTTACAAAAGTTGTTTGAAAGGTTTAGAAAGTTCAAGCTGAGGTTGAATCTGAATAAGTGCACCTTCGGGGTGAGATCTGGTAAGCTATTGGGCTTTATCGTCAGTGAGTGGGGTATCGAGTTGATCCTGCCAAAATAAAAGCAATACAAGAAATGCCTGAACCGAGAATAGAAAAAGAGGTTCATGGTTTCTTAAGGAGGTTAAACTACATAGCTAGATTCATCTCTTATCTTACAGCCACGTGCGAACCAATATTCAAATTTTTGCGCAAAGATCAGGCTATCAGGTGGAATGATAATTGTCAAAAAGCTTTTGATAGAATAAAAGAGTACTTGCAGGAGCCTCCGATCCTCATGCCTCGAGTACTAGGAAGACCATTGATAATGTACTTGACGGTTCTTGAGAATTTTATGGGGGTGTGTACTTGGTCAACATGACGAGACAGATAGAAAAAAACATGCTATATACTACCTGAGCAAGAAATTTACTGATTGTGAGTCGAGGTACTCAATGTTGGAGAAAACATGTTGTGCACTCGCCTGGCAGCCAAGCGCCTGATGCAGTATATGTTAACTCATACAACCCTGTTGATATCAAAGATGGGTCTGATCAAGTTGGTGTTTGAGAAGCAAGCTCTCACCGGAAAAATTTTGCGTTGGCAAATGGTGTTGACAGAATATGATATTCAGTATGTTTCCTAAAAAGCCATCAAGGGTAGTGTTCTGTCAGACTATCTTGCCCAACAACCGATTAATGATTATCAATCGATGAAGTTTGAATTTCCTGATGAGGACATTATGTATTTGAAAGCTAAAGATTATGATGAACCGTTGCCGGACGAAGGACCTGAACTTGGATCCCAGTGGGGATTAATTTTTTATGGAGCTGTTAATGCTTATGGCAGCGGAATTGGGGCAATTATCACCACTCCCAATGGTTCTCATATCCCCTTCACCGCAAAATTGACATTTGATTGTACCAACAATGAAGCAAAATATGAAGCGTGTATCATGGGGTTAGAAGAGGCTATTGATATGAGAATAAAAAATATTAATGTGTACGGTGATTCAGCTTTGGTAATCAACCATATTAAAGGGGAATGGGAGACTCGTCAGGCCAACTTGATACCTTACAAAGATTATGCCAGAAGGTTGTTACCATTCTTTGACAGGGTCGAATTTCATCATGTACCCCAGACTGAAAATCAGATGTCAGATGCATTAGCAACATTGGCATCCATGTATAAAGTGAATCGGTGGAATGAGGTATCGACAATCAGAATTATGCGCCTCGACAGGCTTGCTCATGTATTTGCAACCGAAGAAGAAGTGTCAGATGGTAAACCGTGGTTTCACGATATCAAGAGTTTCCTTAAAAGTCAAGAGTATCTGCCTGGGCCATCCAGCAAAGATAGAAGGACTCTGAGGAGATTGGCTGGTAATTTCTTTTTGAATGAGGATGATGTGTTGTATAAGAGGAACTTTGACATGGTCCTGCTACGGTGTGTTGATGAACACGAGGTAGGCATATTGATGGAAGAATTTCATGAGGGTTCTTTTGGTACCCATGCTAATGGGCATGACATGGACAGAAAATTATTGAGAGCAGGTTATTACTGGATGATCATGGAATCTGACTGTTTCAAATACGCAAGAAAGTGTCATAAATTCCAGATTTATGCGGACAAAGTGCACATGCCACTGACTCCTCTGAATGTGTTGACATCTCCTTGGCCTTTTGCTATGTGGGGCATTGATATGATTGGACGGATTGAGCCGACCGCTTCCAATAGACATCGCTTTATTCTGGTTGCCATCGATTACTTCACCAAGTAGGTGGAAGCGGCCTCGTTTGCAAATGTTACCAAACAAGTAGTTCCCCGATTCATAAAGAAGGATATCATCTGTCGTTACGGAATTCCTGAAAGAATTATTACTGATAATGGTTCAAATATGAATAACAAGATGATGAAGGAGTTGTGCCAGAGTTTCAAGATTGGACATCACAATTCTTCTCCATATCGTCCGAAGATGAATGGTGTTGTTGAGGCAGCTAATAAGAATATTAAGAAAATTGTGCAGAAGATGGTTGTGACATATAAAGACTGGCGTGAGATGTTTCCATTCGCTTTGCATGGTTATCGTACTTCTGTGCGTACGTCGACAGGGGCAACCCCTTTCTCCTTGTGTACGGTATGGAAGAAGTTCTACCATTGGAAGTTGAGATTCCTTCTTTAAGGATTTTGACATATGTAAAGCTTGAAGAAGCTGAATGGGTACAAACTAGGTTGAATCAGCTGAACCTCATTGAAGAGAAGAGACTGGTAGTTATTTCACATGGGCGGTTGTATCAGAGTAGGATGAAAAATGACTTTGATTAGAAAGTGCGTCCTCGGTGTTTCTAGACAGGTGACTTAGTATTGAAAAGGATCCTACCTCCTCAGAAAGATCACAGGGGCAAGTGGACTCCGAATTACGAAGGACCATACATTGTGATAAAGGTTTTCTCTGGCGGAGCCTTATTGCTCTCAACTATGGATGGTGAAGATTTTACGTCCCTTGTGAACGCAGATGCAGTAAAAAAAAATACTGTGCATAAAGAGACCCGCTGGACCACAAAAAGAAAAAGACCAGGCAAAAAAGGGGTATCTCGGCGAACCATAAAAAGAAAAGGTTCGGGAAAAAATTAGGGATAAAAAAGAAAAGAATTGAATAAACCCGCAAAGTTGAAAACCTAAAAAGACAATTTTGGCAAAAATGGGTATCCTGGTGGATTGAAAACCCAAAGGGCGATCCAGGAAAAAGTTAGGGATTTGAAAGCGAGAGGCTGCAATCTGCGCTTAATCTGTGAGCTCATCTCAACAAATGGGAATTTTGAAGGATAGGAATCGGTCCAATCAGTCTCTTTAGAAAGCGGAGTGTTTGAGAGCATCGAAGACATACGGGTCATAGCCGAATCGGGACTTGATGGAAATATGTTTCCACATTGCCAATCTGTGTATTTTCTTTTTATTTGCGTAATTACCTCTTTCTAGGAATTGCCTCCTGACGTAAATGCCTATTTACAGACCAATTTCAATCAATAAAATCTCTTTTCATTCAAAAGTTCTCCTCTTGTTTTTATTTTACTATTTTGTTTACAAAAATGTTTGATATTTTGATAAATATTGCATATGAAAACATTGAAGCTTTATAGAGTGTGTTAAAAACATTGGAAATTGCTTGAAATTTTGAGTGTCTTGGGTGGTAACCAGGATTACCGTGCTGTACCTGGGACATTCTCTTGTTGTTTCATCTTTTGCAGGGTCGTTCTCCTCTCACAGTAATTGATACACCGTTCAGAAACAAGAAGGTACAAGTTCATTGCATAATTCCCCGGCAGAGATCGCTAAGGTTATATCATTCTCGGTAGAGTACTTTGAAGTTTCTTATTGTTCTCCCCAATGAGAGTCCAGAGGTTTGGTTTCCTCAGCTAGGGTTGGATTTGGTTGTTTTTCTCCAGCAAGAGTTTGTGTCCCCGGACAGGGTAAGGGAGGTTTGTTTGTGCTATTCGAGCATGTTTGCATCCCCAGCTTGAGGCTCGTCTGACCTCTTTTTCCCAGTAGATTTTCTCTCCCCACAGAGTACGGGTATATACTTTCCTCATCAAGATCAGAAAATGTAATTTCCCCAGCAGAGTCGCCAGCACTCGCAACGCGAAAAACAACCGGTGGAAAACAGTGTCGCCACTTAATGTTATTTATCACGAAGGGGGAAATGAAACGATCAAAGAAACCTCAAAAAGGGAAAGAACATGGTATCGTAACCAACTTACGGGTTCGGGAGTCGATTACGCGAGAGGAAGGTGTTAGCACCCCTCGCGTCCGTTATACTCAGCGGGACCCATTTTTGTTGTTCTAATCAAAGGGTGTGTTTGTCTAAAGCCTACTTGCTTACAAAAACGGAAAGGGGAAAAACAAAAAGGATACTCGATAGGACTTCTCCGTCCAATGCCTACGTATTTCTGTAGTACCCTAATTTTTACCCCTAAGATCCCACATGTCATTTGCATCTATTACCACAAACAATATCATAAGCTTTGGTTCTCTTGCTTTCCTTTGTAGGTTTGTTTTCGAGGGAGATCACCAAGCACCCCTGTTTTCTTGTTTGCTTTATATTTGTTTATGTTTATGTTTACTAACCCCTAATTAAAAAATATGTTTGTTTTCCCTTTACTGACTTTTTTAGGAAGAGGTCGGGATCAAGAATGTCAAATACCAGTTCCTCAACTCGAATGAAATTTATCTGAACAAAGTCAAAGTTGATTTGCAAATAATTCAAGATCATTTGATCAAGAGTTTCCCAGGATTTGATTGACTATTATTCAAGAGACTCCAAGGTTCATGTGTTTATTTCCATGCCTTATTTGACAAGCAAAAAGAATCGAGCCAGAGCCATAGCAGTGCAACAAAAAGGCAAATTTTCACAATTTTTGTTGTGTTTATCGATTAACACTATATGGTTAATCGATTAACCACGTGCATAATTGTGAAAAATGATCCAAATTCAAATTCTGCAGCATTTGGCACCAAAATTCACTTGTTTCAGCATGAGAATATTCTAGATCACCTCATTTTAATTTCCCTACATAATCATAATTAACTTCCACCATACACCCTCATTAATCACCACTTGATCTTGATTTTGCCTCCAAATTCAAATTCCAAGCCTAATTTTGGCTCCAAACCAAGCTCCAAGTCACCAAAATTCCCAATCCTAAATCCTATAAATAGAAGCCTCATTTAATTCATTCTACAAGCTTTTGATAGCCAAATTCACCTTGACAAAATTCCTTCTCATTCTTCAATTTTCTTCATCTACCCAAATTCACCAAAGCTCTTTCTTCCATTAAAAGTTAGTAAGCTTTTCATTAAAGCTTACTAATCTTTGAGCTAAACCTTCATCCATACACTTCTTCAACATCAAATTCTGTAGATTAGAGCTTTGGAGTGTGGTTCTTGAAGTTGATCTGAAGCATTTTCAGATTTGAAGTGGTAATTCACTTGTTCCACCATTGTTGTGTTTGATTCATCTTCCACAATGTGATCTCTTGTTTATTCTTGTTGCTTGATCTTTGGATCTTGCAAATTGTGTTCCATTGGTGTTGTTTGCTATTGTTTTACTTGAATTTTAGTCCACAATTGCATCCTTGATCATGAGGTGTTTGAAGAAATGATTGATCAAGGATTTTGTATTTTTCAAACTGATTTCCTGCTGTTTTAGCAGGTGTAATCGGTTAACACACTAGTGTTAATCGATTAACACCTGTTTCTGCGTTCTGGAATTATTGTTTTCATTGTGTTAATCAATTAACACCAGGAGGTTAATCTATCAACACTGTCTAGAATGTGTTTCTTGGCTTGTTTTGGGACTGTTTTGAGTTCTTTCCTTTTTCCTTCCTTTTCCTTTGGTTTTACCTTGAATTGTAGTGTTTGTTGATTAAATTTCTCTTTAAATTCCATAGACTTTTGGTGTTAGATGAGGTTGGATAAACCTTCATTAGTTCAAATCTATCTTTGAGTGGATCATTGGATTCATTTTAGGTGCTTTGAATTAGTGATAGGTTTAGTACCTTAATCCACCAAGAAAAGTGATGGAACTTAAAGATGGAATGATCCAAATATTGTGATTCAATTTGGCTTCCATTCTCCCCTCTTCTCTTTTTTTTTTCTTTTGATCAATGAAAATCTTCAATATCATTGGAACTTATTTTAAGTTCTTGATGAAGATGAGATCGTTACCTCTTTTCTTTTCGTGCGGTATTGCTTTCAGAGAGTGATCTACATATCACTTCTCTAGCATGCATTATCACTAACATTGTTATTGACTGGCCTCACATAGTCGTGGCTTCTATATAAGTTCGGTTACGATTGCTTAACATAGCGCTAAATTGGACCCAAAATCGGAAAACCGTTGTGTTTTGTAAGTGAATTATCAGTCTCATACTCTTCCATGGCATGGTTTGAAATAGATTGGATTTCTCTTGTTACCCATGGGGGTTAGTTGGTACTCGTTGATTTTATTCGAGTTGGAGCCCTCCCCATGGTAATGTATGAGACCATGTTTTCATTCTCATGGATGACTAGTTAAGCATTTCTGAAAAAGCAACAAAACCTGTTCTCTCATTTTGGATCGCCATTGAATATTAATTGTGTTATGTTTATGCTTCCTTATTTCTCCCTATCTCTCTTTATTTTTTCTTTTTATGCTTTATGTTATCATATCATATCATATTATTTGATTATGTTTCCGCCATTTTTCCTTTGTCCACTTGGACCGTTTGTTTATGTTTATGCTCTTTTTCTTTTGTCCATTTGGACCAAAAAACATTAATAAATGTTTAAACCCCTAAAAAACTTATTCTCTTAATTGTGGACTATGGTTACTATCATTTGCATTGGACATGGAACTTTGGACTTAGAACAAGGATCTTAACCTATGCTTGGAAGTTTGTGATGGTAAACTTTGGATTTTTGGGTACTTGGAGTTCTCTTTTGAAGAACTTCTTTGATCAAGGCCTAATCTAAAGGAAATAACGCTTATGTTATGGAGCTTACTTGTGTGGTTAGACCGTTCTTATCCTTAGTTTTTATCTTTTTGCTTTAGGTTAGTCACTTTTTCTCTACCCCTTTTTTAATTTTCAAAATCTTCTCTCCTTTTCAAAACCTTATTGTTTTCAAAATTAAACCTTTTTCATAAAAAACCTTGACTTTGGTCAAGTGATTTTCAAACTTTGTTTTTTCTAATAAATGTCAATCAATGCTAATCATACTTTGACTAATTTCAAAAAGACTTTAAAAAAATACAAAAACTCACTCAAACCTTTTGTTCGTTTGTGCACTTTTTCTTTTAAAACTTTTCAAAAAGTTTAGACATGAGTCATTTTCATAGTTGAAATGTAATTCTCCTATTCCCCATAGTATTTAAGATGTTGACATTTTCTACTTAGATGTTGAGTGATAGACTTGTTGATTTTTATCCAAGCAAAAATCCTCCATCTTAAGATGATGCAAATGTTGTTTTCTTATACTTGTGGGCGACTAGTCGTAGTTTTCTCCTTAAAATGATGACTTGTCTTTACATTTAAAATTAACCATAACAAACCAATTTTTTTTATTTGTACAACGAGCTACGAGGCTTTAATCTTACATTGCACTTTGTGGGTACGTAGGCATGAGGCGATAAGTCTCTCCAAACACAAAATCTTAAAAAATACTTCTCTTCTCATCTCCCAAATCTCATTTCAAACAAACCTTTTCAAACCAAAAAACGTAGATATTTCAAAGGGTTCTTATAGAGTACTATAGACATTTTGGGTGCTAACAGCTTCCCATAGCGTAACCAACCCCTTTACCCATTCTCTATTTGTTCTCGTTTTAGAACTTGTTTAGGTTTTGTTCGCTCTTTTTCCTTTCCTTTTGGATAAAATAAAAGTGTGTTGGCGACTATTGCTTTATGAGTTAAGTTAATCAATAACTTACACTCACAATTTTTACCGTTACAAAAAAGTGGCGACTCTGCTGGGGACTCTGGTTCTTAGTGGGTTCTTCCTACTTTGTTTTATTTATTGCTTTTTGTTTGATTTATTTGTTATTGCTTGTTCTGTTTGGGTACTTGGTGATCTCTGTATGGTGAGATAATTCCTATACCCGAACTTGAGCGCACTTATGATAGGAGGGTGGTATAGTCTTGTTCGGCTTACATGGAGTAGTCCTTACTAAGCTAACTTGAGATCCCCCGCTCAATGGAGGCCCCTTTGGGATTACTGATGTCATATGAGTAGTCGTATTTGGCATTACTTTTTCCGACCTGGGAGCCTGAGAAGCTGAGGACCTTAGAACCCTTTAACCTATCTTGACCTTATTAGAACGTGGTGCGCTGGCTGTTCAGGTGTAGACTTGAATCAATTGTTACACGATACCACACTCAGACGAGTTTCTCTTGAGAATATTTTTGGCTGACGAGTAGTCGTTTAAGCCGATAATATCCAAAAGATGGAATTATGACTCTGAGAACTTTTTAGAACCTTGTTATACAGGTGATGATATAACCTTAGTACATACCATTGTGGGTTGGTTCTTGGCCTTGACTCCATGCTCGCACCGAACCTTTGAACCCGTGTGCTTTATGTGATATTGTTTGTGGGTGTTGCATCATGCATTCAAGCATTCATAGACATTTTGTTTCAATTAGTTTTCAAGGATCTTAGAGATTTTTCTTTGCAAACATCGCAGATATTGTGCTAATGGACATTGGAAGGAGAAACACTTAGAAGTACGGTTTCTGAGCTCCTGATCTTAGTAATTTGAAAAAGCTAGCGTCCTTGGTAGTTGATCGTGCAGACTTCAGATTTTGTCATGGGAGACTTCTATCTGTTCTTTCTACCAACATTGAAGATGAAATTCTGAACACCCTTATGCAATTCTATGATTCTGTCTACCGATGCTTTACTTTTCCTGATTATCAGCTCATGCCGACTTTGGAGGAGTGTGCTTATCTGTTCGGTATACCAGTTTTTGATAAGGTTCCTTATACTAGTTTAAAGGAAGTTCTTAAGCCCCAAGATAATGCTGCAGCCACCCATTTGACGAAATCTGATATAGATGCTAACCTTATGCTTAAGGAAGGCATCAATCGTCTGACTTCTAAGTTCTTGATTGGGAAATCCACTTTATTTGCTAATGCTGGTAGCACATTGGCGTTTGAGACTTTATTTGCTTTGCTTATCTACGGACTAGTCTTATTCCCTAACGTTGACAACTTTGTGGATGTTAACGTTATTAGGATTTTCTTGATTGGGAACCCTGTTCCAACTTTACTTGGTGATACCTACTTCTCCATCCATCATAGGACTTCTAAAGGGAATGGTACCATTGTTTATTGGACACCTCTGATGTACAAGTGGTTTATTTCACACTTGCCACAGTCATCTGCTTTCAAGGAGAATAAGAATTGTTTAAGGTGGTCTCAGAGAATCATGTCCCTTACTCATGCTGACATTTCTTGGTCTTCTTCTGTTTATGAGAATGTCCAGATTATTGATAGTTATGGGGAATTCTCCAATGTTCCTCTTCTTGGCACACAAGGTGGAATTAACTACAACCCAAGTTTAGCTCGCCGCCAGCTTGGTTATATGTTAAAGGATAAGCCTAAAAATATTATATTAGAGGGTTTGTTTTTCCAAGGAGGGGATGACTCTCTTGGTTCGAGAGTAAGAATGGCTCATGCTTGGACTAAGATTCACAGGATGGGTAGATGACAGCTTGGGAGACAAGTTTGGATTGCCTTGGAAACTTATACGCTTTGAGTGAAGGAGAGAGCTAAGGAGCTCAAAATGCCTTATCCTTTTTAGAAATCCATGTCTACAGTGGTCGCTACACCACTCTTTATTCCTTCTGACGATGTGAAGACTCTTCAAGATGCTTTGGCCAAGATAAAGGAAGAAAAAGATCTTGGGAATCCAAGTTTCACGCTTCAAACCTTGAGAAGTTAGAGTTGCAAAAACAGATGAAAGAGAAAGATGACTTGATTGAGTTACTTGAGCGACGTGCTGTGAAGAGACATTGAGAGGATTTATTTTCCTCTACTACTTCATCGTCGCATCCTCTTACTTCTGGTGCTTGGAAGGGTATTGTGGATCAGCTCGTGTTAGAGAAGACCTCCATGAAGGACAACTATGAGAGAGAGAGATTAAGATACTCCGAAGGAAGTATCGGCTTGGATCGTCATCAGATTCTCTTTAGGATCTAGCTTTTTCTTATTGTATTTTGATCCTTTGTAACTTGTACTTCTAAGTGTAGCTCTTTCCAATATTCAATAAAATGAGATGTTTATCAGTATTTCAAACAGTATTATTTCTTTACGATGTTTGCAATTGGTTTATATTTTAAAGATCCTTGAAAGCTGAATGAAACATTTGCCTTTTTGCATTTGCATTTGCATCATTGTGCATTTCTTTGCCTTTTCCAGGTGTCTTATGTTTCCTTTTGGTCTTCATTCAGCCAAGCTATCGCACCAATATAATACTCGAGCTAATGTAAGAAAAAATATGGATCAACTGCAACAAGAGAACCGTGAGCTTCGTGAGGAAGTAAAAACTCTGCAGGATAGTTTGGAAAGACTCACTGTTATGATGGAAGCATTGGTGACTGCTCAGAATCAACCACCCCTCCTCCTCCCCTGCTTTCGACTCCTGTGCAAAGGACAATCATTTCTGAGATTTTCTCTACGCCCATCTCTGTGGCACCTACTAGTGTTTCTCAACACTCCATGCCACATGGCTTCCCTTGGGGCATGCCTCATAACTTTGTTCCTAAAGGTTATCAACCATCACCACCTCCTGAAGTTCCAACTATTCCCATCGTCCAGCCTGTGATGTCTATACCACCGCCTATGGTTCATACCGTTCCTTTTGGTGAAGAACAAATTTTCCACACCGCCCCGAATGAGAATGTTAGTGCTTATGAGAAAATGGAAGAGATTCAAGATCAATTTGCTGAAATGCAGAAAGAAATAAAAGATTTGAGGGGTAAAGAACTGTTTTGGAAGAATGCCCATGAGTTATGCCTAGTTCCTAATGTGAAGATCCCACATAAGTTCAAGGTCCCTGACTTTGAAAATTATAAGGGTAACTCTTGTTTGTTGAGCCATTTGACTATGTATGCTCGCAAGATGTCGACTCAGACTGATAATCATCAGCTTCTCATTCACTACTTTCAAGATAGTTTGTCTGGTGCAGCCTTGTAATGGTACATGGGACTCGATAGCACTCGAATTCGCACTTTCAAAGATTTGGGTGAGGCTTTTGTAAAGCAGTATAAGTATAATGTGGATATGGCTCCTGATCATGATTAACTTCGAGCAATTACTCAGAAAGATAAAGAGACATTCAAAGAATACGCGCAGAGTGTCATACCGCAAATTTTGATCATAAGATTTCCCATCATTGTGCAAATCATTACCATAATATAGATGTACCATCATACCTCATCAATCTCCTCAAGGATTGTTGAGCATTCACTACAATCAAGAATTAAGGTTTTGAGCCCTCTCAGAGCACTTAGACAAAGGATCAATCAAGAAATGACATGATCTTCAACTTGTCTAGCACAAGGTTGCAACATTCCAAGTGGGTCAAGCCTCGAGATCGCCAGTGTCACCAAATTAGGGTTTTGGTCGACTAAGGCCTCCAGATGAAAATTTTCATCTAGGCATGAGACAATACCTCAAAACATGATCCAATATGCTCCAAGGGACCTCATGGATCCAATCATCAAGTCAAAATAGCCTCAGGGGAAGCATTCATAAAAAATCAGGAATTAGGGTTTCTTGACCAAATTCACCCCTAAGTTGACTTTTGAGGCAAGACATAAACCAAGACCTCAAGACATGATTTGAGGGCCTCAAATACACCATATTGATCCATTTAGAATAATGGATTGATCCAAGAAGCTTGATTCACAAGTTTCAAATTCATATGGACCACAATTAGGGTTTTGAAGAAAAAGTCAACTGTACCTTTGACTTTGGACCAAGACATGCTCCCAAAACTTGGGATATAATTCAAGACACCTTAAAACACCTATGGAATCCATCCATTAGGTTTGAATTAGGTCAAGAACTTGATTGCATAGAAGATCACACAGTTTGGAATTCATTTGACAAAAAGTCAACTGTGCCCAAAATCAAGTTTGACTTTTTGGATTTTTCACAAATATGGCTCCCCTAAGTAAAAAACAATGTTAATGTATGGTTTTGATCATCATCCATCAAGAAAAATCAAGATAAGTGAGGTTTCTTGCAAAAGTGAGGTTTCTTGCAAGAGGGGCAACCAACTTTGCAAGGTCATAACTCCCAAACCCTAAGGCTTTTTTCTTCCATTTAAAGCTCAAATGAAATTTCATATAACATACTTCAAAAGTGTCAACTACAAGAGATTCCAAATCCTCATGGATTTTGAGTTATGGAGTGATCAAAATCACAAAAACATGAAAATGACCACTTTTTCCATCACTTAGAAATTTTTTTTAGACAAAATTTGTCTAGGTTTTTCACCAACTTTTGGACCATTTTTCATCATGATCCAAGCTAAAACAGGTCCATTGGTGGACATCAAAGTTAAATTATATCATGAGAGCTTTCCAAAGAGTACAAGAACTCCCATTAATTTAACTTGATCAATGAGTTATGGATCTCACAACATGCCTTGCTCAAACTGGTTTTCAAGGCAGATTTTGTGCATTTCTTGTGCCACACGATTTCCATTTCAAATTCTGCCATCTTACAAGCTTTGTCCTCTTCCAATATCAGAGGGAATCTTGATGACTCACTTGATATTTTCAAGCTTAGACCATTGAGTCAAGGATCATATCCTTTGGCATGTGATCATTCAAGTTTCAATTCCAAAAACTTCAACTTTGTCATTTGGCATTGATGTGGAACTTAGAGCCGTCATGAACCTGCACATATCAGTCCAATTAAGTCAAGGTTATTGCAAATAATCAGAAGACCTAAAGCTACAAGACTAGCTTAAGTCAATGGCCAAGTGAAGACTTGGTACTTTGGCATTTAAGAAAGTGATACATGGGCATATCCATTGGATAATAGAGTGAACCAGTTTCCATTCACTATTCCTTCAAAAACAAACTTCCTCTACTATAAATAGAGGTCATTTTTTATGTTTCAAACCACACCAAAACAATACCAAAGCGTTGTTTTCTCACTCTCCCTCTCTTACTTCAATTTCAACTCACATTGGAGCAATTTGGGAATTTTTTAAATCAGAGCAAAAACCACTCAAATAACCATCCAAACACATCAGAAATCATCCATTGGAGGTGTTCAAACCTTCATCCTCATTGTACAACACCAAGATCAGAAAGTCAACCTCCAAAACCTCAAATTTTGATTTTTCTACATTTTTCAAGCCATGTCTTGATCCAATCACTTTCAAAACCAATTAACCCTTCAAATACTCTCCAAATATCATCCTTGAGCCGTTCCAACAAGTATCCCTCAACTGTAAAACCATTTGAGTGAGTTACCATTTTGGTCACTTTTGCCACTTTTGTAAGAAAGAGCCAATTCTTGTTCCTGAGATATCCAGCTGGTTTTGATCATCCTAAAAGCTTCTAAGGGATCAATCAAGAGTGTCTAAAGCATTGGATTACTTCTGGCACAAGCTTTTTGCAAGATAGAACAAGGAGCTTCAAGAGGTAAGTGCATCACAACTTGAACTCTTTAAAATATGCATTGCCTTGATGTCCATTGATCATGAACATGTCATATATATCATATGTGTTGTGTTTGAATCAATTTACCATGCAGTTGTGGCTTGTATGATGAGATAGCATAGAACTTGCAAACTTTGGCCTATTTTGAAACCACTATCGGGTTTTAAAATGTAGGCATCTTTAGAAAATTCTGAGACCACCATTGGATTCCTCATGAAATTCTAGGCAAGATCCATCTAAATTTTGTCCAATTTCATGGAGAAATAAGAGAGATATGATCCTTATTGCAAATCACTCAAAACTTGGTTTTTGCCTTGGCCTGGCCTGAAATTTAGGCCACCCATATATGTTTATGGGGTGGTTTTGATACACGGATGTATCACCACCCCAGACCATTTTTAGTCCCCTTTCATTTTTTTCTATTTTTTCTTATTTTTCATAATTTTCTTAATTAATCTCAAAATTAATTTCTCTCTCAATTTTAATTATTTTGGATTGGTTCTTTTTTTGAATATTCAAAAAAATGTTAAAATATTTTATTCCACAAAAAAGTTAAATTTATATTATTTATTTAGTATAGTTTGAATTTTGGTAATTAATTTCATTTTATTTATTTTCAAACATTTTAAAATGAGATTTCCACCTTGATTTTTTCAAAACCAATTGAATTTCAAGCCTTCATGTGATTAAACATGATTTTTCAAAATATTTTTCAAAGCTTACCACTTGTTTTTGAATATATTTGATATTTTATATTTAATTTCCTTTAAAAATAATATTATATTAATTAAAATTAGGGTTTCCCTCAATTTTAATTTTTCTAACTTCATTTGAAACACTTTTGGGCCTCTTGGTAGAGTGTAAATCCGATCCCTTTGTAAATAAACCTTTTCGGGCCTCAGTCATTGTATAAGTCCCGATACGTTTTAAGAAAATCTCGGCGCGATCGTCGCCTTTTAAACAAAAACAATTTGGGCCTCCCTTTGGTTGTAAGTCCCATTTTTCTTCTTTTCCAAACACTTTTGAGCCTCTAATAGAGTATAAGACCCAACCCCTTTGTACATAAATAATTTGGGCCTCAGTCATTGTATAAGTCCCGATACAATTTTCAGAATAGCAGTACGATCACTGTTTTTCATCTGGGCCTCTTCTTGAGTATAAGCCCCAAACTTCCTTTAAAAATAACTTTTCTTTTGATTTAGATTCAAATTCAAAGTGTTATCAAAACTTTCTTCAATTTCTTGAATAACTAACCATACAGTTGTGGTTACAATGCTGGAGCTTGCACAACTGTAAGTTCTACTATTTTCTTTTACATACTTGTTTATGTACTTCATCTGTATATGTATACTTGTATATAATTGCTTAGAGTTTTCCCCAGCAATTAGGTCTAGGTCTAGATCAAACCAGTGGTTACTCTTTCAACATGGTCAAAACTAGTTCCCCATAGGAAATTCAAGATACAGTCTTGCCTCCTCTTGGGCTTATACAATATGGAACAGAGAAAGGCATTATTCCCAATGAAACTTTTCTCAAGACTGTCACAACTTAGAAATGTGTGTACAAGAAATTCATTTCCCCAAAGAGGACTAATTCCCGGTGAAACCTCTTTTGAATTTCTTCAAACCCTAGAACTGTTCACTAAGGAAAGGATTATTCCCGGTGAAACCTTTTTTGAACTTTTCTCAGGTTTGGACCCACGGGCTTCCTAAAAGCATCCTCAGCCTCCTCTTGGGCTTTGAACAAGGACCCTCAGGCTTCTTAGAAAGTTCTCAGCCTCCTTTTGGGCATAGTACAAGGACCTGAAGACCTCCTATAAGTATAGGACAAAACTTAGTCATCTCTACTAGTTCAATCCTCCAGAGAGTCAGAATTCCAAAACATCAGACCAGTTTAGGGTAGATTCTCATCCCATAAAACATTAGCCTCTTCTTGGGCATCATACAAAGATTATCCTCCAGTTAAGAGTCAACTTCTTCAAACCAGTAGGCTTGGAAAGTCTCATCTCCTCTTGGATCTCAAAGAAACCCTCAAGTTTCCTAAAAGCAAAGGAAAAACCCAGATCATTTCATCAGCATATCAATCTCCAGCAGAGTTTGAAACCTCCATAGGTTTTCATACTCAAAGTTTAAACCTTTACCATCAATAAAACCTTAACAGGATCAGAGCCTCAGGGCATCTGATATCTCAACTCTTCTTCAATCCTCAGCAAGAGTTGATTCCCCAATTTGGACTTGTCTTTGGATCTCAATAATCCTCAGCAGAAGCTAGTCTCCTCTTAGGATTCATATAAGAAATTCCCCAACCAGCCTCCTCTTAAGGCTTTGCATAATGATTTTTTTCCCTTAGCAAAGTTAGTCTCAATCTTGGGCTTTGTACAAGACAGATCATATTCTCCAGCTGAGTCAATCAATTCTTTTAGCCTCAATCTTGGGATTTGTACAAGATAGATAAAACCTCTCCCTAGTGGCGTCATTTCTTTTAGCCTAAATCTTGGGCTTTGTACAAGACAGACAAAACTTTCCCCAGAAGAGTTAATTCTTTTCTGCCTCAATCTTGGGCTTTGTACAAGACAGATATAGAACTCCCTAAGCAGAGTCAACCTTTTAGCTTCAACCTTAGGCTTTGATCAAGGCACACAAAAATCAACATCCCCTCAGAGGAAATCAAAAGTTCTCTCTGTAGGAAGGCATTTCTCTGTACATCACACATCAAAACATATAACCAAACAAACCCTAATTCCAGATAAGTGCCGTAAATGGCATACTTGTTGATTCAAAAATCCAAGTTGTGGTCCCTCTTTTATCCTGGTAAACTTTCTCTTTCATCTAACTGCTATAAGTGGCAAGCCTCTGGATTATTTACATCTAAGCTAATGTCCCTCTCTTGGCATGGAAATACTCCTAATGAAAAATGACATTGCTCTACACTGAGTTAAAGTTTCTTCCTTCAGGACATCTACCTTATGAAGGAAATTATGGCATTGTTGGATTCCACACATTCCAGTTAAAGTAATTCCCATTTATAATCGATTACCCAACAACTGTGATAAACAGGTGAGATATCTCCCTTTAGAGATGACAAATTCTCTCTCAGTCAACCTTTAGCTTTAATCTTGGGCTTTAAACAAGACACAAATACTCATCTAGCTTCAATCTTGGGCTTTGAACAAGACACCAAACATTTTTCCTCCCATAGAATAGGAGGAACTATGATTGCTCTGATTTCCCTGTTATCTTTACGGGAATATGTAGGCATAAGATTGTGAAATCTTAGCGAGCACACAAATCGAAAACTTTAGGTCCAGTACCTTACCAAAAACAACGAAAAACCCGAAAACAACAAAAACATTCTATCAACATTCCCAAAGGAGAAACTTTCCCAACCTATAATAGATAAACACCAGAAAGTATTTAAACATGCCAAAGAAATTCTATGGATAACCATATATACAATGGGTAAATGACAACTTCCCTTTGTATAACCTGACCCCGCCCCCCCCCCCCCCCAATCTCTTAGCATTTGTTAAAGAAAACATTTGCGTGCAAGGTTAGTTTTAGATAGCTTCCCTTTCCTTTCCAGCTTCATAGGATAAATAAGAAATTAGAAAGTAACACCTAATTCCAACCAATGCGGTAAGGTGGTCGCATCACCGACAAAAATCGCACGCTACAGAAAAATGGCGACTCTGTTGGGGATATCCTAGGATTAGAGTTCCAAAGAGGTCTGAGCTTTGTCTGGCATTTTCTATACTTTCTACTATAATATATATATATATATATATATATATATATATATATATATATATATATTTACTGTTATACTACTTGATACCCGTGTTTAATTTTCTGTCAACTGGGAATGCGATTAATACGCATGTGGAAAGTTTGAGAGAACATTAAGATAAGTGGTGGGATATCCAGGAAACACTTATAGGGAGTGAATCCCGACCAAGCTAACTTGGCAGTCCACCGAATCAGTCGAGGTACCCGTGCGAAAATATCGATGTTGAACGACCTATTATCGTGAAAGCATTATCTATCCCAGTGCGGTACCCATGATCCTGAGGATTTAGTAGACATTAACCATATAACCATTTGGTAGTGCGGTGACTATTGGGAATAGTTGATACGCGATACTACACTCAAATGAGATTCACCCTAGGATGTTACAACTCTCGAGTGAATCAACTTGCTGTTAATATCCCTAGGAGGGGTCAATGACTTTGGGAACCTTTTAAAACCCGTTCTACAGGTACAAAATTGACCAAAATAGTACAACATTTGGGGATGGGTAGAGCCATTACTCCATGCTCGTGACGTTGAACCCTTGAACCCATGTTTTTAAATGTTTTTATGTACTGCATTCATGCACTCATTAAAAAACTATTTTCAAACAAGAAAAAACCTTTTTTCCAAAAAGAACTAAAACAATAATTGCAAATACCAGAGGCTGCGTTATGGATTTCGGTAGAAGAAAGACGCACAAGTACACCTTCAAGGCTCAGAAACTAGAAGACTTAAGGAAATTAGGAAGGATGATTACCAATCCCGAGGCTTTCAGAGCTAAGCACGGAGGGCTGTTATCTCTGTTAAGGGTCAATGTAGTTGAAGGGATCCTGTCTACGCTGATTCAGTTCTACGATCCGGTTTACCACTGCTTCACTTTTCCGGATTACCAACTTGCACCAACACTGGAAGAGTATTCCCACCTGATTGATTTACCTATCACTGATCAAGCTCCATTTTCTGGACTGGAAGAAATTCCAAAGAATCAGGCCATTGCAAGAGCAATCTCTTTGGATGAGTCAGAAGTTAGGACTCACCTAACCACTAAAGGAGGAATCCAGGGTTTACCAGCTAAATTCCTGATGGAGAAAACTCTATACTTTGCCAGTATAGGAAACATATCTGCCTTTGAAGACATCTTTGTCCTGCTCATATATGGGTTATTCCTCTTTCCCAACATTGACAATTTCGTCGATACCAATGCTGTTAAGATATTTCTAATTGGAAACCCAGCGCCAACCTTGCTCGCAGATGCTTATCATTCTGTACACTTAAGGAATCTGTACAGTGGAGGAATGATCACATGCTGTGTAACCTTACTCTACAAATGGTTCTTTTCCCTTTTACCCAAGTCTGCTGCTTTTTGGGATAACAAAAGTACTCTACGTTGGTCACAAAGAATTATGTACCTTACCAACTCTGACATAGATTGGTACAATAGGATTTACGAAGGGACAAAGATCATCGACAGATGTTCAAATTTCCCCAACGTACCCCTCATTGGAACTAAAGGAGGAATCAATTATCATCCAATTTTAGCTCGTCGTCAACTCGGATACCCGATGAAGAATATCCCACATAACGTTCATCTGGAAGGTCTTTTCTTCAAGGAAGGGGAAAATGACAGGGCACTAAAGAAGGAAATAGTGCATGCCTGATAACATATTCACAGGAAAAGCAGAGAGTCTCTGGGAAGATCAAATAGTACCTCCATGGAACCTTATCTCCATTGGGATCAAACTAGGGCCCTCAAGCTGAGGATGCCTTACCCTTGCCAAGAAGTTTTTCCATTAAAGGAATCTGTCCTTTATTTCATGTCTGATGCGGAAAAACTCCAGGTCGCTCTCAACAAAGTTCAGCGTGAGAAGAGCTATTGGAAAAACAAATACCAGATCCTTAGTTTGGAATGTACCAAGATTCAGGAATTGTTAAAGGAGAAGGATGCTCTGATTGAGATATTAGAACAACATGCTTTAGAAAGTCAGGAAGACCGAAGAAATTTGCTCGCTCCTTTCACTTGGCAAAAGACTGTCGACCTGACCACGGCTGAAGAGCCCCGATTAAAGAAAAGAAAAATACAGGAACTAACATTTGAGCTCTCTTCAGAGAGGACTCTGGATCCATGAGCTTAGACATTTCCTTACAGCACTTTGTAAAATACTGTACTTTTCATTGTAAAATACTGCAATATTTCAGATTCAATAAAAGGGGTCTTCCCCCCACTGTGTGATATTTGCAATCTATTTGTTGAAGTTTCTTTTTTATTAAAACAAAAACTAAAAAAACATGTATTTGCATATCATTCATCATTCTCACGTAACACATTTTTCTTCTCCTTGAGTCTCACGTATGTGTCACAATTCTAGAGTCAAACTGTCTAACTTATAAAATACTCGGGCTAATGGACGATCTCGAGGAAGAGAACAGAGAGCTGAGAGAAGAAATCAACGCTCTAAAGGAAAGTTTTGAAAAACTTCACAGCAACCTGCAAACCCTGGCAGCAGCTCAGGAGCAGCAACATCAAAGAACTGTGATCTCAGAGATTACATCTACACCTATATTGGAGACACGTGAGAATCATTCTCGGTACAACATGCCTAAAGGGAGCCCCTGGGGCATGCCTTTCAACTTTATACTTGAAGGATATATCCTACCGGTCACTGAAGACCCAGAAGCCGTATCAGGAATCGTTGGACCTGAAGGTTACAAACTTCGGAAAAGTGAAGATGCAAGGGTTACGACAACAACTCCTAAAGGTTACAAACTTCAGGACACTGAAGCGCCAAGGGTCACCGCTGTAATGTCTATACCACAACCAGTGGTACACACTGTCCCAAAAGAACAGATTCTGCAAGAAATTTCTGGTGGAAATGAAGACATGTACGAAAGGATGAATGAGTTCCAAGAGCAATTCTTGGAAATGCAGAAGGAACTGCATGCCATTCGCGGTCAATACTTATTCGGAAAGGACGCCGCAGACCTCTGTTTGGTCCCTAATGTAAAGATCCCGCACAAATTCTAGGTGCCTGACTTTGAAAAATACAAAGGCAACTCTTGCCCTCAAAGTCATTTGGTGATGTACGCTCGAAAAATGTCTACCCAGACAGAAAATCAACAGCTACTAATCCATTACTTCCAAGACAGTTTAACTAGTGCCACACTCAAATGGTACATGGGTTTAAACCGCACCAAGATCAGTACTTTCAGAGATCTCGACGCTACCTTCGTTCAGCAGTATAAATACAATTTGGACATGGCACCGGATAGGGACCAGCTCAGAGCAATGTCACAAAAGGACAAAGAAACTTTCAAAGAATATGCTCAGAGATGGCGTGAAATTGCCGCTCAGATTTGTCCCCCTCTCGAGGAAAAGGAGATGAGAAAGATTTTCTTGAAAACCTTAAGCTCATTTTATTAGGACGGAATGGTTGCCAGTGTGCCCAGTGACTTCACTGAAATGGTGAACATGGGAGTACGCCTTGAAGAAGCAATCCGAGAAGGACGATTGGTCAAAGGTGCAGAGACATCCAGCAGTACCAAAAGATACGGTAGTGCTTTCCAAAAGAAGAAAGAGCAGGATATCAGTAATATCTCTATGGGAAAGCAAAGGCGAAGGTATCAACCAGTAGCAGCGGTAACTCCCGCTATCAACCCGGCGCCGGCTCTGACTTATCAACCTCAGGTTGCTCAGAGCCAACCAAATCAACAATAGTGTCAGCAAAGGCCGCAATATCCTCTTCAGCAGGCTCGTCCACAGTACAATAACAACAATGGTACTACACGTCCATCAGGGTTTGACCCTATACCAATGTTGTACGCCGAGTTATTTCCACTTCTACTTGCCAAGGGGCACGTCCAAACCAGGACTCTTCTCGCAGTACCAGAAAATCCACCCTTTTGGTTCAAAGCAGATCAAACTTGCCCTTACCATCAAGGAGGAACGGGACATAACATTGAGAATTGTCTCAGCTTCAAGTCTGATGTACAGAAACTTGTCAGGAACGGGATCTTATCTTTCAAAGATACCAACCCGAATGTTCAGACGAACCCATTACCGCAACATGAGAAGACCACAATGAATTTGATAAAAAGAGAGCCTGTTAATAGTTATCAAATTCACAATGTACTCTTATTAGGAACTAATCTGGTGAGGATGCATTGCAGACAGAGCGGGTACGACTATGTGCCATCTCACAACTATCATCAGTGTGATATCTGCTCTAAGGACAATCAAGGGTGTTCCGTAGTACAAGCAGCTCTGCAAGAATAAATGGATCTGCGTTGGATTCAAGATCATAGGATTCGTGAAGTAAACATGGCCCATGCACATCCCAACATTGTACAGAACCACGATATTTGTACAATGAACATCAACTTAGTGGCGATGCATTCGAGACAAAGTCAGTATTATAATCTGCCACAACACGATTACAACGCTTGTCCAATATGCTCAACAGACAATCTGGGATGCTCTTTTATACAAGAGGCCCCCAACGTCAGATGGATCTCGGATGGATCCAAGACTACCGTGAAAGAAATGACCATCAAGTCAATATGGTTCAGATCTTTGACATACGCTTGATGAATACCAGTCTGGTGGAGTTACATGCTAAACAGGTCAGACTCGGTTTTCTGGCTTCACATGATTATCAAGACTGTAAAGAATGTTGTGAAGACGACCAAGGGTGTGCGCTTGTGCAAAGAACCCTTCAACATCTATTGGACCATTGGTGGCTTCTGATCTAACTGGATGAAGCTACACAATGGATTAGCACGACTGATGGGACACCTAGTAGACATCAAAGTCGTGATGTCCACTTAATAGAAATAGATCTAGTGAAGAGGCACTATGTACAAAGCGGATATGGTCGGGTATCACCGCACAATTACGAGCGCTGTAAAGTATGCTCGAAAAATAACCAAGGATGTTATCTCGTATGAGCAACCCTCCAAAATCAATTGGACCAGAAAGAAATTTTACCATGTTCAAGCTCTGGGTCGATCAACATGATACAAGATTACCTCCCTGGTCAAAACAAAAACACTATCATAATCTTCGATCATGGAATAACCAAGGACGTTTGCACCATAATTCCTCTGCTCAACGAGTCAAAAGTCTCTCTTGATAGTAGAAGAATTCTCAACCTCGAACCAATTGAGGCTGCCTATGATGGTTAGAGAAATAAAAAAACTCCTGTGGTTATCTACCTGCCAGGTCCAATACCGTACAAATCAGAAAAGGCTATCCCTTACAAGTACGGTGCAACGACCATCGAAAATGGAAAGGAAACTCCATTACCCTCAGTTGTAAACATTGCCGACATCAGTCGAGTCACACGGAGCGGTAGGATATTTAACCGAGGAGTTGGAGAACCCACCAAAGAAAAAGAAACTCAAACAGAAGTTCCTAATCAACAAGTCGGTCAATCCAAAACTTGAAAAGAACAACGACGAGATGCTGAAGCTCATCCAGAAAAGCGAGTAAAACATTGTGGACCAATTGTTGCAAACTCCGTCTCGAATCTCTGTGCTTTCTCTCCTGCTTAGTTCAGAAGCTCACATGGAAGCTCTACAGAAAGTCTTAGAGCAAGCCTTTGTGGAACAAAATGTGACGGTATGACAGTTTGACAGCATCATCTCTAACATCACTTCCTGTAACAACTTGGGGTTCAGTGATGAAGAACTACCGGAAGAAGGCAAGAAGCATAATATGGCGCTTAACATTACAGTTAACTGCCAAGACGATGCTTTAGCCAGGGTACTGGTGGACACAGGATCATCTTTGAATGTTATGTCAAAATCAACTCTGATACGACTATCGTTTCAAGGAGCTCCGATGAGAGGCAGTGAGATAATCGTCAAAGCCTTTAATAGATCTAGAAAAACAGTTATCGGCGAAGTCGATCTTCCCATAACCATAGGTCCTCACACTTTCCAAGTCATTTTCCAGGTCATGGACATTCGGGAAGCATACAACTATTGTTTATTAGGAAGACCTTGGATACACAAAGATGGGGTAGTCACTTCGACACTTCACCAGAAGCTGAAGTTCATCAAGAATGACAAATTAGTCATAGTGTGTGGAGAGCAAGCCTTAATCGTGAGCAAATTATCATCATTCTCCTGTGTAGAACCAGAGGAGGTTGTTGGAACTCAGTTCCAAGCACTCTCGGAGAGCAATGAGAATCAATCAGAAAAAGGGATGTTGATTTCCTCATACAAGGATGCTCTCTAAGTAATCAAGAGTAATGACATAAAAGGATGGGGGCAAATTGTAATTCCTACTGATAACAAGATAAAGAAAGGTCTTGGTTTCTCTCCAGCCTGTACCCAGACTACTAAGAAGGACGAAATTTTTTGTCCCATTCAAGATTTCTTCCACAGCGGAGGTTTCCTCCACCCAGTGTCTCAAGAAGTACACATCATCAATGAGAGTGATTCCTCCGATACAGATGAAGAGTGGAAGTCTTATCTCAATGATGACGGTTATATGTCTCAGGGAGAGGCGCACACGCCATTTTATTTTCCCAAGCAAAGCCCAAGATATATACCAAGGTCGGACGTCAGGATGATCTATGGAGATTGTGATCCTGAAAGATGTCATGCTCCACCCAATTCATTAGAGGAAGATAATCTAATGAAAGATGACTTTGACCACGATTATTATGATCCTATGAATGACTTGCCTATCTGGAAGCCATACACGGAAGACTTGGGGCAAAAGAGTCAGCTGGACGATGCCTATCAGCTGAGTAACATTGAAAAGAATACCCATGTCCCCACCGAGTCATGGAATCATTACTCAGGATATTCCGAAAATGTCTGACACCATGATGATGAATCTATAAAGATTGCAGGACAAGAGTTCATTAACTATGCATTTCCTGAAATCAACGTCATTGAGGAAGATGACTCATCCATTCCCACAGAAACATGGGATACCTTAGGACAACCGAGTGGCAAGTATGACTTCCTAGTTAAATACACTGCTCCCGAAAGCTCTCGTATCAGATACGAGGACATTCAGCCAACTGGATGGGGAGATCCTCTTAAGAGTGAAAACACTATAGAAGATGCAACGGAAGAGTTCATTCGTGACAACTCTGCATAGGAAGAAGACTCCAATGATCCTACTCCGCCAGAAATCAGCGTTATTTCTGAAGACAAACCAAGAAGGAAAGTACTAGACTTTATGATCCACAGAGGAGTTCGTCCCCATTGGGTTGTCGTCGATGTCCCGAAAGTCGTCCATAAGTCTAAGTAATTGCCATCTTTGTTTTAACCTTTCACCCTGCCCAGGTGAAACAGATGTTTTATAGGGCTCACTTTTCTGTAAATGTCCCTCTTTGCTTTGCCCAAAGCGACAGAGTTTTGTTTCATAGGACTGTATTTCAAGAATCGACAAATCATGAATAAATAATGCCATTCTACATTCTCGCATTTATTGTTATTTTCACTTTTTGTTTTTCAGAAAATGGTAATCCTAAAACAACCCAAAATAAAAACAAGCATTTTTCAGAAAATACACTGTAGACACTCTTGCATTCTCTCTGTCTTTGCTAAAAAATGAATCACCACGTCATGCTGATTGCTTGTTTTAAACCCCATTGAAACATACAATCCAATGCCTTCTCCCAACTTTGAATTCCCGGTATTTGAGGCTGAAGAAGAAGAGGACGAAGAGATTCCAGAAGAAATCTTCCGATAACTCAAGCAGGAGGAAAGGTCTATTGAGCATCACAAAGAGCCGTTGGAAACGGTCAATTTGGGTTCAGAGGAAGAAAAGAAAGAAGTTAAGACTGGAGCACTGCTTAGTTCAACTGTCAGAGAAGAATTGATAAAACTTCTCAAAGAGTTTCCAGATGTATTTGCTTGGTCCTATCAGGACATGCCAGGGTTGCATATCAGCATCCTGGAACATCATTTGTCGCTAAAAACAGAATGTCCGCCAGTAAAATAAAGACTGAGAAGGACTCATCCTGATATGGCCATCAAAATTAAAGAGGAAGTGCAAAAACAGATCGACGCAGGTTTCCTTGCCACCTCAGAATATCCTCGATGGCTAGCTAACATAGTGCCAGTTCCGAAAAAGGACGGAAAAGTCAGAATGTGCGTAGACTACAGGGATCTGAACAAAGCATGTCCAAAGGATGACTTCCCCCTGCCACACATTGACATGCTGATAGATAGCACATTAAAGTTCAAAGTCTTCTCTTTCATGGATGGATTCTCGGGCTATAATCAAATCAAAATGGCACTGAAAGATATGGAGAAAACTTTATTACAAGGTAATTTCGTTCGGTCTAAAGAACGCAGGGGCAACCTATCAAAGGGCCATGACAACTCTGTTTCACGACATGATGCACAAAGAAATTGAAGTGTATGTCGATGACATGATTGCCAAATCTAAAACAGAAGAAGAGCATGTGACACACCTATCAAAGTTAGTCGAGCGTTTGAGAAAATACAAACTCCGCTTGAATCCCAATAAGTGCACGTTCGGTGTTCGCTCAGGAAAGCTTTTAGGATTCATCGTCAGCCAGAAAGGAATTGAGGTTGATCCTGACAAGGTCAAGGCCATTCAAGAAATGCCTTCACCAAAGACTGTAAAATAGGTCAGAGGATTTTTGGGACGTCTGAATTACATCTCAAGGTTCATATCCCTTATGAATACGACATGCGCGCCAATCTTCAAACTACTCAGAAAGAATTAAAGCTGCATATGGACAGAAGACTGCCAAAAAGCTTTCAACAGTATCAAAGAATATCTGCTGAATCCACCGATTCTGTCTCCACCAGTGGAGGGAAGACCATTAATCATCTAACAGTCTTGGAAGACTCCATGGGTTGTGTACTCGGTCAACAAGACGAAACAAAAAGAAAAGAGTCTGCCATCGACTACTTAAGCAAGGAGTTTACAAACTGTGAAACTCGGTACACTATGCTCGAGAAAACTTGTTGTGCTCTGGCTTGGGCAGCCAAACGTCTTCGCCGGTACATGATTTGTCACACTACTTCGTTAATCTCCGAAATGGACCCGATCAAGTACGTCTTTGAAAAGCCTGCTCTCACGGGAAGGATTGCCCGTTGGCAGATGTTGTTATTAGAATACGACATTGAGTACCATGCTCAGAAAGCCGTCAAAGGGAGTATTTTAGCCGATCATTTGGCTCATCAACCAATTGACGATCAGGAATCAGTCAAATTTGACTTCCCAGACGAAGATGTCATGTACTTAAAAATGAAAGATTGTGATGAACCGCTACCCAGTGAAGGGCCAGAACCAGGATCCCAATGGGGACTAATATTCGACGAAGCTGTCAATACTTATGGAAACAGAATTGGGGCAATCATCGTAACACCTCAAGGTAACCATATTCCTTTCACTGCCAGATTGACATTCAAATGCACAAACAACGAGGCCGAATACGAAGCTTGTATCATGGGTCTCGAAGAAGCTATTGACTTAAGGATAAAGAGCTTGGATGTGTATGGAGACTCAACTCTGGTTATCAATCAGATCATAGGAGAGTGGAATACATACCAATCAGGATTGATTCCCTACAAAGATTATGCAAGAAGGTTGTTACCATTCTTCAACAGAATTGAGTTTCATCATATCCCTCATGAAGAAAATCACATGGCTGATGCACTAGCCACTCTATCCTCCATGATTAGTGTAGGTTTATGGAATGATGTACCTAAGATCGACATAATGCGCCTTGAGAGACTCGCCTATATCTTCACGATCGAAGCAGTCATAGACGACAAACCTTGGTATCACGATATCAAATGCTTCCTTCAAAGACAGGAATACCCGCCTGGGGCATCAAGAAAAGATAGGAAGACTCTCAGATGACTGGCTGGCAACTTCTTCCAGAGCGGTCATACGCTCTATAAGAGAAACTTCGACATGGTTTTGCTCAGATGCGTAGATAGACAAGAAGCAAACATGTTGATGAAAGAGATTCACGAAGGATCTTTTGGCACTCATGCCAACGGACACACAATGGCAAGAAAAATTCTGAGAGCAGGATATTATTGGCTGACAATGGAATCTGATTGCTACAAGTACATGAGGAGGTGTCACAAGTGTCAAATATACGCAAACAAAATTCATGTACCGCCAACACATCTCAAAGTACTTTCGTGTCCATGACCTTTTTCTATATAGGGAATCGACATGATTGGCATGATTGAACCAAGAGCTTCAAACGGACATCGGTTCATCCTAGTAGCCATCAACTACTTCACCAAGTGGGTCGAAGCAGTATCGTACACCAATGTGACCAGACAAGTAGTAGTCTGATTTATCAAGAACAATCTCATCTGCCGTTATGGTGTTCCAAGCCAGATCATTACGGATAATGGATCTAACTTGAACAACAAAATGATGAAAGAGTTGTGTGCTGAGTTCAAAATTGAACACCATAACTCATCTCCCTACAGGCCTAAGATGAACGAGACGGTAGAAGCGGCTAACAAGAATATCAAGAAAATCGTTCAAAAGATGGTTGTAACCTATAAAGACTGGCACGAGATGCTACCCTTTGCTCTTCATGGTTATCGGACATTTGTCTGCACTTCAACAGGGGCAACCCCTTTTCTCTGGTATACGGCATGAAAGCGGTGCTCCCCATAGAAGTAGAGATACCATCAATCAGGGTATTGATGAAAGCCAAGCTAACAGAGGCTAAATGGTGTCAAAGTCGACACGATGAACTGAACCTAATTGAAGAAAAATGAATAACGACTCTATGCCATGGTCAGTTGTATCAGCAAAGAATGAAGAAAGCGTTCGACAAAAAGGTCTGACCCCGTGTCTTTAGAAAATGAGACCTCGTGCTCAAGAAGATACAATCATTTCTCACTGATTCCCAGGGAAAATAGACTCCAAACTATGACGGCCCCTATGTGGTCAAGAAAGCCTTTTCAAACGGCGCCTTGAGACTCGCAACCATGGATGGAGAGGAGTTTACCTACCCCATAAATGTTGATGTAGTCAAGAAAAACTTCGCCTAAATAAAAAAAAACGTCTCGGTGGGTTGAAAACCCGAAAGGGCAATCCAGACAAAAATTAGAGACATAAGCAAAAAACCGTCCCGATGGATTGGAAGCCTCAAAAGACAATCCAGGCAAAAGTTAGGGATTCATGGCAAGTAACTACGTCTGACAAGGTTAAACCCCCAACGGTACCACCATCCGTCGAAAGACTTCAGTCAAGGTCATCTTCGACAGAAGCTCAGGATGTCCAGAATTCAAAGTTGGTAGAAGGATAGCCGTCGTTATGTTTCAATGTAGCCTCTTTTCCATTAAATTACCATTTTCTAAACTTTGTAAATGCTCTATGGGATCACGCGCTTGGCTGATTACCATTCTATCAATAAAATTTGAGCCATAGTACTTTTGTTTGCAATTCTCATTTATTTTGCTTTACAGAATGACATTTTTAACATGATCAACGATTCTAGAAAAAAAAATTTACTTGTCAAATTTTCTTCTGCTTTTAAAATAAAGATGGAAATTCCTTTTGATTACTGAACACAAAAAGGAACATCGATGGCTTCTCCGGAAGTGATTAAACCTCAAAATACAGAGTCAAAGTACTCCTTCTAAACCAGTACGCTTGAATGAAGGATCAATTGTTTCGGATGCAATGATCCATCTATCATCCTCGACATAGTTTTCACCTCTAAAAACCAATCGACGGTTTTTCTCCCCAGAAGGGTCTACCCCTCCTAAGCAAGAAAGGATCGCTATCTTGAATCAATGATACTTTTTTATCCCCCGCAGTGGCAGAGTATCCAGTCGTGCTCATTTCACCAGTATGTATGCCGCGTCTATTTTGCCAGCATAAATATACATACATCATGCATAATTGATTCATATTCATACATGTTGCATTAGTATCACTTTGGTCATACTCATCCCTAAGTGATAAACGTCCTCTCTCCATTAGAGTTGTCAGTTTTCCTTTCCAAATTAGATAGGATAAAATCCCGGTTTGAGTTATTTCCTCATCGGGAAATGTATCATCTAAGCAATTTCTCCTCAGTTTATTTCTGGATTAGAGCCTGCCCTCGACCACTTTGATGACTTGAACCTCTGAAAGGCAAGAAGACATTCGATTGACACTTTTAGAACATCACTCTTCACCATTGAAGATGATACTTTTGCTTTCCCAGATTAGGGAAAATCCCCAGGGGAAGCCTCTTCGCTAAAAGACTCTCGACAATACATCGGTTTTCCTCCCAAGAAATTCGATGATTAGTGAAGTCATCAGCACCTCAAAATTGGATTACATCACATGGCATTTCTCCGAAAAAGTCTTGAAGAAAAGTATGATGTGATATCCCCAAGCAAAAAGCAGTCTCTCAAGAGTCTCGTTTTTCCCTAGTAGGTTGACAAATGGCATCTCCCATAGAGAAGTTTGCACACCTCTGCAGTTCAGACAAATAGGTTTCCCCAGCAAGTCTGACATCAATTTTTTTCCATCAAATGGCGTCTCCCCAGTAAAACTCGGTGAGAAGTTTAATGAAGACCGCTACAAATAGCGTTCCTTGTCAAGAAAGAAACTCGACAAGAAGAAACTGAGACCAGTTCCGTGGCTAAAGACTAGGATCGAGGGGAAGTTTATTTTAAAAAAAACTGAGACCAGTTCCATGGCTGAAAACCAGGATCGAGGGAAGTTTATTTCAAAAAGAAACTGAGACCAGTTCTGTGGCTGAAGACCAGGATCGAGGGGAAGTTTTACCATTTTCTAAGTAACATTGCTTAGCAAAAGAAGATGGATGAGCAAACTGCTATTCATAACCACAGTCAAAATTTCGGGTATTCCGATATTTAATCCTCTTGCACCCTAAATGTCCGAATATCTTCGCCATTCACACCTTCGGGTCCAAGAAGATTAAATAGGGGCATCTGTCATACCCCAAATTTTGACCACAAGATTTCCCATCATTGTGCAAATCATTACCACAATATGGATGTACCATCATACCTCATCAATCTCCTCAAGGATTGTGGAGCATTCACTACAATCAAGAATTAGGGTTTTGAGCCCTCTCTGAGCACTACGACAAAGGATCAATCAAGAAATGACATGATCTTCAACTTGTCTAGCCTCTCAAACACCCATAAAGGATCAAGAGGTCTCCCACATCAAGAATCAAACACAAGGTTGCAACATTCCAAGTGGGTCAAGCCTCAAGATCGCCAATGTCACCAAATAAGGGTTTTGGTCGACCAAGGCCTCCAGATGAAAATTTTCATCTGGGCATGAGCCAATACCTCAAAACATGATCCAATATGCTTCAAAGGACCTCATGGATCAAATAATCAAGTCAAAATAGCCTCAGGGGAAGCATTCATCAAAAATCAGGAATTAGGGTTTCTTGACCTAATTCACCCCTAAGTTAACTTTTGAGGCAAGACATAAACCAAGACCTAAAGACATGATTTGAGGGCCTCAAATACACCACATTGATCCATTTACAACAATGGATCGATCCAAGAAGCTTGGTTCACAAGTTTCAAATTCATCTGGACCACAATTAGGGTTTTGAAGAAAAAGTCAACTGTACCTTTGACTTTGGACCAAGACATGCTCCCAAACCTTGGGACATGATTCAAGACACCCTAAAACACCTATGGAATCCATCCATTAGGTTTGAATTAGGTCAAGAACTTGATTGCATAAAAGATCACACAGTTTGGAATTCATCTGACAAAAAGTCAACTGTGCCCAAAATCAAGTTTGACTTTTTGGATTTTTCACAAATATGGCTCCCCTAAGTAAAAAACAATGTTAATGTATGGTTTTGATCATCATCCATCAAGAAAAATCAAGAAAAGTGAGGTTTCTTGCAAAAGGGGCAACCATATGAAACTTAAATTTTTCTAAGTTATGGAACAAACTGGATTTGGTACCAACTTTGCAAGGTCATAACTCCCAAACCCTAAGGCCTTTTTTTTCCATTCAAAGCTCAAATGAAAGTTCATATGACATACTTCAATAGTTTCAACTACAAGAGATTCCAAATCCTCATGGATTTTGAGTTATGGAGTGATCAAAATCACAAAAACATGAAAATGACCACTTTTTCCAACACTCAGAATTTTTTTTAGACAGAATCTGTCTAGGTTTTTCACCAACTTTTGGACCATTTTTCATCATGATCCAAGCTAAACCAGGTCCATTGGTGGACATCAAAGTTAAAGTATGTCATGAGAGCTTTCCAAAGAGTACAAGAACTCTCATTAATTCAACTTGATCAAGGAGTTATGGATCTCACAACATGCCTTGCTCAAACTGGTTTTCAAGGCAGATTTGGTGCATTTCTTGTGCCACACGATTTCCATTTCAAATTATGTCATCTTGCAAGCTTTGTCCTCTTCCAAGATCAGAAGGAATATTGATGGCTCACTTGATATTTTCAAGCTTGGACCATTGAGTCAAGGATCCTATCCTTTGGGATGTGATCATTCAAGTTTCAATTCCAAAAACTTCAACTTTGCCATTTGGAATTGATTTGGAACTTAGAGCTGTCATGAACCTACACATATCAGCCCAATTAAGTCAAGGTTGTTGCAAAAATTCAGAAGACCTAAAGCTACAAGACCAACTCAAGTCAATGGCCAAGTGAAGACTTGGTACCTTGGCATTTAAGAAAGTGATACATGGGCATATCCATTGGATAATAGAGTGAACCAGTTGCCATTCACTATTCCTTCAAAAATAAACTTCCTCTACTATAAATAGAGGTCATTTCTGATGTTTCAAACCACACCAAAACAACACCAAAGCCTTGTTTTCTCACTCTCCCTCTCTTACTTCAATTTCAAGTTACATTGGAGCAATTTGGGAATTTTTGAAATCAGAGCAAAAACCACTCTAATAACCATCCAAACACATCAGAAATCATCCATTGGAGGTGTTCAAACCTTCATCCTCATTGTACAACACCAAAATCAGAAAGTCAACCTCCAAAACCTCAAATTTTGACTTTTCTGCATTTTTCAAACCATGTCTTGATCCGATCACTTTCAAAACCAATTAACCCTTCAAATACTCTCCAAATATCATCCTTGAGTTGTTCCAACAAGTATCCCTCAACTGTAACACCATTTGAGTGAGTTACCATTTTGGTCACTTTTGCCACTTTTGCAAGAAAGAGCCAATTCTTGTTCCTGAGATTTCCAGCTGGTTTTGATCATCCTAAAAGCTTCCAAGGGATTAATCAAGAGTGTCCAAAGCATTGGATTACTTCTAGCACAAGCTTTTTGCAAGATAGCACAAGAAGCTTTAAGAGGTAAGTGCATCACAATTTCAACTCTTTAAAATATGCATTGCCTTGATGTCTATTGATCATGAACATGTCATATATATCATATGTGTTGTGTTTGAACCAATTTACCATGTTGTTGTTGCTTGTATGATGAGATAGCATAGAACTTGCAAACTTTGGCCTATTTTGAAACCGCTATCGGGTTTTAAAATGTAGGCATCTTTAGAAAATTCTGAGACCACCATTGAATTCCTCATGAAATTCTAGGCAGGATACATCTAAATTTTGTCCAATTTCATGGAGAAATGAGAGAGATATGATCCGTCTTGAAAATCACTCAAAACTTGGTTTTGCCTTGGCCTGACCTGAAATTTAGGCCACCCATATATGTTTATGGGGTGGTTTTTATACACGGATGTATCACCACCCCAGTGGTAGCGCGCATGTGTGTTTGCTTGGAGGGCGTGAGTTCAACACCCACCCAGACCATTTTTAGTCCCCTTTCATCTCTGCTATTTTTTCTTATTTTTCATGATTTTCTTAATTAATCTCAAAATTAATTTCTCTCTCAATTTTAATTATTTTGGATTGGTTCTTTTTTTGAAAATTCACAAAAATGTTGAAATATTTTATTCCACAAAAAATTGAATTTATATTATTTATTTAATATAGTTTGAATTTTAATTTTTCAAACTTCATTTGAAACACTTTTGGGTCTCTTGGTAGAGTGTAAGTCCCATCCCTTTGTAAATAAACCTTTTTGGGCCTCAGTCATTGTATAAGTCCCGATACGTTTTAAGAAAATCTCGGCGCGATCGTCGCCTTTTAAATAAAAACAATTCGGGCCTCCCTTTGGTTGTAAGTGCCATTTTTCTTCTTTTCCAAGCACTTTTGGGCCTCTAATAGAGTATAAGACCCAACCCCTTTGTACATAAATAATTTGGGCCTTAACCATTGTATAAGTCCCGATACAATTTTCAGAATAGCGGTACGATCACTGTTTTTCATCTGGGCCTCTTCTTGAGTATAAGCCCCAAACTTCCTTTAAAAATAACTTTCCTTTTGATTTAGATTCAAATTCAAAGTGTTATCAAAACTTTCTTCAATTTCTTGAATAACTAACCATACAGCTGTGGTTACAATGCTGGAGCTTGCACAACTGTAAGTTCTACTATTTTCTTCTACATACTTGTTTATATACTTCATCTGTATATGTATGCTTGTATATAATTGCCTACAGTTTTCCCCAGCAATTAAGTCTAGGTCTAGATCAAACCAGTGGTTACTCTTTCAACATGGTCAAAACTAGTCCCCATAGGAAATTCCAGATACAGTCTTGCCTCCTCTTGGGCTTATACAATATGGAACAGAGAAAGGCATTATTCCCGGTGAAACTTTTCTCAAGAATGTCACAACTTAGAAATGTGTGTACAAGAAATTCGTTTCCCCAAAGAGGACTAATTCCCGGTGAAACCTCTTTTGAATTTCTTCAAACCCTAGAACTGTTCACTAAGGAAAGGATTATTCCCGGTGAAACCTTTTTTGAATTTTTCTCAGGTTTGGACCCACTGGCTTCCTAAAAGCATCCCAGCCTCCTCTTGGGCTTTGTACAAGGACCCCCAGGCTTCTTAGAAAGTTCTTAGCCTCCTCTTGGGCTTAGTACAAGGACCTGAAGACCTCCTACAGGTATAGGACAGAACTTAGTCATCTCTACTAGTTCAATCCTCCAGAGAGTCAGAATTCCAAAACATTAGACCAGTTTAGGGTTGATTCTCATCCCTTAAAACATTATCCTCCTATTGGGCATCATACAAGGATTATTCTCTAGTTAAGAGTCAACCTATTCATACCAGTAGGCTTGGAAAGCACAGGAAAAACCCTGATCATTTCATCAACATATCAATCTCCAGCAGAGTTTGAAACCTCCGTAGGTTTTCATACTCAAAGTTTAAACCTTTACCATCAATAAAACCTTAACAGGATCAGAGCCTCAGGGCATCTGATATCTCAACTCTTCTTTAATCCTCAGCAAGAGTTAATTCCCCAAGTTGGACCTATCTTTGGATCTCAATAATCCTCAGCATAAGCCATCCTCCTCTTAGGCTTCATATAAGAAATTCCCTAACCAGCCTCCTCTTAAGGCTTTGCATAATGATTTTTTCCCTCTGCAAAGTTAGCCTCAATCTTGGAATTTGTACAAGACATATCATATTCTCTAGCTGAGTTAGTCAAATCTTTTAGCCTCAATCTTGGGCTTTATACAAGATAGATAAAACCTCTCCCTAGTGGAGTCATTTCTTTTAGCCTCAATCTTGGGCTTTGTACAAGACAGACAAAACTTTCCCCGGAAGAGTCAATTCTTTTCAGCCTCAATCTTGGGCTTTGTACAAGACAAATATATAACTCCCTAAGCAGAGTCAACCTTTTAGCTTCAACCTTGGGCTTTAATCAAGGCACACAAAAATTAACATCCCCTCAAAGGAAATCAAAAGTTCTCTTTGTAGGAAGGCATTTCTCTATACATCACACATCAAAACATATAACCAAACAAACCTTAATTCCAGATAACTGCTGTAAGTGGCACACTTGTTGATTAAAAAATCCAAGCTGTGGTCCCTCTTTTATCCTGGTAAAATTTCTCTTTCATCTAACTGCTATAAGTGGCAAGCCTTTGGATTATTTACATCTAAGCCAATGTCCCTCTCTTAGCATGGAAAGACTCCTAAGGAAAAATGGCATTGCTCTACACTGAGTTAAAGTTTCTTCCTTCAGGACATCTCCCTTATAAAGGAAATTATGGCATTGCTGGATTCCATATTCCAGTTAAAGTAATTCCCCTTTATAATCAATTACCCAACAACTGTGATAAACAGGTGAGATATCTCCCTTTAGAGATGACAAATTCTCTCTCAGTCAACCTTTAGCTTCATTCTTGGGCTTTAAACAAGACACAAATACTCATCTAGCTTCAATCTTGGGCTTTGAACAAGACACCAAACATTTTTCCTCCCATAGAATATGAGGAACTACGATTGCTCTGATTTCCCTGTTATCTTTACGGGAATACGTTGGCATAAGATTGCGAAATCTTAGCGAGCACACTAATCGAAAACTTTAGGTCCAGTACCTTACCAAAAACAACGAAAAACCCGAAAACAATAAAAACAGTCTATCAACACTCCCAAAGGAGAAACTTTCCCAACCTATAACAGATAAACGCCAGAAAGTATTTAAACATGCCAAAGAAAGTCTATTGATAACCATATATACACTGGGTAATTGACAACATCCCTTTGTATAACCTGACCCCGGACCCCTAATCTCTTAGCATTTGTTAAAGAAAACATTTAAGTGCAAGGTTAGTTTTAGATAACTTCCCTTTCCTTTCCAGCTTCATAGGATAAATAAGAAATCGGAAATTTGCACCCAATTCCAACCAATGCGGTAAGGTGGTCGCGTCACCGACAAAAATTGCACGCTACACGGAGGTGGCGCGAGATTGCAACTCAGATTAATCCTCCTTTGGAAGAAAAAGAGATGACCAAAATCTTCCTGAAAACTCTGAGTCCTTTTTATTATGAGCGTATGATTGCTAGTACCTCGAGTAACTTCACTGAGATGGTGAATTTGAGGATGAGATTGGAAGAGGGTGTCCGTGAAGGACGTTTGTCAAAAGATGGTAATTCTACTGGAAGTTCCAAGAAATATGGGGGCGGATTTGCCAAGAAGAAAGAATTAGAGACCATTGCCATTTCTTGAGAGAAATATAGAAGACATTGCAATAGAAATAGTCATCAACAACATGTTGCATATGTTACGCCTGTTATCAATTCAAATCCTGTTGTTCAGGAAGCTCTTGCCTAACAATGCTCTCACCAACATAACAATCAATAGAGCCATTTTCAGAAGAAATTCGATCCAATCTCGATGACCTACTCAGAATTGCTTCCTGGTTTGATTCAAAAGAACCTTGTTCAAACTTGTGCACCACCTGCTGCTCCAAAGGATTCACCGTGGTGGTATAAACTTGAGGCTTATTATGCTTTTCATCAGGGAGGAGATGGGCATGACACTGAGAATTGTTATCCATTAAAAATGGAAGTGCAAAGGTTGGTTAAAAGTGGTATTTTGACATTCGAAGACACCAACCCTAATGTACAATCGAACTCGTTGCCCAATCATGGTACGACGTCTGTCAATATGGTTCAAGGTTATCCTGGTACATTCAAGATTTATGATATCCATTGGATTCAAAGATCGCTTGTGGAAATGCATGCACTTTTGAGTGAATACCATGATATTGATCATGATTATGTAGCTTGTTGCATCTGTTCTGTGAACCCATGTGGTTGTGTGACAGTGAAAAGGGACATTCAAGAGATGATGGATCAGAATTTGATTGAGGTCACTACAAAGAGAGATAAATATGAGAATGAGGTAAATGTTATTGTGCCACACTTTAATATTCCTGAACGAGTTATTATCTCTTATGATAGTCAGAAGTTCGCCGTTACACCTTTGGTTATCCAATTACCCGGTCCAGTACCCTATGAATCTGACAAGGCTATTCTGTATAAATACAATGCTACCATGGTAGAAGATGGTAAGGAAGTTCCTATTCCTTCTTTGCCTTCTTTGGTAAGCACCGCTGATGTTAGTAGAGTAATCCGGCCAGTCAGGTGGTTTGAATAAGAAAACTAATGAGGACGAGGTATTGAAATTAATCAAGAGTGAGTACAGTGTGGTAGATCAACTCTTGTATACCTCGTCTAAGATTTCAGTGTTGTTCCTATTGATGAATTCTGAGGCTCGTAGGGAGTCTTTGCAGAAGGTGCTGTAACAAGAGTATGTTAAGCATGATGTGACTATTAATCAACTTGATGGCATTGTTGCTAACCTCACAGCATGCAATAATTTGAGTTTCTGTGATGGAGAGTTACCCGAGGAGGGGAGAAATCACAATTTGGCCTTACATATCTCTATGAACTGTCAAGAAGATGCACTTTCCAATGTGCAGGTTGATATAAGCTCTTCTTTGAATGTGTTGCCAAAGTCTACTTTGTCGAAGCTTTCGTACCAAGGTACTCCCATGAGGTATAGTGGGGTTGTGGTTAAAGATTTTGATGGATCAAGAAAAACTGTGATTAGAGAGGTTGATCTTCCAATCATAATAGGACCATGCTTCTTCCAAATTACTTTTCAAGTAATGCATATTTGTCCTGCTTATGGTTGTCTTCTTGGCCGACCTTGGATTCATGAAGCCGGGGCAGTGACCTCGACTCTTCATCAGAAATTGAAATTTGTTAAGAATAACAAGCTGGTAATTGTTGGAGGCGAACAAGCGCTATTGGTGAGCCATCTTTCATCTTTTCGTATGATATCGACAAAACTGTTCGAACTCTGTTCCAAGCTCTTTTCGTTGATGATAAAGCTATAAAGAAGAATGGGCTACCCATGTATTCTTTAAAAGATGCTCTGCATGTATTAGAGATTGGTTGGTCTGACGGTTGGGGCCGAGTTATTGATGTGGTTGATAATAAAGACATAATTGGTTTAGGCTTTGTGCCTGGTACAGTTAAAAGAGATTTAAAGCGTATTAATGAGGCCTTTCACAGCGTCGGATTCATCAACAAAGATCACTCTGCTGCTGCAATCATTGAAGACGATTAAGAATATGAAATTGATCCTCAGGAATAGGAATCATACCTTGATGATCCTGGATACTTTTTTGAGACAGAAGATGCATATGTACCCTTTCATTCCCCTCGATCGAGGCTTAAAGAACCCGAATATGAAGTCAGTGCCATCATTGAAGATGATGAAGAGGAATTGGATATATCTGCCGGAATTGGATAGCCTTATTTTGTTTATCCATATTATGTTTTCCCTTTTTGCTTTATTTCTGAAAAATGGTAACATAAAAACCCAAAAAATTATAATGTGATAATCATTTTTTATCTGCATAATACTTGCACTTCTTGTTCATATTCTAAAATCAATCATAAAATCATTGTGCAGATTGATTGATAAACCCATTAAAAACAATGACCCTATGCTCTCTCCCAACTTTGAGTTCCCCGTGTTTGAAACGGAAGAAGAGGATGCTGAGGAGATTCTAGATGAAATTTCTCGGTTGCTTGAGCACGAGTAAAAAACCATTCAGCCTCATAAAGAACTGGTGGAATTGGTTAATTTGGGTTCAGAGGAAAATATAAAAGAAGTCAAGATTGGGGCACTGCTTCAGTTAGATGTTAAAAAGAGAATGGTAGAGCTTCTTAGAGAATATGTTGACATGTTTGCTTGGTCCTATCAAGACATGCTTGGTCTTGATACTGATATTGTAGAGCACTGTTTGCCATTGAAGCCTGAATGTCCGCCAGTTAAACAGAAATTGAGAAGAACTCATCCTGACATGGCTGTGAAGATTAAAGATGAGGTTTAGAAGCATATTGATGTTGGTTTTCTCGTGACTATTGAGTATCCTCAATGGGTGGCCAATATTGTGCATGTTCCAAAAAAACATGGAAAACTTCGAATGAGCGTTGATTATAGATATTTGAATAAAGCAAGTCCGAAAGATGATTTTCCTCTACCACACATCGATATGTTGGTAAATAATACTGCTAAGTTCAATATTTTTTCCTTTATAGATGGATTTTCCAGTTATAATCAGATAAAAATGGCACCCAGGGATATGGAAAAGACAACATTCATTACACCCTAGGGAACATTCTGTTACAGAGATATGCCCTTCGGTTTGAAAAATGCTGGTGCAACGTACCAGAGAGCTATGACCACTCTGTTCCATGATATGATGCGTAAGGAAATTGAGGTCTATGTGGACGATATGATTTGTAAGTCGAAGACTGAAGAAGATCATATTGAGTACTTATTGAAGTTTTTTCAACGTTTGAGAAGGTTTAAGCTTCATTTGAATCCTACTAAATGCACTTTTGGTGTCCGTTCTGGAAAGTTGTTGGGATTTATTGTCAGTCAGAAAGGCATTGAAGTTGATCCTGGTAAAGTTAAAGCTATTCAGGAAATGCCTACGCCCAAAAAAGAACAAGTAAGAGGATTCTTGGGACATTTGAACTACATCTCCAGATTTATATCCAATATGATTGCTACTTGTGCGTCTATCTTCAAGCTTCTCCGCAAAGATCAGGGTTGCATATGGACAGAGGATTGTCAGAAAGGTTTTGATAGTATTAAAGAGTATCTGCTTGAACCTCTGATTTTGTCTCCTCCCGTGGAAGGAAGACCAATGATTATGTATTTGACTGTGTTGGAAAAGTCTATGTGCCGTGTTCTGGGTCAACAAGATGAATCTGGTCGAAAAGAATTTGCCATTTATTATTTGAGCAATAAGTTCACCGATTGTGAGTCTCGGTACTCAATGCTTGAAAAGACATGTTGTGCTTTAGCTTGGGCTGCCAAGCGCCTCCGCCAGTACATGTTGAATCATACAACTTGGTTGATATCCAAAATGGATCCAATCAAGTATATCTTTGAAAAGCCTGCTTTGACTAGGAGGATTGCTCATTGGCAAATGTTGTTGTCAGAAAATGATATTGAGTACCAAACTCAGAAAGCCATAAAAGGAAGCATTTTGGCTGACCATTTGGCACACCAGCCAATTGATGATTATCAACCTATCAGGTTTGATTTCCTTGATGAGGATGTGATGTATCTAAAGGTTAAAAATTGTGTGGAACCATTACCTGAAGAAGTGCGTGAGCTTAGATTCTGATGGAGTTTGATTTTTGATGGAGTTGTTAATGCGTATGGCAATGGTATTGGAGCAATAACTGTTACTCCTCATGGTTCTCATATTCCTTTCACTGCAAGGTTGATGTTCACTTGCACAAATAATACGGCAGAGTATGAAGCGTGTATTATGGGCTTGGAAGAAGCTATTGATTTAAGAATCAAGATTCTTGATGTATATGGAGATTCAGCCCTGGTGATTAATCATATTAAAGTGGAATGAGAGACACGTCAACTTGATTTGATTCCTTATCGTGATTATGCAAGAAGGTTGCCAACTTTCTTTAATAAGGTTGAGTTTCACCATATACCTAGAGAAGAGAATCAAATGGCAGATGCTTTAGCAACATTATCCTCCATGATTGTGGTAAATCGGTGGAATGATAAGCCGAAAACCGACATCATGCGTCTTGATAGACCGGCTCATGTGTTTGCAATTGAAGAGGTCGTTGATGATAAACCTTGGTATTATGATATTAAATGCTTTCTTTAGAATCAAGAGTACCCACTTGGGGCATCCAAGAAGGATAAGAAGACTTTGAGGAGACTGACTGGTAGTTTCTTCTTGAATGATGATGTGTTGTATAAGAGAAATTATGACACGGTCTTGCTCAGATGCGCGGATAGACAAGAAGCAGACATGTTGATGAAAGAAATTCATGAAGGAACCTTTGGCACCCATGCCAATGGACATGCAATGGCTAAAAAGATGTTAAGTGTAGGTTACTATTGGCTGACAATGGAATCTGACTGTTGTAAATATGTGAAGAAGTTCCATAAGGGCCAAATTTATGCTAACAAAATTTATGTGTCTCCAACTCCTCTCAATGTTATCTCTTCTCCATGGCCTTTCTCCATGTGGGGCATTGATATAATTGGAATGATTGAGCCCAAAGCGTCGAACGGACACCATTTCATATTGGTAGCTATTGACTATTTTACCAAGTGGGTTGAAGCGGCATCATATGCCAATGTGACCAAGCAAGTAGTGGTCCGATTTATCAAGAACCAAATCATCTTTCGGTATGGTGTTCCGAGCAAGAATATCACTGATAATGGGTCGAATCTGAATAACAAGATGATGAAAGAATTATGTGATGAGTTTAAGATTCCGCATCATAATTCTTCTCCTTACAGACCTAAGATGAATGGGGTTGTTGAAGCTGCTAATAAGAATATCAAGAAGATTGTTTAGAAGATGGTTGTTACATACAAGGATTTGCATAAGATGCTCCTTTTTGCTCTACATGGGTATCGTACATCCGTTCGCACTTCAACAGGGGCAACCCCTTTCTCTCTTGTTTATGGTATGGAGGCAGTGCTCCCAATAGAAGTTGAAATCCCTTCTATGAGAGTTTTGATGAAAGCTGAATTGTCTGAGGCTGAATGGTGTCAGAGTAGATACAATCAGTTGAAATTGATTGAAGAGAAAAGAATGAGGGCCCTGTGTCATGGCCAATTGTATCAACAGAGAATGAAGAAAGCTTTTGACAAGAAGGTTCGACCTCGTGTGTTCAGAGAAGGCGACCTCGTGCTCAAAAAGATCTCGACTTTTACTATTAATTCTCCCTGGTGTTATTCTAAATAAACCCGTAAAGTTGAAAACCTTAAAAGGAAATTTTGGCAAAAATGGGTATCCCGGTGGATTGAAAACCCGAAAGGGCGATCCATGCTAAAGTTAGGGATTTGAAAGCGAGAGGTTGTGATCTACGTTTGATCTGTGAGCTCATCTCAACAAATGGGAATTCCGAAGGATAGGAATCAGTCCAATCAGTCCCTTTAGAAGGCGAAGTGTTTGAGAGCTTTGAAGACATACGGGTCATAGCTGAATTAGAACATGATGGAAATCTGTTCCCACAATGCCAATCTGTGTATTTTCTTTTTATTTGCGCAATTACCTCTTTCTAGGAATCGTCTCCTGATTTAAATGCCTATTTACAGGCCAATTTCAATCAATAAAATCTCTTTTCATTCAAAAGTTGTCCTCTTATTTTTATTTTATTTTATTTTTTTACAAAAAACGTCCGATATTTTGATAAACATTGCATATGAAAACATTGAAGCTTTGCAGAGCGTGTTAAAAACATTAGAAATTGCTTGAAATTTTGAGTGTCTTGGGTGGTAACCAGGATTACCGTGTTGTACCTGGGACATTCTCTTGTTGTTTCATCTTTTGCAGGGTCGTTTTCCTTCCACAACAATTGATACACCGTTCAGAAACGAGAAGGTACGATTTCCTTGCATATTTCCCCGGCAGAGATCACTAAGGTTATATCATTCTCGGCATAGTACTTTGAAGTTTTTTATTGTTCTCCCCAGTGAGAGTCCAGAGGTTTGGTTTCCCCAGCCATGGTTGGATTTGGTTGTTTTTCTCCAGTAAGAGTCCGTGTCCCCGGACAGGGTAAGGGTGGTTTATTTGTGCTCTTCGAGCATGTTTGTATCCCCATCATGAGGCTTGTCTGACCTCTTTTCCCCAATAGATTTTCTCTCCCCACAGAGTACGGGTATATACTTTCCTCATCAAGATCAATAAGTGTATTTCCCCAACAGAGTCGCCAGCTGTCGCAACACGAAAAACAATCGGCGGCAAACAGAGTTGCCACCGAACATTATTTATCCCGATGGGGAAAGGAAACGATCGAAGAAACCTCAAAAAGGAAAATAACATGGTCTCGCAACCAAATTCCGGGTTCGGGAGTCGATTACGCGAGAGGAAGGTGTTAGCACCCCTCACGTCCGTTGTACTCAACGAGAAACACTCTTGTTGTTCTAATCAAAGGGTGTGTTTGTCTAAAGCCTACTTGCTAACGGAAACGGAAAGGGAAAAAACAAAAAGGATACTCGATAGGACTTCACCGTCCTATACCTACGTATTCCTGTAGCACCCTAATTTTTAGCCCTAAGATCCCACATGTCATTTGCATCTCATACCACAAACAAGATCACAAGCTTTGGTTCTCTTGCTTTCCTTTGTAGGTTTGTTTTCGAGGGCGATCACCAAGCACCCATGTTTTCTTGTTTGATTTATATTTGTTTATGTTTATGTTTACTAGACCCTAATTAAAAAATATGTTTGTTTTCCCTTTACTAACTTTTTCAGGAAGATGTTGGGATCAAGAATGTCAAATACCAGTTACTCAGCTCAAATGAAATTCATCTAAACAAAGTCAAAGTTGATCTGTAAATAATTCAAAATCATTTGATCAAGAGTTTCCCAAGATTTGATTGACTATTATTCAAGAGACTCCAAGGTTCATGTGTTTATTTCCATGCCTTTTTTGACAAGCAAAAAGAATTGAGCCAGAGCCACAACAGTGCAATAAAAAAAGGCATATTTTCACAATTTTTGCTGTGTTAATCGATTAACATTATATGGTTAATCGATTAACCACGTGCAGAATTGTGAAAAATGAGCCAAATTCAAATTCTGCAGCATTTTGGCACAAAAATTCACTTGTTTCATCATGAGAATATTTTAGATCACCTCATTTTAATTCCCCTACATAATCATAATTAATTTCCACCATACACCCTTATTAATCACCACTTGATCTTGATTTTGCCTCCAAATTCAAATTCCAAGCCTAATTTTGGCTCCAAGCCACCAAAATTTCCCAAGCCTAAATCCTATAAATAGAGGCCTCGTTTCATTCATTCTACAAGATTTTGATAGCCAAATTCACCTTGTCAAAATTCCTTCTCATTCTTCAATTTTCTTCATCTAACTAAATTCACCGAAGCTCTTTCTTCCATTAAAAGTTAGTAAGCTTTTCATTGAAGCTTACTAATCTTTGAGCTAAACCTTCATCCATACACTTCTTCGACATCAAATTCTGTAGATTAGAGCTTTGGAGTGTGGTTCTTGAAGTTGATTCGAAGCATTTTCAGATTTGAAGTGGTAATTCACTTGTTCCACCATTGTTGTGTTTGATTCATCTTCCACAATGTGATCTCTTATTTATTCTTGTTGCTTGATATTTGGATCTTGCAAATTGTGTTCCATTGGTGTTGTTTACTGTTGTTTTACTTGAATTTTTGTGCACAATTGCATCCTTGATCATGAGGTGTTTGAAGAAATGATTTATCAAGGATTTTGCATTTTTCAAACTGATTTCCTGCTGTTTTAGCATATGTAATCGGTTAACACACTAATGTTAATCGATTAACACCTATTTCTGCATTCTGGAATTGATGTTTTCACTGTGTTAATCGATTAACACCAGGAGGTTAATCGATTAACACTGTCCAGAATGTGTTTCTTGGCTTGTTTTGGGACTGTTTTGAGTTCTTTCCTTTCTCCTTCCTTTTCCTTTGGTTTTGCCTTGAATTGTAGTGTTTGTTGATCAAATTTCTCTTTAAATTCCATGGACTTTGGGTGTTAGATGAGGTTGGATAAACCTTCATTAGTTCAAATCTATCTTTGAGTGGATCATTGGATTCATTTTAGGTGCTTTGAATTAGTGATAAGTTCAGTACCTTAATCCACCAAGAAGAGTGATGGAACTTAAAGATGGAATGATCCAAATATTGTAATTCAATTTGGATTCAATTTTCCCCTCTTCTATTTTTTTCTTTTGATAAATGAAAATCTTCAATATCATTGGAACTTATTTTAAAATCTTGATGAAGATGAGATCGTTACCTCTTTTCATTTCGTGCGATATTGCTTTCGGAGAGTGATCTACATATCACTTCTCTAGCATGCATTAGCACCAACATTGTTATTGACCGGTCTCAGATAGTCGTGGCTTCTATATAAGTCCGATTACGATTGCTTAACATATCGCTAAATTGGACCCGAAATCGGAAAATCGTTGTGTTTTTAAGTGAATTATCAGTCTCCTACTATTCCATGGCGTGGTTTGAAATAGATTGGATTTCTCTTGTTACCCGTGGGGGTTAGTTGGCATACTCATTGATTTTATCCGAGCTGGAGCCCTCCCTATGGTAATGTATGAGACCATGTTTTCATTCTCGTGGATGACTAGTTGAGCATTTCCGAAAAAGCAACAAAACTTGTTCTCTCATTTTGGATGGCCATTGCTCTATATTGTATATTAATTGTGCTATGTTTATGCTTCCTTCTTGCTCCATATCTCTCTTTATTTATTTTTTTATGCTTTATGTTATCTTATCATATCATTTTTTTTTATGTTTTCGCCATTTTTCCTTTGCCCACTTGGACTATTTGTTTATGTTTATGCTCTTTTTCTTTTGTCCATTTGGACCAAAAAACATTAATAAAGGTTTAAACCCCTAAAAAACTTATTCTCTTAGTTGTGGACTATGGTTATTATCCTTTGCATTGGACATGGAACGTTGGACTTAGAACTAGGATCTTAACCTATGCTTGGAAGTTTGTGATGGTAAACTTTGGATTTTTGCGTACTTGGAGTTCTCTTTTGAAGACCTACTTTGATCAAGGCTTAATCTAAAGGAAATAACGCTTATGTTATGGAGCTTACTTGTGTGGTTAGACCGTTCTTATCCTTAGCTTTTATCTTTCTGCTTTAGGATAGTCACTTATTCTCCACCCCTTATTCAATTTTCAAAATCTTCTCTCCTTTTCAAAACCTTTTTATTTTCAAAATTAAACCTCTTTTATAAAAAACCTTGACTTTGGTTAAGTTATTTTCAAACTTTGTTTTTTCTAATAAATGTCAATCAATGTTAATCATACTTTGACTAATTTCAAAAAGACTTAAAAAAAAATACAAAAACTCACTCAAACCTTTTGTGCCTTAGTGCACTTTTTCTTTTAAAACTTTTCAAAAAGTTTAGACATGAGTCATTTTCATAGTTGAGATGTAATTCTCCTATTCCCCATAGTATTTAAGATGTTGACATTTTCCACTTAGATGTTAAGTGATAGACTTGTTGATTTTTATCCAAGCAAAAATCTTCCATCTTAAGATGATGCAAATGTTATTTTCTTATACTTGTGGGCGACTAGTCGTAGTTTTCTCCTTAAAATGATGACTTGTATTTACATTTGAAGTTAATCATAACAAACCAAATTTTGTTATTTGTACCACGAACTACGAGGTTTTGATCTTATATTGCACTTTGTGGGTACGTAGGCATGAGGCGATAAGTCTCTCCAAACACAAAATGTTAACTAATATTTCTCTTCTCATCTCCCCAATCTCATTTCAAACAAACCTTTTCAAACCAAAAAGAGTAGATATTTCAAAGGGTTCCTATAGAGTACTATAGACGTTTTGGGTGCTAACACCTTCCCTTAGCGTAACCAACCCCCTTACCCATTCTCTGTTTGTTATCGTTTTAGAACTTGTTTAGGTTTTGTTCGCTCTTTTTCATTTCCTTTTGTATAAAATAAAAGTGCGGTGGCGACTCTTGCTTTATGAGTTAATTTAATCAATAGCTTACACTCACAATTTTTACCGCTACAATTTCCTTGTGCAATCGGAAAGCTAGAGTCAACGTAGTTTGGAGGACTACGGGTGAAAAGGGGGATGGTGCTCTCCAAGACTTTGCCGTCTTGTGCCTACGTATCTTCATTCAGATGAGAATGAAACAATTAGAGCGTTCGTAGTTCGTGGACTACGAGAATGGGTGAGGAGGGTGCTCGCCAAGACTTCCCTAATGAGGATACGTAGGCACAAGGATCCTTATCCTTGACGGCGAAGTGCAAAGTCTTGGCGAGCACCCTCCTCACCCATTCTCGTAGTCTAGGAACTACGAATGCTATGATTTCTTCATTCTCGTCCGAATGAAGATACGTAGGCACAGGACGGTGAAGTCTTGGCGAGCACCATCTCCCCTTTCACCCGTAGTCCTCCGAACTACATTGACTCGGACTTTCCCATTGCACGAGAGAATACGTAGGCATAGGACAACGAAGTCCTATAGAGTCTCCTTTTTGTTTTCCCCCTTTCCGTTTCCGTTAGCAAGTAAGCTTTAGACAAACACACCCTTTGATTAGAACAACAAGAGTGGATCTCGTTGAGTACAATGGACGCGAGGGGTGCTAACACCTTCCTCTCGTGTAATCGACTCCCGAACCCGGAATTTGGTTGTGAGACCATGTTCTTTCCCTTTTTGAGGTTTCTTCGATCGTTTCCTTTCCCCTGGCGGGATAAATAAAGTTCGGTGGCGACTCTATTTTCCGCCGGTTATTTTTTGCATTACGACAAACCTTGATAAATCATAATAAAAAATATCAATATTTACAAAGTTTCTCGTCATTTTTTTGACGTGGTTTTTATTTATGCGTGACGATAATTTTTTTACGTGTGACTATTTGTCTGACTTCACTCTAAGTTTGATGAAGAAAGCCTATTTTGATTGAATTTGAATCTACGTTTGAGTTTTCTCTAATTTCAAAAGATGGGTAATTCGTATACTAATACTCACTCCGAACTCGTCCTCGAACTCGTTTCGTTTATATAAATAGGTGTGCTTATGTAGCAAAACAAATTGCTTCCTATTCTCAATCACGACTCAATGTGTAATCGATCATTAAGAGAATTTACATTTACATGAGCTAATGAGTTGTTATATATGTTGATAGCACTTTAACTGAACTAAAGACAGCCTTTAATAATGACTCTCAGTGTGATAATGGTGCTAGAATGGTGAAAAGTGTTACATATTGTTGTCCTTACATATAGAGTGGTAAAATAGGTCCGACTAGGAATGAAAATGGATAGAGTTTGGGTATGGTACTATAGTAGCCATCCACATACATGCGATTTGAAAACATCCCTGTACCCGAACTCATACCCACGTGGGCACCTACTTTTATACACGTAACCTGTGGGTACCTAAGTACCTATACTCGTACCTGTTACCCGTAATTCTAGTAAAAACAAATAGATAATTTTAAAAATATCATATCATTTTATATTTTTAACAACATGAACAAAAAATATAAATTTTTTATTATGAGTTATAAAATAATGGAACATTTATATCAAAATGCGTAATACTTTAATAGTGACGTATTTTTTTAAAAGTGATAGGTATATAATTGTATATAATAATATAAATAAAAATATATAAATATACATTGTACGGGTATGGGGCGAGATGGGTACTAAGGTACCCATACCCGTTTATTTTACTGGGTAATTACCCGTCCACGTGCCCATACCCATTTAGCAGATTTTTATCCTACCCGTTCTGTGTATTTTTTGTGGGTACCCATTAGGTATGGATACAATTTCTATCCCTAAGTTCGGCCCACCGAACATGTATGTTTTCCCCGAATATTTTCGCAGTCCGAGTCAAAGTTTAAGGCTCGGACTTTCTAATATGTCTGTCTGCCCCGTTTTTTGCGGGTTTTTCCTAGCCGCGAATATTAACATGAATTTTAACAACTTTTAGCCTTTAGGGGTGCAAGGTCTGTCAGACCCACACCCCCCCCCCCCCCCCCCCCCCCCGGGTTCATTTTTTGTAGGGTGGCAAAAAATTTTAAGCATGCACCCTCTAATATGTTTGTCCCGCCCCATTTAGTTGCAGGCTTTAGCGAGATGGTCATAAACGAGGCGGGTATGCCCATTTTCCATGTTGGTGTAAGCCCTAGAGACCAAACATTTAATTAGAACTTGGTACTTGTATAGAATGATTTATTAATAATAGGAGGTATTTCTTTGTTATGTTTATTTTTCCAAAATAATAAAGTCTCTAGAATAGCTAGTTTATTTAATGAAACATTAAGTGTGACTTAAGCATGAGATCTCATTAAACATAAAGACATTATTTTTAAAGTATCTACAGTCAAGCTTTATCGTGAAATGGGATAATATTAAAGTATTGAGAATATTATGTGGATAGGATAATGATCACATCTCATGGATCATGGATAAAGAGTTATCAAGTCTTCACATAGGTATGAATATTAGGAGTAATATTTATACTGGATTAACTCACCATAAAAATACTACATAAAATGTTATACAAGTTTCATAAGTTATTCTCAAGGTGATAGTGGTGTATACCACCCTTCGAATTAAAACCATTATGTACCCTAGATGTGTAGTCTAGTATTTTATTGACAATCAAACATTTGTCTGTAACAGGATAACCATAAAGATGATTGACATGTACTCTATAAACAATGTTGACAGACATGAGTGAACTAGATGAAATTGCCCATCTTGCGTAACAAGATGTATGTCTAAGGGCCCAATATTTAATTGGATAAGGATGACACGGTATATGCCTTGTGGTCAACATAGACATGAGGACAAAAGGGTAATTTTACACACAAACATTATCGCATAACATTTTGGTCAGGTCACATGACATTTTTGTGACTTTGGTAGCAGTGATGTGTTGTTAGATAATGTTCACAACTTATTATTTTAAATAAGTGATTTAGTATAATTGTCAACGCCACGAGAGCCTACATGGTCATACACATAAGGGAAGATTGGTGAGTGAGTGAAATATGGAACATCGTAAGGTACAATCTACTTAAGGAAATTATGGAACATTATAAGGTACAATGCACTTAAGTAAATTGTAGAACATTGTAGGATACAATGCACTTATATGGAATACAGAATAGCGTAAGGTACTCTGCACTTAAGTGAAATACAATACATTATAAGGTATTGTGCACTTAAATGAGCTTTTTCATTTTTCATCCCACACAAGTGGTTCTATAAATAAAACCCTTGTACAGAAGCTTTTACACTAGATGAAATTCGGTTTTGAACCCTAGCCGTATTCACTCTCCCTCCCTCCCTCTATCTATCTATTTATCTCTCACACACTCACACACGCGCGCACGCATACACAAACACACACACACACACACACACACACATACACGCACGCGCGCATACACAAACATACACACACACACACATACACGCACGCGCGCACATACTCCCTTATACGAAGAAAGTAAGAATTTAGTCTTCACACCAAACAAATAATTTGCACAGGCTGTTCTTGACCAATACAAACTTTTGAGTTGTCTATCCTCCCATATTTCATACTCTGAAGCTTCAAGTCTTTGTATCATTATCTTTGATTTTAGCATCACACAATAACCTTGAGTATTCTTGATGAGTTTTGAGATAACTCCATGTTAGTTACCATCATCTGAGAGATTAAAAGTTTAAACCACCAGTGATTATAAAACCTAAGTCTTCACTTGAGAGTCATTATACTACAATGCTGACTTTAAACATATATCTAGCTCGATTCAGGAGGATACCTTGATCAATCATCTTGTGCATCTTTGATTAATTAAGCTAAATTCTACAATTTCTTGACTTCAAGTGTTATCATCATCAAAACTAAGCAGCTACTGGTTGACTTGCATCCTTTCTATCCAGAAGCTTTACCATTTTGGATCACTTATTGGCTATACAGGCAAGCACATAAATTCATATTCTCCACCTTTTTTATGATGACAACACATCTCCCAGGGATGTGATAAAAGAGAAAATAGGTCGATAAAATTTGGAGTGGTTAAACTTTTCGTCACATAAATATAGAGTATACTCTACTCCCCCTTAGAGTATACTTCTTTCCCTTTGTCATAATCAAAAAGATGGATAAAGATGCTAGATAGTAAATATAAATATGAATAAACATATATCACATAGGCCAAACATATTTTACTAAGGAAGGGAAAAAGAATTACTTCATTTATTTAAATACTAGAATTCAAATTACACAAAGCATGAAAATGTGGGGATTAAATTAATTCTAGAAAGTGGTTAAAAATGAAAAATTAAACACCTTAAAAACTGAAAAACACATAAGTGAGAATAATATTCAGTATCCTCATAATAATCATTGAACATCCATGTTGGTAGGCTTCTTAGGCTTTGGGCAAAATGAAATCCCACGAAGTTGATCTTCTCATTGTTTGCTTTAGTCTCTTGATGATGTCCTTAACTAAATCTTCTACTGAGAGCGTTTAAGAGACACCATAATCAAAATATTTTGGAATCGCAGAAGCTTCTTGTTCTTGTTGTTCAACGCCTATTTTCTTTTCTTTAGGAGGTTTTTGAATTATTTTCCCATCAATAATTTCGTACCGCATTATCCCTAGTGCTGCTTTTCCTATTTTTGTCACATCTTGCATTATTCTTCTCTTTCAAAGTTTTACTCTACGTGTACTAGGATCTTTGTGACCAAGTCACCATACGGTAAGAATTTTTCCTTTTATTTACATCCTAACATGTATTGGATTGCTGAACTTTCCCATATTGTTTCGATCTTGTTGGCAGGAAACCACATAGTGGCAACATTAGACATAGTTAGGTGACTGAAGTTTCTTTTTCTTGGAAAGAGTATATGGTTTTGCACATAATTAATTAGACAAATGTCTAGACGCACAAAGACTATAATGAATGGAGAGAATACCAGAGACTTTGGATTCATCTGAAAGGAGGAGGAAATACTCTTGTAGTTGAAGTTGTCGCTTTCTTCTTGTCCATCTGGCTTGAAGTGAGGTCCATCATGAGGTAGATCCAAGATATCAACAAAACTTCCAAAAGTAGATGTAATACAAAAGTAGTACTCTCACACACTGAGAGAAAGAACAAGAACAATAAATAAGTTAGAAGAGAGAAAAATAATGATGCAAAAGAAGGAAATAAAATTACCTATTTATAGCGTTCCTTTTAAGAGTTTCGATGTGCAAAAAATTCACAAAATCCTTGAAGATTTGACTCAAAAAATATCAGAACCAAATATTTCTAAAATAAGCCATCTAATTGATTATTTTTATGCTCTAATCGATTAAGCAAAGATGATTTGGAAGATCTCACGTGTTCTCCATTAATGCTTTGATTTTATTTGCTTGGAGGCAAAGATACAATCCGACTTGATTTGAAATTTGAAACACAATGATCATCTAATCAACTAGGCCAATCGATCATCTCCTTTGATTTCAGCCTCCGTGGTCTCTTGGGCCATTGGGTTGAATTTAGCTTTAGTATACTGCGCTTTACACTATTTTTCATCCTGTTTGCACCCCTTTCTTCAAAAATGCTAGAAACTCATACATTTTCTTAGTAATAATAATTTTTAATTAATGAGAAAAATAATAAACCACTTATTTAGATGGTCAATCATAGTTTTTTGATTATTCAAACTTTAAAAAGTGTATTACCTTAAATATCAAGTAATCTTGATAAAACCTCCCCCATTCGAGGAACAACAAAACAATATCGTGAATCCTTCTCTACAAGTTGTTGGATACGAGAGTTGGTTAGAAAAAAAAAAGATAAATCAATCCACTACAAACTTATTTTCTCAACCTACTAAGAGGTTAACAGATCATCACATATCATAAATGTTGAGACCATCCTCAACAAAAATTGCTTTGATCATGTCTGTTGACATACACCATAAACTAACATTCTTGGATCACAAACATCAGTATAATCAAACATTACTAGGAACACCGTGTATACTCATATGTATACATATTTATTTACACAACTTCATTTAATACGCACTGCAACTTCATTAAAATTGTAAAACATCCCTGCAAAACACACTAGGTTTTCATAATAAGCGGCCAAATCTATCAATGTAAGAGCATTTGTAAACAGGGTGATTATATATCTTCTTATTAAATCATTTACTATGTGATCTACTAAATTAAAACCGTATTCCATGTTCATTCAAGGAAAGCATTCGATTTGCTAGAATAAAATCTAGGTTTTCTTTCCCTTTAGTAAAATTACTTAGGGTTTCATGCAAATCTTTCACTTCCTTTTTCATCTAAACACAAGTCTCACATTTTCCATCTTGGTTTCTAATATTAGCCATTTCATACCTTAGCGTTTCATATTTTCTAGAAACTCGATATAGTCTTTAAGATTTATGTTACACTTTCAATCTTATTAGGTTTCTCGATTAACTTAGCAAAAAATTTAAACAATTGTTTGTATGATACCTTTGTTACCTCACAACCATCTTCCTCGTGAGAAACTTTCAAGCAAACATGTCCATGTTATTTTTTAGAAAGGATTCTTCAAAGACTTTATTAGAGATTAATTCTTCTAGATTTCTCCTTGATGTTGGGTCTCTGAGTATATTGCTTATTGAGACTTCCTTCTCTTTTCTTCTTTCAAAGATTGCATTGGACAAAACTTCTTTTTCTTTTGTTCCTTTCTTTATGAAGTTCTCTATTTGACATTGAATCTTTTAAGGATTGTTCAATAACCGAGATTATTCTTTCGAAGGAGATTACCTGAGTTAATTTTTATTCTTATTCTTCAAAAGGTTTCTCTGATGAAGTTGCTAGACATTCTTATAGGTTTCACCTCATGCCTTCATCCTTTAACTTTTGAATCAACTCATTAAATTTCTCAAAGATTTGTTACTTCTTGGATTTTTCCTAAAATCTTAAACATTGTCATCTCTTGATTTAAGGATTGGACCAGGTTTATGATTCTAATTCTTAATTATTAGATATTTGTTAGCGACGAAGGTTCTAATCTTTTTTCCAAAATTTATAAAGGTTGAAAAACATTTGTGAAAAAACCATTTACATTCATCTTCTTCACCTCCTCCCACTTGTTCAATGCTTGTAGAAAATCCATAAATCATTTCAAGAGTATCCCTCATTTCCTTGGCAGAATTACAATTTAGAACATAAAGAAATTGGTTTTCATTTAAAGACATAACTAAAATGTTCTTAGTTTTAAAAATAATTTCAAACTTTCTCTTTTCTACTTTGGTCTAAAGAAAATCAAGTTTATCTACTACTTCACTATTAATGTAGTGAATAGGGATAAACAGATCATTGATTATTGTTTCTCACAGTTTAAGATCAAAAAATTTTATGGATATTTTAAATCTAGCTTTCCATAATTCAAACTTATCACCATTAAATGGTGTGAGTGTGTGTGTGTGTGTGTGTGTGTGTGTGTGTGTGTGATGAAAATCCTTTTGTTAAAAACAATATCGGAAGTCATCTTCCTCCTAAGACAACTAATCTTTAAATAGGAGTTAGGTTTTGATGCCACTTGTTGGACATGTGACTCTATACACAAGGGGGGAGGGGGGGGGGGGGGGGGTGAATTTTGGAGGTTTAAAAATCATTGATTGAAAATAAAATCATTTGATAAATCAAAGTTTGAAAACATTTTATCAAAAATGTTTGAATGAGTATGCAATGGAAATTCAAAGTAAAGAAAATTATTGAAAATAAAAGAGATAAGGGAAGAGAAATGAAATTGAAGAATTATACATGTTCAATCAAGAAGAATTAATCCTGTCCCCAAGAATTGATCTTGGGAGTATCCATTATTCTTGAGAGTTTTTAGAAGGTTATGCCCACGTACCCCCTTATACAAGAAAAATAAGTTTTAGGCTAACTTCTAACCAAACAAGAAACACATCTTGAAGTAGTTAGTATTCACACCAAATGGAGATTTTTCATCGTGGGGTGAATTGTGGAGGTTTGAAAATCATTGATTTAAATTAAATCATTTGATAAATCAAAGTTTGAAAACATTTTATAAAAAATGTTTGAATTATTATGCAATGGAAATTCAAAGTAAAGAAAATTATTGAAAATAAAATAGATAAGGGAAGAGAAATGACACTGAAGAATTATACATGTTCAGTCAAGAAGAATTAATCCTGTCCCCAAGAATTGATCTTGAGAGTATCCACTATTCTTGAGAGTTTTTAGATGGTTATGCCCACAAACCCCCTTATACAAGAAAAATAAGTTTCATGCTAACTTCTAACCAAACAACAAACACATCTTGAAGCGGTTAGTATTCACACCAAATGGAAATTTTACATCGTCCGATCTCGAACAAAGACAAAGGTTTTAGTGGGCTATCCTCCGAACTGAACTGGAGTTTTATACTGGGTAACCACGAACTGATCCGAGATTTATACTGGAATGATCTCAAACCTACTGAGTTTTTATACCTTATTGAATTCAAAAATTAAGTGAGATTTTACACCAGGATGATCTCGAACCGATAGAACTTTTAACCGGACTGAGCTCAAGAACTATTGTGGATATTTTTATTGGATGATCTCCACGAACCAAAAGAGAGTTTTTCCAATGACGGAGCTCATGAACTGAACATAGACTAAGACTAATCACCCAAATACAAGTAAAATATTTTTAAATGGTTTAACTTTCAACCAAAATAATAAATTCCTAAGGAAGAATTATTTACTCAATAGAAAATCTACTCTTGGTAAATTTACATTTATACCCTTGCCCAAAACAACATCCTCACTGAGACTCTATAACACTTTCAAAGCATTATTGCTAAAATATGTGATAAAAATAAAAATAATTTAGAGAGGTGGTGAGGGAAATGAAAAGTGACTACTTTCATGTTTTATGGATGTTGAAAAATGATAGAGAAACTATCTAATTATAGGTCAAGACATGGTCTAAATTAGTAAATAATCCGCGAGCCAAATGAATGACCTAATCGATTAGGCTAATTGATTAGGTAGTGTAAATAATTGATTATTATGTCTCAAAATGGAAGGTTTAGATATAAAGTCATTATCACTCGTTAAGAGACTATTATAATCCATTATATATTCGACTAGGCATCATCGAATCAATTAGGCATATAATCTAATCGATTACACAACTTAAAAAAAACTCCTAATCAAATAGGTAGTCCCCTAGTCAACTGTCTAGACTTTAAAAACATCTTTTTTGTGTGATTTTAATTAAAAAATGAGAGGCTTTTCACAAAGGTAAATTACCATGTATTGACTCATCTTATAATTTATTGGAAAATGATAATGAACCATGTTATGTAGGTTAAGCAATTAAGGAAACTATCAACAACATTCCCTTAATGGGGAATGTGCTTTAGACGATGACAACTAATACGAGCCACTGATAATGCAACATATGCGGTTAACAAGAGGTTAAAGAAGCAAAGAAATTAAGTTAGGGTTTGATGATCACTACAAATATCCTCTGATGATGGCACTTAACAAGAATAAATCTCAAGCCTCATCTTCAAGAAGAATTCAAACAAGTGTCTATATGACTGAATTATTTGACAAAATTTGAAGCTTCTGAATGTGAAAGAGAGGAAATGTGAAAACTCGTCAAGCCACGTCCGAGTAATTAGAGTGTTGTAAAGACACAAGTTTTTTTTGTAAAGTTATACAGCTAATCACACACACACACACACACACTTTCTTTATCTCTCTCTCTCTCTCTTTCTCTCTCTCTAAAAACAGTTTTAAAGCTTATTTTTCTTAAGAAAATATTTCTAAATTTTTTGAAGTCGTCCTAGTTGAATTGAGAGATGTCAAAAAAGTTTTGGACATTTTTTTGGTATTGCCCAATCATTTGAAACTTATACCTAATTGACTGGGTTAGTGCAAAAACGCGCCTTAAACATTTGTGACAATATCTTAAATAAGGGTAATATCTATATATCTATTATTTCCTTTTAAAACCCTTTAAACATTTATTTTTAAGCCAACCAATCAATTGGATGATGCCAACTCATTGACACATTAATTTTGGCTCAAGAAATTCTCCTTTTTTATGCCAACCTCTAGTCTGAAATAGAGGTCTATCCCCTCATATTTTCACATCAAAATTTGTGAGAATTGTATCTCACTCCCCACTCTCTCTATAAATATTTTCTTCACTTTCTCTCACTTGAATTCAGTCGCAGCACATTCGAGAAAGTCTTTGTGTTTAGTGAGACATTTGTATAATTCTAGGGTAGTATTGTAAATTCTCCAAGGAATATTTTTACCTTGGTAGACTAATTTATCCATAAGAGATCGTTTGTTTGGGTTCAAAGCTAAACCCGTTTAAAAGCTTTAGTTGTTGGGTATTTAGGTTGTAAGCCTAGGTTTGTAAGCTAAACCCGATTTAAAAGCTTACTTTGGTTCAAGATCGGCCCGAATTAAAAACTCAAGTTAGTTTATGGTTATCCTATGTAAAACAGCAGTTCAGTTCGTAAGCTCGACCCGGTCAAAAGCTTGCTTTAGTTCAAGATAAGTATGTATTAAAATCTCAGTGATTCGTGGTCGGCCTGGTCAAAACCACAGTTCGATTTGTGAGTTCAGCCCGATACCAAAGCTCACTTTGGTTCAAGATAAGTCTATGTAAAATATTGGTTGAACTTGGGGACTAATCACTTCAAGTTGTTTTTTGGAAAGAAGACTAACCACTTGAATCTGCCGTTTGGAAAGAAGACTAATCACTTCTCTTTATGTTCATTGTTTGGTTGAAATTTAACATGGAACTTCATTTTCCATGTATAAGGGGGTTCAAGAGTTCAACATACTAAAAAAATCTTAAGATTTACTAGATACCCTCATGATCAAATCTTGGGGATATGACTAAGTCTTCTTGACTGAACCTGTATAATTCCCGGCGTCTTCTCTCTTTCCTAAACTTTTACCTTCCGCAATTTAAATTTTTACTGCTTATTTAAAAAATATTTTCAAACGCTGATAATTTTAAAGAAAATTTTTCAAATCAAAGTTTTTTTGAAACACACAATTCACTCCCTCTTATGTGTGGAGTCACATGTCCAACAAATGACACTTATGGCCAGAACTTAAACTTACATATTTCCACAAGAAAGGGAGTGAGGTACCAAACACCCAATTGTGAACCATATTTCTAGTGAAAATTTTCGTAGAATTAAAAAAATTTCATCAACTCAGTGGACAACACCCACATCCTCAAAACATCCATGAAGTTATCCTAGTACAATAGTGGAAGACTGCAGGTTATGGAAGAAATCAAGGCACTAGAGAAGAATTGTACATGGTAGCTCTGTGACCTACTAGAGGAAAAAAACAGATGAATGCAAATGGGTATTCTTAGTGAAATATAATGTGGATGAAAGTGTGAACAATACAAAGCTTGGTTGGTGGCAAAAGAATTCACCCTTAAGTCATCAAACAATTGATATCTTGACCAATTCACTTTCTAAAATCAATTATAAAAACTTAAAATTCAATATCTGTGACTGATCGGAGTGGATCAGACTGGATCGTCGTGGCCTTCACGTAGGACAGGTAATGATGCTTGTAGGAGAGGAAAAAGGGTGGGGTACCTGCAAGGTGCTCTGATGCCAAAGTAAGTGTTTAGTCGAAGAGAGAAAGCAAGTACAAGATTTCAAGTATTGGATATTTGATACCTGCCCCTCTCAAGCGAGGGGGTATTTATAGGTGGATCCCTAGCGAGCAAAGCGCCTGGTCTGCCAATGAGGGATTGCCAAGTGGAGGGCAGGGCGCGTGGCCTTTTGACTTGGACTAACTGTTTTCGTAATATCCGGGGAGGCAGTTGGTCGCGTGAACTACTTTGCGCGTGAAGGGGACATGTCCAATGACTAGTTTCTGCCTAACGGCAACTTTCTGCCCAACGGCTAGTTTCTGGCTATTAGGCCTATCCAATGGCTAGATTGGATTGGGCCTTGCCCCTCTAGGGGCACAGTGTCTGCCTAGTCCAGAACAGGAGCCCCCCAAGTCCTTGCTTTGGTGGAGAGTGAGGACTTAAGGTAGCCGTGTAAACAGCCATCTTTGGATGATATTCAGGGAGAATCTCTTCACCGTCGAAAGGGCAGATCTGGTCGAGGATGGTGATTTGATCCTCTCGCCCAGGTCTTGTTGTCGAAGAACATATTGTGAAGATGTATTTTCTGTCGAGCACGCTCTTGTGAAGGTGCCCGTTGCAGTGGCATTTTTGTGTCGGGGACCCTTGGTGTGTGTGTCGTTGAGGAGACGTGCCCGCGGAATAGCAAAAGCTCTGGTGCATGTAACGTTCATACTTGGGAATGTCAAACGCAGGAATCTTTTGACACGTGTTGAACATACAGCCCCTTTGTCAGACCTAGAGCCGCCTAGGAAATGATGACCTTTGTGATTCCCCACGAGCAAATGCTTATAAAAGGAGGGAGGAGGGATTCATTTGTCCACTTCTCACAAATTTCTTTTCTCCTCTCTTTTGCTCTGCAATCTGTCCTCTCGCCGGAACCGCCGTAGATCTTCATCGTCTCCGTTCACACCTTCATATCCAACTCTTCACATTCAAGTAAGTTCATCTTTTCTGCATTTTTCTTAAGTGTTCTTCGTTTTCTGGGTGTTCTTCATGAATTTTCCGGCAACTTATGAGTTTTTCGGTTGAAGATTCACGTGTTCTTTGATGAACACATGAATTTCTGGGATTTTCATGAAGAACGCGATGAACATGGAATGAATGTTATGTTTTTACGTAGATTCTCCTAGGTTTTGGTTAGGATTAGTTTTAGGTTTGTAGTCGGGCACTAGGCCTGTTCGACACAAAGCTCTGGCTTTACGCGATGAGCTTGCCTTGTTTTGAGCTCAAAGAAACGTAGTTAAGTTGTGGAGACTCGTCCCCATCGCAGGGGGCAATGTCGTCGTCGTACTAGGTCGCGGTCAAAGTGGGCTCGGGGTTGTCCTCGACTTCTTCCTCGCCCTTTCACTTGACTAGTGGTGGAAGGGTGGATTTGAACTTAGACGACGAATTCACTTTATCTTCCTCTGCTTTTCAGGTGAAAATGGCTTATCCTCGTGATGACGTCGTGCCCGACGCCCAGGCCGTGCAAGAGGAGATGAAGCAGGCCGTCGGGTATGCTAACGTTCAGGTCGCGAGGGGGGACCTTCAATGGATCGCGCACGAGCCACTGTCGACCAAGTCGACATTTACTGAGGAAGAGGTTCGAGAGTTCCCCTTTTTGGAAAATCGGGCCGAGGGTGCGCCAGCACAATGGAGGGCCTTCTGCCCGACTAAGAATGACAGGATCTGCTCGATTTACCCGGGGATGCGGTTCCCCATGTATGAATTTGCCTTCGTGGAGGCCAAGTTTCAGCTTCCCTTCACCGACTTCCAGGAGGCGCTCTTTCGTCATTTAGAGTTGTGCCCTGCTCAGCTCCATCCGAACGCGTTGGCCTTCATACGTGCCTTTGAGCTGGTGTGTCGCTTTCTCCGTGTTGGGGCGACTGTCGACCTCTTCTTCTGCATCTTCCAGTTCCAGCGAAGTACTACGAGCACGAAGTAAAGCTGGGGTGTCATTTAAACAACAGAGCAGGCTCTTCTGGCCGTACTCCGAGTCTGTTCATCATTTTAAGGATAAATTCCTAGTCGTGAAGCCTGTTTCTGAGGCGGCCAAGAGATCCATCTCGACACTTAAAACAGTGACCGTCGATGGTCGGCAGGTTAAAAAGCTTGTGTCTAAATTTCTTTGGAATGGGTGTTCGCCCACTTCAGATACAGGACTAACCAGTTCTTAATAAGTCATGACTAACTCTGTGAGGCTGACAAGGAGTCCTACCGTATGCTCCATGTTTATGTGGAGAGCTTCACACCGGGCTTCGTGGTGGACAGAGATGGTAAGGAACTGATCGGGGACGATGGGGTGCCCTCCAGAGCAGGTCGTTATATTAACACTAAGGGCCTCCTCGAGTGTGAAAACGACGACGTGGCCTTCCAGCTTCTTGGTATAACTTGCTCTTGTGTCCGCATTTGTTGAGCTTTTTCTGTCTGCTAACTTCTGTCTTTTGTGTTCGCAGAGAAAATGGCTGACATGAGGGAGCGCTTAATGAGGTCGCAGGCAGACAAGGTCCAGAAAAAAGTGCCTTCGGTGCCCAAAGCCAGAGCGGCCAAGCAGCAAGCGACGATAGAGAAGTTTGTGTCTGGCGCAAGTCCTACCCCGGGGATGACCTCTGTACCACCAACTCCTGACTCATCCCACAAGAGGAAACAGGATGATATTGAGGTCTCTCCTGCGGGCTGCTCGGGTGGCTCTCCTGGAGGGAACTTTGTACTGCCCGCATGCTATCAACAGGGGCAGATGTTTGACGAGGGGAGCTCCGTCGTCGTTCCGGATCTGGATGTCTCGGCGATTCTGTCCACCGATCCACAGATGCAGAGGAAGCTCCTTTGCCAGGACGCGACCAAAATGATCTGAATATTGGAAGCGGCGCCGACCCTTGGAGATGCAGAGGTGGCTGTTGGTTGCAGAATAGGGCAAGCAAGCAAAAATATTTATTTTCGGAAACAATTCCCTCTGGGATTTATGTCGTGTCCACAAAGATCGGTTCGAGGGAAAGAATGTCGTTTGACAGTCTCTCGCGTTTATGAGTTTGGGTTTAAAACAGTTTAAAACATAAAAACAGAAAAGTAAACATTAAAACAAAAAGAAATCATTCTTCAGAGAGAAAAACTCGTCCGGCAATGCATATAAATCACTCCTCATAAACTTAACCTTACCGACCAGTTATACTCCACCTACAATACTCCTCAATATCACCCAGTATCGCTCACAACAAAGGTTATGTCTAATGCAAAGTTGAGATAACAACCGTGTCACTCTCTTCGTCATTCTCGCGAGCGAAGCCTCGAAACACGGAAGGCATTAAGCTTCAACGCCTATTGAAGATTGTTAGCTCTTAAATCTATCTCTAGAGTCCAAAAACTAACAGACAATCATCCCTAATCGAAGTTTGCGAGGGTTATGTCTAACGCAACCCAAACCCCGCGCATAAAGCAAAAATCAGAGACCATCACCAATAAAGATTTGTAAAGCAAGTTTTATACAACGCCATGGGCGAAAAATATACGTGAGATCATAGTCAATACATATACAAAACCCAACCATAAAGAAAAACACAAAGAAGAAGAGAAATGAACCAAACATCTCGCGGTTTGTCAGAGCCGGTCGACGATCAATCCACTCTGGTTCATCCGTATGAATGCTCCACAGTTGTTTTCTAAGCTCTCCAATGAAAAATAAAGTTTGATGGAGTTGGGATCACAAAACCCCAAAACCATCCCTAAGAATAATGACTAAAAATGAAATATATACACAAAATTCTGTCACGTTCGCAAAGCGAACCCACGAAAATGGCACTTAAGTGCCTCTGAATAGTTAAACCGACTCTTTAAAATTGCAGAAGTTCGCAGTGCGAACGATTTATTCGCAAAGCGAATGTTCGCCTTCAAATTCGCAAAGCGAACTTTGGCTCCTTTTTCCTCTGCCTCATTCTGGGAGCATTCGCTGGCGAACTCGCCAGCATTCGCAAAGCAAACATTCACTGGCTCCTTCGCAAAGCGAATATGACAGCACAGCAGCTCTTATTTTGCACTTCTTCAGCTCCCTTTTATTGGTTCCAATGACACATCTTGGAGGCTTTATTGTTCATTGCTCCAACAATGCTTTATTACCTACAAAATGAATGGAAAACTATCAATTGTTACACAAATGAATCAAAAACACAAATATATACTAACTACATATTTATACACAAAGTAGGGTTTATTCAACCGATATTTACCAAAAAGTATCGATAAGTGCAACAAAACTTATATACAAAGATAGGTACAATTTGCACTTATCAAACTCTCCCCAACTTAACCTTGTTTGTCCACAAACAAGAATCAAACAAACTTAAAAATACAAAAGCAATATCCAAAGAACGACGAATCAACAGGTTTTGAAAAACGGAAACGAATGAATGATTCAAATGAAAAACGGTACACACAAAGTAAATACTTACCACTAAACTACGACGACAACATAGTCACGAAACAAATGCAAAATACAAAAATCATGCCAAACATCCTAAAACAACATAAGTTTAAATGTGAATCACACCTAGCAAAAACAATCATCGGTAGATGAAAAACACAAAATAAGGTACTTTACACTCACACAACACTCATGCAAACAAAATACTTAATTATGCATTCATCCAACAATTTACATTGAACATACAAAGGCAAGAATCACAAGGACTTTTCAAGGTTGTAACGTGGTCGGGTAAACAAACAAAGGGCAATTTCTAAAGGTAATTGAAACAAAAACTTGCCTAAACCTAAGGGAGTGGTCAACTCACAAAGATTCACGCACAAAATTCCAATCAACTTCTTCCAAAATCCCAAGTGTTACACAAAACACAATACTTATTTAGCACAATTATTGAAACTATTTTTTTTTTGTTTCCTTTTTCAAGGCTTTTTCTTTTTCTTTTGTCATATTTTTCTCTTTTTTCTTTTCTTTTTCAATCCTCATAGAATCCAACTAATGAGTACACAATCCTTCTCCCCCCAACTTGAATTCAACCACATCATCATGTGAATACTCCCTACTTTCTAAGGCAAGGAAAAAATCCATACAACAACACAAAATTGAGGGTTCAAGAAAAAACAAAATCCATTCAAAAATAAGTGAACTAAATACTCATAGACAAGCATTAAGTTCAAATAAAACATGGATCAAAAAGCTCAAAGTGGTTACAAATTCTCACATACTCACAAGGTGAATTGACTATTTGGCTAAGGTGGTTGTGCTCAAAATGAAACAATTGCCTTGATCCTTTTCATGCATTCATATAAACAACACAAACAAAAGATTCAACATAATAAAATCCAGTTAGAACAAGAATGCTGGTACTCCGCGCATATATGAACAATGGAAAGCCACCTCACAAAAAGGTTGGGAACTAAAGTGATTCACACAAGAACAAGTATACAAAAGAATGAATGACATGAAAGTTTGTAAAAAGCCTAAGTATCATGAATATGCTAAAGTATAGAAAGCGATAAATACATACCTCGGACGTGTACAAAACTTAACAAGATCATTACCATACATCCGCAAGTTGAAACGAACCAACTTGGAAAATCACCAAAGCATCCTCAAATAAGTCAATCAAAAAATCTGTGAGCAAACAACAACCAAAAACATTCGAAAAGAAAAACTATAAAACATGCTTGTTTTACGTCGTAAGCTCGACGTCTTTACGGTGCTTAGCTAGAAACTTCCTCTCTTCATGCCATGGTGATGTCTCACCGCGCAACCAAAAGCAAGCGTCATAACAAAACACTTAAACAAACGTTACGGGAACAAAATTTATACAACACTTGAACAAACATGATGGAAATAAGCAATATATACGATATATACAAAACTCAAAAACAAATAAACTATCGCAATGCGACTCAATATCAAAACCGATCCCCGGCAACGACGCCATTTTGTTGGTTGCAGAATAGGACAAGCAAGCAAAAATATTTATTTTCGGAAAGAATTCCCTCCGGGATTTATGTCGTGTCCACAGAGATCGGTTCGAGGGAAAGAATGTCGTTCGACAGTCTCTCGCGTTTATGAGTTTAGGTTTAAAATGGTTTAAAACATAAAAACAGAAAAGTAAACATTAAAACAAAAAGAAATCATTCTTCAGAGAGAAAAACTCGTCCGTCAATGCATATAAATCACTCCTCATAAACTTAAACTTACCGACCAGTTATACTCCACCTACAATACTCCTCAATATCACCCAGCATCGCTCACAACAAAGGTTATGTCTAACGCAAAGTTGAGATAACAACCGTGTCACTCTCTTCATCACTCTCTCGAGCGAAGCCTCGAAACACGAAAGGCATTAAGCTTTAATGCCTATTGAAGATTGTTAGCTCTTAAATCTATCTCTAGAGTCCAAAAACTAACAGACAATCATCCCTAATCGAAGTTTGCGAGGGTTATGTCTAACGCAACCCAAACCCTGCGCATAAAGCAAAAATCAGAGACCATCACCAATAAAGATTTGTAAAGCAAGTTTTATACAATGCCATGGGCGACAAATATACATGAGATCATAGTCAATACATATACAAAACCCAACCATAAAGAAAAACACAAAGAAGAAGATAAATGAACCAAACATCTCGCGGTTTGTCAGAGCCGGTCGACGATCAATCCACCCCGGTTCATCCGTATGCATGCTCCACATTTGTTTTTTAAGCTCTCCAATGAAAAATGAAGTTTGATGGAGTTGTGATCACAAAACCCCAAAACCATCCCTAAGAATAATGACTGAAAATGAAATATATACACAAAATTCTGTCACGTTCGCAAAGCGAACCCACGAAAATGGCACTTAAGTGCCTCTGAATAGTTAAAGCGACTCTTTAAAATTGCAGAAGTTCACATTGCGAACGAATTATTCGCAAAGCGAATGTTCACCTTCAAGTTTGCAAAGCGAACTTTGGCTCCTTTTTCCTCTGCCTCATTCTGGGAGCATTCGCTGGGGAACTCGCCAGCATTCGCAAAGCGAACATTCGCTGGCTCCTTCGCAAAGCGAATATGACAGCACAACAGCTCTTATTTTGCACTTCTTCAGCTCCCTTTTATTGGTTCCAATGACACATCTTGGAGCCTTTATTGCTCATTGCTCCAACAATTCTTTATTACCTACAAAATGAATGGAAAACTATCAATTGTTACACAAATGAATAAAAAACACAAATATATACTAACTACGTATTTATGCATAAAGTGAGGTTTATTCAACCGATATTTACCAAAAAGTATCGATAAGTGCAACAAAACTTATATACAAAGATAGGTACAATTTGCACTTATCAGTGGCTCATCGCTCCGACCTTAAAGAAGCCAAGACTAGGATCAATGACTTGGAGTGCGAGAACATGGGGATATACAATGAGCTGAAGAAGCTGCAGGGTCACCAGGAGGCCAAGATACTACTTTAAAAGGAGGTGACCCAAATAAAGGAGGAGGTGAAGAATGTTAATGATGAGAATGCCCGCTTGAAGGTGAGGATTGCGGAGCTGGAGGGGTCGTCAGCAGCGGGTGAAGATGAGACAGAAGATGAGAGGGCCTTGAGGATGAGGAGGGACCTGATCGAGAGGATCCCTGTCCTCGGGGAGGACAACCTAGGGGCAGCCGAGTTTGACTTTAATGCTGCTTTGGAGCAGGTGAAAGCCCTCAATTCTGACGTCCAGCTGGCGACTGAGGGAATGGGTCTACTCAATGTGGTTGTCTATGGCGAGGTGGTCCCCCCGGAGGGTGTCAGTGAGGTCGTCTAGTTTGACTAGGATATTTTTTGGATGTACAAGTATTTTGTGGGCCTGCGTGCCTTTTTGATGTAATGTTTATCGAACATAGCCCCTCAAATGTACACTTACTTATTCAGGCATTGTAGCCAATGTTATTAACCTTTTGTTATAGATTCTTGTCGCGTTTATTTATGTATGCTTGTTTGAATGGATGTTTACTCGACTTATTCTTATTATGCCCGACAGTTTGGAACTTGTTGGGGAGGGCAAAGTGGTTTTGTCGGCGATGAGACTAGGACCTCGGTTGAGGTACTAATCCCATAGGCTTGGACTATTCCCATCGCGAGCTGGGTGTCCTGCCTTATTGGTGAGGCAACGACGGAGCTCGATTAAGGTATCCTCTTTGTGCTCAGAGTCTGCTCGCACCACGAGCAGAAACTGGTCGTCGTTGTAACATGGATCTTGCTTCCCTGGGGCGCGATCATGTAGCCAAGATGTCTCCTCGTTTGCGGGTGATCTCGTTGGCAGCTGGGCCGACCTTGAGGTTGGTCCTAACTGTAGTATTGTTTGAGCTTTTCAGCGTTCCATGGTCGAGCAAATGCTTCTCCGTTCAAAGTTTCTAAGTAGTAGGCTCCCATGCCCGTTTTGGACTTGATCCCGTAGGGTCCTTCCCAGTTCGCATCCAGCTTTCCTTCGCGCGAATCTTTCTGGTTTCTGCGTAGGACCAAGCTGCCAATGGGGAAGTCACGTCTTATGACTTTAGCGTCGTGGCACGAGGTTATTTGTTGTTTCAATGAAGCCTCGCGGAGAGCTGCTCCTGACCGTATTTCTTCGACCAGATCGAGCACTTCTCTTAAGGCTTCGTCGTTCGTCTCCTCGTCGAGGGGAGCTTCCGTTCGTCGGGAAGGTTCTCTAATTTCTACTGGTATCACCGCCTCGGTTCCGTAGACTAGTCGAAAATGGGTTTCTCCGGTAGTGGAATGTGATGTTGTTCTGTAGGCCCAGAGCATGTTATGTAGCTCCTCGACCCACCTCTTTTTGGATTCGCCCAGCCTTCCCTTTAGGTCGGGAAGGATCACCCTGTTCGCGGCTTCCGCTTGCCCATTGGTCTGGGGATTCTCGACCGATGTGAAGTGTTGCTTTGTACCTAATTTTGCGACGAAGTCTTGGAATTTCCTGTCCGTGAATTGTGTCCCATTGTCGGTCACAAGGGCCTGGGGAACACTGAACCGCGCGAGGACATTTCTTTTGTAGAAGTGAAGTATGTTGAAGGCTGTGATCTTGGCGAGGGCTTCGGCTTCGATCCACTTTGTAAAGTAATCGACGACCACGATTAGAAATTTATTTTGGTAAGATCCCATTGTGGAGGGGCCGAGTATGTCCATCCCTCACCAGGCGAAGGGCCAAGGCAAGGATAGAGTCTTCAACTCATTGGGGGCACCAAGTGCATGTCCCCGTGGCGTTGACACCGCTCACATTTTTGGACATGCTCTTTGGCATCGTGCTGCATGGTCGGCCAGTAATATCCTGCTCCCAGGGCTTTTCGTGCCAGTGATCTCCCCCCAAGTGTTGTGCGTTGATGCCCTCGTGGATCTCTTGGAGGATTTCGGGGACTTTGGTTTCTTCGACGCATTTCGGGAGGGGAATAGAGAATCCTCGGCGGTAGAGTTTGTCCTCAATTAGTACGTACGAGCAAGCCCGTCGTTTAGTCGCGCTAGCCTCCTTGCTGTCCTCAGGTAGTTCTCCTTTGGTGAGGTAGTTGTATACTGGGGTCATCCAGCAGTGACTCTCTCCAACGGTGTTGACGTTGAGCGGCTCCGGTGGCTTCATGATGCTGGGTCGGGCGAGTACTTCTTATACGACAGATTTGTTGCCGCCCTTCTTTCTGGTACTCGCTAGTTTGGACAAGACGTTCGCCCGCGCATTTCGTTCGCGGGGAATGTGCTAGACTTCCCATGCGTCGAATTGGGCAATTTTCTCCATCACCAGCGTTAGATATTCGACTAGCTAGTCGTTCTTTGCTTGAAACTCCCCCCGTACTTGGGACGTTACGAGCTGGGAATCGGTGTAAATTTTTACTTCTTTGGCGCCCACGTCCTTTGCCAGCCATAATCCCGCGAGGAATGCCTTGTATTCGGCTTGGTTGTTGGACGTAGGGAAAGATAGGACTAGAGATACTTCGATCAGTATTCCTTCCTCGTTTTCGAGGATAATCCTTGCCCCGCTACCTGAAGGGCTGGATGCCCCCTCTATGTAAATGATTCATCTATGCGTTCCGCTTGGCAGGGATGTTGCAGGCGTCATCTCCGCCACGAAGTCGGCTAGGACTTGTGCCTTAAGGGCTTTCCTGATTTCGTAATGAATGTCGAATTCAGACAATTCCAGGGACTATTTGAGCATTCTTCCGGCCATGTCTGGTCGGCAAAGCAACTGCCTAATGGGTTGGTCTATGAGTACCATTATTGTATGGGCCGGGAAGTAGTGTCTGAGTCTTCTCGCGGCGATAATGAGGGCAAGGGCGACTTTTACTATTTACGCGTACCTAGTTTCTGGCCCTTGCAGAGCCTTGCTGGTGAAATAGACATGCTTCTGCCCGTCCATCATCTCGCGGATGAGGGCAACACTGACGGCTTCCCCGGTAATGGAGAGATATAAATACAAGGTTTCCCCAGAGTTTGGTCGGGATAACACTGGAGGCTCGGATAGGGCTTGCTTGAGATAGGTCAGGGCTTATTCGCATTCATCTATCCATTCAAACGTGGCCTCTTTCCTGAGGAGTTTAAAGAAGGGCAGGGCGTGCTGGGCGGATTTGGCCACGAAGCGAGAAAGCGAAGTGAGCATCCCGTTGAGGGATTGTATAGATTTTTTCGACTTGGGCATGGGGAACTCCGCGAATGCCCGACATTTATCTGGATTCGCCTCTATTCCCCTTTCGGTGCGATAGAACCCGAGGAACTTTCCTGCCCGTACTCCGAAGGTTCATTTCTCAGGGTTGAAGCGCATTTTGCACCTCCTGGCCTAGTCGAAGACCTTTCGCAAGTGGGCAGTGTGGTCAGATTCCTCTTGGGATTTCACGATCATATCGTCCATGTAAACTTCGAGCATGTCTCCGATTTCTGATCGGAAGACCTTGTTCATCATGCACTGGTATGTGGCCCCAGCATTTTTCAGACGGAAGGGCATTACATTATAGTAGTAGTTCCCCGATGAGGTCATGAATATGGTGTACCTCTTGTCTTCTTTGGCCATGGGGATTTGATTATACCCTGAATAGGTGTCCATGAAGGACAAGAGTTTAAAACCTGCAGAGTTGTCTACGAGCTTGTCTATGCTCGACAAGGGGTAATCATCTTTCGGGCAAACCCGGTTGAGACCAGTATAGTCAATGCACATGCGCCATTTTCCACTATGCTTTTTAACAAGTACAATATTGGACAGCCAGGTTGTATACCTGGCCTCCGAAATAAATTTTGCCTATAAGAGGTCTTGTACAAGTTTTTCAGCAGCCTGTGCCTTCTCATCGGATTATTTTCGCCAGCACCGCGCGACAACACGGGCAGCTGGGTCGATGGTCAAATGGTGGCATGCGGTCTCAGGGTCCAGGCCGGGCATGTCTGCGGCACCCCAAGCAAATAGGTCGGCGTTGTCGTCCAGGCATTGCTTCAGCTGTTGTTTGACCTCGTCGGGCAGTCCAGCACCGATCTTCACCCCTCTGTTGGGGTTATTACTGAAGGCGATGACTTTGAACTCCCTGTTTGGGACTGGTCGCATGAGGGCTGAGGTGGAGGGGCAGGCTGTCCCCGTTGACGTATCTTCACCGCTATCCTGGCCCTCTTTTGACTTTCGGCTGTCAAGGTCGATAATGTACACGGGTAGTGCAGGTTTCTTGTCCGGTTGGTTATCCCCAGATGAATGATCCTCCTCTCGCGCCTGCTTCACTGCTTTGGGTGCCGCGCCGATCTGGTTTCACCCTCGGGTCGCTGCTTCGAAACACCTGTGGACAGCTTCTATGTCCCCATGCAATGTCGCAACGTGACCTTTCTCCGTATAATACTTTAGCTTAAGATGAACGGTTGAAGGAACGACGATCAGTTCTGCCAAGGTTGGTCGGCTGAAGATGCATTGGTACAGCGAGGGGCAATCGATTACCAGAAATTGGGTCTTGATCGACTTCGAGGCTTCTTCCTCCCCGAAGGTGACTGGGAGCTCTACATATCCCCAGGGTCTGGCTGTTGCACCGTTGAACCCTTGCAGGTCAGACCCTATGTACGGCGACATGTTCTCCCGGTTCAGCTTCAAGGCTTTGAACAGGCCAGTGTACATGATGTCCATGGAGCTGCCCTGGTCAACCAGGATCCCCCGAACATCGGTGTTTTCCAGCTTTGCTCTGACGAGTAGGGGAATATGCGAATTCGGGGAGCCTCCTGGCAGTTCCTCCCGGTAGAAAGTTATTGGCTGGGATCGCCCGTGGATCTTCTCCAATGTGGACAGCTGGTTTGGGCTGCAGTCGATGAGTTGGTCAAACTTTCTCTTGACCGACCCCACCATGAGCTCGCTATAACCCCCGCATAAGATTACCATGGTCGCTGGGAAATTATCCCACGTGCTGTGCGCGAAAACCTGAGCGGGGTCCCCAATGTGGTCGGGGATGACAAAGTCTTCTGGTCGTGTGATGGACACAGCGACCTGAGGAGGAGGACTAGGCGGCGAAGATTCTGCCTCCTTTTTGGCCTCCGATTTCTCTCGTCGGGAGGGCTCTCCTTTCTTCGTGTATTACTTTAGATGGCCCTCCTTGATGAGGATTTCAATGGCGTCTTTTAGGTGCACGCAGTCTTCGGTTACGTGGTTGTGGCTGCGGTGAAAGCGCTAGTACTTACTCTTGTCCACGTTGCCTTTGGACGTCGTTGGTTTGGGGAACCTGACGCCTCCTTACTTGAATTCCGCGTTGATGCATTCGGAGAGAATGCGCTTGCGAGGGGCGGTGAGCAGGGTATATTCTGTGAAACGGCCAGCAGGCCCTTTACCTTCTCGCGGACGATCGTCTCGTCGCCTTTCTTTTCCTTGTCGGGATGTCTCCGGCTCGTCTTTTTTTGATGCCCGGGTGCTGTCTCGATCTCTCGTGTCTCGGGCATGATAGACGGCCTCCTTCTCCTCGTATTGTATATACGCTTCAGCTTTTCGGAGAAGTTCTGTCAATGTTCGAGGAGTCTCGATCCCGACGGCTTTGCGAAACTCACTTTTTGGTTTCAGGGCCTTCTCGAGGAGATATTTTTTCATATGGTCCGTTGTGCGGACTTCCATGGCCTCTTTCTTAAACCGCTCGATGTACGCTCGCAGGGACTCGTCTTTTCCCTGTATGATGGCTTCCAAGGTGGCCTCCGACTTGGGATGTCGTCGGGAAGCTGTGAAATGTCGGGCGAACCATCTCTTCAAATCTCTCCACGATGTGACCGATCCTCGGGGAAGGCGCTTGTACCATGCCATAGCCCCCTTCCTGAGGGTGATCGAGAACAGTCTGCACTTTATGGCCCCACTCACGTTGTGGTAGTGGAGCATTGCCTCTATATTTTCTATGTGCTCGCTAGGGTCGGAGGTTCCGTCATACGTTGCCAAAGCGGGGGGCTTTTCCAACCCGCGAGGAATCCTGGTGTCCATGATCTCCTGTGAGAGGGGGCCATGGACGTCATCGTCACTGCTTGAACTCGGGGAACGGGAGAAAGAATGGCTGCGACCACGTCTCCTGCTTCGTCGTGGAGAATGCCTGTTTGAACGACGATGCTCGTACTTCTCCGAGCGTCTGGTTTTTTTTGACGTCGGGGAACTCTTCACTTCCGCGGAGGAGACCGGTGTCGTTTTCGCGCAGGATCGGATGTGGGCTCTTTAGATCTCGATCGTCTTCTTTCCGGGGAGAGACTCTTAGACCTGTCACGCCTTTGTTTCTGAGGACGGGGAGACGGGCTGCGAGGCTTCTCTGAGGGCATGCGTTCTTGAAGGATATGCTCAAGAACGTTGATCTTTTCTCCTTACTGGAAGATCACAAGGTTTGACCTGTTGAGAGAGGCTATAACAGCAGCCGTGCTAGGGTCGGCGTTTTGCGGAACCAGAATCGGTTCGAAAACACGATCAGCGGCCTGCGCGCGAGGTTTGACGTCATCGGGGGTCGGGGACGCAGTCTTCCCGTCCCGATGGTCAGTTTCCTGGAAAGCAGCTCCGGAGATGAGGTGATCGGTGTTATCAGTGATAACAACGACGGTGGATTCCTGACGGACGACATCATTCTTGGTGGAGGCCATGATGATCGAAAGAGATATGAAGGAAGCTTTAGTCTTTTGGATGAAAAAGAGGGGATCTTGAGTCGAAAGACGGGGAAGCTAGTTTCCCATAGACGGCGCCACTGATCGGAGCAGATCAGACTGGATCGTCGTGGCCTTCACGTAGGACAAGTAATGATGCTTGTAGGAGAGGAAAAAGGATGGGGTACCTGCAAGGTACTCCGATGCCAAACTAAGTGTTTAGTCGAAGGGAGAAAGCAAGTACAAGATTTCAAGTATTAGATATTTGATACATGCCCCTCTCAAGTGAGGGGGTATTTATAGGTGGATCCCTAGCGAGCAAAGCGCCTGGTCTGCCAATGAGGGATTGCCAAGTGGAGGGCAGAGTGCGTGGCCTTTTGACTTGGACTAATTATTTCCGTAATATCCGGGGAGGCAGTTGGTCGCGTGAACTACTTTGCACGTGAAGGGGACATGTCCAACGGCTAGTTTATGCCCAACGGCTACTTTGTGCCCAACGGCTAGTTTCTGACTATTGGGTCTGTCCAATGGCTGAATTGGATTGGGCCTTGCCCCTCTAGGGACACAATGCCTGCCCAGTCTAGAACAGTGACCATCAAAAGACAGTTGTGCCGCCATTAATAAGAGACAACAATATACCTTTTATAATAATTGTATACATTTATTCTTATTTACACACCATATAAAATATTTCCTTTTTTATAAATAAAAATTAATTTAAATCAATTAAAATTTAATTAGTTTCCCTAACTACTTGTACTCTCAACTATTTAGATCCTACTATTATATTTAGGTTAATAGTCATTTACCCCCTGCAATATTGGCGAGTTTTGATTTATCCCCCTTTAAAAAAATAATTTTCGATTACCCCCTGAAAGTTTGGGATACCCACCTAAGCGTGTAAAAACCATGGGATAAATTAAAAAAAAAAATATTTTACAGGGGGTAATTTTTCTACCTAGGGGGCAAAAGACTTAGAATTTTAAAATTTCAGAGGGTAATCCAAAATTATTTTTTTAAAAGAGGATAAATAAAAAACCGCTTATATTACAGAGAGAGATAAATAACTATTAACCCATTACATTTTGTACAAGAAATACACAATTCTTACAATATGAACCGAATAAAATCTTAGTTTGCCTTAAAAAAAAGACAACTATTGTATGATTGATGTGATTCTAGCAGTTAAATAGGCCTTAAATTTCTGTAATAGGTGGCGGAGTTTTGATGTAAAAAGTCTTGAAAGTAGGTTAACAACATGATTCATCCCCCAAGATACTCTTTTACAAACCATCGTAATTAGTCAATCTAGGAAAAGTTGAATCAGCTTTTGTAGAAACCAAACAAACTTTGCCACGAATCAGTTACCCAATAAACCTGCTTCTCTTTCCGACTTTTCACTTCTCATGAAAAATAAAACCCCCAAAAAGCACTATTTATGTGCTTCTCTTCATTCTTCACCCAGAAAACACACATCATAACGAGTGGAAATTGGAAAACAAAGCACAAAGGAAAGCTATGAAAACAGGAACTTCAAGTTTCTTCGATGATCAAACTGTTTTTTTCACCACTAAACTTCTACGTTGGAGTATTTGTTCTCTCATTCCAATAGCTCTCTTTCTTACCTACTTCTACCATCTACCAATTCAACCCTTTTCTCCATCTCCAAATTCTGACTTCACTCATTCCAATATCACTTCTCACTCTTCACCTTCATCTTCTTATGCAGGTATATTCTTGCACAATTCCTTCTTGATTACGTTTAATTTATTTATTTTTTCAAATTTTTATTGTGTCTCTGTGTCAGTGTTGTGTTCTGATTGCATTCTATTTTTGTATAATTTTTATTATATATATAAAATATGATCTTGTTGATTTCAGAGAAGAAAAAAACTTACCAAAACCAATGCGATTACTCAAAGGGTGATTGGATCAAAGACACATCTAGCCCTTTATACAATGATACAACATGTGGTATGATTAAAGAAGGAAGAAATTGCATCAAACATGGAAGACCTGACTCTGATTATCTTTATTGGAGATGGAAACCAACTGAATGCTATCTTCCAAGGTTTGAACCTACAACTTTTCTACAACTCATTACCAACAAACATATAGCTTTTGTTGGAGATTCTATGGCTAGGAACCAATTAGAGTCACTTCTTTGTATGTTATCAACCGTTTCGATTCCTAATCTTGTGTATCAATACGGCGATGATAATCAATTCTCCAAGTGGTACTTTTCTTCGTACAATGTAAGTATTTCATTGTATTGGTCTCCATTTTTAGTGCAAGGTATTGAAAAATCAAGCACAAGGCCAAATAATGAGTTATATTTGGATCATGTGGATGAAAAATGGGCAAAGGATATGAATCAAATGGACATGATTATGTTATCAATTGGACATTGGTTTTTGCTTCCTGCAGTTTATCATGAAGGTGATTCAATTTTAGGGTGTCATTATTGTCCCGGTCTTAACTACACCGATATCGGATTTTATGGTGCATTGAGAAAGTCTTTAAGGACTACTCTTAACAGCGTAATTGATAGAAGAGAAAATAATAAAGGTAAAGAAATTGATGTGGTTGTGACAACATTTATGCCGCATCATTTTGAAGGTGAATGGGATAAAGCCGGTGCTTGTCCGAAGACTAAGCCTTATAGAAATGGCGAGAAGGAAGTTGAAGGAATGAATGGTGAGATGAGGAAGGTTGAGATTGAAGAAGTTCTGGCTGCTAAGGTGAAAGGGAGTGAAGATGGGAGGTTAAGATTTGAGGTATTGGATATAACGGAATTGGCTTTGTTGAGACCGGATGGTCACCCTGGTCCTTATATGAATCCTTTTCCGGTTTTTCATGGTGTTCAAGAGCGTGTGCAGAATGATTGTGTTCATTGGTGTTTGCCAGGACCGATTGATACATGGAATGAGATTTTTTTAGAAATGATAAAGAAGTGGGGGGAAGAAACTAGGAGTGAAGATTGAGATATTTCTAATGTGTTGTTAATTGATACCTTAGTGTTTATATTGCATGTTATTGTTCTTGCATAGCAACAGAGAATTTTTGTTTCAGGTTAGGCATCAAATATTGATATTGATGATGGTAGTTTTAATATGCCGTTTTATTTTTCTTAATTCAATTAAATTTTTTAGTTTAATAATCTATAAACACTTGTTCAATTTCAATTCTTTAGAAACTAAAATTAAATACAGCTTTTTATGGTTTAAATTTAAGAAGTCTTTAAATACAGCTTTTCAAACATGTCCTTTTCCATGCCATGGAAACCAGCAGAAAGAAAGGGTTCGTGTTCTCCTTATCTATTTTTGCTTTTCATTCACATGCTCAAAAGTTGAAATCACAATACTTAGCTGAGTTAAGTGGTAATTTGTTAAGATTTTATTTTTGTTTTTAATGTTAGTTAGGCCTTTTTCCTTATTTTGGTCATTACCTTTCTATAAAAGAAAGTTATTCTCAATTATTATAATTAAGGAGAATAATTGAGTATCTATATTAGAGGAATTTTTCATTCTTATCTTCTTTTTCTGTGCTGCACATTCGGTCTTTCCTTTTATGTCTGCAAATGAATCTTTTGGGTTCATCGATTTTCACATGGTGTATGTAGCAAGAAAAGATCTCTCATTCCTCTTTCTTCCATTTATCCAAGAGTGATATTGCTCCGTTATCTTCTTTTAATTTTATTTTTTGGGTTCATTCTTTCTCCTTTTCCTTTTTATCATGAGAGAGAACGATGATGCATCAACCAACAAATATCTATTACTATCAACAATGGAGGAAAATCAAATCCACAAAAACCACCAACAACAAGATCGATATTGCTCCCTTATCATCCTTTAATTTCACTTTTAGGGATCTTTCTTCCTCCTCCCCCTTTTCATCATGAATGACAACGAGATGCATCAATTAAAGAACTTAAAGAAAATTTATTTTCATAAAGATACATACCGGAGACAATGTATATAAAAATAAAAGTCTGCAAGACAGGTAACAAATAACAATAAGATTGTTAAATTGTTAACACAGTTGAGTGCAACGTCAACTACATCTAAGATTTTCAATCCAATACAGGAAATTTACTCTCAATAATATTAGTATAATAGTCTTAGATGAACAAACCTTGTTCAATGTTTTAATTTAATACTACCAGTAATTTTCTATTCTGGACTCCCTAATACTACCAATGACTTTCTATTTCGTACTCCATAATACTACCCATGAAGCTTCGTTCAGGCATCCCTGAATAAGAGATTCCTCTCACTTGTGTTTAGACAATTACAATAATAAGATGGATGATAATTTCTATAGCAACTTTACAACTCAATACTCTATTCAGCTAATTTAGATTTGAAGCACATGAATAGAGTTTACAAAATACAAACAAAATCAAAGATTCAACTAATGAGTAGATATTTTCTCTTGAGGTCAGAGTCTTCACAAAGGATATGAACTCTTTATATAGCCACAAAAGGCCAGCTCCCAAAAGTCCATAAGAATTTAGGTCATTAATTTGGCCATACTTCTAAAAAGCACGTGAGATCAATATTCAATAATGATGATTTCCGATCTTGATTGATCTTCTTGATTAAATGTAAATCTCTTGATTATTCTTATTGTATTTGATTTAGATCACATCCTCCAAAAACTATCATAATCAATCAAATCTTTATTAGGAAGATTGGGATCCTTGATTGATATAATGTAACAATCATAAACACATGTCTATCATGGAACATTTGGCCTAACATTTGTCCACGTAATAGCATTCTGAATTTTGAAGAAATCAAATAAAATATTTACTTGATATACATCACAATTTCAACTTTTCAAGTAAAGGAATAAGAATAAATCTCTTGCAAGAATTGAACCACACTTTAAATTATCTTTAATTGAGATTGGAGAATTCTTCATCAAGTACAAATCCAAATCTTGTAATTAAACCAAATCCAATAAAATTTGTTGAAAGTTAAATAACAAGAAATTCTCATTTGTTTTGATTTTTTGTTTCAAATTAATAAGTTCGCTATGAAAGAAAAAACAATTTAGGTATAAACTATATATAGAAAGGGTATACTTGATGCCTTACTTAGAAGTTTTGGACAACTGATCTTGATGAGACGACTAAAGTGTCTCAAGTTCAATTGAGAAATGCTTTACCATCTTAAAAAATAGTTGTGTTTTAAAGGATTCGAAATGAACGAGATATTATTTGAAAGGAGGTAACTCGTTAGTTTTAGACATGCTAATATGCTGACGAAAGTAGGTATTACTAGTATTTTTCTATTTTATTTCTACAAATGAGTTTCTAATTATTAAGTAAAATCAAAATCTGTGTGAGCGAGTCTAGGATAGGATTCAATGTCATAAGTCCATTTTAAAAATTCAAAGTAAAAATCAAATATATCAACCTAAAATAATTGTCTTAGATAAAAAGTTAGATAATAGCGTTTAATGCTCAAAATGGTCTACGAGGAACAATAACTTTTAACTACTTCAACATAGCTATATGTTTACAACATGTCAATGACTTATCTCAAGCTTTGATTGAGGGACTTGTCCTAAACTCTACTTTAAGGACTCACACCAAGCTCTATCTAAGAACTCGTTTGGGGTTTAATATAAACATGGCGACCTAAATATTGCAAAACATTCAACTTAATCATTTCGCCCTTTCCCAGACCTTATGCTTGAGAGACTGCGTATTAAAATAATTTTACTGGGCTCTAAGAAGAAAGATCTATGAGTAGATGATTTAAACTAATTACCTCAATATTGGGCGAGCGCCCAACATGGGATGGTAGGTTGCCCAAAATAAGGCATGAAGTCTCCTGGAATCGGGAGATAGACCGACATATTGGGCTTGGGCCGCCTAATGTGGTCCATTCACTTATGTGACTAGCAATGTATCTAAGTGGTAACCAACTAGAGGATCAATGAGAGAGAGAGATATGAATTGTTCACTATTAATTATTCTTCATTTTGATAAATTACTAATGACTCTAAAAATCATATTTTAATCACAAAAAACAACACTACCTACCTAATCAACATCATTATATGTCAGTAAAAGAATACGATCCTTCTCATTTTTCATGTATTAAACATGACTCTTTGAGTCATGTATGTAATATAAGAATGCATATTATATATGAGTGTTTGCATAAAATGTTATATGTTGTATTATATTGTGAGCAAATAATAAATTATATGAGTTCTCACTTTTAACTTACATAAAAAAAAAATATCATCAACATTAATTATTTGTTTAGTCTTTTTTTTTTTATCTTTTGTTCTTTTGCAATTTTTTCTTTCTTTTTTCTTTTTGTATTTATGTACATTGCAAAAATATATTATGTTATTTAAATATATATAAAAAATATATCATGTTGTTTAAATATATAAAATTGTATTATATGCTATTAATTACATACTATTATAAAATAATAAAATATTTATATCTAACACGTTTTAGATATTAGTATGATACTTGTCATATATTTTAATTTTTTTTAATTATTTGAGTGTAAGAAAAAAGCTATTGGTTTTTCGGTATATTGTATTTAAGTTTTGTTGTTATTGTAATCGAATATAGTATTTATTTTTTTAATATATATGATGATGTTTTAATTTTAAACTGAACAATTTTGTTTTTCCTTGTTATATTAAATTAAAAATATATATATTTTTATAGTCGTATTTATACATTGTTTTTAATTAAACAAATGTATCTCATACCTGATACTTTAATCATACATATACAATATGTAATATATTATACATACATATATACTATTTAAATATTACAATTAAATATTAAGTATTCCAAAATAAAGTTTAGTAAAATCAAATTCATTATGATAAAAAAAAATGAGTTTCTATTTAATTGTATTCTAAATCTGTCCTTAATTGTAAAAAAAAAATATAATAATAAAGTTATGAAAAATTCTAACTATTAATACAAACTTTTTATATATAAATAAAAACAATGGTGAGAACTGAGAAAGGGGTAAAAAAACTATTGTAAAATTTTAAAAATATAAAAAACATTAAGTTAGATGTCCATAAAAATGCAGTGAAAAGATATGAGAAGGGAACCAAGTTTATTTGATTTTAACTAGGAGTAATAATTATGTTAACAGGTAAAATGGATGTCCTCTTTGTAACCCAGGATCTCTTTGTAGATATAAACAGAAAAACTTGTTTTTTTTATTCAAGTCCTTCAAAATTGAAATCCTCACTTCTATACTCAAATTCCTCTCATTCATCATAGGATCTTTTCTCTTTCTTTCAAACATTATTTTTCTCTCAACAAAACAGTCAGGCAATGACGTCATTGTCATATCCAACATCACGATGTGGTGTATCACATGAATCCTCTATCGTTGATTCCCACCTCGTTGTAATTAACGAATTTTAAAAATTAAATTAATAAAAGAATTGATATTTGTTGGTGCAATAATATTGTAAAATTTCTTTATAAAAAAATAATATTACACATTTTTATATCAATTATGTATAATTATCAATAAAAAAACTGTTGTTTACAAATATTTGTAGCACATATAACATAATCTATAAAAATTATTTAGTATATACTTTATAAAAAAATCATAAAACAATACAAAAACAATTTTAATTTTTAAGAAGTAAACACTCCAAAATAAATTTAAACATTATCAATCCTGAGTTTAACATGTCAAACTAGCAACATAATTGGAGACATTATATTATAGAGTATCCTTAGTCATAAATCAATGATGATTACATACCCCTTCGGATATGTTTTTTAGTGCACGTTTAATTTAGTTTCTAACTAAAAGATGTAATTTTGCTATGAAGAATACTATGAATATTTTTTTGAGAATTTCTTAATACACCCCATAAGTTTTTTAGGCACCACGTAAAATTTTTGTTTAACTGTCTGCTTCCGGATATGCACATCCAAACGCACCATTATTTTTAAAAACGTTGATTTGTTCTCGATGTGCATATCAGGAATAATTCCTGATGTGCAAATCCGAAACCATCTCTTATAACTTTGCGTCAGAGCTTCTCCCCCCTCATTCTTTAGCTTTTCACATTCCAAACAATCAAACTCTCTCAAACTCTCAATTTCTCATTCCCACAAATCCTGACTTTTTTCACTCGAGTTCGGCACAGAGCAACTTCTACAACGATCAAGACACTCCAAATCCTCTGTATCTCAATTTAATTGATAAGTTTTCGAAATTTAGAGTTTCGGAGTTATTTTTGAGTAATCGATTTAGAGTAGACATTTAGGTGTAGAAATTGTTAGGTAGTATGAATAACATAGGTTAGAGACAATGTAGATATTGTTTGCTGCTTCAAACGGACGATCAGGGCATTAAAATGCCCTTTTCTATGGTACAGTAGTCATGACTGCATTTTTTAGAACTTGAAATACGTACCGGATGTGCAGATCAGGAAAAATTTTAACGATGATTACTTTTCTGATGTGCACATCCGGAAAAACCCAACGTTAAATATTCTGAGTAATTCTGGATGTGCATCCACGAAAGTTTTTCTGATGTGCAAATTCGGAAGCACCTTGGTTTCTATTTTTGTTTTTTTTTGTTTATTGTTTATTGTTTTTTTAATTATTTTAAAAAAAAATCTAACTTATTTATTATGCCTTGCAGATTACATGGCTGCCAGAGACGATCGTATGATACATGGACGGACAACTCAACATGCATCTGTCCGACGTGAGCGAACGCAGTCTACAGCCGAGGGTTCTGGCGCAGAGGCAGTTCCAGCAGCCCCTACAGCTGAGGGACATCCTACACCACATTGTTTATTGTTTTCGTTGAAAATATTTTCATTTGTAACATTGTTTTATTTATAAATTTTCAGGAGAAGGATTCCCAGAAGCTCTATAAACATGGGGGCAAGGTTATAGACATGATTGCAGAGCTTCCAGAGGATGAGTGGTTCCAGTCTGCACTTGCTACCTCTGGTCTCGGAGGCCTTTCTAGGATTGGGTATCCCCAGATCAGCTACGGTATGGTGATGACCTTTGTTGAGAGATGGCACCCTGAGACATCCTCATTCAATCTACCGTACGACGAGCTCACGATCATACTCGACGACATCTCGTGCCTTTTACATCTACCGATCACGGGCACCCTGAGATGATACTATCTGTTTTTGCTCGGCACACAACTGTTTGTGGACATCAGCGTCACTTACGTTGATATCGTTTACCTCAGGCGTGGATATTATAATGTTTGACACCGATGTTATGTTTTCCATTTCAAGCGTGGATATTATAGCACTTTCCCAAGATTACTGGTTGGGGGAGTGTCCGGGAGTACACTGAGGATATGTCGCGTGCTGCTGCATTTCTCCTGCTCAGAGGGAACCAGGCGCCCGAGCCCTATAGAGTTTATCTTGATCGGATGGCTACTGAGGACATTTTTTATGACGCCTATGCCGATCACCGTGTGACGCGCCCGTTCGATGAGGTTTTGTTGTTCTCAGGATGGTTGGCATGCAATTCGACCATTACTGCTCGATACCTGCCGGAGCGCGTCTTGCGTCAGTTCGGTTACACGCAGACGATCCCCAGGATGTCTCATGAGTCTACTCTTCTAGGCTTGACTCGCACGTAGATAGGTGAGAGATATGCTGACTTCCAGTCCCACTTGGTACCGGAAGAGGCTCGGGCGACCAGAGCGCCGAGAGACTGGAGCGTTGTTGTCGGGTACATCATGTGGTTCTATACCGTCTCACACCCATGCATGGTGCCCACTGCTGAGGGATCGCCACCCATACCTTCTCATCAGGAGATATTAGAGGAACAACAGTCTCAGCTGGACCATACTCAGGATGCCCTACCTCGATGTCGTGAGATAGAGGAGATAGCGCGGGCGGCCATTGCGGACAGTCACCTCCCTGAGGGCTCTGGTGGCAGACTTGCCATGGATAGGATTATTGAGATTGCTCGGGGGGCACTTCAGTACCGCAGACATCGAGCCAGGACAGCGGGTAGGGGCAGAGGAGAAGGGGAGCCAAGAGAGATCATTCGGCATACACAGTAGTTTTTTGTTTGATGTATTCTATTTTTATTACATTTATGTACTATATTTTGACATAAGTATTATGATGTATATATATATATATATCATTTTATTTTATATATGGGTGTTTTCGAATGTATATTAAGTAGCAACGATATATTAACATCTGCGACCAACCAACAAAACTGATTTTAAAAATAAATAAATAAAGTTCTGCTATTTTTCCTGATCTGTAGATCATGAATTATTTCTGATATGCACATCCAGAACAAATCAACGTTTTTAAAAAAAATGGTGCGTCCGGATGTGCATATCTGGAAACTGGGGGCAAAAACGGAAATTCGCGTGGTGCCTAAGAAACTTATGGGGTCTATTAAGAAATTCTCATTTTTTTAACACTCTTTCAAACACTCACTCTCTCATTAGATAAAATACATTTGAATCTCTCAATTTGAAAATAGATCTCACATAAAATGGTAAGACTCACATGTGTTTTATCCAATAAAACATGTGTTTTATCCAATAAAACTAGTGAGTTTTAGAGAGTGTTTAAAAAAAATGTATTCTTAGTATTTCACTTCTTTCTGTTTATGTTTCATTTATCACGCTCTCTACCATTAGTTTCTCCCTCTCAATGCTTCGACCTCTCTATCGTATCTCCTCTTTTTTCCTTCATTCTTCATCTATTCTTTTTCGTTTCCACTTCTTTCCTGACTCTCTCTTCTTTCACTCTATTATTTACCATCTTCCATTTTTCTTTCTATATCTCTATTTTCTTTATTCTATATCTTTATTTTCTCTTTTATATAGAGTGTCAACTATCAAACTTAAATCGCCTTATTTTTATAAGTTTATCTATCATTATCTTAAAAAAAGATAACATACAAAAAGTTTCTTAGATTAAAATATAATGAGAATTTAAGATTCTTAAGTTTTTCGAGTTAGCATAACTCATCAATTAAGGTTTTATGTGGAACATGAGTTTTTTCAAAAATAAAAAAATAAAAAAATCTTGCTGCCTAACATGATGCCTAAATGGTGGGTGATCCAATGCTATGATACATTTTATTAGTTGACTTAACTCGTCCTTAAAAAATCAACATATAAGATGATTGATGTCACTCTTATTAAACTCTTATTAGTCTATACCATTAATCAATGTGAGACAAAATTTTTTTTCAATAGTCATCTTTATGTTCTCTTATGACACAATTTAAGATGTTAATCATTGCAAATACAATTAATATACTTATTTTATAAGAACTTATATTTAATTTTTAACATATACCTTATCTATTTTATGTTATTTTCTATTAATATACTTGTCCTTGTACTTGTTAAAAAGAATAATGAGGGTAGCGTTGTAACTATATAGGGTTGTTTATGGTGTTTAAGATACTTTGTACGTTTGTTTCTGAAAGAAAAAAAATTAGAGATCCATTCCTCAATGTAGGACTGAGGTATTTGTAGAGGACCTCTTTAGCCTGGACCAAAGGCAGTTATCACTGTTTTTTTACCATAAACATGGGGTAAGAAGGATAATTTCTTCCTTTGATCGTGGAAAGATGGTTATCCTTCTTTAAGTAACTCTGAGTTAGGTGATATAAACACATTTTCCCACATTCAATAACAGTAAGATGAACAGGGGTTAGTTGGTATTTCCCACATCCAAGAAAACATGTTGCTAGTCCAATCTAAGCAGTCTGCTGCTGGTTCACTAGACGCCCCTAGTGGGGATTTGGACGGCCTATACCGACTCTCTCCAAGCACCTGAGTGTTTGGTGTATCTTACCTTTTTTAGGGTTACCTTTTAAAGGCCTAATAAATTTATACTGGTACACAGTCCCTTAATTACGAGAGCTTTAAACAAGAATGAAGTGATTTAACCTCGAGTATTTCAACCTTTTTATCAAACACATGAAGGCTCCCCGTGCAACGTCTTAAACTGCCTCGGGAAGAGTTCCTCAAATAATCTTGGAGCAAGTCCCTCAAGTTATCTTGGGGCAAGCCTCTCAAGTATCTTGGGGTGATTCCCTCAAGTGATCTTAGAACGAATCCCTCAAGTCACCTTAGAGCGAGTCCCTCAAGTGATTTTGGGGCGAGTCCCTCAAGTGTGAACTACGAGCTATAATATAAGTTGAGCTTCTCTGACTAGGCTATTGTTCATTTTTTTAATTGTCCCACCGGAGGGTCTTTTGATGATAATATGTGTGCCTATAGCAGTACATTTATCTATACTTGTTTTTTTTCTCCTCAAATGTATCCCACTCAAATATACTTTTAAGAGTTCGTATTGCCTCTATGGTGGCAAGGATCTTCCTATGAAAGCCCAACATTATTTATCTCATAGGGTGGCAAGGATATTCTTGTGGAAGTCCAACATTATTTACCCCATACGACAACAAGGATCTTCTTGTCGAAGTCCATAATTCTTTACCCAGTAGGGCGACAAGGATCTTTTTGTGGAAGTTCAACATTATTTACCCAGTATGGAGGCAAGGAACTTCCTGTGAAAATCCAACATTATTTACCCCATAGATCGACAATGATCTTCTTGTGAAAGTCCACCATTTGTATTCATACCACCCGTGTGAGATACCGATTAGGATAAGGTGCCTCATTGAAATCTATACCTTTGTAAGGAAAAGTGTATATCCTTACCCTTAAATTTTCACTCTAAAATTATTGGGGGGTTCATACATTGGCGGGCTAGAGACCCTTGCCTTATTTTTTGGAAAGAATAAAATAAAGTACGCGACAAGCTATAGTAATATCTCAAGTTGATTGAGCTCCATGTTCTTGGAATGGGTTTTCCTTTTAGCTCTTCTAGTTTATAGGTGCAACATGGCAACTTTTGGAATATCCGATTGGGACTTTCCCATTCGGGTTTTAATTTTCCCATGTTGATAGGCGTGACCACTTGTCTATGCATGAGGTTACATTCTTGCATTCTCTTGGTACCACTTTAGAGTTTTATCTCAATGTAGCCCTCTGCTTGGCGTCGAATTCCTTGATATGGGTGACCTCTATGGTTTCTTAATATTATCTTCCACGCCTCTTAGCACTGATTCATTTTCTTATTCATTGAATCGTGTGTGTCTCTAAGTGGGTGTGTTGCTTTTGACTAGTAACATAACATCAACACCATACACCATTGTTAAGGACGTCTCATTGGTAGTTGAATAAGGTGTGGTATGGAATGATCATAGAACCTCACAAAGATGCCTAACCCATAAGCCATTTCCAATGTTTAGCTTCTTCTTTATCTCATTCAAAATTACATTGTTTTCTAATTCAAATTGGCCATTTCCTAAGGGAGGGACGACACAAATGAATTTTTTCTGTGTCACTAACTCATGGAAAAAGTCAACCACAATTGTGCTGGAAAATTGGGCTCTGTTATTAGAGATGATAGTCCAGGGTAGACCAAATCTACATATGATTCGTTGTTAGTGGAAACATCTTACCCTTCCAGCGGTGATCTTAGATACTGCCTCTGCTTTTATCCATTTCATGAAGTAATATACCCCCATGACAAGGAATTTTAATTAATCAAATGCTAGAGGGAATGTGCCTAAGATACTAATGCCCCATTGGTATAGTAGTCAGGGCGAGGTGACATAATAAATGAGTAATGCAAATATGTGGTGCGTGTTAGATTTTTTGTCATTTATCACATCTTCTGATAAATTTCACACTATCTTTCATCAGAGTGGGCCAATAGTATTTCACACTCAAAAGATTGTGAGTGAGCGTTATTCCGCCTATATGGTTTCCACAGGTTCCTTGGTGAACTTGCATAAGGACTAAGCTGATCTTATCCTCTCCCGATCATCTTAACATCGAGGAGGATCTTCCTATTTTGTAAAGTTTTCCCATGACAATGATATATTTGGAAGTAAGCTTCGTAATTCATTTGGCTTCATCCTCGTTTATGGGAAGTTGTTTAGTTGATAACCCGTGGGACTATTGTTCAAATCGTGGCATGATGCCGAAATAGGCGTGTCCCTGCTCAAATCGCGGCGTGATTGGATAACATTGTGGCGTAATGCTCTGTTCAATCGTGTGGTTCCAAGTGGAGCAATTATCAAATCATTGCTCAATTGGTTTGTATAGTAGCACAATTTGATTCGCCTGAAACCTAGTATAAAAGAAAATTGTCAAATTTGATTATGGGTTCAAAATATTATGGTATTTTACTGTTGCAAGGATTTAGAGCATAGACATTGAAGCTTTTACCCTATTGAAGATCATATTTCATATTTAAATCATGCATAATTCCGTAAGCTCTTTGACTATGATTAATTGTACTATGATTATATAAACTCTTTTTTATTAGATCTTTAGTTGATTTTATTTTGAGCTATATCAATCATGTAATTGTTAAGTATTGCTCAATGAAATTTCAATTCTAGAATTATTCATTTAGATTTGTGTTTGAAGCCTTTTATATGTTGACGAATGTATGGATTGATTCAAATATGAGATTTATTATTAACCACAACGTTTGATACTATGGTATTTTGGATCGAACTCTAGTGTTGACAAGGGTAGCTTCAAGGTTCGACAGAAGGTTTAGTATGAAGTCGAAGTCTGTTCACATACTGATCTTGTATGCTGTAGTCGAAGTATGCTCAAGCATGCAGTAATCGAAATGCTAGGATTGTTAGCATGTCGAATTGGGTCTTGCTTGTAAGCCTAATTATTAAGTTACCTTGTAATTTAAGCTAACTTAGTAGTCTATAAATAGACTAGTTCTCTCGGGTTGTTGGGAGAGGTTAATTATTGGTATTCACTTGTAATCTTTGAACCCTTATTGAGAAAGTGAATAGTAAAATAGATTTAACCAAATCTCCATTCTTTTTCCTCATTCTCTTTTCCTTTGTGAAACCTAATAGGGTTTCTTGTGTTTGTTCAAGAAACTCAATCTTTATCTCATAACTTTGTTCTGTGATTGACCACATCGTTTCACAACAAACTGGTGCAGTGAGTGTAGAGGAGAAGATGTCGTTAACAAAGTATGAGATTGAGAAATTCACTGGTGTGAATGATTTCGGTTTGTGGCGCATGAAGATGCAAGCCCTTCTTGTTCAACAGGGTTTGTTAGAAGCGTTGAAAGGATCAGATAAGATGGATGTTTCCCTAACAGAGAAGGAGAAGACAACGATGGTCGAAAAAGCCCACAGTGCCATTGTATTGAGCCTCGGTGATAAGGTTCTCCGACAGATTTCAAAGGAGAAAACTGCAGTGGGTGTATGGACGAAACTTGAAGGTTTGTACATGACAAAATTATTGGTTAATCGTCTCTACCTAAATCAATATTTGTATTCATTCAAGATGAGTGAAGACAAAGCCTTGGCTGAGCAGCTGGATATGTTCAACAAGTTAATTATTGATCTTGAAAATATCGAGGTCAAGACTGATGATGGAGATCAAGCGTTGTTGTTGTTGTGCTCTTTACCTAAGTCTCATACTCACTTCAAAGAAACTCTCTTGTATGGAAGAGAGTCGTTAACCTTTGAAGATGTTTAATATGCCTTGTACTCTAAAGATTTGAATGAACAAAAGGAGCACAAGCCATCTTCTATTGGTGAAGGTTTGTCCGTTAAGGGGAAATTCTTGAAGAAAGATGGTAGGTTTGATAAGAAGAAGGGTAAAGTTCTACATAATTCTCATAGTGGTAATGCTTCTCCTATTAAGTGTTATCATTGTGATAAGGAGGGTCATACAAGAAAAGTATGCCCTGATCGACTGAATAATCATGGTGGAAAGGATAATGGTAATACTGGCATTGTGCAAGATGGTTATGAATCATCTGATGTCCTGGTGGTTTCAAGCAACGACTCTAGCAAGGAGTGAATTATGGATTCAAGGTGTACTTGGCACATGACTCTAAACAAAGACGTGCTTGAGGAATTGTGTGATCAAGATGATGGATCAGTGTTGTTGGGAAATAATAAAGCTTGTAAAATTGCAGGTATTAGATTTGTGAGATTCAAGTTCCATGATGAGTCAATAAGGCTATTGACTGATGTTAGGTATGTACCTGATCTTAAGAGGAATTTGATTTCTCTTGGTGAATTCGACAAGAAAGGATATGTTTTCAAAGGAAAGTAGAGCATCCTAAGGGTAATGAAAGGATCGAAGAAAGTCTTGAGAGGCGTGAAGAAGCAAAGCTTGTATACCCTTGAGGATAAGGTTGTAAGTGGTTCAGTAGATGTGGCATCCACGAAACCTGTGTCGAAGACTGAGCTATGGTACAGGAGACTTGGCCATGTCAGTGAAAGAGACCTGGTCGAATTGTCGAAACAAAATCTGCTGGTTGGTGACAAGATAAAAAAATTGGAGTTTTGTGAACCTTGTGTAATTGGTAAATCCTGTAGAATGAAGTTTAACAAAGGTAAACAAAGAACACATGGATCCCTTGATTACATCTATGCTGATATTTGGGGGTCAGCAAGGAATCTTTCACACTCAGGTGCAAAGTATTTTTTATCCATAGTTGATGATTACTCTAGAAAGTTATGAGTATTGATCTAGAAAACTAAGGATGAAACTTTTGAAAATTTCAAAAGTTGGAAGACTCTGGTCGAAAACCAAACTGGCAGGAAGGTTAAAAGGTTGAGGACCGACAATGATCTTGAATTTTGTAATAAGACATTCGACAACTATTGTGTTGCATCTAGTATTGCAAGGCACATAACTACTGCAGGGACTCCCCAACAAAATAGTTTGGCTGAAAGGTTTAATCGAACCATTCTAGAAATGGTGAGGTGCATGTTGGTAAGTGCAGGATTGAAGAAGGTGTTTTGGGCAGAAGCTGTTGTGACTGCAGCTTACCTGATAAATAGGTGTCCCTCAACTGACTTGGGAATGAAGACACTTGAAGAAGTCTGGTCGGGACATCCACCTAGTCTCGACAGACTTAGAGTATTTGGCTGCTTAGCCTATGCTCACATTAGGCAAGAGAAGGTCGAATCTAGAGCTCTAAAATGTATGTTCCTTGGATACCCTGAAGGAGTCAAAGCTTATAGGTTGTGGTGCCTAGAGCCAGGTCACATGAGGTGTATCATAAGCGGAGATATAGTTTTTAATGAAGCTCAGATGGTTTTCAAGAAAACTAATGGCATTGGTCAAAGTTTGAAGATTTCTGAAGAAGAGCTAGAACAGGGAGAGATTCCTATTGAGGTGGAGCATAGTGATGTTGAAATGCATGACCCAGATGAAGTCGAAGAAGAAGCAGAAGCTGCTGTCAAAGATGAGGAGACTGATAACGACTACCTGCTGGTAAGAGACAGGTCGAGAAGAGTAATCAAGCCACCTCAGAGACTTGGTTATGCAGATCTTATACCTTATGCCTTAATTTCTACAAGTGAGGCCCTTGATAAAGAACCTAGAGATTATAATGAAGTTATGAGGAGTAGAGACAACACTGAATGGCTGAAAGCCATGGATGATGAGATGAAATATTTTTATGATAATAACACTTGGGAGCTGATTGAGAAACCTGCATGAGCCAGGTTAGTCAATTGTAAATGGAATTTTAAGGTTAAGGAATGAATCGAAGGAGTGATGTTGAAGCACTTTAAGGCAAGGTTAGTTGCTAGGAGGTTCACTCAGAAAGAATGTGCCGACTTAAATGATGTGTTCTCACCTATTATAAAGCATAGATCCATTAGAATGTTGTTAGCCATGGTGGCGAAGTTCGACCTAAAACTTGAACAAATGGATGTGAAGACAATATTCTTCTATGGTGATCTAGACGAAACGATCCTGATGAGGCAACCTGAATGGTATGTAGAAAAGGGAAAGGAAGATTATGTGTGCAAGCTGAATAGGTCTCTGTATGGCCTAAAACAATCTTCTTGACAATAGAATATGGGATTCAACAAGTTCATGGAAGACATTGGTTTCAGTAGGATCCAGTTCGACCACTATGCTTACTTTAGATTTCGACTTAGAAATTCACTTGTTATTTTGTTGCTTTATGTGGATGACATCCTCATAGCAAGCAATAGTGTCGAAGATGTTATGAAGGTAAAGGTTGAACTCAATAAGGAGTTCGACATGAAGGATTTGGGAGCTGCCTCCAGAATTCTTGGGATTGACATCCAGGGAGATAGAAAGCGGTCTAGATTATGCTTATCTCAAGAGACATACCTGAAGAAGATTCTCAACAAGTTTGGTATGTCTAATTCAAAGCATGTTCTAACACCGACCAATTCTCAGTATAAGCTGAGTACGACTCAAAGTCCTAGTACTGAAATTGAAAGAGCCTATATGAATAGCATCCCATATGCTAGTATAGTAGGTTCTTTGATGTATGATATGGTTTGTACGAGGCCAGACATAGCGTAGGAAGTGAGCCTTGTAAGCAGATATGGCCAATCCTGGGAAGGCACAATGGCAAGCATTAAAGTGGATTCTTAGGTACATCAATGGGTGTCTAAGAAGAGTCTTGATTTATAGTGGAGCCTGTTGTGATGATAGCAAAGTCGAAATTGAAGGATTTGTCGACTCTAATTATGTAGGTTGTATGGATTCTAGAAAATCAATTTTTGGATATGTGTTCACTATGTTCGGTACAACAATCAGTTGGAAAGTGACACTTTAGAAAGTTGTTGCCTTATCAACAACTGAAGTAGAATATATTGCCCTCACTGAAGCTGTGAAAGAAGCATTGTGGCTTGAAGGTTTTGCTAAGGAGCTAAAGCTTCAAGGTCGAGTTATCACTGTTAAATGTGATAGTCAAAGTGCAATACACATGTCAAAGAATTCAGCCTATCATGAGTGAACCAGCACATCGATGTGAGGTTGCACTTTGTTAGAGAGATAATCGAGCGTGGAGAAGTCCAAGTGCTGAAGGTTTCGACTTATAACAATGCTGTTGATATGATCACCAAGACATTGTCGAGTAGCAAGTTTTTCCACTGTATGCAGTTGATAAAGTTGCATGATGAAAGCTAGTTTGTGCTCTTGTTTTGTGTAGAGTTTGTTCCAAGGTGGAGATTTGTGGTATTTTGGATTGAGCTCTAGTGTCGACAAGGGTAGCTTCTTGGTTTGACAGAAGCTTTAGTATGAAGTCGAAGTCTGTTCACATACTGATTTTGTATGTTGTACTCGAAGTATGCTCAAGTATGCAATAGTCAAAATGCTAGGATCGTTAACATGTTGAATTGAGCCTTGCTTGTAATCCCAATTGTTAAGTTAGCATGTAATCTAAGTTAACTTAGTAGTCTATAAATATACTAGTTTTCTCAGGTTGTTGGGAGAGGTTAATTGTTGGTATTCACTCGTAATCTTTAAACCCTTATTGAGAAAGTGAATAGTAAAACAGATTTAACCAATTCTCTATTCTTCTTCCTCCTTCTCTTTTCCTTTGTGAAACCTAATGGGGTTTCTTGTGTTTGTTCAAGAAACTCAATCTTTATCTCATAACTTTATTTTGTTATTGATGTCATCGTTTCACAACAGATACTCTATCTAATTTCTTCAATCAATAATTACTTTAGACATATTTAATTATTTTATTGTTATATAGTTGTTTATATTGAGTTATTTTTTAATTATGCAGTGCTTTTGAGATTTTTTTTATTGTGTATGCGAGGTAAAGGATCAAGCAGATTGCTATTTAATTTGGAGATCGAGAAGACAACAATAGTCATTCGAAAAACTGCCAGGTCAGCACAGGTAGCAAGAGAAACGCCAACAGTAATACGTTTAGACAAGGAGTTTGATCAAGAAAAAATAGATATGGCAAATAATAATAATAATAATAATAATAATAATAATAAACCACACATATTTAGGCAGACTATGGGATATTATTGTAGAAGAACTGATGTTAGGAAAATTTCTCTTGGGTTCAAACCAGCAAATCCCATGGACTTTGATATCAAGAATTCAGTTCTAGCAGATTTGAGGGAAAATCAATTGACGAGAATGCCATTAGAGACCCATGAGAACACCTTTATCGTTTCTATGAGACTTGTTCTATGTGCAGGCTTTGAAGGGTCATCAAGAGAGGAAAACATACATATTGAGTTAAACACTCACCTAAAGGTCAAAGATTCACCCAAACAAGTGAGAGAGACATCACATATTCACCCAAAATCTTAAGTTGATAGGTGTATGGATCCTCTTACTTATAAAGTGTTCAACCTCTACTTTTCTAAGCAATGTAAGACTTAGAACTCACGCTTGTTTCTCAACATAAATCACACTTGTTTCCTAAAAATCTCCCCTTCAAGTGTGAGTACATCCACTATGCTCCCCCTCAAGCGGAAACAATTTTATCCACATACTTGTACCGCCGTTGAAAGACACCCTTATCTTGTCATGGGCACTTCAACGGAACACGCCGTCTGACCACCACGTCAGGAAGACTTTTCATACAAGGAGTCGGTCTCTTACTCGAACCACATCTCTGATACCACTGAAGGGTCATCAGAAGGGGGAAGCATATACAATGGGTCAAACACTCACCTAAAGGTCAAAGACTCACCCAAGCAAGGGAGAGAGACACCACATATTCACCCAAAATCTTAAGGTGATAGGTGTATAAGTCTTCTTACTTATAAAGTGTTCAACCTCCACTTTTCTAAGTAATGTGGGACTTAGAACTCATATTTCTTTCTTAACACAACTCACACTTGTTTCCCAACAGGCTTAATGGAGTAACTAACAACCAAATAAAACTTAGATTATTCAGTTTACTTTAATGTTGAGAGCAAAAGACTGGTTGTAATGACTACTAAGTGGGAATATCCAGACTTGGACAAAGTTATAAGACAAGTTCTTGAAACACTTTTACACTAATTCCCAGTTAGTGGAAAGAAGAGCTTAAATTGAAATTTTGAGTAATGTGACCCAACATCTCTTTATGATGCTTGGGAAAAGTTTAAATTATTGCTTAAAAAATGTCCTAATCATAAATGGACAATATAGAGAAGATACATCATTTTATACGACGCCTGAGAGTTCAAACTTAAATGCGTCTTTATGTCTCAGTTGAAGGTACTATGAAGAATAAGAATGAAGATGAAGTGAGGGAGTTGAATGAAAACATGTGTCAAAATGAATATTACACACAAAGTGAAATAGCTCTTAAGTAATAAAGGAATAATGGAGCTTGATACTTAACATGCTCTATTCGTATAACTTAAAGCCTTAACAAAGCAATTACTTGTCACTTCTCTTGCCCAAGCAAATGCTAGTTAAGTGAAGGTGTTAAGATGTGATTTATATGGTGAAGGTCATGCCAATAGCAATTGTGTGCCAGAGGGACGCACTGAAAAGGAAAATTATTTTGTTAATTTTCAAAGAGAAAATCCTTACTCCAGCACTTATAATCAGGGGTGGAAAGATCATCCAAATTTCACATGGAGTAATAATCAAGGTCAAAATGCTAATCAACAAGCTCTTCAGAATCCACTACCAAGGAATTTGTCTCCTTTAGAAGTAATTATGACTCAATTCATGAAGATGACTCAAAGCAACTTTGAAGCAATAAAGTTTAGTCAAGAAACATCCAACAGGAACAGTGAAGCTTCTAAAAAGAATCGTGAAACTCAAATTGTCCAGACAATTGGCAGATCAATTAGATGGAAGTTTTGGTGGAAATAGGTTGGATAATCCTAGGAATGAAAGTTGTAAAGCTATTGAATTTAGAAGCATAGTAGTACCCGCATTGGTAAATTTTATGAGTGAGAAAAAGAAAGTGAAATGAAGTTGAGAGAGAAGTCGAAAATGAATCGAACGTCGTAGATAATGGAGAAGTTGAAAAAGAACAAGAAGAAGAAAAATTAAGGGAGAAAGAAGTGAGAATGGAGTGAGAAACACCATTGAGGGAGAAAAAGTGAGAAGTTGATAGAGAATGGCTCAATTTTGAGGAGAACCAAGAAACAAATAATCATGGATGGTAATAAGCACGAGATTATATCTTATGTCAAACTGCCTTGTCTATAAGTGAAGAAGAAAAATAAGAAGAAAGAGAAGGAAGAGGGAAAATTCAATAGGCTTATGGAGATGCATACCAAATTTCAAATCAACATTTCTTTTAGTGAGGCTTTATAGAAAATACCATTTTATGTAAAATTCACGGAAGATTTGTTAACCGAAAGAAGATAGCCAAGAGGTTTGACATAACATTCTGCTAAGAATAACTTAGTTTTTTTCATCACAGATCAATGCAACTACCAGAGTTTTGAAATACCTTAGCTTGTCCAGGCCACGACATTATGTTTCTTAGAGATTCAACCATTCAATTGAATGAATATTATGATGCTGATTAGGAATGATGCTTAGACACAAGAAAATCCATTTTAGGACAATCTCTCTTCTTAGACCAGACACTTATTTCATGGAGACCACATAAATAACTCATAGTTTAAAGATCTCCATCTTAAGCCAAATGTCAAATACTAACAACAGTCGCATATAAACTTCAATGGCTTATTTACCTTCCTCTATATATTATATTGTATTATAAATTATTTTTAAATATATTTATGTAATAATTATTGTATATATATATATATATATATATATATATATATATATATATATATATATATATAAAAGAAGTCTACATATTTTCTTTAAATAATTTATTATTATCTTCTCCTCAATTTTTTTTTTAAATATAAAATGTTACCGAGTAAATGACACAAAAGGGTAAATCTTGTTGAGTAAACTTAGAAACAAAATTTAATAATTTAAAATGCATGCTTTTGTTAGGCGATTAGTCAATCAAGTAGTTCATTTCTTAAATTTATTAATTATTTAGTCATACCTTCTCTAATTTTATATTACTCTATATTAAAGACATTATAGTGGATGAAATGGTATGAATTGTTTTTCTTAAAAAAAATTATGTTTTTCTTTCTTATATTTAATATTAGAGGGTTTTTAATTAAAGTAAAAAGAGTAATATGCACTTTCATATAAAGGTTTTCTTTCGGTTAGTCATTTTAACCATCAGTATTAGTTTTTTTTTTTGGAGGCACCATTAATATTAGTTTTTTCACTTGTACACACGGCCTTTCAAGTGGCTAGGTGTGTCACAAATAAAAATGACACATAAGAATCTATTGGGGTTGCAAATCGGGGTCAACACGATGGAGTATTTTATATTTTGTGTTTTTTTAAGAGTAACATGTCTTTATGAGAGACACATCACATATTTATTCAAAATTTTAAGGTGATAGGTGTGTAGGTTCTTCCACTTATAATTGTTTAAATCTCCATATTCCTAACTAATGTGAGACTTTCCCACACTATTCACACTTGTAACTTTTTTTCAACATTTATCTTCAAGTGTGAGTTTATCCACAATGTTCCCCCTCAAAATCTTAAAGTGTCAGGTGTGTGAGTTCTTCCACTTATAATTGCTCAAATCTCCATATTCCTAACTAATGTGAGACTTTCCCACACTATTCACACTTATAACTTTTTTCAACACTCTCCTTCAAGTGTGAGTCTATCCACAATGTTTCCCCTCAAGTGTGAGTCTATCCACAATGTTCCCCCAAGTGGAAACTCTTTCATCTACATACACTTGTACCGCCGTTCACTTTTCAACGGACCACCTCCTAGCCAATAGAGAATTTCGATACAAGTAAGACAATCCCTTCATTCGAACCAAAAGCTCATGATATCACTGTCGGGGTCAATTCGAGGGGTCAAAACGAGAAAGCATTTTACTTCTGTGGACTTTCTTTTATGATCAGCACGCCTTTGTGAGAGACACACCACATACTCACATAAAACCTTAAGGTTATAGGTGTGCGGGTTCTCCCACTTATAAATACTCAAGTCTCCATATTTCTAACCAATGTGGGGGTTCCCCACACTACTCACACTTGTTTTTCTCAACAGAATCTACATTGAAGTAAATGTGACCAATGAGTGTAAAAAGCATTGGAAAAAGCCAATCATAATTATGGAAAAGTGAGAAGAGAACGAGAGAGTTTGGTGAAAGTTACATTCACATTAACAATTCAAATTGGGGTATTGATACATTTATAGACAATTGTACGGTTGATATGAAAAAAAATAAAATTTTCAATTATATAATCGGTTACACAAAATCTATAATCGGTTACAAATGCTATTGATTAAATTTTAAGAAATTCTTGAGAGGTGATAACCAATTCCAAATCTCTAATCAGTTACAAACTCATTGTTTTGATATTTTTTATACATACCAGAGTGGTGACCGGTTGCGCCCTACTTAAATTACATTTTTCTTCAACACTAATAAACATACTTTTTTATAAGAAAAATGTGTTAAGGAGAGTACAGAGTACTTAAAACTCGTTATAGTAAAGTTGAGCTAAACTTAATACAAAGTAGAGTGGTAATATACTAATTATAATAGTTAAATTCGAGAACATGTTATGGAATGAAACAAACCAAGACCAACACAAACTCTTGATGTTTTTCACCACCGAAACCTCCTCCCTCAAACCATCTTGAAAAAGCACTTCGTTTCGCTTCAGCCATAGTCTCCAATAAGTTTCCAACCAAATGATGCTCTTAACACTTTTTGAGACTGGTCCTTTTAATGCCTTCCTAAACTTCATGAAATGCATGGGCCCAATAACATCCACCAACCTTGGTTCACCAATCCTACAAGCCACTTCTCCCCACAATTTAATGGAAAATGAACAAAAGAAGAAACGATGAGCAATGCTTTCCTCCTTTATGAAACACAGGGGACAAATCAAGTTGTGAGATCCACATAACACATTCCTTCTAAAGAGTTTGTACTGCAAAGGAAGCTTACACAATAATAATCTCCAACCGAAAATATGAATTCTACACGGAAGCTCAGATTTCCACACATACATTAATGGCTTCTGCAACCTTGTATCAAGATTATTTGCAGAAAATTGACAATCAGCTAGTGCCACATAGCATGATTTTATAGTAAATTTTTTTGAACTATCTTGTAACCAAATGACAATTTGGGATCACACTGTTGGAATAAAAACGTTTTTAAGAAAGATGAGAGAAGGAGAAGAGAGAGAAAAAATATAGAAACTGAATTACAGAAATTAGGATTTCATATTGAGTGAAGTTGTTATTTACATCATATTATACTCTTTACATAGGAAACTAAATTCCAAACTTAAAACTATACAAATCGACCCAAGCCCAAAATATACAAGTTATATATTGGCTTCGACACAACAACTTAAATGTTGTATTCAACTCTATCGAATACAACTGACTCCTACACCTTCGACTAGCTACTTCGACATAGTCGAATGTTAGCTTTCTACAGAACATCAAATTAGAACTTCTAGCACACTTCCTAATTCATGTTCTTGAGACTTCTCATTCTGATGCTTCTCTTCAACTCATCGAATCTGACTTTCTTCAGGGATTTGGTGAGTATGTCAGCTAGTTCCTATTCTGCCTTGCAATGCTCAAGTTAAAGCTTCCTTTTGTTAACTTGATCCCTAAAAAATGATACCTCCTCTCTATGTGTTTACTTGGACCATGACGCACTAGATGATTCGTTGGGTCGATAACTGACTTGTTGTCGACAAACAACTTCATTTTCCTAGGTTCCATTACCTTGACCTCTTCGAGTAACATTTTTATTCATGTTGTTTGACGTGCTGCATATAATGCATCCACATACTCCGTTTCACAAGATGACAATGCCACAATACTTTGCTTCCTTGAGCTTCATGAGATTGGAGTGCCTTCGATCATGAATATGTAGTCTGCAGTACTCTTATTCCCGTCTTGATCTCCACAAAAATATGAATCAGTGTAGCCATATACCTCTACATATGTGTTGGTATTCTTCCATCTTAGAATCAACACACCATGATAATTTTTAGCTTTGATGTATCTCAACACTCTCTTGACTGCAGTGAGATGACATTCTTGGGTTTTCTCCATGAATCTGCTCAACAGTTCGATACATTGATAAATATCTAGCTTGGTATTGCAAAGATACCTCAAGGATCCAATGATTTGTTTCTACATTGTTGCACTCACAAACTCATCAGTTGTATACTTCCTCAACTTTATTCTAGTTTCTAATGGCGTAGCAGCTGCATTACAATTGCTTATCTTGAACCTTTTCAAGATATCTCGGGCATACTTCTATTGGTGGATGAACACTCCTTCACATATGTCTTTGAACTCCATCCCTAAGAAATATGACAAATTCCCTATGTCAGAAATTTCAAACTCCTACATCAACTTCGACTTGACTATTCTTATCTCCGTTTCATTTGCACATGTAATCAACAAGTCATCTACATAAAGACATATGATGATTCTACCAACCTTGTCTGCATTATTGACATACATTCCATATTTAGAGACACACTTTGTGAAACCTACTTTGATCAGGAAGCTATCTATTCTCTTATTCCAAGCTCTCGGGGCTTGCTTTAAACCATATAAAGCCTTCCTCAATCTATACATCTTTGACTCCTGACATTTGATTTCAAATCATGGTGGTTGACTGACATAAACTTCTTCTTCCAGAGGTCCATTAAGAAATGATGACTTTACATCCAATAGATGTATCTTCCACCCTCTGTATGTTGTTGTCGGCACAACAATTTTGATTATCTTCAACCTTGCAACAGGTTCCTAGACATCTTCGAAATCAATACCTGATTTTTGCAGAAAACCTCTCACCACTAGTCTTTCTTTATGCTTGGCAATTTCACTGTTTGGCCTTCATTTCAGCTTGTAAACCCACTTGACATCAATTGGCTTCTTGATTCACTCTTTGAAAAGCTACCAGGTCTTGTTCTTCTCATTTTCCTTGAGTTCTTCATTCATGGATGCTAACCATTTTGAATCATTTATGGCATGATCCAAGTTGATTGGTTATGTTTTAACCATCATCATCACTTCTCATATTAAGTCACCATCTACATCAACTGCTTGATCTGGAAATCTCTCATATCCAGTTAGCCTTGTCGACTCAGTTCTTGCTCTAGTCGATCTCCTAACATTCTACTCAGGTGGTTCTTAATTTTGATTGGTTAGGAGTTCAATTTATTGGTCTTCTTCAAACACAATTGTAACTGTATTTGACTACTATTGAATTGACCCATGACTCCAATCCCACCCTTTTCTTCCATCCACTAGAACATCTAGATTGATCACGATTTTATTCTCATTTGGTGAATATAGCTTGTATGCACCAGTCAAATGATAACTATGAGCATCATAGCCTGACTTCGATCATCTAGTTTCATCCTCCATTGTCCTGGTACATGCCTGAAACACATTGATCTAAACACTCCTAGATGACTAATATTCAGCTTCACACATGTCCAAGCCTCATAAGGAGTCCTCTCAACTATCTTATAGGTTGTACATTTATTTAGAATGTATACTATTATCGAAGCTACTTCACCCTAAAATCTCTTAGGCATATATTTAGCTTTCAACGTGCTCCTAGTCATGTTCAATATACTTCTATTCTCCCTTTCCTTTATGCCATTGTGCTGAGTTGTATAGGGTACAGTGAACTCATGCTCTATATCTTCCTCATTGCAAAATCTAGTAAATTATCGAGAGGTGTATTCACCGCCTCCATCAGTTCTCAATTTCTTTAACTTGCATCAACTTTGTTTCTCGACATGCAATTTAAACTTCTTAAATTGTGTGTATACCTCGTTATTCCTTTTAATAAGGTAAATCCACATATATCTAGTGCATTCATCTATGAATATTAGGAAATAGTAGTTACCTCCATTCGATCTTACTTCGAAATGTCCACACACATCATAGTGAACTACCTCCAGCTTTTCCTTCGACCTAAGGGAAAGTCATGTTTGAATGCTTTCCTAGCTTGCTTTTCTTTGCAACATTCCTGAAAGACCTGACTTGGTTCCTTCAACTAAGGTAAGAAAGGAACTTATGAACAAGCATTTTGATCTCAACCTTGAAGGTCCTGTTGTCTGCTAATGGTGCCTTCATAATCAAGCTTCCATCACCATGATACACCTTTATCTGATTCTTTTCAAGCTTCATGTTATACCCTTTTGTGAGTAATTGACCTACACTTATCAAGTTACTTATCATCGAAGGTACATATAACACATCAGGGATTCTGGCTTATTGACCATCATTTCTAACAATAGAGATATCTCCTTTTCCACCTGATGTGATGTGCCTGCCATATGAAAACTTTATCACTTTCTAAACTGATTCATCTAGCTTGGTGAACCAATTTTTATTACCACTCATGTGGTTATTGGGTCTTAAATCCAAAAGCCACATGTTGGTTTGCTCAATATTTAACTAAGTGTTGGCCATGAGTAGCACATCATTAGAATCACTATCTTCAGCATGTGCATACTACACTTCATCGTTATCTTTCACTCGTGCTTCCTTATTTCTTCGACAGTCTCGAACATAATGGCTAAATCCTTGATAGTTGTAACACTGCACCTCTTTCATGTCAACTTTCTTCGTATAATACTTGTTTACCATGCCTTTCTTGGTCGAATTAGAGTGATTATTTGGATTCTTGCTTAACATATCATCATTATTAAGATTCTTTCCCTGCTTTTCCTTCTCCTTCTTATATTTCTTGATGAATCTTGCTTGTAGTGCATGTTCAGCCACCTTCTTCCTTTATGAGTTCCTCTACCTCAGCCTTATCTTATGAGCCTCTAATGAAGCTTAAAGTTCTTCTAACTTCATCTCAGCTAGGTTCTTGGATTCTTCAATTGGAACTACAATGTAATCAAAATTCGTAGTCAGAGATCTCAACACTTTCTCAATCTTCTGTAAATCATTGATTGATTCACCACAATCCTTCATCTAGTTTGTTAACAACACCATACATGAAATGTATTCCGAGACTAATTCATCTCCCTTTATCTGAGTCATCTCGAATTGCTTTCTCAACATCTACAACTTCACCCTTTCAGTTTTTCATCTCCACCGTACAAGTTCTTCAACTTGTCTCACACCCATTAGGTCGTTTCTTCTTCAATTATCTTCTCAAACATGTTAGGATTCACACACTGGTGAATCAAGAACAAAGTTTTTCCATTTTTATTCCTTTGATCCTTGTGCCTAGATTTTTGAACATCATCTGCATTCGCTTCCAATGTCGGTACTCCATCATTCACGATTTCATACACATCTTGAAATCTAAATATGACTTTCATTTGTGCAACCCATTGGTAGTAGCTCTCACATTTGAAAACTGGTAGATTTGCTAGAAATTGCGTTGATGATGTTGTTTCCTTTACCATTACAGATTCTCTCTGAATCGCAACCCAGGCTCCTTGATACCAATTTGTTGGAACAAAAGGGTTTTCAAGAAAGATGGAATAAGAAGAAGAAGAAGAAGAAGAAGAAGAAGAAGAATAGAGAAAAGAGATAGAAACTAAATTGTAGAAATTAGGATTTTATATTGAGTCAAGTTGTTATTTACATCATATTATGCCCTTTATATAGGAAACTAAAGTCCATGCCTAAAACTATATAAATCGACCCAAGCCCAAAATATACAAGTTTTATTTTGGCTTCGACACGTTAACTTAAATGTTGTATTCGACTCTGTCCATTACAGATAACTTCTACACCTTTGACTAGCTACTTAGACATAGTCAAATGCTAGCTTTTGACAGAACATTGAATTATAGCTTATGACAAACACCTCCCCGCAGAACCTGTAGTTCTTCCACCTACATAATAGCAACCTTAGCCACCAATTCTAATACGCCTTTGATGTTCCAATGGAACTTATTATTCTACCTAGCTCCCATATAAAATACAGTCCAACTTTTACTAGTTATTAAAAGTTTGAAAGGAAAAAAGAAAAGGACTGAAAATAAGTTTTTTATTAGGGTGCTTGACGAAATGTTGAATCTAGCTCCTACGAATTCTCTGGTGTGATGAGGAATTCAAAGCTACGTATTTCTTAGTAGAAAACCATGTATGTGTTGGTTGATTTTAGTGAATGATGTTTAGGTCGCATTCTAGCAGTTAAACGTTACTTATATACTCGCGCATGGAAGACTTAGGTGTTTGTTTGAATCGCAGTAGATTAAATTAAACATCATTTGTTTACGAAAAGTTTGACGTCGCGCGGGGCGGAAAAAAGATAGTTTGATTGGTTGAGATTGTTTTTAGGAAGAGGGAGAATACTCGTGTAGTGAAGCGTACGCCAACCATTCGTTTATTCGAGGAGTAGAAAGATGTTCATCTCCCATTCCCTTTCGTCCAAGTTTACGATTTTTTAATATTATTGGTGAAAGACGAATGGTTGAAGCAGCAAGGCGTGCGCCTCCCACTAACTTATTCGAGGAGCAGAAGGATGTGCATCCTCCATATCCTTTTTATCCAAGTTTTATTAAAGTATTTTATTTGGAAGACGAATGTTCAAGCAATATGGCGTACACCAACCACTCGTTTATTCGATGAGCAGAAGGATGTGCATCCCATATTCCCTTTTCAACCGGTTTTATTGAGAAAATATTTTTGAAGCATTTTTTATTAAGTTTGAAAAGAACTCGATGTTGATCAAGTATTTTGGTTCACATTGTTTTGAAATTGGTTTGATTAAATGGTGGAAAGGTTTTGAATTTGATTTTGAAAAAATGCTTGATGTTGATCAAGAGTTTTTATTTTTAAAAGATTGATTTTACTTATTAAATGATTTTTGGCTAATAAAAATTAAACGATCATATATATAAATAAATAAATAATCTAAAGGAAAGGGAGAGTGCATGTAGCGATGGGGATGACAAATGATGCAAACACAACGTGCTTAAGGCCCACCCACAAAAACAAAAAATAAAAGAAATAAAATGAGTAATAGCAAAAATGCAGCAAATAATTAAATAAAGGGTGTGTTGAATAGAAGTTTGGCCCAGGGCCAGAAGGCCCAATAAGCCCAATCCAATGGTCCAAGAGAGTCAAAACAATGACCCAATCCTGAATGTTTGATTAGAATGCCAAGGAGATCAATCACAATCCAATGGCAGGTAATTATAGCGCATGGTATCAGGGTGAGGCTCCTTGTATAAGTGCCCTGGTCAATGGTCAAATCACTAGATCCGTGGGCTCATAAGGCGTCATGTGGCTCCAACGGATGGAGAAATAAACAAACAAAATAGGGGAAAGTAAACGTGTTTCTTATTCCACTTCCCTTTCTCTCTCGTAAATTGATTCCCTCTCTACTCTCTGAACACAACACAAATCCCACTCACCCCACATGATTTTTTGGATCAAATATGAAAAAATGAAGAACAAAGGGATGAACAATTTGAATGTCCATCCCCAAATTTTTCCAGATTTTCACAAACATGCTCGAAACTAGAAAGTATCAACACAAGCCTAACCTCATTTTCTCTCCTGATTACGAATCTAAACTAAAACTCACTAACACAAGCATAGATCAAGCAACCCGAACCTTATCCCCAACATAAACTCTAAATCCCCAAATCCAATATTCTTCATAATTATAAACAATTTACAACAATTGATCATGGGAAAAGCGATAATGATGCAAAGGGAAATGTAAACCAACATGAAACGTAAGAAAAAAAGGAAGAAGAACCTCGCTGAAATCTAGAATTTCTATAGTTCAGGCGAGAACTCTGGCGAGAATGTGACCTTCAGGTACGTTTCAACTTCACTCTCCTCCTTCTTTTGCTACATTCTCTGTTTTCTCTCCTTCTTCAAATTCTTCTTCCAACCACACTACTATGACAAATGATGCAGGAGCAAGGGGATAAGCTCAAACTTTTGGAGCTTCAATGTGAAGCTCTAAAAGCCTTGCAAAGGTGAGCTTTAGATTACACAAGCTTTGGAGAATTTTGCAGAGAGTTTTGGGGTTTAAATTGTGTGTCCAATGAGTGAGATCAGTTTTATAGGAGAAGAAATTGAGTATTGCGAGTGAAACACATGTGAAGCTAAAAGATATTTTGGTGGTGAGTGTGTGAATAAGTGGAGTGAAAATTGGGGGGGGGGGGGGGGGGGGGGGGGGTTAAAGGGGAATTTTGATGGCGAGGAGCTCGTGTGCAAAGTGTGATTGGCGTGAGTTAATGAGGAAGTTGTGACCTGTGTATGTATGCACGTGTAGAAATCAAAGCTTGATGTATGTATGTATGTATGTAATGTGTGACTTCCACATGATTTGTATTTCACATTTATGTAATAAAATATAGTTTCATTCCAATTTGAATTTTATCTTGTTTCAACTCAAATTCAACTCATGTCTATAATGATTTGTATGCTATAATGCATGTGATGCAATGCTTATTCCATTTAAATTTTCTCCTCTTTTTTAATTTCAATTCATTTATTTGATTTTGGTTTTTTCGTTTAGATAATGGTGAATGATAATGTTTAGATGAAAAATTGAGTGTGAATGATGATGATGATGATGATGATATATGATGATGATTTACCATGGCTTATGTTGGTTTAGGTGATGGTGAAAATATTGTATGGATGAATGGAAACTTGAATTTAGTTTTGTTAATTATGGATGATGTTGTTGAATGTGGTGTATGGACAATTAAATTTGAATAATGATAATGATATTGTAAAGTTTGAATGAAAATGAAATTTTGTTCATGTTGCTTATGAATGATGATGAAGTAGAATATAGAATGTCATGCTATGAGAATTTGATTTGGTTCATATGATGACTTATGGATGATGCAAAACTACAATGCCATGTTTTCATTTATTTGAATGGTAATGACATGTGTGGTAATGATGTTAATTAAAAAAAATACTAAATTAACTTGCTAACTTTTGTCTTTCTTGAGGCAAAAATGAAATGCACAATGATGTAAAAAAATAATGATAATGGGGTGAAACTTTTGTTTTTAGGGTTAATAGTTAATTTGCCCTCTGCCATTTGGGTGAAACTTGAAAAAAAATCGTAAAAAAAGTTTAGATTTCCACCCTAACATATAAAGACCCCACTGATTCATTCCTTATGTAATACCCTACTTTTTTCCCCTAAGATTCTCTGCTTGTCATGTGCATTCATGCATACAAACAAGATCACACATTGGTTCCCTCTTTCATAGGATTGTGCCTTGCAGGGATCTTTGTGTGTGTGTGTTTGTTAGTTTGCTTTATTGCTTAATTTATTTATGTTTAATAACCTTTAATCAAAATCCAAAAATATTTTGTTTTCTTTCACTAACATTTTCAGGGGAAGAACAGGTTAAAAATACCAAAACAACAGCCCCGCGGCTCGAAAGAATTTCATCTGTACAACGTCGAAGTTGATCCGCAATCATGTCAAATTTTATCCGATCAAGGATTCCTCAAGTTTTAATTGATTATTATCCAAGGAATTCCAAGGTTCATGTGTTTATTTCCATGTCTTCCTCGCCAAGTCAAGAATCGAGCCAGAGCCTAGCACAATCCAGCCAACAGGGCATTTTTCAAGTTTTTCAACTGTACAATCGATTGCACTATTGGTCCAATCGATTGCACCATGTTTTTTTGTCTAGATTTTGAAGTTTTCAGCAGCGCAATCTATTCGCGCTACAGTGCAATCAATTGCACAAAGACAGAATTGGCCAAAATCACCATTTTTCAAATTTTGAAGCATTTGGCACCAATTTCATCATTTGGGAATATTCTAGATGACCCAAAAATAATTACCCTACATAATCACAATTAATTCCCACCATGTACCTCCACTAATCACCACTCTTTTGATGATTTCCCTCCAAATTCAAATTCCAAGCCTAATTTTCATTTCCAAACCACCAAATTTCCAAGCCTAAATTCTATAAATAGAGGCCTCATTTCATTCATTCTTCAAGCTTTTAAGAGCCAAATTCACCTTGCTAAAATTTCTCTTGAAGCTTTTGATAGCCAACAAACCTCTTGCAAATTCTCTTCCCAACCACAAAATTCACTCAAAGCTCACTTTTCTTCTCTTGAAAGTTAACAAGAATTCACATTTAATCTTGTTCAACTTTGAGCTAAACCTTCATCCAAACTTGTTTTCTTCATTAATTCTTGTAGATCAAGGCTTTGGTGTGTGGATCTTGAAGCAATTTGAAGGAATTTTCAGATTTGAAGTGGTAATTCATCTCTCACCATTGTTGAAGCGTCATCTTCATCTTCTATAATGTAGATCTTTGGAGATCCTTGTTACTTGATCCTTTGGATCTTGTAATTGTGTTTAATTGCTGTTTTTAACTATTTTTTTACTTAAAATTTTGTGCAATTTTGATTCCATGATCATGAGGTGTTTGGAGAAATGATTGATCATGGTTTTTCCCTTTAAATGCTGATTTTAGTGTTGTCTGTCAGTGTGCAATCGATTTGCATTTCTGTGCAATAGATTGCACAGTGTATTTTTTGCCTAAGAATTGCTGATTTTTCTGCTGTGCAATAGATTCGCACACTGGTGCAATCGATTTGCACAGTGCAGAATGGTGTTTTTCACCTTTTTTGGGGACTGTTTTGGCTTTTCTTCCTTTTTTCTTCCCCTTTCTTCTTATTTTGTCCTTGAAATGCATTGTTGAGATTAATTTCTCTTCAATTTCAATGGACTTTGGATATGGTTAAAGTAATTAAACATTTATTAGTTCAAATCTATCTTTAAATGAATTGTTGAATTCATTTGAGGTGCTTTGAATTAGTGATATGTTTTCACACTTAAACCTATCAATTAAAGGTGATTGAACTTGAAGATGAAAGGATCTTAAAAGTGTAATTCAATTTGGCTTTCTCTTCATCTATTTCTTTTTATTTTGATCGAAGAAAGTCTTATGGATCTTAGAATTTCTTTGTTGAATTCTTGATCAAGACTAGATAGCTACCTATTTTCTTTTCGTGCGGTATTGCTTTCGGATGACGATTTACATATCGTTCATCTAGCATGCATTAGCACAAAAATCACTATTGACCGGCCTCGAGTAGAGTGACTTTTACATAAGTTACTTGGCGATTGCTTAACATAGCGCTACATTTGTCCCTCCCTCCGAATCAGAACTTGATCTTTCATGGCCCAAACCTTTTGGTTGTGTAAGCCCAAGGATGATTAATCTTTTGTATTAGGTTCAAAATCTTTGAAGCTTGTTGCGTAGAGGCTTTGATTCTATCAATCTTCTGACAAGTCTTCATTAACCTTGACCTAAGTACATTGTTTAATTATTATAGTTCAAGACGCGAAACAGAATAATTGGTGAAGGCTTATGGCACTAGGGCCTTGTGCTACTAATTACTAACTTCTAACCTTATCTTTATGCTTCCTTCTCGCTCCCTATCTCTCTTTATTTTATATGCTTTATGTCATTATATCATATCATATTTATGTTTATGTCATTTTTCTTTTGTCCACTTGGACCATATTATCTTGTGCTTTTGTTTTTCTTTTGTCCACTTGGACTCAAAAACATTAATAAAGGATTAAACCACTAAAAGACTTTTGCTCTTAATGTTGAACTATGGCCACTATCCCTTGCTTTGGAGGATCTTTACTCTTAGACTTATTGGCTTGATTATGGACTTATGGATATGGAGTTTGATATTCTAGCCTTTATTTGGCTTGCTTATTGGCTCAAGAAGACGGAATTATTTTTCTTATTATGCTTTGAAGAGTGCCTCCATGTGGTTAGATCTTTCTTACCTTAGCTTTTATTTTTTGCACTAGGATAGTCACTTCTTCTCCGCCCCTTCTTCAATTTTCAAAATCTCATATATTTTTCAAAAACCTTCTTGTTTTCAAACTCAAAACCACTTTCATAATAAAACCTTGACTTTGGTCAAGTGACTTTTAAACTTTGTTTTCTTTAATAAATGTCAATCAATTTTAATCATATTTTGACCATTTCATAAAAACATAAAAAATATAAAAAACTCATTCAAACTTTTTTTGTGCTTCTATGCACCTTTTCCTTTTAAACTTTTCAAAAAGAATTAGACATGAGTCATTTTTTTTATGAGATGTAAAGCTCCTAACCATGGTATTTTGTGTAAAGTATGGCCATTTTCCACTTAGATGTTGAAGCGATAGTCTTGTTGATGTTAATCCAAGCAAATCCTCCATCTTAATGTGGTGCAAATGCCTCTTTCCCATACCTTTGGGTAGTTAGTTGAGTATTCTCTCTTGAGAATGACGGGTTGTCTTTTTCAAGATAAAATGAACCGTAACCAATAATTTTTGCTATTTGTACCATGAACTACGGGGTTTTGATCCTACATTGCACTTCGTGGGTACGTAGGCATGAGGCGATAAGTCTCTCCAAACACAAAAATATTAAAAATAAATTCTTTTCTCATCCCCTCACTCTCATTTAAACAAGCAATTTTCAAACCAAAAAGCATGAATACATCAAAGGGCTCCTATAGAGTACTATAGATGTATTGGGTGTGTAAAACCTTCCCTTTACATAACCAACCCCCTTACCCATTTCTCTGTCTTTTTTAGCTTTTGCTTTTTTAGACTTCTTAGGATTTATTCGCTCTTTTTTCCTTTTCCTTTGTGGAATAAATAAAAGCGCGGGGGCGACTCTGTTTTCCTTGAGTTGAGTTAATCAATAGCTTACACTCACGATTTTTACCGCTACAGAAAAGTGGCGACTCTGCTGGGGATCCTCCCTTGAGGGGTTTAGCCTACTTTGATTTATTTACTGCTTTTTGTTTGATTTGCTTGTTACTTGTTTGTTCTGTTTGGGAGTTCCTCTGTGTGTGTGAGATAGGTCCTATACCCGGACCAGAGTGTACTTTGAGATAGGAGGATGGTATAGTCAAGGGAGCTTAGAGGGAGTCGAATCCCGAAAAAGCAGAACTTGAGAATCTATCCACTCGGTGGTTGCCTCTTTGGAATTACTGATGTCGATCGAGTGATCGTTGAAGGCATTACTTTTTCCATAGAAGCCTATAACACTGAGGACCGTAGTAACCCTTAAACCATCTTAGCCTTTTTAGGATCGTGGCACGGAAGCTATGAGGATGTAAATCCGACTTAGCTGTTACGCGATGCCACACTCAGTTTAGATTCTCTTAAGGATAACTACGAACCTCCGAGTAATCGGTGCGCTGGTGTGTCTGATAGTGGATTGTGGACCCTGGGCACTCTGTGTTAGAACCGCTATTTTCTGTAAGTACAATGAAGACAAAACCTTAGTACATACCATTATGGGATGGTTTTTACCCTTGACTCCATGCTCGTGACTCGAAACCTTGACCCGTGTGCTTTGTGTGATCTTCCATTAAGTACAAACCACTTTCTTATATCATCTTTAAATTCACTTGATGAATTAAATTCCATGCCAAGTTTGAACTAAAAGTCTTTGTTCATCAACTCTCCTCTGAACTTCCCATACTTAGGGAGCTTTTCATCGCCACTATCATCGGGATCAGAACTATCTAATTCTTCACTCCCATCATCCTCAACTTCTCTTGCTATATTATTGGGTAACCTTATAGAACTAGAGCCCAGAATTTTTGCAGGAACCAATAGATTTAGCTTGGAGCGACTACCTTGTTTCTTTTGGGTTTTTTTTTGCCCTAACTTTATACCTTAAGATTTGCCATTAACATCAACCCTTGTACCACTATTTGGTCTTTCCACCACAAATTGCACAAAGCCTTTATTTCTTTTACTCATTCTTTCTTCTTCACTATCATCAAACCTAATGCCTCTAACTTCGTCATCACTACTATTACCATCATCACTACCTTCATGAAATTTATCAACATTAGGACTTAGAACCTTGCACATCATATCTTTAACTTCATCCTTAACCCATATATGGCCATCAACTTTATTATCAATATTGTGTTTGGAAATTGCTTTATCTTGTACTTCATCTGTGAAATGAAGAAACCTTTCATCAATCCCTGGGAGTTTTATCCACAACCTAAATCCATTATAACCCTTGTCCTCAACTGAGCTCACAACCTAAAAAAAAACTCCAAGTGTCGGATTCTTGACCTTCCACAGTTGTATCATTCCCCTTATAAAATGTGAACTTATCATGCACAAATTTACCCCCATGATGGAAGATGACACTTGATACACCTATGTCTACAATTACAATAATACCTAATGGTTAAACTAAGGTTACTGGGCTCTATTATCAAATTACCCCAATGAAATTTAAAGCTTTAGTGAGCAATAACGTATAGTAATAAACTAACGCACATGGTGTTGGTTGGGACCACTACAAAAGTAAAGTAAAAAAATGTATAACAAACCGTACTTTTTTGTCGAACTAATTGTTATGTGCAGATTTGACCTAAAAATGACATATCTTTCTTTGCATTTTTTCCACTCTTTTCTCATGTTTTCATTGGTTTTTATCCATGATTGTTGTTGTTCTTCTAACCTTAAGAAAATACCTTTGGTGCTTGTAATATGTGTGGTATTGTGCAGAAAATAGGCATAAAACATCCAATGTTGTAAGACACAAGAAATGGTGCAAGCTGCCAAAGAGAAGAAGACTGATAGCAGGGTGTTCGCAGTGCGAATAGGAAGGCGAATGCCAGCGAGCGTTCGAAATGAGAACCAAAGCGAATGATCCAGTGAATGAGCCCAGACTTGGACAGAACCAAAAGGAGCCAAAGTTCGCAGTGCGAACGGGAAAGCGAAGGTTCACAGTGCGAACAAATCCTTCGCAGTGCGAAGTAACATGATTTTTCTGGGGCGGTTTGATCAGCAGAGGCACCTGAAGTGCCTGTTTTTAGCCATTCGCTGTGCGAATGAATGGTTCGTAGTGCAAACCTTGAAATTTCTGAACTTGTATAAATAGAATTTTCACACTTTTTAGGTTATGTTGTTGTAATTTTGGATAGAGAAACTTGTAGTAAAGATCAGAACTTTGCATTTCTTCATTTCCAAGGGAGAAAAGGTAGGATCTTTGATTTCTTGTTGGAGAGGGATGTAATCTTTTGATACCTATTGTATTTCCTCTAATGTATGTTTGTGAATAGAATTCTGATTTTCTATTGTTGTTGTCTTTGGTTAATTATTTGTGGTCTTGACAAAACCTTTACAAATCTTTGATCTTAGATTTTCATCTATCAATGAGCAAGCTTTTGACATGGTTTTGTGAATTGATATTCATTTTATCTTTTGTTGTATTGTGTTGATTAAGTAGCATGGCTAGCATGAGTAGGATCGATACAGTATCACAAGGATGCGTGATAATAGCGATGAAGAAGGGTATTCACATTCATTGGGCAAATTAGTTGAATACATGTAACAAGGATTAAGCGTGTGTACGTATTATGATTTTGTTTAATACGAAGAAATCATTTATTTGAAATGGTTGTTATAGTAATATATGTTGGGGCTAGACTCTAGACATAGATTTAGGCTTAACACTTGCATGAGTATCAGTTCTTACTTATATGTGTTGGTTTTGTTGCGTGAGACATCACCAATGAGACAATACGGTTGTTCTCTCGACGTTGCGTTAGACATAACCTCTGTTGTGAGTGATACGTGAGGATTTTAGGCGAATGATTGATTTGTGTTTACTTGATTAGAAGAATACATGTGTTATCAATTGATGAGATCTAATTTCAACAAGGCTCCGTTTATAATTCAGTCTTTATTTTATATTTTCTGTCTTTACATTTTCCGCATTTGCTTTTGGTTCCGTCTTTAAACCAGAACTTTTGATTCATGAGCATAGAAATATAGAAATCGTTGAATGGAATTCTTTCCCTCGCATTGATCCCTGTGGAGAACGATAAAACCGAGTTACTTATATATTTTTGCTTGCTGCTATTCTAGCTTCAACAAAATGGCACCGTTATCGGGGATCGGTGTTTAGATATTGAATCGCATCACATAGTTTCTATATTTTTAAGCTTTGTACATTTGTTTATATTAGATCTATTTGTCTTCTTTTATGTTTTTCTCTAGTGTGAATCAGGAATGATGAGAACTCCTTCTAGATTGGTTGCTTTGTGTATAAAAGTATTCAATGAAGCTTCGACCGAGTCTGGATGGATGTTGAGCGTTGAAAGTATTCTTAGTAAATTGTACTGCTTTATAGAATGCTAGAATGATTTCAGACTTTTGTGCTTTTTGCAAATGTGTATTTTTGCTTCATTTTTCAACTTGTTGGAATGCTTGTTTCACTTAGGTCCAAAAGCCACTTTTTGTGAGGAAACCTCCTTTGTTTACTAAATGCTTGGATGACTGATAACTTTGTCTAATTCGTTTGATTCATGCTTTATCTTTTGATTATTGTGATCTTGTGGAAGCATTAGAAATGATCAAGGCATTTGTTTATATTGAGCACAACTGGATCCAAAAGTATCTTACCCGTGAGTAGTGAGAATTCGTTAACCCCTTTGAGCCTAAACAGTTTAGATCTCATTTTAGTGATGAACTTGTTTATGTACATAATTTGAAAGTGTGGTTCATCATTGAATTTTGTGAGTTTCTAAAAAATTCTTCTTTAACCTTTGAACATTGGTATAATTTGATTTCCTTGCCTTAAAAAGTAAGGTTCATTCACTTAAGGTTTGGTTGAATTCAAGTTGGGGAGAATGAAAAAGAAGATGGTAGGTTACTTTCAACTTTTGAAAAATTTCAAACAAGCATGAAATGAAAAAGTGTAAATATGAATGTGAAAAACAAAAGAAAAAGAATGCTTGTTTGATGAGAAAAATAGAGTGAAATAATTGTGCATAAGGAAGTTTGAGAAGGTTGGTGGTAAAGGAATGAGAATGGTGAATGAAATTGTAATGTGTAAATACCATTTATTGGCAATTTCGGTTCAATGGCCTTTAGAAATGTCCCTTTGTTGTTAACCCGACCAAGCTACAACCTTTAAAGTCCTTAGTGATCTTTTTGCTTCCATGTTTTCATTCTTGATTGTTAGATATTGTATGAATTGAATGTTATTTGCATTGTTTGTCGGGTGAGTGAAATTTCCCCGCGGTTGCAAACGCGTCAATTTCTTCATTCTTATTCTGAAGAGGAGTGTTAGAGTGATTCAAGTATGAAAACTTAGTTGTTATTGGAACCAATTATGATATTTGTTTAAGAACTTAATTCTTGGTCATTGTTCGATTCTATTGAGTGGTGAACGTTGCTTGTGCGTATTTTCATGCTTGTCCGCATTTATCTTGTTTTGGTTGATTCTTATGCTTGAGCAAATCCTCTTGTTTTCATGAGGGGTGCTTTGCTTGAGGACAAGCAAAAGTTTAGTTGGGGAGAGTGTTAGGTGCAGATTTGACCTAAAAATGACATATCTTTCTTTGCATTTTTTCCACTCTTTTCTCATGTTTTCATTGGTTTTTATCCATGATTGTTGTTGTTCTTCTAACCTTAAGAAAATACCTTTGGTGCTTGTAATATGTGTGGTATTGTGCAGAAAATAGGCATAAAACATCCAATGTTGTAAGACACAAGAAATGGTGCAAGCTTCCAAAGAGAAGAAGACTGATAGCAGGGTGTTCGCAGTGCGAATAGGAAGGCGAATGCCAGCGAGCGTTCGCAGTGCGAACCAAAGCGAATGAGCCCAGACTTTGACAGAACCAAAAGGAGCCAAAGTTCGCAGTGTGAACGGGAAAGCGAAGGTTCGCAATGCAAAGTAACGTGATTTTTCTGGGGCGGTTTGATCAGCAGAGGCACCTGAAGTGCCTGTTTTTAGCCATTCGCTGTGCGAATGAATGGTTCGCAGTGCGAACCTTGAAATTTCTGAACTTTTATAAATAGAATTTTCACACTTTTTAGGTTATGTTGTTGTAATTTTGGATAGAGAAACTTGTAGTAAAAATAAGAACTTTGCATTTCTTCATTTCCAAGGGAGAAAAGGTAGGATCTTTGATTTCTTGTTGGAGAGGGATGTAATCTTTTGATACCTATTGTATTTCCTCTAATGTATGTTTGTGAATAGAATTCTGATTTTCTATTGTTGTTGTCTTTGGTTAATTATTTGTGGTCTTGACAAAACCTTTACAAATCTTTGATCTTAGATTTTCATCTATCAATGAGCAAGCTTTTGACATGGTTTTGTGAATTGATATTCATTTTATCTTTTGTTGTATTGTGTTGATTAAGTAGCATGGCTAGCATGAGTAGGATCGATACGGTATCGCGAGGATGCGTGATAATAGCGATGAAGAAGGATATTCATATTCATTGGGCAAATTACTTGAATACATGTAACAAGGGTTAAGCGTGTGTACGTATTCTGATTTTGTTTAATACGAAGAAATCATTTATTTGAAATAGTTGTTATAGTAATATCTGTTGGGGCTAGACTCTAGACATAGATTTAGGCTTAACACTTGCATGAGTATCAGTTCTTACTTATCTGTGTTGGTTTTGTTGCGTGAGACATCACCAATGAGACAATACGGTTGTTCTCTCAACGTCGTGTTAGACATAACCTCTGTTGTGAGTGATACGTGAGGATTTTAGGCGAATGATTGATTTGTGTTTACTTGATTAGAAGAATGCATGTGTTATCAATTGATGAGATCCAATTCCAACAAGGCTCCGTTTATAATTCAGTCTTTATTTTATATTTTCTGTCTTTACATTTTCCGCATTTGCTTTTGGTTCCGTCTTTAAACCAGAACTTTTTATTCATGAGCTTAGAAATATAGAAACCGTTGAATGGCATTCTTTCCCTCGTACTGATCCCTGTGGAGAACGATAAAACCGAGTTACTTATATATTTTTGCTTGCTGCTATTCTAGCTTCAACACTAATGCAGTTTCCTCTTGAAGAACAACAAGGGAGAACCTTGGTAGAAGACAACGATAAGAAGATGGAAGCAAATCGCGCGTTTGGGAATTAGGGTTTATTTTAAAATGAAGACTTGGGATAATTAAGGACTGAAATGATTTGATGATTTGGGATAATTTATATGCTGATGTGGAAATAAAATGAATATAAGTAAATATTACAACGTGTCAATGCCACATCAGAATTTTGGATGATTTGGTTTAATGAAGGACTGAATCAGGTGAATCTTTATGTGTTAAGGTGGGAATCTAATTTTTTTTAGGGGGGAGGGTCAAACTTCGCCCAAATGACAGAGGACAAATTAGCTATTAACCATTGTTTTTAAATTGACTTTTAAATCCTAAATGATGACAAAAAATGAAAATGTAATGAAATGAAGAGATGGGTTGGGAATGATCAAATTAAAGTCCTTGTACTCTAATGCACAAATCCTTTTGGTTGAATTTTATTTTAACCTTGATGTGGAAGCTTGTAGTGCAAGAAATTATCCTCTAATGCCATGACTTAAAATATTAAATCAAAATGGCCAATGTATTAAGATGCATGTGTTAAAAATGAGTTAGGAAGTTAAAACAAGTTTGGCTCAACAGATACAAAAGTTTACCATTGGTTGACTTTTGTTGACCTCAATGAACCAAATTTAAAAAATGCAATTTATGCTGTGGTAAATGATGCAACTGACTTAAAAAGAAACTGGGGGACAAAATTATGGTTTGACAAAGTGGAGCCACCTAACCATCAATTACTCTAAATAAATAATATTTCTACCATTCCCTAAGAAGCATGAAATATTGTTTGAGAACTAGTTCTGATCCAACATTGTGTTGTTCTTATGAATATCAAATCCCTCCTGTAACACTCGAGGCCAAAGAGGGAGGGGAGTGATTATAACACCTGAGGCCGAAGAGGACGAAAAATGGTCGCCCGAATTCACATCAGAATGAGAGGGATCCTGAAGATGTGCAGGTAAGGGACTACATGGTTGAAGGAAGACTTATAAGGATTAATTAGTACTACATATACCAACAAGATGAATCTTCTTTTCAGTAGCCTAACATATAAGAACTTCATATCTAAGTGTGCTTAGCTTAGAGTAGTATTTGGATGGGTGACCTTCTGGGAAGCTTCCCGGAAAGTGTGTGAGTGAGGATAAAACATGCTGAAAAGACCCATGTTGGTTTGTGGGATCAGTAAGTATTCCTGAAAGCAATCTGGGACATTATACCTCCACTACATAGACTATTTTGGGTGAATCAGAGATTCATGACAGATTAGCACTTTTAAATAGGTTTGCGTACCCATGAGCTAATAGATCTATCCAAAGTGACTAGTAGTGGATCTAGAAACTTTTAGTATTAGGGAAAAATAATAATTTATATATAATAAAAATAATATTATAAATTTTATAAATTCAAAATTTTACCAAAAAAATCTTTTGAAATATTTTACAAAACGTATGAAGGTTTTTCTTTTTATAATATGATATATTTTATATTATAGCGTGTTTTAAATATTAAAGACTTGATAAAAATTAAAATAATAAATATATAAAATTAATACTAATTTATTTTATTAGAATTCTTATAAAACTTTCGACATTATTTTTTTAATAAACTACCTCGTAGCAATAACTTTTTATAGGGTCAAAAATAGAAAATATACATATTTTTAGGCAAAATATATTATTTGTGGGGGCTTGATCCCCCTAATCTATATACATAGATTTGCCACTAAAAGTGACTTTTTTTTTTCCGATAGTAATCCTCTATTTCCATTTTCCTATTAGCGCGATATTGAGAAATTTTAATTTTTTTTAGTCCCAAGTCACCATCACTCTTTTTTTGAATTGCATATTTGATCCCAAACATCCCCAATTTATTTTCTTCACCTCGTCCGGACCACCTCATAAGAATGATCTTTTGATTTTGGTTAACTCTTGAACCACCTTTTTAGGAGCGTCATAGAAGGACAACATCATATGGGGATATTAACAAATACTGAATTGATAAACTCTACTCTTCCACTAATTGATAGGTGTCATTCCTTCCAACTCGATAGTCTTTTGTGAACCATATCAACTACAAGCTTCCAGGTTAAACATCCCCTCAAGTTTGATCCCATTAGAATCCTAAGGAACTTGAATGGGGAACGTACACGCTGCATGCCAAAAACATAGAGGTTTCCTATACAAAACACTCCTTCACGTTTAAGCTATACAACTTACTCTTAAACAAGTTTAACTAGAGACCTAAAACTAGTTCAAATCCTTATTGTATGGATTTGATGCTCCAGATATTTCTCTAGTTACCTTCACCAACCAAAATTGTGTCATCTACAAACTAAAGGATGTGAAAGATGGTGTTCTTGTTAATTCTAAAGCCCTGAAATTCTTCCAACTTGGAAACATTACAAACCAATCCTGCAATGCCTTCAGCTGCAATCAAAAATAGAAAGGGCAAAAGTTGCCCCCTTGTTTCAAGCCTATCTCTTCTACAAATTCTTCAGTTGGGCTTCCATTCACCAAAATGGACATACACACCTCCATCCAAGAAAACTATTTTGTGCCAAAACACATCCTCTTCATTATGAACCTTAGGTAATTCCAAGCCACACATTTATATGCCTTTTTGAAGTCAACTTTCAGCAACAGACAATCTCTCCTTTTGTCGTTTTATTAGGTCTATCAGTTCGTTAACCACAAGAACACCGACTAGGATTTGTCCATTCAAGACAAAAGTTATGTAACATTGGGATATACGCTTTCCAATCATCTTTCTTTAATCGAGTTTCCAAGATTTTAACAAGAATTTTGTATAAGCCTCATACTAGGCAGATTGGTCTATAGTCATTCAAGTTTTGTGGGTTATCTGATTTTGGGACCAAAGTAAGGAACACAGTAGTGATGGACTTTAATGATATTGCATTCCTGTGAAATTTTTCTACAAAGGTCATGATATTACCCTTTATAGTGTTCTAACAGTTCTTTAGAAATTCAAAGTTGTATATGTCCGGCCCCGGGCTTTTATTTTTGTCACTTGACCATATTGCTTCTTTGATTTCATCAAAAGAGAAAGGCTCTTCCAATAACATTATGTCTTTGGCATATAATTGAATTAAATATACCCCTTCAAGTGTTGGCCTCTTTGACTTTGATTCTTAGAACCTCTCTTGGAATGGCCTTTGACTTCTTGCTTGATTTCTTCCACCTTTTCTAATATGCCCTTGTCAGACATGATTAAGACTATATTATTTCTTTGTTATCTAGATTAGACCTCATAGAGGAGTGGAAAAATCTTGTATTCACATCTCCCTCTAAAACACACTTGTGTCTCAATTTCTATCTAATAAAACTTTCTTTAAGATAGAGGTTTTTCCATAGACTTGTAGATGCTGAAAAACGCTTGCCAAACACCTCTAAACTACCCTCGCAATTATTACATGCCACCCAGGTCTAGATTATTTAATTATGTAATTTCTCCGTCCACCTTAAGATCGATCCATGCGAACACCTCTTTGTTCCACACTTTTTACTTCTCTTTCAGAAGCTTGAGTTCCTCCTTCAACACATAAGCATATTTCCCATGGACATTTAAAGCCTTTCATGTGTCATCAAATAAGGAAACAAATTCCTTGTTCTCAAACCAACAATTATTTACTCCAAAAGGCTTTAATCCCCAATTAGACTTACTTGATTTGATCCAAATGGTCAAATATTTGAAATATCTCTCTTACCCACCCATTTACCATTTACCTTCCATTTCTCTATTAAGCCTTCCAACAATAAAAACTAGTCAAATCATAGGTACATCTTCCAACTCCATACTATTGATAAACTCCTCAAACTCTATCATTTCACCGCTCCTAAGTTGACTACTACCCCCTTCTTTCCAACCTATTTTTGACAACATTAAAGTCTCCCTAATGCATCCTTCTCCATTTGTGAACATTCTTTTATAACTAAACAATTATGCTCATAATCTCATTTTCCCTTGAATATTACATGATGAGTAAACATTAACAACGAAACAAACTTCTCCTTGCCATTTTACAAAGATGCTTACAAACCATTCTCGTACAAAAGTGAATATAACTGAAAACAGCATTGTCCTCCACATTATCACCATATACCACGATTTCCCATGTGACTATTTAACTGTCCATTCTACTTCCTTATTTTCATATATAATGACTCCATAATCATCAAAAGACTGAACTTTAGTTTCTTGTAACAGACAAACATCTACCACACTGATTGTATGATATGTTTAATACGTCTTTGCTTTATCCAACTATCGTACCCTCTAACATTGAGTGATAAGATATTCATGGAACCCCATGGTTTTCGCTCTCCCTATTGTTTTTCACTTCTTGATCCCTAGCCTGCATCTCCTTTATTGCCTCCATCAACTCGATGTCTTCAAATGTGTCTTTAATACCTAACTCAATCGCCTTCTTTTAGATCTTGGTCGCTACATCCACCTCCTTACAAGCCCAAAATTGTGTATTGCACGAAATAACATTTGAATCTGTTGTAGATTCACAACAATGTAATTACCCTCCAAAAAATTGATCATTTGTTGGGGAAGATTGAGAAGGGTAGAGGATGAAGCCTTTGAATTTAGATTTTTGGATAATAGTTATGCATAATAGTATTGCTGAAATTCCCTAGTTTTTAGAACTTCGTCGTTTGCAACCAAAGGAGAATTTGAAGTTATAGAAGACACGTCGTGATTTTACATAACCACATCATAAATAAAAGCAACTAACGAAATAAAATTAAAAGATTTATACGTAATTTCGTAAGACTTAGAGACACAAATGATAACGTCTCCTTTCCGCTGGTAACATTCTAATATATTTTTGAAGTTGTGTATTTATTCATTAGACAAAATTCAATTTTTTAGGGTTAAATATGTGTATGGTCCTCATAAATATTTAATATATCATTTTTAGTTCCTCAATTTTTTTTAAAGAATGGTTCTCCTAAATATTTTCATCCATACTTTTGGTCTCTCCTACTAAAATCGTCGCTAATTAAGTCGTTAAGTAGTAAAATATCGTTAAAATCGTTGCTAATTTTATCGTTAAATTGTAAAAATCGTTGCTAAGTTGTAAGAAAAATAAAAGTAGTGATGAAAAAATTTAGGAGGATTATTCTTAAAAAAAATTGAAAAACTAAAATTGAAATATGAGGCACTATTTAAGAGGACCATAAATATATTTATCTCTTTTTTTTTAATAGTGAATAGGGGTGGGGATAGGTTGGGCCGAGCTAGGCTTTGCCAAGCCTGAGTCTGACCCGCTAAAAAATTCAAAGCCTAAGTCTGGCCTGTAGCCTATCATAGACTTATTTTTAGGTCTAAACCTGACATTTTCGATGGCCTGATTGACCTACTAGCCTATTTAAAAGCCTACTTCATTTGAACATCTGTAAATAAGAAATTCAACTAATGTTAAATAGACTAACAAGTTAAAAGATCAATGATTTTAAATGTTTATTTTTATTGTCTCGTTCAAGTTTTCTTACTAGTATAAGTTTGGTGATACTATTTGTTGAAGAGAACTTATGAGAAAAACTTATGACAATAGCTTATGACATTGTTTATAATGTTTGTTCAATTTATTTTCATAAGTTCTTCAAGATAAGTAAGTTTTATTTTCGTATTTTAATTAAACGTACAAAATAGAATATAATAATAATAATAAATTTATTGATTTTTTCTTAAATAGGTCAGTCTGATAAGCGTAAAAGACTTTTCTTACAGCCTGTGGCTTAACCTCTTTAGCTAAATAGGCTTATAAAAAAACCTAGACCTTTTCTATTTAAGAAAAAGTCTGACCTAACCTGAGCCTATATAGGCTAGGCCGTAGACCCCTGTTAATTGGTCTGGCCTATTTCCACCCCTAATAAGGAATCACAAAACTCCTAGTAACTCCTAGGTATGGGAGAATCTTCAAAAACTTAATCATCCAAAAATGGTTTTGTCAATATTATACTCATTTGATAATGTACATTATTACTATTGCAATTAATATTCATAACCAAATATATTTCATATACATTCTCATTGTTTTCTTCTTTTGGACAAGTATTTTCATTATCATCTTGTTAGTTGGCTATACTTACCATTTTGTATTATTCTTATAATTCCTAAGTTCCTACTACCACCGCGTGCAGAAACGCTGTTATTTAAATAATTAAAATTGTTTTGGTTTGTGAAATTTTACACTATACTATTCTTAATCCAAGTTAAGCAAATTACTACTATGAGTAGTCATTATGTTTCTACAATACTTTATGTTTTCCTTTATAATCAATCATTTTATATTCGAGAAAAGGTTGGCACTTGCCTTGCATTGCATTGCATGAGTGCAAAAATTCAGTGGACCCCCACATGCTTAGCTATAACTATCATACCCTCAATAATTCAACACGTAAAATAAAGAACGTTGAGACTTTTTTCTTTTTCTTGTGTTCCCATTTGAAACTCTATTTATTTCCAATCTTTTTATAAAAAAATATCCTAAAATATCATCCACTGCTAAAAAAAATTCAAATCATCCTACTTTAGAGTTTACTTAAAGGATTCAGCAAATGAAAGTTTCTTGCATTAAACCCAGTAAAGAAAGATCATTTATCATTTTGTTTGGCGAGAATCTTAAGAGTAAGATGGTTTGACATTTTTTAACATGAAGTGTTTTGGAATTTATTTTTTCAAAAAACTCGAGGCACATGTCACTTTTTCATGGATATATATAACTATCTTTCATAATTATTTCACATGATCCAACACTCAAGTGGCCCCTAATTTAATGCTCAAAACTTCATCAACATTAAACTAATCATAACAACTATACTAACGTACATTTTTTTATTTTCCCATACAAAATTCATTTTTCAAAAAGTACTAATAATAATACAGGACCAAATAAATTAAGATAAAAATTGGTATTTTTTGTTATTACTTGCAATTGCATTCTGTACTACAAACAAACACCACTAGCTGGTAACTTGAGGAATCTGAACCAAGCGGCAATAAAAATACTCACAAAAACGCTTAACTATACTATAACACATTTATTCTCACACATTTCTCTCTTGTTTCACTTTCACCGCGTTCTCGTGAAACAAACGAACCTTCCTTTTTCTTCCATCTTCTTCTTTTCTCTTCTCAGGACTTTCAACACCGAATCTCCAGAGGAAGAACGTGAGTTCATTTCTCGCTTCTGCTTTCTTTTTCACAGCCTTTCTTTCTTTCTATTTCGCTGTTTCTTGAGTTTCATGAACTTTGGTTGGTTGATAAACGCGGAATAATCGATTCTTTTGTCAAAGTGCTTTTTTAATATTAATATTCAACTATGCTCTTACCTTTAACAAATGAAACTGGTGTGTGTTTTTCGTTGAAAGCGATTGAATTTGATTTTATTATGATTTAAGATTAACAATTGTGTAGGATGGTATATAGTACTATTTTAGATCAACGTTGGAATTGGAATTGGAATTTCCTTTCTTTCATTCACATTCATCTATTCTTGATTTTGACCTTTTTTTTTAATTTATGATATTCGAAATACTGTTGATATTTTTTTAATTTTTCGTAAGTGTAAAATTTTATCCTATTTGCAAATTTTCTCATGCTTCCGATTGGTTAACAAAGACTGGAATTTTGACTTTCTATTTTGAGTTTTCTAATCCATAGAATTATACAATTTCATATGGGGATTCTTGTTTTTGTTTGATACATCAGTAGGTGGTTTTTTTTTATCAGTGACACTAACCATTATAAACTCATACACATCCTTAAGATTCAGGGTTCAAACTCTGGTGTTTGCGTCCAACCTAGCAATATCGGCTTTTTGTCGGTTGAACTAGGATTTGCGGACATCAGAGATGGTTTTTGTTCAATGGAAATGCTATTCAGAATATTCTGTTTTAGAAGCCTATTTATGTGCTGTTCATGCATTTGATGGTTTTGTTAAGTAGATAATAACTAAAGTTGTTTTAATCTTGTAAAAAGCTATATTAGGAATATAGAATAGTATCCAATGCTACCATACTCCTATTATGTGACTTATTGGATGGCCCAAAGATGAGAAAAATATCATGATTTAGACTTGAGCTCTATCTTCTTATTGGGAGTCATTTTTTCAGTCAATCTCAATCATTGTTGTATGATTGTATTATCAATATTTAATTACAAATGGTGAGTCATATGGAATTGATTTCTGGTTTCAGTTTTTGACTTATGTATGATGTTTTGCAGAAGCTGAGTACATGATACTGAAAAATCTAATGGAAGAAAAGCAGTTGGATTTTAATCAGCCACTTTTATCAGTCAGGCGATTCTCGTCGACAGCATCATCTGAAAACGAGGGTAAAAGGAAAACTGAAAAGGCAACATCGAAACGAACTCGTCCTCCTGCTTACAAATCAGAGCTAAAATCAGGTCCCGTGACTAATCCCGGAACTGTTCCTTTTGTATGGGAGAAGAGTCCTGGAAGACCGAAGAATGAAAGCAAATTACAAACAAAGGAAGAACCTCTTGTTGCTCCTAAGCTTCCACCGGGAAGGGTTTTAAAAGTCGAACAACAAGACTTCGATAAAAGTTCTAAGGGCACGTCTGTTAGTCAGTCCAGAACAGATAGCACTGTTTCCAACTCTATCAGTGTTGCATCTTTGGATAGTAAAGAGGAAAACCACGAAGGCCGAAAAGAAGTGGTTCTCAAAAAGGAAAGTTCTGGTTCTGATAACGAGGACGAAACCTATCTAGATGCTCTTGACACACTTTCTAGAGCTGAATCATTCTTCATGAACTGCAGTGTTAGTGGCTTGAGTGGATGCGAGGATAGAGAGGCTCAACCATCTGAAAGGTTTTTGGCAGATCAACAAGCTCGTGATTTTATGATTGGTAGGTTCTTGCCTGCGGCAAAGGCAATGGCTTCTGAAACACCTTATACTCAATATGCGCCGAAGAAGCCATTTGTTAGAGAAGAACAGCCTAGACTGTTACCTAAAGTAGAAAGTGTAGCCAAGTCCCGTCCTTTGGATCAGAAGTGGAGAAATATTTTGCCACATTATACACAAGACACGGGTCAGGATGAAAGTGAAGATGAAAGCGATGATAATGATAAATATGAAAGCTATGCACCAAAAGTTTGTGGTTTATTTCCTCGGTTCTGCCTTTTGAATCCATTACCAGGATTAAGAGTAGAGGATAATAAGAATGTAAATTCTGCAATTCATGGAGTGCGGGGTAAATCAATTGCTTCTAGCAGAAGAACTGCAAAAGAGGTATTAATTTTTCACTACCTTTTCTTTTTAGCTTATGTTATTATTTCACTTTAGGCTCTAATGTTCTTTTATTCACTTTTTTATGCAGCATCCCAGAACTGCTAATTATGGGGAAAAGTCCCAATCTGGCTTTGCAAAAGAGAACGATTTTCTGCGTAATCAGGAAAAATCTAAGCATACCATTGATCCACATCGAAGAGGTGTCGACAAATCATCAGGCTCTAACAGAAATCAATTTGAATCAACCTGTGAAAGCCCTGTTGTTGAGAAAACTCTATATGTAGATTCTGTACATAAGGTATCTTCTGAAATGAAGTCTCGAATTGATTACAGAGAGGATGATTTCAATACTTTAAGAAAATACTGTAGCATCGATAAAAATCCTTTGATAGGTTTTTCAAATGAGGATAACAAACACACAGTTGCGGCGAATGCGAAACCAGCATTACAGCCAAAAGGTTCAGTGTTTCTTGATTCATCTCTCCTGGTTTGTTCTGAAAAACCAAGTGATGATATGCAAATGAAGAAAATGACTAATCATTCCAACAAAATAAACACAGAAAAGCAAGGAAGTAACCTAGATCACAATTTTGGTGTGGTGTCGAGGGTAGAATTGGCCGAACACAAGAAAATAGAGTCGAAAAATGAAGTTTCAAGCAATAAAACAAGTTCCAATAGTATAACTCAGAATCCCGCCCCATGGAGAAACTTGAAATTGGCTAGTGACTCAGATTTTTGTTTGAAGATCCAACAGGCTGCAAAATTGGCTGATCAAGATTGTGCTCATGTTCACGAGTCTAATGAGAATCCTAGTAATTTGACTAGCTTAAAGGTGGTAGGTGGCAGGAAGAATGGCTCAGAAAACCAGTTTCCTATGAAGCTAGGCCAATCAGTGAGATCAAATACTAGCTCTTTGAAGCTTCCTCTTGTCCTTCCTTCGCCAAAGGGTCCTTCAGAGTCTTGGCTTAAGCGCACTTTACCTACAGCTTCCTCCAAAAGTATGTCTTCACGGTCTAACCTTGCCGCCAGCATTCACACAGCAGCTCAAACTCCCGATGCAGCATTACCAGATCCCAAGTGGGAAACAATCATTAAATCTTCAAAAGCTCAGCACGGGCACCTGCGGTTTCCGGAGGTAATTTGGTTAACTGTTTTGATCATTTGAGCATTATTTGAATTGATTTAGTTGAGTTTATTTCCAGGAATAAACACTTGTGAGACTCTAAATTGGTTTATGAAAACTGTTTTTAACATGTTCATAAGCTGATTTTAGATTATTTTCACAAGTTCTCTAAAATAGTTTATGAAAAACAGTTTGTAGTTTATATGAAAACAATTTGACTTAATTTTACTTTATCTTCTAGAAATAGCTTGTACATAAGCGTTTATAGGGTCTTAGTGCTATTGTTTTCGCTCATGTGGTTGGTGATGCTTATAGTCCTTTAAATACTTTTCAGGAATTGGCGCCGATTCCGGAAGCTTGACCTTTCGAAAGAGTGGACTTTGATCATTTGATTTGCACTCTGAATTTTGAACCTTTTTCTAAATGTAATTTTTTGCTCTGTGTTTTCATCCCACAGGTTGGTCTCCTTTTTGGTTCTACATACGTATAGGTGATATACATTTCAAAGTATAAATGACAATTGTCTTTATATCCTGTAAATTAAATGTAATAAGTGGTTTCAGTTCTAAATTTTCATTGTAAACCACACCATTTTAATGGTGATATGTTCCTACAATAATTCACAGAGCAAAGGTCTCATGCACAAAAATAATTGTAACTTCAAAAGATGTTACAGAGAATAATTTTATTTTAATTGAAGACCTTTCTTTTCAATTTTCTGGTGTAGTTCATTTGGCTGTGGTTATAGAGAAGCTACATATGGTAGCTTTAAGATGAACATGCAGCTGTGTTTTCTCCATTGAGACACATACATACCGGAGGAGCTAAAATTCTGAAAATACAATTTTTTTAATAGAATTATAATTGATTTTTAGAATTAGTATCACGGTCAAATATTTTACCCAATGTATTAAAATCTCATAATCTAAAAATTAAAATCAACCTTTATTACTGCCATTTATGATTTCAGTAAGTAGTAGTATTACTCTCAGTAAAAAATTTTGGAAAAGAAAAGTGTTTCTCCGGCTATTAGAAGGCGATACTATCAACGTGCAAGACATTCCTATTTCACAACTACCACAACATGTAGTTAAGGGTGATAGAATTGTGATCTCTATGCTAGAAGGTGAGTGAGTACAAAGTTGAAATTGAGGCATGCAAATACAACCCCCATAGTTGCATTCTGCATTCGGTGGCCAAAGGGTGTTAACTCCGATCAAGCTAGGTGCCTTGGAAGCCAAACTAGCTCCGTTGTGAAATTCTTTAGCCAAATGGGATATTATCTCGCTCGACAAAGGTTATTACAAGTTTTCCTGTTCATCATTGGAAGATTCACAAAGTGCCAGGCTATAGGGTCTTGGAATTTAAACCCTGACGTCCTAAATTTCTTTGCTTGGACCAAGGGTTTTAACCCAAATGCTTCGACATAGATTTAGTTGCACATATTTAGTTTATCTAAAGAATATTGGCGCTCAAAGATTCTTTTTGTTATAGTAGTAGTTTAGGAACACCTATTTGTACCCACCAATTCACGAATAAATCTATGTGATAAATAATTTGACCATTTTATGAGTACCAATGAATATGGATTTGAAAAAATACCCAATTTATAGTGTTGGTAGAGAGAACTGATTTTTCTTTTTTTGTGGACATTGATTATGGGAATAAACCAAACTACTGCAACTTTTGTAAATGCATTGGACAATCCATTATCCTTTGTAACAGGGCTAATGCTGAAAATGAGAAGAAGACACGTGGAAAAAAAATAACATTCAAAGAAGAAAACAAGATTACATTGTTTCTAGAGACAAAGAAAAGGAAAGGACATTGTGCCTGAGGTTGCTAAAGTCATAGTTGTTGACTCTTCCGCAAAGCAAGTTCCTGTGGCAAAACCTGTGTTGATTGATTTAGACAAAGCCACTGAGGAAGCTGAGCAGCTATATGCTGTTTTGAACTATGTTGAGCTGGCTACCGACATTCTTGCAGCTCACCAAGCACAATTGTGCTACTCATAAGGATGAACAAGAATCTTAGAGTGTGTTTGGATGAAGGATTTTAATAAGGGAAAGTAATTTTTTGAGGGAATTTGAAATGACTTGATCAAAATTCATTGTTTGGATAAAAAATATGGAGAATTGTTAAAATGATGTAAATTTATGGAGTATTTTATTCATGTTAAATATAAAGAATTTAAAATGACACCAAAAAGTAAAAAATTTCAAATTGCTTTTTAACTCTATATAATATGAAAGTTAAATTGTTTATTATTAATTTTTTAAATTTTGCAAGATGGTCCTTATATTTTATGAAAATTTCAAAAAATTGAAAATTAGTCCCTAATAATTTTTAAATTTTACAAATTGGTCCCTTCAAATTTTTAAAAATTACAAATTGGTTCCTATTTTTCATATTTTAAATTTGACCCAAAAACTTTAAAAATTATAAAAATGACCCCAATTTTTTTACATTGAATCATTTTAATACTCCATCCAAACAAAAGAATTTAAAAATGAATGAATTTCAATTGAATCATTTGAATTACTTAGAATTTTAAATTCCCTAAAAATTCTCAAATTCCTCATCCAAACACACTCTTAAGATTCATAGTTTGTTGATGTCACACAATCGGCAACTGATTTGGTTGATGTGAATGTGGCTTTAATTAAGGCCACACATTTGGAAACTGATTTGGTTAATTTGAATGAGGATTTAATAAATGAAAACCAACACAATGATTTAGTTTATGCTAACCAGATCAACTATAATTAAGGTACCTCGTGTAAGTGAAAAATTCACATATCAATTATATGAAATTAGAATATCAATACTTATTTATTGAAGTCATGATTCGTAATTTCGAAAAGATTAATGGCCAGATCTTCCTCTGTATCTCACATTCCCGTTCATAATTCTCAATGAGACAAGTTGTGGAGCCGTCAGTTATGTTTCTGATTGTTGTGATTACAGAGGAAACCTATTCATATAATATATATAATCATAATCTCTACTCATTATGAGCTCAGGATTAAAGCTCACACTTTTGTCCACACCAATCAGATTTTAAATACTCAACATTTAATTAAAATAAATCATTTAATCAATAAAAGAGCTTATATATGCACCCTCTACCCCTAATCTGGGATGTTCGACCACAACAGCCTCTGAACAAACGAAAGAAAAGGACGACAAAAGTTTCTCCATTTAAATGTTTACATCAATACTTGTAGACTTTCATGTATGTCCAACATGTAGGATGAAGTTGCGAATGAGCCATGGCCAAATGTTTCAGAGCCTATATCTCAAAGACAATGAAGGGGAGACAAAGTCCCATGGTGGAAAAAGCACATACATAAAAAGGAATGACGCAAGTGTCATGTTTGTCGCATATTTGTTTGTCCTCAAAAGGACTAAAAAACTCCCCAATTGGAAGATGGACTAACTTCTGTAAAAGTATCGTCAAGACCACCTGCTTTAGCAAAAACATAAATAATAAAAGAGTAAACACGATACTGATAAGTGTCATTTTGTAGTGTTTTTGTTTATATAGTTTTGTTGCACTTATCGAGTTTTAGTGTAATTTTAGTGAATAATTCTCCAACTTTGTGTATAAATACATTAGTTAGTGTATACTTGTGTTTTGGCTTCATTTATTTAACGATTAATAGTTTTTCATTCATTTTGTAAGTAATTAAGCATTGTTGGAGAAATGAGTAATAAAAGCTCCAGGATGCACCATTTGGATCAATAAAAGGAAAAAGGCAAAGAAAGAAAGTCATTGCAGAGAACCAGGAAGCCAAAATAAAGAAGTGCAGTCTGCCAACTTTGACTGGGCGAAACTTCATTTCACTGGGCAAAATGCAGCAGGAAAAATGATGTTTGTCATGCCTCGCTGGGCGAAGCCTCTTTTCGCTGGGCGAAACTCCCTTTCGTCGGGTGAAGCTGAGGCGAGAGAAAATAAGGAAATTTCAGTAGCTTATATATAGTGCTCGCGTCTTGTTCGCTGGGCAAGTTTTGAGACTTTCGCCAGGCGAAAGAAGATATTTTTTGCCAGGCTATACTATTGCGCAGCTGGTGTGAGAGAAATAAGGAAATTCGCTGGGCAAAGCCTCATTTCGCTGGGCGAATTTGTCTGAACCAAAATTCTATTTAAGTTTATTTCATTCATTTTTAGGTTATGGTTTTGGGGATTTTTGCTCCCAACTCCATCACAAACATTTTTCAGTAGGATCAACTTAGAAAACAACTATGGAGCTTGCACACGGATGATCCGGGGTGGATTGATCATCGATCGACGTTGACAAACCGGGAGATTTTTGGTTCATTTCTCTTATTCTTTATGTATTCTTCATTTGTTGGGTTTTGTATATGTATGTACTTTGATCTTATGTATATTTATCGCCCATGGCATTGTATAAAATCTGCTTTACAAATTTTTATCGGTGATTGTCCTTGATTTTTTGCTTTATGCTCGGGGTTTGGGTTGTGTTAGAGATAAACATCACAAACCTTGATTAGGGATGATTATCTGTTAGTTTCTGGATGCTAGAGATAGGTTTAGAGCTGACATTCACTTGGGGTATCAGAGCTTAATGCCTCCGTGTTATTTGTGTCGGGTGTGAGATCATCGATGCAGGAATACGGTTGTTATCTCAATTTGGGTTAGACATAATCTATATTGTGAGTGATACGTGTTGACATTGAGGAGTATTATAGGTTGAGTATAACTGGTTGATAGGTTTAAGTCTGTGAGGAGTGGATTATATGCATGCCTGACAAGTTTATTCTCTCTAAAGAATGAATTAGTTTTATGTTAATATTTACTTTTCTGCTTTTACTTTAACCAATTTAATCCAAACTCATAAACGCGAGACTTGTCGAACGGCAGTTCAATAACACCGATCTCTGATGACACGATAAATTCCCGGAAAAATACTTCCAAAAACTTTTGTTGCTTGCCGCTTTACCGCTTCAGCAAAATGGCGCCGTTGTCGGGGATTGGTGTTTTTATTGGATCGCATTGCGATAGTTTCTTTGTTTTTGAGTTTTGTAGATATCGTATATATTGTCTATTTTCACTTGTTTATAATGAGACTTGTATATGTTTACCATATGTGTGAATTTTACATGTTTTGCATACTAGTGAATATAGTGTATATATTTGTTTCTCTTCACGTTTGCCAAAAGTGTGGTTAGATGTGTAGTTCCGGTTAGAGCTCGAAGAGATGAGAGTAAAGGCGGGAGTGAAAGCATTTGGCCCATCCGAAGCAACGTGCTGGTTTGTAAATAATAGGCGTCGAGCTTATGACGTAAAACAAACATGTTGTATAATTTTTTTTTTTTTAGTTTAGGTAGTATGGTGCAATTGTCTAAACAAATTTAAATCGGACTAGCTCTGAAATTTCAAATCTTCACTTTTAAAGTTGTTTAGAAAATTTCACCCGGTCTTTTAGTATGTTTATATTAATATATAATTCTTGTGTTTGTTAATGAGTTTTTTTTCGAGTAGCTTGAGGAATTTAAGGTGATGTTCCAAGTTTGATCATTTCAACTTGCGGATGTATGGTAATGATATTGTTAAGTTTTTTACACGTCCAAGGTATGTGTTTATTGCTTTCTAGACTTTAGCATATTCATGATACTTAGGCTTTTTACTAACTTTCATGACATTCATTCTTTTGTATACTTGTTCTTGATGTGAATCACTTTAGTTCCCACCCTTTTTGTGAGGAAGCTTTCCATTGTTCATATATGCGCGGAGTACCAACATTCTTGTTTTAACTGGATTTTATTATGCTTAATCTTTTGTTTGTGTTGATTATATGAAAGCATGAAAATGATCAAAGCATTTTGTTTCATTTTGAGCACAACTACCTAACCAAATTGTCATTCACCTTGTGAGCGTGTGATCATTCGTAACCCCTTTGTGCCTTTCTATCATTATCCATGTTGTTTGAACTTAATGCTTGTCTTTGAGTATTGAATTCGCTTTTTGTGTGGATTTTGATTGTTGTTTTTTCTTGAACCCTCACCTTTATTTTTACCTTACCTTAGAAAATAGGGAGTATTCACATGATGATGTGGTTGAATTCAAGTTGGGGAGAGAAAAATTGTTTACTCATTGGTTGGTTTCTATGATGTTGAAAAAGAAAAGAAAAAAAGAGAAAAATATGAAAAAGAAAAAAAAAAGAAAAAAAAATCCTTAGAAAGGAAACAAAAAGAGTTTAAATAATTGTGCTAAATAATTGTTGTGTTTTGTGTAACACTTGGGATTTTGGAAGAAGTTGATTGGAATTTTGTGTTTGAGTCTTTGTGAGTAGATCACTCCCTTAGGTTTAGGCAAGTTTTTGTTTCAATTACCTTTAGAAATTGCCCCTTGTTTGTTTACCCGACCACGCTACAACCTTGAAATCCCTTGTGATTCTTGCTTTTATGTTTTCAATATGATTTTTGGATGATTTCATAATTTAGTCTTTTGTTTGCAAGATTGTTGTGTGAGTGAAAAGTACCTCATTTTGTGTTTTTCATCTATCGATGATTGTTTTTGCTAAGTGTGATTCACGTTTGAACTTATGTTGTTTTAGGATGTTTGGCATGATTTTGTATTTAGCATTTGTTTCGTGATTATGTTATTGTCGTAGTTTAGTGGTAAGTATTTGCTTTGTGTGTAGTATTTTTCATTTGAACCATACATTTGTTTTCGTTTTTAAAAAAATTTGTTGATTCGTGATTTTTGATTTTTTGCGTTTGTTTCCTTGAGCTAGTTGATTTTTGTTTAGGGACAAACAAGTTTAAGTTTGGGAGAGTTTGATAAGTTTCATTTTGTAGTGTTCTTGTTTATATAGTTTTGTGGCACTTATCGAGTTTTAGTGTAATTTCAGTGAATAATTCTCCAACTTTGTGTATAAATACATTAGTTTGTGTATACTTATGTTTTTGCTTCATTTATGTAACGATTAACAGTTTTCCATTCATTTTGTAGGTAATTGAGCATTGTTGGAGCAATGAGTAATAAAAGCTCCAGGATGCACCATTTGGATCAATAAAAGGAAGAAGGCAAAGAAAGAAAGCCATTGCAGAGAACCAGGAAGCCAAAATAAAGAAGTGCAGTCTGCCAACTTTCGTTGGGCGAAACTTCATTTCGCTGGGCGAAATGCAGCAGGAAAAATGTTGTCTGTCATGCCTCGCTGGGCGAAGCCTCTTTTCGCTGGGTGAAACTCCCTTTCGCCGGGCGAAGCTGAGGCGAGAGAAAATAAGGAAATTCCAGTAGCTTCTATATAGTGCTCGCGTCTTGTTCACCGGGCGAGTTTTGAGACTTTCGGCGGGCGAAAGAAGATATTTTTTGCCAGGTTGTACTATTGCGCAGCTGGTGTGAGAGAAATAAGGAAATTCTCCAGGCGAAGCCTCATTTCGCTGGGCGAATTTGTCTGAACCAAAATTCTATTTAAGTTCATTTCATTCATTTTTTAGGTTATGGTTTTGGGGATGTTTGCTCCAAACTCCATCACAAACATTTTTCAATAGGATCAGCTTAGAAAATAACTATGGAGCTTGCATACGGATGATCTAGGGTGGATTGATCATCGATCAGTGCTGACAAACCAGGAGATTTTTGGTTCATTTCTCTTCTTCTTTGTGTATTCTTCATTTGTTGGGTTTTGTATATGTATGTACTTTGATCTTATGTATATTTATCGCTCATGGCGTTGTATAAAATCTGCTTTACAAATCTTTATCGGTGATTGTCCTTGATTTTTTGCTTTATGCTTGGGGTTTGGGTTGTGTTAGAGATAAACATCACAAACCTTGTTAGAGATGATTATATGTTAGTTTCTGGATGCTAGAGATAGATTTAGAGCTGACATTCACTTGGGGTATTAGAGCTTAATGCCTCCGTGCTATTTGTGTCGGGTGCCAGACCATCGATGCAGGAATAAGGTTGTTCTCTCAGTTTGGGTTAGACATAATCTATGTTGTGAGTGATACGTGTTGATATTGAGGAGTATTGTAGGTTGAGTATAACTGGTTGATAGATTTAAGTATGTGAGCAGTGGATTATATGCATGTCTGACAAGTTTCTTCTCTCTGAAGAATGAATTATTTTTATGTTCATATTTACTTTTCTGGCCTAAAATTTTGTCCTCCCGGAGGAGGCGTCCCCATAGGCCTTGAATGTCCCATAGTGGAAGAACTAGGCATACTTTGGGAGAGCGAAACCGCTGGTATAGATCCTGTTGACGAAGGCATAACCTCCTCCAGAACAGGGTTTGAATCCACATTTCCCCCTGTCGAAGGTATAGGGTTGGAAACTGGAATATTTTCATTTGAATTTGGATTGGGATTAGGATTATTTGACTGATTCGCCATTTTCCTTACTCTAGTTCTTTTGGGTCTCTCTACGTCAGATACGGCTAATTTACCGCTTCTTAGTATCATACAACGAAGAAAAAGCCTTAATTTTTAAATTTTATTTAAGTTTTATATTGCACTAGTCCCACTGGGCGTGCCAATTTGTTCGCTGTTGATCTTGGCGAACAATCTCTGGTTTACCAGAATGATGAAATCTGGGTTACTTGCAGGATTAACCAAACAAATCCTAGGACGTCGGGCGAAAACTTAGATCAACGTGATAATTTTAAATCAAGGGTGATATCTTGGTGTTTGGTTTTATGTATTTAAGCCTTTTAGAATAAAAGATTTCAACTAACTCTAGATAAAAGTCTGAGATAAAAGAAAATGACTTTGAAAAGAACTTTTAAAGTAAAATGGCGAAGAAAGAACTTTAAAGTAAAATGACGAAGAAAACATAAAGATGCTGGTAAATGTAAAGGAATTGGTAAAAAGACTTTGATTGATAAAGAAATTGAAAGATGGTGTTTACACGTACATTTTTCCAAATAACTCTTTTCTCTCACACGGGTACTTTGAGTAATTGCAGGAAGTTTTGTACAAGTTTTTCACACCCAATTCTAATAACAACTATCCTATTTATAGATAAACAAAATAACTGCTATTAACGACTAAATCCTAAAACTTCGACATCTGGCCTTCTGCATGTCTCCCTTTCGCCAGGTGCTTCCACGCGTCTTCTGCCAAACGTTATAATTCTCTTGAATTTGAATCTTCAAGTTATGTCGAACCAACGCGTCCTTTCAGACTTGTCGAATTGTCGAACTATCACAACGTTCTTCATACTTGTCCAAACCTTTTCCATTTGCAGAAATCTTTACTTGACGAAATGTCGAAACGTTGCCCCGTCGAAATGTCGAAGAATGTTGAAGAATATCTCCCAAGTAGATATACTCTTTCAGTTGTGCTTCTTTTGGCATGTACCTCCATTTGTCAAAAACAACTTTTTACGTGTTGAACTCATGGCGTCGAAAATACGCATATACAAATTGCCCCCCAGCAAAGGTATTTCGACTATCCTGGAGAAATAATCCTTTGGTGTTCAACCAATATTTTGACGCCATGTCATCCTAATTTTAAATTACACAATTTCAAGTCCCAACATATTTCATCATTTTACTTTTCTCAAAACGTCAACTCTAGCCCACGTTCTAGCTTCTAGCCCATTATTACTTAACCTAACGTCATGGCCATCTCTTTTTAACTTCCACTTTTCTTCATCACCGTCAAGATGATGCCACGTGCCCTCCATGATCACCACTAAACCCAAAAATCATCTCCTCTTATAAATACGTAAACCCCTATTTCTCTTTCTTTTTTACGCTTTTGAACTTTTCTTCTTCACAATCGCTCCAAATCTTCATCTTCTTTCTAAAAAACTTTCTGATTCAACAATGGCTTTTCAAAAACCATCAAGCAGCAAACCTTCCAAGAGTGAGCAACCTTCCATCATCCCTCCTGCGCATAGGTTGGATGAACCAACACTGATTGGGGATCAACAATACATTCCTGAGCCTCCAAACGCGAGGGAAAAAGACTGCATTTTTAAATCCCAGGTACTCATCCCTGTTATTATTTCTGGTAATCATTATGCCATGTTAGGACCACTCCCTAACCCAGACATTAAACCTGAGCGTTTACAAGAGTTTTTTCCCACTTATTCTCACACAAAACCTATAGGTGCTGGGGTGAAACCCCCAACTCTAGAGAAACCAGTAGAACAAACTGAACCTCAAGGTTCAAATGAAAAAGATGAGGAAGTAATAAATTTAACCTATCTAAATCATACTAGGATTTTTAGAACTTGCCCTTGGTCGAAAGACCTTTCAGATTACTTGTCTTGGTTGAACAGAGTTGAAAATGTTAAAGAAAATTTTTGGAAAGAAATAGGAATTTTTGACTTGATACAATTATCAAGAGTAGGACCCAATGTTTGCCCTAACATGCTGCTAGCCTCCCTTTATTTTTGGGATAGTACGTATAACACCTTCCACCTCCCCTGCGGGATGGTTACCCCTACGCTGTTCGACATAGCTGCCATAGTTGGCCTTAGTCCAGTTGGCATTGACTTCGACCCCACTCACCTGAACGAGGACTCCATAGATTTCGACACTAGTTTCGCCCCATACTCCCTTTTTATGTCTCACTACCATGGCGAAGATGACAAAGAAGTTTCTGACAAAGAGCACATAGCTTTTCTAACCTTGTGACTGACCAAATTCGTCTTTTGCTCCCGCTCACTTCAAGTGGCTAAGAGGTTCATCACTATGGCAAACCAACTCCATGCTGGGATCAAATTATGCTTGAGTGAGGTAATCTTGGCGAACCTGTATGAGTCCTTGAGTGAAAGCGTGTGTTCTTTGAAGACATTGAAGGACAAAGGGAAGCTTAATTTGGCAGGCCCCTTTTGGCTCTTGCAACTATGGGTGAATGCCACTTTCGAAGCCTTTATTCCTGCGAAGCATGACATAAATGAAGAGGAATTCAAAAACAGGAGTGTCGAATGGCCTAGATTGGTGCAACTGACACCAACTGATGAAGCAATTAGCCTTCGACGGGCCTTCACTAGCTATGTAATGATGTTTGCTGAGAGACATCATTTTACTTCGACTATGGCTCCATTTGCTGACAGAACAATTGGACCTGAATGGTTTACACGACAATTCCCCTTGCAAACCAAAAAAGATGAAAACATCTTCCTAAATGTCTGGGAATCCTTTTTGACCCCTAGGCTCCTGTTCTCCCACCGCAATACTACGAAACCCCAGCTTGCCTTAATAGTTTATCAACCTAACTTGGTTGCCAGGCAATTTGGCCTAATTCAAATTATGCCTCGACCTCTTTTTCCTAAAAAAGGGGCCATCATTTTCTACAACTCCTTCCACGACGAAGCCACCAGCAGGGAATTGTCGAACAGGCTGACTGACGAATCTTTGGATATTCGACCGATGGTTTTTCAACCATCATTCCTTTGCACTCCTGAGTTCGACACATGGTGGAGGGAATACTATGCTACCAAATTTTTCGACGTAAAAGCTTTCATCACTCATCTGACGAATGCTTTTGCTCTTGTGCAGGAACGGACTAAAAAATGTACGCAAAGACACATCCAAGAAATACAAAAATTTCAAAAATATTTTGAAACCGTTTACAGACCTGATGATCTTAGTCAAACCATACGCGAAGCAGCGGTTACTTTTAAAAGAAAAATTCACGGAGAAGTTGGAGAAGTTGAAACTGCCTTCACACATTCGACCAGAAGTGCGTTATGACTTGGCTTTCAGCTATTATCCTCCTAAGTTTCCACCTTTACCATCTGCTGAATTTGGTGTGGCTTTAAGTCCTCCATTTCCAGATTGGTTCACATGTGGGAACCATATGAAAATTCTTCGTGAAAGTTATAAAAAACCTGCTAAACGCGTGGTTGCGACTAAGTATCATCTGGATAACTACCCAGGGCACCTTCATATTGGAATAGAACACGTTCGCGTGGAAGATCCCATTCTTGAAGGTGTTAACAACAACACGAATTTTGTCATTTTATTATCACATATTTCTTACTGTCTAACTCTCCCCTTTTTTTTTCAGCTGTGAAAGCGCCTGCAAAGAAAGCTTCCGTCGAAACTCCACAAAGTGCCGCCCAGACACCTTCGACTAAGGTATAAATCTCTTCCTCTTTTGATCTATTCTTTTGTTTCTTTAACACTCACTATTTTTGATTTATATGATCAGGTAAGTCAAAAAACCTCTACATTCCAAAAAAGAAACAAAATACCAGAGATAATCCCTGTCGAAGAGTCCAGTGATGAGTCCCCATCTCCAAATCCCCCTCCTCAAAAGAAGAAAAGACTGCAGAAAATTGCCTCACAAAAATCCATTGTCAAGTCCTCTAAAAGGGAATCTTCTAGCAGTCCTGCTACAAAACATCAACCGAAGGATACGGGGAGTGGAAAGTCTAGCTCCAAAACTGAGACTTCTAAGGTAAATTTCAATCTCGACCCTTCTCGTTTATTTTATTTCATTTCTAACTTAGAAATTTTTCTTTTGATAGAAGCAAAAGGTCGTCGAAAAATAGCCTGAGACAATCCAGGAGGAGGTAGCTCGAGAGGAGGACACTCCCATCAAAGAACTTGAGAGACAAACGGTCGAAGTATTCGACACTACTGTGGGAGCTGATTCTGATAACAACTCTCCTTCTCATCCTGGATTACACGCTGAGCAACAAAGAGATGATGATGTTGAAGCAGACACTGCTGTCAAAGGAGATCCTGAAGAGAAGACTGCTGAAGAAGAAGATCTGTCGAAGCAACAGGAAGCTAGGCGAACTTCAGAGCATAGCAACCAGCCTACTCCTGACCAAACTCAAAGGAGTTCCCAAACAACTGGTTCGACTAGTCTTTCTCATGAAGAGCTTGAAAGTCTCAAAGTGCAGAAACCCCTGGACTACTTGAAAGCCATACTTAGCACCAGATTCAACTTTAAAGACTCTTCCTACAGCAGTTCGACTACTTCTGGAGCCACTTCTGAAGTGCAGTCTCTATCCAATATCATGACTCAGATCAAGGCGAAGATCCTTGATGTCGACTTGTTCCAAGTTCTAGAGGAAAATGCCACTGCTCCAATGGAGTTGAAGAAACTGTTGAAGCAAGTTAACGTCATGGATGCTTCTGTCGAAGTCTGCAATTTTGTGATAGAGCTGACAACTGTGATTGACTTATCCAGTGCAGATCTTCACCGTCGAAGGGACTTATGTCAACAAATCTCTAAAAAAATGGACCAACAAGCTGCTGAATGGAACTCTGTTTCTGTTTCGACAAATAAGGTTTCGAAACTACAAAAGCTTTCTGAAGCCTCTGTCAAGAAGATTGCTACTTGCCATAACCACATTCAAACATGGAAGAAACAAATAGCAGTTCTCCAAGAGAAAATTTCCAAAGAGGAGGAACTCATAGCTTCTATCCAACAGCCTAGGCAAAGCGAGATTGATGAAGAGTTGAAGGTTGGCATTCAACACGCAGAGACCGCTCAAAAGATCAACCAAGAGATTGAAGTTGCCCATATTCACAGGAACCTTTGTGATCGTCGACTTTAATTTCAGAAAGACAAATTTACCGCTTTGAAGGCACAATTTGCAAACCTTCAGCTTTAGTCGAATTTGCCTGTCAATTTCCAGCCCTTTGAGGCTTTATTTGTAATGATTTAACGCCATCTGTTTGGCAGCACAATATTTACTTTTAATTTCAATTTTATTCGACTGCTATCTTTATTTCCTGCAACATTGGTTTATACCTTTTCAAATATTTGCCATTTATTTTTAATATCCTTTCGTCTTTCCCTATCTCTTCGACCTCATATGCGCCATTAGAAAATATTTTCAAAACTTTGAAAGGTCCTTCCCATTTGGGAGACCATTTTCCCATAACTCTGTCTTTTCGATCCATAGGAAGAATTACCTTCCACACAAAATCACCAATTGAAAAAGTCTTAAATTTTACTTTTCTATTGTAAAACTTTTCGACTCTCTCTTTTTGTCTCTTTATGAGATCTAAGGCACGTAGCCTTTCTTCGTCTAAATCAACCAATTCATCCATCATCATACTCCAGTATGTCTCTGATGGGATCTGATGATGCCTTTGAACCCTAACTGATTGCAAATACAATTCGACTGGCAAAACTGCATCATGCCCATAAGTTAATTTAAATGGAGTCGAATTGGTTGCTTCTTTAGGAGATGTTCGACAAGCCCATAAAATTTGATCTAAGGTATTATACCAATTTTTTGGCTTTCCACCTACATGTTTTTTGATCAAATTTATCACTACCTTGTTAGCTGCTTCGACTTGTCCATTAGCCTGAGCATAATAAGGTGTCGAAGTAAGGAGCTTAAAACCTGTTTCTTGTGCAAACTTCTGCATCTTTCGACCAGTAAACACAGATCCTTGATCTGTTGTTATTGTTTCCGGTATCCCAAATCTGTAGATTATATGCTTTTGGATAAAATCCATAACTGCTTCTTGATCTACATTCACCAATGGTATGGCTTCAATCCACTTAGTAAAATAATCTACTCCAACTAAAATGTACCTTTGCCCTTTTGAAGAAGCTGGTCGAATCTCACCAATTAAATCTAATGCCCAACCTCTGAACGGGCAAGGTTTTACAATCGAATGTAACTCAATTGCAGGAACATGTGGTATGCCTGCATGTACTTGGCACTCTTGACACCCTTTTGCAAATTCGACACAATCCTTTAGCATTGTTGGCCAATACATTCCTTGTCGAAACAATAACCACTTCATTTTGTGGCCTGCTTGGTGTGCGCCACACGCTCCACTATGCACATTTGACAATGCTATGTATGCTTCATTTTCGCCTAAGCATTTCAACAAGACTCCTTCCGCAGTCTTCTTGAACAATTCATTGCCAAAAAGTACATAACTCAAAGCTCTATATTTTACCTTTCGTTCAAATTTTTGATTTGGATCTTGCAAATATTCTTTGATGGGTTTTCTCCAGTCTTCGACTCCTGCATCATCTACGTTGCAAATCTCATAATTCTCTTCGTCACCATATCCCAATTTTATTGTCTCTAAATCTGATGGGGACAAACCTACAGATATGATTCTTCCTCTGACTTCAATGGCTTTTTCTAACTTCTCCTCCGACACTTTGTATCCTGATGCCAGTTGAGCAAGATCATTCGCCTCTTGATTCTCCATCCTGGGAATGTGCCTAAAAGCCACATTGTCGAACTTCTTGAGAAGTCTATTTGCTATCACGAAGTACATTATTAGATTCTCTTTCACACATTTGTACTCCTTAGTCAACTGCTTTATTACCAACTCAGAGTCACCCATTATTTCGACTCTTGTTGCCCCCAATTCCAACAAGATTTCAAGTCCAGCAATCAAAGCTTCATATTCGACTTCATTGTTCGAACATAGCCCTTCGACTTTGTACTTGAACTTTGTTGGAATTTTGTCAGGAGAAATAATCACCATCCCAATACCAATTCCATTCTTATGCCTGGAACCGTCGAAATACAGTTTCCATGGTGCTAATTCGACGTACTCTATAGTTTCGACTATAGAGTGGTCAGCTATAAAATCAGCCACCACTTGTCCTTTCATAGCCTTTAAAGGCAAATATTTTAAGGAGTATTCTGTTATAGCCAAAGCCCACTTTCCATTTCGACTATGCAAAATAGACTTAGACAACATATGTTTTATTACGACGAAATGAGAAGATACATATACATCAACAGGCTTTATATAATGCTTCAATTTCATACAAGAGAAATATACACATAAACATAGTTTTTCTATGGCACTATATCTAGTTTCAGCATCATTTAAGACTCTGCTGAGATAATAGATGGCCCTTTCGACGCCATTCTCATCCTCTTGACACAACATACTTCCTAATGTCTTGTCTGATGCAGAGATATACAATCTCATGCTTCTTTTCCTACAAGGGGACATCAAGATTGGAGGACTAGCCAAGTACTCTTTGATCTTGTCGAAAGCCACTTGTTGCTCTTGCCCCCATGTGAATTCTTCTTTCTTTAGTCGAAGTAGAGGAGAAAAGGGTTGTGTTTTTCCACTGAGGTTGGAGATGAATCTTCTTAGAAAATTGATCTTCCCTAGTAGAGATTGCAATCCCTTTTTCGTTGATGGCGCTTTCGCTTCCATTATAGCTTTGGCTTTGTTTTCATTTATTTCGATCCCTTTCTTGTGGACCACAAAACCTAAAAAATCACCCGCCTGCACACCAAAAGCACATTTAAGGGGATTCATCTTTAGACCAAACTTTCTCATCCTCTCAAAGGATTGTCGAAGATGGTCTATATGATCTTTTCCTGAAACAGACTTGATTACAATATCATCAATGTAAATCTGCATAAACGTCTCAATAAAATCATGGAAAATTGAATTCATAGCCCTTTGGTAAGTGGCTCCAGCATTCTTTAAACCAAAAGGCATCACTACCCATTCATAAGTTCCAATTGCTCCAGGACAACGAAAAGCTGTCTTAGAAACATCTTCTTCAGCAATAAAAATTTGGTTATAGCCAGAGTATCCATCCAACATACTTAGATACTCGTGACCTGCTGCAGAATCGATAAGCATTTCTGCTACTGGCATAGGATATTCGTCCTTTGGGGTAGCAGAATTTAAATCTCTAAAATCAATGCATACCCTAAGTTTGCCATTTTTCTTAATAACCGGAACTATATTTGCAATCCAATCAACATACCTGGTAGTGCGGATGAAGTTGCATTTTAGAAGTCTTTCGACCTCTTCTTTTATTTTCGACAGAACTTCTGGTGCAAAGCGCCTTGGAGTTTGCTTGACTGGCTTCTTCCCTTCTATGATTGGCAGCTTCAATTCGACCAAACTTCTGTCCAAACCAGGCATTTCGTCATAATCCCATGCAAAGCAATCTTTGAACTCCTTCAACAACTGGATTATTTCGACTATGAACTGAGGATCCATCCTTGCACTTATGTAGGTTGGTCTTTTTTCTGCCCCCAGTCCCAAGTTGATTTCTTCTAAAGGATTCTGCGCCACCATCTTCAAATTGTTCGACACTGGATCTTTTTCGAACCCCAAAGATTCGTCGTCATAAATGGCGTCAAGTTTCTGGTGTTTCCATTCGTCTATTTGGTTGTTATCATCATTTTCCTCAACGTCTTTTTGAAGACATTGTTCATTTGAATCTTCATGATTGGCTTCGACATCCATGTATTTTACTTCGGCCTCCAGAGCCGCTTTGAATTTGTTTTCGGCTATGTAAGCCGTAATTTTGTCGAGCAATGCTTGTTCACTCATCATCATTGTCGAACTCACTCCCCCATCCTGTTGGTGCTATGTTGGTAGTCCCCCACATGTAGTTGGAGGCACCAATGACTTCCTTATCCCACTGAAAACCATGCGTAGGATGGAGATACATGGAACAGTACGCGTTGTCCGTTGCCTTCAAGTCGAATTTCGCCGGACTGCAAGGAGGTATGTGGGCTAAGTTTTTGTCGAAACTTCGATCACTTACATTGTTTACTTCGGACATGAAGTAACTTTGGTTTGCTTCTATGTTCTCGACGATTCCATCTGGCCTCCAAATAACTATTCTCTGGTGCATCGACGAAGGAACAACACCTATACCATGGATTCATTCTCTTCCCAACAGCAAGTTGTAGTTTGCCCTAGAAGCAATAACTATAAACATTGTTGGCCTTGTTATAGTACCAACTGTCAGATCCACTTGAATAACTCCCATGGTTGTTCCTACCTTTCCTTCGTAATTCGACAGAACCATGTTGTGAGGCTTTGCATCCGAGTCATCTTTGCCAATCTTTTTCAGCATGAAGTGGGGCATTAAATTCACAGCTGCACCACCATCCACTAGGATCTTGTTCACACCAACACTCTCAATCTTTCCTTTGATAAACAAAGGCTTCAAGTGCGCCTTCATGGAATCTTCTGGTCTTTCGAAGAAAGCATTTTGCTCTTCGACACAACCATTATTCATTACATAGTAACACACGGGCTTGTGCACCATCGTTTCCTCTTCCATCCCATCCTCTTCGTCTTCGACTTCCATGATCCTATCATAGTCTCTGGGAAGGACCGAGACCACGTTACAGACAACGTCGAAGAATGCCTCCGAATCTGACTTGAAATCATCTGTCATCTCATCATCCTCCAACTTCTTCTCTTTGGGCACACTTTGCGCTGCTACGCTGTTTGGTTTGATTTGCTGAAGAGGCTTCTTCTTGTTTGCCATTTGAGCGTTGCTGCTACATTCTGCTTCGTCCTTGTTTCCAACCACTTTTCTCATCATACCTTTTTCAGCAACTTCTTTCTCAACCCTCTTTTGCCTTTGGAACCTCCTCCACTGGGATCTCGACATGGGGTTCTTCCCTTTATAATTCTCTGAAGGATATGGCCTAGGTTTATATTTCTCCAACTCCTTCTTGTTTTCCATTGAAGTGCCTCTCTGCACTTCGAAATTCTTCCACTTCTTCTGGCCTTGGGCATCTCTGATGGGTTGAACCCATTTGTCATCTATCACTTTGTTTGATGGCTTGTAAGTGCCATAGTGCCTGTCTCTGTGCCTCCATTGGTGGTGCTCACTCCTTCTTGGATCATATCTTGTTGCTCCCCCATTCGCCTTCCTTCTTGCTTGATCTATTGCCTCCAAGTTGGTGGCAGCCTTTCTGTCGAAAATGGAACTGCAACGAGGGCATAACATCATGTCACTCTTCCTTCTCTGGCACCTTTTGATGAATTCGACCAAACTCTCATCTTCTTTGGGGTACGCCAGCTTTTGGTACTCCTCTCGACGTTGATCTTCACCTACTGCTGCCTGAGTTTTTCGCGACACTTCTACCATATTTATTCCCGCATTTTGCTTGTCAGCAATGGTTAGTTTGTTCATCTTTTCAATGAGCTTTTCCTCTTCGACTCTGTCCTTCTTTTTCGTCAGGTCGAACTTCCCTTCTGGGCAGCAACACCAGGATATGTTCCTAGGAGCATGCTTGCAGCAACACTTGTTTGACTCTTATTTAGGATCCTCCTTTATTCTTCGTAGGATCCCATAAGTCCCAGATTTCCCACGGCCATGCACAGCTTTTTCTTTCATCCCTGTGACCTCCTTGTCGAAAGGTCCCATGATGTTGATGCAGTAATTTGCAACATCAGCTTCCTTCGTGTTGTCAAGATCAAGGCCTTCAATAGCCTTATTTTCAGCAGCGAAGTCCTCAGTAACTTCCTCCTTGGTGATAGGGGAATCACCATCGTCATCAAAATCACTTCCCCAACCAGTTGGTTGGATTTCGCTGATGTCGGTGTGATAGGTTGTAGGAATAGTGTACTTCACCAGGTAGTCGAATTTTCCACTTGGCTGTCCCAAAAAATCCCAGATTTCTCCTGGTCGAACCACCACGTCTTCAGCATTACTGTCATCGTTCTTTTCGTCGAAACCCTTTGTAGTTTCCTCCAATTTCCGATTGTCAAAGCTTTCAGTAACTTCGACCTTACCTTCATCGTCGAAGTCCTCAGTGACTTCAACTGTGTTTTTGTCGTCAAGATCTTCAGTGACTTTGACTTCATTATCGTTGTCGAACGCTTCAGTGCCTTCGACTTCGTTCTGGCCTGCAAGATCTTCAGTAATCTCGACCATGTTGACACTGGTGTCGAAACCTTCCATAGCCTCCACCATCTCGAAACTGCCATCAGAAGCAACTTCAATCTCCACCATATTCACAGTGGATGGTTCAGCATAGTGTGCTTCGACAACCTGCATAGGATTTGAATCAATCCCCATTTGTTGTTTTGGCTTCTCGCCAAACTTCAGCCTTCCATCACGGATAGCATTTTGAACTAGATCCCTGAAAAGAAAACATTGAGATGTTTTATGACCCAAAAAGTTATGGTACTTACAAAAACCCCTCTTTTTCTGTTGTTCAACAGGCGGTTCTTTAGCGCCTGGTGGTTTTATTAACTGGCCATCTTTGACCAATAGATCAAAAATTTCGTCGCACTTGGTGACGTCGAACGTATAAGTTCGTTTAGGAAACTTATCATTCTTTTCAGGTTCGACCGGATTTTTTCCATTCGACGGAGCTAGTACTTTACAGGAGTATGGTGGGCCTGACTTTAGTTCTGCCAGATCAATTTCTTGTTCGTCGAACAAAATTAGTTCATTTTCGCCACCATCATCATCCTGGCATACTCCTACATAGGCCACTCTTTCCTTTTTATTTTTATTTGATCTGAATTTCTAAGCTTTTAGCCTTTCAATCTGTCTTACCCTATCTGCTAATTGTGCGATATCTCTTAAATATTGAGTGTCTAATTTCTTCCTTATAGAATAATCTAGACCCCCTGCAGCCATTTCGACTAACTCTCGTTCTGGCACTTGTGTGAAACATCTTGCCTTAAGCAACCTGAACCTATTTAGGTAATCATCTATAGGCTCTAAAAATTTCCTCTTAACACTGGCTAATTCCTTCAAACTTATCTTAGTCTGACCCATATAGAATTGTTCATGGAACAATCTTTCTAATTGGGTCTATGTGAATATAGAGTTCGCAGGCAAGGATGTAAACCAGGTGAATGCATTTTTTGTCAAAGAACTTGGGAAGTACTTCATTTTCAAATTTTCATTATTGACTATTTCTCCTGCTTCTATTAGATAACGCGCTACGTGCTCTATAGTAGATTCACTAGTATCTCCTGAAAACTTAGTAAACTTAGGAACTTTCCATCTTGGGGGTAGTTCCTCTTGCAGAATGTATTCTGACAATGGGGAAGTATAAGTAGGCCTTTGCAACCCTACATTTACACCGTTTTGGGCCATTATCCTTTCGACCATGGCTGTTATGTTATTTTCGACAGGCAAGTTATTATATCGTATTCGCTGTTGCAACACATCATCAGCATCTTGGCCTCTCTGGACTATTACCCTCCTAGGCTCTTGTTGAACGGGGATTTCGACACGAGGCTGTTCGACCACTGCCTCTTGGTTTCTAGGGTTTGCCTGAGGATTCTCTAAAGGCCTTTGATTTATCGTGGGTTCCTCTTCGACATTTACTACTTGGTTTTGAATCACTTGTTCTCTTTGTCGTGTTTGAGGAACACCAAAAAAGTCAGCAATGCGCGTCATTTGCGCAGCCAACAATTGATTGGTTTGGGTAGTGTTTTGTATTAAAGGGTTAAACAGTGCTCCCATTTGTTGAGTCAACATTTGGACCATATCATGATTACTTTCGTCCATTTGTTGTCGAATTACTTGCGCAGAATTATTGGTAATTGCTGGTATTTGGAAATTTGGTAGGGATTGGTTCAATCTACTCATATTTCCACCATATCCTGATCCTTGCAGTGGCGAAGACATGTGGACCATGGCGTCAGAATACAAGGGTGGTGCACTTTGCAAGTTTGCCATTACTGACGTTGGCATTCCATATGGTTGTTCTCTTCCGAACATAGGCATGGAAAAATTTGTCTGGAATGGCCTAAAATTTTGTCCTCCCGGAGGAGGCGTCCCCATAGGCCTTGAATGTCCCATAGTGGAAGAACTAGGCATACTTTGGGAGAGCGAAACCGCTGGTATAGATCCTGTTGACGAAGGCATAACCTCCTCCAGAACAGGGTTTGAATCCACATTTCCCCCTGTCGAAGGTATAGGGTTGGAAACTGGAATATTTTCATTTGAATTTGGATTGGGATTAGGATTATTTGACTGATTCGCCATTTTCCTTACTCTAGTTCTTTTGGGTCTCTCTACGTCAGATACGGCTAATTTACCGCTTCTTAGTATCATACAACGAAGAAAAAGCCTTAATTTTTAAAATTTATTTAAATTTTATATTGCACTAGTCCCACTGGGCGTGCCAATTTGTTCGCTGTTGATCTTGGCGAACAATCTCTGGTTTACCAGAATGATGAAATCTGGGTTACTTGCAGGATTAACCAAACAAATCCTAGGACGTCGGGCGAAAACTTAGATCAACGTGATAATTTTAAATCAAGGGTGATATCTTGGTGTTTGGTTTTATGTATTTAAGCCTTTTAGAATAAAAGATTTCAACTAACTCTAGATAAAAGTCTGAGATAAAAGAAAATGACTTTGAAAAGAACTTTTAAAGTAAAATGGCGAAGAAAGAACTTTAAAGTAAAATGACGAAGAAAACATAAAGATGCTGGTAAATGTAAAGGAATTGGTAAAAAGACTTTGATTGATAAAGAAATTGAAAGATGGTGTTTACACGTACATTTTTCCAAATAACTCTTTTCTCTCACACGGGTACTTTGAGTAATTGCAGGAAGTTTTGTACAAGTTTTTCACACCCAATTCTAATAACAACTATCCTATTTATAGATAAACAAAATAACTGCTATTAACAACTAAATCCTAAAACTTCGACATCTGGCCTTCTGCATGTCTCCCTTTCGCCAGGTGCTTCCACGCGTCTTCTGCCAAACGTTATAATTCTCTTGAATTTGAATCTTCAAGTTATGTCGAACCAACGCGTCCTTTCAGACTTGTCGAATTGTCGAACTATCACAACGTTCTTCATACTTGTCCAAACCTTTTCCATTTGCAGAAATCTTTACTTGACGAAATGTCGAAACGTTGCCCCGTCGAAATGTCGAAGAATGTTGAAGAATATCTCCCAAGTAGATATACTCTTTCAGTTGTGCTTCTTTTGGCATGTACCTTCATTTGTCGAAAACAACTTTTTACGTGTTGAACTCATGGCGTCAAAAATACGCATATACAGTTACCAAAAAATTGTATTACATCAATGAAATAATTTCACTATGAACCAAAAATTGTATATTACATCAAAACCAAAATGGCACAGAACAACCTACAATATACACATCATTGCAATAAATAATACTATCTTGTTGTCTTGTCTTGTCTTTTGGTGTCTTGACTTTAAACACCTATGATTTCCAATAATAATAGTTGTTAGAAAATAACATACAATAAATTATGAATGAGGAATATAAAATACTTACTTTTGGATTTTCCCAAATGCCTTCTTGATGATCGTCACAAATAACATGTACATTATCTCTATTAACTTCTTCATATGAATTAGGCACTTATGTTGCATAAGAAGGAGTGGGAGAAATATTAAAATTTTCATCATCACTAGGAGAAATGTGTTTTCCTTTGAGAATAATTGACCATCTTCTCTAGAAGTCCGCAGGGTCTGTCACATAAAAAACATGTTTTGCTTGAGTAGCCATGATGAATGGTTCCGTGTTATAAGTTGCCTTGCCAAGGTCAACCCATGTGAATTCTAACTCATCAATTTGTACACCATTGTTATTGGGAACCCGCTTGCATTTAAATAAATGCACTTTGAAAGTAACATAATCAATCTTCAAAACCTCCTCAATGAAGTCATAGAATATGGTGGTTACCAAAATTGGATTCTTATCTTTCGAACTAAAGAAATACATGGATTTGGCCACAACCATAACTCTGCTATTTTGCATTGTACTACGATCATCTTTTGCTTTTGTATAAAAGGAATAATTAGAAATGTTGTATGTCGTCCAAGTTATCACAATAAATTTTGGCATGTACGATAACCATTTACTTATCTAGGATGCATAATCATCATTAGAAATCCTTTTATTAAACCAACTTATGAATTCCTTGTTATGCCGGGTCAACAACATATTGTCATTCATTCGGGGATATTTTTTCTTTATAACTTTTTTGTGAGCAACTTTGTAAGGTTCAACTACACTAAGATTATTTAGAATATAGAAATATGCTTGAAGTACTACATCTCAACCCATTGAGACTATATCCAGCCAAATTACCAGATTCACATATAGAACACACTTTATGTCTATTGACATTAACCTGGTGAAAAGAGGTATTAGATTCACATATAGGACACACTTTATGTCCTTTGACACTATATCCAACCAAATTACCATATGCAGGAAAGTCGTTGATTATGCAAAATAACATTGCACATATCTTAAACTTTTCACTAGAATGTGCATCATCAACGTCAACACCTTTATCCCACAAAAGTTTGAAATCTTCAATTAATGGACTTAGATAAACATCTATGATGTTTCTAGGTTGTCTTGGTCCAGAAATCATCATACTTAACATCATATATTTGCGCTTCATGCACAACCAAGGAGATATGTTGTAAATCGTGAGAAGAACAGACCACGAAGAATGGTTAGTGCTCATATTACCAAAGGGATTCATTCCATCTGTGGCAAGCCCAAGCCTAAGGTTTCTTGGCTCAAGGCCAAAATCCGAAAATAATGAATCAATTTTCTTCCATTGCAAAGAATCAGCTACATGACGAATGTTCTTGTAAGCCATCTAATATTCTCTGCGCCATTCGCATTAGCAAAAAGTCTCTTTAACCTCAAAATTATTGGCAAGTACCATAACACTTTTGCAAGAGGACGCTTCTTACTAACATTGTCATTGTCATCACCATTGTTATTCTTTAACTTGTAGCGTGACTCACTATATTGTGAACATTGATCCAAATTATCAAACTCTTTCCTGTATAATATGCAATCATTAGGGCTTACATGTATTTTAACATACTCCAAACCCATTGGACACAACATCTTCTTGGCCTCATAACATCAATCTGACAAGTTGTTATCTTTTGGTAGCATTTGTTTCAACAAATCAAGAAAATTTGTGAAACTTTTATCCGACCACCCACCTTTTGACTTCAGATTAAATAATTTTAACAACACAGACAATCGTGTAAAATTAGTGCACCCCTTATATAAAGGCACCTCTTTGTCGGTACATAACGTATCATAAATATGTGCTTTCATATAAGACGATTCTCCAATATCATGAATCATATCTTCTAGTCGATCATCCATATCATCGTCATCTCCATCCATTTGTGATGTTGTATTTTGATTATTATCCACTTCTCCATGCCACGTCCATGTTGTATAATTTTGACATATTCCATCACAATATATGTGATGTAATATTTTTTTCTTTAACTGTTTTCTAATATTACCACAAACAACACAAGGACAATAAAAGATACCATTATTGTTAAGAACATTTTTTCGGCAAATTCAAGGAATTCAAGAACTCTTTTCTTATACACCGGACTTAATCTATCAACTTTCATCCAAATACAATCTATAAAAAAATTCTGAAATTTATATCAAAAGAATAATGTGAATGGCAACCTAATGCTACACACATAACATCAAAAACCAAAATACCATATTTAATATGATTATATGCATATGACAATATCTGTATAAAACATGAGCATGGCAACACCAAAACATAAACATATTCAGAAGCATCATAATGTATGAATAAAACATAAACATATCCAACACAAAAACCTAAAGCATATTCAAAAATCTAAATAAAAGATGAACATGGCAACATGAACAATACACGTGACAATATCAATACACACAACATCCTAGCGAAGAACACCAACATCCAGAAGAGTTAGAGAGAGATAATGGTAAATAACCTTTACGAAGAACTTAAAAATTCAAAACCATCAGAGAGACATATTGGTAACGCACCATAATTCGAAGAGGATGATGATTTCCTTTCCAAAAACGATATTCATTTCCAGAAATGAATGAAGATGGTGAAGGTTTAGCTATCGCTGTCGTCTCGCTCGCTAGGGTACCCTTGTGTGTTATGAACGAAATGAAGTACCTGTAATGTTTTAATTTTATGGGAAAACATTTCACAACGATTACAATCTTCAATCATTGTGAAATATGGAACATATAACCACGGTTGAACTAAACAACAGTGGTTGTTACACTTTCAATTTTTAAATAACAAAAAAGGAAAAGGGACACACGCTAATTTTTATTGAAAAAAGGAAAAATGTTTATGCTGGGACTCGAAGCTTGTCATCCAAACTCTATGACCACGATTTTTTTAAAGGAACCGTGATGAAAAGTTTGTTAATAAAATAAAATAAAACATGTGCGTACAAAATGTTATATGACAACGGTGAATAAATGGCCGTTATAATATTGTGTCACTGAGGTATTTTTTCTAGTAGTGAGTGGAGTATCCTTATGAGAATTGTGACCACTTTGATGTGATTTCTCCTAAAGAAACTAAAATGTTTCTTATTCTTCTATATTAAAGTGATCAAAGAGTGGTTGACATCAGAGGCTAAAGTGTCAAGCCCTCACCTATCGATACATTGGTAAAGGCTTGGGGGGCAACAGTTCTGCGCCGATCACATCACACTGATTGACCACCAAGAAGGGGTCCCTCTCCTTCCAGAATCTTCCTAACACGTGAATATTATCATCCTAATGATCACAAAATATCTCAACTTCAAGTACATCCAACGACTATATGCAAATCGTGGATAACAAATATCTAGTTCATTATTCCCCATCTCTATATAAGTATAGAAAGCACCAAATAAAGGTAACAAGTTTCAAATTTAATTTCATTCCACTCTTCTTCCTCACATACTGACTTAAGCGGTGAAGTGCTAACCTTTCAGGCCCCCCTCACTCCACCCTATAAGAAGTCGTAATCCACCATCATCGTCATTCCTCTTATTATTTCTTGTTCTAGAACGGAATAATAACCATTTTTGAGGTCCTAAGATCCAAGACTAAGAGGTTCCTATAAATACCTTAGCCATAAGTTTTAGGAGGTACATTCAATTTACTCGGAAATCACTCATATAGAGCTTCTAACCATCCTTGTGTGAGATTGCTCTAACACCACAACAACCCTAAAATCCTTAGACAACCCTACACAACTAGGGGTTGTTGCTCATAGTACTTTTAGCAAGTACCAAATTCTATCATATTTATTTCAAGCTCATCACTTATCTTACTAAGTATAACACTTAAAAATACCATTTTCTTTTAGGATATATTAGTTACATCATTGTCATCTTACCTCATTGTCTGGTTCCTTTATTGGCTCTTTATAATGTTCTTTATGAGAATCTTCATATGAGTTTTTGGATGAGGCTTCTGATGATGATTCATATATTTCTCTAACCGATTCTTATTATGTTATAATAAACATCTCATATGATGAAACAAAATCCTCATATAATTCTTCTAACAATGATTCTTCAAAAGATCCTTCATATATTGTTACCGTTTTTCACATGATGCTTCCGGTGACAATGTTTTTTCATGTGTTTTGATGATGATTCTTCAAATGTATATGAGTTTTATTTTATGATATTTTCATTATCTTTAAGAAATTGGATCAACTATTTTAGTTTTTCGATGATCTTCTTCTTACTAGATCTATCCTAAAAACCATCAACAAACTTTGTATCTTTGTAGTTAAGTGTTGGATCAGATTTGTGATAATAGTTCTTGAATCTTATATATTCATTAGAAACACAAATTTTGTGATTAATTTCAATATTTGAGAACCATCCAAGAATAATATCTTCATTTTCACTTGGTGTCTCAATTTCTTGGACAAGTGTTCATCCTTTCCCTTTTCATCTCACTTGGAACTTCATATATTTCCTTAAGGGTGTCCCACACTTTTTTAGCAGTGCTACAAGAAAAAAAACATAATAGTACTCTCTAGTGTTTAGCGTAATTGTCATCAAGTACTTAGCTTGAAAACTTGTTGCACTTTTCTCTTTTCTTTTGTAGTCCACATGTTTCTCGGTTTGTTTATTACTTTATTATCAGTAAAATGAGTAGGAACAAAAGGACCTTATTAAACAAAATTCCATAGATTAAAATCAACATAATAAAAAAAAACATTTTTCTCTTTTTCCATATAGTAAACCTTTCACCATCAAATGGTGAAGGTGCGTTCATGAAAAGTCTCTTGTTAAAAGAAGAAGTATTTGAAGTCATCCTACTACCTCTTGAGATGTTTAGTCTTATAACATGAGTTTGACTCTGATGGCATTTGTTGACCAAGTGACTACAAACACAAGAGGGGGGAGGGTAAATTATGCAATAAGAAGTTCAATATTAATTTTTAAAAGTTGTATTCTTTAAAAAATTTATATTAGATTCAATAAACAAACAAAGAAATGGCAGCGCAAAGATAGAAATAAGATGAAGAAGAAGAGATATACACAAGTGAAAAAAATAACGGAAAAGAAAGACAGAATGGATAAAGAAATCGCATCATAGATTTATATAGCTTATTTCCAATCAATTGGTTTACTTTTGTCCCCAAGTGCTTCCTCTTAAGAGTTCCACTAAAAACAAACTTGAGCTTTCATAAGATCAACCAACAAACCATCAACAATAAATAAAGATTTTGCACATGCTTAGCCTAAGAACCTAACATCAATTATTTTATATTGGCTAAGGTAAAAAACCTACATCGAGAGATTTTATAAAGACTTAGCTCAAGAACCTTCACCCAAGTTTTTTTTCTTCAGGTTTATCTTGCAACCTTCAAATTATTTACAGAGATATTACACAAGAGAATCACACTTTTGAGTACACACTTTTGAGTAAAACAGATTAAGCACAACACCGGTTACTACAAAACTCTGAATTCAAACTTAAAGAAAAACTTCCTTGAGTGATTATTTCATGAGTTTTTATTAAGTGTTGTGTGAGATTCATTTGAAAGCCCAATATCTTTAACCTTTAGCCAAAAACCTCATTGTTGTGGTTACTCAACTCTAAGATTGAGTGTGAGTGCACTACGCCAAAGAAAGGAAAAGACAGTGCTTTTTTTGGCCTTTAACAGCGCTTAAAAGCGCTGCCTAACGTGGCGTTGCCGTAGGTAAAGACGGCTCTTTTTTTTTGATGAGAAAGTGTTGCTAAAGGCCTACTTTAGGCAGCGCTTTACCTTTAAAAGCGCTTTCTAAAGTAGGCCTTTAGCAGCGCTTTTAACTGAAAAAGCGCTTTCTAAAGTGGCCCTTTAGCAGCGCTTTTTCTGGCTTTTTATGCCTTTTATTGGCACCTTTAGGCAGCGCTTTTTCAGGAAAAAGCGCTTTCTAGTGTCCCCCTTTAGACAACCCTTTTTAAAGTGTTGTCTAATTTATTTTTTATTTTCAACTTTAGGCAGCACTTTCTCACGAAAAGTGCTTTCTATTTCCCCCCTTTAGGCAGCGCTTTTGAAAGCGCTGTCTATTTTTTTTTGTATTTTCACTATATGCAGCGCTTTTTCGTAAAAGCGCTGTCTTTTCTTCACGTTATTTTTAAAGGATTTTTTTTAAAAATCAAATTTTCCCAGTTTTTTATGCAGAAACCTGTATATATTTTCCTTCACATTTTAGGCCATTTCCAATCCTCACATTTTAGACCATTTACATAAACCATTCACATAGACCATTTACATAAACAATTTTAGGCCATTTCCAATCCTTCACATTTTAGGCCATTTCCATAAACCATTAAACCATTCTAATCCATAAAACATTTACATAAACCATTCACATAACTACAAAATAAACTATACAATTACACTCCATAAAGATCTCCTAATTTACAACAATCCAAAACTATACAATTACACTCCATATAACTACACACCAACTTCTATACCTTATATGATTCTTTTCCCAATAAGGTATTCACATAATTCCTCCTTGATTTGTTCAATTTATCTTTCGTGTAATGATCACATGATCACACGCGTATTCATCAAAGTACTATATAACAAAACACAATATGCATGATTTAGTTTAAAATAATAAATTATACGAAATATCCGATAAGTATTAAAATAAATCCTAAGTTATAAGTCCATACCGTGATGGGAATCTCTAATCGATCCAAATGAATGATTTCCCTCATAAACCTCAAAACGAAATAACCGCAGTCTATACCATTACGTTGACGAGGACACTGCACATAGAAAAACAAATAAGAATTAATATATAGTTATCTTGTGTTATCAAGTAGCATCACTATTATAAGCAACATTGTGAAAATTAATATACCTCCACTTTGATCCATGTAACGTTGGAAGCTTTAGACCGTGATACTCGAGCTTATCTTTGTGCTCGGTATACTAGTATTGTTCTATAAAAGAAAAACGTAAATTTAGAACAATCTCACAGAAATAATTAAATATACAAATACACACGAATATTTAGAACAGTCTCACTTACGTATCAACCAAATCCTTCATATTCTGATATGTTGTCCAATCATGATCTAATGAATTCAGATAATACACCACTTTTCTTGTAGGATTAATAGCAACCAACAACCAGTGTCCACTGTAAAATATAACAAAAGTTTAAATGGATAATTTCTACGCAAAAGATACAAAGATTAGAATGAAATTAGAATGAAAATTTTACCCGTTTCCAGTATTATACGGTAAAAGAAACAAACTTTCTGTTTTGCTGGCCATAAATCTCCCGAGTAAGTGATCTCTTACTGAATTTGGATCAGTATCAATTGTCGGTGCATTGACACGGGCGCAAGACAAGAAACAAAATCTGTTTGACAATTGATTCCCGCGCATCAATTTGTCATACAAGCACATTAAATAAAAACAATAAACATTAGACTATTTTCATTGAAATGTGTAAATAAATTGTTTAACTAATTAAATAATAGATTGATCGGAGTACCAGATGTATGAATGCATAACACCGATGCCTAATTCAAGATGCTTAAAAATCTGTTCCATGTCCTCTTTTGCAATTATTTCGGAATGAGGAAAACCAAAAACACCTCCGTCCATGTCTATTTGACGAATAGCACCATCCATCAAATCTGATGTTGCCACAAGTGTTTCAAGACACATCCGAAAGCGAGGTGCAAGAGCTCTTTTTGCCGGCCCGGTCTTTGTAGGAGCTCTTTTCTTGCTGGCTTGTTGTGAAACTTGAGCAGGAACCTAAAAATCATATAAGTTAGGTAAAGTAGAAAATCATGAAGCTTTTGAATTCGGATCATAGAATAACACTTTCAATGTACCTCTTTTTGTGATGCAACAGACTCGATGTGCGGCAAAATCCCTTTATCCTTAGATGCGGGTTTTGTAGGAGTCTAACATTACAATGTAAAAACATTCAGAATGCTTTTCATAATGGTTCAGAATTGACTTTTGATTACTAAAACATTCATAATGGTTTTCAACATACCTCCTCATCTATGAAAATGAGGTCTGTCGGCCATGCAACAAACGATCCTATTGCATCTCGCAACAACGTTGTCTCTGAAACAACATCAGGTATCGGTAGCAATACATCAAGCTCTAATGCAATATCCACTGATACTTTCAGATGTCCATCAGGGAGCGGTTTATGGTGAAGTAAATCTCCCAAAGTGTTATGCACTTTTCCCTTGCCAACTATGCGATAAGTCGGTAGCGATAAAAATAGTTGACAAGATGAAATGCCCTAAAGCAATAATAAATATGTAATTGTTAGTGTGTATATATGTCAATTAAAATAAACGTGTTAATTTAATTAAAATAAATATATGTCAATTAAAATAAACGTGTTTACTACCTCGGGAAATTTCTTTTGACAATTGATACTAGCTTTGTCACTAGTATCATTCAACCCTGAACCGCGCTTTTCCGCCTTATATCTCTCTTTATCCTTTTGCAGTTCACGGACCTGCGCTTTTAACTCCTCCAATGATTGCATCACTTCTTGATTGCTAGGATTTTTTCTCTTTGGTTGCTTATACAAGGAAGATGGAGTCACACTAAATCCTTTACCCCTCACCCGACCGGAATACTCAGGAACATTTAGTACTCGACTAAGTATGCTCCTGCAATCCTCCTCGCCTGTGGTTAAGGATTGAGATAGAGTCTCCTGAAATTCATTGACATATCGAAAATTATTAGTGGGGATTAAAAATTAATTATATTTTAATAAAATTTCGATTAACTTAAAGACATAATGTTATACTTACACATTCGTCATAAACATGCTGAACATCTTCCCTAACAACTCCATCCTTGCCCACACGAGCTTCCTTCCACAAAACATGTTCCGGAAGTGATGTTTCTTTACTTTTCGTCTCTTCTAACTACGCATTGAGATAAATAATAAGATCATCAATTATAACACAATAAGACAATTAATAAAATCATAGCATTTATAAATACTTACCAATTTTTGTTGTAAGCGTGCATATCCCGTTCGACCTTTTTTGTACGGATACACGGGTTTTGATGCTCTTTGGCGATTAATGGCACTCAATTCCTGGATAAACAAGTTTAAGTCATATCAGAACAAACTAATGCAACAAGTATATAATACAATTAATAGACATGACAAATTAACATTACATTGAATTTTTTGGTTTTTCGTTTGGCTACAAAAGTGCTCCATTCTTCGGGTGCAATCACGTCCGCATACAACTGTGGAAGTTCTGCTTCAACCAAAAAATTTTCCGCATCCCTAAGATATTTGTTTGATAACATAGCTCGAAAGCCTCTGTGTCTTTTTCCGGCCAATTGAAGACAATACTTTTTCCAGCTTTCATCAATATTAAAGGACCTCTACGAAAAAACATACACATAGAATGTGTTAGTATAAGTAAATTAAAGACTTAATCATCAACAAAAATCTAATAACATCAATCATATTTGATAAGTACCTGTATCTCAGTCCATATTTTATCTTTACCGGCTTTCAACAATGGATTACTCCAATTATCACTAGTGATAGGAATATGCTGACGGACAAGGGAACCTATGTAACTAGTCAACATTGAACCGTTTAGCTCAATCAGCTGGTTTTCATTACTCCAGTGTACATCAAATTTGATCCCTTTATCTCTTGCACGAATGTTGACTTCATAATTGTTATTCCTCTTTTAATTTCACTTTCTACATTCTCAGGTCTTTCATTTGTATCATGTGTCTCGTGTGACTCTTCCTGGTTACTAGCCATCTGACGTGTAAGAAAGAAAAAAACAAAAATTAAATGACAAATATAAAAATCCATAATCCATAATCCATTGAATATATATAACATGATAACTATTTAATATTATTGAATGATATAAGCTATAATTTTATAACTAGTACCTTTTTCACTAACGTCTCTTTCTTTTCTTGGTTGGAATATGTTCTACCCGTCTCTTAACAACACGTATGGATGGATTGATCCAAATACCCTCATTATGATCATTTCTAGTATATGATTCATTCGCTATAATATTTTCATCTTGATCATTTCTAGTAAATGATTCAATATCAACATCAATATCACCTTGATCTCCAATGTTTTCATCAATTACTTTGTTAGATAGAAGCACTATAGACCATTTTGTACTTGTCGGATCAGTGACATAGAACACTTGTTTAGCTTGAGAGGATAGAATAAAAGGCTCATCTTTGTACCCCACCCTATTAAGATCCACTTGCAAAAATCCTGACTTATCCATTCGTATGCCATTGTTATTTTCAACCCACTTGCAACGAAATATAGGAATCTGAAACTTCTCATAATCAAACACCCAAATGCGCTCGATAACCCCAAAATATGACAGATTTACAAATTTGGGGTTTAAGTCCTTCACACTTGAAATGTGCATTGCTTCAGCTACCACGGTGACACCACTATTTTGCATAGTACTTTTATCATCTTGTTCTTTGGTATAAAATGTGTATCCATTAATTGTGTATGTGCTATAAGAAAACACAACCAAACTTGGACCATATGCTAAACATCTCAACCTTTCTTCTATTGAAGCTAGATCTGAATAATACTCTGAATAAATATGATCCTTAAACCAATGTATGAAACTTCGATTGTGCTCTCGTACTATCCAATTCTCATTTCTATTCGGATTTAAACCTCGGAGAACATCCTTGTGCATTTCAACATACGGCTCAACCTCATTCTCATTGTGCAGAACATACAAATGCACTTGATCCCGTTCGACCCTTGATACTGTCACAACTTCATTTCCAATTAACTTTTTTCCTTCTTTTTTTTCGACAATATGAGATTTGGGGAGTCCAATTGATTGTACATTGGAAAAATATTCAGTACAAAACTCAATCGCTTCTTCAACAATGTATCGTTCGGCAATACAACCCTCTGGTCGACTTCGGTTTTTCACATATCCTTTTAATATTTTCATATAACGTTCAGCAGGGTACATCCATCTCATATAAGCCGGTCCACACAATTGTGTCTCTTTCACCAGATGAACAACTAAATGAACCATTATGTCAAAAAACGAGGGAGGAAAATACATTTCAAGATCACACAAAGTCATAACTATTTCTTTTTGCAATGTCGGTAAGATCGCAGGATCGATCACCTTACTGCAAATTGACTTGAAGAAAAAACACAATTTAGTTATTGCGCTTCTTACTTTTTCTGGAAGAATAGAACGTATACCTATTGGTAGAAAATGTTCCATTATAACATGGCAGTCATGCGTCTTTAAACTCTTTAACTTGAGGTCTTTCATAGACACAAGTCTTCTAATATCTGAAGAGTATCCTTCTGGAACTTTAACTTCACTTAGAAACTTACACAATACTTTTTTCTCCTTTCTAGATAGAGTATACGCAGCAGGTGTTAGATATGTTCGTTTTCCTTTCTTCAAGGGTCCTAATTCAGTTCTTATCCCCATCGCTATCAAGTCCTTTCTTGCTTTAAGGCCATCCTTAGACTTTCCTTGTATATTGAGTAATGTACCAATAACACTGTCAAATACGTTTTTTTCAATATGCATAACATCGAGAAAATGTCTTACATACAACGACTTCCAATATAGCAGTTCAAAAAAAATTGACCTCTTCTTCCACCCTCTCTTGACAAGTGTATGTGCAAAAGGCTTGCCAAACTGAGTACTCATATCTTTCACCTTTTCAAAAATTTGATCACCTGTCAATATAGGTGGAGCTCTACCTTGTTCTGGCTCTCCATTGAATGCTTTTCTCCACCCACGGTAGTGATGATTAGAATTTAAGAATCTACGATGACCGAGAAATACATTCTTCTAACCAAACTCCAATCACGTCGAATATGTTTTATCTTCACAAATAGGACACGCAGATTGACCTTTTATGTTGTACCCTGATAGATTTCCGTATGCTGGAAAATCATTAATTGTGCCAAACAACATCGCCCTCAAGTTGAAACTTTCTTTCCTATACCCATCATAAACCTCCACACCGTTCTTCCACAAACACTTTAAATCTTCGATTAAGGGTGCCAAGTATACGTCTATGTCATTCCCTGGTTGTCTAGGACCAGAAATTAACATAGATAACATCATGTACTTACGCTTCATACATAGCCATGGAGGTAGGTTATAAATCATAATGATCACAGGCCAAGTGCTATGTGAGATACTTTGAATACAGTGTGGGTTCATTCCATCAGTAGATAATGCCAAGCGAAGGTTTCTTGCTTCTTTTCCAAATTCAGGATAATCATCATCAATTTTCATCCACTGTGGTGAATCTGCCAGATGTCGAAACTTTCCATCAATAATTCTTTCATCTGCATGCCAAGTCAAGTGTCTTGAATCGGTATCACTACGAAACATGCGTCTAAATCTCAGAATTATAGGAAAATACCATAAGACTTTTGCTGGAGACAACCTTTTCTTATATCGAGAGACACCACATTTAGGACACTCATTTAACGATGCATACTCATTTCGAAACAAAACGCAATCGTTTGGACATGCATGTATCTTATCATAGCTCATGCCAATAGAGCACAACATCTTTTTGGCCTCATATGTTCGATTGGGAAGAACATTATCCTCTGGAAGCATATCTTGCATAAGGGCCAATAACTCTGTGAAACTTTTATCCGACCATCCATTGCCCACCTTTAAGTTGTACAACTTTAATACCGCAGGCAATCTTGTGAATTTAGTGCAACCATTATACAACGGTTTCTCTGCATCGCTTACCAACCTCTCAAACATTTTGGGACAATCCTTAAGATCTTCTTCAAGAGCTTCTGTAATCTCTTTGACTCGATCATAATCGTATGTATCTGTGCCATCGTCGTTTGAAGCATAGGTCGTATTATCCCCCGGTTCAACATTCCCGTTAATTTTCTCACCATACAAATTCCAACATGTATAACTTCTATCAATTCCACGCCTCATTAAATGCGATGCCAACTGAACCGCGTCAACCCGACTCCCAAAACAACAACCCAAGCAAGGACATATCATTCGATTGGGGTCTTCGGCGTGTGCAACAGCAAACTTAACGAATTTCGATACCCCATTCTCGTACTCTTTCGACAATCGACTTGAAGACATCCATTTCTTATCCATAGTTATACTAATTAAGCTAAACAAAAACAAAATAAAAATTATTTATCTGTAGGGAAACGATCCGACTTTCACACTTTGATCACAAGTAACCCCTATATATAGAAAATTCAATAAGTTAGTTCTCAATCATTGTAAGCAATGCTCATCCATCATAGCAGTTCATTCAAAGCAGTTCATTCAAATGGTTTTACTAATTAAGCTAAACAAAAACGTTAATTATTCATGCAACTATAGCAAAAGAACAACTAATTACCTGTAGAGAAGTAATCAAGTTTTAGACCCACACAATGTAAGATTCCTCCAACGATCAGACTTTCACTCTGCACCTGTATAACAATCATACTATCAATATCAATCTAACTTTTACTTTTCAATGTCTCTTCAACAAGATATATCCTATGCCAAATTCTAATAGTAATTTATTCAAGAATTCTACATAATATATATTGAGCTAACTGTTGCTTTTAACATGATGTAACACCCATATATAAAACTCATACATCAAAGCATAAATATTATATATAGATCCAAGTGTTTGGTACTGAAACACATAAGCTCCTAGTTAACACATTGTATACAAATAAATGCCCTAAAGTACAAAGTACAAAAACCTAAGGCATATTATACACAAGATGTTCAAATGATAAAAACTAAGAACTAGATCAACAATGATCCCAAAATACACTTCGCTACGGAAGCTAGCCATCAACAAGCAAGGAAAAGATCACACGACCTTATCCTTACCCTTCTCGGAACCTGAAACACCTGAAATACATCAACAACGTGGGGTGAGATACATCAAATCTCAGTGAGTTCCCTATCTTATGGATTCTCTCAGGTTAACAAGGTTTTAACAATCCTAACTCAAGTCCGGGGAAAAGGGGAAAGAACTCTTGAGTTCACACTTCAATTCTCACACTATATGGAAACATGACATGAGTTCATTAACTCACAACATCACTAATCGATAACCATACCAAGACATATCGTCTTCCCATCCGCTTCTACATCTAGAAGGCGACCCGAGTCATAGAACCTTGTAGTTACTTGGCACACGAATTGGATTCGGGATCATCGGCCTGTTAACCGTGAACCGTCACTTCTCATGGCCTGTTAACCATCACAAGTCTCTACCCATAGCATAGGCTCCAAACTACACGTAGGGAATCAAACCTACCAAGTAATTGTGTACCCGTTTTAGAGAAACTCGAGACCCATGAAACTACACTCAAAATATTCCGGTTACGATTACATGATCACATACAACAATACGATTGTATTCGACAATCACAAGACTACACCGCCTTAAGGCCTCTCTTGCCTTTTCACAACCACAAAGGTTAACCACATGTTCCATACTAGTGTTTCACTCTCAACTATGCCAATACTCGGCAAGGGTGTATCTTTCAACAACACGTGCCCGAACATCGCCATCTAGAGCTGTCTACAATTTCTAGTTCCTTACTAGATTCTCCTATAGTTCAAGTTTGAGGTTTCCTCACTCTTCCTATCTTATTTTCATATTAACATGCATTCCTATATTACAATCATGTTAAACAATATTAGGATAAGCAAGACATGTCATAATTGCATAGTAGAATAATATATAACAATTAACACATAAGTATATCGCTTTTGGAACTTTCTCGATTATTTAATCGGTCGGTAAATTCGACATATTTCATCTCCATTCCATAGAAAATTTTCTTGGCTTTACATCGATATAAAGAATGATCGAATCCAATAAACGAGTCGAAAGTTATGAATTTTCTCGTTTTGGAAGAAAACTCTAAGTCCCAGGTCGCGCTAAGCGCGCCCCTGTCTGCGCTGAGCGCGCAACTCTCTGTCATCTGGGGTTGCAGGATTTCAACACCACACTGAGTGGGCTTCTGCGCGCTAAGCGCGCTCTGCGAGACTCAGAAAAATACCTGCTATAATAGTTCAAAAACCAGCTCCTCTAAACCCTCAATACTAGTTCCAGCAACCCACTAGAGGCATATTCAACCTGTTTCTATCATAGTTTTATCATCAAACTTCACAAACCAAATTTTCCACAAAATCACAAATTCATCATAAACCCTAAATTTCCAACCAAATTAAAACAATCAAAACTTCAAAACAATTAACAATATATGTTTCTACAAGTATATTGATCATTCATTTCGATTTATATCAAATTCCAACCGTTAAAACATCGATTTCCACATTCTAACCTAAAACTCATATTATCCAAAATCTCTAAACAATGGTACTAACTAGAACCCACCTTGGATAGAGGTTGAAAATGAGGAAGATGAGATGATTGGATGAAGTTTGGATCAATGGATGATGATTGTTCTTGGATTTTCTTCCAAAACCCTTTTCTCCTCTTTTTCTCCTTCCTTTCTCTTTTCTTCTTTCTTTCCTCTTCTTCTCCTTATTTTCTCTTTTTTTCCTTTCTTACTATCTTTTTCTTTTTATAGGTTTGGAAAGTGGAAGAAAAATAAGTAACAAACTTAGTATTAGAAATAATACTACTAAATTTCCAAAAAGTATCTAAAGTCCAAATTAGTAAAATACGGGGTATTACATCCTCCCCTCCTTAAATAGAAATTCGTCCTCGAATTTAAAGGATTACCTGAATAAATGAGGGTAAGCATCTCGCATTTTCGATTCAAGTTCCCAAGTTGCATCACCCGGATGCGTTACATCCCACTGCACCTTAACGAGAGAAATGTTATTGTTCCTTAATACTTTCGTTTCTCTTCCCACAATGCGGCTCAGATGAGGTTCAAACGTTAAGTCTGCTTCTATTTCAACAGTATCCGGTAGAATCGGCTTAAGAGGATCTGGAACAAATCTGCGAAGTTGAGATACATGGAAAACATCGTGCATTTCTGACAGAGAAGGAGGTAAGGCCAACCTATACGCTACTTCGCCAATCCTTTCTAAAACTTGATACGGTCCCGCGTATCTCGGACTTAACTTCCGTGACTTAAACGGTCCTTTCAGTCTTAATCTCGGAGTAACTTTCAAAAACACATGGTTACCTTCTTCAAATTCTAAAGGTCTCCTTCGATTGTCTGCATAACTCTTTTGTTGATCTTGTGCTTGCTTAATTTTCTCGCGGATCATTCAAATCTTTTCCGTAGTCTCTTGGATAATTTCGGGTCCTAAGATTCTATCTTCCCCAACTTTCGCCCAACACAAAGGTGTCATACACTTTCTTCCATACAAAGCTTCATAAGGAGCCATTCCGATGCTCGCATGGTAACTATTGTTATAAGAGAACTCAATCAATGGTAGTAGTTCTTTCCAATTACCCTTACTTGTTAGTACACAAGCTCTCAACATATCCTCCATTGTTTGTATTGTTCGTTCAGTTTTACCATCCGTCTGAGGATGATTAGACGTGCTCAAACGCAACTCCGTATCCATAGCTTGTTGAAAAACTTTCCAAAACCTTGAAGTAAACTTCGGATCTCTATCCGACACAATATTAGAGGGAATACCGTGCAATTTCACAATTTCGGCAATAAACAACCTTGCAAGATGACTCGCTTTGGAGGTAGTCTTCACGACCAAGAAACGCTCCGACTTTGTCAACCGATCTACTATTACCCAAATCGAATCATAACCACCTTGCGTACGGGGTAAACCTACTGCGAAATCCATAGAAATACTATCCCATTTCCAAATTGGGATTTCTAATGGTTGCGATAATCCACCCGGTCTTTGATGTTCAATCTTAACTTGTAGGCATACCGCACATTCCGACACGAAGACCGCAACATCTCTTTTCATACCGGACCACCAATAGTCCTTCTTTAAATCTTGATACATCTTTGAAGAACCCGGATGTATAGTGAAGGCACCCTTATGCGCTTCCTCTAAAATCCTTCTTTTCAAAGTCGCATCGTTCGGAACGCAAATTCTTTGGTTAAACATAATCATTCCATCGCTAGCGTGCACAAAACTCAGTTGACTTAGCATCTCTTGCAACTTCTCATCCAATAATTGTCCTTGTTGAATTTCAACTCTTAAAGTAGAATTGACATTCAAATTCCCCATAATCACTCCATTAGGAGTCCACATAAACTGAAGATTTAAATCTCTAAACTTTTCCAACAACTAATATTCTAACATCATCAATTCAGCCTTTCTCAAAACTTTCCTACTCAATGCATCAGCCACTTTGTTCGCTTTACCCGGATGGTATTTTAGCTCTAGATCATAATCCTTTAAATATTCCATCCACCTCCTTTGACGCATATTCAACTCTTTTTGGTCAAAGAGGTACTTTAAACTCTTGTGGTCACTAAACATTTCAAAATGTACTCCATATAAATAGTGATGCCACACTTTCAAAGTAAACACCACCGCCGCTAATTCCAAATCGTGGGTTGGATAATTCTTCTCGTGAATTTTCAATTGTCGAGAAGCATAAGCCACCACGTGACTTTCTTGCATTAAAACGCCTCCTAATCCCATCTTAGACGTATCACAAAATACCTCATACGACTTGCTAGGATCGGGAATAATCAGAACGGGAGTGGTAGTCAATCTTTCCTTCAAACTCATAAAACTTTGTTCACACACCGAATCCCACTCAAAGGGGCAATCCTTCCGAGTAAGCTTAGTCATTGGCAATGCTAATTGCTAAAAGCCTTTGATAAACCTTCTGTAGTAACCTGCTAGACCCAAGAAACTTCTAATTTCCGATACATTCTTCGGTCTCTCCCAATTAATCATAGCTTCAACCTTTGACGGATCCACCGCTACACCACCCTGTGATATAACGTGACCAAGAAAACTAACTTCAGACATCCAGAACTCGCACTTGCTTAACTTGGCAAAAAGTTGCTTCTCTTGTAAGATCGATAAGACGATTCTCAAATACCCTTCGTGCTCTTGTGGAGTACGGGAATAGATAAGAATGTCATCAATGAAGATCACAACAAATTGATCCAAGTAAGCTCAAAATAACTGATTCATATAGTCCATAAAAATAGCTGGAGCATTAGTCACACCGAAAGGCATCACTAGGAATTCGTAATGACCATAACGGGTCCTAAATGCAGTCTTAGGTACATCGGAACTCTTCACTCGGATTTGGTGATAACCCGACCTCAAATTAATCTTTGAGAACATACAAGCTCATTTCAATTGATCTAATAGGTCGTCTATCCTGGGCAAGGGATACTTGTTCTTAATGGTGACTTTATTCAGCTGACGATAGTCGATACACAACCGCATCCCACCGTCCTTCTTCTTTACTAATAATACTGGAGCTCCCCACGGTAAGACACTAGGTCTAACAAAATGCTTAGCCATAAGCTCTTCCAACTGTTCCTTCAGTTCTCTCAATTCAAGCGGTGCCATCCGATACGGAGAAACGGATATAGGAGCCGTTCCCGGTACCAGGTCAATAGAAAATTCCGCTTCCCTCTCCGGAGGAAGAGAAGTGACATCTTCGGGGAAAACTTCGGAAAACTCGCAAACTACTGGAATATCCATAACTTGAAGGTCACTACTCCCTTCCTTAGTGAGAACCAAAAGAACAGATTTCTCCTCTTCGAACAAGAAATTTATCATTCCAACCGTACCTTCTAGAATAGTTGTTAAGACATCTTTCAGGGTAGCATCAATAGATGGAATGATGATGAGCTTTTCTTCACACCCAATAAACACCGAATTAGCAGAAAGCCAATCCATTCCCAAAACGACGTCAACTTTCTTAAGTGGTAAGCAAATAAGATCAATCTGAAAAACTCTACCGTCCACAGACAAAACACAGTTTTCACACATCAACGATGTCTCAACTATTTCATCCATGGCGGTAGTGACCACCATAGGAGGAGACAAAGGAACAGACCACAACCCAATTCGCTTCATACATTGTATCGATACAAAAGAGTGTGTAGCTCTGCAATCAAATAGAACAAAACAAGGAAATCTGTTAACGAAGCACGTACCAGCAATTAAGGAATTGTCAAACTTCTTCTTCCTTGAATCTAAGGTATAAACCCTTCCTTGTGTCTGCGTCCTATTCTAAGGACAATCTCTTTTCAGATGACCCACCTTCTGACATTGGAAACACTTTACCCCTTCAAGACTACACCTTCCAGAATGATTCTTGCCACAAGTGTGACACACAGGAGGTGTACTCGCCCTTGAATCTTGAACTTGTTTCCCTTTGAAGGATTGTTGCCTAGGCCTGAATTATTGGTTGGATCGATCCCCTTGATTCACTCTACTCGCAACACCTTCAGCTTGGACTTTCTTCAAACTATGCTCGGCCGCATAGCATTGCCTTAAAACTTCAGCATATGTAGTGAACTCTCTCTGAGATACACTATGGGATATCTCAACTCTAAGTCCAAAAATAAATTGGTCCACATTCCACCTCTCATCTGGAGCATACATAGCCTGCCTAGAATAAGCAGCCATGTCCTCAAACTTCTCAGCATAACTGGCCACAGTCATACTACCTTGTCTTAGTTGTTGAAATTTAAATTCTTTCTGAGTCCTCAATGAGCTCGGAAAATACTTCTCCATGAAATTAACTTTGAACTGCTCCCAAACCTTAGGCACTTCCTGAATAGCCATCAAAGCCGAAGCGCTCTCCCACCATCTCATAGCGGGACCCTTCAGTGAATGAGAAGCGAACAACACCTTGTTCTCTTCGATGCATTGGACTATCAAGAAAACCTCTCCATACCAGAAATCCATTCGTGAGCCTTCACAGGATCTGATCCACCATGAAATTCTGGGGGATTCATGTGGATAAAATCCCAGAATTTCCCACCTTCAGCTTCTGGAAAAACTACCGTAGGATGCAAACCTCCATTCATTTGTTGCACCATTTGCTGCATGAATAGATTTTGTTGCTGTTGCATCTGTTTCATAAACTGATACAGAGGAGCTTGCCATCGCCGCCCGGCGGATTCGCCCCTTCACGAGTGGTGCGGGGTCTACCACGAGTGTTTCTACGTCCTTCAGCCATGTTCCTAAAGGTCATACAAATAGGATTAAGTTGATCCGGCTCAATGCCATAAATATAACACTTAAGACCAATGGCGACACGACGTATATGAAACGGAAAGAAATACTTATATTATTTCATGGCTAGGTCGAGGATACGACCTGCTCTGATGCCAACTGTAACACCCATATATAAAACTCATACATCAAAGCATAAATATTATATATAGATCCAAGTGTTTGGTACTGAAACACATAAGCTCATAGTTAACACATTGTATACAAATAAATGCCCTAAAGTACAAAGTACAAAAACCTAAGGCATATTATACACAATATGTTCAAATGATAAAAACTAAGAACTAGATCAACAATGATCCCAAAATACACTTCGCTAAGGAAGCTAGCCATCAACAAGCAAGGAAAAGATCACACAACCTTATCCTTACCCTTCTCGGAACCTGAAGCACCTGAAATACATCAACAACGTGGGGTGAGATACATCAAATCTCAGTGAGTTCCCTATCTTATGGATTCTCTCGGGTTAACAAGGTTCTAACAATCCTAACTCAAGTCCAGGGAAAAGGGGAAAGGACTCTTGAGTTCACACTTCAATTCTCACACTATATGGAAACATGACATGAGTTCATTAACTCACAACATCACTAATCGATAACCATACCAAGACATCTCGTCTTCCCGTCTGCTTCTACGTCTAGAAGGCAACCCGAGTCATAGATCCTTGTAGTTACTTGGCATAGGAATTGGATTCGGGATCATCGGCCTGTTAACCGTGAACCGTCACTTCTCATGGCCTGTTAACCATCACAAGTCTCTACCCATAGCATAGGCTCCAATTATACTACACGTAGGGAATCAAACCTACCAAGTAATTGTGTACCCATTTCAGAGGAGCTCGAGACCCATGAAACTACACTCAAAATATTCCGGTTATGATTACATGATCACATACAACAATACGATTGTATTCGACAATCACAAGACTACACCGCCTTAAGGCCTCTCTTGCCTTTTCACAACCACAAAGGTTAACCACATGTTCCATACTAGTGTTTCACTCTCAACTAGGCCAATACTCGGAAAGGGTGTATCTTTCAACAACACGTGCCCGAGCATCGCCATCTAGAGTTGTCTACAATTTTTAGTTCCTTACTAGATTCTCCTATAGTTCAAGTTTGAGGTTTCCTCACTCTTCCTATCTTATTTTCATATTAACATGCATTCCTATATTACAATCATGTTAAACAATATTAGGATAGGCAATACATGTCATAATTGCGTAGTAGAATAATATATAACAATTAACACATAAGTATATCGCTTTTGGAACTTTCTCGATTATTTAATCGGTCGGTAAATTTGACATATTTCATCTCCATTCCATAGAATATTTCCTCGGCTTTACATCGATATAAAGAATGATCGAATCCGATAAACGAGTCGAAAGTTATGAATTTTCTCGTTTTGGAAGAAAACTCTAAGTCCCAGGTCGCGCTAAGCGCGCCCCTGTCCGCGCTGAGCGTGCAACTCTCTGCCATCTGGGGTTACAGGATTTCAACACCGCGCTGAGCGGGCTTCTGCGCGCTAAGCGCGCTCTACGAAACTCAGAAAAATACCTGCTATAACAGTTCAAAAACCAGCTTCTCTAAACCCTCAATACTAGTTCCAACAACCCACTAGAGGCATATTCAACCTGTTTCTATCATAGTTTCATCATCAAACTTCATAAACCAAAATTTCCACAAAATCACAAATTCATCATAAACCCTAAATTTCCAACCAAATTAAAACAATCAAAATTTCAAAACAATTAACAATATATGTCTCTACAAGTATATTGATCATTCATTTCGATTTATATCAAATTCCAACCGTTAAAACATCGATTTCTACATTCTAACCTAAAACTCATATTAACCAAAATCTCTAAACAATGGTACTAACTAGAACCCACCTTGGATAGAGGTTGAAAATGAGGAAGATGAGATGATTGGATGAAGTTTGGATCAATGGATGATGATTGTTCTTGGATTTTCTTCCAAAACCCTTTTCTCCTCTTTTTCTCCTTCCTTTCTCTTTTCTTTTTTCTTTCCTCTTCTTTTCCTTCTTTTCTCTTTTTTTCCTTTCTTACTATCTTTTTCTTTTTATAGGTTTGGAAAGTGGAAGCAAAATAAGTAACAAACTTAGTATTAGAAATAATACTACTAAATTTCCAAAAAGTATCTAAAGTCCAAATTAGTAAAATACGGGGTATTACACATGACTACACAATTATATACAATTTAACAAACAATGCAAAAAACAATTGATATTTTTACATAAAGATGCCATTAACTAATTTTCTTTCAATAAACACACAACATAGTTTACTTAATACAATAATCATATAAAATAACCATAAACATGATTATCAAATTTCTATACCCGAAACAACCATGCTCATAAATTTATCATATTCAATATTTTTCTTAGAGAGATAGTTTAGTCATGTTAAGCATAAATACATATCAAAACTACGTTTAAGCTATTAGACTTAATTTTAATTCTCTTAAATCGAATGCTAATGTAACAAAGGTTGGTGAATTGGGTGTTCCTAAATTTAATGTTTTTGAAGCTACTCTCCGAAAGAAAGAAAACCAGAAGTATTTTTCATGGATTTTTCTGTTATATTTTTCTTGAGAAAAATCAATGGCATGATCAGAGCCTCAAACTCAAGCACAGTGATGATAAACCAATTTGAGTCATTAGGTTCTAAGACTGTAAAAACCTTCACTACAGTCAGATAGAAATAACAACATCATACTACCTATCAATTCCATTCAACAGAGTAATATCTAACAGAGCAATAAAAGTAGTAGTAGTAGTAGTATGAACAGCAGCCAATATCTAACAGAGCAAAACTTAAAATCTAACATGATTTCACAATGTCATTCTTCCGCACAATAACATTCAAGAAAAACCAACATTCAACATTCAATATATAGAATACGTATAAAATAACATTCAACATTCAACATTCAACATATAAAATAACATTCAACATTCAAGAACTCTAACATTCAAGAAAAACCTAAAACGGCCGGAGAAGAATGCGTACCTGCACGATAATAGTCGGAGAAGAATACAGAATGCCTCTTCTGCTTCTACTTCTTCTTCGAACGAAAAATGCAGTAACGAAAAATGAATAACAGATAAAATGGGAGAAAGGAGGACGAACAGAAGGCTGGTGGTCGGAGAACTCGCGAGAGAGAAAGGTTGGTGGTCTTGAGTAAGAAAGAAAGAAACAATGAATAGGGTTCTGAATATTTAGTGTTATTTTACTTTTAATAATAATTGATCTAAGGCAGCGCTTTTCCTAATAAAGCGCTTTCTTTTAATATACCTTTAGAAAGCGCTTTTAAAAAGCGCTTTCTAATGTTATCTTTTAATCGCCCTATAACAGCGCTTTTTAAAAGCGCTTTCTAAGGTTATACCTTTAGCAGCGCTTTTTAAAAAGCGCTTTCTAAGGTGGGGACTATTTACGGCCTTTAGCAGCGCTTTTAGAAAGCGTTGTCTAAAGGTATCCTTTACAAGTGCTTTTTTTTAGCGAATTTTTTTTATTTCTTATAGCAGCGCTTTGTGATAAAAGCGTTGTCTTTTTAGTGTTGCCTAAGGCTATTTTTGGCGTAGTGGTGGTAGTCGAAAGGTAGATTAAGGATTCTAATGTTTTTGTGAAGCTTGTTGTGTGTTATCAGGTTTAAGAATAAAATTGTTTTTTGCAAGTTTTTGAGAAGCATAACTTTCAAACTTTTTTAGGTTTGAACAAAAAATCAACCTAAATCATGTCAAGGACTTATACTATGATGCCAGGAAGGACAACATAGGAAATGGCTTGTAGTGTCACTTTAGAGGCAAGTTTGTGATCTACACCAACACAATCTTCTTAGAAGTTCTCAGATTGGAAAATAAAGGCGAAGTGATTGATCTGCTAAATTAAGCAAGGGAGTATAATAAGGTTTAATTTTTTGAATCTATTAAGATGTTATTTAGAGCTCATCTTGATGTTATAGACTTTCATATCATCCAAATGAAAAGCGGGATGCTAATGATACATTGGATCACTGGTAAAATTCTCTATCAGAAGGCTAGAAACTGGTCAAGAGTAGACGAGACTAAATTGTTCCTGATCTGTGTCTTACTCACCAGATCAAATATATGTTAGAACAAGATTTTGGTTCTGCATATAATCTATAGTTTTGATGATAACAATGCATATATTTTATATGTAACAATTTTGTACTATAATGAATTTCTGAAGTGTGCAGTTATTAAATTCAAATTAATTATGGATAACTTTTAAGAAATTTCATCAAAATCCTTTAGCACGCCTCAAGAAATTAATTTGTTCATCTCTGAAGAAACATCAGCAGTTCTGATGAATGCTGAATGCCTCTGAAGAAAAAGAAAGTTGTGTGCTTCTAAGAAAAACATCGCTTCCAGCTCTGATATCAAGTTATGATGATTCTGAAGACATCACCCCTAAAGACCAAGTTCTGAAGACTCTGAAGACAAGGTTCTGTTGAACAAGTTCTGAAGATTTTGAAGACATCACTTTTAAAGACTTTGAAGACCCATTTCTAGTGTTTTTCTCTACCTTCAATATCAACTGGGTGAAATTCATCATCAATCAAATCATGATTTGCCAGGCCAATGAAAATCATCATCTCTTTTACACCTCTCTGATCCATATCATTCTCAAAAGGAATGTCATTACCTCTTCAAAGTCAAACCTTCTTGAGGCGGCAAAGTTGTTTAATGACTTGGCAGTGAAGTAAATGCATTATTTCTGGATAAGGATAAGGACTATTATTATCAGGAAAAGTTGGGCAAAATCTATGAAAATAAGTTTATTCCTACTCCAGGAGCTCCTGAAGGATTCACTCCCTGGAAGGCGATTCATGAGTTATTTGCTGGTGTTGTTGTTAGTAGGCAGACCCCCATAGTCAAGGCCTACATTGATGGTTATTTTGATAAGATTAATGTTGATGCCCAAGCGAGGAAAGACCATTAAATAACAGAGAAGATTAATAAACTTCAAAAGCTCGTGCAAGAAAAAAGCGTCAGGAAGAATCTTCAAAGGGTCAAGAGGATCAACTCAATGCTCTGTTGACTTCAGCTAAAGAAGAAATATCTTTAACAAATGGTTCGAGCATGACTTTTGACTTCTCAAGTTTTGTAGTAGATGATCATTTTCCCGTCAAACTCCCTCAATCTTAGCATCATGCATATCATATCATATAATTTATAGTTTAGTTTAGACGTAGTTACATTTTCTCGCCGACCTCCCTCATCTTAGTTATATTTTGTTTTTGGTTTTCAATCATGTTTTAGTTTTATATTTGCTCATCTCTTATATATATGTTTTACATGTTTTAGTTTGATTTTTGCTCATCTCTTTTTCCTTTTTATCAAAAGAGAAAAAAGTTTATGAAATATCTTCAATTTTTATGCGCATTAAGTTGAATGCGGAGGGTTAAGAGCTTAAATCGATTTCTGCGTTGTTTAATGAGAAATAAAAGTATCTAAAAATAACTCAAATTTATCAAATATACAAAAATTGGGACATTGAAATTGCTATGACGGTAACAATGTAATTTCATTTGTATTTTGATGTTTTATCGCATTTTAGATTTTTTTAATTTATCATTTTATTACAATTATGATTTTATCGCTTTTGCCGTGATTTTAATTTACCGTTTATCATATTTGATGTACCTTACCTCTTATTCTCAATTGGATTAAAACCATACAATATAAAAGTCTTCAATAAAAAACACAATTATATGTGTTTTTCTCTTGATCATAGTTAATGTACCTTATTCCTTATTCTCTCCAAAGTTGAAACCATGAAAATTTATTTGTTTTTATCTTTTTGTTATACTTTTATTCACTACTACAAAATACACCTCCGGTAACATAATACTACTACGATTATGTTTTCCACCGTTGTAATATCACAAACTGGATGCGCCTGATGTTTATTTATTTTTTTAAAGTTATTTAATCACGGTTGAGATAAACAACTGTGGTGATAAAGTAAGTGTTACAAGGTTCGAATCCTAACAACTACATTTTTCCTATTACAAAAAGTGAGTGTCACTTAAGTTTATAAATAAATAAAAAATTGAAAATTATTTAACCATAATTTTAATATCCAATCGTTGTAATATGATCTGTACAACTTTTGTTCTTCCTCAAAGAGAGAAACGACTATAATGATGATTGAAAATTTTCTTCATTTCTCAAGACGGTCACAAGTCATTCAAGAATATCAACCATTAAAAATAATCATGGCAAGCATTAAATCATCAGATATTTCATTTTCAACCTCTTATATAAATGTACACTTTCATATAATGAATTTCTACTTCTTCAAACTATTCTTCTTAACTTTCTATAGCAACATGCGTTCTCCATATGAGAAGGCTAAGAGAAATATCTCAACAAAAGTCACTGTTGAGAACAAAACAATCATCACAATACAGCATCATTAGCAGTCAACTGATGAGGTCCAGCCATCTGGGTCGACTGTTGTTAGGGATGCACTAAGGGTGAGGAAGGCCAAGAAGAAGAAGAAGAAGAAGATGCTGAAGAAGAAGAAGAGAAAGGTGCAGAGGAAGATTTTTACTATGACTCAGATAAGGATAGTGAGGAGGGAGTCGTAGATTGGGAAGATTCCTATAGTGCTAGGGGATATTGTTCCGATCTGGACAAAATTATGTAATGAAAAAATTATGTTTTATGTACTCTTTCTTTGTGGGCCTCTTAATAAAACTTCTTTATTATTGTTTTATATACTCTTTCCTCTTTACAAAAAAAAGTACACAACCAACAAAAATAACAACAACAACAACAAAAACACTAATGAAGAATAACAATAACAACATTAAAAAAACTCTCTCACCATTAAGCTCATAAATAAATAAAATATTGAAAACCCTAACATATTTCACTATTTTCTCTCATAACATAACCCTATCATCCATGTCACTCTTTAAACATACTTCAACCTTCAGATTCATATTCACCAATCACTACCTTAAGGTTTGAGGTTTATTCATTAAACTTATGCTTTGATTTCGTTTATGTTTCTTATTAAAAATGGGTTCTCATCTTTTCATTTGGTGAATGTTCTCATCTTTTTCAGATTCGTCTTCACCACCTTAACAAAGCGCATACTTTGGCTATGGTACATATGGTTTATGTTGCTATGAAGAAAAAAATACAAGAAGTATGAAGTTATTGTGTAAAATTCATTCACCTTGTACTTCTTCTTCATAGCATTATAAACTAGATGAACTCCATAATTTGTTCCAGTTCCACGATTAGTTTAAAAAAAGGTGCGTTCTTGAAATATTTTATTATATCTTGTGTTGGTGTATGTTATTGTTGTATATTGTTGTTGTTGATTAATGTTCTTAGAACTTCATAATTTGTTGTTGTTTTTGTTTATTATATCTTACATTCTTGAACCTTTTTTTTTGCATATTGTTGTGTTGTTGATAAATGTTGTTGTATGTTGTTGTTGATTAATGTTCTATGAACAAGAACAAAACATTGCTAAGTCACAAGAAAGAAGTTTCTTATGACTTAACAATGTTTTGTTCTTTAAATTCTTATGCAAGTTGCACAGTAGATGAAGTTGAGTTTATTATATGCTATGTAGATTGTTTGTTTCACTAACCCTTAACTGAAAATACATTTCACTTAAATTGACATAGAAACTTATAATATGAAAATGAAGTTGTATTTAAAAACCAACTTATATCAATCAATGTTTTCCGAATTGCATTTGTCTCATCGTTCATCTCACGCTGTTTAACATATAAAATGTGGTTCAATGACCTGATTCCTTCATTACATCCATATCTTCTCTTATAGTTTAATTTGAATAACAACAATTTATTAATATTATTCAAATTAAACTAGAATAAAAGGAATCAATGTCACAAAGGACTTAGACCATTGAACCACATTCTATATGTTAAAGAGCGGGAAATGAATGATGAGACACATTCAATTTGGAAAACAATGGTTTGTTTAAGTTGGTTTTCAAGAATAGTTTAATTTTCAGATTATATACTTCTTCATCAATTTGAATGGTTGTATGGTTTTGTGAGGTTTATTGAAAAACAGACAATCTACATATTTTATAATAAACTCTAGGTACTTTCAAAAGCAGTTATTTATTTTACCTGTGATGAAATGTTATTTACCTAAATATATATACCATAACGGTTGATATAAGTAACTGTTGTGGTAGGTAGCGCGCGTCCTGCCTTACTATCATGATCTCGCGACTGTGGTGGAAAACACCAGACATACAATCACCCCTTACCTCACAACGGTTGGTCAGATATTGTGGTATCCCTTTTACAACCGTTGTGGTATGGCTTTTCCGTAGTAGTGATTTTATTTATGTAACTTTCACTACATTTAACACCGGACACGAAATGCATTTAAACTCAGTTACAGAGGTGAGGTAACGAAGGGCGTCATGAAAAGTGCACATTTTACCTCTCGATTTAAAAAAAAAAACCAAAAAGTATGTGAAAAGGTAATGAGTTCGGTCCTCAGTGAGACCTTTTTGGAATTCTGAAATGGCGAAAACACACGTCCCCCCGGTTTTGTAATTTCACCGACTGATATACCATATTTTCACCTTGGTTATCTCATAAAACTGAAGGGTAAAACAATTTTGAGTTTATTAAATCTAATGTGGATTGCTTATTTTACTAAACACTATACTGGAGATATAACTTCTCAAAATTGATTAGGAAAATAATTATATGAACAATTGGGTTATATTTGAATAACAACTTACATTGTTTAGTGATTTTGAAGCATCCTGCAACTCATCATTCATCTCACGCTGTTTTATGGTTAAAATCTCTCTAATGTTTCAAGTTCTTTATTCAATACTTCCTTTTCTAATAATTAATTCTTGAAAGCATAAAATTTGATGCTTTAAAAAATCAACAAATATGAAAGAAAGTTGAATAAAAACTAGAAGTATTAGAGAGATTTTAATGATAAAACAACGTGAGATGAATGATGAGTTGCAGAATGCTAGAAAATTATTAATCAGTGTAAGATAAGTTTCAGATACATCATAATTTTGCATATAATTATTTCTAAAATCAATTTACCAGGTTATATGTTCAATGAGTGGTTAGTGAAACAAACAATCAACATTAGATATAATAAACTCAACTCGACGGAACAAGATGGGAGTTGCACAAAGAATCACAAAAAACATAATTTTAATATCAATATCAACAACAAAAACAACAAGAAAACAACAACAACATCAACAACAATATCAAGAATAACAACGTCAATAAACAACAACAATATCAAGAATAACAACGTCAATAAACAACAACAATATCAATAACAACAACGTCAATAAACAACCTTCAAGGTTTAGGGTCTCAACAATAAGAACAACAACATCGACAATAACAATAACAATAACAAAAACAAAAACAACAACAAAAACTCTAGGGTTTCGGATCCAACCACCACCACCACAACAACAACAACAATAACAGCGACAACAACAACAATAATATGACAACAATATTAGTAGTGCTGTTTGACGTACCAGATCTCTAAAGAAGAAGTAAAAGAAAATTATTTGGATCTCTGAAGAAGAAATAAGAGCACTAAACACATAACAATTATGTATTGAAGATGATATGTATTTATGGCTCTCATTGTTTAGGGCTTTTTGTTAGTGTTGTTTAGACAAATAAAACTATATATATATATATATATATATATATATATATATATATATATATATATATATATATATATATATATATATATATATCATAGAAACATATTCACTACGGTTGGAAATAAAACGGAGGTGAAAAGTAGCGTACTTTTAGATTAAAAATAAAATGTTAAAGACGCAACTTTTAATGAGATAAAAACATAATCTGAGGTTGATAAGATTCGAAGCATGTACACTGAATAGGTTTATCCATTTGATTTTTAAAATAACCGACAAAATATATTATATTATTAAAAAAAAGTACATCCAGAAGTTATTTCTCAATTTTTTAATACGTGAAATAAAATCCTCGTAATAAAATATAGGGTTAAATATTAATGAAATAACAGAAACTTTGTTAAAATGTTTCTATGTATTGAATATTCTGCATAATTTACAATCATTATATAACTATACAAAGAGACAAATGGATTCTATTTTAGGAATTAAATCATTTTAGACCTTGACAAATTAACTCTAATTCATTGTCACAATCTACCACATTAAATGCTAACCAGACAGCTTATACCAACTAATAATACTACAACTCATTACTCCCCCTCAAGTTGGAGATTGTGAGAATGATGAGATCCCAACTTGCCTGATAGTTCTCGAAATTGTTTTGTTCCCAAAGACTTTGTGAAAATGTCTGCTTGTTGTGACTTGGTTGGTATGTGGACAGTAACTATAATACCCTTGACAAGAAATTCTCGAATGAAGTGATAATCGACTTCAATGTGTTTCATTCTTTCGTGGAAAACCGGATTTGAAGCTAAATGAATAGCCGCATGATTATCGCAATGTAGAACTGTAGGAGAATCATATTTTACTTGTAAGTGTGTAAGTAATCTTCTTAACCATATGACTTCACTTGCAGCGTGAGCCATTGCTCTATACTTTGCTTCACTCGAGGACCTTGATACGGTAGTTTGTTTCTTGGTTTTCCATGAAATGGGAGTTGTTCCTAACTTCATGACATAACCTGATATTGATCTTCTGGTTAGTGGACATGACGCATAATCTGAATCACAATATGCAACCAGTCTGAGGTCATTATCTCTTGGTATGACAATTACTTGCCCCGGTGAAGACTTCAAGTACCTCAAAACATGCATGGCTACTTCCCAGTGTCCTTGGTGAGGTTCCTGCATAAATTGACTTAGAATATGGACAGAATATGTTAATTTCGGTCTAGTGATTGTGAGATAAATGAGTCATCCCACCAACCTACTGTACTGTGAAGAATTCTCATATGAATGACTTGAATCCAATGCTAATTTATGGTTTGGTTCAAGTGGGATAGATGAAGGCTTACAAGCTAGCATCCCACATTCATCTAGAATGTCCAAGGTATACTTTCTTTGACAAATGAATAATCCAGAAGAGCCGCGAGCTAACTCTAGACCAAGAAAATATCTCAACTCTCCCAAGTCCTTCATGTGAAAAAATTTGATGAGGTATTGTTTGAATTTTTCACATGACTTTGCATCATTCCCAGTCACAACAAGGTCATCAACATAAATTAATACAGCTATGAAAATTGAACCATGTGAAGATGTAAACAAACTATGATCAACTTCACATTCCTGGAAACCATACTTTACCAATGCTTGGGACATTTTTTAGTACCTATTGTGTGAGGCTTGCCTAAGACCATATAGTGACTTTCTTAGGCGACACACCATCTCTTTATCGAAAACTTTGTAACCCGGCGGAACCTCCATATATACTTCCTCATCTAATTCTCCGTGTAGGAAAACATTACTCATATCCATTTGGTGAAGTATCCGTCCTTTGGCCACTGCAATAGTAAGCAAACACCTCACAGTTGTCATTTTGGCAACTGGTGCAAATGTTTCGTTGAAGACATCCCCTTCAACTTGTGTGTATCCTTTCGCCACGAGCCGCACTTTGTATTTCTCAACTTCACCGGTCGATTTGTATTTAACCTTGTATACCCATCTACAACCCACTGCCTTCTTTCCTTTAGGGAGCCTTGATATTTCCCATGTTTTATTTTCTTCCAAGGCTTTAAGTTCTTGCGACATGGCTTCTCTCCATTCTTGTTTGTGAATGGCTTGTTTGTATGATTTAGGCTCTTTAATGCTTTCAGCCGCTGCAAGATAAGCTTGATGTTTTTGTGAAAACTCATCATAATATACAAAGTTTGATATAGGATAAATTATACCTGAAGAAGATGACATCTTTGGCGATGTACATGTGTGGGTTTTCTCAGCTGAGTAGCAATAATAATCATCAAGTCTTTTGGGTGGTTGTCTGTTCCATGGTCCCATGTCTATGTTTGTCATGGTTTCACCCTCCCCCTCATTTTGAGGTTCTTCTACTTTAGTGATCACATCAGAATTTGTTTCAACAACTTGGTTTTCTCTTGGTTCTTTGGAAACTATGATCTAGTCTTGCTGCTTATCATTGCTAGACGTAGTACCTTCTTCAACAAAACAAAAATCAAGAGCAAATGTTGGCAAAGGATTTTCTTTACTGCTGTCATTTTCTTGTGATGCATACGGAAAAATGTCTTCATAGAACACCACATCTCTTGATACATATATCTCTGGTGTCTTTAGATTGTACACTATCCCAATTTTTGGCCTTTAGGATATCCCACGAATACACACTTTTCTGCTCTTGAATCAAATTTATCTTGCTGCTTGTTTAAATTTTTAACATAACATAAGCATCTGAAAGTCTTAATGTGCTCATATGATGAAGGTTTTCCCAATAGCTTCTCATATGGGTCAACCCATCATTAATCATGGTAGGGGTTCTATTAATGACGTATGTTGCTGTCAAGACACACTCCACCCAAAATGATATGGGTAAGTTAGCTTGGAATCTCAAGGCCCGTGCCACATTGAGTATATATCTATGTTTTCTCTCTACCCTTGAATTTTGTTGGGGTGTTCCCACACATGAAGTTTCATGTAGGATTCCCTCTTGTTGTAGGATTCCTTGAAACGCATGGTTGGTAAATTCTGTCCCATTGTCACTCCGCAACCTCTTGATCTTTACATTAAATTGTGTGTTTACCATGTTGATAAAATTTGTTAAAATTTTTAGAACTTCTATTTTTTCTTTTAACAAGTAAACCCATGTTCCACGCGAATAATCATCAACGATCGTAAGAAAATAGTGACATCCACTATGAGAGCCAGTACGATATCTTCCCCACAAATCACAATGTATAAGATCAAAAGGATTCTCAGCTTTATTATAACTAATATGAAAGGGAAGTCTGCATTGCTTTGATCTATGACATATGTCACAACAAGGAAGTTTATTTGAACAGGAATTAAAATTTACTAGCTGAGATATGCATTGCATAACTTAAGGAGAGGGATGTCCCATGCGTGCATGCCAGAGAGCAGTGTTATCTTCACGATGTGCCGTGAAAGCAGACCCTTAGACTTGTTACTTCAACACATAAACCCCACCATGTACATCACCTAAGCTAATCTTTTTCTTCGTGGTAAAGTCTTGTATCATACAATAACTAGGATGATAAGTCACAAAGCAATTCAAATCACGAGTCAATTGACAGATTGAAATTAAATTACAATCAAACTTAGGAATAAGTAAAACATTTTGTAAAGTAATGTCTTTGCTAAGATCAATGGTCCCCATCATTTCTACCAACACTGTGTTCTCTGTAGGAATAGTGACATAGAAAGGTTTCTCAATCTTGGTTACCCCTCTCATTAAGGATAAGAGAGGGGTCATGTAGTGTGACGCATCACTGTCCAAGACCCATTTTAGATCTTTACAAGATGTATTTTTACCGAATTCACAAAAATCATGCTTCATCACACGAGAACCATGGAATACACGCCCCTGCACTGCTTCTTCAGTCGCTTGTGCATTGTGAGCACTGGATTGTCCTCCATCATCTCTTGAGCGGTGTTGTGTCCTTCGTGTGTTCCAATTCTCTGGGTACCCTATAATCTCAAAACATCTTGCTTTAATGTGGCCAGTCTTGCTGCAGTGATCGCACTTTGAGTTTGAACCATCTCTTCTCCTTTGTCCACTTTGTTTAGATGCATAAAAGGCAGATCCTCCCGATTCTCTTTTAGTTACAGCAATCCTTCCTTTTTCACCGATGATTCGAGCTTCTTTGCTAAAAACATGGTTGAAAACGCGTCGAAGCGAAGGCAAAGGTTCGGTGTTCAGAACTGCTGCCTTAACATGTTCAAATCGCTCATTGTTAAGACTTCCGAGAAATAGGTGTACTTGCTGATCTCCTTCTCTCTGCAGAATTTCTTTAGATGCACCACATGTGCATTCTGGAAGTGGTTGCAGTTCTCCTAGTTTATCAAGGAGACTCTTAAATTTGGTATAATATTTTGTCACAGTCATGTCCGATTCATGCTCCATCAGACATAACATGCACCACAATTGATGGATCCTAGGAGCATTTGTTTAAGCAAAGCGCTTCTCCAAATCTTCCCAAATATCTTTCGCAGTTGATGCGTGCGAGATGCTGCCGTGCAAAATTGGATCTACAGCATTAATGATCCATGCCATGACCATTAAATCGGCCTTTTCCCAATTGTAAAAATATGGACTGGTTTTTGCAGGTTTCTTGATTGATCCATCAATGAATCTAACTTGTTTTTCGCTCGTAATGTCGTCCTCATAGAGCGTGCCCAATTGCGGTGATTCCCACCTTTGAGCATTGCAGCTAAGAGTGGTGTTCCTGGATTATCAGAGGGACCAAGGTAATATGGTAATGTATTTGTGACAGCGGAAGTCAATTTTGTATTGCTGGAGGTATCATTCTTCTCCACACTTTCATTATCTGAATCAGAACTCCGCTCTTATGCCATAATGAAATAACATAAACTTTGTTAAAATGTTTCTATGTATTGAATATTATGCATAATTTACAATCATTATATAACTATACAAAGAGAGAAATGGATTCTATTTTAGGAATTAAATCATTCTAGACTTTGACAAATTAACTCTAATTCATTGTCACAATCTGTCACAATGAATGTTAACCAGATGATAGCGCGAAATTATATCGTTAAATCGACTCGACTTACATGAATTTTACTTACGATTTCTCTATTTTAATTAATTTTATTTACTGATTTATATGTGGATTTTATGTTTGTAGGCCATTTGGGATTTAATTACAAAAGAATAAAATGAGGAAGAAAATAGAAGAAAACAATAAAGATTGAAGAAAAGAAGAAAAAGAAAAAAAAATAAAAAGGGTGGGCCCACCACACACTTAAGATGGCGCCTGCCGCACACTTAAGGTGTGGCGCCCACCACACTTGAGAAATGGGGATGTGTGGCGCCTGCCACACATAAAGGGAAGGAGAATGTGGCGGTTGCCACATGATTTGCACACTAAGATTGTGGCGACTGCCACAAAGCCCAATCATATTATTTTGGCGGTTCTTCCTCCATGCAGAGAGAAACTCGCCCACGACTCCTATTTTCATGGTCCAAAACCGTCAATAACCAGAGGGATTTCAGGAGAACGGGGTGGTGAATATAAAGGGGAGCAGTTGCACAATTCATCCTCTCTTCTCTTCCTCTTGGCCAGATTTTTTATTGTTTAGAATTAAGTAGTTTTTCGTTTACTTTAAAATAGTAATAGTTTTCCACATTGGGGAACTATTGCACCTTAGTTTCTTAGAGTTTCAGCACTGTATTTTTCTGCAAATTGTAATCGGATCGGGAACTCGAAGCTTGCCTTCATCATTCTAATTCAAGTTTATTTAAGTTCCAGGTTTTTATTTTACTGTCAATTATTATTATTGCTTCCTTAATTACTTGGAAAAGCATGTTTCTGATTATGATTTATTATCGTATGTGAATTTTTGTTTTGAAAGTCATGTCCGGCTAAACCGTTTATATCGGTATGTAAATAAGTCGATCGGAAAGGGATTCGATAAGTTTTGGCTAACCGTTAACAATTTATTTGTCTGGTTTCGATTTCTTTTTCTTAAATTAAATGAACTTTTGTTACGAGAGTAAAAAGGGTAACGAAGGTTACGATCAATACAACGAGAGTTTGAGGTTTTAACCGGATAGCTGAAATTGAACATTAATTTTAAACACAGCGAGAGCCCTTTAAAATTAATTAGGACTTGTTTATTTTTAAAGAGTACTTTTAAATTCAAATGGTTTAGCGAGAGCAAACATTCTGATTTAGGATTATAGTCAGAGTCAACAAACACGAGAGTGTGAGGTAAAGACTTTTAAATGGACATTTTCTACTGAAGAATATTTTGACTTACTTATACGCCAATTATTTATTGAATCCCCGATGATTGTCAAGTTACATACCGATATTCCGTTATATTTTATTTAAATCCAAATTTTAGTTTACAATTAGTTTCTCGTTTGCACCTAAACCTATAAAATTATCAGCCTTAGCTAAACATAGTAACAATCCGATAGCATTAGTTTGACTATCAGTCCCCGTGGGTTCGATATCTTTTAAAACTACGCGATTAGACTGTGCGCTTGCAGTTAGTAACCCCGATAGACTCATAAAGTCGCGATCAAGTTTTTTGCGCCGTTGCCGGGGACTGATTTAGTCAATAGTGCGATTCCTTTGTTGCGCCGTATAGACTAAGGCAACTATTTCCCTATTAATTTACCAGTTGTATGCCAAGTACTCGCTCAAAAGGCGAAAACCTAACGCAACTAACAGACGAACCTGAGCGTCTTCTCAATAAAAGACGACGAATCAAAGAATACTGTTTAAAACACAAAATTCCTTTTCCTGAATCAGAATCTGAAACTGAACCAGACATGGCCGAAGGACCTCAGAACCGTCCTCTTAAGTACTATGTCATTCCTTCGCAGGCTAAACCACATAACAACATCGCTGCCCCTGCCATCGAGGCAAATAACTTTGAGCTAAAACCTTCGTTGTTGTCAGCTATACAACATAACCAATTTTCTGGTGGTCCCACGGAGGACCCGAACTTTCATTTGTCAGTGTTCTTGCAATACGCAGACATAGTGAAAGCAAATGGTGTCAGCCCCGAAGCAATAAGACTACGTCTTTTCCCTTTCTCATTAAGAGATAGAGCTAGAGCTTGGCTCCAGTCTCTTACGTCCAACTCTGTCACTATGTGGGATGAGTTGAAGAAGGTATTCTTAGCACGATATTTCCCACCCAGCAAGACGACTATGCTAAGAGCCCAAATTAATGGATTCAAACAAAAGGACAATGAATCTCTTTTCGAAGCATGGGAAATATACAAGGACATGATGAGGCTTTGTCCATATCACGGTCTAAAAGAGTGGTTAATCATCCATACCTTTTACAATGGTCTCTTGTATAACACAAGAATGACAATAGACGCTGTCGCGGGTGGCGCACTAATGGAGGCTTATGCACTTATCGAAAGTATGGCTCAAAATCACTATCAGTGGGGAAGTGAAAGAACCTCCGTAGAGAAACCTCCGACGAAAGGTGGGATGTACGAGATAAGTGGCCTTGACCAAGTTAACGCTAAGGTAGATGCTCTTACTCAAAAGGTTGAAGGTCTGACCATAGCACTTACAGCCACCGTGGCTGCCGTGGCTCCAAATTGCGAGTAATACGGAGTTCCTGGGCATGCTGCCCCTGAATGTCAAATTTTAACAGGAGTTTCCACGGACCAAGTGAATTATGCTCAAGGAAACCCTTACTCAAACACCTAAAATCCAAGTTGGAAAAACCATCCGAACCTTTCGTACAAAAACAACAACGCTTTGTATGCGTCTAGACAAGCACCTGCTGTACCACCAGGTTATCAAAAGGCTTCCGTAGCTGCTCCCAATGTTCCTAGGAAGTCTAACCTTGAAATAATGATGGAAAACTTCATAGCCACCCAAGCTCAAACAAATAAGGAATTCCTTAATCAAAACATACACACTAGTGAGCAAATTAAGCAATTAGCAAACAAGGTAGACGCTTTAGGCACTCACAACAAAATGCTTGAAACCCAAATTTCACAAGTGGCACAACAACAAGCACCTACTGCTGCTCCTGCAGGCACATTTCCTGGACAGCCGCAACCTAATCCGAAAGGATATGCTAATGCTATCATACTACGAAGTGGGAAGGAATTAGAAGGACCAACTGACCCGAGACTTAAGAATCCAGCCATGTATTAAAATCCTGGTAAAATAACTGAGAAGGAAAATGAATCAAACGAAAAGGAGAAGGAAGATAATAATGAAGAGGCTGCAGAGAAAGAGAACCGTATGTGCCTCCGCCACCTTATAAACCTCTCATTCCATATCCTCAAAGATTTGCTAAATCTAAAAGCGTAGGGCAATTCAAGAAATTTGTTGAACTTCTGAAACAATTGAATATCACAATACCTTTTACATAAGCCATCACCCAAATTCCCTTATATGCTAAGTTTCTCAAAGAAATCTTATCAAATAAGAAAAAGATCGAGGATAACGAAATTGTTACACTTACTGCTGAGTGTAGCGCAATAGTCCAAAACAAAATGCCTCATAAGCTGAAAGACCCAGGTAGTTTCTCCATACCCTGTGTAATTGGAAAGTTTGTCATAGACAAAGCTCTGTGTGATTTAGGAGCCAATGTTAGTTTAATGCCCTTATCCATATGTGAAAGGCTCGAAATGGGAGAATTGAGACCAACCAAGATGTTCGTACAACTAGCTGATCGTTCTGTTAATTTCCCATAGGAGTTTTAGAAAACGTTCCTGTATGTATAGGTCAATTCTATATCCATACTGATTTCATAATCATGGACATAAAGGAGGATTCGAATACCCCTATCATATTAGGAAGACCTTTTTTAGCTACCGCCGGAGCCATTATAGATGTAAAGAAAGGTAAGTTAACCTTTGAAGTTGGTGAAGAGAAAGTCGAATTTATTTTGACGCAATTCTTACAGGCACCAGCTATAAACGATACGTGTTGTCTGCTAGATGTCATAGACGAATGCATAAGAGAAATGGAGAGGGAACATACCACATATTCTGAAGTTTTGAAGATTCCAATACCTCCAATTTTCGAAGATGATAATTGGCGTGATCCATACCAAGATGACAACCTAAGTGAATGCCTAGCACTAACACCAAATCATATGCCTTGCCCAAAGAAACCAACTTTAGAACTTAAAACACTACTAAAAAACCTAAGGTATGAATTCCTAGACACCTAACTCGAATGACCAGTGATAGTCAACGCAGACTTAGGACAGATAGAAACAGAGAAACTACTACATGTCTTAAGAAAATATCCAACTGCTTTTGGCTACAACATTTCCGACCTTAAAGGAATAAGTCCTTCCATCTGTATGCATCGCATTATGCTAGAGGAAGACTGCAAGACCTCTAGAGAACATCAGAGAAGGATAAATCCCATTTTTAGTGACGTAGTCAAGAAGGAAGTGCAAAAGCTGTTAGAAGCAGGAATTATATACCCGATCTCCGACAGTCAATGGGTCAGCCCAGTACATGTCGTACCAAAGAAGGGAGGTGTTACTGTTGTTAGGAACGAAAAGGGCGAATCTATAGCACAAAGAGTTATGACCGGAAGTAGAATGTGCATTGATTATCAGAAATTGAACAAAGCCACTCGAAAGGATCACTTTCCTTTACCTTTTATTGATCAAATGCTTGAACGGTTAGCTAAGCACTCATATTTCTGCTATTTAGACGGTTATTCAGGATTCTTTCAAATCCATATTCATCCTGATGACCAAGAAAAGATAACCTTCACTTGTCCTTATGGTACATTTGCCTATCGACGAATGACGTTTGGATTATGTAACGCTCCCGCGACGTTCCAAAGATGCATGATGTAAATATTCTCTGATTTTATAGACGACATAATGGAAGTGTTTGTGGACGATTTTTCTGTTTATGGGCAGAGTTTCGAAGGATGCTTATCGAACCTAGAAATGGTACTTGAAAGATGCGTAAAAGTGAATCTCGTGTTAAATTGGGAAAAATGTCATTTCATGGTTCGACAAGGAATCATACTTGGACACATAGTGTCTGATAAGGGGATTGAAGTTGATAAAGCCAAAATAGAAGTTATAGAAAACCTTCAACCCCCCAAAACAGTAAGAGAAATACGAAATTTCTTAGGACACGCCGGTTTCTACCGACGATTCATTAAGGATTTCTCTAAAATCACTAAACCACTGACTGGCTTATTAATGAAAGACGCTGAATTCATCTTCGATGACAAATGCCTAAAAGCATTTGAACAGTTAAAAATAGCTCTCATCATCGCACCCATCATGCAACCACCTGATTGGAGGTTACCGTTTAAAATCATGTGTGACGCTAGTGATTATGCCGTAGGTGCAGTCTTAGGTCAAAGAAAGGATAAAAAGCTTCATGCAATATATTATGCAAGTAGAACCTTAGACCCTGTGCAAATGAACTACGCCACCACAGAAAAGGAACTTCTAGCTGTCGTGTTCGCTTTGGATAAATTCCGTTCTTACTTGGTAGGAGCGAAGATAATTATCTATACCGATCATGCCGTAATCAGGTATCTATTGAGTAAAAAAGACGCCAAACCAAGTCTCCTAAGATGGATTCTACTCCTACAAGAATTTGATTAAGAAATAAAAGATAAGAAAGGAACTGAAAATGTAGTAGCAGACCACTTATCGAGAATGCAAGATATTAAGCCTGAGCAAGTACCCATCAACGATGATTTTCCTTACGAACGACTCATAGCCCATTTGAAAAGTAACACGATTGAACATTCCTTAACTTATAATGAGACCGAAACAAAAGAAATGATGGACGCGATTTACAATGAAACCGCGCTGCCATGGTATGCAGACTTTATCAACTACTTGGCAGCCGGAGTACTTCCACCAGATCTAACTTACCAACAAAAGAATAGATTTTTCCACGATCTTAAACACTATTAATGGGATGAACCTCGGCTTTTCAAGAGAGGTGCCGACGGTATTTTCCGTCGATGTGTTCCCGAAGATGAAGTTGAGAATATAATCTCTCACTGTCATTCTGCTCCTTATGGAGGACATGCAAGCACTTCAAAGACCTACGCTAAGATTTTGCAAGCCGACATTTTTTGGTCTAATTTATGGAAAGATGTCCATATCGCGGTTATAAATTGCGACCGGTGCCAACGCACTGGCAACATTTCTAGACACGATGAAATGCGTCAAAAGGGCATTTTAGAAGTAGAAGTCTTTGACGTGTGGGGAATAGACTTCATGGGACCGTTTCCGTCTTCTCTTGGTAACAAATACATACTCGTTGCTGTTGACTATGTCTCAAAGTGGATCGAGGTTATAGCCGCTCCAACAAACGACGCACGAGTAGTGATTAAGCTCTTCAAGAATATAATTTTTCCTAGATTCGGTGTTCCGAGACTGGTAATCAGTGATGGAGGTTCTCATTTTATCTCGAAAATCTTTGAGAAACTTCTATCGAAATATGGAGTCAAACACCGTGTAGCAACATCCTATCACCCCCAAACAAGTGGGCGAATAGAGGTCTCAAATAGAGAAATTAAGCAGATCTTAGAAAATACCGTTGCCACTTCTAGGAAAGATTGGTCTTCGAAATTACACAAAGCTTTGTGGGCTTATAGGACAGCTTATAAAACTCCCATAAGAACCACACCATTTAAGCTAGTTTATGGTAAATCATGTCACCTGCCGGTAGAAATAGAATATAAGGCTTATTGGGCTATCAAAACCCTCAATTTAAATTATACCGCCGCAGGCGAAAAACGAATCTTAGATTTACATGAACTGAAAGAACTTAGATTAGACGCTTACGAAAATGCCCGAATCTACAAAGAAAGAACTAAAAAATGGAATGATAAGCGTATAACAAGGAAAGAATTTAATGAAGGAGACGTTGTACTTCTGTTTAATTCAAGACTTAGATTCTTCCTAGGAAAACTTCCTTCTAGGTGGTCCGGTCCCTTTGAGGTTACTAAAGTTCTGTCAAGCGGTGCAATAGAAATAAACGGTAGGTCTAGTGAACCATTTATCGTTAATAGGCAAAGTTTAAAACATTATTATTGCGTAGACAATAGAGATTATTCGATCGGTCTAAGACTTGAAGAATTGCCTATAACTTCATGAAGTTAATTTTTCTGATAAACCGTGTCGAGCTCCCGACATTAAATGAAGCGCTGCGTGGGAGGCAACCCACGACCTTTCTTTTGTTTAATTTATTACTTCATTTTTTTTTTCGTATCTCTTGTTTTATTTTTTATTTTTATTTTTATTTCTCTTTTTATTTTTATTTTTATTTTTATTTTTTTCTAAATCTGCTTCACTAACAAATGCAGTATTTTTTACTATTTTAAAATCAGTGCTAATTGTCTTACTCTATGCTTCCAGGACTTTATCTTCTTTCTACCTTCTTCCTTCTCCTTTGACTTATTCTTCCTACTAACATTAGAGATGGATAACGAAGATACCATGGTTGTGTTTTTTGAAAACGAGGCCCAATGGCACCGTTATGAGACCCTTTCCCGCAGAGAGATGGCTTTGACCAAATTTGCTCATGGACCTACCATGACTGCTTTAGGCATTGGTGATAGCATTGACTATATGTTTAACCAGATTGGGTGGGAAGGATTTGCTATAAAGAAACATTCAACCTACCATAGGTTAACTTTAGAATTCCTGAGCTCACTGACATATAACCCTGATCACGGGATGGGATTTAATAGAGGTAGAATAACCTTTAGGCTTTTTGGATACACTTTCCACTTTAACCACCGTGAGATCGCATAACTATTGGGTTTTCCTAATGGCCCTAATGTTTTCACCATGGCAAGAGGATTTGTTTATGGAGAATAAACTTAATTTTTTCTGGAGTAGTATTTCTGGACAATCACACCATGACCCGCATCCTATGAACTCCACTGATATTCATAACCCTGCCATCAGATATTTCCACATGATCTTAGCTTTTACCCTCTTTGGAAAATCTGAAAATGATACCCTGGTGTCTAGAGACGAGCTTTTTATCATGTTTTGTGTATTTCAGTCTAGACCCGTCAATGGGGCCACCTTTATGTTTGCCAACCTTTTTAGAATTACTCAAGCCAATTATGGTCCCATTCTAATCGGTGGCCTCGTTGCCATTATTGCTGAAGCCTTGGAGTTTAGGACACCTCTCTCTCTCGCATAAACCCTTTAGGAGGTTATCGTCCCATAAACATCACCTTTTGTTTTAATAGGGGATTGATCATAAATCTCGGACCACGCCAATTCCAACTCCTGATTAACAACGAAGTTGTCCCCCACTTTACCTTACCTAACCATGAGCGTACAAGTGTGCACAACCACCGTAATTGGCTATATGATTTAGATGTACCACAAATTTATGACCATATCTCTGATGTTGAAATAGACCCGGAAACCCCTCCACATTACCATGATTTTCCATACCACCCCATCCATGCTGCCAATATCATTCCTCCTGCCAACATTCATATCACTTTGGAAGCTTTTCGTACCGAATTAAATGCTATGAGAGACGAGCTCCGTACTATCCGTCTTGATGTTATCGGCTTAAGGGACATTACTGTCGAGCAGCTTGATCATTTGAACCAAGCAGTGGAGTCTTTGAGACGCACTCGTGGCTGATTTTATTTTATTATTTACCGCATTTTCCTACGCATTGAGGACCTTACTGTGTTCAGGCGCGGGGGAAGGATTTACTTTGCTCTACTGTTATCGTTTTTCTTCTGTTATTTTTCTTAATTTTTAGCACTTTTGTTACAGTACCAACGCACCATTTTGTTGCTATTGGTACTGCTTCAGTATCACTTTTGTTATTTCTTTCTGTTATGTTTCAGTACTCGTCAAAGTGAATTTTACTCTCATTTTGGTTTTAATTAAATTTATTCATTATCATTACTTTCCATCTTGTTTTACTTTCTTTTTAGTCAAAGTGGTCAGTTTGAATAAGAAAAAGTGCATGTAAAAATCACATGCCAAGGATCTTAAATTGTGTTCACATGCATTGGATTTATCTTTGGATTTGGTCAAATAACTTGTCACATGCATGCATGACATGAAAGATATAGTGCAGAGAAGCATAAAAGAGAAGGAATCTATGGCATGCATGACACACGCCATCTCCAAGGAAGTGAAGGAGTGTGGCATCCGCCACCCCTCCTTGTGGTACCCGCCACACACACTTTTCATTGTGGCACCCGCCACATGCATGTGTGGCACCCGCCACCATGCATTTTTCTTCTACTTTTTTGTTTGTTTTTTTATTATTTGTTTTGTTTTGCTTTTTGTTTTTTTGCTTTTTCTTTCCTTTATTTATTCCATTTCATTCATGCATGTGTGCCACGATTTATTCTCCATCTGCAACTTTGACCACACTTTTACTCATTTACCAATTTCCAACCATTTCATTTAATCACACAATAAATTCACATCATTATTTATACCATCTACCAACTTCTATTCTACCATACAAACTCACTTCTTTTATACTTCTCACTACCTCATCTCCACTTAATCAAAAGAAAAAAATCTGTGTGTGTTGAAATCGAAATAGAAGGATACTAGATTATTTTTAGAGAAGGTGCAGCAGGTAAACGCCAGGCTGAACTCTACGCAGTACTGCAAATTCGAGAAACCGAATCCACGAGGTATGCTGATATACCTTGTTTAGAGGTTTTAGGGATCAAAGATAGTGTTGATTATACGCTAGAGAAGTTGGGCCTAACTTATTTTCTATCTTTTAAGGACCCTGTTTATGTCCAACCCACTCTAGAATTTTTAAGCTCACTTATCTATGATCCTAAGGAGACGCTCAAATTTCGACTATTTAACATAGAGTACACCTTCACTTTTGATCAATTAGAGGTCTTGTTGCAATTTCCCTACGACGAGGGAGTAAAGTATGATGTGCCTAGTGGAAAGGGTTGGACTAACGCCTACAAATTTTTATGGAGAGGAATAACGGGTATAATGACCAATAGTTTCGAAGGCAACAGAGCCTCCCTGATTCAAAACCTGTCTCTACGATATTTTCGCCAATTATTTGCTTGCACTATTTTTGGTCGGTCAAACTCTAATTAAGTGAATGAAGTAGAACTTTTCTATCTTTTTACCATTTTTTCTCCCACCGAAAAGATTAAAACTGCCCCGTTTATGTTCTCTCATATGAAAGCAATAGTTGTCGCACAAAAGGGAGCTATCGTTTTTGGTGATTTAATAACTACGTTAGCCCGAGCCCTTGGACTAGAAAATAATCTCTTATCTTTGGCACCACTACCATCACACACTATAGACATTGAAATGGTTAAAAGCATGAAATTGGTGAAGAAGCGGCGAGATGTAAATTTTGATTTAATGATTAATAACCAAGTTTTCCCGGGTTTTATTCTTCCAAACCCGACTCGCACAGATGTGCGTAATGACGATAATTACTGCTATACTGATAATCCGGTCTCGCGCACATTCCAAAGAATGTTGCTGCTGGCGGGGACAATGCTGACGCACAACCACACACTGCACGTGTCTTTGCTGAAAATGTTGCAGGTACCTCCTCAATGCGCAGACCCAAGAGAAGAAGTGAAGACAGACCCGCCACTCTTGAAGATATATATACTGAGTTAACACGACAGAATGAATTAGATGCTCAGCGCGATCAGAGAATCCAAAACATCGAAGCTCAGCAAATAGAGATGATGCAGATCATCAGACAAATACAAAGCGAGCAACACAGCATATCAGGCTTGATCGCAGAGATGACAGATCTTACAGTACGTGTGGAGCATTCCCAAGAACCACCTGACCAGCCTGGAAATGGCATGCGTGCACGAACTCGAGGCCGAGGCCACCGTTAGAGGACATTCCAGGTTCCACCTTCCTTTCTTACCTTATGTCGTTGCATTGAGGACAATGCTCGATTTAAGTGTGGGGGAGGAAGATTTGCCGCTTTATTTTATCATTTTCTAGTTATTTATCGTTTTTAGGTAGAATTTAAATTTTCTCTTTTCATTTTTATTATTATGTTTAATTCCTTGCTTAGTATTAATAAAGAAATGCATGTGTTGTCGAGTCTTTTTACGTAGTTTCCGCTATTTATTTGATTCTCCCAAATTCTTGAGCCTTAACAAAAATTTTAATTTTGGTTTGTTACATAATACGACACTTTAAAAATTTATTAGGCTAAGTTGGAAAGACTTGGGAAAGTGTTAATAAAATCGGTACTGTTTTGACACCTTGAACCCCCCGAATATGCAGATGAATTTGAGTACTTATTATGCCGAGACCTCAAATTTTAAAAGTAACCTCTTGATTAGTTTATATTAGCAGTCAGCACCATCCTAAGGCACAAACTAAGTAATAAACCGATGCAAATACGTGTTCGATCTCAAAAGTGAATTTAATGAATTAATAGAAGAGGCGAATAAAAAATATGTTCCTTATAAGTTAGGTGGTCCTCGCCCGACCATTTAGCCCAACGGATCGGACTATTAAAATTCAAAATTAAAAAGAACAGAAAATACAAAAGATTTGAAAAATGTGATCATTGAACACTGGCAGGTTCACTTACCATGGGCGTGCGGGGATAACGGGCTTAATGTGATTGCGCGAGAATGAAAAAGAGGCGAAAAAGAATAGGTCGAGTTATAATACCATGATTCGGATCTGTCTGTATAAGGTGGGAGTTCTTGATTACACATTGTAATTTTGTGTCATTACGGTATCCTTGGTATTGATATTTAGTACCTATCTTTCTGACAAGGCTTAGCATCACTATATGATTTGTGTTGTGTTTTTGTTTCAAACCCGTGCTTAGATGTTTCATTTGCTTGAGGACAAGCAAAGGTTCAAGTGTGGGGGAGTTTGATAACGCGAAATTATATCGTTAAATCGACTCGACTTACAGGAATTTTACTTACGATTTCTCTATTTTAATTAATTTTATTTACTGATTTATATGTGAATTTTATGTTTGTAAGCCATTTGGGATTTAATTACAAACGAATGAAATGAGGAAGAAAATAAAAGAAAAAAATAAAGATTGAAGAAAAGAAGAAAAAGAAAAAAAAAATAAAAAGGGTGGGCCCACCACACACTTAAGGTGGCGCTTGCCACACACTTAAGGTGTAGCGCCCACCACACTTGAGAAATGGGGATGTGTGGCGCCTGCCACACATAAAGGGAAGGAGAATGTGGCGGTTGCCACATGATTTGCACACTAAGATTGTGGCGACTGCCACAAAGCCCAATCCTATTATTTTGCCGGTTCTTCCTCCACGCAGAGAGAAACTCACCCAAGACTCCTATTTTCATGGTCCAAAACCGTCAACAACCAGAGGGATTTTAGGAGAACGAGGTGGTGAATATAAAAAGGAGCAGTTGCACAATTCATCCTCTCTTCTCTTCCTCTTGGCTAGATTTTTTATTGTTTAGAATTAAGCAGTTTTTCGTTTACTTTAACATAGTAATAGTTTTCCACATTGGGGAACTATTGCACCTTAGTTTCTTAGAGTTTCAGCACTGTATTTTTTTGCAAATTGTAATCGGATCGGGAACTCGAAGCTTGCCTTCATCATTCTAATTCAAGTTTATTTAAGTTCCAGGTTTTTGTTTTACTGTCGATTATTATTATTGCTTCATTAATTACTTGCCAAAGCATGTTTCTGATTATGATTTATTATCGTATGTGCATTTTTGTTTCGAAAGTCATGTCCGGCTAAATCATTTATATCGGTATGTAAATAAGTTGATCGGCAAGGGATTCGATAAGTCTTGGCTAACCGTTAACAATTTATTTTTCTGGTTTTGATTTCTTTTTCTTAAATTAAATGAACTTTTGTTACGAGAGTAAAAAGGGTAACGAAGGTTACGATCAATACAACGAGAGTTTGAGGTTTTAACCGGATAGCTGAAATTGAACATTAATTTTAAACACAGCGAGAACACTTTAAAATTATTTAGGACTTGTTTATTTTTAAAGAGTACTTTTAAATTCAAATGGTTTTGGCGAGAGCAAACATTCTGATTTATGAGTATAGTCAGAGTTAATAAACACGAGAGTGTGAGGTAAAGACTTTTAAATGGACATTTTCTACTGAAGAATATTTTGACTTACTTATACGCCAATGATTTATTGAATCCCCAATGATTGACAAGCTACATACCGATATTCCGTTATATTTTATTTAAATCCAAATTTTAGTTTACAATTAGTTTCTCGTTTCCACCTAAACCTATAAAATTATCAGCCTTAGCTAAAGATAGTAACAATCCGATAGCATTAGTTTGATTATCAGTCCCTGTGGGTTCGATATCTTTTAAAACTACGCGATTACACTGTGTGCTTGCAGTTAGTAACCCCGATAGACTCATAAAGTCGCGATCAAGTTTTTGGCGCCGTTGCCGGGGACTGATTTAGTCAATAGTGCGATTCCTTTGTTGCACCGTATAGACTAAGGCAACTATTTCCCTATTAATTTGCCAGTTGTATGCCAAGTACTCGCTCAAAAGGCGAAAACCTAACGCAACTAACAGACGAACCTGAGCGTCTTCTCAACAAAAGACGACGAATCAAAGAATACTGTTTAAAACACGAAATTCCTTTTCCTGAATTAGAATCTGAAACTGAACCAGACATGGCCGAAGGACCTCAGAACCGTCCTCTTAAGTACTATGTCATTCCTTCGCAGGGTGAACCACATAACAGCATCGCTGCCCCTGCCATCGAGGCAAATAACTTTGAGCTAAAACCTTCGTTGTTGTCAGCTGTACAACAGAACCAATTTTCTGGTGGTCCCACGGAGGACCCAAACTTACATTTGTCAGTGTTCTTGCAATACGCAGACACAATGAAAGCAAATGGTGTCAGCCCCGAAGCAATAAGACTACGTCTTTTCCCTTTCTCATTAAGAGATAAAGCTAGAGCTTGGCTCCAGTCTCTAACGTCCAACTCTGTCACTATGTGGGATGAGTTGAAGAAGGTATTCTTAGCACGATATTTACCACCCAGCAAGACGGCTATGCTAAGAGCCCAAATTAATGGATTCAAACAAAAGGACAACGAATATCTTTTCGAAGCATGGGAAAGATAAAAGTACATGATAAGGCTTTGTCCACATCACGGTCTAGAAGAGAGGTTAATCATCTATACCTTTTACAATGGTCTCTTGTATAACACAAGAATGACAATAGACTCTGTCGCGGGTGGCACACTAATGGATAAACCCTACGATGAGGCTTATGCACTTATCGAAAGTATGGCTCAAAATCACTATCAGTGGGGAAGTGAAACAACCTCCGTAGAGAAACCTCCGATGAAAGGCGGGATGTACGAGATAAGTGGCCTTGACCAAGTCAACGCTAAGGTAGATGCTCTTACTCAAAAGGTTGAAAGTCTGACCATAGCACCTACAGCCACCGTGGCTGCCGTGGCTCCAAATTGCGAGTTATGCGGAGTTCCTGGGCATGCTGCCCCTAAATGTCGAATTTTAACAGGAGTTTCCACGGACCAAGTGAATTATGCTCAAGGAAACCCTTACTCAAACACCTACAATCCAGGTTGGAAAAACCATCAGAACCTTTTGTACAAAAACAACAACGCTTTGTATGCGCCTAGACAAGCACCTGTTGTACCACCAAGTTATCAAAAGGATGTCGTAGCTGCTCCCAATGTTCCTAGGAAGTCTAACCTTGAAATAATGATGGAAAACTTCATAGCCACCCAAGCTCAAACAAATAAGGAATTCCTGAATCAAAACATACACACTAGTGAGCAAATTAAGCAATTAGCAAACAAGGTAGACGCTTTAGGCACTCACAACAAAATGCTTGAAACCCAAATTTCACAAGTGGCACAACAACAAGCACCTACTGCTGCTCCTGCAGGCACATTTCCTGGACAGCCGCAACCTAATCCGAAAGGATATGCTAATGCTATCATACTACGAAGTGGGAAGGAATTAGAAGGACCAGCTGACCCGGGACTTAAGAATTCAGCCATGTATTAAAATCCTGGTAAAATAACTGAGAAGGAAAATGAATCAAACAAAAAGGAGAAGGAAGATAATAACGAAGAGGCTGCAGAGAAAGAGAACCATATGTGCCTCCGCTACCTTATAAACCTCTCATTCCATATCCTCAAAGATTTGCTAAATCTAAAAGCGTAGGGCAATTCAAGAAATTTGTTGAACTTCTGAAACAATTGAATATCACAATACCTTTTACAGAAGCCATCACCCAAATTCCTTCATATGTTAATTTCTCAAAGAAATCTTATCAAATAAGAAAAAGATCGAGGATAACGAAATCGTTACACTTACTGCTGAGTGTAGCGCAATAGTCCAAAATAAAATGCCTCATAAGCTGAAAGACCCAGGTAGTTTCTCCATACCCTGTGTAATTGGAAAGTTTGTCATAGACAAAGCTCTGTGTGATTTAGGAGCCAGTATTAGTTTAATGCCCTTATCCATATGCGAAAGGCTCGAAATGAGAGAATTGAGACCAACCAAGATGTCCGTACAACTAGCTGATCGTTCTGTTAAATTTCCCATAGGAATTTTAGAAAATGTTCTTGTATGTATAGGTCAATTCTATATCCCTACTGATTTCATAATCATGGACATAAAGGAGGATTCGAATACCCCTATCATATTAGGAAGACCTTTTTTAGCTACTGCCGGAGCCATTATAGATGTAAAGAAAGGTAAGTTAACCTTTGAAGTTGGTGAAGAGAAAGTCAAATTTATTTTGACGCAATTCTTACAGGCACCAGCTATAAACGATACGTGTTGTCTGCTAGATGTCATCGACGAATGCATAAGAGAAATGGAGAGGGAACATACCATGTATTCTGAAGTTTTGAAGATTCCAATACCTCCAATTTTCGAAGGTGATAATTGGCGTGATCCATACCAAGATGATAGCCTAAGTGAATGCCTTGCACTAACACCAAATCATATGCCTTGCCCAAAGAAACCAACTTTAGAACTTAAAACACTACCCAAAAACCTAAGGTATGAATTCCTAGACACCGAACTCGAACGACCAGTGATAGTCAACGCAGACTTAGGACAGATAGAAACTGAGAAACTACTACATGTCTTAAGAAAATATCCAACTGCTTTTGGCTACAACATTTCTGACCTTAAAGGAATAAGTCCTTCCATCTGTATGCATCGCATTATGCTAGAGGAAGACTGCAAGACCTCTAGAGATCATCAGAGAAGGATAAATCCCATTTCGAGTGACGTAGTCAAGAAGGAAGTGCAAAAGCTGTTAGAAGCAGGAATTATATACCCGATCTCCGACAGTCAATTGGTCAGCCCAGTACATGTCGTACCAAAGAAGGGAGGTGTTACTGTTGTTAAGAACGAAAAGGGCGAATCTATAGCACAAAGAGTTATGACCGGAAGTAGAATGTGCATTGATTATCGGAAATTAAACAAAGCCACTCGAAAGGATCACTTTCCTTTACCTTTTATTGATCAAATGCTTGAACGGTTAGCTAAGCACTCATATTTCTGCTATTTAGACGGTTATTTAGGATTCTTTCAAATCCCTATTCATCCTGATGACCAAGAAAAGACAACCTTCACTTTTCCTTATGGTACATTTGCCTATCGACGATTGATGTTTGGATTATGTAACGCTCTCGCGACGTTCCAAAGATGCATGATGTAAATATTCGCTGATTTTATAGACGATATCATGGAAGTGTTTATGGACGATTTTTCCGTTTGTGGGCAGAGTTTTGAAGGATGCTTATCGAACCTAGAAATGGTACTTGAAAGATGCGTAAAAGTGAATCTCGTGTTAAATTGGGAAAAATGTCATTTCATGGTCCGGCAAGGAATCGTACTTGGACACATAGTGTCTGATAAGGGGATTGAAGTTGATAAAGCCAAAATAGAAGTTATAGAAAACCTTCAACCCCCAAAACAGTAAGAGAAATACGAAGTTTCTTAGGACACGTCGGTTTCTACCGAGGATTCATTAAGGATTTCTCTAAAATCACTAAACCACTGACTGGCTTATTAATGAAAGACGCTGAATTCATCTTCGATGACAAATGCCTAAAAGCATTTGAACCGTTAAAAACAGCTCTCATTACCGCACCCATCATGCAACCACCTGATTGGAGGTTACCGTTTGAAATCATGTGTGACGCTAGTGATTATGCCGTAGGTGCAGTCTTAGGTCAAAGAAAGGATAAAAAGCTTCATGCAATCTATTATGCAAGTAGAACCTTAGACCCTGCGCAAATGAACTACGCCACCACAGAAAAGGAACTTCTAGTTGTCGTGTTGGCTTTGGATAAATTTCGTTCTTACTTGGTAGGAGCAAAGATAATTATCTATACCGATCATGCCGCAATCAGGTATCTATTGAGTAAAAAGGACTCCAAACCAAGTCTCCTAAGATGGATTCTACTCCTACAAGAATTTGATTTAGAAATCAAAGATAAGAAAGGAACTGAAAATGTAGTAGCAGACCACTTATCGAGAATGGAAGATATTAAGCCTGAGCAAGTACTCATCAACGATGATTTTCCTTACGAACGACTCATATCCCATTTGGAAAGTAACACGATTGAACATTCCTTAAATTATAATGAGACCGAAACAAAAGAAGTGGTGGACGCGATTTACAATGAAACTGCGCTGCCATGGTATACTGACTTTGTCAACTACTTGGCAGCCGGAGTACTTCCACCAGATCTAACTTACCAACAAAAGAATATATTCTTCCACGATCTTAAACACTATTATTAGGATAAACCTCTGCTTTTCAAGAGAGGTGCCGACGGTATTTTCCGTCGATGTGTTCCCGAAGACGAAGTTCAGAATATAATATCTCACTGTCATTCTGCTCCTTATGGAGGACATGCAAGCACTTCAAAGACCTGCGCTAAGATTTTGCAAGCCGACATTTTTTGGTCTACTCTATGGAAAGATGTCCATATCGCAGTTATAAATTGCGACCGGTGCCAACGCACTGGCAACATTTCTAGACGCGATGGAATGCCTCAAAAGGATATTTTAGAAGTAGAAGTCTTTGACGGTGGGGAATAGACTTCACGGGACCGTTTCCGTCTTCTCTTGGTAACAAATACATACTCGTTGCTGTTGACTATGTCTCAAAGTGGATCGAGGTTATAGCCGCTCCAACAAACGACGCACGAGTAATGATTAAGCTCTTCAAGAATATAATTTTTCCTAGATTCGGTGTTCCAAGACTGGTAATCAGTGATGGAGGTTCTCATTTTATCTCGAAAATCTTTGAGAAACTTCTATCGAAATATGGAGTCAAACACCGTGTAGCAACACCCTATCACCCCCAAACAAGTGGACAAGTAGAGGTCTTGAATAGAGAAATTAAGCAGATCTTAGAAAAGACCGTTGCCACTTCTAGGAAAGATTGGTCTTCGAAATTACACGAAGCTTTGTGGGCTTATAGGACAGCTTATAAAACTCCCATAGGAGCCACACCATTTAAGCTAGTTTATGGTAAATCATGTCACCTGCCGATAGAAATAGAACATAAGGCTTATTGGGCTATCAAAACCCTCAATTTAAATTATACCGCCGCAGGCGAAAAGCGAATCTTAGATTTACATGAACTGGAAGAACTTAGATTAGACGCTTACGAAAATGCCCGAATCTACAAAGAAAGAACTAAAAAATGGCATGACAAGCGTATAACAAGGAAAGAATTTAATGAAGGAGACGTTGTACTTCTGTTTAATTCAAGACTTAGATTCTTCCTAGGAAAACTTCGTTCTAGGTGGTCCGGTCCCTTTGAGGTTACTAAAGTTCTGTCAAGCGGTGCAATAGAAATAAAGGGTAGGTCTAGTGAACCATTTATCGTTAATGGGCAAAGTTTAAAACATTATTATTGCGTAGACAATAGAGATTATTCGATTGGTCTAAGACTTGCAGAATTACCTGCAACTTCATGAAGTTAATTTTTCTGATAAACCGTGTCGAGCTCCCGACATTAAATGAAGCGCTGCGTGGGAGGCAACCCACGACCTTTCTTTTGTTTATTTTATTACTTCATTTTTTTTCGTATCTCTTGTTTTATTTTTTATTTTTATTTTTATTTCTCTTTTTATTTTTATTTTTATTTTTTTCTAAATCTGCTTCACTAATAAATGCGGTATTTTTGACTATTTTAAAATAAGTGCTAATTGTCTTACTCTATGCTTCCAGGACTTTATCTTCTTTCTACCTTATTCCTTCTCCTTCGACTTATTCTTCCTACTAACATTAGAGATGGATAACGAAGATACCATGGTTGTGTTTTTTGAAAACGAGGCCCAATGGCACCGTTATGAGACCCTTTCCCGCAGAGAGATGGCTTTGACCAAATTTGCTCATGGACCTACCATGACTGATTTAGGCATTGGTGATAGCATTGACTATATGTTTAACCAGATTGGGTGGGAAGGATTTGCTAGAAAGAAACATTCAACCTACCATAGGTTAACTTTAGAATTCCTGAGCTCACTGACTTATAACCCTGATCATGGGATGGGATTTAATAGAGGTAGAATAACCTTTAGGCTTTTTGGATACACTTTCCACTTTAACCACCGTGAGATCGCAGAACTATTGGGTTTTCCTAATGACCCTGATGTTTTCACCATGACAAGATGATTTGTTTATGGAGAATGAACTTAATTTTTTCTAGAGTAGTATTTCTGGACAATCACACCATGACCCGCATCCTATGAACTCCACTGATATTCATAACCCTGCCATCAGATATTTCCACATGATCTTAACTTTTACCCTCTTTGGAAAATCTGAAAATGATACCCTGGTGTCTAGAGACGAGCTTTTTATCATGTTTTGTGTATTTTAGTCTAGACCCGTCAATTGGGCCACCTTTATGTTTGCCAACCTTTTTAGAATTGCTCAAGCCAATTATGGTCCCATTCTAATCGGTGGCCTCGTTGCCATTATTGCTGAAGCCTTGGAGTTTAGGACACCTTTCTCTCGCATAAACCCTTTAGGAGGTTATCGTCCCATAAACATCACCTTTTGTTTTAATAGGGGATTGATCAAAAATCTCGGACCACACCAATTCCAACTCCTGATTAACAACGAAGTTGTCCCCCACTTTACCTTACCTAACCATGAGCGTACAAGTGTGTACAACCGCCGTAATTGGCTATATGATTTAGATGCACCACAAGTTTGTGATCATATCTCTGATGTTGAAATAGACCCGGAAACCCCTCCACATTACCATGATTTTCCAGACCACCCCATCCATGCTGCCAATACCATTCCTCCTGCCAACATTCATATCACTTTGGAAGCTTTTCGTACCGAATTAAATGCTATGAGAGACGAGCTTCGTACTATCCGTCTTGATGTTATCGGCTTAAAGGACATTACTGTCGAGCAGCTTGATCATTTGAACCAAGAAGTGAAGTCTTTGAGACGCACTCGTGGCTGATTTTATTTTATTATTTACCGCATTTTCCTACGCATTGAGGACCTTACTGTGTTCAGGCGTGGGGGAAGGATTTACTTTGCTCTACTGTTATCGTTTTTCTTATGTTATTTTTCTTAATTTTTAGCACTTTTGTTACAGTACCAACGCACCGTTTTGTTGCTATTGGTACTGCTTTAGTATCACTTTTGTTATTTCTTTCTGTTATGTTTCAGTACTCGTCAAAGTGAATTTTACTCTCATTTTGGTTTTAATTGAATTTATTCATTATCATTACTTTCCATCTTGTTTTACTTTCTTTTTAGTCAAAGTGGTCAGTTTGAATAAGAAAAAGTGCATGTAAAAATCACATGCCAAGGATCTTAAATTGTGTTCACATGCATTGGATTTATCTTTGAATTTGGTCAAATAACTTGTCACATGCATGCATGACATGAAAGACATAGTGCAGAGAAGCATAAAAGAGAAGGAATATCTGGCATGCATGGCACACGCCATCTCCAAGGAAGTGAAGGAGTGTGGCACCCGCCACCCCTCCTTGTGGCACCCACCACACACACTTTTCATTGTGGCACCCGCCACATGCATGTGTGGCACCCGCCACCATGCATTTTTCTTCTACTTTTTTGTTTGTTTTTTTATTATTTGTTTTGTTTTGCTTTTTGTTTTTTTTGCTTTTTCTTTCCTTTATTTATTCCATTTCATTCATGCATGTGTGCCACGATTTATTCTCCATCTGCAACTTTGACCACACTTTTACTCATTTACCAATTTCCAACCATTTCATTTAATCACACAATAAATTCACATCATTATTTATACCATCCACCAACTTCTATTCTACCATACAAACTCACTTCTTTTATACTTCTCACTACCTCATCTCCACTTAATCAAAAGAAAAAAAATCTGTGTGTGTTGAAATCGAAATAGAAGGATACTAGATTATTTTCAGAGAAGGTGCAGCAGGTAAACGCCAGGCTGAACTCTACGTAGTATTGCAAAATCGAGAAATCGAATCCACGAGGTATGTTGATATACCTTGTTTAGAGGTTTTAGGGATCAAAGATCGTGTTGATTATATGCTAGAGAAGTTGGGACTAACTTATTTTCTATCTTTTAAGGACCCTGTTTATGTCCAACCCACTCTATAAATTTTAAGCTCACTTATCTATGATCCTAACGAGACGCTCAAATTTCGACTATTTAACGTAGAGTACACCTTCACTTTTGATGAATTAGCGGTCTTGTTGCAATTTCCCTACGACGAGGGAGTAAAGTATGATGTGCCTAGTGGAGAGGGTTGGACTAACGCCTACAAATTTTTATGGAGAGGAATAACGGGTACAATGACCAATAGTTTCGAAGGCAACAGAGCCTCCCTGATTCAAAACCCGTCTCTACGCTATTTTCACCAATTATTTGCTTGCACTATTTTTGGTCGGCCAAACTCTAATAAAGTGAATGAAGTAGAACTTTTCTATCTTTTTACCATTTTTTCTCCCACCGAAAAGATTAACATTGTCCCATTTATGTTCTCTCATATGAAAGCAATAGTTGCCGCACAAAAGGGAGCTATCGTTTTTGGTGGTTTAATAACTACGTTAGCCCGAGCCCTTGGACTAGAAAATAATCTCTTATCTTTGGAACCACTACCATCACACACTATAGACATTGAAATGGTTAAAAGCATGAAATTGGTAAAGAAGTGGCGAGATGTAAATTTTGATTTAATGATTAATAACCAAGTTTTCCCGGGTTTTATTCTTCCAAACCCGACTCGCACAGATGTGCGTAATGACAATAACTACTGCTATACTGATAATCCGGTCCCCGCGCACATTCCAGAGAATGTTGCTGCTGGCGGGGACAATGCTGACGCATAACCACACACTGCACGTGTCTTTGCTGAAAATGTTGCAGGTACTTCCTCAAGGCGCAGACCCAAGAGAATAAGTGAAGACACACCCGCCACTCTTGAAGATATATATACTGAGTTAACACGACGAAACAAATTAGACGCTCATCGGGATCAGAGAATCCAAAACATCGAAGCTCAGCAAATGGAGATGATGCAGATCATCAGACAAATGCAAAGCGAGCAACACAACATGTCAGGCTTGATCGCAGTGATGACAGATCTTACAGTACGTGTGGAGCATTCCCAAGAACCACCTGACCAGCCTGGAAATGGCAGGCGTGCACGAACTCGAGGCCGAGGCCACCGTTAGAGGACATTCCAGGTTCCACATTCCTTTCTTGCCTTATGTCGTTGCATTGAGGACAATGCTCGATTTAAGTGTGGGGGAGGAAGATTTACCGCTTTATTTTATCATTTTCTAGTTATTTATCATTTTTAGGTAGAATTTAAATTTTCGCTTTTCATTTTTATTATTATGTTTAATTCCTTGCTTAATATTAATAAAGAAATTCATGTGTTGTCGAGTCTTTTTACGTAGTTTCCGCTATTTATTTGATTCTCCCAAATTCTTGAGCCTTAACAAAAATTTTAATTTTGGTTTGTTACATAATACGACACTTTAAGAATTTATTAGGCTAAGTTGGAAAGACTTGGGAAAGTGTTAATAAAATCGGTACTGTTTTGACACCTTGAACCCCCCGAATATGCAGATGAATTTGAGTACTTATTATGCCAAGACCTCAAATTTTAAAAGTAACCTCTTGATTAGTTTATATTAGCAGTCAGCACCATCCTAAGGCACAAACTAAGTAATAAACCGATGCAAATACGTGTTCGATCTCAAAAGTGAATTTAATGAATTAATAGAAGAGGAGAATAAAAAACATGTTCCTCAAAAGTGTATGATTTGTGTTGTGTTTTTGTTTCAAACCCGTGCTTAGATGTTTCGTTTGCTTGAGGACAAGCAAAAGTTCAAGTGTGGGGGAGTTTGATAACGCGAAATTATATCGTTAAATCGACTCGACTTACGTGAATTTTACTTACGATTTCTCTATTTTAATTAATTTTATTTACTGATTTATATGTGAATTTTATGTTTGTAGGCCATTTGGGATTTAATTACAAAAGAATGAAATGAGGAAGAAAATAGAAGAAAAAAATAAAGATTGACGAAAAGAAGAAAAAGAAAAAAAAAATAAAAAGGGTGGGCCCACCACACACTTAAGGTGGCGCCTGCCACACACTTAAGGTGTGACGCCCACCACACTTGAGAAATGGGGATGTGTGGCGCCTGCCACACATAAAGGGAAGGAGAATGTGGCGGTTGCCACATGATTTGCACACTAAGATTGTGGCGACTGCCACAAAGCCCAATCCTATTATTTTGCCGGTTCTTTCTCCACGCAGAGAGAAACTCGCCCACGACTCCTATTCAGGGCCGACCCAACACATATCGAGGCCTAAGGCGAAATTTAAAATTAAATATTTTTAATATAATAAAAATATGTTTTTAAAATTCATATATTTTATATTTTTTTAGGATGTAAAAGCATTAAATTATTATAATTAATTTTATTTAACATTTTATTTTTAATTGATAGTAAAATTAATCCATCTAAACACTCTTCTCATTATTTAAAAAAATCATAATTGAAAACCAATACTAAATTCTAAAAAAATAGATATAATTTCTCCAATTAATTTAAAGAATTCAAAAATTTATTATTCATAAATATGATTTTTAGATTAATAAATCAAAGAATACACATTCTAAATAAGTGTTATTATTATATATTTTAAAATATGTCATTATTTAATTGATATATAAAATAACTTAAAAAATATTTTAAATAAATCAATTTATTAGAACTAAATAAATATGAAAGTAAAATTTGGAGGCCCTAGGCGGTAGCCTTGTTGGCCTACCCCTAGGGCCGGCCCTGCTCCTATTTTCATGGTCCAAAATCGTCAACAACCAGAGGGATTTCAGGAGAACGAGGTGGTGAATATAAAAAGGAGCAGTTGCACAATTCATCCTCTCTTATCTTCCTCTTGGCCAGATTTTTTATTGTTTAGAATTAAGCAGTTTTTCGTTTACTTTAAAATAATATTAGTTTTCCACATTGGGGAACTATTGCACCTTAGTTTCTTAGAGTTTCAGCACTGTATTTTTCTGCAAATTGTAATCGGATCGGGAACTCGAAGCTTGCCTTCATCATTCTAATTCAAGTTTATTTAAGTTCCAGGTTTTTATTTTACTGTCGATTATTATTATTGCTTCATTAATTACTTGCCAAAGCATGTTTCTGATTATGATTTATTATCGTATATGCATTTTTGTTTCGAAAGTCATGTCCGACTAAACCGTTTATATCGGTATGTAAATAAGTCGATCGGAAAGGGATTCGATAAGTCTTGGCTAACCGTTAACAATTTATTTGTCTGGTTTCGATTTCTTTTTCTTAAATTAAATGAACTTTTGTTACGAGAGTAAAAAGGGTAACGAAGGTTACGATCTATACAACGAGAGTTTGAGGTTTTAACCGGATAACTGAAATTGAACATTAATTTTAAACACAGCGAGAGCACTTTAAAATTATTTAGGACTTGTTTATTTTCAAAGAGTACTTTTAAATTCAAATGGTTTAGCGAGAGTAGACATTCCGATTTAGGAGTATAGTCAGAGTCAATAAACACGAGAGTGTGAGGTAAATACTTTTAAATGGACATTTTCTACTGAAGAATATTTTGACTTACTTATATGCCAATGATTTATTGAATCCCCGATGATTGACAAGTTACATACCGATATTCCGTTATATTTTATTTAAATCCAAATTTTAGTTTACAATTAGTTTCTCGTTTGCACCTAAACCTATAAAATTATCAGCCTTAGCTAAATATAGTAACAATCCGATAGCATTAGTTTGATTATCAGTCCCTGTGGGTTCGATATCTTTTAAAACTACGCGATTAGACTGTGCACTTGCAGTTAGTAACCCCGATAGACTCATAAAGTCGCGATCACCAGACAACTTATACCAACTAATAATACTACAACTCATTAAATATGTTTTTGGTTCTCCTAAATATCTCATATTTAGCTTTTAGTCATTCCAAAATTTTTCTTCAAAGAAAGATTATTCTAAAAATTATAATTTTAACTTTTGGTCTCTCTTGCAACTTAGCGACGGTTTTTACAACTTAGCAACAAAATTAGCGATGGTTTTTACAACTTAACAACAAAATTAGCGACAATTTTAGTAACGGATTTTAATTAGCGACTGAATTAACGACAGTTTTAGTAACGATTTTGAAAATAGAGAGCACAAGTTAAAATTAAAATTTTCACGATGACCAATCTTTAAAGGAAATTTTTAAAAAATTAAAAGTTAAATATAAAATATTTATGAGGATCAATGACATATTTAACCTTAAAATATATTATTGTAATAGTGTATTTATTTAATATTTTAGATTAATAGATTAAAAAAAATGATCTCATTCTGCTTAACAATATTTGAAAATAAAATATCTATAGCCGAAATAAATCCTGTGGCTATTAATTGACCATTCAACAAACTTTTAAGTGACACCAACTTTAAATTAATCTTTTTAACTTAGGCCACACCAAGTTGTTATTTGTAAGGATTTAGATGATATTAGTTTCAAATTACTCTCTTTACTTCAAAATTTACACGCGCCCTTGACTAACCAAGCTTTTCTTAAACTCATTATTATCATGACTAATTTGATTAATCAATTACATTTTCAAACTTTTATATTCAAATTTCTAGCTACTATCAATCAGTCAACCCTACATCCATTAATCTCTTAATTCATTTTATCTCTTGTCAACATATTCCCCAAACCAAATTACTTTTGCATTCCGCTACTTGTCATTTTAAGCGTTAATATCCCATATTTAAAAAACAAATTAATTATTTTTTGTATAAAACAATATTAAATTTATACGGCAATAACTAGGGGTGTTTGCGGTTCGGTTTGAATCGGTTTTGTAGAAAAATGTCATTCGATCCAAAGATATATTTACTTGCGATTTGGTTCGGTTTTGGATGATTGGTTAAAAAAATCCGATCGGATCCGATCCAATTTCTTGCGATTTGATTTGAATCAGTTTTTTAGATATTCAAATTACAAATTATAATTTTCTTAATATTGTAAGAACACTAATAAATAATAAATTTTATATAATATATAACCTATACTTTATTAAAAGTTAATATTACAAAGTGATAATGATCAGTTATGATTGAAACAAATGAAATAATAAAAATTAATAGATTAAATCAAACTAATAAATAGTATTTTATAAAAAAAGTATCAACTAATAATAAATTAGTACAAGGTATTATACTAATAAAAAATTAATAAATATAAAAATATATACATGCGGTTCGGTTTGGTTTAGATTGGTTTTGAAAAATCAATCCGAAATCCGATCCGAACCGATCGATTTTTATAAAATGACATCCAAACACATCCAATAATTTTTGATTTTTTGCAGTTTTCAATTTTTTTAGATTGGTTTGCGATTTTTATTTGAATTGGTTTGAATTTAAACACCCCTTACAATAACTATATTGGTCTTATTCTAGTATTATAGTTTTACACGTGCGTGGGAGAGGTTGTTAAGGGTTTGAACTGATTGGATACAATTGACCTTAGGGTCCATTTGCATCGTACAACGTATAATATAATAATAATATAAAAATACTATTCGCATACTAGTTGAATATAAGAATGTCGTTTTGTCATTATTATTATACATTTTGAGTTCTTAAAATAAATAATTTGTATATTTTCAATCACACGATACCATGTTTAGTACTACAAAGAATTCAAACAGGAACTACTATTAAATTCACAAATAAAAATAAAATAAAAATAAAATAATAGCTGTTTAAACTGTCGGCCATAGATTCATGACCGTGCAAATATTTCTTTAAGAAAATATATATTTTGTAAAAATTGTTTAATCAATAGTATAACAACTTAATGATAAATATATAAAGAGAGTTTCTTATCACACAATTCATATTTCTTAAGCACCACTTGAATTTCTGTTTTTGTCCTCAATTTTCAGATATGCACATCCAGAAGAATTCCTGATCTGCAAATCCGGAAAAAATCAAAAGAATTTCATAAAATCATTTATTTCTAAATATAATTAAATTCAATATAATTAAAATCCAACATAATTAAACTTAATATGATTTTTTCAATATAATTAAATCCAATTTAATTAAATCCAATATAATTAAAATTAATATGACTAAAATTAATATGATTTTTTTAATATAATTAAATTCAATATAATTAAATTAATTTTAGAAGTAAATATCATATAATTTTAATTATAATTTAGAAGTAAATAAGTAAATAACATATAAAATACTAATATAATTAAATCCAATTTTAGAAGTAAATACCATATAATTTTAAATCCAATATAATTAAATTAATTTTTTCAATATAAAAAAATCATTTAAAATTAAATACCATATTAATTATATTAATTATATTGATAAAAATTAATCATATTAAATATCATATTAATTTTAATTATATTGGATTTAATTATATTGAATTTAATTATATTGAAAAAATGATATTAATTTTAATTATATTGGATTTTAATTATATTGAATTTAATTATATTTAGAAGTAAATGATTTTATGGAATTCTTTTGATTTTTTCCGGATTTGCAAATCAGGAATTCTTCTAGATGTGCACATCCGAAATCTTTCATGCGATGTTTAAGAAACTTAGATGGTGTATTAAGAAATCCTCGTATATAAATAACAACATTTAAGAGATGTAAGTATAGGATCAAAGGTTATGTGAAGACCCTATTTTTTTCTTCATATTCTAATTTTTTTACCATGCTCTTTTGTATTTTGATCGATATAATATATAAAGTGGACTTGTTTCCTTTTATTATATTTTCATATAAAACACCAATTTACAATAGTTTGATACACTACTCCATTAAAAATAAATTGATGCGTGACTATAAAAAAATTATACATGATATAGCAACTACATTTAAAAAATATATTTCCTAATATATTTTCTCGGCATAGAATTGGCCATGTCATTATTTATTTATAAAGTAATAAATTAAAATTAAAATAGAAAAGTTCAATAAATATGAAATATTTCACATACCTTCAAAAATAAAATAAAATAAAAATATAATATTTCTCATAATAAAAAAAATCTAACTCAATTAAAATATCTATAAAATATAAATAAATTCTTTTTGACTAAAATCTTCACTAATAAATCATCCTAAATATTTTTAATGATATCTCTTTATATTTTAAAATTTATTTTTTGACTCAAATATATATTAAACTTTAACAAAATACTTTCACAATTACATTGAATTACATGATTATTTAGCTCAACCATTAATCATTTAATTTAAATTAATAAATAAAATTATATTTATTCGATCTAAAATCAATAATTAAAATTATTATTACATACAATTTTATCTTTATATGAGAAAAACATAATTCATATAATTAATAATAAATTATTAAATAATATTAATATATCATAAAAATTATCTAAAGATAAAAAATATGTGTCAAAAATAATTTATAAATTATTTGTTTGTCATCTAACGAACTTAAAATTTAAGTTCATAAAATTAAAAATTAATATTAATTTTTATATTAACGGTCAAATATTCGATTCAGACTCATATTTTATATTATTTTTCCGTTATGTTTCATATTTTCTACTATTCATAATATAAAATTAATCTCAATCCACTTTATTGAAGTCTAGGTGGTGTACCCATTTGATTTGATGTGATTTAAGTTAATTAGTATTACTTTTGATTTAATAATTGTTAATTATAAGTTGGTGTACTAAGATTCTTTAAAAAATGAGTAAATGAATATGGAAAAAAGAATAAAGGGAAAGAAGAATAGCGTAGAGAGAAGAGGGAAGAGTGTTTGATTTAAGTGAGTCACGCGGAGGAAAGAAAGAAAGGTTAACTCTGTATCTAGCTGGCTGTCGGAGAGATCCCTCTGACCACGTGACTCACCACCTCATCTTTCACCTCTTTTTAAGTTTTAACAACTACTCTCTCTCTCTCTCTCTCTCACTCACTCTCTATTCTATTCTAACCCCCATCGCTTTCCCCATACCTTCCTCCTAAACCCAAAACTATCACATCTCTCTCCGACGGATTCATTCATTCATTCAGATTCAAATTCTCTTTCACTTCAATAACGCCATTGTTGCCTTCAAACGCTTCGATCTTCTTCTACGGTATGATATAATTATTATTATTCTCTTTCGTCTCTTTCGCACTCTCGTCAACGCATTTTTGGATTTTACTCTCTTTTATTGCCGCCACTTTCAATTCCGTTATTTTCCCAACGCTCGAACTTTAAGAACCTCTCTCATTCATGCATTTTGCTTTTCGTGTTTGCTTGTATAAATAGGTTTTGATTCTGTATAAATAGGTTTTGAAATCTGATCGTGTGGAAATCGTGTAAAAAAATATTAATGTTGACTGTGAAGAGTAGAGAGTGGACTTGAAAGTTTGTGTAGTATTGGAATTTAGTATTACAATTCAACAGTTTTTAGGGAAGTGTAACAGAGAGAAGAGAGAGAATTTTGTGAATCTGATGAGAAAAGATGAATGACAAAAATGTGGCTACTGGCTACAGTATTTTATATTTATAGTTAGTTAGAGTTGTCTCTGTTTGTAATAGAATGTAACTAATCTAACTGTTAGTTACAATAACTCTAATAGAACTTAGTTTGGTGTTGTCGATTGCAGATAGCGGGAAATATTGGATTATTAAGATTTGGCTATGCAATAGTGCCATAGTGCCGCTGTAGTGGTTGTTTGATAATATTTTTTCCTAAATAGCGTATGGCGAAAGAATAGTAGTTTTCTAAATTCCGCTATAACGGCTATTTAATGACACTCAGTTATGTTCCATCTGGTATAGTGCCGCTATAACGGCTATTTGACGACACACAGTTATGTTCCATCTGGTATAGTGCCGCTATAACGGCTATTTGACGACACTCAGTTATGTTCCATCTGGTATAGTGCCACTATAACGGCTATTTGACGACACTCATTTATGTTCCATCTCGTATAGTGCCGCTATAACGGCTATTTAACGACACTCAGTTATGTTCCATCTCGTATAGTGCCGCTATAACGGCTATTTGACGACACTCAGTTATGTTCCATCTGGTATAGTGCCGCTATAACGGCTATTTGACGACACTCAGTTATGTTCCATCTCGTATAGTGCCGCTATAACGGCTATTTAACGACACTCAGTTATGTTCCATCTCGTATAGTGCCGCTATAACGGCTATTTGACGACACTCAGTTATGTTCCATCTGGTATAGTGCCGCTATAACGGCTATTTGACGACACTCATTTATGTTCCATCTGGTATAGTGCCGCTATAACGGCTATTTAACGACACTCAGTTATGTTCTATCTCGTATAGTGCCGCTATAACGGCTATTTAACGACACTCAGTTATGTTCCATCTATAGTGCTGCTATAACGGCTATTTAATGACACTCAGTTATGTTCCATCTGGTATAGTGCCGCTATAACGGCTATTTAACGACACTCAGTTATGTTCTATCTCGTATAGTGCCGCTATAACAGCTATTTGACGACACTCAGTTATGTTCCATCTGGTATAGTGCCGCTATAACGGCTATTTGACGACACTCATTTATGTTCCATCTGGTATAGTGCCGCTATAACGGCTATTTAACGACACTCAGTTATGTTCTATCTTGTATAGTGCCGCTATAACGGCTATTTAACGACACTCAGTTATGTTCCATCTATAGTGCTGCTATAACGGCTATTTAATGACACTCAGTAATGTTCCATCTGGTATAGTGCCGCTATGACGGCTATTTAACGATACTCAGTTATGTTCCATCTGGTATAGTGCCGCTATAACGGCTATTTAACGACACTCAGTTATGTTCTATCTGGTATAGTGCCGCTATAACGGCTATTTAACGACACTCAGTTATGTTCTATCTCGTATAATGCCGCTATAACGCGGCTATTTAACGACACTCAGTTATGTTCTATCTCGTATAGTGCCGCTATAATAGCTATTTAACGACACTCGGTTATGTTCCATCTGGTATAGTGCCGCTATAACGGCTATTTAACGACACTTGGTTATGTTCCATCTCGTATAGTGCCACTATAACGGCTATTTAACGACACTCGGTTATGTTCCATCTGGTATAGTGCCACTATAATGGCTATTTAACGACACTCAGTTATGTTCCATCTGGAATAGTGCCGCTATAACGGCTATTTAATGACACTCAGTTATGTTCCATCTGTAAGCTATACTTTGACATATATGAGCACAAGTAAAAATTGCGAGAATTATATTGCTCTAGTAAGCATGATTGTCAAGATCCACATTTTAAAATCTTATAATTCGGCGACCTCACTCACCCCTTCGATCCAGTCGTAAAATTGGTGTATTGTTGCAGGATAGCTGCAAAATCGTAACCAATTTGTGAAAAAAGCCGTTGGTTCGGTGTGATCTTGGCCAGTTCCGGCCATGATCGCCCGTTTTCTGGTCACCACATTTACATGCCGTGAAGAAACAAGAAGAATTAGGAAAGAAATGAAGTATGAGGATGACAAGATGCAGAGGTGTAACTGTTACGGTTCGGCGGCAGTGAAGACATGCTTTTTGAAATGATGGAATTTTCATTTAGGGTTTAGAGAATAAATATCTCAGCTCTAGGAATTGTTTTAAACAACGGACTTGGGCTTACGATAAACAAAGTAATGGGCTAAATATATTCCTAATCTCTAACAAATGTTTACTATGGTAAATGGTTAATAAAGTAAAAAAACTCAATCATAAAGAATAGAATATGAAAAAGGCTCATTTCCCCCCAAAAGACACTTGCTTACCAAAAAATTGTGTGAAAATACTTAAAATATATAGTACCATTTTTGTTTTAGTAGGATCTTACGATCTTTGTTACGATCTTGCTATCCCATCTCGATCTTACAAAAATAATTGGATAGGATATTCCGATCTTGATTACAATCTTATAAAAATAGTTGGATATAATCTTCCAATCTTGGCTATGATCTTACTACCCCTCCCAATTTTTATGCATGATCTCAATATTGACAACCTTGCTAATAAGTAGGGATAGTCGATCATGGTTGAAACTTATGGGCTAAGATTAAATAAAAGAAAGAAGAGAGCATGGGAGAGAATCTTTAATATATCAAATAATAGAGATTAATGTAAATATATGTGCTTTTGGAGACATTAGTTTTGTGCCTCGTGTTAGCTTTGGATGTGTGGGGAGAGGACATTACAAGTAGTTGTAATGAGTAATGAATCTGATTGGTAATTATGATTGTATTCTATGTTTATCCCTGAGTGTTTAATCTTAAGATAAAGGGTTCCTACTACTTCTTTAGTGTATCATACCCACTCAAATCACCAGTCAATTCACAAAACCTGTTCGGTTGAATATGAGGAAAGAGATTACTGAATTTCAGTTTTCTTTGGCTTTTTGGAGAACTATAGTAAGTATGAGCTAGTAAATTTAAAATGCTGCCCTTTTTAAAAAATAATCCACAAGAAATAAAAAAACGTGACAAACATATAATAATGCATGGATGCTTGGAGTTACAATACAACTGTACATAAGGCATAAATGGAAATGAAAGGTTGCATCCAGCGCATTATGCATGAAGTACGTGAATGTTACATTTTTGGCATTTACAAGAATGACCATACTATTTTACTCTAATCACTGGACAAATCTATCACCGCCCAACTTTTAGCTTTGTGGTTTCTATTTCCTTTTCAGAGTAGGGTAAGTTACTGGTTCAAAATCTCATGTTTTATTGTAGCATACCCATGGAAAGGATACATTGGGAATTCCGAACTTGTGGAAACATTTACTCCGCATGGTTTTTAATGTTTCCTTGTTTTTATTCACAATTTGGAGTAAGGTCATCCTGAATTTTACTGTCTTTTAAGTTCATGTTAGTTATTATCTTTGTTCTAAAATTTTCTCATGTTATTGCGTCTAGAATAGTTCTAGTGACTGACACATTAGGGTCAGTTGAAACGTGTGGCAGATTAATCTGGAGAGAGGTTTTTGTTTATGAGTAGCTAGGTATTTTAACCAAATTTGCTACATTTATTTTGGCACTGTTGCTTTATTGACTATCGTTCGTAAATGGTTCAGCTTCATGATATATGCAATCATTTATACCATACCTTGTATTTGGTTCATGCAGGTTATGGAATCTCCAGCTTGAAGTAGTTGGAGCTGGCTTAAGTACGTGTTTTAAAGATTTGTGGTTTCAGAACTACAGTTTACTTTGATACATCTCTAATGGATCAAGAAGTGTAGAGAAATGGTCTTAAATTTGGAATTTATAAGAGCATGGAGGGGACACGAGAAGATCCACGGTCGGCGGAGCACAGGCAATCCAATGTGTCACAGTGGCCTTCAGATTTCGTTGGAAAATTTGGATCTGTGTCTTTGGGAACTCAAGATGAGTCCTTAAATAATAAAGAATCACCTAGATATTCTAACCAAGATTTTATGTCACCTCAGAGGGCATCACAAGTTCTCTGGCACACTGGAATGCTATCAGAACCGATACCAAATGGTTTCTACTCAGTTGTTCCGGTGAGGATTGATTCATAATATATTACTTTACTAGTCAGGATATGTAATTGCACTTTGTATGAATGCATGAGCTTGGAGTATTTTGGTTGATCATGTCATGTTATGAATTGGAGATATTGATTGATTTGTTATGATTTAAAAAAGAGTACAGGAAAACAATGTTTCTTTAATTAGTTGAGACTTGAGAATAATTAATTGAGTTGGAACTCCTAATTATTGTCACCTGGGTGGAAAACAGAAAATGAAATATCAATGTTCATTTACTCATCATTTTTGAGAATTTATTCATTGATTATCTTCACATATTGTTCTTTCTTGATGATTAATTTTTAATAAAAATTGGAAAAGAAGACCCATAAGTCATGCAGCTTTATTTATTTATTTTTATGAAACTTCAGAGTTATTCAAAGTTTACAAAATGCAGCATTGAGCTCTTGTAGTCAGTTATATAAGTTGTAGGAAAAGCAATGGGGATTTTTTTGTATAGCTTCTTGGTATGACTAGTGTGGCATCCATGTGGGTGGTGCTTGGCGGTGTTAGTGGAGCTGGTAGCAATGAACTTGTGAAAGCACGTGTTTACTTTGCTTGTTAGTTGTTACAAACCTGGGGTCCTGTGCAAAATAGTTAGTTATTATGATGTCATACACTGTCACAAGAGGTATCGATATCATTGATTGTTAAAGGGTTCATTTAGGTTTGCAAGACAAGGTAAACTCAGCACATTCTGGTATTCAATATGGTTCTGTTGAAGTTTCCTGATGGAAGATGATATGATTTCGGCATCTCTTTTAAATTTACTTATCCTGTTAAGTACTTATGGTTACTTGGTTATGCTAGCTATTTACTTTATAATATAATAAAGGGAAACATTTGCGCATTTGTGGCATCTATTATTCATTGAGTTCATATGTGTTATCCATGTTCTTGATGTGTAACCAAGATGTTTTCCTCAACATTTTTCGTTGTCATTAACTAATCTGATTATTTGCAGGAGAAAAGGCTCAAGAAACTTTTTGATAGTATTCCTACTCTGGAGGATCTTCAAGCTTTGGGTGGAGAGGGTTTTAAGGCTGATGTCATTGTTGTTGATGCAAAGAAAGATAGAAAGTTATCTATGCTGAAGCAACTAATTGTCACATTGGTCAAAGGATTGAGCACAAATCCAGCCGCAATAATTAAGAAGATAGCTGGATTAGTATGTACTTTAATTGTATCTTATTTTGTAGCTCTTGTTTAATGTGCTAAGATTTTCTCTCATATTATTACTGTTCAATTATTGTCATTCGATATGATTTTTTTCCTTGTGCAAAAAAGTACTTTAAAATGTCGAATTATTTTCCAATATAGCGCCCCATTGTCAATTTTAAGAGACTTGTTCATCCTCGTAGGTTGTTCTATTCATAGTTTCTACCTTTTGATTTTAGTCTGCAGCAACTTATTTCAATTAAATTATTCCACCTTAAATATCAATCACAAGTTTGTTGGTAGGCATTAATGTCAATTATCTAGAGTAACTTTCTTTCTATTTCCTTTATTTGATTTTTATTTTACTTTTTAAACTTAGTAAAAACTAAAAAGGTGCTCAGCATTTACTTCGATCTTGATTCTTGCACAGGTTTCTGATTTCTATAAGCGGGCAAATGTCGAAAGTCCAGCAAAAGCTGCACTTGAAGAATCCTCTCACATGTTTGAAAGTCGTGGTGTCCAGATGCTGGGGCAAATAAAGCATGGTTCATGCCGTCCTCGGGCTATCTTATTTAAAGTATTAGCAGATACTGTAGGTCTTGAAAGTAGGCTTATGATGGTAAGCTCTAGTTTATTTTGGTTGTTATAAACTGCAATTACTCCCTGCCTTACTCTTGTTTACTAATGTTTTCAGTCTAAGGATGATATCTTTAGCAAAAGAAGTAATGATAAATATTCAATGTTTTTTACTATCATATATAATTTTGAAGGATTCCTGTTTCTCTTCATCAGGGTTTTCCAAATGATGGGGCTGCTGATTGTGTAGACTCTTTCAAGCATATGTCTGTGATAGTTGTGTTAAATTCTGTGGAACTGCTGGTTGATCTTATGCGCTTTCCTGGCCAACTGTTACCGCGATCAATCAAGTCAATTCTTATGACACACATTTCTGCAGCGGGAGAGAGTGATTCTGCAGAAAATGATTCGTGTGATTCACCATTAGAACCAAACAGTCCTTTATGTGGGGTTTCAGAGAGGTAAGATGCTGAGTTTGGAAACTGTTACGTTTTTTTTTTGTTTTTTGATTTGGCTTAATTACATTTTTGTACCGTTTTTGTTTCTTCAAAATTTTACCGTCCACTAGTTTTAATTTCTTCAATTTAACAATCCAGTACTTATATATGAAGCTGCATCTGTGTCCCACATTACCAAGATTTCCAAGCTGTGTGCAGTGCTTATATGTGTTGGGCACTCTCATACTTTGAGTTAGCTTTTAGGAGTTAGATTCAAGCCCGTTTAACATGATATCAGAACTGGATTTTGCTAGATTAATAATTAAGCCTTTTGCATTTGCATTTTGAATTGCAACTTCTAACTAAGCATTGGCCAAATGAACTTTAAGCCATCTGTTTTGTCCATTAAAAGAGTTTTCTTAATTGGCTGATGTTGATTTTATTGGTCTTTCTTACAGTGCTGAAAAAGATGACAATCTCCAATTACATAGAAGATTTGAAGCATCTTTAAATGTATCTGGTCCTACCTTGCGAAGCATGATGTTACGATCAAATTCCAATCTGGAAGGGAAATTAAGGTAATATTTCCCTTTCTAGATCTCATTCTTTGGTTTTTTTGTCGTGTTATTTGTGTTCAATAAAAGAATCTATTCTCTATCTTTTCCCTTTTCACCTTTAAGTGTTATTTTTCATTATGATTAGGTTATTTTCTTTCGTTTGTGAGCCTAATTTGACTAGATTTCTTAAAGAAGTAGAATAACAACTGTTTTGTGTTAAATGATTTTGTCAATTTTCTCAGTTTGTCTCATAGCGAACCCAACATTGCAACTTCATTTGGTCGGCGCAGTCGAAGAAAGGTCATTGCTGAACAGAGGACTGCTAGTTCAAGGTTATTCCTGATTTGTGGTTTTTGGATTGATATATGTATTCAGTTTAGGTTCAAAACAATTTTTTGGTATTGCTCATGATCTTGGCTATTGTTACTTTATAGATCACGACACTTTAAAACTTGATTGGGATTTGTCAAAGCATTTTATTTAACTTGGCCCTATTTCATGAAGTAGCAAACCAGTTTTAAAAAAATAATGCTATTACAATCATAGTTATGTGAAACTAGGGGTGGCAATTGAATCCATCCAATCCATCCTAAAAAAAATCCATCCGATCCATCCACTATATGAAAAATATAGTTAATGGATTTATCCAATCCATCCATTTATATGTATGGATGGATCTAATCCATCCAACAAATTTTAAAAATCCAACGGGTTATTTTTATTATATATTTTAAATTTATTATATTATTTTATAATAGAACATTAACAAATTATTTATACAATTATAAAATTCGAATAATTATAAAAATAAGATATAGATGATTTTTTTAAGATACATTTTCTTAAAAAAAATTAATTTCTCCTTAAATTTGAAAATTTTAATTGGTGTGTGACTTTTATTTTATAAGAGCTTTCATACTTATTTTTGGTGGTGATCCAGGTTGAAAAAAATCAACACCTTTTGATAACATAAAGTTGATTTTAACGTAATTACGTAACATAATTAATAAGCTAGGAAATTTGGTAGATCAGATAAACTTACTTTTATGCAATCCACTTCAACATGATCCTGTATTAATTTTTTCATATTTTAAAATCTATAATTTTGTTTTGATTGTGATTTTTTTTTTTTCATTTTGAATTAACCGATACTCGTATTATTTTTTATTTGGTATTGAATTGTTCATTACATTTAATTAAAATCTATATTATTTCTTTTAGAAATTTATTATAACAACTATTTTAAACTGTTTTATCATTTTAGTTAAGAATTAAAATATTTATGGTTAGCTGTTCAATTACTTATCATAGAAATTAATTTTTTACGGATTTTCACAAAATAGACTAGTTTGTTTGAATTTTAATTATTTAGTTATATTGCTATCCAATTTTCAAATTACTCTCTAGAGATTATTGCATTGCATTGCTATTCAGAAGAAAATATTATCAATGGATACAATTAAAAAAACCAGAGAAATTTTTGGAAAAATAGTTTTTGGAAAATTTAAAAAATAAAATATTTTATTAAAAAAATTAATCAAAATATTTAAGTTATTTTATGGACGAATGGATGGATTGGATTGGATTTTTTTGAAATAATTTTAATGGATTGTTAATGGATTAATGGATTGTTTTGATCCATCCATTAACAATCCAATCCATATTCATCCAATCCATCCATTTTGCCACCCCTATGTGAAACCAGTTATATATTTTTTAATTTGAATAAATAATGCTGATTTAGATTTTATTCCTAGAGCAGAGGTGCTAATTTTATTTTAGGGATATTCTTACTTACATTGCTTGTCTTATTTTCTGAAGCTTGTGCATGATTTTAGAGGTCTGTATAATCTGCTGACTAGTAAAATCATACTAATTATTTGAATTAGATGGACTTTGTATATAAATTACCATATTGTCTTAAATATATTGTTTTCAATTTTTCTACTCAAATTTATCCAAGATTCAGTTTTCTGATTAGCAATATAATCTCTGGTTATCTAATTGGTGGATTAAATAAAACCATACTCTGCTACAAATTATTCCTAGTTTGAAGTATTGAATCTTCCAATGTAGTATGCACTTACATGTGCATGCGGCTGTATATCGTCTATATATGTGTTTGCTTGTACTTTCTTTTCAGTATGGTTTCCATTGGTAAAAGTTGCATTCTCTGTTGCTCAATAAGTGATGCACGTCCTCATTGCATATTGATTATAGGTCATTGGTAGCCTCCCTTAGTTAGCAAGTTAGTTAGAGAGTGTGAGATGATAGAGAGGGGTTATCTTTAGTTTTCAAAAGGAATTTAGAGTGGCAACCTCTCACCAATAGACTTGTCAAGTTTGTGTTTCTAATTTGTGAATCAGTGGCATCAGTATCTCAGTGATCGACGAAGCCAACTTACTAAAATACCTTAAGAGTATTAATACTCTGTGCTCAGTCTCCTTTTGTGCTTCATTATTTTTCTTTCTGAATTTGCAGTCCCGAACATCCATTATTTCAAGCTCGTGGACAGTCTAAGCTTGGCCGTGACAAGACTGCATTTAGAGATTTTGCTGATGACCAGGCTACATCAAGGTTAATGCTTTTATGATTCTTTAATATTTGCTCGTTCCCTGAGATTGGCCATTAACTTTTATTTTTCACTTGTCATTTTTCTTTTCTGGGTTCTTATTGCAGAAGGAAAACCAGTTGTTTGTTATCACCTCATTTTTCTTTGTCTATCGAAGTTTGGTTGTATAAATTGTTAATAACTAGTTCAAATTTGGATAAAAATTATTATCACTCTTGGTGTTGCAGTGGACTAGAAACTAAGAGATTATTTCCTTTTGTCCTTATTAATTTGGTGGCGTGGACATATGTTCCTGATGGTCATTATATCTTGTTTTTATATACATATATGTACGAGAGCATTTTCTTCATATTTTCAAATAGGCCACTCTTTTTTTCTTCAGATCCAGCTATAAGTCCGATGGTGCATCCTCATCAGAAGCTCGTAGGATACGACGAAGAAGCATAAGTATTACACCAGAGATTGGTGATGATATTGCAAGGTTGGCTATTGCTCAATTATGCGTCTGCATTTCTGTACACTAAGCTTGCCGTCCTTGGTGCTGTTCAATGTTAAATTGGCTGCTATGAAATTTTCAAAGGGTTTCTGTAATCTGATATGAAAGGCAATTAATTAACTGCTTTTCTATTTCCCACTGTTTTAGGAAGATTCCTTATTCATGTCCCATGTGCTCTTTTTCTTTCCTTAAATACTTCTATTCCAATTAATAAAAGTTTCAGGTGAGGATTATTGGATCAATTAACCCTGGTTTGTGTTACAAACTTACAATGTAAATTACTAATTTGATATATGATCAGAGGCTTTGTTATCATAAATGGTTCCTGCTTTGTGCTAAATTACCAATTACCAATACAAGGAATGTGTTTGTTATGCTAGTACCTTGGTCAAGCGAAGTGATGAACCTCCACTTCCTATTTTCATGGTGCATGACCATCTGTTAATTTAGTTCAGTGTAATGTATTGTATATGTTCTGTTGCCGATTTATAAGTTGTTTTATAACTGTGATAACTAAGGATCTAATCTCTGTAGGGCTGTGCGAGCAATGAATGAAAAACTAAAGCAAAATCGTCATCTAAGGGAACAAGGGGATGATAGTTCCTTGCCTCATTCTCCCAATGATAGAATTAACAGCGCAGAGCTTCAGAAAAACGTATGTGCTATCATTTAACCTGCCTTCCCTAGCCATGGCATCTTCAGGCATTCTTATGCATCACAGCTGATGTTGCATCACACAATCTAGAAGATAGCAATATGCAATGAAATTCATAATAAGTCTGATCTTTTTCTTATTAAAAAGAAAGCATAAAAACTATTTAATTTGTCGATGACCACAATATAATTGTAATAATCGGGAATAGAATCATAACCATAATGATTATGGACTTATGTGTGTGGTTTTCATTATTAATGAATCTTGTCTTAGATTGCTTGGGCATGTGTGGAGTTGTATAGAAATACTGTTAAATGAGGTTGATTAGAATTAGATACACGAGAGTCCAATAGTTAGAAAGAAGACCAAGGAAAATATAGGTCAAACTCATTAAGGATTTGGAGGTAATCACCTGTCACTAAAACATTATTTATGCTAAGACATTATGCTGTTGTTTAATCTATTTAGACTACTATCTATGAATGGTCGAAAAATGTTTTGCTTGTTGTTTCAATGTTGTTGGTTATAGCATTAATATGTGTTACTTAGTGCATAAAAATATTCGGATTGGTTTCTGTTTTAAAACATTGAAGCTTGACGCACGTGACTCCTGTGCTGCATTATCACAGCTGTCAAATTTCTGTCTTGCTGGTCATCATGAAACGTCCCCCTTATTTCCGCTGCATCGTGACAATGTAACTTCTCAGAAGGCAATGTCATTACCCTCTTCACCACATGATTATCGACATCAAACTTCTGAGACAAGCAGGCCTCCGGGATATGAATTGAGTGATGAACTTGAGTCGACTTGGAATAAAATCCTTGAATCATCAATGTTGAATAATAAACCCCTGTTACCATATGAAGAGTGGAACATTGATTTCTCAGAATTGACTGTTGGAACTCGTGTTGGGATCGGTACGTTTTCAGATTTTCCCTCAGTTATTTAAATGATACGATTTTTGCTGTGCGGCTCAGTATTGTTCATATGATCTAAGCTTGATTGATTTCCTAAAATGATTGTGAATTCACATGACTAACTATTTCTGAGGTTGGATTTCCACTTATTTGTGCTTGATTATGAAAGACCCCGATAGATCCGGGTCAGATCTGAATTTTTTCCCAGAGTTCCCATTGTTTAATTTTGAAAATCCAAGAAAAAATCTTCAGTACTAAATTATTCTACTTCTCGCGCATGAAAAAAGTTAAAAATGAAATTGCATGATTCATTTTCTGCCTCTTTTCTGGTTTCAACATTTTCAAGGCTTACCGTTTTCTATTTGTGTGGATCTCCTTTAAAGGAAGAATCAGGGAAGAGGAAAGGAAGCAGTGTAGTTTTACCCAAGGAATTAATGCATGGGATGAGAAGGTGGAAAGAAATTAAGTAATTACTAAATTAGTAAAGAACTCCAATTAAGAGTTAATTATTGAGGAACACAATCTAATCTAATCGAACATATAACGAAAAAAGTTGAGTTTTTGAAATTTATCAAGAAATCAGAATTAGAGCATCAGTAATTATTAAAGAAATAAAATTGGAAAGTTAGCTACTGTACTTTTTTTTATTTAAGCTGTGTTAGCAACTGTAAGTTATTTTTGTTGCGGAACCAAAAAAGTTAATTTTATTTTTTTTACCAACTCAGTATGATGATTCAACCGATTGTTCAGAAAGTATCCCTTCAATTCTTTCCATGTTTTGCATTTCCCTGAAGAAAACTAGGTTCATATGATTTATGGAACTCAATTGCTCTATACTTTTCTAGGGTTCTTTGGAGAAGTTTTCCGTGGCATATGGAATGGAACAGATGTTGCAATCAAAGTTTTCCTTGAGCAAGATTTAACTGCTGAAAACATGGAAGATTTCTGCAATGAGATATCCATTCTCAGGTATTTTGTGATGATTTGCTGTTTGTCATTAATTTTTATGTTACAACCAACAGTTACTGACTCCATTGTCTTCTTTTGTCTTTTATTCTCCTCCAGCCGACTCAGACATCCTAATGGTACTGTCTAACCTCTTGTTTATTTATATTGTTGTATGGCTTTTCCCCAATTTTTTTTGCACATTGTTTTTTTCTAGTTTGAAAATATGTGCAAGAAAAACTAAATTGTTGTATCACCATTTTATCAAATTCTTAAAATTATACTCCCTCCATTCTCTTTTATAAACAAATTTTGATTTTGTGGGTTCATTGAATAAATGATGTATTTGGACAATATATAGACTAGATACATCAATTATTCAATGAATCCAAAAAGTTAAAATTTGCTTATAAAAGAGAATGTAGGGTGTATGATACTGTTGTACATATACAGTCCTCCTATTTAGAATATCTCATGTAGCATAGTTTCTTTGAGAGCATATATGAGTGAATAAGTGATTGAATTTTATGCAGTCATCTTATTTCTTGGTGCATGCACAAAGCCTCCACGGTTGTCAATGGTGACTGAATATATGGAAATGGGATCTTTGTTCTACTTGATTCATGTGAGTGGTCAAAAAAAGAAGCTTAGTTGGCGAAGAAGACTAAAGATGCTGCGTGACATATGCAGGTAAGTATTCTGGTTATTCACATACTCCAGAATATTCTTGGTTCTCCATTGTTTTCCAATATAAGTCATTTGAACTTCGCCGTCCATTAACCTTCATGTCAGATATTGTTGATTCTGCAAATATCAATTATGCATATAGTGGTAAATTCTGTTCATCCAGCTTAATGGTATACAAAACAGATCCTACCATAGCAAATATGACAATAATAATTTGTTTAGGTTTATCCCAAATCAAAGAGAAATGCAATTTACAACTCGTCAGACATTTTGAGTTTAATTGTTTTATCATCACTGTTGATAATTCATCATAAAGAATTATCATGCTGGGCCAGATTATAACTCACTTGTCATATTGTATCTCTGTCAAACTGTTTGTTCTGCAAGACTTATCAATCTGGTGAATTGTGTAATTTTGATAAAATATTGATAAGATTGTATTTCATTCGTCGACATTTACAAAAATAACTCCTCGGTGATGAGTAGGGGCTTGATGCATATTCATCGAATGAAGATTATTCACCGTGATGTGAAAAGTGCGAATTGCCTCGTGGATAAGCACTGGACAGTGAAAATCTGTGATTTTGGACTTTCGAGAATAATTATAGATTCTCCCATGAAAGATTCTTCTTCAGCTGGAACACCTGAATGGATGGCTCCTGAACTAATTCGAAATGAACCGTTCACTGAAAAATGTGATATCTTTAGCCTAGGGGTGATAATGTGGGAGCTCTGCAACTTGACCAGGCCTTGGGAAGGCGTCCCTCCAGAGAGGGTATGTTATATAGATTTGTTACAATTTAAATTTTTGTTATGGTTTTATGTTGGAAACAAAATGATAATTTATGCTGACCACTTTTAATTTTCTGATCAGGTGGTTTATACTGTTGCTAATGAGGGTTCCAGATTGGAGATTCCTGAAGGCCCACTAGGCAGGCTGATTTCAGGTCTCTGCAACTTATTCATAACTCGATTCAAGGCTCCTTTTTTCTATAAGATAAAAATATTAAGTATATAGTAGTGTTATAATTCAGGTGCCATCTACTTTAACTGGTTTCTTCATTTTCATGTGCAGAGTGCTGGGCTGAACCGCACGAGAGACCAAGTTGTGAGGAGATCCTGTCTCGCTTGGTGGACATCGAGTACTCAATGTCCTGATGCGGCGGTTATCTTTTGTACATAGTGAACTCTGGGTAGAGTTATCACATTATATGATGTTGTAAACTAATAAATTTTATGGTCTCAGAACATGTTTAAAAACTCGCATGCATTGGTGCATCTCTCATCCTTTGCTGCAAAATCATATCTTATGCTAGGCAATGAAAAAGGAGGAAAAAAAGGGCAATGTTGATTTTTATCCAGTTCTCATTACATAAAAATCCTTTGACCTTTTTTTAGATGATAGTAGTTGAGGATTTTGAAAATAATTAATGACATAAGATACTTAAAAGACCTAATCCTTCTTGCTTCCGTTCTTTTAATTAGTTTTTTGCAAATGCTAACATGTGGCTTTAAGACACAAGGCACATGTTAATGAATTACATGTAGAAGTCATTTGAATTTGTTATTCGTGTTCTTAGAGTATGTTTGAAGTTTGACATTGCTTAGTTTTTCAGTTAATTGTATAAATATGCGAGGACAACTTCATTTTTTAAGTTAATTTTTGGGATTTAGATCCAAACATATGTAATATGGTTTCAGAGTTTAGAGTTAGTTTTGGAGAGGGATTGGGTGACTTTGGAAATATGGTAACTTTGTGACTTTCCCTCTATCTCTCTCTAAACCATTTTTTCTCTCAAGATATAATGTATTTTAATAATTCTTACTCTTTCATTTTGCCTAAAGTCACAAAGTTATATACACAGTAAAGTCACTGAATCTAATGAATCTAATCCCTAGTTTTTGGGACTTAGATCCAAACATATTTAATATGGTTTCAGAGTTTAGTTAAAGACTGCAATGTAGACATTTGACTTAGGTCCACGTTGTGAGGGTGGGTGTTGAAGTTGTTATTTGTGTTGTTAAAGTTTGTTTGAAGTTCCATATTGTTTAGGTATTTGGAATATTGATTGTATAAATATATGAAGACAATTTCACCCTTTGAGTTAGCTTTTGGAATGGGTACATTTAATTCTTAGAAATTTTAAAATTGTTGAGCTAGCTTTTGGAATGGGTACATTTAATTATCAGAAATTTTAAAATTGTTGAACTAGCTTTTGGAATGGGTACATTTAATTCTTAGAAATTTTAAAATTGTTTTATTAAGTCAAAATTTTACATTTGTATTTTTAACATGTGCCCTTGAAATTTTAGAAGTTGTTTTGTTAAAGGGGATTGCTCTTTCCACCCAAAGGATTGCTCCCTCATTCAAATGAAAAACCAAAATTATCTATGGAATTTGGATATATACTTTAAGATGCGTCTTATTCACACACAATCTATTTGTAACTGAGTCTTCACACACAATCTATTTGTAACTGAGTCAACTGAGTCAGATCGATAAAAATTAATTTGAAAAATGCATCCCATCCCAATATACCATGGAAGTGTATTTTTGGTATCCATTGAACCAGGAATAAATGCAGTAACGATACATATGTAGAAAGAGAACAATACATTGTTATGAATACATAGTTTGTTATGATAAATATAAAAAACAAAAGCATTACATATATAATCTTTAACGTAAATCGAACGATACATTTCATTATTAAGTAGGACGTTTTAACATCTTTAGAATATATTTGGTCGATTGAGCAATCTTCACATCCAACTCAATTAAACCTTTTGCTTCGTAATAATAAAATGTACTCCATATAATAGATAAATCTTCGTCCGTCTTTTGCTTAAACTCGCTGAACAATATCTTTCCATCCTTGTCAATAAAGGGCGAACAATAATAGAGCTTTACAACTCTTCATTTATCTTAGTACAAATTCTTTAGTTTTGATTTAAGATCGACAAGACGGGTGATCTCTGAGAACCTAAATTGAAGAGGGGTTTCTCGTCGTTGAAGTAGACAAAAGTGAGATATGCATACTGAGACCGTGTATGTTCTTTGTGTGTTTGTGCTGCCGAGTTTAGTGGCACTCATATTTATACAAGTTTTAGATCAATATGGACCTACAAATTCAATCTTGTCTTAAGGGATATTCTGAAGATGTACTTTCGGATACACCCTGTTTCGTTTATTGAAATTTGTGAAATTAGGGTGCGTTTAGAAATGCTTTTCTGAATAAAATTCAGGTTAGTATTTTTTTTAAACATTGGGTGCGTCCAAATATCTATTTCTGGATTCACCCCTCACAATTCACACGGAACCTGTTATAGAAAACAAAAATTGAGAAAATTTTGAAAAATTGAAACATATATTGAAATATATGAATATGTATTCATTTTACACCATTAATATTAATTCAAGATTACATACAAAACATGTCTAACCCCATAAATACATTGTCGAATAAAAACTAAAATAAATCGAAACACGTGTCATCGTCTAAATCTATATCTATGGATGATTCTGCCTTTGACTTTTGTTTATTTGATGCTCTTTCAATCTCGCTCAACTTGGTGAATTATAACATCCTATAAAAAAAAAATCGGCCAAGTTTCAGCTTTTCTTGTTGAATGAGTTGTCCACTTTGATGATGTCAGTGGTATAGGGCATCCCAACTTCAACCTTGAACAAAATGCAGCAGTTTTGAAAGCCACATAATACGATCAGTTAGATTTTGAGGCGGGGCAATTCGCAGTGGAAAAAATGTTTCCGAGAAACCATATCTAGTTAGATCAATACATACCCGATTGTACACACTTACTATAAGATGACCCATTTCAGGAAAGCAGAACCATTTTTTCTCTGGTGCCGGACCACTAATACAAGGAATAAGAGATTCATGAATTGCATCAAAATGTTCATTTTTCTCGTATATCCGTGTGTATGATTCTTTATGCGCCTTCAACTCTTTCATAAGTTGTTGGTTGACAAATGCATGATTATCCTCTCCTTTACAAAGCAAAGTAGAAACAACTCAATAACCGTAGTTACCGTCACCGTCAACATTAACAATTCGTTCAATGTATTTGTGCATAAAAACTGATATCTCTTTGATGTATTATATATTTGGTAAAGGTGGTGTAGGAGATGGTTTGCTAATGCGAGCTCATTCGGAAACATTCTTTTGAGATTTTGTGGTTGAAGAATCCGATTTTTTTGTCAACATGTTCGAAATAGGAAGGAAATCGCATTGTTGAATCGTCACTCGATGTTGGTTTGACCTTCTTAGGATCACCTTTTGTTTTTATCAGTTGAGACAGTGGTTTCAAATTTGGTTTCTGGATAAGCAATCTTCCTCAATTTCTCTTTGATGTGGAGTTTCATGTTGTCACTGATTTTCAAAAACCTCTCTCGTATCACTTTCCATTCGGTCAAGATAGAGATATTCAATTTACCGTCCTTATATGTCTCACAAATCACATTAAATATCCATTTATTATATGCCAAAAGATATCCATGCAACTTAAAAGGACAATCTCATTTTCTCGAACTGGTGACATCTCGTTTCAACTTCCATATGGAAATTATGTACTTGCCACTTCTTTCGCATCTCAGTGTCACAAATGTAATTCTTCTATTTGAACCATTATCTAACCTTCCGATTAAAACTTCAAACTCCAATTTGGATGCCTCAATAAGGATTCATTGGAGCATATGACACGAACATCAAACTCTTGTCCATTTATAAATTGGTTGCCAACATCTACACAGATATCAACAGGTTTGACATCTGTAGACATAATAGGTTTGAGGATAACATCAGTGTGCACCATATAGGCAAACAATAACGTAAGATATTCAAAAAGAGTTCTTCGAGAAGACTTAAATATAAAACCGTTTGAGTTTCTACATGATGCATTTGTTCTCTGATCCATAATTTGTTATCATTCAGTGCTAATGGTAGAATGGTTACACTTGAAACTTGAGAACTTAGAACGAGTTATGTAATTTTGAGTAGGGGTGTTTAGACCAAATTTAACAATTAAAGTTTATTTAATTAATAAGGATCTCATTTAGGGATGGGAAAAAATCTATACCTGCGGATAAAATCCGTCATGGATATGGGACGGGTAGCTTAATGGATATCCACGGATAAAATAAATGGATATTTAAATACCCGTTTGTTAATGAATATGGATATGAGTTTAATGATATCCATGCCCGCGGATATCCATATCCGTTAAAAAATTATAAAAATCATTTAAATATCATTACTTTATTATACCTTATCTTTTCATCTTCTAAAAAAATCAGTGTTCTTATATTTATTTATTTATTTGAAAATTTCTTTGAAGAAAATCTTTCACATCTCATTCAAATTTTATCAGCCATTTCATATTTAAACTCTTCAATACTTCATACATCACTCCAACAATTTCACAGTTCAACCAACTAGTGTCGTCATTTCTCTGTTGAACCAATGTCTCCCTTCCTAATCCTCTGTCGTCCGCTCTTCCATCATAACTCACAATCACAATATCTTTTATTTGTTTGGTTAAAAATAAAATGTATGGATATTATGTTTGGATCTAATTATGTTTTGGTGAATAAGAAGAAAATTAATGTGATGAAATTTTATTGTTAAATTAAGAACGAATTGTATGGATGTTATGTGATAATAACTTTTTATGTCTTTAAAAGAAGTTTAATATTTTTTTTCAAAAAATATTTTTTATAAAAAAGATATTATCCATGGATATCTGTAAATATCCACGGATATCATGAAACCCGCGGATTACCCGCTTAACGGATACCCACATGGATATGGGGCGGATATGGATATCATATTTATCTAACGGGGCGGATATAGATATCATAGTATCCGTCCCCATGGATATCCATTTACATCCCTAATCTCATTCAAATTCTAACAAAATCTTTGTTAATTCTTACATTAAATGGGCTTCACAAATAGACGGTGAGATTAGTCTCTATTAAATTAGTTAATCCTAGAGTTGGATTTAGAGTTTTCAGAAGAAAAAAAACTTGAGTTTGCTAAGAGGTCTCAAGATAGTTTCTTTTTATTTTTACAAGACTTAATACATCATTTGGTCCCTTAACTTAATTTAGTGTTTTGTTTTGGCCCTTTAACTAAAAAACATTATATAATGGTCCCTTAAAAACTGTTCCATTACATAAAATGGCTAGTTTCGTTAAATTTTCTGAAAAAAATGTTAACTTTGAACTATGTGACAATGTTGATGGGTCTTTAGTATCTAACATGACTTTTTTTAGTTTTATTATCTAACTTATTTTAGTTTTATTACTCAAATTATTTTTAGTTTGGAACTAGTTAGATATTAGTAAACACTTGCAGATAGAAACCCTAGGCCACAGTTTCACATTTGGAGATGGAAACGAAGATGACGACAGTGAAGAGTGGAATCATTTGAGAATGAAAGAATAGAAGAAGATGAAATTGCCAACAACGACAGAAGAAGACTTGAAGAAGAACAGGTATTGACAAAGAAGATTTGAAGAAGAACAAGTATTGCGTGTTGCAGTTAACCATGAGCTGAGAACAAGTACTGCAATTTCAATTTCAGTTCTTCGTGTTTGTATGAATAATGACCATCATACCCCTTCATCTCCTTCTTTCTTTCTCTATTCTCCTTCAATCAATACCATATCTTCAAAGATATGACGGAGATCTGCACTCTAATGGGGTAAAAACAACTCATTCACCGATGAAATAAGTGTTGACTCTTTTGATTTTGATTTTGATAAACCAACGTTTTCACACTACATATTCAGTTATGATTTGTCACACTACTAGTCACTAATCAATTATGTGTTATATGCGTGTTAGGTGTTTGTATTAATGATTGATGTTTTGGCTTTTTGAATTGTTATGTTTTTCAGCAAGGTGGTGAGGTTGTCCATTGCTCAGGTTTAGATAATGATTTCCCAAAAATAGAAGGCTAGGTTGATGAAAGTTGAAATGCAATGCTTGTGCCTTGCAATATTATTCAAATTAAAAATATTTCATTTATTCTTGTGAAATAGTGTGGTACTTCTGTCCAAATAATTATATGAATAAATTGATGCAATGGTTACCAGCAGAGAGGACATTATTCATTAGTTGTTGGAACTGGACTGCTGTACCCCAAATTTTACCCCTTAGATGTCATAACATCTTGCACTTGCATGTAGGGATCAATCATCTGTGCATTGTTAACCAATACCATATCTTGCTAGTTTGTTCTTTTATGTGAAAGCCAAGTTCGCACAGGGAAGAGAACCAAAGGCAATAAACCAGACTTTCATGTTATGCAGTGTCTCTTGAGACATTCTTTGGCTCCATACAGTCATCACAAGTGTTCACCAGTTCGGGTGAGTTTCTTATGAGAAGCCATTTGTTCAAGAGAGATAACTGAAACTCCAAAGTGCAACCATCTGATCTTGGAGACTGATTATGAAGTCCTCCAATCATATGCCATGATCTTAATGAGATTTGGTCAAGAGAAATCAAGGAAATATCATCTGGTCAAGAGTTGTGGAATTAGGGTTTTAACCTGAAGATTCATTGAAGAGCCTTGTTGTGATCAGGCAGTAGCTTAGAGGGTTCACCGACCATTTGAGCTCACATACTCTCAAAAGATTCCACTCAACAAAAATCAAGTGTGTTTGGTTCCTGTTACAAGTGTCTTGAACCACAGGATTCACCGTGACTCAAAACTAGGGTTTTATCAGCATCCGTCAACCAGTGCCTTTGATTTTGATCAAGACCGGTTTCCAAGTTTCAGAATGCAATTTCACCTGATACTGGGCATCCTTAGAGGCCATCTATGGACCTTGGAGGAGAATGAAGAAATAAGATCCTCAAAGATCACCCATTGGAATTCCTGAAGAAATTAAGGTTTTGACCGAAGAAATTGAGCCTCCGATTCTGACGATTTTGGACCAAAAAGAAGCATCCGAGCCATGTCTCGTTTTAATTTGATCGACTATTGACTGAGAACACGAGGAATCGACACTTGTAATTTTTATTTTATTGGAAAAAAAAAGAAAGAAAAAAAAAGAAAGAAAAGAAAAAGAAATGAAAAAGAAAAAAAGAAATGACAAAAAAATAAAAAATAAAAAGGAAAGAGAAGGTGGCACCTGCCACACTATGTTCTCTAGATGTGGCGCCCACCACACTTTGGTTGGCACCTGCCACATTATTTTGTGGCACCCGCCATAAAATAATGTGGCGTTGGCCACCTCTTCTCTTTTTTCATTTCCTCACTATACTTCTTTTTTTTTGGTTCCGATTAAATAATGAATTTTTCAAGAAAGCCAAGCAAGTGGATATAAAACTCATCATGATATGAAATAGAGCCTTTTCAGCAAAGCATGGCTCACGTCTCTTCAGCATAACCTAGTTTCTGAGCCTAGTTTCTGAAAACAAAGACTTTTGCAACCAAACAGCTTGCACTTGCACGATCTTTTGAAAAATTGAATCATCGGTCATACCACAGGCTTCTCATTTCTCCTATAAATAGGGCACCACACTTCAGCAAATTCTTCACACCAGTTTCACTGAAAAATAGTGAATTCTCTCATTTCTTTCTCCCCGTTACTCTGATAAAATATTTTTACAAGAGTTTTTCAGTTCGAGTTTTCCACCGCCCAACCTTGTTGTGGCACTTTGAGGAAAAAGAAATTCGTCCGATTTTCTTCCGAATACGTACCTGTGAAGAGGCAGTGGACCGTCTCCACTAGGTAACCTTCACATCTCCGTTTAATTTCGTTTTCACAATGCCATAATCATTTACTGTATGTTATCATGTTTAACAATTGATTTGTTTCGAATGAATGTAACATATGTTTTTATTGTAATTTTGATTTTGTGAAAGTTGTTTAAAAAAAATAATAAATATTAAAATGAAATGAAGTAAAACAAAATAAAAAAAAAAGAAAAAAAGAAACAAGTTATGACGCCCGCCACAAGTATGTGTGGCACTGGCCACACTAAGCATGTCGCCTGCCATCACACAACAAGGCAAGGGTGACGCTAGCCATGAGCATTGGTGGCACTTGCCACCATGTGTGGCGCCTGCCACTGTGGTTTATTTTTTTTCTTCTTCATTTTTTATTTTCTTTCTAAAATACAAAACAAGAAAAATATGTTTAATTTTATTCTGTTTCATTTATTTTTCTCTTGGCCATTTTATTTTCTTATTCATTTCTAAACTTCAAAACAAAAAAATATGTTTAAACTTTACATTTAATTCTCGAACTTCTTTTTGTGAATCATCAACTTGTTTTTAAGACTTTTAAGTTTTTTGAATATTCTGTGTTTTCTTGAAATATGTTCTTTGACTTGGACAATATCGTTTCTGTTGTCTGTATGTTTGGTTTCCGTTGTTAAGTTTCTTAACTTTAGCACACCTCTGTTCTCAACCCTTGATAATGTTATCACTGCCGTGTTCATGTGCTTATCCATGCTTGCCATGTCCATACTTGGAATTTTATTTGGTCAATATTTACTGTTTTCGAATCGTTGAAATCATGTTGTTCATTTAATCTCAATCTCATTTTCATCTTTTGTTTCACAAGAAATTGTCTCCCCCTCATTCCAAAGGAAAGTCTCTCTATTGACTTCATTGTCATAGATAGTTCATTACCCCCCTCGGCTTTCTAAGAGCCATTTCCAATCCTCCTAAGGATCATCCTCATAGTACTCTCTTTTCTCTTGGCCTCATGAGAGCCATTTACATCACAACTTAGAACTATGATAGAGTTCTTAAACTCTATGTGATTCTTATTATCATGAGTACTCACGTCCCTTTATAACGTAGACTTAGAGAGTTCCTCGACTCTAGACGAGTTTCATACTCGTTCCCTTTGGAACTTTGGCCACAACCAATGGTTCCTCCAAAACCTTTAGCCAGGTGAACTACGGTTGCTTTGATTCTTTAGTCAGTTACGTAGGCACAAGATGCGACGTCTTGGTGAGCAAACTTAGTGTATATACCCTTAGGTCTTTACCTTAGTACAGATTTCTTTTAGCAAGCAAACATAACATAACACAAAATTAAACAAGAGGTTCCTGTAGAGTACTACAGATATTAAGGGTGCTAATACCTTCCCTTAGTATAACCAACCCCGGAACCTTAGATCTCCCCCTTTAGGTTTTCTCAATCTTGAACCTTTCCTTTGGATAAATCAAAGTCGGTGGTGAATTCAAAGAAATGCGATGCAAGTTAATAAATAACTTGTTATCCGATTCTCACCGCAACAGAAATGGCGAATTCACTGGGGACTACCAAAGTTGAGGGTCAAGCCCACCTTGTTTTTGCTTGTATTTGTTATATGTTTTGCTTGCTTACTTGTACATATTTGTATATCTGTCTATTCTATTTTGCTTGAGATCTTCTATTTGCATGGTACCATTGAGTGGTGAGGTAAGTCCTAACCCGGACTCGAGAGCACATATATGATAGGATCGTGGTGTAATCAATAGTCGGTTGTTGGGAGTAGTCCTAACAATCTATGGCATATGATGGCCACACTCAGATGAGGCCCTTTGGGATTATTGATGTCTGATGTGAGCAGTCACATTGATATCACTCTTTCCAATTGGGGGCCAGGGATTCTGAGGACCGTAGTTACCTTCACCCTACTTGGCCTTTTAGGATGTAGTGCGGTGGCTATGAGGGAGTAGTCCCAAGTAGTTGTTACGCGATACTACACTCAGACGAGTTTATCTTGAGAATATTATTAACCCGCGTGAGTAGTCACATGGGCCGATAATATCCGAAGGATTTACGTAGACTCTGATAACTTTTAGAACCCTGTTCTACAGTTGATGAACCTATAGTACACACCTATTGGGATGGGTAAACCATGGCTCCACTCATGAAACCCCTAAACTTAGGACTTGTGTGCTTCGTTGTATGTACATATGTCTGTGTTTATGTGTACCCGTGTTTGTGCATTGCATACATCTCATTTGCATCCATTGTTGGTTTCAAGGAATTCAGGCATTCATTTCCTTTTCAAAAGATCAACAGAGTTTGGATCTTAAAAACAAAAACTTCTTCAGTTTTTCCGCAAAATTTTTTGCAACTTGAGTTCCTTGAAACCACTTGGCTTGTATTTGCATTCCATGCACATTCACATCTCATTTGCATTTCTCGGTCTTGAGTCTCTCCCTCTATGTCTGAAGGATACTTAGCACCTATTCAAGACAATGGCAACAATGAATGAAATTATGAAGAGCCAGGAAGATTTGAAAGAGGAGGTCAGAATCCTCAAGTATCAGATGAATTGGGTTCTAGAAACTTTACAAGCTCTGATAAAGAAAGAGGGGCACACTCTCCCTGTTACTCCCAGAGAAGTTGTCAATTCATCATCTCTTGTGGTTCCTCTAACTCAAGGACCTCCTCAGTATCAACGGTCCTACCGCCGTCAGTCGTGGCAGCATGCACGACAAAGTCCAAGAAAGCCAAAGAGGAATTTCACTCCATTGTCAATACCATACAGTCAGTTCTTGCCAGATTTAATCAAAGGTGGATTGATAGTGCCAGAGGAGATAGATCTAGTGCCTTTTCTGTACCTACCAGGCTTTGACACCGACGCCCGATGTGACTACCATGCTGGGGCACAGAGGCATTCAACTGAAGATTGTAGAGTGCTCAAAAACAAGGTTCAGGCTCTGCTTGACTCCAATATAATCTTATTCACGCCTCAAGGCATTCAAATCAACAACCCTTCACCTAATCAAGCGGATTCATCAGACTCTGAAGTGGAAAAAATTGCTGGGAGTGGATGTGAAGATGATTCTCAGACTGATCTCGACAGTCGACTCTGAAGATGACCATCTCAGTTTGGCAAATCAAGAAGGAAATTCCAGTTCCTCGAAGCCAGCAAAATCTTGGTTGTTTAGCATTTTGTTATTTTTTCTTTGCATGTTTCAATTTATATTTGCTTATAAGCTTTGTTGTACTTTTAAATTGGCAAGATTAATGAAATGTTTGTGCACCTTTTGATTAAGTCCATTCGTTTCACTCATTTACTTTTATGTTCATAAAAAAAACATTTATCTATTCCACTTCATCAAACTGTTTGTTGTTAAGCAAAGATTGGGGAAGATGAGGAAAATATTATCCATAATTGATGTGGTATGCTTTCGATTAAACCTTGCCAAGGATGTAAGGCATTGTTTAAATTCCCAAACACTGGAGAAATAAGGAAGATAATCCCTCGTTAAACCTTCGAGCCTAGAAGTAGGAGTTTTTTCTTTCCTCACAAAAACCCTTAAATCTCAACCTTGGGGCAGGGTAGTTCTCAGTTTAACTTGGTTATGCACTCGAATGCAAGCGCTTCATGCAAGACACCAGTCAGTTCTCTCAAATCAAGTGACAATAAAAAAGACGAGGTCTCAAAATCTCAGAAGACAAAAAGAGGTCTCAAAACCTCAACAAAGCCGAAAACGAGGTCTCAAAACCTCAACAAAGAAAAGAAGAGGTCTCAAAACCTCAGTGAAGACAAAAAAAGGTCTCATAACCTCAATGAAGAAAAAAAGGTCTCATAACCTCAAGCAAAGATAAGAAGAGGTCTCAAAACCTCAAAGGATAACCAAATTCTGCAAGGGAGTAATGACTATCCAAGGTGTCCGAATCATCGTCAATTATCATCAGCTCAATTTCTAGCCTATGGGAATCTGAATGTATAGCTTGAGTTAACTGAGAGTAGGATTGGAGTTCATCATGATGATTAGGTTGGGACCAAACAAACTTTAAGCCTTTATCTTTTGTTTCATGAATCGTGAACCAAGCCACGTTACAACCCTTAAAAGACCTAATTGAGGTAAGGTTGTTTTGAAAGCATACTACAACAAGGTTGATTAACCTGAATCCTAATGATCTTTGCTATTTGTGTGTGTTGATCACTTCATTTGTCATTCCGTAAATGACTAGATCCACTTTGTTTTTGATTCAATCATTCCACCGTGTGTGTTTCATCATTAAAACTTGATTTCAAAAGCTTGCATGAATTTTGCATTGAAATTGCCAATTTTTAAATGAACACTACTTGTTTACAAAAAAATTCAATATCAAATAAATCCCAACAAATGCATCCAGCTAGGGAATTCGATTTGATAAAGGAAGCTTAGTCAGGGGCAACCAAGCGGAAGGATTTGCCAATCCACCATTCCAAGAGCTATCGAATCAGGGGCAGAACTCTCCAAAAGTTCAGGATATTGGGGCAAGTCTTCTTGAAGTCATCTTATGACAAGTGTGGACTCCAGTGACCCATCAATAGGGGCAAGTTGTTTCCCAGTCATTTCTACTACAGTCTAAAGGACTTTGTATTGCAAATACAGTTGAACAGGGGCAATTATGCCAAGACTCATTTCTTTTCAAAAATTTGAAGATATTGAAACATCTGGTATGCCAATTCTTCTGTAAAATCCTTTTGATGACCTATTCTCACAGACCCGTCAATCAGGGGCAATCAAGTCGAGATTCGGTAAATCTCTAAAAAAGTCAACGACATCCCTTTCACAGACCAACCAAGCTGACAGAGGCAAGTTTGTTCCCCAATTGACAAGATCAAGGACTTTGTTGTGTAAATGTAGTTAATTTGGGGCAGTTATGCCAAGATTCATGAATCTCTCCAAGAGTTTGAAGATATTGGAGCCTCCTGTTTGCCAAATCTTCTTGGTAGTTTCTTCTGATAGACCATGTACTCTGTTCTTGTGATATCTTTTGCTAGCTCCCCAGTAAGCTGTTACATCAGCTAAACTTGACAATTCCCAATGGATCTTTTCCTCCAGCAAAGAAATTAGGCTCATGATAGCAATCCTAGTGAAGTCATGATGCTATACCAAGTAGAGTACTCTTTCCCCAGAGAAGGTTGTAATCTTGAAATAGAACCACTGATTCCTGCAAGTTCATCCCCAGTATGGGTCCAATCTGATGAGTTTGGATGGGTATCCTTGTCGAGATGTTTATTTCATCTCCGGTCTCGCTTGTCTTTGTCTGTTTTGTCAGCATAAGCATAAACACGACATACATGCATTCTCATATGCATGGCATCTTATCATTTCTACTTCCATCCTAATGTTTACCGGTTTTGTTCACTTTGGCGTTTATCTCCCCAAGTGACTGAGTTTGTCCATTCTCTCCAATAAAGTTGTTAGCCCTAGACATAAAGTGCCCATCCTTTCTGAATTCCCCACAGAGTTTTATCCTCGTGGATGATGGTTGGTTCAGCTGTCTTTTCCACATTTGGATAAGATAAATCCCCATTTGAGCTCATTCCTCAATGGTTGGAGTCTTGTTTGGCCATTTCTTTCTAGCTTGTTCCTAGATCAAACTTTGGTCCCTGGCAGATTAGGTTATTGAACTTAGTTTGAACGGGCATTTATTTTGCAGTGTGCCTCGCAAGAAGAATCTTTTACAGATCCTCGTTGAAGACAAAATTCATTCTCCAGCAGTGTTGTGTGTAGCAAGGAAATTTGTGAGTATAAGCTATTGATTAACTTAACTCAAAAAAACAAGAGTCGCCACAACACTTTTATTTTATCCAGAAAAAGGAAAGGAAAAAGAGCGAACAAAACCTAAAGAGTTCTAAAAAAACAAGAACAAACAGAGAATGGGTAAGGGGGGTTGGTTACGCAATGAGAAGGTGTTAGCACCCAAAACATCTATAGTACTCTATAGGATCCCTTTGAAATATCTACCACTTTTTGGTTTGAAAATGGTTTGCTTGAAAGAGATTGAGGGGATGAGAGGAGAATTATTTTTTTAATATTTTTGTGTTTGGAGAGACTTATCGCCTCATGCCTACGTACCCACGATGTGCAATGTAGGATCAAAACCCCGTAGTTCGTGGTACAAAGAACAAAAATTTGTTTGTTTTGGTTGATTTTAAGTGTAAAGACAAGTCGTCATTTCCAAGAGAATAATTCCGCTTAAAGAAATGAATCATGTCTAAACTTATGAAAAAAAGTTTAAAAGAAAAAGGTGCACAAAGCACAAAAATAGTTTGATGAGTTTTTGTATTTTTTATGTTTTTATAAAATGGTCAAAATATGGTTAATAAATATTGGTTGACATTTATTAAAGAAAACAAAGTTTAAAAATCGCTTGACCGAAGTCAAGGTTTTATTATGAAAGCGATTTTAAGTTCGAAAACAAGAAGATTTTGAAAAAGAGAGGAAGTTTTGAAAATTGAAGAAGGGGTGGAGAAGAAGTGACTATCCTAGTGCATGAAAATAAAAGTTAAGGATAAGAAAGATCTAACCACATGGACAAGCTCCATAGCATAAGCATTTTTCCTTTTTTTGATTTGGTCTTGATTCAAAATAAGTCTTCAAAAAGAGGACTCAAAGTATCCAAAATTCAAGGTTTTCCATCACAAACTCCCAAGCATAGGTTAAAATCCTAACTCTAAGTCCAAAAGTCGATAATCAAGAATATAGGTCCTCCAAAGCAAAGGATAGTGGCCATAGTCCAACAATTAAGAGCACACGTCTTTTAGTGGTTTAATCCTTTATTAATGTTTTTGAGTCTAAAATGGACAAAAGAAAAATAAAGCACAAGATAAAATGGTCTAAGTGGACAAAAGAAAAAATAACATAAACATAAACATGATATGATAAATGGCATAAAGCATAAAAAATAAAGAGAGATAGGGAGTGAGAAGGAAAAGTAAAGAAGTTAGAAGTTAGTGGTTAGTAGCACAAGGCTCTAGTGCCATAAGCCTTCACCGATTATTCCGTTTCGCTTTATGAACTATAGTGATTAAACAACGCACTAAAGCCAAGGTTAATGAACTTGACAGAAGATTGGTAAAACCAAAGCCTCTACAATGCCAAGTTTCAAAGATTATGGACCTAATGCAAAAGATCAATCACCATTGGGTTGACGCGACCGAACAAGGTCCGGACCATGAAAGTTCAAATTCCGAATTGGATAAAGAGGGACAAATGTTACACTATGTTAAGCAATCACCGAGTAATTTACGGAGTAATTACCCTACAATGAGGTCGGTCAATAGCTCTTTGTGCTAATGCATGCTAGATGAACGATATGTAGATCGTCATCCGAAAGCAATACCGCACGAAAAGAAAATAGGTAATGATCTAGTCTTGATCAAGAATTCAACAAAGAAATTCTAAGATCCATAAGACTTTCATCGATCAAAAGAAAAGAGAAATAGATGAACAGAAATCCAAATTAAACCACACAATTATGTGATCTAAGGCTAAGAACAAAAGGAAAGGGAGGAAAATGGAAAAGGAACCAAAACAGTCCCAAAAACAAGCCAAAAAATACATTCTGTTTTGAAGTAACCGGTTACTCACCAGAAGTTAACCGATTACTTAGTTCAAAATAGCGCGGTTTTTTCAAAATTAACACAGAGTAACCGGTTACTTACCAGACGTTAACCGGTTACTCTGCACCAGAATGCAGAAAATTGTGCAAAATTCAGCATGATTCACTTTCAAAACTTTTTACAAACACTTTGTGATCATGGAATTGAAATTGCACAAAATTTAAAGTAAAATCACAGCAAAAACCAGTAATCAAACACAATTACAAGATCCAAAGGATCAAGTAACAAGAATCTCCAAAGATCTACATTATGGAAGATGAAGATGAAGCTTCAACAATGGTGAAAGATGAATTACCACTTCAAATATGAAAATTCCTTCAAATTGCTTCAAGATCTACACTCCAAAGCCTTGATCTACTATAATTGATGAACAAAAACAAGAATGGATGAAGGTTTAGCTCAAAGTTGAACAAGATTCAATGTGAATTCTTGTTAACTTTCAAAGGAAGAAATGTGAGCTTTGGTGAAAATTTGTGGTTGGGAAGAGAATTTGCAAGAGGTTTGTTGGCTATCAAAAGCTTCAAGAGAAAATTTAGCAAGGTGAATTTGGCTATCAAAAGCTTCAAGAGAAAATTTAGAAAGGTGAATTTGGCTATCAAAAGCTTGAAGAATGAATGAAATGAAGGCTCTATTTATAGAGTTTAGGCTTGGAAATTTGGTGGTTTGGAATTAGGCTTGGATGATCAAAATTAGGATTGAAATTCAAATTTGGAGGGAAATCACAAAAGAGTGGTGATTAGTGATGGTACATGGTGGGGAATGATCAAAGTGATGTAGGGGAATTAAAATGAGGTGATCTAGAATATTCCAAATGTGATCAAGGGCTGAGATTGGTGCCAATTGCTGAATTTGAATTTGCCACCATTTTCCAAATTTTCAAGAGGGTAACCGGTTACTCACCACAGGGTAACCGGTTACTCAGTGCAAATTTTGAAAAAAATGCCTTTTTAATACACTGTTGTGGTTCGGCTCGATTCTTTTGCTTGTCAAAGAAGGCATGGAAATAAACACATGAACCTTGGAGTCTCTTGAATAATAATCAATTAAATCTTGGAAACTCTTAATCAGATAATTTTTGAATTAATTGCGGATCAACTTTGACTTTTCTCAGATAAAATTCATTCGAGCTGTGGGACTGTTATTTTGGCATTTTTAACCTGTTCTTCCCCTGAAAATGTTAGTGAAAGAAAACAAAATATTTTTGGATTTTAATTAAAGGTTAGTAAACATAAACAAATTAACCAATAAAACAACTAACAAACACACACACACCCCAAAGATCCCTGCAAGGCACAATCCTATAGAAGAGGGAACCAATGTGTGATCTTGTTTATGGTATGAAATGCAAAAGAGAAGCAAAGAAACTTAGGGGCAAAAATTAGGGTATTACAGCTGCCCCTATTTAAGTTTCTTCTATTCGGAGATATGAAGATCGACATCTTGTCTCGACGAGATAGGAGAGACTTAAATATAACAACAAACTAATTTTTGGCCCTAAGAGACCACAAAATGATATGATCATGCAAATGATATGCAGACACAAGACCACTGTGGGGAGAGAAACGCCACAGGAGACCAAAAAAAACTGGGAGCAAAGAGAAAAGACCCCACCGGGGGAAAACAAAAGAGGGAAAACACAACCCAACAAGGGAGTAAACAAATCTCCACTGGGGAAGAGCAAGGAGTAAGATTCCAACTGAGGGAAAATTATCGACACCAGAAATAAAAGAGGGATAACACCGTCCCAACATGGAGAGAACAATCTCCGCTGGGGAACAGATCGTCTAATACCAGACATCCGGTAATAACATGATCAAAAGGAAAGATTGCCAACTACCAAGCAAATGATAGCTACAACAAGGCAGTCAATAAAAGGATATGAGAAGAATTACCTACTACCAACAAAGGGCAGGACGACAAAGGCAACGATCTCACAAAGAGGATAAGGTCACCAGCTATCAACCAAGTGACAACTATAACAAGGTAACCAAACCGGGCTATATTACCTACTACCAACAAAGGGCAGGATGACAAAGGTAAGAATCCAGCTAAAGAAAGAATGCCAACCATCAACCAAGTGACAGTTACAACAAAGTAAATAGCCAAGGGTATGAGAAAGATTACCTACTACCAACAAAAGGGTAGGACGACAAAGGTAATAACCTTAAAGGGGTCGAGAAATATCACCTACTACCAACAAAGGGCAGGACTACAAAGGTGATAAACTCGAACAAAGAAGGGAGAGATTACCAACTATCAAACCAGTGATAGCTACAACACGGTAATCAAACCCGACTATATTACCTACTACCAACACAGAGCAGGACGACAAAGGTAATAAACCGTCTATATGTCCTACTACCAACAAAGGGCTGGACGACAAAGGTGATAAGCCAAAAGAAAGATTACCAACTATCAACCAAGTGATAGTTACGACGAGGTAATCAACCAAGGGTGTGAGAAAAATTACCTACTACCAACAAAAGGGTAGGACAACAAAGGTAATAAACCTAAAAAAAAGGATCGAGAAGTATCACCTACTACCAACACAGGGCAGGACGACAAAGGTGATAAACTCGAACAAAGAAGGGAGAGATTACCAACTATCAAACAAGTGATAGCTACAATAAGGTAATCAAACCCGGCTATATTACCTACTACCAACACAGGGCAGGACGACAAAGGTAATAAGCCATCTATATCACCTACTACCAACAAAACGGGTAGGACGACAAAGGTGATAAGCCCAAAGCAAGGGACCAAAATTTAATCCGGGAATAAACCAGAGAGAAACGGTCAAACAAGACTCATCCCGAGGAGGAAATATCTCAACTGGGGATTAATTCCATCCAGACAAATAAACTGGGGAGGAAGGCTAAAATGAATATCTTCCACGAGGCATAAACTCAGTGGGGAATTAATAAAGATAGGCATTTTCTGCTTACGGGTCGACACTCTAAAGGAGAGAGGACACACACGCTCTGCGGGGATAACAACACCAGAGAGCAAGAAAACACCAACACAAATGCAAAAATGCACAATGCACCAACAATATGCTATGCACAACAAAAGAATGCGCATGCAATGCTTATGAGTATGAATATGCTGACAAAACATACATAAAGATAAACAGAGGGTGGAAAAACATCACAAAACCACTGAATACTCGACTAATCTCAACAAGATGGAAATATCATCAACAGCTCTGCTAGGGATTCATCTGACAGAATTCTGCAAGAGATAAACAAAAGCCATCAAAGGAAAATAAATCCTACTACAAGGCTCAAATCTTGCTGGAGAAAGGAAGATACTCCTTGGGGAAAAACCCAAATATCAATCTTCTAACATTAACGATCCATGAAGAGGCTAATAACATAAACTCTGCTTCGGGGATGGAAGGAAAGCTGTTGGGGAATCACAACAACCCGAACTTTCTGATTCTTCCTGGGGATAAAAAAGATTCACAGAAACTTCCATTTCAAAAGGATGAAGAGATTTGCATACGGAGAAGAAAATGGATCCGCTGAGGGCAGTAGACACATAAACGTCTACGCAAAATCCACCGGGAATACAAGGCAGATCTGCTGGAGATACAAGAGAAAAGCTCTCTGAGGATTAACCACTTCTGAGCTAAACAACCTGGACTTGTTGAGGAAAACAACAACAAGGTCAAACTGTGGGGGATTTTAGATCAATACTCATCATGAATGAGAGAAAACCCAACAGGTGACTAGTATGTCAATATTCCTTGAATAGAGGTATTATTGGCAACTTCACTGGGGAACACCCAAAATAGTGATGCACAATCTTCTCTAAAAACAAACAATCTAGAGAGAAATACGTCCTGGACTTGCCGGGGAAGATAACGCTGCTCTGCGCTTGGGAATATCCCAAGTAACAACAATACACCTAGAAGATAACACTCTGATGGAAATTACTCATGTGATTCACACCAAGGGACAACAAAAATGAATCTCCGTATGAGGACTACCCTCAAGGAGAGGTGGACTGTCAAAACTACTCGACTACTTGACCATATCATAGTCAGCTGGAGAAGATCCGGATCAAAACCTAGCTGGGGAAAAACCAAACAACATTGACCCTTATAAATTCAACACATCATAGCACAACTTTGAAGGAACCTATCATCTTGTCAACAACTGGTTGTATGAACAAAACCCTACTGAGGAAAAATCAACAAACTTTACTGGGGAAATATCGACAAACTCTACTGGGGAGCTGTCAATAAATTCTGCCAAAGGAGCGAGAACAAACCCTGCTGAGGAAAACATTGATCCTACCATCCTGGGAATAACCGTTGATGTTCCTTTTTGCATTCATAAATCAAAGGAATTTTTTTTTATAATTTTCAAAAATTTAAATCAATTATTTGCATTTTGTTTCAAAAATCGTCATCAGCAATAAATGAAATTTTGCAAACAGAAACAAAATAAGAATTGCAAACAAAGGGACAAAGGCCCAACTTTTATTAATAGAACAGAAGTCCGCAAATGGCGTAACTCCATAGATCATTACAAAGTTTGAAAAATGGTAAATACATGGAAAGGGTTACATTGAAATACAATGACCACTATTCTCCCTAACAACTTTGAATTCCGATGTGCTCAAAACTTCAGCTGAGGATGATTGAGGCAAAATCCTTGATAGACAATGTTGCTTTCAAATGATCAAGACTGCCCAGATGCAGTTACTTGCCATAATCCCTAACTTTTACCTAGATTGCCCTCTCGAGTTTTCAATCTACCGGGATGATTATTTCTGTTTTTGTCTCTAATTTTTGCCTGGATCGCCCTTTCGGGTTTTCAGCCCACCGAGACGCTCATTTTTGCCTAAGCCGCCCTTTCGGGTTTTCAACTTAGGGAGCTGTTCTTTTATTTTTTAGGCGAAGTATTTCTTGACTGCATCGACATTCACAGGACGAGTGAACTCTTCACCATCCATAGTTGTAAGAAGTAATGCACCGCCAGAGAAGGATCTCTTGACAACATATGGGCCTTCATAATTAGGAGTCCACTTGCCCCTAGAATCATTGGTAAAAGTCAAGATCTTTTTGAGCACGAGGTCGCCTTTTCTGAACACACGAGGACGAACCTTCTTATCAAAAGCTTTCTTTATTCTCTGTTGATATAATTGGCCATGACACAAGGCCGTTATTCCTTTCTCTTCAATCAAATTCAACTGATCATATCTACTCTGACACTATTCAGCCTCAGACAATTCAGCTTCCATCAAAACTCTCATAGAAGGGGTTTCAACTTCCACCGGGAGCACTGCTTCCATACCATAAACAAGAGAGAAAGGGGTTGCCCCTGTTGAAGTGCGGACGGATGTACGATACCCATGCAAAGCAAAAGGGAGCATCTCATGCCAGTCCTTGTAAGTAACAACCATCTTCTGAACAATCTTCTTGATATTCTTATTAGCAGCTTCAACAACCTCATTCATCTTAGGTATGTAAGGAGAAGAATTATGATGCCCAATCTTAAACTCATCGCATAATTCCTTCATCATCTTGTTATTCAAATTCAACCCATTATCAGTGATAATCTTGCTCGGAACACCATACCGACAGATGATTTGGTTCTTGATAAACCAGACCACTACTTGCTTGGTCACATTGGCATATGATGCCGCTTTAACCCACTTGGTAAAATAGTCAATAGCCACCAATATGAAACGGTGTCCGCTCGACGCTTTAGGCTCAATCATTCCAATCATATCAATACCCTACATGGAGAAAGGTCATGGAGAAGAGATAACATTGAGAGGAGTTGGAGGCACATGAATTTTGTCAGCATATACCTGGCACTTATGGTACTTTTTCACAAATTTGCAACAGTCAGATTCCATTGTCAGCCAATAGTAACCTGCCCTTAACAATTTCTTAGCCATTGCATGCCCATTGGCATGGGTACCAAAAGATCCTTCATGAATTTCTTTCATCAACATGTCTGCTTCGTGTCTATCCACGCATCTGAGCAAGACCATGTCATAATTTCTTTTATACAGCATATCATCATTCAAGAAGAAACTACCAGCCAATCTTCTCAAAGTCTTCTTATCTTTCTTGGATGCCCCAAGCAGGTACTCTTGATTTTAAAGAAAGCATTTAATATCATAATACCACGGTTTATCGTCAACAACCTCTTCAACCATAAACACATGAGCTGGTCTATCAAGCCGCATAACATCAATTTTGGGCACATTATTCCACCGATTCACCACAATCATGGAGGATATAGTTGCTAAGGCATCTGCCATTCGATTTGCTGCTCTGGGTACATGGTGAAACTCAACCTTATTGAAGAAAGTTAACAACCTTCTTGCATAATCTCGATAAGGAATCAAATCAGGTTGACGTGTCTCCTATTCTCCTTTAATCTGATTAATCACTAGGGCTGAATCTCCGTATACATCAAGAATCTTGATTCTTAAATCAATAGCTTCTTCCAAGCCCATAATACATGCTTCATACTCAGCCGCATTATTTGTGCAAGTGAACATCAACCTTGCAGCGAAAGGAATATGAGAACCATGAGGAGTAACAATTACTGCCCCAATACCATTGCCATATTCATTAACAACTCCGTCAAAAATCAAACCCCAACGGGATCCAGGCTCAGGTCCTTCATCAGGTAATGGTTCTTCACAATCTTTAACCTTTAGATACATCACATCCTCATCAGGAAAATCAAACCTGATTGGTTGATAATCATCAATTGGCTGGTGTGCCAAATGGTCAGCCAAAACACTTCCTTTTATCGCTTTTTGAGTTCAGTACTCGATATCATATTCTGACAACAACATTTGCCAACGAGCGATCCTCCCAGTTAAAGCAGGCTTTTCAAAGATATACTTGATTGGATCCATTTTGGATATCAACCAAGTTGTATGATTCAACATATACTGGCGGAGGCGCTTGGTAGCCCAAGCTAAAGTACAACATGTCTTTTCAAGCATTGAGTACCGAGACTCACAATCGGTGAACTTCTTGCTCAAATAATAAATGGCAAGCTCTTTTCGACCAGATTCATCTTGTTGACCCAGAACGCAGCCCATAGACTCTTCCAGCACAGTCAAATACATGATCAAAGGTCTTCCTTCCACGGGAGGAGACAAAATCGGAGGTTCAAGCAGATACTCTTTAATTCTTTCAAAAGCTTTCTGACAATCCTCTGTCCATATACAACCCTGATCTTTGCGGAGAAGCTTGAAGATCGGCGCACAAGTGGCAGTCATATTGGATATAAATCGGGAGATATAATTCAAACGTCCCAGGAATCCTCTTACTTGTTTCTCTGTTTTGGGCGCAGGCATTTCCTGAATGGCTTTAACTTTACCCGGGTAAACTTCAATGCCTTTTTGGCTGACAATAAAGCCCAACAATTTTCTAGGACGAACACCAAAAGTACACTTATTTGGATTCAAACGGAGCTTAAACTTTCTCAAACGCCGAAACAACTTCAGTAAGTACTCAATATGATCTTCTTCAGTCTTCGACTTACAAATCATATCATCCACATAGACCTCAATTTCTTTATGCATCATATCATGGAACAAAGTGGTTATAGCTCTCTGGTACGATGCACCAACATTTTTCAAACCGAAGGGCATCACTCTGTAACAGAATGCTCCCCAGGGTGTAATGAGTGTTGTTTTTTCCATATCCTCGGGTGCCATCTTTATTTGATTATAATCGGAAAATCCATCCATACAAGAAAAGATACTGAATTTAGCAGTATTATCCACCAACATGTCAATGTGGGGTAGTGGAAAATCATCTTTTGGACTTGCTTTATTCAAATCTCTATAGTCGACGCACATTCGAACTTTCCCGTCTTTCTTTGGAACAGACACAATATTGGCCACCCATTGAGGATACTCACAAGTCACAAGAAAACCAACATCAATCTTCTTTTGAACCTCCTCTTTGATCTTCACAGCCATGTCGGGATAAGTTCTTCTCAATTTCTGTTTCACCGGTGGACATTCAGGCTTCAATGGCAATCTATACTCCACAATATCAGTATTAAGACCAGGCATGTCTTGATAGGACCAAGCAAACACGTCAACATATTCTCTAAGAAGCTCCACAATCCTCTTCTTAACATCTGACTGAAACAGTGCCCCAATCTTGACTTCTTTTACATCATTATCTGAACCCAAATTAACCAATTCCAACGGCTCTTCATGAGGCTGAATGGCCTTTTCCTCGTGCTCAAGCAACCGAGAAATTTCATCGGGAATCTCCTTAATATCCTCTTCTTCAGCTCCAAACACAGGGAACTCAAAGTTGGGAGGGGCATAGGGTCATTGTTTTCAATGGGTTTATCAATCAATCTGCACAATGATTTATGTTTAATTTTAGAATATGAACAAGAAGTGCAAGTATTATGCAGATAGAAGTGATCATCACATTATTATATTTTTTTTTGGTTTTTTATGTTACCATTTTTCAGAAATAAAGCAAAAAGGGAAACATAATATGGATAAACAAAATAACATTTTATTGATGATGATAAAATTTGAAATAAAGCCCTCACAAATTCACTTTCACCTTGGGCAGAGTGAAAGGATTTTTTGAAAGAAACAAAAACAAATTACTTTGGAATATGAACAATAGTGGGAACATCAACAACTATCCAAATCTGGCAGACTTGTCCATGTGTCACAAAGTTGGGAAGTTCTTCTTCTTCATCTTCCTCAATGATGGCTGTCGTACCTCAAAAAATACGATCCTCGCGATGGACGCAGAAAAAACTGTTCGAAACAGAGTCGCCACCGAACTTTATTCATCCCAAAAGAGGGAAAGGAAAATATCGATAAAACCTTTAAAGGGAGATAAGAACATGGTCGTCGCAACCAAATTCGGGTTCGGGAGTCGGTTACGCAAGAGGGAAGGTATTAGCACCCTCTACGTCCATTGTACTCAACGGGAACCTCTTGATTCGATTCGAGAGAGTTAGTTAAGTTTGTTTGTTTATCTTCTAAAGGGTTTGCTTCTAAAGGGAAAATGGGTGGTTTTTTATTAGTGTGCTCGACAAGGATTAAGATCCTCGGGCCTACGTATTCCCTCGTGCAATGGGAAAGTCAGAGCATTCGTAGTTCGGGGGACTACGGTTGTTTTGTTTGTGTTTTTTTAGGCGAACGAGAGTTTAATTCGCATTCTAACTGCTAAACGTTGGCTTGTCTGCTCGTCAAGGGAGGCTGAAGCACTAGTTCATATGCGCGGAAGAATGGATTAAACAATGTTCTTTTTGTGAAAGTTGTTTGAGTATGAATTAAGTGTATTAAGATTTGATTGAGAAAAATGTTTGATTTGGATGTGTTTTAGGGTTTCGGTCGCACGGAGGCGAGGAAAGGATAATTTTGATCGTATTAGATGTTTTAGAGGGGACAATTGCTTACACACGAGTAAGAGAACTCGCACCCAAGCAATAGGTAACAATTGCTCACACACGAGTAAGAGAACTCGCACACAAGCAATCGACGAATTAAGGTTTATGTTTTTTTAGAAGTGTCAATTGTTCACACACGAGTAAGAGAACTCGCACCCAAACAATTGAGGAGAAAGGCTTAAATTTTTTAGAGGTGTCAATTGTTCACACACGAGTAAGTGAACTCGCACCTAAACAATCAACAAGTTAAAGTTTAAATTTTTTATAGGCATCAATTGTCTACACACGAGTAAGAGAACTCACACCTAAACAATCGACAAGTTAAAATGTAAGTTTTTTAGAGATGTCACTTGTTCACACACGAGTAAGAGAACTCGCACCTAAACAATCGACAAGTTAAAGTGTAAGTGAAGAGAAGTCTCATCTTAACCGACAAAGTCTGGTTTTAGATGTTCATCGACCCATAATAAAAGGTAAAAATGAAAAATAAAATCGGTCTCGTCTTAATCAAGATCTTTAATCTTAGATCGATAAACTATATTTTTTGATTTTCATTGACCGATAAAAAATAAAAAAAAAGATGGCCTCATATAAATCAAGATTTTGAATCAATTTCAACAAATCAACTTAATCAAGATATTTTTCATATCATCGGCCTTAAAAGGAAAATGGAAGTGAAGCTAATTTTTAAAAAAACTTAAAACCTAAACAAAGCCATATTAGCAATGTTTTAAAAAAAACTAAAAATTAAATTAAGTCTAATTGAAACTAAATGATTCTAGTTAAAAACTAATTAATTAATTAAATCCTAATCAAAATAACTAAATTCTAATTAAAACTAATTAATTAAAAACTAAAACTAACTAAGCTAAACTCTAATTAAAAGGTTAATTCAATTAAATTCTACTTAAAACCTAATTAAATCTAATTCTACAAAACTAATTAAGTTCTAATTAAAAAAACTAAATGATTAAAGGGTTAATACCCCTTCTCTCCCCTGGCATTTGAGCCAAATCCCAAAAACAACCCTGTAATAAAAAAAACACAGATTTCATCCCTGCCATTTAAAGATTCTGTCATTTTGGTCCTTCAATGCATTTGCCCAACAAAAAAGGTGATGTGGCACTGACAGTTTGGCAATTTTTTTACTGTAGCTGACACGTGGCATTATTAACTAATATTATTTCATTTAATTATAAAATCTTAATTACTTAATTCATTTATTTATAATATTCATTTACTTAATTTATTTAATATTTGTTAAGAAGCTGAAAGGTCAAATAAAATGAAATGTACCAAGTTGAATTTCGTTTACAACCCTGAAACCTAATTTCTCAAACTCTCCTCTTCCCATTGACAATCTTTTCTTCACCGGCTCCTTCAACGCAAAAACATCCTTTGGCAAAATTCGAGAGCTTTTTCAGGTGCGTTTATCACATTTATTATTTAACTTAATATTTCGTCGTCTTCTTCACGATTCTTGAAACATGCATGCGTGGGTTGTGCTTTTGTAGGTATGACACTGTTCAACCTAGTCTTTCACCATGATGGTCAGTTCGTGCGAGAAAGTTTTGTTTTTTTATAGAGGCGGAAGTGAAACGTTCGTTACAGGACAAGATTCAGACACATGGTCCTACTACGAAGCTATGAGTTTAGTGCTCGATTGTGGATTCGACGGTAGTGGAATCCGAATGTGGAGGAAAATCGAAGGTATTGACCAAAGTTTCTTCCACGTGACTGAAGATGTTCATGTAATGGATATTGCTAATCATTGTATTTCCCACAAAGTTGATGGTCACATTTGGCTTGAGCACATTGCCGGACACAAGTCAGAAAGGGTGTTGAATCCAAATGTTGTTGATGTTGGCGAAGAGAGCGATAATGCTGAAGACGAAGAAGAAGAATCAGTTGGGATAACATTTGGGGACAACGAGGAAGAAAGAGTGAATGATGTGAATGAAGGCTTTGTGGTTGTCGAGGTTGAAAGACCTGATGAAGGTAATAGGGTTGAAGTCTCAGGACGTAAACTCAGGTTCAAGCTAAAAGCTAACAAGAATGAAGCAAGTGTAAGGTCTCCCAAAAAACTAAGGTTGCGTGTTCCTTCAAAGGTCATTGGTAGGAAACCTAGTTCATCAAAGGTTGTAGACCAGGATGCAGATTATGAAAGTGAAGAGTTGGGTAGCTCTGATCCAGATGCTAGTGACAATGAAAGGATGCCCAAGTATGAGAAGTTTAGAGGGGATTTGCTCAACAAAGACTTTGAGTTCAAACTAGGCATGGAGTTTAAATCTCTTGTTGAATTTAAGGATGCTATAAGAGAATGGTCTGTTTTAAATGGTAGAGAGATTAGGTTTGTGAAAAATGAAAGTAATAGGGTACGTGTAGAGTGCAGGGGTAAATGTGGTTTTTTAGCCCTTTGTAGTAAAGTTGGTGACAAACATACATTTCAATTAAAGACTTGGGTGGGGACCCATACATGTGCTAGGGTTTTAAACAACAAGTCAGCTAACTCTAAGTGGGTGGCAAAAGTTATTGTAGAAAAGAGGCAAACTAACGACAAGGTCAAAGTTTCAGATCTAATGGCAGATTTAAGAAGTAAATATTCAGTTGGGATTTCTAAGGGAAGGGCATGGAGGGCTAAACACATAGCAGAAGAAATTATTGAAGGTGACTCTTGTAGACAATACTTTATGCTATATAGTTATGCTGCAGAACTGAAGAAACAAAATGTTGGGAATACTGTCAAGATCAGTGTGGAGAGGCCAATACCAACACTTCCACCAAGATTTGGAAGTTTCTATTTTTGCTTTGATGGCTGCAAGAAAGGATTTATCCATGGTTGCAGACCATTTATTGGTGTAGATGGCTGTCATCTGAAGACTCAGTATGGTGGCCAACTACTTATTGCTGTGGCTAGGGATCCAAACGATCAGTACTTTCCTCTAGCATTTGGTGTTGTGGAGACAGAGACAAAGGAAAGCTGGAGGTGGTTCTTGCAACTGCTTATGGAGGACATTGGCCAAGACAAAAGATATGTCTTCATATCTGACCAACAGAAGGTGTGTAAAGTGATTTTGTATTTGTTATGTAAACTGCTTTTGTTTAAGTTATACTCATATGTATTTGTTGCAATTTTCATAGGGTCTTGTGGCTGTATTTGAGGAGATGTTTGAGTCAATCGAGCATAGAGTATGTCTAAGGCATTTGTATGCCAATTTCAAAAAGAAATTTGGTGGTGGAAGTGCAATAAGGGACCTAATGATGGGAGCAGCAAAAGCAACATACCTGCAAGCATGGGAGAAAAAGATGTCTGAGTTAAGGGCAGTTGATAAACAAGCTTGGGAATGGCTAATGGGTGTTCCAACAAAACTATGGTGTAAGCATGCTTTTAGTTATTATCCAAAATGTGATGTTCTGATGAATAACCTTAGTGAGTCTTTCAATAGTACCATACTTCAGGCTAGAGACAAACCAATTCTCACTATGTGTGAATGGATTAGGACTTACCTCATGAATAGGGTAGCTGTTAGTTTAACTAAGTTAGACAAATGGAAACACAGGATAATGCCTATGCCTAGAAAAAGAATGGATAAATAGGTTGTAATGAGTGGTAATTGGATTCCTACATGGTGTCAAGACATGGTTTGGCAGGTTAACCACACATATGATGGTCATCAGTTCATTGTTGATCTTGCTAAAAAAACATGTACATGTTGTTTTTGGGAACTTGTTGGCATTCCATGTAGGCATGCCATAGCTGCCATGATCTATCAGAAATTAGAACCAGAAACCTTTGTTGATGACTGTTACAGTAGGGAAACATACACTAAGTGCTACTCATATAGTGTGAGTCCCACTAATGGGATGGATATGTGGCCTCATGTTGATGTTGAGGATATGTTTCCACCTGCATTTAAGAAAGGTCCAGGTAGACCAAGGAAACTCAGGATTAGGGAACATGATGAAAATGGATCTAGGATGAGAAGGCCTGGTGTTAATTACAGGTGTACTAAATGTGATGGTATTGGACATAACTCAAGAAAATGTAAGAGTACATAACAAAACCCTGCTGCTTTAAAGAGAAAGGTGTGATTATGTTTATGTTTATTTATGTTATTGAATTTGTTTTACTTCTGACATGTTGATGCAACTGAAGCTCATGGCCTTGATTATGTTTATGTTTTAAACAGAGGAAGGCTCCAAGGAAAGCACCCAAAAAAAGCAATGTTGATGCCACTGAACCAAGCAATGTTGATGCCACTGAACCAAGTAATGTTGATGCAACTGAAGCAAGCAATGTCCATGCAACTGAAGTTGATGAGCACCCTGTCAATGTCAATACATGCAGAGAAATTGCAACAATTGGAATGGACTTTTTTGATGGTGAATTTGATGCAACAGTTGAGGCAATGGTGGCCTCAGTTGAAGCTCAATTTCAGGCATCTCAGGCATCTCAGATAGTGAATCCAACACCTACAAAAAGCCCTCCAAAATCGAAGAAGAAAGTGGGGAGACCAGAAAAGAAAGTGGGAAGACCAAAAAAGAAGAATTGAAGACAATCTAGTTTTAGTTATGACAGTTCTTTTTGAATGCATTAGGATGCATTGTATTTTGTAATGCCTTATATTTTGATTATGACAGTTATTGTATTTTGATTATGACACATGGCATTTTGTAAGCTTGACAGTTATGGTTATGGTTATGGTTATGACAGTAATGGTTATGGTATTTGGTTGTAATGGTTATTGTATTTGGTTGTAATGGTTATGGTTATGACAGTAAAAATTATGGTACAAAATTAGATTATGACAGGTTTTATTTTGGTTGTAATGGTTATGGTTATTAGTTGTAATGGTTATGGTTATGACAGTAAAATTTATGGTACAAAATTAGATTATGACAAGTTTTATTTTGGCCTGTTTCTATTTATGGTTATGACAGTCTTCATGAACTGTTTCTATTTTTGACCTGTAATATATTACCAAATTGTGAGTACAGATTTAGAGTACACCAAATTGTGAGTACAAAATTGTGAGTACAAAATTGTGAGTACAAAATTAGTACCCTATAATATTTTTGACCTGTAATATATAAAAGTTATACATTGCTTCCAAATTTATAGTACACCAAATTCTTATTGCATTAAAAGTTATACATTGCTTCCAAATTTAGAGTACAGATGGTAACATATTCCAATTGGAACATTGCATTCAAATTTAGAAATTACAGAGTAGATACTTTTTTCCATCACAGGACAGTCAGGTTTACATATGTTACTACCTAGAACTATACATGATAGCAAAAAAAAACCAAGATCCAATTAGAAGAGCAGAGAGAACATTAATGGTCTTCTCATCTTTAGCAGACTTCATTTTCAATTTGTCAATCTTCTTATTGTTCACTGTCTTGCCAAACTCATGAACGAAACTCTTCCCAAACTCAACTCCATATTTCCTCATAACCTCCATCATCTTTTCACTTTCAAAGCAACCCCCCTCGTATCTTGGTTCAGCAAATTTTCCATGGTCAATTTCATCATCCCAGTGAAAAAGATGACAATCATCATCCTTCTAGAAAATGGAAAATAGATGACAAATGTTAAGTTTAGAAAAAACAAAATCTGGATAATTAAAGAAGGAAATTGAATAAATTTGTACATACCCCCCAATTTTTACACTTCCAGTATCTTCTTCCTGGGTTTGAGCTTGATTTCGAAATGTGTATTCTCATGGGAAGCTCATGCCCACAAATTGGAGCTTTCCTTCCACTGAAGTTACTCCCTGAAGAAGCACTTCCTTCCATGGCTGAAATTGTTTCAAGCTTAAGATGGAGCTGTGGGGATGATGAACATACAAAGAAACCAAGAAGAAGTGGATGACCATATGACGAACCCTAAATCCTTTTACGTTCAACTTGGTACATTTCATTTTATTTGATCTTTCAGCTTCTTAACAAATATTAAATAAATTAAGTAAATGAATATTATAAATAAATGAATTAAGTAATTAAGATTTTATAATTAAATGAAATAATATTAGTTAATAATGCCACGTGTCAGCTACAGTAAAAAAATTGCCAAGCTGTCAGTGCCACATCACCTTTTTTGTTGGGCAAATGCATTGAAGGACCAAAATGACAGAATCTTTAAATGTCAGGGATGGAATCTGTGTTTTTTTTATTACAGGGTTGTTTTTGGGATTTGGCTCAAATGGCAGGGGGGAAAAGGGGTATTAACCCATGATTAAATTATAAAAGAAAGAAAAACTAGTTTTAAAATAACTAATTAAAATTTCAATTAAAACTCTAATTAACTAATTAAAATAAAATCTAATTACAAACTAAATTACTAATCTAACTAGAAACTAACTACAAACTAAGTTACTAATCTAATTAAAAACTAACTACAAATTAAATTACTAATCTAAAATTCTAATTAATTAAACAAAATAACCAATGGGTGGTGTTAAAGGGACGGAAATGTGTGGAAAAAAAATCATTGGGCCCATGAGGCCAAAACACCTTAACCTAAAAACAAAAATAAATAAAGAAAATTAAAAAAATAAAATACAAAGATTCAGAACCGTGAAAACTAAAACCTCATTTCCTCTTCTTCTTGCTCACACGATCTTCTTTCTCTTTGACTTTCTCTGCTTCAAATTCTTCCTCTTTCAAATCGTTGTATCCTTCTTCTCTCTCTCGTGGTACCTTCCTCGTTTCTCTTCAGTTATTCTCGGTTTGGATCGTACTCTCTCTGTCTCCTTCGCTTTTTTCGTTTCTCAGTCGCCGTCAATCTCTCTCTCGATCCCTTACGCCGATTTCGCGCCGGGGAAAAGTGGGGTTTGGGTTGATTGGGATTCGATTGGGTTTGGTAGTTTGAAGGGTTGCTCGTGGGTAAGAATGGAGGTGGCGGTGGTGTGGTTTTCGGTTGTTGTTTGAAGAACCTAAATGAAGAAGAAGGTTTGAAGGTTGATGGATCGGAGGATATGACAAATCGAGGGCTGAGAAGTTGTTTTTGTGATTAACAGAGGGAGCGTGTGAGTGGAGAAGGTGGCAGGTCGGTTGAAGATTTTGTGGTGGTTTGCGGCTATTTTTCTGGTTTTCGGGTTGTGAGAGTTTTGAGGATTTGAAGGAGATTGGAGCAAGTTTGGCCGAGTAGTTTTTTTTCTCAGAGCTTTTCTCCTTCTACTCGTTTTCTGGTTCGATTTGGGTTTTTTTGATCCAGAAAGGTGTTGATGATTTACGATTTGGGGTGACGTTATTGTGTGGTTTCTGTGGTTATATGGTGGCTGTTGGAAAAATATGTGGAGAACACGTTATATGGAATGAGGGAAGATTAGATGTGGAAGATGATGGTGTTCATTTGTAAGTTGCAGTTGTTATATGGAATTTTCTTATAGTGTTTTTGGAAATAGAGGAAAACATCGTGAACTTTTGAGCTTGGTGATTTGTGTAGTTTTGTGTGAGTTGTTGTGAGAGAGTTTTAAGTAGAGGCGAGTGTCCAGCTGCTTTCATGGGGGTGAATTTGAAGCTAGTGGGTGTCGTCAGGAAGAGTGGGAGTGAAGGGTTTGTGTAAGGTATATGGCAAGAACGAGGATCCTCTCTTTGTATTCTTTTTGAAGTTTTAAGAGGAGAAAAAAAAAATTGGATCAGTGGCGGCCGCCCTCCCTCACACCAGTGCAAACGTGTATATATATACACAGGTGGATTAGGTTTACTAATTATCCCTTCAATTTGGAACATGGGCCTAGACAAATGGGCTCTCTTTATTTTAAATTATGGATGGTATAATGACAAAATGGCCAAATGAAATATGGATAGATATGAAATAGAAATGAATGGAGATTAGGATAATGATAAATGGATTTAGAAAGTGGTTATTGAAAACAAAAATCGGATGGACTAAAAATGGAAAATTGTTTGAAAATGAAATGGATTTTGAATTGGTTAAAAATGAATTAACTTGAAAGGTGGATTTTAAAAAAAATGGCTTGGGTTTAGAAAAAGGATTTAAAGTGGATATGGATTTAATTAAATGGATTTGAAAAGAAATATGGTTATGGGTTGGACTTTTGGATATGGAATAATTAAATTGGATATTTGGATAAAAATGTATTTGAAATGGATTAACAAAGAATTTGAATTAAAATAATTAAAATGGATATGGATTGGATGAAAATGAATTTTGAAAAAAAGGATATGGATATGATGGTTAGTGGATGAATGTTCAGATGAACACTATCCACAGGTAGGACAAATTTGGGGTATGACAATGACATTGACTTCATATTCAGGTTCCTTAAACTTCTTCCGAGGGGAGTAAAAGGCACTTACGCATCCTTTGGGGACATATACCCGGGGTCTTCCAAATAAGGCTCCCAATCTTCAGCAGGAATGACATCATCTTCAGAACCAAACGGGATGTAGCCTACAGAGTCATCTTCAAGAATTGCAGCCGTAGAATGATCTTTGTTGATGAATCCGACACTGTGAAATGCCTCATTAATACTCTTCAAATATCTTCTGATTGTACCAGGCGTAAAGTCTAAACCAGTTTTGCCTAGGTTATCAACCACATCAATGACTCGGCCCCAACCATCAGATCGACTAGTCTTTAACACATGCAGAGCATCTTTTAAAGAAGACATGGGTAACTCATTCTTCTTAATAGCTTTGTCATCAACAGAAAGAGCTTGGAACAGAGTCTCAACAGTCTCATCGACATCAACATATGAAAAGGATGAAAGGTGGCTCACCAGCATCGCTTGCTCACCTCCGACAATTACCAGCTTATCATTCTTAACAAATTTCAATTTTTGATGGAGAGTCGAAGTCACTGCCCCAACTTCGTGAATCCATGGTCGGCCAAGCAGACAACTATAAGCAGGACGGATATCCATTACTTGAAAAGTAATCTGAAAGAAGCACTGTCCTATTTTGATCGGAAGATCAACTTCTCCAATCACAGTCTTTCGAGATCCATCAAAAGCTTTAACAACAACCCCATTCTACCTCATGGGAGGACCTTGGTAAGAAAGCTTTGATAAATTAGATTTTGGAAACACATTCAAAGAAGAGCCAGTATCAACTAACACATTGGAAAACGCATCTTCTTGACAATTCATGGAGATATGTAAGGCCAAATTGTGATTTCTCCCCTCCTCGGGTAACTCTTCATCACAAAAGCTCAAATTATTACACGTTGTGAGATTAGCAACAATTCCATCAAACTGATTAACAGTCACATCATGCTCAACATATGCTTGTTCCAATACCTTCTGCAAAGATTTCCTATGAGCTTCAGAATTCATCAGTAAGGACAACATTAAAGTCTTGGACGGGGTGTGCAAGAGTTGATCTATAACACTGTACTCACTCTTCTTAATCAATTTCAGAACTTCATCCTCATAAACCTTCGAACCACTGGACTGACCGGGAGCATCAAAATTACTCTCATCTTGAGATCGTTTGCCGGCAGCAACATTCTCTACAATCTTTGGAGGCTCAGGAGAAAAGACACGACCACTTCGGATCACTCTACTCACATCAGCGACGCTTACCACAGAAGACAAAGAAGGAATGAGCACTTCCTTACCATCTTCTACCATGGTAGCATTGTACTTATACGGAAAAGCCTTGTCAGATTCATATGGTACCGGACCGGGCAACCGAATGACCAAAGGCATAACAGCGGTTTTCTGACTATCATAAGAGATAACAACTCGTTCAGGAATATTAAAGCGCAGTGCAATAACATTCACCTCATTCTGATATTAATCTCTTTTAGCAGTGACTTCAATCACATTCATGTCCATCATCCTTTGAATGTCCCTCTTCACTATCACACAACCACGAGGATTCACGGAACAAATACAGCAAGATGCATAGTCATGATCAATATCATGGTACTCACTCAAAAGTGCATGCATTTCCACAAGAGATCTTTGGATCCAACGGATATCAAAATTTTTTAAAGTACCAGGGAAACCATGAACCATATTGACAGATGCCTTGCCATGATTAGGCAGCGGATTTGATTGTACATTAGGGTTGGAATCTTCGAAAGACAAAATACTACTCCTAGCCAACCTTTGAACTTCCATCTTCAATGGATAACAGTTCTCAGTGTCATGCCCAGCTCCTCCCTGATGGAAAGCGCAATGAGCTTCAGGCTTATACCACCATGGCAAATCTTTTGGAACAGCAGGTGGTGCACGGGTCTGAACAAGATTCTTCTGGATTAAACAAGGAAGCAAATCTGTATATGTCATCGGAATCGGATCAAAATCCTTATGAAAACGGCCCCGCTGATTGTTCTGTTGATTAGAACGTTGTTGCTGTACAAGAGCTGTCTAAACAACAGAAGCTGAATTGATACCAGGAGTAACAGATGCAACATATTGCTGACACTGATTATTCTTATTATAACTCTTTTTGCGTCCTCCATAGGAAATAACATGGGTCTCACCCTCTTTCTTCTTGGCAAATCCTCCACCATACTTCTTGGAATTACCAGCAAAATTACCATCTTTTGACAAACGTCCCTCACTGACACCTTCTTCTAATCTCATCCCCATATTAACCATCTCAGTGAAATCACTCAGGGCACTAGCAATCATACGCTCATAATAGAAAGGACTCAGAGTTTTCAGAAAAATCTTAGTCATCTCTTTTTCTTCCAAAGGAGGATTAATCTGAGTAGCAATCTCGCGCCACCTCTGCGCATATTCTTTGAACGTCTCCTTATCTTTCTGAGCCATTGCTCGAAGCTGGTCACGATCAGGAGCCATATCCACATTATACTTATACTGTTTCACAAACGCCTCACCCAGGTCTTCAAAAGTGCGAACTCGAGTACTGTCGAGTCCCATATACCATTTCAAAGCTGCACCAGACAAACTGTCTTGAAAGTAGTGAATGAGAAGCTAGTCATTATCCTTTTGAGCTGACATCTTACGAGCATACATAGTCAAATGACTCATCGGACAAGAGTTACCCTTATACTTTTCAAAGTCAGGGACTTTGAACTTATGCGGGATCTTCACATTAGGAACCAAGCATAACTCATGAGCATTCTTTCCAAATAGCTCTTTACCTCTCAGAGCTTTGATCTCTTTCTGTATTTCAGCAAACTGGTCTTGAATTTCTTCCATTCTATCATAAGCACTAGAATTTTCACTTGGAGCAGTATGGAAAACTTGCTCTTCACCAAAAGGAATAATGTGAACCACAGGCGGTGGCACAATCATCACAGGCTGGAAACTAGGAACAACTGGAACTTCAGGAGGTGGTGGTGGTTGATAACCCTCAGGAACAAAGTTATGAGGCATGCCCCAGGGGAAACCAGGAGGCATGGAGTATTGAGGAACACTAGCAGGCGCCATAGAGATGGGCGTAGAGACAATCTCAGAAATGACTGTCCTTTGCACAGGAGTTGAAAGCGGAGGAGGAGGAGGTGGTGGCTGATTCTGAGCAGCCACCAGAGCTTCCATCATAGTAGTGAGTCTCTCCAAACTATCCTTCAGAGTTGATACTTCTTCACGAAGCTCACGGTTCTCTTGTTGCAACTGATCCATCTTTCTCTTCATATTAGCCCGAGTATTATACTGGTGCGACAACTTGGTTGAATGAAGACCAAAGGGAAACAATAAGACACCTGAAAAGGCAAGAAACAATGCAGAATGATGCTTGATATACAAGATGCAAATGCAAAGTTTCAAGGAATTAATAAGGCATATTACAAAAATTGTTATTTGAAATACCAAAATCTCATTCATTAATGATGGAAAAGATTACATCTCGGAAGTACAAATTCAAGAATCCTAAAATAAAAGAGGATAAAGAAAACTAGATCCCTAGAGAATCCTATGAGAAGAAGTCCCAGCTCTATCTTCCAGCTTCTTGATATGGGCCTGCATCTGAGTCTTCTCAATCAACAACTGATCAATGATTAACTTCCAAGGAGATTCTGAACTCTTCGGAATATCGGAAACTGGTTGAATGCGAGAGGAAAATAAATCCTCTTGCGCCTTTCTCTTCTTGTTGGCAGCTTTGTCTTCATTCTTCTTCTTGAAGTGCTCTTGAAGTCTTGCATTCTCTAACTCAATAATCTGATACTTGTTCTTCCAAGCATCTCTCTCTTGTTGCATCTTAACCAAAGCAATTTGAAGCTTCTCCGTGTCTTCCATAAAGTAGAGGATAAGCTTCTTAGCAATTATAGATAAAGGTTCCTGACGCGCATAAGGCATCTTCAAAGTAATAGCTCTATTCTTAACCCACTGGAGGTAAGGTTCCGAAGAGATACAATTCGGATTTCCCAAACTTTCCTTTCCTTTTCTACGAATGTTGCACCAAGCTTCCACAATTTCTTTCTTGAGAGCAACCTGAGATTCTTCTTCCTTGAAAAAGAGACCGGCCAAATGAATGTTCCTCGGTACCTCTCGCAAAGGATATCCCAACTGACGACGAGCCAACACGGGATTGTAGCTGATTCTTCCCTTTGTACCATGAAGAGGTATGTTGGGAAAATCACCACAACTATCAATAATCATCACTCCAGAAGGAACACGGCTACACCAATCAATATCAGAATGAGTGAGAGACATGATCTTCCATGACCAATATAAACCATCCTTGAGGTTCCAGAAAGCCGCAGACTTCGGCAAGTGAGAAATAAACCACTTGTAAAGCAAAGGCGCGCAACAGATAATCATCCCTTCACCATGGAAATTTCTGAGGTGAATAGAATGGTAAGCATCGACAAGCAAAGTGGGAATTGAATTCCCAATCAAGAAGATCTGAATAGCGTTGATGTCGACAAAGTTCTCAACATTCGGGAAAAGGAACAGTCCATATATAAGCAAGGCAAGAATAGCCTAAAAAACAACTATGTTTTTCACACTAGCAAAGTGAATAGCTCTATCCATCAAGAACTTAGCGGGTAACCCAAGAATCTTTCCTTTGGTATCCATGCGAGCCTTAATCTCAGAAACCTTCAAGTGAGTAGCCTTCGCAATAACATGATGCTCTGGGACGGGATCCAAACCAGAGAAAATCCGACCATAAACAGGTAAACCAAGCAGGAGATAATACTCCTCTAGCGTAGGTACCAACTGATAATCAGGAAAGGTGAAACAATGCAGCAAAGGGTCATAGAACTGAACCAAAGTAGCAAGCAATCCTTCAGCCATATCAACCTTCAAGAGAGATAAAAGCCTTCCATAGCTGGACTCGAACTTCTTGGTATCAACAACCAAAGATACTAGCTCTCTCAAACCCTTTAATTTAGGACTCTTGAAAGTGTACTTCTTGGTACTTCTCCTTCCAAAATCCATAACAAAAGTTCTACAATGTTTGCAATAACACCTTTAAATTCCTTGAAACCTTCCAAAAGAATGCCCATGAATGTATGAGTGCATAAATGCAACACCCACAAACAAGATCACACAAAGCGCAGGGGTCAAGGTTCAAGTCACGAGCATGAAGCAAAGGGTAAGAACCAATCCCACAAAGGTATGTACTAAGGTTTTATCTTCACTGTATCTGCAGAAAACAGTGGTTCTAACAAAGTGCCCAGGGTCCACAATCCACTATCAGACACACCAGCACACCGATTTGCTCGGAGGTTGGTAGTTATCCTCAAGAGAATCTAACCTGAGTGTAGCATCGCGTGACAGCTAAGTCAGATTTGCATCTTCATAGCTTCCGCGCTACGATCCTAAAAAGGCTAAGATGGGTTAAGGGTTACTACGGTTCTCAGTGTTATAGGCTTCTATGGAAAAAGTAATGCCTTCTCGATCGCTCGATCGGCATCAGTAATTCCAAAGAGGCAACCACCGAATGGATAGATTTTAAAGTTCTTCTTTTTCAAGATTCGACTCCTTCAAAGTTCCCTTGACTATACTATCCTCCTATCTCAAAGTGCACTCTGGTCCGGGTATAGGACCTATCTCACACACAGAGGAACTCCCAAACAGAACAAACAAATAACAAGAAAATCAAACAAAAAGCAGTAAATAAATCAAAGTAGGCTAAACCCCTCAAGGGAACCAGAGATCCACAGCAGAGTCACCACTTTTCTGCAGCGGGGAAATTTGTGAGTATAAGCTATTGATTAACTTAACTAAAAAAAACAAGAGTCGCCACCGCACTTTTATTTTATCCAAAAAAAGGAAAGGAAAAAGAGCGAACAAAACCTAAAGAGTTCTAAAAAAACAAGAACAAACAGAGAATGGGTAAGGGGGGTTGGTTACGCAATGGGAAGGTGTTAGCACCCAAAACGTCTATAGTACTCTATAGGAGCCCTTTGAAATATCTACTGCTTTTTGGTCTGAAAATGGTTTGCTTGAAAGAGATTGAGGGGATGAGAGGAGAATTATTTTTTAATATTTTTGTGTTTGGAGAGACTTATCGCTTCATGCCTACGTACCCACGATGTGCAATGTTGGATAAAAACCCCGTAGTTCGTGGTACAAAGAACAAAAATTTGTTTGTTTTGGTTGATTTTAAGTGTAAAGACAAGTCGTCATTTCCAAGCGAATAATTCCGCTTAAAGAAATGAATCATGTCTAAACTTATGAAAAAAAGTTTAAAAGAAAAAGGTGCACAAAGCACAAAAAGAGTTTGATGAGTTTTTGTATTTTTTATGTTTTTATGAAATGGTCAAAATATGGTTAATATTGATTGACATTTATTAAAGAAAACAAAGTTTAAAAATCGCTTGACCGAAGTCAAGGTTTTATTATGAAAGCGGTTTTAAGTTCGAAAACAAGAAGATTTTGAAAAAGAGAGGAAGTTTTGAAAATTGAAGAAGGGGTGGAGAAGAAGTGACTATCCTAGTGCATGAAAATAAAAGCTAAGGATAAGAAAGATCTAACCACATGGACAAGCTCCATAGCATAAGCATTTTTCCTTTTTTTGATTTGGTCTTGATTCAAAATAAGTCTTCAAAAAGAGGACTCCAAGTATCCAAAATCCAAGGTTTTCCATCACAAACTCCCAAGCATAGGTTAAGATCCTAACTCTAAGTCCAAAAGTCGATAATCAAGAATATAGGTCCTCCAAAGCAAAGGATAGTGGCCATAGTCCAACAATTAAGAGCACACGTCTTTTAGTGGTTTAATCCTTTATTAATGTTTTTGAGTCTAAAATGGACAAAAGAAAAATAAAGCACAAGATAAAATGGTCCAAGTGGACAAAAGAAAAAATAACATAAACATAAACATGATATGATAAATGGCATAAAGCATAAAAAATAAAGAGAGATAGGGAGCGAGAAGGAAAAGTAAAGAAGTTAGAAGTTAGTGGTTAGTAGCACAAGGCTCTAGTGCCATAAGCCTTCACCGATTATTCCATTTGGCTTTATGAACTATAGTGATTAAACAATGCACTTAGGCCAAGGTTAATGAACTTGACAGAAGATTGGTAAAACCAAAGTCTCTACAACGCCAAGTTTCAAAGATTATGGACCTAATGCAAAAGATTAATCACCATTAGGTTGACGCGACCGATCAAGGTCCGGACCACGAAAGTTCAAATTCCAAATTGGATAAAGAGGGACAAATGTTGCGTTATGTTAAGCAATCGCCGAGTAATTTACGGAGTAATTACCCTACAATGAGGCCGGTCAATAGCTCTTTGTGCTAATGCATGCTAGATGAACGATATGTAGATCGTCATCCGAAAGCAATACCGCACAAAAAGAAAATAGGTAACGATCTAGTCTTGATCAAGAATTCAACAAAGAAATTCTAAGATCCATAAGACTTTCATCGATCAAAAGAAAAGAGAAATAGATGAAGAGAAAGCCAAATTAAACCACAATATTATGTGATCTAAGGCTAAGAACAAAAGGAAAGGGAAGAAAATGGAAAAGGAACCAAAACAGTCCCAAAAACAAGCCAAAAAATACATTCTGTTTTGAAGTAACCGGCTACTCACCAGAAGTTAACTGGTTACTTAGTTCAAAATAGCGCAGTTTTTTCAAAATTAACACAGATTAACCGGTTACTTACCAGACGTTAACCGGTTACTCTGCACCAGAATGCAGAAAATTGTGCAAAATTCAGCATGATCCACTGTCAAAACTTTTTACAAACACTTTGTCATCATGGAACTGAAATTGCACGAAATTTAAAGTAAAACCACAACAAAAACCAGCAATCAAACACAATTACAAGATCCAAAGGATCAAGTAACGAGAATCTCCAAAGATCTACATTATGGAAGATGAAGATGAAGCTTCAACAATGGTGAGAGATGAATTACCACTTTAAATCAGAAAATTCCTTCAAATTGCTTCAAGATCTACACTCCAAAGCCTTGATCTACTATAATTGATGAATAAAAACAATAATGGATGAAGGTTTAGCTCAAAGTTGAACAAGATTAAATGTGAATTCTTGTTAACTTTCAAAGGAAGAAATGTGAGCTTTGGTGAAAATTTGTGGTTGGGAAGTGAATTTGCAAGAGGTTTGTTGGCTATCAAAAGCTTCAAGAGAAAATTTAGCAAGGTGAATTTGGCTATCAAAAGCTTCAAGAGAAAATTTAGCAAGGTGAATTTGGCTATCAAAAGCTTGAAGAAAAAATAAAATGAAGGCTCTATTTATAGAGTTTAGGCTTGGAAATTTGGTGGTTTGGAATTAGGCTTGGATGATCAAAATTAGGATTGGAATTCAAATTTGGAGGGAAATCACAAAAGAGTGGTGATTAGTGATGGTACATGGTGGGGAATGATCAAAGTGATGTAGGGGAATTAAAATGAGGTGATCTAGAATATTCCAAATGTGATCAAGGGCTGAGATTGATGCCAATTGCTGAATTTGAATTTGCCACCATTTTCCAAATTTTCACGAGGGTAACCGGTTACTCAGTGCAAATTTTGAAAAAAATGCCTTTTTAGTACACTGCTGTGGTTCAGCTCGATTCTTTTGCTTGTCAAAGAAGGCATGGAAATAAACACATGAACCTTGGAGTCTCTTGAATAATAATCAATTAAATCTTGGAAACTCTTGATCAGATAATTTTTGAATTAATTGCGGATCAACTTTGACTTTTCTCAGATAAAATTCATTCGAGCTGTGGGAATGTTATTTTGGCATTTTTAACTTGTTCTTCCCTTGAAAATGTTAGTGAAAGAAAACAAAATATTTTTGGATTTTAGTTAAAGGTTAGTAAACATAAACAAATTAACCAATAAAACAACTAACAAACACACACACACCCCAAAGATCCCTGCAAGGCATAATCTTATAGAAGAGGGAACTAATGCGCGATCTTGTTTGTGGTATGAAATGCAAAAGAGAAGCAAAGAAACTTAGGGGCAAAAATTAGGGTATTACATTGTGATATCAACATCTCTTTAGAATCTATACCCAACAACAAGTAGCAATCTCTTGGAGAAGCTTGTTTTTCTTTGGCGATAAGTGGCAGTCTCCTATGAGAAGCCTATCTATTTCGGGTACTATCCAAACTTTTTGCAACCATAATTGGTATTCCCCAGGAAGTCTAATCTTCAGTTATGCAACCCGGCAATGGCCCATTCAAAGTCTAAACCGCAGGTCAAATGTGAACCTAAACCTCAGGTCGAATGTGAACCCGTTGTTTGAAACCCAGGTCAAATGTGAACCTAAACCTCAGGTCAAATGTGAACCCGTTGTTTGAAACCTATGTCAAATGTGAACCTAAACCTCAGGTCAAATGTGAACCCGTTGTTTGAAAGCCAGATCAAATATGAACCTAAACCTCGGGTCAAATGTGAACCTGAAGTTTAAAGCCAGGTCAAATGTGAACCTAAAGCCAGGTCAAATATGAACCTAAAACCAGGTCAAATGTGAACCCGAAGTTTAAAGCCAGGTCAAATGTGAACCTAAAGCCAGGTCAAATATGAACCTAAAATCAGGTCAAATGTGAACCCAAAGTTTAAACCCATGTCAAATGTGAACCTAAACCTCAGGTCAAATGTGAACCCGTTGTTTGAAACCCAGGTCAAATTTGAACCTAAACCTCAGGTCAAATATGAACCCGTTGTTTGAAACTAGGTCAAATGTGAACCTAAACCTCAGGTCAAATATGAACTCGTTGTTTGAAACTAGGTCAAATATGAACCTAAACCTCAGGTCAAATGTGAACCCGTTGTTTGAAACCAGGTCAAATATGAACCTAAACCTCAAGTAAAATGTGAACCCGTTGTTTGAAACCCAGGTCAAATATGAACCTAAACCTCAGGTAAAATGTGAACCCGTTGTTTGAAACCCAGGTCAAATGTGAACCTAAACCTCGGGTCATATGTGAACCCATTGTTTGAAACCCAGGTCAAATGTGAACCTAAACCACAGGTCAAATGTGAACCCGTTGTTTGAAACCCAGGTCAAATGTAAACCTAAACCTCAGGTCAAATGTGAACCCGTTGTTTGAAACCCAGGTCAAATGTGAACCTAAACCTCAGGTCAAATGTGAACCCGTTGTTTGAAACCCAGGTCAAATGTGAACCTAAACCTCAGGTCAAATGCGAACCCGTTGTTTGAATCCCATGTCAAATGTGAACCTAAACCTCAGGTCAAATGCGAACCCGTTGTTTGAAACCCAGGTCAAATGTGAACCTAAACCTCAGGTCAAATGTGAACCAGTTGTTTGAAACCCAGGTCAAATGTGAACCTAAACCTCAGGTCAAATGTGAACCTAAACCTCTGGTCAAATATGAACCCGTTGTTTGAAACCAGGTCGAATATGAACCTTAACCTCAAGTTAAATGTGAACCCGTTGTTTGAAACCAGGTCAAATATGAACCTTAACCTCAGGTCAAATGTGAACCCGTTGTTTGAAACCCAGGTCAAATGTGAACCTAAACCTCAGGTCAAATGTGAACACGTTGTTTGAAACCCAGGTCAAATGTGAACCTAAACCTCAGGTCAAATGTGAACCCGTTGTTTGAAACCCAGGTCGAATGTGAACCTAAACCTCAGGTCAAATGTGAACCCGTTGTTTGAAACCCAGGTCAAATGTGAACCTAAACCTCAGGTCAAATGTGAACCCGTTTTTTGAAACCCAGGTCAAATATGATCCTAAACCTCAGGTCAAATGTGAACCCGTTGTTTGAAACCCGGTCAAATGTGAACCTAAACCTCAGGTCAAATGTGAACCCGTTGTTTGAAACCAGGTCAAATGTGAACCTAAACCTCAGGTCAAATTTGAACCCGTTGTTTGAAACCCAGGTCAAATGTGAACCGAAACCTCAGGTTAAATGTGAACCCGTTGTTTGAAACCCAGGTCAAATGTGAACCTAAACCTCATGTCAAATGTGAACCCGTTGTTTGAAACCCAGGTCAAATGTGAACCTAAACCTCAGGTCAAATGTGATCCCGTTGTTTGAAACCCAGGTCAAATGTGAACCTAAAACCAGGTCAAATATGAACCTAAAACCAGGTCAAATGTGAACCTAAACACTAGGTCAAATGTAAACCTAAACTCAGGTCAAATGTGAACCTAAAATCTGGTCAAATATGAACCAAAACCTCGGGTCAGATGTGAACCCAAAACTCAGGTCAGATATGAACATAAAAGTCAACTCAAATTGGTATCCACTCCAGCTTATACTAGCATTTCAAACCCAGCTCATACTGGTCTTCAAAAATCAAGCTCATACTGGTACCCAAAATCCAAACTCATATTATTGTCTTAACCAACTCATTTTGATACCCGAGTTCAATCATTAATGGCTCGTTAATCTTTTCCCTGGTTGAAGCCTTGTGATCTTCATCATATAGTGCACGCAAAGTTCGTCTCTATCTTTTCTGGCTTTTCTTGAAGATCCCGTTTGAACTCTTCAATATAAGAAATCCCAGAAAATCTTTTATCGAATGTCTATCCTTTTATTTCAAACTGATCCCCAGTGGAGATCATGTCTTCTTTCTGGTTTCATGCCCAGTAAGAATGTGTCCCCCCCCCAGCGTCGTTCGGTCACATATGAACCTGTCATCCATCTCCCGGGATCTTTCCCCAGTGGAGAACACCTCTCTGGTTCCTATCCCTAGTAAGGATCTGTAGGGTTTTCCCCTTCATTTTTCCATCCCCAGTGTTTCCTCAGAGTCCTCCCAGTACGTCTCTTTTGTTGGTCATCATGTATCATGGATAATAACCTTCATCCTTCCCCGGTATTACTCACCTGTGGTTGTTTGCTCATTAGTTCTGGTGTCTGTTCTGTCTGCATCTTTGCACTATCATGGCATCATATCATCATACTAGAAGTTCATGGCATGTCAGCACTTTCATGTCTGTCTCTTGTCCTTGGCATCTGCATTCCATCTAAGGGAAAAATTTTCAGTTTGCTATATTTAAATACCTTTCCACCTTGATGTCCCGAGGACTTCCATTCCTCGTGCCAACCGGTAAAGCTATTCAAATAGGGGCAACTGTTGTACCCCAAATTTTACCCCTTAAATGTCATAACATCTTGCACTTATATGTAGGGATCAATCATCTGTGCATTGTTAACTAATACCATATCTTGCTAGTTTGTTCTTTTATGTGAAAGCCAGGTTCGCACAGGGAAGAGAACCAAAGGCAATAAATCAGACTTTCATGTTATACAGTGTCTCCTGAGACATTCTTTTGCTCCATACAGTCATCACAAATGTTCACCAGTTTGGGTGAGTTTCTTATGAGAAGTCATTTGTTCAAGAGAGATAACTGAAACTCCAAAGTGCAACCATCTGATCTTGGAGACTGATTATGAAGTCCTCTAATCTTATACCATGATCTTAATGAGATTTGGTCTAGAGAAATCAAGGAAATATCATCTGGTCAAGAGTTGTGGAATTAGGGTTTTAACCTGAAGATTCATTGAAGAGCCTTGTTGTGATCAGGCAGTAGCTTAGAGGGTTCACCGACCATTTGAGCTCACATACTCTCAAAAGATCCCACTCAACAAAAATCAAGTGTTTTTGGTTCCTGTTACAAGTGCCTTGAACCACAGGATTCACCGTGACTCAAAACTAGGGTTTTATCAGCATCCGTCAACCAGTGCCTTTGATTTTGATCAAGACCGGTTTCCAAGTTTCGGATCGCAATTTTACCTGATACTGGACATCCTTAGAGGCCATCTATGAACCTTCCAAGATCCTCAAAGATCACCCATTAGAATTCCTGAAGAAATTAAGATTTTGACCGAAGAAATTGAGCCTCCGATTCTGACGATTTTGGACCAAAAAGAAGTATCCGAGCCATGTCTCGTTTTAATTTGATCGACTATTGACTGAGAACACGAGGAGTCGACACTTGTAATTTTTATTTTATTAGAAAAAAAATGAAAGAAAAAAAAAGAAAGAAAAGAAAAAGAAATGAAAAAGAAAAAGAGAAATGACAAAAAAAAAGGAAAGAGAAGGTGGCGCCTGCCACCATTCTCTATGGCGCCTGCCACACTATGTTCTCTAGATGTGGCGCCCACCACACTTTGGTGTGGCACCTGCCACATTATTTTGTGGCACCCGCCATAAAATAACGTGGCGTTGGCCACCTCTTCTCTTTTTTCATTTCCTCATTATACTTCTTTTTTTTTTGTTCCGATTAAATAATGAATTTTTCAAGAAAGCCAAGCAATTGGATATAAAACTCATCATGATATAAAACAGAGCCTTTTCAGCAAATCATGGCTCAGGTCTCTTTAGCATAACCTAGTTTCTGAGCCTAGTTCTGAAAACAAAGACTTTTGCAACCAAACAGCTTGCACTTGCACGATCTTTTGAAAAATTGAATCATCGGCCATACCGAAGGCTTCTCATTTCTCCAATAAATAGGGCACCACACTTCAGCAAATTCTTCACACCAGGTTCACTGAAAAATAGTGAATGCTCTCATTTCTTTCTCCCCGTTACTCTGATAAAATATTTTTACAAGAGTTTTTCAGTTCGAGTTTTCCACGGTTCAACTTTGTTGTGGCACTTTGAGGAAAAAGAAGTTCGTCCGCTTTTCTTCTGAATACGTACCTGTGAAGAGGCAGTGGATCGTCTCCACTAGGTAACCTTCGCGTCTCCGTTTCATTTCGTTTTCACAATTACATAATCATTTGTTGTATGTTATCATATTCTGTTATCATGTTTAACAATTGATTTGTTTCGAATGAATGTTACGTATGATTTTATTGTAATTTTGATTTTGTGAAAGTTGTTTAAAAATAATAATAAATAACAAAATGAAATGAAGTAAAACAAAATAAATAAAAAAAGATAAAAAAAAACAAGTTATGGCGCCTCCCACAAGTATGTGTGGCACTGGCCACACTAAGCATGACGCCTGCCATCACACAACAAGGCAAGGGTGGCGCTAGCCATGAGCATTAGTGGCACTTGCCACCATGTGTGGCGTCTTCCACTGTGGTTTATTTTTATTTTTTTTTCATTTTTTATTTTCATTCTAAAATACAAAACAAGAAAAATATGTTTAATTTTATTCCGTTTCCTTTATTTTTCTCTTGGCCATTTTATTTTCTTATTCATTTCTAAACTTCAAAACAAAAAAATATGTTTAAACTTTACATTTAATTCTCGAACTTCTTTTTGTGAATCATCAACTTGTTTATAAGACTTTTAAGTTTTTTGAATATTCTGTGTTTTCTTGAAATTTGTTCTTTGACTTGGACAATATCGTTTCTATTGTCTGTATGTTTGGTTTCCGTTGTTAAGTTTCTTAACTTTAGCATACCTCTGTTCTCAACCCTTGATAATGTTATCACTGCCGTGTTCATGTGCTTATTGTAATACCTCAAAATTTGCCTTTATGTTTTCTCAATAAATTGGTCTATGCTTTACTCATTTGGATTCCATAATCGGTCATAAATTGCATATCATTGATTGCATAAGGGCATGTGATCAGTGGTTTTCAAAGGTGTTAATCATCCAAAGCAAGAGAATAAGAGCCAAGGGTTTTCAGACAAGCCTCAAGGGTCTCTTATATCATATATCCTCTCACTTTGATCCCACAATTCATCAAGAAGATTGGATAGTGCATCATCTCCTACACAAAACAGTCTAAAATTGGGATATGACCCTCAAATGGGCATGATCCTTGAGTTTTTATCACCCCCAAATGTCATATCTCATCTTTGTTAGATAGGATATACATCATATTCAGGGGAATTTGGATTTGGAGGATGTGTTATTTCCTCCTAACCAGAGGGTACCAAAATTAGGGTTTGACATAAAATCAGTTTATTTTTGATTTTTTGGACAAAACTTGATCTCATGGTATTCCTTATGTTCTTAAGTGTATAGGTATGGAAAATTGCCCATCAATTGGTTTCAGAAGGGTTTCAATTGGTCAGAAGATTCAAAATCAAGAAATTGGGGAAAAAGTCAACTGTGCAGTAAAAAAAGTCAACTCCTGACTTTATAAGGTCAAATTCATGAAATTCAAGTTATATATGCTCATTGGACAAAATGTTATCAAGAGATGATGGAGGAATCATGAAAAATCAAGAAATGTACAAAGTTTCCATTTTTGGAAATTTAGGGTTTCCAAAAATGGCACGTTTGGACCATTTTGCACCACACTTTGAGGCTTCCTTTCTCCATGATAAAAGCTTCAAACCTCAGGCCCAAGTTGAGCCAATTAAATTTCACATTCTAAGCTTCAAATCCATATAAAGAACTCTTCCATTGGATCAAAATTGAGGGAGTTATGATCAATCAAAGTTTGACAAAACTAGGTCACAAATCAAGACATGACCAAGCAAGACCAGGCCCACGCGCCATAATTTTGTCAAACACATGGTGGGCAGAATGTTAAGCCATTTTTCTCATTGAAGGAAGCTTCAAATGAAAAAATGTTGAACATCAAAGTTGTTCATCTCAATGTCCTCTTCAACTTTGATGTTGGACATTTTTCCATTTGAGCAAGTTATGATGGAGTTATAGTGGTCCAAAGTTGGTATGTTCATGCTGAATTTTCCAAGCCATGTTGCCTTGCCAGCCTACCAACCTGCCATGCCCATGAAGTCAGTTGTGCACACTTGAGTTTCAAGCCATTTTACACCATCTTACACACCTCTATTCAACTCAAAATTCACACCAATTTTGTTCTATGATGTGCCATCTTTCCATAGCCACTAATATCTCATGATTCCATGCCATGAGCACAAAGAAATTCATCACCAAACCTCCATGTTTCCATTGATATCAAGCTGCTACAAAATCAGAAAAAAGAAGACATTGATGGTGTTGATTATCACATTCACACGCATGTTTCAACACTAACCATTCCTTACCTCATTTGTACCAACACATTCCCTTACACACATACATACATGCTTTGCCATACATGGAAATGGAAAAGAATAAAACTTGTTGAGCAAGTTTCTGCTGCAGCATACCTTTATCATCACCATTCACTTCCATCTTCACCATAAGCTTCGTGAACACTCCTCACTATATCACCACCTCACCCACTCGCCCTAACTAACTTGACTCAGTTAGTTAGAGGCAACTCATTTAACCAACTCAGAACTCATTTAACCTTGGTTTTAACCACACATTTAACTCAACATATATATTTGAATCACACTCACACTTTCATTCTAACTTCATTTTTTCACTCTCACTTCAAAATTCTTCTCACTTTTTCACTCTATCCTCTCTCTGATCTCATACGAACTCATCAATCTTCATCCACATTCCATCTCTATCGTCATCAATGTCTCATTTCTGATCAATAACAAAAGAGAAGAAGTTCAAGTCACCAAGTGTAGCTTAGGTTCAATTGGATTTTCAGTTTGGTTTTCTTGAAGATACAAAGTCCATAAACCTTTATTTGGTCAAATCAAACTCAAAAGCAAGTTGCTATCTCTGGTTTTCTCTACATTTCCAAGATCTTCAAGCTTCAGGTTCCAAATTTCTCAAACTGTGCTTGCGCGATTTATGTTCATTATTACTTATTTCAGCTTGATTATGGCTTACTAGAAGCAAAGCAACATTTCTGGCTAGTTGATAGACCTCTTAGAGGTGTAGAGCAAAACCTAGGGCAAACTTATGGTGTTCGATTCTCTATGTATGATTATGGTATGTGAAAACTGAGCCTATATTCTTAACCTACGTGAGTTCCTCTACATTTTGGGTATACGATTTGCATGTTTCTGGGAGATGCGAGGGTTGCAGGTGACGGAGATGGCCGGAGAAGACGACCGGAGGTCGTTCTCCGGCCGGTGAGCATGCGTCTAGGGTTTTTTGGCCAGATTTGAACACAACCGTCTGATCATTTGCATCGTGTGGTCATAAACTTGCCAGCGCATTAAATTGTCATGTGACTTGCATGTGCTCTCTTTTGACCTCAGATTGATTATGTGTGTGTGCGTGCACGTTACATATTGTGGACTTTGGCTCTGATTCATTTGATGTGAATACTTCTTTGATGATCTTACATTGACTTGATCCAACGGTTATAAGCTTGCCAACGCATTAAAAAAACCATGTGAGTCACGTGTGCAAGTTATTTTAATCTGAGTGTTCTTGTGTGTATGCGTGCATGATTGCTTTGGCGTGTGTGCGTTGTGGATGGTTAGATGTGATTACTTTGATGATCATCGCTGATAGACTTGATCATGTGATTATGATTGAACCCCAAGTTAACTGATCATACACGCTACCACACACAACTACACATTTAATTGGATTGGGTCTGATTACTATTTGCACACCCCTGTTAAGCCCAATGTTATTTTTAAACATGGCAATTACTCACGCCACACCCCCATTCTATTTCATTCTTTTTTTAATTCCCATATTGTTTTGATTTTCTTATTTTAAAAATACCAAATCATCTCTAAAAATCCCAAATAAATTCATGTGACACTTTGACACATTTAAATAATTTTCTTTAATTTTTATTTCTGATTTCATGGATTTCTGCATATAATTGCATTATTTTCTTTTAATTTCTTTCTAATGGGTGTTCTTCTTTGACACTCAATTTGTACATTTTATTTCTTCCATCTCACACAACATTTTTAACTCATTCTTTTTGCATTTGTTAAATAACACATAAAAACATCTAAATGAATTTTATTTTGATTTTAAAAGTAATTTATCATGTGTTTAGGATTTCTTATTTGAGCACTTTTGTGGTGTGTTTCAATGTGATCTTGTGCAATCTTTTGGTCATGCTTTCTCTTAATTTTCCCATGAGCTTTGATGTATGTTGGTGCTTATGACTTATATTGTTTAGGGTTTGTTTTTCCAATTTTATCATGTGCTTTGGTAGTTGTTTAATGCATTGCATTTGAAGTAATATATATGTACATTCTTCTTCTTCCTTCTAACATGTTTTGATGAGGCACTTGTGCCATCCTTTTATGATTGTCTTGTGTGATATTATAGGTCATTTGCATGATATTATAGTTCATATTTGTGTCACTATAGGTCATGTGACTTGTGTTTGCATTTAATATGAGTTTGCATGTTATAATTTGAAACTTTGACATTGTTTCTTTCTCTTGTTCTCTTCTTATGCTCTATGGGTTTGGTGCTTACATTTTATATGACATTTCACATGTTCCATTTGCATCTCATTAATGATATGCCACTGCCCATATGCATTCTTTAATCATGTTGCATGTTATGCATCTCAAATATGTCACTTTGTGCACCTAATTGAACATGCTTCCCTCATTCTTATTTCTTCTTCATCTCACTTCTTCTATTTGTATCATTTCATCCATGATTGGCATGATAATTCATATGCATGTTAAGCCATTTGTAAATGATATATGGTCCTGACTTTGACCTTTTGTGAAGCATTATTGCATGATCACTTTGCATTCCCACTCATTCTTCATCCATTTCTTCCATGATTTACTTCTTGGATGTTTAAGACTTTTGCTTATGCATAGTTTGTGTGTGATTGATATCTTAACATTAGAGAACACCTTTAGATGTAGGTTCTGACCTTGATTGAGTTTCATATATTAGGATCCTTATTCATTGATTCTCAATGTGTTTGATCATTATTTGGTATCCTTTCTTTCATTTTACTACTTGTAAATATTTTGTGAACTAACATTTTTCATGTAGGTGCAAATGGTAAGTAAGTGTGTAGATATGCTTCCACATGCACTTATTTCTCTCATCTTCTCTTATTTCTTTTAATAATTCAACTTGTGATTGTGATAAGCATTTGTATGCTTTCCTTGAATAACTTCTCCTTCATCCCTCTTTAAGATCAACTTAACTTCCACCTTAGAATTAAGTTGCTTCGTTTGCTCTTCTTCTCCTTTCTTTTAGGATTAGATTTCTTAAACCACATTAACCATAGGAACATCCATGTATGATAACATTAGGGTGAGTGTTAGTCCCCTCTAGTTTTCACCTTTTGCTCCTATTTGAGTCTCTTCTTCTCATCTTAAAACAAAAGCAAAAACACTTAATAAAGGTTAATGCATATTGCATGTGAGCCTTGTATGTGGGAAATGGAAGGAGGGGGGGGGGGGGGTTTCTCCCCACCTTTCTAGAGTGTTTAGCATACGTCCTGTTAGGACGACCATGCGACGCATTTGATCCTATATCATAGACTTGAATGCAATACGTGTTACAAAACACAAAAAACAATCAAAACACTTCTTTCTTAAAAGACAAAAATAAACAAACAATTCTCTTCTCATCTTCTTCACTCATTCCTTAAGGATGCGTCATTTTCGTTCTACCGCAAACAGGTAACGCCTAAGTCTCCATACAACAAGCTGCAACACCTAAACTGCTAGGACGCGAACGTTGACGTATTCCACTAAAAAACACAAAGAATTTTCCCTTAGCTGAGGGGAACTACGTCGCTTTGATTCTCATGCCCCCGATGAGATACGTAGGCAGTGGGGTAGGGCCCATTCGAGCACTTCCTTTATTTTCCCTACATTTGTTTCTCTTTCTCTCTCCTTTCCTTTTCCAGTATCCTTTCCTTACACCCTTTGATCGAGACAAGCAAGCGTGGATCCCATCGGGTACGATGGACGCGTGGGGGTGCTAATACCTTCCCTTCGCGTAACCGACTCCCGAACCCAGTTCTCTTGGTCGCAAGACCATGCTTTTCCTTCCCCCAGGTTTATGCAGTGTTTCCTTTCCCTCTCTTGGGATAAATACACATTGTTGGCGACTCTGTTTCGGTGCCATTTTCGCGTTTGTACTTGGATGAAAATCCCGGGAGCGACAGCTGGCGACTCTGCTGGGGAACGAACCCAGAATCTCTAGTTTCCTTAGCGAGTCAATCCTAGCACTTGTCTATTTTTCTTTCATTGGGTGTTTACATTTTTGATGTATTTACTGTTGTACTGTATTGTTATTTACTGTATTGCTGCTTTAATGTACTTTACTATATTTATCGTATTTACTGCATTACATATCACTATTATGCTGGACTGTGATGTTGTTTTCTGTTTGGCAGGCAGGGTGTTCTGAGAGATAAGCCCACTACCCAGGCTTGAGTACACACATAGGTATTAGAGTGGATAGTCATGACGCTTGCGTGGTAGTGACCACGTATTGTTGTTCATGAGACCCACAACCAGACGAGGTTCTATCAGGAGCTTTCTGCTACTGCATGTTATGCAGGCCAGTAGTTATTCTCTTGAGGAACTGTCGACTCTGGTGACCATTCCCGAGGACTCAGTTGCGGCACTCCTCCCGAGATATGACTGTGGCAGACCACGTTCTGTGGCAAACCCATTGCATATTCTCGATCCGAGGACCCAATGCTGGGAACTTGCTTTAGGATGTCCTTTTTGAAAGAGAATCAGTGGAGGCACTCCTCGATTGGCGATAGTATTGTACCCCGAGGGATGAATGTACTATTGCTTCTCAACCTCAGTGCCTGAAGCTGAGGACCTTTCGTTTTTGTGAATCAGTTGAGGCCTCCTCGATTGGTGATGATGCCAAACCCGAAAAGGTGAACGTATCATCATTTCTCGACCTGAGAGCCCGGGATACTGAGGATCTTAGTACCCACACGTGAGAAGGGCGGGTTGTTTACAGGTTTGCAGGTATAACCATAACCTCCTACATACCCAGTTTTCTGTTATCATTGCACAAAAGGAGAATTCATCCTATTATATTCAGATGGACCTTATCTATAGTTCTATGTTGTTCTTAGAGCTACACTGACGTCGTTCACAGTCCAGCACAAACACTTGGAACCTTGATACCATGCCCTTTGCATTGCATTTACATATCCTAACATACATGTTTTTTTCATTTCCAGGTGCATATTTTACCCCCGATTCCAGTCATCAGTTTCTCACAAGGATGAATACTAAAGAGAGGAAGAATATCATCAGTTATAAGTTCCTCACACCTACTCTAGGCCATATTATTGTCCTGAAGGGAATGGCGAGCCCTGAAGTGCGGGCAGCTTTTGAAGAGGAATATGGGTGGATTTTATCTGTTGTCTGCAATGTCAGTGATTACGAATACAGGGGTCTCCATACGTTGATGCAGTTCTACGATCCGCCTCTGAGGTGTTTTGTATTTCCAGATTATGTGTTAGTACCTACCTTAGAGGAGTATTCCAGTATGTTAGGGATTGCTATCAAGGAGGAGCCTCCTTTCTTTGGGTCTGTGGGTGATCTTGACTTTGGAAAAGTGGCTGATGCTCTTTATTTGAGCACGTCAGAGTTAGAAGCCAATATCTCCAACAAAGGAAAGCTTCGAGGTTACAAGCTGGGGTATTTGATAAAGAAGGCTCTGGAGGCTGCGAAAGACGGGAATTGGGTTGTTTTTAATGCTTTGTTAGCCCTTTGTGTATATGGTATTGTATTGTTTCCCAACGAGCCTGATTTTGTTGATACGGACGCTATTCGGATATTCATGATGAAAAATCCGGTACCAATACTGCTGGGAGATCTTCACTACTCCTTGTACAACAGAAATGAAAAGAAAAGAGGAGGGATAGTTCGTTGTTGCGTACCTTTGTTCTACAGGTGGTTTGTAAGTCGCTTACCGTAATCCGGAGCATTTGTGGATTCTAAAGATTCTATAGAATGGAGTCAGCGTTTAATGGGACTGGTTGCCAAGGACATCATATGGGTAGATCATGGGCTAATTGGCAAGAATATTATCCACAGTTGTGGTGAGTTTCCTAATGTTCCACCAATAGTAAGAAAAGGGGGAATCAACTACAATCCTTCTTTGGCCGTCCGACAATTTGGGTATGCTCTGACGGGTCCGCCCATTAAGAGAGATGTAGAGGAGTCCCTGTATTTCCATGCATCAGATGGTTGGGAAACAGCACAAAAAGCTTCTGAAAGCTGGGTTAGCGTACTGAAGAAAGGGAAGGTTGCTCTAGGCAAACCCAACAATCGGGCTTATCCAGCATATGAAGAGTGGGTGAAGAAAAGAGTGGAAGACTTTCATTTGCCTTTTGGTAAGGCGCCCCTTTTGTATCCTAAGGATGAGAAAGAAAGAAGTACTGCCACTGTGGAAGAATTCGACAAGTTGCAGGCCTCGGTGAAAAAGCTTCAAGGAGAGAATTATGAGTTGAGCAGTCGTCTTCAGAATGCTCTACATGCCAACAAGGAGTTGGAGTGGAGATCCCAAGACGCCAAACGAATTTTAGCAGCAAAAGAAAAGGATTTTGCCGAAAGAGCTCAACATTTCCAGAAAATCAGTAAGGGTGTCGATGCTGCCACTCAAGCTCATAAGAAGACCAAGCAGGCTTTGGCCCAGACTAAAGACATACTAGCCAAGTTTCAGAAAGCCTGGGATGAGGTCAGAATAGAGAATGCAGAGTTGCGAGAGCAATCAAAGGCCAAAGACGATGACCTTCTTAGAGCGCATGAACAACGGAGAAAGCATCGGGAAGACTTTGCAAAAACCCAAGAGCTGCTGAAGAATGTTAATGAGGAACTGAAAATGTCCAAGAAAAATCTTGAGGATGCCATGATGGAGATGGGAAGACTCAAGATACAAGCTAGGGTGAAAAGGTTCAAGGAAGTGAGTACTGACGAAGCCCTCCTGATGCACGCAGATTCACTAGCCGAAGCTCTGAAGATGAGAGACGTTTTGATCAAAGAGTTGATTGAAAGGCCGGGTCATCAGCGCACCAGAATCCTTTTTGAAGAAATCAAGCCTTCTAGTGAGAAACTGAAAGATTTGGAGTTAGATGTTTGATCTTACTTGCCCATTTTCTTAATATAGCTTCATTGATGTACTGTGGTTACCATCAGGCTTGTTGATGGATCCACTATTTTGATGTATTTCCTGTTTTAAATTCATTATGGAACGCTTCAATGTATATTGTTTTTCTGTTAAATTCAAGTGATTGGTTTACTCAGAAGTAGCTCTTTCCCAGTGCTCTACTCACAAGTACTTTATCACAGCACGATGTCACAACACATTTTCTCTTGATAATATCTGTATCCTGCGCCGCTTCTTGCGATTAAGACTGGAATCGGGGTTGGAATGCCCTGGAAGTGATAAACATGGCATTTACACGGCATTAGCATCGCATAATATAAGCATTTTTGCATAACAGGTACTTGTTCCGGTTTTTCCTAACCTTTATTTGGTTTCAGGCATAATAGTTGATTCCCACATTCACCGATACGCAACCAGCGCAATCAAGCTAAAGTCATGGACCAGGTACAGACAGAGTTGGCTGAGTTAAGGGCACGCATGGAACAGTTTATGAATCTGATGCAGGGAGTTGCCCAGGGGCAGCAGGACCTGAGAGCAGGGCAAGAAGACATGCGAGCTACCATCCAGAGGTTGGAGACAGAGATTTCTACTGGTGATCGCGTTAATCCCCCTAGGGTTAACCCTCCTGTCGTTAACCCTCCTGTTGTCAATCCTCCTGTTGTTACTCCTCCTCCGGTTGGAGTTAACTTGGGTTTTGTTCCTGGCAACAATGGGCTAGTAGAAGATCGTCAGGATGATTGGTTTTCCGTACTTAATGCTGATATGGGATTCTACCATGATGACAGGAAATACGAGGGACTGGCTGAAAGAGTGAAGGCTATAGAAAGTTAGAATCCTTTGGGAATTGATGTTGAATATATGGGACTAGTACAGGGTGTCAAGATTCCCCCGAAGTTTAAACCACCTACTTTCGACAAGTACAATGGTAGCACTTGTCCTAAAACTCATCTCCAGGCATATAACTGGAAGATAGCTGCTTATTCTAATGATCAGAAGTTATGGATGTATTTTTTCCAGGACAGCTTGTCTGGAGCCTCACTGGAATGGTATATAAAGTTGGACAGGGCTCGCATCAGAAGCTGGAAAGAGTTGTGCTTGGCTTTCTTGAAGCAATACCAGTATAAGATTGATATGGCACCGAATCGCACTCAATTACAAAGCATGACACATGACCCTAAGGAAGGTTTTAAGCAGTACGCCCAGAGGTGGCGTGAACTTGCTGCTCAGGTGCAACCTCCATTCGCAGATAGAGAAATGGCTGACATGTTCATGAACACTCTGCAAGGTCCGTATCTTGATCGGTTGGCTGCTTGTCCATCCACTGGTTTTGCTAACATAGTAATTGCTGGAGAGAGGATCGAGAGTTTGCTAAAGATGGGGAAAATTCAGGACGACAGTGGTACAAGTTCCGCTCCCGTGAAGAAGTTTTTTGGCAACAATAACAGAAAGCGTGAAGGTGACGATAATGCTGCATATGCACAAGGGGGGAGAGGTAGAGGACGACAGGGTCCATATCATCAATCAGCATCTATTACCATTCCAACCCCGGGTACTGAGGCTCAACCTGCAGATCAAAGGCAGTATCACCCAAGAAAGAGAATGAATGACTGACATTTTGATGCTTTCCCTATGACATGCTCACAAATGCTACAGAATTTACTTCGTCTGAAGTTGGTACAATTGAGGACTTTGGCTCCCCCAGCAGGAAAATTACCCTTTGGGTATGATGCGAATGAAAAGTGTGAATTTCACTCAAATACGCCGAGTCACAATGTGGAAAATTGCAAGGCTTTCAAACATGTGGTTCAAGATCTTGTTGATTCAAAGGCTATTAATTTTGCTCCAAGGCCTAATGTAATTCAGAATCCCATGCCTTCGCATGGTGGACCAGGGGTTAATTCCATTGAAGAAGATGGAAGTTTGAATCTGGTAAGAGACATTAATGATGTCAGGACTCCGTTGAAAGTTGTGAAAGACCGCCTGCTGAAAGGGGCTATATTTCCTAGTTGTTCAGAGAGTTATGAAGATTGTTTGATTGTTGATAATGGTTGTGTGAAGTTGAGAAAGAGCCTTCAGAGCATGGTGGATGAAGGACATTTACAGTTTGATTAGTTGAAAAAGAATGATGATGAAGTTTCTACTATTACAATCTATTTTGATCCTGTGGAAATTCCAGTGCCTGCTCCTGTACAGACGTCTGCGCCTGAACGAGTAGCTCCTATAGCTATAACTGTTCCCAGTCAAGTCCCAAATGAGAGCAAGGTTGCGATTCCGTGGTACTATGGAACTAATAGTCAAGGACAGAGGCAAGAGGTGCGGACTCCTAAAGAAAGTGGTTCAAGTATCGGAAATGTTGGGGGAATAGGCGGTTTTACTCGCAGCGGAAGGCTTTTCGCTCCTCAGACACTCAGGAAAGATGATACTGAAACATTAGCGAGGACCAAAGGAAAGCAGGTGATAAGTGATGAACCAGTGCCAGGGACAGAATCTGATAATTCATTGGAGAAGGATGCTGAGGAGTTTATGAGAATAATCAGAAAGAGTGATTATAAGATCGTTGACCACCTACATCAAACTCCTTCTAAGATCTCCATTTTGTCATTGTTGCTATGTTCTGAAGCCCATCGGAAGGCGTTGCTAAAATTTTTGGATATGGCGTACGTACCGCAAGAAATATCAGTGAACCAGCTTAAAAGTGTGATTTCCAATGTTAACGCCAGTAACGGTCTAGGGTTCACAGATTTTGACTTAACGCCAGAAGGAAGGAACCACAATAAGGCTCCCCACATATCGATGGAATGTAAAGGTGATATGTTATCTCATGTATTGGTGGACACCGGCTCGTCCCTCAATGTGTTGCCTAAGAAAGCATTAGCAAAGCTGGATGTGGAAGGAGTTATACTGAGACCTTGTGATCTAGTGGTGAAAGCATTTGATGGTTCAAAGAGATCAGTGTTTGGAGAAGTAGAGCTACCTGTCCAGATCGGACCCCAGGTCTTTAATACAGTGTTTTATGTGATGCACATCCAACCGGCCTATAGTTGTCTATTGGGTCGTCCATGGATCCACGCTGTTGGGGCTGTATCTTCAACCTTGCATCAGAAGATAAAATTTGTAGTTGACGGTCAGGTTGTTATGGTATGCGGAGAGAAAGATATCTTTGTTAGTCATCTGTCATCCTTCAAGTACGTGGAGATGGACGGAGAAATCCATGAAACTCTCTGTCAGGCATTTGAAACTATGAATATGGTGAAAGATTCTCCGTCTGGTGAGGCAAGGGTGGGAACCTCTATGACTTCGTATAAGCAGGCTTTGGAAGTGGTGCAGTCTGGTCATACGGAAGGCTGGGGCCAAGTAATTGAGCTACCTTTCAAAGATGATAAGAGCGTAATTGGTTATAAACCTCCTCGAGTTCCAATGATAAAGGGTCAAGAGCGCCAAGGGCCGGTTATTTTCTCAAGTGGAGGAGTCATACATCCAAGCCAGATTTGTGCAGCAGTTGAAGACGGTGAAGATAATGACTGTGACCTGGAGAATTGGGTGCGCCCATGTGCCCCAGGAGTAAAGCTGAACAATTGGTTTTCGGAGGATCTCATCCAAGTTACTCTGCCAAATAAGTAATTTTCTATGTTTTCTCTCATTAAGCATGCAAAGGTCTTATGCTCTACCCAAGGCATAGTGACTTCATTGTAGGGCCCCATTTGTTCTCATACAAATTTTTATCATTAATAAAAGGACGTTTTGTATTCAAAATTGTGTTCCCTGTCTTTCATTTTATTTTATTTTTATCAGATAAATAAAAATGGCAATGTTTTCTTCGCAGTTTTCTTGCATTTTTTTCTTTCTTTTCCTTTCAAAAAAGCAATTTCTAAAAGCATGAATTATCATTCATGCAGAAATAATTCTCTGGATCTTGTTGATGACGACCCTGCTATGGTTTATTATGACTTTGATATTCCAATATACCAAGCTGAAGAGGGGGATGAGGAAGACTGTGAACTTTCTGAAGAGTTGGCTAGGTTATTGAGACAGGAAGAAAGAGCCATTCAGCCTCATCAAGAATCTATACAAGTTGTCAATCTCGGTACTGAAGAGGTAAAGAAAGAGGTCAAAGTAGGGGCAAGCTTGACAGAGAATGTAAAGAAAAAGCTGATTGAGATGCTGCAAAAGTATGTTGACATCTTCGCCTGGTCTTATCAAGATATGTCGGGGTTGGATACGGACATAGTTGTGCAGATTGCCGCTGAAAGAGGGTTATTTTCCTGTCAAGCAGAAGCTTCGGAGAACCAAACTTGAGATGGCCATTAAAATCAAAGAGGAGGTGCAAAAGCAGTTGGATGCGGGATTTCTAGCTGTTACTAGTTATCCACCATGGGTCGCTAATATTGTGCCTGTACCGAAGAAGGATGACAAAGTCAGAATGTGCGTGGATTATCGAGATTTGAACAGGGCGAGTCCAAAAGATGATTTTCCATTACCACACATTGACGTGTTGGTAGATAATACGGCTCAATTTTCTGTGTTTTCCTTCATGGACGGGTTTTCCGGATATAACCAGATCAAGATGGCGGCGGAGGATATGGAGAAAACTACATTTATTACCCCTTGGGGCACATTCTGCTATAAGGTGATGTCGTTTGGTTTAAAGAACGTTGGGGCAACATATCAGCGTGCCATGGTGACACTTTTCCACGATATCATTCACAAATAAATTGAAGTTTATGTGGATGATATGATTGCCAAATCACAAACGGAAGAAGAGCACATGATAAATTTGAAAAAGTTGTTTGAACGGTTGAGACACTTCAGACTAAGGCTGAACCCGAATAAGTGTACTTTCGGGGTAAGATCTGGTAAGCTTCTGGGCTTCGTTGTCAGTGAAAAAGGAATTGAGGTGGATCCAGCAAAGGTAAAAGCCATTCAAGAAATGCCGGAGCCAAGAACAGAAAAACAGGTTCATGGATTTTTGGGAAGACTGAATTATATTGCAAGATTTATATCTCATCTTACCATGACTTGCGAGCCAATATTCAAATTATTGAGAAAAGATCAATCAATCCGGTGGAACAATGACTGTCAAAAGGCCTTTGATAAAATAAAAGAATATTTGCAAAATCCTCCGATTCTCATGCCTCCGGTTCCTGGGAGGCCACTGATTATGTATCTCTCTGTACGTGATGGATCAATGGGTTGTGTTCTCGGTCAACACGACGAGACAGGCAGGAAAGAGCATGCTATATACTACCTGAGTAAAAAATTCACCGATTACGAGTCCAGGTACTTGATGCTTGAGAAGACATGCTGCGCACTAGCATGGGCTGCTAAGCGATTGAGACAATACATGTTAACTCATACAACCCTACTGATTTCAAAAATGGATCCAATCAAGTACATTTTTGAGAAGCCAACTCTTAATGGAAGGGCCGCTCAGTGGCAGATGGTTTTGACTGAATATGACATACAATACACTTCCCAGAAAGCTATCAAAGGGAGTGTGTTGTCTGATTATCTTGCCGAGTCGCCTATTGATGATTATCAGCCAATGAGGTTTGACTTTCCTCATGAAGACATCATGCTTCTCAAGGCTAAAGATTGTGAAGAGCCTCCGGTTGACGAAGGGCCGGATCCTGATGAGAAATGGAAACTGATGTTCGATGGGGCCATTAACATGAATGGAAGTGGTGTTGGGGCAGTCCTTATTACTCCGAAAGGATCACATATACCTTTCACTGCCAGGTTGACTTTTGATGTCACCAACAATGAAGCGGAATATGAGGCTTGTATCATGGGTATTGAAGAAGCCATTGATTTAAGGATCAAGACTCTTGAGATATTTGGGGACTCTGCTCTAGTGATCAACCAGATCAATGGAGATTGGCATACAAACCAGTAGAACTTGATTCCTTACAGAGACTACGCGAGAAGACTGTTGACATTCTTTACAACAGTAAAATTGTGCTATATACCTCGTGATGAAAATCAAATGGCTGATGCTTTAGCAACATTGTCTTCCATGATTCAGGTGAATTGGTGGAACCATATACCAAAGATTGATGTGATGAGGCTAGACAGAACCGCTCATGTGTTCGCTGCTGATACGACGATTGATGATAAACCTTGGTATTTTGATATCAAGCATTTCCTGAAGAGTCAAGAGTATCCGGCTGGGGCATCAAACAATGACAAGAAGACTCTGAGGAGGTTAGCAGGAAGTTTCTTCTTAAATGAGGATGTGCTTTACAAGCGAAACTTTGACATGGTCTTGCTGAGATGCGTGGATAGACACGAAGCGGACCTGTTAATGCAGGAAGTGCACGAAGGATCTTTCGGTACCCATGCTGGTGGGCATGCCATGGCGAAGAAATTATTGCGAGTCGGGTATTACTGGCTAACTATGGAGGCTGATTGCTTTAAGTATGCCCGAAAATTCCATAAATGCCAAATCTATGCTGACAAGGTGCATGTGCCACCGAATCCCTTGAATGTGATGAGTTCTCCATGGCCCTTTGCTATGTGGGGTATTGACATGATTGGGAAGATTGAGCCTACTGCTTCCAACGGACATCGATTCATTCTGGTGGCTATTGATTACTTTACAAAGTGGGTGGAAACTGCCTCTTTCGCAAATGTCACCAGGCAGGTGGTTGCCCGATTCATTAAGAAGGAGATTATTTGCCGATATGGGGTGCCCGAAAGGATCATTACTGACAATGGTTCTAATCTCAACAATAAGATGATGCAAGAGCTATGCCAGAGCTTCAAAATTGAGCATCACAACTCTTCTCCTTATCGCCCGAAGATGAATGGTGCCGTCGAGGCAGCCAACAAAAATATCAAGAATATTGTGCAAAAGATGGTAGTGACGTATAAGGATTGGCATGAAATGCTGCCTTTCGCTTTACATGGGTACCGTACTTTTGTTCGTACATCTACTGGGGCAACCCCGCTTTCTCTTGTATACGGTATGGAAGCAGTGCTGCCGGTTGAAGTTGAGATCCCTTCTTTAAGGGTCATGATGGATGTTAAACTTGACGAGGCTGAATGGGTTCGAGCGAGGTTCAACGAGCTGAGTCTCATTGAAGAAAGACGGTTGGCTGCAGTATGTCATAGACAACTGTATCAGAGGAGAATGAAGCGGGCATTTGATCAGAAAGTGCGTCCTCGGATATACCTCGTGATGAAGGTCCATATGTTGTTAAGAAGGTTTTCTCGGGTGGAGCCTTGATGCTTACAACAATGGACGGTGAAGATTTTCTGTCACCTGTGAACTCAGACGCAGTTAAAAAATACGTCGCATGAAGAGACCCGCTGGACAGTAAAAAGAGAGTCTAGGCAAAAAAGGGCATCCCGGCGAACTAAAAAAAATATATAAAAAAAAGGAAGGTTCGGGCAAAAATTAGGGATAAAATAATGAAAAAGAAAGTGCACCCGGTAAGTTGAAAACCCGCGAGGGCAACTTAGGCAAAAAAGGATATCTCGGTGGATTGAAAACCCATAAAGGGCGATCCAGGCAAAAGAGAGATTTAGCGAAAACTGCGATCTGAGTAATATGTATCGTCTCGTCTCAATCAATAAGCACTCTGAAGGATAGGAATCAGTTCAATCGCCCCCCTTTGAAAGCGAAGCAATTGGAGAGTCTTGAAGGCATATGAACCATAACAGGGTTGAAATTCAATGGAGTTCCAGTTTCACATTGCCATTAGGACAGTTTCTTTTCCGTTTTGGCAATTACCTCTTTCCAGGAATTGCTTCTTGATGTAAATGCCTATTTTCAGGCTTTTCAATCAATAAAATGGTCGTTATTCAGAAATTCTATCTGTTTGTTTTGTTTTTATAATTTATTTTGTTTACACAAACGTCCAAATTTTTGATAAACCTTTGCATGTGAAAACATTGGGGGTTCTACAATGACATGCATAAAAAGAGAAAACATTTAAAATTGCTTTAAATGACGGGTATGCTTGGGTGAATACTACAAAACCCATGTTACCCTGGAGCATATGTGCGCATTCTTTTGTTTGCAGGTGTTGAGAGTTCACTGGATAGCTATGCAAAGGTGTATGACGTCTTCAAGACAAAATCCTTTGTGAAGCGCAAATGATCGTTCCTCCCCAAGCAGAGACGGTTCCTCGGCAGGAAAGTACTTCGGGGAGGTGGTCATCCCCAGCGTATTTACAGAGCTCCATGATCCCCGACAACATTGTTAAACGGTATTACTGAAGCCATCATGTTTAAAAAAAAGATTTTCATTTCACTTTTTTGTCACAACGTTTACTGCTTGAATCCAGCGTCGGGCCGACGGTCGCGCACGACGACTCGATATTAATAAGGCAGTTACAAATGGGTAGTGTTGTATCTTATTAAGTCGATTCTCCCATTCAATACTTCCAACAGCTACATGCTTTTCAGTGTCGATAACGGTTGTGAATCCCCAGTGAGGTCGCCATCCCAAGCATGGAGCATTTTGAAAATTCCCCAATGGGAGATGTTCCAAATCTATTATCCCCAGTAGAGTTTGAGGTGGCGTGGTCTTCTGTAAAATCCTCTCAAGGGACATTTCCAGCACGAGACGCTCTGAAGTGGTTCTCCCTAGCAGAGTTTGTTGTCAGCTCATTTCCCCAACGGAGTTCTATGGTTATAGTTATTCCCTAAGTAGACTGGTTCAGATGATGCTTCCCCAGCAAAGTTATCATTTCCTACAACAACCTCAACAGGTTTGTCGGGTCAGTTCCCAGATTAGGAGATCAGGTCAATTTGTCTTCCCCAGTACGGTTTGCGATCACGAAGTCAATCTAGCTTGTTATCCCCAGCGGAGTTGCTTTCCTCAACATTTATTTTACTGAAGACCTCTTTGCATTTTGCATATAGTATGCATAGCATCCTCAAAACGCGTAACATTTCCATTGAAATTGAGCATTACGCCATGGAAAAATTCAAACATATGCATGTGAAGCATAGGCCAGTTTTGATAACTCGTGCGAGAATCCAAAACTTTGCCCCTTATATCATTGACAAAGCCAGAAAGAACGTCTCGTTCATTCCTCAACAGACATTGCAAAGCAGCGCAAAGGGTTTCATCATTTTTCTCCCCACAGAGTCATATCTCTCAGCTTACAGGTTTTTGGAACCATCCCCGATAGGTAAGCCTTGGTTATAAACTGTTGCCGTCCCCGACAACATCTTTGAGTTTTAACCATACCAGTCCCCGACAGGTCCATTTACCCATCCCCGATAGGTAAGCCTTGGTTATAAACTGCAGCCGTCCCCGACATCATCTTTGAGTTTTAACCATACCAGTCCCCGACAAGTCCATTTACCCATCCCCGATAGGTAAGCCTTGGTTATAAACTGCAGCCGTCCCCGACAACATCTTTGAGTTTTAACCATACCAGTTCCCGACAGGTCCACTTACCTATCCTCGATAGGTAAGCCTTGGTTATAAACTGTAGCCGTCCCCGACAGCTCCCGTTAGTTTGAACCTTACCAGTTCCCGACAGGTCCACTTACCCATTCCCGATAGGTAACCCAGGTCCAAGCTTACCAGTTCCCGACAGGTATTTCACCAGTTCTCGACGGGTATTTCACCAGTTCCCGACAGGTAGTTTACCAGTTCCCGACAGGAAGTTCACCAGTTCCCGACAGGTTTCCTATGGGGTCCAATGGTTCCAAATTCTTTCTCACAAACTTTTCTTCCTTACCATTGCTTCATTCACAACATTTTTCTTTAACCACACAGTGCAAATTTTCTCGGCTATTTTTGTATTCAATCCCTATGTATCTTGAATTCCTGATAGCCGTTGCTTTCATCCATTCAGATTCACAGTTGATTGACTAGGGGCAGCTGTAATACCTCAAAATTTTCCTTTATATTTTCTCAATAAATTGGTCTATGCTTTACTCATTTGCATTCCATAATAGGTCATAAATTGCATATCATTGATTGCATAAGGGCATGTGATCAGTGGTTTTCAAAGGTGTTAATCATCCAAAGCAAGAGAATAAGAGCCAAGGGTTTTCAGACAAGCCTCAAGGGTCTCTTATATCATATATCCTCTCACTTTGATCCCACAATGCATTGGAAGTTGGGAATTCATCAAGAAGATTGGATAGTGCATCATCTCCTACACAAAACAGTCTAAAATTGGGATATGACCCTCAAATGGGCAAGCTCCTTGAGTTTTTATCACCCCCAAATGTCATATCTCATCTTTGTTAGATAGGATATACATCATATTCAGGGGAATTTGGATTTGGAGGATGTGATATTTCCTCCTAACTAGAGGGTACCAAAATTAGGGTTTGACATAAAATCAGTTTATTTCTAATTTTTTGGACAAAACTTGATCTCATGGTATTACTTATGTTCCTAAGTGTATAGGGATGGAAAATTGCCCATCAATTGGTTTCAGAAGGGTTTCAATTGGTCAGAAGATTCAAAATCAAGAAATTGGGGAAAAAGTCAACTGTGTTATGAAAAAAGTCAACTCCTGACTTTTTAAGGTCAAATTCATGAAATTCAAGTTATATATGCTCATTGGACAAAATGTTATCAAGAGATGATGGAGGAATCATGAAAAATCAAGAAATGTACAAAGTTTCCATTTTTGGAAATTTAGGGTTTCCAAAAATGGCAAGTTTGGACCATTTTGCACCACACTTTGAGGCTTCCTTTCTCCATGATAAAAGCTTCAAACCCCGGGCCCAAGTTGAGCCAATTAAAGTTCACATTCTAAGCTTCAAATCCATATAAAGAACTCTTCCATTGGATCAAAATTGAGGGAGTTATGATCAATCAAAGTTTGACAAAACTAGGTCACAAACCAAGTCATGGCCAAGCAAGACCAGGCCCACGCGCCATAATTTTGTCAAACACATGGTGGGCAGAATTTTAAGCCATTTTTCTCATTGAAGGAAGCTTCAAATAAAAAAATGTTGAACATCAAAGTTGTTCATCTCAATGTTCTCTTCAACTTTGATGTTGGACATTTTTCCATTTGAGCAAGTTATGATGGAGTTATAGTGGTCCAAAGTTGGTATGTTCGTGCTGAATTTTCCAAGCCATGTTGCCTTGCCAGCCTACCAACCTGCCACGCCCATGAAGTCAGTTGTGCAAACTTGAGTTTCAAGCCATTTTACACCATCTTACACACCTCTATTCAACTCAAAATTCACACCAATTTTGTTCTATGATGTGCCATCTTTCCATAGCCACTAATATCTCATGATTCCATGCCATGAGCACAAAGAAATTCATCACCAAACCTCCATGTTTCCATTGATATCAAGCTGCTACAAAATCAGAAAAAAGAAGACATTGATGGTGTTGATTATCACATTCACACGCATGTTTCAACACTAACCATTCCTTACCTCATTTGTACCAACACATTCCCTTACACACATACATACATGCTTTGCCATACATGGAAATGGAAAAGAATAAAACTTGTTGAGCAAGTTTCTGATGTAGTATACCTTTATCATCACCATTCACTTCCATCTTCACCATAAGCTTCGTGAACACTCCTCACTATATCACCACCTCACCCACTCGCCCTAACTAACTTGACTCAGTTAGTTAGAGGAAACTCATTTAACCAACTCAGAACTCATTTAACCTTGGTTTTAACCACACATTTAACTCAACATATATATTTGAATCACACTCACACTTTTATTCTAACTTCATTTTTTCACTCTCACTTCAAAATTCTTCTCACTTTTTCTCTCTATTCTCTCTCTGATCTCATACGAACTCATCAATCTTCATCCACATTCCATCTCTATCGTCATCAATGTCTCATTTCTGATCAAGAACAAAAGAGAAGAAGTTCAAGTCACCAAGTGTAGCTTAGGTTCAATTGGATTTTCAGTGTGGTTTTCTTGAAGATACAAAGTCCATAAACCTTTATTTGGTCAAATCAAACTCAAAAGCAAGTTGCTATCTCTGGTTTTCTCTACATTTCCAAGATCTTCAAGCTTCAGGTTCCAAATTTCTCAAACTGTGCTTGCGCGATTTATGTTCATTATTTCTTATTTTAGCTTGATTATGGCTTACCAGAAGTAAAGCAACATTTCTGGCTAGTTGATAGACCTCTTAGAGGTGTAGGGCAAAACCTAGGGCAAACTTATGGTGTTCGATTCTCTGTGTATAATTGTGGTATGTGTAAAATGAGCCTATATTCTTGACCTACGTGAGTTCCTTTACATTTTGGTATACGATTTGCATGTTTCTGGGAGATGCGACGGTTGCAGGTGACGGAGATGGCCGGAGAAGACGACCGGAGGTCGTTCTCCGGCCGGTGAGCATGCGTCTAGGGTTTTTTGGCCAGATTTGAACACAACCGTCTGATCATTTGCATCGTGTGGTCATAAACTTGCCAGCGCATTAAATTTTCATGTGACTTGCATGTGCTCTCTTTTGACCTCAGATTGATTATGTGTGTGTGCGTGCACGTTACATATTGTGGACTTTGGCTCTGATTCATTTGATGTGAATACTTCTTTGATGATCTTACATTGACTTGATCCAACGGTTATAAGCTTGCCAACGCATTAAAAAAACCATGTGCGTCACGTGTGCAAGTTATTTTAATCTGAGTGTTCTTGTGTGTATGCGTGCATGATTGCTTTGGTGTGCGTGCGTTGTGGATGGTTAGATGTGATTACTTTGATGATCATCGCTGATAGACTTGATCATGTGATTATGATTGAACCCCAAGTTAACTGATCATACACGCTACCACACACAACTACACATTTAATTGGATTGGGTCTGATTACTATTTGCACACCCCTGTTAAGCCCAATGTTATTTTTAAACATGGAAATTACTCACGCCACACCCCCATTCTATTTCATTCTTTTTTTAATTCCCATATTGTTTTGATTTTCTTATTTTAAAAATACCAAATCATCTCTAAAAATCCCAAATAAATTCATGTGACACTTTGACACATTTAAATAATTTTCTTTAATTTTTAATTCTGATTTCATGGATTTCTGCATATAATTGCATTATTTTCTTTTAATTTCTTTCTAATGGGTGTTCTTCTTTGACACTCAATTTGTACATTTTATTTCTTCCATCTCACACAACATTTTTGACTCATTCTTTTTGCATTTGTTAAATAACACATAAAAGCATCTAAATGAATTTTATTTTTATTTTTAAAGTCATTTTATCATGTGTTTAGGAGTTCTTTTTTGAGCACTTTTGTGGTGTGTTTCAATGTGATCTTGTGCAATCTTTTGGTCATGCTTTCTCTTGATTTTCCCATGAGCTTTGATGTATGTTGGTGCTTCTGACTTAGCTTGTTTAGGGTTTGTTTTTCCAATTTTATCATGTGCTTTGGTAGTTGTTTAATGCATTGCATTTGAAGTAATATATATGTACATTCTTCTTCTTCCTTCTAACATGTTTTGATGAGGCACTTGTGCCATCCTTTTATGATTGTCTTGTGTGATATTATAGGTCATTTGCATGATATTATAGGTCATATTTGTGTCATTATAGGTCATGTGACTTGTGTTTTCATTTAATATGAGTTTGCATGTTATAATTTGAAACTTTGACATTGTTTCTTTCTCTTGTTCTCTTCTTATGCTTTATGGGTTTGGTGCTTACATTTTATATGACATTTCACATGTTCCATTTGCATATCATTAATGATATGCCACTGCCCATATGCATTCTTTAATCATGTTGCATGTTATGCATCTCTAATATGTCACTTTGTGCACCTAATTGAACATGTTTCCCTCATTCTTATTTCTTCTTCATCTCACTTCTACTATTTGTATCATTGCATCCATGATTGGCATGATAATTCATATGCATGTTAAGCCATTTGTAAATGATATATGGTCCTAACTTTGACCTTTTGTGAAGCATTATTGCATGATCACTTTGCATTCCCACTCATTCTTCATCCATTTCTTCCATGATTTACTTCTTGGATGTTTAAGACTTTTGCTTATGCATAGTTTGTGTGTGATTGATATCTTAACATTAGAGAACATCTTTAGATGTAGGTTCTGACCTTGATTGAGTTTCATATATTATGATCCTTATTCATTGATTCTCAATGTGTTTGATCATTATTTGGTATCCTTTCTTTCATTTTACTACTTGTAAATATTTTGCGAACTAACATTTTTCATGTAGGTGCAAATGGTAAGTAAGTGTGTAGATATGCTTCCACATGCATTTCTTTCTCTCATCTTCTCTTATTTCTTTTAATAATTCAACTTGTGATTGTGATAAGCATTTGTATGCTTTCCTTGAATAACTTCTCCTTCATCCCTCTTTAAGATCAACTTAACTTCCACCTTGGAATTAAGTTGCTTCTTTTGCTCTTCTTCTCCTTTCTTTTAGGATTAGATTTCTTAAACCACATTAACCATAGGAACATCCATGTATGATAACATTAGGGTGAGTCTTAGTCCCCTCTAGTTTTCACCTTTTGCTCCTATTTGAGTCTCTTCTTCTCATCTTAAAACAAAAGCAAAAACACTTAATAAAGGTTAATACATATTGCATGTGAGCCTTGTATGTGGGAAATGGAAGGAGGGGGGTTTCTCTCCACCTTTCTAGAGTGTTTAGCATATGTCCTGTTAGGACGACCATGCGACGCATTCGATCCTATATCATAGACTTGAATGCAATACGTGTTACAAAACACAAAAAATAATCAAAACACTTCTTTCTTAAAAGACAAAAACAAACAAACAATTCTCATCTCATCTTCTTCACTCATTCCTTAAGGATGCGTCATTTTCGTTCTACCGCAAACAGGTAACGCCTAAGTCTCCATACAACGAGCTGCAACACCTAAACTGCTAGGACGCGAACGTTGACGTATTCCACTAAAAAACACAAACAATTTTCCCTTAGCTGAGGGGAACTACGTCGCTCTGATTCTCATGCCCACGATGAGATACGTAGGCAGTGGGGTAGGGCCCATTCGAGCACTTCCTTTATTTTCCCTACATTTGTTTCTATTTCTCTCTCCTTTCCTTTTCCAGTTCTCCAGCTAGCAGTTCCTTTTCCAGTATCCTTTCCTTACACCCTTTGATCGAGACAAGCAAGCGTGGATCCCATCGGGTACGATGGACGCGTGGGGGTGCTAATACTTTCCCTTCGCATAACCGACTCCCGAACCCAGTTCTCTTGGTCGCAAGACCATGCTTTTCCTTCCCCCAAGTTTATGCAGTGTTTCCTTTCCTTCTCTTGGGATAAATACACATTGCTGGCGACTCTGTTTCGGTGCCACTTTCGCGTTTGTACTTGGATAAAAATCCCGGGAGCGACACTTATCCATGCTTGCCATGTCCATACTTAGAATTTTATTTGGTCAATATTTACTGTTTTCGAATCGTTGAAATCATGTTGTTCATTTAATCTCAATCTCATTTTCATCTTTTGTTTCACAAGAAATTGTCTCCCCCTCCTTCCAAAGGAAAGTCTCTCTATTGACTTCATTGTCATAGATAGCTCATTACCCCCCTCGGCTTCATAAGAGCCATTTTCAATCCTCCTAAGGATCATCCTCATAGTACTCTCTTTTCCCTTGGCCTCATGAGAGCCATTTACATCACAACTTAGAACTAGGATAGAGTTCTTAAACTCTATGTGATTCTCATCATCATGAGTACTCATGTCCCTTTATAACGTAGACTTAGAGAGTTCCTCGACTCTAGACGAGTTTCATACTAGTTCCCTTTGGAACTTTGGCCACAGCCAATGGTTCCTCCAAAACCCTTAGTCAGGTGAACTACGGTTGCTCTGATTCTTTAGTTAGATACGTGGGCACAAGATGCGACGTCTTGGCGAGCAAACTTAGTGTATATACCCTTAGGTCTTTACCTTAGTACATATTTCTTTTAGCAAGCAAACATAATATAACACAAACTTAAACAAGAGGTTCCTGTAGAGTACTACAGATATTAAGGGTGCTAATACCTTCCCTTAGTATAACCAACCCCCGAACCTTAGATCTCCCCCTTTAGGTTTTCTCGATCTTGAACCTTTCCTTTGGATAAATCAAAGTCGGTGGTGAATTCAAAGAAATGCGATGCAAGTTAATAAATATCTTGTTATCCGATTCTCACCGCAACATGGACATTTTGTTTGTTTTTTCACAATCTAATTTATTGTTTGCATTGACTGAAGTTGTCTGATAGGGAGAAAGTTGATGCAGTGGTGCTAGCAGAAAGGGAAAAGTAGAAGAAGATAGAGACTGTTAGCGAAGATGTTGACATTAGCGAGGATGTGCCGATGAACATCTTTCTATTAACTATTTATGTTGAGAATGGAATTCCTTGTTTCAAAGCAGGTAGTGCTTGACAGAAACAAGGATGTGTCGAAATTAGCCTAGTGTGTGTGTTGAAATGTCGAAGCAGGTTGCTCGACGAGATTTCGACTTAGGCCTAATTTAGTAGTGTTAGTTAAATTGGATATTTTGGGCTTTTGTGTTTTGGGATTTGCCTTAGGGAGCAAGCAAACCTAAAACTATAAATAGAGGAAGTAACCTCTATTTTTGTAACAACCTGAATTCACAGGATTTTGCAGTTGCAAAGTGAATAAGTTTTTCACAATTTGTGGGCAGAGAGTTACTCTGTAGAAATTGTAACACCCTTCTACCCAAAGAATATTCACGACAATGATACATAAGTAAATCAGAGTAAAATCACCAAAAGGGTGCCACATGCTTCATAAAAACATCATAATAAACTTCCTGCTCCATAACATGGATTTTCAAACATTTATAATAATAATTTATTCGATAACATCAATAAATAAAGTTCAAACTTTGCAGCAGAATCATAGTCTCAAAATAACTTCATTTATGTCATCAAATATACAGATCTTTTAGTCATTGTCAAAAGTTGTTGTCAAATGAATTCAACATGTAGAAAACTCATAAAATATGTTTAATAAAACAACACAACTTCAACTCAAGCGTTCCCCACCCGATGTTACATATCAGAGCAAGACACCTCTATTATTAACGGAATTAGATTAAAATGACTCCAAAGCTAAATCTTCATGCGTCTACGAGCTAATCTTGATCACCTGTAAGTTACCCATCATAGAGACAACATTTCCAAGTAGGCAGGGTGAGTAATCACAATTCATTATACGAGATATAAAGAAAATATATAAATAGGATAACAATCATTATTATCGTCACAACATCATTTTTAAATCACAACATCAACGATCATCATTCACAAAACGTCATTTAGTTCACATCATCACCAAAACATCACTTAAGTCATAATTATGCAATGCCACTTAATATGAATGCAAACACATAGACTCGTGCATGTGGTACCAAAACATCATATTTGATGGACCCTGGGCCATCACCCTCCAAAGATCCCCACAAATAGGATCGATTCCCGTATAGGAACCGGAGCACGTCATAAACACTTCAATCCACACAATAGGATTGAAGCCACTACTGGACCGAAGTCCTAACATTATCAATGGACCGAAGTCCTAAAATATGTTATGAATGCATAATGTAAAACATCATAATAATCACCGTCACGGCTCGTCAAAGTTGCACCATCATTCATAAAAATTCATTATAAGACTTCACGTAGCATGCATAACATCAACATGCATATCATCAATTTAATTCATCATAGCATCATAGTATAGCATCACTAACACACGTAAAAAATCCTCATTATAGAATCATCAACTCTTAATCGTCATCACCTAATCTTCATCACATAGCATATATATATATATATATGAACATGCACATCATTAAAACATCATCACAGTGTCATCAATAACATTACAACAACATCATCAATAACATCACAGTAGCATCGTAGCAATAACATGCAAATTTCATCATTTATAGCAAAAACATCATTAGTTCAACATACAATTACACACCTTCCAACATCAATTATGTTGGAATTAACCCAAAACCTATGGGAATTCCGACCCTATCTTGATAAACAAGAAGGGTTCTTAGTGCAGCAATACCAAAGAAAAGAAAAAAAATAGATAAAGAAAGAAAATTAGGATTCTAAGAGAATTTGGAGAAGAAGGTTGTTACCCACAAACTGTGGGATTTTTCTCTTTCTATTCACTTGCAACTGCAAATCGTGAATTACAATGTGTTGTGATTATTTACAAAAAAATAATGGTTACTCCCTATTTATAGATTTAGGTTTACTTGTTCTCCAAGCCAAAGCCCAAAACTATAAAAGCCCAAAATACCTATTTTGGAACTATATCAAATCAAATCAAAATCAAATCTAAATCAAATCTGTGTGAAACAACTGTTTCGACACACCCTTGCTTCGACACTTCGACACAAGGAATTACAATTTAACACACCACCTAATTCATTGTGTCTAAGCTGTCTACATTCATCATGGCTCTTAGTCTTAAGAAAACTTCGACCTGCACTCCCTTCGTCATGATATCTGCAATCTGATTCTCAGTTCTGCAGTGTTCCAAGTTCATCTTCCCTTCTGCTACTTGCTCTCGAAGATAATGGAACCTCATTTCGATGTGCTTGCTTCGACCGTGTGCTATTGGATTCTTCGCCAAGTTGATAACTGACATGGTGTCGATCTTCATGGTAATTTCTTCATGACTCTTCCCTGTAATCCCTTCGACCAAGTTCACCATCCAGGTTGCTTGACATGTACAAAGAGAAGCAACTATATATTCTGATTCGCATGACGACAATGCCACTACTGGCTCCTTTCTCAAACTCCAAGCAACTGGCCCACCCCCTAACATAAACACATATCCAGCTGTGGATTTTCTATCCTCAACATCACTACACCAGCTAGAGTTGGTGTATCCCACTAACTTGCATTCTTTCCCTTCATCAGCTGCAGGAAACAAAATGTCGTAGTCAAGAGTTCCTTTCAGATACCTCAGTACCCTCTTCGTTGCTGCTAGGTGTGATACCTTTGGCTTCTGCATGAATCTACTTACCATACCCACATTGTATGCTAAGTCAGGCCTTGTGTGACAAAGGTATCTAAGTGACCCAATAAGTCTTCTGTATTGGGTTGGGTCAACATCATTTTCATCTGAATCCTTCGACAGTTGCAGTCTGGTCTCAGCTGGAGTCGAAGTTGGGTTGCAATCTTGCATCTCAAATCTCTTGAGTATTTCGCCTGCATATCTTCTTTGGTGCATCATCAAACCTCTACTAGTCTTGTAGAATTCGATGCCAAGGAAATATGAGAGATTTCCCAAGTCTGACATTTCAAACTCCTCGCTTAGGTCATGTTTGAAATCTTCGATCTCCTCTTGTAACTCCCTGTTATCAACAGGTCATCGACATAAAGGCATAGTATAAGCAATTCATTATTGCTTCTCCTTACATACACTCCATGCTTAGTCGTACACTTCACAAATTCCTTCTCCCTTAAGAAGCTGTCGATTTTCTTATTCCAAGCTCTTGGAGCTTGTTTAAGTCCATATAGGGATTTATGCAGCATGTACACATTTCCTTCTTCACCTTGTTTTACATAACCAGCTGGTTGTGCGACATAAACTTCTTCATCTAAGGGGCCTTTAAGGAATGCACACTTCACGTCCATCTGACATGTGTGCCAATTGGTCATATTTGCTAGACCAATAACCAACCTGATTATTTCGATCCTAGCAACAGGTGCGAATACTTCATCGAAGTCGATTCCTTCCTTCTGAAGAAATCCTTTTGCCACAAGTCTCGCCTTGTGTCGAGTCACTTCTCCTATAGGATTCACCTTCACCTTGTAAACCCACTTCACATCAATTGCCTTCTTGTCTTGAGGCAATTCAACAAGTGACCAAGTGTTGTTGACTTCGATGGACTCTAACTCCTCATTCATTGCTTTCACCCACTTCGAATCTTTCAATGCCTCAGCTGCATTGACTGGTTGAACATCTGCGTAGAAAGCATAATGTACCAGCTCACCCTCTTCATCGACCACATCATCTGATGTAATTACACATTCTTGCAACCTTACAGGCATGTGTCTTGTTCGTTGAGGTCTTGTTGGGCCTGCTTCATCTCTGACTTGTTCCTGTCGAACTTCTCTTTCGACTTCAGTGGCTGGTTCTTCACAAGAGATTCTTACTGAATCCTTCTTGACATTCTCAGTCCAATCCCATTCTTTAAGCTCATTTATGATCACGTCCTTGCTGATCACTACCTGCTTATTCACTGGGTCAAACAGTTTGTAACCTCCAGTCGAATGATATCCTATCAAGGTCATCTGATTTGACTTGTCATCAAGCTTCCTTCTCAACTGATATGGCACATGTATATATGCTATAGACCCAAACACCTTCAAGTGACTGAGGCTAGGCTTGACACCAGATCAACATTCTTCTGGTGTGATTCCTTCAAGCTTCTTCGTCGGACATCTGTTCAAAATATATGTTGCTGTCGAAACTGTTTCTCCCCATAATTCTTTGGGTAAATGCTTTCCATTCAACATACTTCTCACCATGTTCATGATGGTTCTATTCTTTCGTTCTGCAACTCCATTTTGCTGTGGAGTGTAAGGTGGCACCACCTCATGCACAATCCCTTCTTTTTCACATAATGCATCAAACTCTTTCGAAACATACTCTCCACCACCACCAGTCCTAAAAAAAATTCAACTTTAGACCACTTTATCTTTCGACCATGGATTTAAATCTGGAAAATACCTCGATCACATCACTTTTCTTCTTGATGAGGTAAGTCCACAACTTTCGACTGTAATCATCTATGAACGTGACAAAGTATCTGTTGCCACCAATCGAATCCACCTGGATTGGACCACATACATCAGAGTATATGACTTCCAGAATTGCCTTCGACTTTCTTCCTGCATCCTTGCTGAAGCTATTCTTGTGTTGTTTCGACTGAACACACTCTTCACAGACTTCACTTGGAATGTCGATTTCTGGTAATCCTGAAACCGTATTTCTTCTCTTTAGCTCTCTGATGTCATTGAATTTGAGATGGCCTAGTCGAAAATGCCATAACCACTCATCTCTGCTGGCTGCAGTTGCTAGGCACTTGTGCTCCATCACCTTGAGTTCCATTTTGAAGGTCCTATTCTGAGACATTGAAGCCTTCAAGATCAACCTACCACCTGCGTCAGGGACTCCCATCATCTTGTCTTCGACAAGTACCTTGTATTTCTTTTCGACCAGTTGCCCTATACTGAGCAAATTACTCTTCATGCCTGGTATGTACAACACATTAGAAATTGTTGACCTCTTGCCATCTTTCCTCATAATCAGAACATCACCAACACCTTCAGCTGCTAGAGTGTTGTTATGTGCAAACTTTACCGTGTTCTTCGACGAGGGCTTCATGTTAACAAACCAATATTTCCTTCCAGTCATGTGTGATGAGCATCCTGAGTCCAAGTACCACTGATCTTGGAATCTTTCTTGATCTCTTGTTGTCACCATCAGCAACGTCTCTTCTTCTTCATGTTTCGTCAGCTTTGCATTAGTTTCTTGATTTTTCTTCTTTTCTGGACAGTCACTAAAATAGCTTTGCATCAGTTTCTTGTTGTGGCCATACTGGATAGTCACTGAAACACTGAATGTGACTTTTGTCAGATTTTCGACCACCACCTCTTCCTCTACCTGCATCACCACCTCTTTGGTTGCCTTGGTTCCATGGTTTTCTCTTATTCGACCAGTTTCCTTCATGTTGATTTTGACCAGTCGAATTGTTGTAGCCTCCTCTACCTTTGTTGCCATGCCCGCTTCCTTTGCCTTTTTTTCCTTTTCTGACTGCGCCTGCAAAGCCATATCACTCTTCGACTTTCCTGCAGCTCTTTCAGCCATCCTTTGTTCATGAGACTCAAGCATCCCTTGAAGCTCTTCCTTCGTCAATACTGATAAGTCTTTCGACTCTTCTATGGCTACTACCATGTGGTCGAACTTTGGAGCCAATGACCTTAAGATCTTTGCAACAACTGATCTTGATGTCAACACCTCTCCACATACCTTGATTTGATTCACCAGCTTTGTAACTCTGGTGAAGAAATTTGTTATACTCTCATTGTCTTCCATCTGGAGTAACTCATAGGTTCTCTTGTGAGTTTGTAACCTCACCTCTTTCACCTTCTCTGCGCCTCCAAACGATTTTTCAAGAATCTCCCACGCTTCTTTCGCTGACTCTACATCACTAACTTTTTCGAAGTTATCTGGATCGACACACTGATGGATTATAAAGAGAGCTTTATAATCTTTTTTCTTCAACTCTTTGTGTGCAGCCTTTTCTTGATCCGTCGCGTTCTCCGCAAGCGGTGTTACTCCTTCCTTCACAAGATCCCAAAGATCTTGATAACAAAAAACCACATTCATCTGCTTGCACCAATTCTCATAATTATCTTTTTTGAGAATCAGAAGACTCGCCAGAAAGTGCCCATTCGGATGATTGATTGCCATCACGATTTTTCTTCCTTGAATCGCAATCGGAGCTCTAGATACCAGATGTTGGAATTAACCTAAAACCTATGGGAATTCCGACCCTATCTTAATAAACAAGAAGGGTTCTTAGTGCAGCAATACCAAAGAAAAGAAGAAAATAGAGAAAGAAGGGAAATTAGGATTCTAAGAGAATTTGGAGAAGAAGGTTGTTACCCACAAACTGTGGGATTTTTCTCTTTCTATTCACTTGCAACTGCAAACCATGAATTACAATGTGTTGTGATTATTTACAAAAAATAAGGGTTACTCCCTATTTATAGATTTAGGTTTACTCGTTCTCCAAGCCAAAGCCCAAAACTATAAAAGCCCAAAATACCTATTTTGGAACTATATCAAATCAAATCTAAATCAAATCTGTGTGAAACAACTGTTTCGACACACCCTTGCTTCGACACAAGGAATTACAATTTAACAAATTCATGTCATCTAAACTATTTCCAACAACATGAAACTATTATTAAATGAAAGTACATTATCTCAGCTTCACGTAGCTTCAAGAATCGGACTCCCGAAACTAAAGTTATGAATTTTCAAAGTTTTTCATCAAACACCGACACTGACACCATAAATCCTCATTACACACTAGTTAGTTTTAATTCCAGGACTTGAAACCATTTTTACAAGAAAGTACACTGTATTAGCTTTCCACATGTTCGAACGGCACGTCAAACGGACGCCCGAAGCTCAAATTATGAATTTTTGAAGTTTTACAACAATTCTGTCCTAGGGTAATCGATTACCACAAAACCGGTAATCGATTACACCCACGAAAAATCCAGTTTTTCACATTTTTAAGCTGTCCAGTTGGTAATCGATTATCACATTTAGGGTAATCGATTACCCCTGCTACAGAAGCACTTTTCTGCTATATTTGTACACAAAAATCATTTTTTCCCTCATCCAAACATACCCAAAACCTGTTTTTCATTACACATCATTTACCCTATAATTCAACACGAAAATTATCTTTCAAAGTTACAAAAATCCCAAATAATTTTCACCAGAAATGCACATAACTTAGTTCCGACTCTGACACGCGATCGTACACGACAATGCAACAACCACTATCACCCATTCATTCAAATGCATGATTTCAACAACAAATTATACAATTCACCATTCAATCATACAAATTTCATCTTGTTCATCCCAATTGCATCATATTCATCAAATTCATCATAAACCCCAAAACCCCTTAAAACCCTAACTACCCACATACATCTAAGCTCTATATCAACTATAATGAAAGTTATACTCCCCATACGTTGGAATTCAGTTTCCGATCTTCCTCTTGAGTTCTCGCCGAAATTGCTATGAACCCTCACCTCTTCACTTCCTTTCCTCAGAGCTTTACTCCAAAACACGATCGATCAAAACTGAACTTCTCTCTTCCTAATTCCCTTTTTGACAAACATGCCCTTAAGACCCCTATTATGACTTTCCCTTATTACCCTCACTTAACCTCTTACAAAGGACCACCTTGTCCTTAATGCTTCCTCTTCTTATTTTAAATTATAATAATATAAATAATTATAATTTTAATATTATTATTACTAAAATTATTTTAGATAATCACTTAACTTTTCAAATCTCACAACACGCAACATAAGCACACCATACATCAAAATAATTCACCAAAATTCTCCAAATTTCACGAATATTCATAGTAAATTAATTAAACAATTATGCTAAATATTTTGGGGTGTTACAGAAATCACCATCTTCTTCTATATTTTGTCAAACCCTAATTTTATTTCTTCTACAATTTTTATTTCTTTTCATTGTTATTGTGTATCAATAAAAATCTTGTTAATCAAGATTGATAGAAATTCTCCATAGGTTGTGGTGGATTTCCAACATCTGGTATCTAGAGCACTGGCTGAGCGATTCATGGGAAGAAAATCACGATGACAATGAATCATCCAAACAAGCATTTTCCAGCGAATCTTCCGATTCTCAAGAACAATAGTTATGAGAATTGGTGCAAGCAGATGAAGGTTGTCTTCTGTTATCAAGATCTTTGGGATCTAGTGAAGAAAGGAGTAATACCACTTGCAGAAAATGCGTCAGATCAAGAAAAGACCACACACAAAGAATTGAAGAAGAAAGATTATAAAGCTCTCTTTATAATTCATCAATGCATTGATCCACATAATTTTGAAAAGGTTAGTGATGTAGAATAAGCGAAAGAAGCATGGGAAATTCTGGAGAAATCGTTGTGAGACGCAGAAAAGGTGAAAAATGTGAGGTTACAAACTCACATAAGAACCTATGAAATACTTCAGATGGAAGACAGTGAAAGCATAGTAGATTTTTTCACTAGGGTTACAAAACTGGTGAATCAAATCAAGGTATGTGGAGAAGTGTTGACATCAAGATTAATTGTTGAAAAGATCTTGAGGTCATTAGCTCCAAAGTTTGACCACATGGTAGTAGCCATAGAAGAGTTGAAAGACTTGTCAATATTGACAAAAGAAGAGCTTCAAGGGACGCTTGAATCTCATGAACAAAGAATGGATGAAAGAGCTGCAAGCAAGTTGAAAGGTGATATGGCTTTGCAGGCGCAATCGACAAAATAAAAGAAAGGCAAAGGAAGTTGCAATGGCAACAAAGGCGGAGGAGGCTACAATAATTCGAATGGTTGAAATCAGTAAGAATGAGGCTATTCGAATCATAGAAATTCCTCATACCAAAGCAACCAAAGAGGTGGTGCAGCAGGTAGAGGAAGAAGTGGTGGTCAAAAACCTGACAAAAGTCACATTCAGTGTTACCATTGTCCGAAGTATGGTCACTATTCTAGTGATTGTCTTGAAAAGCAGCAAAATTAAGAAACTGATGCAAAGTTGGCGAAACATGAAGAAGAATAGATGTTACTGATGGTCACAACAAGAGATGAAGAAAGATTCCAGGAACAATGATACCTGGACTCAGGATGCTCATCAGATATGACTGATAGGAAAGATTGGTTTGTCAACATAAAGCCCTCAATGAAGAACATGGTGAAATTTGTAAAATGACAATACTCTAGCAGCTGAAGGTATCGATGATGTTCTGATTATGAGGAAAGATGGCAAAAGGTCAGTAAGTTCCAATGTGTTATACATACCAGGAATGAAGAGCAATTTGCTCAACATATGGAAGTTGGTCAAAAAGAACTACAAGGTGTCGATTTAAGACAAGATGATGAGAGTTCTCGACTCAAATGTAAGGTTGATCTTGAAGGCTCCAATGTCTCAACATAGAACCTTCAAGATTGAGCTTAATGTGATGGTGCATAAGTTTCTTGCAACTGCAGCTAGCAGGGATGAATGGATATTGCATTATAGACTTGGTCATCTCAACTTTAAAGATATCAGAGATCTGAAGAGAAGAAATATGGTTTCAGGATTACCAGAAATCGACATTCTAAATGAAGTGTGTGAAGAATGTGTGCAGGCAAAGCAACAGAATAATAACTTCAGCAAGGATGTAGGAAGCAAGTCGAAGACAATTCTTGAAGTCATATACTCTGATGTATCTGGTCTTATCCAAGTGGATTCAATTGGAGGTAACATATACTTTGTCACTTCCATAGATGATTTCAGTCGAAAACTGTGGATTTATCTGATTAAGAAGAAAAGTGAAGTGATGGAGGTATTTTCCAAATTTAAATCTATGGTCGAAAGATAAAGTGGTCGAAAGCTAAAGATTTTGAGGACTGGTGGTGGTGGAGAGTATGTGTCAAAAGATTTTGATGCATTATGTGAGAAATAAGGGATTGTGCACGAGGTGGTGCTACTCTACACTCCACAGCAGAATGGAATTGTAGAAAGAAATAATAGAACCATCATAAATATGGTGAGAAGTATGTTGAAATACAAGAATCTACCCAAATAATTATGGGGAGAAGTTGTGTCGATTACAACATACATCTTGAATAGATGTTCGATAAAGAAGCTAGAAGGAATTACACCAGAAGAATGTTGGTAAGGTGTCAAGCCTAGCCTAAGTCATTTGAAGCTGTTTGAATCTATAGCACATAGACATGTGTCAGACCAGTTGAGAAGAAAACTTGATGATAAGTCGAGTCAAATGATCTTGATAGGATATCATTCGATTGGAGAATACAAGTTATTCGACCCAGTGAACAAGCAAGTAGTGATCAACAGGGACGTGATCATAGACGAGCTTAAAGAATATGATTGGACTGAGAATGTTAAGAAGGATTTAGTGAGAATCTTATGTGAAGAATCAACTAGTGAAGTCGAAAGAGAGGTTCGACAAGAAGAAGTCAGAGGTAAAGCAGGCCCAAGGAGACCTCAACGAACAAGACACATGCCTGGAAGGTTGCAAGAATGTGTGATTACATCAGATGATGTGGTCAATGAAGAAGGTGAGCTGGTGCACTATGCTTTCTACGCAGATGTCGAACCAGTCAATGCAGCTGAGGCATTGAAAGATTCAAAGTGAAAGAAAGAAATGAATGAGGAACTAGAGTCCATCGAAGTCAACACCACTTGGCCACTTGTCGAATTACCTCAAGGCAAGAAGGCAATCGATGTGAAGTGGGTATACAAGGTAAAGCTGAATTCTAAAGGAGAAGTAACTCAACACAAGACAAGACTTGTGGAGAAAGAATTTCTTCAAAAAGAAGGAACCGACTTAGATGAAGTTTTTGCACCTATTGCTAGGATCGAAACAATCAGGTTGGTTGTTGGTTTAACAAACATGAAAAATTGGCACATATGTCAGATGGATGTGAAATGTGCGTTCCTGAGTGGCCCTTTAGATGAAGAAGTTTATGTTTAACAACCAGTTGGGTTTGTGAAACAAGGCGAAGAAAGCAAGGTATACAGGATGCATAAAGCCTTATATGGACTTAAGCTAGCTCCAAGAGCTTGGAATAAAAAGATAGATAACTTTCTAAGAGAGAAGGAATTTGTGAAGTGCACAACTGAGCATGAAGTATATGTAAGTAGAAGCAATAGTGAATTGCTTATACTATGTCTCTATGTCGATGACCTGTTGATAACAGGAAGTTGCAAGAAGGAGATTGAAGATTTCAAACATGACCTAAGTGAGGAGTTTCAAATGTCATACATGGGAAATCTCTCAGATTTCCTTGGCATCGAATTCTGCAAGAGTGGTAAAGGTTTGATGATGCACCAAAGAAGGCATGCAGGCGAAATACTCAAGAGAATTGAGATGCAAGATTGCAACCTAACTTTGACTCCAGCTGGGCCCAAAATGCAACTGTCGAAATACACAGATGAAGATGATGTCGATCTAATGCAGTACAGAAGACTCATTGGATCACTTCGATACCTTTGTCACAAAGGCCTGATCTAGCATACAGTTAGGTATGGTGAGTAGATTCATGCAAAAACCAAAGGTATCACACCTAGCAGCGACGAAAAGGATACTGAGGTATCTGAAAGGAACTCTCGACTATGGCATTTTGTTTCCTGCAGCTGGTGAAGGACAAGAATGCAAGCTAGTGGGATATACTGACTCAAGTTGGTGTAGTGATGCTGAGGATACAAAATCCCCAGCTGGCTATGTGTTTATGCTAGGCGGTGCACCAGTTGTTTGGAGTTCGAGAAAGGAGTCAATAGTGACATTGTCATTGTGCGAAACAGAGTTCATAAATGCTTCTCTCTGTGCATGTTAAGCAAAGTGGATGGTGAATCTGGTCGAAGAGATTACAACGAAGAGTCATGGAGCAATTACCATTAAGATCGATAACATGTTTGCAATCAATCTGGCGAAGAATCCGATAGCACATGGACGAAGCAAGCACATTAAAATGTGGTTCCATTATCTCTGAGTGCGGGTAGAAGAATGAAAGATGAACTTGGAACACTGTAGAACTGTGAATCAGATTGCAGATATCATGATGAAGGGAGTGCAGGTCGAAGTGTTCCGAAGACTAAGACTTATGATGAATATAGATAGTTTAGTCACAATGAATTAGGTGGTGTGTTGAGAATGTAATTCCTTGTGTCGAAGCAGGTAGTGCTCGACAGAAACAAGGATGTGTCGAAATTAGCCTAGTGTGTGTGTGTCGAAATATCGAAGCAGGTTGCTCGACATAATTTTGTCTTAGGCCTATTTTAGTAGTGTTAGCTAAATTGGATATTTTGGACTTTTATGTTTTGGGCTTTGGCTTAGGGAGCAAGCCAATCTAAAACTATAAATAGAATGAGTAACCTCTATTCTTATAACAACTTGAATTTACAGAATTTTGCAGTTGCAAAGTGAATAAAATTTTCACAGTTTGTGGGTAGAGAGTTACTCTGCAAAAATCACCATTTTTTTCTATACTTTGTCAAACCCTAATTTTTTTCTACCATTTTTCTTTGTTTTTATTGATATTGTGTATTGATAATAATTTTGTTTAGGGTTAATTATATGAAAACCCCCCTACCATTAGGGCGAGATTTTGTATTGCCCCTCTGAAGTTTTTTTTTTTTGAACCACCCCTTATAAAACCAAAAACCTGCTTTTACCACACCCTTTTACTGGTGTTGGTGACTGGGCAGTCATTAATTGGCCAGGTGGAAATGATTTATCTTGTGGCTTGCTGAGTGTATTATCTTCTTCTTGTTGTTCTGTTTCCACCACAGTTTTCTTCACTTCGTCTTCCTTCTTATTCTTTTTCTTCCTCTTTCGCCGGTGCAGCTTCCTCCTCCACCTTTTGTTCTGCAGGTTCTTCTTTATCAGCTTCAGCAACAACAGCGGTGTGTGGTTTATCTTCAATTATGGTCGGGGAAAAGAATTCATGGTTGTTGAGTGCTTGTTGAACGAGACTCTTAAGCTCTTCCAGTGTCTTGTTTTCATTTTCGGGACGATCAGATTGAGAAGGTTTGGTGGTTTTATCCTACAAAGGAATTTGAATGTTGGGTATGTCTTAGATTCAATATATGTGCATATATGCGTGCATGTGATAGCTACGTTTGAATATTCTTTATAGTTCAGTTGTGGTGGATGCGGCGTGTATTGCGGTTGTTGCATGAATGTTGATTGAGCGACGTGTATTATGTCTGCTTTCTCGACCTGGGCTTTATTTGTTTTTGTTGTTCTTGTGCACTTAGGTGCATGAATGTTTCCGGCCGGTGACGCCGAGGAGTAACGGCTGATTGGAGGCTGTTAAGTATTTGCCATAACAGCTTTTTAGACGGATGATGTTGTCGAATTCGGGGATGTTGTCGAATTTGAGGTTTATTTTTTGTTTGGAATTGTGAATGATTGAATTGAACAACGAGACCGGGGTTGAATTGGTTGAGTGTTTTGAAACAGGGGTGAAATGAATGAGTTCAATGTTCCATGTTTTTATGTAAGAAAAGAAAAAGAGCTGACCAGTCTTTTTTATTAAAATGATACAGATTCGGAGCAAAAAGATATGATTCATCTAATGCTTTATAAACAAACAGGAATAAAAAACATTAAATATTGCTGATGCAGCTAAACTGGAACTTAAATATCAGGACGGAAGAGAGTCCATGTTCAAGCCAATAATATAACGTGAACTAATAACCGTGTCCATATACAGTGCTTGTTAGAATTTAGCGAATTTGTTGATATTCCTTTAGTTGTACAACTTCCTAGTTACTTGTTAATATTTTTAGAGTATATAACTTCCTAAGTTAGTGCAAAACAATTAGGCATTTAATGTATATATTGTAACACCATTATAACTAAATGTTTTGTAATCTAAATTAGATACACATGAATTGCATATTCTTCCCGGTATTGTTGACTACTCAGATGCTTTAGACAGGTTTACCATTCGATAGAAGATCCATTTATGGGTATTGTGTCATTGTTGAAGGTACTTGATATCATGGTGGAACAAGAACTACAATATAGTTGCAAGTACGAGTGTAAAAGCAGAGTATCTTGTTATGGCAGCAACAACCAGTAAAGAGGTGAGTTATGTGGTTGTCATGGAGGGTAATGAGGAAGAAGGAAGGTGAAGGGTGGGGTCCACGCATAGATTGGTCAATGACACATAGATTGGCCAATTGGTCAATGACACATAGACAAAAGGTGTGGTAAAAGTAAGTTTTTGGTTTTATAAGGGGGAGTTCAAAAAAAAAAAACTTCAGGGGGATAATATCAAATCTCGCCCTAATGGCAGGGGGGTTTCATATAATTAACCCTTTTGTTTATTAAGATTGATAGAAATTTTTCATAGATTTTGGTGGATTTCCAACTGTTCATGTTGTTTAGATTCTATAATTATCATGGGTATGAATCTCAATTTTGATCATGTTGCAGATTCAGATTTTGGAAATTCTTCGACAAGTGATTCATTTTGAATGAAAGTGATTATAAGAAGGAGCTCAAGAAGTTTTGAATGAAAGTGATTATAAGAAGGAGCTCAAGAAGTTTGAGCAGGAGGATCAAAAAGTTTGGTTGAGGATGAGGAATGAAATTATTGTTGAGCTTCAAGAGAAGGGTTTTGAAGTAGAATAATGCATTGGAATAAGACAAAATATTTGTTGTTGTATATATTGAATGTTATGTTTTCAATAAATCATGGTAGATGGAAAAGATTAATCTATTTTCTGTTCTTTTACAATTGGGTATTATTCATATGACTAGTGTATCTTGTATTGCATTTTTCATAATTGGATTTGACTTCTTTTTGCTTTCTTATGTGTATCATTAAGTAATGGATTGCAGCATATCATTGATGAGAGCAAGTTAGTCAAGCTTATTTATTTATGTATTTGGAGTGGCTTTTTATTTTGTATGATTAAAACAACTACTGGTGTTTCAGATGAAACTTTAGATTGAAAAGCTATTTTTTTTTTCTAAATAGATACTAAATTAGTTAAAATTAAGTGAAAAGTAAATATGTACTGTCTCAAAATATCAAAATATACTGTAAAGTAAATGTATTGTTGTGTTTTTTTTTTGGAGTTATATGATCGGTATAATTGCAAAATAGTTATTGTTATTTTTTCTACACATAATTAATATTTTATGGAGTTTTTAACTTCTAAAAACACAATCTCTCCAATTTAAACAAAGTACGGTTTTTAACTAATGCCTATCTGTCATGATATGTACTCAAAATTTAAGTTTTTTCAGAATTTTTAACTGCATAGACCTTTTTATATAACGGAACCATTCTTAAGGATCAGTATATAACATTATTTAGTTAATGGATGAAAGTAAAATATTAAAGGGGACAACTTCTCTACCCATCATCAAAAGGTGAGTAATGTACCTTCAATCAATCACATGATACCATCTAAGTTTAACATATTTATTAAATAGTACAATTGTTTGCTATTTTCAAAACATTTTACATTGAAGGTAACCTTACCCAACTTTTTACATTGGGTAGATAAGAATTCACCAATATTAAATAATGTCTTTTTACAATTAGAGTACGAATCCAGATATTATGCACTTCAATATGATGCAGATGGCACGCTAGCGTATCCAATTACAGTTCAGCTTGTACGAATGCAGTATACTAGTGTAAGATATTGAAAATGCTTCAGTTTGTACAAATGCAGTATACTGCTATATGATATTGAAAATAATATGCATTGTACAGTACTGCAGCAATATTAAAGGTCTCTGTGTATACCTTTTTTTATAACATAGAATTACACTTTTAGATTTATAAGTATTAGTATTAATATAATATTTTATAATTATACGTTAGATTAAATGAAAACTAATCTAATTTTAACTACAGAAAATTGATTTGGATCAATCATTTTGAAGAATCGTCAAACCATATCAAACTACAAATATTTTAATATTTGTAAATTGTATCAGATAGTTTTTTTTACTCATAATTGATCCAAATCACATTTCAGATGAAAATAGAGAGGGAAAGTGACAAATAATCTACCAAAGCCCTAAATTATGTTAATAATAATTGACAGTAACAATTAACAAACTCGGTATAACATTAAGAACTATTTCATTTTTCTCAGGTTATTGCATCCTAGCAATGCTGTCAGGGCATGAACAAACATTACAATATATCAGTCACAGATTATACGCCTATTCAACGCATCTTCAAAGCGGCTACATGATCCCACCCTCATTTCCGTGCTCATATCATTCTCCGGAGCTGGATAGTAATCCTCCCTCAGCTGAACATCCCTTAGGTTTGGTATTTTGAGGAAAAAGTTCATGAAGTGCTCATGAGTTGTTCCATGAATGAAAAGCTTCCTCAGAGTATAACATTCCTGTAGCAAACCAGCAGCTGGCAGTGACAGACTCCTCTGATTCACATCCTCATCTTGTGGTGGCCAGTAATGAAGTTCATTTAGACTCAAACTGCCAATCCCATTGAGGAAGAATCTCTCCCACAAGCTCAAATCCATCTGTCCTGAAGGGGCGGTGTATACATAGCCTCTTGTTTCACCGCAATCCAGCTGCATCTTTGACAACTGAGGATAACAAGTCAGAATGCTCAGACCAAATTCACTCACAGCTGGTTTTGGTTTCCCTCTGCAATCTCCTTCCATTTTTATGTGAATCTCTTCTAGATTGGGGCAATCCTCTAACCCTACCACTGGCAACTGAGTCAGAAGATCGCCAACCTTTATCCAAAGTGAAAGGTAATGTAAACTTTCCCAACTATTGCAAGAGTAGCCATTGTAGTTGCCGTTACTGTTACCATTGCTATGCACAAATGAATCATCATCCTCGAATCCATACTCACATCTCTGCCTCTTCCTTTTGCTAGTATCTTCCCCATATTCCTCACCTCCAAAGCATTCCATTAATTCAGAATCATTCAGTTCAGCTGAAGCATTCAAGTCAAAGTTAAGAAAACTGTGTCCAAGGTTGTCACTTTCCTTCCAAACACAATCCAAATGAAGCCTCTCAATCCTGTCCCGAATCGGCTCCAAAGCTCTGAGTGTAGCAGCTGCATCAAGGTTGACACAGGAAGCAACCTTGACATCAATCAATGTCCTACGAAGCAAGCAAGTCATGGTTTTCAACCCTTTTTCCGTAACAAGCTTGCATCCCTGAATCTCAAACCTTACCAACCGGGAACACCCTCTACCAATCTCAATCAACCCCATGTCATCAAGGTCACCACAGCAGCTAACAGACAAGGATCGAAGCCCATGGCAAAGTGCAATTCCGTCAAGCCTCGACCCAATTGCCAAACAAATCCCTTGAAACTGACCCAACTTCACAACCTTCAGATTGGGGCACTTTGAACTTAACATCTCCAAAGCAAAACTACTCTCAGTGACATTTTTACAAACATCTAGAACCAGTTCTTCCAAAAGAGGAAGCCCAGAGAACAAAGCTAGAAGTGTGGCACGGCTTAAACTAGAACTAGCATCCTCTCCACCCTCTTCCTCTCTACGATTTGAAAACGACGACGTATCAGCCATGTGAAGCAGCAAGAGCTTGGGGCAATTGGAAGCTATGGCCAACAGAGTTTCATCGCCTACAAATCCGATGTATCTCGGATCAAAAGTGCAAGCTACAAGAAGGTGCTCCAGGTTAGGACACGATGAGGTGATGGATTCGATTTGGTTAGACTTGAAGCCTTCGGTGAACGTTGTTAAGAGATTCAGACGGCGGAGCGAGACAGCAGCGGCAGCGTTTGCTGCTAGAACCGGTGGGAGATCCTCCGGCCAGTGGTAGAAAGTAGATAAATCCAGCGAGGTTAGCGATCGGCACCGCGAGAACAAGGCGGCGAAGTCGGACCCTGGTTGCAACCCCGGCGGACGCTGGTGCCATCTGACAAGACGAACGTCACGAAGCTCCGGCCAGTGGCGATACAATAGGAGATGCAGCGTTTGAGGGTCACGCACGTAGACAGTAAGTGAAGTCACGCGCGGGAAAGCATCACGGAGACGCTGAGCTAGAAGCGGAGAATCAGCAGTTGCAGGTGAACAGAAGAGCGCGTGACCCCACGGCGAGAGAAGAGAGACATCAAGATTAGTAACATGCGCGAAGGAAGTTGGAATCCTGTGAAGGTCACGCGCGTTCCCACGGAGCGTGAGTGAGACTCTCGTCTTCCGCTCTAATCGGAAGAAACTCCGACATACAAGTGACAAAGAGTTTCTCGTCCGTGTATCAGTGATGCCAGCAAACACTTGAGACAGAATCTCCTCCGGAAGGTGAGCGACGGTAGTATCAACCATCGCCGGTAAGAAGATTCCCACTTTTTTTAGAATATAAAGTGAGGATTTATTGAAGAGTTGAATATGAATGATATGATAGATGTTATGGATTTGTGGCAGTGGCAGCTTAATATGTAAAGAGTATTTGATTGTATGGTGAGGGATGTGTATTGGTATTAGTCATTCGAATGAAAACACACTTTGTTGGTTGGGTCAAGCATAGCCACGTGAATACCATGTATATGTCTATACTCTATACTAAAAAAATGCTGAGTGTGTGAGAGAGAGAAAGAAGAGAGAGAGAAAGAAGAGAGAGAGAGAGAGGGGTTGAAAGGGAGTGATGGTTTGGATTATTGTAAAAGGCATGGCAAGGTAAGAAGCCAGCCATGGGAAAAGGGGTAAAGGTGGCAATGAAATTGAAATCTAAATCTGTATGTACATTATTATTATTATGATTAAGATAAAGGAAAAAAGAATACAGACAAAAAATTGGGTCCACAAATAGGACCATTTAATCCCTTATCAGATAAATAAAGAAAGAGGGTTCTTATCACGTTGGATTGAACTTTGTTTATTTTTCTTTTCTTTTTTCGTATCTTGTTCAATTTTTCTTTCTATCTACTTACTTTGTCAAGCTCTGTCTTTTCAATCTGAATTGGATTTGGATAGGAACACACAGCAAACTAGTGCAACATACACTTGGCATTGTAATTATCACTATTGGATATTGATACTTTTTCTTTAAATAAGACCGCCAGTACTATTACTAAATTATCAAAATTGATGTTCATTACTCTAAGACTATCTTTAGATAAATCTATTATAAATCTAAAAAGATTAAAGTATATGGATTTTTCACTAATAACCTTCTGACCATAAGTCTAATTTTTTCTTAATAGATAATTCTGTTTAATTACACACTTGCTTACACTACATTCATTTGACATTTATTATGTATGATATGTCAATTTTTCATGTTTTCTTTTTATTTTTTTAATCTCTAATTAAAGTTTAATCTGTCTATTAAACTTCATTTTTTATTACAATTACAATTTGCATTATTGTATTACTAATTGTGAATTTGAACATTCTAACCCTAATATGAAGAAAAATAATTACATATTCATGTATACACTTTGGAACATGAATAGGCACTACTCAAATAACCACAAACACAACTTTCCATAACTCTTTGATATGTTACATTTTCCTATGTGCTTTGTATACATAAGAGGCAATGTGTCATTCATTTCAAATCCACAAAATCCTTCTTCCTCCAAGCTTAAATTGTTTATCGGAAAAAAGGTTGAAGCTTAAGTGTTGTTGGCTTTCTTCTCTGTTCCATTTTGTGTTTGTACAGTTAATTCCTATAATCTTCCTTCCGCGTTCTAACCAGTTTTTCGTGTTGTTTTTAGAGTAAACAAATCGTTCTACGGCTCGCCCTATTGAAGTTGTGAAGGATATCAATGATTCAAAGGATCTATAGAAGATAGACATTAGGTGTAAACACTTATGGACTGTTACCAATGCTTCAAACAAAGAACACATAGAGATGGTTTTGGTTGATTCAAAGGTATGATCATTTGTTCATGAACGTAATAAGTTGTTGCAAGTTGTATATTGTAATTTAATTGATTTATATTCGTTTATTGTAGCGTGATATGATTCAAGTGATTGTGCCATCTTTTTTGGTTCCAAAATTCATGATGGAGCTTGCGGTTGGATGTTCTTACATAATGCAAAATTTCAAGGTTTCAAATAATGATATTTTTAGGTCTACTAACCATAGTTTCAAATTGGTATTCTGTGGATATACTTCGGTTAAAAAGACAGAACTTCCCGACATTCCTGTAAACTACCTTAACATACTTGGGTTGGATGCAATAGTTGAGGGAAGATTTAAGTCTAATGTGTTGGTTGGTAAGTTAAACATGTATTTTAAGTATGTCCCAAGGAGAATTAAAGCTTCTTGTTCATTGGTGTTGAGCATGATCATTTGAGGATTGGTCATGGTTTCCGTGGTAATTTGCATCACAAGTTGTATCATTATTTTTGAAGATGTCTCAGGGCGTGGTTCATGTATCGAATTTCATTATCATCCAAGTCTTTGACTATGCGGTAAAGATTAAATTTAATTCAAGAAGGGCTTTGTTCGCATTCATGAGATTGAATCATTAGGGTTCTTTTGATCTTCAGAGAAAGGGTTTAGAGTTTATATGTTTGGATAAATTTTGAATCGAGTTTAGGCAAGAAGTTCTTAAAGAAGGATTCAAGACTCATGAAAGCTCAAATTGATTTATTGTTTTTAGCCGTGATTGAATTCATTCAAAATTGCAAAGTCAAGCTTAAAAACTCAAGTTCAACATTCATTCCTTACAAGTTCATATATTCAAGAATTCAAGTATTCAAATTTTTTAAAATTCACAAGTCTAAATTGGTTCCAAGATTCAAGGTTACATGTTCACATTTTAAAGTCCAAACTCAATTCTAAGAAATTCAAAAGATTCGAGCTCAAGAAGTTCAAATGCAAAATGTAAGGGTTCTCAAAATGTTCAAAAGTTTCACCATCTTTCCTCATCTAAAAAGAATCCAAGATTCATTGTTTTTAGGCAAACTCCAAGTGATTCCATGACAAGATTGAATACAAAACCAAAGGTCCTTTGCAAAGTACAAAAATTGAGAATTCACATGTCATTGTAAAATCCAAGGTTACAAGTTCCATGTACAAGTACATAAAGATCATCCACAAGTTGAAATTATGATTATAAGTTCCTACACCATTCCCATGTTTTAATATTCAAATTTCACAAATGGGATTCATGTCATTATTGTACAAAGAAATTCAGCTTGTTGGACCTTTAAGAACACAACTCTCAGATCGAAGGTCTACTATTGTGAAGCATGTGCGAAACATATAATGGGGTAGTGCTGTAGCTTAATAATTTCATCACAGCCAGCATGCAACGTTTGAGCTTGTTTAATATGTGAGCCCACAACATCCGTCAATGCTTTTCTAGCTGATATCACTAGTTAGCTATTACAATGAAATAATCACACGGCTTAGAGAATTTTGGAGATGGATAGGATATAGAAGCGAAATCACCGCTGCTCCATCTAGTAAATATCAAATCACGCTTCGAATGGAATCATCAATATCTTCATTATTTGCTGCACCTCTGCAAGCCAAAATCAAAGGGTCTTAAATTGCCAAACATCAAGAGATCCCCCTCATCAATTATGCAGTTAAGAGCAATTGGTGGCACGAAATCACCGCGAGATACCGAATCACAAAGTCACCGAATAAAACAAATCACAGCTGCCATAAATCATGACTTCATTAGTAAGTATCAAAAGCATTCAAGAATATTTCCAAATCGTAAACAGCAAATATGTGCGGCATTCAACACAAAATCAACATCATTACTCAAAGATTCATAGTGAATGATGGCAGCAGCAAAATTGTTTTTGAACATCAATATTCATCAATCCAAATCAGTGAAAATATGGGAAGAAATTAAAGGTATTCAATGATGAATCAAATTGAGCCAGGAAGGAAATTAGAATGTGTCATGACAGGTTGGTTCGAAAGCGGAAACAAATCATCAACATCAAATCCAAACATTCATGACATTGTTTTAAAGCAGAATCATCAGATTAATTTCAAAGGTACCTATAAAAGCAGTGCAGAACACGGTGAAAAGGGGGAGTTTTCAGAGCAAAATTCACACAGGGGGAGAGAAAACCATACATACACACCACAATCATAAGACCAATTTCACAAAAAAGGCATACACAGAGTTTTCAGAACAAAAATTCAAATACATACACAAAGGCAGTGAAAACCACAACATAACAGCATCCCGAATTCATGTTCAGCAGAATTCCACGATCATACACACAACACAGTAGAGGGATAACAATATCACAAACACGCATCACGCAAACAGGAGTATCAATAATACGTATCAAGTTTGAATTGTACCTTTGCTTAATTTTCCAGGTATGTTCTTGTCTCAATCTTTTTTCAATTTATGTAGTTCGAACCCTCGCGATTCCGATTGTGAAATAGAAGGGCACCGATCGCAAATGACATCGCCTGCGGCTCCAAAATGAAGGCCAGCCACACCAGAAAGAGGCATCACTCTCTGCATCCGCGCAACCACCGCACGCGAACCGCTCCTTTTCCGACCCTGTGAACAACCATGCTTTCATTCCAATTTCTCGTGATTTGTGTGTTTGATTTGAATTATTGTTTGATTTGATGGAAAGAATTTGAGATAGGGATGAGTTTTTGGGAATGAAGTGAAGAAGAGGCGAGAAACAGAGACATTGAAGAAGGGGATGGTCGAGTCTGATAAACCCACTTGCCCCAAATTAATTTTTTTTTTATGACAATATTCATGGATGGGCCGATTTCAGCCCATCAGTGTTTTTTTTTCCCAAAAAAGAGGCCCAATTGTTATGTTATTCTTAAAAAATGTTGATTTAATTTTTTTAATGTGAGTTTTAAAGTTAATTGTGATATTAGTTTTACTAAGACTAATTAGTCAGATTTTAATTTAATTATTTAAATTATTTAATTAGAATTTAATTAATCATTTAGTTTTTTTTTTAATTAATCAGTTTTAGATTATTATCCTATTTTGTTTTATATTCTTGTTAGAAATATTAGAAATTTTTCAGTTTAATTAGTTTGTTAAATAGTTTTAAATATAAACAAAAAAACCAAAAAACATTTATCCCTAATCATTTTGTGAATTAACTAGGACTAATTATTTTTTTAGAAATTTATGTTAATTTGACCTTTAAACTTCGTAACTTGGAGCTTAGTTCCTTAGCCTGAAATTTTGGTTCTCCTTTGATGCTTGACTATTCTATCGTTTTTTTATCACTATCATATAATTCATGTCATAGGATTGATTCCATTCTGAGTTGTTCCCCTGCTCTTTATTGTTGATTATATCCCATTTTCAAAGGAAAGGATCTTCCGTTGACTGCCACGTCATACTTAGGAACTTTAGGACTTTCCCTTTATCCTAACCTTAGGATTAGAGCCACCGTGCTCTATGCTCCGCCGTGAACACTTTCTCTTCCTTTATCCTATCCTTAGGATCGGAGTCGCCGCACTCCATGTAAGTATTCCGTCGTGGATACTTACCTCTCTTTCAACTTATCCTTAGGATCGGAGTCGCCGCACTCCATGTAAGCGTCTTGCCAGGGATGCTTACATTCCCTCTGGAACCCTGGCCACAGTCAATAGTTCCTCGCCCTCCTTGAGGGGAACTACGAATGCTCTGATTCCACTTCCGTCAGGATACGTAGGCACGAGATGCGATATCTTGGCGAGCATACTTAGAAACTAACCCCTAGGTCTTTACCTTAGCAGAGTACCCTTAGCAAGCAAACAATAGAATAACACGAATACTAACAAGAGGTTCCTGTAGAGTACTATAGATTCTTAGGGTGTTAACATCTTCCCTGAGTATAACCAATCCCCGAACCTTATATCTCTTATTAGGGTTTTCGATCTTTACCCTTTCCTTTGGATAAATCAAAGTTCGGTGGTGAATTAAGATTTGTGATTCAAGTTAATCCAATAGGTTGATATCTGATTCTCACCGCGATAGTAACCTACTAGTTTGCATTATTTTCCTTCATCGGCTAAAGGAAACAAAATGTCATAGTCGAGAGTTCTTTTCAGATACTTTAGTATCCTCTTTGTCGCTGCTAGGTGTTGTCATACCCTAATTTTTTTCCCTAAGATTCCAACTATCATATCATTTGCATTTCATCAAGATCACAAGCATGGTTCTCCTAGCCTTCACCTCCTTGGGTTTGACTTTTTTAGGAGATCACCAAGCACCCATTATGTTTCTTTTTGCCTATATGTTTGTTTATGTTTACTAACCCTTATTAAAAATCCAAAAATACGTGCCTTTTGGCTTTAATTTTCTTGTTGTCTAAGCTTAGGTTTTTGCAAGGATGAATCAAGGCATATTCAATGTTATTAAGTCAAGTGTGTGTGGCAATTCATTAATGTTTGGGATTCAAGTAAAATTTTGACCTAATCTTGATCGAGAAAAAGAGGATTACTTCATTCTTAAGTTATCTTTTTATGGAACATTTTGAGTGCAAGGATGTATCAAATTCAAGTACGTTATGTTTGAAGATCATCGAGTTAGGATTTAATGCAAGTTCAAGTTTCATTTGGTGAAGTCAAGTTGCAAAATATTCAAAGTTGGTGCATTTGGCCTCATATTGCAAGTCATGCATACTTTTGTCCATGTTTAAAGGCATTGGTTCAAGAAAAAACTCAAGATACAAGTCATCCATTCTTCAAAGTCTTATTTCATCCATTTTTACTTGATGTCCAAGGAGAATTCAAGTTTGTGCATAAAGAATTGTCAAGTTCTTCTACTTTATTCTTGACTGCAAGTCAAATTTAAGCCCTATAATTCTTACATTTGGATTCAAAAGGACCATCATTAATTCAAATATTAGCAAGATTAAGTGTAGCGTGGTCATGAATCTATTATCCAATTCAAGTGTGGTTTAAGCAAGTTCAAAAGGGCAAGATAATTGCAAGGCATTATTCAAGATTGTAGGGTGCAAATAACATTCAGAAGGCCCAAATAACGAATTACATCACAAAAGTCCAATGCAAAATTCAATCCAATACAAGTTGCAATCCAAAATGCCCAATTCAAATTTGCATCATGTAAAGCCCATTACAAGTGACATCATGAAGCGAATTTTAATCCAAAAAAATAGCTACAAAATGAAGCAAAAACACAGAGGGAGCATGAACCAAAATGCAGCTGCAAGCATTTGAGTTCAAAGTTCATAACAAACTTTCACAACAGATTATTTTCTAAGATACCCTTCACTCATTCAATTCATCTCTATAAATTGAAGCTCACTTTCACAATTGAAAATAAGCTTAAAAAGCCAAACGTATCCTGCAGAAATTTTCCCAAAACTCTCTCTACCAAATTCGTTCCACAAGCTTCACCTTCAATAACCTTCAAATCACAAAAAGCCTCTTCAATCCTCTTCAACCTTCAATAGCCTCCGAACACAAAAGCACTTTCTCTACTCAACCTTATTCACCCTCCCTTCAATCCTGCAACACAATTCAACCTCACAAAAACACACAACAATTCAACATCAACAACACTTCAAGACTCACTTGCATCACTCAACACACAACATCAACGCAACACACGAGCAACAATAACGTACAATAACTTCAGAAGCGAGCAGAGGAAAGAGAACAAGAACGCAGTGAAGAGAATTTTTATACATGAATGTTCCGTTGCTGTGTAAGTCGTGTCGTTGAAAGTAGCGATTTCTTTCTTCATCTGAGCATTGTCGAGGGGAGATTTAAATAAAATTGTTTGCGGATTTGGAAAGATGATTGAAATGATGTAGAAGATGGTGGTTTAATGAGCCCTGGCGTGGCAGAGTAGTTGAAATTCATGGCGAGATCTTCAAGAGAAAAGGAGAGGGAGAACACATGCAACATATAAGCCGATGGTTTCTTCTTAATTTTTTGAAGCTTTGTTTGGATGCAGCTCTTATTTCTTTGGGCATTAAAGCCCATATGTATTGTTCTTCACACCATACATACACACGGCTCACCCCCTCTCCTTTCTTTTATTTTTTTTTTGTTTCTTATTTTTAATTATTTTATTATCTTATGTTTTTTCTAAACTTCTAATAATATTTCCACTTCATACTATAATTTCACTTTTTCTAAATCATTTTCAATTCATTTTTTTATTCAATATTTTATTTACTTTTAATTTTTCATTTTTGTGATTGATTGGTTGATAAAATCTTAAGCATAATTGAGTGATGATCCCTAGATTGATTGAATCTTCAATATTTCAAACATGTTTATGAATGATCATTAGATTATTCTTGTCACTTTAAGGTATTGATAGGTTGCCCTTGGTTGATCATACTTTGAATCCCTTGATGATAGATGAAACTATTGTGTCGACTTCAATTTGCTTCATCTTTTTCTTCTTGTGTTACATTGCTTTAGGAGAATGATTTTGCATCATTTCTCTAGCATGTTTGAGCACATAGATTGCTATTGACCGGGCTCAGATAGATGTGACTTCTACATAATTCCACTTACGATTGCTTAACATAGTGCTAAATTTGTCCCGATTCAATAAATCGATCATACGATCGTTAACCACTAACTTCTAGCTCCTAACATCTAACTTTTTCATTCTTGCACTTTATTTTCTCACAATTCACTTCTTACCATTTACTTTCCGCAATTTACTTTATTGCTCTTTATCATTCTCGCACTTTACTTTATGTCATTTTCTGTTTCTTTGACTTTTATTCTTTATCTTGTTAAAAAAGCACAAAAACATGATAAAACCTTAAAAAAAGTTAATCATTTGGACTTTGTGTTACTATCATGTGCTTGAGAAGACTTTGGACTATTAGACTTAGATCTAGGACTTCTCTCCCTTTGCTTGGAGTGATTCATCTGAGAACTTAGGATTCATCTGATACATCTAGTCCTCAATTAAAGACTTAGATGCTTCTATGTGACTTTATTCATCTGGATCTCTTGTATTCATCTCCCTGGTTGCTTATCTTATGGCTTACTCCAAAGGGAAAGGAATCCTAGTTTTGACCTATGTCAAATGCTTGCCTCTTCTTGTGGTTAGTTCAGTTGCACACACAAAGGCTTTCTCTTGGGCTACCTGACAATGAGACCATTTACTTTACGATTTAAGATAGTCTCTTTATCTCATCCTACTTCTTCAATTTTTAAAACTTCTCCCTATTTCAAAGACTTCTTGTTTTCAAACTTCACACCTTTTTCTCAATAAACTTTGACTTTGTCAAGTGATCCAGAAAATATTTTCTCAATAAAAGCTAAAACACTTAAGCATACTCGAACTCATTTCAAAACTTCTAAAAAACACAAACCTCGTCAAATATCTTTTTGTGCCTTTGTGCACCTTTTTCTTTAAGAGCCTATTTTCAGAAAGATTATATATTGGTCTAATTCTTGCAGTGATGCAAACCACTATACTTCTACAAGATGCTGAGAAATGATTGACATTTTCCACTTGAATGTTGAGATGTACTTGTGAGAAAGTCCGAGTAAATTTCTCCATATCAAGATTGATGCATAAGCTTATTTCCTCATAGTTGTGGGTAGTAAGTTGAGTTTTCCCCTCGAATATGACACAATGTCTTTTCAATTAAAATCAATCAACAAACAACATAACTTTCTTAACACAGATAAGCAAGTGGTTCTTGTGGAGTACCACAGATGTGAGGGGTGCTAATACCTTCCCCTTGCATAACCAACCCCCGTATCCAGATCTATGTTTTTAGCTTTTTTTTTTTCTTTTGTGGGTTTTATTCGACCTTTTCCCTTTTCCCTTTGGAAAAAATAAAGTTTGGTGGTGACTCTTGCTTTTCTGAGTTAAGTTAATAAATAGCTTAATCTCAAAATTTTCCCACCGCGACATGTGTGATACCTTTGGCTTCTGCATGAATTTTCTTACCATACCCACTCTGTATGCTAGATCAGGCCTTGTGTGACAAAGGTATCGAAGTGATCCAATGAGTATTCTGTACTGCATTGGATCAACATCATCTTCATATGTGTATTTTGACAGTTGTATTCTGGGCTCAGTTGGAGTCGAAGATGGGTTGCAATCTTGCATCTCAAATCTCTTGAGTATTTCGCCTGTGTATCTTCTTTGGTACATCATCAAGCCTCTACCACTCTTGTAAAATTCGATGTTAAGGAAGTATGAGAGATTTCCTAAGTCTGACATTTCAAACTCCCCACTTAGGTCATGTTTGAAATCTTTGATATCCTTCTTGAAACTTCCTGTTATCAACAGGTCATTGACATGGAGACATAGTATAACCAATTCATTATTGCTTCTTCTTACATATACTCCATGCTTAGTTGTGCACTTTACAAATTCCTTCTCCCTTAAAAAGTTATCTATCTTCTTATTCCAAGCTCTTGGAGCTTGCTTAAGTCCATACAAGGTTTTATGCAGCCTATATACCTTGCTTTCTTCGCCTTGTTTTAAAAACACAACATGTTGTGAAACACATTTCACATCCAACTGACATATGTGCTAATTGTTCATGTTTGCTAGACAAATAACCAATCTGATTATTTTTTATCCTAGCAACAGGTGCAAATATTTCATCGAAGTCGATTCCTTCTTTTTGAAGAAATCCTTTTACCATAATTATTGCCTTATGTCGAGTTACTTATCCTTTGGGATTCAATTTCACGTTTTATATCCACTTCACATCGATTTCCTTCTTGTCTTAAGGGAATTCGATAAGTGGCCAAGTTTTGTTGACTTTGATGGACTTCAGTTCCTCATTCATTGTTGTCACCCGCTTCAAATCCTTTAATGCCTCAGTTGCATTGATTGGCTCGACATCTGCATAGAAAGCATAGTGTACCAGCTCACCTTCATCATTGACCACATCATATGTGTCGTACCCCAAAATTTGACCTCCCATTTTCCCCTTTGCATAAACAAGTGCACTTGCATTCCCATCATACACATTGGAATTTTTTATCCGTGGATTTATTGCAGGTATATTCAAATCCCTAGAGAGTCTCGAGGCTATGGTCAATTGTATCCCAAAAAAGTCGTCAAAGCATCAATACAGGCAAGACAAAAGGATTTTTATGTATATCTATCCAAGCACAGGGTCAAAGCACGGAACCATGGCCAAAATACTTCATTCAAATAAAAAATAGGATTTTCTATTGTGGTAACCGGTTACCCAAATCTGTGTGAAAGCTCCGCTGATTTGAGCAAATTTTTTGGAAAAACAGACTGTCAAAAGATGTGAAGAAGTCTGAAGAAAGAAGACTGGTCAGAGATGATGTCCTAACAAATGTCTCTACATCGCATGATGTTTCTAAATCTGGTGCAAGATTTAAAGAGCAATCAAGCCATGGATCAAGGAATCAACAAACAGAGGATTAAAGCCCAAGGAAGCAGAAGACTATATAAATAGAAGACTTAGACCTAGGTTTTGATATGCCTCAGTGCGCCTTTTGTAACCTTTCTTTCTTGCGTAAGAAACAAGGGTTTAGGGTTTTGAGAGTCGTTGGCTCTCTGGTTGTAAGTCTCCATTTGTATCAATTGATACATTGTGGTAGATATAGGTGTCACACAGATCCATAAGCCTTGAGGTATTGGATTATGTATTGTTCTTGGATGAAGCTTTTAAGCAAATCTGAGTTAGCTTGTTTGTCAAGTATGCTTGACAGATTTCTATATTAATAGGGATGATGTAGAAATCACAATTGGTGATTAAGGGAAGTGAACGGGGTATCTCATATCAGGGTTGTAAACGTTTGAGTTTAGCCTTGGTAAAGATGTTCATTGGGTAGATGTTAGGTATGAAGTTGTAAACGGGGGAGTTTAACTTTGTAACAGTCTACAGATAGTGGAGTCTTCTTCCTGGATTGGTATCCCCCAGATGTAGGTGAGTTGCACCAAACTGGGTTACCAATTACTGTGTTCTTTATCATTCTGCAGATTTATGTATTCTGTTAGGGTTCATGATAAACATGTTGGATCAGATGTCGTGACATCTGTAATGGTGTTGTTTTGATATTTAAGGTATCAGTCTGTTGTTGCGCCTCTAAGTTTAAATGATTATGTAGCATAATGTCTTGACATGTGTTAGGACATCTGTTGTCTGCATAGGCCAGAATTTCAATTGGTATCAGAGCAGGCATCCTGTCTGGTTCTGGATGAGATCTTTGGGAAATAATTTCTGGCGTTTAAACAAGGAGGAGTTTTGAAGATCAGATCAATCAACTCAGACATACTCAATGGTATTAATGGATGAGATGGGTGTTCTGGATCGAAGGGAGCAACCCGGAGGTTGTTCATGTTGCTGAGGAGATTCTACAACAACTACAGGAGAAGTGGCTAGTTCTCTTGTTGGTGTGTCTTATAGGATGTTGTGACATCTTATTAGGGCAAGCAGGATATGTTCCTTGGTGGTTCCGCTGCATGTGTTTCTGATGGAAGAGCTCTAGAATTATGGGATTCTGGAGTTGTTACTGAAGACAGTTGGTGGAAGGTCTCAATCGTCGGCCTCTATATTTGAAGATATCTGCATTCTTTTATTCCAAAGTCGGGAGCGATGGAGTGAAAAGAGTTATGGTTAGATATCTAGTATGATGACTTGGTACTAGGAAGCTTGGTTTCTTGGTGCAGTTGAAGTCAGTTGAAGAGGAGAGGAGTTGAGTTTAAGTTTATCAGGTTCTTGCTCTAGGAGTTTGAAAAATTATTGCTCGGCTAGGTTGTCAAAGATACTTGAGAATTCTCTCAAGTCCACTCATAAAGGCATCTATGTCGTGTATCTGGAGTCTTCTAGTTACTCTTCTGACTAAAAGGTGTTTCTTTGAAACACAATCTGAAGAAAGTGGAGGTGATTTATTTTCACCATCCAAAAAAAGCAAGGAAGGATTCATCTCGCTTGACCCTAAGAGTGGATCCAATCTGATTGTAGAATTGTTGAGGTAAATACGATTTGTTCAGAGAAAGTCTTAGTTACTTGAGTCAAGGGTGGCAGCTTGGGTATCTCAACATTGTCCTTTGAAGAAGATACTTGTAAAAAGATTGAATACTTTATAAGTGTTTAGGATATGATCTGGTAGAGCTCAGCTATAACAGTGAAGAAGGGTTATTGGATAAGGATTTAAGATCAATTGCTATTTGTGGAATCCACAAGTATTTAATTGATTATTCTTGAAAGTCAAGATTGCTGATGTTCAACAAGATATTGGAACATATCATCATCAGAGTTTATGCAGAATCATGGGAGGGGTACTGCATACGCTTTAGCATCTGTTTTTGTCTTAGGTGGTGACCTAAGAAGTGGCTTCAGTCGGGTGTGACAGAAGCATGTGTTCTCTAGAGAGTTTCCTGGAAAGAAACTAGTCTGGACTTTGATGTTGTTGAAGATGAAGATGAAGACATCATAATCTTGATGGTTACAGCTTAGATCAGTTTATTTCTGATCTAGGTACTTTGGAGCATGGATTTTTCTCTGTTTGTGAAGGTCGAGGATAAGTGGCAGTTATCTCTGGCTTTCTACTGACGACTCTACTGAGGAAAGTGGCACTCTTTGGTATGGCTATGGGGTAGTCTTGGACTACTTATTTTCTAAAGATTCAGACGTGGCAGGTTTGAAGTCTTTGGAGTTTTAAAGCAGGATGTAGGTTGTCTACTCAAACTTGGTTGCTGAATCAAGTCTATGAGAGCATGGAACTCTTGTTCTGCGAAGGGAGGAGGTTCTTCTAAGTGGCAGAAGGAGGAGCTGAATTCAACAGTTGGATGTCATATCAAAATATTCTGACATCTAGCTCAACATCAGAGGTCTCAGCTGGTGATGTGGCACATCATCTTAAGATAAGGTGATCTACAGGAGAATGGAAGTTATGGATTCTTCAAAAAGGTCTATCTCATGCAGTTTGCGGGAGCTGTGGATGGGAAGATGTTACATGGCTAAGAGGCTTGGTGGATCCAAGATGTCTTGCTATGGGGCAAGTCATTCATGTGACTTGAAGATCTGATTTCATTAGTGGATCAGTGTATCTTGTGGGAATTCTGAAGAGAGTGAAGTCAATCAAAAGGTGGCATTTGGTTGGTTTCACAGTGTGCATTCAAGCAGGATGCTTGAAACTGATTGCTCTTGTACAGAAGAGTAGTTAGTTGAAATTGTAAGGAGGTTCTGGTTCTCTGGGAGCTTGTGGCAGAAGTTCTGGGTTGAGAATGGAAGCATACCTTCTTTTGGTGGATGAAAGTTTATCTCTCTCTGGGTTTCTAAAGTATTCTTTGTTCAAGCTGGTGGCGCACTGTTCTGTGAAGATCTTCAGTGTGGATTACTATGCTGATAGTAAGTCCAGTGGTGGAGCATATCAAGAACCATGGTATGTGGTGTCTGTGATGTGTGGAAGATGTCATAACTGATGTTAGAACATCTTTGGGTTAGTTATTCTTGGTGAAGGATTTCAGGTTCTGTGAGGAACTGGTTACTTGCATCGTGTCTAAGAAGTACCTACATTGTCATACGGGAGAATGATGGAGTAGAAGAACTGTCTTGGAGGTCTAATGTAAAGTGGTTTTGGAAGACTGGAGTGGATCACGGGTTGATTGCATGAAGGTCTGGTTTTTGATGTGTTCAGAAGTGGATATTCACCAGAAAATCAGAAGTATTCCAGGTTATCATACGGGAGAATGATAAGGAATGACTATCTTGGATTGTGGGGTGTCTATCTCTGTTGTTGGCTGGGTAAGGTCAGTGGAAAATCTTGCGAAAGGGATGTTGGCCCTAGCTGCAAGTCATGCTAGTAGTGGATCAGTTTAGCAGCTGTGACGTTCTGGAGCATGCATACGATAGATGACATCATTATAACAAACTAAGGGGCCCTGTGCGTCTCTTTGAGGAATTTGAAGCATTCTGATTCAATTGGTTTGTGCCTCAAGCAGCTGGAGGTCTATACATGAGAATTCAAGAGGAGTTCGTGTGGTGTGTAGATGGTTGCAGGATGAGGGGATCAATGGGACTTTGATCTCAAGCCAAGAGTTTGTTATGGTTGGTATATATTTCCTCACGGGTAGCATGATGGTGATCATGTGTGAGTGATTACTGTTTCTTGTCAGAGGAAGCAATAAGAGAGTTGATGATTGTGTTCAGCTGGTAAGTTGAACTGATGGTGCGCTCTTGAAGACATGAAGATGCATCTTATGTTTTCCATTTATTTTCTTATGTGTTCTGTGGAGGAGCACTAGTTACCTTAGATAGGGGGAGATGCCCCTTTATCTAAGATGAATTACTGCGTGGATGCAGTTGAAGTTCCAGTTTACATTTGTGCGACAAGCAAGCTGAGATGTCAAGGAGGATGTCTTGACATTGTTGTATTGTTGCAAGTTGGGGAGACTTGGCAGTACATGTGAAATGGTTCTTATTAGATGCTTAAGAATCATTGGCTGAGTCTGGGGGAATTTATTTTTCTCTACAGACTATAATCATAAAATTGTGAAGTTTTGTTCAATACAGAAATCTCTGAATGCTAATTAGGAGATGTTTGAAGAAATGTCCTAACTTCTTGATCTGTTCTATTTTTCTTCTGGCTAAAAGGATTATCCTTGGGACTCATCAACAGGATGATGACTATGATTCAGACTGACAACATATCAGGATATTATTGAAGACCTGAGGGTGGGTCCTAACTGACTATGTTGAACGGTGGGGAGTGCGTCCTAAGAGAAGGCATGGGTAACATGTGTTTTGTTACAAGTGTTCCTTTTGGACGGTTACTCTTAAATGTTTGAACAAACTTATCCTAGTTGGGTGGTGCACAACTGTTAATGTTGAATTTACCTACCTAAATTTATTTCTCCTTTGAATTGTTCAGTGGTAACTTCTTTGGACCGTGGATATCTAGAGAAAATGTTTAGGTACTTAAAGAGTGCATCTGTTTGAGATATTCCAGATTGTAGGTTGATTCATCATGTCCTTCATTCGTGTTTGGATTAGTAACATATGGATATGGAACTGCATTGGCTTCTTTTGTCAATTTTTGGCTAAAAAGGGGGAGAACGGTTGTGTGAGTGGGTCTCTCAACATACATCTCTGGTGCTGCTGGCTTTTCAAGGATGTTGGAGAGAATGTTCTAACAGTCTATCAGAATCTTTCCCTTTGTGCCCTGTGATTTGAGTTAGGAAGCAGGTTGTGTCTTGTGACCTGAGTTACATGTTCTATGGACTCAATGTTACGCATGATACAACTGAACTTTCTTACGGGTTCTCTTATGTCTCTTAAAAGGAAGGTTTATCCCTCCGTGGCAAGTACAAGTTTGAAGGGGAGTGTGCTATGCACTTTTCCTCATGTACATCAATATTCGGCTGGGAATTTCAGGGATAAGAAGCAGTCTCAGAAGTGTTCCTATCATATCTACTAAACGTCAGACTTTCTTTTTCTACCTAAAGAGTTTTAACCAAAAATTTGTCAAAAGGGGGAGATTGAAAGCTCCGCTGATTTGAGCAAATTTTTGGGAAAAACAGAATGTCAAAAGATATGAAGAAGTCTGAAGAAAGAAGACTATTTAGAGATGATGTCCTAACAGATGTCTCGACATCGTAGGATGTTTCTAAATCTGGTGCAAGATTTAAGGAGCAATCAAGACATAGATCAAGGAATTAACAAACAGAAGATTAAATCCCAAGGAAGCAGAAGACTCTATAAATTGAAGACTTAGACCTAGGTTTTGATATACCTTAGTACGCCTTTTGTAACCTTGCTTTCTTACGTAAGAAACAAGGGTTTAGGGTTTTGAGAGTCGTTGGCTCTCTAGGTTGTAAGTCTCCCTTTGTATAAATTGATACACTGTGGTAGATATAGGTGTCGCACAGATCCATAAGCCTTGAGGTATTGGATTATGTATTGTTCTTGGATAAAGCTTTTAAGCAAATCCGAGTTAGCTTGTTTGTCAAGTATGCTTGACAGATTTCTGTATTGACAGGGATGATGTAGAAATCACAGTTGGTGATTAAGGGAAGTGAGTAGGGTATCTCATATCAGGGCTGTAAACGTTTGAGTTTAGCCTTGGTAAAGATGTTCATTGGGTAGATGTTAGGTATGAAGTTGTAAACGGGGGAGTTTAACTTTGTAACAGTCTACAGATAGTGGAGTCTTTTTCCTGGATTGGTATCCCCCAGATGTAGGTGAGTTGCACCGAATTGGGTTAACAATTACTGTGTTCTTTATCATTCTGCAGATTTACATTTTCTATTAGGGTTCATGATAAACATGTTGGATCAGATGTCGTGACATCTGTGATGGTGCAGTTTTGATATTCAAGGTATCAGTCTGCTATTGCGCCTCTGAGTTTAAATGATTATGTAGCACAATGTCTTGACATGTGTTAGGACATCTGTTGTCTGCATAGGCCAGAATTTCACTGTGTAACCGGTTACACCCTCTTTACCAGCCCAGGGATGGCGCATTTTGGCACTTGTAACCAGTTACCAGGATCAGGGTGACTGGTTACCCCTGTTGAAAATTTTCTATCGCAATAGCTTCTCCACACTACAACAACCTCTGTCTCACTCCTTTGGCATACTTTATTCTAGCATCTTGTAGAAGGTTCTAGACATATGATTACACCAGGAAGATCATCTATATTTGTTCCACTACCTCACTATCAATAAGGTTCATCATACACTCTCATTTTCACTCATTTTGGGCCAATTGATCTTTGAGTTGCATTGGGATTCCTAACCGAGTGAACTAATAACTAACTGAGTTAGACCCCAACTCAATGACTTGGGTCTAACTAACTCCAAACCAAGTGCCAAACCTCATTTAACTACCTCCATACCAAATTTCAAGCCTCCACTCACTCCAAGCCTATGGTCTATATAAGAAAACCCCTCACATTGATGAAAGGGAGCTTGGCCATAATCTTCATTCTCTCATTTTGCTATGAATTTTCACTCTACATTCTCTGAATTTTCTGCAACATTCTCTCTCAATCATCACCTTCTTCTTCCCTAAACCTTACAAAAGCTCATTCACCATTAAAGCTTAGCAAGCTTTGCATTGAAGCTTGCTATTCATTGAGATAAACCTTCATTCATCTCCATTTCATCACTCTTCAGCAACAACAACCTTCACTTCATTCACATCCTTAGAAGCTGATTATTGAAGGAGTTTTGGTGCAAGTTCAGATCCGAAGCAATTATCACATTATTTTCGGTTTTCTCGCAGCAGATTGCTAAAGATCTCTGGATTTTCTGGTTTTCTAAGATTCACTTCATCTCATTTTGATCACAACAATTACCAAGGCAAATATCAGCCTTGTTGGTTAGTGAATTTGGCTTAATTTACTGCTTTTGATCGATTTCGCGTTTTCGCAATGTAGTGTTTAATTGATATTTCGCTACATGAATAATTGCTTTACATGCTTGATTCTATTAGTTCTTGATTGCTCTGAATTAACATGAATTTTTCATCTACTTCCATACTATGTTACACTGTGATTACATGTAATAAGTGATTCCGAAAAGTGCTTTTCAAAATTCTGTTTTTGTTGTTTTTGCAGGTGTAACCGGTTACTGCTTTTGGCATAAATGATTACACCCCTTGCCTGCGCCCTGGGAATTCACTTTGTGCATGATGTAACCGGTTAAACCATTTCAAGTAACCGGTTACACCTGACATTTTTTTCCAAATGCATGATGTTTTGGGACTATTTTGCATGCTTTTCATGTATACTTTCCCTTGCTTACCTATATTGATGCCAATGACACCATTTTATGTCAGTACCTACTTGCAATAATTTTTGCTTAATTAATTGCATGATTTTCCTTGATTATTTTGCAATTTTGCTACATGTGTGAAGCACTTTTTTGCTTATGTGTTAACATGATAATGCTTAGAAATGCATGCTAGCTTATCTTTGTTAATGCTTTGCTCTTCGAATTGATGCATTAGATTTTTTCTTGCTTGAGCAAATTTAACATTGTTCAACATTATTTCCCAAACTTGCTTTGATAATCTTTTAACTCGCGTGAAAGATTATTAGCATCTCTTCCTCTTTAATTAATTGATCAAGGCCTTGTTTTGATCGATTAATTTCCATGGCCTCTCTTTAGGATCTCTTTAGAGCTCCTTCTTTTTTTATCCTGTTTCGAGTTGGACGACTGAACAAGCGAGCTGGAGCACTGTACAAATTACACGGTCAATCCTGTCAATCTCAGTTTCCACACTACGCTTTGGGTGTTAGATAAGGAATGAGAATGTAGAATTACCCTCATTCTGACTATTCTTGGTAGGGGAAGAATGACCCTGAGTGTAAGACCCAACCCCCTTTTAACCAAAACCATTTTGGGCCTCAGATATTGCATAAGTCCCTCGGCGTTAAAAGAATCTCAGCGCGATCGCCATTTCAGAGCAAAAACAATTTTGGGCATACCCTCGTGTTGTAAGTCCCACTTTTCTTTTTCAAAACCTTTTTTGGGCCTCTTGAGAGAGTGTAAGACCCAACCCCTTTGTAAATAAATAATCTTTCGGCCTCAGACGTTGTATAAGTCCCACTGTATTTTCAAAACCACAGCACGGTCGTCGCCTTTTAAAACAAAATCATATGGGCTTACCCTCGTGTTATAAGTCCCATTTCTTTTCTTTAAATACTCTTTGGGCCTCTATTAGAGTGTAAGACCCAACCCTTTTAAATAAACCTCTTTGGGGCTCAGTCGTTGTATAAGTCCCGATACGGTATTCAAAACAACGGTGCGATCACTGTTAAACCTTAGGCCTCTACATGAGTATAAGCCCCAACAATCTTTTCAAAACAACTTCCCTGTTGATTTAGATTCAAATATACATGTTGTTATCAAAACTTTCTTTAATTTCTTTGAACAACTAACCATACAGCATGGAAGCTTGCTCGCCTGTAAGTTTTAACAACTTTCATTTACTCGCTTTCACACACACACACACACACACACACACACATACACACACACACACATATATATATATATATAACTGTATTGTGGGAAGCTGCGCACAGTTAGTCTTCTTTCATATCCTTTTAAAATACTTGTCATATATCCATTGTATATATACTAGTATAGTTATTTAGAGTTTTCCCCAGCAACTAGGTCTAGAACTAAGTAAAGCCATGTTGGTCACTCTTAAATACAGACAAAATTAGATCCCCATAGGATTTCCATATACAATCTTGCCTTCTCTTGGGCTTAAACAATATGGAACAAAGAGAAAGGCAGTATTCCTCGTGAACCTTTCCTCAGACTGTCACCCCTAGAAATTGTCAAAGAAACTCTACTCCCCGGAGTTGATCTATTCTCGATGAATAGAATCTCTTGAGTTTCTTCAAACCTCAGAACTTTCACTAAATGATCTATTCTCGGTGAATAGCATTTCTTGAACTTTTCTTGGTTTGGGACCCACAGGCTTCTTAAAAGCATCCCCGCCTCCTCTTGGGCTTTGTACAAGGACCCTTCGGCTTCTTAGAAGTTCTCATGCCTTCTCTTGGGCTTAATACAAGGACCCTGACGACCTCTTAAAGGTATAATACCGAACTTAGTCATCCTTTGCTAGAGCAGTCTTTCCAGTGTCAAATATCAGATTTTAGGGTTGATCCTCATCCCTTAATACCCGTGCCTCCTCTTGGGCATCATACAAAAGATAAAACTCTTCCACAACAGTAGACTTGGATAGTCTAAACCCCTTGAGTCTTAAAGATATTCTCAAGTTCCCTACAAAAACATAGGAGAAACCCTGATCACTCTGGATCAATCTCTAGCAGAGCTAAAACCCAGTCTCTCTCCTAAAAATCCCCAAGCCAGGATCAGTTTATCATCAGTATAACACTATCCCAAATCAGAACCTCAAGGTATCTGATACCTCAACTCTTCTGCAATCCCCTGCAAGAGTTGATTCCCCCATTTGGACCTGCCTTGGGATCTCAATGATCCCCGTTCAAAAATAGCCTCCTCTTAGGCTTTGTATAATAATTTTTCCTCAGCAAATTTAGCCTTCTCTTAGGCTTTGTACAATAATTCTCCCCATCAGAGCTAACCTTTTCAGACTCTCTTGTTGAGTCAATTACCTTTCAGACTCTCTTGTTGAGTCAATTACTTTTCAGACTCTCTTGTTGAGTCCATTACCTTTCAGACTCTCTTGTTGAGTCACTCACCCTTTCAGACTCTTTCGTTGAGTCAATCACCTTTTCAGACTCTCTTGTTGAGTCAACCTTTTTAGCCTCAATCTTGGGCTTTATACAAGATAGATAAAAGCACTCTCTTGTTGAGTCAAACCCTTTCAGCCACAATCTTGGGCTTTGTACAAGACATAAATCTTCATAACCTTCTCTTAAGCTTGGGATCGACATCTTTCCCAAGCAGAGTCAAACTCATTTTAGCCTCAATCTTGGGCTTTGTACAAGACAGATAATACTCTTCAGCAAGAGTCAAACTCGTTTCAGCCTCAATCTTGGGCTTTGTATAAGACACGTACAGATCTCCCCGGCGGAGTCTAAACCCCTTTTAGCCTCAATCTTGGGCTTTGTATAATGATATCCCCAAAAGAGTCAGTCTCATTTTTTCCTCAAACTTGGGCTTTGTACAAGACACCAATATATACACTCTCTTGTTGAGTCGACCTTATCCAGCCTCCTCTTAGGCTTTGTATAAGGACTTCCCCAGTGGAGTCAATCAACCTCTTAGCTTTAACCTTGCGCTTTGATCAAGGCACACAAAAATCAACAATCCCTTTTTAGAGATAACAAATTCTCTCTCAGTCAAAACCTTTTAGCTTCAATCTTGGGCTTTGAACAAGACACCAAAATATCATCTTTTCCTCCCTTAGCATAAGAGGAACTACGATTGCTCTGATTTCCCTGTTCATTTAAACAGGAATACGTAGGCATAAGATTACGAAATCTTAGCGAGCATACTAATAAAAACCTTTAGGTCCAGTACCTTCACACATCATTCAAAACTTAGGTCCAGTACCTTACCAAAAACATCAACAAAAACTCACTCACTCACTCATATTTCCCAAGAAACTTTCCCGACCTATTAACAGATAAACACCATCAATTACAAAGCGAAACCTAAAGCTAATATCCTGTGGATAACCACATATAGGATGGGTAACTGACAACTCCCCATCGTATAACCTGACCCCGACTCCCCGAATCTATTTTAAGCGTTTGTTCAGTTAAACATTCGCGTGCAAGGTTAGTTTTAGATATCTTCCCTTTCCCTTTCAGCTTCATGTGATAAATAAGAAATCAGAAAGTAGCACCCCTCTTCCTCATTGCGGTGAGGAAAACCCAGCGATAAGGTGGTCGCGTCACGACAAAAATCGCTCGCTACAGTAAAATGGTGACTCTGCTGGGGACGTCTTTGATATATTAGGATTATAGGTTATAGCTCTTAAGAGGTCTAGGATGTTAGTTTTAGGAATGAATATATATATATATATATATATATATATATATATATATATATATATATATATATATATATATATATATATATATATATATATATATATATATATATATATATATTGCTTTTCCTAATTGATATCCGTGTTTATTTTTCTGCTAATGGGATTGCGGGTGATGCCGCATCTGGAAAGTTTGAGTGACACCTAAGATAAGTGATGACACTAGACGGGTAATCTTACAGGGAGTGACTCCCAAATAAGAGACCCCGATCGACCATCGAATCAGTGGAGAGACCCTTTGCAGATTCAATGCCTATACGACTTCGGTTGTTGAAAGCAGATTGTTCGATTGTGGTATTTTATGAAACTGGGGATTTAGTAGGCTGAGACCTTATTACTATTTTGTAGTGCGGAAGCTATCGGAAATAGTTGTCACGCAATACTACCCTCATTTGAGATTTCTCTAAGATACTGCAGCTCGCTCGGGTGAACCAACCTGCTGTTGTTATCCTAAGGGGGTCAATGATTTTGAGGACAGGTACAAAAAATCACCAGTACAACCTTTGGGGATGGGTAAAGCCATGACTTAATGACACCGAACCTTTGACCCCATGTTTTTCTATGTTTTTGTGTGCTACATTCATGCATTCATTTCATTAAAAAACTTTAAACAAAGAAAAATTTCTCTCCTAGTCTCTCTCTTTTTCAAATTAAACTAAGACAATGATTGCAAATATCAGAGAGAAAGATTGCGTTATGGATTTCGGTAGAAGGAGGACTCACAAGTACACCTTCAAGGTTCCAAAACTAGAGGATTTAAGAGGGTTGGCAAGGATGATCACCAACCCTGATCCTTTCAGAGCTAAGTATGGAGGACTGCTATCTCTGTTAAGGGTCCATGTAATTGAAGGAATACTGGCTACGCTCATTCACTTCTACCATCCGGTTTATCACTGTTTCACATTCTCGGATTATCAACTTGCACCAACACTAGAGGAGTACTCTCACCTTACTGATTTACCCATCACTGACCAAGCTCCCTTTTCTGGACTGGAAGAAATTCTAAAGGATCAAACCATTGCAAGAGCTATCTATTTGGACAAGTCAAAAGTTAGGACTCACATGACCACTAAGGGTGGAATCCAGGGTTTGCCAGCTCAGTTTTTGATAAAGAAGGCTATGTACTTCGCTAGTATAGGGAACATGACTGCTTTTAAGAGAATCTTTGTCTTGCTCGCCTACGGGTTATTTCTGTTTCCCAACATTGATAGCTTCGTTGATATCAATGCCATTAAGATTTTTCTAATTGGAAACCCCGTACCGACCTTGCTCGCGGATGCATATCATTCTGTACACTTAAGGAATTTATATAGAGGAGGAATGATCACATGCTGTGTACCCCTGCTATACAAATGGTTTACTTCCCATTTACCCAAGTCTGCTGCATTTTAGGATCATAAGAATACTTTACGTTGGTCGCAGAGAATCATGTCTCTTACCAACTCTGACATCGATTGGTACAATCGGATTTATGACGGGATCAGAATCATTGACCGTTGTGGAAACTTCCCTAATGTACCCCTCATAGGAACTAAAGGAGGAATAAATTACCATTCAGATTTAGTTCGTCGTCAATTTAGATACCCGATGAGGCATGTCCCGCGTAATGCTCATTTGGAAGGTCTTTTCTTCAAGAAAGGAGAAAATGACAGGCCACTAAAGACAGAAATAGTGCATGCCTGGAAAAATGTTCGCAGGAAAGGGAGAGAGTCTCTAGGAAAACCAGACTGTGTCTCCGTGGAACCTTATCTCCACTGGGTATAAACTAGAGCCCTCAAGCTGAGGATGCCCTACCCTCGTCACGAAGTTCTTCTGTTAAAGGAATTTGTCCTTTATTTTATGTCTGATACGGAAAAACTTCAGGTTGCTCTCAACAAAGTTCAACAGGAGAAGAAGTCTTGGAAGAACAAGTACCGTATTCTCAATGTAGAGTGTAACAAAATACAACAACTATTAAAAGAAAAAGACGCTCTGATCGAGATTTTGGTGCAACATGCTGTAGAAAATCAAGAAGAGCAAAGGAATTTGCTCGCTCCTTTCACTTGGAAAATGAATGACAACCCGACAACGTCTCAAGAGCCCCGGTCAAAGAAAAGGAAAGTACCAGAACCAGCACCTGAGCTCTCCTCAGAGAGGACTCAGGATCCATAAGTTTAGACTTTTCCTTTTTCAGCACTTTGTAAATCACTGTATTTATGTTTCCGCAATCTTTAAATTCAATAAAACGGGGTTTCCTCACTGTGTGATATTTGCAATCTAATTGTTGAAGTTTATTTTGATTAAACAAAAAATATTAATTAATAGGGTTAAATATGTATAAGGTCCTTTAAAATATCCTAACATTCAAGTTTGGTCCCTCTAAATATTTTCTTCAAGGTTTGGTCCTCCAAAAGTTTTCTGTTTCTGACTCTAGTCCCTCCCGTTAGTTTTCACTAACGGAGGATGATGTGGCATGCCATGTGGAGATTTTTTGATGACGTGGCTTACATGTGGCAATGCCAACGTGGCAAAAATGGTGACATGTATGCCACGTGTCAATTGTTTCAATTTTAATTTTTTTAATATTAATATCATATTTAAATCCAGAATGGTAGCTAATCTGCAGCTACTTCGTAGCTAATTCGTAGCTAATCTCTAGTTAATTTAAACACAGCATTCTAATAATTTGTAGCTAATTCATAGCTAATCTCTAGCTAATTTAAAACCTTGTCATACTTTATGCATACTGACCCTGCAATAATAATAGTTCAAAACCTTACTTTTCAACTTAAACAACTATGGATGTACTCACTATTGCTTACTGTTACATTTTTTCCATCATCATCATCATTATAAGTTCACAATTCATCCTAACAATTTATCAAGAAACAATTCATCCTAACAATCACTTATTAACATCAGAAAGACAACACTCTTGAATAACAACCAACCATTCATGATTTAGACCTCAAAGCAATCCTTGTTTCCACCTTCTTTATTTCAAAGATAAGCATTGATGAGCACTGAACATAGTCGATCACAGGGTAAAAAATTCTGTAATCTGTCCCTTTTTCAAATCAAAGAAGCTACGACATTAGCACCGCCTCATAGCTCCTTCCACCTTGCCAAAGTCATGGTCACTGAGATGGCATGCAACACCACTCCTTCCACCTTCTTTAACATCGATTGTTTCAATAAATAAAGGGAAATGGAAGTAAAAATGATAACACATATGACATGACATTTGCTATAAAGCCACTGTATGAATAATAAACTGATTTCTCGATACATCAGTCTATTTAACGACATAGAGTGAAGGTTAATTTGTATAATTGGCAGACCCATAAGACAAAACAAGATGCAAGAATTCTATTAATGTTTGTGCTTTGCAAGAATAATGTTGATTCTAATATTCCAGCTTTCCAATGATCGGCGTGAGGGGAGAAAGTAACATGAAAATTGATTTCTGAACGTCATTTATTTGTTTTGTATGTGTTTCTTTGGATGAACGTTTGATAAGCAATTTTTAAGTTTCAATGTTTGTACTCTTGAAGTAAATTTGATGGAAAACTCGGTGTAAAATTTTCAACTCATAGCAAAAGCTACTTTTTATCACTTAAAGCCAAATCAAGGTTTGTACACAACATCAACTTTACCAAATGACTACATATTTGTAGGTTCACTAATGAGGCAAAATCAATTCTAACGGTTTCTACCATAAAATAAAGAGCAGACCAATTTGGTCAATGGTCACACATTGTTCTATCTGGTGTCATAATCTTTAGAAATAAAATTAAGTCTCCAAAATATTCTCAATTCATCAAGTTAGTCCCTCGGTTACTTTTAGAATACGAGATAGTGAGAGTTCAAATGCTAACTTGATAGACTGAGAATAATTTAGACATTATTAAATTGTTATTGCTCAATGAGTGATCAAATGAGAGAGAAAGTGATAGTCTAGAGATCAAATTGAAGTTTACTCTAAACTCAAACACACACTTACCCTATCTAGTTTGTTTGTCAGGTTGTTAGTTTCAGCACTCTGATTTGACAATTCCTCCCTAACAAATCAAATCGGCAAGGGCTATGGTGATTGATCAAGGCCAGTTGCTAAAGCTAAAAAAATATACTAGTACCTCAATTCTCTGTCTCATGTTGCAACAGAGAAAAATGGTTCCCCTGAATCATAAGTTTTTCAGCATATACAGCACCAGGAAAACAAAACCAATCTCGTCAATATATCAAATGGTCTAATGCAAACAAAAAATACAAGAATAAAGAAAAATATAAAAGTATGGCCAAGAAAAAAAAAGCATAATAGTTCCATTGCAAGACAGATTCCCCTCCCAGGCCAAGCATTAACTTCTTACCATAATGCAATATAACCAACCAAACTTACCTAGTGCACACGTATTCTCCAACTATTAGATTTACTCTCCTAAAGAATTGATTTAACATATAAGCAACAGATGTGCATTCTCCGCATATCTATGAAGCATTATTTTGATAAATATTATTATCACAAGGAGCATAGTACCGAGTTTCCAAAAAAAAAATAAGGAGCATAGTTGGATCTTTCAATTTGAAAAACAATATCATATTTTCCCATGATTAAATGAGATAAACCTTGAGGAGGATCACAATCAATGACCCAAGAATCCTATCATAGCAACAAACACACATGAATTGTTCCAATAGCACAGAGTCACAAATAGCCCATTTGGCATGATGATCTTCAAATATAAAAAGTACCAGAAAAAGAGATTTAATGAATTTTCATGTCTCTTCTCTTGATTAAAATTTGTGTTTAAATTCCTTTGCTTTCTATACTATATGGTTTTACAAATATCAGATGTTAGCAAGCTTCCCCATGGAAGTTTGGAAAAAGTCATTGATTATCTAACGCATCAGAATGTTAATACTTAAGATGAATATAACATGATTAAAAAACACAGTAACAACAAAAGTTTGAGCAAGAACAATATCTCACATCAGAAATTTTGTTACCACCTGAATCATTGATTTTCATCCAATTGATTTTTCTTCCCATCTCCACCTTGGTAGTTACCACCTGTCGCAATATTACTACCACCGGGTTTAGCCCCCACATCAGCAGGCCCCCTCTTTCCCTGATTAACCCCTCTGGCAGCTTGGTTCACCTGCTGATTCCTATTATTCTGAGCCTCTCTCATTTTCTTAACAGTAAAAGGCGAAGCAAAAGTAATAACACAAGGCCTTAATATACTCCTGCAATGAAGCCAACCCTTAAAATAACAACCCTTAATACTAGAAAACGCACAATTTCTACACGAAAATAAAAACCCTAAAAATGAAAATATCCATAGAGAGAGGAGGAAGATGAACTTACCTAAAAAGGAGGAGAGTGAGAGTCGGAGTTACAGAAAGTAGAGCCAGTGGCGACGACAGCGAGTAATTGCAGTGAAGTAGAAAGCTTGAGAATATGTTTGGAGAGAAGAAGATTGAAGAAGAAGGGTGAATGATGGAGACTTTGTTGTTGTAACACACACGTTAAGTATAATTATAAGAAAAAAAATATTTTACAATATTTCGGATGTGGAAAAATTATAACACACATGGCATGCCACATCATCTTCCGTTAGTGGAAACTAACGGGAGGGACTAGAGTTAGGGACGGAAAACTTTGGGAGGACTAAAGTTTGAAGGAAATTTTTTTAGGGACTAAACCTTAAAGTTGGGTTATTTTCAGGGACCTAATACTTATTTAACCCTAATTAATATAATCATTGCATATCATTCATCATTCTCACATAACGCATTCTTCTTACCTACGAATCTCACGTTTGTGTCTCGATTCTAGAGTCAAACTGTCTCATTCATACAATACTCGGGCCAGTCAACAAAAGAAAATGGATAATCTCGAGGAAGAGAACAGAGAGTTGAGAGAAGAACTCGACGCTCTGAAAGAAGATCTGAGGAAACTCCACAATGACATCTCAGATACAAATGATTGTGATCTCAGAGATCACATCGATGCCCATAGTAGAGAAGTATGATCCTAGGTATAACATGCCTAAAGATCGTCCCTGGGGCATACCACTTAACTATATCCCAGAAGGATATATTCCGCCGATCACGGAAGATCCGAAAACCACAGCAGGAACCGCTGGGCCTGAAGGTTACAAACTTCGGGAAAGCGAAGATACAAGGGGAATGACAGCAACTCCTAAAGGTTACAAACTTCGGGAGAGGGAAGAACCCAGAGTCACTACCATAATGACTATACCACCACCCGTGGTACACACTGTCCCAGAAGGGCAGATTCCACAGATGCCTTCTGTTGGAAACGAAAGTATGGATGACAGAATGAGGGAATTCCAGGAACAATTCTTGGAAATGCAGAAGGAACTGCAAGCCATTCGCGGTCAGGATCTATTTGGAAAGGACGCCGCAGACCTTTGTTTGGTCCCAAATGTGAAAGTTACGCACAAATTCAAGGTGCCCGAATTTGAAAAATACAAGAGTAACTCTTGCCCTCAAAGTCATTTGGTGATGTACGCTCGGAGGATGTCAACTCAGACAGAGAACCAATAGCTACTGATCCACTATTTCCAAGATAGTTTGACCGGTGCCGCACTCAAATGGTACATGGGTTTGAACCGCACTAAGATCGTCACTTTCAGAGATCTTGGCACTGCCTTTGTTCAACAATATAAGTATAACTTGGACATGGCACCAGACAGAGATTAACTCAGAGCTATGTCACAGAAGGACAAATAAACTTTCAAGGAGTATGCTCAGAGATGGCGTGAAATTTCCGCCCATATTTGTCCACCTCTTGAGGAAAAAGAGATGACAAAGATCTTCTTGAAAACCTTGAGCTCATTTTACTACGACAGAATGGTTGCCAGTGCGCCCAGTGACTTCACTGAAATGGTGGGCATGGGAGTTCGTCTTGAGGAAGCGGTCCGAGAAGGATGTTTAGTTAAAGACGCTGGACCATCAAGCAGTACCAAAAGATACGGTAGTGCTTTCCCTAAGAAAAAAGAGCAAGATATTGGAAATATCTCTCTCGGAAAGCAAAGGCGACGGTACCAACCAGTAGCAGCTGTAACTCCTGCTATCAACCCTGCGCCTATTCCTACGTATCAACCTCAGGTTGCTCAGAGCCAATCGAATCAACAACAATATCAACAAAGGACACAATAGCCTCTACAGCAGGCTTGTCCTCAGTACAACAACAACCGTACAATGCGACCACCAAGGTTCGACCCTATACCAATGTTGTACGCAGAACTGTTTCCACTACTACTGGCCAAAGGGTACGTCCAAACCAGGGCTCCTCTTACAATACCAAAAAAATCCGCCTTTTTGGTTCAAAGCGGATCAGACTTGCCCTTATCATCAAGGAGGACCAGGGCATAACATAGAAAACTGTCTCAGTTTCAAATCCGACGTACAAAACCTTGTCAGGAACGGGGTCTTATCCTTCAAGGATACAAATCCAAATGTTCAGACAAACCCGTTGCCTCAACACGAGAAAGCTGCGGTCAATTTGATAGAAGAAGAGTCTAAGCACAACTATCAAACTCACGATGTACTCTTATTGGGAACCAACCTGGTCAAGATGCATTGTAGACAAAGTGGATACGGTCACGTACCGTCTCATAACTATCACCAGTGTTATATCTGCTCTAAAAATGATCAAGGATGTTCTGTGGTGCAATCAGCTCTACGGGAACAAATGGATCTCGGATGGATCCAAGATCACCAAATCCGTGAGGTTAACATGACTTATACGAATTCCAACGTCATTCAGAACCACAACATTCGTGCAATGAATGTCAACTTGGTGGCAATGCACTCAAGGCAAAGCCAGCATCATAATCTGCCACAACACAATTACGATTCCTGTCTAATATGCTCGGTAAATAATCAAGGATGCTCTTTTGTACAAGAGACCCTCCAGCGTCAAATGAATCTTGGATGGATTCAGGATTACTGTGATAGAAGTCTGTATCAAGTTAATATGATTCAAATTTTTGATATTCGCTTGATGAATACCAGCTTGGTGGAATTACACACTAAGCAAGTTCAGCTCGGTTTTCTGACTTCGCATGATTATCAGAACTGCAAAGTATGTCGTGGGAATGACCAAGGATGTGCACTCATTCAGAGGACACTTCAACATTTGTTAAACCACTGGTGGCTTCCGATCTATCTAGATGAAGACAAGCAACAAGTCAGCATGACGATGGGAACCCTACTAGGCATCAGAGTCAGGATGTTTGATCAATGGAAACATACCTAGTAAGGTTACACTGCATACAAAGCGGATGTGGCCGGGTGCCACCACACAACTATGAGCGATGTAGAGTTTGCTTAGAGGATAACCAAGGATGCTACCTCGTGCGGGCAGCCCTTCAAAGTCAGTTGGACCACAAGGAGATTTAACCATGATCAAGTTCTGGTTCAATGTCAAACTATCATCCTAATCGAGGCAAAGATGTTGTCTTGATCCCTAAATGAGAAGTGGCCAAAGATGTGTGCGCCATAATCCCTTTACTCCATGAATCAAGAATTCCTCTTGATGGTGGAAGAATTCTCAACCACGAACCAATTGAGGCCGGCTATGATAGTCAGAAAAATCAGAAGGCCCCTGTAGTCATCTATCTGCCAGGACCAGTACCGTACAAATCCGATAAAGCTATCCCTTACAAGTACGGTGCGACAACGATTGAGAATGGAAAAGAAGTTCCATTACCCTCCGTCGTGACTATTGCTGACATCAGTCGAGTAACACGAAGCGGTTGAATCTTCAACCGAGGGGTTGGAGAACCTACCAGAGACAAGGAGCCTCAAACAGAAGTTCCTAATCAACCATTCGGTCAATCCTATGATCCCGACCTTTCAAAGAAAAATGATGAGATGCTGAAGCTCATCCAGAAAAGCGAGTACAACATTGTTGATCAACTATTGCAAACTCCTTCAAAAATCTTTGTGCTATCTCTTGTACTCAGTTTCGAAGCTTACAGGGAAGCTCTACAGAAAGTCTTAGAGCAGGCCTTTGTGGAAAAGGATGTAACAATAAGACAATTCGACAACATCATCTCTAACATCACTTCCTGCAATAACTTAGGATTCAGTGATGAGGAACTGCCGGAAGAGGGCCCAAATCATAACATGGCACTCAATATTACAGTCAACTGCCATGACGATGCATTAGCCAGTGTACTGGTAGACACCGGATCAGCTCTAAACGTAATGCCGAAATCTACTCTAATGCGACTATCATTCGATGAGGCTGGGGCAGTCACTTCGACACTTCACCAGAAGCTGAAGTTTGTCAAGAATGACCAACTGGTCACAGTCTGTGGAATGAAAGCCTTGATCGTGAATAACTTATTGTCGTTCACTTGTGTAGAACCAGAGGAGGTCGTTGGAACCCAGTTCCAGGCACTTTCGGTAAGCCACGATAACTAATCAGAAGGAGAAACGTCGATTTCCTCGTACAAAGATGCTCTCGAAGCGATCAGAAGTAACAATGCCAAAGGATGGGACAACTTGTCATTCCTACTGACAATAAGACGAAGAAAGGTCTTGGTTTTTCTTCAACCTGTACCCAGACTCCTACTAACAATGAAAGTCTTCATCCCATTTGGAACTTCTTCCATAGTGGAGGTTTCCTTCACCCAGTGTCTCAAGAAGTACATACCATCAACGAGGGTGACTCCTCCGGTACAGATGCAGAGTGGAAGTCCTACCTTAACGAGGACAGTTATATGTCTCAGGAAGAGGTGCCTACGCCATTTTACTATCCCGCACAGAGTCTGAGATATATACCAAGGTCAGACGTCAAGATGATATACAGAGATTGTGATCCGGAAGGATGTCGTGCTCCACCAAACTCATTAGAGGAGGACACTCTGATGAAAGACAACTTTGACCATGACTATTATGGCCCAATGGATGGCCTGCTTATTTGGCAGCCGTACCCAGGAGACTCAGGACAAGAGAGCCAGCCGAACGATGCATATCAGCTGAGCATCATTGAAAAGAATACTTGCGTCCCCACAGAATCATGGGATCATTACTCAGGGCATTCAAAAAATATCCAGCACGACGATGAATTTGCAAAGATTGCAGGATAAGAGTTCCTTAACTATGCTTTTCCTGAGGTCAACGTCATTGAAAGAGATGAGTCCTCCAATTCCAAAGAGGTAGGGGACACCTTAGGACAACCGAGTGGCAAAAATGACTTCTTGGTCAAGTACACTACTCCTGAAAGCTCTCGTATCAGGCTCGAAGACATCCAGCCAACTGGATGGGGAGATATACCTGAGAGTGCAAACACTGTGTAAAAAGCAACAGAGGAAACCTCCTACGACAACTTTGCCTGGGAGACAGATTCCAACGATCCTGCTCCACCATAAATCAGCGTCATTTCTGAAGACAAGCCAAGAAGGAAAGTACCGGACTTTGTGGTTCACTGAGGAGTTCGCCGCCAATGGGTGGCTGTCAACGTTCCGAAAGTTGTTCATAAGTCGAAGTAATTGCCGTCTTTATCTTAACCTTTCACCTTGCCCAGGTGAAACAAATGTTTTTATAGGGCTCACTTTCTGTAAATGTCTCTCTTTGCTTTGCCCAAAGCGACAGAGTTTTGTTTTATAGGGTTGTAATTTCAAGAATCGACAAAATCATAAATAAAATAACGTCGTTCTGTAATTTCTGCATTTATTGCTGTTTTCTCTTTTCTCTTTTTCAGAAAATGGTAATCCTAAAAAACAACTCGAATAATAAAAACAAGTAGTAAAAAAAATACATTGCACACACTCTTGCATTCTCTCTATCTCTTCTAAAACAAATCATCACGTCATGCAGATTGCTTGTTTTAAACCCCATTAAAACATACGATCCGATGCCCTCTCCCAATTTTGAATTCTCGGTATTTGAGGCTGAAGAAGAAGATGATGAAGAAATTCCAGAAGAGATCTACCGACTACTCAGACAAGAGGAAAGGTCCATTAAACCTCACAAAGAGTCGTTGGAAACGGCCAACTTGGGTTCAGAGGAAGAGAGAAAAGAAGTCAAGATTAGAGCATTGCTCAGTCCAATTGTCAAAGAAAATTTGATAAAGCTTCTCAAAGTGTTTCCCGATGTATTCGCTTGGTCTTATCAGGACATGCCAGGGTTAGATACCAGCATCGTGGAACATCATCTACCGTTAAGATCAGAATGTACGCCAGTAAAACAAAGGTTGAGACAGAATCATCCAGACATGGCCATCAAAATCAAAGAGGAAGTACAGAAACAAATTGACGCAGGTTTCCTCGCCACATCAAAATATCCTCAATGGTTAGCCAACATAGTACCAGTTCTGAAAAATGACGGAAATGTCAGAATGTGTGTAGACTACAGGGATCTGAACAAAGCAAGTTCAAAGGATGACTTTCCCTTACCGCACATGGACATGTTGGTAGACAGTACATTAAAGTTCAAAGTATTCTCCTTCATGGATGGATTCTCGGGCTATAATCAGATAAAAATGGCGCCAAAAGACATGGAGAAATTTTCGTTCATCACCCCATGGGGTACCTTTTGTTACAAGGTAATGACATTCGGTTTGAAGAACGCCGGGGCAACCTATCAAAGGGCTATGACTACTCTGTATCATGACATGATACACAAAGAAATCGAGGTATATGTTGATGATATGATTGCCAAATCTAAAACAGAAGAGGAGCATGTGACCCACCAGTCAAAGCTATTCGAGCGGCTGAGAAAATACAAACTCTGCTTGAATCCCAATAAGTGCACATTCGGTGTCCGTTCAGGGAAACTTTTAGGGTTCATCGTCAACCAGAAAGGAATTGAGGTTGATCCTGACAAGGTCAATGCCATTCAAGAAATACCTTCTCCAAAGTCTGAAAAATAAGTCAGGGGATTCCTGGGACGTTTGAACTAAATTTCCAGATTCATATTCCTCATGACCGCGACATGCGCGCCAATTTTCAAATTACTCAAAAAGAATCAGGATTATGTTTGGACAGAAGACTATCAAACTGCCTTCTACAATATCAAGGAATACCTGTTGAACCCACCGATTCTATCACCTCCAGTGGAAGGAAGACCACTGATCATCTACCTAACAGTCTTGGAAGACTCAATGGGTTGTGTACTTGGCCAACAAGACGAAACCAAAAGGAAAGAGTCTGCCATTTACTATTTAAGCAAGAAGTTCACCGACTGCGAGACTCGGTACACTATGCTTGAGAAAACTTGCTGCGCTCTGGCTTGGGCAGCCAAACATCTTCACCAGTATATGATTCGTCACACTACTTGGTTAATCTCTGAAATGGATCCAATCAAGTATGTCTTTGAAAAACCTTCTCTCACGGGAAGGATTCCCCGTTGGCAGATGTTGTTATCAGAATACGACATAGAGTACCATGCTTAAAAAGCTATAAAAGGAAGTGTTTTAGCTTATCATTTGGCTCATCAACTAATCGACGATCAGGAATCAGTCGGATTTGACTTCCCAGACGAAGATGTCATGTACTTGAAAATGAAAGATTGCGATGAACCGCTACCCAGTGAAAGGCCAGAACCAGGTTCCTAGTGGGGACTTATCTTTGATAGAGTTGTCAATGATTATGGAAACGGAATTGGGCCAATCATCATAACACCTCAGGGTACCCACATTCCTTTCACTGCCCGACTAACATTCAAGTGTACAAACAACAAGGCAGAATACGAAGCTTGTATCATGGGTCTCGAAGAAGCGATTGACTTAAGGATTAAGAACTTGGATGTATATGGCAACTCAGCCCTGGATATCAATCAGATCAAAGGAGATTGAAACACATACCAATCAGGACTGATTCCTTAAAAAGATTATGCGAGAAGGTTGTTACCATTCTTTAACCGAATCGAGTTTCATCATATCCCTCGTGAAGAGAATCACATGGCTGATGCATTAGCCACTCTCTCTTCCATGATTAGTGAAGGTCAATGGAATGACGTACCTAAGATCGACGTAATACTCCTTGAACGGCTCGCTTACATTATCACGATTGAAGCAATCATAGACAACAAACCTTGGTATCATGATATCAAATGCTTCCTTCAGAAACAAGAGTATCCACCTGGGGCATCCAGAAAAGACAAAAAAATCCTCAGAAGGCTAGCAAGTAGTTTCTTCCTGAGCGGTGATACACTCTATAAGAGGAACTTTGACATGGTCTTGCTTTGATGTGTAGATAGACCAGAAGAAAATGTGCTGATAAAAGAGATTCACGAAGGATCCTTTGGCACTCATGCCAACGAACACACAATGGCGAGAAAAATTCTGAGGGTAGGGTACTACTGGTTGACAACGGAATCCGATTGCTACAAGTACATGAGGAGGTGTCATAAGTGTCAGATATACTCAGACAGAATCCATGTACCGCCAACGCATCTCAAAGTTCTCTCTTCCCATGGCCATTTTTCCATATGGGGAATCAACATGATTGACATGATTGAACCCAAAGCTTCGAACGAACATCGATTCATTCTAGTAGCCATTGACTACTTCACCAAGTGGGTCGAAGCAGCATCATACGCCAATGTAACCCGACAAGTGGTGATCCGATTTATCAAAAACAATACCATCTACCGTTATGGTGTTCCAAGCCAGATCATTACTGATAATGGATCTAACTTGAACAATAAGATGATGAAGGAGTTGTGTGCTGAGTTCAAGATCGAACACCATAACTCGTCTCCCTACCGACCTAAGATGAACGAAGTGGTAGAAGCGGCTAACAAGAACATCAAGAAGATCGTTCAAAAGATGGTTGTAACCTACAAAGACTGGCACGAGGTGCTACCCTTTGCTCTTCACGGTTATTGCACGTTTGTCCGCACTTCAACAGGGGCAACCCCTTTCTCTATAGTATATGGCATGGAGGCAATTCTTCCCGTAGAAGTAAAAATCCCATCGATCCGGGTATTGATGGAAGCTAAGCTAATAGAAGTTGAATGGTGTCAAAGTCGACACGACAAACTGAACTTGATCGAAGAAAGGTGAATAACGGCTTTATGCCATGGTCAGTTGTATCAACAAAGGATGAAGAAGGCGTTTGACAAAAAGGCCCGACCTCGCGTCTTAGGAAAGGAGACCTCGTGCTCAAGAAGATACAATCATTTCTCACTGATTCCCGGAGCAAGTGGACTCCGAATTATGATGGCCCCTATGTGGTCAAGAAAGCCTTCTCGCTGATGTCCAGAATTCAAAGTTGGTAGAAGGATACTGGTCGTTATGTTTCAATGTAGCCCTTTTCCCTTAAATTACCATTTTCTAAAACTTTTTAAATACTCTATGGAATCACGCGCTTGGCTGATTTCCATTCTATCAATAAAATTTGAGCCCTATTGCTTTTGTTTGCAATTCTTATTTGTTTTAGCTTTACAGAACGACATTTTAATATGATCAACGATTCTTGAAATAAAACAAAAAATGAATTTACTTGTCAAAATTTTTACGCTTTTAAAATAAAGATGGCAATTACTTTTGACTGTTGAACATCGAAAGAACACCGATCGCTTCTCCAGAAGTAATCGAACCTCAAAGTGTGGAATCAAAGTACTCCTTCTAAACCAATACGAAGGATCAACTGTGTTAGAGTCCTTATCTCCTAAGCCTGAACAACAGTTTTCCCCACAGGGACTATCTTTCCTAAGCAAGGCGAAATTGCTATCTTGAACCGAAGATACTTATTTGTCCCCTGCAGTGGCCGAGTATCCAGTCGTGTTCATCCACTATTCTATATGTCGTGTCAGTTTTGTCGGCATATGCATACATACATCATGCATTATTGATTTGCGTTCATATTCATATTGCATCACTATCACTCTGGTCAGTCTTATCCCCAAGTGATAAAAGTCCTCTTATCAATCGAGTTGTCAGTTCTTTCCTTGTCAGGAAATGTTTTGTCTGAGCAATTTCTCCTCCAGTTATTTTCTGGGATGGAGACGGTCGTCGACCACTTTGATAACTTGAACCTCTGAAAAACAAGAAGGCATTCGACAAACGTCACTCTTCGCCATTGAAGATAATATTTTCGCTTTCCCGGATTAAGAAAAATCCCCAGAGAAAGCCTCGCAACCAAAGACTCTCAGCAACACATTGGTATTTCTCTCCAAGAAAGTCAATGATAATGAGGTCATCGGCACAAAAAAAATGGATTACATCACATGGCATTTCTTCGAAAGGATCTCGAGGAAAGGTATGATGTAATATCCCCAAGTGGAAAGCAGTCTCTCAAGAGACTCATCTTTCCCCAGTAGAGCCAACAAATAGCATGTCCAACAGAGAAGTTTGTACACCTCTACAACTCAGACGAATGGGTTTCCCCAGCAAGTCTGACATCAAAACTTTTTTCCCATCAAATGGCATCTCTCCAGGAAAATTCGGCGAGAAGTTTGAGGAAAACCGCTACAAATAGCGTCCCTTGTCAAGAAATTTTATTGACAAAAGAAACTGAGACCAGTTCCTTGGCTGAAGACCAGGATCGAGGGGAAGTTTATATCAGAAACTGAGACCAGTTCCTTGGCTGAAGACCAGGATCGAGGGAAAGTTTATATCAGAAATTGAGACCAGTTCCTTGGTAGGAAACAAGGATCGAGGGGAAGTTTATATCAGACAACTTAGACCAGTTCCTTGGTAGGAAACCAGGATCGAGGGGAAGTTTGTATCAGAAACTGAGACCAGTTCCATGGCTGAAGACCAGGATCGAGGGGAAGTTTTTACTTTTTCTAAGCATCATTGCTTAGCGAAAGAAGATGGATGAGCCGTCTGCCATTCATAACCACCATCAAAATTTCGGGTATTCCGATATTTAATCCTCTTGCACCCTGAATGTCTGAATACCTTCGCCATTCACACCTTTGGGTCCAAGAAGATTAAATAGGGGCATTTGTCATACCCCAAATTTTGACCACTAAGATTTCCCATCATTGTGAAAATCATCATCACAATATGGATGTACCTCCATGCCTCATTAATCTCCTCAAGGATTGTTGAGCATTCACTACAATCAAAGATTAGGGTTTCAAGCCCTCTCAGAGCCTTAGACAAAGGATCAATAAAGGAATGACATGATCTTCAACATGTCTAGCCTCTTAAACATCCATAAAGTATCAAGAGGACTCCCACATCAAGAATCAAGCACAAGGTTGCAACATTCCAAGTGGATCAAGCCTCAAGATCGCCAGTGTCACCAAATTAGGGTTTTGGTCGACCAAGGCCTCCAGATGGAAATTTTCCTCTGGGCACGAGCCAATGCTTCAAAGTACAACCCAAGATACTCCAAGGGACCTCATGAACCCAATCAACAAGTCAATTTAACCTCAGGGGAAGCATTTACCCAAAAATCAGGAATTAGGGTTTCTTGACCTAACTCACCCCAAAGTTGACTTTTGGGACCAAACATGAGCCAATACCTCAAGACATGATTTGAGGGTCTCCAATACACTACATTAATCCATTTCCAACAATGGATTGATCTAAGAAGCTTGATTCACAAGTTTCAATTTCATCTGGACCACAATTAGGGTTTCAAGGGAAAAGTCAACTGTACCTTTGACTTTTGGCCAAAACATGCTCCAAAACCTTGGGACATGATTCAATACACCCTATAACACCTATGGAATATGTCCATTAGGTTTGATTTACGTCAAGGACTTGATTTCACAAAGGATCGCACAATTTGAATTTCATCCGATAAAAAGTCAACTGTGCACAAAATCAAGTTTGACTTTTTGGAATTTTTCGCAATTATGGTTCTTTAACCCTAAAACAATGTTAATATGTGATTGGAATCATCATTCATCAAGAAAAATCAAAGAAAGTGAGTTAACTTGTAAAAGGGGTAACCATAAAAAACTTAGAATTTTTCAAAGTTATGGAACAAAGTGGCTAGGGTACCAACTTCCAAGGACCATAACTTGAGATCCAAGCAACCATTTTGGATGGTCCAAAGCTGGATTTGCAGCTCTTATGGCATACTTCAAAAGTGTCAACTACATCTCATTCCAATTCTCCATGGATTTTTAGTTATGGAGTGATCAAAATGGCAAAAAACATGAAAGTGACATTTTTCCAACACTTAGTGAAATTTTCACTAAGTCAGAATCTGCCTTATTTTTTCCCAAATGTAGAGGCATTTTTCATTGTAATTCAAGATGGTTCAAACCAAAGTTGGACATCATGTTGAAATACGATATGTCAGCTTTCCAAAGTGTTAAGAACTCCCTCAAACTCCATCTGAGCTAGGAGTTATGACAGCTGCAAAATGCCTTGCTGCAAATTGGATATCTTCTTCCTCATGTGCACCTCCTGATGTGCTGCCTGGATTTGCTGTTAGGTGGTGATGTTATGTTTAACATGATGTCCCAACATCATTCAGAATGCCAAAAAGATGATTCTTCATGGATGCAGTACACAGCAGCTACTGTGGGTTAGGGTTAGGATCTGATTATTTTTGTTGTAATGTTTATATGTTTATATATGTGTTTTAGCCAAAATTAGCCAAAGGGGGAGATTGTAAGTTCTAGTTATTGGCTGAAATTTTGTTAAAACAATGTTGATGTCATGATTGATGTTGTAACATGAGCTTCTAACAGTATAGCTAACATTCTGGTTTATTGTTGAAGAATTCAAGTACGGAAGAGTGATGTCACATGCGATGTCTTAACATCACTATACCAAAACATTAAAGCATCAGACAGTTATGTGATTAGGGCTGCACGTGTTTCTGATATGAATAAGAAATTCTACTAAAGAGAATCAGAGAATATAGGCGAAGATCAAGGAAGAGATATATTCTGTTACAATCAGTTATGGAGATCAGTTTGTTGCGCATTTAAAGCTAAAAGATATGAAGAATAATCAAGAGTTAATTATGAAGATTTAAGTAAAGATTTGATTGAATATCTATTTAGAAGAAGATTTGTTACAGAAGATTTGATATGTTTTGAAGGCCCAAATTCAGTTGGGATTATATTATAAATAGAATGCTTGTAACCTAGAATAGGTACGGGTCCAAGATGTAGATCATTAGGGCTTTGTCTAAGTGAACCACTTGGGGTTCGAGATGGTCACTGTGTTTAACTCAGAAACCTGTAGGTAATGAGTTTGGTATTGTTCTTGGAGGAAGCTTTGAAGCAACTCCAAAGGGTGTCATGAAAGGGTATCATGGAAGAGTGTCTTCTATGGTGGTACAGTTGTTGGTAATCAAGTTGTTGATGCAGTGACGGTATAGTTGACTGCTAGACATCATTGTGAAGATAGGAAGTGAGATGGAGTCTCTTACCTAGGGAGGAATTAGGTAGAAGGGTCATTGGGTAGTGATTAAATTAGGTAGATTGTCAACTGGTCTGTTGAGTCTGTAATTTGATACTACTAATAGTGGACTTCCTTCCTGGCTTGGTATGCCCCCAGATGTAGGTTGTTGAACCTAACTGGGTGAACAATTGAATGTGTTCATATGCTGTTTCTATTTTTGCCTTGTTCATACAGCAGAATGCGATGTTGTGACATTGCACTTGACATCACATGTCTGTACTAGAATTTCAATTGGTGTCAGAGCAGGCATCCTGTCTGTTTCTGGATGAGATCTAGGGAAGATACTTTCTGGTTCATGAGCAAGGAAGACAGTTTTGCTGAGTTATGGACTTGGTCAGTTCATATAGGTGTTTGTATGATCCCTTGAAGTGAAGGATGGACTATTCATGACAGAGTATGTATTGGAGAATTGATGTTATGAGTTTGATTTATTGGCACTTGGTTTAAGGTGATGGTGTGCAAGGATTCTTGAGTAGTGCCTGAAGGTTGTTGAGGAGTGTTGTGTGTTCCGCTGCATGGTATCTGATGTAACCCTGGTTGGTTCTTGTATCTCTGGTGGTGAGATTCTGGGAAGGTATGCTCTTGGAAAGACATTAGGGTTTGGTCTCCTCAGCAGGAGATTCTATGATGTTGCAGTTTGCATGAGGATTATTGTAATACCCCAAATTTTGACCACTTAGATTTCCCATCATTGTGAAAATCATCATCACAATATGGATGTACCTTTATGCTTCATCAGTCTCCCCAAAGATGGGTGAGCATCCAATACAATCAAAATTAGGGTTTCAAGCCCTCTCTGAGTGCTTAGACAAAGGATCAATCAAGAAATGACATGATCTTCAACTTGTCTAATCTCTCAAACATCCACAATGGATCAAAAAGGACTCCCACTTCAAGGATTAAGCACAAGGCTGCTCCCTTCTAGGTGGATCAAGTCTCAAGATCGACAGTGTCACCAAATTAGGGTTTTGGTCAACCAGGGCCTCCAGATGGAAATTTTCATCTGGGCATAAGGCAATGATCCAAAAAATGACCTAATATACTTCATGGAACCTCATGGACCCATGCATCAAGTCAATTTTGCCTCAGGGGATGCATTCATAAAAAATCAGGAATTAGGGTTTCTTGACCTAATTCACCCCTAAGTTGACTTTTGGGACAAACCATGAGCCAAGACCTCAAGACATGATTTGAGGGTCTCTAATACACCATATTGATCCATTTGGAACAATGGATTGATCCAAGAAGCTTGAGCAACAAGTTTCATTTTCATCTGCACCACAATTAGGGTTTTAAGGGAAAAGTCAACTGTAACTTTGACTTTTGACCAAGACATGCTCCCAAACCCTAATACATGATTGAATATACCCTATGACACCCATGGAACATATCCATCAAGTTTGATTTAGGTCAAGGACATGATTTCCTGAAGAATTGCACAGTTTGGAATTCATCTGATAAAAAGTCAACTGTGCACAAAAGTCAACTTTGACTTTTTGAGATTTTTCACCAAAATGGATTTTTAACCCTAAAATAATGTTAATGTATGATTTGAATCATCATTCACCAAGAAAAATTAAGAAAAGTGAGATAACTTGTAAAAGGGGTAACCATAAAACTTAGAAATTTTTCTAAGTTAAAAATAAAGTGGCAAAGGTACCAACTTTGGAGGACCATAACTCCTAAACTACAAGGCCATTTTTTCTCATCCAAATATGGATTTGTAGCCCTCACTATCACCTACAAAAACTTCAACTACAAGTCATTCCAATTCATTACAGATTTTGAGTTATGGAATGATCAAAGTGGCTGAAAAGTGAAAAAGTCACTTTTTCAACACTTAGTGAAATTTTCACTAAGTCAGATTTTGCCTCACTTTTTGCCAAATGTAGGGGGATTTTTCACTTGGAATCAAAAGAGATCAAAACCAAACTTGTTTAAACAGTTGTTATATCATGTAAGAGCTTTCCAAAATGGCCAAGAACATTGCCAAATTCAACCTACATCATGAGATACAACATTGCCAAGTTGCCTTGCTGAAATCTATCAAGGCAAGGCAGAATTTGCATTTTGGCTCGATTTTCCAAAATCATCCAATTTCAATTGCTCCAATCCACTTGGACACCTCAGAGGATTGAATCCAAAGGGGACAATCACTGAGCCAAGCCTCCAAGGTCCAAGGAACAAAGAATAGCATGTTGAACCTAGAATGGCCAAAATAAGGACAAGACTTCAAATTTGGATTGAAGCATTCAATGGAACCATCAAGGTGGCATGGACTGAGCCATTCTCATTTGAAATTAGTCAAGACTTATCCAAGACCAAGGGGACCAAAGCTCTGTGCCCTAACCTCTAGTCAATGGCTAGAGGAGACTTTCATTTCCATTGGCCAACATTGAGGAAACCTACTTACCAGCTGCCATGCACTATTCCTTGCAAAACAAACTTGCTCTACTATAAATAGAGCTCAATTGTGATCAGTTTGAGTACACCAAAGCCATCTAACAGATGCTTTCCTCAAAATCTCTTTCTCTTGGCAAAAATTCTTTTCTTAGCAAGGTAGCTATCGGGTTTTGAGTTTGAGAGCAATTCTGCACAAACCAATCACTCACACACCTCACATACATCACATATGAGCTGATCAAACACTCACATAACTTCTGAAACATCAATTTCACAAAATCACTTGCCATCCACACAAGTTTGAAGTGAAGTTGCAGCTGAGATGCCATAAACTGATCCAGTCCATTTCAATTCAATCCAAGTGTTCAAACACACTCCATATGGTGTAGGGAAGCTGTCCAGATCATCACAACTTGTCTGTAACACCTCCAACTCAAAATCACATCTGCTCTTGCTGTCACGACTTGGAGGTAAGCACATACTTGGTCATCTCTCAATCTATGCATATTTCCTCGCACAATAATTTGGCCATATGTTCATAATCATGCATGGAATGTTTTCCCTCAATTAATTGCATTGTTTGAATCGTGTATAAAAAATCCTAGCCTTCATGCAGAAATTAGGGTTCTTGAGGCCTCTTCGTGATTTCTTGTTGTATGTTTAATTTAAATGAAATTAAAGTACATAGGCATGATCGCGAGGTTGAGACGAGCATAATGATATGTGGATTGCATGATATAATTACGTATTCAGTGAGATTGGATGGAAAATGCAAATCTGGGCAAACTGAAAAACGCGCGTGTTCTTGGTGTTGTTCTTGGCGCCATTTTCATATAATTTGAATATTTGAATTTTGTGATTTTGTTTAATTGATTCAAAAATTAATTTCTCTCTGAGTTTTAATGATTTTGAGTTGATTTTTTTTTAATAATTCACAAAAATGTTAAAATATTTTATTTTCACAAAAAATCCCAAAAATATTATTTATTTCATATAATTGATATTTTTGTAAAGAATTAATATTTTGATTGTTTTTGGCATTTTAAATATTTTTTCTACATTGATTTTGCAACTTTTAATGCTTTCTAATTATTTTGTAGGTCAATACTTAATTTTTGAAGCATTAATCCAAGATCACAATTTGTTTTCCATGTGTTAAACAATTTTTGATCATTTTAATTGAATTTTTATTCAATTAAATACATTTTTTGAAAACAAATTAGGGTTTTGGATTAATTCAACCCTCATAAATCATTTTCAAAACCTTTTTGGGCCTCTTGAGAGAGTGTAAGACCCATCCCCCCTTGTACAAAAACTTTTTGGGTCTCACTCATTGTATAAGTCCCTCTGTACAAGTAAACGGCGCGATCGTCGCCCGTTTAAAAATAAAAATCATCTGGGCCTCTCCTTGAGCTATAAGACCCATTCAAAACTCTTTGGGCCTCTATTAGAGTGTAAGACCCAATCTCCCTTTTAACCAAAACATTTTTGGGCCTCACTTATTGTATAAGTCCCTCTGCGTTAAAAGGAAACCTCGGCGCGATCGCCATTTTTTAAACATCATTTGGGCCTACCCTCGTGTTATAAGCCCCACTCTTTTTTCTTTAAACCTTTTTGGGCCTCTTGAGAGAGTGTAAGACCCATCCCTTTGTACAGAAAACCTTTTTGGGCCCCAGTCACTTGTATAAGTCCCGCTGTACAAAGTCAAACAGTGTGCTCACTGATAAAACCCTGAGCCTCTCCTTGAGCTGTAAGCCCCAGATCTTTCTTTTTCAAAGCACTTTCTCCTTTGATTTTGAATATACTGTTGTTTTTAATCTTTCTTTGTTGAACAACTAACCAAACAGCATGGAAGCACTACAACCGAGTAAGTGGTTATCGCTTTCATTTACTGCTTTCATATTATAAACTGTATTGTGGGGCTGCTCACTGTAAGTCTCCTTTCATAAACTCATATCTACTGTGTAATAATAGTATAGATATTTCGAGTTTCCCCGGCAACTACGTCTAGAACTAAGTGACGCCGTTTCATTTATTCGTAGAAATAGACGCCTAGATCCCCAATAGGAGCACCAAATACAGTCTTCTCTTCGGCTGTCCTCCTTAGGAATTGTCAAGGAACTCTATTCCCAAAGATGAATGTATTCTCCGTGAATGGCATCTTTGAGTTTCTTCCAAATTCTCGAACTTTCCTGACTTGATCTATTCCTTGTGGATAGCTTGCCTTGAATGTCTCGAGGTTTGGGTACCCACTACGGTCATAATCTTGGACCTTAACTAAGGAACCCTCTTTAAAAGATAAAAGTCGCTGGATAGTAAACCTCGCACGTTTACCAGTGGTTTTCATCTTTAAAAGAGTTATCTCTCCTAATGGAAAGGAGATGATAGACCCACGGGCTTCTTAAAAGCATCGGCCTCCTCTTGGGCATTATTCAAGGACCCTACGGCTTCTTAGAAGTATTCACAGCCTCCTCTTAGGCTTCGTATAATGATCTCTTCCTCCGGGAATGATAGCCTCCTCTTGGGCTTCGTACAAGGACCCGTCGGCTTCTTAAAAGATTCCAGCCTCCTCTTGGGCTTCATACAAATTGTCCCGACGACCTCCGAGAGGTATAGGAACAGAACCTAGTCATCCTCATAGAACAGTCCTTTCATAGAGTCTACTACTATTTTTCGAAGCATAGTACAAAAGATAAAACTCTAGACTTGGACAGTCTAACTTCCTTGAGTCTCCAAGACATTCTCAAGCACCCTTCGTTAAATAGGAAGGAAACCCGCAGACTCGGATAGTCTCAATACCCTTTGGATTTCCCGTTTCCTCAAAGAAAAGGAAATATCCCTGATCCTCAAATTAAATCCCTGTGTACAGTGTTACTCATATAAGAACTGATTTTCTCTTTTAAATCAGTATATTGGATCTGTCACTCAACTGAAACAGTTACAATAACCTCCATCTCGGGCTTCGTACGAGATACCAAAATTCTCCTCAGTGGAGTCAAAACAACCTTTTAGCCTCTCTCTCAGGCTTTGTATGAGACACAAAAGATTCCCTCGTTGAGTCAATCACCCCTTTTTTTGCCTCCATCTCGGGCCTCGTACGAGATATAAATCCCTTAAGCAAGAGTCGAACTCTTTGCTAGCCTCCTCTTAGGCTTTGTATAACGATATGCCCCACTGGGTCAAAAACCTTTAGCCTCTCTCTCGGGCTTTGTACGAGACACAAAATAGCCTCCTCTTAGGCTTTGTATAATGATTTTCCTAGCGGAAATTAGCCTCCTCTTAGGCTTTGTATAAGAAAACCACTGGTTGATCCAAACAACCTTTTAGCATCAAAGCTGTGCCTCGTTCACAGTACACAAACATCAACAACTCCTTTCCTTTCATCTAATCGCTGTAAGCGGCAAGCCTCTGGATCATCTACATCCATGCCACTGTCCCTCTTTTAGCATGAGAAATTCCTAAGGAAAGATGGCATTGCTCTACACTGAGTTAAAGTCTTCTCCTTCAGGTTAAAACCCTTTCTTCGGAAATTATGGCATTGCTCGGATCCGCGTATCCCAGTTAAAGTAATTCTCCTTCTCCCCTCTTTAGAGATGACAAATTCTCTCTAAAGTCGAGGTCTTTTAGCTTCACATCTTGGGCTTTGAATAAGATACAAATCACCTTTCGCTTCATGTCTTGGGCTTTGAACAAGACACCAAAAACCAATTTCCCTGTTTCGGTAAACGGGAATACGTAGGCATAAGATCGAAAGAAAAGATCTTAGCGAGCGCAATCAACAAAAAACCCAAATCCCATATCTCCATCAATTAAAAGCAGTAATTCAAAAGCATCAGTCCTAACATCCTAATCCTTATTCCCCTCCAGAAACCCTTTGCCTAGAAAAAAGAAAGAAATAACCGTATTGGCGAAATACGAATAACCAGTACAAAGGCCCCCCCACATTGATAGCATCCGTGACCTAACAGATCGCTGTTTAAACTCAGTATGCAAGCAGGGTTAATTGGAGACATCTATTTCCCTTCCTTATTCAGCTCACAATAGGATAAAAAATGAATCGACCTGTAGTTTAAAGCTTAAACCGCAGAGAGCGACCATCGCTTAAGAACCGCGTCCAAAATCGCTCGCTACAGAAAAGTGGCGCCTACCGTGGGGCCCGTTCCTTTCTTTCTACTTCTCTTGTGTGAAAAATTACACAAATGGCGACTCTGCTGGGGAGTCTCCTTTTCTGCCTTAGGGCATCATCCCTGTTTTCTACGGAAAATGGGAACTCTACCGAAGAGAAAGATTGACCTATGCTGGTCCATCTCTTAGGCAGGGAACCACAGATTGGGGCTTCCGCCGGGGAACCCATTTCTGTCAGGAACTTAAGATTCATAGCTTTATAAGTCTAGGATGATTAGGACAAATATATATACTGCTTTTCCTAATTGCTATACGTGTTTATTTTTCTGCTACTGGGAATGCGTGTGATGCCGCATGTGGTGAGATTGAGTATACACTTAAGAAAAGCCAACCTTTTTCGTAGTGCGGAAGCTATCGGAAATAGTTGTTACGCGATACTACCCTCATTTGAGGCTGGTGATCTATTCTCGGTGAATGGCACTTACTCTAAGATTGCACACAACTCACTGGCGATCCGCTTGTTGTCTGCCTTCCTGGGAGGAGCTGATGATAATGAGTACAGGTACAAAAATCAGCCTAGTATAAACCTTTGGGGATGGGTAGAGCTTTGACTTCATGACAACGACCCTCTGACCCCATGTTTTTTCTATGTTTTTATGTGCTGCATTCATGCATTCATTTAATAAAACATTAAAACATTCAAAAAACTTTCTCTTCTAGTCTCTCTGTTTTTCAAATTAAACTAAGACTGTGATTGCAAATATCAGAGAAAAAGATTGCATTAATGGATTTCGGTAGAAGGAGAACTCACAAGTATACCTTCAAGGTTCCAAAACTAGGGGATTTGAGAAAGTTAGCGAGGATGATCGTTAACCCAGAGGCTTTCAGAGCCAAGCACGGTGGTTTGCTACCACTGTTAAGAGTCCATGTGATTAAGGGGATCATGAACGCGCTCATTCAGTTCTACGATCCAGTTTATCATTGTTTCACATTCCCGGATTACCAGCTGGCACCAACGCTGGAGGAGTATTCTCATCTGACTGATTTACATATCACAGATCGAGCTCCATTTTCTGGACTGGAAGAAATTTCAAAGAATCAGACTATTGCAAGAGCAATTCATTTGGACGAGTCTGAGGTCAGGACTCACATGATTACTATGGGTGACATCCAAGGTTTGCCAGCCCAGTTCCTAACCAAGAAAGCTCTGTACTTCGCTAGTATAGGGAACGGGACTGCTTTTGAAAGCATCTTTGTCTTGCTCACCTACGGGTTATTTTTGTTTCCCAACATCAATAACTTCGTCGATATCAACGCTATTAAGGTTTTTCTCATTGGAAACCCTGTGCCAATTTTGCTCGCAGATGCGTATCATTCTGTACACTTAGGAAATTTGTACAGCGGAGGGGAGATCACATGCTGTGTACCTTTGCTTTACAAGTGGTTTATCTCTCACTTGCCCAAGTCTGCCGCTTTTTGGGATTGCAAGAGTGTCTTACGTTGGTCGCAGAAGATCATGTCCCTCACCAACTCTGATATAGATTGGTGTAATAGGATTTATGAGGGAATCAGAATCATTGACCATTGTGGAAACTTCCCCAGCGTACCCCTCATAGGAACTAAAGGAGGAATCAACTATCATCCGATATTAGTTCTTCGTCAATTTGGATACCCGATGAGACACATCCCACTGGGTGTTCATCTGGAAGGTCTTTTCTTCAAAGAAGGAGAAAACGACAGAGCACTAAAGATGGAAATAGTGCAAGCTTGGAAACATGTTCATAAGAAAGGACGAGAGTCTCTGGGAAAACCGGACTGTGTCTCGGTGGAGCCTTATCTCCATTGGGTACAAACTAGAGCTCTCAAGCTAAAGATGCCTTATCCTCGTTACGAAATTCTTCCGCCGAGGGAAATTGTCATGTACTTCATGACGGAAACTGAAAGGCTTCAGGTTACTCTCAACAAAGTTCAAAAGGAAAGAAGGTCTTGGAAGAACAAGTACCGCACCCTCGACGTAGAGTGTATCCAAATACAGCAATTACTGAAAGAGAAAGATGCTCTGATTGAAATTTTGGAGCAGCATGCTATAGAGAATCAAGATGACCAAATGAATTTGCTCACTCCTTTCACCTGGCAAAGGAATGACAACCCGACAACGGCCCAAGCGCCCCGGTCAAAGAAAAGGAAAGTACCAGAGTCAGCACCCGGTTTCTCCTCAGAGAGGACTCGGGACCCATTAGTTTAGGTTTCTGTTTCTGCACTTTGTAATCTACTGTATTTCCATTTCTGTAATCCTTTGAATTTCAATAAAAAGGGGTTTCCCCACTGTTTGATATTTGCAATCTAATTGTCGAAGTTTATTTTAATTAAACCTAAAAACAATTAATATAATCATTGCATTCATCATTCTCACATCGCGTATTCTCCTTACCTACGAATCTCACGTTTGTGTCTCGATTCTAGAGTCAAACTGTCTCATTCGTATAATACTCGGGCCAATCGTCAGAAAAAGATGGATGATCTTGAGGAAGAAAACAGAGAGTTGAAAGAAGAGATCGACACTCTGAGAGAGGATATGAGAAAGCTTCGTAACGACATGCAAGCCATGGCAGAAGCTCAGCTACAAAGAACTGTGATCTCAGAGATCACCTCAACGCCCATCATAGAAAAGTATGATCCTAGGTATCAGATACCGAAAGATCGTCCTTGGGGCATGCCTGTTAACTATATCCCGGAAGGATATGTTCCGCCGATCACTGAAGATCAGGGAATCGTAACAGAAGCCGCTGGGCCTGAAGGTTACAAACTTCGGGAAAGCGAAGATGCCAGGGGCATACTCAAGACTCCTGAAGGTTACAAACTTCGGGAGGCGCCAAGACTTACTGTCGTAGTCACGGTACCACCCCCTGTGGTGCACACTGTCCCGGAAGGACAGATTCCACCAACACCTTCTGGTAAGAAGGAAACTATGTTTGACAGAATAGAGGAATTCCAGGAACAGTTCCTGGAAATACAGAAAGAGCTGCAAGCCATTCGCGGTCAGGATCTATTTGGGAAGGGCGCCGCAGACCTCTGCTTGGTCCTAAATGTGAAAGTCCCGCACAAGTTCCAAGTGCCCGACTTTGAAAAATACAAGGGTAACTCTTGCCCTCAGAGCCATCTGGTGATGTACGCTCGGTGGATGTCAGCTCAGACGGAGAATCAGGACCTGCTGATTCACTACTTCCAGGATAGTTTGACCGGTGCCGCACTCAAATGGTACATGGGTTTAAACCGTGCCACGATCAGTACTTTCAGAGATCTTGGCACTGCCTTCATCCAACAATACAAGTATAATTTGGACATGGCACCCGACAGAGATCAACTCAGATCAATGTCGCAAAAGGAAAAGGAAACCTTTAAGGAGTATGCTCAAAGGTGGCGTGAAATTGCCGCTCAAATTTGTCCACCTCTTGAGGAAAAAGAGATGACAAAAATCTTCTTAAAGACCTTAGGCTCATTTTACTATGACCGAATGATTGCCAGTGCACCCAGTGATTTCACCGAAATGGTCGGCATGGGTGTACGTCTTGAGGAAGCCGTCCGAGAAGGACGTTTGGTAAAAGACACTGGATCAACGAGCGGTACTAAAAAATACGGTAGTGCTATTCCTAAGAAAAAAGAGCAAGATATTGGGAATATCTCTCTCAGAAAGTAAAGGCGTCGTTATCAGCCAGTAGCAGCTGTTACTCCTGCTATCGGCCCCGCGCCTGTTCCTATGTATCAACCTCAGGTTGCGCAGAGCCAACCTAACCAACAAAGGACACAACAACCTCTTCAGCAGGCTCGTCCTCCATATAACAACAACCGTACAACACGACCACCAGGATTTAATCCTATACCTGTAACGTACGCAGAGCTGTTTCCGTTACTGCTGGCTAAGGGGCACATTCAGACTAAGTCTCCCCTTTCAATTCCGGAAAATCCGCCTTTTTGGTTTAAAGCGGATCAAACATGTCCTTATCATCAAGGAGGTTCAGGGCATAACATTGAGACTTGCCTCAATTTTAAATTCGACGTGCAAAAGCTTGTTAGGAGCGGGCTCTTATCTTTCAAGGATACGAATCCTAATGTTCTTACAAACCCGCTGCCTCAACATGAGAAGGCTGCAGTCAATCTGATTGAGAAAGAGACTAACAATGTCTATCAAATTCACGATGTACTCTTATTGGGGACCGATCTGGTCAAGATGCATTGTAGACAGCGTGGATATGGCCATGTACCACCTCATAATTATCACCAGTGTGATATCTGCTCTAAAGATAATCAAGGATGTTCTGTGGTGCAAGCAGCTCTGCAGGAACATATGGATCTCGGATGGATCCAAGAGCACCGAGTTCGTGGAGTTAACATGGTCTCTACGAATTCTAACGTCATTCAGAACCATGATATCCGTGCAATGAATATTAACTTGGTGGCGATGCACTCAAGGCAAAGCCAGTATCATAATCTGCCGCGGCACGATTACAGTTCCTGTCTGATTTGCTCGGTAAACAAACAGGGATGCTCTTTCATACAAGAGGCCCTCCAGCGTCAGATGGATCTTGGATGGATCCAAGACTACCATGATAGGAACTCCTATCAAATCAATATGGTTCAGATCTTCGATATCCGCGTAATGGATACCAACCTGGTAGAGTTACATGCTGAGCAGGTCCGACTCGGATTCTTAATATCACATGATTATCAAAACTGTAAAGCGGGTTGCGAAAACGATCGAGGTTGTACCCTTGTCCAGAAGGCACTTCAGTACTTGTTAAATCACTGGTGGATGCCAATCTATATGGACGAAGATACTCAACAGATTAGTATCAATAACAGGAATCCTACTCGTCGTCAAAGTCAGGATGTCCGATCAATGGAAGGTAACCTAGTGAGGTTACATTGTATTCAAAGTGGGCGTGGCCAGGTGCCACCACACAACTATGACAGTTGTAGCGTCTGTTCGGAAAGTAACCAAGGGTGTTACCTTGTGAGAGCAACTCTTCAGGGTCAGGTCGATCATGGAGAAATTCATCCATATCCAGGTTCAGGACCCATCATTTGGTCGCCGAACTACCTTGCCGGTCAAGTTGAGGATGTTGTCACGATCTCTGGTCATCACCAGATCAGGGATGTTTTTGCCATCATTCCTCTACTTGACGAATCTAGAGTTCCCAACCGGGAACGGATCGAGGTTAATTATGATGGTCAGAAAAATCAGAAGGTTTCCATAGTCATCTATCTACCGGGACCACTACCGTATGAATCAGCTAAGGCGATCCCTTACAAATACGGTGCAACAATAATCGAGAATGGAAAGGAAATTTCATTACCCTCCGTCGTGAATATTGCAGACATCAGTCGTGTAACACGGAGCAGTCGAATCTTCAACCGAGGGGTTGGAGAATCCAACAAAGAAAAGGAACTTCAGGCAGAAATTCCTGATCCACCAGTCGGTCAATCTGGTAATCCCGACTGTTCAAAAGACAAAGATGAGATGCTAAAGCTCATCCAAAGGAGTGAATATAACATTGTTGATCAACTGTTACAGACTCCTTCAAAGATCTCGGTATTATCACTGTTACTCAATTCAGAACCACACAGAGAGGCTCTACAGAAAGTCTTGGAGCAAGCCTTTGTGGAACAGGATGTAACAATCAGACAATTCGATAGCATTGTCTCTAACATCACTTCCTGCAATAATTTGGGATTTAGTGATGAGGAATTACCTGAAGGGGGTCGTCGTCATAACATGGCGCTCAACATTACGGTTAACTGCCAGGGCGATGCTTTAGCCAACGTACTGGTAGACACAGGGTCAGCCCTGAATGTTATGCCGAAGTCCACTTTGACGCAATTATCATTTAAGGGCCCTCCGATGAGAGTCAGCGAGGTCATCGTCAAAGCATTCGACGGATCCAGAAAAACAGTTATCGGCGAAGTTGATCTTCCCATAACTATTGGTCCTCACACTTTCCAAGTCACTTTCCAAGTCATGGACATCCGGGCAACATACAGTTGTTTATTAGGAAGACCTTGGATATATCAGGCTGGAGCGGTCACTTCGACCCTCCACCAAAAGCTAAAGTTCGTCCAGAACGATCAACTTGTCACAGTTTGTGGGGAACAAGCCTTGCTCGTGAGTAACTTATCATCATCTACTTATGTGGAACCCGAGGAGATTATTGGAACTCAGTTCGAGGCACTATCGGTGAGCAAGAACGATCAATTTAAAGAAGGAACTTCAATTTCTTCATACAAAGATGCTATCAAAGCGGTCGAGAGTACCGATACGACAGGATGGGGACGGCTTGTCATTCCTATTGACAATAAAACAAAGAAGGGTCTTGGTTTTTCTGCAACCTGTACCCAGACAGCCGCCAATGATGAAAGTCTTCATCCCCTTCAAAATTTCTTCCACAGTGGAGGTTTTCTCCACCCAGTGTCTCAGACAATTCATGCTATCAATGAGGAAGATCCCTCTGACACAGATGAAGAATGGAAGTCCTACCTTAACAAGGACGACTATATGTCTCAGGAAGAGGTGCCTATGCCTTTTTGCTTTCCTACAGAAAGTCCGAGATTTATACCAAGATCAGATGTCGAAATGATATACGGGGATTGTGATTCAGAAGGATGTCGCGCTCCGCCAAATTCATTAGAGGAAGACACTCCGATGAAAGATAATTTTGACTACAATTACTATGGCCCGATGGATGGTCTGCCAATGTGGCAGCCTTACCCAGGAAACTTGGGGCAAGAAAGTCAGTCGAGTAATGAAACTCAGCTGAGCGTCATTGAACAGAATACCTGTGTCCCCACCATGTCATGGGATCAACATTCAGGTCATTCGGAAACTACTCAACATGAAGATGAATTCGCAACGTTTGCAGGACTAGAATTCATCAACTATGCTTTTCCTGAGGTCAACGTCATCGAGGGGGATGACTTCTCCAGTTCCAAAGAAATTTGGGACACTTTGGGACAACCGAGTGGAAAATACGACTATATGGTGAAGTACACCGCTCCCGAAAGCTCTCGTATCAGGCTCGAAGATATCCAGTCAACTGGATGGGGAGATATAGTTGAGAGCACCAATGCTATGCAAAATGCAACAGAGGAATCCTCCTACGACAATTCTGCTTGGGAGACAGATTCCAATGATCCTGCTCCACCAGAAATCAACGTCATTTCTGAAGACAAATCAAGGAAGGTGCCAGACTTTGTGATTCACCGAGGAGTTCACCGCCAATGGGTTGCTGTCGAGGTTCCGAAGGTCGTTCGCCAGTCAAAGTAATTGCCATCTTTAACCTTTCACCCTGCCCAGGTGAAACGGATGTTTTGATAGGGCTCGCTTTCTGTAAATTTCCCTCTTCGCTTTGCCCGAAGTGAGTGAGTTTTGTTTTATAGGGCTGTAGTTTCAAGAATCGACTTGTTCATTAATAAAATAACGGCGTTCTGTAATTTCCGCATTAATTGCTGTTTTCTCTTTTTGCTTTTTCAGAAAATGGTAATCCTAAAAAACATTCAATAATAAAAGCAAGCAGTAAAATAAATACACTGCACACACTTACATTTTCTCTATCTCTTCTAAACACGAATCATCACGTCATGCAGATTGCTTGTTTTATACCCCGTTGAAACATACGATCCGATGCCTTCTTCCAACTTTGAGTTCCCGTTATTCGAGGCTGAAGAAGAAAATGACGACCAAATTCCAGAAGAGATCTCCCGACTACTCAGACAAGAGGAAAGGTCCATTGAACCTCACAAAGAACCGTTGGAAACGGTAAACTTGGGTTCAGAGCAAGAGAGAAAAGAAATCAGGATCGGAGCACTGCTCAGTCCAACTGTCAAAGAAAGTTTGATAAAGCTTCTCAAAGAATTCCCCGATGTATTCGCTTGGTCCTATCAGGATATGCCAGGGTTGGATACCAGCATCGTGGAACATCATTTACCGTTAAGATCGGAATGTCCGCCAGTAAAGCAAAGGTTGAGACGCACTCACCCGGACATGGCCATCAAAATCAAAGAGGAGGTACAGAAATAGATCGACGCGGGTTTCCTCGCTACATCTGAATATCCTCAATGGTTAGCCAACATCGTACCCGTTCCCAAAAAAGACGAAAGGGTCAGAATGTATGTCGATTACAGAGATCTAAACAAGGCAAGTCCAAAGGACGACTTTCCTTTACCACACATTGACATGCTGGTAGACAGTACAGCAAAGTTCAAAGTTTTTTCCTTCATGGATGGATTCTCGGGCTATAACCAGATCAAAATGGCACCGAAAGACATGGAGAAAACTCCGTTCATTACCCCATGGGGTACCTTTTGTTACAAGGTAATGCCGTTCGGTTTGAAGAACGCCGGGGCAACCTATCAAAGGGCCATGACTACTCTGTTTCATGACATGATACACAAAGAAATCGAGGTATATGTCGATGATTTGATTGCAAAATTAAGAACAGAGCATGAGCACGTTGAACATCTGTCAAAATTGTTCGAACGTCTAAGAAAATTCAAGCTCCGCTTGAATCCCAACAAGTGCACCTTCGGTGTTCGTTCAGGGAAACTGCTAGGGTTCATCGTCAGCCAGAAAGGAATTGAGGTTGATCCTGACAAGATCAAAGCCATTCAAGAAATGCCTTCTCCGAAAACTGAAAAAACAAGTCAGAGGATTCCTGGGACGTTTGAACTACATCTCCAGATTCATATTCCTTATGACCGCCACTTGTGCGCCGATTTTCAAGTTATTGAAAAAGAACCAGGATTGCGTTTGGTCAGAAGATTGCTAAACCGCCTTCGACAGTATTAAGGAATACCGGTTGAATCCTCCGATCCTATCACCTCCAGTGGAAGGAAGACCACTAATCATTTACCTCACAGTCCTAGAGGACTCAATGGGATGTATACTTGGCCAACAAGACGAAACTAAAAGGAAAGAGTCTGCCATTTACTATCTAAGCAAGAAATTCACCGACTGCAAGACTCGGTACACAAGGCTTGAGAAAACTTGTTGCGCTTTGGCTTGGGCAGCCAAACATCTTCGCCAGTACATGATTCGTCATACTACTTGGTTAGTCTCCGAAATGGATCCAATCAAGTACGTTTTCGAAAAACCTTCTCTCACGGGAAGGATTGCCCGTTGGCAGATGTTACTATCAGAATATGACATAGAGTACCATGCTCAGAAAGCCGTTAAAGGAAGTATTTTAGCCGATCATTTGGCTCATCAACCGATTGACGATCAAGAATCAATCGGGTTTGACTTCCCAGACGAAGATGTCATGTATCTAAAAATGAAAGATTGCGATGAACCGCTACCCAGTGAAGGGCCAGAACCAGGTTCCCAGTGGGGACTTATCTTTGACGGAGCAGTCAATCATTATGGAAACGGAATTGGGGCAATCATTGTTACCCCTCAGGGATCCCACATTCCTTTCACTGCCAGACTTACGTTCAAATGTACGAACAACGAGGCCGAATACGAAGCATGTATCATGGGTCTCGAAGGAGCGATTGAGTTAAGAATCAAAAACTTGGACGTATACGGCAATTCAGCCCTGGTTATTAACCAGATAAAAGGAGATTGGAACACATACCAATCAGGATTGATTCCTTACAAAGACTATGCAAGAAGGTTGTTACCCTTCTTCAACAGAGTCGACTTTCATCACATCCCTCGTGATGAGAATCACATGGCTGATGCATTAGCCACTCTCTCTTCCATGATTAGTGTAGGTCGATGGAATGACATACCTAAGATCGACATCATGCGCCTTGAACGGCCCGCTTACATCTTCATGATTGAAGCAGTCATAGACGACAGACCTTGGTATCACGATATCAAATGCTTCCTTCAGAAACAAGAGTACCCATCTGGGGCACTCAGAAAAAACAGGAAAACCCTCAGAAGATTGGCTGGAAACTTCTTCCTGAGCGTTGACACTCTTTATAAGAGAAATTTTGACATGGTTTTGCTCTGATGTGTCGACAGACCAGAAGCAGACATGCTTATGAAAGAAATTCATGAAGGATCCTTTGGCACTCATGCCAACGGACACACAATGGCGAGAAAAATTCTCAGGGCCGGGTATTATTGGTTGACCATGGAATCCGACTGCTACAAGTACATGAGGAGGTGTCACAAGTGTCAGATATACTCCGACAAAATTCATGTACCGCCATCACATCTCAAAGTTCTTTCTTCCCCGTGGCCATTTTCCATATGGGGAATCGATATGATTGGTATGATTGAGCCCAAGGCTTCAAACGGACATCGGTTCATCCTGGTAGCCATTGACTATTTCACTAAGTGGGTCGAAGCAGCGTCATTCTCCAATGTAACCCGACAAGTGGTGGTCCGATTTATCAAAAACAATATCATCTGCCGTTATGGTGTTCCAAGCGAGATCATTACTGATAATGGATCTAACTTGAACAATAAGATGATGAAAGAGTTGTGTGCAGAGTTCAAGATCGAACACCATAACTCATCTCCCTACCGACCCAAGATGAACGGAGCGGTAGAAGCGGCTAACAAGAACATCGAGAAGATTGTTCAAAAGATGGTTATAACCTATAAAGACTGGCACGAGATGTTACCTTTTGCTCTTCATGGTTATCGCACATCTGTCCGTACTTCAACAGGGGCTACCCCTTTCTCTCTAGTATATGGCATGGAGGCAGTGCTTCCCATAGAAGTAGAGATCCCGTCAATCAGGGTATTGATGGAAGCTCAGCTCACCGAAGCTGAATGGTGTCAAAGTCGACACGACGAACTGAACCTGATCGAAGAGAAGAGAATCACGGCACTATGCCACGGTTAGTTGTATCAACAGAGAATGAAAAGGGCGTTCGACAAAAAAGTCCGACCTCGTGTCTTCAGAAAAGGAGACCTCGTGCTCAAGAAGATACAATCATTTCTCACTGACTCTCGGGGCAAATGGACCCCGAATTATGATGGCCCCTATGTGGTCACGAAAGCTTTCTCAGGCGGCGCCTTGAGACTTGCAACCATGGACGGAGAGGAATTTGCCTACCCCACGAATGTTGATGTAGTCAAGAAATACTTCGCCTAAACTAAAAAAAAAACGTCTCGGTGGATTGAAAACCCGAAAGGGCAGTCCAGGCAAAAGTTAGAGACATGGAAAAAAAAGAATCATCCCGATGGATTAGAAATCTCATAGTACAATCCAGGCAAAAATTAGGGATAATGGCAAGTAACTATGTTCAACAGAGGCAAGTCCCTCAGCAGCAGTTACAGCATCATCTATCGGAGGAAATCTCCAGTCAAAGGTCATCTTCGACGGAAGCTCAGGATGCCCCGAATTCAAAGTTGATAGAAGGATAGTGGTCGTTATGTTTCAACGTAGCCCTTTTCCCTGTAAATTACCATTTTCTAACTTTGTATATACTCTTTGGAATCACGCGTTTGGTTGATCTCCATCTTATCAATAAAATTTGAGCCTTTGTGCTTTTGTTTGCAATTCTTAACTTGCTTTAGCTTTACAGAACGACATTGTTTAAACTTAATCAGCGATTCTTGAAATAAAACAAAAATGAATTTACTTGTTAAAACTTTTTCTGCTTTTAAAATAAAGATGACATTTCTTTTGACTGTTGAACATCAGAAGAACATCGATCGCTTCTCCCGAAGTAAGCGAATTTCAAAGTGCAGAATCAAAGTACTCCTTCTAAGCCAGTATGCCTGAATGAAGGGATCAACTGTGTCAGAGACCTTGTTTCGTCTGACACGCCTCGGCCGAGTTCGCATCTCCTAAGCCCGATCGACATAGCTCCCCGCGTGGACTATCTCTCCTAAGCAAGGTGGAATTGCTATTTTGAATCAACGGTACTTCTTCGCCCCGCGATGGCCGAGTATCCAATTGTGTTCATCCATTAGTCTGTATGTCGCGTCTGTTTTGTCAGCATAAACATACATACTTCATGCATTTTATTTGCGTTCGCATTTCGTATTGCATCACTATCACTTGAGTTGGTCTTGTCCCCTAGTGATAAACAGTTTTCTCAATCGAGTTTGTCAGTTCTTTCCTCGTCAGGAAGTGTTGCGTCTGCACAATCTCGCCACCAGTGTATCTTTAGATCAGAGTCGGCACTCGGCCACTTTGATAACTTGAACCTCTGAAAGATCAGAGAACCTTCAACAAATGTCACTCTTCGCCATTGAAGATGATATCCTCGCTTTCCCGGATTAAGGAAAATCCATAGAGAAGGCCTCGTGATCAGAGATTCGGCAGCATGCCAGTTTTGCTCCGAAAGGACCGCTGATGAAAAGGTCATCGGCCCCACAAAATTGGACTCCATCATATGGCATTTCTCCGGGAAGATCCCGAGAAAAGTATGATGAAAGATCCCAAATGAAAACAGTCTCTCAAGAGACCCGCTTTCCCCAGTAGAAACAAATGGCGTCTCCAACAGAGAAGTTTGTACAACTCTACAACTCAGACGACTGGGTTCCCCAACAAGTCTGACATCAAAACTTTTTCCACTCAAATGGCATCTCCCCAGGAAAATTCGGCGGGAAGTTTGAGGGAAAACCGCTACCAATAGCGTCCCTTGTCAATAAAGTTTATTGACAAAAGAAACTAAGACCAGTTCCTTGGTAGGAAACCAGGATCGAAGGGAAGTTTAAATCAGAAACTAAGACCAGTTCCTTGGTAAGAAACCAGGATCGAGGGGAAGTTTAAATCAGAAACTAAGACCAGTTCCTTGGTAGGAAACCAAGAACGAGGGGAGGTTTATTTCAAAAGAAAACTGAGACCAGTTCCTTGGCTGAAGACCAGGATCGAGGGGAAGTTTACCTTTTCTAAGCATCATTGCTTAGCTAAAGAAGATGAATGCGTAAGCTACCATTCATAACCATCATCAAAATTTCGGATATTCCGATATTTAATCCTCTTGCACCCCGAATGCTCGAATCCCTTCGTCATTCATACCTTCGGGTCCAAGAAGATTAAATAGGGGCATCTGTAATACCCCAAATTTTGACCACTTAGATTTCCCATCATTGTGAAAATCATCATCACAATATGGATGTACCTTTATGCTTCATCAGTCTCCCCAAAGATGGGTGAGCATCCAATACAATCAAAATTAGGGTTTTAAGCCCTCTCTGAGTGCTTAGACAAAGGATCAATCAATAAATGACATGATCTTCAACTTGTCTAATCTCTCAAACATCCACAATGGATCAAAAAGGACTCCCACTTCAAGGATTAAACACAAGGCTGCTCCCTTCTAGGTGGATCAAGTCTTAAGATCGACAGTGTCACCAAATTAGGGTTTTGGTCAACCAGGGCCTCCAGATGGAAATTTTCATCTGGGCATAAGGCAATGATCCAAAACATGACCTAATATACTTCATGGAACCTCATGGACCCATGCATCAAGTCAATTTTGCCTCAGGGGATGCATTCATCAAAAATCAGGAATTAGGGTTTCTTGACCTAATTCACCCCTAAGTTGACTTTTGGGACAAACCATGAGTCAAGACCTCAAGACATGATTTGAGGGTCTCTAATACACCATATTGATCCATTTGGAACAATGGATTGATCCAAGAAGCTTGAGCAACAAGTTTCATTTTCATCTGCACCACAATTAGGGTTTTAAGGGAAAAGTCAACTGTAACTTTGACTTTTTACCAAGACATGCTCCCAAACCCTAATACATGATTGAATATACCCTATGACACCCATGGAACATGTCCATCAAGTTTGATTTAGGTCAAGGACATGATTTCCTGAAGAATTGCACAGTTTGGAATTCATCTGATAAAAAGTCAACTGTGCACAAAAGTCAACTTTGACTTTTTGAGATTTTTCACCAAAATGGATTTTTAACCCTAAAATGATGTTAATGTATGATTTGAATCATCATTCATCAAGAAAAATCAAGAAAAGTGAGATAACTTGTAAAAGGGGTAACCATAAAACTTAGAAATTTTTCTAAGTTAAAAATAAAGTGGCAAAGGTACCAACTTTGGAGGACCATAACTCCTAAACCACAAGGCCATTTTTTCTCATCCAAAGATGGATTTGTAGCCCTCACTATCATCTACAAAAACTTCAACTACAAGTCATTCCAATTCATTAAGGATTTTGAGTTATGGAATGATCAAAGTGGTTGAAAAGTGAAAAAGTCACTTTTTCCAACACTTAGTGAAATTTTCACTAAGTCAGATTTTGCCTCACTTTTTGCCAAATGTAGGGGGATTTTTCACTTGGAATCAAAAGAGATCAAAACCAAACTTGTTTAAACAGTTGTTATATCATGTAAGAGCTTTCCAAAATGGCCAAGAACATTGCCAAATTCAACCTACATCATGAGATACAACATTGCCAAGTTGCCTTGCTGAAATCTGTCAAGGCAAGGCAGAATTTGCATTTTGGCTCGATTTGCCAAAATCAGCCAATTTCAATTGCTCCAATCCACTTGGACACCTCAGAGGATTGAATCCAAAGGGGACAATCACTGAGCCAAGCCTCCAAGGTCCAAGGAACAAAGAATAGCATGTTGAACCTAGAATGGCCAAAATAGGGACAAGACTTCAAATTTGGATTGAAGCATTCAATGGAACCATCAAGGTGGCATGGACTGAGCCATTCTCATCTGAAATCAGTCAAGACTTATCCAAGACCAAGGGGACCAAAGCTCTGTGCCCTAACCTCTAGTCAATGGCTAGAGGAGACTTTCATTTCCATTGGCCAACATTGAGGAAACCTACTTACCAGCTGCCATGCACTATTCCTTGCAAAACAAACTTGCTCTACTATAAATAGAGCTCAATTGTGATCAGTTTGAGTATACCAAAGCCATCTAACAGATGCTTTCCTCAAAATCTCTTTCTCTTGGCAAAAATGCCTTTCTTAGCAAGGTAGCTATCGGGTTTTGAGTTTGAGAGCAATTCTGCACAAACCAATCACTCACACACCTCACATACATCACATATGAGCTGATCAAACACTCACATAACTTCTGAAACATCAATTTCACAAAATCACTTGCCATCCACACAAGTTTGAAGTGAAGTTGCAGTTGAGATGCCATAAACTGATCCAGCCCATTTCAATTCAATCCAAGTGTTCAAACACACTCCATATGGTGTAGGGAAGCTGTCCAGATCATCACAACTTGTCTGTAACACCTCCAACTCAAAATCACATCTGCTCTTGCTGTCACGACTTGGAGGTAAGCACATACTTGGTCATCTCTCAATCTATGCATATTTCCTCGCACAATAATTTGGCCATATGTTCATAATCATGCATGGAATGTTTTCCCTCAATTAATTGCATTGTTTGAATCATGTATCAAAAATCCTAGCCTTCATGCAGAAATTAGGGTTCTTGAGGCCTCTTCGTGATTTCTTGTTGTATGTTTAATTTAAATGAAATTAAAGTACATAGACATGATCGCGAGGTTGAGACGAGCATAATGATATGTGGATTGCATGATATAATTACGTATTCAGTGAGATTGGATGGAAAATGCAAATCTGGGCAAACTGAAAAACGCGCGTGTTCTTGGTGTTGTTCTTGGCGCCATTTTCATATAATTTGAATATTTGAATTTTGTGATTTTGTTTAATTGATTCAAAAATTAATTTCTCTCTGAGTTTTAATGATTTTGAGTTGATTTTTTTTTTAATAATTCACAAAAATGTTAAAATATTTTATTTTCACAAAAAATCCCAAAAATATTATTTATTTCATATAATTGATATTTTTGTAAAGAATTAATATTTTGATTATTTTTGGCATTTTAAATATTTTTTCTACATTGATTTTGCAACTTTTAATGCTTTCTAATTATTTTGTAGGTCAATACTTAATTTTTGAAGCATTAATCCAAGATCACAATTTGTTTTCCATGTGTTAAACAATTTTTGATCATTTTAATTGAATTTTTATTCAATTAAATACATTTTTTGAAAACAAATTAGGGTTTTGGATTAATTCAACCCTCATAAATCATTTTCAAAACCTTTTTGGGCCTCTTGAGAGAGTGTAAGACCCATCCCCCCTTGTACAAAAACTTTTTGGGCCTCACTCATTGTATAAGTCCCTCTGTACAAGTAAACGGCGCGATCGTCGCCCGTTTAAAAATAAAAATCATCTGGGCCTCTCCTTGAGCTATAAGACCCCTTCAAAACTCTTTGGGCCTCTATTAGAGTGTAAGACCCAATCTCCCTTTTAACCAAAACATTTTTGGGCCTCACTTATTGTATAAGTCCCTCTGCGTTAAAAGGAAACCTCGGCGCGATCGCCATTTTTTAAACATCATTTGGGCCTACCCTCGTGTTATAAGCCCCACTCTTTTTTCTTTAAACCTTTTTGGGCCTCTTGAGAGAGTGTAAGACCCATCCCTTTGTACAGAAAACCTTTTTGGGCCCCAGTCACTTGTATAAGTCCCGCTGTACAAAGTCAAACAGTGTGCTCACTGATAAAACCCTGGGCCTCTCCTTGAGCTGTAAGCCCCAGATCTTTCTTTTTCAAAGCACTTTCTCCTTTGATTTTGAATATACTGTTGTTTTTAATCTTTCTTTGTTGAACAACTAACCAAACAGCATGGAAGCACTACAACCGAGTAAGTGGTTATCGCTTTCATTTACTGCTTTCATATTATAAACTGTATTGTGGGGCTGCTCACTATAAGTCTCCTTTCATAAACTCATATCTACTGTGTAATAATAGTATAGATATTTCGAGTGTCCCCGGCAACTACGTCTAGAACTAAGTGACGCCGTTTCATTTATTCGTAGAAATAGACGCCTAGATCCCCAATAGGAGCACCAGATACAGTCTTCTCTTCGGCTGTCCTCCTTAGGAATTGTCAAGGAACTCTATTCCCAAAGATGAATGTATTCTCCGTTAATGGCATCTTTGAGTTTCTTCTAAATTCTCGAACTTTCCTGACTTGATCTATTCCTTGTGGATAGCTTGCCTTGAATGTCTCGGGGTTTGGGTACCCACTACGGTCATAATCTTGGACCTTAACTAAGGAACCCTCTTTAAAAGCTAAAAGTCGCTGGATAGTAAACCTCGCACGTTTACCAGTGGTTTTCATCTTTAAAAGAGTTATCTCTCCTAATGGAAAGGAGATGATAGACCCACGGGCTTCTTAAAAGCATCGGCCTCCTCTTGGGCATTATTCAAGGACCCTACGGCTTCTTAGAAGTATTCACAGCCTCCTCTTAGGCTTCGTATAATGATCTCTTCCTCCGGGAATGATAGCCTCCTCTTGGGCTTCGTACAAGGACCCGTCGGCTTCTTAAAAGATTCCAGCCTCCTCTTGGGCTTCATACAAATTGTCCCGACGACCTCCTAGAGGTATAGGAATAGAACCTAGTCATCCTCATAGAACAATCCTTTCATAGAGTCTACTACTATTTCTCGAAGCATAGTACAAAAGATAAAACTCTAGACTTGGACAGTCTAACTTCCTTGAGTCTCAAAGACATTCTCAAGCACCCTTCGTTAAATAGGAAGGAAACCCGCAGACTCGGATAGTCTCAATACCCTTTGGATTTCCCGTTTCCTCAAAGAAAAGGAAATATCCCTGATCCTCAAATTAAATCCCTGTGTACAGTGTTACTCATATAAGAACTGATTTTCTCTTTTAAATCAGTATATTGGATCTGTCACTCAACTGAAACAGTTACAATAGCCTCCATCTCAGGCTTCGTACGAGATACCAAAATTCTCCTCAGTGGAGTCAAAACAACCTTTTAGCCTCTCTCTCAGGCTTTGTATGAGACACAAAAGATTCCCTCGTTGAGTCAATCACCCCTTTTTTTGCCTCCATCTCGGGCCTCGTACGAGATATAAATCCCTTAAGCAAGAGTCGAACTCTTTGCTAGCCTCCTCTTAGGCTTTGTATAACGATATGCCCCACTGGGTCAAAAACCTTTAGCCTCTCTCTCGGGCTTTGTACGAGACACAAAATAGCCTCCTCTTAGGCTTTGTATAATGATTTTCCTAGCGGAAATTAGCCTCCTCTTAGGCTTTGTATAAGAAAACCACTGGTTGATCCAAACAACCTTTTAGCATCAAAGTTGTGCCTCGTTCACAGTACACAAACATCAACAACTCCTTTCCTTTCATCTAATCGCTGTAAGCGGCAAGCCTCTGGATCATCTACATCCATGCCACTGTCCCTCTTTTAGCATGAGAAATTCCTAAGGAAAGATGGCATTGCTCTACACTGAGTTAAAGTCTTCTCCTTCAGGTTAAAACCCTTTCTTCGGAAATTATGGCATTGCTCGGATCCGCGTATCCCAGTTAAAGTAATTCTCCTTCTCCCCTCTTTAGAGATGACAAATTCTCTCTAAAGTCGAGGTCTTTTAGCTTCACATCTTGGGCTTTGAACAAGATACAAATCACCTTTCGCTTCATGTCTTGGGCTTTGAACAAGACACCAAAAACCAATTTCCTCCCATAGAATAGGAGGAACTACGAACGCTCTGATTTCCCTGTTTCGGTAAACGGGAATACGTAGGCATAAGATCGAAAGAAAAGATCTTAGCGAGCGCAATCAACAAAAAACCCAAATCCCATATCTCCATCAATTAAAAGCAGTAATTCAAAAGCATCAGTCCTAACATCCTAATCCTTATTCCCCGCCAGAAATCCTTTGCCTAGAAAAAAGAAAGAAATAACCGTATTGGCGAAATACGAATAACCAGTACAAAGGCCCCCACACATTGATAGCATCCGTAACCTAACAGATCGTTGTTTAAACTCAGTATGCAAGCAGGGTTAATTGGAGACATCTATTTCCCTTCCTTATTCAGCTCACAATAGGATAAAAAATGAATCGACCTGTAGTTTAAAGCTCAAACCGCAGAGAGCGACCAACGCTTAAGAACCGCGTCCAAAATCGCTCGCTACAATTATCTCTTCTGTGTTTTGGGAAAGAAGTGATCAAAAGGTGAATGTATCTTAGTAAAGATTGTATGACATAGAAGTTTCAGTTTTAAATCAGGCATTGAAGACCAATCTGTCCAGAACATTGATTCCTTCTTTAACAATGAAAGAAGAGGGTGGAGACAAAGCAAAAGAGTATCACTGTCAAATCTTTCATGCGGGAGTGAAGATCTTGATAAGTTATCTCTTAAGCTTAGTTGTGATGACCGAATGAGGAGGAAGTTTCAACAAGAAAGAAGTTGAGCTTAATATGTCAATTCTAATGTCTCGACATCGCGCTACACATGAGCAGTTTATTGTAAATGCTAAGTCAAGGACCTATTAGAGTGTAGCTGTTTTGAAGGATCACTGAAGTTGTGAAGTTGAACAATTTGTGAGATGTTGTTCAGAGAAAAGGTAGCAAGCTTGAGCTAAACTGTCTGAGGACAATATAGGGAAATTGCATCCAAGAGTTTGTGGTCAATTGGTGTCTGCATTAGTGTATGGAGTGAACTCTTCCAGTTTTGAGGCTTTGAAGTAGCAGATTGTCTATGGTATGCCTTTAGATGCAGAAGGATGGCAGTTATCACTCTTAAGTTAGACAAAGGTCTGAGCCTTGTGCTTATAAGAAGAAGCTTCTGGAAGAGTGTGTTGGTCTAATCTTGGAAGTTGTTCAGATGTTGATATGGTCTCGTATGTTCCCTACAAGAGATATGTGTGGATTAATATGGTTGTAGTCTCCAAATCCATATTAGAGGTGTTTAATGTGATGAAGATTGTTGTCAGAATTGATGTTGAAACATCATTCCAGTTCTTTGCTCTCTCAGCCAAAGAAAGATAGTTGTGCTCTTGATGAAGCATAAGGTCAAGCCACTGAGCTAACCTGAAGTGATCAGCGGTGTGAATTTATAAAAGAGGGATCAGCTAATGCCACAAGTGTGCATAAAAGTATGTCAGACCAAATGTCATGCCTTGTGTGAGAAGGTAATCTTATTCTTTCTAATAGTAGATACTTTGACGGGAGACTTAGTATTTGTCTATTAATGATGTTGTGCATAAGGGTAAATACTTTGACGGGAGACTGAGTATTTGTCTAGAGAATTATGCAAATCTGTGTCTGGATATTTATTTTTGTGGGCCATGATGGAGTAGCTTGATGTTTGAAGATGACAACCTGAGGTAGCCTTATCAGCTGACTATATCAGAAGTGTGTGAATGAAGGAGTGAGCATCATCTGCTGGCTGGTTGTAAAGACCTTGTTGGGAGCTTGGAAGTTGTCTGATGTGTGTGATGACCTGAATTATGTTGTTGAAGATGCAGACTATGAAGATCATGAAGATAGCATAATCTTGATGGTTACAGCTTAGATCAGGTTGGAGAATGGTGTTTGCTCTGGTTGTGAAGGTCGAGGATAAGTGGCAGTTATCTCTGGCTTTCTACTGACGGCTCTACTAAGGGAAGTGACTTTATTAGTATTGCCATGGGGTAGTCTTGGACTACTTATTATCTGAAGATTCAGATGTGGTAGGTTTGAAGTCTTTGGAGTTTCTAAGCAAGATGGAGGTTGTCTACTCAAACTTGATTGTTGAATCAAGTCTATGAGAGCATGGAAATCTGTTTCTGCAAAGGGATGAGGTTCTTTTGAGTGGCAGAAGGAAGAGCTGAATTCAACAGTTGGATGTCATAAAGTTCTGACATCTAGCTTAACATCAGAAGTCTCAGCTGGTGATGTGGCACATCAGCTTAAGATAGAAGTGATCTATAGTAATGGAAGTTATGGATGCTTCAAAAAGGTCTGTCTCATACAGTTTGCAGGAGTTGTGGTTTAAGAAGATATTACTGACTTAGAGATTCTAAGTGTAAGCAAGAGGAACATGTGATTTGAAGATCAATTTTAGTGGGTAGATCAGGATATCTTTGTAAGAGTTTTGACAAACGTGAAGAAGACAATTTGTAGCAGTTGGCTTTTTCATATGAGGATTCATGAATGAGGTGGTCAAACTGTGGTATTTGGGTGATCTCAGAAGTGGATTCGAAGAATCAAGATAATCAGAGTGTGGCAGCTGGTTATTATTGAGGATTGTCTTGGAACAAGTTACTCTTGGGCAGAAGGGCGATGAGTTGAAGACTTAAGGAGATTATTCTTCTTAAAGGTGGATGAGAATTTAATTCTCTAGTTCTTTGGATGACTATGCAATAGTAAGTCCAGTTGGTGGAGCATATCAAGAATCATGGTGATGATGTCTTGGTGGGTGGCAGATGTTCTAACTTGTGGTGAAGGATGATTATGCTTGGGTTCAGGAGCTTGGTACCTACTTTTTGCCTAAGGAGCATCTACAAAGTCGTACGGGAGAATGATGAAGTAGAAGGTCTGCCTTGGATGGAAAATGTAGAGAAGACTAGAGTAGATGATGCAGTGATTGATTAGACTGCCTTTAGAGAGTTAACCCATGTGTTGCCGAGGCTTGAGAGGGAGTAATCATGTTTGAAGAGCTGGTGTTTTTCTGCTGCAAGTACCTCTCGAAGAGATTGGATCTCAGTAAAGCTTTTAAGTAAGCTGAGAATTCGTAAGGTCTGTAGGAAGGTGTTCATGTGGCTGAACCAAGATGTAGTGATGTCAGGGGGAGCATGATAGTATATCATGCATGATTGCTGGAAAGATGTGTTAGCTAATGCTGATGTCCTACATTGTGTTACAACATCCTGGTCTGGAGGGAGAGCTCTTGATGATGCTAAAAGTAAAAGGGTGTCAGTCCATATCATGTAAACATGACAGGGGGAGTACTTGTCTATGGATTCTGCAGCAAAGGTGCATATATTATGGAGCTTGCATGTTGATCAAGCTTGTGGAGATTGGAGATAATGTCAGATAACATGTTGGTGTGGACATGAATGGGTCTAGCCATGTGAAGCAAATTGTTTGTATCATGAGCATACATGCGACTGAGGAGAAACCTGGAGACAGGTTTATGCAGGATTGGAAGAACCGTGTGAGGAACTTCGTTGATAAGAGATATCAAGCTTGTCTTGATGTGTGTGGAAGGCAGTGTGTGTTGTGTGAATCCAGCAAAAAAAGGGAATATACCCGTGGTTTGAGGAGTCTTGGTTTGGTAATTTTGTGAGCCAGCAGACAATGTCTGATGCGATGTCAGAACGTGAAATAAAACATGTTGCTCTTGAGCCAAACAAGGTAGGATTTTGGATGGTGGTGTAAGGATAAAGTGAAACACGTGGCTTCGACTATGCATGGAGCGTTATTGGCCTGATTTATGGTAAGATTCAGTTGTGAAATATTCAAGGCAGTCAAGGCAGTTTTTGGAAAGTAGGCATTGAATTTGAATGCAGTTGTTGGTACCTAAAATAGCGTTTCCCTTGACTGATAACCTAGAAATATTCAAAGCTCGTTAATTCCTAAGTAACTGATCTTCTATATATAGGGGTTATTCTTCTCTCCTTCTACCAGTGAGTGTTCTCTTCTCATAAGTTCTTATGGTGTTTATTCGTGTTTGGATGAGCACATCTTGGGTATGGTTCTGTGAGGGTTTCCTTTGCCAATTTATGGCTATAAAGGGGGAGAAAAGAAAAGTTTGGGGGCCAAATGGTTTGCACAGATGCTATGTCTGGAGGGTGCAGTTCCAGTTGATGCAGAAGGAGGTCATATCCTTGAATTGGTGTTGAGTTTTTGTGACTTGTGTCCTGAGTTATGAACACAGTTGTGACTTGTGTTCTGAGTTACCTGCGCTGGCAGAATGGCACTTCTCAACGTGTTAGGTTATGCCACAGATTGACCAGGGGGTCTGATCAAAGAAGGTGTGCAGAATTCTCTTATGCCACCATTGGTCTTTGATGAATAGACAAACATTTCTTTTCTGGAGGAGTCTTCTACATTTACTCCAGGTCAGGGTTGAAAGGAAAAAGAAATGTGATGTAATTAAGGGGGAGTGTTGGATATCTTCTTCCTCATGTGCACCTCCTGATGTGCTGCCTGGATTTGCTGTTAGGTGGTGATGTTATGTTTAACATGATGTCCCAACATCATTCAGAATTCCAAAAAGATGATTCTTCATGGATGCAGTACACAGCAGCTACTGTGGGTTAGGGTTAGGATCTGATTATTTTTGCTGTAATGTTTATATGTTTATATATGTGTTTTAGCCAAAATTAGCCAAAGGGGGAGATTGTAAGTTCTAGTTATTGGCTGAAATTTTGTTAAAACAATGTTGATGTCATGATTGATGTTGTAACATGAGCTTCTAACAGTATAGCTAACATTCTGGTTTATTGTTGAAGAATTCAAGTACGGAAGAGTGATGTCACATGCGATGTCTTAACATCACTATACCAGAACATTAAAGCATCAGACAATTATGTGATTAGGGCTGCACGTGTTTCTGATATGAATAAGAAATTCTACTAAAGAGAATCAGAGAATATAGGCGAAGATCAAGGAAGAGATATATTCTGTTACAATCAGTTATGGAGATCAGTTTGTTGCGCATTTAAAGCTAAAAGATATGAAGAATAATCAAGAGTTAATTATGAAGATTTAAGTGAAGATTTGATTGAATATCTATTTAGAAGCAGATTTGTTACAGAAGATTTGATATGTTTTGAAGGCCCAAATTCAGTTGGGATTATATTATAAATAGAATGCTTGTAACCTAGAATAGGTACGGGTCCAAGATGTAGATCATTAGGGCTTTGTCTAAGTGAACCACTCGGGTTGTGAGATGGTCACTGTGTTTAACTCAGAAACCTGTAGGTAATGAGTTTGGTATTGTTCTTGGAGGAAGCTTTGAAGCAACTCCAAAGGGTGTCATGAAAAGGTGTCATGAAAGGGTATCATGGAAGAGTGTCTTCTATGGTGGTACAGTTGTTGGTAATCAAGTTGTTGATGCAGTGACGGTATAGTTGACTGCTAGACATCATTGTGAAGATAGGAAGTGAGATGGAGTCTCTTACCTAGGGAGGACTTAGGTAGAAGGGTCATTGGGTAGTGATTAAATTAGGTAGATTGTCAACTGGTCTGTTGAGTCTGTAATTTGATACTACTAATAGTGGACTTCCTTCCTGGCTTGGTATGCCCCCAGATGTAGGTTGTTGAACCGAACTGGGTGAACAATTGAATTCATATGCTGTTTCTATTTTTGCCTTGTTCATACAGCAGAATGCGATTTTGTGACATTGCACTTGACATCACATGTCTGTACCAGAATTTCAATAAACATCATATATGAGCTGATCAAACACTAAACCAACAACTGGAACACCAATTTCTCAAAATCACCAGCCATCTGCACAAGCCTTTGACAGATTTGTAGTTGAGGTGCCAAATCAAGTTCCAGCTCAATTCAAGCCACTCCAAGCATTCAGACACACTCCATATGGTGTAGGGAAGCTGCTCAGATCATCACAACTCATCTGTAACACCTCTAACTCAAAAATCAAATTGCTCTTGCTGCCACGACCTTCAAGTAAGCCTAAACTTGGTCATCTCATAATTTATGCATATTTCCTCGCACAAAACTTTTGCCAAATGTTCATAATCATGCATAGAATGTTTCCCCTCTATTGATTACTTTGTATGAATTGTGTATCAAATTTCTCAGCCTTCATGCAGAAATTAGGGTTCTTGAGGTTTTGTTTTGATTTCTCATTCCATGCTTAAAATAAATGAAATTAAAGACCATAGACATGGTCGTGAGTTGAAAACGAGTAGATTGATATGTGGATTGTATGATTCCATCAAGTATTCAGTGAGATTGATGAGAAAACGCAAATCTGGGCAAAACAGGGCACACGGGCAAGAACAAGGTGTTCTTGGCGCCCTTTTTCAAATATTTGAATATTTGATTTTTTGTGATTTTATTTAATTGATTCAAAAATTAATTTCTCTCTGAATTTTAATGATTTTGAGTTGATTCTTTTTTTAACAATTCACAAAAATGTTAAAATATTTTATTTTACAAAAATTCCCCAAAAATATTATTTATTTCATATATTTGATATTTTTGAAAAGAATTAATTTTTATTTGTTTTTTAATATTTTGAAAATTTTCTTTCTCTTGATTTTCCAAACTTAAATGGTTTTCAATCATTTTGTGGATAAAAACATGATTTTTGAAACATTGATCCAAGATCACCACTCATTTTTCACATGTTTTCAATAATTTTTATTAATCCTTAAACAAAATTAATTCCATTTTAAACAAAATTAGGGTTTTGATTGATTTCATCCTCATCAATCTTTCCTTTTAAAAATGTTTTGGGCCTCTAATAGAGTGTAAGACCCAACCCCCTTTTAACCAAAACCATTTTGGGCCTCAGATATTGTATAAGTCCCTCGGCGTTAAAAGAATCTCGGCGCGATCGCCATTTCAGAGCAAAAACAATTTTGGGCCTACCCTCGTGTTGTAAGTCCCACTTTTCGTTTTCAAAACCATTTTGGGCCTCTTGAGAGAGTGTAAGACCCAAACCCTTCGTAAATAAATAATCTTTGGGCCTCAGACGTTGTATAAGTCCCACTGTATTTTAAAAACCACGGTGCGGTCGTCGCCTTTTGAAACAAAATCATCTGGGTCTACCCTCATGTTATAAGTCCCATTTCTTTTCTTTAAATACTCTTTGGGCCTCTATTAGAGTGTAAGACACAACCCTTTTAAATAAACCTCTTTGGGCCTCAGTCGTTGTATAAGTCCCTATACGGTATTCAAAACAACGGTGCGATAGGATTTAGAGTTTTCATATATCCACTATATATATACTAGTATAGTTATTTAGAGTTTTCCCTGGCAACCAGGTCTAGAACTAAGTAAAGCCATGTTGGCCACTCTTAAATACAGAGAAAACTAGATCCCCATAGGATTTCCAGATACAGTCTTGCCTTCTCTTGGGCTTAAACAATATGGAACAAAGAGAAAGGCAGTATTCCTCGTGAACCTTTTCTCAGACTGTCACCCCTAGAAATTGTCAAAGAAACTCTACTCCCCGGAGTTGATCTATTCTCGGTGAATAGCATCTCTTGAGTTTCTTCAAACCTCAAAACTTTCACTAAATGATCTATTCTCGGTGAATAGCATTTCTTGAACTTTTCTTGGTTTGGGACCCACAGGCTTCCTAAAAGCATCCCGCCTCCTCTTGGGCTTTGCACAAGGACCCTTCGGCTTCTTAGAAGTTCTCATGCCTTCTCTTGGGCTTAATACAAGGACCCTGATGACCTCTTAAAGGTATAATACAGAACTTAGTCATCCTTTGCTAGGGAAGTCTTTCCAGTGTCAAATATCGGATTTTAGGGTTGATCCTCATCCCTTAATACCCGTGCCTCCTCTTGGGCATCATACAAAAGATAAAACTCTTCCACGACAGTAGACTTGGATAGTCTAAATCCCTTGAGTCTCAAAGACATTCTCAAGTTCCTTACAAAAACATAGGAGAAACCCTGATCACTCTGGATCAATCTCTAGCAGAGCTAAAACCCAGTCTCTCTCCTAAAAATCCCCAAGCCAGGATCAGTTTATCATCAGTATAACAATATCCCAAATTAGAACCTCAAGGTATCTGATACCTCAACTCTTCTGCAATCCCCTGCAAGAGTTGATTCCCCCATTTGGACCTGCCTCGGGATCTCTATGATCCCCGTCAAAAGATAGCCTCCTCTTAGGCTTTTTATAATGATCTTTCCTCAGCAAAGTTAGCCTCCTCTTGGGCTTTGTACAATGATTCTCCCCAGCGGAGCTAACCTTTTCAGACTCTCTTATTGAGTCAATTACCTTTCAGACTCTCTTGTTGAGTCAATTACTTTTTAGACTCTCTTGTTGAGTCCATTACCTTTCAGACTCTCTTGTTGAGTCACTCACCCTTTCAGACTCTCTCGTTGAGTCAATCACCCTTTCAGACTCTCTTGTTGAGTCAACCTTTTTAGCCTCAATCTTGGGCTTTATACAAGATAGATAAAAGCACTCTCTTGTTGAGTCAAACCCTTTCAGCCACAATCTTGGGCTTTGTACAAGACATAAATCTTCATAACCTTCTCTTAAGCTTGGGACCAACATCTTTCCCAAGAAGAGTCAAACTTATTTTAGCCTCAATCTTGGGCTTTGTACAAGACAGATAATACTCTTGAGCAAGAGTCAAACTCGTTCCAACCTCAATCTTGGGCTTTGTACAAGACACATACAAATCTCCTCGGCGGAGTCAAAACCCTTTTTAGCCTCAATCTTGGGCTTTGTACAAGCCATATAAAACATTTTTCCCAGAAAAGTCAAACTTTCAGCCTCCTCTTAGGCTTTGTATAATGATATCCCCAAAAGAGTCAGTCTCTTTTTTGCCTCAATCTTGGGCTCTGTACAAGACACCAATATATACATTCTCTTGTTGAGTCGGTTTTATCCAGCCTCCTCTTAGGCTTTGTATAAGGACTTCCCCAGTGGATTCAATCAACCTCTTAGCTTCAACCTTGGGCTTTGATCAAGGCACACAAAAATCAACAATCCCTTTTTAGAGATGACAAATTCTCTCTCAGTCAAAACCTTTTAGCTTCAATCTTGGGCTTTGAACAAGACACCAAAACATCATCTTTTTCCTCCCTTAGAATAGGAGGAACTATGATTGCTCTGATTTCCCTGTTCATTTAAACGGGAATACGTAGGCATAAGATTGCGAAATCTTAGCGAGCATACTAATCAAAACTTTAGGTCCAGTACCTTTACACATCATTCAAAACTTAGGTCCAGTACCTTACCAAAAACATCAACAAAAACTCACTCACTCACTCATATTTCCCAAGAAACTTTCCCGACCCATTAACAGATAAAAACCATCAATTACAAAGCAAAACCTAAAGCTAATATCCTGTGGATAACCATATTTAGGATGGGTAACTGACAACTCCCCATTGTATAACCTGACCCCGACTCCCCGAATCTCTTTTAAACGTTTGTTCAGTTAAACATTCGCGTGCAAGGTTAGTTTTAGATATCTTCCCTTTCCCTTTCAGCTTCATGGGATAAATAAGAAATAAGAAATTAGCACCCCTCCTCCTCATTACGGTGAGGAAAACCCATCGATAAGGTGGTCGCGTCACCGACAAAAATCGTTCGCTACAAAGTGGCGTTTACATCACGTAGATTCTCACAAAACTCGTTTCTCTACACGCGGATACTTTGATTAATTTCTGAGTAACTTGTACAAATTGAATAACACACGAATTCTATTGCTAGAACTCCTATTTATACTAATTAAACTAACTGTTGTTAACTGCTGAAACAATTAACATGCGACAAGTGTCGCTCTGCATGCTTCTAATCCTCTGAATGTGCGCCACTTGTCTTTTTCAAAAGCGGATAAGAGTAAGCATTCCCTCATTTATTTGAATTTGAATTACTTCGCATCGAACACCATCAGTAGTATCCGTCGAAGGATATTTCCCAATGCTTGGAAATATTTCTAAGTCCCATACTTACCTTTCCCTTATGCAAGCATACCTTCGAATTAGGCTTCCGCCATGAAAATCTAGTCGAACGCCTTCAAACTTCTTCAAAGAGTTTAACACCTCCTAATTTGTTTACTAAATATAGGCGTCGAAATTAGGAGCTAACACCTATCCTAAGCATTTGCATTCCATATAAAGGAGAAAATTTTCAGTTTGCTATATTTAAATACCTTTCACCTTAATGTCCCGAGGACCTTCATTCCTCGTGCCATCCGATAAAGTTATTTAAATAGGGGCAACTGTTGTACCCCAAATTTTACCCCTTAGATGTGATAACATCTTGCACTTATATTTAGGGTTCATTCATCTATGCATTATTAACTAACCCATATCTTTGATAGTTTGTTTCTTTTGTGAAAACCAGGGTTTCCACCAGAAAGAGGGCAAGGTCTCCTAAGCCAGGCTCTCACATGTTTCAAGGTCTCCTAAGGCATTCTTCGGCTCCATAAAATCATCACAAGTGTTCACCAGTTTGGGTGAGATTCTTATGAGAAGTCATTTGTTCAAAAAAGATAACTGAGGCTTCCAAATATAACCATTTGAACTCACATACTTTCAAGAGATCTTATTCAACAAGAAATCAAGTGTTTGGTTCCTACTACAAGTGCATTTAGCCACAAGGTTCAGCAGGACTCAAACTAGGGTTTTTATCAGCACCAGTCAACCATTGCCTTTGATTTTGATCAGGACATGTTTCCAAGCTTTGGGACATGATTCCGCATGATATTGGACATCCTCACAGGCCATCTATAGACCTTGGGAGAGATTGAAGAAGCAAGATCCTCAAAGGACCATACAGTGGAATTCCTGAGTAAATTAGGGTTTTTACTGATAAAGCCGAGACTCCGACTCTGATGTTACTAGACCAAAATGAAGTATTCAAGTCATTGTCTCGTCTTAATATGTTCCACCATTAAATGAGAGCATGAGAGATCATAAGGCATTTGTGAATTTTATTTGAAGAAAAAAAAAACAAAAAAAGAAAGAAAAGAAAAAAAAACGAGAAAAGCACTTCATGGCACTGGCCACACTTTGGTGGCACTGGCCATGAAGTGTGGCGCCCACCATGAGAGAATCATGGCGCCCACCATGAGCAATACATGGTGCCTGCCATGAAGAGGAAATGGGAGCATGGCGCTGGCCATGAGTATTATGTGGCGACTGCCAACAATTCTTGTGCACACTTAAAATAATATTTTTTAAGCATGATAATGCAAGTGGATCCATTCATCATGAAGAAAGAAAAAGACTTTTCAGAAGCACAGCTTGGAGCCTTATTCCAATCAAATCATACCACATCAACAACAAACCTACTCTAATCACTTTTGAAGACTTTTTTTTTATGCCAGCTTGAACGAAGAAACGTGAAAAAGGGTAAACTTGGCAAAATGAGAAATCTGACCATACATCAATCCCTCCATATTTTCCTATAAATAGAGACTCACTCTCCACTCCAGAAACACACCAGATTCACCCGATAAAAGGCTGAATGCTCCCCTCATTTTCTCCTCCAGTTACTTTTTAAAAAAATCTGAATATTGTGGCAAGAGTTTTTTTTATGTTCGAGCTCTCCACCATCCAACCTTGCAGTAGCTGGCATTTAGAGGAAGAAGAAGTTCGTCCGTTTTTTTCCGAATACGTACTTGTGAAGAGGCAGTGGACCGTCTCCACTAGGTAACACTCCCTCCTTTGTTTTTAACTCTTTTGACTTCATTCCAAAATATCATGACCATTTGTTTCATACCGTTTTCATATTTGTTATCTTGTTAATATCTGATTAAATGTTGCAAATCATGAATGTGTATTTCTGTTTTAATTTTATCTGGGTTTATGGATGTTATTTAAAAGAAGGAAACAAAATAAAATTAAATAAAAGAGAAACAAAGGTGGCGCCTGCCACTATTCCTTAGTGTGACGCCTGCCATGCTTTGGTGTGGCACTCACCAAATAACATGGCGCCTGCCATGAATAAATGCATGGCATTTTGAGGCGACTGCCACCATGCATGCTTAAGCTTAGTTTTTTTATTTCACTTCATATAATAATTTCATTTCTTTCTAAAAAACAAAAATATGCATGTTTAGTTCTCGTATTTATTTTTGTGAATCATTAAACTTTTTCTTACAGACCTTTTGAGAATTATTTTTGAATATCCTGTTTGAGTTGAGATTTGTTCCTGAACCTTGGACAATGTCATTATGTTGTTTGTACGCTTTAACATGTCTTTAATTTCAAAATGTAAAATGTTATCCCTGCCTTACTTGTTTTCACTTATCCATGTTTGCCATGTTCATACTTGAAATTTCATTTCGATTAATGTTTACTGTCTTTGAATTCTTGAACTCATATTGTTCAATTATTATCAATCCCCTTAACTCTTGTTTACAAGTTGTTATATTCCCCTCCTTCCAAAGGAAAGTCTCTCTATTGACCGTAAGGTCATAGATAGCTCATTACCCTTTTAACCCAGCCTTCGGATTGGAGTCGCCGCAATCCACGTAGGTCTTGCTGTCAGACCCTACTTTCCCATGAACACTTCATTCCCTTTTAACCTAGCCTTCCCAAGAGATAGCCGTTAATCTCTTATAACTCTTAAACCTTTCTTTAACCTTCACAAGAGATAGCCATTAATCTCTTCTCCTTCACTAACCTTTAACCCTCCATTCAAATCCTTTCATAAGAGATAGTCATTAATCTATTCTCCTAAACAATCAATCCTCACAAGCTTTGCTTTCAAGCTTTTCACCCTGCTTTCCCTTGGAACCTTGACCACAGTCAAGATTTCCTCACCCCATTAAGGGGAACTACGAATGCTCTGATTCCATTCCCGTCAGGATACGTAAGTACGAGATGCGATGTCTTGGCGAGCATACTTAGTGTATATACCCTTAGGTCTTTACCCTTAGCACTTTTCCCTTAGCAAGCAAACTTCAACATAACACAAATACTAACAAGAGGTTCCTGAAGAGTACTACAGATACTTAGGATGCTAACACCTTCCCTAGGTATAACCAACCCCTGAACCTTAGATCTCTTATTAGGGTTTTCGTTCTTTACCCTTTCCTTTGGATAAATCAAAGCTCGGTGGTGAATTTCAAGTTTTTTTATTCAAGTTAATTAATAGCTTGGTATCTGATTCTCACCGTAACAGAAAATGGCGACTTCACTGGGGAAAGATCCCCTAAGAGGGTTAAGCCTATCTTGTTTGTATTTGTGTTATCTTATATGTTTGCTTGCTTGTATATTTGTACATATTCATATCTGTATATATACTTGTTGTGCCTGGGTTTTTCTGTGTGCAGGGTTGTTAGTTTGAGTGGTGAGATAAGTCCTAACCCGGACATGAGAGCACACATATGATAGGATTATGGTGTAATCAATAGTCGGTTGTTGGGACTAGTCCTAACATTTTTTGGCATATGATGACTACACTCAGTTGAGGCCCTTTGGGATTGTTGATGTCTGATGTGAGTAGTCGCATTGATGTCACTCTTCCCGATTTGAGAGCCCGTGATTCTGAGGACCGTAGTTACCTTCATCCCACTTGGACTTTTTAGGACGTAGTGTGATGGCTATAAGGGAGTAGTCCCAAATGGTTAATACGCGATACTACACTCAGACGAGTTTATCTTGAGAAAATTATTAACCAGCGTGAGTAGTCACGTAGGCCGATAATATCCGAAAGATTTACGTTGACTCTGGGAACTTCTTAGAACCCTGTTTTAAGGATACAAGAACCCTAGTACACACCCTGTGGTTGGTTCTTTACCCATACTCCATGTTGTGACCTCGAACCCTTGATCCTGTTGCATGTGTTTTACATCCTGTTTGCATTACATTGCATATCATTTGCATATTCGCATATTTCATTGCATGCGTCTGTTTGTCCAGTGGCTCATTTCCAACTGTCTCTATCTTCTAGTGTCACATGTGAGTCGTCAAGCTGATTCCTCGACACCGATACGAACTAGAGCTAACTACAGACGCAAGATGTCAGAGCAAGAGGCACACAATACTGAGGTCCGAATGGAGATCGATGACCTTAAGTCGAGCATAACTAAACTCACTGAGATGTTCCAAGTTTTGATTGCTAGAGGAGATCAACCTCAGAGAACCGTCATCCAGGAAGTTTCAAGTGCTGAACCTCCACCAGTTCAAATGCCACCTTCAACTTGGCTCGAGTTTGGTTTGCCACACAACTATTCTCCACCGATTGTATCTACTGCTATGGTTGGTTAGAATGCTATACCTGTATTTCAAGCTCTTGTTTTCGCCGATCCCAGACCCGCGGTCCATGCCGTTCCACAGACTGTTCGAGCTCCCTTTGAAAATCCCCTCTTTGAGTACAATGCTGGAAGTGCTCAGAGTGAAGACTGTGAAGACTTTGTTAAACCTGAAGTTGTCCGTGAGCAGTTTCAGATCATAGATAAGAGACTTAAAACCGTTGAGGGTACTGACTTCTTCAATGTGGATGCAGACAACATGTACTTAGTGTCTGACCTTGTTATGTCTGCTAAGTTCAAAACTCCATAATTTGTGAAGTACAAAGGCCATTCTTGTCCAAGGGCTCATTTGGTCATGTATTGTCGCAAGATGGCTGCTTATACCAAAAATCAGAAGATGCTTATCCACTATTTTCAAGATAGTTTGAGTGGAGCATCACTCCAATGGTATATGGGTCTTGAGCAAAACTCCAGTCACTGCTTCCAAGATCTTGTAAATGCCTTCATGAAGCAGTATAAGTATAACCTCGATATGGCTCCTGATTGCCGCCAGCTGCAAAATATAACTTAGCATGAGAAGGAATCTTTTAAGAAGTATGCCCAGCGCTGGAGAGAGTTGGTTTCCCAAGTTGAACCTCCTTTGGCCGAGAAAGAGTTAACTGGAATGTTCATGGATACCCTGTCCCCATTCTATTGGGAGAAGATGATTGGGAGTGTTTCCTCCAATTTCACTGATTTGGTTACTATTAGCCAGAGGCTCGAGGAAAGGCTTAAGAATGGAAAAATGTCAAAGGCTGCTGAATCTTCCAGTGTTGTGAGGAAATCCTATGGGAAATTTCAGAAGAAGAGAGAAGATCAGACTAACGCTGTTGTGGTTGAAGTGAGAAGGCCTCGTCCTCAACCTCAGTATACTGTTCACCCTACTATTTATGCTTTTACACCCGTGGTTACTGCTCCACGACCATCTCAAGCTTTCCAACGTCCAACTGCAGGACAAAACCAGTACCGTAATAAGAATCAATTTGATCCTATTCCCATGACCTACACCGAACTTTATCCTGGTATGGTTCAACAAGGTTTGATTACCACAAGGCCTTTGCATCCTCCTCCAAATCCTCTTCCAGCCGGCTATAGGGCTGATCTTCATTGTGAATACCATCAAAGTGGCGCATGCCATAACTTGGAAGGTTGCTTTGCATTGAAGGCTAAAGTACAAGAGCTGATGAGAAACAAAATCCTCTCCTTTAAGGACAATCCTAATGTACAGAGCAACCCTCTGCTAGGGCACGCCAAGTGAAGCTTCAGTCGACTTCAGCTCAGCTACTTCTTAAAGACAGGACAACTCATCCTTGTGTTTAGCTAGTCACTAAGCCTTGTTTCTTGTTGTTTGCATTTTCCTTATTTGTAATAGCTGTTTGCCTTCAAATTATGTTTGTACTTTCGTGATTAATGAAATGAGCATTGCAACTTTTGATTCAATTCATTTTGTCTGTTATTTACATCTCTATGCTTTTTTTTGCAAAAAAAAAAAATCTCTTTTCCACTTTCTTTTTGATTATGCAAAGATTGGAGGGAGGATGATGAAAATGTCATACTCATAATTGTTGGTATGCCATCAAATAAACTTTGCTGACAATGTAAGACATTGTTTCAATTCCCCTAAACACTGGAGAAATAAGGAAGATAATCCCTCATTAATCCCTTCAAGCCTAGAAGTAGGAGTCTTCTTCCCTTACACAAAAAACCCTTAAATCTCAACCTTGGGGCAGTGTAAGTCTCAGTTTAACTTAGTTATGCATTTGAATGCAAGCGCTTCATGTAAGATGCCAGTCAGCTCTCTCAAATCAAGTGAGTAAGTGTTGTACAAGTTGTTCCTCAAACCTCAGCAAATAAGGAAGGATCGTTGAGAAATCCTTAATCAAAGAATGAGCCGAGTCCCTTTCAAGGCAAAAGACAAGAAATATGGGAAGCCCAAAAATTTGCCTTATACAAAAAAGGCTTGTACAACAATCAAGAAAAAGAGGTCTCATAACCTCAACAAAGACAAGAAAAGGCCTCAGCAATAAAGAATAAACCAAATTCTGCAAGGGAGTAATGACTACAAAGGTGTCTGAAACATCGTCTACCATCATCAATTCATTTCCTAGCCTATGGAAACCTGAATGTATAGCCTGAGTTAACTGAGCATAGGATTGGAAGTTCATCACAAAGATTGGGTAGGGACAAATAAACTTTGAGCCTTTATCTTTTGTTTCATAAATCGTGAACTAGACCACGTTACAACCCTTAAAAGACCTAATTGAGGTAAGGTTGTTTGAAAGCATACTACAGCAAGGTTGTGTAAACTGACTCCCAAAGATCTTTGCAGATCATCTGTTTTGGCATCATACCTTTCACTTTTAAATGTCTTGAACCGCCGTGTTCAGACCAGTGACTCATTTTGTTTTGCATCTTCCAAAAATAATTTTGATTTCAAAATTTGCATGACTTTGCTTTAAAATTACCATGTTTGTACAAATACTTTTGTTTGCAAACTGGCTTTCCTCTCAAGGAATTTTCAAACAATTAAGAAACTTGGTCGGTGATCCTATCAGGGGCAAGTTCTTTCCAAATACTGTTGAAGAATCAGTTCAAGGCTTGTTGTTCAGGGGCAAGTCCTTCTCAGAATTGGTTTATCTAGAAGATTTTTCAAGGCTCATACTGGGGCAAGCTTTCCAAGTGTACAGTAAAGTAGTCATGTCAAGACTCAGACAAACTGAAACAATGATCAGTTCATCTACAACAGTCAGTTAATCTGGGACAGTTTACTTGGAAAATCCCCAGGCAGATTTCCATCCTTCCTACAAGGATCATCACTTGATACAGTTTACCAGTGTGGCAGAGATGTGTCCAACAATAACATCTCTAGTCCCCAAGCAGAATGACAGTGATCCCCGTGTTGAGGAATTAGTCTTCCAGTCTTCTCTTCTCACCAAAAAAGTCGAGTTGTGTCGTCAGCATCTGCATTTGCATGGCATAATTATACCATATGCATATCATGAGTGTTTCATCCTCATTTGTATTTCGTCTGAGGTCGTTTCGTTATCCACGTCTTACCTTGTGGTCAAAGTCCAACTTACTTGGCGCCTACCAAAACGTTATCCGTCATTTCATTCAGTGTCATTCCTGAACGTTGGCGTTTCCTTGAGCATCTAGTCCTGTTGTTGGATGTTTGTCTTCTCTCATTCCAGTGTTATTACCGGATCTTTATATTCTCTTACTCTAGTGCCATTCCTGGATGTCTGTCTCTTGTGATCTCCAGTGCCATTCCTGGATGTCTTATTCCTCTTGTTTCTCCCAGTGCTATTCTTGGAAGTTTTTCCTATCTTCTGTAAACCCATCAAATTTGCTTGGATATCTTTCAGTGCCATTCTTGAAAGTCTTATTTGTTCATTCAGTACCATTCCTGGATGATTGTTCTCCTTTGCATTCATTACCATTCCTGGATGTCTTTCTCACCCTTCCTAAGTAGTGATTTGCCTTTACTCTCAGTGTCATTCCTAAAAGTTCACAGTTATTCAATGCTGTCTTGGATACTGTGATTTCCTTTTATCCAATGCTTTCTTGGATTTCACCTTTGTTCACATTCATCCAATGCTTTCTTGGATATTGTGATTCCTTTTATCCAATGCTTTCTTGGGTATCTCCTTGTTCATATTCATTCAATGCTTTCTTAGACGTTGTGGTTTCTTTTTGTCCAATGCCTTCTTGGATTTCACCTTTTATCTCATTTGCATCTGATGCCTTCTCATATATTATGAGTTTACCTTTCATTCAAATCCATTATTGAATGTCCGTTGTCCTTTTATCCAATGCTTTCTTGGATCTCTACCTTTCTCACGTTTATCTGATGCTTTCTTAGATATTGTGATTTGTACCTTTCATTCAAAGCCATTATTGGATGACTGGTTTCTTTGCATCTAATGCCTTCTTGGATCCCGGCTTTGTTCACTTTTATCTAAATCCATTATTAGATATTGTGATTTGTACCTTTCATTCAAAGCCATTATTGGATGCCTGGTTTCTTTTGCCGTCTGATGTTTTTCCAGATGTGCCTTTCTCTGTCTTTTTTGGCTTTTCTTGAAGATCCTGTTTGAACTCTTCAGTATAAGAAAATCCCAGAAAGTCTTTTGTTGATGTCTATCCTTTTATTTCAAACCGGTCCCCAGTAGAGATCATGTCTTCTTTCTAGTTTCATGCCCAGTAAAGAGTGTGCTTTTATTTCCCCCAGTGTTTCCTCAGAGTCTCCCCAGTGAGCCCCTTTTGTTGGTCAGTCTGTATCCCCAGTAAGTCTTTCTTGTGCATATTAACCTTCATCCCTCCCCAGTAAAGCTCACCTGTGGTTGTTTGCTTTTTATCTCTGGTGTTTTGTTTGTCTGCATTCTTGCACCATTATGGCATCATATCACCATATACTAGAAGTTCATGGTATGTCAGCATTTGCATGTCTGTTGCCTGTCCTAAGCATCTGCATTCCATCTAAGGGAGAAAATTTTCGGTTTGCTATATTTAAATACCTTTCACCTTGATGTCCCGAGGACCTTCATTCCTCGTGCCATCCGGTAAAGTTATTTAAATAGGGGCAACTGTTGTACCCCAAATTTAACCCCTTAGATGTCATAACATCTTGCACTTATATTTAGGGTTCATTCATCTATGCATTGTTAACTAACCCATATCTTTGCTAGTTTGTTTCTTTTGTGAAAATCAGGTTTTCCACCAGAAAGAGGGCAAGGTCTCCTAAGCCAGGCTCTCACATGTTTCAAGGTCTCCTAAGTCATTCTTCGGCTCCATACAATCATCACAAGTGTTCACCCGTTTGGGTGAGATTCTTATGAGAAGTCATTTGTTCAAAAAAGATAACTGAGGTTTCCAAATACAACCATTTGAACTCACATCCTTTCAAGAGATCTTATTCAACAAGAAATCAAGTGTTTGGTTCCTACTACAAGTGCATTGAGCCACAAGGTTCAGCAGGACTAAAACTAGGGTTTTTATCAGCACCAGTCAACCATTGCCTTTGATTTTGATCAGGACATGTTTCCAAGCTTTGGGACATGATTCCATATGATATTGGACATCCTCACAGGCCATCTATAGACCTTGGGAGAGATTGAAGAAGCAAGATCCTCAAAGGACCATACAGTGGAATTCCTGAGGAAATTAGGGTTTTTACTGATAAAGTCGAGACTCCGACTCTGATGTTACTAGACCAAAATGAAGTATTCAAGTCATTGTCTCGTCTTAATATATTCAACCATTGACTGAGGGCATGGGAGATCACAAGGCATTTGTGAATTTTATTTGAAGAAAAAAAAAGAAAGAAAAGAAAAAAAAAAAGAGAAAAGTACTTCATGGCACTGTCCACACTTTGGTGGCACTGGCCATGAAGTGTGGCGGCCACCATGAGAGAATCATGGCGCCCACCATGAGCAATACATGGCGCCTTCCATGAATAGGAAATGGGAGCATGGCGCCTGCCATGAGTATTATGTGGCGACTGCCACCAATTCTTGTGCACACTTAAAATAATATTTTTTAAGCAAGATAATGCAAGTGGATCCATTCATCATGAAGAAAGAAAAAGACTTTTCAGAAGCACAGCTTGGAGCCTTGTTCCAATCAAATCATACCATATCAACAACAAACCTACTCTGATCACTTTTGAAGACTTTTTATTATGCCAGCTTGCACGAAGAAATGTGAAAAAGGGTAAACTTGGAAAAATGAGAAATCTGACCATACCTCATTCCCTCCATATTTTCCTATAAATAGAGACTCACTTTTCACTCCAGAAACACACCAGATTCACCCGATAAAAGGCTGAATGCTCCCTTAATTTTCTCCTCCAGTTACTCTTAAAAAAAAATCTGAATATTGTGGCAAGAGTTTTTTTTTCTATTCGAGATCTCCACCATTCAACCTTGCAGTAGCTGGCATTTAGAGGAAGAAGAAGTTCGTCCGTTTTTTTCGAATACGTACTTGTGAAGAGGCAGTGGGCCTTCTCCACTAGGTAACACTCCCTCCTTTGTTTTTAACTCTTCTGACTTCATTCCAAAATATCATGACGATTTGTTTCATACCGTTTTCATATTTGTTATCTTGTTAATATTTGATTAAATGTTGCAAATCATGAACGTGTATTTCTGTTTTAATTTTATCTGGGTTTATGGATGTTATTTAAAAGAAGGAAACAAAAAAAAAAAAAAAAGAGAAACAAAGGTGGCGCCTGCCACCATTCCTTAGTGTGGCGCCTGCCATGCTTTGGTGTGGCACTCACCAAATAACATGGCGCTTGCCATGAATAAATGCATGGCATTTTGTGGCGAGTGCCACCTTGTATGCTTAAGCTTAGTTTTTTTTATTTCACTTCATATAATAATTTCATTTCTTTCTAAAAAACAAAAATATGCATGTTTAGTTCTCGGATTTATTTTTGTGAATCATCAAACTTTTTCTTAAAGACTTTTTGAGAATTATTTTTTAATATCCTGTTTGACTTGAGATTTGTTCCTGAACCTTGGACAATGTCATTATGTTGTTTGTACGCTTTAACATTTCTTTAATTTCAAAATGTAAAATGTTATCCCTGGCTTACTTGTGTTCACTTATCCATGTTTGCCATGTTCATACTTGAAATTTCATTTCGATTAATGTTTACTGTCTTTGAATTCTTGAACTCATATTGTTCACTTATTTTCAATCCCCTTAACTCTTGTTTACAAGTTGTTATATTCCCCTCCTTCCAAAGGAAAGTCTCTCTATTGACCGCAAGGTCATAGATAGCTCATTACCCTTTTAACCCAGCCTTAGGCTTGGAGTCACCGCACTCCACGTAGGTCTTGCTGTCAGACCCTACTTTCCCATGAACACTTCATTCCCTTTTAACCTAGCATTCCGAAGATATAGCCGTTAATCTCTTATAACTCTTAAACCTTTCTTTAACCTTCACAAGAGATAGCCCTTAATCTATTCTCCTTCACCAACCTTTAACCCTCCATTCAAATCCTTTCATAAGAGATAGTCATTAATCTCTTCTCCTAAACAATCAATCCTCACAAGCTTTTCACCCTGCTTTCCCTTGGAACCTTGACCACAGTCAAGAATTCCTCACCCCATTGAAGGGAACTACGAATGCTCTGATTCCATTCCCGTCAGGATACGTAGGCACGAGATGCGATGTCTTGGCGAGCATACTCAATGTATATACCCTTAGGTCTTTACCCTTAGCACTTTTCCCTTAGCAAACAAACTTCAACATAACACAAATACTAATAAGAGGTTCCTGTAGAGTACTACAGATACTTAGGATGCTAACACCTTCCCTAGGTATAACCAACCCCCGAACCTTAGATCTCTTATTAGGGTTTTTGTTCTTTACCCTTTCCTTTGGATAAATCAAAGCTCGGTGGTGAATTTCAAGTTCTGTGATTCAAGTTAATTAATAGCTTGGTATCCAATTCTCACCGAAACACTTAGAATGTTCAAATGCTACAACAATGTAATCAAACTAAGAAGTAAGTGATCTAAGTACCTTTTCAATGATTACTTGTTCAAAGAGAGTCTCTCTACAAGATTTCATCTCATTTATGATCAGAATAACTCTGGAGATGTAATCAAGTACCATTTAATTGTTCTTCATGTTGATATTCTCATATTACTTTCGTTGAGACTGAAGCTTCACCTTCTTTACTGACGTCGTAACATCATACTAGTGTGTCCCACGAGCCTTCACCATTGTTGAATCAACGATCTTCTTAAACACATTCACATACACACACTAATGAATGTAGATCATGAATTTTTTATCCTTCTTCCTAATCTCTTTATACACGTTCCTTTGTGCTTCAGTTGCATCTACTGCAACCACTGCATAACCGTCATTGACGAGATCAAGAACATCTTGAGCCATAAATAAAACACGCATCTGAATCATCCACCGATTCCAATTTTTTCCATCAAAGACTGGAAGCTTCGTGTTCAAGCTATCGTTTCCACTATTCATCTTTGATCTTGGGCAAGAATTCACTCAACTATCACCAAACACTTGTGTATCCCAATCCCTCAGAATCAAGAAATGTGATCATTTACGATTTCAAACTTCAATTCATTATGAATTTCAGAATCGAAATCAAAATCACACACGCCTCACGTTCACTCGTGTTTCCCGATGGTGTTTCCCTTGGATCTGAATGAAACTCTAGATACTAATTGTTTGTGCCCAAGAAGGAAAAATATGAAGATGATGAAGATGGAAGATAGATAAGAGAGACAAGTTATAACTAACTTTTCAACATAAAATGATTACATTTTTTACTGCAATATGTTACAACTAAAGCTCAGCTTATATACACACATTCAAACTAAATGAAATTCAAATTCACGCTAAATTACACCTAAATGAAACAGAAATGAAATAGTGTGGGGAAGTCCCACATTGGTTAGAAATGTGGAGACTTCAACATTTATAAGTGGGAGAATCCACACAACTATCACCTTAAGATTTTGGGTGAGTATGTGGTGTGTCTCTCACAAAGGTGCGTTGCTTTTAAAGAAAAGCCCCAAAGTAAAAGATGTTCCTCCTCATGACCCAAAAGTGGTATCATGAGGCTTTAGTTTGAGTGAATGAACAATCTCACTTGTATCGAAAGTATCCCCACATGGTCGTGGGTAGAGTATCCCGTTGAAGAGTGTCAACAGTAGTATACATGTATTTGATAAGAAAAGAGCTCCCGCTTGAGGGGGATCATTGTGGATAGGCTCACCCTTGAGGGGGAGTGTTGAGAATAACAAGTGTGGGCAAGTCCCACATTGGTTAGAAATGTGAAGAATTGAGCATTCATAAGTGGGGGAACCCACACAACTATCACCTTAAGGTTTTGGGCGAGTATGTGATGTATCTCTCACAAAGTTGTGTTGTTTTTAAAGAAAAGCTCCAAAGTTAAAAATATTTCCTCGTGTTTGACCCCATAATATATATATATATATATATATATATATATATATATATATATAAAAGGGCTAACCGTTATGAGAATTAGTTTGAACTGATGTTAGCATGGCAGGTTCATTGCTTGGACTGGTTTTATAGTAGTTAATGTGTTTTATAAATAATAGCTACTTTATGTGAAAATGAATTGTGAAATAGTGAATCTCGCAGGTATAACCGGTTAACCACTTTGGTTAACCGGTTACCAACACAAAGTTTAGTTAGTTATGTTGAATTAATGTACTGCCCGTGAATTAGTGATAACTTGCATTACCATGAAGATGGATTAACTTGTTATGAAAAAAGTTAGCACGTGTTGAAATGTTAATTGAATATTGAGTTGTGTTAATACTTATGTGCAGATTTGGTATTTTTTTTATTAGTAGTTCTTATTGGTAACTAAGATAATTGCTATTTACCAGATTCAAAACTTAACTAGGAAATGAGTGCTATGACCTGAATTAGATGTGAATTGAAGTAGAGCTATGAAAACCAGTTAGGTAGTTCATTGAATTGTTAGTAATTTTTGCATGTGTTGTGTGTTAATTTGTCTACCATGTTGTCATACTCCAATTTTGACCTTGAATCACTGAATCAATGCATTTATCATGACATTGCACCATCTGCATAGTATAACATGCATTTCATTGCGCATAATGCCTAAAATGTCAATAAGAATAATTTTTCGGATTTACAAACGGACCGGTCATAATGATTCTCCATTGTGCGTAAAATTAATGGATGGAAAATTTAAAAATTGAGCATTCAGACGTCAGTATTCTTAATCTATGGTTCACGTAGTTTAACTTGGCGTGCCCCTTTTAATTTTTCGGTCACTTTTTCGGCCGCATTTTAATCTGTTTGAGCATTTTAACCGGTCAAATTTTATTTCAAAATCTGATCAGAACCTATATATTTTTGAGAAGTTTATTTCGCACTAATCATTTTGGTGTATTCAGTTTATTTTTTCGGGTATTTTTGCACCCGAGTTTTATTCATTTTGAGTCAATTTATTTTTATTTTTTAATCAAAATATTCATAAAAAATAATTAGAATTAATGGTATATTTAGTTTGATTTTGTTTATCTTGTGTTTTAATATTTCAATTTAGTTTCAAATTTTATTTTATTCACAAAAAATAGTTCAAAGGCATGTTGTCATTGTTTTTAAAATTTGAAAATCCACTTCATGCGTGGCATTTGAAATACAACCCAAATAGATCCACATAATACTGAAAATGAAAAAGAGAAAAATTCAGATACAATAAAAAAAGGATCATGTACTACTGCGAAACATTAACTTTTTCTCTCGCTTTCACGTGCCATATAACCTCGCTCTCCATGCCATGCCATGCAAGGTCTCTCTCTCTCTCTCTCTCTCTCTCTCTCTCTCTCTCTCTCTCTCTCTCTCTCTCTCATACAATTGGGATTTCTCTCCTTAACAAGGTGACATCCACCTTCTTCTTGGACAAGGATCCATACCACACACAATTCACATGTATAACAAAACTACCTTTTTTCCTCCTCCATGAAAGCTCATTACCACCACCATTTTCCTTCATAGAAACACCAATAAACTCATACCTTTATTCTACTCCCTAACTATATCTTCACAACATTTCATCACACACCATTCAAAACCAATAACACAATACAACCTTCATGAACCACCATAATCCATGCCAACTTCTTTCTTCCATTTGACAACAACATTACACATCCTCACTTTTTCACCACAAATTAACCATACATCTAGTATACTCTCTCTTCCATATTAACTCATCACAAAATGAAACTACACAAACATCTCATTCTTTAAACATTAGACGGACCTTGATACTACAAAGCTACCTTAGCATCTCTCCTTTACATCTTTCATAAACACTTACTACAACAAACCTCTCATCACCAACTCATATCACACCTTCTTTTTGAAAGAAACTGCTACTTCACAAAGGACCCATATACTTTCCTCCACCTCAATCTCCCTAACTAATATCTCATATTGTTCATTACCAAAGAACCACAACAAGCTTCATGAAACTACTACCTTCAATTACCTAGCAGTGACCACCAACAAAAACACATACCACCACCTTCATATATCAACCTCATCCAAACATTACCACGATCTGTGCAACCAACATACCACTTCACAAAGATACATAAAACATTTGTCACCACTATCTTTACGTAAACTCTCAATCTCCCCCATAACCACACAAACTGTTGCTAACTATATCATAAACCGCTGCGGTAATCAACTCGAACAACTAACATAAATCCGCACTGCACACCACCGCCAAACCATTTCGAAATAACATACTCCTTCCATTTTCAAAACCGACCAGCCATCGTTCAGCACCAGAATCACTGCCATTCACCCCTCTAGAGAAACACGACTGTCACACCCTACCACACTTACGCAGTGCCTCCATTTTTGGGTAACTTTCTCTGTGTGTTGTTGCTTTGTTATTATTTATTTTGATTAAGCAAACAAAGGTGAGCATGTCATTTTTTTTTCTTCTGAAAAAGTTCCAAAAGCAAGAAATTGAGAGAGGTATTGAGAGAGGATAAAAATCTTTGTGTTAATTTGTTACTATAGCACTGCCACATTTCTTATTTTATGCGCCTCCCTCTCTTGTCTGCAACAACATTTTATTTCATCCTTTTCTTCTTAAATGCCTATTTATTATTATTATTATTTTGGTTTGTTTATTTTTGTTTTATTATCTTAGGGTTAAATTTTAGTTGGGCTAATCCCAATTGAATTTTGAGATGTTTGCACCCTATGTCCACATTTCCACTCCCTCTCATGCTTATTGTTATTTCTTTTGTTGTTATTTTATTTTAGTAGTTATTTAATTAGTTAGAAGTTTATTTGATGGAGTAAAATTCAGTCGCTTTCAATTTCGGTTGGTTTTCGGTTCTGTGGCTTACTCTTGGGCCTTCTTACAATGAGCTCTTTTCTTTTTGTGTGTTTTACATTTACTTGTTTGATGATTTGTGTTTTAATCGCTTTATCACATCCCCAACTATCAAATGTATCCCCACCATTTGTTTGTATTTGTTATTTATGATTGTCGCTTTTATTTCCATTAGCTAGATAATAAATAATTGAAAATGAATAATAAAAAATATAAAATCAACCCTTTTCAAAAAGAACAAAAATAATAAACACACGATCCAACATTGAGCAATTTTCTCAAAAAATCAAACCATTCACACTTTTCATTTCTATTCATGTCCACTAATCATCTTCATCAACTTCCACATTCAAATCATTTTCAAACCCTCCAATTACTTCAAACACTTTTCATAATCATGAATAAAAAGCTTGATCCAACGTCAAGCTATTTTCCCAATCAAACGTCAAAACATCTAATAAGATCAAAAATATTTTCAAAATAAATATGAAAAAGGAACGAGGTGTAGTCCACGAGCTCCCGAGAGTGAGGACACGAGATGTAGTTCTCTTCTAAAAATACTTCAAATGCATTTAAACCTTTTGCCTCTTGGCACAACCCTAAAACCTTTTAAAAAATGAAAGATATTTTGTCTTAAGATGATGCAGATCAATGCTTCATCCACAACCGTTGAGTTGAGATAAGTGACATTTTCCCGTGAATGTGATTTGTAAATCCATTCAATGTGATGCAAACGTTCGCTCCTTGTCTGTTTTGGGTAAAACAGTGTTTTCCGTCGATTAATACAAGATAACTTTCGTTAAAATTAACCAACAAACAAACCTTTTTTTGTTACCCAGAAGTACACATTCCTTGAGTTTTTTTATTGAGATACGTAGGAGCAGGATTGCAAAATCTTGTCTGGCCCTCTAATAATAAAAACCCTTTTAGGTCTTTTTTTTTCTTTCCCCTTTAATAACTTGAGAAACCTAACTTTTAAACAAACACTAACATGCACAACTAACCAAACGGTTCCCGTTGAGTACATCGTATGTGAGAGGTTCTAATATATTCCCCTTACGTAACCGACTCCTGAACCATGATATTGGTTGCAATGACCATATCATTGTTCTTTTTTTAGGGGTTTTATACAATATTTTCCATTTCCCTATATGAGAATAAATAAAGATCGATGGCGACTCTATAAAGTCCATCCCGCGAGCGTGTGATTGCGCCTCGCGAGGTCGTTCTCATTTTTTGAGGTACGACACATGTGTTTTGAAAACAACCTGATTTATCATGGTATATGTAGTTAGTGTTAGTGAAGGTCATAAGTCACAAATGTATTAATGGATATCATGGTTTGGATTAATTGATGAATTGCATACAATTGATGTGAAAAGGTTGGTATTTTGCAGGTGTAACTGGTTAACCAAAGTGGTTAACCGGTTACCAACACGAAATTTGATTTTTCTGCCATTTGGATGCACTGTCTTGTTAGTGTGAATGCACGTTTCTTGGTTTTTGTATGGCTTTTGTATGTATGTATGTATAAAGATTGTGGCATTATATGTATGTGCATGTCTATGCTTGTATGAGTGCTGATTATGTATTTTGGTGTGGTTGTGCAGGACTTGTGCACATGAGATGGCTTGGTTAGACACATTAGACATGGAGAAGCTTAACACACATGACCTATCAATTGTCAAAAAACTTGAAAATTTTGAAGGCTTGGAGAATCACAAAGATGGGATGACTTTGAGGATGAAGGAAGAGTATGATATGGTTTAGGATAATTAGTTGGCTTTGGTCAACTGTTTGACCAAAGAGTCAACAGTTGACCAAAAGTCAACTCTAGGTCAAAATGATGTAATTTTGTATCTAAGCTTGTAATTTGGATCTTGTAATGTGATTTGATGATTTGTAATGAAATTGGCCATTTGAAAATGAATTGTGACTGTAACTTGTGTTCTAAGAAAGGATGGCTTCCCTCCAAAATTGAATTTTGAACCTTTGGGCTTACACTTTGAATATGAACTTGAATGGATCTTGAATCTGAATGAATGAATCTTGATTTCTTTGACTTGGACCTGAATTGTATTGCCTTAGACCAAATGAACAAGCAAACAACTAGCCATGTTGGATTTTCATAAAGAATGGTAAACCTTGAAGTATGCCCATGATGTAATCAACATAACCAAAAACATGGGCCAAAGATTAGCGTTCCATAAAACTTGATCCATAAAGAATGAACTAACCACAAATTTGTTGTGACTATAACCAATAGTCAAAGATGTATAATAAACCAAACTTGCAACCCATAATCCAAATGCATTGTTTCTTAAATAAGGAGGAACCTTTGAATCAGATGATGGAATTGTAAATGAATGACCTAAATTACAACGAGTATGCAGATGAACCATGGACCAAGAGCCAAATAAAAAGTGGAAGAGAAAGGGCAAAATTTGGGGTATGACACAGATGATTCAAATGAAGGATGTAACCTAATATAACTTAAGTAGTTTCTATTTGATGTAACCTAATAGAGTTTAAGTATATTAGGTTGCATCCAATATAATCTACTTAAGTTTAATTAAAAGATATAGGAAAGGCTTCCGAAAATGATTTTTTTTAAATAGGAAAATATTTGAAATTTTTTAAAAACATGATTTTGTATAGAATAATAAAATAGTTTTTATCATTATTATATTTTTAATTTTCATAATACTATAACAAAATAAAATATATTTGGAAATTTTATGTAAGCCCTCCAAAACCCTCCTTCAATACAAATTTTGAACTCCAAAAAATTAGGAGGTTTTTGGTGTTATGAATAAAAACACACTCTTCAAAACACTCTCAACCAAAATTCTTCAATTATTTTCACTCAATCGTTCTCTTTTTTCAAAGTCCTACCCCCTTCCCCTCTAAACTCCCAATCAGGCCATTAAGGAATTGGATTGCATGCATCAAAAGAAGAAAAACAAGAATGAATGAGAAACCTACTAAATGTGAGAGATGAATATGTTTGTCTTGAATGGAGATGAATAGATGTTGATGAAGTTATTTGATTTAGATGAACATGAGTAGGTTTGAAATAACTAGTTAAAAACTATTCGACCTAGATTTACGAGAGCTCTGCTGTTCTTGAGAGTGTTGTTTTTTTTATTTGAAATGTAAAGGAAGGAGAAAAAAAAGACTGCCTCCACGACTTAAATGGTAGCGTATGAATTTCAATATTCGTATGATGAATCGGGATTTTGTCCCGAACATATTTTTACTTACATTAGATGTGATTATGAGATTGAGTTTGTAGTGCTATCATGCATTCAAATTTCAAACGTCATACTATGCGAAAAGGGTATTTTTGAATTTTCACAAGTAAAAAGAATACATAGGATAAGATGAACTATTCCTTTTAAAAAGTGAAGAATAAGAGGAAAAAGTGTTCCACTTTGGGCTTTTTTTTTAAAGCCCACTAAAAATCAATAAATAAAAATTGAATTGGATCCACGGGCCTTAAAACCAAACAAACACTAAAACACGTAAAAAATTAAAAATAAAACAGAACAAGAATTGAAAGAGTTTTCACCGCACGGGCACCAGACTCTCGCCGTGAAATTTGCTCAGCCTCCGTCTCCGTCTGCCGACCGAACAAAACTTTCCACCGATTTTCCTAACTCAACTGCTCGTTATGGACTCCATCTCCGGAGTTCCGTCTCCCCTCAACAACGTCCCGCCGCGACCTCCGTCGTCATCGCCGTTTCCCGGCCGGGAAGACTGCTGGTGCGAAGACGCTACTTTCACTCTCATCGATGCATGGGGTGAGCGCTACCTAGACCTTAACCGTGGTAACCTCCGCCAGAAACACTGGCAAGAGGTTGCCGACGCCGTCAACGACCTCCACGCTGCCGGTAATAACAACAAGAAAGCTCGCCGAACTGACGTTCAGTGCAAAAACCGAATCGACACGCTTAAAAAGAAGTATAAGATCGAGAAAGCTAGGGTTTCCGAATCCAACGGCGGTTACCGGAGTCCTTGGCCATTCTTCTCCAGCCTAGACGTGCTCATCGGAAACACTTTTCCGGTAAAGAACCACTCGCCGCCGGCAACTGAACGAACCACTCCCGCCGTCGTCAAATCTCCACCGCCTCCTCCGGCATGGGTAATCTCTCATCCGGTTGGTCCCCGATCCGGGACACAAAAACGTCCGGCACAGATGAACAGAGACGACACATCTTTCCGACGGAATTTTTCAGCCTTTGCAACTGCGGCAGCGGCAGTGGCCGAGGCAGAAAGTGAAGAGTCTGAGGAATGGAAGTCGAATAGTGGAACGAAGAGTGGGAAGAGGGCAAGAGAGAGTGGTAGGAATATGGAGTTTGGGTACAAACATCTTGCTCAGGCGATAGAGAAGTTTGGCGAAGTATACGAAAGAGTTGAAGCTTCGAAACAGAGGCAAATGTTGGAATTGGAGAAGCAGAGGATGCAATTTGCAAAGGAGTTAGAGTTCCAAAGGATGCAGTTAATCATGGAAACGCAGGTTCGGATGCAGAAAATCAAGCGAAGCAAGCGTTGTTCTCCTGGTGTTGGTGAGCTTTTTCTGTTGAGTTCATGGTGATGATTTGTGTATTTTGTTTGAATGATTGCTTATGTTGAATATGAATATTTATTGGCTACTTGTGAATCATAGTAATGTATAAATTTGGTTTTATATGGTTTCTTGCTGCTGAAGTTGGGAATTTATGTTACTTGTGATAATGGTATCTGATAGGTATAAAAGGCATAGGGGAAAATATTTCTGAATTGGTTACATGTTTATGCTACTAATAGAAGAAACTGTATGAAACTCACAAGGTCATGTTTTTGGTGTTTTGTATCATGATAAGTTAAGTTTCATGAATTGATTTAGATTACACAATCCTGAATAATATAACTAATTTGAAGTCTTTTCTATGTATACTATCTTTGGGATTCTGATGGAAAGAATTTTTCTAATCTTGTCTAATTCTCCCTTAAGAAACCTGCATGTTTGTTCCCCATTATATACTTTATTCTTAAGAAAAGTTGTTACTGAGGTTCAAGTGGCTCCACTTATATGTGCTTTACATTTGGATATGACTAGTTCCAAGATTGACTTCTCCTATGTTAATTAATTTTGTTTGCTTCCAGAATATTATTTTCACATACTATTTTGACATATTTAGGCTTATTTGACTTGCACACATAACCTCATAATACTTCTTATAGATTTTTTACTTTTATGTTTGCTTTAGATTTCAGACCCTAATAAAAACTCGATGCAAACAAATAAGGCTATAATAAAAATATAAGACAGAACTTATGACATCTGGTTTAGAAAGAAGAGTTTGTTGTTTCTACGTGAAATGGAATGCTGTGTAAGCTAAGTAGCCATAAGGTTTCTCCTTTGGAGCCTAAATTAACTTAGCACAACTTTTATGAGGCAATTTGTTTGTTCCTTAAACAGCTCTTGGTTTTCCCTCCATAAACACAACCATGGTGTCTGTGCTCCAGTTTTTAAAATATCTTATAATGATACATATTGTTTTTTCATGTGTACTATGATTAGTTGTGCAATGTAAAAAACAATTGATAATTAAAGTAGTTAATGAGTATTTAAGATTGTGTGCCCTTTTTGTTTTTTGTTTTGTTTCTCTATGATGGGTTGAATAGTATAAGGATAATTTTCATTAGTTCTGTATTCTAACTCGTGATTTTATTTATTTCTTCATTCTTTCCCTCTTCAGCAGACAGTTTCTCATAGCAACCGTGGAAGAAGAATCCTATTGAGAAGAATAGATAGATTTTACTTTTTGGACATGGTATCATATATAGCCCCTTTTTACCTTATGAACAAATAATTTAGGAAAGGTATTTTACAGTGAGGTTCTGGTTTGGTTGTATTTATAATGTAATGCCTACTTTTGTGTAGTAATTTTTCTTTCTTTTTTGACCACTTTTGAGGAACACTAGAAGATCATAAATGAACAGTAGATTGTGGATGGCTTACTCAATGGAAACTTTCATTGATTAGATTCAATTAGATTTATATTGATAGCTTAAATTATTGAATTTGTTTTTATGCAAAACATTCTGCCATTCTCTTTCATTAAATAATCCGGAAGAACAATGATTATGAAGTTTGCCCATATTGCTCTTGTCCATCGAATTTCACTGAGGGAGGGGATGTCAATGGAGAATAGTAATTGGGAGGGAATGAGTCAGAATAGTCCATAGCGGCTAATAAGACCGCGATGACAATAGGTCTATTGGTGCATAACTAAATAGCAACAGCTATAAGGAAAATCACAGGTCGTACGGACATACCGGCTCCCAACTTGGGTTTGGTATCTAGCTTGTTATCCTTTTCCTTTTTGAAAAACTGAAGCTATTCCTTAAAATTAAAATGTTTCAAGAGTAATTTAAATTTTCCCATCTAATTTGATTCCTTAAAATTAAAATGTTTTAAGAGTAATTTAAATTTTCCAATCAAGTTTGAGTTGAGATACCTTAATCTATATCCAAAGTATCACACTTCTTTTCTTTCTTCATCTATTCAAGCATACAAACCGCACATTACATTTCCCTCCTTTCTTCGGTTGCAGCTGCTGCCGCTGTTCATCCCTCTACTCTTCCTTTACTTCTATAGTTCTCGTTCCTCACTCTCCTCTTTGTTTGCATCCATCACTTATTTCTCCTTCCCGAAGTGCAAATCTCAGGTTCAACAAGGAAACTAGCACTTGAAGTGCAAATATCTGGTTCCACACAGAAACTAGTAACACATACATTTTTAATTCGCAAGATAATAAGGTATGACATACTAACAAAAAGAAAGGATAATCCTTTCATAGGAAAGAAGATAGCTATCTGAGTTAGTTTTCCACTGTATCCGTTTGCGTCGTAAATGTAGTTGATTTTTATCTTCTCTTGTTGTTTCCTTTATTCTTATTTGCTTCATACTGGTTTGTTCTTTTTCTTTCTTTGCATCGTTCCTCTCTTCCTTTTTTTTTTTTTTTTCCAACTTTTCTATTTTTTTTCTTTCTATTTCATTTTTCTACTCAGTGTTTATCTTTTTTTTTTTCTTTCTTTCTTTGATTTGTGAGTCTTTTATGGATTTTATGAATTTTGAGTTATTTGTTTCGTTTTTCATTAAATATTAGTCAGACACTCGTGCGAAATTTATTTAATACTATAATTTAAAATTATATAAATTCAATTATATTAAAATAAAAAAAAGGACATGGTGAGATAAAAGAAAAATAAATATTTAATATTTAAAAGTAAAGATTTTATCTTTTAACTTAAGGTAATTGTTGATTAAAATAAAATATATATTGTACTAATAATGACTTGTATTTGATACAATATAAAATATATTTATTTACGGATGTAAATTTGAAACTAATTACTTAATTGTAAAATGAAAAATAATTATATAAACTCAATTCTATTAAAAAGAAGGAAAAAAATAACTCGGAATTAGAAGAAAGAAAAAAGGGTTAAATTACAGTTTTGCTCTCCTTATTTTGGTCAACTCACAAAATCAGTTCTCATATTTATTTTTTAAACAGTTTTGGCCTCTCAACTACATTTTTCATTAAAAAACGACGATGTGTCAATATTTTTTAATATGTGGCATTAACTTGATAAAATAAAATAATATTTTATTTGTTAATGGATTTTTTAATTGATAAAATGAAATAAAAATACTAAAACATAAAACTGAAAAGAAGTAATAAAAGTATTATCTCAGAAAAAGTGAAAATACAAAGCGAAGAACATGAAACTGCTGTAGTTTGAAGAAGAACACGAAACCCAGAAAAACCATGAAGAACACAAATTCACCGAAGATAAAGAAGACGATATCAGCGAAGAACACTGACACAATGAAGAACACGAAAACAAGACTATAATTTCACAAGGTATTATCTCGAATCGATTCGTTTTATGAGATTGAAGAACATCATAAATCGAAACCCTAACTTCAATTTCAATGTCAATCAGCGGTAGAATGTCGTCCTATTACGGTGCACCGTCATCTTGGACAAAGGAAGATCCCAATTTTTGTTCAAGGTGTTGATTTTTCTTACTTTGAACTGTATCATTGTTTGAGCAAATATTTTTCCGAACTAGTTTTATATTGTGATTGTGATAGTCTATACGTAGGATGATTGTTTGAAATAATATTGTTGCACATATTATTGATATTATTTGTACGTGTCATGAAATTTTGCTTACTGTGTTGAACTGTTGTGTTATTTTACTTTGTTGAACTGTTATGGTATATTACTTATGATAATTTGGACTAATTTTGTAGTGTGTTAAAGCATGTTAATTATGCTAATTTTGTGGTATGTTAATGCATGTTAATTTATCTATTTTTGTGGTATGTTAATGTAGGTTAATGATGCTAATTTTGTAATATGTTAATCCATGTTAATTTTTTTACTATGATACTTTGGTTTGCTATGATACTATGATACTTTGGTAATTTTGTGTTATGATACTTTGGTCTGCTATGGTACTATGATAATTTGTGGTCTGGTATGAACTAATTTTTAGGTATGTTAATGGAGGTTAATGATGCTAATTTTGTAGTATGTAAATACATGTTAATTTTTTTACTATGATACTTTGGTGTGCTATGATACTATGATACTTTGGTAATTTTGTGTTATGATACTTTGGTCTGCTATGGTACTATGATAATTTGTGGTCTCCGAATCTGGAATGGGCCAGTACCTGCCCCACAGTCGGGCAGGCCCAACCCAATGTCACATTGGGGGAGGTCCAACAAGGCCCAATCCTCCTCCCTGTCGGGCACGGTCAGCACTCATCGTAGTTTAACATGCCACTAGCTGGTATGGAGAGAGACCACACGTCTTCCCCACGGACTCCACGTGCCCCCCACACGGGGACACGTCAGCAGACAACTACCTACTTCCTGAAGAACTGGTCAGCCCACCTTCCGAAGATTATGGGGCAGTTACTCCAGGGCGAAGAACACGTGTTGGTCTTCCCTACGCCACGTAAGCCCTGACAGTTATTTGTATTAGGCCTGGCAATCCAACCCAGTGCAGACGACCGTTGGCCCAGCGTTGGGGGCATACCATAAATACCTTCTTTCACTAAGGGGCCAGGTATTTTGAATCTTTACTCTTACTACTAACTTTCTGTACTTACACTCTTTACTCCATCTCTTACTTTGACATCAGAGTACCTTGCAGATACACCCCCACCTTTTCACCACCACCAAATTGTAACGGAGCTCACGACGTGGTGCTGGCCACCGATCCATTTCTGATCAGGTAAGATCAGTGGCACCGTCTGTGGGAATCCTTTACTTCCCTGTTCTTCCTTTCGTAGAAACTCAAGAACCAAAGCAACCTCCAATCTCCGACGATCATGGCTAGCCCACGTAATGACGTCAACGCTCCAGATTCTGCCTTCGCCCCATTCACCAACGGAGACGACCACGACCCCAACGTGGTCGTTCACGTCGAAGAAGGCGACCCCAGGGACGGGCACACCGCCTCTCCCTCCTCTAACGATGCGGCCTTCAACGTCGTCCGATACGCTGATAGCCCCGCCGTCTACCAGCCGAACCCCGCGCCACCTAATGCTGATCCGACCACGGTGGCTCGGTTCACAGCGATCAATCAGACCAATCTGATGATCTTCCAACAGAATGAACGGATATGAGTGCTCAAGAGGGAGCGACAACAGCGCTCTCCCCCATGGAGACATCGTCGTCCCATTTCTCGCAACCCCTCTCCTCCCCCGCGGAGAGCAAGACACGATGACTCTCGGAGCCCCTCCCCTGGATGCCTGGGCACCGTCCGCGTCTGAAGCAATCCTAAACCATGGTCGCCCAGAAGCGCGACCATTCCCCTCCTCGGAAGGAACGACGTTCCCCCGCTCAGAAGAGGAGTAAGGCCGACGGGTACGACGAGAAGTCAAAGAGCAAACCAAGGAGTCCTCCCCGAAGACGCAGGAATGGACGAGGCGACCAGTGTAACACCCGAGTTTTGTCAGTTTTTATTTAATTGAGTCGTTTTTGATTATTTTATTATTATATTATTTTATTTCTGACTTTTATGTGAAAATATGTTATTTTTCTTCGTGAATATATTTTATCGCGTTTTGGGAACATTTGCGAGATGTTTGAGTGTAGGGGTATTTTGGGCATTTTGATTTATTTTGTTAAGTTAGAATATAATATAAAATAGGAAGAGAGAAAAATAGTAAGCAAAAGAAGAGAAGGAGAAAAGAAGAGGAGAAGAGAAGAAAAAGAGAGAATTTGAGAAAACTTGGAAATCAATCAACCGACTTTCTAGAACACGATTAAATCGGGTAAGGGTGTGAAACTCGATTATCTTATGCTTGTGTATGATTATGTATATATGTGTTTGCATATGCTATTGTCTTTCTCTAGTTTTGGATTCTAGGTTGAAATGAGAAATATAATGTGATATCGATGGTTTCACGGTCGAAAATCGGTGTAAACGTAGTAGAATACTTGTTACCATGATTGAGTTATGTTCTAATTATTATAGGTTGGTTTGAAAATGTTTTGGTTGAGAAAATATCATTTTTGGATGAACTGGTGCGCTGCTGGGTTTTGCTGAAATCGCAGGTTCGCACTACGAATGGCTAGCGAAGGAGTGGCGAGCGTTCGCGTGAGGGTCGCACTGCGAACGTTGTATTATTTTTCATTCTGCCACTGTTCGCTGGAGGATTCGCATTGCGAATGGGGTAGCGAGCATTCGCTGGATGGTTCGCACTGCGAATGTTGGGAATTTTCTAGGCTATTTTTCATTCTGCCACTGTTCGCTAGGACATTCGCACTGCAAATGGATAAGCGAAGGACTCGCTAGGAGCTTCGCACTGCGAACATGACAGTTTTTCCCAATTTGTTTTCCTTATAACTTTTGATCCGTGAGTCGGTTTGAGGCGTGGTTTGATGCGTTAGAAAGCTTGTGAAATGTTCTTTATTATTGTAATGGTTTTGAGATTGTTAGCTGATTTAATTATGTCAGGAATCTGGAAATGTGTTGTGTGTCGACTTTTACCGTTTTAACGGTGTGTATTTGAGGCGTTATTACGCAACAAGCTTGAGATATAGTTGTATGACTTGTGTGCAGATTATATGATATAAATGCATGTGTTTAGATGGCATGATGATGGTTTGTGGCCGTATGGAAAATAAAGGCATTGTTTGGGCTTGAATTGCAAAACATGATTTATGTTAAGTGAGATGGTTGCATATATGTGTGCATTTGAATGTCATGGGTCATGGTATGCTGAGCATCATGATATGCATTCTTGTGACGTCCTGAGTGACGGATTGATTCCAGAGGGAATCTGCTATAACATTGTGAACCTTAAAAATAAGAGGACTGAAAGCGATCTGATTGGATCGTGAGCCTTAAAAATAAGAGGACCGAAAGTGATGGTTATAGACGATTGTGTGCCCATGTGGGGTGTGAGCAATCGGATCGTGAGACTTATACAAAGAGGACCGAAAGCGATCCATAAACGTCGTGAGCCTTATACAAAGAGAACCGAAAGCGACGGGGAACATCGTATGCCCGACGGGGAGTTACACTAAGTAACGAGCGATGGTTCCAATAGTTCCTGAGTGAACTGGTGTTGAGAATTGATGGAAGTCGGTACCGCATGTGCATATGCATAGAGTCGTTGTGTCGGTCTCTTGCATTTGCATAAATCATTAATGGTGTGTTTATGTGTGGAATTGTGGATAAAATTAATAAATTGATATATGTATATGTGTTGGTGATACTTGTATTGTGCATGGTTGGTATACTTTGGTGATGGAAATATGAAATACACATTGTGTTGTTTTGTGTTTGAATTCTGGGGCGCGTTGTGGTGAGAACCGTATATATGTGTATTTTTTTGTGTTATATATAATTATATGCAATTATATTATGATTGTTTTTCTCACCCTTCTGCTGTTTTATAATGCTCTATAAGGCATTGCAGATTAGATGCTTGAGGTCTTTTTGTGAAGCTTAGGACTTCATTCTTTTATCGGTCGGCTCTGATATGTGGCACCGGGTAGTCAGGGGGATCATTTTGTAGTTTGATGTGTATATATATATATATATATCTTTTGGCTTGTGCATGTATGACTTGATGTATGGCAAACTTTTTATGATATATATATATATATATATATATATATATATATATGAGATTCAGTACAGATTTTCCGCTTTATTCTGTATTTGAATTGTGGGTAGTAGGAACTAAGTTCTTCTGTTTATTTGCTACCTGCGAGTGTTGCATATCTTTATGGGCAGGTGTTGTATGTTTGTTTCAATTTGATGTGACCCCTCGGTCTATGCTGTGAATTTCTAAATATACTCTGATGAAATTTTGAATTTTCTTTTACTGCTTTTGTTATTTGGGGGTATAGATTGGGGGTGTTACATTAAGTGGTATCAGTGCCAGTCCGTGTCAGTTGTGTCAGTCCTTGTTGGTGTTGGCGTTTAGAGTGGGCTGTTTGTTTAACCATAGTTGTTGTTATTGGAAATGAACAGAATATGGCTGGTAGGAATGACGCTGCTTTGGCTGCTGCTATGCAAGCTATGGCTTGGGCTGTGCAGGGTGCACCTAATGCTGCAGGTAATGATGAGTTCAGGAAGAACAAACCGCCTATCTTCAAAGGAAAATATGATCCTGATGGTGCACAGATTTGGCTGAAAGAGATTGAAAGGATCTTCTGAGTGATGGATTGTGCTGAGGATCAGAAGGTGAGACTAGGTACTCACATGTTACTGGAAGAAGCCGATGATTGATGGGTTAGTACACGTCATGTGTTGGAAGCTGCAGAGGAGGAGATCACTTGAGCTGTGTTTAACACTGAGTTTCTGAGGAGGTATTTTCCTGAAGATGTAAGAGGAAAGAAGGAAATTGAGTTCTTGGAGTTAAAACAAGGTAATATGTCGGTTGTTGATTATACTGCTAAGTTTGTGGAACTTGTGCAGTTTTATCCTCATTATGCTGAAGCGACCGCGGAATTTTCTAAGTGTGTAAAGTTTGAGAACGGATTGCGTCCTGAGATAAAGCAGGCAATTGGTTATCAAAGGATTCGGAGGTTTTCTGATTTGGTGGATTGTTGTAGGATTTATGAGGAGGATAGTAAGGCTCGTTCTACGCACTATAAGATTGTGAACGAGAGAAAAGGGAAGCAACAGTTCCGTGGTGGTCCGTATGTAACACTAGCTGATAAGGGTAAACAAAGGGGTAATTTTGAAAGAGGGTCAAGTGGAGGGGGAATGTCTGGTCCTCTGAGATGTTATAGATGTGGTGATGTGGGACATCGTCAGTCTGAATGTAGGAAAGATTTAAGGAAGTGTTCTAATTGTGGAGGTTTAGGACATGTCTCAGCTGATTGTGCAAGGAAGAATATGGTGAAGTGTTTCAACTGTGGTGAACCTGGTCATATTAGTACAAAGTGTTCGAAACCAAAGCAAGCTCCAGCTGGTGGGAAAGTTTTTGCATTAGTGGGAACTCAGACTTCCAGTGCAGACCGTCTGATCAGAGGTACTTGTTTTATTAATAGTACTCCTTTAGTTGCTATTATTGATACTGGAGCGACTCATTCGTTTATTTCGTCTGAGTGCGCGAAGCGTTTGAATCTTGTGTTGTCTTCGATGGGTGGTAAGATGGTTATTGATACTCCAGCAATGGGGTCAGTAACTACTTCTTTGGTTTGCTTAAGTTGTCCTTTGACCATTTATGGTAAAGACATTGAAAAGGATTTAGTGTGTTTGCCGTTGGAAGGGTTAGATGTGGTTCTGGGAATGAATTGGTTGCAATTCAATTGGGTTCATATTGATTGTTATCATAAGCTGGTAAGGTTTCCTTCTCTTGAGGAAGACGAAGACTCGAGTTTCTTATCTACCAAAGAGTTGAAGAGACTTTTGGCGGATGAAGCTCAGTTGTTCGGGTTGTTTGCGTCTTTGACTGTGGATAGTGAAGATTCACTTGATGTGTTTCCTGTTGTGTGTGAGTTTCCAGAAGTGTTTCCCGAGGATATTTCGGACTTGCCGCCAGAGAGAGAGGTGGAGTTTTCTATAGATCTAGTTCCTGGTACTAGACCTGTTTCTATGGCACCTTATTATATGTCGGCATCTGAGTTGGTTGAGTTAAAGAAACAGTTGAATGAATTATTGGAGAAGAGGTTTGTGAGACCAAGTGTGTCGCCTTGGGGTGCTCCAGTTTTATTGGTGAAAAAGAAAGACGAAAGTATGCGATTGTGTATTGATTATCACCAGTTGAATAAGGTGACGATTAAGAATAAGTATCCTCTTCCGAGAATTGATGATCTGATGGATCAGTTGGTTGGTGCTTGTGTGTTCAGTAAGATTGACTAGAGGTCGGGGTATCATCAGATTAGGGTGAAATAGGAAGATATTCAGAAGACGGCTTTTAGGACACGTTACGGTCATTATGAATATTCTGTGATGCCGTTCGGGGTTTCTAATGCGCCAGGTGTGTTCATGGAGTACATGAATCGTATTTTTCACGAGCATCTGGATCGATTTATTGTTGTGTTTATTGATGACATTTTGATTTATTCTAAGTCTCGGGAGGAGCACGCGGAGCATTTGCGTATTGTTTTGCGGGTTTTGAAAGAAAGAAAGCTTTTTGCCAAATTGTCTAAGTGTGAATTTTGGTTGTCGGAAGTGAGTTTTCTTGGACACGTAATTTCAGGTAATGGTATTTCTGTGGATCCATCTAAAGTAGAAGCAGTTCTACAATGGGAGGCTCCAAGATCTGTTACTGAAATTCGAAGCTTTTTGGGTTTGGCCGGATATTATCGAAGGTTCATTGAAGGATTTTCTAAGCTAGCACTTCCTTTGACCCAGTTGACTTGTAAGGGGCAAGCGTTCATTTGGGATATTCGGTGTGAGGAGAGTTTTAATGAGCTGAAGAGAAGATTGACGACAGCTCTGATTTTGATTTTACCGAATCCTAATGAACCATTTGTGGTGGATTGTGATGCGTCGTTGATTGGTCTAGGTGGTGTTCTGATGCAAGACGGTAAGTTCGTGGCGTATGCTTCGAGGCAGTTGAGAGTGCATAAAAAGAATTACCCTACTCATGATCTTGAATTAGCGGCTGTGGTTTTTGTGTTGAAAATTTGGAGGCGTTATCTCTACGGTGCAAGGTTTGAAGTCTTTAGTGATCATAAAAGTTTGAAATATTTGTTTGATCAGAAGGAGTTAAATATGAGGCAGTGTAGATGGTTGGAATTTTTGAAGGACTACGACTTTGGCTTGAATTACCGTCCTGGTAAAGCTAATGTGGTAGCCGACGCATTGAGCCGGAAATCTTTACATATGTCCGCTTTAATGGTTAAGGAGTGGGAACTTTTGGAATCGTTTAGAGATTTGAGTTTGGTTTGTGAGGTGACGTCGGATAGCGTAAGGCTTGGAATGCTAACGATTACTAATGATTTTCTGATGACTGTTAGTGAGAAATAAAAGCTAGATGTGAAATTTGTGGATTTGATGTTGGTTGGAGAAAAAGATGCGAATAGTGATTTTAAAGTGGATATTAATGGTATTTTGAGGTTCCGAGGTCGAATTTGTATTCCTGATGATGTGGAGTTGAAAAAGATGATTTTGGAGGAGGGACACCGGAGTAATTTGAGTATACATCCGGGAGCGAATAAGATGTACCAAGATTTGAAGAAGATTTTCTGGTGGTCTGGTTTGAAAAGAGATGTGGCTCAGTTTGTTTATGCGTGTTTGACTTGTCAGAAATCAAAGGTGGAACATCTGAGGCCTAGTGGTTTGTTGCAACCGTTGGATATTCCTGAGTGGAAGTGGGATAACATCTCCATGGATTTTGTGACAGGGTTGCCGAATACACAGCGAGGGCATAATGCTATTTGGGTGGTTGTTGATAGGCTGATTAAATCGGCTCATTTTATTCCGATTGACATCAATTTTACTTTGGAGAGGTTGGCTGAGATTTACATCAGTGTGATTGTGAAGTTGCATGGGGTTCCATTGAGTATTGTTTTGGATCGAGATCCGAGGTTTACCTCGAGATTTTGGGAAAGTTTACAGAAGGTGTTGGGTTCTAAATTGAGATTGAGTTCGGTTTATCATCCGCAGACGGATGGACAGACGGAGAGAACGATTCAGTCTTTGGAAGATTTGTTGAGAGCTTGTGTTCTTGAACAAGGTGGTGTGTGGGATAGTTATCTTGCATTGATTGAATTCACGTATAATAACAGTTTCCATTCGAGTATTGGAATGACACCGTTTGAAGCACTGTATGGACGAAGATGTCGAACACCGTTGTGTTGGCACGAATCAGGTGAGAGTTCGGTAGTTGGACCAGAGTTGGTGCAACAGACTACGGAAAAAGTGAAGGTTATTCGTGAGAAAATGAAGGCTTCTCAGAGTAGGCAAAAGAGTTATCATGATCGGAGAAGAAAAGATCTTGAGTTTCAAGAGGGCGATCATGTATTTTTTAGAGCTACGCCGGTAACGGGTGTTGGTCGTGCATTGAAATTGAAGAAACTTACTTCTCGGTTTATTGGTCCTTACCAGATATCCGCGAGAGTGGGTGCTTTGGCTTATAGGGTGGCGTTGCCGCCGAATCTGTCGAATTTGCACGATGTGTTCCATGTTTCGCAGCTTCAGAAGTATGTTCCGGATCCGTCGCATGTGATTCCGATGGACGAGGTTGAGGTAAGGGAGAACCTTACAGTGGAGGCATTACCAGTTAGGGTTTTGGATCGCGAGGTGAAACGGTTGAGAGGCAAGGATATTGCACTTGTGAAAGTGGCGTGGGGAGGCGCTGCTGAGGGCAATTCGACTTGGGAGTTGGAGAGTCGGCTGCAGGAGTCGTATCCAGAGTTGTTCGTCTCAGGTATATTTTCGAGGACGAAAATTTCTAAGTGGGGGAGAGTTGTAACGCCCTAGTTTTGTCAGTTTTTATTTAATTGAGTCGTTTTTGATTATTTTATTATTATATTATTTTATTTCTGACTTTTATGTGAAAATATGTTATTTTTCATCGTGAATATATTTTATCGCGTTTTGGGAACATTTGCGAGATGTTTGAGTGTAGGGGTATTTTGGGCATTTTGATTTATTTTGTTAAGTTAGAATATAATAGAAAATAGGAAGAGAGAAAAATAGTAAGAAAAAGAAGAGAAGGAAAAAAGAAGAGGAAAAGAGAAGAAAAAGAGAGAATTTGAGAAAACTTGGAAATCAATCAACCGACTTTCTAGAACACGATTAAATCGGGTAAGTGTGTGAAACTCGATTATCTTATGCTTGTGTATGATTATGTATGTATGTGTTTGCATATGCTATTGTCTTTCTCTAGTTTTGGATTCTAGGTTGAAATGAGAAATATAATATGATATCGATGGTTTCACGGTCGAAAATCGGTGTAAACGTAGTAGAATACTTGTTACCATGATTGAGTTATGTTCTAATTGTTATAGGATGGTTTGGAAATGTTTTGGTTGAGAAAATATCATTTTTGGATGAACTGGTGCGCTGCTGGGTTTTGCTGAAATCGCAGGTTCGCACTGCGAATGGCCAGCGAAGGAGTGGTGAGCGTTCGCGTGAGGTTCGCACTGCGAACGTTGTATTATTTTTCATTCTGCCACTGTTCGCTGGAGGATTCGCATTGCGAATGGGGTAGCGAGCATTCGCTGGATGGTTCGCACTGCGAACGTTGGGAATTTTCTAGGCTATTTTTCATTCTGCCACTGTTCACTAGGACATTCGCACTGCGAATGGAGAAGCGAAGGACTCGCTAGGAGCTTCGCACTGCGAACATGTTAGTTTTTCCCAATTTGTTTTCCTTATAACTTTTGATCCGTGAGTCGGTTTGAGGCGTGGTTTGATGCGTTAGAAAGCTTGTGAAATGTTCTTTATTATTGTGATGGTTTTGAGATTGTTAGCTGATTTAATTATGTCAGAAATCTGGAAATGTGTTGTGTGTCGACTTTTACCGTTTTAACGGTGTGTATTTGAGGCGTTATTACGCAACAAGCTTGAGATATAGTTGTATGACTTGTGTGCGAATTATATGATATAAATGCATGTGTTTAGATGGCGTGATGATGGTTTGTGGCCGTATGGCAAATAAAGGCATTGTTTTGGGCTTGAATTGCAAAACATGATTTATGTTAAGTGAGATGGTTGCATATATGTGTGCATTTGAATGTCATGGGTCATTGTATGCTGAGCATCATGATATGCATTCTTGTGACGTCCTGAGTGACGGATTGATTCCAGAGGGAATCTGCTATAACATCGTGAACCTTAAAAATAAGGACTGAAAGCGATCTGATTGGATCGTGAGCCTTAAAAATAAGAGGACCGAAAGTGATGGTTATAGACGATTGTGTGCCCATGTGGGGTGTGAGCAATCGGATCGTGAGACTTATACAAAGAGGACCGAAAGCGATCCATAAACGTCGTGAGCCTTATACAAAGAGGACCGAAAGCGACGGGGAACATCGTATGCCCGACGGGGAGTTACACTAAGTAACGAGCGATGGTTCCAATAGTTCCTGAGTGAACTGGTGTTGAGAATTGATGGAAGTCGGTACCGCATGTGCATATGCATAGAGTCGTTGTGTCGGTCTCTTGCATTTGCATAAATCATTAATGGTGTGTTTATGTGTGGAATTGTGGATAAAATTAATAAATTGATATATGTATATGTGTTGATGATACTTGTATTGTGCATGGTTGGTATACTTTGGTGATGGAAATATGAAATACACATTGTGTTGTTTTGTGTTTGAATTCTGGGGCGCGTTGTGGTGAGAACCGTATATATGTGTATTTTTTTGTGTTATATATAATTATATGCAATTATATTATGATTGTTTTTCTCACCCTTCTGCTGTTTTATAATGCTCTATAAGGCATTGCAGATTAGATGCTGGAGGTCTTTTTGTGAAGCTTAGGACTTCATTCTTTTATCGGTCGGCTCTGATATGTGGCACCGGGTAGTCAGGGGGATCATTTTGTAGTTTGATGTGTATATATATATATATATATATATATATATATATATATATATATATATATATATATATATATATATATATATATCTTTTGGCTTGTGCATGTATGACTTGATGTATGGCAAACTTTTTATGATATATATATATATATATATATATATATATATATATATATATATATATATATATATATGAGATTCAGTACAGATTTTCCGCTTTATTCTGTATTTGAATTGTGGGTAGTAGGAACTAAGTTCTTCTGTTTATTTGCTACCTGCGAGTGTTGCATATCTTTATGGGCAGGTGTTGTATGTTTGTTTCAATTTGATGTGACCCCCCGGTCTATGCTGTGAATTTCTAAATATACTCTGATGAAATTTTGAATTTTCTTTTACTGCTTTTGTTATTTGGGGGTATAGATTGGGGGTGTTACATTAAGTGGTATCAGAGCCAGACCGTGTCAGTTGTGTCAGTCCTTGTCGGTGTTGGCGTTTAGAGTGGGCTGTTTGTTTAACCATAGTTGTTGTTATTGGAAATGAACAGAATATGGCTGGTAGGAATGACGCTGCTTTGGCTGCTGCTATGCAAGCTATGGCTTGGGCTGTGCAGGGTGCACCTAATGCTGCAGGTAATGATGAGTTCAGGAAGAACAAACCGCCTATCTTCAAAGGAAAATATGATCCTGATGGTGCACAGATTTGGCTGAAAGAGATTGAAAGGATCTTCCGAGTGATGGATTGTGCTGAGGATCAGAAGGTGAGACTGGGTACTCACATGTTACTGGAAGAAGCCGATGATTGATGGGTTAGTACACGTCATGTGTTGGAAGCTGCAGAGGAGGAGATCACTTGGGCTGTGTTTAGCACTGAGTTTCTGAGGAGGTATTTTCCTGAAGATGTAAGAGGAAAGAAGGAAATTGAGTTCTTGGAGTTAAAACAAGGTAATATGTCGGTTGTTGATTATACTGCTAAGTTTGTGGAACTTGTGCAGTTTTATCCTCATTATGCTGAAGCGACCGCGGAATTTTCTAAGTGTGTAAAGTTTGAGAACAGATTGCGTCCTGAGATAAAGCAGGCAATTGGTTATCAAAGGATTCGGAGGTTTTCTGATTTGGTGGATTGTTGTAGGATTTATGAGGAGGATAGTAAGGCTCGTTCTACGCACTATAAGAGTGTGAACGAGAGAAAAGGGAAGCAACAGTTCCGTGGTGGTCCGTATGTAACACCAGCTGATAAGGGTAAACAAAGGGGTAATTTTGAAAGAAGGTCAAGTGGAGGGGGAATGTCTGGTCCTCTGAGATGTTATAGATGTGGTGATGTGGGACATCGTCAGTCTGAATGTAGGAAAGATTTGAGGAAGTGTTCTAATTGTGGAGGTTTAGGATATGTCTCAGCTGATTGTGCAAGGAAGAATATGGTGAAGTGTTTCAACTGTGGTGAACCTGGTCATATTAGTACAAAGTGTTCGAAACCAAAGCAAGCTCCAGCTGGTGGGAAAGTTTTTGCATTAGTGGGAACTCAGACTTCCAGTGCAGACCGTCTGATCAGAGGTACTTGTTTTATTAATAGTACTCCTTTAGTTGCTATTATTGATACTGGAGCGACTCATTCGTTTATTTTGTCTGAGTGCGCGAAGCGTTTGAATCTTGTGTTGTCTTCGATGGGTGGTAAGATGGTTATTGATACTCCAGCAATGGGGTCAGTAACTACTTCTTTGGTTTGCTTAAGTTGTCCTTTGACCATTTATGGTAAAGACATTGAAATGGATTTAGTGTGTTTGCTGTTGGAAGGGTTAGATGTGGTTCTGGGAATGAATTGGTTGCAATTCAATTGGGTTCATATTGATTGTTATCATAAGCTGGTAAGGTTTCCTTCTCTTGAGGAAGACGAAGACTCGAGTTTCTTATCTACCAAAGAGTTGAAGAGACTTTTGGCGGATGAAGCTCAGTTGTTCGGGTTATTTGCGTCTTTGACTGTGGATAGTGAAGTTTCACTTGATGTGTTTCCTGTTGTGTGTGAGTTTCCAGAAGTGTTTCCCGAGGATATTTCGGACTTGCCGCCAGAGAGAGAGGTGGAGTTTTCTATAGATCTAGTTCCTGGTACTAGACCTGTTTCTATGGCACCTTATCATATGTCGGCATCTGAGTTGGTTGAGTTAAAGAAACAGTTGAATGAATTGTTGGAGAAGAGGTTTGTGAGACCAAGTGTGTCGCCTTGGGGTGCTCCAGTTTTATTGGTGAAAAAGAAAGACGGAAGTATGCGATTGTGTATTGATTATCACCAGTTGAATAAGGTGACGATTAAGAATAAGTATCCTCTTCCGAGAATTGATGATCTGATGGATCAGTTGGTTGGTGCTTGTGTGTTCAGTAAGATTGACTAGAGGTCGGGGTATCATCAGATTAGGGTGAAATAGGAAGATATTCAGAAGACGGCTTTTAGGACACGTTACGGTCATTATGAATATTCTGTGATGCCGTTCGGGGTTTCTAATGCGCCAGGTGTGTTCATGGAGTACATGAATCGTATTTTTCACGAGCATCTGGATCGATTTATTGTTGTGTTTATTGATGACATTTTGATTTATTCTAAGTCTCGGGAGGAGCACGCGGAGCATTTGCGTATTGTTTTGCGGGTTTTGAAAGAAAGAAAGCTTTTTGCCAAATTGTCTAAGTGTGAATTTTGGTTGTCGGAAGTGAGTTTTCTTGGACACGTAATTTCAGGTAATGGTATTTCTGTGGATCCATCTAAAGTAGAAGCAGTTCTACAATGGGAGGCTCCAAGATCTGTTACTGAAATTCGAAGCTTTTTGGGTTTGGCCGGATATTATCGAAGGTTCATTGAAGGATTTTCTAAGCTAGCACTTCCTTTGACCCAGTTGACTTGTAAGGGGCAAGCGTTCATTTGGGATATTTGGTGTGAGGAGAGTTTTAATGAGCTGAAGAGAAGATTGACGACAGCTCTGATTTTGATTTTACCGAATCCTAATGAACCATTTGTGGTGTATTGTGATGCGTCTTTGATTGGTCTAGGTGGTGTTCTGATGCAAGACGGTAAGTTCGTGGCGTATGCTTCGAGGCAGTTGAGAGTGCATAAAAAGAATTACCCTACTCATGATCTTGAATTAGCGGCTGTGGTTTTTGTGTTGAAAATTTGGAGGCGTTATCTCTACGGTGCAAGGTTTGAAGTCTTTAGTGATCATAAAAGTTTGAAATATTTGTTTGATCAGAAGGAGTTAAATATGAGGCAGTGTAGATGGTTGGAATTTTTGAAGGACTACGACTTTGGCTTGAATTACCGTCCTGGTAAAGCTAATGTGGTAGCCGACGCATTGAGCCGGAAATCTTTACATATGTCCGCTTTAATGGTTAAGGAGTGGGAACTTTTGGAATCGTTTAGAGATTTGAGTTTGGTTTGTGAGGTGACGTCGGATAGCGTAAGGCTTGGAATGTTAACGATTACTAATGATTTTCTGATGACTGTTAGTGAGAAATAAAAGCTAGATGTGAAATTTGTGGATTTGATGTTGGTTGGAGAAAAAGATGCGAATAGTGATTTTAAAGTGGATATTAATGGTATTTTGAGGTTCCGAGGTCGAATTTGTATTCCTGATGATGTGGAGTTGAAAAAGATGATTTTGGAGGAGGGACACCGGAGTAATTTGAGTATACATCCGGGAGCGAATAAGATGTACCAAGATTTGAAGAAGATTTTCTGGTGGTCTGGTTTGAAAAGAGATGTGGCTCAGTTTGTTTATGCGTGTTTGACTTGTCAGAAATCAAAGGTGGAACATCTGAGGCCTAGTGGTTTGTTGCAACCGTTGGATATTCCTGAGTGGAAGTGGGATAGCATCTCCATGGATTTTGTGACAGGGTTGCCGAATACACAGCGAGGGCATAATGCTATTTGGGTGGTTGTTGATAGGCTGATTAAATCGGCTCATTTTATTCCGATTAACATCAGTTTTACTTTGGAGAGGTTGGCTGAGATTTACATCAGTGTGATTGTGAAGTTGCATGGGGTTCCATTGAGTATTGTTTTGGATCGAGATCCGAGGTTTACCTCGAGATTTTGGGAAAGTTTACAGAAGGTGTTGGGTTCTAAATTGAGATTGAGTTCGGTTTATCATCCGCAGACGGATGGACAGACGGAGAGAACGATTCAGTCTTTGGAAGATTTGTTGAGAGCTTGTGTTCTTGAACAAGGTGGTGCGTGGGATAGTTATCTTGCATTGATTGAATTCACGTATAATAACAGTTTCCATTCGAGTATTGGAATGACACCGTTTGAAGCACTGTATGGACGAAGATGTCGAACACCGTTGTGTTGGCACGAATCAGGTGAGAGTTCGGTAGTTGGACCAGAGTTGGTGCAACAGACTACGGAAAAAGTGAAGGTTATTCGTGAGAAAATGAAGGCTTCTCAGAGTAGGCAAAAGAGTTATCATGATCGGAGAAGAAAAGATCTTGAGTTTCAAGAGGGCGATCATGTATTTTTTTAGAGCTACGCCGGTAACGGGTGTTGGTCGTGCATTGAAATTGAAGAAACTTACTTCTCGGTTTATTGGTCCTTACCAGATATCCGCGAGAGTGGGTGCTTTGGCTTATAGGGTGGCGTTGCCACCGAATCTGTCGAATTTGCACGATGTGTTCCATGTTTCGCAGCTTCAGAAGTATGTTCCGGATCCGTCGCATGTGATTCCGATGGACGAGGTTGAGGTAAGGGAGAACCTTACAGTGGAGGCATTACCAGTTAGGGTTTTGGATCGCGAGGTGAAACGGTTGAGAGGCAAGGATATTGCACTTGTGAAAGTGGCGTGGGGAGGCGCTGCTGAGGGCAATTCGACTTGGGAGTTGGAGAGTCGGCTGCAGGAGTCGTATCCAGAGTTGTTCGTCTCAGGTATATTTTCGAGGACGAAAATTTCTAAGTGGGGGAGAGTTGTAACGCCCTAGTTTTGTCAGTTTTTATTTAATTGAGTCGTTTTTGATTATTTTATTATTATATTATTTTATTTCTGACTTTTATGTGAAAATATGTTATTTTTCATCGTGAATATATTTTATCGCGTTTTGGGAACATTTGCGAGATGTTTGAGTGTAGGGGTATTTTGGGCATTTTGATTTATTTTGTTAAGTTAGAATATAATAGAAAATAGGAAGAGAGAAAAATAGTAAGAAAAAGAAGAGAAGGAAAAAAGAAGAGGAAAAGAGAAGAAAAAGAGAGAATTTGAGAAAACTTGGAAATCAATCAACCGACTTTCTAGAACACGATTAAATCGGGTAAGTGTGTGAAACTCGATTATCTTATGCTTGTGTATGATTATGTATGTATGTGTTTGCATATGCTATTGTCTTTCTCTAGTTTTGGATTCTAGGTTGAAATGAGAAATATAATATGATATCGATGGTTTCACGGTCGAAAATCGGTGTAAACGTAGTAGAATACTTGTTACCATGATTGAGTTATGTTCTAATTGTTATAGGATGGTTTGGAAATGTTTTGGTTGAGAAAATATCATTTTTGGATGAACTGGTGCGCTGCTGGGTTTTGCTGAAATCGCAGGTTCGCACTGCGAATGGCCAGCGAAGGAGTGGTGAGCGTTCGCGTGAGGTTCGCACTGCGAACGTTGTATTATTTTTCATTCTGCCACTGTTCGCTGGAGGATTCGCATTGCGAATGGGGTAGCGAGCATTCGCTGGATGGTTCGCACTGCGAACGTTGGGAATTTTCTAGGCTATTTTTCATTCTGCCACTGTTCACTAGGACATTCGCACTGCGAATGGAGAAGCGAAGGACTCGCTAGGAGCTTCGCACTGCGAACATGTTAGTTTTTCCCAATTTGTTTTCCTTATAACTTTTGATCCGTGAGTCGGTTTGAGGCGTGGTTTGATGCGTTAGAAAGCTTGTGAAATGTTCTTTATTATTGTGATGGTTTTGAGATTGTTAGCTGATTTAATTATGTCAGAAATCTGGAAATGTGTTGTGTGTCGACTTTTACCGTTTTAACGGTGTGTATTTGAGGCGTTATTACGCAACAAGCTTGAGATATAGTTGTATGACTTGTGTGCGAATTATATGATATAAATGCATGTGTTTAGATGGCGTGATGATGGTTTGTGGCCGTATGGCAAATAAAGGCATTGTTTTGGGCTTGAATTGCAAAACATGATTTATGTTAAGTGAGATGGTTGCATATATGTGTGCATTTGAATGTCATGGGTCATTGTATGCTGAGCATCATGATATGCATTCTTGTGACGTCCTGAGTGACGGATTGATTCCAGAGGGAATCTGCTATAACATCGTGAACCTTAAAAATAAGGACTGAAAGCGATCTGATTGGATCGTGAGCCTTAAAAATAAGAGGACCGAAAGTGATGGTTATAGACGATTGTGTGCCCATGTGGGGTGTGAGCAATCGGATCGTGAGACTTATACAAAGAGGACCGAAAGCGATCCATAAACGTCGTGAGCCTTATACAAAGAGGACCGAAAGCGACGGGGAACATCGTATGCCCGACGGGGAGTTACACTAAGTAACGAGCGATGGTTCCAATAGTTCCTGAGTGAACTGGTGTTGAGAATTGATGGAAGTCGGTACCGCATGTGCATATGCATAGAGTCGTTGTGTCGGTCTCTTGCATTTGCATAAATCATTAATGGTGTGTTTATGTGTGGAATTGTGGATAAAATTAATAAATTGATATATGTATATGTGTTGATGATACTTGTATTGTGCATGGTTGGTATACTTTGGTGATGGAAATATGAAATACACATTGTGTTGTTTTGTGTTTGAATTCTGGGGCGCGTTGTGGTGAGAACCGTATATATGTGTATTTTTTTGTGTTATATATAATTATATGCAATTATATTATGATTGTTTTTCTCACCCTTCTGCTGTTTTATAATGCTCTATAAGGCATTGCAGATTAGATGCTGGAGGTCTTTTTGTGAAGCTTAGGACTTCATTCTTTTATCGGTCGGCTCTGATATGTGGCACCGGGTAGTCAGGGGGATCATTTTGTAGTTTGATGTGTATATATATATATATATATATATATATATATATATATATATATATATATATATATCTTTTGGCTTGTGCATGTATGACTTGATGTATGGCAAACTTTTTATGATATATATATATATATATATATATATATATATATATATATATATATATATATATGAGATTCAGTACAGATTTTCCGCTTTATTCTGTATTTGAATTGTGGGTAGTAGGAACTAAGTTCTTCTGTTTATTTGCTACCTGCGAGTGTTGCATATCTTTATGGGCAGGTGTTGTATGTTTGTTTCAATTTGATGTGACCCCCCGGTCTATGCTGTGAATTTCTAAATATACTCTGATGAAATTTTGAATTTTCTTTTACTGCTTTTGTTATTTGGGGGTATAGATTGGGGGTGTTACATTAAGTGGTATCAGAGCCAGACCGTGTCAGTTGTGTCAGTCCTTGTCGGTGTTGGCGTTTAGAGTGGGCTGTTTGTTTAACCATAGTTGTTGTTATTGGAAATGAACAGAATATGGCTGGTAGGAATGACGCTGCTTTGGCTGCTGCTATGCAAGCTATGGCTTGGGCTGTGCAGGGTGCACCTAATGCTGCAGGTAATGATGAGTTCAGGAAGAACAAACCGCCTATCTTCAAAGGAAAATATGATCCTGATGGTGCACAGATTTGGCTGAAAGAGATTGAAAGGATCTTCCGAGTGATGGATTGTGCTGAGGATCAGAAGGTGAGACTGGGTACTCACATGTTACTGGAAGAAGCCGATGATTGATGGGTTAGTACACGTCATGTGTTGGAAGCTGCAGAGGAGGAGATCACTTGGGCTGTGTTTAGCACTGAGTTTCTGAGGAGGTATTTTCCTGAAGATGTAAGAGGAAAGAAGGAAATTGAGTTCTTGGAGTTAAAACAAGGTAATATGTCGGTTGTTGATTATACTGCTAAGTTTGTGGAACTTGTGCAGTTTTATCCTCATTATGCTGAAGCGACCGCGGAATTTTCTAAGTGTGTAAAGTTTGAGAACAGATTGCGTCCTGAGATAAAGCAGGCAATTGGTTATCAAAGGATTCGGAGGTTTTCTGATTTGGTGGATTGTTGTAGGATTTATGAGGAGGATAGTAAGGCTCGTTCTACGCACTATAAGAGTGTGAACGAGAGAAAAGGGAAGCAACAGTTCCGTGGTGGTCCGTATGTAACACCAGCTGATAAGGGTAAACAAAGGGGTAATTTTGAAAGAAGGTCAAGTGGAGGGGGAATGTCTGGTCCTCTGAGATGTTATAGATGTGGTGATGTGGGACATCGTCAGTCTGAATGTAGGAAAGATTTGAGGAAGTGTTCTAATTGTGGAGGTTTAGGACATGTCTCAGCTGATTGTGCAAGGAAGAATATGGTGAAGTGTTTCAACTGTGGTGAACCTGGTCATATTAGTACAAAGTGTTCGAAACCAAAGCAAGCTCCAGCTGGTGGGAAAGTTTTTGCATTAGTGGGAACTCAGACTTCCAGTGCAGACCGTCTGATCAGAGGTACTTGTTTTATTAATAGTACTCCTTTAGTTGCTATTATTGATACTGGAGCGACTCATTCGTTTATTTTGTCTGAGTGCGCGAAGCGTTTGAATCTTGTGTTGTCTTCGATGGGTGGTAAGATGGTTATTGATACTCCAGCAATGGGGTCAGTAACTACTTCTTTGGTTTGCTTAAGTTGTCCTTTGACCATTTATGGTAAAGACATTGAAATGGATTTAGTGTGTTTGCTGTTGGAAGGGTTAGATGTGGTTCTGGGAATGAATTGGTTGCAATTCAATTGGGTTCATATTGATTGTTATCATAAGCTGGTAAGGTTTCCTTCTCTTGAGGAAGACGAAGACTCGAGTTTCTTATCTACCAAAGAGTTGAAGAGACTTTTGGCGGATGAAGCTCAGTTGTTCGGGTTATTTGCGTCTTTGACTGTGGATAGTGAAGTTTCACTTGATGTGTTTCCTGTTGTGTGTGAGTTTCCAGAAGTGTTTCCCGAGGATATTTCGGACTTGCCGCCAGAGAGAGAGGTGGAGTTTTCTATAGATCTAGTTCCTGGTACTAGACCTGTTTCTATGGCACCTTATCATATGTCGGCATCTGAGTTGGTTGAGTTAAAGAAACAGTTGAATGAATTGTTGGAGAAGAGGTTTGTGAGACCAAGTGTGTCGCCTTGGGGTGCTCCAGTTTTATTGGTGAAAAAGAAAGACGGAAGTATGCGATTGTGTATTGATTATCACCAGTTGAATAAGGTGACGATTAAGAATAAGTATCCTCTTCCGAGAATTGATGATCTGATGGATCAGTTGGTTGGTGCTTGTGTGTTCAGTAAGATTGACTAGAGGTCGGGGTATCATCAGATTAGGGTGAAATAGGAAGATATTCAGAAGACGGCTTTTAGGACACGTTACGGTCATTATGAATATTCTGTGATGCCGTTCGGGGTTTCTAATGCGCCAGGTGTGTTCATGGAGTACATGAATCGTATTTTTCACGAGCATCTGGATCGATTTATTGTTGTGTTTATTGATGACATTTTGATTTATTCTAAGTCTCGGGAGGAGCACGCGGAGCATTTGCGTATTGTTTTGCGGGTTTTGAAAGAAAGAAAGCTTTTTGCCAAATTGTCTAAGTGTGAATTTTGGTTGTCGGAAGTGAGTTTTCTTGGACACGTAATTTCAGGTAATGGTATTTCTGTGGATCCATCTAAAGTAGAAGCAGTTCTACAATGGGAGGCTCCAAGATCTGTTACTGAAATTCGAAGCTTTTTGGGTTTGGCCGGATATTATCGAAGGTTCATTGAAGGATTTTCTAAGCTAGCACTTCCTTTGACCCAGTTGACTTGTAAGGGGCAAGCGTTCATTTGGGATATTTGGTGTGAGGAGAGTTTTAATGAGCTGAAGAGAAGATTGACGACAGCTCTGATTTTGATTTTACCGAATCCTAATGAACCATTTGTGGTGTATTGTGATGCGTCTTTGATTGGTCTAGGTGGTGTTCTGATGCAAGACGGTAAGTTCGTGGCGTATGCTTCGAGGCAGTTGAGAGTGCATAAAAAGAATTACCCTACTCATGATCTTGAATTAGCGGCTGTGGTTTTTGTGTTGAAAATTTGGAGGCGTTATCTCTACGGTGCAAGGTTTGAAGTCTTTAGTGATCATAAAAGTTTGAAATATTTGTTTGATCAGAAGGAGTTAAATATGAGGCAGTGTAGATGGTTGGAATTTTTGAAGGACTACGACTTTGGCTTGAATTACCGTCCTGGTAAAGCTAATGTGGTAGCCGACGCATTGAGCCGGAAATCTTTACATATGTCCGCTTTAATGGTTAAGGAGTGGGAACTTTTGGAATCGTTTAGAGATTTGAGTTTGGTTTGTGAGGTGACGTCGGATAGCGTAAGGCTTGGAATGTTAACGATTACTAATGATTTTCTGATGACTGTTAGTGAGAAATAAAAGCTAGATGTGAAATTTGTGGATTTGATGTTGGTTGGAGAAAAAGATGCGAATAGTGATTTTAAAGTGGATATTAATGGTATTTTGAGGTTCCGAGGTCGAATTTGTATTCCTGATGATGTGGAGTTGAAAAAGATGATTTTGGAGGAGGGACACCGGAGTAATTTGAGTATACATCCGGGAGCGAATAAGATGTACCAAGATTTGAAGAAGATTTTCTGGTGGTCTGGTTTGAAAAGAGATGTGGCTCAGTTTGTTTATGCGTGTTTGACTTGTCAGAAATCAAAGGTGGAACATCTGAGGCCTAGTGGTTTGTTGCAACCGTTGGATATTCCTGAGTGGAAGTGGGATAGCATCTCCATGGATTTTGTGACAGGGTTGCCGAATACACAGCGAGGGCATAATGCTATTTGGGTGGTTGTTGATAGGCTGATTAAATCGGCTCATTTTATTCCGATTAACATCAGTTTTACTTTAGAGAGGTTGGCTGAGATTTACATCAGTGTGATTGTGAAGTTGCATGGGGTTCCATTGAGTATTGTTTTGGATCGAGATCCGAGGTTTACCTCGAGATTTTGGGAAAGTTTACAGAAGGTGTTGGGTTCTAAATTGAGATTGAGTTCGGTTTATCATCCGCAGACGGATGGACAGACGGAGAGAACGATTCAGTCTTTGGAAGATTTGTTGAGAGCTTGTGTTCTTGAACAAGGTGGTGCGTGGGATAGTTATCTTGCATTGATTGAATTCACGTATAATAACAGTTTCCATTCGAGTATTGGAATGACACCGTTTGAAGCACTGTATGGACGAAGATGTCGAACACCGTTGTGTTGGCACGAATCAGGTGAGAGTTCGGTAGTTGGACCAGAGTTGGTGCAACAGACTACGGAAAAAGTGAAGGTTATTCGTGAGAAAATGAAGGCTTCTCAGAGTAGGCAAAAGAGTTATCATGATCGGAGAAGAAAAGATCTTGAGTTTCAAGAGGGCGATCATGTATTTTTTAGAGCTACGCCGGTAACGGGTGTTGGTCGTGCATTGAAATTGAAGAAACTTACTTCTCGGTTTATTGGTCCTTACCAGATATCCGCGAGAGTGGGTGCTTTGGCTTATAGGGTGGCGTTGCCACCGAATCTGTCGAATTTGCACGATGTGTTCCATGTTTCGCAGCTTCAGAAGTATGTTCCGGATCCGTCGCATGTGATTCCGATGGACGAGGTTGAGGTAAGGGAGAACCTTACAGTGGAGGCATTACCAGTTAGGGTTTTGGATCGCGAGGTGAAACGGTTGAGAGGCAAGGATATTGCACTTGTGAAAGTGGCGTGGGGAGGCGCTGCTGAGGGCAATTCGACTTGGGAGTTGGAGAGTCGGCTGCAGGAGTCGTATCCAGAGTTGTTCGTCTCAGGTATATTTTCGAGGACGAAAATTTCTAAGTGGGGGAGAGTTGTAACGCCCTAGTTTTGTCAGTTTTTATTTAATTGAGTCGTTTTTGATTATTTTATTATTATATTATTTTATTTCTGACTTTTATGTGAAAATATGTTATTTTTCATCGTGAATATATTTTATCGCGTTTTGGGAACATTTGCGAGATGTTTGAGTGTAGGGGTATTTTGGGCATTTTGATTTATTTTGTTAAGTTAGAATATAATAGAAAATAGGAAGAGAGAAAAATAGTAAGAAAAAGAAGAGAAGGAAAAAAGAAGAGGAAAAGAGAAGAAAAAGAGAGAATTTGAGAAAACTTGGAAATCAATCAACCGACTTTCTAGAACACGATTAAATCGGGTAAGTGTGTGAAACTCGATTATCTTATGCTTGTGTATGATTATGTATGTATGTGTTTGCATATGCTATTGTCTTTCTCTAGTTTTGGATTCTAGGTTGAAATGAGAAATATAATATGATATCGATGGTTTCACGGTCGAAAATCGGTGTAAACGTAGTAGAATACTTGTTACCATGATTGAGTTATGTTCTAATTGTTATAGGATGGTTTGGAAATGTTTTGGTTGAGAAAATATCATTTTTGGATGAACTGGTGCGCTGCTGGGTTTTGCTGAAATCGCAGGTTCGCACTGCGAATGGCCAGCGAAGGAGTGGTGAGCGTTCGCGTGAGGTTCGCACTGCGAACGTTGTATTATTTTTCATTCTGCCACTGTTCGCTGGAGGATTCGCATTGCGAATGGGGTAGCGAGCATTCGCTGGATGGTTCGCACTGCGAACGTTGGGAATTTTCTAGGCTATTTTTCATTCTGCCACTGTTCACTAGGACATTCGCACTGCGAATGGAGAAGCGAAGGACTCGCTAGGAGCTTCGCACTGCGAACATGTTAGTTTTTCCCAATTTGTTTTCCTTATAACTTTTGATCCGTGAGTCGGTTTGAGGCGTGGTTTGATGCGTTAGAAAGCTTGTGAAATGTTCTTTATTATTGTGATGGTTTTGAGATTGTTAGCTGATTTAATTATGTCAGAAATCTGGAAATGTGTTGTGTGTCGACTTTTACCGTTTTAACGGTGTGTATTTGAGGCGTTATTACGCAACAAGCTTGAGATATAGTTGTATGACTTGTGTGCGAATTATATGATATAAATGCATGTGTTTAGATGGCGTGATGATGGTTTGTGGCCGTATGGCAAATAAAGGCATTGTTTTGGGCTTGAATTGCAAAACATGATTTATGTTAAGTGAGATGGTTGCATATATGTGTGCATTTGAATGTCATGGGTCATTGTATGCTGAGCATCATGATATGCATTCTTGTGACGTCCTGAGTGACGGATTGATTCCAGAGGGAATCTGCTATAACATCGTGAACCTTAAAAATAAGGACTGAAAGCGATCTGATTGGATCGTGAGCCTTAAAAATAAGAGGACCGAAAGCTTTGACGCGATGCTCGATTATCAGAACGTTCGGGGAGCCATCAAGTGCAGGATCTTCCCCACTACCCTCTGGAAAGGTGCCATGGCGTGGTACAAGAGATTCGCACCTGAGTCCATCACCTCCTGGAAGGAACTGAAGAGATAGTTCTCCAGGCATTTCACTACTTCACGACGTCATCTGAAGACGGAAGCATCCCTGGAAGCCATCATCCAGGGAAAAGACGAATCTCTCCAAAACTACATCGAGATATTCAACCGAGAGGCCGTCCAGGTATCCACCTTAGACCACATAAAGAAATTCCTGATCGAGCGAGGACTCCGACCTCGCACGGAGTTCGCCAAGGCTGTCGGCATCGAGAGGCCTGACACCTTGGAAGCGCTCCTCCACAAGGCCCAATCATACATCCAGTATGAGGAGATAGAGGTTGCCCACTGTGCCTGCGATTCGCGGAACCAAGAGGGACCCAGAAGCTCCAGGCAAGAAGACTCCACCGCCCCCGACGAGGCGGGGAGAGAAGGAGTGAAGACCGGCCCCGAGACTCTCTAGAGCTGAGGGGACCCGTAGGCCAGTTCATAGAGTACATGCTACTCACCACTCCCCGTGAGCGAATCCTGGCTGAGTGCATCAACTCGGAATTCCAGAAAGGAGGTGTCCGCTTCCCGAAGCCGACACCCCATAAACCAAACGTTGATAAATCCAAGTACTGTAGGTTCCATAGGAGCTACGAGCATGTCACGGAGGACTGCATCCACCTCAAGGATGCGATCGAAATCTTGATTAAAGAGGGGCACCTCAAGCAATACACGAAGAGGAATGATGCCCCCCGACAAGAGACCCGGGAGACAAAAAAGGGTCGAGGAGGTGACCCCATCCCCCGGCGAGAGCGGACTACAAGTCTCCCTGTGTGTCACCCGACCAGAGGACTTCTACTTTCCCAGCGAGCCCGACATCCCTGTGACCGCTCGCAGCTTGTGGGAAAGTTTCCCCGCCGCCATGGTTATATCCGACGGAGGTTCAACAAGGTCTCGGTGGGGTTGATCAAGCGAAATTATGACGAGTTGATAGAGACGAGCTTAGCGTAGACCACCACTTTTGAGAAGGTCTGGGCCCCATCACCTTTTACCTTGAAGAATTGTCGGGCGGCGCCCCCAACTCCAACATCCCCCTCCTGATCAGGGCGCAGATGGCGAACTTTGATGTCCGCCGCATTTTGGTCGACCAAGGGAGTTCGCTGTACATCATGTATGCCCACCTCTTCGAGACCCTCTAGCTCAACGAAACACATCTGACCCCTTACGTGGGCTCAGACCTCCAGGGTTTCAACGACACCACCATCAGACCGTGGGGCTATGTCAAGCTGATGGTCACTTTCGGGAACGACGACACTTCCCGACAAGTTAAGATCCGCTTCCTGGTGGTGGAGTGCCCATCTCTGTACCAGTGCATCCTGGGAAGACCGACTCTGGCCGAACTCACGGCGATACCATCTATAGTCAGTGTGAAGATGAAGCACTACACGACTAGAGGCTGGGTCGTCACCCTCCACGGCGATATCGAAGCTTCCAGGAGATGCTTCGAGGCTGCAACCAAAGGTCTGAACTCGATCAATGTCAAGTCCAAGACTATAGAGAAGCCAACCCCGGACGTCAGAACACCGCTCGAGCTGAAGGCAACGAGCAGCATCTTCACCCCATGCGCCCCGTTCCAGATGGAGACTTCGAGCTCATTGCCTTCGGAGACAACCCAGACAGGAACGTGAAGATTAGCACGGGCCTTCCCGACCTGGAGAAGAAGCAGCTGAAGGCCTGCCTCTGGGAGAATGCCGACTTGTTCGCATGGAGCACTGCAGAGATGACCGGCCTCGACCTAGATTTGGCCTGCCATTAACTCATAATAGATCCAGCCGCTAGGGCTGTAGTGCAGATTCGGAAACCCGGTACACAACCTGGCTATCCAACATTGTACTTGTTAAAAAGAATAATGGAAAATGGAGAATGTGCGGTGATTACACCGATCTTAACCGGGCATGCCCGAAAGATGCTTATCCACTGCCTAACATCGACAAACTGGTCGACAATTTTGCAGGTTTTAAATTGCTGTCGTTCATGGACGCATACTCGGGGTACAATCAAATCTCAATGGCAAAGGCCGACAAACAGCACACGGCCTTCATGACCGAGTCGTGCAACTACTATTACAATGTAAGGCCCTTCGGCCTGAAGAATGCCGATGTGACCTACCAGCGAATGATGAACGGAGTCTTCCTTGGCGAGATCGGCGACATGCTCGAGGTCTACATGGACAACATGATCGTTAAATCACGAGAAGAAGTCGACCACGCCGCCCACCTCAAAAAGGTCTTCGACACGACGAGGAAATGCAAGATGAGGTTCAACCCGGAGAAATGCACCTTCGGTGTCCGAGCAGGAAAGTTTCTCGGCTTCTACCTCACGGAACGAGGGATTGAGGCGAACCCCGAAAAGTGCAGGGCGTTCTCCGCCTTCCCGACGCCGAACTCAAAGAAATCGATACAATTGCTAAACGGGATGCTCACCTCGCTGTCCCGCTTCGTGGCTAAATCAGCGCAATACGCACTTCCATTTTTCAAACTCCTACACAAGGAGGCCACATTCGAGTGGAATGAGGAGTGCGAACAGGCGCTCCTCCACCTCAAACAAGTCCTCTCGCAATCCCCGGTCCTCTCACGACCAGAAGACAGGGAAACATTGTACCTTTACCTCGCCGTCACGAGCGAGGCGGTCATCACGACACTTATCCGGGAAGCCCCCGATGGGAAGAAGCCGATTTACTTCACCAGTAGAGCCCTTCAAGGCCCCGAGCTTAGATACCAGCAGATAAAAAAGGTCGCTCTGGTCTGTCATAACCCAAAACTTGACCTCCCTTTTGGTTTTTTTTGCATAAGCATGTGCATTAGCATCGTCGACATACGCATTTGCACTTTTCTCTGTGTATTTCTTGTTGCAGGATCTGCAGGTTTTCCAAGCCCGATTAATCGCATCCTCTCAAGATTATTTTATCACCAAAACAAGCTCAAAATAAAGGTTTCCATGTTTACTCATCAAAACAAAAGGTGGAAAATTGAAACCGGCACTTCAGCATCATTTCCAAGCAAATTTGGGTAAAATGGGCTGAAGTAACCGGTTAGCATATATGCAGTAACCGGTTACTCAGTGTATTTTTCACCAGGAATGCAGATTTTCAAGCAAGTAACCGGTTACTATGTACAAAGTTGCAGATTTTGCTGCATTTTTGGGACAGCAGGGGTGCACTCTCTTTGGTCTTTGTTTCTACATTATTCTAGCAACATGTGGAATATTCTGGACATTTCAAGGCTATTCAAGACACTTCACTTGAATTTATTCCAATGCTTCACTCTAATTTAAGTGCACCATGTTCCTTGCTTTCCAAGCATGTCAACCTTTGGATATTGGAGCTCACCTTGTGATTGTTACCGAGTTAATCCTTACTAACCGAGTTAACCGCCTTGACTCAGTGAGTCAAGTGTAACTAACTCCAACCCTAACTCCAAACCTCCCAAAGCTAAGTCCAAACCAAAGTCCAAAGCTCTCACACTCCATACCTAAAGTCTATATAACAAATCTTCACTCATTTTTCAAGGAACCAATCACTCAACCAATCACTCCACAACCATTCACACAATTTCACACTTTCTTCACTCTCTATTCTCTCACATTCCCTCTGAATTTTTCTACTACTTTTTCATCTTCATCACAATTCTCTTCCAAAACTTCACCGAAGCTCAATTTCTACATTAAAGGATAATCACTTTTACATCAAAAGTGATTATTTTTTGGAGCTTAACCTTCATCATCATTCCATTTTACTGGATTTTCTGGAGTTCTATTAACTTTTTTATTCATCTCAAGTGATCACTTCAAGCTTCCTCGGTGATAATTCTCATTTCAGAGTTTTCGTCGTAATTTGCTCGGTTTCGATACGTTTCGGCTATAATTGGAGATTCCTCCGGTTTTATTTGATTATCTTCATCATCTTGCTATTATACTTGAGTTTCTGGAGTTCTATTAACTTTTGGATTTATCTCAAGTGTTTGCTTCAAGATTCTACGGTTCGAATTCGCATTCCGGAGCTTCGTCGCAATTTGAGCGGTTTCGATACAATTCGGCTACGATTAAAGATCCCTCTGGATTTCCTTGATTATCTTCATCAAGAATCCTTTGCAACAATTACCAGAGCACATCTCAGCCTTGTAGGTTGGTAGATCTTACTTTACTCACTGTTTCGATCGTTTCCGCGTGTTTACGTTGTAATTTCGATCATTTTTGGTTTAATTTATCATGTAATTGATTGCTCTTTGATCTCCATGATTAATTCTTGTAATTTGTGTTTAATTACCCTTACATGATGTAATTTTAGTGCACAAATTCATGCCATAGCATGTGGTGGTTGGCTTAAGTGATTAAGTGTTGAAAATCACTTTTGAAAAGCTGTTTTTGTTGTTATTTTTGCCACTATCTCAGTGGTAACCGGTTACAGCATATCTGCTAAGCGGTTACTCAGTGTAAATTTCACCAAAAACACTGATTTTCAAGCAAGTAACCGGTTAGCAGATATGCTGTAACCGGTTACCACTGAACATAATGGCCAATTTTGGGCTTTTTCAAGTTTGTTTGACATTATTTCTTCATCTAACTTCCATGAATTGATATGCTTGATATTTATGGATGTTTTAAGTGCTGCTAAACTATGTTTAAGGCATTTTTACATTAATTTAATGATTAATTTATCAATTCTTGCAATTATGTGTGTTCTTGATATTTGTTTGAACATGCTAATTCTTGCACTTTCTTTGACTACATGATACATGATTTGTGTTGTATTTTCAATGTCATGTGGTGCTGTTTTGCTCTCCCTCTCTTTTCTTTGCATTAAGTTTATTCTTCATGGATGAACTTAATCTTGCATAATCAATAATTTACACCTTTTGCTTTAATGATTTTCCATTCTCTTTGGAAAGTTGTTAGCATAACATTCCCTTTTCATTAGTTAATCGAAACCATGTTCCGATTAATTGATCCTTCCCTTTCCCTCTCTTTAGGCTTCCTTTAGAGCTCTTTCTCTCTTTTCCTCCCGCGGAGTTGAAGATTCATACGACGACCGATGCACGATACTGGAGCACTGTACAACTTGGAGTTGTTACGCTGTCAGTTTCAACTTCTGTACTACACCCTGTGTGTTAGAGAAGGAATGAGAAGGGAGAATTCCTACTCTCATTCTGACCACTTCAGGTAGGGGACGAATGACCTCGTGCCTGGCTTAGTCACCTCTATCCTCAGGCGGTAGCGTATCTTCTTCCCCAGTCGAGTCGATCCTCGATCACGCTTATCTTTTTCAACCAGTCTTTTGATCTATCACCATTCCCTTGGTTCACAATCATTAGCAATCTTCAGAGAGTCAATCTCTTGCCCTTGTTCAATTCCTCTCCCTTGTTCCCTTAAAAAGGGTTTCAATTACCTTTTCTTATGGCTAGTCACTTCTTTTGCTGATTCCCGATGAGAGTTGTATTCATTCTGAAATTCTGGTACTAGATATGTGATGTTACGTGTGATGTCACAACAACACACTCTGCAATGGACAATGTAAAACAACAGAAAAGACACAAAGAATTGTTCACCCAGTTCAGTTAAATAACTTACTCTGGGGGCTACCAAGCTAGGGATGAATTTCACTATCAGTAGAATTAATTTACAGACTCAACAACCCAGTTGACATCTCCTAAACTTAATCACTACTTAATGAACCTTCTACCTAAGAGACCACTTAGGTATGAGAACACTACTCAATACCTGAATCACTTCAGTGATATAATTCAAAGATCACACACTTTGAAAAACACAACTTGATTCTGCTTCACAGCTTTGATTAAGAACAACTCAAAACAACAACACCAATTCACACTAGAATGGTTTACAACACATACACGAAGACACAAACGACTCTCAGTCTTTAGCTCTCTTTCTTCGTTCCTTTTCCTTCAGGATTGATGCACTTTATATAGCTATTTGATTTGGACTTGGACCTGCTACTATATCTGACCTGATTTGTTATTTAAAACTGAATCTTTTTAAAACATATTTTCTCTCAAAATCTTCTTAAATCTTCAGCCTTTAAACACTCCTACAAATCTGCATCAAATCTGTTTGCAACAGAAAATATCTCCTCCAAGATATTCGCATCCAATAACTCTAACAACTCTCCCAAATTCCAGCTAATACGCTTAACCCTAAAAACATCTCAAACCTGATGTTTTAATGATCTGTATATCTGATGTCATGACATCGCATGTGACATCAGACTTCAAAACTTCAACAACTTAAACACTTAACATTATCCAATGTTAAGACTCAATGTTAAGACATCACCCATGTGACATCAACATTGAACAACTTTGTTTTACCAAAATTCTAGCCAATCCAAGAACTAACAATCTCCCCCTTTGGCTATTTTTGGCTAAACCAATCTCTGCAATATCAGAGACTTCAGCAGCGGATAAATTTTTTAAAACAAATAGTTCCCATCAACAAAGGGTAAACTCCCCCTCAAAACCAGAACCAGCATAACCAGCTGTTCAACATGCACACTCCCCCTCAACATCTACACCACACCAGATCTTAGATAGGATACACTCTACACACCTATGCTAACTGTCCCCTTTTTAGCCATAATTGGACAATCACCAAACACAATGTCCTGACATAAATAAAGACATGGTCAAACACCATGCTTCCCAAAAAAACAAGTTCCAACACATTGACTGTTCAGTCAATACAAACTATGCTCCTTGTTTGTATTATAAAGAAACAAGCCTTCTTCCTTCTAGCAGCACCAAACAGCAACCAAGAATGAGCCAGTCTAACAAAGATGCAGTAAAGAACCTCAAGCAGAAGGACAAGACTTCAGATCCACCTAAGAAGAGGAGCAAAACAATGACTGCAGCTGAAACTACTTCAGGAACCACAAAGACAGGCAGAACCTCAGAGACAACCATGAAACCCAGCAAGAAACTTCCTGTGCAACAACATGCTTCTGATGATGATTGGGATGAAGACTGGAAAGCTTTTCTAGATGCAGGGGGTTGGGATAATCTGTAACTATTGATGTACTTCAAAGATGTATGCCTTCAGCAGTTTAATAAAATCAATATCTAATAAAGAATACAACTGCTTAATACACTCTCTAGCCCATTTAATCTTCATAAATGTAAATTCCCAATTTACTTCTCAAACTTTCAAATTGGTTTGCATCTAAGGCTTTAGTAAAAATGTCAGCTAATTGTTTATCTGTAGCAACATGTTCCAAAGCAACTACTTTGTCTTTAACCAAATCTCTTATAAAATGATGCCTTATATCAATATGCTTTGTTCTGCTATGTTGAATAGGATTCTTAGAGATATTGATAGCACTCAAATTATCACAGTACAATGTCATGACATCTTGCTTGACATTGTATTCTGTTAACATCTGCTTCATCCAAACAAGTTGAGAACAACTACTCTCTGCTGCTATGTACTCAGCTTCAGCAGTAGAAAGAGACACACAGTTCTGCTTCTTACTAAACCACGAAATCAGATTATTCCCTAAGAAGAAGCACCCTCCTGAAGTACTTTTTCTATCATCAGCTCTCCCTGCCCAATCAGCATCACAAAAACCACATAACTCAGTGCCTGATCCATGACTGTAAAGCATTCCATAGTCACTAGTCCCATTCACATATTTTAGAATCCTCTTCACTTGATTCAAGTGACTAACTTTAGGCTCAGCTTGATATCTGGCACAAACTCCAACAGCAAAAGAAATATCAGGTCTGCTAGCTGTGAGATACAATAGACTTCCAATCATGCTTCTGTATACACTTTGATCCACACTAACACCATGTTCATCCTTGGACAACTTTAAATGAGTAGGAGCAGGTGCCCTCTTGTGATTAACATTCTCTAGACCAAACTTCTTCACTATGTTCTTTGCATACTTGCTCTGAGAAATGAATATGGAGTCCTCCATTTGTCTAACTTATAGACCATGAAAATAGTTGAGCTCTCCAACAAGACTCATTTCAAACTCAGATTGCATCTGTTCCATAAAATGTTTCACCATTGCATCTGACATCCCACCAAATACTATGTCATCAACATAGATTTGAGCTATCATCAGTTTTCCTCCTTCCTCTTTAACAAACAATGTCTTGTCAATCCCTCCTTTTCTGTAGCCATTCACAACCAGGAATTCAGTAAGCCTTTCATACTAAGCTCTTGGTGCTTGCTTCAAACCATACAGAGCTTTCCTTAGTTTGTACACATGGTCAGGAAATGTTGGATCAACAAATCCTTTTGGTTGATCAACATACACCTCTTCATTTAAGTAACCATTCAAGAAGGCACTCTTAACATCCATCTGAAAGAGCTTGAATTTGAAATTACAAGCCACCCCTAAGAGTAATCTGATAGATTCCAGTCTTGCCACAGGAGCAAAGGTTTCATCATAATCAATTCCTTCAACCTGAGTGTATCCCCGAGCAACTAATCTGGCCTTGTTTCTGGTGACCACTCCTTGTTCATCAGATTTATTCTTGTAAATCCACTTGGTGCCAATCACATTAACTCCATCAGGCCTTGGCACAAGATCCCATACTTCATTCCTCTTGAATTGCTCCAGCTCTTCATGCATTGCATTTATCCAAAACTCATCAGTCAATGCTTCCTTGACATTTTTTGGCTCAATTTTGGAGACAAAACATGAACTTGCTACAACTTCTCTTGACCTAGCCCTCACTCCAGAATTTGGATCACCTATAATAAGCTCCTTTGGGTGGTCCTTCTGCACTCTGATAGAAGGATCTTTATGAGGTTTCTCAGATTCAGGCTCAGCAGCAGCAACACTAGGAGTTGGACTTCTGTCTTCAGCTTCTGGTGCAACTTCACCAACTGATGTTCCAACATCATCTAGGACATCATCATCTTCCTGCTTATCATTGTCATCAATCACCACATTGATGGACTCCATCATCACCTTGGTTCTAGAGTTGAAAACCCTATATGCTCTGCTGCTGGTAGAGTATCCCAAAAATATTCCTTCATCACTTTTGGAATCCAATTTTCTTCTCTGTTCTCTATCATCCAGAATATAACATCTACTTCCAAAAACATGAAAGTATTTAACATTAGGTTTTCTTCCCTTCCATAGTTCATACAGAGTGGATGAAGTGCCTCTTCTCAGGGTAACCCTGTTGTGAATGTAGCAGGTAGTATTCATGGCTTCAACCCAGAAATGATAGGGAAGTTTCTTGGCATGGATCATAGCTCTAGAAGACTCTTGGATAGTTCTGTTCTTCCTCTCAACTACTCCATTTTGCTGAGGAGTAATAGGAGATGAAAACTCATGACTTATACCTTCAGCAGAGCAAAATTCTTCAAACTTCCTATTCTCAAACTCTCTTCCATGGTCACTCCTTATCCTGATAACATTACTCTCCTTTTCTCTTTGAAGTCTTTGACAAAGATCTTTAAAAACATCAAACACATCTGATTTGTCTTTGATGAAGCTCACCCAGGTGTACCTTGAATAGTCATCCACAACTACATAAGCATATTTCTTTCCACTCAGACTTTCAACCTGCATTGGTCCTATCAAGTTCATATGAAGTAGTTCTAAGACCTTGGAGGTGGTGTCATGTTGAAGCTTCGGATGAGACATCTTTGTCTGCTTCCCTTTTTTACAGTCTCCACAAATTTTTCCTTCCTCAATATTAAGTTTGGGAATTCCTCTGACTGCTTCTGAGGAGATGATTCTCTTCATTCCCTTTAGGTGAAAATGTCCCAACTTCTGATGCCAGATTATGACATCATCTTCTTTAGCAAAAACACAAGTGGAAGAAATTGAGTCTTGTGGCACCCAAAGATAACAATTGTCCTTAGACCTGACTCCCTTCATAATGACTTCTCCTTTATCATCTTTGATAATGCATTCAGACTTTGTAAAGTCTACTTTGAATCCTTGATCACAAAGTTGGCTAATGCTAATCAAATTTTCTGTCAGTCCTTTAACAAAAAGAACATCATCCAGTCTGGGAGCACCAACACAGCTCAGTTTACCAATCCCATTGATCTCTCCTTTGACCCCATCACCAAATGTAACATGGCCTGAAGAATGAAGCTTCACATCTACCAACAGATTCTTAACTTCAGTCATGTGCCTTGAACACCCACTGTCAAAGTACCAATCTTCTTTGGTAGAAACCCTTAACGAAGTGTGAGCTATCAAGCTGGTAACCTTAACTTTAGGGACCCATTGCTTCTTAGGCTTGGTAACCTGCCTTCCTCCGTGACAGTTCTGTCTGGGAACAACCTGATGAGCCTTCTGTGTGTATCCATGTAGCTTATAACAATAAGCCTTAATGTGTGCAAAACATCTACAATGGTGACATCTCAAGTGCCTGTATCTCTTCTTAGATGGAGTTCTGTCTTGATGTTTTAACATCACTGGTTTGGAGGTGATAACATCATTAGAACCTGCATCATTGGTGAATCCCAAACCACATTTGTCTGCAGCCATCTTCCCAATACTATGAATGTTGTCTAGAGCATCAGTACCATTGTTCAACATTCTGATAGTTTTGGTCATAGAGTCCAGTTTATAGTTAAGCATACTGACTTCAGATTCAAGTTCAGTCTTTTTAGCTTTTAATTGTACTATGGTTTTCTTCAGCTTTTCTTCTTCAAGACACACTTGTTCACTTCTTATGAAAAGATATTTAAAAGTAACAGCAAGTTCATCATAAGTAACCTCATCATCACAAGGATCATCATCTGACTCATAAACCCCAACCATAGCTCTAACAAGTTTAGCTGAATTTTCTTCAGATTCACTCTCACTGTCAGACCAAGAAGCTGATAACCCTTTCTGCTTCTTTAGAAAAGTAGGACATTCCTTCTTGACATGTCCATACCCTTCACACTTAAAGCATTGTATCCCTTTGTCATTACTGGACTTTTCTTCATCTTTAGACTTCTTCCCTTGTTCTCCTGATCTGTTGATGTCAGAAGTAATGTTCTTGACATTGGGATTATAACTCCTATTTATCCTCTTCATAACTTTGTTGAACTATTTTCCCAGCAAAGCAATAGCCTGAGACAACTCCTCCTGAGAATCATCCTCTTTCCCTTTCTTGGTTTCTTCAGAACTGGAAACCAAAGCTATACTCTTGGTCTTCTTTTCAGGTTCCTTTTCATTTAACCCTAACTCAAAAGTTTGAAGAGATCCAATTAGCTAACCAACTCTCATTTTGTTGATGTCTTGAGCTTCTTTAATTGCAGTCACCTTCATCTTATATCTCTTGGGAAGGGACCTAAGGATTTTCCTCACCAGCTTTTCTTCAGTCATCTTTTCTCCAAGAGCACTAGAGGCATTAGACAGCTCAAGAATACTCATGTGAAAGTCATGAATAGTTTCATCTTCCTTCATCTTTAGACTTTCAAACTTTGATGTCAGAAGTTGAAGTCTTGACATCTTAACCTTTGAAGTTCCTTCATGAGTAGTCTTCAAGATGTCCCAAGCTTCCTTAGCAACTTCACAGGTATTGATCAACCTGAATATGTTCTTATCAAATCCATTGAAAATAGCATTTAAAGCTTTGGAATTACCAAGGGCAATCTCATCTTCTTCCTTGGTCCATTCTTCTTCAGGTTTCAGTTTTGAGCTGCCTTCTTTTTCTTTCCCAGCATCATCTTTCTCAATAACAAGAGGTGTTTTCCATTCTTTTATGATAGCCTTCCAAGCCCTGTTGTCCAAGGAATTCAAAAAGGTAATCATCCTTGGCTTCCAATAATCATAATTAGATCCATCCAGAATAGGGGGTCTATTCACAAATCCACCAACTTCCTTGTCCATCTTACCAGAAAGTATCAGCCCTAGATCTCACCCAGATGCAGAGCAGGATGTCTGCTCTGATACCAATTGAAATTCTGGTACCAAATATGTTATGTTACGTGTGATGCCACAACAACACACTCTGCAATGGACAATGTAAAACAACAGAAAAGACACAAAGAATTGTTCACCCAGTTCAGTTAAACAACTTACTCTGGGGGCTACCATGCCAGGGATGAATTTCACTATCAGTAGAATTAATTTACAGACTCAACAACCCAGTTGACATCTCCTAAACTTAATCACTACTTAATGAACCTTCTACCTAAGAGACCACTTAGGTATGAGAACACTACTCAATCCCTAAATCACTTCAGTGATATAATTCAAAGATCACACACTTTGAAAAACACAACTTGATTCTGCTTCATAGCTTTGATCAAGAACAACTCAAAACAACAACACCAATTCACACTAGAATGGTTTACAACACATACACGAAGACACAAACGACTCTCAGTCTTTAGCTCTCTTTCTTTGTTCCTTTTCCTTCAGGATTAATGCGCTTTATATAGCTATTTGATTTGGAATTGGACCTGCTACTATATCTGACCTGATTTGTTATTTAAAACTGAATCTTTTTAAAACATATTTTCTCTCAAAATCTTCTTAAATCTTCAGCCTTTAAACACTCCTACAAATCTGCATCAAATCTGTTTGCAAGAGAAAATATCTCCTCTAAGATATTCGCATCCAATAACTCTAACAGCTCTCCCAAATTCCAGCTAATACGCTTAACCCTAAAAACATCTCAAACCTGATATTTTAATGATCTGCATATCTGATGTCATGACATCGCATGTGACATCAGACTTCAAAACTTCAACAACTTAAACACTTAACATTATCCAATGTTAAGACTCAATGTTAAGACATCACCCATGTGACATCAACATTGAACAACTTTGTTTTACCAAAATTCTAGCCAATCCAAGAACTAACACATTCATCCATTGGTTGATCACAGTCATACTGTTAAAACTAATGCTCTATGCATCTACAATCACGCTCTTTCTTCGGTTAAACACAGTTTTCCTATTAAACACCAAAACTCTTGCGGAGTTCGCAACCTTCTCTTGGTTCTTCTCCCTTTGATTGGTTAACCATTGCTTGTCAATTAAAACACGATTTTGCACTCCTTCTCAGTTAACCACCGCCTGTCTGTTAAAACAATGAGTTCCTCTTGGGTTAATCACCCGTCTCTTCAGTTAAACACAGTCCGTCTGTTAAAACACTGATTTCCTCTTGGGTTAATCACCTTTTCTTGGTTAATCACATTTTTCTTCAGTTAACCACAGTCCGTCTGTTAAAATACTGAACCCCTTTTCGAGTTAAACACCTTTTCTTGGTTAATCACTCGCTCCTTTCGGTTAATTACAGTCCGTCTGTAAACACCGAATCCCCAGCAGTTGGCAACCTCCTCTTGGTTCGAACACTTGTATCTTTAGGTAGTAACCTTTCTTTGGTTCGAATACCCTTTCTTCAGTCAGGTACTGCTTGTTCAGTCAGTGTACCGAACTCCTTTGGGTCACGACCTTTGCTCGGTCCTACACCCGTCCTATGGGTCACGACCTTTACTCGGTCCTACACCCGTCCTTTGGGTCACGACCTTTGCTCGATCCTACACCCGTCCTTTGGGTCACGACTTTTACTCGGTCCTACACCCGTTCTTTGGGTCACGACCTTTGCTCGGTCCTACACCCGTCCTTTGGGTCACGACCTTTGCTCGGTCCTACACCCGTCCTTTGGGTCACGACCTTTGCTCGGTCCTACACCCGTCCTTTGGGTCACAACCTTTGCTCGGTCCTACACCCGTCCTTTGGGTCACGACCTTTGCTCGGTCCTACACCTGTCCTTTAGGTCACGACCTTTGATCGGTCCTACACCCGTCCTTTGGGTCACGACCTTTGCTCGGTCCTACACCCGTCCTTTGGGTCACCACCTTTGCTTGGTCCTATACCCGTCCTTTGGGTCACCACCTTTGCTCGGTCCTACACCCGTCCTTTGGGTCACCACCTTTGCTCGGTCCTACACCCGGCCTTTGGGTCACCACCTTTGCTTGGTCCTACACCCGTCCTTTGGGTTACGACCTTTGCTTGGTCCTACACCCGTCCTTTGGGTCACGACCTTTGCTCGGCCCTACACCCGTCCTCTGGGTCACGACCTTTGCTCGGTCCTACACCGGTCCTCTGGGTCACGACCTTTGCTTGGTCCTACACCCGTCCTTTGGGTCACGACCTTTGCTCGATCCTACCCCCGTCCTTTGGATCACGACCTTTGCTCGGTCCTACACCCGTCCTTTGGGTCACGACCTTCGCTCGATCCTACACCCGTCCTTTGGGTCACGACCTTTTCTCGGTCCTACACCCCCGTCCTTTTGGGTCACGACCTTTGCTCGGTCCTACACCCGTCTTTTGGGTCACGACCTTTGATCGGTCCTACACCTGTTCTTCGGTTGATCATAATTCTTATCTGTTAAAACTTCTTTTCCCCTCACAGTCTTAATCCCTTCCTTTGGTTAACTAATGCTTATCAGTTAACATACCGAGTCCTCTTTTCTCTTGGTTTTAACACCATTCCTTTGTTTGTGTCCTTAGTAGGGTCGCTACCTTCTGATTCTCAGTCACGATTTCTTTGTTCTCTTACTCCCCAGTGGAGTCTCTTTATTCCTTTTGCTCTCTTGGTTTCGATACCACTATTGTACTTTACTCTTAGCAAATTTATTATCTTTCCTTTGCACTTCTTTCTTGGTTATGACACCATCTCTTTTGCATCCCCAGCGGATCTTTCTCTATCTCTTTTTCTCTCGGTTTTGACACCGTTTCTCTTTTGTTCCTTGCACAGTCACTTTAGTCTCTTACTCCTCAGTGGAGTACTCTCTTTTACCTTTTGCTCTTCTTTCTTGGTTTTGACACCATTTCTTTGGAATCCCCAATGGAATTTCCTTCTTTCTTTTGCTCTTGGTTTTGACGCCACTTTCCTTTCATTTTCCTTTTCCGTCTTAGTTCCACGAACTACAGAAGCTCTGATTCTGCATTCTGTCGAATGTATGATACGTAGACACGAGATCGCGATGATCTTGGTGAGCACACTTCCACCCTTCCTTCCTTCCTCTCTGTCCCCTGGTCCATGAACTACGACGCTCTGATTTCCTCATTGCACTATGAGGGTACGTAGGCACTAGGGCCCCAATCCTCCGCGAGCAATTTCTTTTCTTTCTTTCTTTCTTTCTTTCTCCCTTCTCTTCTCCCTCCTCTTTCTTTTAGCTAGAAACCTTTAGATATATAACTCATCCAAGCCTAGAAGCCAACGAAATGGTTTCCGTCGAGTACGACGGATGCGTAAGGTGCTAGTACCTTCCTTTCGCATAACCGACCCTCGTTCTCGTTTCTCTTTCCCTTGGGTTTTATCGATATTTTCCCTGTCCTTCGGGACTAAATAAAGTTCGGTGGCGACTCTGTGTTATCTTTGAGTGTACGATTAACTCAAGTATAAACCAACCATCTTCAGCTGGCGACTCTGCTGGGGAGTTCTTGCTCCTGAGTTTCACCTCCTTTTGCTTGTTTCCTGGCTAGGTGGGACTCCCCATCTTCAGCTGGCGACTCTGCTGGGGAGTTCTTTCTCTTGAGCTTCGCCTCCTTTTGCTTGTCTCCTGGCTAGGTGGGACTCCCCATCTTCAGCTGGCGACCCTGCTGGAGAATCCTTGCGCTCACAGGTTGGGGTCTTGCCTAGTTTTGTTTCTTTTCTTACTTGCTTGGGTGTTTATCTTTCGCGCTTTGCTTGCTTTATCTTTATGATTTAGCTTTATGTTTATTTACTGCTTTCATTTACTGCTTTGAATATTCATATGCTGCATATTCTGGATATCTGCTGTTTTCTGCTGTTGTTGCGATGGGTAGATATTATTGGAGAGAAAAGTCCTAACACCGGGCTTAGTATACACATAGGCTAGAACGTGGATAGTCGTGAGGCCTACGTTTTACGCATTGGGTTATCACGAGAGCCACATCCCAGATCGTGATTCGCTTGAGAATACTTCCGCCCTGTGAGAATTCACTACGGTGAGGAATTTTCATTCTGAGTCCTATGGTTTGGGCGACCTTTCTAGGGACCACCTTATTGTGTCTAGATCATACCTGTGAGGGGGATGGGTTTTTGCAGGAACCAAGCCACTTCATACCTTTGTTCTCTCACGCACGTCAGATCTTCGCACCTACGCAGAGTTGTATAAGCAGATCATCCAGAAGATGTTGCGTCCATAACTTACATTATTGCATAATGTTATTGCATACTATTATTGCATCATCATGTATGCCGAATTTTTGAACTAGAGTCATGGCATCATTGTATATACCGCATTGTCGAGCATGAGTTATTGCATCATCATATGTATGTTGAACTTTTGCATCATCTAACCTTTGCATCATTGTGTGTTGCATATCTCATTTACATTCCGCCTGCATGAGCAATATATGCATACATACATTTACATTGCATACATACAAACCAGAAAAAGCTCACTTTCTTCCCTTCATCAGCCCAAAGACAACGATTCTCCGACGCCGAAAGCCAAAAGATCATGGAATAGATTGGGTATGAGGACACAATGCACAAGGAAGGAAAGGTTGACATGGTTGTGGAACTACTTTTGGACAGCATGACAATGAACTCCTCAGATCAGGTTGTGATTGATGAGCAAGCCCAGAATGGACCAAAGATGGATAAGATCATGAATGTGGATGCAAACAATCTGCCGGTTCACTCTTTGTCTGATCAAAAGACCTCCAAAGGCAAACAGAAACAAAAGCGTAAGCAAATCAGCAAAGGGAACAACAATCAAGGGAGGAGACATCCTCGTCATGATCCAATTCCCGTGACCTACACACATCTACTGCCTGTTCTGATGCATGTTGGAGCAATTGTTCCTAAAGAAATCAAGTCGGCCAAGTTTCCTTATCACCCTAAACATAATCCTAATGCCACATGTGGATACCATGCTGGATATGTGCGGCATTCTACAGAAGTCTGTGTTGTCTTTAAGAACAAAGTCCAAGAGCTCCTCGATCAGAAGTTGTTATGCTTTACAGAGAAGCCTTGCCAGAAGTCTATGCCTGTGGTTGCCGAAACATCTGTTGAAGCTAAGAATAAAGGTCCTCCTACTCACGCACTGATTCCTCCAGCTGTTCAACCTGTTGGGAAGTACCCATATCAGTCCGCTAATTCAGGAATGCCTTTTGCCTATCCTAGGGCACTATCTGCTGTTGAACCTTCAGTTACTTATCCTGGGGTACCCTACATTCCATATGGGATCCATTTTGGTCAAACTGTTAATCGGATGGGTAATCCTGGTTTGATGCACCCTGCTCAAGCTACTCGTCAGGTTCATCCTCAAGCACCTCTGGCTCCTACGCCATACTATTCATTCTCGCATTGCTGCAACCCAATATCAACAGCCTCCTCAGAATCATAATCAGCAAGCCCAAGGTCGAGAGCGCCAAAATCAGCGCAAGCCCCAGCACAATCTAGGACGAAGGAATGCTCCTCTAGATCCGATTCCTGTGACATACAGTCAACTTCTCCCACATCTGATTCAGAACTCGCTGGTGGTTCCCAAAGCTCTGAAGCCCCCTCCAAAACCATTCCCACCTGGGTATGATCCCAATGTGCGGTGTGGATATCATGCTGGGTCGACTGGACATTCGACTGAGGATTGCAACGCTTTCAAAGCTAAAGTCCAACAGTTGATTGACAAGAAGCACTTAACCATTCAAAGTGAGAAACTGTGGGTGAACGGAAATCCCTTGTCCGTGTAAAAGAATCCCTTGAATAAGCATGTGAGCACTTCCTCAACATCGGCAATCATCATGTTATTCCATCTTTTCCATTTGTAATCTTTTTGTTTGTCAAGCACTGTTTACTTGTAAAACTTGTTTGTTTTTAGATGATAATAATAGTGAAATGAATATGCATGTTTTGAATAAATCCATTCGTGTTCACTCATACTTTTTATCTGTATCACACATTTGATCAAGCAGAATCATTAGAGAATGATGAAATCAAAAAGCCATGAGATCACTATCTGTATGCTTCGAATAAAACCTTCCTGACGATGTAAGGCATTTGTTTAAATACCCAAACACCGGAGGTATAAGGAAGATAATCCCTAGTCAACCCCTTTGGGCCTTGAAGTAGGAGTTTCTTTATGTACACAAAAAACCCTCAATCTTAACCAGGGGCAGGGTAGTCTTCAATTAGTTTGACCATGCGTTCAAATTTCAAAACAAGTACCCCATATGCGGATCAACCACATCATATCCCTCGCAAGAGGTCGGAAAAATCACGAATCCAGAATGGTTATCCCTCACCGACCAAAGGAATAAGGCAGTCACAACTCACCCTACAAATCAAACACATGTCACACGATTTTGTTCGAGAGAAAAAAAATCAAAATCACAAAAATACAAAAAGCCCGCTAAGTCACAAGAAAATGGTTTAGGCAAAAGTTAGGGCGTCCCGGTAGACTGCAAGTTCAAAATAATCAGTCTACGCAAAAATTAGGGAAAACAAAAAAGAACAAAACAAAGAATAAAAAAAAGAGAGAAATCCTCAATAAGAACAAGTTCGTGTGATCACATGTGACAAAAACAAAAGGTGAGTGACTATCGCTCCAAAATCCTTGTCGGTTCCTCTACCATCGCATCCATCATTTAATACCCTTTCTTTTGAAAGGTGAACGCTTGTGTCAAACTAGCTGGACATAGGACTGGAGAACATCAAGGAGAATTGGTGGGTTAAAATAAATTTTGAGCCTTATATCCTTTCTTTCTTAAACCGTGAACCAGGCCACGTTACAACTCTTAAAAGACCTAATTGAAGCAGGGTTTATTTCAAAAGCATACTACGGTAAAATCACGTCAAAGCTGACTCCTAAAGATTTGCTTATCATTTGTGCCGATACTGACATGGAATTCTAATTGGTGATCCATTCACTATATGTCATAATATTAGTGAACATACTTGGATTTCAAAACGGACATATGCATAGCGTTAACATCATCATTTTCAAAGCCAACACTTTTTACTTGCGAACAAGCACTTGACATCAAGGAAGTTTCCACAATGGAAAGTGTGATCACCTCAAGGGGCAAAACGCCTGAAAACTTCGTTGAGCAAAAAGGCCTAGCTATCTCAATATTCAGTCAATCTGAGCCAATCACGTCAAGATTCAGCAAATCTCTCAAAGATCAATTGGTCAAGGGCATTCCTCCAAAGATTGATCAGACAGGGGAAAAATCACTTCAGAGCTCCTACCGAGGCAGACCACCTCAAGAGCACAAGAAGTTAACCTCTCCAAGAAACGATTAATCAAGGGCATACTATTCCAATACACTGGGGCAAGTTAACCTTGAGGCTGGGGCAACTCATGCAGATACCCAACAGACTGGGACAGAGACGAACTACCAAAGTATAAGTTCTCTCCCTATTTTGAAGCAAGAGCAATGGGGCATCAAAAACTGCTGATCCTGAAATCGGTGTCAGGGAATCACATCTCTATGGCTTATACCCTAACCTCAACTCTTTCACCTCCCACAACAAAAGCATTAGAACCGTTGCATAGACCTTTCTCGTGCATTAGTCACGTCGCTTCGCTCATACTTATTATTCATCTGGCATAGCATGAAACCTTGACATAAGCCCGGTCATACTTGACATTCTTTTCAAAAACCAATTACCGACATGCTGTATCTGGTAATCATCATCGCATATCATTGCATCCTCAAACGCATAGCATAATCATCAATATAGAGCATTGCGCCATACAGGTTCAAACATGCGTCCCAATCAAAAGCCAGTTCTCCTCTGGTAGTCAGTTCTCGCCTGACTTGTCTCTTCAAATCCCAGTTCTCGTCTGGCAAAGATTTTCAACGTCCAGTTTTCATTTTGCACATCTTTTCTTTCCAAGTCCAGTTCGCGGATGGCAAACTTTTTCAAAGTTTTTCCCTTATCTTAAGCCTGGCCCAAACATTCTCAGTTTCTCTAGTACGTCCAGACTCTGCAAACCTACAACACTGCATCCTAACTTGCATCCTTGCATGGCATGATACCAAGCATCATGTAGAACAGCATGTAGCATAACATATGCATCAAGCATACTCCCTTTCTTTTGGCCTGATTCATCCTTCCAGCAGATATTTAGCCAAACTTCTTTTCAAACTCTCTACACTCGCGCTTTTCTTTCGCATCCTTCGGCCAAATTTTCGAGATACTCTTTTATTTAATCCCCTTTTACCTCGAATCATCGAAAAGCTGGCGCAATTCGAACATTCAGGTCCAAGTGGATTAAATAGGGGCAGCTGTCGTAACCCAAAATTTGATCTCCCTTTTGGTTTTTTTCTGCATAAGCATGTACATTAGCATCGTCGACATATGCATTTGCACTTTTCTATGTGTGTTTCTTGTTGCAGGATCTGCAGGTTTTCCAAGCCCGATTAATCGCATCCTCTCAAGATTATTTTATCACCAAAACAAGCTCAAAATAAAGGTTTCCATGTTTACTCATCAAAACAAAAGGTGGAAAATCGAAACCGGCACTTCAGCATCATTTCCAAGCAAATTTGGGTAAAATGGGCTGAAGTAACCGGTTAGCATATATGCAGTAACCGGTTACTCAATGTATTTTTCACCAGGAATGCAGATTTTCAAGCAAGTAACCGGTTAGCAGATATGCAGTAACCGGTTACTCTGTACAAAGTTGCAGATTTTGCTGCATTTTTGGGACAGCAGGGGTGCACTCTCTTTGGTCTGTGTTTCTACATTATTCTAGCAGCATGTGGAATATTCTGGACATTTCAAGGCTATTCAAGACACTTCACTTGAATTTATTCCAATGCTTCACTCTAATTTAAGTGCACCATGTTCCTTGCATTCCAAGCATGCCAACCTTTGGATGTTGGAGCTCACCTTGGGATTGTTATCGAGTTGATCCTAACTAACCGAGTTAACCGCCTTGACTCAGTGAGTCAAGTGTAACTAACTCCAACCCTAACTCCAAACCTCCCAAATCTAAGTCCAAACCAAAGTCCAAAGCTCTCACACTCCATACCTAAATTCTATATAAACAAATCTTCACTCATTTTTCAAGGAACCAATCACTCCCCAACCATTCACACAATTTCACACTTTCTTCACTCTCTATTCTCTCACATTCCCTCTGAATTTTTCTACTACTTCTTCATCTTCATCACAATTCTCTTCCAAAACCTCACCAAAGCTCAATTTCTACATTAAAGGATAATCACTTTTACATCAAAAATGATTATTTTTTGGAGCTTAACCTTCATCATCATTCCATTCTACTGGATTTTCTGGAGTTCTATTAACTTTTGGATTCATCTCAAGTGATCACTTCAAGCTTCCTCGGTGATAATTCTCATTTTGGAGTTTTCATCGCAATTTGCTCGGTTTCGATACGTTTCGGCTATAATTGGAGATTCCTCCGATTTTCTTTGATTATCTTCATCATCTTGCTATTATACTTGAGTTTCTGGAGTTCTATTAACTTTTGGATTTATCTCAAGTGTTTGCTTCAAGATTCTACGGTTCGAATTCGCATTCCGGAGCTTCGTCGCAATTTGCTCGGTTTTGATATGATTCGGCTACGATTAAAGATTCCTCTAGTTTTCTTTGATTATCTTCATCAATAATCCTTTGCAATAATTACCAAGGCACGTCTCAGCCTTGTAGGTTGGTAGATCTTACTTTACTCACTGTTTCGATCGTTTCCGCGTGTTTACGTTGTAATTTCGATCGTTTTCAGTTTAATTTATCATGCAATTGATTGCTCTTTGATCTCCCTGATTAATGCTTGTAATTTGTGTTTAATTGCCCTTACATGATGTAATTTTAGTGCACAAATTCATGCCATAGCATGTGGTGGTTGGCATAAGTGATTAAGTGTTGAAAATCACTTTTGAAAAGCTGTTTTTGTTGTTAATTTTGCCACTGTCTCAGTGGTAACCGGTTACAGCATATCTGCTAACCGGTTACTCAGTGTAAATTTCACCAAAAACTCTGATTTTCAAGCATGTAACCGGTTAGCAGATATGCTGTAACCGGTTACCACTGAACAAAATGGCCAATTTTGAGCTTTTTCAAGTTTGTTTGACATTCTTTCTTCATCTAACTTCCATGAATTGATATGCTTGATATTTATGGATGTTTTAAGTGCTGCTAACCTCTGTTTAAGGCATTTTTACATTAATTCAATGATTGATTTATCAATTCTTGCAATTATGTGTGTTCTTGATATTTGTTTGAACATGCTAATTCTTGCACTTTCTTTGACTACATGATACATGATTTGTGTTGTATTTTCAATGTCATGTGGTGCTGTTTTGCACTCCCTCTCTTTTCTTTGCATTAAGTTTATTCTTCATAAATGAACTTAATCTTGCATAATCAATAATTTGCACCTTTTACTTTAATGATTTTCCATTCTCTTTGGAAAGTTGTTAGCATAACATTCCCTTTTGATTAGTTAATCGAAACCATGTTTCGATTAATTGATCCTTCCTTTTCCCTCTCTTTAGGCTTCCTTTAGAGCTCTTTCTCTCTTTTCCTCCCGCGGAGTTGAAGATTCATACGACGACCGATGCACGACACTGGAGCACTGTACAACTTGGAGTTGTTACGCTGTCAGTTTCAACTTCTGCACTACACCCTGTGTGTTAGAGAAGGAATGAGAAGGGAGAATTCCTACTCTCATTCTGACCACTTCAGGTAGGGGACGAATGACCCTGTGCCTGGCTTAGTCACCTCTATCCTCAGGCGGTAGCGTATCTTCTTCCCCAGTCGAGTCTATCCTCGATCACGCTTATCTCTTTCAATCAGTCTTTTGATCTATCACCATTCCCTTGGTTCACGATCATTAGCAATCTTCAAAGAGTCAATCTCTTGCCCTTGTTCAATACCTCTCCCTTGTTCTCTTCAAGAGGGTTTCAATTACCTTTTCTTGTGGCTAGTCACTTCTTTTGCTAATTCCCCATGAGAGTTGTATTCATTCTTCCATTGGTTGATCACAGTCATACTGTTAAAACTAATGCTCTATGCATCTACAATTGCGCTCTTTCTTCGGTTAAACACAGTTTTCCTGTTAAACACCAAAACTCTTGCGGAGTTCGCAACCTTCTCTTGGTTATTCTCCCTTCGATTGGTTAACCAATGCTTGTCAATTAAAACACCAATTTGTACTCCTTCTCAGTTAACCATAGTCCATCTGTTAAAACACTGAGTTCCTCTTGGGTTAATCACCTTCTCTTGGTTAATCACCCGTCTCTTCAGTTAAACACAATCCGTCTATTAAAACACTTATTTCCTCTTGGGTTAATCACCTTTTCTTGGTTAATCACCTTTTTCTTCAGTTAACCACAGTCCGTCTGTTAAAATACTGAACCCCTTTTCGAGTTAATCACCTTTTCTTGGTTAATCACTCGCTCCTTTCGGTTAATCACAGTCTGTCTGTAAACACCGAATCCCCAGTAGTTGGCAACCTCATCTTGGTTCGAACACTTGTATCTTTGGGTTACTAACCTTTGTTTGGTTCGAATACTCTTTCTTCGGTCAGGTACTGCTTGTTCAGTCAGTGTACCGAACTCCTTTGGGTCACGACCATTGCTCGGTCCTACACCCGTCCTCTGGGTCACGACCTTTGCTCGATCATACACCCATCCTTTGGGTCATGACCTTTGCTCGGTCCTACACCCGTCCTTTGGGTCACGACCTTTGCTCGGCCCTACACCCGTCCTTTGGGTCACGACCTTTGCTCGGTCCTACACCCGTCCTTTGGGTCACGACTTTTGCTCGGTCCTACACTCGTCCTTTGGGTCATGACCTTTGCTCGGTCCTACACCCGTCCTTTGGGTCACGACCTTTGCTCGGTCCTACACCCGTCCTTTGGGTCACGACCTTTGCTCGGTCCTACACCAGTCCTTTGGGTCACGACCTTTGCTCGGTCCTACACCAGTCCTTTGGGTCACGACCTTTGCTCGGTCCTACACCCGTCCTTTGGGTCACGACCTTTGCTCGGTACTACACCCGTCCTTTTGGGTCACGACCTTTGCTCGGTACTACACCCGTCCTCTGGGTCACGACCTTTACTCGGTCCTACACCCGTCCTTTGGGTCACGACCTTTGCTCAGTCCTACACCCGTCCTTTGGGTCATGACCTTTGCTCGGTCCTACACCCGTCCTTTGGGTCACGACCTTTGCTCGGTCCTACACCTGTCCTTTAGGTCACGACCTTTGCTCGGTCCTACACCCGTCCTTTGGGTCACGACCTTTGCTCAGTCCTACACCCGTCCTCTGGGTCACGACCTTTGCTCGGTCCTACACCCTTCCTTTAGGTTACGACCTTTGCTCGGTCCTACACCCGTCCTCTGGATCACGACCTTTACTCGGTCCTACACCTGTCCTCTGGGTCACAAACTTTGCTCGATCCTACACCCATCCTTTGGGTCACGACCTTTGTTCGGTCCCACACCCGTCCTTTGGGTCACGACCTTTGCTTGGTCCTACACCCGTCCAATGGGTCATGACCTTTGCTCGGTCCTACACCCGTCCTTTGGGTCACGACCTTCGCTCGGTCGTACACCCGTCCTTTGGGTCACGACCTTTGCTCGGTCCTACACCCATCCTTTTGGGTCACGACCTTTGCTCGGTCCTACACCCGTCCTTTGGGTCATAACCTTTGCTCGGTCCTACACTCGTCCTTTGGGTCACGACCTTCGCTTGGTCCTACACCCGTTCTTTGGTTGATCATAATTCTTATCTGTTAAAACTTCTTTTCCCCACACAATCTTAATCCCTTCCTTCGGTTAACTACTGCTAGTCAGTTAACATACCGAGTCCTCTTTTCTCTTGGTTTTAACACCATTCCTTTGTTTGTTTCCTCAGTAGGGTCGCTACCTTCTGATTCTCAGTAACGGTTTCTTTGTTCTCTTACTCCCCAGTGGAGTCTCTTTATTCCTTTTTCTCTCTTGGTTTCGACACCACTATTGCACTTTACTCTTAGCACATTTATTATCTTTCCTTTGCACTTCTTTCTGGGTTATGACACCATCTCTTTTGCATCCTCAGCGGATCTTTCTCTATCTCTTTTTCTCTCAGTTTTGATACCGTTTCTCTTTTGTTCCTTGCATAATCACTTTAGTATCTTACTCCTCAGTGGAGTACTCTCTTTTACCTTTTGCTCTTCTTTCTTGGTTTTGACACCATTTCTTTGGAATCCCCAGTGGAATTTCCTTCTTTCTTTTGCTCTTGGTTTTGACACCACTTTCCTTTCATTTTCCTTTTCCGTCTTAGTTCCACGAATTACGGAAGCTCTGATTCTGCATTCTGTCGAATGTATGATACGTAGGCACGAGATCGCGATGATCTTGGCGAGCACACTTCCACCCTTCCTTCCTTATCCCTTTATTCCTTCCTCTCTGTCCCCTGGTTCCATGAACTACGACGCTCTGATTTCCTCATTGCACTATGAGGGTACGTAGGCACGAGGGCCCCAATCCTCCGCGAGCACTTTCTTTTCTTTCTTTCTTTCTCCCTTATCTTCTCTCTCCTCTTTCTTTTAGCTAGAAGCCTTTAGATAGATAACCCATCCAAGCCTAGAAGCAAACGAAATGGTTCCCGTCGAGTACGACGGATGCGTAAGGTGCTAGTACCTTCCTTTCGCATAACTGACCCCCATTCCCGTTTCTCATCCCCTTGGGTTTTATCGATATTTTCCCTGTTCTTCGGGACTAAATAAAGTTCGGCAGCGACTCTGTGTTATCTTTGAGTGTGCGATTCACTCAGGTATAAACCAGCCATCTTCAGCTGGCGACTCTGCTGGGGAGTTCTTGCTCATGAGCTTCGCCTCCTTTTGCTTGTCTCCTGGCTAGGTGGGACTCTCCATCTTCAGCTGGCGACTCTACTGGGGAGTTATTGCTCTTGAGCTTTGCCTCCTTTTGCTTGTCTCCTGGCTAGGTGGGACTCCCCATCTTCAGGCTCTCGTTACCGCGGCCAGGAGACTTCGGCACTACTTCTTGGCCCACACAATCGTGGTGAGGATATACCAACCCGTGAGACAGCTCATTGGCCGACCTGATATGGCGAGAAGGATGCTCAAATGGTCGCTCGAACTCTCCGAGTTTGACGTCCAATACGAGGGTAGGAAAGCCCTAAAGGCTCAAGTATTAGCTGACTTTGTCGCAGAGATGACCATCCTAGAACCTTCGATCGACGGATCCCAAAAATGGATGATCTACGTCGACGGGGCGTCTAGCTCGAAGGGAAGTGGAGCGGGCATTATCCTAGAGAATGAAGAAGGCATTCTGATCGAGGTCTCCCTCACGTTGTCCTTCCCGACATCAAACAACCAGGCTGAATACAAGGCTTTCCTCTCCGAGCTGCGACTAGCCAAGGACCTCGGCGCCAAAGAAGTAAAAATATTCACCGACTCCTAACTCATGGGCTCCCAAGTGCGAGGAGAGTACCAAGCCAAGAACGAAAACCTCATCGGATACTTGGCCTTGGTGAAAGAAATGATGAAAAAATTCACCTTGGCGGAAGTAAGTCACGTCTCGCGCGAACACAATACTCGGGCAGACGTCCAATCAAAGCTAGCGAGCACGAAGAAGAAGGGCAGGAACAAATCCATCATCCAAGAGGTGCTTCCGCGTTCGAGCATCGAGAAATCCATCTCCACCACCGACGTGCATGCCATTGGAGACCAGCACTGCTGGATGACCCCGGTATACGAATACCTCAGCACGAGAAAACTACCCGACGACCCCAAGGATGCCGGCGTAGTCAGGAAATGTGAAAATACAAAGCGAAGAACATGAAACTGATGTAGTTTGAAGAAGAACACGAAACCCAGAAAAATCTTGAAGAACACAAATCCACCGAAGATAAAGAAGACAATATCAGTGAAGAACACTTACACAATGAAGAACACGAAAATAAAACTCTAATTTCACAAGGTATTATCTCGAATTGATTCGTTTTATGAGATTGAAGAACATCATACATCGAAATCCTAACTTCAATTTCAATGTCAATCAGCAGTGGAATGTCGTCCTATTACGGTGCACCGTCATCTTGGACAAAGGAAGATCCCAATTTTTGTTCAAGGTGTTGATTTTTCTTACGTTGAACTGAATCATTGTTTGAGCAAATCCTTTTCCGAACTAGTTTTATATTGTGATTGTGATAGTCTATACGTAGAATGATTGTTTGAAATAGTATTATTGCACATATTATTGAAATTATTTGTACATGTCATGAAATTTTGCTTACTGTGTTGAACTGTTGTGCTATTTTACTTTGTTGAACTGTTATGGTATATTACTTATGATAATTTAGACTAATTTTGTGTTATGTTAATGTAGGTTAATGATGCTAGTTTTGTAGTATGTTAATCCATGTTAATTTTTTTTACTATGATACTTTGGTTTACTATGATACTATGATACTTTGGTAATTTTGTGTTATGATACTTTGGTCTGCTATGGTACTATGATAATTTGTGGTCTGCTATGAACTAATTTTTAGGTATGTTATGGTATGCTATGAACTAAATCCATTAAGCCTTCTATCACATTCCATCATATTAATAAAGTGACCAATGACACCTTATTTTAATTTTTTTTGGAAAATTACAAAACCAACAAGAACATATTTTTCATAACCTGCGAATATTTTGGTCTGCAAGGCACTCTAAGACTTAGTATAAGTTTCAGCAAACGATCTACAAGAACAAAAATCACCCAATAAAATCACAAGCTAATTCAACGATGCAAACTTGCAATGCAACTCCAATGTCAGCTATTCCGAAACCAACCAACCAACAACAAAAAACACAAACAGTTTTCACTTACTCTGCCACATTAGCAACAATAATACTCTCCAAATCATCCATAGAATCAAGCACCTTAGAATAAAAAATAGTCTTTGAAAGAATCACCACTACCCAACATAACACAATATGTATCATCATCATCATCAATATCAATATCACCCTCCTCCAACTCCCATTCGTCTCTATCATCGTCACCCACCATAACAACCCCTTTCAACGAAGTATTCAAATCATCATTATCATTTAATTGATGAATAGATTCGACAATGAAATAAGGAATTAGGGTGAAGAATTGCAACGCAAAAACAAAGAAAGGGGATGAGTTTCAGAATGATTTATTAAATAAAGAAGATAACTTTACATAAAGTGATTTATGTATTAATAAAACAAATTAGAAATTAATTTTATTTAGAAAAAAATGACCTGGCAAAATAAAATTAATATATGTGCCACATATCTAATGAACGGTACACATCAGCGTTTTTATTTTTGAGGAAAAATTAGCATAAGGACCAAAACTGTTTAAAAAAATAAATAGGGGGACTGATTTCGTGAGTTGGACATAATAGGGGGAGCAAAACTGTAATTTAGCAAAAAAAAAAAAATGAAATTTTGATATTTTAAAATAATGATTTTGTCTTTCAAATCTAGGCAAATTGTTGATTAAAATAAAATAAACACTGTGATGATAATGATCTGTGAGATCAAAAAATTATTTGATACGATATAAAATATATTTAGATACACATTCAAAATTTGAAATGATTTACTGAATTGTAAAATGAACAATAATTATATAAATTTAATTGTATTAAATAATCATACAAAAAAACTATCACTACTACGGAACAGACCTTTAACAACGGTTGAGAAATATATATAACCACGCAGGACTAGGCGTTGTTATGTAGAGTGTGATTGTATATATGATACTTACAATTACAACCTTGTAACCGTTGTAATAAACTGGAAAGCGTGCGCCCTATCACAACTGTTTATCCTAAAAACCGTTGTGGTAAAGTGATGGTCTTAGGTTCGATTCCCAGCTCCGCAGTTTTGTTTTTAATTTTTTAATGGACAACGCGCGAGTTATTATAACGGTTATGATAAATAACCGTTGTAAAATTTTCTGCAGAATTTATAATTTTATCCTGCTTTTATAATTTATACCAATTTTTAACCTATATAACTATTCACCATATCACAACAGAAAATACAACACGGATTTGTGATAAAGTTATAAAAATATTAATTGTATTATATTCATGATACACCATAACATCATCACATGAATCTTATGTAACAAATACATTAACCATTACACCATCAATAAACATACAAACCTAATCAACTATAACCTAATTCATCATTACAACAAATGCAATGAACACTAAAAATAAAAAAATCCAGGTAATCTTCAACTGTTTCTTCAGGATCTTCACCTTCAACATCAATCTGACCTCCTTGGCTTTGTAGGTGTTAACCATTCTCTTCTCCTTATTCAAGTTCTTTATTAGTGAAGAAATTATTTGTTTTGCTCTAGGATCCATCTCGTCATCCAACCAGGCAAAGTGAGAACATTGTTTGTATCCTTGAATCTTATACATCCCACAACCATAGAAACGACGGCCTGGGTTCGAGCCGGTCCATGCCGTCATCAACGGAGCGTTGAGATCACACTTGCATATGTACCTTGAACGATTTAAGGATCTGCTTCCGTGGCTACAGCCGGACTGCTGAGACATTTTAATGGAAAATTTTTATGGAAACTTTATGGAAAAGAATGAAAAAAAAAAGTATACGGTGAAACTTTATGGAAGGATTTGCTGAGACACTTTCCTATTTCATCTAGTTCATCAAGCTATGAAAAAAAGGTACAAGGTAAATGAAGTTAACACAATAGCTTCATATTTCTTGTATTTTTCTACATAGCTACACAAACCATGTGTAACATAGCGAAAGTATACTTCTTGTATTTGTTAAGGTGGTGATGATGGATCTGAAAAAATGAGAACATTCAAGAAAAAAATTAGACCCATTTTTAACAAGACAAGTAAACGAAATCGAAGCATAAATGTAATGAACGAACCTGAAGTTAGCGATTAGTAAACAAATCTGCAGACGTATCTGAAGGTTCAAGTATGTTTAGAGTTATGTTATGAGAGGGAAAAGTGAAATATGTAACGCCCAAATATTTAATTATTTATTTAATTGGATATTTACTAATTGTTTGTGAATCATTCGGTTGATTTTGGTGTTGCGGTGAATTAAGTCGTTAAGTCGGTATATTAAGTCGGTAAGTCGTAGAAATAATATTAAAAGTCGCGGAACAATATTGGTAGTAATATCATCGTAGCTGGAGTGTGCTCGGTCAAGTGGGCTTGGTTTCGTGTCGGAATTAGTAAATTAGGGGGTGTATGATTAGGCCCATTAGACATTATAATTGAATAATATTATTTTAATAAAACAAAGAAAATAGAAAGAATAGTGAAGTTGTGGGTATCAGTTAGAGGGAAAAGAAGGACGTGAGAGAAGTTGAGAACGGAAGAGAAGAAGAAGTCGCGAGAGAAACCGCTGCCGGTATCGAGTTTTCGGAACTCGATCGATCGTCGAGCTGCCTTCAATCCAAGGTAAGGGTGGGTTCGATTATTATCACCGGGTTAGGATGAATGATATAAGGGTTAGGGATTTTATGATTGTTTTTCCCAATTGATTTCTCTGAGTAAGTTGTTGTTGATTCTTGTGTGGTCGTTGATAATCTGGCTGATGTTGCTGTTGAGTTAAGTTGATTTTTGATGGTGTGTTATTGATACGTCGGGTTGAGTTATATAGTTTTTCTACTGTTCGCGTTGATTTTGTGTTGCTGAGATTTCATGAAATCGTTGTTTCTGTGAAATAATTATGATCTGGTGATAATGTTTTGGTGAAGTGATTTTTGTGGTTGGCCTGAAACTGGAAAAATTAGAAATTGGAGAATCCTGAGTCGGAGAAGGAGAGAATCATACTGAGTGTTAAAAAAAAAATATAATAAGGGGGGTGGCGCAAGCCACCCCTGTGTGTGTGTGAAGGTGGGTGGCGCAAGCCACCATGGTGATGAGTGTAGATGGCGCAAGCCATCATCTAGTGAAGAAAAATGTGGCCTCGACCACTATAAATTGATGTGGCGCAAGCCACTTGGTCTTCAATGCCAGGGTGGCGCAAGCCACCCATTTTTAATGAGAATTAATGGTTTTGTTGTACACAGAAATTTAGCCTTACTTAAAAAAAAAAGAAAAGAAAAATGTGTTAGGTATATAATATCAGAAGCAGAATTTGTACATGTTCATATTTTATGGAACGAGATGGATTAATAGTAATAGAAAGTATACAGTTGAAGAAAATTTGATACAGTTGTGAGGAAATAGCAGAACTACTGAATTAACAGATTTCAACAGAAAATTAGAAAACTAGCATGTTTTGACAGAAGCAGGTTTTAGAAGTTTCCATAACAGGTGTTTTGTGGAGGTAGCAGAAGAATGTATCAGGAAGATAAAATCAACAGGATTAGTAAATTAATAGCAGTAATAACAGAATACCAAAACAGTGCCGAGTTAGCCGGTTTAGCCGATTTAAACGGAAAATTTAGTTGCCCGAAATTTAACGAAAATTGTCGGGGTAAGTCGGGTAAATTAGTAGGTGACTTTTGTTGAATTGTTTGTCGAAATTATGTTGAGAAAGTGGAATTTCAGGTACAGCTGAGTTGTAACATTGTTCCGGTTTACGGACGAATTGTAAGTTGTAGGCTTGATAAGCCAACGTTGATATAAGTTGTTGATGTCGAACAAGTTGCTATGTTGTGTAAGTTGATTACGTTGTACATGTCGTTGAGTTGTTTATGTTGTTGAGTTGTGCATGTCAATGAACATACATTGCATTTTGTGTCGGAGCGTTGCTCACACCACGTTGGTCTGGATTGGCAATATGTTGAAAGTTGAAAGTTGAAGGCTTATGCCTTGATGCCTCGATAAACTGACAATATTACGTTGGGAGTTTTACTCCGATGGTACCACATGCATGACATTGTCGAGTCTCATTAAAGTCGCATTCTCTTAAGTTGTTGTTGATTTTATTTGTTGTTGTTGAAATTTTTATTTGTTGGCTGTTGATGTGAAGTGGTGGTTATTTGTATGATTCTTGCCTATATATTATTTATCATACTCCGTTTATAATTTTCGGTAACTCACCCCTTCTGTTTGAATGTTGTCCCCATGTTGGCAACGTGCAGGTGATCAAGAGGAGTAGTCGGTTACCTTAGTTCGAGTCGGTGGTTGTCGCTCTGATACGTAGCACTCGGGGGGATGACGCATGTCTTTTATTTAGTTGTCTCCATGCTGAATTTTAATAAAATTGCTAGAAAATACTTTGCTGTTTAATTTGAAGTTGTTTTTATGTTGAATAAGGATACTACTAAGTTGCTAAAGAATCCGCTGCGTTGTGTTTGCTTAAGTTGAAGGAAGTCGAAGTTTATTGTTGGTTTATGTTCCCTTGAATCGTTTATGTATCTTTCATGAATAACTATTATGTTGTTGATTTTAAAGTTGGAAATGTGATATCCCGTTTTATGTCGAAAATTTTATAACTCTGATGTTAATATAATTATTGGGTAGAAATGGGGTGTTACATTAGTGGTATCAGAGCAGGTCGGTCCGTCCGGCCAAGTGTCGAGTCGTAGTGGTCTAACAATCGAGTATTGTTAGTGGTTCTAACTTTTGTTTATGTTGTAGTGATAAGTTGAGATGGCTGGAAGGAACGATGCTGCAATGGCTGCTGCAATGCAAGCAATGGCTCAGGCTGTGCAGAATTTACCGAATGCTGGCGAGAATGAGGAATCTCGTAGTCTGGCGACTTTTCAGAGGGAAAATTCGCCTACCTTCAAGGGCAAGTATGATCCTGATGGAGCATTGGACTGGTTGAAAGAGATTGAGAGAATCTTCCGTGTGATGGACTGCACTCCAGCGCAGAAGGTTCGTTATGGGACTCATATGCTAGCAGTCGAAGCTGATGACTGGTGGCTAGAGACTCGTCAGAGTTTGGAGACTACAGGTGAAGTTATCACTTGGGATGTGTTCCGAAGGGAATTTCTGAGGAAGTATTATCCAGAGGATGTCCGTGGTAAGAAGCAGATTGAGTTTCTTGAGCTGAAGCAAGGAACTATGTCGGTTACTGATTATGCTGCAAAGTTTGTTGAGCTGGCTAAGTTTTATCAGTACTATACCGGTGATGATGCAGAGTTTTCTAAATGCATCAAATTTGAGAGCGGGTTGTGTTCTGAAATCAAGAAAGCTATTGGGTATCAGAAGATCCGTGTCTTTTCTGATTTGGTTGATAGTTGCAGGATTAATGAAGAGGACAATAATGCTCACTACAAGATTGTTAGTGATAGAAGAGGCAAGCAACAACAGAACCGTGGTAAGCCTTATGATGCTCCAGCTGAAAAAGGTAAACAGAAAGCGACTGAAGGCAAGAAGACTAGTAGGGGAGATGCTCCTGCTGGCATAACTTGTTTCAAGTGTGGAAAGGCTGGACATAAGAGTACTGTGTGTACTGCTGAGGCGAAGAGATGTTTCCGATGTGGTAAGATTGGTCATGCAATATCTGATTGCAAGTACAAGGAGATGATCTGTTTTAATTGTGGTGAAGAGGGACATATTAGTAATCAGTGTCCGAAGCCGAAGAAAGCTCAGACTGAAAAAGTGTTCGCGTTGGCAGGAACTCAGACAGCTAATGAGGACAGACTTATCAGAGGTACATGTTTCATTAATAGTACTCCTTTAATCACTATTATTGATACAGGTGCTACGCATTGTTTTGTTTCTGCTGATTGTGTTCAAAGATTGGGTCTTAAGTTATCTGCGATGAATGGAGAAATGGTCGTCGAGACTCCGGCTAAGGGATCGGTGACTACTTCTCTTGTGTGTTTAGGGTGTCCTTTATCGATCTTCGATAAAGACTTTTATGTTGATTTGGTTTGTTTGCCGCTGACCGGAATGGATGTAATACTAGGTATGAACTGGCTAGAGTATAACTATGTTCATATAAATTGTTATCGTAAGTCGGTGAGGTTTTCCTCTCCGGAAGAGGAAGGGGTTGGATTGTTGTCTTTCAGAGAGTTACAGCAATTGATGAAAGAAGAAGCTCAGATGTTTTCCTTGATGGCAATGTTGTCTATTGAGAGCAAAGCTAAGATTGAAGAATTTCAGGTGGTAAATGAATTTCCTGAAGTTTTCCCTGATGAAATTCCTGATGTGCCGCCAGAGAGAGAGGTCGAATTTGCAATTGATCTTGTGCCTGGTACTAGACCTGTTTCGATGGCGCCATACAGAATGTCTGCATCCGAATTGTCTGAATTAAAGAAGCAGTTGGAAGAATTACTTGAGAAGAAGTTTATAAGACCGAGTGTATCGTCGTGGGGAGCTCCAGTGTTGTTAGTAAAGAAGAAAGATGGAAGTATGAGACTTTGTGTTGATTATAGACAGCTGAACAAAGTAACAATCAAGAACAAGTATCCACTTCCGAGAATAGATGATTTGATGGACCAGTTAGTGGGCGCTCGCGTGTTTAGCAAGATTGATTTGAGGTCGGGCTATCATCAGATTAAAGTGAAAGATGAGGATATTCAGAAGACGGCGTTCAGAACACTGTATGGACATTATGAGTATTCGGTGATGCCTTTCGGTGTTACTAATGCACCGGGAGTATTCATGGAATACATGAATCGTATTTTTCATACTTATCTGGATCGTTTTGTGGTTGTATTCATTGATGATATTCTGATTTATTCTAAGTCAGAAGAAGAGCATAAGGAACATTTGAGAACAGTGTTGGAAGTTTTGAAAAATAAGCAGTTGTATGCGAAGCTGTCCAAGTGCGAGTTCTGGTTAAAAGAAGTTAGTTTTCTGGGTCATGTGATTTCGGGTAGTGGTATTGCCGTGGATCCTTCTAAAGTAGATGCTGTGTTGCAATGGGAAACTCCAAGGTCGGCTACTGAGATTAGAAGTTTTCTGGGACTAGCTGGTTATTATAGAAGGTTTATTGAAGGATTTTCTAAGTTGGCACTTCCGTTAACCAGATTGACTTGTAAGAGTAAAGCTTTTGTGTGGGATGTTCAGTGCGAAGAAAGTTTTACAGAATTGAAGAAGAGGTTGACGTCGGCTCCGGTTTTGACATTACCGAATCCAGAAGAACCGTTTGTGGTTTATTGTGATGCTTCGTTGATGGGTTTAGGAGGTGTGCTTATGCAGAATAATAAAGTAATTGCTTATGCGTCTCGGCAGTTGAGAACTCATGAAAGGAATTATCCTACGCATGATTTGGAACTTGCTGCAGTGGTTTTCGTGCTAAAAATTTGGAGGCATTATCTCTATGGCTCTAGATTTAAAGTTTATAGTGACCATAAGAGCTTAAAATATTTGTTTGACCAGAAAGAGTTGAATATGAGACAGCGAAGGTGGTTAGAATTGCTGAAAGATTATGATTTCGGTTTGAATTATCATCCGGGCAAAGCTAATGTTGTGGCTGATGCTTTAAGCCGAAAGACCTTGCATATGTCAGCAATGATGATTAAGGAATTGGAATTAATCGAGCAGTTTCGAGATATGAGTTTGGTTTGCGAAGTGACACAGCAGAGTGTTATGCTGGGTATGTTGAAAATTAACAATGATTTTCTGGACAGTATTCGAGAGGCTCAGAAGCGGGATGTGAAACTAGTGGACATCATGAATAGTTGTGGTCAATCGGATGAGAGTGACTTTAAGATTGATGCACGAGGTGTGTTGAGACTGCATGATCGAATTTGTATACCAGATGATGCTGGTATGAAAAAAAAGATTCTTGAGGAGGGTCATAGAAGTAATCTGAGTATTCACCCGGGAGCTACTAAAATGTATCAAGACTTGAAGAAGATATTTTGGTGGTCCGGAATGAAAGAAGATGTGGCACGATTTGTGTATGCATGTTTGATTTGTCAGAAGTCGAAAGTTAAGCATCAGAAACCTGCTGGGCTGATGCAACCGTTAGAGATTCCAGAATGGAAATGGGATAGCATTTCTATGGACTTTGTAACAGGGTTGCCTATGAATTCAAGAGGACATGATTCTATTTGGGTGATTGTTGATAGGCTTACGAAGTCAGCTCATTTCCTACCTATTAACATCACCTATCCGATTGCGAAGTTGGCAGAGATTTATATCCGAGTGATTGTGAAGTTGCATGGTGTTCCTTTGTGTATCGTGTCGGATAGAGATCTGAGGTTTACGTCGGAGTTTTGGAAGAGTCTACAAGAAGCGTTGGGTTCTAAACTGAGGTTGAGTTCGGCGTATCATCCTCAGACAGATGGTCAAACTGAGAGAACTATTCAGTCGTTGGAGGATTTGTTGAGAGCTTGTGTGCTTGAGCAGGGAGGCTCATGGGATACTTATCTTCCATTGATCGAGTTCACTTATAATAATAGTCACCATTCTAGTATCGGAATGGCGCCTTTTGAAGCGCTGTATGGTCGGAGGTGTAGAACTCCATTGTGTTGGCATGAATCTGGTGAAAGTGTAGTACTTGGACCGGAATTAGTTCGAGAAACTACCGAGAAAGTGAAGTTGATTCGAGAGAAGATGAAAGCTTCTCAAAGTAGACAGAAAAGTTACCATGACAAGCGTAAGAAGGATTTGGAATTCCAAGCGGGCAATCATGTGTTTTTGAGAGTCACGCCTGTGACTGGTGTTGGGAGAGCTTTGAAGTCTAAGAAGCTCACTCCTCGTTTTATTGGTCCGTATCAGATTTTGGACAGAGTTGGGAAAGTTGCCTACCGAATGGCGTTACCGCCAAATCTTTCAAATTTGCATGATGTGTTTCATGTGTCGCAACTTCGGAAGTACATTTCAGATCCGTCTCATGTGGTTAATATGGATGATGTGCAAGTGCGGGATAATCTCACGGTGGAGACGAAGCCTGTGCGAATCGCGGATCGTGAAATGAAGACCTTGCGAGGGAAAGAGATCACGTTGGTGAAAGTTGTCTGGTTGGGAGCTACCGGAGAAAGCGTGACGTGGGAGTTGGAGAGCAGGATGCGAGACTCCTATCCCGAGCTGTTTGAATCAGGTAAATTTTCGAGGACGAAAATATTCTAAGTAGGGGAGAGTTGTAACGCCCAAATATTTAATTATTTATTTAATTGGATATTTACTAATTGTTTGTGAATCATTCGGTTGATTTTGGTGTTGCGGTGAATTAAGTCGTTAAGTCGGTATATTAAGTCGGTAAGTCGTAGAAATAATATTAAAAGTCGCGGAATAATATTGGTAGTAATATCATCGTAGCTGGAGTGTGCTCGGTCAAGTGGGCTTGGTTTCGTGTCGGAATTAGTAAATTAGGGGGTGTATGATTAGGCCCATTAGACATTATAATTGAATAATATTATTTTAATAAAACAAAGAAAATAGAAAGAATAATGAAGTTGTGGGTATCAGTTAGAGGGAAAAGAAGGACGTGAGAGAAGTTGAGAACAGAAGAGAAGAAGAAGTCGCGAGAGAAACCGCTGCCGGTATCGAGTTTCCGGAACCCGATCGATCGTCGAGCTGCCTTCAATCCAAGGTAAGGGTGGGTTCGATTATTATCACCGGGTTAGGATGAATGATATAAGGGTTAGGGATTTTATGATTGTTTTTCCTAATTGATTTCTCTGAGTAAGTTGTTGTTGATTCTTGTGTGTTCGTTGATAATCTGGCTGATGTTGCTGTTGAGTTAAGTTGATTTTTGATGGTGTGTTATTGATACGTCGGGTTGAGTTATATAGTTTTTCTACTGTTCGCGTTGATTTTGTGTTGCTGAGATTTCATGAAATCGTTGTTTCTGTGAAATAATTATGATCTGGTGATAATGTTTTGGTGAAGTGATTTTTGTGGTTGGCCTGAAACTGGAAAAATTAGAAATTGGAGAATCCTGAGTCGGAGAAGGAGAGAATCATACTGAGTGTTAAAAAAAATATAATAAGGGGGGTGGTGCAAGCCACCCCTGTGTGTGTGTGAAGGTGGGTGGCGCAAGCCACCATGGTGATGAGTGTAGATGGCACAAGCCATCATCTAGTGAAGAAAAATGTGGCCCCGGCCACTATAAATTGATGTGGCGCAAGCCACTTGGTCTTCAATGCCAGGGTGGCGCAAGCCACCCATTTTTAATGGGAATTAATGGTTTTGTTGTACACAGAAATTTAGCCTTACTTAAAAAAAAATGTGTTAGGTATATAATATCAGAAGCAGAATTTGTACATGTTCATATTTTATGGAACGAGATGGATTAATAGTAATAGAAAGTATACAGTTGAAGAAAATTTGATACAGATGTGAGGAAATAGCAGAACTACTGAATTAACAGATTTCAACAGAAAATTAGAAAACTAGCATGTTTTGACAGAAGCAGGTTTTAGAAGTTTCCATAACAGGTGTTTTGTGGAGGTAGCAGAAGAATGTATCAGGAAGATACAATCAACAGGATTAGTAAATTAATAGCAGTAATAACATAATACCAAAACAGTGCCGAGTTAGCCAGTTTAGCCGATTTAAGCGAAAAATTTAGTTGCCCGAAATTTAACGAAAATTGTCGGGGTAAGTCGGGTAAATTAGTAGGTGACTTTTGTTGAATTGTTTGTCGAAATTATGTTGAGAAAGTGGAATTTCAGGTACAGCTGAGTTGTAACATTGTTCCGGTTTACGGACGAATTGTAAGTTGTAGGCTTGATAAGCCAACGTTGATATAAGTTATTGATGTCGAACAAGTTGCTATGTTGTGTAAGTTGATTACGTTGTACATGTCGTTGAGTTGTTTATGTTGTTGAGTTGTGCATGTCAATGAACATACATTGCATTTTGTGTCGGAGCGTTGCTCACACCACGTTGGCCTGGATTGGCAATATGTTGAAAGTTGAAAGTTGAAGGCTTATGCCTTGATGCCTCGATAAACTGGCAATATTACGTTGGGAGTTTTACTCCGATGGTACCACATGCATGACATTGTCGAGTCTCATTAAAGTCGCATTCTCTTAAGTTGTTGTTGATTTTATTTGTTGTTGTTGAAATTTTTATTTGTTGGCTGTTGATGTGAAGTGGTGGTTATTTGTATGATTCTTGCCTATATATTATTTATCATACTCCGTTTATAATTTTCGGTAACTCACCCCTTCTGTTTGAATGTTGTCCCCATGTTGGCAACGTGCAGGTGATCAAGAGGAGTAGTCGATTACCTTAGTTCGAGTCGGTGGTTGTCGCTCTGATACGTAGCACTCGGGGGGATGACGCATGTCTTTTATTTAGTTGTCTCCATGCTGAATTTTAATAAAATTGCTAGAAAATACTTTGCTGTTTAATTTGAAGTTGTTTTTATGTTGAATAAGGATACTACTAAGTTGCTAAAGAATTCACTGCGTTGTGTTTGCTTAAGTTGAAGGAAGTCGAAGTTTATTGTTGGTTTATGTTCCCTTGAATCGTTTATGTATCTTTCATGAATAACTATTATGTTGTTGATTTTAAAGTTGGAAATGTGATATCCTGTTTTATGTCGAAAATTTTATAGCTCTGATTTTAATATAATTATTGGGTAGAAATGGGGTGTTACAAAATATGTTAGGGTTTTCTTTTGAGAGAAACGGCTGCTATGTGGTGAACGATAGATACGTTCGCTTATATACTAAAAATATCACTTTTCATCATGATTAGAAATTACAACTGTCATGCAATTTTCAAATTTTACAACGGTTGTTTAGTAACACCGTGGTTAAATAATTTTCAATTTTTAATTTTTTTTTAAAAGTCCTATAACAACGGTTGGTTTATTAACCGTTGTAAAAGCATTTATAATTTAATTTTTAAATAATGGACTTAAGTGACACACACTTAATGTAGTCTAAAAAATTAAAAACGTGTATTTGCTGGGGATCGAAGCTTGCTACAAATCATATATTACTACGGTGTTATTTAGGGATGGCAAAAATATTCGTACCCGCGGATATCCGTGGATAAAATCCGTCACGAATATTAGGCGGATAACTTAATGGATATCCATAGATAAAATAAATGGATATTTAAATATCCGTTTGTTAATGGATATGGATATGGATTTAATGATATCCGTACCCGCGGATAGCCATATCCGTTAATAAATTATAAAAATCATTTAAATATCATTAGTTTATTATACCTTATCTTTTCATCTTCTAAAATAAATAGTCTTATTATATTTCTTTCTTTTTTTAAATTTTCTTTGAAGAAAACCTTTCACATTTCATTCAAATTCTATTAGCCATTTAATATTTAAACTCTTCAGTACTTCATACCCCACTTCAATAATTTCACAGTCCAACCAATTAGTGTTTTCATTCCTCTATCGAACTAGTGTCTCCCTGTCTGCTCCTCTGTCGTTTGCTCTTCCATCATAACTCACAATCACAATATCTTTTATTTGTTTGGTTAAAATGAAATGTATGGATATTATGTTTGGATCTAATTATATTTTGGTGAATAAAAAGAAAATTAATGTGATGAAATTTTATTGTTAAATTAAGAGCGAATTGTATGAATGTTATATGATAATAATTTTTTGTGTCTTTAAAAGAAGTTAAAAGTATATTTTAAAAAAATAATTTTCATAAAAAATATTATCCATGGATATCTGTAAATATCCACTGATACCGTAAAACCCGCAGATTAACTGTTTAACGGATATCCACATGGATATAGGACGGATATGGATATCATATTTATCCAATGGTGCGGATATGGATATCATAGTATCCATCCCAATGGATATCCATTTACATCCCTAGTGTTATTAGACATCTGTAGTGATAAATCCCACTACTCACTGATGCGCGAACAATATAACCTATTACAACGGTGTAAATGAATTTGTTGTAAACCTGACGTTGTTATTTGCGTATTTTGTAGTAGTGTATGAGATAGTTAAAGAAAAAAATAATATTTAGAAATAAGTATTTTGTGCCTCAAATTAAAACAATGGTTAATTAAAATGAAATAGATATTGTGTTGATAGTAACCAGTGGGATAAAATAAATTTGTAATTTTATTGAAATTAAAAAATAAATTATTAGTATTTATAGGGATAATAAATAAATAGAGAGAAAAAAATTAAAATGAAAGTGAGAAAATGTGAGAAAAAGAAATGTGAAAGATATTTGAAATTTGAATCAAGAGAGAGAATGAGTGGATGTAATATTTAATTGTGATTTAAAATGTTTGAAAATCAATGCCACATGTCATGTTGTTATAAGAGATGAAAATGTAAAAGATTAACATTATTTAATTATTTAAATGCTCTTTCGTTAGGGTAAATAATGTGTTCTAAAAGGGCAATTTAAAAAGTACATGCAATTGATTTTTAATGGGTTGATAGTTGATATATTTATAATGATATATGTAATTAAAAAAAAAAAGATAAAATAACAAACATTTCGCGATACGTTACTTTGGAGATCGTTGCTCCGTGCCGCTATAAGTTTGACTACTTAAAAAGAGCAAGAAATCATATGTGAAAGGTCCATTAGAGGTCTGGTAAAATTACTAAATTCAAAAATAAATACTAGTGGTACACAATGCAAGATATATATATATATATATATATATATATATATATATATATATATATATATATATATATATATATTCTAAAAATAAAGAGAAAAGTGTTGGTATTTTTTTTGATACGTGGGAGGGCTTAAACCTAACAGAAAACTAAGCGAAAATTACACGGGAAAAAAATTCAATAATATCACTACTAATCAATGAAAATAGCTCATTCGAGAAGTCATCATAAACAATAAGTCCTGGATCGTGATTTAAACTCATCTTAGCCATCGAATCAACACACCAGTAGTCTTTCTTATAGATGAGTGAAAACCAAACCTCTTTGTTAGCTGAGATCATGTAACAAGTCTCTTTTGCTGCTCAAATGAATGTTTTTACCATTAAACCTCTCAACTATAGTTTTCTATCAGACTGTAACTCAACCTTGGAATAACCTTTCTCGAAGGCTAATTTCAAACCCTCTAACACTCCCTAAAGCTCTACAACTTCCGCACTACAACTTCCAATAAATCTGGAAAATCCCTCATACCATCTCCTAGTGTGATCCCGAAGCAACCCCTTACAACTAGCTTTTCTCTGATTGCTTACCGCTCCATCAACATTCATCATGATCCATCCTACAACTGGCAGAGACCAATGAACCTGTGGTTATTTGAGTGCACGAAATCTGGCCATGGAGCTTAGCATTGTTAGCATATAACTTAGTTTTATCGCATATGATATGAGTTAAACTGATTGGCATTTTATACTCCTCATCATGTTTCTGTTTCTCCCACCTCATTGAGCCACAATACACATAACAATTCCACACGAAATTGCTCATTCTTCATCTAATTCCTCCATCAACCTTCATATCCACCATTAAACCATAATTTCATCAAGCCTTTATACCAAATCTCTGTAACCAAGCCACAAATCACACAAAATCAGTCATCATAAACAGAAGAAAAGAATGTGAAGACTTTGCTTCTCAATAGTTTTGATGACGACACATATTCTACGGCTCAATGATGGATAAATAATTTTCAAGCATCAAGATCAAGAACAAAGAACAAAATTATCAAAGTAATATATCAAGTCTTGATGAATTATGAAGATGGTTTAGCACAAAGGAAAGGTATAACATTCAAAATCTATATAGTTTATGCAAGTGTTCAAAACTTTTTTCATACTTTGCATATCCATTAAAATGAGCTTTGTACATTTTAGAAACCATTTTGCCTATGTTTTTTTAAGTATTTTTGCATATCTGGCTCAGAGTAATCGGTTACTCAAACCTGGTAATCGATTACCCTGAAGAATTTTTGAATTTTTTTTAAAAGTTGAGAGCATGTAATCGGTTATCCACTTTAGGTAACCGATTACCACTGGCGCAGTAGGCCAAAAACTTGCATCTTTTAGCAGAAACTTTTGAAATATTTTCTTCTTGAATCATGGCATCTTTTGGACAATTACACTCATTTGAAGAGGTGTTTAGAGGCTATATAAACCTCATAAACTCAGAATTTAAAACTCACCTTCTTGCAAAAAAATTTCAAACACTCTCATCACCATTAAACTTTCAAATTTCTCAAGTGTTAAAATTAGAATTTTCAAAGATTGAAACTTGTGCATTAAACTTTCATCCAAATCATTCTAGTTTCATTCTTTCATCTAAAAACACTTGTATATTCTGTATAAGAGTTGTTTGTTCAAGAAGAAGATCAATCTTTAGATTGATAATTGAAGATTAATTTCAAATACTTATACAAAATTCAAAACTATTCTTTACTTGTTACATCTTATCTTCAGGATTGTTGAATTTAAGATTGTAAGGTTGTAATCCTTGTTGTCCAGGGTTGTTGGAGGCAAGAGAGTGATTAAGGGAGGATTTTTCTCTTAATTCACTTATTGTAAAAGCCAAGAGGATTGTTCTTGGTGTGCTTGTTAGAGTCTGTATAGAAAGGCTAGGATAGTCTTATCATAGGATCTAACATTATTAAAAATCTCTTTCATGTTGAAAGGGGACTGGAGTACTCTTGGACTGTGAGGGGAACCAGGATATATCGCAGTGTCATTTACTTTCTGCATTTATCGCTTTTATCACATAGTAATCACTTAGGGAAGTAAAACGTGAAACCGTAAAAAATCTAGAAAAAATTCTAAGTACCTAATTCACCCCCCCCTCTTAGGTGCAACTTTAACTTACAATTGGCATCAGAGTAGGTTATAGGTAACCTGTTCCTACAGATCCAGTATGGCTTCCACAAGCGCAAATCCGGTTTTCAAAGATGGCGGTAGTAGCAACAAGCCCCCTTTATTTTCTGGAGAGTATTTTGACTTTTAGAAAATCCGAATGAGAGCAAACTTAGAAGTACAAGGAGATGGAATATGGGAAACTGTTGAAAATGGTCCACATCAACCAATGACTGTTGAAAATGGTGTCGGAACTCCAAAGATTAAAAGTTCTTATAACGAAGATGATAAAAAGAGAATTCTTGATGAAAAGAAAGCCATTGACATATTACAAAGTGCATTAAGTATGGTTGAATTCTTCCGTATTTCACAATGTAAATGTGCGAAAGAAATTTGGGACACTTTGATGGAAACTCATGAAGGAACCACTGAAGTTAAACGATCTAGATTAAACACATTAAGTCAAGAATATGAGATGTTCCAAATGCAGCCCAGAGAATCCATCGTTTCTTTACAGAAAAGATTTGTACATTTGACTAATCACTTGATTGCACTTGGTAAGACATTTTCTAATGATGAATTAAATCTCAAAGTTCTTATATCCTTGACTAGAGAATGGAAACCAAAAGTTACGGCAATATCGAAAAAGAAAAGTCTTTCTACAATGACTTCCGCATTACTATTTGGAACACTCGAAGAACACGAATTAGAACTTGGTCGACTTGAAAAACATGAACATCAAGAAAAGAAATCCAAAGGTATCACCTTGAAAGTAGATTTAAAAAATGATGAAGATGATGATTCATCGGAGGAAGATGAAAATTTTATGCTCCTAGTAAAATACTCAGTAAATTTCTTGGTAAACATGACAAGTCCTTTAATTAGGCTAAAAGAAAGAAACACTTCAAGAAAAAGGAGGCTTCCGCTTCAACACAAGATGTTACATGTTACGAATGTGGAAAGCAAGGTCACATAAACCCCGATTGTCCAAAACTCACAAAGAAAGGAGGATTCAAAGGCAAGAAGGAAACAAAGAATAAAAAGGCATACATTGCATGGGACGACAATGACATAAGTTCATAATCCGATTCAGAGAGTGACGAAAGCGCAAGTTTGGCACTAATGGCTACACACAACTTCGATGATGAAAATGATGAGGTTAGTAATGAATTTTCTCTTTATGATAATGATGCACAAGGTGCCATAAATGAACTCTTAAATGAATGTAAAGTTTTGTATAAAACAATATCTTCCCAAAAGAAACAAATGACATCTTTAGAAGAAAAAGTTGATATTATGGAAAAAGAAGCAAAATATGAGAAACAAAATAAAATAAGTGAAGAAAAATAAGAGTTGGTATGTAAAAATTGTGAATCACTTTCTTTCCAAATTATTTAGTTAAAAAGAGTCATTGAAAGATATGAGAAAGGACAATTTGGATTAGAAGCGGTCCTTAGTCAACAAAGATATTCAAATGATAAAAGTGGACTTGGTTATTCAAAGTTTTCCAAACTAAGTTCTAGTAAAATTATTTTTGTTAAGGCTAGTGACCAATCTTCCAAAGAGAAAGTGAACAAACCTAGGAATGTGCATCCTTATCCTAAAAAGAAAAGATTTGTGAAAAAGAAATCTTATGTTCCAAGATATAAGAGCAATTTTGTTCCTACTTGTTTTTATTATGGTATTATTGGCCATACACCTAATTCTTGCTATGTTAGAAACTTTAGTGTTGTAAGTGGGCATTATGTGTGGGTAAAGAAAGGTACTAATTATGAAGGACTCAAGGCAATTTGGGTACATATAAAAACTTAATTTGTTTTGTAGGTTTGCTTGAAGACCACTTCGAATCTATGGTATCTTGATTGTGGTTATTCAAAGCATATACGGGAGATATAGACAAATTTTCAAATCTAGTGCTTAAGGCCAACGGTTATGTTACTTATGGAGATAATAATAAAGGAAAGATTCTTGGCATAGGCAAAGTTGGAGCACCACCTTTTACATCCATTGAAGGTGTACTTTATGTTGAAGGACTAAAGCACAATCTTCTTAGCATAAGCTAACTTTGTGACAAAGTCTTCAAGATCAAGTTCACCAAGGATGAATGCCTGAGAGAAGACGAAGTCACTAATGAGGTAAAACTTAAGGTAAAAGGATCAATAATATATTCATGATTTACCTTGATGATTTGTCTTTGAAGGTAAAATGTCTCATGGCGAACAACAATGATTCATGGCTATGGCACAAAAGGATTGCTCACATTCATATGGAACATTTGAATAAACTAGTCAAGCATGATTTAGTCATTGGATTGCCAAAGATAAATTTTTTCAAAGATAAGTTCTGTGATGCAGGTCAAAAGGGGAAACAAACCAAATCAACTTTCAAATCTAAGAATGTGGTGTCCACTACAAGGCCACTACAATTGTTGCATATGGACTTATTTGGTCCATCAAGAACACGAAGCTTCAGAGGTAATGTATATGCTTTAGTTATTGTTGACGATTTATCTAGATATACTTGGACACTATTTTTAGTGCAGAAAAGTGATGCATTCAAGGCGTTCAAGAAATATGCGAAGCAAATCCAAAATGATAAGTCACTAATAATTGCCTTCATAAGAAGCGATCATGGTGGAAAATTCCAAAATGCTCATTTCGAAGAATTTTGCGTAGAACATGGAATCTCTCACAACTTCCCGGCACCAAGAACTCCTCAACAAAATGGTGTTGTAGAAAGAAAGAATAGGTCATTGGTGGAACTTGCAAGGACAATGCTTAGCGACTCAAATCTTCCAAAGTATTTTTGGGCGGATGCGGTAAACACGACATGTTTTATAAGTAATAGAGTAAATATTAGACATATCCTTAAGAAGACTCTTTATGAACTTTTCAAAGGGAGGAAACCAAACATCGCTTACTTTCACATATTTGGATGCAAGTGCTTTGTCTTAAACAATGACAAAGACAATTTTGGTAAGTTCGATGAAAAATCAGATGAAGGTATATTTCTTGGTTATTCTCTTTCAAGTAAAGCTTATAGAATTTATAATAAACGAACATTAACAATTGAAGAATCCATGCATGTAAAGTTTGATGAATCTAACCCCTCCAAGGAGGATATTGTTTTGTGTGATGATGATGATGATATTTTAGATGTTCCTAAAGAAGATACTTCTAAAACAAAGATTGATGATCAACTGAAGCATCAAGAAGAACCGATTCAACAAGAGGCAAATAACAATAATCTACCTAAGGAATGGAGAACTCATAGAGATCATCCAATTGATAAAGTAATTGGTGATATTAGTCAAGGTGTTACAACTAGACTAAATCTCAAAGATGCATGCTTGAATATGGCGTTTGTCTCACAAATTGAACCTTCCAAAGTTGATGAAGCCTTAGGAGATGACCAATGGATTATTGTTATGCAAGAAGAGTTAAACTAATTCGAAAGGAATCAAGTTTGGGAACTTGTTCCTAGGCCAAGTGATAAACACATCATAGGTACCAAGTGGGTGTTTAAAAACAAACTTGATGATAATGGGATAATTATTCGAAACGAAGCAAAATTGGTGGCCCAAGATACAATCAAGACGAAGGAATTGATTTTGAAGAAAATTTCGCTCTGGTTGCAAGGTTAGAAGCTATCAGTTTATTACTTTCTTATGCGTGTTCATTGAATTTTCAGTTATACCAAATGGATGTCATGAGCGCATTCTTGAATGGCTACATCAATGAAGAAGTCTACGTCAAACAACCCCCCGACTTTGAAGATTTCAAGAATCCTTCACATGTCTTTAAGTTGAGGAAAGCTCTTTATAGCTTAAAGTAAGCACCAAGGGCATGGTATGATCAACTTAGCAACTTTCTTTGTGATAAAGAATTTGATAAAGGCAAAGTAGATAAAACCTTGTTCATTAAGAGAATTAAGGACAACACTTTATTGGTTCAAGTCTACATTGACAATATCATATTCGGATCAACAAACAAAGATCTTTGTGAGGAATTCTCATTGATGATGCAAGGAGAGTTCGAGATGTCTATGATGGGTAAGATGAATTACTTCCTTGGATTACAAATTAAGCAGTTAAAAGATAGTATCTTCATCAACCAATCCAAGTACTACAAGGAGTTGTTGAAGAGATTCGACATGGATGGTTGCAAGGCTATGTCTACTCCAATGGGATCCGAAACCTACATTGATCAAGACGGATCGGATATATCAGTTGGCGTTACAAAGTATCGAGCTATGATTGGTTCTTTATTGTATTTGATGGAAAGCCGTCCTAACATTATGTTTAGTGTGTGTCTATGTGCCCGTTTTCAAGCAAATCCGAAGGAGTCACATCTCACTGCTATCAAAAGAATCATGAAGTATCTCAAGGGAACGACAAATGTTGGTCTATGGTATCCGAAAGGTAGTATGTGTAATTTAGTAGGTTATTCTGACTCAGACTATGCAGGTTGTAAAACTGATCGCAAGAGCACAAGTGGTACATGTCACATACTAGGGAATGCGTTAGTATCATGGTCCTGCAAGAAAAAGGCGTGTGTCGTACTTAGCACAGCCGATACCGAATATATTGCAGCATGAAGTTGTTGTGCCCAGATCCTATGGCTCAAGCAACAACTACATGATTATGGACTCAATCTCGGATGCGTTCCTTTACGATGTGATAATACAAGTGCGATCAACATAACAAAGAATCCAGTTATGCATTCAATAACAAAGCACATAGACATACGACATCACTTCCTACATGATCATGTACTTCAAAATGATGTCGAAGTCACCTTTGTGGATACACATAATCAACTCGTGGACATCTTCACAAAACCGCTCGCAAAAGAAGCAGTTTACAAAATTCAGAGAGAACTTGGCATTTTAGATGAAGGTGATGTTTGAATCTTCAATAATTATTCATTATTTTCTAAAAATAATGCCAAAGTACACAAATTTTTAATCACTTTAATTTTTACAATATTTGTCTAAATGTGTATTTTGTGAAAATTTTGCATATCTTGTTTTTACATAAACATAATTTAATTTTTATGACATGTTTGGTCCACTCAAAGTTGCATTATAATATGATATAACATGACAAAGTGGAAAAATAAGAAAATAACATGTATTTTTCAAGTTACATCATTGCTGTTTTTTTGTGTATGGTAATCGATTACCCTTCTAAAACTTTCACTTCTTCACGCGTTTTACACTAGGTAACCGATTACCTATATATGGTAATCGATTACCACTGTTACTAATGCAATATTTTTTTTTTACGAAAAATCAGAATTGAAGGGTTGCTTTTAATTCTTTCATTTATCTATTGTCTCATATCAATACGTGCTTATTTTTCTGATATTAAGAGAATACATTGGTACTCTGCACCATCTCATTCTCATTCACTTCAATCTTCCAACTTCCTCTTCCACCTCTCATTTAATTCCATTCAACCCCAGTATTAAAACCCCCTCTCACATTCACTCCATATAATCTCTCAACATCTCATCTTCAAACAACTCACATACCCAAATCCAAAAATCCCCTTCCAAACCCTAAAAACCTTCAAAAGCTTCCATGGCTCCTAAACCCCAAAACAAAGGCAAGAAGAAGATGGGTGAAAGTAGCTCAGATCCTGTAGAGGAAGAACACATGCAAACTGTCAAAGTTAGGAGGCTCACCTTTGGTATTCGGAATCGCCCACTTATGCTAATAAAATACGTGAATCTCAAATCTTTTTAGAAACATAGCTTTAGTTTTCCTGAGTTATTAGAGAAACAGGGAGTTGATAAGGTTGTAGGTGATATTGGTCCTGTTTATCCTGACTTAGTCAAAGAATTTTTCTCTACTTATGATCTTGGTTTAGATGAATTTGGAGATTTAATCATGCAAGCAACTGTTAAAAATACTGTTATTTCCATGGACTTAAAAGAAATAGGAAAATGCTTAGGAATCCCTTTTGAAGGAGAAGAAATCCAATATGGTGTTCAACATGACACGAAACCTTGGAAAGATTTCTCTAGTATGAATTATTATATAGAAATTTCAAGAATCACTCAAGAGGAACTTATGATTCGACAAAACCCGGATTCATCAAGGGTATTTAAGCTGGCCAAAAATCTCACTGTAAGTGATAGGATGCTTCATTACATCCTTGCTTATGTCCTAGTCCCCAAACACTCTAACCATTCCCAAGTTGGTGATATGGAAGTCCAACTCCTGTATGCTATCAAGAATAACATTCAAGTGAATTGGGCTTATGTTTTTGTACATCATATGCGTCATGTAAAATCTCTTTCGGGCGGTCTTCCTTATGGACGATTTATTTCAAAGTTTTTGGAGAGGAGTGGAGTATTACTTCAATGGGAACCCCAAACCATGATGACTGCTAAGGTGGATGAAATCAATGTGGCTACGACAATTCAAAACACCGGTATCATTCAAGGTTCGTACAAAAAGTATGTTTACAAAGATTCAACCTCATCCTCCTTTACTCCATCAATTCTTGAAGATGGTTACACTAATGAAGTACTTTACAGGAAAATGTGTTCAATTGAGGCCAAAGTGGATTTTAATCGTCAAGAACATAGGCGCGAGATGGCTTCTTTAAGGAAGTTGTTTAGTGAATTTACCAACGCTCAACTTCTCGCATAAAATATGGAGGAAGAAAATGAAGAAGAGGGAGATGGTGAAGAAGAGGGAGATGATGAAGATGAAACCAATGACATGTCGGAAAGTGACTAGTTTATGTTTAAGTTGTACTACTTTATGGTTTTAGTATCTAGCTTATTATGTCTTGCATTAGTTTATGTTTCAAGATAGTTTAAGTTTATGTTTTGTTGGTCTTGTTTCAAGTACCTTGTTATGTATTTTGTACCGTTCCGTACAATGTGTTTCGTAATATCATTTTAGCAATTTCATGTTCTATGATTTTGTTCCGTACTCGTTCTATATTAATATGTTTTATGGTTTATGTCATGTGTGTTGTGTATTTTGTGTGTTATTATGTATACTTTACTTTTCAAATATCCTTTCCCATCCTTTTTGTTAATGACAAAGGGGGAGAAGATTTATGTAGTGTTATTTGCTTTTCTAACAAAAAGTGCAAATTTCAAAAACTCTCTAAAGACATGGATTAAGGGGGAGCATCAACAAGTCATGGATTAAGGGGGAGCATCAACCAAGGGGGAGCATTTTGTTAGAATAACAACAAGGAAACTAATTTTCAAGAAATAGTTGTCATCATAAAAAAGGAGGAGACTGTGAAAACATGGCTTCTCAAAGGTTGACATGGCTTCTCAAAGGTTTTGATGACGACACATATTCTACGGCTCAAGGATGGATAAAGAATTTTCAAGCATCAAAATCAAGAACAAAGACCAAAATTGTCAAAGTAATATATCAAGTCTTAATGAATTATGAATATGGTTTAGCACAAAGGAAAGGTATAACATTCAACATCTATATAGTTTATGCAAATGTTCAAAACTTTTTTCATACTTTGCATATCCATTAGAAAGAGCTTTGTACATTTTAGAAACCATTTTGCCTCTGTTTTTTAAGTAATTTTGCAAATCTGGCTCAGAGTAATCGGTTACTCAAACCTGGTAATCGATTACCCTGAAGAATTTTTGAAATTTTTTTAAACGTTGAGAGCATGTAATCGGTTATCCACTTTAGGTAACCGATTACCACTGGCGCAGTAGGCCAAAAACTTGCATCTTTTGGTAGAAACTTTTGAAATATTTTCTTCTTGAATCATGGCATCTTTTGGAGAATTACACTCATTTGAAGAGGTGTTTAGAGGATACATAAACCTCATAAACTCAGAATTTAATACTCACCTTCTTGCAAACAATTTTCAAACACTCTCATCATCATTAAACTTTCAAATTTCTCAAGTGTTAAAATCAGAATTTTCAAAGACTAAAACCTGTGCGTTAAACTTTCATCCAAATCATTCTAGTTTCATTATTTCATCTAAGAACACTTGTATATTATGTATAAGAGTTGTTTGTTCAAGAAGAGAAGATCAATATTTAGATTGATAATTGAAGATCAATTTCAAATACTTATACAAAATTCAGAAGTATTCTTTACTTGTTACATCTTATCTTCAGGATTGTTGAATTTAAGATTGTAAGGTTGTAATCCTTGCTGTCCAGGGTTGTTGGAAGCAAGAGAGTGATTAAGGGAGGATTGTTCTCTTAATTCACTTATTGTAAAATCCAAGAGGATTGTTCTTGGTGTGCTTGTTAGAGTCTGTATAGAAAGGCTAGGATAGTCTTGTCATAGGATCTAACATTATTAAAAATCTCTTTCATGTTGAAAAGGGACTGAAGTACTCTCGGACTGTGAGAGGAACCATGATATATCGCTGTGTCATTTACTTTCCGTATTTATCACTTTTATCACATAGTAATCACTTAGGGAAGTAAAACGTGAAACCGTCAAAAATCCAGAAAAAATTTCTAAGTACCTAATTCACCCCCCTCTTAGGTGCAACTCTAACTTACAAAGAAAGCTACACAAAAGCTCTAAAAAAACCACCACCTTACCTCCTTCACCTTTATCTTCCTTACTCACAATATCCTATCCTTAAAACCTCACTAATCCATTCATCTTCACCCATTTCAACATTTCTTAATCATGCAACAACATAACAACTTAACCATAAATTCAATAATAACAAAAATCACAAATAGAAAGAAGAAGAAGTGAGAGAGTAATAAACACACCCCCACTGTACCTTCACCATCAAAATCGTCATCGGCCACCGAAAGCGTGAAGAGCTACCGTGAAATCACGTCATAACCATCACCTTCCTCGTGGAATTGGTTGCATCATCGTAACTCACATAATCATGGAATCATGAAATTGCAAGTCACCATCCTCTTTTAGATTCGGTAACCCTTTCCTCCTTTTTTGTGATTAGATTTGTATGAGCTTGTTGTTTGTGTCGGATCAAATACACAAGGTTTGTTTTAATTTTCAAAACAGATCCGTGTTATGAGTTTAGATTGAGAGTTTGTGCTGTTAATTTGTTGTGTGGGGGAGAAATTAATTAGGGAGGAAGAAGAAGTATGAGGAAGGTTGCATTTTGTTCTCTTTGTTTTTCTTTATGGAAAAACGTTAAGAAGAAAAAAGAGAGGAGGAAGAAACGAGCATGATGAAGGAGATTTGAGTTCTTGTTTTCTTTACTTTTCCTTTTTTGTCATTTTGTCTTTTATTCTTTTTAATTTAAATTAAAAGTGTCATGTGTGACAATGCTATTGGTTGCTGGGTTTAATTTGAGTTTTGATCCTATATAGGACCCCCCATTGGGTCTACCATGGACCCTCACTTCATTTCCACAAGATTGTGATCTAATGGACCAATTCGTTAGGTCTCAGGGACAGATATGAGCCCTTTGATTCATCCAATGGCTCAGTTTCTATCCGACATTGTTTTTTTATTGTTTTATTTTTTTGTATGCTTAGTGGGCCTAACAAAAATAGCCCATTTTCATATCTTCTTGTCATACCTCATTTTATGCTTGCACCTCCTCTATTATTTGTTTTTATACTATATTTTTGGATACTGGGCCTTAAGTTCATTTAGGGTTTTTACTCTCACTCCACTATTGTATTGATAGTACACCCATCCCTTTCATCTTATACTTTTTATTGATTATTTTTTTAGTTCATAATTGTTAATAAAAAAAGATAAAAAAAAAATCAATTACCATTAAAATTAATATTTTTTTAATAAACTCAAACACTTGATCAAAGTCAAGTCATTTTCAAAACAAAAACATTTCATCACTCTTTCATCAAATCAACCATTTCACAATTAAATCAATTTCAAACCACAAATTTAAATTAAATACTTGATCAACATCCAGTTTCTTTTGCTACTCAACCAAAAACGCTTCAAAAATCTCTTTCGCAATAAATTGAATGAAAAAAGACTAGCTAGATATATGCCCTTTTTTCCCCCGAGTACTTGAATATTTGTTGTATAACATGACTTTTATGTACTTGTCATATTTAAAAGACTTTAATCATATTAAACATTTTCATAATTAAATCGGATGAAAAAAGACTAGTTATGCGTATGCCCCTATTTTCCCCGAGTACTTGGATACCTACTGTATAGTTTGTCTTTCAAGTACTTGTCATCTTTAAAAGACTTTATTTCAATTAAATCTTTTTTGCAGTTAAATCAGATGAAAAAGGATTAGTTAGGCATATGCCCCTATTTTCCCCAAGTACTTGGATACCTCCTGTATAGCTTACCTTTCAGGTACTTGTCATATTAAAAAGACTTTAATCATATCCAACCTTTTCATAATTAATTTGTATGAAAAAGGACTACTTAGGGGTATGTCCCTCCCCCCCCCCCCCCTCTAAGGTTGCATTTTGTTCTCTTTGTTTTTCTTTATGGAAAAACGTTAAGAAGAAAAAAGAGAGGAGGAAGAAACGAGCATGATGAAGGAGATTTGAGTTCTTGTTTTCTTTACTTTTCCTTTTTTTTCATTTTGTCTTTTATTATTTTTAATTTAAATTAAAAGTGTCATGTGTCACAATGCTATTGGTTGCTGGGTTTAATTTGAGTTTTGATCCTATATAGGACCCCCATTGGGTCTACCATGGACCCTCACTTCATTTCCACAAGATTGTGATCTAATGGACCAATTCGTTAGGTCTCAGGGCCTAATATGAGCCCTTTGATTCATCCAATGGTTCAGTTTCTATCCGACATTGTTTCTTTTTATTGTTTTGTTTTTTTGTATGCTTAGTGGGCTTAACAAAAATAGCCCATTTTCATTTCTTCTTGTCATACCTCATTTTATGCTTGCACCTCCTCTATTATTTGTTTTTATACTATATTTTTGGATACTGGGCCTTAAGTTCATTTAGGGTTTTTACTCTCACTCCACTATTGTATTGATAGTACAACTCATCCCTTTCATCTTATACTTTTTATTGATTATTTTTTTTAGTTCATAATTGTTAATAAAAAAAGATAAAAAAAAAATCAATTACCATTAAAATTAATATTTTTTTAATAAACTCAAACAGTTTGATCAAAGTCAAGTCATTTTCAAAACAAAAACATTTCATCACTCTTTCATCAAATCAACCATTTCACAATCAAATCAATTTCAAACCACAAATTTAAATTAAATACTTGATCAACATCCTGTTTCTTTTGCTACTCAACCAAAAACGCTTCAAAAATCTCTTTCGCAATAAATTGAATGAAAAAGGACTAGCTAGACATATGCCCTTT